>OU974069.1:16373487-18900987 GCA_918843875.1 Diadumene lineata | reverse complement strand
CCTCTTCCCGCGGGCGTGGTTTGCATGTAATTTTATTTACATCGGCGTTTGACAAATCAATTGTAGCATATTCAGTTTCAACCAAAACGTTGTTAGGATGACATCTGTTTAATTGTGGTAATTTTTTACCCCTTCCGCAAATTGGAAATAATAATTGTTCTGTTTATGATTTGATGATGGAATTAATAGACAATAAATGGAGGGCGGAGGTTGGCCAATGACCAAGATACCTGAAATGAATGCCAGTTCACCAAGTGTACCATTCGTGATTAAATGAAGTAAAAAAAATCATATTTATAAACATATATCTATATCATAAACTCCATGCGTCGTACAAAGATAGTCAGCAAAACAAAACAAATGATATATAAATATATATTATATAATTGCATGACTATGATTGTTAGAGAGGAAGTAAAGTTATGAACTGAAAGTGAGAGTAGATTGGTAAAACAATGAATAGAAATACATTTGGCAAGGGTTTTAGCTAAACTGAACTCTTAATTTGTCTTTGGCCGGTGTTCTCATCTTACAAATCGAGTTAACTAATCCCACAGAAGCGCAAGCTTGTTAACAAAAATAATGAAGCAACTACTAATTGCTGGAAATTTGCCAATTTTTGCACGTTTTTGTCAAATACCAATCAGTAGGTCTTAGCAACATTGGTACTCTTTTAGGGTTGCTTAAACAGATTATGCCACTGATGTGAAACCTTAATCCACAGTCAAACTGTGAAATGTTCAACACGACACATTGCCCACCAACTGAACATTTTTCATTGACCACCCACCCAACATTACCGCTTGGCTACCTTGTTTAGTGCTGATCATGAAGAATGGAATGAACAACGAAAAATGCTCGGTGGGTGCGGGACACTGAGTGTTCTGTCTGTTCAATCACAGAACGTTGTTCATTAGGCATTTTTCACGTCTTGATGTATTTTATAATGTGATTTTGTTTGTTTTTGTTTGCGACTATACCCCTACTAGAAAACCAAGAGGACCATATTCTGTACTCGTAAACTGCTATAAATAAAGCAATAGACTGAGAAAGTCAGAAATAAACGTTTGTTTCATTGAATACCCTTAAACTGGAATTTACCATATCAAAATATACGAAAGGAATCTAAGCTGATCAATGGATTAAAATATAGGAGTCAACAAGAAATATACATTTTAATAAAGCTGAGGCGATTTTATTGTTGTTTAGAATGTGATTTTTGAATAATTTTGTTTTTTCTTCACAACGAAACACATGCTAATAAATTGCATTTCTCATTTCCATTTTTATGCATCAGCCGTAATACAATGTCAATCTAAATGACAGTGTATTTGAGAGTACTAAAGAAATTATTCAAATAATTTAGTAACTCATTGCATTCGTTTATTTTGACTTTTAATATTATATCTTTAGTTTATCTATTTTATTGATTGCTAATTTTAAAAGATGACTGAACAAATGGAATTTTGGCACTAATAATGAAAGTGATCCTCAGCTGTTCCGTTATATTGGTGACAAACAAGTATCGTATGACTAATAGAACAACGTTTTTCAGTAACTGTGCACCATCATTTCTTAAATTACCTGAAAAATAATATGTGCTACTTGTGATGATTTCTTAGAAAATGAGATGTAAAATTGATTTGTATCACGTATTAGCTGAAGTTCTTACATCATGTTACATGAGAAATGGAAGAATATTATTCTGAAGAAAAGGAAGTTAGTTTGAAGTGGATAATATAAAACTACAATTGTGTCGAGTTCTTTTTGCTTCTCCATGCGAAGCACCATGAGGCAGACATCCTGTAAATGTTTTTTTTTACCGACTTTTTGTTAATACTGAGTCTGGTGCTTAGACTACGTTTTGTTAGTTCATTGATTCACAAGTACTTGGTCAAAAGGTCGACGCCCTACTTGTGTAGAGTGATAGCGCCGGCTAATTTCGTTTTTGAATTTCTTTATTGGTTTTCGCTGCTGGTCGTAGCCGGGCAGCCGTATGGAGGAACAGGAAGCTATCGGTTGCTAATGTCTACCTTGTGTACGCAAAAAACGATTCTAAAGCTCGGACGAATAAAATACTTACATGGACGTAACTAAATATTATCATTTAATGTTTTTAAGATGTTTCACAGGGTAATATTGTTGCAGATTCGTTAAAGGGAATTATTCGAGATGGATCTAAACTAAAACAATATTCATTTGTTTACAGATGAAATAATTTCCGAATTCAGTACAAGTATTTAGTTGAGGGGGAAACATCTTCCTTCAGCAATGTCGGGGATGTCCCGATTAAGATTTTGCTTAATTAGCGGTCTGAATCCCTCAGCTTGCCTATTTGAAGTTTCCTATCCGTATTTTGATCAACTCTTATGTTTCAGTTTGTCCACGCCCATCATTTCGATCTCTTTTAGATTTCGATCTCTTTTTTTCTCTTGCGAGATAATTCTCGGGCAAGTAAATGAGCATTCCATACTTATAATAATATTCTTTAATTTTAAGAAATAGATTCCATTCTTCCGTGCGGTCTGTGCTTTTAGAGAAACACAGATGACGTCAAATTTGGCGAAAATAAAAAAGATACGTAGAATAATGAATGTTATTATGTGATATTTAACATTTTAATGCATCAGTCACGTTCATGTTATATTTCATAATTTTATTTAAATCTATCGAGAAACAGACAGGATCCCTTTAGAGGACTACGCTCCCAAGTAAACAAACGTCACCGATCGTAACCTTAAAGCCCGTTAATTTACACTAGCAAATTTTGCAGTGCGATTCTCGCGCGATAATCGCCGTGGTCAAGTTGGAAGCCAAAATCGCTCGTGTAAACAGTCTGCAAATCTCGCGGCGATTGTCGCGCGATAATCGCAGCAAATTCGAGCATGTTCGAAATTATCGCGGCGATCAATCGAAAACAAAATATTTGTACCGTGCGCGCGCCGATCATTTTGTATTTTCTGAAATCGCAATGAAATCGCGCGACCATCGCTGCAAATATCGCAGGTCGTTTACACATGTTGCAACTCAATCGCGGACAGGAGATTATCGCGCAGGAATTGCACTGCAAAATTTACTAGTGTAAACGGGCCTTAATTATAAGGTATAACACATCGAAAACACCAAAGAAAATCAAAAGATGTGAACAATAAAGCGTATAGCAAGGTGCTATAAAGTGTCAATACGCTAAAATGTATTTCACGATTATTTAAAAAAAGGTGGCTGTGCATTGCACTTTAATTTATGTACACTTTATTACTTATATACTTTATTACACCTTAATTGTACGCTTTATTGTGAATTACTTTGTGTCTGAACTGACCACCATCACTAATAAAGTTTATTACCCATATTTGGCACCTAGAATAAATTTGATATAAATAGCTGTTTCATCTGTTTACGCGTCTGTTCTGTTCAATCTGCTTATTTTTCAAAGAAAAAAAACTAATTATGTATTTCAGTCATTAAAATACTTTAATTAATCGTTAATCTTTTGAACAGCACGTTTATCCATCTATGAACACATTTACACGCTGATCTCACCAATAGAATAAAATGTCGTTGTATTTCGAGACTCCAAGGCGGGCTCAAAAACGCCAATCAATTATACAACTATAATGAGAATGTTGTTCTTTTAATAATACGCTACTTTTTTCTTAGTTATCGTTTGTCTTGTACAATCTGAAATTTTTTAATGCTACTAAAATATGATTTTATGCAGTTTTGGTGACGGTTTAGCAACATGGTACGTGAGAAGCCTTGCGTTGTCTTAAGCCCGATTTACACGGTGCGATTTGTAGTATACGACTAGTCGTAACTTCTAAAATGAGTCGCTCGCGCTCTAAAACGTGTTTTAGAATGTCCTACAACTAGTTTTAGAACGTTTTGAAGCTCACGACTAGTCGTATACTACAAATCGCATGCGACAAATCGCACCGTGTAAATCAGCCTTTTTATAGAGTGAATGAGATAGCCCCATAGCTTCATTCCCGTTTACTGTAACACCGACGCCAAAGTGAGTTAAGTGTGGATGAGGTAGCCTGATATACTCATTTCAGGCTCATTTCCTTTTTGAATGTGTCATTTCAATTAAGGAGAAATTGTGGAGGCAGAATCGAATGATAGAGGTCTATGATAACTGGGTTTTCAAGCAACAAACTCCAGGGTTTTTCCTTGCAAGTGCAAAGCACAAGGCATGACAATATAGCGACGAGAAATACAAGCTTCAGCTATATAGATGGTAAAGCACCGCGAGGTTGTGCAGATGAACTATTGGACAACTCAAACCCTATCTGAAGTCTTAGATATCCATCATACCAATCACCAATACTTTAAAACAACTCTTATGAATGAATTTATTTACAGAGTATTCGTAAAAACGTTTACACACATTATTTTACACAATATAATAAATATCATTAAGTCAGAGAGTAGTCCGTGTGTAGAACTAACGATTAACGCTTCTTCGGCTTGATGAACTGCCCACACGGGATGATCCTCGGGATCCTGCAGAATCGGGCCTACCGGACATTTTACCACGTGCACTACTTGTTGGTGACACTCCTGAAAATACCAATAGTATAAATGATAACAATCTGATATTCATAC
The DNA here is from genome assembly GCA_918843875.1 of Diadumene lineata. Classification (NCBI taxonomy): domain Eukaryota; kingdom Metazoa; phylum Cnidaria; class Anthozoa; order Actiniaria; family Diadumenidae; genus Diadumene; species Diadumene lineata. The sequence continues at coordinate 18,896,379 of OU974069.1, read as the reverse complement.
GGTGTGTGAAACTGATCGGCTTATTTTTTTAAATTACATATTTGGTACTCAAAGTTCAATGCAAAATAGCCATTAGTGCCATACTAAATCACACATATCACTGATTTGTTTTTTAGGTTTTTAGAGAAATTTTGTAAATGCATGCATGCTGATTATGTTTAACTCAGGCAAACTTGCAAGAAAAATGGCAATTTACCCATAGAGAAAAATATCGCTCTGGGATTCTCACTGTTGCCCTTATACTTCATATTACGGCTACGTTGCCAGTAGTTAGTCTTGTGGTGTAGTTCGAACTGGAATACCAAAGACTTATAGTTTGTGCCAACCATATTTTGTATCCTCTTATAGGTTCAAGCAGTTCAATCAGAATACAGGAACATCAATGCATTTGCTAGCCTACGAGTTTTAATTGGCTAATAGACAGTAGATAGAAGTGAATACACACCTGGCTTGGGACTGGCTGATCCAGTTATAGCTAGACCACCAAGATTAATTGTACCAACGCCACGACGACTGCTGGTTGACATCTCAGACCTGATAAATACATACCACGATAAGCTTAGAAACGTAACAACGCAACCTGATTGTCCTTTTGAATAAACTTTCTCGTACCCAGAGCATTCTTAGCTTCCTTATATTTTCGTTAGGATATCGAAAAGGGCTTAGGATCGACGGTGGAAGGACAAATGCGGAAATGCGGATGAGAAATATCAGTGAATAAAATGTTAATAGGCCATAATTCAAGTCAGGCGTCATCTATGCATGGCTTACCTTGCAGATGAGAGAGAAGACCTTGTACTTCTTGACGATGTCCTGGATGTGTCTGGTCCAGGCGATGGTGGCATTGGTAAACCAGCTTGACTAAAGTACATATGAACACTAGGGGTTAAGTCAGAGTAATTATGTAACACTTCGCTCATTTGTTTGATGACACGGGAGTTAAACTCTCTTAACTGTCTTACATCCATGTCTTTCTCCTCGTGCAGTTCACCACGAGTTTTCTTGGCACTACGGAGATCTCGAGCCATTTTTGAAACCTGTCGACCCGCACGCTCTTTCTTTGACTTTTGATCATCGAGCTCTTTTTGTAAGTTGGTGACTTTCGATTGTTTTTCATCGATAACCTCTACCAAACTCTGTTCATCAGTCTGTAGTTTATCGAAAGTGTTCTGCATAGCGCCCAGGTCTTCTTGTAGTTCCCTGATCTGTCGTCGTTTGTACTTATATTTATCCATGACGGCTCGCATTTGTTCTTCCAGTTGTTGTTTCTGTTCAAACTCTTCACTTGTTTCATTGACTTTGTTGAAACTCTTGCGATAGGTTTCGTTTCTGCTGTTCATGAGACGAAGTGTGTTTTCTAGGGCTCTGTTGAACAAATAAAACCACAAGTTAGGTTACAGAAAACTAAAAAAAGGGCGAAGATATTGTGACATTGTATTTAAGGATGCAGTTAACACTAATATTGATGAACACTCAGGACCGCAACTTGATTTTCAACGTGGATAAATGTGCCAGTGCATATTCCATCAAATTTCTTAGTAACCAGAGATTAATGTGCTGTCTGCAATAGCAAAGCCTGACCGTAAAGCAAGACTTTATCTCAGTGTACCTGATTTCTTTCTCTGCTTTACGTATTTTGGCATCGAGGTCATCACCAGCCCGTTGGAGTTCCTCCTTCTCCTGGGCTGCCTTGATAACGTAATAAGCTTGCGATCTTTCTTCCTCGCCCTCGGGAGGCGCCATGGCAACCATCAGAATCTCGTATCTATGGCATAAGTTAAAATATCAGAAACTTTTCAACCTCAAGTCATTATTGGTTACGATGATATGAAAATATGAACAATTTCTATACCTTTTACGAAGTTTTTCGATCTTTGATATTCGTTCTTGTAGCTCGGCACTGAAATTTAAAGATGTTTTTAATCAGTCTTATAACAATAAAAATCAGATATCAGTGTATCATTTCCTTTCAGATGTTTGTACGGGAAACAGTTTACTATAGGAATCACGCGCGTGCGATATGCAAACCATACAGAGCAATACAATGGTGTACCTGGCCCTCGATCGGGTAAACAATTCTCAAAATTCTAAAACTTCCCCCTCGCTTCACAACCCAACGTTGGAGACACACGAAACTCATCTTAGAATTACAAATAATAAGAATTCTTCAGTTACCTGACAGTTTGACGTTCTTCCTCTGCTGCTTTTATCTGTGCTCGTAGCATGTCTTTGTGTATGTTAATCTCATGGCGCCGTTCTTTCATTGACTAAACACCAGAGTATTCATAATAAACAAATGAATGCGAAATGGCAAAAAATGTACAATAATTTATCAAATGATGAGTTACATACATAAGTAACAAAGAAGAAAAAAAGAGGTTTATGAAATAAGCTAGTAAATTCAGCAATAAGGGCCACATTGGAAAAAAGACATATCAAGTCTTTATGTGTTTACCCTAATAAAGTCAATCAATCAATCAATACAGGCATAAACGCAAATGTGATAGCTAAATACTTACAGTTTCTAATTGCAATTTTCTTGACTCCAGACTTAAAACAGTATCAGCTTTTTTACTCAGTGTTGTTCTCAACCTTTTGACTTCTAGTTTCAATATGTTTTCATCCACCATAAGGTCCTGCAAAGTTAGACAAATACGGACTTTTGCTAAAGAGCTAGTGAAACGTGTACCTCAGTAACTGCACTCACTATAGATCACTATAAGATTTGATGAGCACGTAGTATAGCAAGCAAGTTGTCGCAAGTTCAACTTAAACGGTGTTATCAACAGGTATGAACGAGATGAATTCTCCGTTATGGGATTTTGTTTCAACAAGTCGCAGTGCCATAAATTGACGTGAGCAAAAATCTGTGGTATATCCAGTTCTAGTTAACAGATTGTAGCCATTTAGAGCATGCGTTATATAGCATCTACATGTATGTTATAAACACTGATATATTTGAGAAGTCGGAATCTTACAAAATATCTTACAGCATGAAGTGTCAGCCTCGAGCAAATGATGCAATGATAATAATAACAATATTAATAAAACTTTATTTCTTAAAAACGCAATTCTAAAACTCAATACTTTAGATAGCTTTATAAGATGTTTGACGTCACAATCGCCCTACTTCCAAATCGTAAACTAACATTATTTACCTGTTTGGCTCCAATGATTTTTTTACGTTCACGTTCAGCACTGTCATTGTGCAGGTTTAACTCATCTGCAATAAAAACAGAAAATACCTAAATACGCTATAGTGACTGCATACCTATAGATGCACGTGCGTTAGATATCGATAGAGAGATTCTTACCTATCTTTGTAGTCAAAGTGCTCAGCTCTTCTTTGCCTTTAGTGAGATCACGATTTGCGCGTCTTAAATCATCCTGAAAATAAAACAGAAAAACACTAAAAAACATAATCGGCAATAAAGATTTCAAACAGGTAAATGTCGCTAGAAACGGAACTATATACCAGCCACAAATGACTCGATTGTTTTCTATAAGGGACCGGTCATTATTTAGCGGGGGGGGGGGAGGGCCTCTAATTTGGTCAGCGAAGATGTTCAAAAAAATGTGACCCTACAGTAGTTATGGTTTAAAAATTCGAAGCCCTCCCCATTCCGAAGCTCAAAAAAACATGACCCTCCCCCTATATAATTCTCATTCAAGGATATACTTGTCTTACTATTAATCTGTTGTGAATTTAAGGCTATTTCAGACAATTTTGTGCGATTGTAGGCAATTTTGTGCGATTTTAAGCAATTTTGAGCAATTTTAAGCAATGTTGAGCGATTTTAAGCAATTTTGAGCGATTTTAAGCACTTTTGAGCGATTTCAAGAAATTTTACAATTTTAAGCAATTTTGAGCGATTTTAAGCAATTTTGAGCGATTTTAAGCACTTTTGAGCGATTTTGAGCAATTTTGCGCGATGGTAAGCAATTTTGAGCGATTTTAAGCAATTTTGAGCGATTTTGAGCGATTCTAAGCAATTTTGAGCGATTTTAAGCAATTTTGAGCGATTTTGAGCAATTTTGAGCGATTCTAAGCAATTTTGAGCGATTTTAAGCACTTTTGAGCGATTTTAAGCAATTTTGAGCGATTTTAAGCACTTTTGAGCGATTTTAAGAAATTTTACAATTTTAAGGTTGGTGCCTATTATTGTCATTGCGCATCGAGTACTGCGCATGCTGCTGACGAAGTTTGAAAAACAAACACTTTCAAAGGCCGATCGTTTTGTGTTAAAAAATGTCCAGAAACAAGCTAATTTTTACAATCAATTAATTCACATAAACCTTTTCCTAAAAGAAAAACATTTAATCTTTACAAAACTGACCTGAAAAATGCACTTTTGTTTAAAAAACAGCTTCAAAAGAGACTGTTATGCTATCAAACTTCCGACAATCTTTCCCCGGGCGCCATCTTGAAAATCTCCCAAAATGCATTGTTACTTCTTCTACTGTCTAGGGAGGGGTAGGGACTTTTGTGCAATTTTTGCAAATTTTGGTAAAATTTTGTGCTTTTACAACGATTATCTTATTAAATTGCACGGGTTCCCCTATTTTTCATTTATTTGTGTGATAAAGTGATAAAAAATCTTTCATATGGTGAGTTTTTTGAAAATTTAAAATTGAAAGATCATAGAAATATTGGTAATTTCTTTTTGGGTAGCAAATTTGAAAATGTTAATATTCATGCGTTCAACTGCTCTCGAAAAAATATATATTTCAATTTTCTTACCTTTAAAGACATTTATCTACAAGAATATTATGTGTGTTATGATTTAAGAGATATTTCCTTTAGAAATTAATATTATATGACAATTTATGAATTTTTTCCCTTCCAGTTACAATTTGTCTAATTTGTAATATTTGATGACGTATAACTCATTAAAATGCACGGTGACTTCATTTTTTTCTTTCAATCTATCAAGTGCTGAACTAGTTCTTTACAGATAGAAAGAAATTTCCAGAAAAAAATCACTTTTTAATTAGTCATCACCAGCCTTAAGTAATTTTGAGCGATTTTGAGCAATTTTGAGTGATGTTAAGCAATTTAGAGTGATTTTAAGCAATTGTGAGCAATTTTAGGCGACTTAAGGCCCCAAGTTTAGCCTTTCCAAATTGTAAATGATCCCCCCTTTCAAAGCTGTCATTCCCGCCTGATCCCCCCTTTTCCTTTTATGAAAATGAACTGATCCCCCCAAAAATCCCCCTCCCCCCCCCCCCCAAGCGATAAATAATGACCTGTCCCTTACATATCTCAGGGAACGCGGAGTATATTATATTTCTTCTAAAGACCCACTCCAGGACCTAAAGTTACCGAAATTTGAATTGGACGAATAAAGGAAATTATAGGCGATTTTAGCAAAATTTGCCAAAAAGGACCCGAAAGAGCTACCAAAATTAAAAGCGTTCTTAGGAAATATTGAGCAATTTAAGGCAACTTGAAGTGATTGATAGAGATAACAAAATGCCAATATAAAATGTAACACTATTACAAATTGGCTATTAATTATTATTTGTTGTGAACTAAAGGTGATTTCAGGCAATTTTGAGCGATTTTAGGCAATATTGCGCCATTTTAGTCAATTTTGTGCCATTTTAGTCAATTTTGTGCCATTTTAGGCATTTTTTGCGATTAATTTTAGGCAATTTTGCACGATTTTAGGCAATTTTAGGTATGATTTGAGCAAAGAAAACTGAAACGCTCGTTCACTGTATCAAAGTTAAAATCAAATTTGATGCTATGGAAAAATAGCTGCAGCCGAAAATAAAATTGTGACCCTCCCCAAAGTCATTCACAAAATTCTTTAGCCCTCCCCAAACGAGAGTTTGAAAAATCGTGACCCTCCCCCCAAAAATAGTGGCCCTCCCCCCCCGCTAAATAATGACCGGTCCCTAAGAAAAAATTATATTTATGATACTGTATCCGATCGAATTATAGAGATGGACTCTATTTTACAGGATGTAGAGAATACTTACGTTCAGGTTTTTCATTTGTGCAGACAGTATCGAGTGTGTATTGCTATGTTCTTCCAGTTGATCGGTTAGATCCTGAAATATAACAAAGAACCAGAACATAAGAATACAGAAAATATGAGAATGTTTTAAGAATTTTATTTGTGTATGCTTAAAATATATATGAAAACTGCGTCACACTAAAAAAAATAAGCTTAAATATGGAACAATTGTAATCTTTTAAAAGGAATTGCACTTGTCTGGTGAATTAAGGTACCTTGATCTTAGCTTCTAGTTGTACTTTTTCTTCATTGCTTCGTTCTCCTTGAAGGCGATTCACTCTACGCTCAAGCTGTTGTAGCTGAAAATCCTAAAATAAACGAAGAGTAGAATAAATATGTATGATATTTACATATAAGTTATTTCTGAACTTAAAAATCAATGGAACACTTCTTTGATTGAGCCAAAGCCACTCTAACTTGCCTGCATATAAATGATTTCTTGCTGTTTCAGTGACTCCTCGTCGAGCTTGTGTAACTTACTGCTCAGATTTCTACTAGCTGCTCTTGAACCCTGAAAAGAAGAAACAATGACATTGGATATTATGCATGATTATAATCACAAACCAACATTATTTCACCAAGCAAAAAGCAAGCACCCCAATCTTTGTTTCTATAGCTGATTGTATGGCTATTCGGGTAGCAGGAGCTCATAACACCTTTCTGTTTGTCTCTTGTACCCTCCACTTTGATAGACCTGTTTTCTTAGAAAGATTGTAATTATGCTTACAAAGTGGGTATAAATCTTGGTTTATAGTAAGACAAATGATGACATTTATCTTACTTTATTTCCTTCTCTGGCAAGGTATTTCTAACATTTTTACCTGTATTTCGGCACCAGTATTTTTCTCTAAGACCTTGCATGAATGCAGTTCTTCAGTCTTTTTAAACTGTGTTTCACGTAGTCTGCTAAGCAACTGTTCTACTGAGTGGATTTTGGCCTCTTCTTCCTTGAGAAGTGCATCCATCATTTGGGCTCTTTCTTCTGCAGTTAAGGTTTCATTTGAGGCAATCTTGAGCTGTTCCAGAAGATCATTGCGATCTTTTTGAGCCTTCTCTAGCCTGAAAAAATGTTTTTAACAGTTTCAAGGATGTCAGAGAAACAGGGAAAGGTTTGTTATAGATCCTACTTGGTTTGGTTGTACTGAAATTTGTCACTGCTAACCAGGTGTTTGATTTATTAAAGGAGCTGTCTAAACCAAGAAACTTTGTGTATCATGTTATAGTGCCCATTTTCAAGATCACAGAAAATGGCTCCTAAAGACATACTTTTTCTTAATTCTTTAACAGCCTCTCATTCATGCCAATCTCTAAGAGTATTGACTCTTGGTTGATTTTGTGATGATATTTTTGTAAAGGTTTGTATAGCTTTTAAGAGAACAGTCTGTCAACAATAACAAATTAATGCAAAGCATCATGATTAAGATGACTCCTTTGGTTAGTTAGTTTGTTGATTGAATACATGATTGATAATTGTTTGAATCATGGTTGAGATGACTCCTTAATAAATGGTTAGTTAGTTGGTTGATTGAATACATGGTTAATTGATTGTTTGAATGATTGATAAGCTCGAGGATTGACAACTTGATTGATTGAATAATAATGATGCTCAAATTTCTAGCTGGTTTATTACATACCTCTCTAGTCTATGTAAAGCCTCTTTCTTTAGTAAGGCACCTTTCTCTCTAGTAGCTTCCAAGTCTTTAGCTGTTCTGTCAACAGTGTACTTCAATGAATTTAACTGAAAAATAAACAAAGTTGATCAATTAATATAGTTTTATTTTTGAGTGGAATCCCATAGGGGTCAATTGTCTGTCCAATTTTATTGAAAGGACAGCAAATATACAAATGAAAGTGAGCAGATTAAACTAATCAGTTAATATTTTTGAAATGTGCATACCTCATCTTGAAACTGAATTCTGTTCTTTTCAGCTTCTTGATATTCCAACCTTAGTTTTGCAGCAAACCGTTCTGCTGCACCAACTTTTTTTTCCTTCTCTTGGTTGTTGGCAAGCTCATTTTCCAGAAATTTCTAAATACAAACACATCATAAGATTGTAGTAAACCATGAGTTAAAAGATGACGTGAAAAAATCAGGCTTCTAGAAAATTGGTCTTAGTTGAATGTTTTAACACTCAGTGGATGGAAGATAAACTGGTCAATACAAATTGGGAATCACCAAACTGTAGGTACCTGTTTCTCTTGGATTTGTTGTTCTTTGTCTCTAACTTCTAGTTTCACCTCTGTAAGTCTCTACAAATTATGACAAAGTTCAAAGATTCCTTATTAATGGATGTTTCACAGCTCTATAGAAACCCAAGACATACGGTATCAACCAGTAACCATAATAATTCACAGTACATGTACATCAATAAGGATGTGAGTTACAGTGATGATCTAACCTGCAGTTAAAAACAGTTGTTATTAAACCTTACTTATTCAATAATGTAGAAAAATCTTGGTAAGTGGTAAGAACACAGATGACGATGCTGAAGATTGTGAGTTCAACTCCATCTGTGGTACTCATTTTGTTTTTCAGAGCTCATTTCCAATGAGTAGACAATAATATACTGTATATTAATTTATTTCACACATTTATCACAATCACTAATCCTTCCATAATATTGTTTAGAAAGATCTGGCATTCAGGTCAATACAAATGAGGCAAGTGTAGTGGTGTATTTCATTTGAAATTGTCATCTGATGTTAGTGAGTCACAAATAATACATACCACAGCAAGTGCATCCATCTCCCTATCTCTTTTCTGCATTTGATCTATAGTGCTCTCCCATTGCTTCAGTAGTTCTTGTCTGTCAAAGTGGGCTTTACGAAATTCCTCTGCTGTTTTATCTAATTCAATCTGAAAATTAAACAGTAACCACATTCTGATGAAGACTACCACAGCATAGCTGCAACATCAACTCATTGTTCAATCCATAAAAAATCTCAATTTTAACTGCAGTAAGCCAGGGTTTTCAAAAATAGCAGCTACCCGTGGTATAGTGCCACCTTAGTATTTTACCTCTACCGCTGGTTATTTTGTGTCAGTTACTTAATAAATATGCCACCAGCCCCCTCCCTCTTATTAAAAAAGATAATGAAACCCCTAGTCAGGTAATCACAATAAATTAAATGTTGATGGAAAATAATGTACTTTTGAAATTAATGTCAACAATAGTGGATTTCAGGCTCTTTAAATTGCTAATGTAGCTCAAATACTTTTGCCAACAAATTTGTTGACAATAGCGTTATGCAATACAATATTACAAATGTTTTACCTGTGCAGTCATTGTTTGAGTCAGTTCATGTTCCAAAGCTTTTCTCTTCTTAGCAGCGTCATCTGTCATTTTCTCCATTCTTAATGACAGTTCCTGTAAGAATCATAACATGTTTATCAAAAAATCACTATCTTCTTACCATTCAAGAATAAAAAAATGTGTTTTATTATATAAAATAAAAAATACCTTAATTTTGCCCTCGTCATGTCGAGTATACTTCTGTAATGTAAGCGAATCTTCATCTTTACGAGCTGATTCTTCAAGCCAAGCCTCTAGTGCTTTTTGATCCCAATTCATTTGACCTTTCAGATCCTCCAACTTTTGAGTTGTCTTAAAAATATTATTCTAGAAAACAAAACAAAAATTGTAATGAGCTTATTGACTGTTTATGTCTGAATATGTTTAGACACTAAGGTCACTGCATTTAATGGTCACTATTAGGGTACCTACAACATTTGTTTCTTAATTTGAATGTGTGGTTAAGGACATTTCTGAATATTGCTCATGCGCATCATTACTGCGCAAGATTGAGTGTGTGGGAACAAAAAGAACAAATATTAAATGTTTTATGGTGTAAACGAATAATTATTAAAGCCCAGTCCTGTGTGGTATTCAAGATGGCCAGATTTTTCTTCATCTTTGTCGGAAGATATCTCAAAAACGAAGTCAGTGACCCCTATCATTTTTTCGTGAAATGAACTTTCTATTAAAACTACAACATATGTGAAACAAAAAAACAAAAAACAAAAAAAAACAACAACAACAAAAAAATGATATTACATGAAACAAAGAACAGTACACTTTTGTAAAAAAAAATTGACCTCTACCTAGAAACCAACCTTCAACATTGCTTAACTTAAAAGCATTTTTATTTGTAAAATGGAAATTGAAGACAACAGTTTAGAAATTTTCTTTGCAAATTTTAAAGAGAGTTGATTTCTGTTTTACAACATTTTTATGACTTTATTCTTTGAAAATAGCAGTGTTTAAATATGCACATTTTTTTCTTCACCAAAATACCCTATTTTCTTTGCCTTGTACCTCAAAAACAAACACGGTGACCCCCAATTTTTATTGCATTTCGGAAATTCTCAAATAATGAAATAACTTTGTACAAAGTTTTATAAAAATAACATTAGAAATTCAATTACCCAGGAACGTCCGTCCTTAAAATGGATAATTCATGGCTAACAACTTATCTAGTTGCACAAGCCCAAACTATATATTAAAAGGGACAAAATTGAATTTTGAATTCTAACATTTACCTCATAAATGTTTCTTCTTTCTTTCAATACATTAATTTCATTTGTTAATCTTTTGATTTCATTTTTCAATCTGCCTTCCTCTCTTTCAGCTACAAATACAGAAATGGTATTTTTCAATGAACATTGTTAATGTAATATATATTATATACATTTACCAGACCATAGACATAAATGTTTGAACTTACCAACTTGTCTGAGATGCTTCTCTGTTTCAATTTCCTTTTTTCTTGCATTTAAAATATCCTGAAATCATTATCAAACTGTGTGAATAATACAATTAATTAGTGATGATGGGTTTATTAAATGTACATGTATATGTTACCCCTTCTCCCCACACAAGATGGGTGGGATTTATTCTGACCTCCCCTTTCTCCAACAAATCCCCCCGCGCCCCCATCATATATCAAGTAAGTATATATTTAAAGTTCAGTCTTTAAATATGGAGGCATAGGAGTTACATGGAATTACAGTATTTGATTAGTATTTCAGGGTAAAAGGTTATTTACATGTACGCTATAATACCTGTGTGTGTTGAAGTTCTTGTTGTACATTCTTGAAATGCTCACTCATAGCATAGATTCTGTCTTTGTGCTCATCAACCTGATCTTTTAAAACAGCTATATTTTTCTGCATCCCATCAACCTTGGGAAAGAAAACAAGTTGAAAATTTGACCAAAATTTACTATATTTTGTCACAAATAAATTGTAAGCAACATTTATCTATTTATTTATTTTTTAAGGAAAGAAGACTCATTATTCCATCAACAATTAAACTTATATAAAAAGGAAAACACAATCACACTTTGCAAGTACACAATACATACCGAGAATCTAGCAAACACATATGTATTTGTATAGACTACACACAAAATAATCGTAGTACTTACCTCAGATTCTAGTTGCTTGTTTTCCAAGTTTGCCACCGGCATTGCAATGCCTTCGTCAAAATTCATGTCACTCATAACTTCATCCATTTTGACAACTTCAAAAATGCGGCAAAAGCAGCACTAAAATTACTTTTGTTGTGGCTATCCAATAATTTTATAGTTCCTAAGAAACTAGGCTATATCAATGCAAGACGAAGGGGTCTAGTAAAGATTTAAATGCTGAATTTTCGAAGACTTCTCTGGCAAGACTTGTACGAAATCTTCACCAGTCGACTTTCTTTCTCTTGTTGTTGTGGAAACGAGAATCAAAACAACAGTTCCCGGATACAATTGCGCCCGCACTTTTCTAAAACAGCGGTTGCGCTGATTAGTGTATTTCACTTGCACGAAAAACATGTGGGTTTGTTGAACACTGAGTTATTTGGCAACTGTCGCTGTGAAAAAATAGTCTACAGCAATTTGAAGGCGTTTTTCTAATAGTTAAGACATTTTTTCAGCTAAATATGCCTCGTTTGCGTTCAGGAAGGAAAACAGGAAGTGGAGATTTGGTGCATACAAGCGAAGACTCGAGCTTGAAGAAGGCCACAGATAGCGAAGTTGAGCCTGAAACCAGACAAAAACAAGAGCCTTCTGCTGAAGATAATGAAGTGGAAGAATCTGATGATGAAGCACCGGAAAGTGTTGCTCTCAGCACGAGTAAAACTGTTGCAATCGCGCAAAGACAAGACGAGAGAGAAGCTATTGAAGCAATGAAAGAAAAGGAGAAACAAAGACGTAAACACAAAGAAGAAATACTCGTGAAACAAAAGGAGATGCGTGTTAATCGTGAAAAGTCACGAATATCAAATGACATTTTGGTTAAGGTGGCAGAGAAGGAAGCAGAGGCTGCTAAGAAACAAGAAGCTCAAAAATCCAACGTGCATACTACCTTTGATGATGTTGATGACAGTGATGGTGATGACAATGATAATGACTTTAACAAGGAAGATACCAGTTTTGACAAGAAAGGTCTTCAAGTAGTTGTTATTAAGCAAACTACAAAGAGGAAGCCAGAAATCATGGAATCTGCTAATGAATTCCTAAAGAATCATTTCTATGGCGACAGACTAAAGAGGGTGGACACTTTGAAAGATGAAAATATAAAGAGAAGGAAAAAGTATTTTGGCCCTTCAGTTAAGTTTACTGAAAGATCTTAATCTCTTGAGATGTTTATTTATGACTACAATATGGATTATTGTTGTCCTTGGAGCACATGACTTGTGTAAACTTTCATTTTCATATTAAGATGTCCACAAATGCAGATGCTACAAATCATCAACATTGTGGATGGCAATCTAGACATTTGTTTTAGTTTTGCCATGTACTGTTCAATCAACTACATCATCACTTCATCACTCAAGTGGGACTTTTAAGAAATTTGGTTATCAATTAGGAAAAGAAACAAAATATCTTGAGACATTGTTTATATTTTTTTGAAGAGGTATACATCAACAGTCATTGGAATTAATTTGCATATAAAAATAGCACTTTTTTGGTTTCTCTTGAACCCTCCTTACCATCCACATTTGACTGTGAGGAATGTATTTTACTTGACTTTTTTTAGAAAGGAAGTTTAGAAGTTTTGCTTGTATCTTTACAGCTTAACCCATGGTTTCTATCATGGTTTGCCCAAGAGAGTATGAGATAAGAGAACTTATCCCCCGTATTGGGCTTTACACTCATCAGGGGATCTTTTAATTCTATTTTTAAACTGAAGTTATTTCTGGAACGCAACGTGATTGGCAAGATTTCAGGAGGAGCGGTTGCATCATCAAAACATCTCAAGACAAAAGTGCGGAGATTGTTAAAAAGTTTCTAAAAATAGCACATCGAGTAGAGCCCCTGATGGGGTCCGGGGATAAGCTCTCTTATCTTATACTCTCTTGATTTGCCTTAACATCAGTAAATAAAACAACACATATCATATTTTCCATATTTTTATTGCTTTTGACATCATTTTTGTATTGACATGAAAAAAGTCACAAACTCAGTACACTCAATGGGCAGCTTGCACAAAGGTCATATGATCCCCAAAGCACCTTTTGAAATATATAAAAAGAACACATTGAAAATTTGTAATAACATTGATTTTTTTTAAAAAAGATGTATTTGGATTCTAATCTTACATCCATAAATCTTGCATTGCTTTGCAAAACTGCATATCAACTAATAGGAAGTAACTATTTAGATTTTGTTTCATGGGCATATTGTAAGCACTATTTTTCATTGTTCATTTAATCTCTGGACCTCATTATTTCAAAGCTGGTTGATTAAACAGAGATTACAGGTCACATGACCTCTTAGTGCAAGTTACCCAGTATTAAGAACACAACCCACACTACACTCAATAGATTCATAAAGCAACACAAAACTCTTAAAACTTCAACAACTTTTTTCAATAAAGAGAATTGACCATACACTACAAAGAACATCTGGCTGGGTTATAAGATTGCAGCCTAGTGTAAAACTATGCACTGAGTTACCAACTGCCACTGATGCCCATTGCCCTTTCCCAAAGCAAAAGTTGTAGTTGATTACTCAGTCTAGTTAAACTACATTGTCTAAGTATCTTTTACTTTTTTAACATTGGTGACTTCTAACATAAAGGATTAGAGTTGATTGTTCACCTGTCTTGGAAAAAACTGATAAACTAATTTTACTCAAAAACATGGTAGAGTACAATCAAAACTAAAAGTGTGCAATAGTTAATCTTGCTATTTGGCAGTAAATAGAGTGCTCACACTTAAAGTGTGCAATATAATTACCACTAAATAGTGCTATTTTATGCACATGTTTAATTATATTGTTTTCTTTTGCTTAATTATTGCTATTTACTAACAACTGTTGCACACATTTAGTGTTTGCACTCTAGTAGTAATTAAACAAACAAAAACAATAGAAATAGCACTATTTAGTGGTATTTCTGTTTTACATTTGCTCTAACATGGTTTAAAAAAAAACCTTTAGCAACATAAATGCCCTTTAATGTTAGTGCACATTCTCTTCTGTTTTTGGTGTATTGTGCATCTTATTACGCACCTTATCACACTTTGTTTCACTGGTTTTTGAAAACCACTTTATTTTCTATCATAATTATTTCTACAGAATGTTTCTCATTGAATTCAACATTTTATAAACTTGCTCACAAGTACATGAAATAAGGTTATACATAGTAAACATTTACTGATATTAGTTTTTATCTGCCTATTGTACTGGGCAAATATCATTTTGATAAGAGTCATAGCTGGAAGTCCTTTTGGTTGATAAATAATATTCTAAGTTAAAAGAGTTTGAAAATTGATAGAGTACAGTACAACTACCGTGGTAAGTTCAATAATTATTTTGTGAAATTCCTGGACATTTTTACATTTTATGACTTATTTTGGTAAGCTTCAACATTATTACAACAATAAGTTGTACAAAGTATTACTCCGACGAAGGACTAATATCCGAAACGTCAGTTTTCTCGAATCACTCTACGGTGTACAACTTATCGTTATATTTACAACTGTTTCTCTAGAAACACCGACACAGTCCTGCCTAGTATTTTTTAGTAGTTTTTACCTCTTCAACATTACTGTCATCTTCAAAAATCCAATCTTCATCAGCTATACATTTTTACTTTGAAACTTTAGCTATAGAATTATCCCAAATGGTAATGATGCTTGTTATTAAAAACAAAAAAAAACAAAAAAACACATCCAACTATTGACTGACATCAACTGGGCCTTTGAAAGCAGCATTAAATACTGACAGACGTTTTCAAGTTAAGAGATAAACCTGCACATTTTCTTAAATCTGCTCAACAATGCAAAAAACTTAAAATATTGTCATTATAATCATGATATATTAGAACAATAATTGATGAAAAAAAATCAAAATATTCTGATAAGATTCTGATAACGAATTAAAACTATCAACCATCTGAAATTAAAATAACATAAAAACTCATTAAACAAACTAATAGCCTAGCTGTCTTGTAACATCATCTATCTACAAGAAATAATAACTGGTTGTCCTTGAACCTTTAAACCTGCATTCCTTGACTAGCCTATTGCTACTTGCAGGTCAAGTGTAAACCATATCATATTTTACCTAATTCATTAATAATCACTGTTCTCATCACAACCCATTGTTTTTACTCAGCATTATCTCAACGAATGCATAGGTCACACTTCAACAAACAGCAAACTGCATTATCAAAAATAATGCTTCTAGCTAAAAGCATTATTTTTAATAATGCAGCCAGTTCCGTCTAGCAGTCAATATAACGAAAACGAATAAGACAACAATAAGAACAATAATTCGGGCTGCCCCCTCAGTTGCCTGCATTATACCCACGAATGCTGTGTGGCTCAGTGATTATCTATTAAATAACTCACAAGCCCTGCAATGTCAAGTAAATACAGTCTCAGTCTCTGAAATACCTTAGTTTCTGAACATTATATCAATAAAGCAAATCTTTTGATCTTTGATAACATTTTGGTGAAGTTTCTCTACTCTTGAGGGAGGTCCACCCTTGATCCCTCATTGAAATTTTAACATATTTGAATACAGTTTGCTTAATGTAGTTGGATTGTTTACACACTAAAATTCACACTGAAAATATATCATCTTGTAGATTTTGAGATGACAATGCACACTTAGTTTTAATATCTCAAACATACTAGCTGCATATCATACTACCAGTAGTTAACAAAAATTCTCACAAAATAACACAACATTTTACATTTCTGCATAAATGCAAGGAGACTTTTCATGTAAAATGAACACCAGGCATTTTTGCAACCTTTGGTTAGTTCCACAAATTCCTGGATAGTGCTAACCAACCCCTATCAGCTTTAAAACATCAACCAGGCTTCACTGGCCCATGAAAAAGACTATTACAGTCAATGCTGGCCTTACAGACACCTCTAAAGAAGAGCCCAGGGTGTCTTCTATAACTGCAAGACTGTTTGTAAATCACAAAACACTGGTTCCTTTCACCTGATATTACAGTTCATGCATTATTATAATAATACACTAAAAATATTTACAATGGTAAAAGCAGCTAGTTTATGACAATAAATTATGATCATTACCCTCACTTTTCATAATGACAGCCTGTGTCAATAATACTATCAATATTAAACAAATTTTTTGTCTTGTTATTAGAAGTCAGTGCTAAAAGATGCCCATTACGATGGCATTTTCTTGCCCATCATTTTCCACTGCTTGGCTGTAAACAAACCTTTACCTTTGAGTGTCTTAGTCATTAAGCCTCCCATGACGGCACCATTGGGTAACTGGGATACACCTCCATTCCGTCCAATTGGAACAACCATCATTGCCCTTGGTAATTTATACTCTTTCAATTTTTTGCCTTCATTTAATTGTTTAATGTTGAAAGCTACAAGTTCTGAAAGTTGAGAAAAGACACCAACGTTTTTAGACATTTAATTTAACACTTTAAAACACATTTGGTTCCACAAAAAAAGAATTTTCAAATGTTATTCTCAACAGTTTTGAAGTTTTACTAGAATACTCCCTATTTAAAATAACAGTGTTTAGCTTTGACAGCCAATATTTTCCGAATGACCTTACACAAAAGTTATTGCTCCAAAATTATCAATTCAATCACAAAACCCTTCCAACTAAATAATCTCAAACATTATTGCGTTATCCAATATCATTTTAGTAATCAGTTTTTTTCTGTGTTCAAGAAATAATTTTTCAAAGTGCAGCGCATCTTCAAGAAAAGTCAAAAAAAAGTTTTCAAAAGCAGTCAGTCATCTTCAATTATTATTTATATGTTAAAATCCCTTTTCAATACTTGAATGATTTATACAATTTACTACCTCTTCATTCATCCATGCTTTCATTGACATTTTGTTTATTTAATAATCTGACGACTGATTTATCCTTTGCTTGATTGATTGATTCACTATTTTACACAATTAGAAAAAGGGAAATCAATCTAGATATCAGCTCTCACCTCCATGTAGGCTAGCAGAATAAGCCAACTTTAACTCATCAGTGTTATTACAGTCCCCTACTGCAAAGACCTCATTCATTTCTTCAACTTGTAAATACTGGTTGACTTTCAATGTTCCAGTGTTATGGTCCATTTTGTCTGAGAGTTTAGACCGATAAGCATCAGCATTGACTTTAGATCCTGTACACCTGAGTACAAGGTCTGCTTCAATGGTTGTACCTTGGTCAGTCGTCAGTGTAATAGGGCCACTAACCCATGGCTTTTGGCCATCAAACTACAAAGATATTAATATAGATAACTATAAATAACATTAACAATAGAAATAACAATAACATAGAAAAACATGAGTGAGTAACATTCACTGACCAGTAGTTGTGGCAGAGTTTTAGTTTAAGGTATAGCTAGATTAGTCAAAAGAGTCATGCTGTTTTAACTAGTTTTATCATCAAGGCCAAATGCTACGGCCTATTGGTAGAGAGAAGACTTTTTGATGGCAAATTGTTTTGATATTAAGATGACAAGAGTCTTACAATTTATAGCATATTTGTATGTTTACTCTGTCCTTCAGCAATAATGCACACATCTCATTGACACTAAGCTATTACAAAGTAGCTTTACAAAATGAGCTGAAACAAGGAAGTCATTCCAAATTGAACAAAACATCAATGCTTGAAATTAAATAATTTTCAGAATATTCTTTACTTACATTTAACTCATCCATGACAACTTTTTCACCAAGAACAGTGTTTATTTTCATTGCTTTAACTGTATTATGAATTTTTTTCAAAAATTTAGAGGAGAGCCGTTCATCAATAAGTCTGTCTCTAGAATGTATAATAGTAACATGTTTGTTTGGGTAATCAGTTGCTATCTCTCCAGCCATCTCAACTCCAACAGGACCTCCTCCAATGATAGCTATTTTATCACTCTTCTGAACCTGATGATTGAAAGAAAGATCCATTGTCAAACAGTCATATGATCTTGACTGGTAGAAATTGATGATAAGATTTCAATTGTATAGGTCCACATCAGTCCTATGTCTGTTTATATAATTTAGATAAAAATATGCAATTTCGCAGACTAACTTTCCTACTATATTTAATCAAATTATCAGATGGTAAAGGAAATCAACCTTTTTTTTAATATAATCTCTATGTATCCGTGAGCTAAAAAATCTAGTTTTAACATCCTAAAAGCGATTATTTTTTATTGATTTTTACATATTTTGTAAATGCCTCGAATATGGTGGCTTCAGATGACGTCACAATGTCAAATCTTTTTTATAATGGTTCACAATTTCAGTATTGGTGGAATTATTGGTGCTGAGACACAACAACAAATGAGAAAATGGTCAACGTTTGCATCTGAGTACCATTTATTCCTCTAAAAATTGAGCTATATTGTGCATAGCATGAAAATATTATATAAAAATCAATAAGAAATTCAGGAATTGTTTACAGAACGATAAAACTATATTTTTGAGCTCTCCGATATAGATGAAGATTTAAAAAAAAGTTATTTTCACAGTATAGCTTCCCTTTAACAGTTTGATAACAGTTTCTTTCTCATTTAGTAAAATGTAAAGACATTCAATAAGCTATGTGGGTAATTAAACAATGTAGATTGAGCATGTGCATTAGATAAGTGTTGAGCCATGAAATATAGCCATTAGTCCTCAATAGTGGAAGATGCACAATGCCTCTTAAAAGCACAGCACAGTGAAAATATTACCTCTTGTGCTAAATCTTCATATGCCTTCTGTGCATCACCTAATGTCATTCCAAGGGGAACTTTGCCTGAAAATCCAAAAATATATATAATTATCTTAAAATATTGAATTACATTTTGCAGTTTCAATTTATCTGCACAATAGATTTGTGTAGTCTCGAAAGAGACTGTGAGGTTTTGACAGTCTAAGAAACAACTTTAACAAATCTCAGTCAAACACAATCAGCTGTCTTTTGACAACATTATGAAATATACAGCAAGGCCCTTCAAAGTGTGGCTAGGTGATAATACATTTGTTCACTACCATGTCTGCAGTTCCAGCCAATCAGCACTGGACCAGCAGCGTAAATATTGTGCTGATTAACTGAAATGTAGTGAGCAAATACATTGTATAACAGGTCAGACTTTTAACCTTTACATTAGAAGGTATTTGGTTTTCTACCAACATTACACCTTAATAAGACTATTTACAAGGTTTTCGACAATCAGCAGTTCACAGGGCATGACAGCGTTTTACCAGTGGGTAAAATATATTTCAGTATCAAAGCTGAAGTAGAACAGCCTCTAAACTATGTCCACTCTCATTACTATTATCCTGTCTTGTATCTCTAGTCATCCCATTTACTTTTCACATAAAATTATATTATTTATAGTGAGATGGAAAAACCAGCGACCACCTATTATAATTAATGCACCTACTTAGACTATGACTGTGTTTGACTTAAACGTTGAAGTAGATATATGCACACAAACTATACATGGTTACAGAATTTCATGTCGCACCGTATTAATCAATATCTTTACATGTACATGTAGGTAATTTGCTGGGTGGGTTTCCTGTGTTATTACCTGGAAATGGTACAGATGAACCACAAGCAAAGACCAAGTAATCATACTCAAGTTCCTGCCCATTAGAAAGTGTAACTTTCTTCAGGGACAAATGAACACTGACACACTTGGCTTGGATAAAAGTGCCATTATGCAAGGAATTTTCATATGGTATCAACATCTTTTTAATGTATGAAGGTTCAACAACACTGCGAAGAGACGCAACAGCATGGTGAAATGCATCCTTTGGGTCAATTAGGGTAACTTGACAGTACTGGTCCAACTGGGTAGCAACAGCAATTCCAGCATACCCTCCCCCAACAATTATGACCTGGAATTGGTACTTGGGTTTTGATGTTGAAGACCCCATCACACCACACGGCTTTAGCACCAAGCCTAAAAAAGAATTGCCCGCATTAGTATTATTATTTATTTAATATTATTAAGTGTTTATATCAGCTGTGAGGTAGAATAACTTGAAATGTATGCTTTGATTTTAATACATGTGATTTATTCTGTGCATGGCATGGCATTAAGGGATTAATTACTCAGACAGTAACAATCAACACCTCAAGTACTATCTCTGTTGCATTTTAACAACATTACTGTCATTTGAGATGCTCAACCAGATGGTGAAGTGAAATGCTAATAGTACAGTCTGTGTTAATTATTAATTATTGATGTTTTCAGGGAAATAAATAAAGCTTTTCTCATTTTTATCTGTCTGGTTAAATAAATAAGACTATAAATAAGACTATAAATTACTAATTAAAAATTACTTTCTGTCAAGTCTCTATTTATATGACTGTGTTCATAAAAATCAAACAACTTCAGTGTAACAGAAAAAATAACAAGAAGACAACATTTTGGGGACATTTTTTATAAATCAAAAGAGTGCAATAACAAGACACTGTTTTCAACCAAAAAGAAAAAAAAAAAAATCTTACAATTAAATCTTCTACTTTAGTTTGCATTAAAGAATATAAAAACACAAATCTTCAAAACATAAACAAATGAAACTCAAATTGCAGTGATTACAAAAATCTTTCACTCTACTAAATTTGGAGATAAATCTAACCTGGCGACTTGGCATAAATTACATGGCATGTCAAATTGAAGTCTTTAACCTCCTAAAACAGGCTAATATTACACGCCTTGATTGACCATATAACAAAACCAACAATGTATTTTTGCATTCTATTGACCATTTATTCCAAACAAATCTGAAGTGTGCATAGCTGAAGCACTATAGCAACTCAATCAACTTGGTAAATAGTTCACTTTCCCAATCCTATATTTACCAACAAGATTATTAATTTACAAAATAATATACCATGTTGTTTCAAAAAAAAAGATTAAGAGTGATTATATTGGCTTGGTGAGAGTTTGTTAGCTGGTGTAATAAGTACAGAAAAACCCTGATACAACAACACACTTATAACACAAGACTATTTACATAGACACTATTAGTCACTAAAAGTTTTGGATTTATAACCCAACTTTGACATGTGTAAATGGTCATTTATACTAAAAGAATGAATTGTCACTTCATGTACAAAATTAGAGGGGAAAATAGTCAAGAATAATTGGCGATTTTTATATGCATATAGCACCTTTAGTCACAGATGAGAGTTTTACAGATGAGCAACACAATTCAGTCTAAAAATAGCAGAGTTAATATGTTTCGAATCGAGCGTTGAAATAAATTCTGGTCCCCAACAGTGCAAGAGAAATATACATGCAAGAAAACCAGCCGTATATATTTCAATCATTATATTACACACACTGATGTACTTATACTATATTTTTAGCTGACACTAGAGAAAGGCAGCTTATGATTACATCGATGAAAGACCAAGCTCCATTTGAACGGCTCAAAACCGGGAATTCATTAGATTGTAAGTGCATGTAATCGGACCAAAACCATCGGATCATTATCGGAGACAGGCTCTCAAAAATCTTCGCTATCAATTCTCGATACCAAAATATACTCGCATAAAAGACATCGGATTTTTTATTTACCGTGATTTCTCGTAAATACCAACAAATATATTAGTTGCAACAACCAACTTTAAATGATGCTAGTGTAAATGGATTATATATTCGTGCAGTCGAGTGGGTTTCTCAACATTCTTAATGCACTATGCTAACTTGACAAGCGTATCATTATATTTAAAGCAATCAGACGTCTAAAAATATCACCAAAATATCTAGAACGTCCCGAGCATTACAGCTTTATATACAAACGAAAAAAATAAAATTAAAAAACATTGGTGGATTAATTGTCGGTCTGACACACACACCCAAATTGGATGGGCGAAGTCTCAGAGCGATTCCTATAATCGGTGATAGCTGCACGTACATCTTGCAGTACAGTTCGTTTGTTAGCCTATAAAGTGGCTTAGTAGAGTGCTGAAGATATTAATGTAAACAAAATCATTCTATCCTCGAATCACGTCGGCCTTATGTTACGTATTATTATGTGGTAGTTGTTTTATAAAGTTGGTAAATTTATAACTTTGCACAGCTAAAAAACAAACTTCTCGTTTACAGGTTACTTTAAACAAGAAGAATGCTTTAAGTACTAATTTTTACTATAGCGAAAGAAAGTCAGTTTCTCAGTAACAAGCAATGAAAAAAAACAACTAGCTAAATCCTCGTGGCACTCAAAAATCACAAACGGTTTTTGACAGCCAAGTAGATAGCAGTCGTATTTTGGCTAAACGTCGCTCGATCAAGCCACAAAAATACTTTTGACTTCGAATGAAGGTGATTATTAGTAGTAACGCTAAGGACATAAAGGTTTCACAGCCGTTTTCAGGCATTTCCCTACCTGCGGGAGAGAATATAGTCTTCCGGGCCGTACAACTCTCTTCACATAAACACTGCAGTGAGAAGCGAACAAACCGAGCCTGCTGTCTTTGGCGCTAGCCGTCAACCACAACACGCATGTGTAATAAGCGTTCTTCTCAAATCCAAAATGGCGGACGAGCGAGTGTTTGGGGACATTGATAACTAAAACCCCATTTTTCAAGACAAGAAATTATTTTCAGGTACGATAACCACGTTTTTCCTTAAAAAGTTATAATTGCTGTAATTCTGAAAGATATTATTTTGATTTATTGTTTTTGGGCAATGTTATGAGGGTTTTTCCACTTAACGTCGGTGCCTTCTGTTAGCTGATTTACACCGCGCGAAGTCGTTTTGTCGATTCGGATTTGTTCGGTGTTTGATAAGAATCCGTTTGGTTTTAGCCTCTAGATTGTACTACTACTTCCTTAAATGAGTTGCTGTTGTTCACCGTTATTATCAACGAGTTCAAAGGTTTTGTTTTTTTCGTAAGAAATCCCAAACTTGGTCTACATGATCGATTAACTTATTTGTGTTGGTCAACTGTCGAGTCGTTTGTTTACCATTTCTGTTCCGTGAAGTCACACGCCCTCAGTTACTCTCAATATGTGTTCTAACTACTCAGAAACGCGACAGGCAAAAACAGGAATACGCATTAATTTATTAATTACAATAAATAAACACAATGTTGAAATAATTTATTTTGCTCTCATCTTCGTCGATGCTGATTTACAAAATGTTTGATCAACGAGGGCGATTCATTATCTCAAGAGACTTGAAGAGGTTATGATCAACTCAAATCTACATTATCATTCACTTTGGCTTTAAAAAAAAAATTGTAGCTTACTTCTAGCCAATTTGATGTTGTTTGAAAAGTCCGTTTGTCATTTTTTTAGTAATGCGTTTTTTAGTAAAGCTCTGATCATATGAAAACTATTAGCATATTTACACATTAAGCGCACAGCTTGGTTAAGAAAAAATTAAAAGGTATTTATATAATTTTTATCTAAAAAAAGGCAAGTTGTTCTACAGTTCAAGTTTTTCTTAACGGTTTTTAGTCATGCTTTTTCGCTAATTTGTTAAGTTTGTTTTTGTTTCATGCTTCTGATAGCTTGTTTGCTGTTTTGATTTTGATTTTTTCATTTATTTCCTTTTTTTAATATTTATATTTAGGAAAACAATGTTTTAGAGCTTAAAATAACTTTTCAAAAAGTTTTCAGCTTTTGTATGCATTTTTTGTTTTAAGGTGTATTTAATTAAAACAAAAGTTTTATTAACGAAAAAAAATGAAAAGACATTGTTCTAAAATAATCAAAGAATCATAATTGAAATTGTGTTACAAAGAAATTTATAGATTATTTTACAATATTATTTTCATAGAGTACCAGTTAATTTGCAATAAAACTTTTTTTTCAATTCCTTTTTTTTAGGTGGTGCGATTGTTATTTGATAAAATTGTTAATGATGTAAACTAAAATAAAAAAGATGGAAGTTACCAGAGAAGAAGCAAAACGAATTCTACGAAGGCTAGGTATATATGTCTTTTGTATTTGTGCTGTAATGATTATCATGATCAGCATAATTGATTGTTCTTGAGATCACAGTGTTAATTTATTCTGATCCATGTATTCTAGAACTTGAGGCCTATTCATCCCTTGTAAGTACATTCAGAGCTCAAGGAGACCTTAACAGGTATGTTTTTGTATAACATTCATTTCTTATGGTTTTATTCACAAAATACATCCAATCTATTTTGGTATTCTCAATAATCCATTGTGTGTGTGTTTTTGTATATTTATTGTAGTTCTTTCTTTTTCAGAGAAAAGAAAAAGTTACTGACAGATCTTGGTGTTCAATTGAGGTTTGTTTCAAATTAGCCTATCTGTTTTATACAGCTGTCTATCAACAGATAAATAGAAATGATTGTTTAAATTAAACTATTATTTATTGATGATATGAGACTATTGTATATTATGATGATAATATTTGTTATTGTACAGTATTTCAACTGAGCGGCATAGAGCAGAAGTTAGACGAGCATACAGCGATGATAGACTTGGAGCTGTTGCAGAATGGTGAGTTAAAATACTTGTGCTGTACAGGATTAACCACACTCACAATTGATTGTCTATCCCACTTCTCATGTTTCCTCTTTCTTTAGTTTTCTTTCTTCATTCTCTCATTTTCTCTCCTCTTTTTTGTGTCCCATTTTTCCCTCTTTACTTTCTTTACTTCCATTTATAACATTATTTTCTTTTTTTAGTCCTATTTCATGTTTCTTTGTTCTCTCTGTCATCACAAATGATACTTATGATATGAGTTCTTATATTTTTATTATCATTGGATTTTTCAGTATATTTGGTCCAAGTACTTGCTCTGAGTGGGCTGCAGAGGGTAGGCGGCTTGTACCCCTTATGCCACGCCTAGTACCCCAGACTGTTTTGAGTGGAACAGCAACAGCATCAGCCAATGCAGCTGCAGCAGCCAATTCACAAATTGCACAAGGTAATAAACAATTCATTAATATCTTCATTTTGTTCATTGAAGCATCAGTTTTCCTATTCATGGTGATCTTCACTTTATTCATGCATTCATTCATTATCTTATTCATTTGAATGGAAAGCTGCAATAAAGTCATTATTATTATTATTAGGTGAAAAGTGCTAACTACATGTTCTATAATGTTTTGTTGAATAAGATAAATACTCACTTAAAATAATGTTATTGCAGCTAAAAAGACAGCCAGTAGCTCAGGTCAAATGTCCAAGGAAGCAGCTGGTTCATCAGTGAAGCAGTCCCCCAATAAACAACTCGCTAGACAAAGTGAGTCAATGCTACTATGGAAATAATATCTTTCATCAAACATTCTACAAATTTGTTGAGTTGTGTTGCAAATTACCTCATAATTTCTTGGAAGCAAAGCTAAAATAGACATGAACAGTCACCATCATTACATTCAAGTTATTGTTACACACGCATTTAATTATGATCCCGGCTAGCACTTGAACAATTTATGGACAATATTTTGGCATAACATTATTCAAGAGCATTTACCAACTTCAAGGTACAAAAATTAATCTATGCTGTCTTTTTTTAGACTCTGAGACCGTAGATGTAGAATATGACAGTGATGACAACAAAAGTAGAAAAAGACGTAAACTCAGTCAAAGTTTATCCAGTCCTAAACCAGTACAAAAAATCTCACTAAACCAATCAATGGTTGGCTCAAAAACAATTTCCAGAGCATCCTCTGTCAGTACAAGTACTATGACCAAAGTTGGAAAACCATCAACATCAGCTGGAGCAGTCAAATCAACTCAAAAACTTGTACTACCAGGATCACAGTCACAAGTTAAGCTTCTAACAAAATCAGTATCAATCACTCAAACAGTCAGTCAAGCCAAGACAATGCTAAACTATAAAACAGTAACAGCAACTAACCCAGCAGCTGTTAAAGTACAGACAGTCATGAGTCATACAACACCTAAAGCACAAGTCAAAATGTCAGGGCCTTCAAAGAATGTACTTGTTCCTAAAGCAAGCATTTCAACAAGCCCATCAAAATCTACCACAGGTATTTCTCCAGTGAAAACTGGACTATCTATATCTCAATTGGCAACCAAACAAAGAGGAAAGCAGCCAACAAAGTTTAAACCATTGCCAGGAGCTGTGAAGTTTAAGTCTGTCAATGCACTTGCAATGGGGATGCCGTCAACTCCTGTTACTATGGTGACACCAACAACAAACATTTCTACAGTATCAGGTTAGCATAACAGTGGGGAAGTTACTATTTGTACTTTTTTTTTACAAAAACTGGTTTTGTATGTATTAATTAGTTTTGATCATCTTGGTGAAGCCAGTCTTGAAAACAATAATTGTTTGTTTTGACTTGTAAACCACACAAGCAGATTATATACACCAAAACGTTTACAACTCATTGATGAGCTTCATGCATCTTGGAAGATATTAACTTTTAAGATTGATTTGTTGTTTAGGTTCAGCTATATCCAATGCTCAGCCTGATGTGAGAGTTGTACAAGTCCCTGGTGTTGTCAATACTCTTAACAAGACAATACAACCATCCCTGGTGGTGACTACTTGTGCATCTAAAACATCACCTCTACAGGTACATCTATGGGAAATAAAGTATTTTATGTTAATGATTGATGATAATGGTGTCGTTTACGATTGTAATGAAGATAGTATGGCTGCTCTGTCAATGGTGATGGTGATATTATTGTTAATAATGTTGTAGTTATGAGGTTGAACTCCCATATATCAAAGGATGGGGATGCTCATCGTACCTTAAAAGGGGTCAACATCAGAGATCTGGTGACTTTTAAGGTCTCAGAGATTTTTAGACTCTCAGAATTAAATTTGGTTCTTTCTACTAGACTAAGGGTAGCTTTTCCTCCATCTTAGATATCCAAAAACAGGCTTTTGATTTTTCTTCTGACATCATATCCAAATGTTTGTAGATGCAATAAGTTGGTGGTTTGATGAACTTGACACATTTGGCTGATTTCAGTTGAGTCCTTAGGGGTAAAAATCATGTATTGCCACATCCTTCTGGATAGTATCTTTTAGAATCATTTTCAAAAAATCTGACAAGCATCCCCACCCAATTTTGATCAAAGCCTCCACCCCCCCCCCCCCCCCTCTGAGATTGCAGTCCTGTTGTAATTGGTATTATGTTTTGATGGTGGTATTTGATTGTTATGAAATTGTGATGATGATGATGGTGAATGCAATGATGGTTGAGATTGTTGGTCAGCATCATATCAGTGGACAGTGGATATTTCTTTACAAATTTTATATTACAAAAACCATCTAGAAAATTAATATAGTACTCAAGTGGGATGTCACAAAATGCCTTTTTTCTGAGTTTTGGGTTTTAATAACATATTCAGAGATTGCTAGCAAAAATATGAATTATTAATGGTGAAAATTTGACAAAAAAAATGAGTAAAGATTAGCTGATATGAGTGGTTGAATGTAAATATATCGCCACTTTTTCTCTTGTTTTAACTTCCTAAAGGTGCAAACAGACAATATAACAAGAGAACATGTATGTGACATTTTTCCATTCAACTGGTTATGACTTCGGTCAATTTTGATTGGATTTTCATCCAATTTTCACTGTAATTCATATTTTCACAAGCACTTGAAAACGTAATTGAAAACGTTATTGAAACGTAAACATTCTGGAAAACATTTTTTGTCATGTCATCACTTTAGTATTCTATTAAAATAGCATACTAGTTAGTTTATCTTTATGATTTCCATGAAGATATTTTGTGAATTGTTCTCAGTTCAGTACCTACCAAATCAGCATTTGATATTTCAATATTGTGATATTATTTCCTGTATTTGTTGACTAAATAGAGCTCAGCCAGCTCAAACATTACCAAGATACCAATTTCAACACAGTCATCAATAGCAAAAGTACCATCCACAACCACACTGCCATCAACAGCCAAGACTGTTGTCATGACAACCATAGTAGGTGGCACCAAGAAGGTTGTATTGTCAGTACCTTCTCCAGTTTCTCCCCTACAGCCTCTGCCAATAGCAAACACAGCTAAACCCACCAAAACTACAGGTATGGTAACAAAGATGATCATACTTAGTTCCAAAAAATGTTGTATGTATTTTTTATGATGCTGAAAAATTAATTTTTCAATATTTGTGAAAAGAAAAAAATAGCTGTAGTCCATGCTATAATTTATTGACTTATCCAAAAACATTATGAGTTTTTGGCAGATTTTCAGGAGATAGATTATTCCATTATTATTATAAGGGCACTATTTATTTGTAACCTTTTTTTTATTTTTTCTATTGTAAAGGTCTACCAACTCAACAAGTGTTAAGCTCTGGGGACAGTAGTAGCAAGCAAGATGTCCCAGTAAAAGTAGTATCAGTACCATCATTAGAGTGTACTGAACCAAGTAGTGTCCTGCAGGCACCCGTACACATTGTACCCAAGCAAGGCCCAGCCCAGGTAGCAACAAGCATGGCACGAACTAGACCCCTGCAAACTCTACTGCCTGCACCCCCCAAGCCTGTGATAGTCACAGCAGCAAATACATTATCTGGGAATACAGTGGTGCGGAAGCT
Source organism: Diadumene lineata (assembly GCA_918843875.1). Lineage (NCBI taxonomy): Eukaryota > Metazoa > Cnidaria > Anthozoa > Actiniaria > Diadumenidae > Diadumene > Diadumene lineata. The sequence continues at coordinate 18,867,393 of OU974069.1, read as the reverse complement.
TCCACAGATTTTACCAGCACCTGCAAAGACTTCGATCATGATACCAATCAGCAAACCTACAAGTAGCCAGTTAATAACTACAACAGCTGTGTCATCAATTGGTAAAGTACCACTTGTCCAGTTTGTGGCCAAAACAACACAACCATCTGTGGTGACTAAGTTGTGTGTATCTAAGACAATGCCTACTGTCACCAGTAAGTTGTCAGTGACAACAGCTGCAACAGTACAAGCACAACCTGGAGTTGGTGGTAGCAGCCAGGCAGCACCTGTCATGACAGAAGCTGCTACAGTACAAGATAATAAAGCTGCATCTTTACAAGCTGATATAGATGCAGAAACAGAAGACAAAACTGCAATGGACAAGCCCATTTTGAGCACAGCTAGTGAGGGTAAAGAATTCCTTGAATGTCACGAAATTAAGCCAGACAGCAATGCATCATCTGAAGATGACTCCATGTTAGTTTGCTCTGAAACTATTGATAGTGGAGCTGGTTTGCAAGATACAGCAACTCAAGAGGTTACACCAAATGTTGCAATGAGCCATACTTCTGTTGATGAGCCAATTAAAAGCTCACCATTTGAGGTAGCAGATCAGATTGAAAAGGTTGAAGATGAGATGGCTGTTTCTCTGGATGAAGTTAAAGTTGACAGTCCTGTAGACAAGAGTCCTATAAGCATTCCTGTAAAGAATGTTTCTGAGAACCCCAAAGTTGTAGTAGAAGTCTTAGATGCTATTGGTGTTGAAACATCATTTTTGGAGACCAACAAAGAAAGCAAGGAAGGAAACACAAAAGACTATGAACTTGATAACATAAACAACCAAGATGGAGATGAAGATTTTGATGCAGTTGCATCATTTTTGGAAACATTTAATACAAACCATTCTACAAAAGAATCAAATGTAGAAAAAGAACAAATTGGAATTGTTAACAATATTTCCAAAATCAAGAATGATGATATTTCAAGCACTAAAAAACATGTAGATCAGTTGGTTCCAAGTGAGGCAGAAGCAAAAACAGACACCGCAGAGCTATCAACCAGAAGCAATTCAATTCTAAGTGCTTTTGATGTCTTTGATACTCTTACAAATGAGCAACAGTCTGATAATGTCAGCACTAATATTGCTCCTCAAAAATCTGAGAATACTACTATTGCTTCTACCAGTGATGTTTTGTTTTCTTCAAGTAACGTGCCAAATGATAGCATAAACAGCTCTGGCATCAACCAAGGAAACCATTTTTCAATTCCTTTGTCCAGCACAAATACTGAACAAAGTTTAAAAGACGTTATTGAAACGTCTATCAGTCGGGACAATGCAAACACTGCTACTCATTTTCACCAAAACACTTCAGTGACTTCTGGAAATATCAATGAATTAAGTCATGTAAGTCCAGTAAGTTTGGGCTTGAGTAGTTTTAAAGAGGCTTTTAGTAGGGAGACTGATAGTTTATGTCAAAGTAGTACCAACGAGGCGCATGCAACATCAAGCAGTGAAAGTCATGAGTTGACAGAGAGTGAAAGGCTTGCACTAGAAGCTATTGCTAATGTACGGACTAGTAGTAGAAAGAGGAAACCACCAACTGTTCTTTCATTATCACCACCAAGACAGACTAGTGGATGGGTTAGAGGGGCACTCAGGTATGATATTATTAGGATAATATTAATATCATTACAGCAAGGACACTTGAACCATGAACACTTGTCATTATTTGTTTTTTTTATTTTCTGAGCTTTCTTCTGCTTCAAATCCTCCAAAGTAGATTTGAACTCAAATGCACTCACTTCAAAATGAAAACATTTTGTAATGTAATGTAATGTAGTGCTTATATAGCGCATTTTCACCTAATGTCTCAATGCGCTTTACAATCTTTAATATTTATAGTATGTAATCCGGATTTACAAGCATGAGGTTGATTAGTAATTAGTATGTATTAGTGTAGGCCTATCACCGAGGATGGTCGTTACCTGCGTCCTCAGTCGTTCTTTTACGTCCCCCCGTTAATGGTTAATGTGTAGTGTGGCGCGACGGGACCTCCAGTTTATCGTCCTTATCCGAGAAGACGCGAACCCTTACAATTATAAATCGAAGAACATTCTCCTCAATTATTTGAAGACCCTGAGTGATGGTCCGGCTGAGGGCTCGAACCCGCAGCCTCCCGGTTAACAGCCAACGCTCTCTAAACTGAGCTAACCAGTTAATCGGTTGATTCCCTCAAAGGAAGCATGTTAAAAAAGTATCAAAAAAGCACAAAGTGTTCACGGTTTGAGTGTCTTCACTGTAAATGAACATTGTCACTTTTTTATAGAGTGAGTCTCATAAACCCACGAAATATTATTTCTGAAATAATACAAAAGTAGTGAGCTCCAGGTTCATTGTTTTTCTTTTGTAGTCATTCTCTATATGTAAAAGTAATAGTAAATGGTATTTGACATGTTATGGGTTTATGAGAACAAAATCTGTACTGTGTGACAGAGATTTCCCAATGATAATCAGATATTAAATTCTTTGAATAATAAGTTCATGATATATCAGTCACACCATCTATTTTAATAGTGCAGATTTAAATGATCTATTGTAACTAGTACAGATTTAAATGGAACAATGTTGATCATCAGTCTCATCATAGCCAGTACTATCACCAAAATCATGATAATATAAATCATAATTATATTGAGATCAATATCTTGATGACTATAAATAGTTGCCACCATCAGTGATGTCATCGTGATTGTTGACACATTTCATTTTCTATCATTATTTATTTATTTTCTATTAGTATTTATTGATTGTTTTTTCTTCATTAATCACCATGATACGATATATATATGATTCGATATATGTTGCTTCTACAATCTTTGCAGTACATTATGAATTCCCTTTGTTATTTCAGTTTACTGCAGAAAGTGTGTAGTTACCGAGGTCAAGGAAGAAAGAAAGGTGACTTCAGTGCAGCTTCTTGGTTCTTACGGCCAGTTGATCCTAATGAGGCTCCTGGTTACTTTAAAGTAATTAAGAATCCAATGGATCTTAGCACTATCAAGACTAAATTAGAGGTAATTGCATATTGTTAGAAATGATGACATCATCGTTATGATGGTAACGACATGGAGGTAATGATGATGGTATTTTGGTATCTTTTGAATCTTAATTATAATACAGTTGAGGCAAAACTAGAGATGGATTGAAAAGATGGGGAATCCCACCAGAACACATCCCTGAAACACTCATTTATTTGCAAAATTACTTGGAACATTAGGTTACACTGCTTACAGTGAGGGCACTCGAACCGTGAACACTTGTCTTTATTTAGCTTTTTATTTTCTGAGCTTTCAACTGCTTCAAATTCTCTGAAAAAGTAGGACTGAACTCAAATGCACTGAGTTATCAAAATTCAAATGTTTTCAAATAGATTCACCCGAAGGATGCATCAATCTTGGACATAAATGTTGAGACTCTGAGCACGCTTACACATTTCTTGGGTATGTTTGCTGTAATACATCACTTTTACTGTCTTTCAATTATCCCCCTCCCCCCCAAAAGCAATGTTGTGTTCCCTGAAGGTGTTTCTATCCCATGAATAACAACATTGATCGAGGGAGGGGGAGGGAGGGTCAGATATTGATGTGTACAGTCATGAAACTATGCAAAATTTGAAGAGTCTCAACTATTTATGTCCAAGATTGTATTTGGCAAAAAATAATATTTTTCGCACGAGCGCTTTATTTTTTCAAGGTATCCTTTGTCTGAAATGAGCATTTCTACTGTGTAAATGCATGGAAAAACTTTCATACCAAACAACTGCACTTGCTAGAAGTGAGTGGATGAAATGTTAAAGCGCGAAAATGTCTAAACTCCATCAATTTTGCGTTTTTGCATCGATTTTGAGTAGTATTGCAATAAAAATGCTATAAAATCACTGTAAACGAATTTGCCGTCTTTTTAAGCAATATACTGTGCTAATCAAAGTCTAGACATTGTATCAAACGGAGAAAAACCTAACACAATCATGTAGCCAGCACCAAGTCGTGACTTGTTGTCACGCCATATACAGAACCTGAGGACTCGCGCGGCGTAAATTAAAAAGTGCTTTTATAAGGTTTGAAAATTGCTCTTCTCCATTCATAAACGGTTAACTAGTTTTGTATTTGTACCTATTTTCTACAGAGAAAATATAGTCACGGTTAACACGAAGTCTTAACGGTTAACAAACACTTTTTTATATAAAAGAAATAACTCTGATATTTTTATGTGTCGGTGCCGTTAATCGTCGTTATTCGTGAAAAATATGTGATGTTGTGCTTGAAAGCCCTTGTTAATCGTCCCAACTAGCCAGTGTTGTTCATGTTAACACTCTAAGTTAGAGAAAAATGATTTTTATGTTGTCTAAGGATTCAGAAACGGAGAAATTTGTTGTGTTAATCGTTACAATGAGTCACTTAACAAGTCACGAACTTCGAGCGTATGTTGCGTAGCTGTCACGCAAAAAGCAATGCATTGCTTGCGTGACACTAGAGACAATTTTTTGGGGTAAAACTTTTCAGTCTTATATAAACTTCCGTTCATTTTGGGTTAGAAATAATCACACAACTATATTTTCTTGAAATCGTACATAGAAGTCACAAGATTTGAAACCTGAACGTCGTAAATCGCAAAATGACAAAAATACAATCTTGGACATAAATGTTGAGACTCTGAGCACGCTTACACATTTCTTGGGTATGTTTGCTGTAATACATCACTTTTACTGTCTTTCAATTATCCCCCTCCCCCCCAAAAGCAATGTTGTGTTCCCTGAAGGTGTTTCTATCCCATGAATAACAACATTGATCGAGGGAGGGGGAGGGAGGGTCAGATATTGATGTGTACAGTCATGAAACTATGCAAAATTTGAAGAGTCTCAACTATTTATGTCCAAGATTGATGTTAAAAAAAGTGTCAAAAAAGCACAAAGTGTTCACGGTTCGAGTGCCCTCACTGTAACATCTATTCTTTTGGTGTTTGCATATATACCCTCCCCCGTACAATATTACATACCGTCCACTATCATGAAGACATTAGCATGTGGTATAGCTACTCTAAATTCTAGTTAAAAATAAAGTGTATGTATGTATGTATGTTTTTCGGTATGAAAAAATGAAAACATCAGGCAAGCAACTATACTTTTTGTTGATGATGGTCTGGTTGAAAAGAAATTTCAATGAAAACAAGAAATCCATACTGCACAAAGCATCATTTAGAAGAAATGTGTCAATGTCCCAACTATTTTAACTGAGTGAAGCTATAATGCTGCACACGTGTGGCATCAAGCCACTTTCATCAAAAAGATGTGGTATTTTTCAAAAATTCTGTTATTATTCTATAGTAACAATTTGCTAGACAAATATAATGGGAATTCAAGTGATAATGATTTGTTTTATCCTTTAGACTGGTGTCTACAGTGATTACATAGAATTCTATGATGACATGGTTTTAATCAAGACCAACTGTTTTAAGTATAACCCACCAGGACATGACATATGGAAGGTAATACCCCTGCTGATAGCTGCCATTAATATCTGAATGATCTTAACTAAACAATTTGGTGCTACTTCATAAAATGGTTATGATAGTCGTGGTTTGGGGGTTCGTTTTTTAGTCATATTGTACCGCTTCTTGTGGCTCCTTATTGACTATTATTTAGTAGGAGTATTATTTTTGTTTTGTTGTATCAGGGGCTAACCTCGCTGGGACTACAAGTTCGTTTGTTAACCCATCATTTAGTGTTCAGTGTTATTTTTTTTTGTATTCACTAAATGGAAGTAACTATAAATAAATAATAAATAAATAGTAATTGACCTGCGATAGGTAAAACAAATGTTTGATGAGGTATTAAAACATGGTATAGTGTACATTACAGTAGTAAACATATCCCATGCTGGCTTAAGGGTCCTGATTACTTAAGCAAAAAGTCATCACGATTTTTTCTTAGAAAGATATTTTAAAGAGAATTTATCAATTAATCGAAAAATGGATAGAAATCTATATGGTCCGGAGCCCGTTTGTGAGATAAAATTTTTTGAACGGAACCATGTTTTGACATTTTTGAAGAACAAATGTCGAAAAATGCATTTTTCACAAAAAAAATTATTACTCAAAAACTAATAAAGCTATTGACGTAGTTTTTACAGGCAATCTCAACCAGACGGTATTTTACACAAATATGGGAAAATAAATTATATATGTTTTTAAATTTTGTCAAAATTTACAGTTTTGTTTTCGTCTTTGACTTAAAATCGCTTTGAAAAGTGAAACCCTAAACCACTTACCATAGCGTGTAATGTTGAAAAGTCATCAGGATTTTTTCAAATCTTGTCAAAAGAAAGATTTTTACAAAATCTTTCAGAAAAAATGAAGAAAAATATAGAGTCCCGCGCAAAAAAGTAGGGTTTTGGCTGGTTGAAGTATAATTTTCGAAGGCTCCTTGGGTTATTCTTATGTTGTGTTTTGGTGGGATCTGGTGAGCGCGCGGCGTTCTCAGCGGTAAATTGCTCGCGGGCACAGGTTTCAAGCGTCGTTGTTGTTCTAAAGTAGTCAGGACTCTTAACTAATCACGTTATTCAACTAAGCTATTCATTCTGATAGATGTTCCTGTCACAGTGTCAATGAATTGAAATGGTGCAAAGTTTGTTGTAAACAATGTTGCATAACTAATGTTTGAATGAATTGTTGATCTTATTATCTTATGTATAGGATTGTGAAGAGGTTTTTAACTACTTTGACGCAGAGTATGAAAAAATGTTGGAACGATGGGAAAAGGTTAGTGTGAAAATGTTAGCATGTACTCACTCAGTGTACTCGCTCACCATCAAAGAGACTATAGATATTATCAAATTTACACACAATGTAAATTACAAGTTTACATGATGTCACAGGGCATAAAATAACAGATGCTAGGATGCCAGACATAATGACCAGCCAGGACATGCTGTAATTTTGGTTGGTTTGTCTATGATTTTGTTCAGCAATTCATCATTTTGGCCAGACATTGTCTGTTTGTGCCTGCGTCATACTAAAATGTCTGGCTAATGTCACAGTTAGTACTCATTAAAAATACATTTCAAAATAATTTCACCAATAATTATTATATCACTATTTTTTACCATTAAATTTGTTTTTTTCAGTGTCATGTTTCGCCAGCCAAGAAACCTCGCACAATACCTAAGCAAGAACTAGCATCATCAGCATCTTGGTAAACATTGCTCACCAAAAGAGAATAGTAATCTATCACACTTATTAACTCCTCTTTTCTGATCTTTGTACACATTTTCTTGTGCATTCAATGAACAATAATATTATAATTATTATTTGTATGTTTCTATATGCAGAAGCTTGATGAAAGTGGTGTGTGGTACAAAGCGTTTTAACTTTGCCAATGGCCAATATTTTTTATGCATTCTGATTTGATCCTGTTATGGGTGGTTAGAGTTTTCATTTTGTGCAGTAAGCATATCAAACACTTAAAGCACTAACGCAATTTTCACAGAGGTGTGAATTAAGACAAAAGCTGCAAATAAGCAAGCATGATACATAATTATGCTTAATACACAAGTGTGAACTTGTTAATAGAATGGATACTGATCAAATTACTTTTTGTTTTGAAAGGTCATGTTTTAAAACATATTTTGAAGAATATGTCTGTTGTCAACGGTTGCAAAATTTGTGCTGAAACTGATATAACATATAATATTGGTGAGAATATTCTAACTTTTGGTGAAACAATATTTACTGTGGTGTAATGACTGTTTGTGGTTTTGAACATACTCTGCTAAGCTGTCTATGTGTTGGCAGAGAAATTATCTTGTGTTTATTGTATTACAAAAAGGACAAACATAATGAGTAATTAGGTGTAAAAAGAAAGTAGCAAAAAAAGAAGTTTTGCTATGTTACTGATGACACAAATAGATGAAAAAAGGAAAAATTTCAAATGTAAAGGTATTAATGAAATGGAATGGATCTATATTTATAGCCTAGTTTCCATACAATCACAAACAATTTTGGGGAAACCAAAGTTTTTTTGTTTTTTTTTTTAATCCTACGACCGTTTTTGAACTGTTTTGATTGCTATCATGTATGGATTGAAAATGGTGGTAAGATCAAAAAACGTTGGTTTCCCTACAATCGTTTTTTTTTTTTTTTTTCGATCGCTTGTGACTGTTTTTGACTTCATGAAAACCAGGCTTAAGAAATAAGTTTAAATCATGAAACATTTCATTAGTAGGTGTGCAAAATATTATGTATATTCATGTAATAATCCTTAGACTATGGTAACATTGTACAAAGCTTTACAGATTCAAAGGCATAGTTTCTGCAAAAACACACTTTTTGTACAATGTGTCTTTTCGTGGTCACACAAGTTAACCAATCAGATAGCAGATTTTCTTTGAAAGAACTACCAGTTCATTAAGTTGAACTCACTTTTAATCATGTAATTACTGATTCGGTTGTGAATTAATACATTTATTCAGCTAAAAATACTTTTAACAAATTAGTTTGAACTTTTGATGGTGTTGTAAGGACTTAGTATTAGTATTAGAAAATAATTTTTTCAATACGATAATCCACCAGAAATGAAAAACTAGTTTGCAAATTACTTCAGTGGCCATGCTTAGGCTTATCTTCCTGTAAGGTAAGATTTCAGGTCAAATTGTGTTTTACAGAAAAAAAATGCTTTTGCACTATTGCCTTATCTATATGATCTAAAACATAATGTGGTTTGGAAAACATTAAAGTAAAATAATTTTATATGGAGCTATTTTCAGGTCAATCCCATGGTATGTAACTTACTTTGTGCAATCAAACCCATGCCTACTTAGGGATGGACCATTAGATATTTGAGAAGGGGGGGTTGGGCAATTTTTTTGTGCAGGATATTTTTTTCCCATGTGATTGTTGTGCAGGATATTTTCTTCCTCCCTGCTCAATATTTTTTATTTGCACATCTGCTGTGCATGATATTTTTTTATCTCTGTTTAAGGCTCTGCTCGATATTTTTATTTGCACATCTGCTGTGCATGATATTTTTTTTTCTCTGTTTAAGACTTTGCTCAATATTTTTTGGGTATTTGCCTAACCCCCCCTCAAATATCTAATGGTTTGTCCCTTACAGTCACTCTAAGAAAACAGTAAATGATAAGATTTCTGAAATCTGAACAATCAACATGTCGCTTTGCAAGCTGCCTCAAAATACATTACAAACTTGCTTGACATCAGAAGTGAAAAATAGATTTTTACTATTCTCAGTTTTCATAGTTTGACTATAAGGTGGCAGTGAAATCAGGTTTTTGTATATAGTAATTCTATTGTTAAAACATAAAATGTATGATAAAACATAATGGCAATTTAAACTTTAACCTGAAATGGAGGTAAAGAACCCAACTAAGTTGTTGTAAAAAATGTGTTGCTGATCACAAACATGTTTGTCTTGTCAAAGACTTTGGATCAGGTATGAAATGTTCACTGCATTCATTGGCAATTCACTTGAAATGACTTTCTGCAAACTAGACTAAAAGTCATGCAGTGTGTGTATTGATCCTATTGATCAGATAATATTGGCAGCTTTTCAAAAATATTGTCAACCAAATATGGTAGCAGTGTCCATGAGCACAAGGAGTGAATTTTTGTTCAGAAGAACTGTTCCACCTTAAAGTTATATTATCTGTTACAGCATGATGCAAATTGGTATTACAAATGATAATAATCATCTAGCCATTTAGCAGTGGAGCTGTAATGTAAACATTTTGCTGATAAGCTGAAATGTAGACATTTGAGCAAATAACTGGTCATACCCTTTGGTGTCACACTGTAATTGATCTCATCAGTCCCGGAAAATCAGTTCTCAACAAATTTTCACGGTGATTCAAATTACAGAAAAAGAAACATCTATGCAGTCCAAACTAGTATTTTACTGGTCATCGTATTGAGACTGGTAACTGTTATTTACTATAAACATTGTGTTGTGTGTATGTGCACTCCGAGTCGATGATTCTTTATTTTCACAATATATCTCACATATCAAATTGTAATAAATAGCAAGTAGGTGCATAAACTATGATAGAGTGCAAACAATAAAAGTGTGCAACAGTTATCACTATCAAAATAGCACTCTAAACAAACAAACAAAACCAAAAAAAACCAACAACAATACAATTAGAATAAAATGGTGCTATTTAGTGTTATTAATGTTGCACACATTTAGTGTTTGTACTCCAGTAGAGTGCATACACTAAACGTGTGCACCAGTTGTCACTATTTATTAGTGAATAGCACTAATCAAACAAAAGAAAACAATAGAATTAGCATATAATAGCACTATTTAGTGGTATTTATGTTGCACACTTTAAGTGTGTGCACTCTATGACAAATATATTGCAACATAGCTATATAGTAGGTTTGACATATTTTATTTGCACCAAACCAAATCACTAAACACAGTATTTTCAAAAATGAAAATTTTTATTCTATATAGCGACACATTAGCAGTATCACCCTTTGCCAATTTTCCTTATTCCTACAGGGTCTATGGAGGCTGTTTTAAAAAATCTACAAAGAGTGAAAAGCATAAAGCATAGAATTTGCGTCTTCTGGACAGTTTATCATTTGATGAAAAACTACAAATTGTTTAATAATTATTATCATATGTTAAGTCTCAATCATGTAAATTCTAGATTTATTTCAAGTGATTTTATCAAATTGTTTTCAAATGATCATTAAATGTATTGTAAATTTTATGAGAAATGCTTTTTACCCCAAAACGGATATCAATGATAATATAAAACAATATATACATGAACAATACACTCCACTTAGCACAAACCACAGTATCCTTAGAAAACAGAGCTGCAATTTTGAAGTGAGACCAAGAAGTGGAATGGAGAGAAACTCTTGGTACGATAATATCCCTGGTTGTCTGTGGATATGTACATAGCAACTATACCAGGCTTCTATTCCCAAGAAAACCAATTCAATGTGTAACTGAGTAAATTCAACAAGAAGATTACAAATCTGACCAATCAGAGTGGTTTTCAAAAACCAGCGAAACAAATTTGTTAATTAAATACAAAAGCTAGTTTCTTCAACCAAATGATACTTTTAATTACCAGGCTTTCGGGCAAACATGCCCATCTTTAGGTTACAATGGAATAACAATATTAAAAGTATCAATACTATATCATTTATCATTTGGTACTGTAACTGTACAGTCTCTCAGTGCAATACTCTGATAGCAGTATATATTTCGCTGGTGTTTGAATACCACTCGAGGACAATTTTGAAATATTGTTGCCATTTTAACGTGTGGATATTAAACTTTGGATTGAAATTTTTGTTTTGAAAGGATGCGCCAGTGCATCTTCATAATGCCAAAGTCATCTCGGCTATTATTTTACTGTAGCGCCTGTAGTTGTTTCTGAGGTACCCAGAGACACTGTGTTGTATAGACATGTGTAATGCGAGGGTAATTGACTGTGATTGTAACAATTATACACTCAATATACATTTGTACATAGTGATTAAAACTTTTAACCTTTTATCTATGTTTCTTGATGTCTTCATAATTATTTGTCTGTACTTTCCTGTAATACATTACAGGCATTCTAAGTATGGTCATGCAATCACTTGAGAGAAAAGATTGCGTGACAACACTAAGGATATCTGTGTTGGAGGCTAACTTTCACCCTGTATTCTTTCAAAAAGTTAAAAACGTGAGTTGGTTTGATTGCTCTGACGCCCATCAAAGTGTCATTTCTCTTGTGGTGTGCATTTGAAACTCATATAACTTGGCATTTTTTAATTAATAATTTGTGCTCTTTTTATTTCTGGGCTTATTTTCACAATTCGCAACGCCACTTGCTAGTGAAGTGCCCCCCAGTGGGAGGGATTTAAAATGACTCCTAAAAAGTACCGAAGTTCTGTCCAGAAGGGCGTGACAATACATGATTTTTACCCCTAAAACGTACCAACTCTAATATTAATAATCGGTTATAATGGTCGTAAAATCGAGATATTGATTTTAAATGACTTTGAATACTCTTAAGGATGCCGACTTTAATTCTTAAAATCTCTAAGTGACCTTAAAAGGTACCATCTCTCAGATTTTGACCCCTAAAAGGTACGACGAGCATCCCCACCCTCTGATATATGGGAGTTCCCTTCCCCGGGTAAAGTCGTCCATTGGGGATCTCTGATGGTCCAAAATCATTGTCTAAACAGAGGAGAAACTGAAAACATATCTAGATCCATCCTATTTTAGTTTTTTCTTTGCCTTTATAAAAATAAATAGAAAACGTTAAACACTGTTAGAGGTGTATCAGATTCAATTCATTTTATTGGAATCTAGCATAACACAGATTCTTACTTTTAAAGCAGCGTTTACAATTCTGTTCCGAAAAAATGACAAATACATTACTATTTGGAAAAATGAAGATTCTATTGTCTTAAAAAAACGCTAAATGATTTATATAGCAGTTATATATATTATAGTATTAACATTCAAAAATACAAAACAAATTTCATTAGAGTCTAATATTTGAATTATTCAGCAGCTTCCTCTGTTTCCTCTGCTTTGGGTGCCTCCTCTGATCCAGTTGAATTGCGTTTCTTCTGTTTCTGGGCATCCTTAGATGATTTATTGGGTTCTGATTTGCTACGAGAGTGCTTCTTCCTAGTCATCTGTGTGTACCAATCTTTAGGGTATTTGGAGATATTATCCATGTATGTTTCATTTATAGTCCATTCGTCATCCTGCGAAGAAACGGAGGTTAACTTGAAAAAGCTATGAATGAGAAAACGAACTTTGTCCCTTTGTGTCATTTCGTCTGTATGGTTTCCTATTTATCTAATTGTTTGTTTGTAGTTTTCGACTTATATGTCGATTGGTTTTTGTCTGTCCATTGTTCATACCTCATTCATTCAGCCTGTTTGTCGACATTTTCTGTTTATTTGTTTTACGTGTTTGTTTGTTTGTCTATTGATTATCGTGCAAGCAAAGGCAGTTTTCACATTATTGGGTCAAAAAGAATGAATTTGCTCATTTTTTTCCTGAACTTCAATTTTCTGCAATTTGTACTTTTCATTTAGAAGATAAAAGCAGGTTAAACTAGCTGTGTAAACGATTAAATAATTCATCGTCATTTTTGAACAATTTCCACTAGCATTGGAGTGGCTTCCAATTATAGAAGTCTGGTAACAATATTGAAGCACTTGAATGGCTTCAACAAGAAATCGATCTCTTACCCATTGTAGATGATTGTAGTGAGGTTCCTTTGATGAAATTCGTCGTAAGATAGCCTAAAATAGGAAGCATATAATCACTCGAAAAAATACCGAGTATTTTGAAAGAATTTGTATTTTTTTTATAAAAGGGCGCAACAGCATTGATAATGATAGTATAGTGCAGCAGCAAAATAAAGAACAGGAAAGAAAAGGAAATAAAAAAGACAAATTAAGTGACAACGCTTTTGATAAAATATACAGCCAAACAACAATTAAAATGCAAAAAGAAACTTGAGTTCATGAGGCTTGTCAGCATAAATCAAGCAACTGATTCAGCCTTCCACACACCTGCTAATAACTACGAATGTACTAATTGTTATGTGCATTTAAATCAATCTACAATATTTTTTTCTAACCTGGTTTTCATGCGTAATTCTTAGTAATTCTCGCTGCCTTTTCGTCTTATTCAAGCTTTTGTATTCGTAGTCATTGCGATTGTCAACTCGTCCTCTTGTTCGCATTATGTAGGACATTTTCTCCAGCAAAATACGGTTATCTCTTTCGATGGTAGCATTTCTTTCTTCGTCACACTGTAAAGAAAGAAAATTTATTTTTTAATTATTATTATTTTTCATGTAATGATTTTGATTCTTTTTTCCCTAATCCTAAAATAATTTTCAGAATATCTTTACTTAGGGTTAGGGTTATTATTTTCTACTTATTTTAATTCTTTCATAAATTCTATCAGGTTAATTTTTGCAAGTACATAAAAGTGCGAATTTATTTTACAGCCGTTATTTTTGTTCTAAAAAAGCTCGCTCAAAATTTAGAGATTTTATCAATTCACTTTTGATTGTAGGATTGGAAATTTTATCAAAGTTGCACCTCATGATTAAGTCGATATCAAAATAATCTCTAGGGCGGAAAACATTCCGGTTGTAAAATGATTTGATTGTACGTATAATGCCAAAAATCCGTTTTAGTCTTTCACAAATCTTCAGCTGAACATTTCCATTAGTGGAACAGATGTCATTCCTTTTCCCTTGAAAAATTCAAGATTAAATGTTAACATCGAAAGAATTGTAATCGTGACTTGGAAATTATTTTGGAAATTTGACACCATAAAAGTAAGATAATACTGTTCCTTCAGTGCACGCATACTGTAAATTAATTCCCTTTTCGAAATGTACGTTTCCATAATCTAATTACTACTCCATCTCCATAGGGATTCATCAACAATAAATTCATCCTCTAAAATATTTTTCTAACAATAATTTAGGGTAGGTTTAAACTAGCGATTTCGTAATTTAACATTTGAAAAGGCATGTCCGAGACACAAAGAGTTAACAAAAATCACCTTGACTACGGATAAGAATTTGATTTGCGAACTCATTTTCTAGATTGTAAAACTCCCTTGTATTGTTTTCTAACTGATACGACAGCTGGGTTCTTCAGGATAAGGGTGATTATTTAGTTGAACAGTAAAATTCTTTATGAATGTTTGCCTAAAAGCCCTTTCACAACAAAACAATAACCCACTTTAACGTTTTTCAGCAAAAACACTCGCAATATTATTTACCTGGAGTTTTTTCAACTTTAAATGAAGATGCATGTATGTTTTTGGAGGTTTATTATCAATAACAGCTGTAGCAGAACCGACCTAAAAAGATACAAATTGATATTGTTTATTCGTTCAGACACGAGGCAAACAGTGTGAAGGATTTTTTGCCCGCGAGGCAAGAATTTTGCTTACCTTTTTTCGATGAGTGTCGTAACTACTGTTGTCCCATCTTTGCTTCAAGAGCTTGTTGTTAGCTGGAGTTATAGGCTGGTAAGCTCTATGCATGGTTGTTTTTAGTTCTCTTCTCTCAAATAAACAGTAATTGTTAGCTCACAAAATTATTATCTTCACTTCAAGAGAGTTTTCTTGACAAAGCAAATAGCGTGACTTGTAACCATAGTGATGACAGACGACCAAACCGCGCTATTTTTATTCAGCGGTAGATATTAGCGCGCCGGCGATGAATTTAGTCAGCGGATTCATTGACCGCCATCTTGGATTGCAACACGAGGGTAGAAATTTTCTAAGCTTTATGTACCAAAACAAATTGATTTACAATCGTATCCTTTCAATTTTAATAATTTGACATTGAATTCCATTTTATTTATGTGTTGAATAAGCTAGTTTTCGACGATGAGACGTTGCAACTATGATATTCTCGGCGTTGAAAGAGATGCAAGCGACGATGAACTCAAGAAAGCCTACAGAAAGCTGGCATTGAAATGGCATCCCGACAAAAACCCTGATAACATTGAAGAATGTACCAGAACTTTTACTGAAATACAGCAAGCATACGAGGTACTGTCCGATCCTCAGGAAAGAGCTTTCTATGATAGACACAGAGAACAAATATTACGTGGTGGAGAGGAATATATCGATAATAGTATTAACCTGGTTGCCTTCTTCAGCTCGTCTGCATACTCGGGTTTTGGTGACGACGAGAAAGGCTTTTATGGCGTTTATTCACATGTTTTTTCTACCATAGCTGAAGAAGATGCTGAGTTTGTGTCTGTAAGTGAGGATTTTCTAGCTGAAGTGCCTTCATTTGGTAAAAGTGACAGTGAATATGAGGGTTGTGTCGAATATTTCTATGCATTTTGGCAAAGCTACTGTACAAAGAAGACCTTCTCTTGGTGTAACAAGTACGATATCATGCAGGCACCTAATAGAAGAACCCTTAGGGCGATGGAGAAAGAGAACAAGAAGATTCGAGATGCAATGAAAAAAGAAAGAAATGAAGAAGTACGAGCTTTGGTTGCTTTCGTGAAGAAACGAGACAAAAGAGTCAAAGTGTACATGGAGCAATTGAAAGTGAAAGAAGAAGAGAGGAAGAAGCAGTCAGCACAAAAACAACTTGAGGCGAAACGAAAACGGGAAGAAATGCTTCAAGAGTATCAATCCCACGATTGGCACTCGATGACTGGTCTAGAGAACGACTTGGCCGAGATGAACTCTCGTCTCGACAGCGAGTTCGGCAAGGATGACGTCACAGGGGACCAATCTGACGACGAAGACACCTACGTCGAGCAATATTATTGCGTAGCGTGTGATAAACCATTCAAATCTGACAAGGCGTTAATTAACCACGAGAAGTCTAAAAAACACAAGGAAAGGGTCGAGCTTCTTAAAATAGAACTCGCTGCGGAGGACATGGATGAAGGGACAGCGGAAACCTGTCAATATAAAGATGATGCAGATACTGAGCAAGCATTCTTTGACGAGAGGCGACATAGTATGGATCAAGCAAACATGGAAGAACAAGACAATACTTCATGTAACGACGTTAAGACTAAGGAAACACAGTCTAAACAGGAACGGGAATTCGTTAGTATCGGCGAACTAGATCTCACAGATTCTATAGACCTTATCGAACTAAAAATCAAAACTACTAACAAATTCAAGCTCAAAGAAAAACAGAAGGGTCGCAAACTGTCGAAAATCAAAGAAGGAGATGAGCATTCCGACAGTAGTTGTAGTGATAGCTCCGAGAGTTCTTCCAAGAGCAAACGGCTGACGAGACAGACGAGATTTGAGGAGCGAACATCTGAAAGTCAAGATACGATCAATGTTAAAGAAGAAAATCAACTTGACGAAGAAGTAAATGAAAAAGGCGCCAATAAAAATGACAATGCATCAACGGAAGAGAAAAGAGTGGTAGAAAAAGAAGAAAGTACCAGAATTGAGAATAGTCTAGTGGATGAGCAACCCTCAACACCTACAGATTCACGCAGTGCAAATAATAAACAAAAGGACGACACAAAACAAAGTTCTACCAACTACACTTGTAACGTTTGTAAAGGAAGTTTCGAAACTCGTAACAAACTTTTTGAGCACATAAAAGCTGAAGGACATGCCTTAAGAACAGAGAACACTAACGGACAGTCTAACGCAAAGCAAGGACGAAAAAAGAAGGGAAAGAAAAAGCACTGATCTATTTTATTCTATACATAACTATTCGCTAATTGGCATTTCATTACATTCACACTACAAAACTTTATTTTTCAGGATAGTATGCAAAGTGAGACTTAATCATTTTCTTTTTAATACTTATTCTAAAAAAGATTATCGAAACAATTTATTGACAAAACTTTCAATGTTATCATAGCCAAAATCAGTCAGTTTTTTTATATATATTGAAATTTTTTATGATTGCTGTTTTGAATCACTGGACCGGAAAACTTTACGATAATAGTTGGCGATTGTTCAATAATATCAAGTTTATATTAATTATTATAATCAATTGGCTATCGACTTTTTCTAGAAATAAACTTATATTATTTGATTTTGTGTACTATTTTTTAAGTCTTGTAGCTTTTTCAGCATAATTACATCGGGAATAATTGCATAGTCTGAATGCCAGAGCACCTAATGACATAATCTCTGTATTTGGTTTGTTGTTACGTTTGACTTGGCAACCAGTTAGTAACTATAGTTCAGCTTGTATGCAACAGCAGTCAAATTGACATCTTGCGTAAATCTATACCTTCACCGATCTACTTCACACCTAGGGGGTGCAGAAGGCCTCTACTGGCAGAGTCTAGATATTTTTGATTATAAATGTTTTTTTTTTTGAACGCGCCTTCAGTTTGTATGATGATAAAACGCATTACTTAATCTCTAAAATAATCAAATTAATGAAAAAAGGACCATCCATTCATTTTCTCCGTGTCGTCTGATTGATGCCGCTATATAAATATCTATCCATTTGGTGCTAACATAGCGCTTTACATCTTATCAAACCGCTTTTTAAAAATCTGGAAAAAATCGACCCTTTTGCGACGTTTTTCTCAAAAGTGATTTATTTTTTCAAAGATCGAATTATATGTACGATATTGATGACCTCGTAGACCATGCAGCGTCGGAATTATCGAAAAGCACAATTATTATAGATCCGCGGTATCTAGAAAATAAACTGAGATTCATTACTCCTATTGTAGCAGCATTGCTTGAAACAAATTCGAATTTTGTTAAAGTATGACGTCATTAATATTGGAGCTTCTTTAAACTCTCAAACTTAAAAAGTTAGTGCTTGAATGAACAAAACAATTTGTTATCGCTGTTTGAAGCGGAAAAGGTTTTGAAACAAAATTGCTTTTTAAAAATAGCAAACGGGCTTCGCTATGCGGAATATCACGATATTGATGAAGTCACCTGACGAATGAGTAATGAGTGCTTGTGACGATAACTACTGGTATGTTTATGATGATGTCATAAATGGTCGTGAAATAGTGTAATCGGAGGTTTACTCCATGCACCGTTATCAGAGGCACTGTGAGGGATGGCAAAATTAAACACGGGTATTGAATGACGTGTAAAAACTATGATAAGGCGATTTTATTAGTGCATGACGTACCTTAATGATTGATTGGTTTTCAGTTCTTACTAAAAATGATAACTATTTCTATATCGTCTATTAAAAGCATTATTTTTTTCTTCTAGGCGTTTTGAATATGAAACAATAGAACATTTATACGTTTATGTACAAAATACACATAATATTATCAGTACTAAACACAATAGAATATAATGTTAAAATTGTTAAATTTCTAGATTTATGCAACTGATACCCAGGTAAAAATGTTTCTTGAATGTTCATAATTTATAGAGGTTGACTTTCTCAGAACGTGGTACGACTTCAACTTTGAGCAACCTGTTTGAACTAGATCGTAGTGAATAGTAACGCGTAGTAAATGTACGAACTGACAAAAGTTCAGCATATTACGTGTGTACGAGTGAGAGTCCATTGATAGCTTTATACCAGCAATAAAACTTTATAACCAATTCGATACTCAACTGGCAACCAGTGTAAGGAATAATGTGTTCTTTCCATGCATGGGTCGTTATGTCCCGTTCGCCGCTTACCCCTTTGACCATCTTTTTTTTCTCATACAACTTTCGTTTTTTTCCCTTATTCTTTATCACTTGTACTTTTATTCAATTATGTCATTGTCAATAAAGTTGTTCTAGTAAGTGCTGCATGTATTATTAAAAAACGTGCAGCTCTATTTCAGAACTAGCTGTAAACCGGTTCAAACTCCTTTCCAGGGGTGGATCGATATCCGGCAATTTGAAATTGAAGCACTAATCAAAAAATGATCCGGAAATTTTGAAAGGGGGGGACATTTATCAAAAACTTAATTATGATTATCAATTAAAAATTGACCGAATTATCTATACAAATAAACCAAGAGGGACAACAGCTCATGGATCCGCCTCTACTTTCGCAGTAGTACAGGCTTCTGTGGACACGCGGTCGAGGTGCGTCCGCAATTTACTGATGTTTTAGGCCCAAGTAAATTAACGTGATTTTGAAGGCGGTCCGAGTTTAACCAAATTGTTAACCTCTCGATATCATGTGCTAGAGCAGAATTCTGATTTTCTAATCAACAAATCTAATGGGAATATACTGTAGAATGGTCTTTGACCCCTTCATATGAGATTTGCCAAATCCTCACTTTTTGGTATCTTTTAGGGGTTGAACCCATGTATTCAGAGAACTGAAAAAATCACGATTTTGGTATCGCTTAGAGATAAAAAGTTTGAGAAGCCACACTCTTTTGAAAAATCGTCCGGTATCTTTTAGTGGTATTTTTGAAAAATTCCGAGGAGCATCCCCGATCGTTTATCGCCAGAGTCCCTCCGGCTCCTCATCCCCCACCCATCTCTCCTACGCACAATCTGTTTCTTTAGAAATTCGTTAACAAATGAAAAACAATGCAACAAATTGATAAATGTGGATTCTTTACTGAATGACTAGTTTAGCCATAATTTGATTTCAAGATTGTTTTACATTGTATTGCTACCACGGACTGACCTAAATTATTTTTGAGTTAATACTGGGTCAATGCCTTTTTAATGAAACTACTACACATTTTGGAACAAAAAAAGGGATAAATTGAAAATTCAGAAATATTTATATAGGTATTTTTTTGGATCCAAATTTAAATGTATTTCTACAGACATCGCTACACCAACATCTTCAATATGAAATGCAGTCGATAGACTCCTTGCAGTTCGTTGGAATGCAGCTCAAACTGGAGGACAAAACAATGGATTTCAGTTACCGAGAGAGCAAAAATCTTTTGTTTTCTCTTCCAGATGGGGCTCCTTTGACGTCACATGCAAGGAATCTATATTGCGACTGATTTCAATTAACATAAAACTATTCTAAATCATGCATATTTTACACCAAAGAAATGAATATTACTAGTTTAGTCATTATCTAAATATTACACTAATTTTCTACACCATTATATGTCCCAAGTTACTAGTTGTTCATCTTCATGAAAGCCCCAAGTCTTCCAGAGTTTGTTGTAGTTCCAATTGCTAGTAAAGAAGAAGGGAAATATAGAGCATAAAAGAAAAGATAGTAGTCAGGAGAGTAGAGGTTTATAGGTTAAAAGAACGTTAAGGGAACTACGCAAGCCCCATCTCTTCCAAAGTTTTCTGCAATTCACCCTCCTGTTGAACAAAGGAATGAAGTAAAGTTGAAGCTCTGAGAATGCTAACAAGAGGGGAATTAGAGATCAGGATAGTCCCAACTCCTCCAATGCACTGCGCTTCTCGCCCTCCTGAAAGTGAAAGATACGATCACAATACATACAGTAGATTAACACTGCTAACACAGTTATGATTTACGTTATCATGCTTCAGTAAAAAAACTTGTTAACACGTTAATGAAATGATTAATAATAATTATCGATTGATAAGTCATTAGTTAGCAGAAGATAAAAACCATCTCTTTGAATAAATGAATGAGCGAATTAATGAATGAATAGATGGATAAATGAGTGAATTAATGAATGAATAGATAAATAAATGAATGGACGAAAATGAATGAATAACTGCGTAAATAAATGAATGGATGAAAAATAAAATGAATAAACAAATGAATGAAGAGATGGATAAATGAATGAATATATGAATGAACAACTAAATGAATGAGGGAAATAACTAATAGATGGATTCACCTAATTATGAATAAAACAACAGAAAATGAAATCAATGAGTGAATGAATAGATAGGTGTAAGAATGTAGGTACTTTGGTTAGTCATGATGGCAGGAATTATTATAGGAGATGATAAACATATTTTGTTATATTCATTTGTTTATAATGTTATATATAGTAATATATTTTTTGTTAATTCTAAATTGATTATTGTTATGCTTTATAACTCAAATTAATACAGAGCTAACCCACTTACAACACAGACACACACACAATAGTAACAATGTACAAAGAAGCTTTCACAATGCTTAGGCTTTTAAGCCAGATAAAACACTCCAGCTCAAACAGTATCAAACAGTACATAAAGACAACCAAGAGACACTTCCAACATTAGAAAAATACAAAACTATGATTTCAAACTAAAGCACCTTCATTAATAAAAGGCCTGCCTTGCTTTAAAACCTGGCATTGCTTCATGATCACGAAGCAAATGTTCGTTCACCCACTTTTTAAGTATCAAAACAACATTTTTAATATTTTAATTAATACTTAATTTGTAGAAAATCATAAATTTGATATTTGTATGTATTCCTTAACCATTTTTTCCTTAATGTGCACTTTAGGTATAAGTCCAGGCACTGCGGCATGATGACTTACCTCTTGTAGTAGATCCTGTGCTGAAATTGCTTTTAATACATTCTTTTTACTTGTTTCTTGTACTTCTCCACCAATCAGAAGCTCGTCTAACATGAAATAGGCTTTTTCAAAGTTGAAGATGATGTCCAGTTCACAAACCTGAAAATGACGAACAAGATTGTTATAACTGGAAGGATTATGTTGGGTTCAATTATTTGAATACTGATTTTTCAAATGAATGCTAGTTTTCACAACAGTCAAAGTCAATGATGACAATAACAGTAATGATCAAAAATTGTTATGACAATAAATATTATTTTGATTACAAAACTTGAAGATGGTGATTTACAATAATAATCACAAATCTTGTTAACAGCACAAATTTTGGCTAACTTTTATATAGGAAAACAATTACCAATAAATTTTGCAGTTAACATTATCAATATTTTTCATCAAGGTAAAAATTCTAACCAAATGTAGCATTTCAATAAGACTGTAACATATGGCACCCTAATGGAATATAAACTAAGTATACTGGAATTCCATAATATGTTCAATGACTTACACTTCCAAAGTATTTATCCAATAATTCTACATATCTATGAATAACTTCTAGTGAAAGTAACTCATTGTCGTCATTCTCAATCCCAACACAGAAGTACAAACTAGCATATCTGAAAAATCAAACCATGATTCAATCCCTGTGAAACACAACCAAACAAAATCATAGATATTCTATTAACAATGAGAAATAAGAACCAAAAAGGTGATTCAATGATGCTGACTTATAAAACATCCATCAGTGACCGATGTTTTATGGTACATTTACATGAATTTCAGCAAGATATTTACAAGAGTTTTGCCAAACTTCCTTGCAGTCTTGCCTTCTTCTATTTTTCTTCAACAGCATTTTTTTAAAATAGGCGTAAATATTATCTTATTATCAATCAATCAATCATGCATGGCAGCTAAAGAAGTGAGAGTGCATGAGTACAGTAATTGATTCTTGAATCAGATAAGGTGATAAATGAGCTGAGTTTGTTTGATGTGTTATTCTCTCTTGTGCAATTGTGTATTTTTCTCTGGTTGAAATAGAAAAACGACATGGGGAAATTTCAGAAGAAAGTGACATAACACATTGCACTCAAACTGTTGGGCACAGTTTTTTTTCGACATTACATTGAGTCCCTTTCAATGGGTTACTGCATCCCCCATGTAATATAATTTGTTACAAGTTACAAGTTTATTGTTGTGCAATAACACTATATTTACAACAGCATTAATCATAGCATTAATATCAGTTATTATGGCAAGGAAGTCTGATCAGGCTTCATGGGGCTTTTTATAGTATCAGTGCACACAAGTGAGGTCACAGTAGCAGAGAAACGAGTGGAGTATTGTCTTTCGAATAGGACTCACTATTGTGAACTCACTTGTGCAGCATATTAATTATATCACCTGGGAGAGTCAATTCCAGTAAGTAATGAGTGGAAATTTTGAATATAAAATGGCAGTCCAACCATTATAACAACAGATCCCTAGACCTAAATAGTTTGTATTGCCCACAGACTTATTGCAGAGTGCCGCCTGTCAGGGATTTCTGCCAGAAGGAAAGGAAAGACTTGGAATACAGGAAACATTTTGTGCAGTAGTATGAGTTTTGAACCAAAATGGATATGTTATGTTCCTTAATTATTTGTTACTTTTGCTTTTTCTAAAAATATTTGTGAGATCTCCGTTTGTGTGATTAATGCGTACAAAATGATTATTTAAAATTTATTCAAAGGAATCTTGCATATTTTAGGCATACATGGAAATTTGCATTGGATATTTGAGGTTAATGAAATGCACTGAAACAATGAATTAGCTTCATTATTATTACACATCACGATGTAGTGCAATTAATTTATACCTTTTGTAAACGACTTTGATGTCTCTATATTCTAGAAAGCTACACATCTTGGGTTTTCTCGACAGAACTAAAGTTACCAAATCTCTGGTGATCTTTCGTTTGTCTTTCTGTGAAGTTGCCGTATACCATTTTTGTAGTCTTATTTTGCCTTGACGGCTGAACAGCAACATAAATTGAAACTAAAACAAACGAATAATAAATAAAGTTTTAGAAGATAGCCACCAGAATGTACGTAAATAAGCGAGTAAACAGTGATCTTTTTGTACAACTCACCATTTTGGTTCTGCCTTTGAGCGATAACGCGGGCTCGAAATAGTCAGCGGTAGCTCAATGCACTGGAAACAGCTAGCAAGGGGCTTGTGTGATGTCGACGTGAGCAATTTTATTTCCGGTTAAATCGTAAATCGAATATGTTTAGAAATAATCCAGGAGAAATAGAATAACTGAAAAATTTAGAATGTACAATTTTATCTAATTTCTATTCACACGCAATCGACATGTGCAAAGGTTTTGATGCATTAAATTTTATCTTTTTGTCTCAAACTTCGAAACAAAACAAATTATTTATGTATTTTCACATTCCTGCTTTTCAGTATTTATGCTTTTTCAAAATAGTCTGAAAATATATTTTTCATAAATATGATTCAGCTGGAAAGCTCAAAATTCCCCTACCACGTAACTTAAAGGGGGTTCCCCATACACAAGGGGGTTCCCCTTCCAAGAAATGAATATTACTCGATTCCAAGAAGCGGTGACCTTCGATCAGCAGATTCCGAGAAGCAGATAAATTGAAACAACCTTCTAAAGCGGACATCTATTCGACCCGAGTTTTAAAGTCTGCGAAATACTTTTGCTCAATCAAAATGGGAGGAAGTGAAACAAAGATTGTAAGTCAGTGATGAATTCTTATTTTAAATTCATGTAAATCTCAAATTTATTGTCAATATGCTATGCAAAGTGTTACTTTCGAAATCGAAGAGGTCTTTGCATCTTCTCGGTTAACTAATTCAGTGCTAACAAAACGTTTTTGATTCGCGATTGCCGACTCCGTAGTTGCAACTCAGAGTTGCGCTGCGCTGTGGTAAAAATCTGTATTAGTTGAGTCTATGTCATAGCAAAATTGTAGCATTTCCACCCTGGTGACATTCCTGTACAAAGACTGAATATCAGTGATTTAGTATATCGACACTTCATTTGAGTCTAAGTTATTTATGTCTAATTGACCGCATTTGAATTGTAAATTACTGTTTGAATGTCCATCCAAAAAATCATCCTTGTATGACCTCAAGGGCTATAAAGATTCGTTTCCTTGAACGGCCAAACAGCTCAGTCCCTCAAGGGTGGTATTAAAAAACTCGTCATTCATTTTCTGTCGTGTTTGCAGTTATGTGGTATCGCATCAAATTAGGTCATTGAAATCTACACGTTAATGATTGAATATTAAAGTAGGCGGGACATTTTAGCTAGTCGGACAGTGAAACAACATCTAAAGCTAGTACATGTGTACTGGACTTGCAGGGGCGGGCGAAAGTGACTTTCGTGACCAGGGTCTTTTCATCATGCAGTTGGCCTTGTTTGTGACAAACACAATGAATATAGTCACGCAATTTGACTTGAGTTTTTTTTATTTCTTGACTTCAATTCCTAATTCATTTAAGGGTCCTGATTACTTAAGCCAAAATCATCACGATTTTTTCTTAGAAATATATTTTATAGAGAATTTATCGATTAAGCGAAAAATGGATAGAAAACTATATGGTCTCGCGCCTGTTTTCGAGATTTTTTTTGTGTTTACACGCAAACTCAACCAGACATTATTTTACACAAATATGGGAAGATAAATTGTATATGTTTTAATATTTTGTCAAAATGTACAGTTTTGTTTTCGTCTTTGACTTAAATCATTGAAAAGTCATCAGGATTTTTTCAAATCTCGCCAAAAGAAAGATTTTTACGGAATCTTTCGGGAAAAAATGAAGAAAAATATAGAGTCCCGCGCAAAAATTGTGGGGTTTGGCTGGTTGAAGCATAATTATCGAAGAATCATTGTGTTATTCTTTTGTTGCCTTTTGGCCCCCCGCGCGGCGTTTTCAGCGGTAAATTGCTCGCTGGTCAAGAGGAACGAAGGCTCTGAGTACGAGATTGACTTTATCCATGCTTCGTGCAACCACCCCCCACCCCCCCCCCCCCCCACCCCCCCCCCACCCCCAGATCTCTATACTGTAATAGTTTTCAAAATCCTTTCACTTTCAAATTGTTTTGTTCCCTCGAGAATACAAGAACAATATTCCTAATAAGTAAACAAAGGAAATGTGAAAAGGATTCTGGACTAGAGACCGGGGTAAATTTTCATCACGCTTCAGGCCTTTTAAGGAGGAAGGTTGACAACAGTCCCACCCCCCATATCAAAACTTACTGTCTCCTTAAAGGGTATATAATATATTTTCTCAATCTCCTTCAAGGTTCATGAAACTATTGACAGGACGGATCCAAAGGCCAGAGAGAAAGGACAGCAAGCAGCCGCTGCAGAAAATGCTCAAAGAATTGCAGAACTTGAAGCACAGCTGAAACAACAAGAAGAGCAAAACATGGCAGATGCATTGGAAAGAGTAAGAATTCAAAATGAAAAGGACGCCAATAAACGCGAGGCAGAAAAACGACGAATCGAAGAGCAAGAAAGAAAAAGAAAAGAACTAGAAAAAATCACAAAAGACACTCTGATGTGTGAAAAACTGAAAGAGGAACTGATTAACTACAAGTTTGGAAACAAGCTGACTACAAAGGCCTTCGAAAGAGAAAACATCGATATCAGTGATATGAAGAGAGTTGTTATTGCTTTGTTTGGTCCTGCTGGGTCTGGAAAAACAAGTTTTATTGGTAAGTAACACTTCCCCTGAAAAAAAAACATTTGGTTACTCAAGTTGCTATATATATGTTATTGTCCCGAAAGGGGGAGGGATGGACTCCGATAGGGCGGGGATGCTCGTCTGAATTTTTTAAAATGACTCCTAAAAGGAATCAAAGTTCTATCCCAAAGGGCGTGGAAATACATGATTTTTACACCTAAAAGGTACCAACTTCAATTCAGAGTGTCTGAAAACTTCTAACAGACCCTAAAAGGTACCAGATATTGACCTTTAACAGGTACGATGAACATTCCTGCACTCGGATAATTATATTGGACTTCCCCTCCCAGGGTTATAGTTCAGTGATATAGTAGTGTACAGCAAATTAATTAACACAATTGCACATTTCATTGCATAGCTTGTTAGAATTTATTAGATGTTCAGTCTCAGTCTGAGTCTTTTTCTAGCTAGGCATACAATCATCGACTGCTCCTTATTCAATATGCAGCAGTTCCCTTCAAAACAATAAAATTAGCGTCGTTTCCAAAAACCCGTTTGCCTCTGTTTCAGGCTTTGGTCGATATATATATATTTTTGGTATTTCCCCAACCCCCCCCCCCCCCCCTCCTCAAATATCTAAAGAAAAGAAATGTCGGAACTTTAAAGGGTAATCAGGTTTAGTGTTTGCACTCTAGTGAAAGGTGTGTTTCATAATTTTAGGCACATTGGAGAGGACTCTCCTGGGGAAAGAAAACCAGACAGCATATGAGCAAGGAGCTGGAGGAGAGGGAACTATCCTTCTCCAGGAATATCTATCGTCTTTGAAGGTTAATCTTTTGGATACCCGTGGCTTTTTTCATGCAAATGAAAACACATTTAAAGAGCTGCTTAACATTATGGTTGGAAGGTGTGTATAGTAATGGAATATGTATAATTGAAGTTGGTACGTTCTGTTTATTTATTTATCTATTATTGTATTTGTATTTCTGACCAGCCCTGTTATTCAGGTGTCCCATCTGCATTATGACGTCATTTTACTACGACTACGCTCATTCTTTGCGAATTCTCTTTCATGCATATTAAAATTCGTAATCCCTTAGGAGATTACTAGAACAATTTGTGCTAATTGCGCTACAAAAGAATGTAAGCAAAGCATTTTGGTAGTTGCAGTATGTGACGCCATAATGCAATCGCCTATTGGGGTCAGTATATAGATTATTATCATCACCACCACCATGATCATCGTCATCATCATCATTCAATACCAGATATCTCCACTGTCATCATCGTCATCATTGTAATCATTATGTATTATTTTCAACAGGACAAAGGAGAGCATGGAGATAACCCGTACTGAAGATAACGAGGCACTAGTAAAGGAAACAGGGGAAATGGCAAAATTCTGCAACCGCGTACATTGTGTGATCTTTGTAATTAAAGCAAAGGATACACGTCTGAAAGATGGTCTTTACAAAGATAGATTGAAGCAAATTCGTGATCATTTTCGATTTGAAGGTACTTGCAGCGTGATGCTTAAAAGTATGACCAGTCGTAATGCTCACATACTGCTGTGTCTGCAACGCAGTAAAATGTTTACACTGCAGCTCACCGTTAAATTGTTAGTGAAAAACAAACGTAGAAGTATAGGAATAAGGTATTACTGTTCATAAAGTGTTGGTAATGTGTTGGATTTGTACAAAATAAGCAGCAATAATATTACAGCTGAACATGTCCGTCATGTCCAAGCTAAGGGCACAGATGGGACAGGGTTACTTCACTTCACCTAAGTTTTTTTTATGTGCATTCTTCATAGAATTGAATAATTGTAGCACTTCAGTACTGCTCCAGTATGTGACATTATAAAAATTTTATACATACATAAACTATTCTTAAATCTGACATGATTTAGGGTAAGATTAATTTTGTTCATGTGATATTTCATTCTAGTTAGTAATAGTTGTTTATAAATATTCAGTTCGTTGAAGGAACATTTAGCTCATGTAGCGGTAACACAGCCAGATTGTTTATGCCTTGGTTTAGCAGGGTCTTGCTGCCTTGCGACGGGTTTCACACAAGTGTTTTCAATTTTAGCTGCCTGTCGTTATTCTCTCATTCCTCTTGGTTAGACGATTAATTAGTAGATGTAATAAATCTGGCTGCTTTGCGCTGAACTTTTTTAACTTTCAAAAGTAATGAATCGTTCACAAAACTGTGCCAGCGCAAATTACATGTAACTAATCAATCACGCACTGCCTAACTTGGATATTTTGGGTAATTTCAGGTCATAGTCCAATTACTGTGATCACGTGTGAAGATAAAATCAAGGACGAAAAAGAACGCCATAATGCATTCATAGAAGCGTCAGCCGCCACAGGAAGCCCGATAGACAGGACCTTCTTCATTGCCAACTACACAAAAGAAATGCATGAGTATTCACTTGATACTGAGAAAAAAGCAGTTAATATCGTTGATACTGCCCTGTTGTCTGTTGAACGGTTCGTGAAAATCCAGAAACTACGCGAAAAGCATCATGGAAAAGGTAGGAGGACTAATCAAATCACGGGTTGCCGTAATAAATGGACGATTTCTGTTGATTTACTGTTGCAGATGTCAGTTTATACTGCAAGTTGCAACTATACAATCACTTACCAAGTTTTAACAGTCTGTCTGTCTATACATTCACTTACTATACATTCACTTACCAAGTTTTAACAGTCTGTCTGTCTGTTTGGTTACGAGTTTTTTGTTTTATAGTTGATGATAACGTAGAAATGAATACTACCACTACCAGAATGCTTTGCCGACTTTCTTCTGTATCATAATTAGTCCAAATTGTTCTATTGATATCCAAAGGGATTAATTAAAACTTTGAATATGAAAAAAAGGTAGTGGTAGTATAAAATGAAGCCCTAATGCAAATCGCCTAGTGAAGGATGACGTCAGTAGTGCTTATATAGCGCCGGTCTTACTCAAAGCCATGCCGCGCTATTCTTCATTTATATGCATCATTATTTTTTACATTTTTTGTCATTATTTCAGGTGAAGACAGTGCCATCCAGGAGTTCTTTAAGAAGAATCAAGCGGCGTATGGTTGGAATGGTGAACGCGTTGCAGCCATTGTAAAACAATTGGATGAACTGGGAATCGCCACCGTTGAGGCCTTGAAAGAAAGTTGGCCAGAAGTGAAACAAACTGTTAAAATGACGATAGGAATTCGCAGTGGTTTAGAAGAGGCGTTGAAAAATATTTAAACTGGCTGCAAAACTGACAAGAATGTCTAACATGTCTGACAGCGACTAGTAAAAAAACAAGCAAATTAAAGCACTTAATTATATTTACAGATTTGTTACATTTCAATAAAACCGTGTGTTAATTTGTAGGTTAAGGGAAAACACTTCACTGATTTTTAGTTGCACTCCTAACTATAGTTCTCAATTGTAAGAATACGATCACTATTGCAATCAGTATCATTGGGTTTAGGCCGAGAGGTTGGTATAGACAAAATTACTCTCTTTCTCTCTGTTAAATGTTACAGTGCTATAGTGATATATGACTAGGGATATATATTTTTATAGTGATTTAAAACTGTGGCTTACATGGTCTAAAATGCACTAGATTTCGATTTTAACAAATTATTTAAAAAAGTATGAGAAATGCCCAGGGTTGAATATAAAAAATAAATTGCTTGTTAGAAAGCAGAATGTTTCAGTGTGATTTAGACGACGAAGTATGATAAAGATACATTTAAAAAATCGCCTTGGTTGTTTTCGTTTTTTACACATATGATTCCTGCTAGCAGAGTCTTTCTCGTTTGTAATTTTCTGACGTAAAAAAAACTCTGCCGACTCTTTTTTCTCGTCAGGAATCACAAACGAGCTGAGAGACTCTGCTAGCAGGGAAATACTCGGGGATGCTCGTCATATCTCTTAGGGGCCGCGGAGAGGGAGGGGCTGGCGGGGCTTTAGCCCCCCCACTTTTTTTCCCGAATTTTTTTATGTGTCGATAAAATTAAAAAAAAAATGAATCATTTTTTATCAGCCAGATTGTTATAATATGCCAGCTGCTACTTTTAAATCCGTCAACCAGTGCATCAGGAGAGAGGTCGTTCTCTGCAGCCCGACGTTTAAAGACATGGCTAAGAACGTCAATGACACAGAAACGGTATAAGTTGAGAACGGACTCTTTGAATACAACAGCCGTCGCGATCAATTTTATTGAAAAGAATGACTATCGCAAAAGAAACTTTGGAACATTCAACCAACCCAGTGAATAAATGAGATTTTCAATACAAACTGAAATAGTTATTTTAGTTGTTTTTTAATAATGTACATTACTATGTTGAAATTTGAAGATCATCAGTAAAGGAATTTCTTGCAACACTTTTGTTGAAAACTGACTGTCGATTTCTAAGCTAAAATGCCCCTCAGAACGCTGGAAAACGCATCTAGGAAGCTCAAAATAGCAAAATTTTCCGGGGGGGGTGCATGCCCCCGGACCCCCCTAGTTTGCAACCGCCTTCGGCGGTTGTTAGCCCCCCCACTTTTTGGGCCGCTCCGCGGCCCCTGCCACTGAGTAACCACCATGCACTCTCATGATGCCTTGATCTTTCATTTTTTTTTTTTTTTCAGTTCAGTTCCTTTCCTTCCCTCACCGACGTCAGCTCATCTACCCTACCAAACGGCAAACACTCAGTGAATTGTCAAGCAAAACTGACTCGCGAAATCGATCGCCGCAAAATCAAATAGCGAAGCCACTGAGATAATTCAAATGAACACTCTCACAGGGAGCATGCATGCTTGAGCAGCAAGGTTGCAAATTCCTCTTAAGTTTTAAGTTTATTGCCAAACGGTAACGGCATTTGCTTTTTTTCTAGAGTCGTTATTCAATCAGTCATTGATAGAACTGAGCTAGATAATCATGACAAGTTATTTCATGTATTGTTTCGATAAATGTTCATTTTGAGGGGGACGGCGACAATATTTTCGGCTAAAATGTTGGAGGAGCAAAAATATTTGGCCGTACCGGGAAGAACCAACATTTTTTAGAGTAATTTCGCGATGAACAATAACCGCCCATACCCCCTAATAATTAATGACCGCTCTTCTAGAAGTTCCTCTTATGTTTGTAGTGCTTCAAACTGGGAAATGTAAATCTGTCTACGATTTTGTTCAACTTCAGTCACCATTGATCTGATTAGTTCTCTAATTTACAGACACAACGCATATGAAACGTGAATTTATGCATTAAGAGAGCGTCCATATAACAACCAGGCAGGAGGTGATAAACCCGATGTCGCCAAACCTGCTTATATTTGGCTCACATGTAGCACTCAGTCAGCATAGTATGTGGTAGAAGTTTCAGATCATGGTATTGCATAATCACGGAGTTGACCACCCCCCCCTTGGTTTTGGAGCATTTTCAGTAAATTTCTGTTATTTTGGAGTGAAATTTTGAAAATTCATAAAACAACAAAAACATATCTGTCGGCAAACAACTTTCTGCTATTGACTACTTGGCATTTGGTCTTACAAATTATGGGCAAAACAAAGATGTGAATTGTTTGTGGTTGTCATGACAACGCCATTAAGAAAGTACATTTTTCAATTTTTCAGCTACGATTCATTTTAGTAAACTTTGCACACAAATAAATCGCAAGGCCAACTTGATGATAGCAAAATTGACTTATAACTAATAAATATAACCCTTTGGCTATGTAGAAATGTAATAAAAGTGGTGGGTTTTTTCTTTAAATTTTCTCAGTGAAGCATTCAATATACCTAATATCTTAAAATTGCATATTTTCCATAAATTCAACAAGAAAAATAAAATATAAAGCGAAGTCAAAACTAACAACAATCACATAAAATGATTAATTGGAGATGTGTATAACGAGTTTTGAACCAAGTGGGTACCAAAAAAAAACATTTTCAAGACACAAACCTCACTTTAAATAACGTCCTATGACCAATTTATGGTTGAAATCGATTCTAATCGTTTCTATAGATTTCGTATATTTATACGACTTTAATATAGCGACAATGCACCTCAGAATGTCCATTTCGTTTACATGAATTAATTTTGTGCATTATGTTTGAAAATCTTTGGCAAAAAAATGAGGAAAACTACATTTCTTTTTACGTACCGTTTGTTTGTTTACAGCCGCCATATTGAATAACTAAGGAAGCCCACGCGCAGTACAGGAAGCCCACTCGCAGAGTCGAATCGACCTGCGGATTTCTACTTTTTCCACCAATTTCAGCTTATCTATTTATTGATATTATTCATTTACTTATTTGATTTTTTCATCATAATTTGTTAATTGATTCATTCGTCATGTTTTTTTTATTTGGTTTTTATTTATTCATTTATTTATTTGATTCATTAATTTAAGTTTTCATTTATTAATTTATTTATTCATTGATAGAATGACTGAGTTAACTATTTTTCAATTTATCTATTTATTTGTTGAATTTGTATTTTATCTATGTTTTCTACTATTAATTTATCAAGTCATTAATTCATAATTTGTTTTCATTTTTTTATTTTTATTAAACTATTTGTTTTTTTCGATTCATTTATTCATTCAATCATTTACTTGTTCATTCAATTAATCATTCATTCATTTATTAACTCACTCACTCACTTATTCTGTCATTAACTAATTCATCCATTCATTCATGAATCCATTCATTCATTTATTTCTTTACTTTGACACATAACGGCAATATATCTTGCGCTCATAGAAATTATTGAATACTAGCACTGATAAAATAAGCAAAACTGCAAAAGAGATGTATGACATTCAAAGGACTTTCATTTTTGGTTCTGATGGTTGGGCTTGTATGTTTTTCTTTCTTTTTTTTCTTTTTCTTTTGTTCTTTTTTGTTGTTGTTGTTGTTGTTGTTTTTTTTGTTGTTGTTGTTGTTGTTTTGCAAGTTTTGGTTGTATGTTTGGATGTATTTTTTTTTTACTTTAGAACAGTGTTTGAATTTTTTTTGTTTTTCACTTAACATTTTTAATGGTACGTCCCTTAAAGAGTCTGACGTCAATAGGGGTTGAAAGTACTGCTAGAGCGATCACAAATGTGCGTTTGAAAACGGACACTGGTACATAAATTAAACAACATATATACATTTATGTTTTAATGATTTAATACATAATTGATTAACTAACTTACTAATTTGTCAGTTATTTATTTATTCGTTATTCATTTCTTCATTGATTCATTCCTGATCAATCATTCATTGATTTATTGAACTATGATGATTGAGTAAGTGAAAAAATGAATAAATGATTGAATGAATGAATAAATGAATCATTGAAATCATGAATGAATCAATTTAAAATGAATGAATAAATAAATGAATAAATAAAAACCAAATAAAAAACATGACGAATGAATCAATTAACAAATTATGAGATGAAAAACAAATATATATATATATACATGAATTCATAACTTAATGTAACAAAAAGATAGTTAAATAGATGAATAAATGAGAAAATATATTAGTGAATCAAATAAGTAAATGAATAATATAAATAAATAGATAAGCTGAAATTGGTGGAAAAAAGTAGAAATCCGCAGGTCGATTCGACTCTGTGAGTGGGCTTCCTGTACTGCGCGTGGGCTTCCTTAGTTATTCAATATGGCGGCTGTAAACAAACAAACGGTACGTAAAAAGAAATGTAGTTTTTCTCATTTTTCCCCAAAGATTTTCAAACAAAATGCACAAAATTAATTCATGTAAATGAATTGAACATTCTGAGGTGCATTGTCGCTATATTAAAGTCGTATAAATATACGAAATCTATAGAAACGATTAGAATCGATTTCAACCATAAATTGGTCATAGGACGTTATTTAAAGTGAGGTTTGTGTCTTGAAAATGTTTTTTTTTGGTACCCACTTGGTTCAAAACTCGTTATACACATCTCCAATTAATCATTTTATGTGATTGTTGTTAGTTTTGACTTCGCTTTATATTTTATTTTTCTTGTTGAATTTATGGAAAATATGCAATTTTAAGATATTAGGTATATTGAATGCTTCACTGAGAAAATTTAAAGAAAAAACCCACCACTTTTATTACATTTCTACATAGCCAAAGGGTTATATTTATTAGTTATAAGTCAATTTTGCTATCATCAAGTTGGCCTTGCGATTTATTTGTGTGCAAAGTTTACTAAAATGAATCGTAGCTGAAAAATTGAAAAATGTACTTTCTTAATGGCGTTGTCATGACAACCACAAACAATTTACATCTTTGTTTTGCCCATAATTTGTAAGACCAAATGCCAAGTAGTCAATAGCAGAAAGTTGATTGCCGTCAGATATGTTTTTGTTGTTCTATGAATTTTCAAAATTTCACTCCAAATTAACAGAAATTTACTGAAAATGCTCCAAAACCAAGGGGGGGTGGTCAACTCCGTGATTATGCAATACCATGATCTGAAACTTCTACCACATACTATGCTGACTGAGTGCTACATGTGAGCCAAATATAAGCAGGTTTGGCGACATCGGGTTTATCACCTCCTGCCTGGTTCTGCCTGGTTGTTATATGGACGATCTCTTAAACCACGCATGACGTCACATCCTTTATTTCCTCTAAGCACTCTGGGTAAATTCAAGAAAAAATGAGTATATGTTTTGAAGTGCACGCAAGCTGTTTGAGGTAATTGTCAAATTTTTCTTCAGTCTTTTCAAAGCAATTTTCTGTGAATTTTGTCGGTTTAAAGGTTTTACGAAGAACAAAAAGTGATTTGGACTGTGATATTGGGAAGTATATCCTGTATAGAGGATGTTTTGACGTTGGATGAGCGAGGATATACCGTGACAGACGTTCAGTTTTTTTTGTTTACATCGAACGAAGGAGTTATATAATATTTTGGAGCAAATTATCAAGCGGGTCCTTTTTTCTAATGGAGGGGTTTGATACCATCAGTTTGGATTCTAATATTTGCGATATATGCAATCAAGATACTGGAGAAGAATTGATTAGCTGCATTCTAAACGATAGATGTCTACAGGTTGGGGAAACAAGCGACGCAAGCGACGAAACTCAGCCACACAAACAAGCACACAAAGACTGCTTAGATAGATGGAAGTCTGTTGTTCAGTCTTCTTTTAATTCAAAGTGCCCATCACCGAAAAGATCTTGGAAAGACAAGTTGAAAGATTTAATAAATAGAAATGTTGAAAGTTCGAGTATTTTTGACGCATGGGTCGAAGTTGACAGCTCGAAATCATCGACATCTACTCGATCTAGTAATGAAATCGATCCATCTCAGAATGCGAATTCGAGCGATTTTAACACGAGAACTAACTCTTTTCTAACTAAGGAAGAATATCGTGTTGAACGAGTGAATTGTAACATGGAAGAATTTCTTGAAAGAGGGCGAAAGTTACGGGTTCGGTCTGTCGACATCGAAGATGAAGATGAAGAAACAAGCAAATATTGTAACCATGACCGAACACAAGAGAAACAAAACACTTCAAAATCTCTTTGGAGCAAAGAAAAATGTATGTATATATGTTCACAAATAAATAATGTATAATATTACATTGGAGGGTAGATTAATAGTTTTGGCTGGCTATCTTTTTTATTTGTTGTATTTTTTTTTTTTTTTTTTTTTTTGTTGTTGTGTTTTTTTTGTTGTGTTTTTTTTTTTTGGGGGGGGGGGGTATTTTTATGTATTTATTTATTTATTACTATTTATAGTCGTACAATAGTAGAATTGTTATTACAAATTCCTATTCCTCTTTCCGGAGTTCAAAAAGGGACTGGGGACAAGCTGAATTATTATTCAAATCCAAATATTAACCCCCAAACTAGAAAGATACTGCCTTTTTTAGTGCTATTACCCTGTTTCAGTATGTATGGATAAATATGTACTGAGTGGCAATTTTTCAAGTTGCAACAATGTAAGTCAGCAACCCCAAATTGTTTTCAAAACCATAAATGCATACCCCAAGATGAATAATAATATTGACATTGATTTTTCAGTGCATGGTCTTAAATGCAAAGAAGTGCTTGATATTTACAAAGATTTAAATAGGAAAATTGAAGGTAACATCTCAGGATAACTGATTTTCAGATAACCATGCTAAAATAATCTAACTACACTATATACATACATTGATAATAAAAACTACATTATAGCTATAATTATAAATACAATACATTGTTACTAATTTATATGCCAAAAAAATATGTGTTGAAACTTAATTATATATGTAATCATCGTTAACAAAAAGATTTGTCAAAAGCTAGTGTTTTTTGTTTAGACTTAAAAATGTTCATGGTCTGACTTTCCCTTATTTTATTTGAGAGTGCATTCCAAGCCAACGCTCCTCGATAGGAAAACATTTGTTTCAGGAAATTTGTGTTGGGTAACAGTGGCTGGAAGTCAAACTTGCTGCCTCTAAGATTATAATTATGTATGTTTGAAGATGAATTAAATAGTGTTTGCAGATAGTTTGGTGCTTGTTTGTTGAAGACCTTAAACACCATCATGGTTTGGAGCTGCATTTGTTGCCTCTCATTTGAATTTGGCTAATTAAGTTGTTTTAATAGCTCATGCGATCTGACATTGTAGTCTGCTCTGGTTATAACTCGTGCTGCTGTATTCTGTAATTTTTGAAATGTGTCCATACATGTCTTTAAACAATTACCCCAAACAATACTACAATAGTCAAAGTATGGGTGCACTAAAGAGTTATAAACAGCCAAATCAGCACCAAAGTTATTACCAGACCCTAAAAGATTCAGACATAGAGTTAATTTATATACATTAACAATGAGAAGCCATTTATCCATAGATGGTATTTTTGTTATTTTGATATTTCAGTCATCATCCAGCAACTGACAACCAAATTTGGATAAATCATCCATTATTATTAATGCGTTTGTGGACAATCTTTCGAAATAATTTCTGTTTTTGTTAATTTCAGAAACATCATCTTTACTAGTATCTGAGTTGGAAGAGAAGGATTCCTTACGGCAGCAGTATGACTCTTTAAACACCACTGTTGCACAGCTTGTGCAGCTGCAACAGAAACATAAAGTAAAGACATTTAGCTTGGATTGTGAGCATCAAGCACATGTTGTAACATAAGCTGACAGTTTCAGACATTTTATCACTCAAGCAACATTGTTAGGGGAATGTCATCCCATGAAGTCTGATGTTGTACAACAATGTCTTAAATGCCGTTACGAAATCAAACATTCTTATGTGAGAGAATTTTGAAAACTGCCTTAACACAGTGATGGGTAAAACGTCATATTGCTTTAGGCGTGGTTTTCACATAATCACTCATGATTGTTGGATAGCTGAAATGACTGATGCAAGGATCACATACTCAATCATAATCACTGTCAATTGCTTCTATGTGTTTTGATCGCTGAAAATGTTTTTCATATAATCGCTGACAATCATTTTCAGCGATCCAGTAATTGTGATCCATTATATGGAAACCAGGCTTTAGGATTATTAATTTATAGAACTTGCATGGTATTGATAGATACTACTGCATGATATGCGGGGTTTGAAAGCTACCAAATCTGGAATATTGTTGCCAACAAACTTACACTATATTTACTTTAAAAAAAAGAATTATTATACTTTGACCACAACAAGCCTTGTGTTGTGTACTATTAATGCTCTCTGTACTTAGAAGTCTCTTATTTGTTCTCATTTGTAAATGTGTCATTGATAGTAATAATCTATATTTATATATTGCTAATATTTGTACAAAGTTTAATGTTTGTTTGGAAGTTTGTCAATAGTATTTAACTCTAAGTTGTAAATAAAGATTTTTTATCACAGTGGAAACGTCAAATGGTAAAGATGATGACAATAAGTGCAATTCTGACTCAATAAAAAAATAGTTGTGTGATGAAAGCACCCCCTTTTGTTGCCAAAGGTTCTTGTTTAGTATTTTCAATTTCAAGAAACAAAGAAGTTAATTTTTGTTCTTTTAGGCTTCCTCTGTTATGAGGAAATAAATCCTTATCCCTATCAGTTACATGTTTTCTTGTTGGTTCAAGGGGTTGATAAAGTGTGGTTAATTGGGTGAGTTTCCCTCTTCACCTCACATTTTAATCCTGTCCGTCCCTATGTTCTCTCCAAAGGTAGGGATCGACTTTGACCTTAATGCAAGGACTGCGGAATATTTTGAAAAGTGGGGGGCTGACAGCCAAATGATAATAACTTTTTTTCTTAGGTCACAGAGAACAAGACATCTACGGCATGCATCCATATCACAAAAAAAAAAGATAATATTAAAAAGAAGAAAAAAAACTTTTAAGGATAATTTTTATTTGGATTATTTGTATTTCTATTCTTTAGCACTAAAAATGTGTGTGCGGGAGGGAGGGAGGGGGAGGGCTGTAAAAAGCTTTCATGGGGGATGATTTCTGGCTTGACGAGTCTCATTTCATCACCTATTTCTGATGAGAATGATATTAGTCTCTAAGAAACA
The DNA here is from genome assembly GCA_918843875.1 of Diadumene lineata. NCBI lineage: Eukaryota > Metazoa > Cnidaria > Anthozoa > Actiniaria > Diadumenidae > Diadumene > Diadumene lineata. The sequence continues at coordinate 18,828,253 of OU974069.1, read as the reverse complement.
CCAGGGAAAGGTTCTAAGCAAATAGTGCATGCTTGGCTGGACAATAAGAACCACTGGGCTGAAATATAATGGAGGTGTAATAGTATTTATAAAAGTGTATTTCACAAGGTATAATCAAACCAAAACAAACATGCAAATAAACATGAAACATTCTGGTGAACAAACAAGAGACACAAGACTTTTTTTCATCCAATGTAATTTAATAATATATAAAAACCCATTCATATTATATGTACAAGCTATCAATGTCACTATTCATTTGTACAAAATGTTACGTACGTTTTTTTTATTGAAAAAGAGTCAGTGTGTTTGTTCAATCATTCAATTTAACAACACTAAAGACCTGCAATTTTGGTGGTCCTACAAACCACATTCATATCGTGTTCTTGGTAGTCTTATTGTTAAATGAAGTTCACGATATGAATTGAAGTACAAGCCTTTGTGTGACAATGCTTGGTTTGCAATATTGATCAAATACACTGATTCAATGAATATCAAAGGTAATTATAGAGAGTCATATTGTATATAAATAATTTTAAGTCTTGATAGAGTGATTTAGCCTTCCATACTAGTTGTCTCTTTAGTTTTAAATTCTTGTACGAAAAGACGGATACCAAAAGGAATATTTTTTTGCGTTCAAACGACTAATTATTTGGTTGTGACGTCATGGCGTAATAAGGCAATATTACGATCAGTGTTACGGTCAAACTACCTGAATCCCGAACACATGGAGATTATTTATCGAAAATTAAATTGATTTTATTTTGGATTCCATAATTAAAACTTGAAAACGTCTTCGAAATTCAAAAATACTATATTTCTGAAAAATCCAAAAATAATGAATAAACCAAACATCTGTTTTATCGAGAAATACTTAATTAATTGAAAGTTTTTTAGACAGTTTGAGCTTTACATGTAGATTTTCAAAGCTTTTTTCTGCATCAAAACGCGACTTCTCGATTCGAATATTTTTATAGATGTCTATTTCAAAATTTAATATTCAAATCGAATGTTTTCAATTTTCCAATAATTAAATCATTAATGATCTCTGTGTTCACAATTCAGGTAGTTTGACTGTTTGACTGTGTCAACGTAGCTAGTAAGTCCATATTCTCACTGGAACTAGGCGACTGATGCGTTTTTATCATTAATAGCGCAGCTTAGAAAATAAGTCGAAAATGTTGCAAGAGTGTCCTTGGAACCATTCAGTGGATTGGAATAACAATGAAATCAAATTAATAAATTCATTCATTTATGTCGCACTTTGAAAACCGCACATTACATATCCCGCATTCATGCATAATTTGCCACATGCGCTAATTAAAACAAGGGTAGATTTATTCTTCTTTTCTAACATATTGAGTATTTCTGAACACGATTCTCTAATCCTGTAAAACTTTACAATTCTTTGAAAACGCTTGTGTTTGAGCAGTGTGACGCAAATTCCAAAGTATTAATTGGTCCTATTTCAACGATGAATAAATCATATTTTCTTGCGATTTTGGGATGACAAAGAGCGCGCGCGTACTCGTATAAAAACGTGAATCATAATATGCTCACGACAAAAATGATAGATTTACAAATTCAGGTGGAATATATTATTCAAATATATATATATAAGTAAACAATTTATTATAAATCTCAGGTAAAAGATGGCAGGCACGAGAACTCGCTATAAATTTACATTAGAGACATTTTCACACGAGTGGGAAACAGTCCGGTTACGATACCACTACAATATAGCACATTATTGGATTCTTTTCTAAAAAAAAATATGTTAGGATATGATTTGGTATTTTTTAACCACTTTTCTTATTTTACTTTATCGTTTGCTCTTCTCTTATTCGTTCCCTTTTCTGGCTTCATAAATTCTTTCTTTTTTATTTCATATTTCTTTTTTTCTATTATCAAAAAGAGCACTAAAATTTGTCTAACAACTCTCACGGTGAAGCATCACGGGAACGTTATATTCTAGTTTACCAGAGCAGTATGGGTTATGTCAGTGTCAGCCATCTTGTACGGCGAGATTCAGTAAAGTTCGTGTGCAAAAGTCAACAATGTTCATTGAAAGTTATAAAATCCTCCTTCTCTACCCGTAAGTATTACATCAATCCAAATACTCATTGCCAGCCCGCTAGGCGCTGCAACAAAGTATGATTTTTGTGGAGTTTTGATAATGAAAGTAGTCCGTGGAGATGGTCCTTTGTTTGAACACCAACTTGCAGCATAAACATCCTGAATCGCTTGAAAATATATTATCCCTTTTGGTTCCCGCTTATGCTCGTCGTGAAAATACATTAGAGCTTTTCGCTGTCGGTCGAGCACAAACCAGCGTTTTTTCCAAGTTTTTCGCACTTTGCCGCCCATTTTGGATAGGTAGCCTTTGCAGGTTGTTGTAGTCACTTTTACTGATGGACAATTTTCAAGGACGTGGCCAACTGAGACGATGTGTTGGGCGAGATTTAGATTATCTTTGACTGGTGATTTCACCTTTGGAAATACAAAAATGGGAGTTAGTAATAGTTGGAAATTGGCATATTACTTACTCGATCCAGTAATCCTTGCCTATGTAACAAAATCGACACCAAATTGAAAACTAAATGCTATTAAAGCGACAGGGTGCAAAAGGGCGTAAATAGTTTTTCACAATTACTCATAAAAATCTAGCTCATTGATAGAATGCAAACAATAAATCCGCGAAAATGACAATGTTTAAAAAGTGCAATTTTATGAAAAAACTATATTTCTTTTTCACTTTCAACATCAAAAAATTTCTCGTTATCATTTTTACTATTGTTCTCTGTTTTACTGTTTTGTACTAAATGGTAAACAGTGTTTCACGGATTTACTGTTTGCACTCTTGTCTCTATAAGTTTGTTCCCTCAAACATTGAAACAATACTACTCTAAATCAGGTATCATCCTCGTTTGTTTATTCAATAGTTCATTTTGTCAGTATGTAAATGTCATTTTCTCAATAACTGCTCACCTGAGGAGGTAGACGTTCTTGTATAGCCTTCTCTGTCAACATTTCTTTACGAGCTTTCTCTTCAGCTGCAACTCTATCGAGCTCATCCTGCTTCTGTTTCTCATACAGTGCCTTTTCCATTTCCTGTCGTTTCATTCTTTCAACACTCAGTGCTTTTTCAAGTTCTTGGACTTTATCATCAGCTACGACTTCGCCGTTAAGCTTACTGTTGTTTTTCTGCTCTAGAAGTGACTCGAGCTGTCGTCGTTTTTGTCGTTCTCGCTCTAACTCTTCTACTAAAGGTTGACTTTCTGTGCTTTTCAAAGAGCTATCATTGCTTTGGACTGAAGCACTCTCGAAATCTTCACCTGAGGATGAAGACGACATGCTTGATCGTTCACCATTTTGCTTCTTAGTCTTGCTGACTAACACTGCTTCGGCCTCTTTTTTTAGTTCTAGAAGTCTCCGCCTTTCTTCTTCCAGTAATTTCTTGCGTTCTTCTGGAGTACACTCTTTGCCGATTTGAGTTATGTTACGATTGGTTAACGTTAGAATCAAGTCTCCATTGCCATTGTCCGTACCCTTGTTGCGAATTTGTTTGTATTCGTGCTGTAGTTTGAGAAGCCGGCTTTTTTCTCTATGCATTATTTCCCTTTCGCTTCGTAATTGCTTTCTAAGTTTAACTCTCTCTTCTTCAGCTAATTTCAGAGCTTCTTGTTGTTGCTGTTGTATCTCTTGTAGTCTTTTGCGTTCCGTTTCTATTTTTTCTCTCTCAGTTTCACGTTCTTTTTCTAACATCTCCTGCATTGCAGCTCTCTCGCGTTCGAGTTGTTCAGCAGCTTCTCGTTGTTTCTGCTCTAGCTCTTCCAACAGTAGCTGTTCTGTCTCAAAGAATTCAAACTCAATCTGTCGTTCACGTTCGATTTTTTCTTGCTTTGAAATCATGGAATCTTCCAGTTCCTGAAAAGAACGATAAAATGAGTTTTAATTAAAATTAATGAATTGAAATTACGTATCTATACTCGGTATATATTGCCGATAATGTACCATTACTTTAGTTTAATTAATTGACACGGGTTTTATCCTAATTGCTTTTCACTATTTGAGACAAACTGAAACTACATACTATCAACAGTAAATAGGGATAGACAAAACAAAATTACCAATAGACGAAAAGATAACAGTTGAAAGGGAGTGGACTAAGACCTACTATAGATTGATAGCATCAATAATCTGTCACTATAGATCCCATAGTCATTTCTTTTCGCTAATTTAATTGAAATATAAAAAGCTATATAAAAAGGACGAACAGCTGAAGTTACAGTTTCGCGTGATGTGTCTCTCTTTCGTGATGAAACATCAGTATACCACCTTTTAATAGCTTTATCTTGGTTAATGGTTTTCTAAGATAGTTGTGAAGAGGACACATGCTTGCTGAGTATATATTAGTATACAATAGACAGGAAAATATCAACCAACCATAGTTAACCAACCCACCAATTAACCAACAAACAAAATACAAAGCTAAAAAAATACTCACACTGAAACAAATATGAAAAGCAGGCCATCCCCGACAGGGACAAGCGAACACACAGACAGACAGACAGGTAGTTTCCCCAACAATAGTCACAGCTCTCAAAAACCTGAAATACGATAGTAAAACAAGAAACCTACCTTCATCGAATTTTCATGCTTTTTCTCCAGTTCCATTAACCGATCTTTCTCTTCTCGGATCAAATTCCTCTCTTTTTCTTGATCTTTAGCGATCTTCTCCAACGCCTCTAGCCTTTCATTCTCCATTTGATAAATCTTCTCTTTCTCCGCTTCGATTCGCTTCTTTTCTTCTTGCTTCTCTTCTTCCAATCTCAATCTTTCTAAATTAATCAATTCCAGGGCTTTCTCCTGTTGTTTCTCAAGCGCCATTATTCTTTCTTTCTCTTTTTCAATCTTCTCATTTTCCCTCCGTCTCTCTTCTTTCAGCATCGTAATTTGTGCGTTAAGTTCTTCTTCAAGTTGCCGAACAACTTCATTTTGTCGTTCCTTCATTTCGTCTAGTTTTTCCCTCTCTTCATCTAACAGTATCATATTGCGGTGTTCTTTTTCGTTCTCGCTAACTTCTTCAACGAGGAAATCTAGCTCCATCATAGCCAGATGTTGACGTTCTTCTTCAAGCTCTAATTCAGCAGCTACCCTCTCGCTATCTTCTTCTTGTATCGATTCCAATTTTGCTCTTTTCTGTTCTATCCGTTCGTAAGCACGCTTTCGGTTTTCCTCTTTATGCTGCCTTGCTTGTTGCTGCTTCTCTGCCGACATATCAAGCCTTGCTCGTTCCTCTTCGAAAATTTGCAATTCGTTTTTCTGTTTTTCGAGCTCTTTGATTTGTCCGGCGATTTCATTTTCGAAGTGCACCGCAGCGTCTCGTTGTAAGCGCTCCAGTTCGAGAAGCTGGTTGCGTTCGTCTTCAAGTTGTGCTTTTTCGTTTTCAATACGTTCTACAGCGTCTTTATATTCTTGTTCTAAAGCCAGAAGACGTGAGTTTTCTTTTTTCAAGCGTTCTTTTTCTTGCTTGTCTCTCTTGTACTGTTCGATTGCTAATTCCACATCTAGAATAAATACAAAAGACAGGTCGGTAAGTAAACAGCGTACAAAGATATCAGTTCAAATTTAAACTGTCATATTTGTCCAGCACAACAACGTTTTGACTTGTGAGGAAAACTTTCCAAAATTGCCGAGCTTCTAAGCACGTAATAAGGGCGCTCTGCCTACTGAGTTATCGAGAGATCAATGCCAAGCGTTCATGGAGCCTGAGACACATTTTCATTGAACAACGAATCGAACATGTGTCCCTTTATCATACACTGTTCTTGAAAGATTAACTGGATCCAGCTACGTACTTGTTATAATAGTTTTCAATGAATAACAACTCGTATTTGTTCAGGACTCCTTGAATTTTTTCCTCTCACTTTTAACTGAATCATACAGAAATGACAACTTTGTTCCTTGCAATGGCGTATATTATTCTTTTCGAGTGAGGTCGAGTTTGAATGATTGTTTATACAAATGTAAGTGCCATAGTAAGATGGTCAACGTTATGTCACTTTTAAATCAATTTAATCATGTACTTTACATCTGCTGACAACGGTTTGAAAACTTCAAGTTGTTAAACGTCACGTCAAATCGTGATCATGAGCAACTTGCCTCCGTACAAAATCATGCCTTTATTACGGCCTGCACCGGCCTGTATCATATGAAAGCATTCCTCTTGGCCCCACTAGGAACGCCTGGCCATTCGTTGCACATAATGATTCTGGATATTGTTGTTCTACATACCTGGAAAGTAGCCATCAGGCACAATAGAGAACCGATTGCCTGGGTTCGCTTCTCGTATTCGCTTTGCTTCTTTAGGATGGTTGAAACGAAAATAGTTTGACTTTCCCAGACATAACATACATCCTGCAAGAGAAATAAATCAATAAATGATAAAGTACAAATTGATTTTGAATGCCCTCGACAATTTGACAATTGAGAGTCAAAAGGAAATAACCAAAGTTTATGGATACATAAATAAAGACTCCATTAATTCGATTTTTATGGTTAAATCGTAAATACTAGCTGGATGATGATTTTCAAGTATAAAACGTGAATTGAGATTAGAAAACATTTCAATACCTTGAAATAGAAATGGATGAAAGCAATTCCTCGATATCTTTGAGAGGTTATAGAAAACAATGTCTCATGAACACATTTCAGTTGTGTCAGGTTATTTGTTACTATTCAAAGGTCATTACATCATATTACTGCCTATAGATACGAGATTAGGAGTATCGAGATTGACGTGTTAACAAGTATTGTACAATCGTTTGGACATGTACAAACATGTACATTCGCGCTTCCTCCTTGCGAGCATTCCGTTTAGAACGCCTGAAGGGGAGGGGAAGAACGAAGAAAGGCGAGGAAGCGATTAATAACGAGTGAAATTTTGAAAAAATAAATGAATAAACAAGCGCTTGTACAGAAAAAATGAATGAATGAACAGATAAATGAATGAATGAATGAATGAACTGAATGAGTGTGTGAGTGAGTGAGTGATTGAGTGAGCGAGTGAGTGATAGAGTGAGTAAATGATAGAGTGAGTCAGTGAGCGAGCGAGCGAGCGAGTGAGTGAGTGAGCGACCGAGTGAGTGAGTGAGTGTGTGAGTGAGTGATAGAGCGAGCGAGTGAGTGGATGGATTGATATATAAATGAACAACGAATTCATGAATGAACGATGCATGTAGACTATTACCTTGAGGTAGTTTTGTAGGCTCCGTAATAGGTATACCATCGATTGTACATAACTGTGCTTTAGGATGTAAAACCACCACATCTCCATTGTACTCGACTACACAATGTTCACTGTCAAATAAACAAATTGCAATTAAACAAGTTTACGTGTTGCTGCAATTAACAAACAATGAAAGTACTCACACTTCACGAGTATGATGTCATTAGGTTCAAATTAGGTACTGGAGTTATTATTGAGTATCTTTTTCGATCCATTTTTTTGGTTATCCCATTTCACAAAATGAGAAGTATCAGATATTAAACGGCACGATAAAGGCAATTTGTATACTTTTGTTTCCTGTTTCAATATTGTTCTCAATAAATTATCCTGTATGCTTTAGAGCATACTGAGTAACTTTGATCTTTGATTATGCGTTCTAGAATGAAAGGCATGCAAAATGAGGCATTACCTTTCGATTCCTTTTCCTCGTAGTTCGATATCAGGCTTTGAATCAGGAGTTGATACTCCTACAACCGTTTTACCTGCAAAAAGAAATGAAATTGGTAAATTATTATCAATTGGTTTCTGCACAGAAGTGCTTTTGCTATATTTTACTGAAATTGTTCGTGTTTTCTAATACCCACTCTTTCAAATTATATACTGCTTTTCGGTTTTCATTTGCTTTGTCATTAAGCCTCGTGCTTTCTCTTCGTGTTGTCTTTTTTTCTTTATTTTTTTTCTTTTTGTTTTGGCGTTTTTCTATATGCTTTTTACTCGCATGTTTGTTTGTCTCACTTTCTCAGCTGTTTTTTAAATCATTTGTCTGGCATTTTTTGGTCTTCTGCTTTCGTGCCATTCTTGACTTTAAATAGATGATCCCTTCACAAAGAGACAACAAGAGTTCAATCACACAAAGCTTGCGCTCTTCCTCTCATAAATCGTTCAAACAATATACTTGTTTTCCCGAAGAACCACAACACCAAATCTATTAACACCAAATAACTGAGGTGGCTTTTGAAGCTTTTCAAAGCAATAAAATGGTTTTCCGTAGTATTATAGCAATTGCGTCTTATAGAGCTTTGAAATCCAAGGAGGCGAAATAGTTTTACTGAGATCGTTACGACTTATTATTTAAAAAAAAAACTTTATAATGTATTTTTGAATGATGGCGCAATATACATACTCTAGTGACTGTTGATCAGGGGATATTTTCACGGAATCTGAATAAAGTAATCCACTGGATTTCAGTTTTCCACCCCATCACATGAGACTTACTTATGGAAATATGATTTCCTGTTAAAGCATACCTCTCTTAATAGGACATATTGTTACTCCGATACTCAGACGGCCGCCTCCCAAGCTAACAAGGTGGGGCTCTTCTGTTTCAAATTTTAATGCTGATCCGAGTTCTGTCACTTCCAAAGCTCTTTCCTAGAAATTAGATAAATAGATTTATGAACGAACAACATATGTGAATGCATAAGTAGATCAATGAATAGTCGAATGATCTAATGATATGGAAAGGGATCGAAACAGCGAATTTCGTTTGTGAACTGCAAAATGCGCATTTTGATAACAAAAAATAACTTAAGTGATTATTATATTAGTTAATTGGTTTCATTTTACTTGGCTTTTAACTAGCATCATTACTGAATAAAAGCATGACCAGTTTTGACAGATCAGAATGACGAATAATAAATAGTAGAAACACGAAACACACGGAATACAGAAATGTCAACAACGAAGAACAAGATCAACCACAATTTTGCATTTTTGAAGTCACAAAACAAATAAAAATCAAAGCCATCTTCATCATTCCTTCGTGCTGCCTCTTCTTTCTTCTCATATTTTCTCTTTTTTTAATTTCTCTCCGTTGCTCATAATTGTCTCTCTCAGTAAATTAATCAATTCACACAGTACAATTTACTAAAAAGCTTAACTTTCATTTTCATATCAGGAAATACCCTTGTGCAATTAATTTTTTCTACTTCTTTATTCTATTCCGTGCATTTGAGTAATAACCGCGACTTTTAGAAATCACGAAAAATGTTTCAGATGCATGCACACTTAACCATCTCTTCATTCATTCTTTCTTTTGTTCATCTATTCACTCCCTGAATATTCATTGATTTATTTGGTCATTTATTTGATCATTCACGCCACATTCATTTGTTCAATCACTTTATTTACTAAATTAATTATATTTTCTCAGTCATTTACTCATTCACTTTTTTCCTACTACTTTCCTATTTGCGTTGTAGTATCGGAAGTATCTGCAAACTTTTGGCGCCACAATCACTCTCTAATTACAAACTCCAAACACAAAATTAAGCCCACTAATTAACAAGAGGAGATTCATAGTGGAAAATGAATCACAGTTTGCTTTTGCTTTTTGGTTCAATCAAAACATAATCGATTACGAAAGCGCAAATGCGTTAAAGATATGTGAAGATTGAAGGTTTTAAATTGGAGGAAATATTTAAGGACTTAAGATGCACATATGTGACTGGAACCGAGTCCCAAAATTTAACGAAATACGACAAAAAAATCAAAGAAAGCTGAAAGAACAATTCTAATTAAAAAAATGTGAATAAAAGACATCAAAGCAAACGAATCAGTTTTCTACTGTAACGAATGCCGGTCATCATTTATTGTAATGAATTTAAAAATCATTAAGTTTTGGACTTTGAAATTGTTTAATCTAAGCATTTCACTATTGGATTAGATTGTTTCATTTTGTAAAAAACGGTGTTTTTTTTATTTCAACTGATTATAAAGTTGAATTATATTTTTTTCAAATTATTACAACTTGGATTATTTGTTTTTTCTTATGCCTCAACTACCGATCGAATTGGCGCCAGTTAGACGACACAAGTTTTCAATTCAAACGTTTATCCCATTTATACTACATATCTCCACTACAATTTCCCATTTTCCCAACGTTTAAGCTAAAAATATGCTTTATTTTCCCCTTCATACTTAAAAAATGCAGTCCATTTCATTTCCATTATTTGTTCTCATACACTTCGTCGGTGAAGATTTTCATACACTGTTTCATCATTTACTCATTTATAATTTGTATATGTAATATTATTGTAATATGAGAAGTGTGAACAAAAAAGAAGCTTAAAAGTTGTCGCTATCGGTAGATCAAAACTGCTAAAAGAACATTCGAAAATCAAACGATTAAAATCCAACAACAAACCAACCGCCACCATGAATAACCAATACCCTCTAATTCGACTGACAGATTAAAACACGATAACAAACGGGAAAATAACGTTTGTTGAAAAATATACAAGGCTAAACAACTAAATATATAATATTTGCAGGATCATTAGATTGAAGAATAACAAACCCAAACGAATATGTATTTTTTGTCGTGAAAAAAGTCGCTCAAAATTTTAGTCAAAAAGATGCTAAAAGGAAAAGTGGAAAATCCCCTGAAACATTCTCCAACCATTTAACATGTAACGATAATTGCCAAGGAAAAAGTAAAAAGAGTTTTATAAATGTGTTTTTTTTGTCGAGAAATCCAGTAAAAAATATATAATTCTGACAAATTTCTTCAGATATTTGAGAAAGATAGAAACTCATATTGAAAATCTGATGCCGGATTTTAGTAAACTCGTTTAAGTAAAAGGACAATATACATCGCCCAAAATAGCAGGTTAAAATCTCAAAGAAAAATAGCGTTAAAAATAATTTCCAGAAAAGAAAAACTGGAACTGATTAACTTAATAAATCTGTTCTGAAAATGCACAAACCAGAACGTTTAAATATGTAAATGTTTTTCAAAAGCTAACGAAAAATTGTTAGGAAAAACTTTTAAAAATATAATCGTTCGTGTTTTGTAGGTTGCAAAAATTCCCGAGGGTATTCCTCCGTATATTGAATATAGGAAAAACTAACAAAAACAGTGGTTGGAATAACTGAAAACACAAGATCCTATTGATTGAGAAATTCATGAAAATATTAGGATAGACTAACTATGCTATTTGCGGGAAAAAAGTCCATAAAATCTCCCTTCACGATTTTCTAAAAACACTCCAGAACTCAAGTCCCGGTGTCTTTAACGTAATACCACAACACTCTACCTCATCCGAAGACGATGTCTTAAAATTAATCCTTGTCTTGCGTCTTTTGGAGTCACCAACATCTTCAGTATTTAACTTCTTGTTTAAGAGAATATTTCGAACAAACTGAAATACTGACTCCGTCGCCATTGCACTTTAACATAGCTGTGTTAAAAGACCGCAACTTTTTCACGTTTTTTTTTTAATGCCGGGATGAATAGCAGCAAGATTCAACTACATCCGGATATCACATACAAAAAAGAATGAAAAGCTTTTGAATAATATTTATGTTAATATATTCATGTAGCTTAGTATGTGAGCGAGTTATTGACAAACAGATGGCTACAAACAGCAATCCGGATGAACCACATTAGATAGTGCGTACGATACGATCGAACAAGAAACTGTCTACAATCTAACTACCCGTAATCACAAATCATCAGCTTATGTAAATACTTCAACTTCTAACCTGGCTAAATATTTACCAAATAAAAGGCCATACATCATTAAACTTAGCGACAATTCTGATTATTACTTAATTGAAAGATAAGGTGAATTTGCATTGCAGATTCCTTCATTTCATCGAGAAAAGAGAACTTTAAGGGTAGGATTATTTGAGTTTTCAGTTGAACCCAAACAAGACTGACTATTGCAGAAAAAACGCCTTACTTATCTAAATATATGATACTCCCAAGGAAAGAACATTCAGTACGCAAAAATACAAGCATCAAGTGTTCTGGTAACATAAGGAGAAAACGTTCTACACGAAATAGGAACAAAACCAGTAAACAAAATACAAAACGAAAATCAATCCTACTAGACAAACAATCGTATAAATACCCTCCTTATTGCATTACGTAATTTGCATAATGAGCAGCATCAAATTAGTTGCGCTTTCTCTTACAATTATACGGCAAACACCGTCCGAAACAATATACCTAGTTGCGCCTCAGATATCTAGACACTAATAACACTATAAAAACTGGAAAATGAGACGTAAAAACCCTTGTCAGTTTCTCTTTTGACAATCGGAATAGCAACGTATATGACGTAAACTTGAAAAATTAATATAGTTCTGAGAATGGATTTTCTTTTACACCAACTGTATCAGCAACTATACAACTATACGAAACAAAACGTTAGAAAAAAGAGTAGTTCAGTTTTCATTATCGTACAAATGAACACGTTGGCTTATATGGCATCACCATCTTGTTAACTGAGCTACGTAAGTTCATAAGTACTGATGCAAGACGATGAAAAGCCAAAACGCCACAAATATCACCCCCAGTTGAACAGCTTAAGAGGCGTAATGTCCTGTTTTCCAACAGAGTACCTATGACGTCACAAACACTGATGACGTCACTCTACGTCATTTTGCTAATTACATGTGGGTGTTGGAGATCTTTTTCATCGGTTCCTTTTGTAACCCTTCTAACCATTATACTCAACTTTTATTTGATAGCGTTGAGCTTCAAAATGGTCGGTTATATTATGATATAGGCGACTTTCAAAAATAACGCCTGCAATTAGCATAATATTGTTTAAAACAGAAGGAAAGGAAATAATTTATATCAAAATAATGTATATCGAAGCTAAGAAAAGGTAAAAAAGCTACACATACACAAAGAGGACATATTCTAAGTTTTCGAATACATAATGAGTGAATGAATGAATGAACGAATGAATGAGTGAATGAATGAATGAATGAATGAACGAATGAATGAGTGAATTAATTAATTAATGAATAAGTGAATGAATGAATAAGTGAATGAACGAATAAGTGAATGAATGAATGAGTGAATGAATGAGACCAAAAAAATAATAGAGTAGAGGGATTTTCCATTTTATTCCTTAAAAAGAAAGTTTAAAAAATCCCATACAAAACTACAAACAGTCAACTTTCGAGTCACTTCTTTTCAGTCTATTTTCCGCACTATAAACTTTGTATGTGTGAGATTTGACGATATTATCCGAGAGGATTTTTCGTCAAAAAGTATTATATCCCTCCATATACATAATCTGCGGCTAGTGAAAAGAATGTCAATAAACTCACTGTTTTCATATTTAGACAGATTATCTTTATAACTTTGTAACGGTACAAGTTTCAAGTAATTAAAGGGATTAAACTAACTAATAAGCAGCCAAATCCTCTATAGTGTTTTCAAGTTAGGTTTTTTAGAGATTCTATGAAAATAGCCATAGAAGCTTATGGAACCCAAAACAATCGTTCTGAAAAATGTTTGTGGTATGATAAGCTTAATAGGACTGACACTAAAAAAATGTTTTGTTTTGAAAAGAAGGAAACAAACAAACCGACAAGCAAGCAAATAAACAAACAAACAAACATATAACCGAACAGACAATAGCCAGACAAAAAAGACAGACAGACTGACAGACAGACAATCAAGAAAGTATGCAAGCAAGCTGTAAACAAAAAATACAGTAATAGTTATCCAGAAAGTTAAATAAATATCATCAAAAGACAGCAACAGCAAAAGTACAAATCAAAAGCTTAAACAAAGAAACATAACATAAACACGCACACAAACTCAAAAAAGCCCAGTTAAAACGAGTACATATATTAATAAGCAACACAAACAAACAAACACACAATCAAACTGAAAAAGAATCCACAGCAATGTCACCTTTTTGCAACCCATTTGTGAACGGTTGTACAAATACAAGCTAAAGTGGGCAGTGACAGGCTTAGTCAATATTACAACAGTATTAATGATATGTCAACGTTAATAACATGTTAGATTTCACTTTCTTATTTTGTGCTAGAATACTTCATGTATTTGTTCCTGCTAATACGGTCCATATACACAAATGACAAAGAACCGTAGAAGTTTCTAAATTTGAGATGTCACATACAATTAAATAAATGTTAATTTTATTATTTTGTCGGATTTCCCGTTTTCCTTTTTTAATTTCTTTTTTGTCATTTTTGGAATGACTTCTTGTTTTTAGCTGTGTTTTATTCTACTTTGTTTTTTATTTATCTAAATATTATACTCATATGTTCACTGTTTTGCTTGTTTATTCATTCATATATCTATTTATTTATTTATTCATTTATATATATATTTATTTATTTATTTATTTATTTATTTATTTATTTATTTATTTATTTATTTATTTATTTATTTATTTATTTATTTATTTATTTATTTATTTATTTATTTATTTATTCATGCATTCTATTTAGTATTTTAGTATTTTTTTATCTCTTTAGTATTTATTGCATTATTTTAACTTATTTTTTCTCTACAAGAGGAGAATAAAACACTGTAGAGCAGAACTAATGTTTCCTAGTTTAACCTAAACTAGTTCTCTTCAAAATATGATTTTCTAACAGATAATGTAGACGGCAATCAACGAAACAGACGAGAATCCAAACTTATTTCCTTTTCCATGTTTTTATATTTTTTATAATTTACGTTTCATGCAAGCTAGAGAAATCCCTTGCATTAACAAAATCACTACATGATACTTGCATATATTTATGAAAGGAGTCCAATTAAGAAAACACTCATCATACTTCAAATACAAAAACACTTTGAGACACTTACTGCCTATTTCTAAAACTCATGAATAATTTATGAGTGAATTTCAAAGTAAATCAATTCTTGTGTCGAGTTCTGTAACTAGTGTTACAACTTTATCTAGTTAAAAATTTATTGTTTTTTTTTTATGGAAAAATATCAATTTATGTCGGGGTTTTAGAGGCCATTTGCCGAATTCGGTTGGCGTGCTGTATTAGATCTCTTTTATTCTCTAAACTTAACTTAAGAATAGCCCATAAGCTATGTATATTGACCTATTATTCATTCATGCAGTAAAAACCTATTTATTTGATGTTTATTTACCGATTTTGTCAATCGCTCATCCTATTTATTTACCCACTCGTCTTGTCATCCACTTTGCCGTATTTCTTCCTTCCTTCCATCCTTTATGTATGCTTAATCATTTATATATCAAATTGTTTTTGGCAGAATTACAAACTGTTCAAAGTACAAAGCAAGGTATATCACCAGTGAGGATAAAAAAGCAATGAATGCCAACAACATACCTTCGTATACCGTAAAGCAATGATTTGACTACTAAAAGTAGGGGCTAGGTAGCAATTGAGACGAGAGTTCGTTTCCTGATACTATTCCCGTTTTTTCTTCCTTTTTTTCCAATATTGTATCTGATGTTTCAAGTAAACTAAGTTTCTCTTACCTCGATGAGTTTTTGTGTTTTGCTCCATTTGTCCTCCCATAGCCCTGTGAGTCTCTTCATGAGTTCTTCGTTCTCATGTAGCTGTCTCTCAGCCTTCTGTTTCTCTGCACTGTCTTTGTTTTTTCCTTCCTATTTTGAACAAGAGAGATATTAGTGATTAAATACAGAATGGACAAGAGAGGTGCTATATACACACATTAGGGTTGTATGAAGACACTTTCACGAAGTGTTATGGTCGTTAGTAGAATAGTGGTTTCATGAGAGACGAGAGATGCTACATATATACACACATTAGGGTTGTATGAAGACACTTTCACGAAGTGTTATGGTCGTTAGTAGAATAGTGGTTTCATGAGAGACGAGAGATGCTACACATATACACACATTAGGGTTGTATGAAGACACTTTCACGAAGTGTTATGGTCGTTAGTAGAATAGTGGTTTCATGAAGATTATGAAGATGATCTTTCAAGTACGTCAAGCTGTTTACATGATTGTTTTTGTTTGTTATTTTTGTCAATCTTTCGCAGAATGCTCCATTTCTTCCCCTCTCTTGCCTTCATAAAATAATGCAAATATTCGATCCCTATTCAAAACATGCTATTCAAATCAAAAGAACACCTTTAGATGCAATTTTTAGGGAAATTATAATTAGAAAATAAGTCTATCTTCAATTCATTTCAAATAATTTCCACGTTTAACGCCTCATTTGTGTACGTTTTGATCGATGTTTCCTGGAATGTTCAGGGAAATCTAATATGTTTTAGGTAGAATGAAAATAGGAACGAATAAACACTGTATTCACTTCGTTATAACTGTATACTATGCAGCTGTCAAAACGTGCTTTCCCAGTTCTTGGTGCTCTGTCAAAACTTTGTCATGATTTATCATCCCGACTGCTTTATCTGTGTATTTACCCCTTTTCTCAGCTATTGGATTCGTTCTAATCCTACCAGTAAATTGTACTGTTGTGAAGTCGTGTTCACAATGTTTTTAAACAATTAAAGACAGTTGCTCTTTCTGGGCTACTTTCTTTGTTCTAACTACAAAAATACTCCAGCCTTCTGCTGTCAAACTTTTTTTTTTTTTTTACTTTGGTACTATCCGAAATGCTCAGCTCTGCCAAGGCTGTTTTGCAAATACGGTTTTGAGTTCTGCTGTCAAGAATTCAGTTTTAAAGCAGGAAGAAACGTTTTTCCATCACTTGTTCCTTAATTTAAAGTCGCGATGCTCTGATAAGCAATTCAATACCTTATATTGTAATTACGATATCTTGACTGACAGGGTAAAACATCACCTTATCATGTTCTTCGATTGATTTTCCTCAATACTCATTGACAAAGCGACCCGCTGAAAGTTTTATTAGAAATATCATTAAAGGAAAAAACAATATTGACATAGCTTTGAATGGCAGGCTAACTTCATGTTTAGAAACACTGGACATCAGCGCGATTCTAGAAAGCAAAATATAGAATTTTTGAAAGTGCTTAGACAGCCATCAATCTGAATCAATCTCGTTTGAGATAAACAAGCTTCTTACTTAGTTTCAAGAGATAACGGAATTGGAAAGCCGGAACGATTTTAGCTCCCCTGCAAAAAAGATTTTTTGAATCCGTAACTGCAATACTAAAAATTCCCCATAACAATTTCAATTTCATAAATTCGTGTATTAGTTATTGAGGAAAAAAGTTGATCGCTTGATCTTCTATTTATATTCATTTTTTTTTAATATTGTATCCATTTCTTCTACAGTATATTTTGTCAGCAAATGTACTTTATAAACTACAAATACAACATATTTGGTATATATAAGTGTCGAATGTCGGAAATGTTGAATTTACCTTGAATATTTTCTACTGCAACTTTGTCAGCAAGTTGAAGCTTTTCGTAAAGCAAGGGTCCGTTAAGCTCATAATCACAAAATGTTCGGTTCGAGATTATTTACTTAGTTAGCGAGCTGCCTAATGCAATAAATGACCGAGCCATCTGCTCAACAAACAGTTTTAGAGTGAAAATGACGAATTTCCACCGAACGCAGTGACAATTCAATCATCATTCTTGTCGTATGAGAAAATATAGCACTTAATTTCTGTCAAACCTTGCAGTAACTAGCACTCAAAATAGAGCTTCCAACACAAATGATAAGTACCGTTTAGAGCCTGAATATTCAAGGCTTGAAAATACATTAATTAGGAAGGAAATTTAGCGCTATTAGGATTCATTACGGAAATATGTTTTGCCATAAAATCGTGCAAAAAAGCTTTGTTTCTTTATATAAAGCAAAGTCTTTTCTCTAATCTGCTGATTCGATTACAGATTGTTACTTTATTGTCTGAAATCCTGTTTTGAGGATATCCAGTCGTAAATGTTTTGATTATATTATGTAATAGGAACTGGAAATTTCTTTTCTAAATTACACCAACTTTTTGAATATGACAATGGTCTCTTAGTAAACAGGAACTTAGGGATATATTGCACTTTATTCTTGAACATGCATACGATTTTCTGTTTGGGTGAGATTTTGTTGACATAAAAGTTTCTTTATCATAACACACACCAAGACTTTTACCACATGAATGAAGCAAAATCAAAAAACGCTTCCGTAAATTGGATTTTAACTTAATTCAAATTAAATACACTTTTTAAGTAGAAGCATTTTCAAAAACACGGAGTAGTAAAATTCAAAACCAACAGTAGCTCATACAAAAGGATGCTTTCTAATTGCTTTTGCGTTTTCGCGCCTTTTTTTAATAAGCACGCGCGCGTCATTTTCCTTTAAGGTTTTTTTAAAATTCAGATTACTGATACAGGAAAAAAATGAAGATTTTTAAAACACATAAACAGATTATACTGCTTCTTACCTCTAACATGCTCCTGAGACATTGAATTTCAACTTTAAGCTCTTTTATTAGCTTTACATGGCCATCCTGAGAAGTAAACACACAAACATTTCACTGATATGAAGACGACATGTGACATAGGAATTACACTACAAGCCCGGCACCACGCACGCTGTTTTTTCCTCCACAACATTGTCTTTCTGAGACAATTGGTTTCCCATTGAGCAGGAGAAAAACATCACGAAAAAAAGTGATACTTGAAAACGACGTTTTATCAACACTTTCCCAAGTTAAGTTGTTATTTTCTACTTATGGGGACTAGCGACGATTTATCTCTTCTTAGTATTGAATAAAAAGTAGCGATAAAATAGCAACATTTCGTTCGTTCGTTTTCTGCGTTCTTTTCATATAGCAGTCGTTAAACATAATAGCTAATAAAATGAATTGGTTTGTCTTTTTCAATTAAAAACGCAGCTATAGATTTGAAACAAAAAGCATTATTGGAAACCCAAACATCTACTGAAACTATCAAATAAGATTGATATGAAAATGCAATTACAACTTGGACGCGGAAATGAAACTTTTAAAACTTGTGTTTTATTAACTACGATCGGTGAAGTCTTGTCACGAAAAGTGAAAACAAAATTCATTTGTTCGTTGTTGAGTAGTCAACATTAGCTGACTACAAATTCATCAAAAGGTTAACATTTATAATTGGTTGCTGGATCTCTATACGAACATAGTTGTAAGGGACAAGGGCTTTGGCAAGTATATACTGTCATAAAACTCTGAACCGCAGTTTTGCTTATATCCATTAAAATACAAATATACCTTTTTCAAAAAACGTTGTCAGGGAAAATAAGGGAGTAGCGGATCGTGTATGTAGATTTCAAGACCGATAGGAACTATGGGCTTGAAAATATTGATAAGAAATAACCAAAAATTCAATTCAGCGTCATTTCCTCAAGTTGCATGAAAACCTCTGGTGATGGTTGATAAAATTGTATGTGCATCTTCTGTAGCTAAATATTCTTCTCGAAAATATTAGCTAATTCATCTTCGAGCCAAAGTGTTTATGTATGTGTAAACATAAAACATACATAGTTGAAACGCTTTTCACTGGCGTTTATCTACTTGGATTCACTTATAATTATTTTTTTCACTTTGTTTGTCCCTATTATTATGTTTTCCAAAATGTAGTACATGATACCTTTACGCTCTTGACAATACCTTCTCGCCATGGCAATACTAATCATATCAGACATGTGATACAACCTAATACCCGTCATGCTTTGTGGTATTAATTTTTTCATTCATTATTATTGCGCATGATCAGATTTACGTCATGATGTGTTTCGGCCACAGGCTACAAAAAAGGGAAGGAGGTACTAGGAGGGCTAAGAGAGAAAGAAGAAGTAGAGGCAAACTAATTTCCTTTACATCTCTTAATTGCCATTACGCGTAAGTAGAAACGTTTTTTATTTCAGTGCGTAGTACAAATACGTTTACGTTCCACGTCGAACTCAACAATTCGCCATCAAATGCAAAACCGATAGAAGACCTAAAACATCCCTCTCAACTCAAATTAAGTCCTTTGGAAACTAAGCTACAAAAAATGATTATTAAACTCTTCTAATTCCATTATCGCCGGTTTATAATTTTACCTATCTACTGGAAATATAACATAGATCTGTCTTTGAAGCGACCTACCTCGTTAATTTCAGGATAGTTAACGACCTTGCGTACTTGATTCGCGTAACGTAACGTGCTCAACGTCTCGTTATGACAAATGTCTGCGGGAGATAACGCAGCTAACATAATTGTCTGACAGTTTCCACCAAAACAATCTTTAAGTATCCACGTTAGTGCCTGTAGAAACAAGTTGGAAAATAAAACGTTAGAGTTAACTTCACGTGTGGTCCATGACACGTAAATGACATGTCGTGTTATTTTATACAGAGAAACTAAAATCACGCGTGGGAACATTTGCTTTAGCCTTCTGGGCAGATGTTGAGCAAGGGTATTTTCGGCACTGAAAACAACAGTTACAGCTAAAAATATACGAACATTATTGTTAGATGTGTAATAAATTTAGCAGTACTACTCTACTCTTCTCTTCTCTTCCCAAACTAGTTAGTTACAAATAGAACATTTTTGACATAATTTTTTACTGTGTTCGGTTGGTTTTATACATGAATTAATGATCTTGAAGTGCACAAATTGGATGTATTTCGTCAACCACTAATTACCGACAAACGAAAATAGTAGGACCAGTAGACCTTGTTTACCGACACGTACATGGGTTTGTGAACACTTACGATTTTGTTTGATAGTAAACTGCTCGGCCCGTTTGCTTTCTTATATCTCACAAACTCCCCTAAAGGCAATTTATCTAAAACATGTTATTTCAAAACTTCCTTTTGAGTCAAAAAAATATTCGTTGACTTCTTAAGAGTTTTAAGAGTGACATGTATCAATATATTTCTTCCTGTAAGATTTCTACAGTTTTGTTATCTTTTATTTTTTCGCTATATCTTTCTTTTCACCCATTTTTTTATTATTATTATTTCGTCAGTTATTATTTTTCTTCATTCCATTTTTGGTTTTGCGTTTGAATGTCGCGTTAACGTTTTTTGTTCAGATTTCTCAGTCTTCTTCTTCAACTTTCTCCCGTGTTTTTGACTTTTTATTTCGAGGCTTTTATTACATCAAGGTAAAGTGCACATTTTCACCCTTACGAATTTGAGCAAAAAAAATAAATATTTTAATTTATTACATAAAAATTCAAAATCTCCATTGCTTGTTTAAATATGTTTTTAAAATCCTTGTAACTATCATTCAACTCAAAACCATTTACAGGGTAGATTCCAGACCGTGTTTTGTACTAATTTAAAGGTTATTGTCAATTTGCGCTTAAAAAGCAAACTTCTACGCAGTCTAAAAGCGAAACATATCAAAATTAAATAAAAAAATAATTACAAATAAGCTTTGATCAATGGCATATCAGTGAGTACAAAATAGTAAGTTTACTCTTTGCATAACGCGAGCTAGTGCAATTTTAACTCAGAGGCTGCAAACTGCCTTGGAACCTGGAACGAGTCACCTTAAACTACCCTTGATCGAATCTCATCCTGGGAAACACTCTAACCTTCAATCTATACGACAATCTGTTTTATTTTTCTTTTCACTTGATACCTATCATACCATGCAAGTGTATTTCATATACTCTGAATTTCCCTCTCTTTTTTGCTAATGTGGGCGAATCTAGTTTCCTTAATTGTTTTTTTTTCTTGTTTGTGTTCTTTTTATATTTAACTCCTACTAAATGTCACTCATTTTTGCCAGAGTTCAGTTTTGACACTGATTTATGTTTGGTGTATTTTACATTGTTATCTACTACCTAGTGATCCGCACGGATATCTCTTTCCATTTGTGCCCCTCTATCCCTCTCTTTTTCTCTCTCTATTGCGTGCCAAATCAAGATTATCAATATAACAATTACAGTGTTATAACTGAAGTATATACCATAAACTGTAGTAATCCCCAGAAGAGCAACACTTAAAAATGTAGCAAAGCCATAAGTAAGAGGAAATCAGTGAGGATATCTCAAGGGCGGTGATAAATGATCAACTCTGATATAACGCACCGTTAGAAAAATACCGCTCAATCAATATTGCTCATCCTTTGAATCTTTTGGATCTGTTATTCGCGAATCTTTTGCATCAGTATTTCTGTCATACGTGCATGTGGATAAGAGAATGCGATTCAACAAAATGGAGGAAAGCCTATATCCTCACATTTAACAATTTCTTTTTCAAACATTACAGAACTAAAAATGTCAAGCAAAATTCACACAAGTTATACTGAAGGACAAAAAATATAGGATGACTCCAAGAATATGTGAAGAAGTGCCATCTTCTAATCCGATTACTTCGCAAATCAATTACATTTCTGTTTACATAGCAAAATTTGAATTGAAATGATACTATGGAATACAAATCCAGACCGATGAAAAAGAAAGGATGGAAAGAGACCCATTTCTCATATTCACATACTCAATGACGCAAAAATAGGAAAGAAAGAAAAAATGACGAAGAAAAAAAAAATACAAAACAGATGTTGACAACAACAATTATTGCAACAGTCTACAGTACTAAGAACCTCCGACGGTGACGAACAAAAATTGCAATTTACTTTAAAACTATGCTTCACCGCAAGTGTGAAGTTTCCAATGGACTCACCGAATTCTTGTACGGCGGCTCCTCTGAGCTATTTCGAGTTGCTTTGCTCGATAACGTAGAAATAACTTGGTCTAGTGTTAGTAATGACTGGTCATAATCTTCAGGGATGCAATCACTGTTAGTATGTGAACACTGAAACAGAAAAAGAGGAACGTGGTGAGTACGAGATGGCTATCAGTGATGTCATAGAGAAATAAAATAAATGATGTGTCGTCACAAACAATGAATGGAATAAAACGCACATTTAACAAAATAAGGCATCTTAAATAAAATGGAAAAGTAATGTAAAAAAGCAAATAAAATAAAACGATTAAAAGAAATAAAGAATATCACAAAATATAGGTAAAAAACAAGGGGTTTTCGTAATTAGAACGTGGTAAGTAGGTTGCAAAATTGTTGGAATTTATTTCTGCATATGAAAAACAAATATTTTCATAAAGGATTAGAAAACATGATATTGATTTGAAAACTAATTATATATAAAGTTAAACGGGGGATTGGATAACGTTGTGAGGACCCATACAATTCTGTTACCTACTACCACCCTCCCTAGCACCATCGTACACCCCACCACACTGTGCATCGATACAGACCACAAAACGTGAATAAACAAAGATAATTGACACAAAATGAGCTTAAACAAAATTAAATGAAAAACAGAAATGAAAAATATGCATAAGTAAAAACAAATTAAATTGAATAATAAAATGTAACGACAACACGCATGCTAAGTAAATGAGACAAATGAAGTGAAAAAAAATGAGTAGTAAAATGAATAAAGTAAAGTGGATGTATCAAATGAAATTAACAAATACAAGTGCGCCAAGATATGACGTAACGTAAAGGACACACAATCAATCTGTTTTTCCTTGCTGACATAAAATCTTAAGTTATCTCGCGACATATCGTAAAACGCCACAAAACCCTCAAACAAGACCATCAAAAACCGCCGAGATTTCTGCTTTTAACGTCATTTCACGTTTTAAAATCTGAAATATTTGAGTTTTCGCGCATGGCAAATCGCATAACATTCCGAAATTTGTTAAAATATTTTCAGAAATGAAAACGCTCCATCTGATTTGAACTTCATGAGCCTTTCTGCGTCAAGCCCTTTTACAAGTTGCCGAAAATCAATCGGACATAACACATTAGCTATTTTATCAAACAACTGAATTATATAAAACTGTGTATGCAAGTACACAAAGAAAAAAAAGGTTTTGGCTATAAATCAGTAATATTCGAATATAAAACTCGGGACGTTTCATATTCACACCCCACGTTTTTAACTAAAGATTTTCAAAAGAAGATTGCCGGATTCCTCTCTGTTCTGATTATAAGAAATCTCCATCATACATAAGTGGAATTGAATGGAAATATATTTATGATTACTTGGAGTGGTTGTCAATACAGACTATATGTTTCAAACGGACCAAATTTTCAACCGAATCGGTACAGTTGTTACAGATCACCAATTGCATCAAATAGTTCCAACTATACGATTCTAATACCAAAACTGAAAATAATTTCTGCTCACGACGTAAATGCTATAAAAACAGGAAAATCATATAAAGTCGGGTAGTTCTTGGCAAAATATCTCGTGCAGTAGACGAAAGTACCGGTACTTACTTCCACCACAAGCTGGGCGAGTTTTAGTTGCTGAAAGCCCACAAGCAACGAAGAAGAAAGAAGTTCAACACGGACTTCAATACCGTAGCATTACTTCAAAGGAAGCTCTAGTTTATCAACTAACACCTCTTTCAATCTTTCCGTTTATAAATAATTAATAAAACAATCAAAATACCTTTACAAATAATAAATATTTCATGACAATTTTGCGGCGTTGAATAACTAAAATGGGGTTCTAATTTGCTAGAAAATGCATTTAATATGACTTGTGCTATTGTTTTTCCCTTTTTCTTGTTATTGAACAGATAAGGCCAAATCACTACAAGAAGAAACTCCGCAACAACCAACACATTTAATTTGTCGCTATTGAAAAATGTTTAAAAGATAATACTATTTGTAATGAAAAAGGAACACGAAAAGCAAAATAGAGTGTTAGAAGAGATATCACTATTTACTTAAGTGGTAACTTAAAAAATGTTTTTTAAAATGCGGGTTTTTAAGATGTTGAAATTACCTTTCGGTAAAAGGTTTTATAGTTATGCAGCTTATTTCACATTGAGTTATGAAAGTAATTTGGCACAAAAATATAATCAGTTCGTTGTTACATGAATTCGATTCTTATAATCCTCTGTTTGCAATTGTGAAAGCCGAAAACTAAGAGAATGTAAGCTAAGTATCTTAAAACTCTAATTTCTTTAGGAAAACAAAATGATAAATAGGAAATTGGTAAAAAAAACATGTTTTTTACAGTGGAATAAAAAAAATACCTACGATATGGGGGGGGGGATCAAAGAACGAAAAAAGATGGAAACTCAAAGAAAGTAAAAATAATGTATTAATGAGTAAAGAAACATAAATGAATGAATAGACATTAATAAACGGGGGAAAATAAAATAATTTATAGGCGAGAAGCAATAGTAACTGGTGAGGCTATCTTTGACAACATGAACAGGCAAGTTTTGTGAATTTATTTTTTTTACTTTCACCTTGAACTAGACTAAAAAAATATTATTATTCAACTGTGAACAAATTAAAATCGCTAAAGTTTTGAACGCATTAAACTTTTAGATTTTCACACACAATTAACTGAATTTTTCATAAATTGCGTCGTTTTAGCAGCAAAGAGGGTTAAACGTTTTGTCTTCAAAAAAAGTTAAAAATCAAATGCAAGACTAAATCAAATAATCTTCAAGACAAATAATTAACAAATAAATGAAAACAATTTTGGTGTCTTTATTAAAACTGGAGTCTAAATTGACCTAGAATTACTTCCTAACGACCAATTTAGAACTAGCAAAAACATTCTTACTAGCGCGTTCTTCTGCATATGCGCCTAACTTAAGATAAATTAAGTGCACAAGACTACAAGAGTTTAGAAAAGTTAAATACGCGAGGAAATGTAAGTCTACTAGAAAACTCGACTACTAGAAAATACAGGAACATTTCTTGTCATAATTTGACGTAATTCAGACATTTAAGATGACTTCCGATAAGCTTTTTACGTAAAAACTACAGTCGGCGATCAAATCACAAAGACATGAAATGTGAAGTAGAAATAGACCCAAAAGCAACATCAATTTACTGATTGAAAGAGCAGACATCAGACGCCTTTTATTCAGAAAGAAATGTGCTGTATGTGATAACCACCCTGTCCTTGGAAGCCGAGGTTACTAAGCTTCATCTATCCTCCCTTCCCCTCCGCCCTTGGTTTCGGAAGATTTCGTTGTAGGAGCAAAACCAGACGAGTACACATTTATTTCCATGGTTGCCTGACAGTTGTCACTAAAATGATGCACATTTTTTACTAATTATATTGCAGTTTTCTCAATTGATAATTACGAAAACAACAACAACAAACAAATACAAAACAATACCGATATCCGAGAATTTGCCGAATCGCATCGAGAATCTCCCAAGAATCACCGAACAAAGAACGACGGTCACGCATTCATGCGCTCAAAATGCTTGGACGCACGCGCATAGCATCGCAAAATCACTGCTGTATTTTTTATGTTTTTCTTGTTGGTTCCAGTTGAAAATTATCAACATACACAAGAAAGATCATCGGAAATACTTTTCGAAAACTGTTATTAAAATGACAACGAATAGACAACGAGTTGTGTTTACCTCGTCGTGAGGGCTTCTGCTACCTGCAAGGTCCACTAACTGGATTCTACTCAATACCTCACTGGGCATGCCATCCTCTAAACGAGCCTAAAAAACAGAAAATACACAAATGAACGAAGAAATTACAGAGCAGAGGAGACAATTGCTAAAGAAATATAAAGGTTGTTCTTGTTTGTTTGTCTGTCTGTCTGTTTGTTTGAGCTTACTGATGTGGGATGGTGTGATATTAGAGGTGCATTCAATTCAAATGATAGCAAAGAAATGATGATATGATGGAGGTAGTGATGATGATGATGAAAATAAATATGATTATGATGACTGTGATAAAAATGGGGGTGATTGCAATGATAATAATGCTGATAATGATGGTGATAATGAAGGCAATGGTGATGACAATGATGGTGATAATGAAGGCAATGGTGATGACAATGATGGTGATAATGAAGGCAATGGTGATGACAATGATGGTGATGATAATGATAGAGATAATGATGGTGGTAATGAAGGCAATGGTGATGACAATGATGGTGATAATGAAGGCAATGGTGATGACAATGATGGTGATAATGAAGGCAATGGTGATGACAATGATGGTGATAATGAAGGCAATGGTGATGACAATGATGGTGATGATAATGATAGAGATAATGATGGTGGTAATGATAATGATGACATTGGTAAAAATGGTGTTCATGATATTAAAGATGATAACTGTGGTGATACAAATGGTCATGATGTTGATGATGATTACAGTATAGATAATCATATAGCAGCCGGATTAGCTGTTTGAATCGTATAGTGTATACAGTATGAGAAATGGACTACCTGTGTGAATCATATAGTGAATATAGTATAAGAACTGGACTACCTGTGTGAATCTTATAGTGAATATAGTATGACAACTGGACTACCTGTGTGAATCTTATAATGGCTATAGCATGAGAACTGGACTACCTGTGTGAATTGTATAGTGAATATAGTATGAGAACTGGACTACCTGTGTGAATCTTATAGTTAATATAGTATGACAACTGGACTACCTGTGTGAATCGAATGGTGAATACAGTATGAGAACTGCTAAAGAAATTATCAGAAGATCTTGAACAAACAAATCTGGAAGGGAATCAAAATAGAATATTAGTTTTCTATAAATAAATGTTTCCATGCATTTTAAGAACACCTAAAAGGAGTAAAAAAAACAAATGGCTATGATAGTATAGAAAATAAAGACCGAAATGGATTTGTAATGCATCCAACTAAGAATGGTTCATATTCACTAAAGAGAAAACATCAATACCCCATAGTAAGGTAATTTAATCTTTCTTTTGTCAAAAGCAAAAACACCCTCAAGGGAATAAAATGTTTAGTAACACAAAAACAACTCTAATAAATGACATTTAAACATTAAATCTAGCAACAGATGCAATTTTGAAATGACTTGTCATTTTTATACCACTTTGAAGAAAAACAAAACAAAAGAACTGTATCATTATTTTGTTATGATTACATTAACCCAAAAAGACTCAACAATTGTTTTTTTACTCTATTGCCAAATACAATAATATATCCCATCCATACATTAGGAATTTCCATAAAGATACACCATATCACTTTTGTAGCAGTCACATTTGATATAAACATTCACAACCAGGTGTTGTTAAGAAATATTTTCCTAAGTTTTGTTTACTCAATGAAACTTGATTGTCAAGAGTTTCCAAATGTTGGTTTTTTGTTGTTGTAAGTTTCTTATCATTGAATGTTTTAAACTAATTTCTAGTTTTTCAGTTTAAATTTTTTTGAATGCTTTTTTTAAGTACTCAAAAAATTTCAGTTTTTTCACACCTACCTGTTTTTCAACCCTTTCGTAATAAGACTCTCAGCTTCTGTGGCATCCGTTATAATATGCTTGGTAAGCTTGTCAATGTACACACCCAATTCCCTGTGCTCACGAACTGTACAAAAATCATTATAAACTAGATAAGTATTAGCTACAAACAGCAACATTGTCTATAAGTATATATGAACAAGTGATATACTTGTTGTTAAGTGAATTCATTTTGAAAACTGTATCAAAATTATTCCATTTATTCTATAGAAATAAATATTATTAGCATTATTTCAGCCAAGTGTAAACTCTAAAAATTAAGATTTGTGTGCAATTTGCACTATATGGAATTACAACAATCCCATCATACCCTATATTTTGCAGTGCAAATACTACAAAGAGAAATTTCATGCAACATTATTAATATTAATATTAATATTATGATGGTTTAGCATGACAATAAAATTGAAAGTTTTCTTAAAATAAATCCCCTGAAATGAAATTTCTTACTCACAGTAATTTTTCCATCACAAAATCATGTCCTCTTAGAAAAACTATCAGAGTGTTACCTTCCTCATGAATGTTGTGGAGGAACATTTTGTGCCAATTTTGAAATAATTTGTATAAAGTATGAATATTCATAATATATCACAAACTTTTTGTGTCTGTACTCTATGTACCCCAAGGCTAATTTGATTTAATTTGTCAGTTTGAAAATTAATGGCTTGGTAAATGAGTTTTCTAGCAACCCATCCCATCCTTTTTAGACGTAATTTAGTTTTTATAATAGCACATTTCACCTAATGCACTCTATGATAATTATCATACTAAAAGTTAGTTCAATAAAATGATAGAGTGAAGTATTTCTCTAAGTCACAGAGAAATACTTGACTCAATTATTTTATTGAACTAATGTTTGTGCCTGCACACAGCAATAATAACCTAGGTGTGTATTATAATGAATTACAATCCTATTATGGTGTTTCATTGTATAATCAACGCAGTTATCATTGTCTCAACACAAAATTTATTCCTAGGTGTCTTTACAGGGTTATCTCACAATAAAGCCATTGCATGTATTTGCAA
The DNA here is from genome assembly GCA_918843875.1 of Diadumene lineata. Taxonomy (NCBI): domain Eukaryota; kingdom Metazoa; phylum Cnidaria; class Anthozoa; order Actiniaria; family Diadumenidae; genus Diadumene; species Diadumene lineata. Next base: position 18,798,977 of record OU974069.1, on the reverse strand, counting down.
AGGCCCTGTAGTCGCCTAGTCTAAATAGTCAAGAATAACACTTAAAATAATTGTATATACTGCTATATATATTATTTACTATTGTACAATACAAGGGTGTGGCATTGTATATTGGTCCAGCACACCTTTGTTTCCTATATCGGATTTGTAAATATATTTCATAAAGGTCAGTCATCTAGTCTACATTAAAAGTAGCTCTTGAAGTCCACACTTAACAATTAATTGTCAACTTCTATTCTTTTGTGTATGGTTTGGTACAATGCTTAATATCATCAGTACTGACTTACACTAATGGGTCATGTGAATTCTCATCTTCCCTAAATCACACCTTTGTAAAAATGAGGCTCAGAAATATAAGAAGTACAATTTATAGTAAAGTTGTCAAATCTCGCCTTCAACCTCACTCACTAGTAATACACAAAAGAGAAATGACATTAAATTGAAATTGAAGGAGTTGGGTGGCATGCTCTCCTACCAAACAGGTTTTTCTAAACATTTTCTAAGAAAAGCTTACTCTTACTAATTATATTATGCTTTTTTCATTTCCAAATTTCAGGGTTTGATTTAGGGCAGACATTGTCATGCGATCTCCTAGTTCATTGCCTGTTCTAAATAAAGGAAAATAAGTCTTGGTGTATTTAGCTGTTTAGCTAATTGGGAAAATCAGAAACTGAATACTAATAAATTCAAATGTAACATTGTTAAGAATCCCAACCAGCTAGGAGACAAACCAGTTAGCTATATGCAAATCATGGGCAATAAATTACATTTTGACCAAATCAGAAATTGAACCTGGGACCACTGGATTGCGAGACCAACGCTCTGACCACTCGGCAAAGCTGTCTCCTATAAATACATCATGTTGATAAAAATTAAAACGAAAGGCTGTACAAACTAGGCTGATTATTGATCAGCATCCTTTAATACAGATGTGGTCTGCAAGATATATTTTGATTTTCTAATTTAACCCTTTCACCAATCATCTACTGTTGTAATCCTCTCCCAGAACGTGGGAAAACCAGCAAAGGAAAAATATCACTTTTTATCAAGTCCATTTTTTGTGTTAAAAAAAATAAAGTTAATTATAAATGAGACAATTCCTGTGTGTATTGAACAACAACATGTGCACTTGCTAAATAAGATAACTCATATACTACCATAAATCCCATTGCAGACAGAATAATAAAGTTATATTCGCCACAGTGTATTCCCTGAAAACAGGGAAAGTTCGTCCCAAATGCAGTTACATTATCCCTGTTTTCAGGGATAGAGTGGTGAAAGGGTTAACTATCTGACTGTTGTAAAAAGCATCCAAATGTTTAAGAAATGCATTTTTAAGAAATAAAGTATTATTATTATTATAATTATTTGATGTTGACCAGCTAAGATGCATGCAGGTTTGCACTCCTTGACACACTTTCACATGAACTACTGTACTATCTTATTGTTTAATAAACAAACATTGATGATAACATTGCCCTCTTAATGAATTATTTGAACTCAGGCCTGAGTGAAAGCATTGTGATTAGGAATGTCAATGTAGTTTTGAGAACAACAGTGTTAGCAAGTTCATAGTTTTGATGCAAAACAGAAGTTATTTTAAGTGAAAAAATAAATAAATAAAATAGAAGTCCTAATTGCCAATCCATGTGATTCAAAGTTTACAAGAGTGCTCACTCAATGTCAGCTATCTAATATTGGACTGCCAATTGATAACAACAGGTCATATTTAATCATCACGCATGGTCTTGACTTGTTGATCATATTAGTCAGTCTTCATTTATAGACTGTCATGAAATAATTAAAAAATCACATAAATTTTATTATTTATTAAAAAAAATTCACTACTTATTAATTATTACAAGCACAAGTACTATTTCAATATCTCGATATTTAAAAATGCATTTAAGGCTGAATGTTATCATAATTTATCATTGTACCAGCAGTTGGAATGGTTAGCATATGTGTCATTTTGTATTAATTTTATAATATTTTTCTCATGTTCTCTTAAAATATAATAATTACCAAACTGTCTCTACAAAAAGTATATCTTACAAAATAAACTCATATCAAGTACTACCTCGATAGCAATTTTCATATACGCACCTCTTAAGGAGTCCTGCCAGTTTCTTCTTTTACCAAGAAGATCTTTGACAAACTCTTTGTGGATCTCCAGAAAACTACAGAGAAAAAATGACTTAGATAATACTGCACAACAAAACAAGAGCTTTAAAGTAACGTCTTTATGGTAGCCTCAACACAAAACCAAAATAGTCTTAACTCATTACTAACTTAATACTGACAGTTCAGTTCCTTACTATTCTTACCACTAACAAAAACTTCTCTCCTTCAAGAAGTTGTGAAGTCAATACCTTTCTTCAAGTGTAAAACATGTAGAATGACACCAAACCTATATACTGTACTTGATAGTATATAAATCAAAACACATCAAATACAGTTGTTTGCATTGATGAACATAAAAACATCCACTGACTGTACTAGTATTAATTAGAGTTAATCATAGCCATTCCACTTCAAAATATACTGCTTGAATGACCAGACAAACCAAATAGATGAATAGATTTCAATCTGGTCATTGAGACTACACTTTTATCAAACAATAATATTTATTAATAGATAGCAATAATGATTGATAAGGAAGTCCACAGATTAAAGGATTTCACAAACATTTTAACAATCAAAACAATAATAAGGAAATGGTTGATGGACATGTGAAAAAAAATGATTTTTATAATGCAATGACTCTAGAGAGACTTTACCTGATTTCAGCTCTAAATGATGTATCATCATCATATCTAGAAGCTCTTTCAAACAGTTCCTTACAAATCCAAGGTATAAGACCAGGTCCAGTATCAGAACCAAACATGGCACAGGACTTGCCACTCTCACTAGCTCCATATGAAAACATGCAAACATTATAACCAGCAAACCCTGTTGATAGTACACGGTCACCTAGATCTTGTACTGCCTAGAAATAAAGTAAGATATTTGTCATGGTATGATAGTACACAGTCACCTAGATCTTTTACTGCCTAGAAATAAAGTAAGATATTTGTCATGGTATTGTATCCCTGTTGATAGTATACAGTCACCTAGATCTTTTACTGCCTAGAAATATAATAAGATATTTCTTATGGTATTGTAACCCTGTTGATAGTATACGGTCACCTAGATCTTTTACTGCCTAGAAATAAATATAGTAAGATATTTCTTACGGTATTATAGTGATTGTAATACAACCATATGATTTGTTGGTGCAGCAAAAGAAGATGGTTATGAATATGATGAGGATTGTGGTGACAGAGTAGAGATGATAATGATACAGAAGATGAGGAGGAGGAGGATAGTGGTGACAGAGATGATAATGATACAGAAGATGAGGAGGATGAGGATAGTGGTGACAGAGTAGAGATGATAATGATACAGAAGATGAGGAGGAGGAGGATAGTGGTGACAGAGATGATGATACAGAAGATGAGGAGGATGAGGATAGTGGTGACAGAGATGATGATACAGAAGATGAGGAGGATGAGGATAGCAATGACAGAGATGTTAATGATACAGAAGATGAGGAGGATGAGGATAGTGGTGACAGAGATGATAATGATGCAGAAGATGAGGAGGATGAGGATAGTGGTGACAGAGATGATAATGATACAGAAGATGAGGAGGATGAGGATAGCAATGACAGAGATGATAATGATACAGAAGATGAGGAGGAGGAGGATAGCAATGACAGAGATGATAATGATACAGAAGATGATGATGATGATAATGATGACAGTAGCGATGATGATAGCATGATATTGATACAGAAGATGATGATGATGATAATGATGACAGTAGCGATGATGATAGCATGATATTGATACAGAAGATGATGATGATAATGATGACAGTAGCAATGATGATAGCATGATATTGATATAGAAGATGATGATGATGATAATGATGACAGTAGCAATGATGATAGCATGATATTGATACAGAAGATGATGATTTGATCATGAGGATAATAGCAAGAACAAGGTAGATGAGGATAAGGAAATTGATAGTTTTTGACTCTAGTATCAAAATATGACTACTGTCATAGGAAAAAATAATTCTTAACAAACTCATTAACATAGCATATAGTGATTATCATATAAAAACTCCATAATTTCCTGTGCAGAGGACAATGTACAGCTCAGCTTTGATACACTTGGGGATGTTTTAATATTATGTACCAATGCAGAGTGACAAAAGAGGTTGCCATGGTGATTTTGTCAACTTGAATAAAACAATAAAAATCATTCAAATGTGTAAGTAGGGCCACTCATCCTATAAGGGCACTTTGAACACTGCACCAAAATACATTGGAAAAATGGTATATTTTGCATGAAACAACTAAGTACTGTTTTTCTTCTAGTATAGGATTGACTGTGTTATGTAAAATGGAAAAATCGTTATAAAATGTAAGAATTAAATAAAAAATGTCATTTTTATTGATTTCCATACTATTCTATTTCAATAAAATATAAGCCAATGTAACATGCTGGAATTAAATGAATTGCACAAGAAAAAAAAATGTGATTCCCAAAATGGTTTTTTGGGGGGTTATGTTTGGGAAAATGCTACAAAATCCAACATTGGGTTCAAGTTTGGGATTTCCAAAATGGGTTTATTTTGGGTTATTGTTGGAAAAATGCAACAAAAACCAAAAAAAAAACCCATTCTGGGAATCACAATTTTTTTTCCTGTGTTGGTTTGAAACTGATAATCTTTTAATTTGATCAAAGTAATTATTACTTTGATCAAATTAAAAAAACATATTTGATAGAAAAAATGATATGAATGGGGTGCAGCCTACAAAATGCTCAACCATAATTTTAAATCAATTAGATATTTAATGTGATTATGTTCTGAAACAATTACAACTTTGCATGTAATTATACTGCCAACAAAGTGACCCAGAAACAATCATTTTGGCTTCGGTAAGCACAGCACTCTAAAACTTTATTGCCATGATCAATTATATCATATTTATTGCAATTAAACATGTGAGATGCAATTAATTGAATACATACTATATTATTATCATATATACCTTTATACTATATTTTATTATTATATATACCTTTATACTATATATAATATATACCTATATTATCATAACCAAAAAAATATAGAATGAAAGAAAAGTTGAAACATTTATAATTATCTAAATGAAAATAAGCTGTCTTCTCAGCAAGCCCACTGATACATGTATATGGAATAAAACAACTTAAATTTCACTAACAATCAAATTAAAGTGATCTGGAATACATTTGGGCATTTAGATATAACAATTATTGTTGAAAGATTTCAAGAATACTGAAGACAATAAAATACTTGTACTAATCCAAGATGATGGTGTCTGTTACTTCACAAGCCATTATTCTAAACGCTATTAAAATATTTATCAATGGTGTATAATATTACTGATGCCATATAATTATCACCTCAGGTCAAAAAAAGTCTGATGACAAAAGTGCCAAACAAAAACTCAAACAATTGACTATTTCATTCGATTTTTTGGTGCATCTTTATCAAGTCAGATATAATTGCTGTACTCATTTACACTCGTTTTCAGGTACACGCGCGTTTTCGGTAAAACCTCTCAAATGCAAAACAAGGTTTTGGTGGACGTCAATCATTCCGTTTCCATAGCGATATTGAAATCATTGAAAACTGAAAGCGAAGACACTTCGTGGGATCAAGACGTAATATTTACTTACTTCTTCGTCTTCTTTGTCGATAATCTGTGTGCCATCAATATCTGGCAGGTTCGGCGCCGGTAATACGAGGTATTCGTCGTCTTCGGTGCTGTTTGGGGGTATATCGCAGGCAGAATCGTGTAGAAAGTTTTGAAACGACGACATTTTCTTTGACAAATGGAAAGGAGAAAGCGCGCGGTACCTTTGCAAGGACGTGCACATTTCTATGGAAACGGAATGATTGACGTCCACCAAAACCTTGTTTTGCATTTGAGAGGATTTACCGAAAACGCGCGTGTACCTGAAAACGAGTGTAATCCCATAAAATGTAATACACATGAATGAGTTTAATCCTTGGTTTTAAAATACTCATTGGGATTAGCACTTCCAAACATCCATTCCACCCTTTCTGTTTTTTATTCTATTTCATCCTATTTTATCCTGTTTATAAAATCTATTATAGCTAGATTAAAGCTGGACGTCTAATCTTAAGTTCCTTCTCATTACTTCGAATGCGCAATCATGTATAATTTTAGCGTTGTTATCTTGATATAAAGTTCGATTTCAGTGTTCGATTTCATGCCATGAATAATTCAAATTCTCCTTAATTGATATTGACATTTGTCGAAGTCAAACACAGCGCACTAAATCCACGAAATGTTAGCAAAACATTGACTTTTCCAAGGTCATCTTGGATATTATTCCCCATACTACCTGACAGCCAGCATTTTGAGCCATTCTAATAAATAATGTACAAATGTTCGCCAAACTAAGCACGCGTGATCAAGTGTTCGGAAAGAGCGCGCTATGCAATGTTTACATTGTACGTTTCCATCGTTGTGTAATTTGGTTTTGAACCCACAAAGGTTTTTATGCACTGGAGAAGATTTTTATGTACTTCTCCTAGCACTATGTATACAATTGGACTGGATACTGTTCCCTTTGTTGTCAGTGTGGGAGTACAAATCGTAAACATAGTTACAAGTCGGCTGAATTTATAATCAGTATCGACATAACTATGTTTATTTCTGTCGAGAAATAAAATCGAGCACTTATCAGCCCAAATGTCATCAGTGTTTTTTAGGATTCTCTTGAGAGAAATTCAAAAAGTCGTCTAAGTAGGAGTTTGTGTAACAATACACTAAAAGGCTACCACAATGATTAAGCAAAGGAAATACAGAAATGTTATAAATCAAGATAATGCGACGTTTCCGAATGGAACAAAAAATAGAAAAACGCCAACTATGCCGGCTTCTGAACTCGATCAAAATAAAACGACACTTTGACAATCGTCATGTATTAGTTCACACAGACACTTAGACTGTTATGAATTCCACTTTCGGTATATTTTTAGCTAGTAGTGATTTTTTATTTGTGAAAATCGTTGGTTGGTTTTCCGGCCTGGACATGACTGAAGTGCCAGAAGGCATCAGAGCATTATTGCTCGCTGGCTGTCACCTGAACGTTAAATTTGAAAGCTTTCTTTTTTTCACTTTTGACGTTGAAGTAAAATAGCCAAAACGTGTGTTAAAAGATAACTGTTTCTTCGACAGAGTTAACTGTGGAATACGATTATAACGACGAATTAAAAATTTGCACAGTTTGGTAATTTCAGCACGTTTTGATCCCGACCTTACGAAACCCATGATTTCAGCTAGGAAGCCTCACGGTGATAAAGCTGAGATCAAACCAGATAAAATTCACGAATCCTACTGTATAAACAAAAAAATGTATTGTAAATATTGATTTTGTTTCTTTCTGGGGAGTTTAATAAAAACAGAGTACAGCTTCATGTATGGATTATTTATGCTCTTGCCGAGTAAAACAATGAATGAATTTGGAGTATTGTTCGTGAGTTTGTACATCATACCTTGGTTCGTGATTCATAGTTCAAACTGTCTTCTTTGACGCTCCAATACTGTAACGACGAATTAAACCAACATCAGTAAAGATCAGTAAAAAAATCTACATACAAAACTTTGTAAAACATTTAAAGAATTAGTCTTAAGTATTAAAATTTCAAGTAAAAATTGAGGGAAATCAACATAACGTACCGAAAGATCGAAGTTAAACTCTTTCGACTTGTCCAGTTCACGGTTGTACACTTCGATACGGCCATCTTTTGCTTCAACGATACATGAATAATCTTCTTCCTTTTCCCTGTTGGTAAACGGCCGCACTAGTACTGCAACTTGGACATTTTTTGGAGGCATAACTACTCTACCAGGTTTACAATTCAAACGCGCCAAATCATTGACCTTTTCGTGCGAATGTATTCAACTTGTTAAACTCTATGTTCCTTAAAAATAAGCTATCACGTAGCGATGAATACGAAGGAGTGATTAAAAACTGAAATTTGACCCAAATCGCTGTGATATACCGCTACATCTATGCAGAGAATTTTTACATTGCGAGAAGTTGGAAGCGGGTAGGTCGAAGTTGATGGGAGCCGCTTCCGATAGGAAGTGACGTCAAATCTTACTCACATTAGTGTCCAGGACTGCGCCATGTTGTCTTTTCGTGCTGCAAAGTGTAAAAGAAAACAAAAGAAATTTTAATACATTCAGAACATCCAGAGGAGAAATCAAAACAAACATAACCAAAAAAAAAGAAAACATGACAACAAATTATTTAAGAATTTGAGAATAACAATAAAAGGTATGTTTTGATGTCACGAAAATGTCTCATGCAAAAGCTTTCCGTGCTTTTATATCCCAGTATGAAAAAAAGTTTTCAATTATCGTTCAACTTCAAGCACAGACTTTGATGGTTTATTGTGAAAGTTTCCTGGTAGACAGGTGTTTTAATGTTGCTATAATCAACCCGTTTTTTTTTTTTTTTTTTTTTTTTTTTTTTTTTTTAATCTCGCCTCACTTCACCGACCTCCGTTTTATCCCTTTCAGATTGTTGACAATACAAACTTTTATCGTTTGTAAAATGGTCCCGCTAATTACACGTTAATTTTTATTTGTCTAATTTGATTTACAGGAACGGCGGAGCTCAATTTCTTATCCACCCTCCCCACCCCCATCATTCAAAAATTTAAAATAATACTAATCAATCTCAGAAAATTAGGGGCCTGATTTATCCGACATGTCCCTGCTTTGATAAGAAATTAAATTATGTTATTTTGAAAATGCTGGAGCTTTTGATTTTCTTAGTTATTCAACACTGCATTTTACAACTATCTAAATAATTTAATATACGTTTCAGTCATATCCGTGTTCTTGATGGAGAGCTATTCACGTTTTAATCTTTCAGTTTTACTTATTATTTTTTATCGGAGTAATGTATTAGTGGCATCAGCTACTGTAATGCTACAAGGATGTTTTTTTACTTACCTTTATATTTCTAGAAAATATTGTCCCATCCAATAGGGTTATTCCAGGCTGATATCCTCAATGATTAATGACCGCACAGGTGTACATCACAATAGCCACGCCCTTATTAACGGACTATTGATTTCCTCTTGTTTATGTTCAGTCGGCATGTCATGTTTTAGTAAATCGCTAATCATGCAACAGGAAAATCTTCGTTTTTCTCTTCGTTTCGTACGCTAGTATCTTTCAATGTGTAACCAATCATCGTATATATTACAGTCAGTGTAGCCACTGTTTGATACACAGGTAAAAATAACCACATCACATATTGGTATCGGTCATAGGAAATAAAGCAGGCCAATTAAGAAAATACCAGGAGTGAATTTAGGGGGGGGGGGGAGGGGGATGGGCCACCACCAAAGCAAAAGATTGGCTCATCCCTCTCTATTTTTTATTAGATAACAAGAAAGTCTTTCTTATATTTGAAATCAAAGCACAAGCATTCTAATTTATTTATTTTTTCCAAATTAATCAGCTTTTTCCTGTGCATTGGACTTTGAACTCAACTTGTTCTAAGGTGTTTTTTCTGATTAGTATTATATATTGTTTGGACCTTTATATATGTGATTTATGAATTTTCTTAATGTACATGCATTCGCGATCGACCCGTGTAAATTAGGATGTAGCATCTTCTTTTTAGATGTTCTCATTATTCAATGAGTCTGCTGGATTTCATCCTTTTTGTTGCGTTTTCCCTCTGAAAATATATCAAGTGACCGCGAGTGATGGTGCAATTGAAAAACTCTTTAATGCGACCAACGTAGCTATCGATGCTGCTGCATGTCGTTTTTCGTATATCTCATGGGCGTACATTCCCATTGACCGCTTAATAGAGGATCAAATGTCAAAACCAAAGCCTGATGTTAAAAGGTCAGTTCCGCATTCTGAACAACCACGTTTTAATAGTTGACAGAACAAAATGGTACCCTTCAGCTTCCTTGACAGACTGAGAGCTTGCCTCTCTTCCTAGTCTGACGAGGGTTTAGAGGAGAATTTAGTAAACAAGCCTTTGCTAAATCGTCCACTGAAAGCTCGCAACCATCGATTGACCCGCATCTGTCAACAACGTACTGAAAGTTGCCGCCAGTTTTCCTCACGCCTCACGGACACCTGTGCTAAAAATAGTAATCGCATAACTATGACGTCATAAGCTGTTCATGTTCACTCTATGTTCCAAACATCTGCTGACATTTTGCGTTATAAGAATGTACTAATTGGGGCTGGGTCAATTAGGCCAGGGTTTATAAGACGTCTGAGAATGTTAATATCTGATTTACTGGGTGTTGGTTTCATCGCTCATCGTGCTTCATAAGTACTTCTATCAAACCCGATGTAAACCCTCTTGGTAAGGCGTTAGGGTAAGAGGGTTAGACCGCTCTAATCTGTGTTTACAGCATCAGAAGAGACACAGAGCTTATCTGCTGTTTTTCCTCTGTTTTTTTTTTTTTTTTTTTGTTTATCCTTTGTTTTTTGTTTAGCACAAAGTGGGTCAGCCGATTGCAGCTGTAAGTATCGAAACCCACAAAAATGAACATGACACACTTTTTGCATTGATAAGCATTTAAATTAGTAAGAAATGAATGTGTTGGCGATTGAAGGTACAGTCAAGGCAGTATTGAATTTATGTGTCTACCAGAATGTCTGGCAGCATAAATCTATAAGTAATGCGCAAGGGATACCATACTGAATTTAGGGGAAATAAGGGTTGAGGACAGTGTGCTGCTATAAAGTGATACTACAACCAAAGGCAACCTAGCAATTTATTAGCCATGATCCGTACTGAAATAATATAAACGTTTCAAACGTTTTAGAAATGCCACAATAACGATGAAATAAGCCTATTTCAATCACAGACGCATTTTGCATTGTCACGATGCTGTGAAAGAAGCTAGCCCATGACCATATACATCGAAAACTTGTGAAATTTAATTTGAAAATCCTTTGACTTAATTATTGTGAGATAAACTGTGTGGTAGGTCCCGTTGATAAAACTTGATAATAATGGTTAATTAGTTACTTCAAATATATTTTTTTATCTTTGAAGGCATTATCTAACCGATAGATGAGCAATACTTGATGAAGACTAATCTCCATGCTTTCTTGTCGCAATGATGACAAAAAAGATTGTATATGGGAGCTGCACGCCAGTACAGGATTTACATACAAGTCAATTTAATTTTGAATCAAAATAACTCAAATGATCTAAAAGATACAATGTATAATTTATTTTTCGAAGTAAATTTACAATCAATACGTGGTTGTCTTTTAAGCCATAAGCGAAAAGTACAATAGCATTGAAAAATGAAAAAAAGGAAAATAAGATGAACAAATTGAGGATAATATGATGAAAGAAGAATATAACTAAGTAATGAAACATATTATGAAACTGAAAAAAATATATTGAAAAGTGGGACCAAATAAACTCTGATATAGAGATGAAACAGGAGAAGAAAAATAAACGATAATAAGGCATCTGATATCTGTCATCTAATCAATTACTCAAATCCGTTAGAAAGACTTAAAAAACAGAATTATCTTCACCACCTTGCAGCTTGTCATGATGAATTAACAGATGAAAAGTTTTTTTCTACGGAATCAAACACGCCTACACTAAAACTGCGAGAACAGGCGAACATCTGTATCAATAGCAAACAGTCTTCAATCATTCTACACACTTTTATTTTCTTGACAAAAAGCAACTGATTGGACGTGTTAAAAGAAAACGTTTTGAGTCTTTTGGTCATGTGCTTTTGGCAACAGCGTGCGTTGGTCGCATGCTCTTGCACACTCCCCCCTTCCCCTCCGTAAGGGTTCGTCTTTTGGTGGTTACCGTTATTTTGGTTTTAGCGACACGATAAAACAATAAAAAATGTTCGTGTCCTTTTATTTTTATGTTCAAAACAAACGCTTGTTAAATATGTTATTTTAATTAAATGGCACCCCACCCCGTGCAAAATGTGTGTACAAAATGAGCAGTTTCAGCTCTTCTCGATTTGTGCGTGGTAGTATTGCATTTATGAACCAAAATGAGCATCAAAATGAACATGAAACTATCCTTCCTTCAAATCTAAGTTTTGGTTTATTTAGCGGGTAGTACTGTGAGTGGGTGTCTGTGTGTTGTTTGTGGTGAGATATCGATAAGATGCACTTGTCACAACCTGCCAGGTATTCACTAATTTGTCAAAGACTAATTATTCGCCCATCTACAGCTAGAAATCGATTGGTTGTACTAAAACAACTCTCCAATGGAAATGAACTAATTACCTAAGTTGAAGAGTTGAAAATTCTCATTGAGTGTCATTTTTGGTGCATTATATACACAAATGCATTTTGTATTACCACGCAAAATCATTGTCTGTTTAGAAAGATATACAAATTGACTACGAGGACTATATTTTTACTCAGGCTAGAACAAACATAAATCCAATTTTTTGATTATTCATTTTTTTGCTCAGTCTTTTATTATTTTTACGCATGTTTTCATAATAACCCTAATACATGAAATTATTTAAAACATTTTAAGTAATACTTGATCAATAATGAGCTAGTGAAAAATGAATATTTATATTAGCACAATATTATTTATTATTTATTAAAATAACGGAGCTGCTGCTAGAATGTCTCTGTTTCACTGTCGATAAAAAAGAAAAAAACATAGGCATATTTAGAGAGTGGGATTGAATAAATCACAAAAAGGGATTCAGTTGGACATGAGTGAAACGGATGTAATTGGGAAGAAGGACATCAATAAGATGAAGTGAAACGAAAAACATATAGTGATGATAAATGAATCATAATAATATGAATATGGTTTTCCTTTCTCAGGTTGAGGAGGAGTATGTGGAGTGTAGGGGCAGTGAGTGTGAATGAGTCTAGTGGAGTATGTCGAGTGTAGGGTTAGTGAGTGTGAATGAGTCTAGTGGAGTATGTCAAGTGTAGGGGTAGTGAGTGTGAATGAGTCTAGTGGTGTATGTCGAGTGTAGGGTTAGTGAGTGTGAATGAGTCTAGTGGAGTATGTCAAGTGTAGGGGCAGTGAGTGTGAATGAGTCTAGTGGAGTATGTCGAGTGTAGGGTTAGTGAGTGTGAATGAGTCTAGTGGAGTATGTCAAGTGTAGGGGCAGTGAGTGTGAATGAGTCTAGTGGAGTATGTCGAGTGTAGGGTTAGTGAGTGTGAATGAGTCTAGTGGAGTATGTAAAGTGTAGGGGCAGTGAGTGTGCATGAGCCTAGTGGAGTATGTAAAGTGTAGGGGCAGTGAGTGTGAATGAGTCTAGTGGAGTATGTTGAGTGTAGGGGCAGTGAGTGTGAATGAGTCTAGTGGAGTACGTCGAGTGTAGGGTTAGTGAGTGTGAATGAGTCTAGTGGAGTATGTCGAGTGTAGGGGCAGTGAGTGTGAATGAGTCTAGTGGAGTATGTCGAGTGTAGGGTTAGTGAGTGTGAATGCGTCTAGCGGAGTATGTCGAGTGTAGGGTTAGTGAGTGTGAATGAGTCTAGTGGAGTATGTCTAAAACATATGTGCTAATTTGCAAATCCGGTCGAGAATAAACAAAAGACATTATTAGCATATTCTTATGGAGTACACTACCTACCTCAACCGATAAGCATAAAGGGTGTGCTCGCGTCCAACTCCACTATAACAATCACTTGACTTGCCGTATCTACTGTACGTCTGGTCAGCAGTTGCACCGGTCCAACATTCGCCATAAAACTGAATTGCAAACACAACATTTTCAGGAAAGTTGGAGCGGACATACTCGGCGCAGGCGTCAATGGTCTTACTCAAGTCCAGCCAATCGAAATTGTCGCCTCGTAAGTTGATTACCATTTCTTCGATTGCTCGCGGATTTCCATCTTTGAAGCAGCCGAGTGGAACGTAAAGCTTCGGAGGTGGTTCAATAGATGGTGGAAGAGTGGTAGGAACTTTGGAAATAAAACAAAGGAAAAACTGCAATAATTGTAAATCTGTTTAGAAACGTATCACATGTCTTGGATGCAAGACAAGCCTCGAGCTTTCATTTTTTGTTACAGAGCTTCAACCAGTGAGATATTAGTTTTGAACTGAATAAAATACATCCAAAATTTCGTATCCAAGGAAACATTAGCAATCTCACGTGGACAGCAGAAGCATATAATTGCTGGGCCAATCATGCTGGATCTTAACACAAGCGCAAGGACAAGCTTATAAAAGCTACTGACATCATTATCATTTCATTGTCTAAGAGCTGCGTGTTTTTTTAGTTTGCTGGTTTCTCCAACTATTCTAAACTTGATCAGATGCATAATTGTCTTTCCGATGTGCGGAACCCACATTTTATTTTATTTTATTTTTTATTTAGAAACTTCCATAATTGACTCAAATAATAAAACAAAATATGAAAGTACACTGATGAGGGGCAAACATACGGACTCTTAGTCCCATCGAGGTTAACCCCACATAGCCTAGTGCCTATACATTTCACTTATAGTTTTACTGTTGGAGCATGCCAGTGTCATAGCTGCGCCGTTCGGACGATGTGCAAAAAGCCAAAACATGCAACTGTCCTAAGGCTGTTATGGTTGCGATGCACGATGCACATTATTGAGGCCTTATCCACGACTCACAACTTATCTGAATTTTCTAATGCATATGCTTACTCTAAACCCCCAAACCGCTGGACAACAGGAATGACTTACCAAAGCATATGATATTGTCATTGCATAGTTTCTTAGTTGCTGGCCTTGGAATGTCAATACAAAGTGTAGGATGAAGAGAAACTACTTCTCCTTTAGTAGAGAGCTGTTGGCATGCAAGAGATCGTGTGCGTTCACCTCCTTCGCATGTAGAAGAACACTAGAATTAATTAAACAACACCATCCAATCACATGTCTATCTATATTGTTCTTATATACATTCAGGGAGTTCTGAATCATGAAAAAAACTGGATTTTGGCCAAACACCAGCCATTTTGTGAGGAAAATGAGAAATCTAGGATACCTGTAAGCCTTTATTAAGGTTTCTGGCTCTTGGGAACTGGTCACCCAATTTACGAATAAATCTAGCAGACATGTGTCAAACGAACCATTGAAACGAGCACGAAACCTCTAGAATTTTTTCAAATACGAAGAGTACCTGGCTCCATGGAGATGTCATCCATTCCACAGGGCATGCTACAGTATTGCAGGATCTACTATTATTAACCGGCTTAGTTCCATTACACGTGGTATCAGGCAAGATATCGTATACACTGTTAGCTATCTCCTGTCTACAGATTATTTCTCGTCTTTGGTTGCCTCCTCCGCATGTTTTGGTGCATGGCGTCCATCGACTTGTGTGCCACCTTTGAGGTGAAAGATATAAAAAAGAAGTGAGAATAAAATAAAATGAGAAAACAAATGAAATTTCGTCGTAATTGATTTGATTATTTCCCTAGGTTTTTATATAGGATAGGTTAATTAGTCTTTCAAAAAGGAAACAAAAAAGAAAAATATGAAGACATTACCTGGGTGGACACGGCTGTGCATTGCACACTTGTGATACCGCTGGTTTTGCCACAAATGCTTCACAAACGTCATCTTTTACATGTGTTCCATCATCTTTACGTATACACAGCACGTCGCGTGATTTCTTACCTAGAAAATAGTTATTGCTAAATAAGTTATTTGGAATATTGGTATCAGCGGAACGAAATTACTGGATGGAGATACTTTGTCTTGTAGAAGACTTCATCTTTACTTTCATTCTGTGAATTGGATATTGAGCCTCGCAGCATGTTGAATATGTTGATTTTGTTTGTGACGATGCGAAGGGCATCAAAATTGATGGTGGTGACATGGTAAACTAATGATCGATGTTGAGATACTTATAAAAAACACCGGTACAGTTATGTAGACCTCCTATCTTGATTCATACCTTTCCCGCAGGTCTTAGAGCATGTGTTCCATGGTGAGACTGCCCACTCGCAGTCTTCAATGTTCACGTCTGCACCTCCTTCATTAGTGAAGTATGAATATGCGATACCTTTGTTGGTTTCGTAATACAGTGGAAGATTCTATGGACGAATCATACAGTTACTAGTGAAAACCTCGTGTTATTAGCTTGCATTTCTTATTCCTCCTCACAAATCTATTGTTTACCCAAACATGCCTTTGCAATGAATTGCAAAACTTTGTAAAGTCTTGGGTACGTCTACCAAGTCGATGGTATATATCGTAAATGACCAATGAGATTATGGCAATGTTTGGGTCGTGTAGTGTTCAAACATCCATTTCTCACCACTGTTTAGGGTTTCAGGTTCTAATCCTGAGTTGTTGACAGGATATAGGTGAGCCCTTAATTTATTATATACCCAAATAGTGGTCCCATAACTTTTACTTACCTGGGTAAATGCAAATAGTGCTTTACCTTTTACAGTGATAAATTTATACAACGTTTATCAAAGAAGCGACATAAGTGATTGCTATAGTCATACCACGATTCGTATCGGTTTAGTTGTTGGTCCAGGTATTATAACACTGTCCTGACAGTCTTTCTCTTCGCGATAGTAAATCACTTTCGTACCAGCAAAACTAACAGTTGTACTGTAGGAAGGCATGTCTATGATGTACTCTCCTGCTTCGTCTTGAATGCCTTGAACAAAACATTCAGATTGATTCCTGTTTTTTGTTACTGCGTTGCAATATCATCAGCAATCAGCCTTTTTTCAATTTTAATATCTAACAAAGTAATTTAAAAATTGCATGACATGGGAAAATTTGTTATCAAACTAACATGCAATGGAATCCTCTGAACAACCATTTAATAAAGCAATAGCGTATGTTATCTAATCTTACCTATGTATGAATTGCAGTGTGAAGTTAATTTCTCTACTTTCACAGACCACGAACCAACTGGAACTTCTAGTACAGGGCAAATATCATTATACCCTGTAAGTCATGTAAGAAACACATTGATCACTTTTCTGCATGTACAGGCCGTGAATTTTGGCAGGTACTCAAATGATAACGGTTACAATGTCACCGCTATAATTTGAAAAAAATGGCACGTATCACACTATTGGTAGTTTTGGCAAATTAAGAACCTTTGCCAACACGCTGGCCAATCGGATTGTAAAAATTATCTGTGAATATAACTGATTTAATGCACCTGAAGCTAGCGGCATCAAGCGAAAGATGACAACTTGGGTAGTTTTATATTCCTAAAAAACGCTTAGTTTGAAGGACGTGATTAGGCAGCTTTCATAAACGAAAAAGAGCAAATTGTTCTAGCACTATACGTATAGTGATTACGATAAGACGTTGTCCCAGGTTTCAGCCGTGAAAGTCACGATTCACGAGTTTCGTGGGCATAGGTCAAACGTACCCCATCCTTTACATGGATCGGTATAATTTCTTGCTATTTTCATACACGTGGAGCTATCACCATTACAGACTCGACAACGATCGTATTTGTTGCTTGAATAGGGAACTCCATCGCATCCCATTGGCTGTGAAATTAACGAATACAAACTGTTATCCAAGTTAAGAAATCAGAGGAAGCGGTAATTTTTAACATGTTTTCCCGAAGAATGAGGATAAAAATTACATAAAACATCTAAGCCAAAATCAAGCAAATATTATAGGGCTTTCCAAGTTAACGCACAAAGACATTTTCCATCTTACTTGAGCTCTTCCAAAAATTGCTGTTGGTTTAAGCGTTCTCAACTGACAGATCACAAAGATGCATTGCACGACGCTAATTAAAAACAACTTCTAATGGGGCTGTGCTACTTTTGCTAGCCAGGGTATTGTTTACTTACCGTACATTTACCTTGAATACAAACATTGATATCATCATGTTCATCAGTGCAACGAGTACCATCTTTGACTATTCCTTGATTCCATAACAATGATCCTTCAATGCAGCCCAAATGACAAGGATCTGAAAGCATAACACATCTTAAACAATGACATACCAACAGAGAATGCCTTGCAACGGTAGAGGAAATCCGATCATGATTTAACAGTAACGTTTTGCAATAATAATCAATAAATGTATTTTCAATTTTTTTTTTTTTTTTTTGATCACCGATTAGCAAGCTGACTGTGACCGAAAACAATAGATGTCTACGAAAGTAGCATAATTCTAGGCGCTCTTCCAAGAAAACCTTACTACAACTTATTTCCAAAATTTTCTTTTATACAATGTTTGCCGTGGTCCAAACAATTAAGTCAAGTCTAGAGCCGTTAACTGTTTCTTCTCTAATAGTCAACTGATGACACCTGTAAAATGCAACGTTTTCTGACGAAAAACCAACTTACCATTTGGGTAATGACGAAAAGCATTAAACTTTGAATTAAACGTTTTGCACTGTTCCAGTCGATAATTCATAGAGCCTTCCGGACACGCCTATTAGAAGTAATCATAAATGATAAATGAATGATAATATTTAACAATTGGAATGTGTAGAGCACGTTGTGACATGGGAAATGCGTATAACGTGACCGTTTCCGCGCTGTCAGGTTCTTGTTCACTCACGTAACGTTCTTCTTACTGCAAATTATATTATGCATTCCAATTTGTTTGTTTAAAGATCAACGCGAACAGTGCTGTTTAAACAAGCTAGCTATTAACACAATGATGATAAGCTTTGTTTCAAGACGTAATAGTTGTAAAAACACTGATGACTACATTTTATCATGAAATGAGTATACCTGAGTGTTACAGATCTTCCAATGTCCTTTGACGTTCCCATGACAATGGTCACCACCATTAGATGGACTATAGAGTTTACAAAAGGTTCTTAGGATGCGATACGTTTAGGAGACCACTCGGTATTTAGATATATAAAAGATGCAATAGACCTTTAATGGCCCATTTCAGACCATATGACACTCTCTAGGGAATGGTTCTTTTATGAAAAGTGTGTTAAAATATTTACACCTGAAAGAATCCTTTCCCAAGAGTGACATCACATGGCCTGAAATGGGAAAATAAACATGGAAGGCAACAAAGGAGGTCTATTGTCTCTCCAAATAAATGGACACTAAAGTTGCTTCAGGCAAGTAGGAAGATCGGGAGTAGTGGCGCAGTGGTGTGGATTTCTGTAGAATGTTGATTTTGGATGTGGGATATTTGAGACTGACATGAGGACTTTATATGAAACTGATTAGTTGTTATCCACCATAAGATGCTGAAATATTAATACTTTCTAAAACTCTTTGATTACAAATACCCAGGCATCTAAGACGAACAGTCGTTTATAAAATAGCATTGAACAATACTGACCTTGGCTTGGTACATGTTCTTGTTCTCCATTTTATACCACTACCACATGTCCTGGTACAAGACGAGTATTCTGACCATGCTGACCATCCTCCATCAATGTATGGCTTACCGTTGTCATTACACTGTCCTGCAATACACCACTATTGCAAAATATTGTGAAAATTAATTGAATGTGCACATTTCCAGAATTGGATTCTCACAACCTGTGTAACCTAATAATCAAGTTCGTTGATATATTGATTTCTCCCATTGTCATCACAATATCCTAAGACCCAATAGCACTAGCGGGGGACATATCCATCAAGAAAAGAAATGGGAACTTATATGTTCCAATTTGATTTCAATACAACTGTAGAGCAACTAATTAAAAAGCATGTGTGCATTTATTTAGTTTGATTTCCTTGCTGTCAGTGTAATGGGTGTCTATATCGAGTTCTCAGATCACAGGGACAGTTCTTTTGGATCAGTTTGAAAAGAGTTCAAAACTCATGTACTTGTAAATACTGATGTACGTAGAGGAATTACAATAGCTATTATCACCATGATGGCAATAACTATGACATTTATTAATAATACTAACATGTCGTGGTCCACATTCTGATCCTAATGCTGGAGGTGCACCCCCTGATGTGCATGTCATTGTTCCTTTTTTACCACAAAATAGAGTTGCGCAGCTGTCTTGACTATCAGGCTGAAATAGAAACACACGCCACCATTAGTACTATAACTGTTTACTATAATAAAGGAAGACAGATTCTTCAATAGGAATATGTTCGTCCAATATAC
This sequence comes from Diadumene lineata, assembly GCA_918843875.1. Taxonomy (NCBI): domain Eukaryota; kingdom Metazoa; phylum Cnidaria; class Anthozoa; order Actiniaria; family Diadumenidae; genus Diadumene; species Diadumene lineata. The sequence goes on along the minus strand of OU974069.1, from coordinate 18,778,814 downwards.
TAAATTGCCCTGAATTACTATGACGTCACATCAAAACTATCTCCAGGAAATTAATGTAGCTAATGGCATTAATTATACATAATAATAGTGGTATTGGAAGATTTTCCTTGTATCTGATGTAAATCGCGATCTTTACAAACAACCCTAATTGTGATGAAGACGATACGTAGTGGACTCATTTTGTTGCGAAGATATCACCAAATACGGAGTTACATTCAGCTGTTAAACGTGCCAACTGTTACGTTATATCTGTATATTAACAATTCTTTCACTTACTATTTCACAATTAGTATATTTATCTCCGCCAATAATCCTGCACTGTTCGTCTCTGTTGAAAACCTCCCCTGGCAATTTGTTATGCAGCTGTCCTGGTAAGCTATGTGTGCTTAATATTGACTTTTGCGGTTCGTCATCCAGACACTTTGATTGTGGACCACTGAAGATAAAAAAACGAATATGTTTAGTGTTCTGACTTGCTAAGTTACTTCACTTATAATATGCACAATAAAATCGCATCAAGTTAGTCTGACCTTAAGAAATTTTGTATAGCATTTCTACTGCAAGAGGACCATTTGTAGCTTGCTTTCCCTGATCCTATAAAAGTACTCATGATATACTGGTGATTTGGGCAGTCACCTCCATCATGATGAACATTCAACCTAAACAACAGCAAAGCACTGTTAGTACGTATAAGGTATTTCAAATTCATACTATCATACCAAGCATCATCACTTAGGGACTCTATATAGTTCACTATAAATAAAATAACATGGCACCCTCCAATTCTTGAAATATATAGGTCCATGATTGAAATAGGTCGCTTTTTCTGCTCTATATATTTGGTGGGTTTTATTTGTTTAGAGAAAGATTGTGGTACACAATGCTAACGATTGCTATAGTCAAACTCTGGCCAACAGTAGCAAGACTGTAGCATCTAACTCCATTTTTCTACGTTGTACCGTATCGTATCGTATCGTATAGCTGTAGTTTCTAAGAAAACATTTGAATTATCTACAGCACCGTTTCCAACTCTTTCGAATACTTCTCTACCGTCTGTTGTACGTGGTTGAGTAAAGCACTCACGTGTGAGCTGCCTCGTGTGCTATTTTCGTTCCTGTTGCAACTAGACCCGTGTGACCAATGGCAGCCGTACCAATCGAATAAATACATGTTGACGGTTGAAGAGAGTAACCTAGTAGACAAAATATCAGATTTTACTCGACTTTTACCAATCATAACAAAGATTTCTTACGGGGATAGGTAGATCTACTGGCAGAGAGTAACCTAGTAGACAAAATATCAGATTTTACTCGACTTTTACCAATCATAACAAAGATTTCTTACGGGGATAGGTAGATCTACTGGCTAACAAACACAATGATATCTGTGCAGGTGTCTTTTTCAACATTATTGCGTATCTTTATGAGTCCCTAGCTTCCGCCGCCTGTGCAAAGATCATCGTTAATTTAATATCATATGCTCACCAGCGGCGGTGGAGTAATACGAATACGGTAAATTGATCGCGCTACTAGAACTAAAAACAAAAACGTATATGTTCAGTTTTTTTAAAACACAAGCAGACGTAGATCTAAAGAAAATATGACTTACTACACAGAAAATGTGGGGCGTTCAATTACCGCGCGGATTTGTCCCCACTGCAAAAACGAGTAGAGACCTGGGGCCAGAATGGCCGAGTAGGCCTGGACAGACCTCTTGGGTGGACAGAAACACAATCCAGTATGGCGTCTATATAGAAAAAAGAAACTCATGAGCTAAAAAACTACGAATATTTTCACAAATCGGACATCCCAAGAGCCTCATTACCTCAAGAAACGCCTAAACATTGTAAAGCTGTTCAGTTAAAACACTGGTCGACATGTAGAGGAGCCTATACTTCGAAGAAAATTACTGACAAATGCATGACAAGTTACTACGGTTGTTTTGTTGTCCTCGATCGAAAAATCTTTAAACTTGCGATCGTATTTTTGCTGCTAAACCAAAAAGAAAAGTGGCATTATGTATTTATCGAAGTCTTGGTTTTAATTTTGCCGTTAAAGACTACATACAGTCTAACGGATTAGACAAATAAGAACTTATCCATGTCGAAGTTGGCGTCCATGCCTTCTTGCAAAAAAAACAAAAAAAGGCAGATCGAGCGAAGACTATATATATGGAACATGCACATCCTTTGAAATCAATAAAATTTGATTCACAGTATATAATATTCACAAGTTTAATTTGGAGTTGCTAAAAGTTGAACTTTTTCAACGAGATTAACTCCACCATCGTATCGGCAGCCATCACGCGATCGATCTTATGATCCATTATTATTTGTCTAATTCCTGAGACATTTTTTAGTCTTTAACTCTAAAAATCAAACGAAGACATCGATAAATAAGTAATTTAATATAACTTTACTGCGGTAGTTTAGCATCGAAAATACAATTGGAAGTTATAAAATTCATCGATCAAGGACAACCAAAACAACCTTAGTATCTTGTCACGAAATTTGCTCATTTACTTCGAAGTACAACAGGATCCTTCACATGTCGACCAGCGTTTTAACTGAACAGCATTAGAAAGATGTTTCTTAAAGTAATGACGCTCCTGGGATGCCAGATTAATTAAAAATATTTGTAGTTTTTGAGCGCATGGGTTACTTATTTTTATAGACGCCATATTGGATTTTGTTTCTGTCCACCCAAGAGGTCTGTCCAGACCTACTCGGCCATTCTAGTCCCAGGTCCCTACTCGTTTTTGCAGTGGGGAATCGCGAGAGTACGCGGTTAACAGAACGGTCTTTCATGCGGGCTGACAGCTGATGCACAGTGATCTAAATTAATTTACCTGTGACTCCTCGGGTTAGCAAGACAGCAATATCAGGATGGTCTGGGTGACTGTCGTCGGATGGAAGATTGCTGTTACACCAATCGGAAAATATGAATAGCCTATCTTTTCCTGGAGTTTCACTAGTATACCCCAACTAATCAAACAAACAGATAGTGAAATGTAAATACAATAAGCCATACAAACAAAACAAAAAACTAGTTCACTAGTATATCAACCAAAGGTCTGTTCCGGGACTAAAAGTCTCCTTAAAGTCTCCTTGAAACCTCTCGTGTGGCCTTTAAGTATCGCTTGAAATTTGGCCATATTTGCTTAAATCATCTTAAGTTGCCTTAAGTCGCAGTAACATACGGCGACATTAAGTCCCGGGCAGGCCTAAATAACAAACAAACAAACCATATGTAATATATACAATATGAGCAGCCGATCTGTATGGAATATACATTTTATATTCCATACAGATAGGACGCGAATATTGTATATTACTTATAAAATGTCTCGATTAATGCAGCTATTCTAGAGTAATGTTTTTGAAATTAGATTTAATTTGGCCGAGATACTTCAAGCTAAACCTTATGTCGATTTCTGTATATAATATACAGATGCCTTCACGGTAGTGATTTTCTATTGTTCTGGGTTCATTTATTATTCATGAATAAGAAGTGCATTGAAATTCAAATGTACATCCCAAATGAACTAACAATAATAATAATAAAGTTTAATACTTATAAAGCTTAAATATCTATGTATATATAATCATATGGGCCAACAAGAACCCATCACGAGACTAAATAGAAACAGCAAAATTTGTTCATATTGTGCCTTACCCCGCCTTGTTTTAGAATGATGGAGTTGATAACCAAGTTGACTTTAATGGAACCTATAGACTCGTCTAGAAAGAGATCTCGAGCCTATATAAAAAGTGATTTGATTTCATGTATTAAGGCCGGTACACACTATGCGGCAAGTCGCAGCGACAAAATTCTGTTATGGCGACAACAGTTTCCTCCAAAAGTACTTAGTACACACTGGGAGAAATTGTCGCTGCGACCTGTTAATTTTGCGGGGACAAGTCGCTGCGACTTGTCGCTTAGTGTGTACCCAACTTTAGTGAATCTTATTTCATGAGCAATCGTATCTTTGAAAATGCTTTTCTTTTTCTTTATTTAATTTGAACCATCTGATCTCATAAAGTACACTTACCAGGTGTGCGGCTAGTAGCAGTTGGTGCACCGTCTCGTCACCAAAGAAATCGATCAGTAAATTATCTGCAACTAGCGTCGTCTCTAATACTTTGTGACTTGTAGTAGTAGTTACACTCTCGGAATCTGCTCATAGATCAAAATTGCTATTTCTTTCAGAAAGTAAAAGACAGGATACGTTTTCAAATAATAGCACAGGTAGTCCAAGTTCATTCTTGAATTCATAGGGATCGATCGACAGACAGACAGACGATAATTATATGGGTCTTACATGATGAATAGATCTCGTTGTTTTTGAATCCACTAACAATGAACTTGGGCTAACTGTGTGATAATATTAGGCGAAAAGCGATTGTCGAATGTCGATAACACAACCATAAGGAATTATGCATGGTCAACTAGTTTTTGAGAGATGTATATCATAGAGAAATCACATAACCTAATATCGAAAATCATTACTATTTTCCTAGTTGCTAGTTGACTATTTCGATCATGATAAGTTGAGAACAACATCGTTTCTAAATATCTATACACTGCAGATCTTGTTTGGGTATTCATCGTTAGGTCTTACCGAGAAGAGTAGTGTTTGGCGTCATATATTGATCATGCGTAGACCGTCGATAAATCACGTGAGGTTTCCTGTCGTCATCGTACCCATGATATTCAGCGAGATGTGGAGGTAAAGGACGAATAACGTATTGGCTTTCCCTAAGATTGATGATGCCAGTCTGAAAGTTCAGTGAATGTTAGTCAATTCATGATCGCCACTTTCCCAATAACCATAATGCCTTTTGTTTTTTGAGGGGTAGGTTATGTGATGCAAATAAATCATTAAACAAGTTCTTCATTGCTCAGGCTAAACCTCACATCACACGGGATGTATCGAGTACAAAAGAATATATCACATGCCTGTCATCGAGGCTGGACTATTGTTATTCAAATGCAAATGATTTTAATGACCACAATTGCCAGCCCCCTCCCACCAAAAATAAATAAAAACAAATGTATTGTTTACGAATGGATGTGTAAGTAGAGAATACCATCTTGGTCCCAGTAACAATGTCAGAGCTTTTAGAAATTTTAAAATGTCATTTACTCACCAGACCGTTAGAGTCAAGCACCGTCACTTTAGATCCCGGATGTCCTGTCACGTGACCATCATAGAGGTTAATACCACTGACATCTCTATGACTCGTTGATCCGTCCTTGTGAAATGTACGTATTACCATATTAGGAGCTATGACGTCATTGCTACGACGAAGGTTCAATTCCATGAAAGTGCCCATTCCTTTGAGAGTGTAGGACTTGTGGTTCTTTTGTTCAACACTATGCTCTTCCTTGTTTTCAACGTCATCATAGGAGCGAGCAATGTGGTATTCTGGAACTGAGGCGAGAGGGAAGGATTAAAACCAACAAAACGATCATATTGATACATGTGGGTGGATGACGTTATATAAATTGATAGCATAATGATTGGTTGGAGGATGGCGTCATTAAACTGCAACTGTCAAACTGCTTTACAAGATTCTTATTCTGAATGATCACTTGCCGGATATTAATTGGATAAAAGACACAAAAGAACTAAGTTTTACCAGTAATTATAGATATTGACGTCATTGTGCAAAAGGTCAATTCTCACCGTTGTCATGAGAACTAACACCAAAGAACTTTTCTAATTCAATTTTTGTCATGCGACGATGCATTTGATGTTCTGGAGAAGTGTGGTCTAATGAATTACTTCTTGCTTGAGCTGAAAACGTTAGAAGAACTTTAGGACAAATAGAAAACAAGTCATCAATAAAACAGAAACATGTAGGGTGGCGTCTAAAAGTTCAGCTATGGATAAGTAATGAAATGCAGATACATACGAGAATGATAAAATGTAACCATATTTGTACTGCAATTTTCCTTTTAGCTTCTTTTTCTACGAACACATAAACTCTCCCGCCATTTGGCCGTTTTCGCTCCCGTCGATCAAAGCTCCGCGTTTACCACACAAATCACTGAAATGAAATCACCAATGGTGATTTTTCCCGATTAAGTTCCATACAAACTTCGGTATGAGTAAGGGTATTTAGACGAAATTCAAAAGAATTTCGGTGAGGTTCCGAGCTTTGATTGACAGGATAAAAGCCCTTAATAAGTATAACTGCTATAAGCGATAGAGTGTTTGAATTCGCAGCATGGAAAACAGAAAACTATAGTAAGAATATAGAAAAATACTTACCAGTAAACATCAACAAAAGCATCATTACAAAAGTACCACTTTCTTTGAGCATCTTAAAGACTGCAAAATGTATAAAATTCATAAAGTAGAAGAGAAACTAAACTAAATTAAAAGACAGTTTTAATTTATTATTGGAGGGACTATATATTAACAAACATTATTTCAGCTCTCCGGCACGAAATCCTCGTCAATTTACCCTCAAATATCTCGGAATAATTTCTCAAAATCATTTTTCCAAGTTCCGTGTTACAGAATATTACAGCCTGTTTTCCCAGTTAAAAATATTCTGTATCACTGCCTAAAGTACGCGATTTAACATCCGAAATCCCTAAAACATGCTAAAGCTCAAGACGGTTTATATATTAAAAAAAAAATTTCACGGCTCCAAGAAGAAATTTTTTGGAATGTTTCACACTTCTTCCTGGCTCCGCTTACCAGTTTTGCTTATTTTCGCACCTCGCAGCTACTTTTTTGGAAAATGACTTTAAAATGCTTAGAATCTATTGTGTTAAGTGATACTTATGGTCAATTCACAAATAAATCATAGCTCTGGTATTTTAGGCAACTCATTTTAACAATTTCTTAGTTGTTCCACATTTTGTCTTATAAATTCTTGAGGATCGCTCTTAAAGGCAGTCATTTTTAGCCGGTAGTATGTTTAAAAAAGCAATATTGAGAATCTCAGTACCAATGCTTATTTTGTTTAAATATATATACATTACTGTTTAGAAAAACATACAAAGTCAACGTACTCACCTTGTTAACAGATCAGATGCAAAGTGTGAACAATCTTGATACTATTAAGCTCTTTTAAAACCACTTAACATTACTGTGAGTCAATTACTCTCAATAACACTGATGTATAACAACATTTTAACTCCTAATAAGTATTATATCTCCTGAGAAAAATAACAGTCGATATTGACTTAACCGTATAACACAAAGACATTGAATGTTTCCTGTCTTTGCGTATAATGTGTAATGATATTGTTGCGTTGTGTTGAAGGAACTAATACAAAAAGGATTGTTTATTCCGTTCATTGTTTTGTAAGATCTGCTAGTACAGCTGTATTAACCTATACTAGTGAAGTTGCTCGAGTCGTTTTCAGTTCACGTGATTGAAAAACGGTACGGTTATGATATCGAATGGACTTTTCATGTATTACAGGAGTTGCATGCATATCCACCAGGGCTCTCATTACTTGTGACCGTCGCAGATTATAAAAATAAAGCCTTTCTCGCATTTAGTTATCTCATATTTTTTCACATACAAAGTATACCCAAATGAACTAAAAGCTAAACGAATAAGACAATCTCGAACGTTTGGCATTGAACTGTAATCAACTGATTCATTTTGGTTTCAGGCAGTCTTTTCTCCTTATGGCGGACAAGTACTGCTTCTTTTTGTGGTTTATCTTATGTTTTCTGTATTTAATTACGTAATCAGATTTTGGAAAATATAAAGTTCACATCTAATTTGTGATTGCCCGGTTAATGCTGGCCTCCGTTGCAGACGTCTTATGTGGTTCGCCAAAAGATCGGCGAACCACATAAGACGTCTGCAACGGAGGCTAGGTTAATGCGATGTTGGCTGCATTTGACCTTCATTCTACAATCGATCTGTCAGTCCACTCACATTAAACCTAAGGTAACGTCAATTTATGTCGAAATGATGAACGAGAAGCCCGAGTATATGCAGTTATGCGTACAGCTAGATTTTTCAAGGCGAGAAACTGCGTGTGAGGGATGCGAGGGAGCTCGCAAACGGACAATTTCAAGTAAATGATATTAGCACCAAACCAACATTTGCGTTCCTAACAATCAATGTACAAAATTTGTCAAATAGATATGCTATTAGTTAGAAAGTTTCTTTTTAGTTTTATCTGCAGATGTCACTTTAGTTTCATTCAAAAATATTAGCTACAGCAGTTTTTTGGTCTTTTGCGCAGTTCGGGGGACAGGTGGGGGGTGGTGGTCTCCTTATAGAAAAGGTCTAGTAAAACTGTATACTTTCACATGATCTGCATTATGCCGATAGTCAGATATGACGCAGATATGCATTCTGTCTGACGTTTCGATAGAGTGATTAAGGACCGGGCTTCCTATATATATATATATATAATGAACAACGTGACTCATGATCCTTTTCGGTCAGTGACAGCACGCGTGGTCTTGTCAGAGCAGATGGCGGCCAATCGAGGAGGATCGTGGCTGGAAGTGTCCATAATTTCGCGTTCTTACAAGATATTTACAATGGTAAGTGCAACTAGAAAGCCATTAAGGTTTCTGTACTTGCAACATGCATTTTTTTTGTGCAACAGCCTTTTCTGACGTCTAAATTATAATTTTTCTTCGGTATTTGAAATGCGAATGTTGTAACATCAAGTTAACAAATTCGTGTGAAAAGATAGTGTATATCGTTTAATTAAATATAAATGTGTGTCTTTTTCGTGATGCCAGTTTAATAGATATGTTTTCATGTCGTATTTGTGTTTATTTTTGCAGAAACAGAGAGTTGCTGACCAAGGCAAGAATTTACCTGACTGTATGTGCTCTCCTTGGTTCGATAATTTTGGCATATTTCCTGGGGACCTTTGTTGGTAATTGATATTTACTATGTAAATTTATTTTAGTATATTGAAGTATATTGAAATTGAATGAAGTTGCATATCAAATCTAAAAAATATGCGGTACATTTGTTGGTATAACTTTTTTTCTTCTAAAAAAAATGTCTTAACTAATTATTTTGGATCTCCACTATTATTCTCCACACATTGCCACACATCACTTTGTGAAGCTTTTCATAGTTCTCGGTAGTCGAGGAATTTTTCCAACCAATATGGCGCAGGATGTCATTCATATCAGCCCCAAACAAAACTATGGATATGGCACACCCACTTCGCAGTCCATGTAAGGTTACACACCTGTTTTGGAATACATCAGGCATCTCTTTGATGTAGGACGAGAGTCTTCCTTGTGCGGCAGTAGACTCGAAAGGTGCCGAGAGAACACTCCCCGAGGGGCTGGTAGAACTGAAGAGGTAGCCCTCCTTAATCAAAATTCCTAGATGTTCGCATAACTTTACCTATACTTCGAACACTACCACAGGGCACACACTGGCTCTTTTATATCTGGTTCGTGCTTCCATCTCGAAGGGACTTTGTCAAGGAATGGTTGACCAATAGAACTTTCCTATCTGAGGAGAAGAGTAGTTCGGCAGACTTTGTGTGACCGGCCGCTCTATCGCCAGCAAAAAAACTGTATTTTGAAGAATGCTTGGTCTCTGGCATATCGGTAGAGCTGCGTGGAAGTATTCCCTGGTTGCTTTAATTTACTCAATATTTTGTGTGAAAGCACTTCCAAGTCTTGTATAAAGAATGGCTCTGCTTGAGAGGGCAATGTCTTTGCCCGTAATTGTTATTCACGGACTAAGGCCAGGTACATTTTTACTCTCTCATCTGCTGCCGGGTTTCCATACCCGGGTAGAGAGGCGTCTTCGATATTCCTTCCCAGATTATTAAAGATAGACCGAGCAGTTTGCCGACCATCGTGTCTACTGTCTTAAATGCTAGTCTTCTTGGGCAACGGCAGTTTGCCTTTTCTTTTTGTCTGAAGTTAGGACAAGTATCCTGGTGCACTATTGTTTTTCCATATCTGTCCTTCCATATAAAGGTAAACAGACGGACATATATGTTTTTCTCCCATCATCAATATTTCACGATTAACATACTTTTTAACTATCGTTTTTTGCTATTAGCATTACTTGGGCAAAAGCTTGCTATATGTCATTCCTGGTTGCAAAGAAAGAACCTCCGGGGACCACTGCTACGGCGGTAAGGATAGAAGACGGGCCTCATCGTTTGAGCTCTCAGTGCCTTTTCTATAGTTTTTACAACAATCGTTCCCTCCTTGTTGGTTACAAGTTTTGTAAGGATCATCTGTAGGGATGCCTCCGCCACCAACGGGCGGCATTTTCTGAGTATAACCCAGAACTTGTCAGCCCTGTTATAATTCATTTTCTCTGCTAGAAATACAACTTCTTCTAGTGCGGCCATTGTTGCGCAAGCATCAAAAAGAGGGGCAGGCCTTCCCACCAGAGCTTGCAACGCAGATTTTGTGCTTTCTTCATTGACAGTTCCAGTCTTGCTCTTCAACAAGTCAAGTTCCTTCCTCAATTCCTCTATCTGGAACAACACAAAATCGTTCAATTAGGATTGACTCTACTGTTTTTATTTTATTATTATTTTCCGTCCGATCTATTGGACCCCTACACCCGACCTATCGGTCTCCTTTTTGTGCGACCGATCGGACCCCTACTACCCGACCTATCGGATTTGTTTCCTTTCGACCTATCGAGCCACAACCCGACATATCTTTTTTTTTTTTTTATTTTTTTTATTGTTTTTCATTTTCCGTCCGACCTCTTGGACCCCAACAAGTCGACCTGTCGGACTAACAAGGCAACCCGACCAATTCATTTATTCATTCATTCGTTCATGTAAATTCTTTGTTTATTTATGTATTTATTTATTATTTATTTATTTACTTCTAGTAACGTAAGTGTTCTTTTGCAAGTCTTCAATAAATCGTTATGATAATCGTGTATCGTATATTGTTTATATTATCTAATATTGTAATTATTTCAAGGGCTGATGAGAATGCCTCCAAAATAAGCGATCTGTACTTATAAAAATGTTTACTCACCCTCCCTTCCCATGGCTGAAATGTTCTAACTGTCAAATAAGTAGATTACGTTCAATCAAATATCAAACAAACATTCCAATCTCATATACAAACATCAGGTGTATTGTACAAGTTTAACTAATCAAGGCTTATTTGCATAGAATGAGCTATTGTGTACATTTGTTTGCAAACTGTACCGTGATATAAATCCAGAGGTCGAACGTTTTTACGGACTGCAGACGTCTTGCTTGTAGAGTACAACTTTACAAATAAACTGTAATGAATCTAATAGGAGAATATGAATTTACTAAGGGGCTCATTACCTTACATTTTCTGAGAATAAATCCAGAGTACTTCGATCTAAGGGGTATATCAAACAGTTTATTTAAATAGATAAAAATGTGAGCCTGAGATCCTTATAAGGATTTAATTACAGCGAGGATACTCAAACCACGAACACTTTTCTTTGTTTATCGTTTTATTTTCTGTGCACTCTACTGCTTCAAATGCTTTAAAAAGTAGGACTGAACGCAGATGCACTGAGTTACAAAGTGAAAACCGTTTTCAAAACGATTCACTGAAAGGATCATGTACGTTTAAAAAAGTATCAAACGTTTTCACTGTTCGAGAATCCTCACAGCGAACTGCTTGAAACCACATAAAGATTGGAAAAAGAAAGACGGACCATTCAAAGGGAAGAAAGATGAAAAAAAAAACATTTTGCTTTATCTGTCTACCTAATAAAGATACTCAGTATAAGAGGGAAAATGAGAAAAATCTTTTTTTTTTTGTTTTTTTTTTTTTGTTTGTTATCTCGGTGTTTTTGATGTCATTTTTGTTTTTTCCTAATTCCCAGTAAAATACAGTAATACAGTCATTCTTAAACAAATTAGATATTTCAAAATCCTTTGTTGAAAAGTGTCCTTCCTTCAAATAAAAAGAATGTTCGGCATGTCATTGAAGTTCAATCAATTCTATTTTAAAATGGATACAATGAAATCCACCTCCGACAATGCAGGACGTCTACTGATAACGAGCCATCAAATACTAAATGAGTGATTACTGAAGGTGACCAGGAGAAATCTATTGATTTCAACTTTGATTTTCCCATGAAAGATAGATCAGTTAAGACTTTGAGCCATTTAATGATCATCACTGTCAGTTTTCATGATGTGTACTTTCTGTTGATAGGTGTCCTTCACGCTGGGGCCAATGAAGAGTTTTCTGAACAAACAAATTATCTGTCTAGAAATTCCACAAGTCACTTGATGTATAGTTCCAAGCAAAGTGAGTTGAGTTGGTCGCTTCAAGATTCAAGACGACAGCAGAAGGAACGATTTTCAAATAGTACGGTAAGAAACTATGCAAAAAAAGCTAAAACAACTGTTAAGATTGTTAAGTTACAAAGATGTTCTTTGAAATCATATTTAGGAATTTTTTTAAAATTTTTAGGTTGATATATTTTGACGATACTTATTGTAACTGTAAATTATCTATTCTTACTTGCTTTCGGTGTTATGATCTCTATGTGACGATGCCTATTCAGAATAACATTGATAGAAGCAGCCTGTATTGCAATTTTAAGGTTTTATGAGCTCCGGTGCCATATGAAACATTGACCATTTTATTTATAAAACACAACGCAATAAAGCGATAATTTCAATACTTAGCTACATGCGCCTTGTTGAATGCCATTTATGTTTGAAAAATGAGCCAGAATTTGATTTAGAAGTATTGTGGACATTGTGAGATTTTTACATTCCCTAATTCCATTACTCTTCAACCATATTAATGCAAGTAAAACCACACGTAATCTAACATCTTGCTGTTGTTTTTGTTGTTGTTATTGTACTGTAAAACAAGTATATAGCCCACGGTTGTGTGGATTGGGAGGGGGTGGTGGTTCTGATCGAGTTAACATTTATCAGCGGTTATTTCTTATCTAATCTACCCCCATTTCTTTCTCTCAATTCCCTCCCACGATCTTATGATACAAACAAAAATAATGATAAAATTCAAGAATAATCAATGAACCCAGAACAATAGAAAAACACTACCATGAAGGCATCTGTAAGTATCTGATGCAGAAATTGCCCTGATTTGCATAAGAGTTAGCTTGAAATATCTCGGCTAAATTAAATCTAATGTCAAAAATATTAATCTAGAATAGCAACATTAATCTAGACATTTCATTACTGAGTAATATACAATATTCGCCGCGTCCGATCTGTATGGAATATAAAATGTATATTCCATACAGATCGGCCTCTCATATTGTATATATTACTAATAATTGTACATTTATCAAGCGCAAATTCTATTATAAAACATATAATTATAAACAATTAATCAATGTCTCTATAAAGGTAGGACATCTAACATAATATAATCAAATAAGAAATAAAAATATTATTAGGTATGAAACTAGAAGTATAACAAAGACTTGACTAGTGAGAAATTGATAGGGAAAGCCTAACTTGTTCGATCGAGTAATCGGAGAATTTCCAACCAATTATTAGAATGATAGAATTTCGCGCGCAAACGCGTTAACATAATTGGCGCAAACTGAAGACCTACTTTGACCCTAGGTAATTTTTCAAACCATTGAGAATGCATGAATATACGATATACGATCTACATTAGATTTACAGCAATATGCAGAAATGATGAGCCACTACCAAGTATATAAGTATTTATAAAAAAAGGCTTTAGAAATTATGGGATACCCTCATATATTTTATCATCCTTCCCTAGCATCTAGGCTTTAAGAAAAAATTATATTTGAGGCTATTCCAAAATTTGTTTATGTCAGGGCTCACTTGAGAACTACATTCATGTCTTTTTTCTGATCCAGCATTCACAAATTTACACCAAATGTGTGTTTATTATTAGTCATAAGACTGCTCTAAAATTATGAGGAAAAAGCGCGGGAAAACTTCAAATACAATCGATCGATAGAAAAAACATCATACTCAAGAAACCACTACGAAAATATATCAACTGAGAGCAACATGAATAAATGAATTGATTTCTACCCGAAATTTTAGTAAAATTGGCGCGTTTTTTTGGCGAGTGAGTTAGCTAGAACAGGAATACTCTTCGCAGAGCTTCACGAAAGTTTTATTGGACCTTAAAATAAAAAGCTTGTATTTCTTTGCAGTAAATCCACGGTCGTTATAGTCAATTATAAATGGCGGTATTCTCAATTTAGCGGGCTTTTTTTATTGACCCAGGCTTGACTTTTTTATCTTTCTTACTGTTAATCAAACTGCTTAAAAAAGCAGACGTCTGTTTTTAGACCATGGCTTGATGACCTTCTAGTTAAAAATCCTTTTCAGTGATGTTGACAACCAAAACAAGGAAATCATCATTGTCAAGCATCCATCTTGTCAAGAACCTTTATTGAACGCTTACCACTACCTCGTTGATACGAATAAACATAATATAAAAAGATAGATGAAAAAAATTATAATTTCAATTGCGATTTTGGTTGATTACATATAAACAGAATTGCATTTGCAAAATTTCTGCATAATAATAGAATAAATGAAAAAAATTACAATTTCAATTGCGATTTTGGTTCATTACATAACCAGAATTAATAATATATGCATTGGAGTGCAAACTCTAAAAGTGGGCAACACAAATATAACTAAATAGTGCTATTTTGTGCTAATTCTATTGCTTTCTTCTGTTTAATTAGTGCTATTTACCACTTAATAGTGACAACTGTTGCACACATTTAGTGCGTGTACTCTAGTTTGCGATGCTAAATTTACCTTCGTAAGGGTAGAGATTACTTTAACACGATTATGCGGTTGACTATATCATGTTTTATATTATTATATTATATAAGAGTTGTAGGAGAAAAATGGACGAAAGCACGACCGAAAGGAATTGTGGTCAAAAGTTTCTTATTCTTTATCTTAATATATTGCTGCCATTCATGTACAAACCATAACCTCATGGACCTTTCATGAAGTCAGTATCATTGATTTGCTTATTTATCAATGTTTATAAAAGATCCATGATTTTTTTCGGTTGCGGAATTGCGCTATCTATTCGACAACGTTTTTGAAATGTGTTTTCAAACTGTACATGTAGCCGTTACAAAAGCAACAAAAACAGCCTCTGTACATCCGTTCTCATCCCTCCTCCCCTACGGGGAAAAAATCGGAGAGAAAACGACGTAGGGGAGAAGGGTTGAGAACGGATGTACACAGGTTATACAGAGGCGGATCCAGAAATTTTGAACGAGGGGGGGAGGGCACTAATCAAAAAATGATCCGACAATTTTGAAAGGGGGGGGGCACTAATCCAAAAATTACTGATTATCAATCAAATATGTCAAAAATAATCTATCAAAATCAATTAAAAAGGGGGGCCCATGCCCCCTTCCCCACTTGGATCCTCCTCTGGTCTAGTACTTCAAATTGGTAGATTTTGTGTTCTCTGAGAGTCCGAGCCTTTTTATTGCTTCAGCCAGCACATCTTTATCAGATACTTTACCAGAACTCAGCAATGGAAAGCGTTTCATTGTTAAAAAGTAACGTGGTTGGAGAGACAGTCCATCTGCTTGAGAAACCCACTGCCCTCTGCACCAGTTCTCTAACTCTTTAATCCTTGATTCTTCATCACGTGAACCATCTGGACGAAGAATGACGCATGCGCATATCTCTTGGTAGAGCAACTTGTCAGGGACACCGACAACTACGACACCTTCTACCAAAGGATGTTTGGATACCACTTTTTCAATTTCGGCGGGAAAATGTCTCATAATTAGTCGCTTGATGGTGTGTTTCTTTCGTCCTAATACTTCAATTCTACCTTGTTCATCCATACTTCCTATGTCACCAGTGTAGTTCCATCCCGTAGGAGACTTGGCTTCTCTAGTTGCCTCTGGGTTATTGATATATTCTGAGAATACTGTACAGTGGCGTACGCATATTTCTCCTCGAGTGTCCCTGGGTACTACTCTATCGTTATCATCGACGACTTTGACTTCAAGGCCTTGGTAAGGCGTCATCTTACCATAGAGACCTTTGTCTATAAAGTCCTTATCCATCATTTCCACTGCGATATTCATGGCTTCAGATGTACCATAATCCAGTGCAATCTTTGCGCTGGGGAATCTCTTAAAGATTGACGTCACCCATTCCAAGCTGTACCGCTGGCCAACTAAGGCAAACACTTCGATATTGCTCAGATCGTACTTTTCGTGCAAGTTGCCTGACAAAAGTCTTTGGATCAAAAAAGGGTTTATCCAAAACCATGCACACTTTTCTTTTTCCAATATCTCAAAGACTCCCTCGTACTTCGTGTCTGAGATACCCATTTCTATTGGTATCCAAACATTCGTAGCATTACGCATGACAGTTCCAAAGAAATAGACGTACCCAAAGCTCCATGTCATTGGACGGTCAAAGTAGTTTATCTGCCTTGGTAAATCTGGAAGAGTGTACGGTGGGCCAGCATAGGAATTTACACATGTATGCATAGTGCACAAGACAATTTTGGGTTCTCCTGTGCTACCAGATGTAAACATGGCTACAATGGGATCGTCCATCTGAACTTCATCTTGGGCTTTTTCTAGCTTAGTTACGTCCAACGACTGTCCTCTCTCAATAAGACTTTGATAAAGGTGACAATTGTCATTGTTTATTGTCTGGTTAATAGTATTTCCCAGCGTTACAATGATCTGTGGGTGTTTCTTGGTGTCTGCATTGTACTGTACGAGTTCCTCGATGCCAGTCATTAACTGGCTAACTTGAGCGTCGCTCATGTTTGGGTCGTATGCTATCATACGGCAGTCAAGAGCTTTGATGAGCTGCACTTTACCTTCTGTTAGTCCTCCAGGACCCAGGAGGATGGCGATGGTCCCAAGACGGTGAAGAGTCATCATGAAAACTACTAACTCAATAGATGTCGGTCCTATGAGCAGAACGTACTGACCACGTGATATTCCCAGGTCTAGGAGCGAGGTTGCCAAGTACTTATTCCTGAAATAATAACAATGCAAAATTAAACAAAACTAGACGCATATCTGCGTGAACTCGCGGTGATCTTCGAAAGAAATGTGTGACATATGTAAGGTAGATGATCTGGGAATATTTCGGCGAATGTGATGATAAATAAACCATCTTAACCTTCTATTCTTAGTTTTAAGCGGCTTAAAATTCGTGTTGCTATTCGACTAGGCTCACGAGAACGTGGAGAGAGGCGAATAAGGTTATAATTATAATAAACAAAGTAACCTTGAATAACGAGATCTTGTAATACTTGTATTGTTTATTGTGATTTCTGCATCAATACATAACCTTGGATGTACAATTAAATAACTAGTTTTATCTAAGATATCACAATATCTAAACAATGAAAAACAAACAACAGTGGGATTGTAGTTATCGAAAAATTTGATTGTTTTGTACACAGTTATTATAAGTACAGCTAACAATAATATCAAAACATTAAAGCAAGAAATATTTTCTTGAAAAAAAAAGCAATGAAAGAAGCAATATACTTAGCAAAATATGGAGGATGAAGCGACCAACTTCGGCCAAGCTGCTCAGCTTTGACAGTCAGATGGATTGTAAACAGTGATCGGTAAACTAAGTTCTTCGCTTCGAGAACTTCTAATTTTCGCTTTTTGGTCGAAAGTACTGTGTTGATATTCACACTTTGAGTCGCTCATCGTTTCAGAGCCTGTATAAGTGGTTAGTATATAATTCGCTTTTGATAAGATTGGTAGCTTTGAAAGATAGTTCACGATAAGTTTCACGATAATTTCGCGGTATCTCTCTAAATGCCCTTTCCGAAAACGCTCGATATCTTTTAGTGTGGCTATACCGCGAAGGCTGTGTGGATTTGTATGTGATTTGAGCGTATTTGAAGAAGAAGTTCATTCCATACTGATTTCCATGCCTGTAGACGTCGCCATTGTGAACTTGCAAAGCACATGATAAAATTGGTCATACTGCGCATGCGTGGCAATTTGACGATACTGCGCATGCGGGGCAATTCTGCGACAACGACGACGACGACGAACAATGCTGAAAACTCCACTCGCGGTTTCACCCCGAGTAATAAAATTTTGAGACTTGCCCGAAAATCGGATTCATTTATTTTATGTAGATGGAATATTTCTAAAACAAATTAGATAACTGTCAAACAGCCTTGACTCTAAGATCAACATGCAGTTTTAAACATTTCCTGAGCCATATAAATCAGGGGCATCTAGAACTCGAGGCAAACTGAGCCAAACTAGACAATTAGGCTCTTCAGTGGCCAATTCCAGCTTTAATTAATGAGCACAGGGAACCATGGGAGTTTTAATATCTTATTCCGCCATGCATGATGATTGAAACATGAAAATACAACCCCCATGATTCCCTGCGCATTACGTAAAGCTCCAATATATGGTCATCACGGGACGGTTGGAATGGGTCTTGATAGCGTTCTTCTCATGCAGCAGATAAATTCTATACAATTTCCAAACAGTGGATAAGTTTATCCTTGCTTGGTGCAACTGGCCCTGTGCATCACAGACTTACCAATCATTGAATTGTTTGTAAGTCATAGAGTTCCGTCTCATATCCATATCGTATGTGATCATGGCTTCGATATCTGGGTACTTTTCCACTCTGTCTTCTAACAACTGGTACAATAATCGACCCTCCATCGGTATCTTTGGCATGGTGTGTTGGTAACTAATCATCTTAGACATCTTAGTGTAGTAGTTAAATCTGCCGAAGAGATAGAGTGCAGTGTATAAACGATACAAACCATTTACTTAAAGAGGCTAGTGTGTAATATAAAATTAAAGTTAAAAAACGAACTGCGTTGTGGATGCCTCGCTCCGCATGTTCCGTACATGATGTGATGTCATTTCTGCACAGGCTGGAAGAAAGGTAAACCGGATATCGCTCAGTGCGCATGATCTGTACCTGCTTGAACGTGATTTTCGTCATTCGGACAACCAATGTAAAAAAAATTGCTATAAACTTTCGCATCAAATAACTTGGTCGTATTAAATCAAATACCCTTAAGATATACCTCATTCGAAAGCTGACAGTGAGTAGAATTACCTACATAATTTCATTCAAAGGGTTATAACCACTTTAAACATAACAACAGTGTTATATATTAAAAACTAATATGTGAATTTGAGAGATAGATTCAGCAAATGAAAAAGAAGCATATGAACAGCAGATCAAATGATTGCTAGACTGATCTTGGTTCCAAAAGACCTTATTCCATGTTTATTTTCCCATTTCAGAACTGGGAAATGATTCCTTCAGGTGTAAATATTTCGACACATTGTTCATAAAAGAACCATTCCCTAGAGAGTGTCACTTGGTCTAAAATGGGCAATTTGCATACCGGCCAGCCGACAAGGTAATAGACCTTGCGAAAATAATGTCAGTCAACTTTGGAGGAATATGTTATATCTAAATCTTATTTAACATGGTTTATGGTGATTCTTGTGATGGGGAGGTTTCTCGAAAACGTATCAAAGTTGAACATATTTTCAACACTTGAAAGAATAAAAATGTATGTTTATAACTGATAGACAACTTGCTTTGTTCAAGATGTATAATATGATCGATATGAAGACCGCTTGATTAGATAGTTTTTATGCTATAGAATATGCTGCAGCACTATTTAGCTTTGTTCAGTCATGTGCAGCAACATGAATTTGCCAACATGAAAACACGTGAGTTTGTTAAATTTTGTTCAATATACAACTTATACGTACACTAAAATCGACGTTTTTGCGGCAATAAAATGGAATATAACCATTCAAAACAATGTTCGTGATTGTTTTCTTGCTCTTGTTAAGGCCTACAGGTGGTCTCCGCCGGGATTGTAAAAACAATCGCCAGCGTGTTGGATCTTTTGTTATTTGAATAAATTATATACCATGCATTTTCAACCTGAATAACTAAAGAATATGGCCATGTTGTTTTTATTTCGAAAGCGAAAAAATGATCGCGAATTTTAGCGCTCCGAATGAAAAGTAAGGAAGTAAGACATTTTATCTGAAAAGTTAATATAAGCTAAGAGTAAGTTTGATCGAATTACTTTGCAATCTTTTTTTTAGCAATCACCACATAAGTGGTTACAAAATCGTGTGAGCGATTTTTGATATATACATATATGTAGATATATTTGACCTTTGATTTTATGGTGGTTAGTGTCAGATTTTGCTAAAATAACTAGATTGCAAAATTCAACTACGTCTTATTTTTCAACTAAGTAAAATATCAAAAATCGCTCACACGATTTTGTAGCCACGTATATGATGCATACTCTGTGCGATCTTTGCTTTCAACTATTGTTTTAGCTTGCATGCAAATAACTGGGTCCATTTGATGTCTCATGTGTATCGTATTGAGTCATATTTTCTAAATTTGCACTAGATTATGGCTATTTTTGATAATTTGCACTAGATTATAGCTATTTTTGATAATTTTGCTATAGAGTGCACACACTAAAAATATGCAACACATTTACCACTAAATAGTGACAACTGTTGCACATATTTAGTGTGTAACTACACTCTACGATCGACAGTTTACACAAAGCTAAACAGTTCTCTGCAATAACATGAAAGAATTGCCGACTGTACTAGTTATCACTTAAAGGGTCAAATCATATCCGTATCCACACCAGAATGTTGTCGAACTCTATACCCTCATAAAACTTGCCAACATTTGTTTGGTCCCAGGGTGAAGGACTTACCTGACAGATCTGCCCAAAAAACTTCACAAGATGATGTATAGAAGTGTAGTTAATGCTTTAGACGTATTCAACCAGAGCAGCTAGCGTGCTTCAAGTGTATCAAGGGAAATGTGTGTTTCTATTGTTTTCCACTCGCATTAGACCGTACACAGCCGAAAATGCAAATAATGGACGGTCCATTAGATATAGCTTCCGATCACTCAGGCGAGACACGCATTTTCAAAAGTATTGATTATTTTCATTAAAAAAAGAAAGAAATTCATCATTGTGTTGTGTCAATACTTAAACTAATTGTAGTCAGTAAGGAAAATGAGTTGTTAGCTTTAAAAAATATCACATTAAGAGTACGTAAATGTCGTTAGTTTTATAAGGTATTACTCCGACGAAGGACTAACGTCCGAAACGTCAGTTTTCTTGAATCACTCTACGGTGTACAACTTATCGTTATATTTACAACTGTTTCTTTAGAAACACCGACGCAGTCCTTGCTAGTATTTTTTACTAGTTTTTACCTCTAGTTTTATAATAACATGTGTTTAGCTGCTATTTACTCGGGATACCTCAGTCCGCGAAATACAGCATGCCGTATTTCGCGGACTGGGCTCACACTGAACTGGACTGGACTGACAAAACGCGGACTTGTAAAACGCGGACTTGTAAAACGCGGACTTGTAAAACGCGGACTTGTAAAACGCGGACTGACAAAACGCGGCCGTTATTTGCGTTATGGTTGGCACATTAGCATAATTAACGATTTGTTTGTTTATAACCATGAAGTATCTGGAAGATTCTGCAATGTGGCCGCTTTCAGATAGATAGATAGATAGAGACCTTTATTTATACACGGAAAACTTTTCAGGAATAATTACAATAATACTAAATTAAAAATATGAAAAATATTCTATATAAATATCTAGTACAAATATTAAAATAACTAAATCGAAGGAAAACAAAAATCTGCTTTCCAAAAGTGCCGTGTTATTTAATTGGAAGTACTAATAGAAGAAGCTGCTGCAGCCTGCTTTAAATTGGTTCATATTTGTAGCTTGGCGTACTTTTAAGGGTAGGCTATTCCAAACGAGACTAGGTCATCTTTGACTGCCGATCAAAGATTTTGGCCAAATTTCTATTGAGAACCAAAAGTATAATACTAATCTAAGATTACTGATTAAAGAAAGCATACCAAGGAACAACCTGGTGGCGCATAACATTTAAGCTCGACTTTTTTTCAAATTTATGCGAAAAAATTGACCATATAGTAAGACTGACAAATCTTCTCCGTGCTTGAAATAAAGGTTATATTTAGTGAAGATAAAAGTATATCAACAAAAGCCTGACCGGAAATTTACAAAATTTGGTGGTTCATCTGTGTTTTCACAATTATTTGGATTAATCAAGATCATTCTAACCTAATTTCAGGTTCGGTATTCAAATCAGTCGAAATTGCTTTAGAGGAGAAACACAACAATGACATAAAAAATATCGCAATTTCACGTTTTGGCCCAGCTTTTTAAAAAAAATAACAATGCTATGATGTAGAATGTGGTTTGACGACTCGATCGAATCAGTTATATTTAGCTTTGGCGCAGCCCAGGGGGGGGAGGGTGTCTCCCATGGCAACGGGGCTTTACTCATCGCTACCACCGCACAACCTCGTCCCCAGGGCCACTGTGTTCGCTCATTTTTCAAAATGGCGGTCGCTCACACATTGACCCTGGCACCGGCTGGTTTGACACGTGATCAAAATCTCCAAGATTTTTGGAGATTTTGACCACGTGACCAATCAAATCAATATGGCCGACAGTCACGTGTCAAACCAGCCGGTACCAGGGTCAATGTGTGAGCGACCGCCATTTTGAAAAAAGAGTGAACAGAGTGGCCCTGGGGACGAGGTTGACCACCGCACGCTTCACTGATTTTCCAATATGGCGGCAGTTGAGACACGGACACTTTCTTGCAATTTTTGCGATTTACTACCCTTTTTTGTAGTGTTTTTTATAAAGAATGTCTCGAAAATATCAAAGTACATGGTGACATTGCCATATGTACAATTATTTGTTTAGATCATTCTTAAAACGTTGCTAAAAGTAATTTCTTGTTCGGGAATATCGCTGTTATCCGTCAATCTGACGATACAATTGTTCACGAGCAAATGAACGTAGCTAAGGAAGATGGTAGTTTTGCTCGCTCAAAATAGGAGGTTTTATAGCCAGTATATCGATAGATTTGAGTATGAAATTTGGCTGGAGTTGGTTGCTTGGTTCGTCTCATCAATCTGTTGAGGTAACTCAATACCCTCAATGCAAGTGATGTGAAGAAAAGTACCAGAGGATCAAAACAAACATAACATAATGTAATGGATCGGATTAGCAGCGTATAAACAGGTAAGGTACTTGCTTGATTGTTGTATAGAATTCTCTGAGTATCAATCTAAGTTACATCAACGCAATTTCAAGAATAAGTAACTTCATCCTAATAAATAGAATAAATATTTCTTTGTTTTGATGTTTACAGCTCGTCGTCTCAATCTGCATTATAAAGCTTCTTTCAAAATTAAACGTTATTTCTTACTCAAAATCTCTAAATCAAGCTATATTCTTTCCCAAAAACAAGAACAAATTATGCAATCTTCAATATCCGATTTCCAGGTGTAAAAATATGAAATTCTCTAAGCGAAAAAACAAGGGTTCTCTTTAGAGTTTATTGAAAAAATAATAATAATAATAATAATTGTTGCTATCCTGAGCAAATATTGAACTCTGCATCCTCAACAGTTCTTTTTTGTTCTTATAAAATGGACCAGACTGTCTGATTCCATTTAGTCTTGAGTTATTTCAGGTGGCCTGTACCATCTCTTGTATAATTAATTTATTTATCAGAAGTCTTGTAAAATTATTTACTAGAGAATGATACAAATAAAAAGTTGTTGTTGTTGTTGATGTTGACTATTCACGCTAGAACTACTCATTTATTTAAAGTAAACAAAGATAGACAGTGGTCTAATTATATTCTTTTTTTTGTCATGAATGTATTATTTACAAGTAATTCATACAAAATGAGCCTGATATCTAAATACGCAGCAAGTGATCCTTGTAAATTACAAGATTATTGTATTGCATTGCATTGCATTGTATTTGTATCATATTTGACCTTTATGAGAGAGTTCATCAAGAAAATTACAAGCTACTGAAAATAGTTTCCCAAATAAAAATATTTTGTGTTTTTTACAGGCATCATTGTTGGATATGACCACATGGTTCTTGCAGTTTGAGCAGTTGACAATACAGGGTGTTATTCTTAAGACTCCAAGTTGAGCATCACTACGAGATTTGGCAGCACTTTTGCCTTTAGCTGGCTTGTGTCCTCGACTAGAAAGGCTTCCATAATGTCTATCACAAACCCTCAATTATTTAATAATATCTAATCTGTTGTAATAGAAAAGGACTGCATGCCAGCTCATACACACCAATCATGCTTTCAAATTTTCTAGAACCAGCTTCTCTATTGCAATTCTTAACACAAGAGTTATTTCCACCAAAAATCCTTCCATTCATTAATACCAACCCCAACACAGAATTCAAAGATATGTGCTCACGTAAAGGTTTGCCGGCACAAGAAAGCCAGTAATAACTTTCTGATATCTTTAGTTTTAAAGTAATTTGCACATGCAAATCAGACACTGTTGCATATGGGGCAAATGTGAATCGGTGCAGGTTGTGTGATGTGTCAACAACATCCACTTGTTTTGAAATGATATTGAAAGGGAGAAGTTTGATTAAGTTTCCCATGAAAAATCCAGGGTGGTGAATGTCAACATTTTTAATACATGGGTACCACATAAGTATTCCTTGAATGAGATATAGTAATGCCCAACAAATATTTGAGTCTGTGCTATTTGGTGGTCTAGTATCATGTATTACTGCATTACCAAAAATCAGATTGAGCACTAAAAAACTACTCATAAAAAAGGAGTGTGGACAACTAGCAGCAATAATGAGCACCATGACAATCAGTATGTAAATAGGGGTGTGGTAATTAAAAAAGAATTGTGAACAATTGTTTGACAGAATTATCAATATCGCATAAAAAAAAGCAAAGTGAAAGTAAAGATAATAAAGTGGAAATTCAAAGCTATTTCTGTAATATTTGAAAACACGCTCATTTTGAATTAAATAGTGATCACAGCAACTACAGAAAGCATTAATTTCATGCTATTGAGAAAACCTGCAAATTTTCCTTTCATTTTGAAAAAATGCTTGTTAAAATTAAATCCATTTTTCTGAACAATCGATCTTTTGGGAAGAAGGCAGTAGCTTCTTAGCAACATGCAAATAATTGCAATTAAAAAATGACATTGTATCAAATACAAAGATAGATGTACAGAATCAGAATAGCAAACAGAAAATAATGACTCACAAAATCAAAATGAGAATCGTATAATAGAAAGAAATAAAAACACAGTATTATTCTGGGAAACGGAAGGTTATTCTGCATAGTAAAAATGAGTGTAATTTACAAAAATTATAATCGGCAGCAATTTTACAAATTATATGGCAACTTTTTAGCAACTTTTAAATCAATTGAACAAGCAGTAAACAACTTGAATTGTGATGTTAGTGTGTTAGATCAAGTGCAATTAATAATATTTAAGCAATTTTCACCAACTACAAAAAAAAAAAAATAATAAAAAGAACAATAAGTCCCAAAATCACTTCACGATAGTGAGGTGAAAAGATGGCGCGAAACCGGTACTGTCGAACCGAAGAAGTATGTGGGGATTCACGTGCTGTGAAGGATGAATGACACAAAAAAGGATTGATGAGAAGAACCAGAGACTAGTCCTTGATGAAAAATACTCTAAATTAATTCTTAGGGACTGCTTTATAAAACGTCCTATTTGGAAGTAAATCTGTTTAGTTTTTGAGAGAGAAATTACAATTTTTCTGAAGAGATTTAGCGCGTCCCGAACTAAAACGTTTGATCCCGAGAACGTCCCGCGAAAGTAAAACAGACAAAAAATCACAATAAACAGTTTCAATAGGAAATTAATTGCACTCTACTAACACAAGACTATCCAAGAAAGACACACTCACAATTAATTAAACCACGATAGCCTCCTTGACCTTGCTTTTGAACCAATTTCAAAGGTGAATCTAGGCGACAATGGCGACTACACGATACTGTTTACTAGAAGCCAATCAAGCGTAGCGTGATTTGTTGGTGGTAACGATGAGTCTGGAGAGCAGCTCATTTGCATACAATAGAGTCACCCCCTCCCTCCTGGCGCAGCCCCTCAAACATGCCACTTATCACTTATCAAAAAAGAAAGTTGACCAAAACTTGCAAAATGGGCAAATAATCAGCTCATCATCCCACAAAATCGATCCTCAATAAGAAATCATTTTGTTCCACACAATTCCCACGAGCTTTGATTCTTAATCTGTGAAAAAAGGTTTTACCAGGCTGGTATTTCTTTTATTATGACAGCACTCAGCAGTCCGCATACGAATGCAGTAGGTTTGTGTTTTTCTTCTTTGTTGTTCAAAAGATTTTGAGATCAATATCCTCCACATTTACCTTACAAAGTCATAGACTTTAAGTATCCATTTATATTTTCCTAAATTGAAGATCACTAAGATTGCGATTGGAGCTCAATACTTCCCCGATCGTAGAAAAAATGTAATGACCGCGAGCTAAAATTTTCTGACATGCGCAGACAAATTCTTTAAATGCTATCATGCAGAGTTTTGAAAATTGACACGTACTGCGCATGTCACTCGTAGACCACAGGGGGCCCAATGTAATACAGAGCTAAATCACATGGAATAATTTCATGTCAAGGCATTATTCTGCAAGGTGACGAAGAAAAAGAAGCCAAGGAGTGTCAATTTCGTTCTCAAAAATTCCGACAAGCATCACTGCCCTATTCCGATCGAAGCCCCCCCCCCCCCCTTGGGGCAAAATATTACCATATTTAAATTTTGATTACACAAAAAAATATTCCAGGTGTATTGTTCATATGTTCTGGGTAAGCTACCTGTTTGTTATTCTTTATTTTTTAAAGCTATAAGCCAATTCATAGTTAAAAAATTGCTTTCAGTGCGCATGGGACTTTCTCCCGAATTCCTCACTGTATTTTATATTTTGAAAGACATGCAAAAGAAGGCAAAACAAAAGATTCGGGATAAAAACGCAAGCGCACTGATAACAATGAACTGGTCTATATGGTATGATCGCTGGCTGCCTGACTTTGCTTGCTCCAGGCTCTGAGGGATACCAGTGGTTAAATGTACCTAACTCCAGAGGGGCCTTCAGCACCTTGAAACTGTTTTTACCTGGTAGTGTTCATGAGAGATAAATGTTTACCAGTATTCATTCAACTATTGATTCAATCGATCCATCTATTTGTATATTTGTTCATCCACTCATTGATTCATTCAATTATCTAGCCATTCATTCATTCATAACGTCGATTGTAATGTCGATTCAGATTAAGAAAACATGAAGAGTCGACTATTTGGAGTTTGTCTGTTGTTACTGGTAGCAGTAAACAAAGGTAAGTTGATTAATAGCAAAGTAAAATACCCAGCTTTATGACCGTTATATCAGCATGACGTATGGCCTAAGTCTGCGCATAATCGCTCATGGATAGGGAAATTGCGGCCGAGCAAGAAGGGCTCAACACAGCTGTGCATAAGAATGTAGAACTTGGAGTGAATGATTCTGACAAACAAAGTCCGTGGATGACAAATAGTTGGCTTTTTCCCATTTTTTTCCGACGTGTTTTGAAACGTATATGAAAATATTTTTTGGCATAGAGTGCACGCACTAAAAGTGTGCAACATAAATACCACTAAATAGTGCTATTTTGATTCTAATTCTATTGTTTTCTTTTGTTTACCACTATATAATGACAACTGTTGCACACATTTAGTGTTTGCACTCTATATTGAAAACTCTGTGCGTTACACGCATCTGCAAAAAACCTTACAACACGTTACGCATTCCATTTGATTCATGTCTATCCATACTTACATCACAAAGAAATTGAAATTGTTGTCTTGACTCCAGTGGATAAAACCCTTCGTTGTGGATTCCACTGAAAAATGTTTTTTTCCTGTTTCAGTTATGACGGAGAGACATAATCCCGAGGTAAATATTCCTGGTTATAATACAAGATAGAAAAAAGCCACTATGTATTGTTTATAATTGCTTTTCGGTTTCATTCATTTTTAGAATATTCCTCTTCACTATCGTATGACACACGATGAACTTGAATATTACTTTGGAGTGGCATCACCAGAGGAAGGTTAGGGATGTTTAAGTATCGACTAGCATACTATAAATTAGAATGGCGATGGCAGCAGGGAAAGAAAAATTGTTGTCAGCAATTGTGTTTTTACTGCAATTTTCCGTATGGTTATGTTATTAGGTTCTGCTTTACGCGTTGTTTAGTGCGCTTTATTAAAATATTCTTTCTTATTTAATTTTGAATACTTTTTGTTTGAAGTCCAACAGTATGACATCGTCACACCATACCTCTCCGATTTGAATGGTCGTTTCCATGGTTACAATCTGGAAACACAAACTAAAGAAGTGTCGCCTACGGCAAGACATCACTACGTGATCCCATTATCAGATGTGAAACTGCTGTTATCAGTAGCTTCCACAAACCAATCAGATTCGCAGAACATTTCTATAGAAACTCACCATAGCAACGGTGCTGTTGGTAAGGATACTGCAAAGATGGCTGTTCTTGTTGGTCACGTGATATCACATCCTGGATCATTCGTTGCCATAAACAACGTAAATGGACTGGTAAGGAAGTAACACAATTCAATTTGCACCATCAGTTGGAAACGATGTTGGACAGCATCTGAGGGAAAATATTCAGCAAAAGCCCAATTTGCTTATTCGCGTGTTCTGTCAGTTCTATTCAACCTCCATTTTTGTTATGTTATAGGATGGGCTGATTCGAATACAGCAGCATGCACTGTACATTCGTCCTTTGTCTCGTCGTTTGGCCAGTGTCACAAGAAAAAGGCGTGGCATACCCCATGTACTCACATTGCATAAAACATACGAAAAAAACCCTTTGCAGTACCAAGACGAAGTGATTACTAAAAGACAAAAACACAAGTATCTGGAGCTGGCTTTAGTTGCTGATAACTATGCTATAGATAGTATAGGTGTCGGAGAGAAGAACAGACTTTATCAGCTTACCATGTTGGCTGTTCTTGTAAGTAATCTGCTAGTGTTAGAAAGTGCGATAACCTAAATGAAATACGGTGTAATAAAGTGTAATGCAGCATAGATGCATCTGTACCGTATATAAAGTGTATATAATACAGGTGAATACTCTGGAAGTGTTTGAGATTTGCACTGTACATGCAGTTTCATTTGTGTGGTAAATATTGCAAGACAAAGTTGGATCTCCCTAAACAGCTCTTAAACCTCATGATATTTTTTTGAAGTAAGTTCTTGTAAAAAAAAGTTTTGTATTATTTCTGTTATCATCCAAAAAACGGATATGTATTCACATTATTTATATTTAATATGTATTTGTTCACTGCATAGGCCAATTCTATGTTTTACGATGAAAGCATTGGCGAACAGAAAATTGCTCTGATGCTCATCAAAATAATACTGAAGCAAGATGGGGTAAGTTACATTTACTTCACCAAGGAGGTTTAGTTGTGATGTCAAATACGAGCACTAATTAATGTGAATTGTTTGGTCAAACTATAAATCGCAAGCTAACATTGTAATTAAAAGATAGACTTTCCCAAAGTCCTTCGTCTCATCCCCGCGCGCGCCTTGAAAAAACACAGGAACCCCAATCGAATTTGTAGAACTTCCTGTATTTTTAGCGCGCTGAATTTAATAAGATTAAAATAAATTCATTATGACCCCATATGGTCATAAATTCCCAGTGAATATCAGAGAAGTCTATTAAAAGATGCCGTGCAAGTGATAATGTGACCGTGCTCAAGAGGCAAAGCTTATTAAAAGTGTAAAAAGTGGAAACAGCCACATGTTACAATGCGCGCTTGTGTTTGATATTGTTTTTAATAGTTGGGCTACAAGAAAGAAGCAAGCAATCGAGAAAAGCTCGGTGTATTCTCACAATGGGTACAAAAGACGTTTCCAGTCGATGATAAAGATGTGAGGCACCCTGATGTCGTGGTACTAGTTACAAAGTAAGACATCCTATACTGTTATGCAATTACAATGATGCCAGAAATAAATAGATTAAAAAAAATATTTAAGGAATGGATCATAAGTAGCGTGCATTCGTTGAATCGTTCTTCATTTCGACTATTAGATTCGGCGACGACGTGGCAAACGTTTCACGTCTGAAACGGGCCTTAGTTGAAAGCTGAATAAATAGAGATCGCATTTATATGATTCTTGTTTTCATAAATTTAATCTTTGATCAACTGACTGTTTAATGATTTTGGATCGCCATTTTTTTTGTAAAAATTTCAGGAACATCGACGATTTTAATCAACGTTGCTGAAATTGTGCTCAAATGTAGTACTTTGTTTCGACGCTAATACGGTATCCCTTGGCCCATTTTAAAGTTATTATTGATTTATGCTTAAAAATGTAAAAAAAATTATATTGGTATAAACCAATATCTTTTTTTAAAGAGTGCGTAAAAACCGCTTTTAAAATTAGACTTTGCTCTGAACGATCGTTTCATAAGTTTGTTTGTGAAAAGCAATCCCGTGATACTGGAACTGCTCGAAAAATGGCGGTCGAAAAAAAAACTACATTTGAAAATCAAGAATCAATTTCATTAAAAAAAAATCTATAAAGTTTGAATATCTGTTTATTGAGTTTCAAGAAAATATATGCTGTTATAGTAACTATTATGCACGCAAGAAGGTGTTATAACTTTCACATCATTAATTGTTCTTTATTTTATTTTATTTTTTTCATATTTTTTGCATTTCTAGAGGCCAGAAAGGAGGTAAATTTAACAATATTTAGTATGATACACTCTATAATTGTCCATTAATGTCATGATTATGCTATGTAATATACATAATGTGTGGGCTTTGTCATAACGATACCATTTGTAACAATAAAAAGAAAGTAACAGCAAGGTACCATGCATACTACCTCTGCTATACCTCCCAGCAGTCGGCTCTAAAGAGCAAGGTCTATTCATAATCTTTGTTATTTACTGTAGGTCTTGCTAGCGTGGCTTCGACGTGTTTGTCAAGCATAGGGACTGGTGTAGCGAACTACGGTGGTTTTGCTACAGCGCAAATCATGGTCCATGAGATTGCTCACACGTGAGTCTTGACTACTTGTATACAGAAAGAAAGAAATGCAGACAGACTGACACATCGACAGACAAACAGACATATAGAGAAATAGACAGACACATAGACGGACAGACAGACAGACAGACCGAGAGACAGACAGAGAGACAGACTGAGAGATAGACAGACAAACAGACAGACAGACACATAGACGGACAGACAGACAGACAGAGAGACAGACAGAGAGACAGACAGACACATAGACGGACAGACTGACACATAGACAGACAGATAGATAGACAGACAGAGAGGTAGACAGACAGACACATAGACGGACAGACAGACTGACACATAGACAGACAGACAGACAGACAAAATAACAAAATAAAGTAGATAAATATGATTTTAATTGTTTACTATTCCATACATTAGTTAAGCACATTCTTTTATCTCGCCTTTCTTCAACTTTTCAACATTTCAATTTTTGCAAAGGATCAGCCGATCTTACATCATAACCTTGAAAGGTAATGATACGAGCAGCTCTGTAGGCGATCTATCTGCGATAGTCGGAGGTGCAGAGAGAACTATCAGATTTGGTGCGAGGAGGATAACACAAGACTTAATGATTTTATTTGTTGTACCTGCTTGATGTGTTTATCTTTCTGTCGAGCATGCGCGCGCTGACGCCAGCGAACATCACATTATCCTTGCAGAGGTTTCTTTTGAGAAATCTCTGCCAATTAGAGTATATTTGTTCTACCATTCGATTCAAACAATTGTGTTGTAATGTTGGTAGACTTGGTGTTGGTCATGATGTCGATAATGGTTGCGCTGATGGACGTCATATCATGTCAACTACTATCACTGGTGGTAAGGACCCTCTACGATGGTCTGCATGCAGTAGAAGACAGTTGCAGAAGTTTCTAAGGTATATATCAACACCGAAATTTGACTAACAAATAAACAAATAGGAAAGCAAACAGACAGCAAAATGGAATTATTGATTTATATATTTTTTATAAAGGAATGAACAAAAACAAAAACAAAAAAATAAAAAATAGGCAAACAGAAAAGCACGCCAACAACCTGACAGACAAACAAATTAAAAAGAAAAGAAAAAAAGGGCTGTAAATAAACCAAGCAATAAACAATTAGCATTATTATTATCGGATTGTTTTCTCAGTGGTCCTGAGTCTAGTTGCCTTGACGACGAGCCCGGGCAAACGGTACATGAACCGGACGTGTTCAAGATCAAACTACCCGGTCAGGTATACGATGGAGATACACAGTGCAAAAAAATTTACGGAGAGAAATACTACCACTGCCATAAAGGGCTTGTAAGTAACACTTTTCTCTGACGACACGCCAAACCACAGGTAACCCGATCTCGCCACTTATCTCATGGAGTGTATGTGGAGTTTTAGTTAGGTTGCAATTATGTCAATAAAATATACAATAAAGGTTCAACAACTCACCTCATGTGTTCTTCGCTCAAACTGCTTATGAAGGCGAAAAAGAAAAAGATGAACACATGAGGTGTGTTGCTGTATCTTTTTTGATATGTAATTTATTGAGATATTTTCGACCTAACTAAAAAATCCCCATACATACCTTGAGATAAGTGGCGAAATTCGCGGTTACCTGTGCCTAAACCTGTACACGTTGTTGCAGTAATTGCCAACTGAGGTTATCATTGGAGTCCCAACTTAAGGTGGCTCCATATAATTTTAGCGCGCGTGCTCGTGCATGACCACGCACATGCGCACACCTCAAACTTGAAGAATTTTTATTTTGATGAGGTAATGAAAATATACAACGCACGCTTTTAATAAAATAAAAAAAAACTGAGCGGTAATTTTTGTTGTTGCAATTTTCAGAATATTATTTTAGTTGTATAATAGAGTAGTCTGCAAATTTTCAACGATTTTCCAACTACAGAATTATTTTAATTTGGCAAAAACCATTATTCCGTTATTTCTACAGTTGGGATTTTTTTCTCACGGTAATATATGCTAGGTCATCGTACTGAAATCCATATGCAATGTTTTCAAAAACATTTGCCGCTTAAAATTAGAGTTATTATTTTTTCTACGTTAAAAATGAGCTTTATTATGACAGCCATAGCGTTGCTATGGTGACCGATCACGTGATTATTTGTGCAAAAACTGATTCTTTGACTCAAAGTCTTTGAAATATTGTCCACCCATAAGCTTTGTAGGCAGTTGATTTTTTAATAAACCTCTAAGATCCTAGACGCCCCATAACTATATGGAGCCTTCTTAAAAAGTTAATACTTGATACAGTGACGACTTGGGAGATGATTTGAATTCACGGTTGCGATACGATAAATAGATACAAACTCTCAGACGAGATTGATGATTAAACAGAATATCGCATTGACGACGTGTATAAATTAGATCATCGCCCAAACTAAACGCTTCTCATACACTTTGACTCGGCTGTATGTATTTCTATTGCTCATGATCCTAATAGACCTCCATTGTGAATAGTAGTTTTTCATTATGTTTTTTAGCAAAATTGTGGTTCATTGTTTTGTACAAGAGATAGTGGGTACTGTGTAAGTACTCTAGCACCTCCACTGGACGGTACCAGATGTGGAGAAAGACATGTAAGTAAAACTGCTCAAAATTTAAGTCTGTGTTCACCATGTGATGCGATACAGTACGACCTAGTTCAGAGCTGGACCAAGGCGCGGTATTTATCTCCAATTTATTTAAATTTATCCAAGCTCCAAATGCTTCTCCTTAGTTCCAATGGGGTTTTGGGTTTCCTGCGGGAACCAGAGGAGAGAGAATGGAACCAAAACAGAAAATCTGTGTCTCGTAACAGTAATACCCATGGAGGAGACTAATTCAACTCGAAGCTCCAGAGTATCAAACGAACCCTCATACTTTTAATTTTTAAAATAGCATTGTGGTTGCATGTTCTACCATAAGTTGAATATGATCTCTACAAGAGTGAGCGAGATATCTGGATGTTTTGACACGCGAACAACTAAACTTGTGTCATTTTGTTTCATTTGTGTTTTGTTGTAGTGGTGTATTAAAGGGGAGTGTGTTGATGACGGTACATCAATGGTTCATGGTGGTTGGAGTGGTTGGACATACACGACTTGTTCACACACCTGTGATGGCGGAGTACAATGGAAACAAAGAACATGCACCAATCCAAAGTAATATAAGAAATATTTTATTAAATATAACACTCTGTGTTTATTGATTCTATTTGTTGAATTAAAAAAAAAACATGTTTTAGTTTTTGTCATTCATCCAACGATTCATTTATACATTCGTTCATTCATTGATTCAATCATTCATTCATTCATTCATTCATTCATTCCATTCATTCATTTCATTCATTCATTCCATTCATTCATTTCATTCATTCCCCCTTCCTTACTTCCTTGTTTCCTTGCTTCCTTTCTTCCTTCCTTCATTTATTCAATCAATCGTTTACCAACCACAATCATTTTTCATTGTTCAGTACGCTGAACAGCACAGAACAAGGTGACCAAACGGTCCAATGTGCAATGGGTGACCAAACGGTCCAATGTGCAATGGGTGACCAAACAGTCCAATGTGCAGTGGGTGACCAAACGGTCCAATGTGCAGTGTGTGACCAAACGGTCAAATATGCACTGAGTGGACAATGTTCAGTTGTGTTAAGTCACTGAACATTTCACCGTTTGATCGGGGATTTGATTATTTGCACTAATTACCTCCACCAATTATATTTGTGTTTTATAGAATGGTCTGAACCGTGGTAATGAATACAGTAAATTGAATGATCGTCACGGTTGTGAAAGGATTTTTTTCCGGGTCTTCTTTCAAGCAATTGCATTAATTTCTTTCACAACCGTGACGATCATGCAATTTACTGTAATTATATTTGTGTTGTATTTGTTTTTATAGACCAAGAGGTGGTGGAATGAAATGTGAAGGTCCAGAAAAGCTAACGAGCTCATACCGAATCTGTAACACCCATGTAAGTACTGTAGTCGGGGGTCGTTGGGAGCGTTGTCGTTATTGTTATGCTGTCATCAGAAAACAATTGTTTTGCTGTCACAATATAAAATGTAGTAGTTAGAAGGGAAGCATTTACAGAATAAAACAAATCGGCGCATCCCAAAATTTCGACCTTTGGTAGAATCGAGAATGTATTTTTTAATGAAATGTGGATTATATTGGTATTATATTAATGTTTTCACCAATATAACACCAATTAATAATACCAATGCAATCCCAAGATTTTATTTCAAAAATGGCTCTTTGGGAAGTTCTGGCATTCTCCTTAACTGCTCGATTTTCCAATGACATATTACCTCATATCATAGGTTGTATATCACAGTCGGCATATCCATAATCCACATCCGTACTTCATGTTAGACTGAATATCATTCTTGTTCCCTAAAACGCAATTAATAGAGATGGTCTGCACTCAGGTTCTTATGCCCTGTCCTTAGTGACCTTGTCAGATGAGGCACATTCGTGGCTTCTCTCTTGGTGTTGCAAGCCACCAAGACTATAGAAAACAAACTATTTGAAAATGGCACAACATCTTACATATTGTTTCAAAGAATGTGGCATATGATGTAAAATGCAACACCAGGGTAGACTACATTAATGAGAGACTCAGTATACTTTATGGCAGTTGTAGGTCTAGGGGCAGGGGTGCAGGGGTTGCGCACTCCTTCCTGGAAGGATTTCGAGTCCTTGTTTTATCAAATATTTTTCCAAAATAACCTGAGTATTTCATGTTTACTGAGCTGTGCACCCCCTCCTGAAGATGATGCACCCCCTCCTGGAAACAATCCTGGACCTGCCCCTGTATGGAATAGGCTTCTCCCTCGTCACTCGATCTCCCTTCCCCCTACTTCACACGATAAGCTTAGTCCACAGACTGCTTTTATTTGACCTTTTACTGAATCAAGTCCGATATATCAATTGTTATTTCAAGAAATGTCCCATAAGCGTAAAGCCCTCCCGAGACTTACAGTGCGAAAATAAACGTTTACATGGTTACAAGAGCTTTATCAGCAAAGACGGTATGTGCACGTTACTTTGTCAGATTTTATGTTCTATACAATGTCTTCATTAGGATTTCATTTACATTTGTCTATGATTATAGCTATTCGCTAACCCTTCTTATTTTATTATTAAAAAAAATAATAAGGTTTATTTAAACATCATCACGTGGATTACTATCACACGATCATTAGTATCAATATCATTTTGATTGTCAACGTTTCAATTGAAATTGAAATTGAATCCATAGCTGTCAGTTTTCTTTACCATCATCGTCTCTATCATCCATGCTATTTTTGATTGTTACCGTGACCATAGCAGCTGTCACTACAGCCCCATTACTGTTGTGGTCATCCATCACGATCATCCTCAACAATATCAATAACTAGCACAACCACATTATACTACCATACATATTAACCCTGGTTCACATGCACGATCAACGCAAACGAAAATGCAGAGGCAAGAAATCGTTTTCATATGGTCTTCTTTTCCTTCAATGTTTTTTATTTGTTTTGTTGCTGTTGTTCTTTTTCTTATTTGCTTTTTTATCTATCAAGTGTAGAACAAATTAAAGACTGTCAAATTGCTAACGACTGTGTACAATTCTTCATAGATCCCTGTACTCTGAAGTGTAAAAAAGGAGGCCATTTCTATTCTGAAGGAACAGTCATAGATGGTACAAGGTGCAGCGATGATCCTAAAGTACACGATGTTTGTATTCAAGGGAAATGTCGGGTAAGCGTTTGATATTGGCTAGCTAAGTCGATGCTATAAAATTATTATTTATGACGTCATCACTTCGCTACTCTATTACTGTCTGGTTTTCACGCAAATGATAAAATATCGCAATTGAGATTTTATTATTTCAAATTCCGATTGTTTGTTCTAGAACGTTGGATGTGATAATGTTCTGGAATCAGGAGTCAAGTTTGATCGATGTGGTCATTGTAATGGTGATGGTACTAAGTGCGTCTTACATCGTAACAAATACAACAAGAACTACAGGGGATGGGGTGAGCTATACTTTTGATCTGATATTGATGATGCTAAATACTGATATCGGTTTAGGGTATGGTCTGGTGTTGGTGATGTCAAATGCAGATGGTGATGATGACAACGGATGATCGTAATGATGATGATGATCGTAATGAGGATAATCGTAATGAGGATGATGATCGTAATGATGATGATGATCGTAATGAGGATGATGATCGTAATGATGATGATGATCGTAATGAGGATGATGATCGTAATGATGATGATGATCGTAATGAGGATGATGATCGTAATGGTGATGATGATCGTAATGAGGATGATGATCGTAATGATGATGATGATCGTAATGAGGATGATGATCGTAATGATGATGATGATCGTAATGAAGATGATGATGGTGAAAAGCGTAGATAGTGTGACGATAGTGAAAATGATGGAGATCATGGTGGGATGATCTAACGATGAGTTTGATGCTTATGATGATTAAAGGATGATGATGATGAGTAATGGTGGCAATGATTTGTCAATGGGCCTTTTCTGATTTTGATGAAAAAGATGCATTCTGGTCTAGCTTCAGTACGAACAACACCGTATACGGCATAATGAACAAAAGATGTTTTTTATACTGAATCTAGACCATAATGCACCATGTTTGCTATTTCAGAAATAGTCTATGGTGATGGTGGAAATTATGATGATGATGGTGGTTGTAGTGGTGATAATAATGTTCATACATACAATATGTTACGAGATTTTTATGATGATTTTGGCTTTAACACAAAGCATACGATGATGATGACAATGTTCGTCATTGCTTGTTTGTTTGGGGTATAAAATCGCTAAATCCAATAAAATATAAAATTCGACAAAACTTGCTCCAAGCCGAAACCGTTTAATATCTACAATTTCCTGTTTTTCATATATATTATATGTTAATATGTGCTAAATAATATTCAGGGTGGTTGGGGGCTATTTCTATTTCTTTTCCTAGATTAGTACGAGTTTTAGAACAATTTTCGGTGAGTTGGCGTTGATTTGAACCCATCCGACGTCCGTTATCCTTTGCATATATTGTTGTAATTGAAGATTATTTTGACGTGATGACATAATGTACTTCAGAATCGATTGATGATAATAATACTTGATATCATGCTATACAGGTCCAAGCAAGGCAGACGTGATATTTAAAGCTCCAGTAGGAGCTACATATATCTTTGTACACGAGGACTCTGCTGACATTAATAGAATAGGTAAGACTGCGATCACAACGTTTTTTATTATTCGCTTGACTGACCACAAAACAATAGATTTACATCGAGGCTGGAGTTTATAAAATACCAAGAATGTATACATGGATTTATAGACTCCGGCCTTGGTGTGAATCTATTGTTTTTGGCCAGTCAAGCGAATACGAGGAAGGTCTATTGAAATAGTTTGTTAGAGTACACCGGCACTAAAAGTGTGCAACATTGTTTTCTTTTGCTTAATTAGTGCTATTCACTACTAAATAGTGACAACCGTTGCACACATTTAGTGTTTGCACTCCATATGTTTGCACGTCATTACCATGAAACATCTTATTAATTACCGGGTAGTTAGAGATGCATTTCTTGTCTCAGGAGTACAAGATAGCAGTGGTAAATACATCATTAGAGTCCCATCATACACTACGACCAGGAAAGCTGCTGGTGCAACCATCAAATACCACAGTGAAGCCGGCGAGAAGGAATGGTTTTACGTTGAAGGACCAATTACTCAGCCTTTGAGTTTCATGGTGAGGGACAATCATGGTGTTTTTTGTTTGTTTTTTCTTTTTAGTTGATTTGTCCGTTTGTTCTTTTTTTGTATTAGTAATAGTTATAGTAGTTTTTACTGTCATTTTACCGTGATGGCATGCATAACTCACAATTTCCCTAATTTGGAAATTCCTCCATTTAGTTAGGAAACAATGCAAGTAAAAGCCGAGCCAATTCTACATATTGTGGCTTTAATCCAAGCCTCGGTAATATATATGTGATGATCTTTTATTTTCTTAGTTCTTCACAGCTTTTGTTACATGAATGATTTTTTTGCCAGCCAGTTTATTAACAATTCTTCCTTTCTTTTGTAGTTTATTTACTTTGGCGGCTCAAAACGAATAGTTCATTACCAATATTACGGACCTGGCATGTCTAAAGTAACTGCTGACCAAGTAGAATGGAAAGTTTCTGCCTGGGAAGCCTGCTCACGAGCCTGTGCAGTTGGTATATATTTCAATTTGTTTGTTTTCCAACCATCCTTGTCATATCAACAGCTGCCTACATCAATATGCATTATGTGTTTGAAAGGGAATATAGAAAAGAGGAAAAACAAAATGCCTCTGAGAAGTGTATGAGAAGTAAAACTTTGCCCAACAGCCCATGTTTTAGTCAAAGTTCATACACAATTCTGTTCTAAATCAGAAAAGAAACAATGTCTTTTTCAAAAGTTTTATGAAACGATTTGTGTTCGTTTGGTTTCTTTTTAAGGTCAACAAAAACGCGTTGTGGAATGTCGACGAAAAGATGACAAGACATATGTAAATGATAAAGTTTGTGAGAAGAAAGAAAAGAAACCAGAGAATAATAGACTTTGTAGCACTTCACCATGTAGACCAGAGTGAGTACCTGATGACAAATGAATGCGTACTTTTATTGCAAACAGATAGCAAAGAAATTATTGAAAACGCGTATAGATGAATAAAAAAAATCTACGAAGTTAAACACAAACGAGCGAACAAACGAATGAATTTATAAATGAACAAACGAATGACTGAAACAATCTTTGTTTTTATCCTAGATGGTTTGTGTCTGGATGGAGCGAATGTTCCAAAACGTGTGGTAAAGGAATGCAAACAAGACATGTAGTATGTCGACAACGAGTCTCAGAGCTACACTTCAAGACAATTGATGATAGTAGATGTCCTGGGAAGAAGCCGAGCCCTCTGTCCAAACCATGTAATTACATCGCTTGTCAACCTGAATGGCTTCCACTGAAATGGGGAAAGGTAGAAATAACTGAATCCAAGACGACTCAGAACGTCTGGAATATACCTATTAAGAAATAAATTACTTTCTTATGGTGTCGGGTTATTTAGCCAGGCGTTATTACCCGACTAATTCAAAAGACTTTCTCGTTTTATACCGCTAGTTTTGTATTGACTATTTTACGCAAATGCTTTGCACATATGTTTATTTTTGCTGAGGGTGGAAAACCTTTGGAGAATCAAGAGAGCCTGAGAATGAGTAACCATAACGAGGACAAAACGTTTTATCTATCTTATGATGTTGTTGTTGTTTTCCCAGTGTTCTAAGACCTGTGCGGGGGGTATATCAACTAGATCGCTAACCTGCAGACGAGTAAATGAAAATGGTGTGTATATGGCATTGGTACCACATATGTGTCGACATGTACCACGCCCACCAACACAGCAACCTTGTAACACTGATTTGCTATGTCCAGGTATATTCACAGTTGTCAGTTTCATCTAATTTGTCGAAATGAAGACATGCGCTGATTTATATGCTTACAAATTTTGTTTTGCTGCTATAGTTTAGTGTTTTGTTGCTATAGTTTAGATTGTTTTGTTGCTATAGTTTAGATTGTTTTCAGTGTTGCTATAGTTTAGATTGCTTTGTTGCTTTAGTTTAGATTGTTTTGTTGCTATAGTTTAGATTGTTTTCAGTGTTGCTATAGTTTAGATTGCTTTGTTGCTTTAGTTTAGATTGTTTTGTTGCTATAGTTTAGATTGTTTTCAGTGTTGCTATAGTTTAGATTGCTTTGTTGCTTTAGTTTAGATTGTTTTGTTGCTATAGTTTAGATTGTTTTCAGTGTTGCTATAGTTTAGATTGTTTTGTTGCTAAAGTTTAGATTGTTTTGTTGCTTTAGTTTAGATTGTTTTGTTGCTATAGTTTAGATTGTTTTGTTGCTATAGTTTAGATTGTTTGGTTGCTATAGTTTCAATCTCTCTATCTGATCACTTTCTCTTTTATTTATAATAAACGATCAAGATCATTTTAAGTAATGTTTTCGGTGATCGACATCATTTTCATCATCTTTTCTTTGATGTTTGTACATGACTTGTCTTTTCTTTGCCATCTTTTGTTATCCTCTTTACTACTTCATGATCTTTTTTCTACTACTTTTTCATATAAACTAGTAATTATTGCACTTCCGAATAAAAAGCCATCTGTTGAGCATTTCAAATATAATGTGGTGCTAGTTTTTCGACCGTCCATTTCCTGACTAATTATATTATTGTGCAGTGCTATATGTCCCTATAGCCTTACAAATTGATTTTGTATATCTCCAGTTGGTTCCCAAGTCGATATCGGCAAAACTCCACCGTACAGAGCTCTCGGTTGCTATCGAGACAAGTACCCACATGCCGTACCACTATACCTCGGGAGCATGCGCAATAAGATCAAATGGACCAATATGAAAATAACAGTCGACGCATGCGCACGGCTGGTAAAACATCGTAACCCTACGTACAAGGTATTTGGTGTGAAGTTTTATGGTGAATGTTGGTCGGGACCTTCTGCTCTTCAGACATATGATCGTTATGGAAAGTCATCCTCGAAGGATTGTTATTCAGGTGTTGGTTCCCACTATACGTATTATGTCTATGAATATATCTGAGGTCTTGATCAAATTTGAACAACACCACAAGCCCCTAATGTTGCTACAAGTGCATATTTTCGTTCTCGTATAGACGGGCGCAATGGTTACTTTTTCCTCTTTTGCATAAATCAGCTTTC
Organism: Diadumene lineata; assembly: GCA_918843875.1. NCBI lineage: Eukaryota > Metazoa > Cnidaria > Anthozoa > Actiniaria > Diadumenidae > Diadumene > Diadumene lineata. The sequence continues at coordinate 18,737,018 of OU974069.1, read as the reverse complement.
AAGCTTTAACGAAAAATTACTAACATTACTAGTAAAAATTATAGAGTGGTTGCTTTTATAATTTAGGAGATATGTACAATTTTACTTTGCAGCAATTTATAGTTAATGTATTTGTGTTCCCGTCTAGCTAGTTGGAAACATAACAACCAACCATAAATTTCGTATCAAATTTTGAGATTTCGAAAGCTAATTTCTCAAAAGCTATTTATAGAATAAGCCTCACATTTTGTACCAAGCATGGATAAAGTTATCCACTTGATAAAGTTATTCATTCCATAGGATTTCTTTAGGATTTATCCGCTGGATAGGGGTTTATCCGGTGGATAGCGCTATTCAGGCTTCGTACAACCATGTATGATATAACTGTGGGACTGAGAACGCTTTCATATTCCCTGACCCCGCCATGAGCGCCTGTCTATGTAGGCTAATGCATGTTTGTGTTTAAACGAGAATGAATGATTGAGCTTGTGTCAATTTGCTTGTGGTATTGTTAATACTGTTGCACCAGTAATGGCTACCGTGTGGTGGGGTGGTCACAGGAAGCCCAGTTATAGCGGTTGGCTGTTCTTTAAACCACTTATCCTAGCAATATGCGTTGGTCAGACATTTGATAGCAGTAGAAAGCTTATCTTAGTACTTTCAGATGGTGTAATTGTTTTTGTGATAAATTATAGTCAGTAAACCAACACTACTTTCATTTACTGTGAATACTGTTTTTATTTAAGCGATTGTGAGCATAGGTTTGGTTAAATCTCGTTAAACGACACCAATCCTTTCTAACTAATAACTAACTTTTGCTCCCAGGGTTGGAGTGGTGGGGGAACTCCCATATATCAGAGGGTGGGATGCTCGTCGTACATTTTAGGGGTCAAAATCAGACATCTTGTACCTTTTAGGGTCTCTTAGATGTTCAGACTCATAGAATTTTTAAGTTGGTCCCTTTTGGGATAGTTTTTCCTCCCTAAACAAGGTTTCGACTTTACGACCATCATATCTATTTGTTCGTAGATGTAATAAGTTGGTGGTTTGATTAACACTTTTTGGCTGATTTCAGATATTGCGTTGGTACATTTTAGGAGTAAAAGTCGTGTATTCTCACTCCCTTCTGGGCACAACTTTGGTACCTTTAAGGGGTCGTTTTCAAAAATTCCGACGAGCATCTCCGCCCTATTCCGATCGGAGTCTCCCTCCCTCCCCCCCTCCCCCCCGGGGGGGGGGGGGGGGGGGGGGGGCATTTGTTCCTCTTTTTCAGCGCTCGAATTAAAAATTGAAAAATCCTAATTACTCTAACCACACCTCAGTGTGCCATTTTGGCAACACCGTATTTACTCGATTTAGACGCCGCGTTGTTTAACCATGCCAACACCACTATACCTGGTCGGAATCAAGAGCTGCTGCTTCGAATATGACTTCTCAAATAAACGCTGTCCTAAGCATGCGACGTCTAAACGAGTAAATACAGGTATGCATTATGAAGCCAAAGTTTATTCACATGCACACAATTTATTCCAGGAAAAGCAAATCCATCTCATTGGACTTGATTTTCATATTTATTTTGTGTCTACGTTTAGTGAATAATATTTCATGCATTTGTATTATTATTTCAATTGCAATTCTCTTCTTACTATTAAATGAATTGTTCAATAGTTCCGTGAATTTCGTCAGTTCATATTCTACAAGTCCACAGTCAGGCTAGGCCAAACCAGCTCATATATAATGATGATTCAATTTTGTTTTGCTATATCCCATTTAATTTGTTCATTACACAACAATGGCAGTTGCAGCCTTGATTCCCTACCTTGGTTCTGAACTATTGTTTTGTGAGCATCCAAGAAAATGCGTGACGTGATGATCTATTGAGATAACGTGTTTTTTCGTGACATTTTGGTGAACTGCAATGACAAAACCGGCCGACCAGCAAGCATTGCAGTCACATGGACGCCAATGGCGTATGTACGTTTTAATGCTGAATAAGTATGAGTTGTTCAAAATAGATGAAATTGTGGCAATGATAAACTACTATTGTTTTGTTCGTTTGTGATATGCCTATTGCCAGCAATACTAAGCATTGTTTTTCAGGGTCGTCACTTGGTACGTGCGGGCCTTAATTGTTTAAACGCCCTGGAAGTCTTATACCGTTTTCAAAAACGGCAGTTAAGGTTCAAGATTACCGTTTATCATTGAGTAACCCTTTCTTAGTACCACATATATGTAATCTCTAGTCATATAAAACTCAGTCTATTCTAACTCATTTAAGCTGTGTATCTCTAACTTATCCCAAACTTGAGATCACTGATCCTATTGTCTGCTATCCTGAGCCCAAAACTACATGATTCCTAAATCAAAACCTGTATAGTATTTCAGAAAGTATATATGTGGTCTTGGTATGTGTGCTTGGGATTTCTGATCTCAAGCCTATTATCCCTGATATTGAGTCTGTGATCGCTGGTCCAAGCCAGTGGACCTTAATTGATCTCAAACTTATGATCAGTTTAAATGCTAGGCCTGAGATCCTCGGTCCTAAGCCAGTGATCTCTGATCCTTATTTATGCATCTAAAGACTGTGATCCCTGGTACCATGTCGCGACCCTGATTGATGTTTGTGGTTTAGTTGGTGCATTGCTTGGTTTTCATATTTAATTTCCGCATCACGAAGAACTTGTGATAACGTCAATTTCAAATAAATAAACAATCCAGTAAGCTAGATTGTACAAGAAATATGTCAATGGAAAACAAATTCTCGAATATTTGTCAACAACATTCAAAGATTCTCCATCAGTAAAGTTTTCATTATGTTTATTTTGCTTTTTGCCCTCCTGTGGTTTGCGCAGTCTCAGTTCGCCATTTTCGTAGTCGTGTGCTCGTGCTTGTTTTGTTCCACCAAACAGAGAAGGCCGAGAAAAGTTCTTTTCGTCTCCAGGCTAGAAGAGGATATATTGATATCAATATCGGTTCTTCATCTTATCCTTATTATCACAATCCACAGCACATCCGATCTCGCTGTCGATCGTGACTAGTTTTCGTACGAGTGAGAAACGATCCTGTTACAATATCGCCAAATCAGACGACGATAATAAGGTCGGAAGAGTCGATTGTTCTCTTGAGTGAGAAACGATCTTGTTACGATATCGCCAGACGACGATAAGGTCGGAAGACTCGATTGTTCTCTTGAGTGAGAAACGATCTTGTTACGATATCGCCAGACGACGATAAGGTCGGAAGACTCGATTGTTTTCTTAGAATTTACGATATGACAGAGGCAATTTTTTTCACTCTCTTATAACATACGGCTTTTTCTTGTAGGGTAGATATGACACGGTGCTGTAAGTTTCTCACTCATACGATTCGACTCTAGTCATTGTCGATATCATTATCATCATTCATCTTAATCATTATCATCGTTATCATCATTCATCTTAATCATTATCATCGTTATCATCATTCATCTTAATCATTATCATCGTTATCATCATTCATCTTAATCATTATCATCGTTATCATCATTCATCTTAATCATTATCATCGTTATCATCATTCATCTTAATCATTATCATCGTTATCATCATTCATCTTAATCATTATCATCGTTATCATCATTCATCTTAATCATTATCATCGTTATCATCATTCATCTTAATCATTATCATCGTTATCATCATTCATCTTAATCATTATCATCGTTATCATCATTCATCTTAATCATTATCATCGTTATCATCATTCATCTTAATCATTATCATCGTTATCATCATTCATCTTAATCATTATCATCGTTATCATCATTCATCTTAATCATTATCATCGTTATCATCATTCATCTTAATCATTATCATCGTTATCATCATTCATCTTAATCATTATCATCGTTATCATCATTCATCTTAATCATTATCATCGTTATCATCATTCATCTTAATCATTATCATCATTATCATCATTCATCTTAATCATTATCATCGTTATCATCATTCATCTTAATCACATTATCATCGTTATCATCATTCATCTTAATCATTATCATCGTTATCATCATTCATCTTAATCATTATCATCGTTATCATCATTCATCTTAATCATTATCATCGTTATCATCATTCATCTTTATCATTATCATCGTTATCATCATTCATCTTAATCATTATCATCGTTATCATCATTCATCTTAATCATTATCATCGTTATCATCATTCATCTTAATCATTATCATCATTATCATCATTCATCTTAATCATTATCATCATTATCATCATTCATCTTAATCATTATCATCGTTATCATCATTCATCTTAATCACATTATCATCGTTATCATCATTCATCTTAATCATTATCATCGTTATCATCATTCATCTTAATCATTATCATCGTTATCATCATTAGTATCAACATAATCTAACCATCATTATCATGTCATTATCACACATGTTTGCAAGTGAAATCTTTATAATCACGTGACGTGTAGCTTTAGTTAGAGTATGCAGTGAGTATAGATTAATCCACCTAAAAGGTAAGTGCAATATTCCGAATGTAGCACGGGCTCCTCTTTGTTAATCCAGATTTTTGTACTTAAACGTAATAAACATATGCCTGCCTAACCCTAACGCGATGATAAAGAAGGCGTTTAGTGCTGTTACATGATTTAAATAGGTGATAATTAGAATGTTTTGCATATTATAATTATCATGAATTAGTATTTATATGTATATATAATTTATATATATTATTGATTATCTTACTTTCTCTTTTACCTCGTCTTCGTCGTCAGGCTGACAGTACAGATTAACATGTTGATTAGTTTGATTAGTTTGTATTACCACGGGGAAAAATGTAAGTATGTACTATATGATTGAAAATTGAAGTATCACGTGATTTGTAAGATCAAAACAAGGACATGAAAAAAAAAAAATAAAAAATAGAAGGCAATGGGAAAAATATTTTGATGGTTGAAACCATAGTTAATTTTATATAATTTATATATGGTATAATTATATAATTTATTTTTCATCAACGGAAACGAAAATGCATTCTCAAACTTATTATTTCATTCCCAACAACACTAAGAATGCTAAATAAAAGGGTAATACAATAGAATTAATTAGACAGGTCAGAAAGAAGGCGGAGATGTCAAGGAGACAAATAAGACAGATAATTTCATAAATGAGTTTTGAATCTTACCTCCTTAACAGGGTTGCTCATAGCAAAGTTTGTCATCGCTACATCGCTTGCAGTCACGTGGTTTGGCTCTCCTTTAACTTTACGCAATATTGTCTTTCCACTTCGGCCTAATTTCGTGGCTTGAAATTTGATGAACGTTGAGCTTGGATACTCAATGAGAGCAGCAAATACATAGGTAAACGAAACCATCAAAAACCAGTCAATGGCTTTTACATAGCTGACTTTCGGCATTGACGATTGGATTCCGAAGATAAGCGTCGTGAGCGCAAGCACTGTCGTTATTCCGAGAGCTACCCGAGCAGGTGGCGAACTTCGGGGAATCCAAAAGGAGACCCAGCTTAAGATAGTAATGAGGATTGTTGGGATGTAAGTCTGTATGACGTAGTAGAACTTCTTACGACGAAGCTGGAAACTGAGCTTCAGGATAGAGAAACTCCCTTTTAAAGTAAAATAACAATATGCATAAGTTTTATTCCCAAAAGATGTTTCATTCTGTGAAGAGAAAAACGTTTTTTAGTGTCACGAGAAACATGTAAAGAGGTTCGTTAATGAAATGTTGAGAGTTATCACTGGAAGCCATCTCACCTAATTTAAATTACAATTTCTTGCCACTACATTGAGCGACATTTTTATTTACTTTATCCTGGTTCACAATGTGTTAGAGTATAAATCATATTGGTGTGAAGCCGGTAAGTCCCCAAATGCTTTTTTTAAATAACTGGGGCGTAGCCCAATATTCTTCATAGAAGAAGCGAGGAGCAATATTGCCCGACTGAATGTTGTACGATGAACTAATAGGTTGGTAATATATTGGAACTTACCACTAACGTATGTAGCAATAGTTTTATTAGCTGTATAATCCTCTATTTCAAACTGTGACATAGACATGCCTTTTGCTAGTGAAGCAGAGTTCTTGTAAGGATTGTCTCGCCAGTTTAACACAAGATCAGCCATAGTCATGCCATCTAACAATACAAAATATATGAAACAAGGTTTCAACAGATTTCACTGGCTACAATAACAACAGTATGTTTCAAAAATTAGTCGGTACGTGGGCATCGTTACTATAGTCAAATAGCTGTAACATACTGTAGATGATTCTAATGTTTTCTTAGAAGTTATGGTTACGATACGATATATACGGTACTGCTTCCCACCCATACGAAAACGTATGTTTCAAAAATTAGTTGGTACGTGGGCATCGTTACTATAGTCAAATAGCTGTTACATACTATAGATGACTCTAATGTTTTCTTAGAAGTTATGGTTACGATACGATATATACGGTACTGCTTCCCACCCATACGAAAACGTATGTTTCAAAAATTAGTTGGTACGTGGGCATCGTTACTATAGTCAAATAGATGTTACATACTGTAGATGATTCTAATGTTTTCTTAGAAATTCAGGTTACGATACGATACGGTACTGCTTCCCACTCATACGAAAACGACTCTATTAAGTGAGTAAAAACGACACAGGCCCTAACTAATAGCTGGCAGTAATTGGAGAGACGCGGGTTCGATTCACAGATCTGTAAGGGTGGGCATGTGGTGTTAGTTTTTCTTTTAGCCAGTTGTTCTCGCGCAAAACCCATCGTCGTTTTCATGCAGGGACTTCTGGTTTTCCTTTAGTCGACAGGAATCGGCAAAATTCGATTGGAACGTTATATATAAGAAAACAATGACAAACAAAGTCAAAAGCCTGCTACACACGTGATAGTACTAGTCTGTATGTCTTAAGATCTACCTCTACTTACAGCTTTCAAAGAGTAGGGAACAAGTCTGTTTGTCCATCGGAAAGTTTCTCAAATACATCATGCATGACGCTGTGACAGACATTCTGAAATGAACATAAAGTTTAATTTACATGTGCTGATAGTTGACAACTCTGCAAGATAATCGTTACGTCGATAGGGATTTATCTCATACTGATGATATTGACGTTTTGGACGTTACGTCAGCATCATCAATATCACTTTGCGGTGCTTAAACTTTTACTCCTATCTTTTTAACTGTTTGGATTTATAAGATGACTGACAATGTCGAATATACCTTTGGCTGTACAATACTTTTCCATTAGGAAATATTTTCAGTAAGAATTGACTCTCGGGAGCTAGACTTGATTTCTCATTGTTGATGTATAAATCAGGTCTCCATATTTGTTTCATGATTTCACCGCCCAGTGTCATGTTATCTTTTTCTTTGTACTTGTCTTTATAAGCAAGACGGTCGTCTATCCAGTCTTGACGGAGGAAAAACGTTGACTCAAATTGCTGAATGGAAATGACAAACAAACAAATATGAAAATGTGAATACGTACATTGGGAACGAGTGATGTATTGATCGATTGGATGATTCATTGATTATTTGATTGGTTGATTGATAGATTCATTGGTTGGTTATTTGGTTGGTTGGTTGGATTGCTGGTTGGTTGATTAATTGGTTGTTTGGTTGGCCTGTTGGTTGGTTGATTGGTTGGTTGGTAGTTTGGTTGGTTGTTTGGTTGGTCTGTTGGTTGGTTGATTGGTTGGTTGTTTGGTTGGCCTATTGGTTAGTTGGTTGTTTGGTTGGCCTGTTGGTTGGTTGGTTGATTGGTATGTTGGTTGATTGGTTGATTGGTTGGTTGTTTGATTGCTTGATTGGTTGGTTGATTGGTTTGTTGGTTGATTGGCTGGTTGGTTGGTTGATTGGTTGGTTGGCATGTTAGTTGGTTGGCCTGTTGGTTTGTTGGTCTGTTGGTTGGTTTGTTGGTTGTTTGGTTGGTTGACATGTTAGGTGGTTTGTTGGTTGGCCTGTTGGTTGGCTGGTTTGTTGGCTGGTTTGTTGGTTGGTTAGTTGATTGGTTGGTTGGTTGGCCTGTTGGTTGGTTTGTTGGCTGGTTTGTTGGTTGGAGTTATTTGAATTGGTGGGGTAATAACACGAAAGGCCTTGATTCATTCACTGTAAAAACTGTCTGCTTAAAACAGCTAAAAGAATTCTGTTAAATAATGCATGTGAGAATACCAGGTGTATTTTGGTTAAAATGACAATTTGAATTGGTTAAAACAAACAATTAACTGTGGGTTATATCGGTTGCTGTAAAATCTTGGTTGTAATAACCATTAAATTCAGATTATTACCACCAATACATTTTAGTTGAACATGCTAATAACCAAAATTAAATTTGTGGAATTAACCATTTGAAATGGTTATAACCATTTCTTCTTTGGTTGTTTTTACCAGCAGGCGGCAGTTTTTAATCTTAATCATTTAAAGATATAAAGCAATATGAGTATTGTTTTATTACATTACCATTTCCTTTTCATCTAGTCCGCCTATTGACGTCATATGGACGGTAACGGCTACATCCACGGGCTTGCCTAGGTACATGGATAGATATAAATTACTAAACGAAAGAACCAACGAACCAAATGATCAATAATGCATGATTAAACTAATGAACGAACACTTTTGAAAATAATCAATAGAAGATCGAATATATGAATGAATTAGTGAATAATTAATAGGCTACCTTCAAAATGTGGTCTAAGTCTTTTATCATAGAAGTTTGGATCTAACAGATCTTGCAGTACTTTAGTAGCATTATTGGTTGATCTACGAGATAGAAATTTCATTGTCATTCGTGTCATCTATTAAGACGTCCTCTTTTTTACCGTGTCCGTGTACAAAATAAGGGGGCTTTCATTTACCAGCACATGCGGGGTCTGGCAAAATTTCATGTAGCTGTCTGCAACATTATCCGACCTCCCCTTAGCATTTTAGTAATAATATCGCAACCCCGCTATGATAATGCACAAAATTCCTAACCTCCTTCAGAACACATTCAATTTTGTAAACCCCCACCCCCAACCAGGTTTCTAAAAAAACTTGACACCCCCCACAATTCTGCTGCCCCCCCCCCCCCATGTGCTAATAAATAAAAGCCCTCTAAACGTGGATTTTTTTTTTCACCTGTCATGTTGTTCATAAGGTGTTCAAGAATGTTTTAAAGAGTTATAATTGCAGTTTTATCACCAAAATGTCCATCATTAACACTTAGCATCTCAATGACGCTCTAATACAGATGAGATCTTTCATTGAGAATCTTCAAGAACGTAAAATCAAGAAGTTGAAAGCGATAAATTTAGTCAGCAGTATCAGAGAAAACAAAATGGTGATCCGATTGATTTGTAAATTCCGATTGCTATAATCTTCGGTAAATGAATTTCTGCTTTATTCTATTGGTTAGATCAACCGTGTGTAGGCATAAATTGACAAAGACCTTTTTTTGTCCTGATGGACGTTTTCATTTTGGCTTTTTGTGCTTCATTTTTTTATTAAAGCAACTCTTCTGTTTATTCTTTTGTCTAATTATTTGCGTGCTCGTTCAAATATAATTTTTTCTACATTTGTTGATCATATTATTTAGCAGTTTATTGGTTTGGGCTCGTAATCTTTTCATTTATTCATTTGTCAAAACATTCACTTAACTATTTATTATTGTTTTGTGTTTTGCTTTTTTTGTTTGTTTGTTTGTTTGTTTGTCTAATGTTAGTTTGTTGGCTTTTCTTCACATTCTTTCCACATTGATTTTTAAAAACACTACCTGTCCAACAAAGCATAAAAACCGCAGTTTTCAATAGAAGTATTTCATTATTTCAGCACGACGTTTTAATTAAATGAAATTATTCCCGTCACCATGGCAATGTTGTTATCGGTACAAAATAGATTTCAACAATATTTGTATTTATCGACTTAATCTCCACTATTTTCTCTCACAAGATAACTGTAACATAAACTTCGTTATCTTGTCCAAAGGAAAGGGATTTTAAATATTGCTTTCTTTCCCATCGTGTCTTTCAATTAAAATCGGCTACGGGAAGAAAAACATGAAAATAAAAGAACTCCCTTGTCGAGTTATAAGGCAAACGTTTTGCGTCACTGACAAAAACTGGTTCTTTTGTTTTTGACGTTTTACATGAAATTGGTCAATTCCGGTTTTACTCCGAGATCAACCATTAGCACAAAAGATACTCATTAAATTTAAAAGATTTACAGTTTTAACTTCGGGTTCAAAACAAATAATTGTGTATTTGAATGATTTAGATAAAAGCATGAAAAATGAATTAAAGTTTAGTCCGAAGCAATATTTGCATATGTATACAAGAAAGAATTAAAACAGGAAAAAAATAATCAGAGAGCATCAGCATTGGTATTACTTAAATAGTTTTTCAACTAGTAGCATTCTATTTCGGTGTGTTGTGAATCATCAAATCAGATTTAAAACATATACCAAATGAACAAATGTAAAAAAATATATATATTCCAACAAATATAATTTGTTTTCTCCACATGTCTTTGTTTATTAAACAATCAATGTTTTTTGTTAATTTCTTTTTTATTCGAGCAAAAACTACGCCTATCGAGTTTCAAAGACGTTTTTTAGCGTTTTGTTTTTCATTTCTCCCAAGAAAACGTTAACTGAACCATGCTGTATAAAAACATTTATTTTTCGCAGTTATTTTTGTATTCTTTTCATCTCTTTTTTTTGTGTGTTTTTTTTGTTGTTGTTTTGTTTAAGTTTACTTTATTTTAAGTATTAAAATTTTAACGTGCAAATCCAAGAGATTTTCAATGTAAAAACGTCTATTAGGTATGGTCAAATACTAACCTTGTAGAAACAAAAGAAGACAGGAAGCTCAAAACGACAACAACGACGACCCAGTTACCCGATACAGACAGCATAGCTGACAACCACTGCCAGAAAATCTATCTAAATCATGGAAATAAAAATCCCTAAAAACGCAAAAGAAAAAAATGAGTCAGTTTATCATGATCTTAACAAAAATCAATTAATGTTTGTTAATGCACTTTTTTCCGAATTTTTATTCTTTCGCGTATATTTGTACAAATTGTGTACAACAAAATCAAACAAATCTGTAAGCACAAGACTACTTGAAATTCTACTAAAGTAATTTGTAATCTGTTTTTAAGCATACTCTTATCATTTTGTAAAAACACGACTCCTTGCGATTTCCCTAAGATAGGAAATTCAAATGATTAATATCTTCATAAAACACCTATCCGTTTTGTATATTGAAGCTGCTTGCACTGAAGTCGATTTTGGAACTGACATTGTGCTTTAAACTGCATTTGGTGACTCTTGTTCCAAATTATGTATTCTTAAGATTTCGTTGCATGAATTAAAACAAACTTCTATTTTTAATTGTCTTTCTTGCACATGAAAATAGTTTGACATGTAATAGTTATAATTTCCAGGCGTTTTTAAACAATATAAACTAGAAATAGCGCAATTTGTCAGATGATTCAAGAAAATCGGTGTGAAAATTAGTGGTATTAGATATGGAAATCGCTTTCATTACTCACAAAATAATTTTCAATTCAAATTCAGAGTATTACCAGTGTGTTGGTGGTTCCTCAGCAGTAAACACGGTGTAGTACTGGTGTTTACATCATATTTGTTTTGAGTAAGAGTGGTCTCTTCTTTTTGAAGTAAAATGGGACACTCGTTCGAAACCACCAAAAAGCTAGATTAGATTTAATTAACACGTCCAACAATAGGGCAAGCGAATTTCTACGGGATAGCAAATAACTGCTGTGAGTTTGAATTTTTAACGAGATTTTTTTCATTAATATGCATAATATCCATCAAATTGGGATAAATTTGGATCAGTTTAGGTAACAGGTAGTTTGAAATAAAACATTGACATAAAAAATAAAGCATGTGAAACATACATGAAAAACATTGATGGTCTAGGTGATGCCGCTGACATTGCACTGACTTTGATTTGCTACATTGGGGCTTTTATCATCCACATTCATCTACACTCATTTTCACAATCATCTCTTCAATATTAGACTTTTTGCGCATAATACTCATATATTATATTATTTACTGGCTGTAAAACAGTTGAGCTTTGTGTTAAAACATACCTCAACTTTTTCAAAAACTCACATCATGTAAATGACTTAGTTCTCTCCATCCTGTAGCTCCATGCCTTCACTTGAACTGTTTTTTGACAACGAAACAGGCTGCTAACAATTTTGAGTTTAATTTCACGCCCTTTTTTGACAACACTTTTTCAACAATTCGAACTTTAATAATCGTCGATTTCTGTTTGTCTATCAACTCGTAGATTAAATCAGCTTTAGCACCTGATGGTGACAATGGAAATCTATACACTACACCTGCAAATATTTACAGTGAGGGCACTCGAACTGTGAACACTTGTCCTTATTTAGCTTTTTATTTTCTGAGCTTTCTACTGCTTCGAATTCTCTGAAAAAGTAGAACAGAACTCAAATGCACTGAGTTATCAAAATTCAAATGTTTTCAAAAAGATTCACTCGAAGGATGCATGTTTAAAAAAGTGTCAAAAAAGCACAAAGTGTTCACGGTTCGAGTGTCCTCACTGTAATGCTTATTAGTGTTATTGATCATCAAACTGAAGCCAAAAAGACATTTTTCTTGCTACTAGGCTTAAATGGAACTTAGTGCCCATGCCCTTATGGCCAAAACATTCGAAATATAATTTTCCATTCGCACGTTTTTAGCTTATTTTTCCAACGATGACACCCCATTTTTTTATTTTTTTTTATTTTAATCTATATGATATATTATTGAATGAGAAATACTTATGCGATTATCCCAAATATAAACATGCCTACTACTGTGCCAAATAATAATTTTGCTTTCTAAAATTTATTTTTTACACTACTTCTACAAAATATTGGATGGATTTTTTTATCTAGACGTGTTTTCTAAACCCAACACCTAAAGTTCCAAATAGTTTTTTTCAATAAATCCGAATAATTAATTTCTTGGTTGAGGTAGATTTTCTGCAAAAACGTTCATTTGTGATGTCAGATATACCTCCAAAAACCAAAACAGTGGCCATTTTTTTCCTAGTATTTAAATACCCTAACAATGAACTTCAAATAACAGAATTTGTACATCCTGTTAACTGAATTATGACACATTGTCATTATTATGTTTATACATTTTTTTAAATTAAATATCCTCTGTAATCAGTATCAAATCTCTAGCACACGTCTTTTTTGTACATTTTGTACACAGTCATGCAATTGCGATCTTGCTATTTTTCAATCTCAGACCAAAATATGACTGTTTTTGCAGGTATATGAACACTTAACCGCATTTCCAGAACAGCAATCTCCTTTCTCAAATTTTATTTTATCTGATTTGGAACAGATCGGCCTAGAGGGTCTAGAGGAGATGTGACGTAATTGTGTGAAAAATTGTACCACAATTTGCACAATTGGAATAGATCTGATTTTGAATGCATACAGCCGTGCAGTTACCAGAGAATAAATCAATATCTAAGCGAAATCGCTTATATTTATAATCGATGTCATACATGATTATCATCATCATCATCGTCACCATCGTCATCATCGTCATCATCGTGACGTTTATCATTGTCGTGTGTTCACCATCGATCGCGGCAACTCACCATTTTTTGCATGTATCACCATCTCGTAGATTGTAGATTGTTAATAGAATGCAATGCTATGCAGAGTATGAACAGTAGCAAAAAAAAAAGATTACCATAAAACTGAAAAGAGCTACCTTTTTTGGTGCAAAATAACATATTCGACATTTGTCTCAAAATATTTGCTATTTCTTGTATTTTATGCTACCTTGCATTCATCATTTGAAGTGGAAAATTGATATTTGTTACACCGTGTAATGGCGGCTAGATGAACATCAGAAGACGTTTACATTCGGTAATCACATTATAACAACAGTCAGTTCGTTAACAAAGCTAATAGTGTATTCAACTTACACCTGAACTGAGACAACTAGCATACAAATTATATGAAACATCAATTTGTTTGGCAGTCTTTGTCACTTATTAAAATTTCAAGCAATTTCAACGGTTATTTCGCCTCATTTTTAGCGAAAAACTCGGCGTTAGATATCAACCAATACTCTACCAAGATCACTTGGAATTTAAAAAATTCTCAATTTTAAAACACCTGTCAGAATTCAGAGCTACGTCAGTGACAACTTCGGGCTTCGATGCATTTTCATGACTGCTAATTTATCGCGTATTAAAATATTAAAACATCAATATGTCCCCATGTATATCGCAGAACAGACCGGAATACTTATTCTTGTATACCAACTCGAACTGGAAACACCTACAGACAATTCTCATACCTTTCCTTGCTGTGTGTCAACAAGACGCATAATCACCACCACCGACGAATGCGTTAGTTTCTTTGTTGAAGCAATTAGAACAGTCAAAACATTAATAATTGTTTGAATTATTCATTCTTTCGATAAACAGTTAGCCAATAGTCTTATAGCCAAAAAGCCTGAAATATTCCGTTGGAGTGCGAGTATGCTACTTAGCTACTCAGTTATCGATATTTTCATATCATTTTTTTTATGCACTGATAGCGATTTAAAAATCGGTTAAGTGGCTCGAACTTTACTTCATTAAAATCAGTCGGAAGACAAAGTGTAGCATTTTCTTGTGCACACGATGTTAAAAGTGTATAGTCTTTGAAACTTCAGTATTCCCCCGGGGGGGGATAAACGATAGGGGATGCTCGTCGTATCTTTTAGTGGTAAAAATCAGCGAATTATATCTTTTAGGGGTTGAAACCCACTGAAACTCATGATTTTAGTATCTTTTAGAGTTGAAAAATTTGTGAAGCCACGCCCTTTTGAAAAACGTCCGGTATCTGTTGAGGGTATTTTTTTAAAATTCCGACGAGCATCACAGTATTCTGAGGGAATAGGCTGAGCCGATGAAGTCATTCCTTCATTCTTTTATTTGTTTACTTTAATATCTATTTGTTTTATATATATACAAGTTGGAATTACCCACGTAAAGGGGTTCTAGTCATACGCAGTCTGCTCAGTAGTAGTTCTTTCAGCTCAACCTATTATCTCTGGGATGATTAGAATTAACTATAAATTAAAGAGAAACTAAATTCTCATAGAAGAATATTACCCATATACACTGATATAGAAAATGTTTCGACCATAATCTTAGCTTGAGATCCGGAGTGGTTGTTAACTGGTTTATTCTAAGTGCACTTGGATTTGAAATAATCACCATTACGATCAACATCTTAATTTCAATTGTTGGGTCTAAAAGAGGTTTGTCGGAAATTTCATTTGAAGTTTGTATTTTAAGAAGTATTTCCAGAATAAAACTCATTTCGTTGTTTGTTTACCGATCTATAGTCATGATTGAGAAGAAAACGAGACATGAAACGTCTTACCAAAATTCTACATTTCAATATTCTTTGTTCTTAGCAATGTTCTATATTTCACTCTCTCCTGCTTTGCATGTTTTGTGATTTTTCTTTCACATTTTGTTTTTTCTTGTGCTAAGAGTGACACTGTCAATGGATGACATGCGCATTAATGCTCTCTTTTTGAGACACAATTATATGTTCTGGGTGTGCATTGCATTAGCCGTATTTTGCAATGTACGCTAGGAAAACAATTGTATATTTTTAGTTTTGATTGTTTAGATAAACAAAGATGTTTCCAAAGCTAAAATATTTCCAAAGGAAGCTGATAATGTAAAAATGCGTGTTTGACAACTTATTATACATTATACATTATATTATACACCAAATTAAACTTGAATTTCATTAAATGTCAACGTCTTCGTTACTTGACAAAAGGAATGGAAAAATACTAAAGTATATTATAATCCATCACTTAAAGCGTAAAAAATGCACATTTTCTCGTCTT
Organism: Diadumene lineata; assembly: GCA_918843875.1. NCBI lineage: Eukaryota > Metazoa > Cnidaria > Anthozoa > Actiniaria > Diadumenidae > Diadumene > Diadumene lineata. The sequence goes on along the minus strand of OU974069.1, from coordinate 18,721,101 downwards.
ACCGCTTTCGGCGGGGGAGTATAAATTCCAATGACAACAAAAAATTAAAATTGGTGTGTATTAAATTTTAAATTTCGCGATCTTTTAAACTGAAACTATGATAAAAAGGTTGTTTTAACCTTTAAATTCTAATGAAACGATAGCTTGAATTTCATTTTACATTTTGATATTATAAAATGTTGAATTTCGCAAGTTCTCGCAGTTCTCCTAGTTCATAGCAAGTACGATTTTAATTTTTTAAAGTGAATAAGAATGACAGTAAGATACAAAGAAATAGTTTCACCAAATAAAAGTAAACTAATATTAAAGCAACTTCATCCACCTGCATTTATCATTTTAATTCACCCAATTTTCTTAATTCGCATTTTTAATCGTTTGCCTGTCTGCATGTCTGGATTTTGAGACTTGTACCTTTAATGACTGAAATCATCATGAAAGCCAAAATTGCTATGCTAATCCTATCAATTTCATCATTTCATTTTTAACTTTTATCTAGTTCAAAAGCTAATTGATTTGATGGATTTGAGTTGAAAGGATAGGTTCAAAAAAGTCGACCATTGTTATATGAAGTGAAATTTCTCATTTCAAAGTTATTTTCAGGTTACTAATGAAAAGTTTTTGTCTATTTGTTTTTTTGTTTTTTTTTTACTTTATTTAACTATGATAGAGATAAAAAATTTCTTAGTTTGAGAAAAATCTCTAGCATCTGTGGCCGCAAATTTGAGAAATTCATAGAATTCAATGAGCTTTTCGGAGTGATGTTATTACATTAGCCTTTTCATTTTTTCGTTTTTGTTTTTTCTTTATTTACAGTATTCTTGATCCTTTTCCAACTGTTCTCACCATCCTTATAAGAGTTTTTTTATACTTTACAAGTTTTCAGGCCAAAAAATATAATGTCACTAAGGACTGAAGCCGAGTAATCCATTAATCTTTTATCATTTTAAGTTCTCTCATTGTTTTCCCAATTATTCTTTTTGCTTGTTGAATATGAGTCAGCACTTTATCTAAAATCTTGCGCACTTTTCGTTGTTTTTCTGTTCAGTCAAAATGCAATGAAATGGTGCTCAATGCATTTATCTTTCAACTTTAATACTACAATTATTTTTCAATCTTGACTGACAATGTTATGAAAGGTGCTTACATAATACTCATTCCACGCAGCTTGGTTATAATGTAATAAATTATTTAGCGTTTTTAGTCTACCTAATTGAGGACACGTGACCTCTATGAAGAGATGTTACCCTGCTTGGGGTTTGTTAATAGAAATTGATTAATTATCAAGTTCGTCTGTCTTTTATCAAAGTTTTTACTTCCTTTGTGTTAGTTCATGTCAGTGCTGTTCGCTCTTTCCTTATATAGATTCGAAATCTATATTTCAAATATTAATCATGCATTCAAGTCAGTTTTTGTTTTTGGATTTATTTTACTGGATCTGTTTGTATTTTTCCTCCGACCTTTCATGGGCGCAATTTCTATAATGTTTTTCCCAACAGTGATTTCCTTTTCGTTATGCAGGCATGCTTTAACTTAACTTTTGTGAACAATACGTAAGCTTAATAAGGCTAATTATTAGTTTCGCGTCAGGCAAAGAATTTCTAACTGGTGATTTTATTTATATGTTAATAATTGATTACAGCGGTAACCAATATGACTTGAAGGTTATGAATTTCCTTCACTGAAGTCAATGCGAGTTTTGAAGAAAGAGAAGAGAGGAGAAGAGAAGAGAAGAGAAGAAAGGAGAAGGGAAGGGAATGGAAATTACAACTTTTACCATCAATATGTTCTAAAAGCGGCAGATAAGCATGTGCGCGACACTTCGTAAAATTGCGAGCTATTTACCCCGTATTAAAGAAATATAAAGAAAAGGAAATACAATAAAGGGAATAAAGAATTGGATGATGGAATGATAATCAAGGCATCCCCTTCTCAATCATCAAGCGAATTGCTATTCGAACAGTATAGTAGTAACAGCGCAACGTCCATTGACTTTTTTACTGTCTATATAGACGTGTGAAAAGAAAATTGAATGAAGTGAGTGCATGATACCATTCAGATGCAAATGCAATATAGTCAACTAAGTTAATCCAACTAGAAAACTTTTTAAAGAAATTATTGTTGCTATGTAATTCACTGCCTCTTACAAGAATTATACTGACAAGTGGTGATGAAAAATACTACTATATACCCTATTGGAACACCGCCGAGTAATGCCGAGTACTATAAGCCAACAAAGACGACAAGTATCTCATGGGGCCGATCGCGTAACGAAGCCTGAATATATAGCGCTATCCACCGGATAAATCCTTATCGAGCCGGTAAATTCTAAAGGAATTCTATGGAGTGGATACGACCGGATATTACTTTATATCCAACCGGACCGTGCATGATGGTATCATTGATCATGAGCGTCTTCAAGTTTGCATGAATAGATTTGTATTGAAAATGCTTGGATGTACGAATGGTTATGATAGGAAAAAAACTGTATGTATGAAACAAAACGCAAAAGAAATGAAATTTATCGAAACATTTTCATTTAGTTCCATGGAGTTGTTAAGGGAGCTTAAACTACTTGATTTGAAACTCAGTGAGAAGCTGAAAATTGTGTGTACATCAGTTTCAAATTGCCAACTAAATGAAGGCTCAAATTAGCTCCTAGCTACTAACTAAGCGTGTAGCTATTCCACTACTAAATGAAAGAGTGAAAGTTACAATGGGAAATTCACCATGATCACTGGAGTCGTCCGCGGAAACTAGATAATGTATGTCGCTGGTAAAACGTCATTTTATATCTGAAGGACTTATGTTAGCTTCTAAGTTCATCTCTTCATCTTAAATGCTCAGAGAAAATCAATACTTAAAGCATCAAGCAGAGAAAAAAATGCGGACTTGTTTCCACTAAGCTATTTTCAGTTTACTTTATAACAAAGAGTTGATCGAGAGACAGTCGGGAAATGCCTTTCCAAAGTTGTCCAGCCACAAATAAAATAAATAATAAGAAAATACGTTGTTTGTTATCAGTATTCACTATTGCACTGAAGATCCAAAAAGCCATCAAAAATTTCATAAAACTGCGCAACTGAAAAGACGCGCGTTTCAAGTTAGTTAACTTCCTCGATAAAAATACTAACAGTATTAAACGCGAAAGGAGCTTTTTCTTACTCACCTGGTCCGATGGAGAAAATCCTGATTACAAGAATTGCCAACTGTGTTCGCACTGAGCTTAACAGTTAGTAACACGAGTGATTTATTAATATTAAAGAAGCAATTTCCGTACGGCCTTTTTATCGATTAGCTCAAGTGACTCAACAATAACAACACTGGGTGACGAATGCGATTATTGAGGTTATTCTGATTCATTCCAATCATAAATTGATAGCGGTATTAATTGGCAAAGAAAAGAAATGGCATGGAAATTAATTGTTTGATGTTTCTAGAGCATTCCCATCTCAGTTGAAGTATGCAGACAGTACTCAAGTACGATTAAAGTCGATACTAATAAGGCGCTAAAATGTAGCTGTTTATTTTAAAAATAGGATTATTTGAACTCATTTTGTTTATTTATCAATGATATTATTATATTGAAAGGTTTTCTATCTATTTTTGCTGTCTACATGAGAAATTAGCTGTGTATGAATCCAAATAATGTAATCGAACTTCAATTACGGACAGTGATAGGTGCGTTATAGTTGTGGGATCCCTGTGGAGAATGCACACGCAAGCGCAATAAAGACTCGAATCAACTCCCGCACGTGGTTTCAACATGGCTGATGGTACGTAGTTTTTACTACAAAACTAACCAAATTGTATCCTCTAAACGCACCATATTAACGATTTATTGTCATTATAGTAGAGGAGAAGTCTCGTAAGAAGCACAAGAAGGATAAAACCAAGACTGGAGACAGTGAATCAGGTACAATTTTCGAGTGAAAAAGTTTATCTCACTCGTGTTTTGGGCTTGCTTGCAAAGTTCAGCAAATATTGCTAAAAACATTGCAAAATGCTACTTATGTTGACTATTTAGTGATATAACTTGTGGGGTTTAGATGATCGTTGTTAGTTCGTGTATTATCAAAATACGTGCGGTTCTGTGAATGTTGTTCATACCAGGATTGTTTGCCTTATATAATTGTAAACTTATTTGTCAGTCCAATAAATGATATTCTAAAAATGATTTTAACCATTCATTATACGAAACGTTTTACGAGCTTCTAGGATAGGTAAAACATGCCAACGATGAAAAAAATCATGAGCATCTGATGAAGGCCTAGAGAAATATGTATTATAATTAATGAAATTAATATTACATAAATTATTACTTATCTTAACTGTCGATTTTAGTGCGGCAAATGTGTGTTCTGAGGTCCTTTGTTTACTCACTAAACAACTATTACTTCAATGATTTGGTATCTGTTCATCATATAATAACACAATAGATATATGAACCACTGTAATGGTTGATACTGCTATCGCCGTCCTTTCCAGTTAACGATTATAAATAGCTTCTTTTTGCCTCATCTGCTTGCATAATTAGATTAACTTGACATTACCTAGGGAAATGTGTCTCAAGTGATACATATTTTATGATCTGGACAAACCTTCCACATAAAGCACTCACTTCATTCCTACCCTAACCCCTGTGAAGAGATTAAGAGGGAAGTGTAGAAACATTAGCTGGTTCATATGGCAAAGGTTGAAAGAACCACTTGCTGCTGGAAGACAGTCAACAACATCAAGTCAATGCACCACTGCGCCATTAAACTAAAGCCTATAATAATATATTTAAAGCCAGTACTACAATGTACATGTAATATGTTTAGTGTATGTTAGTTCTGAATGGTTTGAGTCATCATCAGTGCTGACCAGTTCTCATTTGATAATGACTACAGGTACACCTGTCAAGTCCAAGAAAAGAAAGAGTGAGGGTGGTGGCAGTCAAACAGAGGTTAGTGACTGTCAAAGACTAGCTCACTCTAACATGATTTGTATTATTGTCACTCTATTATTAATTGAAAGTCATTTCAAATTGTTTCAACTTGATATTTTGTAACATGATACTTGAAAATTCTTATTAACAATTGCATTCTTATGAACAATTGTGACTAAAATGCTTTTTCTGTTTTCAGGGTCTTACAAATGGTGACTTCCATCTAAAACCATCATCAGCTACAGCGGTACTTGATACTTCACAGTGGCCATTGCTTTTAAAGGTGATCTAAGTGTACACTTTGTAAGAATAAGGTTTTGAGCTGAGAAGTGAAAACACAACTTAACCAACTAGAAACTGTAGAAATTATGAAAATTAGTAGTAAACTAGATTGAGATGTATTAAAATGTACGAAAGAGAAACAGTTATAATTGCAAAATAATGTGTGTCAGGGAGTCTTTGTAGCTTTTATTTCAATTTGTTTTGATTATAGAGTTACATGTATATGAGAAAGAAAGCAGTTAGAGTGCACACACTAAAATTGTGCAACAGTTGTCACTATTAAGTGGTAAACAGCACTAATTAAACAAAAGAAAACAATAGAATTAGCATAAAATAGCACTATTTATTGGTAATTATGTTGCACACTAAAGTACATGCACTCTAATATTTTCACTCCCAATTGTAGAATTATGACAAGTTGAACATACGTACTGGTCATTTCACACCTCTACCTAATGGCTGCTCACCTCTCAAGAGAGACATCCAAGATTATATTTCGTAAGTCTAAAACTCCCCTCAATATGGACAATAATAATTATTGAGAGATTTCAGTGTAGAAGGGTGTTATATGAGTTATGATTGATGCAGCCACATTTTGATGTTTTCATCTTGTTATATTCCAGGAGTGGATTTATCAATTTAGACAAACCTGCAAACCCATCTTCACATGAGGTAATTCTCTCTGAATTTGATCTGGATCTGCACCATAACATAGCATAATACAGTTACCAATGATAATGTACATATCTCACAAAAAAGAAACTCCTTATTTTGTAGATATGATAGTAGAAAATTCCGCTTAATTTTCAAAGCATTTTGTGAAAAATATTCTCTGGGCTTGTTTAAAGATTAATAATTGGGTGCTCTTTAATCGTATTTTTTTGTCAATCCTATTCTTTAGTAATCCCATTCTTTTCGTGTACTTTTATTACTTTTTAGGTTGTTGCTTGGCTGAAAAGAATACTTCGTGTAGAGAAAACAGGTCACAGTGGAACACTAGATCCCAAAGTAACCGGTTGTTTGATAGTGTGTATTGATAGAGCAACAAGACTTGTCAAGTCTCAACAAGGAGCAGGTAAACACAAATCAGTAAACTAATCATATACAGTAAAAGAGTGTGAAGGGACATACCATTAGATATTTGAGTGATTTTGAGCCGATGATATTAGGCAAATGGTCGTCCTTGGAATCATTTTACTTCAAATACCACCACTTTAATGATTACCTTAATTTTTTTTAAAAGGCTGAAACTTTCTCTGTTGTTATTTCCCCAGGAAAAGAGTATGTATGCATAGTAAGACTGCATAATGCTATTGAAGGCAAAGATGAATTAGCAAGGGTGAGCATTATTTTATGTTACACTATACAGTGTATACATATTATATATATATTTCAAGAAAGTTTTGGATGATAATTGCATTTTTATACAGACCATCCCAGACAAAAATCACAACATGCAGTTTGGCTATAGATGGCCATCAATTATAATAAACTCTTTATTTAAACAGGGTAACACAAAATAGTCTAAAAACTAACAAACCTGTTACCTTACATGTCGTTGTACCTAATAAGTTTTATGGAAACTCCACAGTCGCCAATCCAAATACATGTAAATGGTGTCAACATGTTTGATTCCTGGCAAATTATTTTTTATCTATGGTGGTCATGCGTAATAATGTAAACAGTGGTAAAGACTCAATAAGACATCAAACATCTAGTTGTAGGTCAAGTATATGTGATATGTGTCTAGAATGATGGTAGATAAAGATCAGATGGACAGTGCTTAAAAGTATGTCATATTATGACTTACACATTTATATTAATGAGAACTTGTATCTTTGTAGACTTTAGAGACATTAACAGGAGCATTGTTCCAAAGACCACCACTCATCTCAGCTGTGAAGAGACAACTTAGAATAAGAACTATATATGAAAGCAAGTTATTAGAATATGACGATAAGAGACATCTAGGTATGTTGTTTAGTTGGCAGTGATACTGTTATTCTAATAACCAATCCAACAAAGTACATGTAATGCACTTGATATTTTTCAAGTCATTCAGTTATTCATCCATCCATCCGTTCATTCATTCACTCATTCATTCCTTCCTCCCTTCCTTCCTTCACTCATTCATTCCTTCCTTCCTTCATTCCTTCATTCATTCATATGTTTGCCCATGTCACATTTATTTATACATTTGTCTATGATCCACTCATCTCTTAATAAATGTTTTTGTCTATCATTTAAGTCATATTGCTATCATAATTACCTTACAGATTGTAACATTCTTTGTTCTTGTTATTCTCACAGGTGTATTCTGGGTAAGCTGTGAAGCAGGTACATATATAAGAACTCTCTGTGTTCATATTGGTTATCTCCTTGGTAATGGAGCCCACATGCAAGAACTGCGTCGAGTTAGATCTGGTATTCAACATGAAAATGTACGTAATGTGAAATAAAAGTGCACACAGTGTTGATTACTTGTTGTGTTGAGTACTTGCAATTGTCTGGTGTGTTTGCTTACTGCTCTAAGATTTAGTTATTGGTATCATTTATATCCACTATGTTACAGTACTGAAAAACTTGGTATCCTCCACTTCATATGACATGTATTTTGCTATTATTGTTCATGTATAAAAGTACCTTAGCTTGTTGAGTTGAGATTTTGTGTTGTTGATTATTTGTTTATGTTTTTGTAGGATAAAATGTGTACAATGCATGATGTTCTAGATGCGCAGTGGTTGTTTGACAACTCTAAAGATGGTAAGTTATAGCTCAGCTGTTCATTCTGTTGGGAGCGTTTGCCATTCATGTTCCAACCAAGCAGTAATTGTGCATTATTTCAGAACCTACCATATATTAGTAACTATTTTAGTGTAACTGTTGTTACATTTATGTAATAACTTGGGCATGTGAACATAACTGGACTAAACTTGTTCAGTATAAGTATTAGAATTATTAAAAGTCTAACATTGCAATTCATTGGAAAACTATTTATCAATAGAGATTTCAGTTTGACAAAAAGTGAAATTTTATGTAAACTCTGAAAATGCTAGTTTTGCAGTGTTTGTGTGTGTGCGTGTTTTATAGTTGTAATTGTTTGCGTATGTGTGATAATGTAGTTCATTAGATTTTGTCATCTGCGATTAATATTTTAAAGTAAAAGGGCTGGGGACTAACTCGATAACTGTTAAGTTTATTTAGTCCTCTGTCTCATTATATATATAAAGTGTTTGATCTCTTTTGTTAACTTGTTAAATTATTGTAACTTAATGTGTCATTATTTGTAAAGTAACTTGGTTTGATTGAGAAAATAAACAAATATTGTATTGTATCAGTATTGTATCAATAAACAGTAAATATCTGTTAATAGTGTATGTAGCTTTTATCTAAAATATGTGTCCCTTTTATTCTATTACAGAGACTTATTTGCGTAGATGCATCCAGCCCTTGGAAGCATTGTTAACATCACACAAAAGACTGGTTGTTAAAGATAGTGCAGTTAATGCCATATGTTATGGAGCCAAGCTGATGATACCTGGCCTATTACGATATGAATCTGGTATAGAAATGAACGAACAGATAGTAATTATGACAACCAAGGGAGAAGCTATTGCGTTAGGTAAAGATCATTATCATCATTATCCAGGATTCTCATAAGTGTGAAATTGAAGTATGGTATCATTATAATACTGAATCATGATATCATTTTTAATAATTAATAATTATTTGCAACATTATTTTCAAGGTATTGCACTGATGACTACAGCAGTAATGTCTGCAGCAGATCATGGGGTGGTTGCCAAGATCAAACGTGTCATCATGGAACGTGATACGTATCCAAGAAAATGGGGACTTGGACCTCAGGTCAGTACAGGTTGTTGTGTTTGATTCATGATTTCCAGTTGAAGTCGATGACTAATCACAGGAAACCCATGTGCACATCAGAATTTGTGTTTTTGTACCAAAGTATTTATCAACTGTATTCTGGCTCAGGAGATGAACATAGCACACAATATAATACCATTTATGTTTTTTTTTTTATAATGGATCAGGCAATAAAGAAAAAGAAGTTAATAGCAGATGGCAAATTGGGTAAATTTGGTAAACCCAATGAAAACACTCCTGAAGATTGGAATAAAGAACATCCACATCTTGGGTAAGGCTTACGCAATTGCAATTCAGTAGTCAAACCAAAGCCGTGCAGACATAATATAGATGAACAGTTATAACTACTGTTGTGATAATGTTTTAGATAAAATGGTGATTCTTGATAAGAAGTAAATAATGCGCTATTATTTGTATATCTCCTTGCAAAAATTTAGATTGTGATTTTGTTTCATCAACAACATTTAAACCAATCTCATGAAAAATGGTTTCTACTGCATTTGGAAAAAAATGACCACACTAATGGACAGTTAAAATGTTGTATCAACATGTTGATACCTGCATGTTAAGAAATGATTAACTGTATTCTATTGATACAAATTTTGCAGTTCAGTGCCAAAGACACCAGTTGCAGCTGCTCAAGTGAAAGTTGAAGCAGCAGAAGAAGAACCCAAAAAGGTAATTGCAAATTGTAGTGTTTGAAAAAAAAAACAAGACCAAATCAGTATTTTACCAGGCATCTTCCAAGTCATTTGTAGACTTTAGCAAATAGTATTTGCAGTTAAAATCAGTGCAGACCAATGAAGGTTGTGTTATGGGCATTTACTTAAAGTGCTTATCTTCCTAGTTCATTTCCTACCCATTGGGTAAATTGAATACAACTCTTGCAGTGGGATGAGCACTTTTGTCCATGTTATGTGCACAATTCACCTGGCAGCAAACCAATGACTTAAAAAAAGTATAATCAACTTGTAAACATGTAAATTTATTTTTGTTGCAACAATTTTACAGCGTAAGAGATCAGGTGAAGAAAGCTCAGAAGAAGAATCTAAGATGTCTAAAAAGGAAAAGAAAAAGGCCAAGAAAGAGAAAAAGAAAGAAAAGGATAAGGATAGCAGTGAGGTGAGTTCAGTCCATCTACATCAGTATGTTGCAGATATTTTTGACCAGTGCATGCATATGATATGTTTCTTCTTCTACCTCATTTGGGCTTCATAAGACTACGCAGGACATTACAAATCTCAACATTTACATATACTTCTACCTAGAACAATACAGTGATTGTAGGTTGCAATGAAATTATGATACTTACATGGAAATGTTCTCTATATTGAATTGTTTGCTTCACTTGCATGACTTTTGTTGTTTATTGTGCAGGATGAAGCCAAGAAAGAGAAGAAGAAGAAAAAGAAGAAGAAGAAAGAAAAAGAAAAGACCAAAAGCTCGTCTGATTCAGAGTCAGATTGAACTCAACAACAGCAACATCTCTTAAAGATCATGTACAATTAAGCCATGGTTTGGTTTGAAACATGTAGACAGGCTTTGTATGAAAGTCTGTTCACTACTGTGTTGAGCAAAATGCAGTGTGATATGAGCAAGGCTTCATAGTACTATATGGATATTGTACAGAGTTGCAAGCTTTGTATCGTATTTGTTGTTCACATCTGATTGGATCTTGAAGATGTAGTGGTTTGGAATATGTATGTTGTGAAGTGTCAACTTTCACTCGCAAGATTTCTGTGCTGTTCTAAGTGTCTGTTTTGAACTAACTGCACACACTCAATCAAAATTGTAAAATATCACAAGTCAGAACAGAACAACTACATGTGCTCCAATTATTTTAAAGACTGTTTTGAAACTTTATTTTTATGAATTATTCATGGTGCACTTTTTGATGCATGTGTGGACTCAGGTAGGATAAACAAAGTCTTATATTCCTGTAAATAATATCTAACATGAAACAAATATTGTCCATTTTCATACCATCTGGTGTTATTCTAACCAAAAGAATGATGCCTCTCAACAGTTGTTTTAGATTTTAGAATGTATTTTCAAAAATGATAAAACCAATAAATACAATAAAACAATGTGTTTATAATTGTAAGCCAACTGAAGGTGGACTGTTTTTTTCTTATTACTAAAACATTAGCTACATGCTTTAATAGTAATAGTTTAAAGGGCTATTGTATTTGGTGTGAGAATCTTTCAAAGCTTTTGTTTTCTAGTACAACACCAAGGGAGAGGTACTGGAACCCACTTCAAACACTGAGTTTTGAACTAGTTTCTAAAACAAATTGATAATAAATGACTTTAGGTGGGGCATGGAAAAAGTAGATCAGATGTTAATGCAATCTCAACAAGATCCCTGCTTTGTATGAAAATCATGAAGTAATAATTATTCACATTTGGAAATATATTTATTCATAAAAAAATCTCTTTAACATGATGACAGAAATACATGCACAGATAATATGTTCATTATCACTAATCTAAAGTGTATTGAAATAATTATCTGACAATCTTGATTTCTCTGTTTTCTGACGCGTAATGGATGTTATTGGTAATCACTTTTTTTTTGCTTTCTTAGAGTTGCTGGAATTTTTCAAATAGCTATGAATGAGAAATAGATTTTCTAAACAATTGTTTACATTTTTTATCAAAAACCATATGAATATCTTAAGATCATGCATCTTCCACCTGGAGCAGTCTTCCCTGTTACATAATCACAATTTCCTAATGCTGTATCATTCATTTAATATTAGAAATTGAAAATTATTATCTGTTGCATGGAAATGATATTTCCAGCCATTAAATGATTATTATTTTTATAAATTTTCTTGGTATCCTTTCAAAACTAAATCCTATTTCTTAATAATTAGAATTCACATGGTGAAATGCCGGGTGTAGTCATACTCGATGGTTGGAATGACTGCTTGTACAAATTTGAGGAAAATGAGCAAGTACCTAGATAATAAGTTAAGGAATTAATTGTCATTGTTACTCAGTAGTACTGTATATGGGGTGTGATCACTTGGTCCCTAGCCTCTGTGGTGCTCATCAAACTTCACAAGCCCCATAACATACCATTAGTAAGTACTAACTTCAATGGAAGTTCCTGCCCCATACACAAAATACTAATCCATTTTGTGTATAAAGATAGGACATTTTATAACTGAGTTGATCCAGCTTTGGAAAACTCTTTCGTTCCAAACATCCAAGTGAAATTGGCAAAATACCATTGATGAAAAAATGCTGAATGATTGGTTAAACTAAAACATTTTCCAATGCAAGCTCAACTAAAATGTGCCATATGTTATAGGGAGGGAGGGGGGGAAGGACTCCTGGGATAAATGATCAGAGATGCTCATCCAAAAAGATACGAAGAGCATCGCTGAATGTTTACCCCAGAGTCCCCTCCAGGGTTTTAGGTAAAAGTCACTAATGCAATATACTACTTTATTATTTTTTTAATTTAATTTAATTTAATGCTTATATAGCACAAATATATATAATCAAATGTGCTAATTAGTAGTTAGTATGTATTAGTGTAATCACTGAGGATGGTCGTACCTGCGTCCTCAGTTGTTCTTTTAGGTCCCCTCGTTAATTAGTGGTTAATGTGAAGTGTGGTGAGACGGGACCTCCAGTTTGTCGTCCTTATCCGAGAAGACCCGAAGCCTAACAATTATAAATCGAAGAACATTCTCTTAAAGACCCTGAATGTTTGAACCCGCAGCCTCCCGGTTAACTGAGCTAACATGTTTAATTAATACTATTATTTCAAGAGGATACATATGGACACCTAATTCACCACCACCATCTGCTACAGTTTGGATAATCTTTTTCATGACATCGGCATGTCTGTAATAAAACAAAATAGTGTGGTTTAAATTGATTTTTTAAACACTTTTTAATACATTTCTGGTTGCTTGGCAGAGTTCCTTCAAGTTAAAATAAAAACTACAGGTATATCAAAATTAATGAAGACCACTCAATATAAAAAAAAGTATATTGTTAATTGAATATTCCAGCCACACTAGTGAATAAGACCTTTAAAAAAATTGAAGGAATCAAAGTTGCACTGGAAAACAAAGCACAATAATCTCACTACAAATTTGTATTTGACAGCTTACCGACATGGATGTACTGATGCCATAGTCATTGGTAAATGAGGATGTGCTTCTATTGTTACTGTCTTTTTTGCATGGTCCTTTAAAATATCAACAAAATAACACTATAATAATTGCTAACAATAAATAGTACATTTAATGCATGTATCGTTTACCTGACTCATGTCCTCGTACATTTCTTCTACTGTTAATGGTTTGCGATTCTAAAACAAAACACAGATACATCGGTCAACTGAATCACTCTGTCAGTCAGTCAGCTACAATTGTGGGTTGAAAATTAGTGATATTCTCAGACCTTTTCTATCAACACTTGTTAGTCAGAGTGTTTCGACATTAATTAAGTGGGAGAAAGGCATGACAAGCTATTTTTGCAACAATTTTGGCTGTGATTGTTCTCTAATCGATCAATTAAAACTAAATTTAATTTCTACCTCATTATAACCATAGAGCCATAACCTAGGTGTCTGGTAGTACTTGTCATATGTAATATACATATCGTATGTTCTTGTTTGTAAGATTCCTTCACCACTAGCTAGATCAGATGCCTCGGAACTATCTGCTTTAGCTGGTGTGACAACAGGAATAGAGAGAGTGGCCTATGAATGAAATGAAATGGTCTGATTAAACTACTGAGACTAGCGTTGTTATTCAGAGTAAATCAACCAAGAGTGGCATGAGTGTAAGGGTAAATGAATAAACAAACAAATGATGGATAGATGGATGAAAGAATGACTAAAGGGTTCAAAGATAAAAACAGCCAAATTTATTTTGTTGTATTATTACCCATCATTCCAAGGCTTTGTTTTCATTTTCATTGGTCTACAATCAATTTCATATGGTGAGGCTTTGTTCTGTCATCGGTTTATTTGAATGGAAATAAACCCCATCCCTGAAATTGACTGGAGGTCAAAAAAGGGTGAAATCAAAACATTGCTTTGAAAAAGTGGGTTGTGATGCAACAAATTTGGCTGTAAAATTGGCAAATGGCCCACAAAAGTGTATCTTTGTTTGCTTTGTGTATCTTTGTTTGCTTTGTTTATCATTGTCACCACAATGTGAACACTATTACCTCATCATTCTCTAGCATGCCACTTTCTTCAAAGGCTTCCATGTCTTCTGCCTCTTCATCATCGTCTTCATCATCATCATCGTCATCTGTGGCTGGTACCGCTGGCTTTTGAGCCTGGAACAATTGATGATAGAATAAGTGTCAATCCCAGAATGCACTTGGAAAGTATTCTGAACACAGATGGGTGTCATGGGTAGCTGAGCAGTACGTGCCACCTATCACTGCTGTGATCCTAGTTTGATCCCTGTATTGACCAAGGTGATGTGTGAGCTGAGTTTGTTTGATGTGTTGTTTCTCCATGTTTGCAAAGATGTTTCTAAAATAATTAATGTAGGGGTGGTGAATGTGAGCATCCATCTAAAAAATAACTACTATATGGATGAGATGAGTAAAATGTTTATAGTTATTTTATATTTATATTTTATATCAGGAAAAGAAGAGGAAATTCATCATGATCATATATTTAAATATGCACCTTGTCAGATTCCAGTTTCATTTCTGAGAATTGTTCTTGAACACCACCTATAGATAATAAAAAAGTACATTTATTAATTATTATAATGAATGCTTGAATTCAAAATGGCTTCCAGTCAAGGGACTAAAACTGTTGGTTGTGCTGTTGCGAATACAAGTTAAAAAGAGACTATTAATGCTCTCAACTTATTCAAAGCTCAATAATTGTTGTCTGAAAACTTTGCACCTACTTTAAATATTTTATAGGTGTCAATGAAATTTTTATAATTAGTATTAAAGAGTCACTGTTTTTATAATTATTATTATTAAAAGGTCATTGTCATTGTCTTATATGAATTATCATATAGCGATTGTTGTTGTTGTTGTTACCTTCTCCCAATTTATTCCCACTTGGATCAACTTTGTGATGAGTGTCCACCCACCCACCATCCTCATCCTCTTCCACAATGGCTTCATTCTCTTCTTGATGCTCCATCTGCTTACATCTTTTGTAACATGGTACTGCAGGTATTGAAAACAAGAACTTCAAAAATATGCATCGATACTAATACACTTATAACCAAACAGTCACCAGCTTGCACCAGGTAATTTTTGCATGGTGCCGGACAGTAACTGAGGAGCTAAAAGAAATGGGGGAGATAAAGGATTCCTACAGTAGAAAGGCCCAACATAGGCAGAACTGGAGGACTTTTGTTGCTGCCCTTGGTAAGTAAGTACTATTATTGCTATATGGCTCCATAGTTATACTAACTATGATGGCTCTTAAGTATTGTTCTCACTAGCACATAAGTGCAAGAGGAGAAAAAACAAAAGAATTATGGGATTAGAAGGTATTTTCTTTATTGTCTCTTTGTCTATAATCCTGCGTATGCTTGCATCGCTATGCTTATTTCATGTCTAATGTCACACGCTTGACTTCTCTCCTTTGTCTTCTTCTTTGTTTTTGCTTATGCTTGTGTCTATTTCACTAGTGTGGACAAGACGGTGGTGTTAAATGCATCACAGACTAATCCCCACCTCACAAATCCCAAACTTTGCCATGTTCACATTGTCTTAGGTTTCAGAAAATATCCATCACAGAAGATTCCAGAGTGAGACAGCAGGGGGGGGGAGGGTCAGTAAAAAAAATGCACTGTGGAGTGGTGGAAATATTCTGAACTACACACTCGTTTTCTGGGGTTTGGGGAAGGGGGAGTTATTAAGGTTCTCACCATTTCTTGTGTAGATGTACTGTTTATCTTTTGGTAGATAGGGTTTTACTCTACTCTCTTCTCCCATTGACCTGAAATAAAAAACAATAGTCATTTTATTGCTACTTGCTAATATTATTGAACCTTTTGCTATCACCTTTTTCAGATTGCTATCAACACAGTGTCAGGAGTAGTTGAAATACATGGTATTTATGATAATAAACCATTATTCCATTTAAATCATTCTGTACTTTTGAAAAGTGCTGTGTGACAGAGATGCACCAACGCTCAGCCAATTAGATGACATTCTGATAGACTAAGCTCTGAGAAATGTCTGTCACACAACTTATTTTAAATGTGTAGATCTAAATAGGCAACTTCAATTATGGTGTCATTTTACTACCAAAACCAGCATTCTTTGCAAATTCTCTTTCATATGCAAATTTTTAATCTCTGTGCAGATTACCAGTAGTAAAAAAATTTGCACTAATTGTGATACAAAAGAAAGTCGGCAAAGCATTCTGGTATTGGTAGTATGTTACCTCATCATGCAACTCGACTATTGAGCAATGTTTATAGTGGTAACAATCTTTATCTTATTTTTATATCCATCCATCCATTTAATAAATCAACTTTAATCAGAATGTTTCCTAGAGCAATATCTATTTTTGTACCTAGCAGACTACATTGTTACTGAAAACATTCAGAATCACCATAAGCATATAAATTCACATACCATTGCCAGGTTGGACAGTGATGGACAATATGATCTCCAGCTGCAACAAACTGAAACAGCAAAATAAAAAAAAATGTTTCATTTCACACTGAGCTTATTTTATTATTCTACTTTTGTACTGCAACTACATTAAATATACTTTATATTACGATAATTTTGTACATCATATTATGTGAACTGTATCAGATCCAGGTATTTTCAAAACTGAGTCCATTTTTTTTTAATTTGCTAATCATTGGCAATAGTAATATTCACTGTTTGCAACCAAACATGTCACAAGTGATTTGTTATGTTAATGTGCCAACCACATCACAAAAGATTCCATTGAAATATTAAACAGGCAATTAGTGTCTGGTTGGCTTGTGTGACACCTTGAACACTGCTATAGCATAAAACTGCTCTATCACATAATAATAATACAGCACAAAGCATCATTAAGTATTTGAACTTGAACCACAAACATTAATTTATTATAAATTAATATCATTTTATTCTTTTAGTAATGCGGATTAGGTGTTTTGTAAAAGTCAGTAATTCATATTTTGCAAGTTTCCAACTACAATCTAAGTATTTATCTTTTTTTGCTAAAATTATGATCACAATTTTTGATCTATACATCAAACATATCTGACTTGTTTCTGTATTTTGTAAATTCATGCATGGTTCAATTTTTGGCATTAGTTTGAATATTTCAGTTTGCAAGGCATTAATTTCACAGCTTCACAGTTTGACCGTATTTCCACAAATCATTAAGAATTATTTAGATAATCATAAAGCAGCACAACAGCAATAAGCTGAGGAAAGCTATATATCAATATGGGCATCTAAAAATAACAACCACGTCACGAAGCCTGCTAACAAAAACAACAAAAACAACTTTCACAAAAACACTTTAGATAAATTAAAATCTCTTGTTATTTAGGTAATAAAACATAACTGACCTCTTCTGGCGTAATAACTCCTGTTTCTTTGAACTTTGACTCCTGTAGAAATCAGAAAATATTGAGTTTAACTCTGTTGACTAGGACTGAAACTAATACAATATTTTCATTTGCAAAGTGTTGTCCTCGCATCCCAACAGAGGATATCTAGATTAATGTTACGAAATCGACGTCTTTTACCTTTAGGACAGGAGTTAAATATTCTGCGACTCCTAAAGCAGTACCTTTCATCTTGTTAAACACGTCCTGCATTGCCATGATGGAGGAATTCTAAGTGTAAAGGAAGAAAAGGAAATTCAAGTTCGAGGAAGAAATCATATGATAATGAGGGAATCACGCATGCTTAATTACCGCTGGTGAAGAGAACTGGGTGTTCGTTAACCACAGGAAATCCATATCAACGTCCATACCGTCCAGCCAGGTCGCAGGTCGTCGCGTCAGGGCCAATGTACTTCAAATCTCATTGGTTGTTGGTTTTTGGCGCGAAGTTGACGCGGGTGGTCGATCAGGAAAAGGAGCTAGTTTTTTTTTAAAGTTAATCGAATTTTTGACGAAAAAAAAAACCAACAATTTTTCTTACTCTATCTTGTTT
Source organism: Diadumene lineata (assembly GCA_918843875.1). NCBI lineage: Eukaryota > Metazoa > Cnidaria > Anthozoa > Actiniaria > Diadumenidae > Diadumene > Diadumene lineata. The sequence continues at coordinate 18,702,872 of OU974069.1, read as the reverse complement.
TTATAATCAGCAAAATAGAGGGAAAAAAATATGGATATTTCCATAATATATTCAAAACGTTTTTTTTAGGATGAGAAATCAGTAGCTGAAAATGTTTGACCAAACAGTTTTCTTTCTCTGCATTTATATAGTGAGACTGACCCAGCGATATGAAACAGCTTTGAGTAAAAAAATACAAGCCGAAGACTGTACTTGTCTCAGAGTAAGACGTCAAACACCGGCTATCATGATGGCGAACAACATCAGCTCAACTTGGTGCTATCCGACAGGGAGCTGCAAGCTTTTCAGGTCAGTCAGTGGATAGCTCGTATTTTTCATATTACTTTATATTTAATAAATTGATATCTATACATATACGGCATCTTTACAAATTTAGTGAGGCCCAGTTAGGGGTTTTGGGGATCCGGTATATTGGATGAAAAACTTAGATACTTACACTAAAATTTAGGGGTATAAGGGATCTTGACAAACAACTATGTGGATAAGGTATACGACACATAGATTGTATTCCGGCCGTCTGAACAAAGCTGGCCAATCAAAAATAGCAATAGAAATAGTAGAAATAACTTTATAATAAATATTAATAAATAAATGAATTTATTGTGATTCAACTCAGTACAGCGGTCTCTAAATACCATGCAACAAGAAGCTAGATATTGCGATCTTTACAGCGTATTTCCAGTTCGGGATGCCTGTGCGTTTGTGTATGTGGTCAGTTTTGAGGGATACCAAGTCTCAAAGTTAAGGGTATACGGGATATTTACGTTACATATTTAGGGAATACGGGATCTCAATACCCCCCCTAACTGGGCCTCTTTAGTGTCAATAAAACAAACAACATTCTAAAATTGAAGCGCTTTATGGAAGTTGTTGGTGTATAATTAAGCCGTAATTCCGTAGAAATAAAACTAGCCATAGAATTTTGACTAAAACTTTTTATACAGTAAAACATTTTGAAAAAAATTCTAAAGAACAGCGTACTATGTGGCTATTTTGAAAGAGTCAATTATCTAGCTACTTAATCAGATTTCAATTATAACGTAAATGAATGCACATAGGCTTCATTCTAATCGACATCGTACGCCCAAAAGAAATGAGTTGAGTCTACAGTTAAACTAAAAGTACATTCTCACCAACAGCTGTCATCAATTCTAAATATATTTTGAGATAATATCTGTTCAAATGTTGATTTTGTTGGTCTGACTCTTTTAATCTGTCGTGCGATGTCAATCTATAACCAGAGGGCAGGCCATTTATGTCTTGTTGTATTTCTTGCGGAATAATTACTGTATAAATCCTCTGAAAGTCACCTTAATTGCATTGTTCTTTTAATTCGGGAAGCTTGTTCAGAATCCCCCTTTAAAAAAATCCTCATATTCAGACAGAATGAAGCTCTGATTTAATTTATCGAGCCTTTTCCCGACCTTTTCGTCCTAACAAAATGCAAACTTTGACATTATGAAACTATGAATTTACGCATGCGCATTGCCTTTATTATCCGGATATGTCCACTTCCTTTCTAGAAGTTCTTCCTTGCCTATTTGTCTCGGACTGTCTTTCAGTGTGCCTTCTTGTCTAAACGCTGTCCCGGTTAGATAAGGTGGTAAAGTACCAAACCATTAGTGCCAGACATTAGTGACCACTGAGGACATACAAAACACTCCAAATTAACTCGAATTTTTGCCTAACTGAAGAAAACTTGACTCTTGATTCAATTTTCAAATATTAGCAGCAAATTTCAATTTTCAAAATAACGATTGACGGCGAGGATCATTCGTAATCTTTTGTAATGACAGTAATATCCCGTGCTTCCGAAAGCAGTGGCAATCAGTTTAGAAAGAAAGGTTATGAAATAAAATACTAATCTTTACTGAATTTTTCTTGTAACATCGGATGTTTTCATCAAGCTTTCATGACAAAGAATGTTCCAGGGAGTTTTCTATGCATTTTGGCTGAATTACTTTATCAGGTTAATCACGCGAATTAAGGTTTTATAATAAATTCGAGGAAGGTTCCAGGATTTGTATAGTTGGGAAATCATGCACAAAACAGGATATTTACCAGCACGAAGCCTGATTGTAATTAAACGTTTAGACAAAGAGATAACGGTTTAAGGATCTGCTCACATTATATGAGATAGCCGGTTGTAGTGCAAGGGTTACAAGTATTTTGGTTTTTAATCCCAACTAGGGAACATCGACCATCGTCAACAAACGTCTTATCCTTCATGCGAACAAGACAATTCATTGGACTGAATGGCATGCATGTATCTAAATTTGTTTTGACCTTCTTTTACATCGGTACATTTTCGAACACGCATGTCAAAACGTTTTATTTATTATACGTTATATTATTATTATTATTCTTTTATAAAAGGTTGCAAAAACGGGTTTTTGAAAAAAACTGGATCAGTTAAAAAAACTGCTCGTGGAAGAAATGCCTATAATTTTCAGTTTTGACAGTTTATGGCCAGACATGTCTTTCAGGATTCTATACCAGTTCCTCCCTTTTAACGGGAAAAGGTCTTTGAAACAAAGCTGACGTTGTCACTCTTTTGAAATCGATGATATTTTTGTCTATAAAAAAGAATAAACATGCCTGCTCATTTTATTTCATTGACTGTGCTTACTTAGTTGCTTTTTTTCTAATAAAAGGTATAATGTTAATGGGGACTTGCAATCTTTCTTGCACACATAGTAATTTGCTGGATAACTCAGAGGAGTTACAACATGTTGACAAAAGGATAATTCGTGACGGTGGTTTCGGTAAAAATAAGTTCGTGATTCGTGAAAAGCAAGAGAACATTTAGTCGTGGCTCGTGTTTTGAGCTCAATTTGCTACGTGATACGTGAAAGCTTATTTTTCTTATTTTTATCACTGACCCCCCTTAGCTACCCTGTTTGGCAAAATCCAAAGAGAAAATCAATGATTTCAATTCCTAATTTGCACTTTTGTACGTACTTCTGAAAATGATTAGTATCAATAGCATTGCAATTTGCTATATCATTAAATCGTCCCATAGCTTTGGTACACCGCTGCGAAAAGCAGTTATATCTAAAGCAAGTTTTTACTTCTATTTGTCAACACATTATAAGAGGGTATTGTAAATGGAAGTTTGAGAACCAAGCCACATGTAGCCCAGCGTTATTGTATCGTAGTGCAAGGGCTACATTTGAAACGTGAATAATTAGTATATTATCTTGATTGCCATCGGTGTTAACGAGATAAAAGAGCTATATGTAACACCGATTTTAAATATCACCAACATAATTGCTATTTTTACTGATATGTAATGCTATATAATCGGAAAAGTTTAGAAATAAAAAAGTTTAAAATCTGCTATTATCTGATTTTAATTAAAAAAGTATGTTAAATTTTAGTTTTGGAATAGCTTTTCGTATGTTTTTAAAATTTTAGCAGAAATGGCAGACTTTAAGTTTTTTCTAAAAACAGTTGATACTGTTCAGTTATTACAGTCTCGTGTGCTTGTCTTTTTTATTTTTGTCAAACAAGACCAACTCGGTCTTTTATAATTGTAATAGGCCCAAAAAACATGCAAAGGTTGTTGAAACCATTTACAAAAGAAGACAATGTAATTTAACAAATTGAACTATTTATTAGATAATTTTAATTTTAATAATAGGGTTTAGAATAATTGATTGTTTTCTCCAGAATCGAGCGACGCCTATTTTCCCTCTCAACTATTGTAACAAACGCAACAAAACAGGCTAATTCAGTTTAGCGGACACACAAAGACAGTTTGTATGTAGCGTAAAAAAAATAATAATAATAATAATAAAATAAAATTATAAAAAGATGTCTATTAAATTTAAATTCTCACCTCTGAAGTTATATTCAGACCTTCACAAGCATGATGCGATAATTTTGGCAGTTATAAGATATTATATCTAACACCACGAATTTTTTATTTTCTTCATTGGTATCATTGATATCGTTGAATTAATGAAGAGGTTTTGTAGTTTGGGATGCAGCATTGCATTGGTTGTACATGTGTAAATCTGCATTATTACCGTTTGTGGAATCGCGTGTGCAATCTATGATGAAAAAAAATTCCGACCCCCTTCAGTATGTATCACAATAGAAAGGCTGTTAAAAACAAAAACAACAGATCATTTTTGCACGTTTTTATGTTATACACAAACGTATCACATTTTTTCTTCTCGTCATCATCTCTATAATAATGTAAAACAACATTATCTATCAACTTCCTCAGGCTACTATTAATATCCAGTATACAATAGGGTTTTTAACTCATACCCAGATGGTATATACTTTGTGACGTCACAAGCAATTAAAACATAGTATGAACCAATCACGTAATTAAAAGCTATAAGTATATAAACTCTTGTGTGGTTAGTTTTGTTGCATGAAAACGTTTTTAAGCACTTGATCTTTTTTCACTTTACTGGACAGAGTCATCGAGGAAGGACGACTGCTCTACTCTGTTCACGCTATAACTGCATATCAGGTATGATGCTGGGACAGCAATAATCATAAGAAACAACGGATTTTGTTATAAAATACTTCTCTTTCTCTTCTTGGATCTGCATTGTTTCTAAATTTCATGCATGCTGATCGTCTTGCTAGAAACATAGAACTAAATGTAACAAGTTTTACGAAGAACTTATTATAACAGATGAACTGACAACAACCAAGATGTTTTCTTATCTTTTTATGATATACATTTTAGTGGCAATATTAGGCGGGATTGGTGTAAATAATTGTAAGAAGTTTAACTACAGGCTAGCTATACTGAGATGATTTTCAAGTTCCACGATTGGAGAAATAGAGACAGTGTTTAGCGAGACTCCTCTACTACCCAATGAAACTTTTCTTCTTTGATATCGGTACCAAGTATAATTTCTCTAAATATATAAATAAATTTCGGTTAGTTGATTGAAACTTTATTACAGTAGATGTCCCTGAAAACAATCATATTCTATGAGTTGTGTTTCATATCTCGATCAAATACAAATATGATTGAGACCGTATTTGCCACACCTTGATTGGCCACGCCTTAGTACGTTTCTTACTATATCAGAGATTTGTGATAGTTATCTCATACTTCGCACGGTTTACTTAGCCACTAGTCCTTTTACAGCCTACATATCTCACACATAATATGCTATCATGGTGGTCGGGCGGGGTTTGACACATTCGTATCAGGGAAATTCAAAAATATTAACACCTGGAAGTGCTACTAATGCTCTTCTTTTTAATTGGTAGAGATAACACGTGTGCAATTAGTTCACACAAAAAAAAAAAAAAAAAAAAAAAAAAATAGACCAATTTAACTAAATGTACTATTTCGATTCCATGACTATTATGTTATCCAATCTAATAGTTTCAGATATGATATATGTAGATCAACTCTGTGTAGATTGAACAACTTATTGATTTTTTTTTTATTCAACGAAAAGTACATAAACTCTTTTTTGTGTTCTCTATCCTATTTTTTTGCTATGCTATGTTGTACTTTCCGCACCTTACTTTTTCTAGCGTCGATAATTAGTTTATTCTATAATAGTCTTTAATCTGTATGCAGTTATTTTAAGTGGAAGTTTTTAAATAGATAAATAAATAGATTATCACTAATCCCCGTTTTGAACGTTTAATATAAGTTACAGTTAAAATCAGATAACATCTTTGTCGCTTTCGGCAGTGGGGCTTTGGTCATAAGGTGGGAATGAAAATGAACTAAGATCTTATCTAAATTAAAAAGACTAAAAAAAACTTTTAAAAAGCAATCTAGGTACCCCTTATGTATTTTTTTTTCAGTGATTCGATTCACGTTGCTTAATGTAGTTCGGATCCACGCTTCCCGCCGATAGAAAACGTTTTCTACATAAGGACTGACACATATGAAAAACAAAAATAAAATAAAAAATACGGGTCACCGTGCTTGTTTTGGAACTGTGGGGGGTGGCAGTAGGCTCATTTTTGCCCCATTTCAACTAAAAGAAGTAGCATCAAATTTGTTGAAAGTAATATTCTTGCGAACAAATTTGAAAGTTTTTCACAAATCTGCTCTAAGTGTCCGACAAAGTGCTTCCTTCGCTATTGATAGTTCTCATGAATTTATTCCTTGGAAAAGAAATCTACTGAGATATTTTACGGAGATTTAAATGAAGAGCTTCATTATTTTTTTGTACACTTTACCACAAAAAAAGTCAAAATTACAAGGTTTTGGTCTCGACGACCATGTATTTTTTATTCAAAAATATTAAAGCTGGTTTTATGCCAAACTTAAAAATTGAAAAATAATTGGGTGTTTCCTGTTTTATTTTTCGAATTGTTTGGGTTTTAGGCCAAACTGGAAAACCATTTGATGATCTCATATTAAAAAGTGTAAGCAGTAATTCACAGGAAACTTTCATCTTTACTCAACAGCACTGTAGAATTAACTCTATTTGACAAGGAAAGGAATAAAAAAGAAATAATTTGATAGCGAGATGCCTACCGATAAGAATGCGCTGATGACTCTGGAAAGCAGCTAATTCATGATAAAAATACTTGAATATATATTTTAAAAGATTCAAATCACTTCCTTTGTTTATAGCAATAAATCGTGATCATCTGTATTTGAATTTGTCACGGAAACATGCACTGCCTAGACCGGAGAGTTCACTGCAATAAAAACAACTGAGAAAGGGATTCCTCGCGCAAGTTAGGCTACACATACCACCTATTAATATATAACCGAGCAAATCAATGCGTTCAGAAATCGATTAAAGCTAGCGAGAAAACATGTTTTTCCGCACTTAGTGTTATCTCAACAAATGCGAAGTCAGCTCCGGAGAAACTTTGCATACATAAAACTGACTGACACATTCAACAAGTGACAAAATCGATCTCAACAGTACAGATAGAAGTGCTGTATATCGATCGATCACTTGTACCCACTCAAGCAGTTGTTTTTGTAATAAATGGACGCATTGATTTACTTTGAACCACCCAGTCGTTATCACTTCAATAGCGCGCAATATTTATTTAGTGGTTACAAAACTTATCGATAAGAAGTTTTAGGAAACAAATGTGCGGATGTTTCTTTTGAAATTAATGACTATCGAGTAGAAACCCGACTCAAATGTTTCATTTACATCACTATTTAAGGAATAAGTGCCAGAAAACGTCGTTTCAACTCATGAATTTACAATTTGCAATTTGTTTTGTAATGTGTGCTTTTAGTATATATTATCGTTTTCCATTCTCGTAACGTAACACGCTTTACAATTGACTTTCTGTTGGAACAGTGCATATAACGTTGGCTGATTGTCTCCGGTGACGTTGTTTTGTATTGTTTTCATTTGTTGAACGTTCAGCTTTTAACAAACTTCATCATCAATGCTCATGCATCGCCATTAATCATCACCACCAAACGTCGGTGCCTCCAAATACGTTTTAACAAAAATGCATCTCAAAATCACTTAATCCTGAATAATGAATATGGTACGTGTACTAATCCTAGCATGTTTTAGGTCATTTCCAGGCCTCACTTTAATAAAAGAGCACGATTTAGTTGAGCGGATGAGATTAGGAAAAGGACGTTATTACGGTACTCTGGCATTAAATCCTTTTTTTCCACGGAATTCATAGACTCCCTCGCAGTCGTTTTTAGTTAGTCTGAGGAGTGAATGAATGGACCGTAGGGGAATGGTCCAAAACTAAAAACAGTTGCGAGGGAGCCTTCTACTGAATTCAGTGTTTTTCGAAATTTTACGTTGCAGAATTTCGGTTAAAAGGAGTCCATGGTATTCAGTGCCGTATTACTAAAAATCGATCACAAACGATTTTCATGTTACCCTCAACTATCGAGGTTTTGATATCTCTGATACATTTGTATGTATCTATTTTTGTTAAGATATTATTACGTTAAAGCGGTTGCGATAATGGTATTTTGATAAAGTTAGGCTACCGTATTCGGTGCCAGATTGGTAGTGTTACATTGAAACTCCCCTTTGCACCATCTCTTCCAATAATCCATGTTTTTTTCATTTATTTGTTTATATTTTTATCATAACAACGCTAGTACAATTATCACGTATGGTGGTAATTACTACCTTCAGCGTTTATCAGCTTCATTTCACAAAATTTAATTTTCTTTTTATTGCCAGCTCTTATCAACGTTACTTTTCAAGTGTTCTCGTAGTAGTCTCTGATCGAGTATGTTTAGTCTGTTTTAACAACACTTGTCAACCAACTACTGAAAAGGTTTACAGTAATCTAACAATTTTACGAGATTTTAGTATGTATAGGGATGATAGAACCCTTAGCAGAGCGGCGGACATCAATCGTCACGCATTAGTCCTAATGACAGCTTTGTTAGCAAAAAGGGACGATATTCTTCATTTTCCTTATTTGCATGTCAGTTGTAATTTCGACTTGCAATTAAAGCAATCAAACTCACACTCATCAAACTTTTCACCAAAAACTTTCACTGCTCTTGTTGGTTTCATTTTTTTATTAGTTTTTATCAAAGCTGATCTCGTTAGAGAAGTGGTTCAGATAAAAAAGGAGATTGACTTGAGCTACCATGACAACGGCGTTACCAAGCAACGTCCGTGAACCTCGTTAAATCGCCTCTATTGTTTACCCTTATTATATTACTCTTCATTTAAAAAGAAACAGATATTTTCAAACATGCAATCGAATTGCATGGGTGCATCAGTGCTATCGTTATATTGCAATAACTAACTATTCTGTCAGTCTCTTGGGATAAGAATCTATGATTGTCCTATGGGAGTTATTACCTTGTTTTAATTTCAAGCCTATAATCTTATTTGTCTCGCTTGGCTAATTAGATATTTAATGGGCTTGTAGATATTACGCCGGACTTGTCTTGGGATCTCGTACTTCTAGTCTCCACTTCGGCAAGCAGTCTACGCACAGGGCCAGTATTGGAGTCTATAGTTCAATTTTTTTAAGGTACAGTACAATATATGTAGGAAAAAAGTATATTCAGATATAAGCAATTTCTATGTTTCTCTTGTCGCTACAGTTGAAATCCAAACTGAGATTGAATATTATGATCTATTTTAAAATTCTTTGTTTGGATGATTAGTGTCTAGCCTTTTTTTTTTGTTTTTATTTCAGCTGCTGACATGCCGGCAAGACCTTTATTGTGTTCTTCCCTCATTATAGTGATTGTCACTGTCTTTTTTGGAGGTAATTTGCACAGTTTATTCTTATCTTGAATCCTATCTAAAGCACTTCCAAGAGGAGTGATTTACAACCACGAAAGAACATGCTTATTCTTCAAAACTTTTCAAAAGTATTTTAATTGCATACTGAATGCTTCGACGGTGATATGACTCCTTTTATATTCGTCCGTACTCCAAACTGAAATATATATCAAAACACGGACGTCGTAAACGAAAACTATTCATTAATGGAATTAAGAAAGGAGGATGATGTATAATGAGAGGGATGTTGGTCCGTAGCTATAAAACAACATTTGTAGGGTATTTCAATTGTTGAAAGGAGGATTTATATACTCTGAAAAGAAAAGTAAATACTTTTAAAAACATTTAGCTAAATCTTTGACTTGGTAAACGATTAATTGTTCTGATCCCTTGTTTCTTATTAAACCCTTTTAATGGCAAGTAATTAGAGACCAGGAAATTAGCCAATTTTAGCTCAATCATAAGCATAGGCTTTATCTATGCAGTTATTCGAAAACTTTTGGGAAAACGACGTAGACCAAAACGTTAACAGGAAAAAATGAAGATAAACAATGAATATAGAAACAGAAATAGAAAATGCAAGATTGTCTTTAGAAGAATTAAAAACTCGCTATTACTGAATAGTAATAATAATAATAATAATAATAATAATAATAATAATAATAATAATAATAATAATAATAATAATAATAATAACAATAATAACAATAATAACAATAATAACAATAATAACAATAATAACAATAATAACAATAATAACAATAATAACAATAATAATAATAATAATAATAATAATAATAATAATAATAATAATAATAGTAATCCGGGAAAACGTTAATGTTAAAAAAAACGTTATTAAATGGGATGGATAAAAAGAAGGAAAACGTAATTCAAATAAATAATTCAATAAAATAACAAAAGAACTTTATCAAATTGAAATTAAAATCGAATTAACCGAAAATAGAGATAAACAAATTAAATAAACCATCTCTAGAAAGTAAAGAATATTTTTAACGGCTGTAGATAAAATGTTTTATTTTAAATTTCAACCACATGAAAAAGACTGAAAAAAGTATTTTTTTTCATTCCGCTACGACTGCGGTTTTTCTATTCAGTCCAGTACCTCTTTTGAACACAATTCTGTCAAAATTTACATGGAGCACTAGATACAAATCTGTCAGTGAACTATAAAGGATACAACTTCCTCTAACTGTCAAACAGAGTGTCATTATATCAAAAGTATGTTTATTGTAAATGTGGTCACGTTTTCTAGGGAAAGTGTGGGAGATCGGGCGGAGGAGGAATTTCCTTAGCCCCTCACCCCTTGTTTTCAATTTTTGCTCCCCCCCCCCCCCCCTCGCAAAATAACACGCAAATTGGTATTTGAATAGACCTTGGAAATGTTTGATAACAGAAAGAGACTAAGGAAATTGAAACGTGTATATTTAGAATATATATACTGTATTTAGTCACTGATATTTGATACTCAGAGCTGGATTCAAAATGTCCGCTTAATCCTGCTAATCAAACTTTTCCAAAATTTCACTAGTGTTAAGAAGAGATTTTACTTCCTGCATGTTAAAGTGTGTCGTTTATTAGTTTGCAAGGTTTTGGAAGCATCAAAAATGTGATTTTATCTTAAAAAAGGCTTTTCGACAAAAAAAATGAAGCATGGAACCAAAGCAATGTACTGTCGCTACACGTTCCAATCCCTTACGTTTCTGTAACGGATTAACGATAATTTGCATGTAGATATAATGAGAAACTCTTAAAGGCCCAGTTCAGACCATTATGCTTTGCGCCCCTTAATCCCCTAGCGGCCATTTTCTGTTTACGGAAATTCTGTAGTTTGTGGTATTTAATTTTAATCTGTTTCCATCCGCTAACAAAAATAATTATATGAAGGTCTATAGCTCTCATGCTGTTGCCAAGACATCTAAGAATACTTTGAAATAGTTATTTTACAAGATTCTTCAACAATCGCACACAAAAAATACGAACATTCTGGACGGTCATTAATCGCGTAGACAACTGATGGCGAATGCTTCTCGAAGAAGACTGTGTCTTTCTTTCACTCTTTCACACTATCAATTGTAGTCACAGTACTCACGATCCTTAAAAAAAACCTTTACATGGTTTATTAAAACTTGCTTATAAAGTAAAGCAAATATTTTAAGACGTGGAGTTTAATTCTTAAACGATTGATCTCGGTGTTATTGTTTGATGCGTGTGTCGAGCCTTCGGACATGCAAACTCTATTCTTGATTTGAGTCGATAAATGAACCAACAACATTTATATTTGCATTCGATTAATCTGCTATTGAAGCTTCCATTTCAAAGATAACATTTCTTTCGAACTTTTTGAATACAAAAAAGCTCACACATGCCACAACTTCTCGCGTCGTCTCTTCAGCTTAGTATGAATGTCAAACACGCCAAAGCGGTACCTCGCTTTTAAGACCGTGTCTTTCTTTCCTTCTTTCACGCTATCAATTGCAGTCACAGTACTCACGATCCTTCAAAAAAACCCTCTTTATGGTTTATTAAAACTTGCTTATAAAGTAAAGCAAATATTTTGACGTGGAGTTTAATTCTTAGACGATTGATCTCGGTGTTATTGTTTGATCCGTATGTCGAGGCTTCGAACAAACTCTGTTCTTGATTTGAGTCGATAAATGAACTATCAGCATTTTATATTTGCAGTCGATTAATCTGCTATTGAAGCTCCCATTTCAAAGATAACATTTCTTTCGATAAGAACAAACTTTTTGAATACAAAAAGCTCACACATGCCACAACTTCTCGCGTCGCCTCTTCAGCTGAGTATGAATGTCAACACACGCCAAAGCGGTACCTCGCTTTCATGCAAATCAAAACAATAATAGACGGGCGCAAAGCATAATGGTCTGAACTGGGCCTTTAAAGGTAATTCCATAGTTTTGCACTGCGAATAACATTGCGTAATCCAAGATGGCGGACAATCAAAATTTAAAAGGACCGTCCATAGATTTAAAAGGACGATTTCGTCCGAAAAAGTCTCAAAACGACTACATAAGCTAGCAAATTTCAACACCAGTAATGACACTGATATAATACCACCGGAAGAGGAATATTCTTCGTTTTCATGTGACGTCATCAAAAGTATGACAAATCATTTTTAATCAAATTGAAACATATCCACTATATGTTATTGCTAACAATTATTAAATGACTTTGTAGAAATATGGGTCCAAAAATGTTGCTCACTTGCGAGATATTTAGGTCTAAATTGTGTCACTCAACGCTATCGCGTAATTCGAATCGAAGGATAAATATCGCGATAAATTCATCTCTGTTATAAGACTTTGTCTCAAATAGAGTCTTGGTGATTCCGATTCAAGTACACAGCCCAAAAACCTGATCTAAAATACTGATTTGCCTTATTTTTAGACCACTAAAGTTCGATCCGCCATTTTGGATGATAGAAGTCATCATCCAACATGGCGACGCCATACACTTTACCAAATAGTACGAATCTTTGATCGTCAATAGTTCAGTAATTATTCGCTCTAGAAGCTTCAAATTTGGCAGAATTACATTGTTTTGAATGCTCTAAAAGGATATAAATGTAAATTTTCTGCAGGATTTAAAATAAAACATTTTGCCTGAATTATCACGTGGTTGCAAACGAAGAATAGCGAAAACCAAAACGACAACAACTTCAAATTAACGGGAAGACGGATCGTTGAGTTAGATCTAATCGCTGAAACATTAGAAAAAGGTTGTGAAATCCGATTTTGAGACATTTCAAGAAATATGTCTTGAAATGACACTTCGACTTCCCCAGACTGACACTATACGATATGTTAGAAATTTGGCATTATTGGTAATAGAAAAAACGTTCAAGTCTGATCAAATAATCCCATGATTTTTATATCTATAAGAGAAAATACTAAAATCAAGAGAATTGTGTATGTCTGGATCCATTTATCGACGAATAATTAATTATTTTTTTCATGATATCGAAACCCAAAACACGCCACTCTTTAAAAATTTCTCGTGAAAAAACTAGTTCGAGGAACACATTTTTTAATTTCATTTTTGACATAAGCAACTCAAAAACTATTATTGTGCAAAGTTTCAAGACATTTCCATGTCCAGTTTTATTTCTACTTAAAAGGATTGGAACGTGTAGGAATAGCATTGCTTTGGTTCCATACTACGGAATATTCAATTTGTCCGCGGGTATTAAGTCATAAAATCATATTTTTAAGCATGCAGAAATTGAAAATCTCTTCTAAAAGCCCGAAAAATTTTGCAATTTGTTTGATTTTTAGAATTAGGGGCCATTTTGAATCGAGCTTATTTTGAATATTCCGGAGCATGGAACCACGGTATATGTTTCAATTCCCTTGTGAGTTTCTGGCATAACGAAATAATCACCTCAAAATGTGGTGGTCCATGTTTAAACTATTCAATGTTTAGTACCTTACATGTGCAATCCATAGTATATTAAACATTCAAAGTAATATACTTATTTTAAAACGTGATATTTCAACCGGAAGTAGTTTTAGGTTTTGTACATGATCTGCAGCAATTACCAATCACCATTTTCCCATGATTCCTTTTAGTCATGCTTTTATCATTCGATGTATATAGGCGGCATCTTATTTTTGTCCGGCAATGCTTTTTGAATTAGGTGTATACAAGAACCACAAGGAAAAGCACGAAAGATAGAATTGTCATTCAGGCTCTATTACCGTCATTTTAATAATGTCATTTCTTGGGTCGAAAAAGAATAAACGTTCTGCGCTAAGGCTTCAGAAATATATATTCCGTTGTAAAATAATACAGATGATATAATCAAGATGATACAGCCGAATTGGGTTGAAAAAGAATAAATGTTCTGCGCTAAGGCTTCGGTAATATATATTCCATTGTAAAATAATACAGATGATATAATCGAGATGATACAGCCGAATTTGTCATTTGCCAGATTTTAGACCATTAGTCAGTAACTGAAAGCGAAAATGTTGGCATTTTGTCCATCGGCTGTCAAGTGACCCAGGATCGAGCCTCTTCAGAAGTTGACAATTGTATTGAAGTGTATCAAACAAACTACAAATCGAATTGTGTTTAAATAAACTTTGTTGATTTTTTAGATTTCTAATTCAAAACATTTTGTCGAAGAGAAAGGGAACCGAAAGGAATCATTGATTGTTTAATAACATTGAGAAATACGCAGCAATATTAGCAAATCAATGATGCATGCTGACTTTATGAAAAATCCATCGGTGACAAATGCTGATGGTTTGTACATGCATTGTCAAATTAATATTTCATTAATATTTGTTTCATTTTAATTGTGATTGTATTTTGTATCGTTTGTGAATGGTTTTAGTAGTTAGAGGGCCTTTAAAAAGTGAGCTACATGAGTGGGTTAAATGTGTCACCTTCCTTAAGGTAATTCCGTAGTTTTGCACTGCGCACAGTTTTGCGCATATTTCGATTTTTATAGTTTTACATTTCTTATCATCAATAAATACAGAGTTATTTCTGAGAAACACTTTAACGTAAAAATACGAACAGTTTTCACATTTTTCAAGCGAAAAATTACGAATTTCTATAAACTCGCCCCAGTCTATACTCGGAAAATCCTTGATATTAGTGAATTTTGAGGATATTTCTCAAAATATCTCGCAAACCAATACGGGCACCTATCTTTTTTATTTCATAATATCATTTGAAATTGTGTTTTGTAAAATATATATGATCGATGACAAAATTCTATGGCTAGATATTTCGAAAAGTGTTTCGTCAAAAGCATCGATTAGACCCGTAAAAATTCGAACATTTTGTTAATTTTTGCTTTATTTCTCTTAGCTGTTGAATTTCAGTGCAAATATTTTGCTTTACATCGGTAGTCCAATGTATAAGGAGTACATTCAAAATATTTGGTATTGATCAAGCTCAGTAAAGAGATAATTTTATAAATGATGCCCGAATGTTAGACGCTATATTGACAAAAGTGGGTATACTTTAAAATCCAATACGGTGACCCCATTTTTTTATTTCATATTTTCAATGAAAAACTCCAAATGGTTTACTGTAGAAACATTTATCAAAATTCTATGGCTAGTTCTATTTCTACGGAATTAAAGTTAATTGTATTGTATTTTATTGGATTGCATTGTATTGCATTGTCTCACATCATGGTCTTCCTTTGTTGGTCCACGGATAATCAAACCAATGTGTTTATCAAATATCTTTCTTTCCATAGGTGCATCATGCAACGAAGCTGCGAGCAATGTAAGTCAGATCAAAGATATTTATTTCTTAAATCATATTCATTTACTAATCCACATATTTTTATTTATAGAAAATCCATCACTTGATGACTCGCAGTGAGCTCGAGAAATACTTTGGTATTGAAAATCATCACGAAGGTTTGTGATATAACGTTGGATGGTAATTCAAGGACTTCCACCGCGAAAATAAGCGGGAGTGATTCTGTACAAATGTTGCATAAAGGCACCTGAACTTTTGTTTTGCTGTTGTGGTTTTAAATAGCAGTACAATTTTTCTATCGGGAACCGAATAGTGTTTTCTCATTCTAATCCCAACTTCTTTTTGTAGCTATCTAGTATTCAATTATCAAGTTGCTGCATATTTCGTGTTGTACTTTCATGTTTCTACTTGCCTTTTTCAATTCATAGCTTATCAGTTTCCAGGTTCTTTGCTATCATTCACTATGAATAACTGTACTCGAACTCATGATGCACACTTGTTCATTGTAGTTCCTCAGTATGACATCACTCACCCGTACCGGTCTAGCTCAGATGGAACATTTCTCACACATGACATCAGTGATGGCATTCACCGTACAAGAAGAGACACCGAGGGTTCGGATGAGCACAGCTACTCTTTGAGAGCATTTGGCGAAACACTACATCTTAACCTGCGAGAGAACAAAGAATTGACAGCACCTGGTTTAATGGTCGAGTCTTTTGCTAATGGCAAAGTCAAGAGAACTCCTATAACACCAACTACTCACTACCTTGGACATGTCAGAGACCATCCTGAATCTACTGTTGCTATTAGCAACAATGGAGCCTTGGTATGGTTTGTTGAAATTTAAAAATCAAAGTTTGACTAACATTTTGGTTTTTGTTCTTTCGGCTTCATCGGGGATGCCCGCCGTATCTTTTAGGGGTAAAAATCAGGGATTTGCTCTCTTTTAGGGTTTAAAAAATGAAATTCGCCAAATCCTCACTTTTTGATATCTTTTAGTGGCTGGCAGCACTAAACAAAAAATCTGACAAGCATCCTTGATCGTTTAACCCCGGATTTCCTCCCTCCCCCCCCCCCCCCCCCCCCCCCCCCCCCCTCGGGATTCAGAACCATTCTGTTCATGATTGTATCAATGTATTTTCAGTCAGGGCTTATTCAGTTGAAAGATTCTTCAATGTTTGTACGTCCTGTACCTGAACGTTTAGCGAAAAGATTCAACAAACGTAATCCTCACCTGATTTATAAAGTCAAAGATATGCATGATGATGAAGAGGCTGATTGTGGTGGTAAGAGAAAATGATAAAATATTCGATAGCTTGATAGCAAGCATACCATTATCACAGATATCATTGAAGCATATTACTACCCAAGGAACTATTGCAAATCACTTTACCTACTACCAGTACAAACATCACAATCACTTTGAAAATCCGAACCACTACTACCAACAACATCACCACCACCAATATCATCACCTCCACTATCAACATCATCACTACCAACACCACACTCACCAATATCATGACCTCGCCTATCAACATCATCACTACCACTACCACTACCAACATCAATATAATTATCACCTTTATCAACATTATCACTATTACTACCAACACCACCACTACCACTACCAACATCACCACAACCACTACCTACATCAACATCACCACCACCACTACCAACATCAACATCACCACTACCAACATGAACATCACCATTACCACCATCACCACCACCACTACCTACATCACCACCACCACTACCAACATGAACATCACCATTACCACCATCACCACCACCACTACCTACATCACCACCACTACCAACATTAACATTACCATTACCACCATCACCACCACCACTACCACTACCAACATCACCACCAACACTACCAACATTAACATTACCATCTTCACCACCACCACTACCTACATCACCACTACCAACATTAACATTACCATTACCACCGTCACCACCACCACCACCACTACCAACATCACCACCACCACTACCAACGTTAACATTACCATTACCACCACCACTACCTACATCACCACCACCATTACCATTACCACCATCACCACTACCAACATTAACATCACCATTACCACCATCACCACCACCACTACCTACATCACCACCACCATTACCAACATGAACATCACCATTACCACCATCACCACCACCACTACCTACATCACCACCATCACCACCACCACTACCTACATCACCACCACTACCAACATTAACATTACCATTACCACCATCACCACCACCACTACCACTACCAACATCACCACCAACACTACCAACATTAACATTACCATCTTCACCACCACCACTACCTACATCACCACTACCAACATTAACATTACCATTACCACCGTCACCACCACCACCACCACTACCAACATCACCACCACCACTACCAACGTTAACATTACCATTACCACCACCACTACCTACATCACCACCACCATTACCATTACCACCATCACCACTACCAACATTAACATCACCATTACCACCATCACCACCACCCCTACCTACATCACCACCACCATTACCAACATGAACATCACCATTACCACCATCACCACCACCACTACCTACATCACCACTGTCACCACCACCACTACCAACACCACCACCACAACCACTAACATCACCACCACCACCACCACTACCAACATCACCACCACCACTACCTATATCAACATCACACCACCTACATCACCACCGCCACTACCTACATTAACATCACCATTACCACCATCACCACCACCACTAACATCACCACCACCACTACCAACATTGACCCCCACAAGTGAAAACCCAACAACACCACAACTACCCTCCACAGCTACTAACTATTATCAATACCCAACAACAAGTATCCGTCACCGTCATCATTCTTATTCCACCTATACCAAACACACACAAAATGATAATAGTAAAAACATGATATGATAAACCATCATCACCAACACCACAAGTACAAAACTACAACCAACTCGGTCAAACAAACAGTAAACTACTTCCATCATTATCACTATTGTGATTCTTCGAACAATACTATTTCTAAAAATTTCGTTCCAACTATTACCAACCATCAAAACCAAGCATCATTACCACAGCAAGAGCACCATTACTGACATCTACAATATTTCCACCGGTAACAATACGTACTTAAGGTAGTTCGGGACCCTTGCTACTGCGCATCCTGCTCGCGCATGTGAAATCAAATAAGATTTCTCGTGCGGTTAAAAATAACTTTTGCGGTAGAGCCAAAATATGGTCATTCTTGAACTTTTTGTTTAAAAAAACATCATATCATTGCATATGGGCCTCAAAAGCAGCTAGTGCCCATTCCCACGCGTCCAAAACATTGAAATCATCTTATTTTCCGCGCGTTTTTTGCTTATAGCTCTAAAATTAGCACGGTGACACCCGATTATTTTTCCATTTTTATATTTGACATAAACCCAGCTTTGAAATTTTGAAATAAAAAGTACATGGTCTTCGAGACCAAAACATTGTAATTTTGACTTTTTGGAGGCAAAGTGTGCAAAAAATTAATGAAGCTCTTCATTTAAAACTCCGTAAAATATCTCAGTCGATGTTTTTTCCAAGGAATAAATTCATGAGAGCTATAGCAAAGGGACCGTTTTGTCAGACTCTTATAGCAGATTTGTGAAAAACATTCAAATTTGTTCGCAAGAATATTACTTTCAACAAATTTAATAGTACTTCTTTTAGTTGAAATGGTGCAAAAATGGGCCTTTTACCACCCCCCACAGTTCCAAAACAAGCGCGGTGACCCCTATTTTTTATTTCATTTTTGTTTTTCATATGTCTCAGTCCTTATGTAGAAAAAGTTTTAAAAAATTCTATCGGCGGAAAGTGTGGATCCCGAACTACCTTAACTACCAAGACATCACACTTTTCGAATACCAAAGCCACTTACGCCGAAACCACTTCCTATTACCTAAAAGCACTGGAACCACC
This sequence comes from Diadumene lineata, assembly GCA_918843875.1. Lineage (NCBI taxonomy): Eukaryota > Metazoa > Cnidaria > Anthozoa > Actiniaria > Diadumenidae > Diadumene > Diadumene lineata. Next base: position 18,683,391 of record OU974069.1, on the reverse strand, counting down.
ACGCGTAGCACAGTATCTAACCATCGTTTTTCTTTGCAAACTTATAGTGAATTCAGAAAAAATGAAAAGGACTGAGCGTCTTATTGGAAAGAGCTTACCTGACTTCGATAGCACGAATAAGCGAAGACATAAAAGACAAGCTAATGTGTACACTATCGAATATGCTATGGTTGCTGATGAACAAGTCAAATCATTGCATGGAAATTCTGACAATGCCACCTCTGAATACCTGTTAATGCTTGCTAATATTGTAAGTATTTTTGATAGAGTGGTTTTTCTGACTGCTTATGTTTTTGCAGTTTACCAGTTATTTGAATGTCTGTTTGTGTAAATATTATAAATTGTTGTAAGCGTATTTTCCATGGTAACCTGTCTGGTTTCTGCTCAGCCGACGCTTGTCACTCTTTTTAATTTGTACCTTTTTTCTCAGAAGAAAACATATCTTATACATCTACGCAGACGTTTGTCTACTTGTGTTGAAGTTATTTGTAACTAAGCAAATCTATTTTTGCATTTCAGATGAACACCTTGTTTCACGATAACAGCATAGGTACAAATAAGATAGCAATAGTCGTTAACAAGATCTTCATCCTAACTAATGCCGAGGTATACTAGTGTAATTGTGGTGTGTATTCACACAACCAACCAACCAACCAACCAACGAACCAACCAACCAACCAACCAACCATCCATCCATCCATCCATCCATCCATCCATCCATCCATCCATCCATCCATCCATCCATCCATCCATCCATCCATCCATCCATCCATCCATCCATCCATCCATCCATCCATCCATCCAACAAACAAACAAACAAACAAACAAACAAACAAACAAACAAACAAACAACAAAACGACCAAAAAACAGACAAATAAGCAAACACAACACATAAACGAACAAACTAATAAACAATTAAACAGCACGCAAACTGACAAACAAACAAACAATTAAACAGCACGAAAGCTGACAAACAGCACAGCACAAACCATTGATGCACTCTTGAGGTTTTGAAATGCTCAAAACCTTGCAGTAAATCCACTCGCTACACTTTCTACGTCAAAAGTGTGTAATTACGCATATTAAGAGTCATATACATGTCAAAACCGAGCGCTATCGATGACTGTTACGACGACTCGTCTCATATTGTGCTTCTATGCTCCAGTTTGGTGTTGATTCCCAAGTTGACGCACATTCTAAGCTGAACGGACTGGTCAGTTGGACCAACGCACAATATCCAGATAACAGTCCTGTACCTTTTGATGCTATATCACTAGTGCACAGGTAATATCTTCAGCTCTATAGATAAGTCAGTTCAATAAATAAGTCAGGAGTGAGAGGTGGGTTTAACAGAGTATCGCACTAACCTCTTCCTAAGAGCCTTATCAAAATTCACACTTTTAATCGCATTAGCATTTTTAGTTTTTATGAAGGTGAAACAGAAAGCCCGAAAACTAAAATAGGATGAGACCAGAGAGGACGAGAGAGGCTACATTTTTTGTTGTTGATTATTTGTGGAAATCCTAGTCTCATCGCATCAAATCCTATTTTCAAAGTCTAAAAACAGACTCACCCCAGCTCTCGTGTTACCCCTTTACAATGGAGCTAGTGTTGACTGCGTCGGTTTTTCTAATAAAACAGTTTGAAGAGTTTTTAAATTGATTCACCGTAAGGCTTGTGAGAAACTGACGTTTCGGACGTTAGTCTTTTGTTGAAGTAAGACAAGTAAGACTTACTCCGAAGAAAGACTAATGTCCGAAACGTTAGTTTTTCACAAGGTGAATCAATTTACAAACTCATCCAACTGTTATCCCTTTACAGCTTTATTTACAACCCATACGTTACCCAGAACGTATACAATTGAATTGTCCATCGGCCAAGATCTTTCCCCGAGTACAAAACATAGTATTCCAAGAGAGTGCATTCCAGCTGGGAAGTCAAGTTCGTTTTACATAGAAAACGATTGTTTTCTCTTTTTCGGTTTGGCAAATAATGTTAGTTGAAGAGATTCACAATTCTATACTTTATAATTAAAAACGAAGCACTAGCTGAAAAGCTATGTATAAAAGTGAAGGTATAATGACACTAGTTTAATGCCGTTTTACCGTTTTATAATTTTTCAACAGAGGTGGAAGTCGTATAGGTAAGTCTTTTGACTATTACTATGATGATTTAGCTCCGGATTTAATCTTTACAACTCAAGTTTATTCAGTTTTCAATGAAGCAAAATTAAAATGTAGATCATATGTATTATATACATTTCTAATAGTACTATATAGGAATACTTAAATGATGCATGAGAAGGACTGATTTTTTATTTTTTATTTTTATTTTTATTTATTTATTTATTTATTCATTCATTCATTCATTCATTCATTTATTTATTTATTTATTTATTAATTTATTTATTTCTTAATTTATTTATTTATTTTTTGATTTCTTGATTTCTTTCTTTCTTTCTTTCTTTCTTTCTTTCTTTCTTTCTTTCTTTATTTATTTATTTATTTTTTTTTTTTGGGGGGGGGGGGGTGTCGTGCGGTGCACTGATAGACTAGGTATGACTTCTTATAAACATGTTTCTAAACCTCATGAATAATTAGTACGAGTGATTTTTGAACTATATACTGATACAAATTTATCCTGATTTACATAAACTGAAAACTCCATTTTTTATCGCGATATAATCACAGTATTCTTGAGTTTTTTTTATGTCATCATGAAATTGAATTTCGTGGATTTTTTTTTTATCGGCGCTAGAGATACGTGGCCTCGCCTTGTATCTATATCTGCCGATAAAACAATTATTCTTATATTATAAATACTACATAAAGAGTAATCTTTAAAAGTCAAAAACGTTATTTAGATTAAAAAATAACAACATACGGGACATCCCCCTGAAAGAAGCATGGATGCCCAAAGCCCTGCATGACACTAAAAGTGATGTATGATTGTAGGATTGGCCTCAGTGGGTAACCTGTGTGGATCGAGATATGCACCATCTATTGCTGCTGATGTTGGCTTACAAGGGGCTTTTAAACTTGCACACGAAGTCGCCCATAAGTAAGTACAAAAGCCTTCTAGGTTATAGGATAATTATCCAATAATGTTTGACTGATTTTTGTACTTATCAATTTATTTATGTAATTAATTTCATAGTCGTCGGTTTATCCATTTTTTTAATTTACCAATCTCTCTCTTTAATATAATTCATTCTTCATTTATTCAATCGCTTATTCATTTATTCATTCAATCAGTTATTCAGTAAACTTTAATCAAATATAGAAACATATGGAATAAAATTGACAAGGATAAACATATTGAATAAATAGAAATGTTAGCATATAACTAGAATACTAAATATTTACAGTCTGGATAGTTGGTTTCATTTCCACCTCAAAATCAGTGTTGTTAATGTTTAGACTTGTTCTGCTCAGAGTTCTCGAACCTCTGTTATTCAATTATTTATTCGTTCATTCACTTTTCATTTATGAATTCATTTATTCATTTATATATTTATCATTTGATATAGTATGGGTATTCCTCATGATTCGAGTCAATGTGGTTCAGGACATATAATGTCATCTGTACTGTCTGGTGGAACAAATATCTTTAAATGGTCAAACTGCAGTCAACAAGACATACAATCGTATTTAAGGTGAATTAAATTTAAGACAATTTTGTATTTTATAACTACTTTCTGAACTCTATTTTCATGTCATCCATCATCATTAACAGCGACATTATAAAAATGTCTTTCCTGCACTTTGGGACTTGTGTCATATCCTTTGGGTTTTATGGCATATCCTCAAGTCCAAATGATGAAACTCAGGCCCCGTTTGACTACTTTGAAGATGAAAGCTTTGACAGCCATAAACATACATTCAGCAGCAGATTTACTCTCTCGATTGCAGATGTCAAAAAGTGATAACTGATCACATTATTTACTATGTATTTCGTCCCCAATGTTTGCACCACTTCTCATCCTATACATATCTTTGGATTTTGTAAGAGTTTAGATATCATACTTCATTTTCTTTCAACCAATTAATGATTTTATAAATTGTTTTTCATAGTGCTGCTTCATCATCTTGTCTATTAAACGCACCAGCCAGTGATCGTCCACTTCTACCAGCTGACATCCAGTCATCATTACCTGGCGTGCATGTAAATGGCGATAAACAGTGTCAATATCAGTATGGCAGTACATTCCGACGTTGCTCACAACAATTCGTAAGTGACCCGTGCAACTAACGTGCGTATATATACATACATCTATTTCAAAAAAGGTTTGTCCTTGGGCTTTTCTGCATACAGAATACAGAATACTGCATCTAAGACCGAAATGCCTGGTAACGATATACAAATGTTTAATAATATAATCATTTTAATTTTCAAGCATGCCGCCTCCGTATTACGAAGATTTCCCTGAAGATTCGATTTTCGCAGTCCACATAGCACTATGCGCTTCATTTCATTTTATTATCAACAATGCATTTCGGTCTTGGAATGCAGTATTCAGTGTTCAGTATGAGATATGCAGAAAAATCCAAGGACAACCTTTTTGAAATAGTTATAATCGGACAAAATAATTTATACAGCCGTTTTTGAATGAGTGTCCAAAGGTAAGGTAACAATACTCAATACGACATGGCTGATGATTTGATTATTTTCTGAAAAATTACGGTCACGTTACGATATTAAGGTACTCAAAGGAAGAAGACTGAAAGATTGCTTATGCAGCGGATATTTTGTGTTTTCAGTGATGAATGCCTATTACTTTCCCTGCTGTCACTGCCACCCTTTTTCTCTCCCTCCCTGAAGAGCAAATAAGCTGCGGCAGGCTGTGTTATTTTCCTCGCTGCTAGCATTAGTTTCTAACTCATACTTTTCGCCGATGTATGTGCAGGGTAACTGCGCAAGCCTCTTTTGTACTGACAATGGTTACACTTGTCACAGCTACTCGACTCCACCAATGGACGGTACTGAATGTGGAGTAAGAAATGTAAGTGCAACATTAGTGCAAAACACGTTTGAGAGTTTAATGTATATAAACGTTTGGATTGTTTGTTTGGACGGCTTTAAAACAATTGTTACTCAATTAAAGGTCAAGTGTTTCCAAGGAGATCAGACATTGTTTTACTCGTTAACCAACTAAAAGTCTCTAGAAACGCTTGACACCTCACATAACAAGGGAAAACCAACAAAATGTTCTCATTAAACACCCGAACGGTTTTTGCTGTAACAACCAGACAGACATACAGGCAGGGAGATAGACAGACAACAGACACAGAGGCATCTAGATAGGCAGCCAGATAGACAGACAGGCAGACAGACAGCAGCGCGGACTGACAGATAATAGCGGGCAGACACAAAATAGACAGAAACAACAGAACAGGAAAGTAGATAATTGAATAGAATGGCAAACACACTCATACCGACAAATGGACAAGCAAAATATAATCAAATACAAACAAAAAAGAAGCGACATGAATGCAAGAAAAAAAAAATAAACAGAAAGTAGTTGAATAAGTCAAAACGAAAGCGCAACACTTCTAAAACAGTACAAAAAAAGCAATCAGAAACCTAGAGAGATGTTTAAGCATCCTTTGATATCCGTAGTGGTGTATCAGAGGTGAATGTGTCGATAATGGATCACCAAAGATAAACGGTGGATGGTCAGCATGGTCAGATACTTACTCTGCTTGTAGTCATTCCTGTGGCGGAGGCGTCCAGTACAAAACAAGAACATGTACTAATCCAGCGTATGTATAAACTACTCACAATTATCGTTGATTAACTGCGAACTACGAAGCTCGTTCTGAAGCCAGTATTTGAGTGGACGTCAATCGATGCAATTTAAACTCAGCCGAGTCCTAAGGATCAACCATTGTAAGTTTCAAAACTAGACTTTGAGCTTCGTTGGTCGCGATTCAACGATCATGAACTTATTTTAAAGATTAAAATCTTTCTGCAACCAGTTGGCTACCCGAATCTGTCCTCTTTAAGTATTAAGGTTTATATTCAAAACAATTGTATTATGCCCGTTATCTAAAATGTCTGCTTCACCCAGGTGACTTTTTCAGTAAACGTGGATCACGGTAAGTAGGTTGATTTTACTGTTTTACAGACAAAAATGCCAACATTAGTGAATAAACTGGATCTTGAACTTAACGGAATCTATGATTTGATTATACTACTTGCAGTCCTCAAAATGGCGGACAATTATGTGACGGTCAAGTCAGTGCATCAGTGAACGAACAGAAAGGGCTGTGGAGGCTGTGTAATCAAGAGGTAAAATAACGAGCGACGACAAGAAAGAATCAGAAAGACTAAAATCATATAAAAGACTTTCATAAGAAAAGAGGGAGGGTAGAAAACCAAATGAATTTTAACAAATGCAAGAGAATAGGAAAAAAGAGCTGAAGTATATCGTTTCTACATCTCATCAAATGTCGTATGAGAAGGGACTAAAGCAGAAAAGAGATAAAAAAGTTATATATAGGATTTAAACCAGTTCATGCATACGCCGGGATATTCTAGAGAAGAAACGAGCAAAAAAGACGAAGACGAAACGAGATGAGACTGATGAGACGTGATAAATTGAGAACAGCAAATCTTCAAGGTCAAAACAGGAACAAAAAATCACTACAATGTTCATTAAAATTAAATTATAAAAGAGGTGAAGCAAAAAAGGGGATAAATAGACTTGACCATTGGAGTGTTTTTTGAGAGTGGAGAGAGATTAAAATCACCTTAGAGTGCACCTCGTCGATCAGCTTAGAATACTCAATAATATAACATTAATGCAATCTTTTTTTTTTTGCCAAGGCCTGTTCCACTTCTATCAAAAGTGATCGTATTGCTCAGTGTGAGGCAGTAAGACCTGGATCCACTCCACATATTTCTACAGGTAAAACTATACTGTTAAAGGGAGACAAAACTATGTTCTCTGCCTATCACTAAAACAGAAAAGAGCCAGAATGTAGTGTTATTCCATTCATCCACAAGCGTTTGAATAAATTTAAATTGAGATGAGATTCAAATAAGTTCCATTACTAGCCTCTGTATTGTCTTGCATATTCGCATTTTTATTTCTCACTAGACGTAAACGACTATGCAGTATTTTGCATTATCTTTCCTGAGTCGATTTTTGTGACCATAACCTGGACAATGTCTAAAACTTTGAATGCTCAGTACAATTACTTTACCATTACCATTACATTACCATTACTTTATCATTTGGAAGAAAGGATTCTATTTTAATTATGGCTTCTTACCGTGGAATACACATCATTAATTGTTTGAGATATACAGTTTGCATCATGAATAGAGAAAGTCTTGTAGTAACAGCTGTCTGTTTACTCAAGCTCACAAATTTGAGGCCAACCACCATAAAGATATTAAACGTTTAATGCGTAATTATTTGGGTATAATTGTTCTTTTCATTTTTGGCTTTTTACAGCCTATCCATGCACCTTGTATTGTGATAAAGATAGTTATCGATGGAACGATGGTAAGGCAAAGGATGGTACACGATGCACATACAACCCATTAAAAAATGATGTCTGTATACAGGGCAAATGTACGGTTAGTATATAAAGATTTATAAATGGTTATTTCATTTTACATGCACTCATGACGCTCCTGCAAACCTGTGTAGGTAATGAGCTCAATTAGCATGCTGCACTGCGATATACATATATATGATATATATCTATGTAGTATATGTTGTAAATATAACGGTCATAATATTGGAAGGTAAATATATTAACATTTATAATGCCGTGATAATAATATTTAATCATATAGCGCAGATATTTATAATATAGAGTACAAATACTAAAAGTGTGCAGCACAAATGCCACTAAATAATTATAATTTTTATGCTAATTAGAGTGCAACCAATTAATCCATGAAACTTTAGTAATACTAAATAGCACAATTTTATGATAATTCTATTGTTTTCTTTTGTTTGAATAGTGATAACTATTGAACACATATAGTGTTTGTACTCTAGCTCTCAAATGCATTTAAATATATTCAATCTAAATAAATGTTTTTTCTGTTGTGCATAAAATACATATCACAGTAAAAAAAACTTGTCATAGTTACTTCTTGGTACCCATTCACGTGCATTATCATCAAAAATGTTTCTTGACGTCGAGGCTAGCGCTGAGCAACTCAACTTCTTCTAGAGGTTTTGTCGATTCTACCTCTGATGAGTTATTAGTTGCTGCTGAAATACCTTCAAAACATTTATTAAGAAAATAGAAACATAGAGGAAAAAAGGGTCAAAAAGTGATAACGACTCAACACATTTGTCTGCAATGATGAAGCGGCGATATGTTTCAGAACTGCTTCACCACCCTGTTGTTATTCGTCTCTGATAAAGTTGCGTTTCTACGTTTCAGAGAGTTGGATGTGACAAAGTTCTTAATTCAACTAGCTCCATTGATCGATGTGGGATATGTAATGGGGATGGTTCTACTTGTGAGAAGGTCGTAGGTGAATATCTTACTGTCCATACAGCATGGGGTAAGTATATATCATTGTAGATTACCACAAAGAACGCGCACTGTTATTTACCCGGGAGGAATTCCGGTCAGAATAGGGCAGGAATGTAATTAGTCGGAATGTTTGAAAATGACCCCTAAAAGGGACCGAAATTTTATCCAGAAGGGCGTGGCAATACATGATTTTTAACCGTCAAAGGTACCAACTCAATATGAAAAATTGATAAAATTGATAAAATCTTGTAAAGTTGAGCCCTTATTTTTTTATATCCGTGAATGCCCTAACAGGTACCAACTCTAATTCTGAGTGTCTGAAAACCATTAAAGGACCCTACAAGGTACCAGATCTCCGATTATGAGCCCTAAAATCCCCGCTCTTCAATATATGGGAACCCCCCAGGGTTATTTATACCTATGATTAAGAGTGATTTTCACTAAACACATGAAAAAGGTAGTGTCATCTACTACTCAATAAGGAATAACTACAAAAAGAAAACAATCATTGCACTCGTGTAAAAAAATACTGATTTGCAATTCTGTTATTGTGTTCTGGTAAATAAAAAAGTCGCAGTGCACTTTGAACTTAGAATACACTATTTGGTGTTGAACAATCAGCGTTTCTAATATTTGTTGTTATTTTTTTTCAAGGTCCTGCAGCTGCTGCAACTATTACGACTTTACCAGTTGGTACTTTTAATGCACATTTCGCCCAACGCTCAGCAACATGGAATATGCTAGGTATGTTCACTAACCTTTGTGTCTTCACGCGTATTGTTTCGTTGTGTCATATATAATTAGCCAGTTGGTTGGTGAGGCCCTGTTAGGTGGAGTCTTATGATTCTGACTGGATCCTTGCTGTAAATTTATGGCAAAACCCCTGATTTCTAAAGCCAGAAACGTTTCATATAGTTTGAAGGAACAAAAGGATCCCTAAAAGTTCTCAAGACCCCAGATCTATATAGATTTTCCTTGAAGATCATAGAACCCCTAACAGAGTCTTGTTTCTCTCCTAGCCTAACACGATATTGTACGTGTTAGGGTCATTTTTACCTTAGTGAGACACAGTACAGCATTTGATTTGGGTGTTTTCTTAGAAACTACAAACACGATGCAGTACGATACGGATTAACACTAAAACGAAATGACTCTAAGTTCTGTTTCTAATTGATAGGAATTACGGATGCTTCAAATAATTACGTTATCGTACTTCCTACGTGGTCAAAGACTGTGTATTATGCAGGAGCAAAGATCGTCTACACACACGAGGACAATGTGTACCCTGATACCCTGGATATTATCGGTAGTCCAATCACAGCACCCCTCAATGTTAAGGTGAGATTATGCAGACAATAACAGTCACCGTCATCTCGGCTATTAAGTCTGGTTTGCATATATTCGCTCACGATCGCCGGATCGCTGAAAATAATGTCAGCGATCGTCAACGATTATATGGAAACACTTTTCAGCAATCGAGAGATCGTCATCGATCGCTGAGATAAGCCTAGTTTCCAAATAATCGTTCACAATCGCAGGATCCTCGCGTCAGTAATTTTAGCAATCTGGCGATCGTGAGCGATTATATGGAAACTAGGCTTTAGTCATGTACGACTTCGCGGAATGATAATTGTTTGCGCAATTCCTGAAATAGCTTATACCAAAACGTTAAATTGTACAATGAAAGACAGTGCGGTACGTCTTATGTTGAATATCACCAAATTGCATGTGAGGCCTATACAGCATAAACAGGTGTTTATTTTGAAATCGCTCATATGCGCTATAAACTAAATAATTTTGTATAACATAAACAGGTGTTTATTTTGAAATCGCTCATATGCGCTATAAACTAAATAATTTTGTATTTAAAAAAAAATTGTTGTAACGTGCTTTGCTAAAAATCCATCATTCATGGGATTGTGGGAAAATGCAGACTATGGTATTCGGTATTTTTATACTTAAACCTCTTTTCCGTTCTCTGTTCGATCGGATCCGGCAAAAAATTAACATTGGTATAAAAGGTGGTGCAGTTGCCTGGTAGTTTGATCGTTTTATGTATTTGAATCCTAGTTTGTTTACTTGTATGGTGCCAATCAAGGAATCGACTACGAATACTTCGAATCAACCAATAGTTCAAATCCAGCTTCAAGCTACACATGGATGATAGGCCAGTGGTCTACCTGCAGTAGGACATGCGCTGTAGGTTAGTATTCTTTGTCCAAGTGGCACTCAGTGCCATCTTGTTTACACCTTCCCTTTGGTTTAAATACTGACTACTTTGCAAAGAAATACATTTACATCAAGATGTAATATGGAATAACTTCTCGAATAAGAATGTAATTTGAAATAGGTAAATCTCTGGAGATCCATGTTGTTTGTTTGCTTGTCTAGGATAAATAAATGTATTCAGCATGTATTCAGCATGTATCACTTTGTTTTTTTTTAATTCCTTGACATTTATTACCTTAATTTGCTGTAGGTTCGCAAGTAAGAACAATCCACTGTATTCGGTCTGATGATAATTCAACTGTTGGGGATAGCTATTGTGATGCTGGAGCTAAACCAACAACACAACAAGACTGTAACACAGATCCTTGTCCCAACGAGTAAGTCATACTTCTGACTTATGGTAGTGGCAATGATGATTATGGTGGTGGAGGTAGTATAGTAGTGGTGGTGGTGGTGATGATTATGGTGTTGGAGGTATTGTAGTATAGTAGTGGTGGTGGTGGTGATGATTATGGTGTTGGAGGTACTGTAGTATAGTGGTGGTGGCGGTGGTGATGATTATGGTGTTGGAGGTACTGTAGTATAGTAGTGGTGGTGGTGATGATTATGGTGATGGAGGTACTGTAGTATAGTGGTGGTAGTAATGATGATTATGGTGTTGGAGGTAGTATAGTGGTGATGGTAATGATGATTATGGTGATGGAGGTACTGTAGTATAGTAATGGTGGTGATGATGATGGTGTTGGTGGAGGATTATGGAGATGATGATAACGATGATAACAATAAAGCAATGCAGCAATCATGTTGCCCGAAAGGGGTTATGCAGACAAGAATGATAATAATAATAATGGATAGTGATAGAATGATGGTGTATGATTTCCCTTAAAAGGTGGTATTTATCGCAATGGACCGAGTGTTCAAGGACTTGTGGTAAAGGTCATCAATCACGATTCCTTATCTGTCGTCAAATGACTGGTGAAACGACTTATGATGTACTGGATGACAGTCAATGTCCGGCTGCTTCAAAGCCTAACGCCACCGAATTCAATCGAACATGTTCCGAGGTTGCTTGCCCTCCTGACTGGAAGCCTTTGAGTTGGGGAGAGGTCAGTGGATCATTGAATTAATATGTGCTAGACATGATAAGCGTTGTTAGTTTGTACACACTCGTGTAAGGGGGCTCTAAATCCTGAGTCCGAATCCAATAAAAATCTAAGCTGTCATGCAGTTTACTTCTTCTTTAAATCAAAATCCCAATCTCATTTTTTTCATTTTCTCAGTCGAGCAATTGTATATTTTTACTCTGTCTTTATAGTCATCCATCCAACCATCCATCCATCCATCCATCCATCCATCCATCCATCCATCCATCCATCCATCCATCCATCCATCCATCCATCCATCCATCCATCCAACTATCCATTTATCCATCCATTAATTCATTCATATTCAATTCTATTATTTTTTTTACAGTATTTAAAATAATTTTGGTTTCAGTGCTCTACTACATGTGGTCCTGGTGTTTCAACGAGAGCTTTGCAGTGTGTTCGTCTTGATGAGGCAGGAGTTGAAGACATTGTGTCTAACGACCTTTGCGACCCTCACGCGCAACCAACTACACAGCAGAGTTGTAATGAAGACGTTTCATGCTCACGTGAGTACACATGCCATGCAAGTTCAACGCAGCTAAAACTAGCTAGTACGTATGAACATACTCGTCGATATTTCACAAATCATGACAGCAATTCTGAGAACATGTTCCCTGGACTACTCACCAGCGACCATAGTGCAAAAACACGCACTATTACTGGTCTAAGAGTGATTAGGGTTAGTGAGGTAATAACGTTTCCTGGAAATGTTTCTGGAATATATGTCTGGCAAACGAGGTTACCATAACCGCTCTAATTAAGTCTCTGTCTTTCTTATCAAACTGACAATCTAATTACCTGTTTATTACAGCCCCAGATCGAATACAAATTGCTTGTTATCCATACAACTCACAATTTGAAGAAACTCTTGGAGACTTTACTTCCAGTATCGACTGGGACAATACTGTCAATACCATCGCACAGTGTGCTATCTTGGCGTATGGCCAACAGTATCGATATTTTGCTGTAGGCAATAGCGGTATGTGCTATTCCGGTCCCAATACTAAAACAAGGTACTATGCGGTATCAGGATCTGCTTCAGCCAATGATTGTCAGTCTGGGGTAGGAAATAACGGTTATGTTTTCGTCTATACTTTTGGTGAGTTTAAATCAAAACTATATAATTAACATGCTAAATGTGATTTTCAATTAACTTTCTAGGGACACATATGGAAAATCATACTTATGTGAATATACAAGCTCACGTTTTAAAGACTCGAGCTCCTCAAATTGGTGTATTTCTAGACTCAAACACGAATTTGCAAAGTTTTTAATAGTCCAGATCTATACCAAGGTTTACATTGGCTATCTATTTATCAATGCGAATCCTACTTTTGGAAAAGTCGTCTCGAGATTTTGAGTTATTTATTACACGACAACCAGTTTCGCAAACCACTTTGTCTACCGTGTAATGCGGCTCTCAAAATGTGTAATACGGCTGGGTATTTGCACTCCACTTTGACCAAATATGGTAAAATGACGTAAAAGTCGTATAATAATTGATATTAATAATCTCATTCTTATTATTATTATTATTATTATTATCGTATTCTTTTTTTTTTTTTTTGTTTTGGGGGGGGGGGGGGGTTGGGTGTTTACCTTTGACTACCTAATGACCCAACTTCCACTGGCATGTTAACAAATTGGAAAAGAAGTGGCTCTCTCATCTATTGTAAACTTGAGTCCTTACTCAAATGTTAATAATGGTAATAATAGAGTTTCATATAGTGCCATTATATCTTAAACACGATGACGTTTATGATTTAACAAATCAAAAACAGATTTCCGTGTTTGATCAAAACACGCGGGATGTTGTGAGAACACAAGAGAGGCGTAGGAAACCACGACGTGTAGTTATCTAAACATCCCAAGTGTTTTGAGCAGAGTATCAAAAATGGTAAACTGTTTTTGATTTGTTTTATAAAATAACAAACGCGCGAAAAGACCAAAAAAAGTTAATTCAATTTTAAATCTCCCTAAGTTATGTTTTTTTCAAACTGATCAATAAGCGCGCACGATAGATTAGAATTTTGCAGTTGCAATGCCAGCGTTAAAATGCCAACAGTGTGTTTTGATACTCTCATCAAACATGGTTTTGGACCAATCGTAGCGCCCGTCCAATTATTTTATAAAAGGCGGTATAAAAGAGCTACTAGGATTATGCCATATATGAGACACGTTTAAATGTAAGGCATGTTCAATATGTAGATCCTCTTCCTTCAAAGACAGCACTTGGATGCTATGCTGATACCAGTAATCGCGCATTGCCAACAATGTACGCGTACATGCGTCCACAAATCGACTGGTATCAACCGAATAAGACGGTTCATGAGTGTGGCATGATAGCACGTGATATGGGCTACAAATATTATGGTGTTCAATTTTATGGAGAGTGCTATTCGGCTCCGGACAGCAAGGCAGCAGCTAATTATAATAAGTACGGTAGCTCATCGTCGTGTTGGAAAGGATTGGGTGGAGGATGGACTAATTTTGTCTACAAATTTGACTAACAACACAATGCTGGTAAGTTATAATCAGATTTAGATCGTGATGAGAATTATTGCGAGGCAAATTATAGGAGATTGAACCACGTTAGTTTTTTTGGTCGTCAGAAACTGATATCTATTACTTAATTTCCCAACCAGTACTAATAGCGATCGTTATGAACTATCACTACCATGCAAAACTACAACTTTTAACCAACACCAGCAATACAACCTTTATTACCAATACTAGGGTAATAAAGATGTATAAAGAATTCCCCGTTCCCATATAATATTATGATGTGAATATTGGAATATTCTAAATACTAAAAACGCAATTGATTTAAAATCATATTTTTTATTTCTTTTTTTAGAGAGGATTTCCACTGCAAGAACAACATTCAAATTAATCTAATAAACATTCATCGGGTGTTATTTTCATTAAGCCACAAATGGTAATCAAATATGTGTGGTTAATAAAGGGTTTTAAGTCTTAACGACTAATTAAAAAATGAAGACACACGCTCAGTTACATCTTTTAAAATGGCATTTTTATTCATTTATTGATTGGTTTACAATAATTTGTCGAATGATTTGTTGAATGATTTATTGAATGATTTATCGAATGATTTATCGAATGATTTGTTGAATGATTTATCGAATGATTTGTTGAATGATTTATCGAATGATTTGTTGAATGATTTATCGAATGATTTGGTGAATGATTTATCGAATGATTTGTCGAATGATTTATCGAATGATTTGTTGAATGATTTATCGAATGATTTGTTGAATGATTTATCGAATGATTTGTTGAATGATTTATCGAATGATTTGTTGAATGATTTATCGAATGATTTGTTGAATGATTTATCGAATGATTTGTTGAATGATTTATCGAATGATTTGTTGAATGATTTATCGAATGATTTGTTGAATGATTTATCGAATGATTTGTTGAATGATTTATCGAATGATTTGTTGAATGATTTATTGAATGATTTATCGAATGATTTATCGAATGATTTGTTGAATGATTTATTGAATGATTTATCGAATGATTTATCGAATGATTTGTTGAATGATTTATCGAATGATTTGTTGAATGATTTATCGAATGATTTGTTGAATGATTTATCGAATGATTTGGTGAATGATTTATCGAATGATTTGTCGAATGATTTATCGAATGATTTGTTGAATGATTTATCGAATGATATGTTGAATGATTTATCGAATGATTTGTTGAATGATTTATCGAATGATTTGTTGAATGATTTATCGAATGATTTGTTGAATGATTTATCGAATGATTTGTTGAATGATTTATCGAATGATTTGGTGAATGATTTATCGAATGATTTGGTGAATGATTTATCGAATGATTTATCGAATGATTTATCGAATGATTTATCGAATGATTTGTCGAATGATAAGAATAATTTGTTGAATGATTTATCGAATGATTTGGTGAATGATTTTTTTTGAATGATTTGCTGAATGTGTACATAATCATCGCACTAACATTGAATGGATGGATGGATTAATAGTATACGATGATTTGTTGTTTACTATCTTTTGCATCTAATTATAGATCATTTGATTGGATGATTTAATAAGAAATCATTTGATTGATAGTATGAGCGGACTGCTTGATGTATCGACTCATATACCACTATGATTTGTGCGTTTGTTCTGGCTCATTTTCAGACAATAACTTGTTAGTTCTTTTTTGAACATGTAATCAAGAAAAACGTTTTGGTCTTCAATGCATGGGATAAACAATTTCGAACTTTTGTATCTACACGGTGAGATGTTTGACAGATGCCATTTTTGTCTCCATTTTCCAATACTGCGGGAACATTGGTGGCTCTCAAATTTTGGCATTTCGTTACTGGACAAATTTCAATGGCAAACGTTGCAATGGAAGGGGAAAGGCATGCACATGTTGCTTCGATTTTCATAGAATTGTTAAAACGATGAGTTAGTATGTTAGTATAATAATCCATTTTTTCCTCTATCAAGAAGGCTGCCATAACGGGTTCGTCAAGGTGGAGATCAAACCCACGATCTTTTGCATCCTGTTATTTGTACCTCTGTATAGCGCTGTAGTGAGCTATAACAGCGTTACAAGGGTGTGAATGGGGTTATCTTTGTACCCTGCTATTTGTTTGAATTATGCTGGAGAACTATTGTGTCTAATAATTCTATAAGCAACTCCTCGGCAGAGATACTTCAATTTCCTATTCATATTTCATATTCATATTTCAATTTCAGTCAGAACATTACTGATTTTCCTGACTGTATTGATACGTTTTCTTAAGATGTTCTTTTGTTGTACTGCATGTGTCGGATTGTTAAAAAAATCGGGGGGTGAGGGTGGGAGTGGGGGGGGGAGGGGTGGTGAGAGGGGGGGTCCGAAGATTACATCAAGACAATATATCTTTTTTGGACCACTGAAAACTTAGTAACACTTCAAGCATTTGCCAAGGCATCATTACAAAGAGATAAGTTGCCAGATCAGCCTATTACGCGTATCCACTCATGTAAATGTGATAATAACATGTAGCATCTTCCACCGTATAGATCCTCTTCCACTAAAGACAGCACTTGGATGCTATGCTGATTCGAGTAGTCGCGCGTTGCCAATTTTGTACGCGTACATGCGTCCACAAATCAACTGGTATCAACCGAATAAGACGGTTCATGAGTGTGGCATGATAGCACGTGATATGGGCTACACATATTATGGTGTTCAATACTATGGGGAGTGTTATTCGGCTCCGGACAGCGAGGCAGCAGCTAATTATAATAAGTACGGTAGCTCATCTTCGTGTTGGAAAGGATTGGGTAGCGGATTGACTAATTTTGTCTACAGATTTGACTAACAACACAATGCTGGTAAGTTTTACACTACTACTTTAAAAGATCATCAAAAGTAATCATAAGGCATATAAATGAATAAGTGTAATATAAATATAAATATAAATAAATAAAAAATAGATCAATAGATAACAAAATAAATAAATGAATAACAAACAAAGAATGAATAAATAAATTAAAATATTAAAATAGATACGTGAATAAATATGCAAATGAGTTAATAAAAATGAAAAAGTATAAAATAGCATCAAAGATAAACATATATAAAAAAATTAAACAAATTAAATAATCGTATTAGTCGGTAAAACTGATTAGAACAAGTAACAAATGACATTTTTTACCAGTTTTACGCACCATATTGATTAAGTGGTTTATCAGAAACTGGTAGCTGTAATAGTGATCTTTTGTTCACTAATTAACCTAAAATTGCCTGGTTTTAATATATGATATATTCAGTTATTCTGTGATTAGTAATATTCAGGGCGTTCACTATTTCTTTTTCTATAGATTTACAGATTTTAGAACAATTTTTAGTGAATTCGCGTTGATAATCCATCTTCGAATTCTTCTTTACACAGGCTAAGCTTGAAAGGCATGCAATAAATTCTTTTGTTTAGTAACAACCCGTGGAAATGTAGTCTCTCTGTGTGAAAAAGACAATTAAATTTTCGAATATTTTACACACAATGGATGCTAAAGCTGTATAAAGGCCGGTACACACGAGGGAGCTTGCTCCTGCAACACGCTCCCGCAACATGCTCCCGGAGCAAGCTCCCTCGTGTGTACCAACGATTTCACGCGAAAAAATGTGTTGCGCAACAAAACTTTTGCTCCCTGGTTTTGCTCCCTCATATCAAATTGGTTTGAAATGAGGGAGCAAAATCAGAGAGCAAATATGTTGCAAAAGTGTGTTTCAGGAGCAAGCTCCCTCGTGTGTACCGGTTTTAATAGGAGGGAGCAAAACTTTTGTTGCGCAACATATTTTTCGCGTCAAATCGTTGGTACACACGAGGGAGCTTGCTCCAGGAGCATGTTGCGGGAGCGTGTTGCGGGAGCAAGCTCCCTCATGTCTACCGGCCTTAAAAGAGAATTCGAAACTAGACTATTTGACTCCGTTCGACGACCATGATCCTTCGCGTTTAAACAATCGATTGATGGGATGTCATAGTTTAGGGGAATTTCAGTCTCAATACTTTACTATTACTAATATCATTTCTAGAGACATCACACCACTTATTATTACCAGTATCACCGTCACTATGCCAATGCCATCATATCCTTGATTATTAATATTGTAAACCAATTAATACGTTTTTTTTTCTTTCTAGAAAGGACCTTGACCACAAGAAAAAATAGTCGTATTTAAAGTTTTAAACTATTTAAAAAAAAATAATTTGAAAAGGTTTTTGTAAAAATAAAAATAAAATTAAACATTTTTTTTATTTAAACGGTTAAAAACAGCGTTTGTTGTTTCTTTTATTAAAATAATTTGCATAATAATTACTTTGATTTAATTTAATTCAAATTAATTTGATATAATGATTAAAAGTAAAAAATACAATTGACTTATTTTAAAATTGTTTGAAGATTTAGTTAAAGAATAAAATCTCATGCATGACGTATTTTTGAATTGTGTTTGATTGAATAGTTTATTAATTGATTGCATAGTGGATATACTGAATGATTGACTGACTGACTGACTGACTTATTGTAGTGACTGACCTGGACTGACTGACTGACTGACCGACTGACTGACTGACTTATTGTAGTGACTGACTGACTGACTTATTGTAGTGACTGACCTGGACTGACTGACTGACTGACTAACCGACTGACTTATTGTAGTGACTGACTGACTGACTGAATTATTGTAGTGACTGACTGACTGACTTATTGTAGTGACTGACTGACTGAATTATTGTAGTGACTGACTGATTGACTGACTTATTGTAGTGATTGACTGACTCACTGAATAACTGACCAAATGAGTTAACCCATCAATCAATCTATCTAATGTATTTAAGGTAGTTCGGGACCCTTGCTACTGCGCATCCTGCTCGCGCATGTGAAATCAAATAAAATTTTTCGTGCGATTAAAAATAATTTTTTTGTTAGAGCCAAAATATGGTCATTCTTGAATTTTTTGTTAAAAAATAATATCATAGCATTGCATACGGGCCTCAAAAGCAACTAGTGTCCATTCCCGCGCGTCCGAAACATTGAAATAATCTTATTTTTCGCGCGTTTTTTGCTTATAGCTCCAAAATTAGCACGGTGACACCAAATTATTTTTCAATTTTTATATTTAGCATAAACCCAGCTTTAAAATTTTGAAATAAAAAATATATGGTCTTCGAGACTAAAACATGGTAATTTTCACTTTTTTGTGGTAAAGCGTACAAAAAATTCATGAAGCTCTTCATTTAAATTTCCGTAAAATATCTCAGTCGATGCCTTTTCCAACGAGTAAATTCATGAGAACTATAGCGAAGGGAGCATTTTGTCACACTCTTATAGCAGATTTGTGAAAAACTTTCAAATTTGTTCGCAAGAATATTATTTTCAACAAATTTGATGTTACTTCTTTTAGTTGAAATGGGGCAAAAATGGGCCTATTACCACCCCCCACAGTTCCAAAACAAGCACGGTGACCCCTATTTTTCATTTCATTTCTGTTTTTTATATGTGTCAGTCCTTATTCAGAAAAAGTTTTAGAAAATTCTATCGGCGGGAAGTGTGGATCCCGAACTACCTTAAACCATCTTCAGATCGGTTGAAAATTGAAGCAGTAAAAGATTTGGCGCATACACATCACTTGCATATATTGTCGACAAATTGAACGTCGATACAAATACATCAGATCAGATGCGACCAGATGCTGGTCAAAAGAAATAGCAATCATTGAAAAGAACAAAGCGTCTTTTTGTACATTTTCACCAGAAATCATGCCGTCGGTTTTCTATCTCCTCGATCCCCCTTCCAATTCCCTAAATTTAATGAGTTTTAGATATTTTCCCATCTCGCACAAGGGTTTCCAAACACGATTATGTAAGATTACTTTGATGTACGATTCATTCATGTTTTATTAGTAAAAAAAAACAACAACAAATTAAAGACAAGATCTACAATTTCAATTATCAAAAAAATACATTTTATTCATTAGGTAAGATAAATTAGGTTTTTTTTAAAGTGAATAATAATAGCCTTGAATGACATTTACCCTTGTAACTTAAGAAGATCAATTATAGAGTGCAAACACTAAATATGTGCAACAGTTGTCACTATTTAGCAATAAATAGCACTAATTAAACAAAAGAATTAGCATAAAATAGCAGTATTTAGTGGTATTTATGTTGCACACCTTTAGTGCGTGCACTCTATTGTTCAAAACTAACTTTTTCCCAGCGGTAGCAATAATGATCTAAATTAGGATGACTTATAGTGTTTGATCAACACAATAAAGATATTTGCGTATAAGAAAAATAAAAAAACTAAATGTCTTTTAAAAACTAATACATACGGTAAGAAGCGTCTAAAATGTGATGTGCTGCTACAATAATGTATATTATTAATACAATAAACTATATTCTATAAAAATTTAAAGACATAATTAATAGCGTCTACGAATTCAAATGATAAGACAAACCTTTAACTACAAGAATTGCTGATTACAATATTATAAGTACATAAATATTAGATCACTTTTATTTAAACGTATTTCTTGGTAAATGACGTTGATGTAAATATTATAACGTACATAACATTCTGTGCATGTTACAACTATGTAAAATCTAAAAAAATTAAATTAACTTTATTTGAAGAGTCATCTTTGCAAAAGGCGTTACTGTAACATTCAGACAGAATACCCCATCTTTCTTGACAAGATATATCTATGTCTGTCTAACTTGATCTAAAAGTATTTCTTGGTAAAAGAACTTCGTGTATATGATGTCGAGGCTCTCGTAGAATAAGAAGACGGATAAGGTGACCTATAAGGGTTATGTACAGAAACATATGGCCAACTATTATATAAGCTTCTGCCTGGAGGACTCGTACTAGATGTAGACGTTCTTTCACCTGTACTACGTTGACTTCCAAAAGATGGCGATTTGTCAGGACTAGACAATCCAGAAAGATCAATGCTTGTGTCTTTGCTAATTGTCGAATCTGTTGATATCGGTGAATCAGCAGTGTTGTTGCCCATGTTCTTTTCTTCGAGAGTTGGTGAACTTGTTGCATGTGGTATGGCATTACTGAAAGACTGCTCCTTTGGGCTGTTGTTTTGGGTGAGAGAATCATTTTTGGGCATCTTATCAATTGTTGTCGGTGATTTGCTGTCATTCTTTTGAACGTTATCTTCCATTCCACTACTTATGGCACTTTGAGTAACCTCACTTTCACATGTTGTATCCTCTTCCTCTACGTTTCCTTGTGACAAGTTGCCTGTATCAGTTCTCTGTTTTTCGTTATTTTGCGTGTTGAGCGTAGCCGTGTTGTTTTCGCCATACATCTCACCACTAGAATTTCTTGAAGATAAATCCAACCTAGCAATGTCAGCCTTCTCCTCAAAGCACATACTGCGCTCATCTACACTTTGCGCATTTTTGTTGTTCATGGTTGGCAAGTTCTCTTCATTGTTCGTAACTGAATTAGATGAGAAAGAGGGCTCTAGATCATTCTTGTTCATAGATTGCTGATTTTGTGAAGTGGCTTTGCTCCATGTTGAGTAAGGCTTATAGTTGTTGTTAGCATCGGTTGGGTGGTTGATCTGAAAATGCATTACAAAAAGACTATTAGTGTGTATTACCCTGATGCACTATGACGTCACTTTAAAACAATCAATTGTTGAACGTTACCAGGGAACAAATTAAAATTAATACAAATTCATAGAAGATTGCTCTATATCTCATATTAATCTACTATGAAGTTGAATATCAAATTCAATGTACTGAATTGAATATAATTTACTTCATATTTATAGATATCATATCTGAAAACCCGTTCGTTTTCTCTTGGAGATCTGCAATTCCATTTCCTACATAAACAAGGCTTGATGCCATAATGGACTACTTACAATTAGAGGTCAGGTGACCTCATATGCCCTACATCGTCAAGCGTCGTAAACATGAGGTCCAGAAATGAAAAGAGCGTGATATAATTACGTAAAAGTGTCAAGTTTCAACACACTATGCAGAAGGAAACAGAAATAAAAATATTTTCACTGAGCTGCTTGACTTGGTCACGTGACCTCTAAGTGCAAGTAGCCCACTGACAACTATGTTTCGATACCATTAGCATGCACATACCTCAGTACCATATCGTCTTCTAATCCCTGTCACACCGCCCTTTCGATACGTTTCAAGTTCTTTTCTAAGCCTAGCAACCATCACTCTCAGTTCGGCAATCAAAGCTTTTGAGTCTCCGTCAGTCTGCTTCATCGTGTCTAGCCTTAGTTTTAGTTCATAGTTTTCTTGTTGTAAATCGTCCAATAATTTTAAGCTTCTTTCATTCTTATCTTTGCCTGTGGATGTGCTCTTAGATTCTGCTTCGACGTCTAATATAGTTTGGATTTGTTCAAGCTTGGTTTGTTTGTTTTGGTCAAGCCTTTCGTCGAGCCTTTTGTCGATATTATGGTTACTTTCAGTATGGAGTTTCTTTGTCTTTTCTCCAAGATCAACTTTTGATTTGCTCTCTTTTATGACATTGACATCCTCATATTTGGCAAAGTTGTCATGAGCCTTTATATTTTGTACAAGTAAAGGTTCCCTCTCTTTTGTAACAATAGTGACTTTTCCGTCTGTTTCTTTTCTCATTTCGTTAATAATCGCTTCTAATTCAGCAATTTTTCGCTTCAAAGACTGCACTTCCGAAGCATCGCTGTCACCATTGTAATTGTCTTTTACGTCTGGCATTTTTACATGCTGTCCGTCCTTATCTGCTGAGAAACTTTCACATAGTACAACTGTCTTCTTCCCAGCATCCTTTGCGTTACTGTCTTTACATGAGAAACCACTGTCCTGTTGGCTGACGCTTTCGTTTTTATTATGATATTCTTTGTGATGAATTTCTTGCTTGTGCAAAGATTTCTTACTTTCTTTAATGCATGTAAAAGGTGAAGAGTAAGGTGGATTGGGATCTACCTTTCTGCTTGATGGTGCATCAGGGGTAACTTCATCACCATGTTTGGCACTATCCACATTGTCCTCCCGGTCTTCCTCGAAATGTTCTTCTTCAATGTGATCTTTCTGTTCCTCATAACTAGCATTGACGTCATCCAGCAAAGCCTGCAATGCATGATGTGCACTCTGAAGTCGTTCACTTGATACAGTAATTTGCTCATAGTTAGCATTCCATTCTAGGACATCAAGCTTGTAGTTCTGTAAATATCGACTAAGTTTCATTGTTTCCGCTATTACGGAAGCATATTGCTGTCCCAGCTTTGCCATGCTAAACTCTTTTTCTTCGTTTGCGTCTTTCTTCTCAAGGTTTTCGCTCTGAAGTAGATCTTGCTTTTTAGCTTCAAAGTTTTTATAAGCCGAATCTTGGATTTTTACTAACGCTTGCTGAGCCTGCATATGAGAAATTTCCTTTTTCAGTCTGTCGTTTTCAATCTTGAGGTATTTGCACTCATGTAACAGTTTTCGAATATATATATCGTCGGCAGCTTTCTTTTCAAAACCTCGTTCATCAACTTTCCCTTTTTCGTTATCTTTATCTAAAGATGATAATTTTTGACGGACATTTTCTAATTCTGCTTCAAGACGTGTATTTTCTTGTTTTTGAAGCTTGAGGTGGACTTTGGTCGCGTTTTGTTCTGTTTTGAATTCATACATTTGTCTCTCTGCTTCGTCTCTGGCTCTACTGCATTCCAACAATTTTACTTGTAAGTCTTTAAGTTCTTTCCTTAATCTGTCAGCTTCTTCCTCCATTTTCTTCTTCTCTGGTGAATCATCGAAACGTTCAGGCTTGGATGACAGGGAGAGGAGCAGTCTTGGACTCGGAGATCGGTGTGTAAGAACGTACATTTCGTGTTCTTTATCGTTAAGTTGCTTCTCCAGCTGAAGGTTACTCTGCGTTGCCTTATTGATCTCTTCTTCAAGGAAATTATTCTTGTTAACCATTTTTTGAAGCTCAAGCTTCAAGTCTTCCAGCTTGGTCAACGCTTCTTTGTGATCATCGTTTAGCGGGTCGTATTCCTTTTTCATAGTTGCAAGCAATTGTTCGAGTTCATTCTTTCTTGCATTAGTTGTGTTGTACAGGTGCTGCAGTTTAGCTGCTTCAGAATTTGAAGCACTAAGCTCTTGTTTTAGTTCCTTTTCTCTCTCCTGTAAACTTTCGCATTTCATCTGTAGTTCTGCAAGTTTCTTCTTTGAGACCATCTCTTCATCACCAGTACTCTTTACAGGCGTGCTAACTGCTCGGCTTGGAATCCTGTTCTTGTCATTTAAAGTTTTCAACTCCCTTTCCATGTTGTTTTTCAGTTTTTTCATTGTCATCAAGTCTTCTTCTAGCTGCTTTGTGGCACTTTGTGACGCTTCGAGCTGGTTTTGCATGGTTCTTATGCTGTCTTTTAAACTTTGTTCGTTTTCTTCTTTACGAGAGAGCTCCATTGTCAACCTGTCGACATGACGCTGAGTGTCTCTTAGTTTCCTTTCACTATAAGTACTCATGTCAAGATGTTTCTCGCTCGAGTCCGTCAGAAATTCAACAGTACGGTTTAGGTGCTCTTTTTCACTGCTCAAATCTACAATTTTTTCTTCGAGTATTGTGGTCTTTTTGACATATTTCTGGTAATCTTCGTGAACACGCTGGAGGTCACGTTGTCGTCTTTCCATCTCCGCGCTTTGTTCTAAAGTGGATGATCTCAAATTCAGCAATTCATCTTGTAGAACTATATATTCAGACCTTCTCTTCTCTTCCTCGTCAGTCTTTTCTTTCAGTAAGTCTCGTAGTTTTTGGTTTTGTTCTTCCAAAGCTCTTTTGCTTGCTTTTGAATGTTCTAAGTCACTGTCCTTGTCTTTAAGTTCTTTCCCTGTCTGTTCGATAGCCAACTGTTTTTCTAAGCTTTCTTGTTCAAATTCCAAGAACTTTGCTCTGGTTTCATTCAGCTTCTTCAAAGTTTCGCTCAATTGGTCTTCAACCGTTTTTCTCTGCTGGCACTCAAAATCATACTTGACATGAAGATCTGAAATGTTGATATTGGCCATCGCAATTTGTTCTTTAAGAATTTTCTGTTCTTTTTCTAAAGCATCGTTCGTAGACTTGTATTGTTCATACTTATTTTCGATGTCGTTTTTCTCCGCAGCTATCTCGGCATTTTTATGAAGCACTGACTTGAGTTCTGCTTCCTTCGCAGACAGTTTGCTTTTATATTCTTTGAGCTTTTCCTTTGTCGACTTTTCTCTTTCGACAGCTTGCTTTTCGGACTCCTCGGCTCTTTGGGCTTTCACTTCCCATTCGTTGTCTTCTCTGTCTAAATCAAACAAACTTGCTTCCAAACTTGCTTCGCATAACGACGATTCTAAAGTACTTTCAAGGTCCATGACTCGACATTCTTCTTCTTTGGCAGCTCGCCTTAAATCTGCAACATTCGCTTTCAGTGAAACAATTTCTGACTCTAGTGCACGCTTTTCATCCCTCAGTCTTGCATTAACAGTGTCTTTCTCTTTCACTTCTTGTGCTTTATTCTCAAGCCTTCGTGTGAGTTCATGAAGTTTGTTGTGATTTTGCAAAAGTTCTTGTTTCAATTTACGAGCATTGCTTTGCGCATTTTCCAGTTCTTGTTGGCAGTAGCCTTTCTCCTTACTTATACTTCTGAGCTGGTTTTCAGCGGTGCTGAGTTTTAGCTTCTGTATACTCAGTTCCTGGTCAAGCAGAAGTTTACTTTCTCTTGCTTTCAGTAAATCGGCTTCAATACTTTGGTTCTTTTGTTGATAGGCGGTGCAGCGCTTCTCTAGCCCAGCTTTTTCTGCTTTTAACCCTTCAGTAATTATCTGTATTGATTTTAAGTCTTGTCCGAGTTTGATCGTGTTTGCTTCATAAATTCGAACCCTTTCGCGCAGTTCTCCAATCACGTGATCATTTTTGCTTATCCTTTGATTTAATGCTTCGTTGGTTTTCTTTTGTTCGTTGAATTTGCTTTCAAGTCTCATATTTTCCTCTTGTTGCAACATAAACTTCTCGTTTGCAGCGTCCAATTTTTCTTTCATCGTTTTTCTTTGTGTATTCAAAGTTTCCATCGCAGATTCAAGCTTAATGATCTTCATATTTGCATTATTCAGTTCTTGGTCAAGTTTTGCTTTCACTCCATTTGCTCTTGAAAGATCATTTTCCAAATCACTGATTTTGTTCTCAAGAGAAAAAACTTTTTGGATTTCGTCATTTTTTTCTTCGATGGATTTCTCGAGGTCCAGTGAAAGGTCTGCGATTTTTTCTTGAGCACATTCAAGATCTCCTGTAGCAACAAACATGTCTTTCATCGACGAGTCTGACTGTGACTGTAACAAGGCCATCTTGGATTTACATGATTTTAATTTCTTCTGTATTTCTGCTGTTCGTGCTCGCTCGATTTCAAGTTCTTTTTTCAAGTTAAGTTCAATGTTTTTCCTTCTACTCGTTTCTGCTTCTAATAGCTTTTTTCTGACTTCACTCAGTTCAGTTTCTAGTTCATGGTTTTTCTTGGTATAGTTTTCACTCTCGAATTTTACGCGTCTTAAATCGTCACTTGCCATTTGTAGCTGTTGTCGAAGTACCATGTTGTCTTGCTGAGTTGATTCCAAGAGAGGTTTAACACGCTCAAGCTCATCGTGAATCGATTCGGCATAATCCGTCTGCTTCATACTTTTCTCACGAAGTTGTACAATGGACAATTCCTTTTTGTTCAGCTCTTGCATGTGTGAATCCAAAAGTCTCTGATTTTCACTCAGTTGATTACGTAGTATTTCGTTTTCTTCTTTTTTCTTTTTTTCCGATGTTAAAGCTTCTTGTATTTTTGCCTCGAGTACTGCATTCTGTTTAAACGTTTCCTCGACGTCTGAGTTCGATTTGTTTAACTTTTCCTCGAGAAATAGAACTTTGTGATATAGCTCATTTTTATATTGTTCAAGTACGTTAAGTTTGCATTGTAAATCACTGGCATTGTTAAATGCGTTATGTAACTCGGTCTCAAGTCGTTCTTGTGCTTGAATAAGTATGTCATTATCTAGCTCCAATGCTTTCATTTTCTTTTCTGTGTTCAGGGACTCGACCTGGAGTATTCCGTCTTCCTCCTCTACAACTTCCAGCCTTGCTTGTAGTTTGTTTAGCTCTTCGTTTTGTGAATCTATCTTACTATCTTTGGACATCAAAGATTTGCGCAACTCCTCGATTAGCGAAAGGCTTTGTTCATATTCTTTTGATTTTCGTTCCAAGTGTCTTTGTGTTTCGTTAAGTTTACTCTGCAAGGCAACTAAGTCTAGCTGCGCGCTTGCTTTTGATGTCTTTTCCGTTTCCAGCTCTGTCTTCAAATTGTCCATCTGTTTAAGATTGCTTTCGATTTGTACTTCCAGTTTAAAATGACGACTCTTCAAGTTGGCAAGTTTCTCTTCAAGTTCATTGTTGACTTCTTCATCGTGTTGTATTATTTCCTTCATCTCTGCTACTTTACGCTCTGCAAACATGGCTTTCTCTTTGAATTCGTCTCTTTCGGCCAATAGCTGTTCGTGTAATGTCTCTGTTTCTGTACAACGTTGCTTGGCAGCATCTAGTTTTCTGAGCAAGTCTTTTATTTCTGTCTTTAGCTCCTGGCAGTTGTTATCGCAGTTGGTGAGTCTGTTTTTTGTCGTGAATAACTCAGATTCTAATTCAGATGATTTTTCTCTGGTCGATGATAACTTACTTTGCAAGTCTTTGATGTCGTCTTGGTATCTATGGTAGAAAGAAAGTATTGACACATGATAACCAAATAATATGCTCTATTTTAAATATTATACTTAAATTCATTGTGTATTACAACATTTTTGTCCACGATACTCATACATCACAATCATAGATGCTCGTGAAGGAAAAGACAAGAAGGAGCATAAATAAATAAATGTCTGCAACACATCCCTTGACAGGGTTTTTCAGTGTTGGTATACATATATATAATTGTTAAGAATCCCAACTTGGTAGAAGACAAACCAGTTGGCTATATACAAAGCATGACCGACTTTGACCAAATCGGAACTCAGACAAATACAATTCCTGTGGCCAGAGAGGGAATCGAACCTACGACCGCCGGATTGCGAAAGCAACGCTCTGACCACTCGGCCATGCTGTCATGCGGCTCAGTCCATAACTGTCAATCTTCAAAGAAGCCCACAGCGAATTTAGTATGAAGGAATGGAGAGAACATAGATGGCTTGTCCTCTTTCTTTTAGTTACTTTCCTCGTTCTTTTACATCCATCAATTGTGACGATTCAAACTTAACCGATTGGTAGCATAGATCTTTTTTATAAAAGATATACTTTTTTGCTGTATAGAAAATCTACCAACTCTGATATATAGCATTTAAGCTCAATACAGATTTGCGATGATATTGTCTCACAGCTTTTGTGCTAGATGCTTTTTCTTATTACTAAAATTGACAAGTTCATATCTTTCTATTAATTTGATAGACCAACTCTGGATCCTTAGAAAGACCATTAATTCCACTTTGACCAATTCCAGCTTAACTTGATGCTCGCAGGGAATTATTAGAGTTGTGGCATCATCATTATTCAACTATCATCATGGCCAAACCGATACTAAACTCCCATGATACCCTGCGCGCATCAAGTAAAGCTGGAATTGACCATTTCCTCCATACGACATAGAGTGGGCTTTAGTTTACTGCAATCTATGTACCTTTGATTCGAATCTTTAAGTTCCATGATAGCACTGTTAGCAAAGAGTACTTCAGCTTCTAGCTTGTCTTTAGCGTTTTTTGATGATC
Organism: Diadumene lineata; assembly: GCA_918843875.1. Taxonomy (NCBI): domain Eukaryota; kingdom Metazoa; phylum Cnidaria; class Anthozoa; order Actiniaria; family Diadumenidae; genus Diadumene; species Diadumene lineata. Next base: position 18,654,186 of record OU974069.1, on the reverse strand, counting down.
GTACCATTGACTCCATCTCTTGTAATCTTGACTCAAGTAAGTGTTGACTCAAAGATTCTTCCGGGACCGAGGAAGCCTCAACGGGAACCTGTAAAAGAAAACATTTCAAAAATAAGTATAATTCTTGCAAACATACATCGTTGTTTTATAGGGAAGTCCTTTAGGGTTATCATAGCGATAATCGTTGCATTGGTTACTGGTCAAAATGGTCAGTCTGGTCTTTTCGTTTTTTCGAACCATGTTCTGAAGAATAGAATTTTTCAGAGACATCGTATATTTTATATGTAACTTAAGTGTGTGAAACATGCAGTCAAACGTCAAGCTGACCGACAGGCAAGTGGACAGGGAGGTAGACAACCATGTATACAGATATGATCATATGTAGGTTTGTGCACGTTATAAATATCAAATATTATTATCATTAGAAACAAGGCTTTAGATGAGAGAAAGAATCGATGATATTGGACTACGTTTTGTAATGTATTTACGGCCGGTTGGTGGCAATCATGCAAATAAGTCATACCAGACACTAAGAACGCCACATTTTCACTGCTTATTGAAAAAATGATATTATTTTGTTACAGTAATGTTGTACCTATGTATTTTACAAAGGTTTCTATAGAAACACCGACGCAGTTCACTCTAGTACCTTGCTAGTTTTTATCTTTTCTATTATTTTGTTAGGTTTCTCAATATCAATTACTAAAACGATTTGAATGAATGACGATTTTGCCGAGTCGTTTTTCTAAGAATTCTTCGTTTGCAACCACGTGATAATTCAGGCAAAATGTTTTATTTTAAATCTTACTGAAAAACTACATTTATATGCTTTGAGAGCATTCAAAACAATGTAATTCTGACAAATTTGAAGCTTCTAGATCAAATAGTTACCGAACTATTGACGATCGAAGATGATTGTTATTTGGTAAAAATGTATGGCGTCGCCATGTTGGATGATGACTCATATCATCCAACATGGCGGATAGAACTTTAATGGTCTCAAAATAAGGCAAATTCAGTATTTTAGATCAGGCTTTTGAATTGTGTAGTTAAACTGAATCTCCAGGAGTCTATTTAAGACAAAGTCTCATAACAAAGATGAATTTATCGCGATATTTATCCTTCGATTCGAATTACGCGATAGCGTTGCGTGACACAATTTTTACCTAAATATCTCGCAAATGAACAACATTTTTGGACCCATATTTCTACAAAGTCTTTTAATAATCGTTAGCTATAACATATAGCGGGTATGTTTCAATTTGATTAAAAATGAATTTGTCATACTTTTGATGACGTCACTTGAAAACGAAGAATATAAAACTGAAGCTCAGTATCAGCAATTCATAACATATACTTACATCTTGTTGTGGTGATACCATTTCATTCCTCATCATTTCCATCTTTTTTTCAAGTGTCTTGTTTAATTCATTCAGTGTATCTATCTGCCGTGTTTTCGTAGCATTATCATCTTTATACGAAGTAATATTATCCTTTAACTTGATTATATCTCTCTCCAGTGATAAGTTCTTCTCTTTGTACTTCTTTATTTCATCCTGACTATCTTCTAGTTGCTTCATAAGGGTCTCTTTTTGTCTGGTAATGTTTTGGAGTTGTATTTCAGTTTTGTATGCCTGTAAAAGTACGTTAAATACACAATGTATAAGGTGAAATATATACATAATGCACAGGGCCGTAACCAGACCTTTTGCAGGGGGATGCACATAAAAAAAACTAGACCATTGATGGGTTTTTATGGTCTTTTTTAGTAGCTTTCATATTTTTTACAAAGTCGGCGTGCTTTTCAAAAACCCCTGAAACCCCGTATTACAATTTATTGCGGTTAAAGTCCTTTGAATTAATTTATTCTTTGTATTTTCGGTGCCGAGTTTATTAGACTTTATTGCAACCCATTACTTTCTTCCTTGGTCTTTTCACAGTGTGGAATACACATGGGTATTTATTTATAGATGAATTATAGTTTTGAGCGGACCTTTTGCTTTTTTGAGAAGCAACGAAAACTAGATACATGAACCTCCTGTGTTGTGTTTCATGTTCAGTTTCATAGTTTTGTTTCTATGCATTATTTAGTATTAAATAAAAAAATATACCCACAGTAATTGCAAATAACAAAATTGGATAATTCAAGCTGCCAATGTAGTTCAAACAAAAATTCAGTTCAAAACTCGTACCGACTTTACAGTCTTTGTAAAACCAGCCAAAGAAATATTTTTCTTCGATTTTATTTCATCCATTAATTTTTGGCTACCTTTTGCTTCAAGTCTTCTCGTGTTCTCGGTAATTCAGTTTACGTTGAACATCTCAGTCTCGGATACATTTTCCCGCGCTTACACAGAATATCGCATGTATGCATAATTTCCCGTCTAGACTGACAATTGATATTTGCTTTGGCTTGATTTTTTGGTTGTAGAAGCATGAGAAAAGGTCAAGAAAATTAACGTTGGACTTAGCCGGACTTTTGTTGTTTGTATAGTCTTAACAAAAACTGTTTCGCATTTGAAAAGTGAAGACGTTTTTCTATGTGTCTTGTTTTTGGACAACGTTAAGTCAGTCAGAAAACAGTGACATCTTTGGAATTGGTTATCCCACATTGTCCATCTTTATGTACTTCAAGTTGAAAAAATGAACTTATGCAATAACATCTTAGTCTTACCTTAACACTAGCATTTTGTGCTTGCGCTTGCAATTCGTCCATGTTCCTTTGGTATTCGTCTTGTAATTCGCTGCTCCGCCTCTGTAAAGCCATGATATCGTCGTGTAGATGTTCCTTCTCTTGTAAAGCTTGTCGATATCTCTCTTCAAGTTCGTCAGCTTGCTGTTTTACTTCATCAAGATTCAAAAAGTCTTTTTCTTCTTTTTTGTCACTGCCGCTCTTTGTTGTTTCAATGGAACTGCTTTTAACAATTTTCCCCTTCAGTAAAGTTATTTCTTCCTGTAAGTTATCTTTTTCTTTTTTTAGCTTCTCGGCGTTTGTTTTGTTTGTTGTTAGTTCATAACTTAGTTTTTCATTCTCCCACTCAACTTCAGCGTTCTTTTTCTTTAGTACAAGTAATTCATCTTTGTTTTTCTTTGTTTCTTCTTTGGCGTTGAGTAGCTGCCTTTCTAGCTGTGTTTTGTGGTTTAACAACTCGGTAATTTTGCATTGGAACTTTTCAAGCTGCAAAAGAGAATTGTATGTTAGTTTAAATTTGAAAATGTCGGGTCAATCTTTAAGCTCTGACGTAGCCTAAACGACAGCAAAAAGCTACTGTTTACAATACTTAATCTACAACAGTTAATCACATAAAGTTTACAAAAGTTTTACGTCTGCATTACTGACATATTTCGAGTAATCGAAATAACTTTAAAATAAATAAATCATCTCTTAAAATGATAAGCGTTCAAACCTTTGTGAAAATGTTTCCCAGAATAACAAATCGGTGTAATACCAAGTAAAGCATAAAGGAAAATCTCAGTGATGATGTAATGATAGATAACCACTGATTTACTTTAGTGAATCTCGTGTCCTTCGAATTGAATGAAAACAAAGACGAGATCCTGCATTTGTCATGAACAATGCCAGCTGACTGAAGGTCCCTGGAGACTATGTTGACTTTCTGTGTTCGCACGACGAGCATTACTTTGAATAGATTAAAAACTGAGTCACCTTAACAAGAAAACTTATTTCATCTGCACAGAGAGCTTCATTTTGGTTTGAAAACAAAATTCACAAATATTAAGTAAACCGTACTTTTTGCGCGTGTGTATTATATATGTCCAGTCTAGTCCAGTTTTTATTCTGTTGGACTGAATAATTTAAAAAAATTAAAGGTTCTCGTGTATAAACAACCTCCAACATCGAAATGACAAACAAATTTCGAAGGAGACAAGTGTGTATACAATGCTCTTCAAGTCACAAAAATGCGAAAACTGGCCGAAAGAGCTATATTTGGGGGGGGGGGGGGGGGTGGGGGGTGAGAAGTTTCGAAAAATGAGATTAAATCGCAAACTGTTGCTAATTTGATGTAAAACCCTGAAAAAGTGTAACAAGCTAAGTTGTTATTAATTCTCACAACAGATTGAGGAGAACATATTTAGGTAAGATTAGAGAACCAATATCAGTAGTTTCTAACATTCCCTGGTAGACGTGTTTGTGTTAGTCGTCACGTGCCACGTAATCTCCATACGCAACACTTTCTCTAAAAATCCTTAAAATTTCACTTAGTGGACCAACGTTAACAACTCAAAATCGGCTGATAAAACAAACTATAAATAGAATGGTATACTAAGAATGCTAGACTAGATTTTTGAAAGTTTTGAATATCTTATCACCCAACATGAATGCATATTTTTATCAGCTGTGAAAATTATGCACAATAAAGGAAAATTATAGTCAAATCTAACCTAATTGATCTAATTGGGCTTTTATAAATATGACAGTTCTACAATGATTAATGTGTTTTACGGTGCTGGAAAAGCCTTTAATTGTCCAATAACACAATAGAAAACAATGCAAAATCAGCCAAAATATGCAAACTCTGACTACTTTGCTTGGACAACTTTCACTTAACATTGTCAAACTAATGGAGAAATAGTGAGGCAGAAAAATATAGTTTTTGTTCTTTTGATTTATTTTGAAAGCAAAATGAATTTCATGATCAGTTCTGATACTATAAGACTTGGTTCAACTAAGCAAGCTTTTTTTAAACCAACGCGAAGTGCTTGTTTCTATTGTTGATCCAATTAAATTCGCGCAAAGCAAGAAAATGTGGCATCATTTTTAAAGTAAAAATACATTCTTTATTAACCATTCAAAAAATTTCTCGTCAAAACATTCAATTCACCAAGATCTTTGTCAAACAACAATTATATCTCAAAATCAAATTACTAATTTACGATGTAAACATAAATTTGCTAACCTCGTGCCGATGTTCTTCTTTCACATTATTTAATTCCACCACAAACTTCTTGTAAAATGCTTCAAAATCACCGAACGTCTCCTTAGCTGTTGAAAGCTGCTTTAGAGTAGAGTCTGCAGATTGCACGGACTTTTCAAATGAGTAGGCGACGTTAGAACGAGCAATAGGGCTCTTATTGGTGTCACTGGGAGCACTCATGACTCTGTCGTCTCGTCTCACTTCAATTTTTGTCTCATATTTACTTTTTTTGCTAGCGTAAAACGTAGCAGCTGAGACGAGGGCTATAGATCCTAAACCGACGAACATAGACCTGTACGCTTTACGCATCAAGAGACAAGTGAACGACGCTCCGGAGGCCCCAAGGGACCGTGGATTACGTAGGTTACATCACTGAACATCTTTGCGTTGTCCCTTTCTGTTCTTTTTGTCAGCTCTTGTTTTTATTCAGGCCTGGCTGGGGGTTTTGGCTATTCGATATCAAGGCTATGTTTTCGGGTATTTCATGTATCGTCAAGCAGTGAGCAACCATACTGGGTATCGGTGTAGCAGAAATAAAGTTATAGGTTTTATAGTCGTCAATACATTTTTTTAATTTGGACGTATGATAATATTTTTGTGTAAACTGATACAATTTAAACTGGATTCTAACATGGCGAGAAGATGAGATTGCTAACAAGGGTTTCAAGTATGCTTTTCAATTGTTAATTTTTATAAAAAGCGGCGCCGGTACCATCTTAGTTAAAGCTTTTGAATACGTTAAACATGGTTTGGATCGGATATAGCTTATCTTACATAACATTTGAAAAAAACTGGGAAGTATATCTCTCAAAAATCACTGGCAACAAAATCTAAAAAAGGTTATGTCTTGGCCGTGAAAACAAAATAAAAGGCCTAGTTCAGGGAAGTGTGAGCTTCTTTGAGCAGCATTACTGAGGCATGAGTCGATGAGTTCGGAAAAAAGATTGAAGCCGAGTCTCCCACGCAGCTCGCTTGTTGTTGTAATTAAAAGTAGTGCTAGACCGAAAAGTGCGCAACATCTGATTTAACGGTAGGCTACAGGGTTTTTACGGAGAAGTTGACCGATTTTTAACAACTGTTAAGATTATTGCATTTAAGCAGAAAAATAAAAAATTGAATTAGTGTCGACCTGGAAAGAAATCGTATAATCAAACCAAATTGATAAAAAAGGAGTTGTGTTTGTTAAGTTTAACAAGCAATATGCATGCTGGCCATTATTTAGACTATTAGTAGCGGTTTACAAAAGCTAACTTTGTGTTTCCTTTGCTAGATAAAGTTCATGTTAGCGCACGCATGCGCACACTGTTTAGAGAGATTCGCTAATTAAATTCAATACTCGAAATGCATCATCAAAGGAAGATTTTTAATAAGCATAGTTTGATGTCGGTAATTAGCGGCACTAAAAATGTGCCTTTGGTGTTTTTTTTTTTTTTTTTTTTTTTTTTTTGTGATGTTTTTAAGTCTAGTATATTACCGGAACTTTGTTTATTAACATTTCTGCCGTCAGTACGTTTGTCGTCAGAAAATTCCGAGCTGAAAGAGAAAATTACTTACAAATAAAGTAAAAACGGTTTTCGAACATATTGCATCGACACAGAGCTTAAAAAGATCTAAAAACGGTTTAAAGGAACTCGATAATGCACCTAGCTGTAACGTGAAATTGTAGCAGTCAGTACCATTAGAACAATGGAAACAAAGAACTGATGTTCATTACATCAAGTGTAGCTTTCGATTAATGACAGCCATTCTACAACCAACAATTTCAGAGTGTGCAGTCCACCTGTCTCAGTAGCTCGTTATTGCATAAATATTTCTTCCATGCAATCTGGACATTTTCAATCATGATCTTGCGAAGTACGATCAAGAAAAAAACGAACCTATTTGAAAAACAAACACATGGTCTTCGTCTTCCGTTCTGACGTCACAAGTTTATTTTACAAGCAAATAAACCATCTTCGAATACTAACAACGCACTTGAAGGAAAATTAGAATATGAAAATTTAATACAAGTGTTACGGAAAACAAGCGTTATATTGCACTACAAGCTTGGCCTGTCTTTCAATTAGAACCTCAATGTAAATTGGCGAGGATGGAAGGCGAACACACATAAGAGAAATTGCTCTGTTATTTCTAAACAAAAACTTTGCTTATCACACTTAAGCTTCTGTAATATTTGTTTGTGAACTGATTGTTGATTCAAAAGATGCCGATGTAATTTTATATTCTATCATTAACAAACTGTTCCAATTTGGGTACGACACAATAATGCTAGACGTAACACAGGGACTACAACTCCTTACGGTGCTTTTCTATTCCTTTACGAACGTCACTAGCACGCTTTGACGTCAAATGGTCCTTTGGTCCACTTATACGTGAAATTCAACCGTGATAAATTGAATTTTTCATCTCATGACCACAGTGGGACTTGACAGAGATCTACTCGTTTGCGATTTTAATTGATGAGATGTTAGTGGTTGTATGACATTTGATAGCTTTTAATTTGAATTCCTTGTTCACAGACTACAGGTGAAATCATAACTCGGCAGTCAGTCTTTCGCATCGTCATTGTTTTGACATATCGTCGATTTGTCGTCAATGCAGTAACAATTCTACGAGCAGCAACTTGCTACAAAGTGGAAACGACTTTCTACTTTTACGACGCACTCGCATGCAGTTCATTCTGAAAATTTTTGGAAATTTCAAGTTACCGTCTTAATGCTAAACAGCTACATTCAGACTAGCTAGGCAAAGGTTCAATATAAAATTTCCGAGTCGTCCTTTGATAGACATTCTATAACAACTTTTTTAGTGACTTCATCATCAAAACTCAAACACGATCATTATTGCAGGATAGTTTTGAGACAGGATTGCATTGGGATCTGAGAGTTGAGTGAACGGCGCAACAAACTGCATCTTTATATTGAAAAGGCGTTCTGGTGCCTTTTTCCCTCCACAGAAAGGAATGGCGGCCGTGCCATTTTACGGTCTTAACTGAGAGAAATGTCAAACCGGAAATGTCAAGGTCTCCTCATATAGTGAAGGTATATGTACTTTCGGTTAACACTTAAAGAGAGATATGGAAAAGGCAGCGTAGGTGACACACCTTAGGAAGTCCTCAGTGGAGTTCTGTAGCCCGCTTAGCACAGTGACCAGGGTAAGCCCTTTGCTGTGTAAACACCGTAAAAAGCAGTATACAAAAACATAACAAAAGATAATTATCCGGAGTACACAAACTGTCACAAGAAAAGGATCTAATAGTATTTCATGGAATTATCGGAGCTTTTGATTCGATCAGACCATTTTGTTGATATGAATTCAACTCAAAGCTCCAACACTACTCTGAAAGAAGATCAAGGATCAAATCTGGATTTGATTATTACTCCTTTGCGGCGAAACTTGTTGGTCACTGCTCTAGCTTTAACTACAGTCGCCGTGTTCGTCGGCAATGTTCTACTCCTCGTGGTGCTTTACAAGCTGAAGAAGACGGCGAACCAACGTGTTATCACTATGTTTATAGCTAATCTATCAGTCATTGATTTGATGGTGTCGTTGTTTGTGTTGCCTATATCAATGGCTACATATTTATACGGCAGATGGCCGTTTGGCGAGGCGTTTTGCGCTGTGAATGGGTTCTTGACTATGGTTATTGGAATGACAGGGATATCGACAATGACCGCTATTGCAATTGATAGGTAAGTTATAATAATGTCACTGATTATTCACCACTATAGCTATTTTATTCGTACATATAGTTCTTTGAGAATCATTCTTTCAGCCATTGTTCAGTGCTGAGACGTCGATTCATGCATTTATTCTGCTGTCATTTGTTCATTTTTTTATTTATTTTTTTATTTTTTTGCTATTTTTTTCATACTTTGTTGGTAAGCTCATTTTTGAAGTTACCCGTTTGTTATTCCATTTACGTTTTATTCGTCTATACGGTATCTCTACATCCCGGTCTGTTTTTCATTTGCTCATTTGTTTCTTCATGCTATTATTGGTTACCTCACTTTTGAAGTAAACCGTTTGTTCTTTCAGTCAATAATTTCACATATGGTCTATTGAAACTTTTCCTGTATGACACTTTTTTTGTAATTGTTAAAAATAAAGGACTTTTTAGCAGCACGCTTATAAAACACGTTTGAGTTCTTCATTTCTTTACGCACGAAAAGCTTCAGTTTTTAACACTTTCCCACGCCTGTCTTTTGTATCAATGTACTTCTGATCCACATCTTCCTATAATAGCATACGTTTCTACACGTGGTAAAATTGGTGGAATGTGAACACGCAAAACTCGAAAAACATTTTATGGTCACTTTTATATTCAATCATAGGGGGTATGCTTCCGTTGAAAGATAAAACCCACATTTTAAGATACAGGATATCCTTCAATTCCCCTCCATAAAAACGCTGCGAATTCTCGTTCCAATTTAGAAAGATTTTCATTAATTCCATTTTTTTAAATCAAGTTTAGCATAATGTCAAGAACTGACATCAATAAAGCGCAAAACAACAAATTATTTACACGATTTGATTTTGCGACGAAGTACCAGCGAAAGTAATAGCGGTAGTCACAGGTGATCACACTTGGTCTGTAAATTATACAACAAAATGTGTATAAACCCAAGACCACTCGATTACCCTTTCTTACTGGCATTGCTGGGATAAATAAGTCCATACATCTATATTTTGTGTACTTGTCCTCGAAAGTTGAAACCTGGACTTACACATTTTTTTCATTTTTTAATGAAATAGAGATTTCCACAAAATAAAAAGATGATGAGATTCAAGATGCAAGCAGTTTGAGTTCCGAATATGTTTTATACGTTGCTTCTTGTCGGCACAGTTGACATTCATTTTTGCCGACTAAAGCGGGTTAACGAAACTAATTTCTGTACTTTGCCTCTACGCTAGGTCAAACATAACCCTTAAAATAAATGTGCCCAAAGAAATAACAAAGTCAGCAATCGAAAAAGTTGACATATTAAACCAACTGCAAAACATCACACATGTAATTGTATGGGCCACCGTTACCACCAAAAATACATTAATATGCAATGGTCCAGTTAATGATATTAAATGGTCCAGCATACACTTAAACGGTCTAGCTACCGATACCAAATGGTCCAACCTGTTATGTTAAACGGTCTAGCATATAGTGAAATGGTCCAGCATATACTTAAACGGTCCAGCTACCGATACCAAACGGTCCAGCTTGTTATGTTAAACGGTCTAGCATACAGTGAAATGGTCTAGCTTATACTCGAACGGTCTAGCTTGCGATGTAAAATAGCCTAGCTTGTTATGTCAAACGGTCCAGCTTATAGTGAAACGGTCTAGCTTATTGAGAAATGGCCCAGCATGCAATGTGAAATGGCCCAGCGTGCGATGTGAAATGGCCCAGCTTGTTGTGTCAATTAGCCTAGCGTGTCGAATAGCCTACGAAGTCAAATAGCCTACAATGTCGAATAGCCTGTTGTCAAGGTGGCCTACCGCAGAGTCCATAGCAACCATGTTGGTTAATGGTTAACTGCAAATATGATCTCTCATGTGTTACACCACGACTTGACCTCGTGGCGAGCTACGGTGGCTTTGTCCTAACAGCTGACGTAACATAAACGCTAAAATTTAGCTTTTCGTTGCCCAGATTTCATTGGTAACTATTGTAAATTTACAGAAATGAAGATTTTAAATTCTGCTGTGTGCTTTAACATTGATATACATAAATATATATTAATGTGTATATACACATAATATATGTAGATGTTTAATTAGTTATTAATAACATATTTCTAACAGTCACTTGTGCGGGATTGAATTCTCATTGTATTATCCTATTATACGTAAATTCACTCGTAATTTTGTAAGATTAAAAAAATTCACGATAAAAAATCCTAGTTTCTTCTTCTATTTTAAATATTACGCTTGTTTATCGTTACTTAGTCATCTTAGTTTGTTTACTTATTAATGTTCAATTATTTACTGAATTGACCAAACCGACTATCAAATCTTCAAACATACCAATACATGAATTATTTATAGTAAGTTCTGACAATTTTCATGTATTTCATTAAAAAACGATTTTTTTCTATTGTTAATGATATAGCTTTGAACAAACAATGAAGTGTAACGTGATAAGATAGTCAATAAAAAGAATATTACATAGGAAGAACAAGTAACGATTATTTTTTGTAGATTTTATTTATAAATTTAAATTCATTTGAATAAGTGATGTGTGACAATGACCCAGTTTCATATGTTTTTATAGATTTATTAAAATGGCAGAAAGCAACACCACGAAGGTAGCTTTAGGATGCATGTCTGTTAAATTAAAACGTTTATTCGTATATTTTAAATGCGTAATTTCATTGGTGCTTCTACGATCATTTAGTTTCCTGTAGATTGTACTCGTATCGATGATTTAACAATCTATACAGCAAATATTTGAACAATAATAAAATAGATATAAAGTATAAACAGAAGTGAATGAATATGCAAAGATATTATTGTAACTAAGTCAACAAACTAAGATGACTAATTAACAATGAAAGCCATGAGGTTTTCATGAGTTTCGCCTGAACATTAAGTTTAAACTCATTTTAGAATGTAAATGGACGCCTAAAAGACTAATTGTTTCTCTAAGTGTACTACGTCACTGATAGGTTTTTTGCAAGAATATGTAGTTTTGATCATATGCTAGTGGTATGATCATAAGCGACCTTATAAAAAGGTTAGAAGCTATTTGTAAAACTGATGAATAAAAGAATCAAAACTTAACTCATTGAATATTAAGATACATGCAAGACGCATCGCAGAGTTTTGAATCGTTTCAGTATAGTATTTTCACATAATATGGTTAAAGCTTAAAGTAAATTAAATTAATGCACAGTTTGCATCTGGGTAAGAATATAATTTAATGTTTGTCGTTATTGAAATGAACTTATTCAAGAAAATAAAGAAGGGGACTACTAAGTACTATGGCACCGCCGAACCCTATTACTTTAGTCCGAGCTTCAAGTTTATATTACACAAAACTTTCTTTTCCGGACATTTATACCCCAAAAGTAAGTACATTATTAATTAGATATCAAATATCTCAAGAGCAAAGACGACCTCTAATGAAACGATCTGGACAACGAAAAGCTAGAATTTAGCGTTTACGTATCTGTTTCAGTTAGGACAAAGCCACTGTAGCTCGCCACGAGGTCAAGTCGTTGTGTAACACATGAGATATCATATTTGCAGTTAACCATTAACCAACATGGTTGCTATGGACTCTGCGGTAGGCCACCTTGACAACAGGCTATTCGACATTGTAGGCTATTTGACTTCGTAGGCTATTCGACACGCTAGGCTAATTGACACAACAAGCTGGGCCATTTCACATCGCACGCTGGGCCATTTCACATTGCATGCTGGGCCATTTCTCAATAAGCTAGACCGTTTCACTATAAGCTGGACCGTTTGACATAACAAGCTAGGCTATTTTACATCGCAAGCTAGACCGTTCGAGTATAAGCTAGACCATTTCACTGTATGCTAGACCGTTTAACATAACAAGCTGGACCGTTTGGTATCGGTAGCTGGACCGTTTAAGTATATGCTGGACCATTTCACTATATGCTAGACCGTTTAACATAACAAGTTGGACCATTTGGTATCGGTAGCTAGACCGTTTAAGTGTATGCTGGACCATTTAATATCATTAACTGGACCATTGCATATTAATGTATTTTTGGTGGTAACGGCGGCCCATATACTTGCTACTTTTTATGTTGTACAAACTCATTCGGCTTTGAGTTTCTTAACATTTTAGATGTTTCAGATCTTTTTTCAATAATTACTGAGTAACTATGGTATATTAGCCTGTTTTTATAAAAGCATTTCATGATATTTATATAGATGTTATACTGATATTTATTTGGAGCATTATAATTACACTTTTCAAAGGAGTTATCAACTTAAGCCTAGAACATTACAAAATTACTTTTAGTGAAAGCTTCTATAAATCCTCTTACAGAATAAGTATTTATAGATGCCTTCACAAAAAAATTTCCCTTTTTTGATTTCAAGAAAAATACAATAGCGCCTGAGTATTAATTAGCTACTGTATCGTAGCGGGATCGTAACCGTACCGTTTCCCAATCATACGAAAACGACTCCATTGACGTCTTATCGCTTGCATCATACAGATCTCCCCGCATTCATACTTTATATAGCTAACAAACTTAGTTTATTACATTTTTACCTATACAAATGACACCTCTCCAAATGTCAAATAGAAACTAGAAATGCACCATGACCTAATTCGTTTCCAGTTGATTCCCTCTTTCTGAGGACGGGTCAGCACCATTACAGAGAACTCTACTAGAGTCGTTTTTAAATGCAGTGAAAAACGGCACAGTCGCGTGTAGTAATAATAAGATATGCAGACACATTGGATTGTTTAGTTTGTGATAGAAATACAATTACGATGCAATACGAATACGAAATCCGCTCTGCAGTACTTGCAGTGCTTGCAGAGTTGTTTGGACGTGAAATCCAAGAATTTTAAAAAAAGGAAAGCTCACATACACATTTGGATTTACCTATTTCCCGTGTCGCGCTAATTGCTTCCCAAAAAATCCCGTAATTTATTTTTTGAAAGCAGCGGAAAGATGAAAGGTTTATCACCTAGAATACAAGAAGAAGAAATATGATACATTACATGCATGCGATAAAGTGAAAATGTAAAGTTACAATGGTAACAAGACGGAAGGAAAATATCAAAATACATTATAATCTATTCCATCACGTCTTTTGTGTCAAAATGTTAGAGTGCACGCATTCCAATTAAATGAAAATTCAGCAAAAACCCTAATGTGATTTATGAAAAATAAAATAAGTGAACATAAAATTCACCAAAGTCCACAGAGATTCAACAAACTGATCGTAGCCACCAAATCTGCCTTCAAGATCATCTGATATCCATACCACAATCATCATCATCGCTTCATCTACATGTTTTTGTGACTCGCTAATGGCTCCCTTATTCGTGAAATATATCCCCGCTATTACCATCGAAGCGTAATGCCCAATTTGTCGCGTGCGATTTGTAGTATACAACAAGTTGCAACCACTAAAACTAATCGCACGCGCTCTAAAATGTGTTTTAGAATGTTCTGCGACTAGTTTCAGAACGTTTTGAACCTCACGACATAGTTAGTAGAGGGGACCCTCTACTAACTATGCTCACGACTAGTCGTATACTAATAATCGCAAAGAACAAATTGCACCATGTAAATCAACCTTATGAGTTATTGTTCTTATGTGCAAAACTAACCATTAAAAAACAATCATGCATGCAGTTACAACTTAAACTGACTAAGCAACAAATTTAAACATTTTCAATTTTTGCACACAACAGATAAGGAGTTGCCACGCCTACGTCCACTAGAAGACACTTCTAGCAAAAATCAAGCCGGAGGCACTCATTGAGATACAAGAGCCGATGATGTAACTTTGTATAGAAAACTCAGACATTTTCGAGACTATCTAATTTTAAGACGTCACGGTCACGTTTACGGAAGAGAACTCTCTTTTTATTACATGGTTTTGATAGATCCAAAGACAGTAATAAAATAAACAAGGAAATAGTGACTGTCAAGATAATAGCAATTCTGTTCTAGTTTTGATGTTTTGATAAGTACAGTTTCCATATCGTGAAAGGTTGATCTGTTTGGGTAAACATAGACCTACTAAACAAACAATATAGTAGGAACTATGGCTCACGTTCCCTTACCAAAAAAAACTTCAAAGATATATAGCTTTATTGCATAGTATACATATAACAGATAACATATCTCTTTTATCTTTATTGAGCATTTTAAAAACTCATCAAGGTCATACTCAAATATACTTACATGGACTGATCATTTAGCGCGCTTTTTACGTAAAATACAGATATTTGATAGTAGATTACTGTTTTTTTCCTCACCTGGAACTGATTACTATGACTTGTTTACTTTGATATAAACTCAAGTATCTGTACTTCTAATAAATCGTCATGGTACTTACTGAGGCCCAGTTAAGGAGTTCTTTATAGATTCCGGATCTCTGACGAACGTTCATCCTTTCTTCTAGCTATATTTACTTATTTTGAGGCCGGTGCTTACGTAAAAGAACATTTGTCCAAGGCCACTGATGAGTGATACCATTTCTAAAATAATGAATAATAAACCAATTTCGCTTTTTTCTTTATACTGTATTAGTCTACACTGCAAGTTATATATTCTTTTTTATTTAGAACATTGAAGGCTTTGTATTAACTCTTGTTATTCTTTCCCTGACATTGAGGCTAATACAGCGAAATTGAACTCAAGTATTTTCAAAGCAAAATAGTACACGTGAGGAGTTCAACTGATAAATCACTCATTCTCATTTTATAAATACTACTAAAACCCCGAATTCAGGGGCCGGAGGGACTTTGCCACCACCCCACCCCCACTTTTTTCCCCATTATTATATGTAAAACAAAACAGTAACAAACAAAAACCTTCTCATTATCTCGTTTTTTCATTTTTTTATGTGTCCATAAAATAAAAAGTACTGGCTCCCAATCGACGTATAAAACCATTTACACATCGATTACGACATCTTTTATTTTCATAACCGAGGTCACAAAATTTATGGCCAGCTTATAAGCCCCCTTCCCACCCTGCGAGCCGCTACGCGGCCCCTGTTTTTAAGGCATACCGGTGATCCTGGATCCAAGCTTCCTGATTGTTCAGTTTTAAATATCCCGTATCCTTACCTACCGATTCCCAAATCCGAATAATAATGAATTCCGTTTGTGTTTCTTCTACAGATATCGAATCATAGTACTACCCGTGAGTAAGCGGTTACTCCCACATCAGGTATACGCAATACTGGCGTTCATCTGGATATGGGCAATAATACAAGCCACCCCTCCCCTACTGGGATGGAACAAATATACGTTTGGACAAAGTAGTGCGCTATGTCGTGCCTCTTTTACGTTGCGTGACGGATACATCGAGACTCTGTCAATAATTAGTTACGTTATACCTCTTATCACAATGACGTACTGTTATGTCATGATCTACATCAAAGTGAGACAAAGTAGACAGAGAGTAGAGATGTGGGCGCAGTTTACTCAGAATGTCTGGCTAAAAGCAGAGTGTCGTACAGCTAAGATAGTGTTTACTGTGCTCTCTGTGTTTGTAATCAGCTGGACGCCGTTCATCATCGTGTACGCTATCAATGGTGTAGGTGAGAGATTTGGATCATGATCATCATCGGTGATTTCTGCCACCGTTGTAGTCAACATTTTTATTATTGACATTACTATCCTTATTACCTGCTGAATATCGTTGTCATTATCACCACCAAGACGATTTACCTCGACTTCATCAACAACATCATGACTATCCACATCATTGTTACTACCACGTACCACCACCATCACCTCCATCGTTATCACCACAACCACTGCTATCGTTATCATCAAAGACACCGTCATCATAGTCAGCATCATTGTACGTTAATACCACGTACCACCATCATCACCCCCATCGTTATCACCACAACCACTACTATCGTTATCATCAAAGAAACCGTCATCATTGTCAGCATCATTGTACCAGTTGTACGTTAATACCACGTACCACCATCATCATCATCACCCCCATCGTTATCACCACAACCGCTACTATCGTTATCATCAAAGACACCGTCATCTTTGTCAGCATCATTGTACGTTAATACCACGTACCACCACTATCATCATCATTCCCATCGTTATCACCTCAACCACTGCTATCGTTATCATCAAAGACACCGTCATCATTGTCAGCATCATTGTACGTTAATACCACGTACCACCACTATCATCATCATTCCCATCGTTATCACCACAACCGCTACTATCGTTATCATCAAAGACACCATCATTATTGTCAACATCATTGTTGTACCACTTTCATTATTATAATCATCATCACCCCCATCGTTATCACCACTACCATCTTCATCATCGACATCATCATCATCATCGTCACCACCTTCGTTTTTTTCATCATCATCATTATCACCACCTTTATCATCATCTGTCATCATCAAGAGCATCATCGCTGCCATCATTATTCTATTACTCAGGGACCGCCACACACACACACACATACACACACACACACACTTTTTAGCGCTAAAGAATAGAAATACAAATAATCCAAATAATAATTATCCTCCAAAGTTTTTTTCTTCTTTTTGATAGTATCATTTTTTTAAATATGGATGCATGCCGTGGATGCATTGTTCTTTGTGACCTAAGAAAAAAGGGATTATCATTTGGCTATCAGACCCCCCCCCCCCCCCCTCACACACACACACAAACACAAACACTCACTTTTCAACATACTCCTCGGTCCCTGTGACTATGTACTATTAAATCACCAACACCACCATCTTCGTCACTCTCATTAAGCCATTATCTTTACAAAGCGTTTTCACCCGTTTCTTTCTGTAGGTAAATCGATCGTTCCATTAGCAGCATTCCGGTTCACTGGTTGGCTTGCCTCGACACATTCAGCTTTTAACCCGGTCATATATCTCTGTATGAACCAAAAATTACGGGTGGTCTTGAAAAATATGCTGCCATTCCAAAGGGAGAATGCGATCGATAAAGGAATTGAAATGATTGCATTTGGTAATAAGAAAGCTGGCAAAGAGCGAAGAGCAAATAACGAAGATCAAGACTAAAAAAAATGACTAAAAGAAAGTGTAAAGCATTTATTACAAATTTGTTAGCTAATGTTCGTTCAATGGAATCGCACTGGTAATCACAGCAAGTCTTATATATAGCTATAAAGAATCAAAATACTACGTCAGCTAGTACGTATATTGTATATATATCATATATTATTTGAATTGTAAGATAATGTTCTTATTGAAATAATATATTAAAATTGTATAGGAAGTCAAAATCTTCCCATTCCTACTCAACCACTATAAATAAGTCCCATTTCTTTCTTTCGTATTACTTTCAATCTAGATAACGTAGATAGAAAAGACATTCATAATTCCATGTAAACAAAAGGTCATAAATTCTTTAAAAGCTTTTTGGATACATTAATGTTCAACCCATTCTTTTCCAAATACAGGCCGAGTACTCCCATTGGATCGGGGGGCTGTATGAAATGATACGGCTCACCCCCTGGCGTGCTCATCTCAAGAACATTGAAACCAGAATTCGTTTCTTTTATCTGCCAAAACAGATTCTCAAACTTTGTCGTCACTTCGACCTCAGCAATGTGCAGATTTCTAATCGCAGTTCGAGGATTTAGTGATAAGCTTTCCAGTATTTTATAAGCTCCGTTTGTAGTAATTACATTGAATCCTACGTGTAGTACTTGCAGTGTTTCGTTGACCTCTAAACCGCGCGAAAGACTTGTAAGTCCATGATCAGTTATGTGGTTATTTTCGATGTTTAGCTCCAGAAGTCGACCATTATTTTCAAGACAATCTGAGATGCACTGCGCTCCATCTTTTCCTATTTCGTTCCAGCAGACATCAAGGTTTTCTAAAGTTCGATTCACCATCAGTCCACAACAAAGATGTTTAATTCCTTCGTCTCCAAAATAGTTCCACCCCACAAGAAGTTCTTTTATTGAAGTATTTTTACTTAGCATATCACCAAGGTATTTTCCCGCTTTACCTCGAAATGCATTATGTCTCAAATCCAATATATTTAGCTGATTGATAGTTTGAATGACATTGCATAAGAATCGTATATCTTTGCAACTCAAGTTATTTCTTGCTAACACTAAATGAGTGAGTGTGTTGTTGTAAGTCAGCATATTCGCTATAGAATCAATTCCTTCTATTTCAATTGAATTCTCCGCTAAATTGAGCTCATAAACCGTTTTGTTTGTCTCTAGAAAACCAGCAACTGCGAACGCTCCTCTGTTTTGAATATTGTTCAATGAAAAGTCCAAACGACGTATATTTGAATTTCCCGCCAAGACTTCGACAAGCGCGGACGCGCCGCGCGGGCCAATTCCAAGATTTCTCAAATTAACATCTGTCTCACCACGTGATAAGCTATCCATGAAATACGTCATCGCAAATGGCTGTATTCCTAAATTGAAGCATTTGTGAAGAAAAACTTCTTTGTCTGATAAATCATAAACTTGACAGGCATCTTGCACATCTTGGTCCCTGTCTTGTCTATCAAGACGGTATATTTTCTCGGGACTTTCAGGTCGAATAAACACGTTGTCTTCCTCTTCTTCTTCTTTCATTTTCTTGTCATACTTGTCCAGCACTCGATTCAAGTTGATGAGTAAGTTGGTGTGACTTACTGCCTTTCCCTGTAATTGTAAATGAAAATCATCAGGTTGTGTGAGAGAGAAAAACTTTTTGGTTTCTCTAAGAGGAGATTGCACAGTTTTCCTGTCCGCCATAGTGGAATACTCTCGAAGCTTTCGATTCATCATGGTAAATATTTTTCTAGTCATTCGACTTTGAGTATAAACATTGGTCAAAGGTTTTCATATCCTCTTGACTTAGAATTGTATATTATTAAACGACTAGAAGTGCACTGGCGACTATCAGCAGTTCAAACTGTTTCTGATGCCAACAAGTTTTGAAACACTAAAGCATGTATAGTAACCCAATACGTATGTTGTCAACACGTTACTAAGAGATTGTGACCCAAGATTATAATATTTTAAAATATTCTGAAACAATTTCACAGAAGTCAGACAATCACATGGCGTTTTCACAGCATGGAATAAAACGCCTCATCGGCTACAATAATCGGATTTAGCAGTTAACTTCGGGTCTTTATTGATTTTATACAAATTGTACATTTTATTAGTTCAAATAGACTAACAATTTGACCTTTAATATGAAAAGTCGTTTTGTATTTATATTGTGGTCTTGAAACTTGTCTCTTATGTCAAATAACTTAACGTCCACACTTGGGTGGGTTCAAAGTACGTGAAGGTATTACACAAAATGATTGGGATTCCTGTAGTAAGAAATTATTACCTAACTGGGCCTCCTGTAGTACATGCACTTCACAAAGCATTTGGAGGGAGAGTTGAGTGAGTGGGCATAACACTACTTTGCCTTTGCCAAATCATATACTAATGTATAAAAAGGTTTAGGGATGACATGGGGCATGTGAAAAATTTAGTACCGAGGGACGCAATTTCCAGAATTTGCAGACACTAACTACCCGAATGAAAACAAACATTGTATTTTTTTCACAACCATGAACGTGATTTTTTGCATGAGGCATGTGTATGATACTTTTTTTTGTTCAGGGTCCTGCAAGAAATTTCTTTTAAATCCCATCCCCCCCCCCCCCCCCCCAAAAAAAAAAAAAAAAAAAAAAAAAACCTAAATTGAAGTTGTCATACTGCGTCACACTATTTCGTAATAGGACAATTTCGGAGCTAGTGTTAGCCTCCTCCGTAGGCAACTCTTTGCTACCTTTAAGAAAAATCGGTTTTTCTCTAGAAACAGTTGAAAAATATGTAGGTAAATTAGACACCGTAAAGGAATGATGGTGATACTGACATTTCGGACGTCGGAGTAATAATACAAAAAACTCCAAAACTTCATCCCTTTACGGCATCTAATTTACCTTTACATTTTACAACTTTTTGTTGTGATTTGAAATCTTTTATTTTCTGTCTATATTCTGTACATCAGTGGATCTATGTCCGGTACACGACTGAGGATGTCCGAAGTTGCTACAATCCGGTACGAAAATGTTTTAACTAAATGTAAATATACGTCAAATGTATATATTTTTGACGCTACAAAATCTAGTTAGTGTTAGCAATCCTTTCATTGTAATTACTCTCTTTCAACTCTCGTTAAGAAGAATTAAAAGATCGAATCTGGAAGGTATATGCATGGAACAACAAAAAAACAGTTGAGTCCCTTATCATAACAATAACATATATAATTGTATAGAAGATATAATCCTACTATTGTGTAAATGCAGCACTACAACACTATCATAGAGGCATCATCAAATCATTATCACCTTCGACAGTAAGGACAGTTTTGTACAACAAAGATATCCTGAAATAAAAAAAAAAAGGAAAAATTCGTATTATTTAGAAATTTTACCCGATTAGCAAGCAAGGTACCTATAGCTGTGATCCAAATGTTTCATTGTTTAAAAGTCGCAGGCTAGCATTAAAGAAAATGGAAACAAATGCAAAATCGATATAGACTGACTATATCGGAGATATGTCAAAACATTCTAAAACTTTTAGAAATGGTATTTAAAGATAACAAAATTAAACCTTAACGGCGCATTAAACTATCAACTGAACGAATCTTAAATGTTTTTCCTGCTGAGGATTTTCAATGTTTGTCTGAGAGAAATAAAAACAATTTAAGCCTCTTTTTGGACTTTCTTTCTCTTTCCTATGAACCAGTTTGTAACGAATTCGTTGTGAATTATATCTCTTTAAGTCAAATTTTACTGGTTGGTTTCTTTATGTCATAGTCAAAGAGAACTTAGCTTGAGAAATGATTAAAAACATTCAAAACAGCTGTCTGCATTACGGTCTAGCAAGTGAACCGCAAGCATAACGCTCTCTTTTCTCTCAAACGAAAAAAGAATAGCGAGAGAATAAAAAATAGAACTAAAATCTTACCAATGAAAAGTGATGCCTTTGACGTGAATAAATGCAATTGAATCGAAAAAAATACCAGTAATCGGGAATTTTGTCTCTTTTTCCGTCTTCAGTCCCGATATAGAGTGACAAGTAAAATATATTGAACAACTACAATGTTCATTGTCACCTAGCAACAACGGTTTGATACAATTAAAAAGAACTCTGTGTTTGGCTGCTTTTTTCCAGTTTTATAAGATTTCAAAGCGCGGTATCTTTTATCGTATTTGTGAAACGGAACAAGAATAAACAGAGGATATTGCATGGCGGAGATAATATTACGTTGCATGGGATATTTATTTTCAAGTACAGGAAATTTGCATATTGTATTTTTACGTGTGAAAATATCGTATTCTTAGTGCTCAAATACGAGCGCCACACTGGTATTGATTGGACTCGCGCAAGTCGTTTAATACTTTAGCTAGTGCTGCAGAGAAATTTGGGGGAGGAATCGCTTTTCTCAGACCTTCCGCCCTACCCACGAATCCCTATATAAAGTTTTACTCACACCACTTTTGTGCGGATATTTTATTTTTAAAAAAATGATAAGAAATGAAAGAGAGATAGCGGTAAATTGAGTTATTTTGGCAACGAAATGTGATTGGCCAAATAGTAGGAGGCGCGGTTGCATCGTCAAGCCTGGTAACAAGCGAGCAATCGAGCAAGCTAAAAAAATAGCAACCTCGTCCCAAGGGCCAACCTTCTCGCTATTATCAAGATGGCCGCCATCTTGTCTAAAGCGAGAAGAAAGGCCCTGGGGACGAGGTTGAAAAAATAGTTGTTTCTAAAAATAGTACAAGTGGGGCTTCTGATTGGACCTGGGGATAGTTAAGTTCTCTTATCTCATTTTCTCTTGTTGCAAAGGTTTAGAAAATGTTATATTTGATAATAACAACGAATATGCCCCTAACTTTATCGTCAAATGACTGGAACAGTTTGTTATAATAGTCTAGCAGCTAAATTCATGGCTTCCGGTATCGGAAGAAAACGAGAGGTCTGGGTACGAGATTGGGGTCGACGTCTTATTATCAAAAGTTTGAAATTATATAAGACGTTGCTCATTTTTATTTTGTTTTAATAGCTCTGATATTGTGAAAAAATTTAAAATAAAACAAAGCATTTCTAGAAGAAGAAGAAAAAAAACGGAGACTCGAATCCTTGAATTGCAGTTTACCAATAGAATGTATATTTCGTTCCCGATCTTATCACATTTTCACACTGTTTTAGATTTATTTTTCCATCCCGGAACAATCTCGTTCCCTGAATCATTCTTTCGCCCAGCGTCTCGAAACTGAGTATGAGATTGAACCCGGAAGAGAACCGTCCACTGGGCCATACTCTGTGAACATCTTGAGCTCAGCATTGCTCAGTATATCTTATCGAAAAACATACAGGTACCCATTGATTGATGTACTAATTTCGCACATACCGATACGGGTAACCCTTCAAAATCAAATCATCCTCGTAATGTTCTCAAATAGTTTAGTTGTCTGGTTGCTTTTATGTGAATTAGTAAGATTTGTTCTTCAATTCGTGTTCGTGAAAGTTGACTATAGCCAATTTTTGAACCGTGAAACAAGATGGATCCGTCCCCCCCCCCCCCAACCCCCCCGTTTGTCATCCTGAACGGAGAAGCAATAAATATAGAATTTAACAAAAAGGAATCTGGAAAAGCAACTTATGCAATTTCATTATGAATGGGCACAAAGCTAAACTAAATATTTGTAACTCAAATTAATAAATGATTAGCTGAATTTATCAACAAAGCAAATAAAGCTCAAACCAAAGTTTTTTAGAAAGCATTTTATACACATGGGGAATTCTATAGACTTGTTTGTGGTCCTGAATGAGAAGCAACTTTAATTACCGCTGAAACTGTTTAAATAGCCAACGCACGCTTCTAGTTAAATATATTTATTTTTTTCATTTTTATGTTGAATTTTGTTAATACAAAAAACTTCATAAATCTTGGTTAATTTTGAGAATGGATATCAGATTTTAATTTAGAAAAATCATCTAAAATCGATCTGTGTATGATTGCTTGGTATATATGCAGCCGGACGTTTTTGTAATTTTTGAGTGGTACGTCCTGTGGTTTCACTGTGTGACACTTAAGATATGATTTCATTTTGGTTAAATTAATAAAACAGTTTTATATCCAGCTTGAAATGCAAATGAAAAACATGTCATAAAAAATACACGCTTTGTCAAAAGAGAATTAAAACGGGTCTACGTCAAGAAAGTCCGAACGAAGGACATGGAAATCCGATTATTTGTACATTTCACATTTTACATTCGTTCAGCTTTACATCATTTTCATCTTCTCTTCCATTCAGTCATTCGTTTTTTCATAACTAAAACCGTTAACTTTAAATAATTGATGTCGTTCTAGAATTGACCAAAAACAAAGTGCTCTCAGAATTAATTGAGCTTTTAATGAGCAGAACAGTTAAAAGATAAAACAGATTCCTTCTTTATTTCTGAGCATTTCATAATCGCGAATTATTGTACTCCTCTGCAGATTCTCTTTATTCAGATAGAGTCAAATATGAATAAATTAATGATGGACGAATGACCAATATATCTTTTTCGACATTTCATAATGGAATTAATTTAGATTGATTTCAACACTGATGTTTCACGTTTCACCCATCTAAATTTGGATTTCTGAACCTGTTCTAGGATTACTGGAGAAACTAAAATGACTGAGCTATGAAATGTACGAAACCGACAATTTGAAGGTTTGTTGTAAATCTGTTTGCATCCAATCAGTATATGTCATCTACTATTCTATTTCATGCACTGGCCATACATTTCTCACTGAAAAGACCAACGAACTAGAAAATGAAAGTAATAAAATAAAAACCGCTTACCGTCATTATAATTTTCAGATGGCGGTTTCGTTCTTTTTGTGGCTCTATAGATTACACCATTGAGTATTTGAAGTGGAGAAGTTACTTTGCATTCAAGGTTAAACTGTGTATGTAAACACCGCAACCTTAAAATACATCATATTTGCATTCAGTTTGGATTTACGAAGTGCTTAATTCGGTGTAGTTACTACGTAAGTACTATCCCCAACAAACAACCAAGTTGATTAAATGAGGATTTTCACAATAACACAATGACAACAGCTAACATAAGCAGGAAATATAATGATGGAAAAAAACGTTCTTTTCAATTTTGTAATGATAGTTGTTATGGTGATAATATAAAATGACTTGTTTTCTTTGTCTCACGTAAGACAGCTGATTGGTTTATTCATTCATACTGGAGGCTGGGACGCTAGCCCTTCTGATCACTGGTATATCCAGTGGGGACTTCCTTGAAAAGTGGGTGATGGGTTCAAATCCTATAAGGTACACATAAATTTAATTGAGATACTGATTCAGACCAAAGGTAGAAAGGTTTACATTAAACAACAACGGGGGACGTAAAAGAACGACTGAGGACGCAGGCCTCGACCATCTTCGGTGATGGGCCTACACTAATACACACCAACTACTAATCAAACTCATGCTTGTAAAACCGGATTACATACTATAAATATTAAAGATTGTAAAGCGCATTGAGACATTAGGTGAAATGCGCTTTATAAGCATTACAGATCACATTAAGCACAGCTTTTACCTTATAAATACCAAAAAATACTTGTTGGTATCAAAAATACATTACAGTGAGGACACTCGAACCGTGAACACTTTGTGTGTTTTTTTTTTTTTTTTTTTTTTTGACACTTTTTTTAACATGCATCTTTCGAGTGAATCTATTTAAAAACATTTGAATTTTGATAATTCAGTGCATTTGAGTTCAGTCCTACTTTTTCAGAGAATTTGAAGCAGTAGAAAGCTCAGAAAATAAAAAGCCAAATAAAGACAAGTGTTCACGGTTCGCGGGCCCTCATTGTAAGTATTCTCATAGTATGAATTCGGGTAGTCTTCCGCACAAAAATTAAATGCTTTGATCTGCCACTGAAAATTGAGAGAAACAGTTTTCTAATTGTAGTATGTTTTAAGACTTTTTCAAAAACAGGGACATATAGCACTTTATACGTTAAATATTTTTGCGTTTACACATTTATTTTTTCTACTGCATGAGGCTTACGTTCAGTTTTGTTTGTATCGCCAAAAGTGGAGGTACACATTTGATTTCAGATTTTTGCCTCACCACTTGCATGGGCTTTAAAAGGGGACAGTTTCGTGAAACAAGGACGGGTACTCCCTGATATAGTTACTATATGGGAATATAGCTTACCACTTTACTAAAGGAAAAACAGAGGAGAAACAAGGACGGGTACTCCCTTGATATAGTTACTATATGAGAATGTACCTTACCACTTTACTAAAGCATATGTTTTTCAGGAAAAATATGCAGTTTGTTGTGGTGCCTTTAAACAAAAACAAAACTCCCTGACAGTCACTTGAGGTACTTGCAGTGTTCGACGGTTGCCAGCGTGGATTGTGTAACTATCGAAAACAACTTAAAAACTCACTTTTTTAAACCAAATGTGTTTAAAAGTATTCAATATCTAAGTACATTTATTTTTAAAAGACTTTGAAAATGATCTACAGATTGAAGTAATTTCTGAGCGTATTTTCGAACTCATACAAATATTCTAATCTGCCATTCTAAAATTCGATGACGTCATCATCTAGTCAATCCACAGAAAATGCTATTGGGCTACCTGTGCATCAAACAGCTGTCAACATTAATCCTGATTGCCGGATAACCAACAATCGTGTTATATCAATTCAATTTCTCGCTGGCCGAAGAGTGTTTTTTTATTCTTTTTTTTTTTTTTTTTTTTTTTTTTTTTGACAGTTTCATTCTTAAAAATGCTGATCATTATTATTGTTTTTATTTGGCTTATTTGTTCTTGTTTATTAGTGATTTTGTAAAAAGTTATGGAAAAATTGTTTTGTAGGGGTATCAAGGAAGTTTCAAGTGACAGACGTCAAAACATCTTCGGTGGGGGGAGGGGTGGATAGTATACCCTGGATCATCTTGGTTCTTATTTGGCTATTTGACTCATGTGACTCGTTTTGGGTCGTTTTGGCTGGTTCCCGCTATATAACTGCGGGCTGGCTATATCTCTGAGGCCTGCAGTATCTTCGCGTAAGCAGTCCTTTCATTTATTTTCCGGGGCATAATTCCCAGGAACGGCGGAACAGTTTTTCAATAGGTGGGGATTGGGAAGAGATGAGGGAGGGGGCTCAATTTCATAACAATTTCTTATCGACCCTCCCCACCCCTATCATTTATCTCCAAAAAAAATAATGATGATAATAATAAATAAATAAATAAATCTTATCAATCAATTTCAGAAAATTGGGGTTTGGGGAGGATCTAGCCCCCAAAGCGGAAAATGTGGAAAAATTAAATTTCTACCTACAGGCTCTGCAAGGAAGAAGATGCAGGAAGTCGCATCGCCTATGACAGGCTATTTTCTGGTTGGATGCCCTGTTGTTGAATGAACCGCGTCATCGACAAGACAATTTGCATTTAGTTTATACTGCAGGATTAAGAATTTGTTTATTTAGTCTTTGCTATCCTGAAAATACAGGCCCCCTACTGGGATTTCATACCATTGAAATTCAAAAACAGAGTTACATCAAACAGCACAACTTAGTTTCACAACTGGCACATTCGACTTCCTAGTTGATTAGATTGACGTAGCTCATGACGTAGCAGTAAATGTCAACGTTATATGTCATGTAGACATGCTAACTGTCACGCAAGAATCTGATAGCGGGAAGATCAGGTTCGTTTCATTTTCAAGTGTTTATAAAGTATTTTGAGTTATTTTCGCTACCATACTGTAAGGATGTACAATTCTGAAATGTAAAAAGGGCTATGATATAGCTTCAGTAATACAGAAAGGGTGAACTTGGTTACGACAAATTAAACTGGAATAAATTGCTGAGACGAGCTGTTATGTATATTTAAACAAGAGAAGCTTGAGGCGGAACTTCAGTTTGCATATCATATATATTGTTATGCTATATATAGCAACTACTTCAGGGAAATGACGAACTGAATCAATCGATATCACTTTAATCCCGTTCAGTGTGAAACTGCTAAAAAATCGTGTCAGTCTAATTTTTGATTTCCTTATTTTTATTGATTTCAAGAGATTGTGTAAAATTTGAATGAAAGATTATTGTGGTTCGCAACTTAATCAAATTAAACAAAAAAAGGATTTGAACTGTTTGTCATGTCTACTTGCGAAACCCACATTGCGTTACTAACATGCCGGTATATTGCGTGACGATGACGATCACACCACTCCATCGTACGATTGTTGATCAACAAACGAACAGACAACATTCAAGGCCATTCAGTCAACATAAAGTCTAAAGAATATTGTTAGTAACACTAACACATTCTGTTATTTCTAGTTTTTTAAAAGAAGAGAGAAGAAATTTAGAAAACCGTCACTTTCCGTCAGAGCTTCAGATCTGCATCTTATTACACATGTGCCTAAAAAAAATACCACCATAGATTCAACAACGATCACAAAGGGTGAACAGATAAAAATGACTATATCGCATTTAAAGATGAACTTCAAAAAGGCAAAGACAAACATAGCAAAAGTTGGTAAAAATAAGCACAAGTCAAGGTAAGGTGCCTCATATTGACTATGGTTGGCTTTTTTAAAAAGCATGAAATGGTATATAGAGCCCAGTTTCTGCCAACAGTTGTCCAATACGAGCCCAGCTCATTTCTCAAAATCTGGTTTGTCATAAGGTCCATAAGAGTTGTGAAGTATGACTAACTAAGTTTATCAAAGTGTATTCCTTTAGTAGTTCATTATATGAGTAGGCCATATACATTTTTTTGATATCTTTGTCTACGCGTACTTTTCACTGTTCCATCTGGCTAAACCACTATATGGTTGTTCACCAAGTGCGTCGCAGTTTTTGCTTTAAAAAAGGCATTTCAACTTTTTTCTGTCAGTATTTTTTATTGGAGGCCAAATGCCTCATTGCCCACTAATAATGTTTTTAATATTTGGGACGTTTTACGGTGTACTAGAATGTTTTAACTGCCCAAAGTTTGACTCAACAACTTTTTTTTAAATGACTGAAAAAAAAACAACCGCAAAAAGACTAATTATATTATTGCCTAATTTATCTGAGCAAAAAAGAGAGCAACTGAACATAATTATCATAAATTGTCTATAAGAATCAGTTTGAAAAAAAGTTATCAAAAACTTTGACATGCATATTTTCACTCTTTTCCATCTATTTATCTATTCCACGAATAGATACGGAGCGGAAGTTTAATGAAACGGCTGATATAATTCTACATCAATCAAAAATATATTCAAAGGTCAATAGTCCTCAATCAATTTATTTATAATCGAAAAGTGTCAGGAACCGTTAATGAATTCATTCAGAGGAAACAATGAGAAAAGAGATGGTAACAAACTCGATAATAATTCTTTAGTTAGTATTTTTTGTGTGGCTAAAAATAAGTGTTCGACCGACCGGTATTCTCTATTTCTAAAGTCACGTATATAGTTTGCCAGAAGTGGTTGAAAATTCTTCTTAAATGATTAGAAAAAGTATTTTTACTGAACATTGATCATTTGATTTTGATTGATGGTTCGGCAGTTCAAACAGGAGTGAAAAATAACAGACTATCTGAGACTATTCTAAGCATAGTTCTAAGAACTCAAGTGATCAAATTTTAAAATATCAGTCATGCATTCATTCATCTGAATTGAATTTGATTTGCGCAAATTTTTCTAATTTCCGTAGACTAGAGAAGTTTTCAGTACTTAATGAAAAATGCGGTTTGTAAAAAAAATATATAGTTAATGCAGGAGATATTTAAACGGAATTTTATGCATCAGTTAGATCTGATTGTCTTTTTTCTTGTTTCCGTTGCTACAAGTGGATAGAAAAACTTGTTAATGTTGTATAAAACTATCTATTTGTATTTAAACAGCTTCCGAAATAATCTGTGAACGGAGCCACATTTTGTTTTTCGGATGGGAAGCAGAGAAAAATGTTTACATTTCTTACGCAATTCAGAATAGGGCTTCCTGTGGTTGCGCGTAGATTAGGAAAGAGGAAGATAGGAATGAAAATGGCGATGTGACCAAGAGTAGTCTTCTACCATACACAACTTATAATATTATCGCACAAAAAGTTAATATAAGTCTTCATTGACGATACGTACCTCCAATGGATACTGACCAAGGAAACAGCGAAAGAGAAGAGACGAAACCGGAAAATGAGGGAAATAAAGAGCGACCAAAATGCCTCGATCTCGAAACTAATTCGCGACAGAGCAATTTGTCCATCAGTAGCATTGGCAGTAACGAGAACAAACAAAACGAAAATAATGGAAATACTAGGTAATAGTGTAGTTTAGTACCTCAAGTGAATTGTACATGTGGGTACTTAGATTTGAACGAGTGTGTTGTTGTTGTGTAATTTTGATGTTTCTTCTTTAGGAAAGCGTCTTTGTCCCCATCACAAGAAGATGAAAATAATTCACAAACAGAACACGACAGGTATTATGAATTGTTTTGAACCTTCTACTCTACTATCGTCTTATCTTATTATGATGCTCAAAATAATTTCTTAATGGTACAAAAAAAAAACTCTGCTGTAGTTATGAACTTAAAATGAGTCGGACACCTCTACCGACTGAAAATGAAATTGGTTGCCCACAATATTTTCACGTTGATAATGACAACAAACAGCTTCTTTCCTGCACTTAAAATGCACTAATAAATACATCTATTTTTCACAGATTAAGCTTGGAGTCTCAAGAAATTGAAGAAATCGAGCAAAAATCTCAAAGAAGGTAGGAAATCACGAGGGCAATCGTTTAAAATTGGTAAAATTGATTGACATGATTCATGAGGTGTTGAAGAGGATTATGCTAAATGGATTTTTTTCACTTATTTTTTTTTATAAAAATATAAAATTATCCTATGTAGACGCTAAAGCTAGTTTCTTGACAATTTCATTTTTAGTTTCTTTTATTTCATTAGGAATTTTCTCTCTTTCAGTTTAAAACATTTTACTTTCTCATGTTCCAAAATTAATTATTATGCACTCTTATAATCTTAAAACACACACATATGATCCTGTATTTGTTTTTGTGCATTTTTCACGCCGAACATTAAGACAGTTTTTTTTATTATATATGTTGAATTTATACACAAAAACAGATGTGTACCACATGGAAAAAAAGGTCTTTTAAAAAATAAGTTTCTGAAATGTTTAATTATTAACCATCTCCAGCAAAGCCACATCTTCATCTTTCACTTAATAGCAATAAAAAGATTGACCGCTGTTTTTTTGAATATTAATTGTATACTGACTGCAACTAAAACAAATTCAAATTTCTACCTCTAATGTGCAACTTGAATTTCCTTCCGAAATCTTACAATATTTACATTTTTTGTACATACTTAGCTGAGCTTAATTTCGTCTAGCCTTGTTTTGTGGCCTTTAATCAAAAGTGTTTATCTCTTCTACATTTTGTTTACTTCTTAAGGTCGATTGTCACTAGGGAAGGAAGTGGAAAAGAAAAATGAAAGGTTTTCATTCTTCATTCTCTGCTTTCATCTCCCACTTAATCAATTTTCACATGTGCAGAAGTGTCTTTGAAATGTAAAGCCATCTCTTGTGTATCTGCTTGCTTCACTATCAAGAAACAAGGTTTAAAGATGAACTACTAGAAAAATTAAAGTAAAGAGTATATATATTAATTATTACTTATTATTACTAGCAGTGTTTATCTTCTGCTTTTATTTGAAAAACATTCACGATTTCTTTATAGCTATGTTTGGAATCTAGAATATCAAATAGGTTGTTTTTCATTTCAGTATGGTAATTGTTTCCATAATTGTAATTATACCTGTCTTTTCACTTTTCTTTTCACGTTTCATTATATTATTGCCCTAATGCGGTAGGTTTTACTGCAAAGGATCATGGTCATTGTAGGGGGTCAAATCAATGCAAATACTCTAACTTTTTAAATTGTTCTAAAATTCATATATTAATTTTGATATATTCACTCATATTGTGGGGTCGTATCCAGGATATCGAGAAAGAGGGGGCCGGCCAATTGAAATGGCATTTTTTTAACATTTTGGAATCTACATCATTTTTTTTATTCAACAAAAGGGGGGGCCGCTGCCGTATCGGCCCACCCCTAAATCTGCCCCTCTATTGTATACACAAACCGGGCCATTTGAGATTCTCTAGAGGCAAAATCCCTATCATGGACCATAGATATTGCAATTCTACTTCACATATACAAGCTGTGATGTAAAATGCTAAAGGGAAATCTATTTTCTATATTTTCAAAATAGGGCTTTCTCCTTGCATAATAGCAATAATTCTAATTATAGATATTTGATTGATGGTCAGACAGGCAAGCAGATGAAGACCACATTTAAAGAAAAAAAAATGCCTTTCAAAGTAGACAATAAACAAATGAAAAAAATTAATAAATTCAACAATGATACACAATGAGCAATAATTTTTATAGGCTTCAAGAAAATTTTTGTAGGCCTGAATATGATAATATGTAGATTCAAATAAAATAAAATAAAAATTGGGGTCCTGTATGTGTTATCTTTGAAGCTATGGCTTCAGAAAGGTCCCGGGGGGGGTACTCCCTTCAGATCTGGGTAGGGGTGTTCCGCTGGGATCCTGTAGATGTTACCCTGTTTATGACAAAAAATACCTAACTTCCATACCCTGTTTATGACAAATTACAATTGTTTACAAACATTATATGATTTGTATAAATATAACAATTCAGACGCACGTGCTGCTCTTATCTTTTTTTAAAGTCAACGATCTTATTCCTGCCGATTTCTTGAATGCAAAACAATTTCTCTCATTTTTTGGGCCCTGAGTATGACAGGAAGTTTGGATTAAATCGGAAATAGAGTAGAATTAGATACCCTGTTCATGACACCAAGGTCAAAAAACCATACCCTGTTCAGCGGATCATCCCCGTATAGTCGATATAGGGTAGTACCCCCCCCCCCCCCTCCCGGGAGAAAGGTGGAATTGCTACAGTACAGTAACAAATTGAAACAAAGTCACACAAAAGATATTTGTTTAAATTAAAAATGAGAATTAAGTGCCTTGCTTCTTGGGAGATTCTAAACAATGATAAACTCTGGTTTTCACAGCTATTTCTAATCTCTTTCTAGTTCTTTTTTTTACAAACCCATCAAGAATAAAGAATTATTAATCTTTATGAAAAAATGTGGACTAGAAGAAAAAGTCTGGGTAATCAAAAAATCTGGATAAGCGAGGTCCAGATAATCGAGGCTCGAGCGCAGCAAGGGTCTGGTAATACCTTGAGGACAAATCATCATATTGCATTCAGTACACGGTATACACATGTTAACAACCCAACCAAAAAAATTAAACAACAATTATAATAACCACTTAAATACATGTACTTTATACAACAGTTTGTTGTTTGGTTAAAAGATTAAAATGTCCAATGAGTCAAATGTTATTGTCAGTGGGTGGACAAAGTCAGTTCAGTCTTTATTCATTTAACATACTGTGGTTTAACTATTAAATGATTATGATTGAAGCAAGAAACATAAAACCAGCATTAAAATAAATTTAGAATTACTACATAATTATGCTTCCTGTTTTTCACATGATATGTTATTTTGATTCTTCCTTGGCAGGTGTTTTCAAAACAAGAATACAATTAATGCTATTGTTATGGCTACTTTATAGACATTTAGCATACTGTCATTTTGATAAATAAATGTAGCTCTTTCAGTATATAGATCAAATATATATATGCCAGTGAAGTCCAATATGATCAGTTGATTGATACGGGGGCAGTGCTGTTATTTTGATGATGAATTAATGACGGGCAGTCTTTAAATTTGAGATTTAATACAAAACTGTCATTTTCTTTGATGATGCTCTATATAATAATACAGCTTCTGTAAATTAAAGAAAGCATTGACAAAAGATGTCTGGAAACCCAAAGTGAGTGCTAAATTAACTTGAATCACTTGATTTATTACTAGAAATTATCATTTGAAAGCACTCAATGTCTACTGACAATAATTGGAATTATTTACTAAACTGGCTATATCTAAGGGCTTTAGGTACATTGCTTCCCCCTTTTTTGCTTTTAATGGTAAAATACTGCAAAATAGTGAAGCATAGGTTAATTAGAGTTCTGACCTTTTTTTAAAAAAGGGTATAAAATAGTTATCACTGCCCCCATTCTGGATCAATGTTCCTGAAAAAAAATTATTAAATACTTGTTAAACCAGTCATGGTGCTCCATAGCACATGGTAGCACGTTATTTTATTCTAATAAGTTTTGTTAAAGATTATAGATTTCTACACAATACATTATTTGTATAAAATAGTTAATTGTAGAACATAAGATTAAAGCTGTTATAGTGATTGATGTTTGCCAAATTTAGTGGTTTTAAATTGGGACGTATACTTGAATTGCATCCATAATTGTCATGAGAAAGTAGATCACATTAATTTTTCTGTCATTTAAATTGTGAAAGTATATAGTTTATACACCATGAAATTATGCAACAACTTAATCTTATATATACCATGAAATTGCTGCCTAAGAAAACTAATGTATACCGTATATAGATTACCATGAAATAGAGATCAACAAATCTATCTCACTTACTTTCTATTGATGTATAAGTGCTATATAGTCATAGATGTAGTACCATCAAGTCAAGACATTCTCATTCATTTTAAAGTTGTATGTGCCAATTGACAAAAGGCTCAGTCTATAAATTTTTAGATGAAGCAGGTGTAAAAATTATCTTACCTAACTAGTTCCTCTGTTATCAAATAGAAGTGAGTCATACGTTTATCTGGCAGCAATTGAATTAGTTCAGTACTGACTACTAACTGTGTCTATTTTGTGATATATTATCTGGAATGCCGTCTAAAAATGCTTCTCCTGCTAGCAACAATAATTCATTGTGGTGCGTATGAATATTTGTTGTTTTTTAAAGTTGTCCAACATCAACCAGATGCACAGTACATGAATAATTTATTTTTCAACAGTTGATTTTCATTTATTCAGTTTAGTTTTAGTTGTTGATGTTTATTGGATTTTGTGTTGTTTAAATGAGGTAGGGTGGATAGTATTAATATTACTTATGTACTCTAGATATACTTTCAATAAAATAATGTATTTATTAGTGTTTATCAATTTGTTACAAATTACCAACAAAAAATATATAAAAAAATTAATTCATTAAATAATCGCAGTTATATATTATTTATCAAATTGATTATCAGACTTGTCAAGTATGTCTAGATTAATAAGAAACCCCGATTGGAAATGATTTGAGGAAATAA
Source organism: Diadumene lineata (assembly GCA_918843875.1). Lineage (NCBI taxonomy): Eukaryota > Metazoa > Cnidaria > Anthozoa > Actiniaria > Diadumenidae > Diadumene > Diadumene lineata. Next base: position 18,619,188 of record OU974069.1, on the reverse strand, counting down.
TATTATTCAAATTCATGAGTCTGTGAAGAAATAATTTAAAAAAAGAAAAGAAAAGAAAGCTAGAAAAAACAATTAAGTGTAAATTAAAGTAAAATTGATAGTAACATGTTTTTTTCTTTTTCAGTATATCATCAAGTACAGCTCCACCTAACTGGAAATCAAGAATACGAGATTTAAGTCCATCAAGAAGAACACCTAGTCCTAAACCAGACAGAAAAAATAAAGCAAAAAGTCCTTCTAAATCTGTGAGTAATCAATAGAATGATGTAAAATTTAAAGATTTCACAGCATAAAAGAAAATGTCTTTTTCACTGTGCCTGGTTCTTAGATGACTCAATAGTCTGGTCAGTGTAAATGATCCACTACTTGAGTAGATGAATCATTGTTATTAGTAAGAAATAACCTGAAAAAATAAAGTATAAGTCAGCATATTGTATGAATTAGAAATTTTTCACACAGGTTACCAGGAATTACCTGTAAATGAATGGAAACAATAACCTTACTAACATCTAGAGCCCAAGAAATAACAGTTCATTATTTAGCTTATAATATGCTGTCAGTAGAATTACTGTCACTGATTGAAATCCATTCATTTACCATAACTTTATTTCCAGAAATCTCCTGCAGGATGGCTACCAGCGTCCTTCAATCAGGTAAAATATCAAATTGGTGTATTATTTGTATAGGTCTTATAAAACGTTATATTTCAGTTATTAGATTATTGTGTAAAAATAAATTAGTTGTGAATGATTGTTACAGCTATTGCCTGTAAAAAGACCTTAAAGAAATGGTCTTTATGCATTTTACAACCATTGTTCAATGCAAAATTTATCATACCATAACAATTACAATGATAACTTTTATTGATCATCAAATAATGAAAATCTCTCCCATTATTTTATTGATAGATGTTTTCCAGTTACAAGAGTCGTTCAGGTGATTTCAGGAGACTCTTTAAAGATCTCCCAGATAGTGAACAACTTATTGTTGGTAAGTACAGACTTATTGTTTTGTCATAGGTTGTTCCATTGTTTCCATTTCAATTTTATAAATTTTAGAAATTTTATTAAAAGTTTCTACCATTCAAACACTTTTATTCATTTTATAATTGCACAATACTTACTTGTCCATGCATTTAATTGCTGCTTCATTGATGAATTGATTTCATGAATACAGGTTTGAAAATTTGTTTATCATAATTATATAAATTTCCTTTTGTTCCTCATTCATTCATCAGGTCACCCACTAGCTCATTCATTCATTCATCCATCCATTTGTTTATTTTCCAGTTTTGTTTCTAATTTTATAATTTTAATGTGTTTGTTCAGATTATTCCTGTGCTCTTCAAAGGGACATTCTAGTTCATGGACGTCTCTATATCTCTCAAAACTGGCTTTGTTTCTATGCTAATATTTTTGGATGGGAAACTTTTGTAAGTATTTTTGGTCCTCAAACTGCACTCATATAATCTCAAAATGCCTGAGCCAAAACCTAAAACTACAGTACAAACTCTCAACCATTTAGTTTTATTATGTGACCCACAGATTTCAGAAATTTGTATATATATTTTACATGATTTGGTTATTGATTCAGCTTACCAGTAATTCAGTGTTCAGTAGTTTTTCTCTCAAACTGCTTGAATGTGTAAATTGAGCTTCAACAAAAATATTTTGGGGTTTCATTTTGCTTAAACATTGCATCTGATGTCCTGTTTCAATTTCGTAATGTAAACATAGCATTTTTTTTTAAATTGACTATCCTAGAACATCAGAATGACAAGATAAGATGATGATTACTAATAAATTAATAATTGATTAATATATTAAAATTGTCATCAATTGACTCAAGTCTATCATGATATTTTGTTATTGTAGGTGACTATAAACTGTGCTGATATTATTAGTATTAGAAAAGAGAAAACAGCACTAGTCATTCCTAATGCTGTACAGATTAATACAGAATCAGAAAAGGTAACTAAGCATGTTTTGTAATTCCTATTTTGATTTGGTGCTGATACAAGGAGTCTAAGGGGATGTTTATATGGAGTGAGCCAGCCCAGTTTAGCGGGTTGGTTTCTTTTGTGTTCAAGCTAACAGAGCGTAAAAACAAAAGAAACCATCACGCTAAACCAGGCTGGCTCGCCTCACATAAACAGGCCCTAAGAGGTTTTTAGGCAAAAAATCCATTTGTTGAATGTTTTCACACTCACCATCATAAGACTCTGGTATTTTTCAGGTGCATTTTTTTGAAAATTTCTGACAACCATCTCTGCCCTGAGCTACAATATACTAGTGAAAAATACTTAGCTTTTGAATTCTAAGTTATGACTCTTGTTTCTCCCCTCTATAAAAATTCCTGGCTCAGATGCAATGCCCATGATGTTATATCTTATTCTATAAACTTTTGTTATCATTATTATATTATTATTTTATAATTATTCACATTCTGTCTTTTGTCATTTTCAGTATTTCTTTGCATCCTTTGTATCAAGAGATACAGCTTTTACTGTTCTGTTTAGAATATGGCAAAATGCCCTCTTAGATCAGGTATGCAAATCTGGAGCACATCTAAAGATGGAACACCAAACAATATGTTGAACATTTATTCATTTGGATTTTTGTTCAATCATTTATTCATTCAATCACTCACTAAGTCACTCACTCTTTTCAATGAAAATAAATTTTATTCACATATTCATTCATTTACTTTTTAATTCATTGATTCTTTTGCTCAACATGTCCATTAATTTTTTTTTCATTTGAAATTTGTTTAACTCTTGAAACTTTGTACCTTCAGCCGTTGACACCATCAGAGTTGATCCAAATGGTTGGTAAATATGCAGAGAATAGTAAAGAGGATTCAGAGGAGTCTGAGAAAGATACCAATACCAATAGTAGTGAAGGATCTGATATGTCTGATGCTGAGGAAGACAATACAGAAGAAGATAACGAGAATGACTTTGAGTTTGTAGCAAATGACTTTGGTCATGAACATGCTAATGGTGACGTGGACACTGTCAGTGCCTTCAAGGTAAAACTTGTTCATACTTTATAGTTTATTATTACAATTTTTCAAATAACACATTTTAACTCCAGACATACTGGTGTAATGAAGAATTCCTTGAGACAAAAGCTATCCAGTTCACATTTTATGTACAGATTTTATCATTTGATAGATGTTTTTTAATTCATATCCACGTCATAGTACATGTCACTTTTTGTGAAATACAACCTTTCTATCAAATCCTACAATTTGTTGTAGAAATTATTGCCATGACTCAAACACTTAAGACTTTCCATATGCTGCAAAGAGTGTGATATAAATGATGTCACAGCATGGCACTCCCAGCACCATACAAAAGGCTTCTTGACCTCAACCATTCCAACAACACAATAGTTGGCTCTTTAAAAAAAACACACACACACAAAAACACAAAACTAAAAAAAAAAAAACTACACAAAAACGAAAAAGTGTCTTCATTTACTCTGAAGATAGTTTCCATCCAGGCTACCAAAATGTCAGACTGCATATCAAGAGTTATGCATCAAACATCAAACAGTATTTCGCAACACTTCTCTCACCAGGATGATTTTTCTTCTTCATCATTGATCTGTTGTATTATTGTTTTCTTGACAGCCTGTTGCTGCAGATGCAATTAATAACTTAAACACTGCCCCCGAATTATCAATTACCCCACCCTCTCCTACACAGATCAAAGCAGATAGTGACAGCAGCAAATTATCAACTAAAGACAAACCTACTAAATTAAAAAAGAGGAAACACTCGCCATCGCCTGTAGTTAGAAGTCCTGACGTCAAGTCCTTACTGCGTAGTACAAAGAAGGACAAAGATAAAGTCTCTGATGCAGAAGATGTTCTCAAGATTAAGGAGAGCAGTGAGATGGAGGAGGAAGGCACAGTATCTGAATTTGCAGATGATCAGCAAGGTAAGAGAAAGAAAATAGCATGGCTTGTTTTGTCAAATATAATTGATTGTCTGATTTCTAGTAATATTATTTTGATCATTTACAGTGAGGACACTCCATAAAGGAACACTTGCCTTTCTGTATTTTTTATTGTTATTATTATATATATATTTTTTTAGCTTTCTATTGTTTAAAATTCTCTAAACTAGTATGACTGAACTCAACTGCACTTAGTTATCAAAATGAAAATGCTTTCAAAACAATTTAGTCGAAGGGTGCATGTCAAAAAATGTCAAAGAAGCACTAACTGTTCACTATTCAAGTGTCCTTGCTGTAAATCTGTACTTTTAAAAAAAGATTGTGTGACAGATCAGAATGCATCAGTTTGATTGGCTAAACTTTATTAAATATATTTAAATTGCAATCAAGTCACAATATTTTGATGAAATATCATACCATATTGATTGTTATTGACAGTTAATCATAATTCAATGTCCCACCTTCTTTGACCACGTAATAATGGTCATCAATGGCACTATAATTATGATTATTGTCGTTGTCAACATTGTTCTTAATATCAACAATGTTTAGCTATAATAAATTATTTATTATCAACTGTCACCAAAATGTTCAAGATACTATATTGATTTTTTTACCATTCACATTAATATTATTGTCAGTGATGTGTTATTAAATATGACAAATTTCTGTTATTTCAGAACCACATGTTTGTCTATGTGAAAAGCATTTGGCATTGGATATGTTAAATGAGGTAAGCAGACCATGAAATTTTACCATCCATGAATATGATCATCCTTCTCTTTACCTCAAGTGTGCCAACAAAATCACTTACTGTTTCATCTAAGATAATTTATTTGAATCCTAATTGGCTGACAGATTTATACAGTAAATCATTGATTCTTGCAAACCTTTACATTACATTACAATGCAGTGCAAGAAGTGATAATGTCTTCACATCCTTCCAAGCCTTGTGTAAACATTTTGTTACTTTGCTGAAATGTAGATACAGAAGTATAAGAAGACATTACAACTGGTCATACTTATGCATGTTGCTCTGTAAAACTGATAAAAAAATGCATCAACAAAATCATTGATTGTTGTCTACTTTCAGGAGTACCCAGTATCTGTTGACAGATTGTATGAGATGCTATTTACAGAGTCTGATTTCTATAAGAAAGTACAGAAACAAAGGAAGACACGTGATCTAGTGTTTAACCCATGGACAAAAACAGACGACGGACAATTAAGGACAATAACTTATACTGTAGCATTAAATTATTCTATTGGACCCAAATCATCACCTACCACTGAAATACAGGTATGTTGATTATAACATACTAAGATGAAAAAATGTATATATTATTGAATATAATAATTCAATCTAGTAAATAATTTAATCACTGAGCAAACAAATTTATTTTGACATTCATTTCAGTGCAATACTGAAAGCATTTGCCACCCATTTTTAACATCCAAAAAACTGCCAAACATTTCTATGAATAGATTATATTTTTTTCCTAGAAATTGGGGGGGGGGGAGGGGCTGGTTAATATATGATATGGATTGTCACAGTCAGGTATTATTTTGTTTGCACACACCATTCATAACAAACTTGAGTGTTAAAATGTTTTGTTTCAAGTCAATTACCACTTCTGAATAAATCATGCTAATTTGAAGCATTCTTTCATGTTGAGTCTAATGTCATGGAAGAAAAATAACTGACAGAGATCTATTAGGGTCTTGGAAAGAGGACTGTGCATTATTTGGACATTCCCATAGGGGTGTAATATGTATAAACTCAACTAACTTAATTGTTATGATTAGTAAATATCTTGACATTTCAACATCCAACATCATTTTCAAGAATGGTGAATAACTTTGTTTGTATTGTTTTTAGCATTGCTTGAAGGGAAGTGTACCTGGTAGAGTGTACATGGTACAAGCTGAGGTATGTTGACATTACATATATATACATGTAAAACACACATTTTTGATTTATGAATACATGATGATTCATGATGATATGCAATTATTTCATTGGGTTATACTCTGACAAAGATATGCATTTCTGACAGCAAATTGTATTGGTGAATGTGTCATGGACTAAAGAAGACTACATATTAATACTATACAATTGTCAAGTAAACATAAATTATGACAGCTATAAGCACATTGGATGGCCAATACCATTCATCCTGTGGAAAGTGTGCTACTTGAAAGTACTGGATTCAAAATATTCTGCTGTAAATTATTTGACTTTTGGAAAGATACTAGTATATACAATGATACACTTTACAATTCTCAACATAAATTATGACAGCTATAAGCACATTGGATGGCCAGTCCAGTATTAATACCATTCATCCTGTGAAAAATTTGCTACTTGAAAGTACTTATCTAATATTCTGACTGCTATAAATTATTTGACTTTTGGATAGATACTTTATATTGTTTTCATTTGCTATTGTTTTTAGGTGAACAATGAGGGTATTCCTTATGGGGACAGCTTTTGTGTAGTTAATAGATACTGTATTACCAAACAGAAAGACAATATCTGTAAATTAAAGTGAGTATAAATGGCTTGAATATTAATACTATTATCATCACTTTGGTCATCTTCACCATTACTGTCACTTATCAATGATCACTTTAAAAATCAATGTTACCATCAAGACTGCACTTCATCATAGTTGGTTTGTTGATGCTAGCTTGACAGTGTCTTCATTCTAAAGAAACTGTCCTTTTTAAATTAAAAATGTTATAAGTATGTTCTGATTAGTTTTATTGTTATGATATTAGATCACTATCATCATCATCACTATCATCATCATCATATTGATATCATATAATCATCGTATCACCATAATTATAGTTTAGTTTTGGTTTTAATATGCTTGTTTGTGTGTGTTTCAGGATAACTAGTGAAATCAAGTACAAGAAGTCTGTTTGGGGATTTGTAAGAAGTAAGTCTCTTTGATAATCATGCCTTTTGTTGATGTTGACTGGGACTTGTCTTAGCTAAAAGGCACGATATTGAATAAAACACAGCATTCATGCTACCTCTTGAAACCCTTAAAAAGCCTTGGAATTTAATTTAAAGTGTTTTAAGTGCACTTTAAAAACCTTAAAACAGAAACAATGCTGAAAAACCCTGGAATACTCCTTGAAGTTTTTGCAAACTTCGGTTTTCATTTCATACAAAAAAACAAAAACAGGAAAAAAAATATTAGGATTAGTTTCTTGTTACTTGACGAGCTGTGTAATATTGAACATGGTCATTTTTATGGGCTACCTGTGCAATCTTGGCATTCTATGCTGTGCTTTTTCAAATGCTTTACATGGTCCAACGTTATTTGAACTTCCTTCTCGAGTGTGTTTCTTATAGCATGAATTCTGTGAACATACAACAAAAAAATGTTATAGATCCTCTTTGTAGAAAACAAATGAATGAAAGAGATGAACTATTGTTGGCCACATTGAACTGTTTGATGTCTGATCTTTGAATGGTTGCTGATTGTTTGATTGACTGGTGGTTCACTGACTGCAGTGATAGACTGATTAGTGTATTTAGACACATGAATTGACAGATTGATTGAATTGCTTTTCATTTGTGTTATTTATTAGATATGGTAGACAAAAATGCATCAGATGGCCTTAAAGAATACTTCACTTTTCTTGGTAAGACATGGAATGATGATGATATTCAATGAAAATCCAATCAAATATCAAATTGAATAGTTCTGATTATGATGATCTCACTTTTACTTGTCGTGGGAATGATGATTCTGGCAGTCATGACAAAATGATGATAATGACTTAGACATCAGTCATCATGATGATAATTTTGTTGATGATCAGGTAAATGGTTGTGATGAGACTATCAAACATAATGGCATTGATGATTAATATTAAAATCAATTCTTATATTGATAAAGTAAGATGCAACATTTAAAGGAGCATTGAGCTTTTCACATCAAACAAATATCTAGTTGATGCCATTTTTGATGATATCCTAATTGGATAAAGATAAAACTGTTGAAGAATAATGTTGAAAATCTGGAATAATTCCAGACTTTTACTTTCAAAGTTCAAATATTTAATTGACTGTTTTTTTAAAAAAAATTATATATTTGCTTATTTTCTGATGCTGTTTTGTATGGCATAAACGATAAAACACTAACTTGCAATGCATCTTGAATAAACAATGCACAGTTAATTATATAGTCAACCAGTTGGTCCATTATAATCAAGACCATCTTTATAAAGAATAGTGATTGACATTTAGTTTGAATTTATGTTAGGTACTTGCTTGAGAAAGGAAACTGATGATAAAAAACATGCTAAGAGACGGCGATCATCACCTTCTGCTAGACGAGGTCATCGTCGTAACCGTAGCATTAAAACAAGAGAGGAAGCTGTTGCTGGATCAAGTTCAACATCAACACTGGCAGGTGAGATCTCATTTACACAACAAGACGAGTTTGTATTTTCTTGTAAAAAATTATTCTCATTGATGTTGTTTTATTTCTATTACATGTATCTCATTGTTATTGATGCTATTTGTTTATTTATTTCAAACTTGTAAATTGTAACTCTCAAATTGTAATGGTTGTTTATTTATCAGACAAAACAAGCAGTGTTCAGCCTTTATGGAAAAAGACTCTGTCTGGTTTGCTGTCTGTCAGGTACCTTTTAAGATTGATAAATAACAATCATCTATCCTTTATTACCATTAAACCACATATGAAATCTAATCACCAAACTGCTGAATCCTAAGCTCATAGATCACTAAAGACTCTTACAAACAATGCCAGGCACAAGTCATTTAAAACAATTAACATGACATCTGGTTTTATGAGGATTGATATCGATGGAAGACTACACTGGAGAAGTAATATTGCAGTTTTAGGTATCAATCTGGTATAGTGTGGACAGGGCCTGTGTTTAAGTGATACAGCATTGGACTAGTAATTAGTCGGGCTAGGCTGCCCGACTTTAGTTCTACCTTTTCTTCAATCTATCTATCTATCTATCTATCTATCTATCTATCTATCTATCTATCTATCTGGCAACGTCGTGTATAGTCCCCCATAATGCTTTGGGAAGTCGACCACAGGGAACCCAAATAAAGCTTTTATAAACCATGTCACGTTGCCTAGTCACACTAGTCATGCTAAAACGAGTAACTCGTTCACACCTGATCGTTGATGATCTATGCAAAAATATCACAAAGGACAATACAAATGACAGTGACAAAACGAACTATACTGAAGTGAAGTCCTCACAAGATGTGGAAAGTAGCAAGGTATCATGTGATGAGATCAAGGTCGAACTGAGACAAGAAATGACCTCAAAGACGTCCGCCATATTGGAAAAAAGCAACCTACGGTATTATGTAAGTCATGAAGACACCAAAATAACAAACTTTTTTCTTTTATTTACTTGTCTTTTACTTATTGTAAGCTCATTTAGCCTATTGAATGGAAATATTTTCCTAATACTGTTAAATAAAAAGGCGATTTTATTTAGCCTGTTTGTAGTCGCTAGTCTTATCTTGCTCGGGTTTGTATATGTAAGAATACAGGAGTCGTTGAACAACTTGTTTATGTGGTTAGAAAAGAATTGTAATTTGTGTGAAAAAGCTGTACAACTGTCTGTTGATGTAAATACAATTAATAAAAGTTATATGTCAAAACAATGTCTGAGGTCTCGATATGCAAAGTTTTTTGCTTCTGAATATGCAGTAGAATGTGTTATAAACAAAGCACGCGTGCTGTACTTCAACGTGATCGAGAACCAAGCAGAATCCCAATTAAACAACTTACACGTATAATGAATAACAGCAGGAATTTCGCAATTTTTTCTTCGCCTGCTAGCCCGACTTCACGCTATATTAGCGTCTAGTTGTCATTAAAAGGGAAGGCGAGATGTGACACTACACTTCTCAGCTAAATAATTAATAATTTATGTTCAATAGGCACCCTAGTTAGTGAGCTTTGCAAGGAGTGTCTTGTTGTTTCATAGCAGTAACATATCGATTTGATATGATTTCATTTCATCATGACGCCATGCTTTGATCATTTTATTATTGTGTGTCAACATACATTATGCTCATTCTAATTGATTGTCACAAGGACTACCTGTAATCATAAATGACATTCATTTTGCTTATCACAGCAGATCAAGTATTCCAACGATTGGAACAGAGAACAAGTTTGCTTTTGCCATAGCTATGCTGTAAGTCAATCATTCACAGTATGAAACCTGTTGGATATGGTTATAATATTACTTCAACATTGCACACTATTTAATTCTTTGTCTACAATTTGATACCAAGGGAAAGACCACAAGAATTTTGATGGGGGAAACCCCAAGAATAGTGTTATGAGCCTTGTCATTGCCACAAGAATTTTGATGGGGGAAACCCCAAGAGTAGTGTTATGAGCCTTGTCATTGCCACAAGAATTTTGATGGGGGAAACCCCAAGAGTAGTGTTATGAGCCTTGTCATTGCCCTGCACAATTTCTTGTCCAGGATTTATACAGCTCCCCCTAGACTCCATAACCCAATGTTCAGACCATAACTCAAATGTTGTTTCTTTCAGATTGATGTGTTTATTAGTATTGAATGTATTCTTGACGTATCGTCTACTGGCATTAGAACGAGGGGCACAGCTGAGATATGACTGGACACTTGATGTAGAGTAAGCACCGTTGCTAATAACTTAAATAAACTAGTGAAAAAAAAAAGAAAGAAATGAATAGTACATAATTACTTCTAATAATATTTATTGGTAATTTAAGTACAAAGTTAAAATTCCCAACACAAACAAACAAAAAAAAAAACACTAGAGTTAACTTTGACATAAATTTGTAATAATTTTAAAATTTGAATTTGAAAAGTTAACTGCAATTTATTTTCAGTAGCATAATGTGTTTTTGCTGTCTTGTTTTCAGTAAACTACCTAAAGATGCTAAAGAATGGGGACAGTTGTTACAGCAACAGAAAGACATCCATGAAAGAGAAATGGAGAGGTCAGTATAGTCTATCAACCATATAATAGTACAATGCAATGTCTCCAAGAAACAGGATGATTGCACGGCTTGAAGAGAGATTAATGGTTACTGATTCTTCTATGTAGTTACTATAAACTTTTAGTAAATCCATCTCTTTTATTTCAGATGGAAGGGAATTTTATCAACATCTATAAAACTGATGAATAAGGTGAGAGAAATAGATAAATGAATTATTTAAAAAAAGTGAATTAGTAAATAGGCAAATGAACTGTTACAAATAATTATTATGGAAAAAATACTATTGTGAAACTGACAGTGTAGATGTACCATGTCGTACTATCCTTTGTAAAAGGCCAGATTTCCATTAGTCAAGTACAGTTTTTATAGTTGGTACACAATTTACAATGTCAGAGCTGTCCCAATAAAGATTTTTATGAATAATTGTCTACTTCTTTTTGACAGGTGCAAGAATCTCTGACAGAGTTAAAGAAAGAATTACGCTAGTTGTACTTATGTTATTAATATATATTATAAAGATATAAATAGTGCCTGCCTCATCTCTTACAAGTATATTATCTTCAAAATGATGTATATCATTTCTTCAAGAAAAATATACCATTCCGTGTACACAATAAATAATTGTACATAAATCAACTCATTTACAGGTCAAACTACATGTAATGCCATCCAGAGTCAAAATCATACTCTTCTAATGCCTTACCTGCCAGAAACTCAACAAGACCTTTACTCCTATCACACACCATGTGATTTCAAAACTATTTATCAGAGTACATTCTTGTATATTATTTCAATTTAAGTTTTTTTTTTTGCGGGTGATTGAAAATTTAATTTTATAAGAAATATGTCAATAGAACTTTGCCGATGTTTCAATTTGCTGGTCAAGTTGTGCCGTCACTAGATGTCAGAGTTCTATAATGCTGATTACTCAACTGTAACATAATACCAGACATGTGTCAATAGATCCAAACATTTGGATGTTGTGGTTGACAGATACAGGTTCCAAGTACCTACTTTATTTAGTATTTCACAGTTTATTTGCATGAAGTGTTATTGTGGATCTTAACACTATTAATTATATTATAACAGGAAGAGTTATCTTAGATTTATTTTTCTTATGTAAAATGTTCTCTAATAGGATAAAGTGTGAACGCTCATGACTGTTTTACAGTATTCAAAAACCACAAGATTGTATGAAGTTCTTAATAAGATGTGACTAAGTCAAATATTAAATACAATAAAAGAACAGTGACTACATTGAACAAAGCTATGGTTGATTTTCTGATGTATTTATTAGTCAATAGTTGTTATATTTACATGTTTAGTATTGGGCATCAAAATCTTCTAGTCAAAGCCCATAGTCCTGTTTATCAACTCCTTTATTGGAATTATGCAATTGTTCTTTCAATTAAAATTTAGGATTACACTTATCGTCCATCTTCTCACTACGCCATGGAATCCAATTATAAAAATCATCATGATTATTTTACAGATTGCATATTCCAACTATTGAGAACAACATTTTACAGAATATTTAAGTTATAGTATCAATTTGAACTGCACTTCATAGATTTAGAATACTGTACAAAGTAATGTGATGTAGCCTCCACACCATGCATAACAATCTTGGGCTAACTATATACACTGAATCAGAATATGGTGGATGGCACTGGCATGATATCATGTAAACAAGATTAGTCAGTCAACACACATTGACAGTGTTTTCTGTTTCTGTCCCATGAGTTTTGTACCACTTTTCAACAACAACAACTAAGTCCAAGGGTGAGCTGCTCACCTAGACGACTGACTAGCCTCATTCCTGTGATCATCAGCCATATTTCAATTCGATGTATTCCTTGTATCCAAAAGAAATTATTCCAAAGGAAGCCCAAATTTGTGAAATTTGTACACTTCCTGAGGAGGCTACACCAGGAGTAATTAAAAAAAAAACTTATAAAGCAGTAGGCATTGACCATTATGCTGTCAGTGCTGTAATGTCTGTTTCTATAGATAAAAGGAAGACAGAAGCATGTTTTGGACAGCAAACATGGATGTTGCTGAAGTTTAAAACATCTCTGACAGTTGAAGAGACCAACCAGATACTCAATAAAATATTTTGATTCTTTCTACCCTTGGTGAGCTATCAGCTTTGGATTGATGGTTACACTCTTTGTGCAATCATGTGTCTTGTAGATGCCAACTAGACGATCAGCTAACTCAAACATGTTGTTACGAAGACTGATGATGATAAACTGTGCATTCTTGGTTCTTTCCTGACAAAAAAGGAAATACTGGATTAATACTCAACACTAGTGTGTGTGGTGCCATCAATTATTTAATGGCACACATGAAGATGCAATTTGAAGACACCTGAGTTTAACGGAAATGGACTGTACAAAGAAGACATTGCCACATCCAAAAATATTAAAATGGATTTGATAAAAGCATGGACTGGACAAGCAGACAAGAGTACAGATGTCATCATTTCATTACAGTAGCACAATACATAGATCAAGCATATAAAGTGTTTGGTTATTAAGAAATGTCCTTATTATTGCCCATGTTGGTGTGCTTGGATCCAATAAGGTCCAATGCAAAAAGGTTTGGTAGAGAAGAGCTACTCCTCTCAATAATCAACATACAGAATGATATCGGTCACAATGACAGTGCTCTGGTACCTTGATGTAATTGGCAACAATGGATACATTTCTAAAGTCAAGAGCTGCATCGATCTCGTCCATAACATACAGTGGAGTGGGCTTGAAGTGATGGAGTGCAAATACCTACAGAAAATAACTAAAGGTGACTAAACTGAATTGAACAATGGAATAATCTATGAGCATTCAATATCATCAATGACCATTCAGTAATGTAATTTTCTTCTGGAAGGAAATTGGCCTATCATTTAAAGCCCTTCATTACATACCAGTGCAAGGGAGCTAAGCGTTTTCTCTCCTCCAGAGAGATTAGAGATATTTTTCCAGCTCTTCTTTGGTGGGCGGACACTGAAGACTATTCCTTCAGAGAATGGATCTAGACTGTCAACAAGCTCCAGTTCAGCATCACCTCCCAAGGTAATCATCTGTGACAAAATAGATGTCATTCATGTTGAATACCAAGTGCACATTAATGACATCAATGTAATCATTAATGTTACTGTCTATGACATACACCTATTTCAAAATACATTTTCGGAAAGAATGCCAGATGCTGGTAATCAAATATTCATCATTTTAAAACCATGAACAGAAGTACACCATAACACAGTAATTGAAGGAAAAGTGTTTTCACAATTGATTGGTATAATACTGTATTGTTCACCATCCAACCCCAAGTAACAACACTGATGGAATGTCTTTGTCACCACCATAAATGCATCTTGTTGATGAATGAGATGATGGCAGACTACATGCTTATCTTACTGCAGTGTTTCATTCATCATTTCACCTATTTTATGAGGAACACTGATGCAGTCTCAGTCTGTCAGTTTGTAACAATTTTCATCATACCATACCATGATGGCCATCTTCAAAAAATCATTTTACAAATTTTGACCTTTCAAAAATGGGTAATGACTGGCCAAAGATGCCACTGAAAGGTCATTTTGACCTGCATATGTCTGGCCATTATTTCAAGCTGATCATCATAATTGCCTTGTCCTCACTAATGCCAATATCATTCTTCTTATTACCATCATTATCAATGTAAACATCAACAGTATGTAATCAGCACATTACCTGATACATTTCTTTTAGTTTAGTAGTAATAATAGTAAACCCAGCCATGAATTCATCAAGTCGTTTTTTACGTAATGCTTCATGCTCACGTCTTTTGTCATCTCGATCAGAAGTCACTTGATCTAGTTCCCTGACACGTGCTAGATAAGCTTCTTCCTGTTGGCCAACATAAATAAGTTGAGTATAAGTTATTCAAAACTATCATTTTTAAGGAGTTTTCAAGCGCCCTTAAATTCACTAATTATATTAAGTAGTTTTCAAGGAGTTTAAGGAATAGCATGAACCCTATGCTATTGAGTGTATTTTTGTAAATTCATCATGACAATACATTTGCTTAAACTCCACCATGACATCTGCACAACTACATGGCTGTGGAAGATTGTATCAACTCATAGCAGGCCTGAAATGCCATCTAATGATGTTTACCATTACCTACCTTCTTACGATACTCGGCTATTACAGCCATATTTGGTTTCATTTGATTTAGCTTCTCATCCAGTAAAGTCATCTCATAAGATACTGCTGCTTTGTCTAGTTTATCCAGATCTTCAGGGGTAAGGGTAGGGAGGGTAGAGTCTTCTTGTTGGTCAGTCAGGCCAATAGTTTGCAATGACAACTTGCTCAACTAAAAAAGAATTCATAATTCTACTTTTAGCCAGGTTTCATTTAAATTTTTAAACAAAGAGTAATTATATCTGTAACCATTTTAACATGAAAGGAATCACCATCAGGGATTGAATGCAGCCTCAACACAAACCTCTTTCTGCCAGTGGCGCACTTTCTGGTGGTTTTCTTTATAAACTGTCTCCAGTTTTTCAACTTCATGTTTCAGGTCCACTTCTTTGCTTCGTAGTTCATTCTCCTCTGCTTCTACTGCAGTATATTCACCATTGGTTTTCTGGAGAAGTTCTTCCATTTCTTTCTTATGTTTCTATATAGAAAGCAGAAACAAGAAAATAACTTGTCAAATTGTCAAAAGTTTGATTCATTATCTTGGTCTGATATCTCCCACAAATATTATCAGGATCACCACTGCAATAATTAAAACATAAGACTCGTGTCCATGAGCCTTAATCAACCTTCTATACAAGTCAACTATTAATTTACTAATAAAACACAGAAGACTTTACCAATATATGCAACTATCAACACCATTTCAAATAACCATTATAGACTACCAATCTAGACATCAGGAAGAATCTTGTTCACAGTACATACCTCAGCAGCTTGAAAATCTTCCAACACTTTGGTTGCTTTCTCTTCTAAAGTAACAAACTCAACATCCATTTGCTTGATGCTATCATCATTTTCTACTATCTCTTTCTCCAGTGATGCTACTTTGTCTTCTGATTTCTTGATGTTCCTCTGTGATGTCTTTATGGCTACACTAGCTTTAGTGATTTGACCCTGGATCTCATCAATGGCTTTCACTGCCGTGTCTACCCTGGTCTGTAAGATCAAAGAAAAAATTCTTGATTTTCAAGTTTTAACGAATGTTACCACAAATCTTAATCATGATCAAATCATGAAATGATGTCCGAGTGACGAGTAAACCATTCAACTAGCCAGGTAAACACATTTGGAAGAAGAAGAGACTTCATTGTTCACTATATGTTTTGTTCCTGACATTGACTATACAGTGTAGTTGTATTGCTGTATTCCCAATTTTAGAACCCCTCCCCTGACAAATTTCAAGATCTGAACCTGATCAATTGTCATGGACTGAATTTCTAGAGGTAGTCAAAAATAACCATTTTGCATGAAAATGTGAATTCTTTTTTGTTGCAAAGGGTAGTATTGTGCTTTTTGTATTAATTCTTTGCTGGTAGTGGGCACTGGGTCTTTTCTGAAGCTACAGGTTTCTAGTCTTGGAGACTTGAAGGACAAATTTTTACAACCATTTAAAACGTTTATTCACAATAAGTTACAATGATCAATAAATTAAACAGCAGTGGACCTACCTGTTGCCCTTTCAGTTTAGCTCCACCAATATCCATAATCTTCTTATTTAATGATTGAACTTCATTCTCTATCTTAGAAGCAGCTGTTGATGCCTTGTTCCATTCTTTTTGGAATTTTTCAAGACTTGTTTCAAGTTCTTTTAGCTTGGCCTCATCTGGTGTAGTCTTCTCGACTTCTTTCTTGAGGTGAACAATCTGTTCATTCAGTGTTGCCTCTTGTTCTTTCAATGCAGCAACTTCCATCTTGTTTTTCTCTAGTTGATGAACCAAGGTTTTTACTTTCTTGTTCAGCTCATCAACAGTCACTTCGAGATTTTTCTTGGACTCACGGTGTTTCTAAAAGTTAGAGCAAAGTGGTAATATCAGCAGCCATGTAAACACTGTTAACATTTTTATTGCATAACAGACTGATTAAGGTATTGTAGTGCTGATAAATAAATACAGCTTTTGAGGTTACCCAACATACTGATGCACAATGTCTTTCTCCAATCAATTTACCAGAGTAAAGTCATCAATTTAGAAGGCATGTCTTTTATCTCCCTATACCAGTAATGATACAAGCACCAGTGTCCACAAAAATAAACTGAGAAGCATACTTGACAGTCCAGCATTTGAAATTCTGCTGAAACCATCACAACCAAAACACCTAAAAGTCATGGATACTAAATTAATTACATACCTCCATTTCCTGCTGGTTGAGCTCAAGTTTCTTCTCCATATCAACAAGCTGCTGTGGGCTGACATCAGAGACAAATGATGAACACATCCTTCCTTTAGCAACACGTGTCCCTCCACCACTCATTGTTCCTGATTGATCAATCAGCTGTCCTTGTAGTGTCACGACACGCCATCGCTTGCTACCCTGGAAGGCAGTTTTGGTTGCTTTTTCAAGGTCATCGGCAACAAGAGTATTACGTAAGGCAAAGAAGAATGCAGTGGACACTTTTTTATCTTTCACACGCACTAAATCATACAATCGAGGGGCATTGTCTGGGGTAGAAATCTTGGAAGAGGCATCCTTGCGCCATACTTCAACCTTGTCTAGACCAATGAATGTTGCTGCACCAATGTTGTTCTTTTTAAGGTACTGTACACATTGCTGAGCTGTTTCCATTGTGTCACAGACTATATGGTCTAAGGCACCGCATGCAGTACTGATCGCAACATCATATTTATCATCAATTGCACCAAGATCACCCTAATTGAGACAAGACAAGAGAAACAAAAATACATTTGGAAAATGCATTCACAGATGTTATGAAATATACCTTTAGGCATGGATGATTTAGACGTATGGGAAGAGGGTGAAGAACTAAAAAAATGAGCAAATTGTGAAGTAAAAAAAAAACTTCTAACACCACTACTGAGAACTGCTGAACAAAAACTTCCCAGGGCAGGTACCATTCAATAGATACTAGTGACAAATACATTGATTTCACAATCCATCTCATTTACTGATATTTGTGGGATCTACAAAAGAAAACATCAGATGCTTACAAGTCTGCCATATATTCCTTTGATTTTTCCAGTTTCTTTTTGTTTCATCAAAGCCTCAAGAACATTGCCCCTGTTGACAAAAGTGGATTTGTTTAATTAACTGCTATTGTATTGACCATATTATACTTCAAGTTGTATATATTACCTACTACGAGATGCTTGAAGTGAACTTCTTGCTTCTTCAACCTTAGATCTCAGAGACCTTAACTGATGGACAAAAAAGAACAGCTGCAGTAAACTTTACAGTAAAGCTGTAAAATGACATGATGTGGTTAAAGGCCATCATGAAAAGTAATGGGTAGTCTGTAATGATGCTCCTCTTTAGAATAAAGTATTAAATACAAAAATGAATAAAAAATAAAGTTGAGATAGGAGTAACATATACCATGTAGTAATGTGTTGCATCTCTTACCACAACAAAATTAATATTATTTGGTAACAGCAAACGTTTTGGGGTGAACTTGAAAATGGTGCTGAGTCTACTCCTCATTAATATTTAACTAATAAATTCATTATTATTTAACAAGAGTAACACACAGGGAATTATCTATTACAGTGAGGACACTCGAACCATGAACACTTGTCTTTATTTAGCTTTTCATTTTCTGAGCTTTCTACTGCTTCAAATACTCTAAAAAAGTAGATTTGAACTCAAATGCACTTAGTTATCAAAATCAAACGTTTTCAGATCGATTCACCCAAAGGAAGCATGTTAAAAAAAGTATCAAAAAAGCACAAAGTGTTCACGGTTCGAGTGCCCTCACTGTAACACATGGCTATATATTGTCAACAAAACAATATCTTAATTTTGTTCATGTGACATGACTTATTCAAGACAATGTCTACTGCAACTACAAACCTCTCCAGCAGCTTTCTCTTCTCCCTGGACTGCTTTGTTCAGCTCTTTCTCGGTGTCTGCCAGTGATTTCTTTAGTTCTGGAAGTTCCTTGTCAATTGATTTTATTTCACTGCAAAAGTATAGTTTTAGATGTGACATTAATAATGATGATGGTGTTGTAGGTGGATTGGTGATGGTCTTACTCTGGCGGAGAATATAGTTAGTAATATGATGCCTATGTTCATATTATGATTGCAGTGTGATGCAAATGGCTGTGACCACCTATGATTTATGCACATACTTCTATGTCTACATTCCAGTCAGTCTGGATTGTCTGCTAAAAAACTTCAGACATAGAAGTATGCACATAAATATATCTGATACAATGCACTCTCTGATTGGCTGAGATGAGTGCTCTATGAGAGTACAGTGCACACTCACACACATTTCAGTCACAGATTTTTATGCCACACACATTGAAGATGATCAATATTACTAGAAAACACTATGATCATGATAATAACTTCAAGTTATGACAAACATGACTGTGCTGTATATTAATGATCAATTCTTACTTATTCCTTTGCTGTGATTTCTGTATTGCTGCCTCTAAGTTATTCCTTGCCTCTCTCAGTTGAGACATAGCACTGTCATGTTGACTCTTGTACACATCTAATTCACTTTTGGCTACATCCATCTATATTAACAATGGGATGGGACATAAGAAAACCACTACGTTTAGATTGTTTCCTTTAGGCAGTAGGGCTTTTTATAGCTGCACTATTTTTTTTTTCTTTGATAGTCTTGCATGGTTTGATAACACATGATAGAACATGTATGTGACAGTGTCACTTTGACTATAAGTTGATAAATTGTGTAAAACACATTTCGTTAGTTTATTAGTGGTTCATTCATATATTTGAGGGGATGTTTTATATATTTTTGCATCGTTTTGATTACTACTAAGGTAGTTCTTGTCATTTTCTCGCGGAACAAGTAACGTAATGTTTACGTTGCATACGTAGTTTCCGTTGCGTGTTTAATATATTTTATTATCGGATTATAATCAAGGTGTGTCACATAGGAGTGATATTACATCTCATTTTGTCACATCCCGTTACGCAGCATTTACGCACACGTACTATTGTTATATTTCCACTATAAATATAGCCGTAAAATAGCATTTTAATCGGATTAAAACATGAGGAGTTCAACAGGAGGAGTTGACCACGAAGCAAGCATGTAGCGAATCATGTATAAGCTGCAGCGTTCTACCAGAGTGGTTATGGATTTGGATGTTAATGTAGCCATTCGATGGCATGTCAACAAGCAGTTGTGAGGTTTGCTCCCCAGACGGTGTTCCGTAAATGCTATGCCTAATTTTGTATTTTAGTTTTGTGTTGCTTTTCCCTATCTTTCTTTTAACTCTAAAAGTATTTCGTTTTTAGTTAGAAACTATTCTGACTCGTTTCTAGTTAATGAGCTAAGCTAGTTCGATTTCGTTATTGTAGATGTGTTTTGTAAAGTTTTCTTAATAAATTCTATGTAAGACCATTCCTTGCATCCAGTATTCGTTCCCATCACTCTTTTATAGTTTGTACCGCTCGCATTCTAATTCTTGTATCTTCTTAGCGTAAGTTTAGCTATGTCCTTAGGCACACTTTGCCTGCGGCCTTTTATTATCGCTTATGCATTTGCTTATGCTCGGATGTGCGTTTCCCGCTGGTTACATGTAGAAAATAATTTAGCTGTTTTTTTATAAAGTTAGCTTTAATAATTGCTGTTTGTACCTTTGACTTGGCCTCATTAACAACTTTATTCTTTTCCATTAAAGTTTCTTCTTTTGCCTACAAATATAATAAGGAATACAACACACCTTAATCATTGGATAGTCGTGATGTCAGAGCATACAATTTACAAGTTCATGTAGTTACAGACATTATATCCATAATTTTTGGGAATTACTGTGAGTCAATTATCAATGAGTGATTTTCAAAGCAAATCAATTATCATGATGTTGATAGATTAAAACTCTCCTTTCTCACAATTAAATGAAAAAATATTGATGGAAAAATTAACTTATGTTTGGAGTTTTAGAATTTATAAAATTTGAATTTTTGTGATATGCGGCTTCACTTTGTATCAGAATCTGCTGATAACACACTCATTCTCATTTTATAAATACTACTTAAAGGCTTTACCTCTTTCTCAACTTGCAGTCCTTGAGTTTCAGTTTTCAGACCTAAAATGATTACAGGTGAATAAATTGTTGATTTTTTTCATATCATGAACAAGAAAGGGACCTACGACCATAGCACAGTGAGCAATGAACAATTCTATCAGGAAAAAACAACTAATTGACTATATAATTCTATCAGATATTAGGACAACAATGACAATACAGGGGAGATTTATTATTATTATAGTATTAACATTATCGTACTTTCCATGACTTCAGCAAGTTTTTCTTCTTCCTTGACTTTTTGTTCCTGTTGACCAAAATGTTAATTATCAAAATAATCATATTAAAATGTATTTCATTGCAAGACAAAATTTCTTGGCTATGAGACTATGTGAAACATTTTGTTTTGTTTTTGGTGATTTGTGCTCTGGGCACTGGTGTCACATAATTGTTAACAATGTGTAGTTACAATTATCACTATTAATTTATAAAATAATGACACATCACATGTCCGATTTAGTCAATAATGTTCTAAATCAAAACTGAGAGAGTGTACTGACCTCCAATTGTTTCATCTTTTCTGTCAGGTTTTCAACTTGTTTTTGGTTAGCTTCAGGTTCTTTGGTCAACTTGTCAAGCTAAAACCAGAAAACACACATCTGTTTTCAACATGTTCCAAAATGAAATTGATTATCCTGGATCATCTAGCAATATTTTATTAGCATATTAACAGTTTCTACCTTTTCCTTTTCCTTTTCTAGACTTTTTTGCAACTTCTTGACATTCTGTTTGGCATGTTTATAGTCCTATAAAGAAATCATGAAACATAGTTAAAAACAATATTATAAAGTATATCCAAAGATTTGGAAATATCTGCATGAAATCAACAGGTGAGAAATGGACATTCATTTGTGGACAAGTACTGACAGTAACATCTAATGTAATTTAATGATTGTATCATTTTGTGAGTGTTTTCCATTATACTAACCTCTCTAAGTTTTAAGTCATCTCTTTCAAAGGCAGAAAAGTTCTTCTTTGTTTCCTCTGCTGTGGTACAGAGCTCTTCGTATTGTCTGGATTTAAAATAAATTTTATTATTGAGTCATGCTATACAACTATGACAGACACAACCACCCACCTCATGTACTAAAATGCATTTATCTGCAGACAAATGCATGAAGCCTGAATATCGTTATCCACTGGATAAAGTTCTCCACTCCAAACAATTTCTTTAGAATTTATCTGCTGGATAGCGATTTATCCAGTGGATAGCACTATTCAGTCTTCGTACAACTGCCCTCAGAGCATTATAGATAGGAACCATCATTATCATTAACATAGTCATCACCATCATATTGCTACGTCATTGAATCACATATAACTGATGTAATCACCAGCATCATTCTCATGATAATTGCAATAAATGTTAAAACAATTGTAAACTAAGGTCCGTAATGTAATTTTTATACCTATCCTCATACAAATCGCTATATTCTTACTTTTGTAATTTCTTGTGCTCCTTTCCTTTTGCCTTCTTACGATCTGGATTATTAGAAAGAGGTTGATCAATTACCTTGCTATTCTAATACTTAAACTTAAAGCTAAAATACAATAGACCTTCACCCCAAATGTTCCAGTGCTATGCAAAAATTGGCGGACACCTATGATTTAAGATTGGTACACACTAGGCGACAAGTCGCAGCGACTTGTGTACTAAGTATTTTTGTCAGAAATTGTTGTCGCTGTGACAGAATTTTGTCCCTGCGTCTTGCTGCATGAAATCCAACTGGTTGGATTGTTGAATCAGTGCACACTGAAGCGACATGTCGCAGGGAAGTTGCTGCGACTTGTTGTCTTGTGTGTACAGACCTTTATGCACATACTTCATTACTACTTCTGACTGAAATTTAGACATAGAAGTATACGCATAAATAATATTTTGTAGGTATAGTCACAGATTTCAAATCACCCTGTAATTCAGACCATGTGAATCCATCCTCGGACAATGGCTTGATCTGTGTCAATGTAAAATAATTTGTGAAAGTAATTTAATAATATAGTACCTGTGATATCACTCATCACTTTATGTAACTCATCAAAACCTGTCTTCACTTCATCTCTCTTTGCTGCCGCTCTTTCTTCATTCACTGTGCATTCATGGCTGTAGAGAAAACAAACAGTTCATCCATTTATCAAATCTGCACATTCAGACTTTTTACATCTGTGCATTGTTGGCAAAATTAATATTAAAAATAAACAATAAATATTCTAGATAACATTGAAAGCAAAATGACCTTGATTGTTACACTTACATGTATATTTGATACAATATGTTTTTCTTCTTTGTAAAGTTGTTTTCCATATTTATGTATTCCACTGCTTCATCCTTTGATCCTTGAAGTTCTTCCTTCTCCTTCTCCACTGCTTTCACACGATTCAGCTGAAATGAATATACATAATGCATTTGTAAGGTTCTCTTGACCTATGTATGTCAGGCTGTTATTTCGAGCCTTGTATCAACATGTCTGTGCATTAATTTGTTACCTTTTCACCCCTTGCTTCATTGAGTACTTCTACTTCTTTTGCCAGTTCCTCTATCGGTTCCTTGTATTTACTAGAACCAATAATATCTTCTAGATATTCCAACATACCATCCTCATGTTCTGTCAGAGCCTTGGGTTTCATCATGGAGATCTGCTCTACCTCACCCTTTTGATATGATCAAAAATAAGATCATTACTAATTAAAACACCTTTCATTTTTGACATATGGGAAACAAAAAAAAAACATTTTTTTGACATCATAACCCTTGTCAAACTTTATATAAAAAAGCCACTTTGTCTTATTTTATGTAAGACCCAGCTTGTGTTTTTGTGGAAATATTTGTGTTTAGCAGTGTAGAGGCTATAATAATTATTATTTGAGACATACCTAAAATCAAATTAGATTAACTATACATGCAGACATGACCTGCTCTGATCAAGACAGGACATTAGAACCTTTAGGCGTTATTACTATTGTCTTTTGGCCATATTATGTCCTGTCCACATACAGGTGACATCACATTTTTTATTTCTGACTTATTTCACAAACCTCACCACGGCGTTACCTGATATAAGTTTGATATGACATACCTGAAGAATTAAAAACCTGTTATGGTCCAAGTCAATCCCACTTGCACGCAGCAAAGCGGCAACATCTTTGAATGGTGTCTTGCGTCCATTGATGTAATAATCAGAGGAATTATCTTTACGAGCTGTGCGAGATACTACAAATTCACTGTTGGGAATAGCTTCAAACTTTTCACCCTCCTGGTAGAGTAGACAATACAAAAAGTATTAGTGCAAGTATTTACACACTCTAATCACTATCATAGCCAATAGCATCATATAAATCATTACATAATAATTCCATTATCACTGTAAGGACCATCTTTTAAATATCTAATAAAAAACTTTGTTGTATGAAATTTGAAAACACGAAACTGTCCTAAATTAATTTTAAAATATTTTTGACATCAACTTTATAAACATCGACAAAACTGAAAATCATAATTTGTACCACAGTTTATACATGTAAAAGGTGCAACATAAAAATGATTGTGCGCTCACCAAGTCAATGATCTTTTGAAAGTGTACAGACACCGTACAAGCAGTGACATTTGGATGTGCAGACGAATTGTGAATCAGTTGGGAAACCTTCTTGGTTCGAATCATTTTTGAACGGTAACCAAACACGAAAAGCATAGCATCAATAACATTAGATTTACCACTGCCATTTGGACCAACGATTGAAGAAAAACTCTAAAGAGAAAAAAGGACAAAAAAGTTAAACTTATTTGTTATTTTTTCGAGGAATTGATGTTTTGTTTGTGTGAAACATTACCTTGTGAAATGGTCCCAGCTCTTGGATTCCTGCGTATGACTTGAAATTTTCGTTTACTATCTTTGTAATCATAAGCCTACTTTCATTTCTTGTTTTATTTGTATTTTGGCTGCAATCGAGCCCGTTTTCGTGGCTATTTTGCGTTTCCATTGGGGCACTATCTGTATCCGCCATTTTCACGACCGCTAATTCGTTCAGTTTTGGCGCCAGAACCGATCTGGGTAATAAAATATTTCTTCTGGGGGGTATACTGCGTGTCCTACTTTTCAATAACTTTTTATTTCAAAAGAACATGCTCGGTAATTTATATTTATGCACCTCCAATTCAAGAAATTTTAAAATAATAAAAATGTTATCATTGCAATAAATAAATACAGTTTTTGTCAACCAAGTTTTTTAGACTATTTTAAATATTTTTTACCCCTCCCCCCTCATTTTTGGTTGCAACTTTCCTTCCCAGAGTTCTTATCGCACAAAAGGAATGGTAAGTACTTCATGTATGACTGTATTATCATGTCCTGAGCCTGTTATACTGTCTAAGCATATAGTGTACTCCATGAGCATGCTATGATCATATGTCCCAAGCAATGATCACCTGTCCCTAGCTATGATCAACTGTCCCTAGCCATGATCAGCTGTCCCTAGCCATGATCAACTGTCCCAAGCAATGATCAACTGTCCCTAGCTGTGATCAACTGTCCCTAGCTGTGATCAACTGTCCCCAGCACTGATCAACTGTCCCTAGCTGTGATCAACTGTCCCTAGCTGTGATCAACTGTCCCCAGCACTGATCAACTGTCTCTAGCTATGATCAACTGTCCCTAGCTATGATCAACTGTCCCTAGCTGTGATCATATGTCCCTAGCTGTGATCAACTGTCCCTAGCTGTGATCAACTGTCCCTAGCACTGATCAACTGTCCCTAGCACTGATCAACTGTCCCTAGCACTGATCAACTGTCCCTATCACTGATCAACTGTCCCTAGCTATGATCAACTGTCCCTAGCTGTGATCAACTGTCCCTAGCACTGATCAACTGTCCCTAGCACTGATCAACTGTCCCTAGCACTGATCAACTGTCCCTAGCTGTGATCAACTGTCCCTAGCTATGATCAACTGTCCCTAGCTGTGATCAACTGTCCCTAGCACTGATCAACTGTCCCTAGCACTGATCAACTGTCCCTAGCACTGATCAACTGTCCCTATCACTGATCAACTGTCCCTAGCTATGATCAACTGTCCCTAGCTGTGATCAACTGTCCCTAGCACTGATCAACTGTCCCTAGCACTGATCAACTGTCCCTAGCACTTATCAACTGTCCCTAGCACTGATCAACTGTCCCTAGCTGTGATCAACTGTCCCTAGCTGTGATCAACTGTCCCTAGCACTGATCAACTGTCCCTAGCCGCCCCTGCGTCAGGACCATGGTTTGACCATGGTCAACCACGTTTATACCATGGTTTACCATGGTCTGTGACCATGGTTGACCATGGTTTGACCATGCTGTGACCATGGTTTGACCATGTTCGACCATGAACGTTAAATTGCACCTTGGTCAAACCATGGTCAACCATGGTCAAACATTCCATCTCAAACAGGAAACTGACCACAAACGAACATGGTCAACCATGGTCAGGATTATGATAATGACCATGAAATACCATGGTTGACAATGGTCAGGACCCCAATTGACCATAAAATACCATGGTTGACCATGGTCAGTACCCTGATTGACCATGAAATACCATGGTTAACCATAGTCAGGACCCCAATTGACCATGAAATACCATGGTTGACTTTGGTCAGTACCCTGATTGACCATGAAATACCATGGTCAACCATAGTCAGGACCCCAATCAACCATGAAAGACCATGGTTGACCATGGTCAGGACCCTTAATTTGACCATGAAATACTATGGTCGACCATGGTCAGTACCCTGATTGACCATGAAAAACAGTGGTCGACAATAGTCTGCGAGGACCCTGACTGACCTCATGAAATACCTGATGGACCTTAAAATAAGTAACACCTATAATTAGAAGAGCATTAAAGATGGTTCTAGTATTATAAACCTAAAGCTGGTGTAAAACAGCCTAGATTAACATTAACATTAAATCCTTTATGCAATGGATTTAATTTTTTATCCAAAGATGGCTATTAAAACACATTTCAATCAATCACATTTTATTTTTTATTGTGTAGTCATCTAAAATTTAACTCAGACTACATTCACAATAAAGAATGAGTTTGAAAAAAACCAAGTACAGTAGAATATTACAATTTTCATGAAACAGTCACAATATTTACAGGTGAATTCTAACAATACTTAAATATCGAAACATTTAACATTGCACAAAACAATTTAAATCAAAATGATCATTCACAGGCATTTATTTCTTGTTTGCTTGCTCTCGTTTTACAGATTTTTTCACAGCCTGAATTCGGTCTGTTATGTTTGATTGGCCATGGAGGTCCAAACAAATCTTCCTTATTACATCAAGTTTTTGTGTATCAAATTTAGGCTTTGCTGGGGTTTTAGTGTTTGCAGCCTTGCCCGAGATTGACGAATTTAAAATTTCTTCATTTGTAAAAAGCTTTTTCATTAAAGTTTGTACTGTATTGTACAAAGAGGCAGAATTTACTACCTCTTTGCGGCAATTCACCTCCAAGCTATCTGCTTGTTCCTCGACCCCTCCACTTCTATCCTTTTTTAGATTTTTTAATTGTTTTTTTACTTTTTCAAGTTTTTCTTTTAAGTCGTCCACATCTTCTCTTAAGTTCTTGCAATGCTTGCAACAGTTACAGGCCTACAAAATATTAAATGTTGGAATCAAATAAGTATAAGTAATATGTAATTGTTAAATTATTTAACAATTTTGATCTCTCATACTTAAATTTGCTTTTCAATCTTTTTTTTATTATTTGACCAACATCAGGCTAACTTCAGAGCAAAAGAATGAATTACGAGGGTTAGAAGATAATATATCTAACATGTACAAATGAATCATTTGCATATGCTTTAAGGGCTTTGTGCACTGACCAGAATAAATAAATAAATAAATGAACTGAACAGAAAAAACAACAACAAATGAATGAAATGAATGAATGAATGGCTGAAAAAATAAATGCATGCCGGATGAACAAGCAAATGAATGAATGAAAGCAACTACAGACATCTATTTCATTTTGATCTTTGCATGTGTATTTGTGGTGATAGACTTGATAGCCAGACATTATACATGTACAGAATGAGATAAAAATGTTTTATTGTTTAATTGACCTACCAAATTAGAAGTTGTTGTAATCTGTGGCAAACCAAACGTTTTTGCATGTAGAGATAAATCTACAAAAATAAGAAAAAGCATTACACTGTCTGCAAGTGGAACTAGACTCAATAAAGCTTCACTGCTTCATGTCTGACATTAACAATGTATTCGTAAGTTGTAATTCTGTCTAAATGCTTAAGTACCAAAGTGCTATTGTTTGGGACAACATTTTATCTTCTCACTTAAATTTCAAACCCTTAAGTTGTAGTAATAACTAACCAGTAATCAATCACTTTTAAAATCTATACCTTCATCTATCTCATTTTCTCCATCAGTATCATTTTGACCAGTAGTTTCATCTATCTTAAGAGGGGAATCTTAAAAATTGAAAAAAAATGTGAGAGTTATTAATACCTTATAATTTCAGGCTTATTTGCAATGTCATAAACACATTATGGCAACCATCAGACTGGGACTGTCAGGTGCAAAGTATATGAATTTTGTCTTGATTCTTCAGATTCTATTGTTCATGTATATCACCTGTTATGGCTGCCTGATCATGTGATGGTGCATAAAGGAAATGTTTTGCAAAAAAGGAGTGACATGAATATAGTTAGATATGTCTAACTCTCACCATCAAATACATTTAAAATATTATTATCATTGTCATCATTTAATAATCATTATTGACAGCACTTAGTAAGTTACAAATGCTTTGGGGCTGCATGTTTATATGGAGGGAGTCACTGAGCCACTCCATATAACAGCCCCTTACTTTCAATGAAATGATTGGGCTTGACAAAATATAATAAACAAGCAGGTTGCATAAAAATATAAAGTAATAGAGTTTTCAAGCAACTGTACCTTGTTTTTTCTTGTGTAATTGGTTTTCAGGAATTGTTGGGGATTGTTCCCTAGGTTTTTTCAAGAAACATAAGGATGATGCCAAGGCCTGCATAATACCAGAAAAAAATATAATTATTCAATACTACAGAATGATTCCCATAAAGGCTATGATACAACAAAAGTGAATAGAATTATAGACTGTACAACCTCAGGTGGAATCAGTGATGAAGTTTTTAATTACTGATTATGATTTTTTGGTAATTACTCTGAGTGCTTATGGTAGTCATTTCTTATGGAACTTAAGCATTGACCATGTCATTGCTTCTAGATGCAAACAAGTGCAAACAAACTCTGAAGCATCAATAAGAAATAAAAATAACTCAACTACTTAAATTTTACTCCACAGAATATTTCATTTAATCAATGTCACCTTTTCTGCTTCTTGTTTTGATGATTTCATATCAGCTTTATTAAACTACATTAAATGAAGAAAATGGGTTATCAGTTTTTTATTGATAATAAAATCCAATAAAAAGTGTTTTTGTTTGTTCCTTATATTTTATTCAACAGTTTTAATTTCTTTCAAAACTACAGAATTGTGTTGATGGAAAGTGCTTAGGAAATGTGATTGAGCTGATAGAATGGAATACAATTGCAATTGTGACTGCATTGAAAAATATTTTCCTTACATGCATATCATCTTCATCTTGGTCTTCATCGTTCGATTCCTCAACAATAAGTTGCTTGTTATCTTTTTTTACTATATTGGACATAGAGTATAAATAATTAGTGAATGAATGAAAGAAAAAAATGACTTGTTAAATTATGGTAAATGCAATTTGCAGTAAGCTACTATTGTATGTCAGTCAATGTTGAAACCCTGAGTCCTCTGGAGAGGAGTTTTGAAACAACTTTATCTTACAATCCTACTTTTACACAAGGAGTTGAGTTGGAATTCACATAGCACTAAATGTTAAACAAAATGTAATGATGGATGCCTTCAACAGCACAAGTTTGTAATCTGTGCCTAGTTATTTGTGTTTAATGGAATAGTGCATCAATGAATCTCTTGTGCAATATGGAAATAATAGAATTAAAATACATAATACAAATAGAATACTCTATGACATTTTTCATCACCTGTGCTTTTAGTTTTCCTTTTCTTAGTTGGTGGTTCCTTTTTACTCTTGCTGTTACCACTTCTTTTTGCTGTGGCATCATCTAAAGAAAGAGAAATAATAAGTAACATAACTGGACACTGTATAAACATTATATTGAATTATGAACCCTTTTAGTTTATGGAGCTTTATCATAAACATGGGGAATATGTCAATCAGCGTACTAATAAAACACATTTGTTCTTATTTCGTCAATATGTACAATTTCATCTATACCAGTCCTTTAAAATAATAGTTAAAATTCTATTTTTTACCTGCTCTTGTTGCTTCAGCACCAGTAACATAGTCTTCCAAATGCTTTGGCATTGAGGCCCTTTTAGCCGGAACAGAGTTTTTCCAGGGTTTAAAATATTCGTTTTCTTTGACAGATAGTAAATAGTGCTTGGATTCTACAGGCAGAATAGAATAAGCAATAAATCACTGGTTGGACAGACAAATTTGACTGTTTTTTTAATGATCACAGTGAATTTGAGTAATATCAATTATTCGATTGAATCGTTGAAAAAGATTTAACAATTGGAAGAATTTATGAAAAAAGATAATCAACTTTTATGACCATATTAAACTTACCATGTACTTTCAAAACTTTGGCAGGACCTGTCTCCTCACTATTCCAGTATGCATCCAAAGTAGCACCCTCCTTTATATTTTCTGGTTTTAGGAATTTTTCACCTTTGAGCACCTCCCAGCATTGTGGTTTTGGATCACCAATCCATTGAACAAGTACGAATGACGAAGAAGTCGACATAATGACCAAATAGGAAATAGAACAAATTTAGCGCGAATGTAATGAAAAACAGTAAACTGCAATTTATATTCAGGCAAACTTTAACTAGAAAGTGAATGTTGAACATCATTTTCTCCCCTTATATAGGACCAGCAAAATAGATTTCACAATCTAAAGGAATCACGAGATATATTTGATATTCAATAATCACAGTATTACAACACAGGATTGACCCTCAAATAGCAATAGTGAAATTATTGCTTAATCCTTATTCATTTGGGTTTTGTAATAACCATTCTCATACTTCAAGGTCGTTCCAGTAACAGCTAGTATAACTAGCTTAACACTACTTAGCTATATTATATATACTTTAAGTTAACAATATGATATTTGTACATTACCGTAAAGAATTGCTGCTTCATCTGTGTAATATGTACAAAACATACATCTTAAGTTGTGGTCATCTGGACGTTAAACACACAGAAATTGATGATGACCAGTGAAAACATATAAACACTGACGAGAAATTCAAGTGAACTGAGTTTATACTCTTTTAAAAAGCAAAACTAATCTTCAAAAACTGCCAGTGGCGGTTACTACGGTCTAATATTCGCGCGCCCGGACCGCCAAAATTATTACTCGAGCCCGCATCGACATTGGTCAGCTGACAAATATTGAAGCATGCTCAATTGAATACATATCAACGGGCAGAGATGAGGAGAAGGACGTGTAACGTCAGTTTACCTCTTTATTTTTAAAAGAAAAGGACAAAGGATGATGGAATTGGGATCATTTGATGGCTGGAAGAAGATAAGTTTGATAATTTTGTAATTGGCTTAGCGTTAATATGGACAAACAGTTGCACAACCCTTGACGTAGTTCGGTCATTCAAGGTCCAACGTGAGATTTAATCGCGATTACTCACGTTTCATATTATATAATGACATTGTGAAACTATCTTTCTTTAATAGCAATGACATGAACTAGTTTTAGCTTGAAATTTTATTTCGCAACACTCATTGGATAAATAGTTTCGATTCTTATAATAACACTAGAATGAGAGTAAATCGAAAATTACTGTTCTCAATTAGAATGATCCTAAAATAATTTATATGGATGATTATAAACCAAAAGAAAGCTTATATGAGGTTGTCACTAAACCCAACACGTCTACAGTGTTTAGATGTCTATTATGTTCAAGAACACTTTCCTCAAAACAACGGGTTTTAAGCCACCTACATAGCGCCCACGACAGAAGTAAGTATGGAATCGTATCAATGGTTTTCTCTTTCAAAGAAACGTCCAGTGATTGATCTTGACCTTTAAAATACAAGGGTTTCTCGTTGTTTTAATAATTACACTTACAAATCGATAATCATTACAATGTACAGTTAGCTTTTATGATAAATTATAATTATTATGGTTGTTGTTGGTTTTCCTAGGTCCAGTAAAGAGAGTAAAAAAGCTGTACTTATCAGATCCAAGTATACCAGTTCCCAAACGTACCCTGTATTCATGGCAAGCAAGTGGTCAAGCAACCCACAAATTTCATCAAGAACTAGATCCCTTGCAGAAATTAACACCCACTATTGAAACATTGCCAGATAATGATGTTGAGGTTGATCTTGCTACAGAAAATGTCCCAGTTGATAACATTCCATTGCTGAACAAAGACGGCAATCATTGTCTTGAAGATTTTCAATTAAATACAAACTGGGATATAAATGTAAGTGTAGACAATGAATGTTCAACATCACAAACTGTAACAAAAGATGATAATGTTGACTCTGATACAATTGATTTTAATTCTCTTGACTCTGAATCTAGTTCAGATGAACAAAATACATCTTTGTCTAGCTCAGATAGTAGTGAAAGTGATTTTAGTGATAGTGAAGATTCTGATACTGATATTGATAGTCAGTCGTCTGATGATGAACAACAAAATTTATTTGAAAATGTCAAAAAACACCAGTTTTCAGCTAAAGAGCTTCAATCTTTGTGTTTATTATCTTTTATTTTAAGACATAATTTGACTGGTGTTGCAGTTAATGATTTACTCAGTCTTTTAAATATCATTTCTCCAGATTTTTCAAATGTTAATACAAAGTATGCAGATTTGCTTGAAAATTTAGATCATGTTGATTTCAAAGTGTGTCATTATTGTCCTTGCTGTGGGAGTGTTTTTCCAGAAGCTGCTGATGTGTTTGAATGTGAAACGCCAAACTGTAAGGGATATAGGTACAAGGGTAACTTTTCTGCCCAATGTAAGCGGACGCGCCAGCCTTGTTGTTTTTTTGTGGTAGCTGATTTAAAATCCCAGCTTAAGTATCTTCTAGAGCAGAATGGTCTCCTTGAAACTGTTTTTGATTATAAACGTGATGCAAAAATGAGAAAAATCAACAATTCTTGTACAATTTCAGACATAACAAATGGTAAGTACTATTGTATGTTGTTAGAAGAAGGTAATTTTCTGTCTGATAAGTACTCCATAAGTGGGATGTTCAACACTGATGGAATTCCCTTGTATACCTCATCAAAGGTAAAGTTATGGCCTATCTTTTTAGCCATCAATGAAATTCCCCTTTCACAGAGATTTTCAAGGGACAATATGGTGTTGGCAGGAATATGGCAGGGCAAAGGAAATCCTCCTTTTCTGCATTACTTGAATGCTTTTGGCAATGAAATGAATGACCTGTATCATCATGGGCTTCCAGTAACATTTGAACAGGGTGAGGGCATTGTTAACATTAAAGTAGGTATATTTTTGGGTGCAGTAGATCTCCAGGCTAAAGGCTATGTTTTGAATATGACTATGCATAATGGTGAATGTGGCTGCTCAACTTGCGAGGAGCCAGGTAAGTCTGTAAAACAGGGGAAGGGTTATGCTAGGTGTTATCCTTACAGAGAGAGAACAAAACGGAAGCCATTTAGAAATTCTGATAATATCAAGATGAATATCGGACCAAAAGCTACAGATCAAAACAGACTGAAAGGTATTTGTGGAATAAGTGGCCTTTATTCAATGCCATGGTTTGACATTGTTTTGGGCATTGTACCTGAATATATGCATGGGGTCTTGATGGGTGTTACTAAAACACTTTTGTCTAAGTGGTTTTCCCCTACTAATTGCAAGAAACCATTTTTCATTGGAAAACATTTAAAGTGTATTTCCAAAAGATTGAACTCCATTAAGCCTCCTGATTATATTGAGAGATTGCCAAGGAATTTAGAGAAACATTATGCTCACCTGAAAGCTACAGAGCTGCAATCATGGTTGCTTTATTATGCTCTTCCAAGCATCAATGGATATTTATCATCCAAATACATGAAGCACTTTGCATGTCTGTCTGAGGGTATTTATTTGCTTCTTGGGGATTGCATAACTGAGGATGATCTCAATAGGGCAGAGCAATTATTGGACACTTTTTATAGAGATTTTTCAGGTTTGTATGGTGAAGGCTCATGTGGGCTTAATGTTCACAATATTGGGGCACACCTTGTC
Source organism: Diadumene lineata (assembly GCA_918843875.1). Lineage (NCBI taxonomy): Eukaryota > Metazoa > Cnidaria > Anthozoa > Actiniaria > Diadumenidae > Diadumene > Diadumene lineata. The sequence continues at coordinate 18,584,587 of OU974069.1, read as the reverse complement.
TTCTATGTCCGGCTCTGGGGACCCCTTTACTCGTGGAGTTGTTTTGGATTTGAAGACTGGAATGCTGCACTTCTTCAGTCAGTGCATGGAACTGGAGATGTGACTCGCCAAGCCATATGTCATGTACACTCAAAACTTCAATTGAAAAAATCTTTTGAGAGAATGCCTCCCGGTTCAGCTAGGGAATTCATTTCAAGAATGGTAAAACAAACAAGACAGTGGAAAATTGCTATAAAGGTTTCTTCAGATTGTTCTATTTCTGGTAAGGTTGCAAAATTAGTAAATGTTTCTGATCATGAGAAGATAATTCTTGAGGTCACTAAGGAGGAAGGTTTGTCTGATTTAAGAAAGGTTTTCAGAGTTCAGTATGGGAAGGAGAGGTACTATTCTAAGGAATATAGCAGAATGAAAAAGAGAATCTGTTACTTTGTCCTAACAACAAATGGACAAATAATCTCAATTGATTATTTTGTTTACAACCAGAAGTCTCAGGATGTGTTTGCCTTGGCACATGTCTATGATGTTGTAAGTGATTGTTATATATGTGGTGATGTAGGTTGTCATATTCTTCGTGTGTCGGAGTCCAAGACAACTGTTCTAATTCCAGTAAAAGATATACAGGAAAAACTCTTCTTTATATCAGTTGGTAAATCTCATTTTATTATTCGGATGTGCAATATGCACGGGCATGGTCTTCTTAAATAAAATGTTTGATTGTTTACCATGTAACAAGAACTGGTACATCTTTTAATCTGGGGTTAAAGACCATTCAAATAAGGCTGGCACTTGTAAAATTCACAAGTATTTCAATTATTTTTATATTTTTTTTGAACATGTATTTAAATTAAATCTTTTGCTCTATGACATTTGGTGTTTCACATTTTCATGGAAAGATTACAGCAGCCACTTTTTGTTATATTAGTCAATTATCAGCTATACAAATTAACTGAGTGATTAAAAAAAGCAAACTGAAGTGCATATGAAAATGATACACTTTGAAATTCCATGGCCAAATAAGGTACTTTTTGAAAACAATTGTTGATGAAGTTTTTGAAATTGGATGTTATACATGGGTGTGTATTGAGTTTTTGAATACCACTCATTCAATTTGATTTATTGAAAAGAAACAAATTTATTATTGTCAGTTTTGGACAACTCATCTACATAAAAATTGGAGTAATGTTATTTTCCACAGAAAAAAATGTAGATGTGTAATATATTAATTATATTGTTGCAATTCAGGCAAAGTTCATTTGAAAATGAGAATGGCAATTTATTAATTAACAATTGTAAACACTGCAATTATACTTTTAGTGAATCATAAGAAAATGTCACTTCAGTGTAGTTCCTTAAGTATAGGTTATTACACTTCACTTGCTTATTCTCATTGGTTGGTACAATTGCTGTGTTTTATAGTTTTTGAAGCAATTTTCATGATTAGTTTAGAGATGTATATTATACTTTAAAAAAGTGTCTACCAATTGTCTTCATTGATAGCTAGCCAAAGCCAATCAAAGAAACTGTTTCATTGTTGTTATTAATAACTACTACTAGTAGCTGTAAATAATATAACTCTTGCATTTTTGTATCTTCAAAATGTTTATTAATTGATTGATATATATTATTAATGCAATACTTGAGTATATAATTATTGTATATTTGGTTACATTATATGAATTAATGTTTTGTGGTAATTCTGCTCATTTTAAATTTATGCTATCGTTCATATTCATTAATGATTAGAATAAAACATAGACTGAAAGAATCATGTTTGCTAGCCTATGGCTTCACATGCTCAAATTGTTTACCACATGTTTTACCATGGTCAGTCATTTTGTATAATGATACTACTGTAATTGATTCATGATAGTTTTTTACCAATAAAAATGGCAATTAAGTCAATGATACTTTTATTATTTGAGTTGTGGTTGTGTGTTAACTTATATGATAGGAATGGCTTTGGAGTAACATTTGGATGGTCATTTTGTAGAAGTTGAGTCAGTGATGTTGATTTCCAAATTATTCATTTACAATTGAGTGCATTTATCATAAAGTTGTTTAAATCTAGCAATTAAAAAAAAAGCCCACACAGAATTTAGATTCGCAAAATGAAATGTCCTTCTTTTGAGTATCAAAGCTTGTACATTGGAGCTGATCTTCATCTTAGTCACTCATTTCTTTCTTCATGTTGCCATTCCTTACTGTTTGTCCTTTTTTCAGTCATCAACAAAGCAAACATCAATAAACATATCTTTCATATATTATTATATATGGTTATGTTAAGTAAATTTATTTGTTGGAAATATTTTTAATGAATATTAGTAGACAAAAAATGAAAATTAATTATATTGATTTTTTTTTTTTAATTTGTTGCTCAAATGAAAAATTAAAGCACTGTGCCCATTTTTTGTCTCTGAGCATAAGGAAATGTATGCTGCTGACCATGTTTGACCATGGATGAACATGGTCTGCAGTAAAAGAATGAATTTACAAGAATGTATTTACAATTTTGAATTTTAAAAGTCTGACAGGCACTGAGTTGCAAATTAAGTATCTCTGACCATGTTTGACCATGGATGAACATGGTCTGGAGTAATTTAATGTACAATCAATTGACAGTTAAATTACAATTTGAAAAAATAAAGTAAATCAGTATAGGACCATGTTTGACCATGGACAAACATGGTCTGAGTAAATGTACAAAATGTATTAATACAAGGCTCAAAAATAATTCAGAACTTGCAAAATTATTCAGATCTGACAATGTTTAATTGTTGATGAACATGGTCTGCAGCAATTGCACAAGATGTATGTACAATTTTGTAATTTAGCTGCAAATACTAAAATCAGTATCTCTGACCATGTTTGACCATGGATAAACATGGTCTGCAGTAAAATGTAAAAATGTAACAATTTTGATTGATATGACTTGTAAATACTAATCAGTTATTACATTTCTTCTGCATTTATCAAAAACAGGGCTCTTTAAGTAAATTCTAATCAATTGCTCCTCATTTCATATAATATGACAATAAATAGTTTCCGACCATGTTTGACCATGGATAAACATGGTCTGCCATATTATGTGAAAAAAACTTAATAATTAATTCAAAATATGAAACTGAGCTTCTATAATCCAGCAATTACCTGTAATGTCTAATTTATAATCAATGATGACTTTGTGGTGTGTTTTTATAAGATTTTTTGTTTGACAATGTTTGACCCTGTGACCATGGTCAGATCATGAATTGGGTCCATGGTCAGACACCATAGTCACAGCAGGGATGACCATGGTCAACCATGGTTGACCATGAAAAACCATGCTACCATGGTCAACATGAGACAGGGGTGTGATCAACTGTCCCTAGCACTGATCAACTGTCCCTATCACTGATCAACTGTCCCTAGCTGTGATCAACAGCCCTAGCTGTGATCAACTGTCCCTAGCTGGGATCAACTGTCCCTAGCTGTGATCAACTGTCCCTAGCTGTGATCAACTGTCCCTAGCACTGATCAACTGTCCCTAGCACTGATCAACTGTCCCTAGCTGTGATCAACAGCCCTAGCTGTGATCAACTGTCCCTAGCTGTGATCAACTGTCCCTAGCACTGATCAACTGTCCCTAGCACTGATTAACTGTCCCTAGCTGTGATCAACTGTCCCTAGCTGTGATCAACTGTCCCTAGTACTGATCAACTGTCCCTAGCACTGATCAACTGTCCCTAGCTGTGATCAACTGTCCCTAGCACTGATTAACTGTCCCTAGTTGTGATCAACTGTCCCTATCACTGATCAACTGTCCCTAGCTATGATCAACTGTCCCTAGCTGTGATCAACTGTCCCTAGCACTGATCAACTGTCCCTAGCTGTGATCAACTGTCCCTAGCACTGATCAACTGTCCCTATCACTGATCAACTGTCCCTAGCACTGATCAACTGTCCCTAGCACTGGTAAACCCCCCTAGAACTGATCAACTGTCAACTGAAAAATCAAGCGGCATATATAGGTATTTTAAGTTAATAACTGTTTACGCCTTCAAAATCACAACTAGTTGATTATGTTCAATGTTAACGTTATATATACAGTGCTTGATTATGAATAATTAAGTTCTTTCTGTTTTTAATACACATTCACAAATAGAAGATTTTTGGATATGAAGTGAATAAATCAGCATTAAATAGAAAATATGTGCAGATAAATAAATAAATGAAAAATAAAATTTTTGATCAAATCATAACAGTTGTCCTGTCAAATACAATATCATTTATTTCATAACAAATAAGATAACTAACAATTTTCGCAATAATATATATGTCGCGTCAAGAAAGCCAAACAGATCAGACTCCACCCCACCAACTTTAAAAGAGATAGCGATCGACTTTGAAATCCCAGAAGCATACATTTACACCATCAAGATGCACTCCCATGGGAATAGACGAGTATAAAGTGTTAATTGCGTCACTCCCTTTCTATGCATTTCACCAGATGATGACTAGCTGAATGCAGTCGAAACGTCTCGTTTTTTACAAGACTGAGACAAATGATAAGTAACTTTTATTTATTTATATCCTTGTGTTATTTCATAACTTCCATATTTCAGTAAGTGCAACTTATGATTCTAAACTACTGCACTATTTAGTAGTATGAGCACTTTAATTTATATTAAAGTATTAATTAGATAGTACTGTTATAACAAAGGGAAATAGAATTAGCATTATAAAATAGAGCATTACTACAAACATTTAATATAATTTAATCATTTCTTAATTTCTAGTTAATTAACCCCCTAGATCATAATGCTTGTTCAGGCTTTTTCTGGCTTAGTACTCTGTAAAAACAGCTTCAGGTCCATATGCAAAGTCAACTATTTTTTGCAAATGCCCACACAATCCATAGTTGACAATTTGTCATGCAAAAAATCTCCATTAACAGTAAATAGTTAAAGAACTAGTCACAGCTGGTATTGGCTTGCTTTGAAACACACGTCTCATTAATAAATGAGTTTAAATAGGGACTGTTGATCACAGCTAGGGACAGTTGATCAGTGCTAGGGACAGTTGATCAGTGCCAGGGACAGTTGATCAATGCTAGGGACAGTTGATCAGTGCTAGGGACAGTTGATCAGTGCTAGGGACAGTTGATCAGTGCTTAAGGGACAGTTGATCACAGCTAGGGACAGTTGATCAGTGCTAGGGACAGTTGATCAGTGCTAGGGACAGTTGATCAGTGCTAGGGACAGTTGATCAGTGCTAGGGACAGTTGATCATAGCTAGGGACAGTTGATCACAGCTAGGGACAGTTGATCACAGCTAGGGACAGTTGATCACAGCTAGGGACAGTTGATCACAGCTAGGGCTGTTGATCACAGCTAGGGACAGTTGATCAATGATAGGGACAGTTGATCAGTGCCAGAGACAGTTGATCAATGCTAGGGACAGTTGATCAGTGCTAGGGACAGTTGATCAGTGCTAGGGACAGTTGATCACAGCTAGGGACAGTTGATCAGTGCTAGGGACAGTTGATCAGTGCTAGGGACAGTTGATCAGTGCTAGGGACAGTTGACCATAGCTAGGGACAGTTGATCACAGCTAGGGACAGTTGATCAGTGCTAGGGACAGTTGATCACAACTAGGGACAGTTGATCAGTGCTAGGGACAGTTGATCATAGCTAGGGACAGTTGATCAGAGCTAGGGACAGTTGATCAGTGCTAGGGACAGTTGATCACAGCTAGGGACAGTTGATCACAGCTAGGGACAGTTGATCATAGGTATAGACAGTTGGTCACAGCTAGGGACAGGTGATCATTGCTTGGGACATATGATCATAGCATGCTCATGCAGGACACTATATGCTTAGACAGTATAACAAGCTCAGGACATTATAATACGGTCATACATGAAGTACTTACCAAAGGAATTCAATATGGTAGTGGAAGGATGTTCAAGATTGATGTTTTGTCAGAAAACTGCAAAGATATTTTATTAACTCTTCATATCCACGTGAACCTTTGTGAACATTGTGCGGAAATCAATCAAGGATAACTTTGGAAGAATGGGTGTTTGGCAGAGTTATAAAAAACTTAGTAAAAGCCATCGTTTGATCCTTGGTTTTCTGGGAATAGGAATTGGACTTTCTGGTCCAACATTACTTTCATGGATTATAGAAGGAAAGAAGCCCAACAATGAACTGCAAACTACAGAGTCAACAGGAACAAAAGAAAACTAATTGAAGAGGGTGAAAGGAGAAACAAATGTCCAAGGTGAAGCAACGTTATTTTAATACTGTAAATGAAGTGGATGAAAACCTAACATGAGATGAAAGTTATAAATGAAAGAAAAACATCACTGAAATTTCTTAGCCTGCGCAAAGATCCAATGAATGTGTTCAAAATATATTCAGTTCTATTCAATTTGTCTGTTTGTCTGGCACGATCTTCATATTACCTTTTACAGAGTTCCTTAAGGGATGGCGGAGAAAGGGGGCTTTTATGAATATGAGATTTTTTTAGACCATTGAGGAGGGCTTGGGGTGGATGGGTGAAAATGAAGAATGTTAGCCCTCCCCAACCTCACTTTTATAAACTACTCTACCATCTCTGTCCTTTTCTGCCTTCCTTAGACAGTATGGGTATTATATACAATAATTCTGAATACTGTTTGCCAATCATATGAAAACAATAGTAGAAGCTACTATTACAAACACATAACACAGTTTGACATAGTATATAGTATTTCACATAGTATTTTCATTTATTTGCTAGTATCTTCCATAATTTACATTTTAAACTAAATACATTTCCTAAAACTATTATTAGCACTAAGAAGTTGCAATTTTTTTTAAATCTATAATAATTTATGTAACAGTTGTTTTTTAAAAAATGAATGCCCATGCATAAGAATATTATTGTAAAACAAAGAATGCTGTTGCTCAAATTCGAAATGCATAAAAAAAAGAATAAATTGTTTTAATCTGTTTAAACCTCACAAGTTTCAAAAAGTTGTTAATGCACAATACATTCTGTAAAATGCAAAAATCATATTCTGAGACTACAAGCAAATAGATTATATTGACATGTATCCAGATCACAATGCAATAAAACCAATATTTTCTCAGTCATATTTATAAATTTGGTAATATATTTGCTGCATGTGATTTGACTATCTTTATAATTTAGATTCGAAGATATTAACTGCTTCTATTGGTTTATAACAAGATATAAAATAACCATGATCAATCACCTAAATGTACATATCATTCAATAATATCTACAACTAAATAGGCACATATTAATTTGTATTAGTATCCCATCAGCTCTAGTAACATCACTAACATACACTTGAGAGTGGATGTTACCTTACTTATTATTGTTACTATATGATAAATGTATATTGATATTTATATATTACTATATCAAAAAGGTCTTTCAAGGTGATTGTTCTTTCCATTATAGAATAAAGTACTAACTTCCTTTGTCAACCTTTTTGAATAAGGTATGGTACACTGCTATTTCCTATTGCGTTTGTGTTTGACTTTGTTTCAAAGATTTTGTTCTCTTTTGTACTGGTATTATGGATATCCATAATTTTGCTTTTAGTTGAATAGCATATCATTTTATACAGATTATGTTTGTGCTTTATGGTTCAACTCTTTACAATGTCTTTCTATAATAATATTCAAAGTCACAATCTTACAATGATCTTCTATGATCTTTCATTAAAAATGAAAACAGTTGAAGACCAACTTAACACCATTACAGTAAATTAAGTGTCTTCACACTGAAGAATTCCTTCTTGCTACTTTCCTCTTTAGTGTCACTGCTCTTTTTGAGTACCAATAAAGTGAAAACCATTGTTGTTTTTGACTTGGAGTTCTTGCTTTCCTCACTAGATGCTCAGCCACCTTTTGTCGACAATTGATTGAAATTGGAACATCATAAATACTATACTAAACTAGTTCATACATCTTGAGATTTTGCAATGTTGCTGCTAAGCAACAGGAGAACGTTATACCAATTAACTAGAAAGAAACAAAATTGTAACAATCAGATCAGTCAATCATGATAAAAGAGTATGAATCAACCGATCACTCAACCACTAAAAACACCAATCAGAAAGTTATCAATTATTCAATAAGGTTACTGTGTTAATATATGAAAGGAAGTTAAGCGGCATTTACACGAGCAATTTTTCCTTGACAATTTTTTCTTGACAAAAATTGCTCGTGTAGATGGAGTAAAATGGACAATGTTTCCTTGACAAGGAAAAGCGGGCATGCTGGCTTTTCCTTGACAAGGAAAAATTGTCAATGATTAAATTTGTTCGTGTAGACAAACAACAAGGAAAATGTGGCAAGAAATATTAATGTGATTAGTTTCCAGTTTCTTCGCACAATCAGTCCAAATCAAAACAAAATGGCAGCTAAAGCAAAATTAATCTGGAGCGATAAATCTGTTTATATTTTGTTGGATTTACTCCAATCCAGACAGAGTCTTTGGAATACAAAACATTAATCATATCGCAACCACAGTATAAAAAAAGGGAGTACGGATCATCTGACACCCAAGGACGGACCCACCATCTGCGCTTCCGAAATTCGCAATCGTGCATAAGCAAAAGTGCCCCTAGTCCACATGCAGCAAGCCTTCTTCGATCTCTATTTTTCACTTGCATATATGCCATTTTGTTTTGTTTGCTCATCAAGAGACTGGAAACAAATTAAGTTACTACTCCACTGATTGCAAGGCATCGCGGGCATAACCTAAACTTGTCATGGAAAACTTGTTCCTCATCTACACGAGCAAGGAAACCTTGTTAATAAAAAAAATGGTCAAGGAAAAGTTGTTGATCGTCTACACGAGCGATGACAGTGTCAAAGAAAAATTGTCAAGGAAAAATTGCCCGTGTAAATGCCGCTTTAAATCTGTTGACATGATCAAATGGTGCAATGAAACAGATATTAAACCAGTCATCTATCTATAAGTAATATATACATTATGAGTGGCCGATCTGTACAGAATATACAGATCGGACATGAATATTGTATATTACTTATGAAATGTCTAGGTTAATGCTGCTATTTGAGATTAATATTTTTGAAATTAGATATAATTTGGACGAGATGTTTCAAGCTAAACCTTATGCAAATCAGGATGGTTTCTGTATAAAATATACAGATGCCTTCACGGTAGTGATTTTTGATTGTTCTTGGTTCATTGATTATTTATGAATTTTATAATGAATATAATCACCTATTGTTGGTGCATACCTGAAATACAGCAATACCAACAGCAACACTACCAATGATTAGCATTTTATTTTCCATGTACTCTACAGCAGCATCGTAACATGACTGATAAAAAAAAGAAAAGAAAATAATAATTATAGTTAATCAAGGATAAATCTATGAAATTAATGAAATCATCAATAAGTGTTAGTATTTTCTATAGCACACAAATCAAATCAGCAGAATCGATTAAGTACAAACCTTATCGGAATATATTGTGTAAGGATGCTGCAATACATCCATTTCACAATTTTTGGCTTTAATTTTACAACACGACTCTGGGACGGAATTGTTAAATTTAACACCAGATGTTTTTTCTCTTGTAAACCAATCTGTGTAATTCTTACTGCCACAGCATTTCAACTAAAAAATGGATAATACGAATTTATTAATATATTTCCAAAAATTTTACAAGGCATGAAAATCATTATTCTATTTAATAACAATCAGTTATTATTAGGTATTCTTTTGTGAATTTGTCTTTATTAAGTTGTTTGGTATTTCTCACAATATTGTCATACCATTGGTATTCTGCAGTCCATTTAAAAATGTACTGCAATTTTGTAACCATTTATTTTATTTTGTATAATAAATATTGATTTCCTTAATATTTTGTGAAAGGGTGAGAAAGTCAATGTTTGACTTACATTGGTTTGCATGTTATTCCAGACATCTTTGAATCCCTTATCTGGGTACTTATTTAAAGCATCATCCAATCCTTCATTAAAGCCAGATTTGATCTGCAGTCACAATAATAATACCATCAATTCATGATTTTTAATCTATATTTATTTATTTCCAAATTAGTATAACCTATCTATCTTACTAGATCCAGACCATTCTCTTTAAAAACATTTAAATCTTATGTCCATCTGTCTGCCTTTTTAGTTGTTTGGCTGTTGGTCTGCTGTCTTGTAAGTTTGATCTGAGATACTGTTTACAGATTTCTCTGTATGCCCACAATAGTCTGACAAAATACAGTAGAATTTCCCTAAGGCCATTGCCTATCTGTCAGCCCCCTTGTTTGTCTGTCTGTCTTTCTAATCCTTACCTCATCACGGAATACATATCCAGTGACCGCTGTCCCTAGTTCTACCAAAAATAGAAAACCAAGAATAACTGCAAACTGAACAAAAAATCAAATGATTACAGAATATTATAGTTATGGTAGTTGACTTGTGCAAGGCAGAGAAAACATCTCAGGTCAGGAAACTCTACCTAGGCTTAGCATTGTAGTGGTCAGTTGTGGTTTTTGTAATGAAGGATGATTGTCAGATAAAGTGAATCTATCCATATTAGTTACTCAGCTCATCCACTAGCTAGAAATATCTATAACATTGATAATGCTTTAGAAATTTTGGGGTTCCTGTTGTAGTTTCCTTTATGAGGACACAGGAATCCCAAACAGTGGAGGAATGAGGGAAGAAAAGCAAAGCTTGCCTGCAAAGGACCTAGAAGATGAACATATCTTTAACTTACTGTTTTTAGCAAGCATGTGTGTTCTCTCAAAGCACCACAGCATCCCAAGAAACCAACAATAGCAATGAAAAAGCCCACTGCTATCATGATATAGGCTGCTATGGCAAAGTCATGGGTAGACAGCTTCATGTAATCATTAAACTGTACTAATGCCCATATACCAACGGCAAGGACTCCTAGGCCCATTATCTGAAACAAAAATGTTCATATGACAGTATTTTGTTACGTCCACATAAATATTTTATTTTATTGTTCCAATATATGGAACAATAAAATATTTAAGTGGACGTAACAAAATACTGTCATATAACGTCTCCCATGTACAAAGAAACACTTTAAAAATGTTCATGTTGAATTAGCGTACAGAAACATTTCAGGAATTGCTAATATAGAATATGTAGGGGAAAATGTATGTAAAATAAGGTGATGAACATGCATTTGACACAAATAGAAAAAGTGATTATTACAGAGACTTTTTTGTCAGTTTCTTATTAACTCATTATCTTGCATTGATAACAATATCAACATCAAAAGTCAGTTTTACTATTATTGATTATAAGCTTGTCTGAACTGACCTCTGGGGTCAGTCACGATTGGGCCAACTTTTATTGGTTGAAATCTTTATTTCATATTTTACAAAATGACAGAAATGCATGTGATAGTTAGAATTCTTGTTATAATTAGTGCACATATTACCTAAGAAAAAAGGTAAAGAAAAAAACGAATACATTATTACCAGTAACGAAACAGCATAGCATTTATAAACAAAAAAATAAAAAAAATGTAGTGTCACTAAAAGCGGCTGCAAAGGAGACCAACCAAAATGAGGATATTTTAATTTTTACGTTTTTCATATTAACCCTCACCAACAAACATTTTTGTCTGGATCAGTTTCATTAAGTGTTTTTTGATGAATAGAGAGAAAAACAATATTCAAATCAAGATGGCAAACTGTGAAAGAAGTTGACAGGTGCACTTTCAACTGGAAACATGTGACTGTGGAAGTCTAAAATGTTTCTAAATTATTTCACCTTTATAAACTTACAGAAAAACAGAATACAATTCTTAAAGTTTTCGTGTTGTAAATTTATAGTATTAGTACACAAAGTCTATCACCTTATCAAAGGAGACTTGATGAATAAATAATTAATAGAACCCCGTCCATAATATGAATTCTTTTTGTAATAACGAAGCCCGCAAATACCGAAATTAACAGTTACTAATAATATGACATCCAATATCGACGTTAAGTTTAATGAAGCCAGAAAAAGAGTCTCCTGGAGAAAATTAAAGGAGTTCTCATAATTTCATTGGCTCTTGACATTATCCTTTCCGTTGCACACATATTTGGCTAACCAAGCGAAGTTGACAACAAAGACAATATTGAACAGACGATAAACTGAGACAATTCATATTACTGTTGAGGCGTGCAAGAATACAGCAAAATCACAAAAAAAATGAATTTCATGTGTTATAAAATTGTTCTTTCCATTATTATACTTAGCAATGCTGTTGTTGTGGCCAAACTAAATGCTCGGTTTTATCAATAGCAGATTGCCTTTATTTACCATTCAAGATATCATTAACACGGATTCAATTCAATCGAGAAAATAATGAAATAGTAAGAGATATGGTGCATAATCCTCAAATCAATAAATGCTTCAGTGAGTTAAACCTTTAAATCAAACAAAACAACACGGTTTAAACGTTCCACGATTACGCTTTGCAGATTTTTTTTCAGCATAACAAAGTGAGTTAATCGACAATGTTAAGACTCACAAAAAGAATATCATTCTCATTTAAGTTGTAAAGACAACCTGAGTGATGAAATCTTGCCTCTTGAGACTCGTGAAAACATTGTCAATTGAATGTTGATTTTATTTCACAAAGGAACACCCCCTTTTGCCTATGAAAATTTTTTTTCCTCCAGCGTTTGAGTCGCGAAAATGTGAGAAGATGAAACCGACACAAGGGCCAGCGAGGCGATTTTCTTTGTTATGAAAAGGTAGTACTATTTTGAGTTTATTCGATGGGGAAAACTCTTTTTATTAACGAAAAAGCGAGATATCAAGGTGTTTATCTATTGGTACAATACACTGCAGAAAGATCTTCAACGGTACGTTGAATCGAATTATCGAGCAAAACGGCGTGACACGATCAATCGTTCTTTGCGACGCCTAATAGTGAATTATACTCAAATGTGTTTTTAACTTACCCAGAAAAGCGCATTGAATCCAAATAGCAGATACCTCACGCATTGTAAGCAAGGACCGAGTTTTTCTGCCATGTTTGTTTATAAACTCGCAGGTTTGTAAATTATCATAGCTAGCTGATATCGCTCTCCACTCACGGGCGGGTAGACTGGAAATGAGAAGTGACGCAGGGATGTTTCTATGGTAATGGCAGCCACAATACTCATTCATTTAAACATTTTTCTTAAATTAGTCACAATTACATTGCTTTTGATAATGAGATTTCAACCCTCAACAGTATTTGTTTATTTATTTATTCATTTATTTATTCATTTATGTATTTATTCATTCGTTCATCCATTCATTCATTCATTCATTTATTTATTATTTATTTATTTATTTATTTATTTATTTATCTATTTATTTATTTATTTATTTTTGTTTATTTATTTATTTATTTATTTATTTATTTATTTATTTATTTATTTATTTATTTATTTATTTATTTATTTATTTATTTATTTATTTATTTATTTATTTATTTATTTATTTATTTATTTATTTATTTATTTATTTATTTATTTATTTATTTATTTATTTATTTATTTATTTATTTATTTATTTATTTATTTCACTGCAGTGAATAGTTCAGTGTGATGTATTCCTGGTCTTTCAATTCTCATTCACATTTTGCTCTTTAATGATTATCATTCTCTCTCTCACAACTGCGACCAGCAATAAATTCTTATCATGTGAGACCTGTTCATATGTAAACAGCAACAAAATGCTAGTCACATTCCACAATGTAAATCTTAAATCCTACTGGGAATAATTCAGTAATTAATCATTCATTAATAGTATATTTTGGCCAATCCAGTTTGATGCCATTCCACGACTGTATAGCAATGAACAAAAGTTTATTTTATTTGTATCTTTTTTTTTTTTTTTTTTTTTTTTTTTTTTTGCAATTCAATACCCTGCAAGTAGAGGTAGTTTTGTCACCCTCAACAACTGCCTCAGCTTTCAGTTTATCAAGTCATTTACCACACCATAGAGTTGTAGTCATCTTGGGCACAATTTTATCAGGGATGTTTGTTGCACATTCCAGGATTTGCCTTTATTGGTGATCAAAATATTCAATGCTTTGTTGCACAACATTCTGAATGGACATGTCAGATATTGTATATACAATGAACATATTCAATTCAGTAAATATTAAGGCAAAGCAGGAGCCCATTACTAAGAAAATATGCCACAACAAATGTAAAACAACATTGCTTTTATTGAAAATGCATTTTTCTATAAAATTGGCTATACATTACACAATATTAAATTCTAATATTTAATTATGGTTTAGTGTCAGAATATCATGGTCTATTTTCTGCATCAACAGAATGACTTCATGTCCCTGCATAGCAGGTAATTGACACACCCACCCGTCCCATGTGACAAAAAGCAGTCTAAAAATTGAGATGACAAGTGATCTAGAACATTTCAGGATCCACCAGCCTATAGTCTACTATCTCACATAGGTCCGTTTTGCTATATGAAATATTGCTTAGAAAAAATGTACCAGTAATTTCAGATGGAGCAATAGTGCAAGCTAAATGACAATAGTTCCTTGTATACATTACATCGAGTTCAAACAAGATGCTGGTGGATAATAAAATAGTAGGCAAGATCTCTCCCTCCTTTATGGGCTGTGACATATAAACTACACACTTTGCTTGCCTTGCAGCAGAAAGATTGACTATTGATAATTTCTGTTTCTATTGTATTATAGAATGTGCTATATTTACAGCTACTTTTAATTAGGGATGGACCATTAGATATTTGATGGGGGTTGGGCAAATAGCAAAAAAAATGGAGCAAAGCCTTAAACAGAAAACAAATCATGCATGGCAGATGTGCCAAAAAAATATTGTGCAGGAAGAAAAAAAATATCCTGCACAACCAACATGTGAAAAAAATATCCTGCAAAACAAAATTGCCCACCCTCCCCCTCAAATATCTAATGTTCCATCCTTTATAACATTAATTTTATGTACTCATATGACACTTAATGTAAATATTATGAAATCAATTGTGTACAAAAGCCACATTTCATCAATGTTCAAATGAGCAATATGGCCATTAAAAAAAACTTTGGAAAGTTTCCATTTCCACATTAAAAATTATTCATATCTTTTCGTTTTTTAGTGGTATATCACAATATCATTTTCTAGGTCAGCACTTTGATTATTGATGGATGACAAAATGAAGGAATTGCTATGCATTACAGAGGTGGATCTAGGATTCTTGTTTTATCAAATATTTGTTTTCAAAATAACCTGTATTTCATTTTTATTGGATGGTGCACCCTCTCCGGAGGATGATACACCCCTCCTGGAAACAATCCTGGATCTGCCCCTGCTTTAAGTCACCAGTGGTACATCCAAAGGCCAGTTGCAAGATAAGCCACCAGGAGAGTGATACAAACTAAATACTAAGCGTGTAATATAGGAAAGTGCTAGTTTAGGTGTTGATGAAGACAGTTGTACACTATGAATGCCAAATGAATCTGTCCGAGTTCAAATGCTTGGAAGTTGTATCATGTTGCCTTTTTGTGTGGTTTTTCAACAAATTTAAGTAAGATATATAACTTAAGGTATCAGGGGACCCTAATGACCACTGTTCGCTTTTCTTCGTATAGGGCACAAAATATGCAACCGATTTCTATGATTTATATATCATCTGAAAGCTGAATAGTTGATGAAAACAACTATGTAAGAAAATATTGACAATTTTTCAATTTTTTTTTAGTAAGTGGTGAAAATATAAATTTATACTCCGTTTTTTCAAAAAGTCACAGTACAGCAGAAATTTATCCGATCAAAACACACTTATTGTAGTCGTAAAGACGAAAGATTGAACTAAAAAACCGTGTCTCCGATTTTTGAGTTATGCCCTCGTTGCGAAGATATCTGTTTCTAAAGTTAAAAATCGCATTTTTTGACGATTTTTATACAAATCACTCAATATCTCTTTTATAACTAAGAGACAACCTGCAAATCCACAGTCATGAAAATCTACAAAAATGATTGAATCTGCAAATATCTGCACAGGCCTAATATTCCCTTTTCAATGATAGTTAGTAGTTTTGATAACAATGTACTTTGAACACAAAATAACACAATGACTATGCCAAGCTCGAGTCCACTCAGGTTGGATTATCAATTTTTACAGCTTTTACTAAATGGTATACTTTTGTTATGTTTGTCAGTTTCCAGTCTAATAATGAGGCATGGCTTGCACTGGTTAGTAATAAATTGGTATTCAAAAAATCCTTTTAAAATGCTAGATAATGTTCTCCATTGCAAATTAATAAAAATTTAAAATTTCAAACAAATAAGTTCCAAGGGTCCAATGTAATGGGATTTGTTTATTTTAGTGTGAGGAAAAAAAACTGAGTGCAGAGCAGGTTAGTCTTTTGTAGATTTCAGCAAACAAATATCCTAACTTGGAATTAATAAAAACAAAAAGATGATTAGCAACCAATATTAAAGTCGGATGTATGAAATGTCTTTTTTTGATAAATATAATTGTGTAGTGAAATTGAACAAACGAAGACAACGAAAACCTAATTAGCTTTCAAGTGTTTTTGTTTACACATGTCATGCTTGAGAAACTCTAAGATTTTTCAAATAAAAGTACACTATCCTATTATTGAACGTTTCGATTTGTACAGTACTTACAAGATTCCGGTTCAAGGGTAAACAGTATTGTTTTCCAAATCAATCAGTGAAATTTCCGTGATAATAGGTGGTCGATGTAGTGGTTGTTGGCCCCCCACTGGTTAACTGTAGTAAGCCCAAACATGCCGATCAGTTGGAATAAAACCAGTGCACTTGAGGTGATCTGGAAGTTAAAAAGTTTATGCTACCATGTCTTTACGTGAATGTGATTAGGTGTTATTATTATTCTAGCTAACACAGGGAGAAATCCTGCCATGCACGTCGCAATTTACATTAAATGTATCAATTTGAAAAACTCTAACGAATTTATGAGATCGATGTTCAGAGGACAACACAACATCTTTTATTGCCGTTTCTTCCAGCCCCTGAAGTCTTCATTCTTCGTACAACCTCGGCAAATACTTGATCTACATTATGACGCGTCTTTGCTGAAGTTTCAAAGAATGGACAACCCCATTCTTCGGCAAGTTCTTTCCCTTCATGTGCAGAAACTTCTCTTTCGTCGAAAATATCACATTTATTTCCAACTAGGATTATAGGAACATTCTCACTGCCTTTTACACGTAATATCTGTGCTCTCATAGGCTTCAAATCAGCGAAAGTTTGTCTATTGATAATTGAATAAACCAGTAGAAATCCTTGGCCATTCTTGATATACAAATCTCGCATAGAAGCGAATTGTTCTGTACCGGCGGTGTCTAGAATTTCCAAGATGGAAGGGTTGTTGTCGACTTCAATTTCTTTACGATAAAAATCCTCAATTGTGGGGTCATATTTCTCTACAAATTGTCCTGTCACAAACTGTACTGTCAAGCAACTCTTCCCAACTCCTCCAGATCCTAATACCACAACTTTATACTCTCTCATAATTTCAAGTCAGCATGAAAAGTTGAACGAAGCCACGTTCAACTTGTCGTCAGACGGCGCGACAAAAGGGGCAATTGTAAGCACTTTTAGATGTGATTTGATGGATTCCTTAGCGTCCGTTACGTATAATACTCCTACGTATGGCTTCCTTAATGTTCAAATAGCAAAGGACCATGGATTTTGCTGCTGTCAGACGATAAATTATAAAGTAAAGTGCACAACTCACTTTGATCACTCGGCCGGTTAGGTGTGGTACGTCCGCAAAGGTTTTTGGGTATTATCATGGACACAGGAAACCCGTAGAAGATAGTATGCTGAATCATGATCACGAGTTTTCGATTTCAGTGAGGAAGTAAATCGATTTTAGTGTTTAGTTTTGTATTGCAAGGATAATTTTGTTTGTAATTTTTCAATGCTTTCGAGAAGTCCTTGGTAGGTTGATTAATGTTGGTTTGTGGTTTACGCCGACCGAGTGGGGCTGGATTGGCTGATGACATCTGCCGATGGATGATATGGTTTTGTTTCAGTTCTAAGGGCCTGTTTACATGGAGATAGGGTAACCCTCCTAGTAGGGTCACCCTACCAGAAGGGTGACCCTCCTCTATTGTTTAACGTGGTTGTGTTTACATGTAAGGTAGGGTGACCCTAGGGGTAGGGTTACCCTATCAGCTAGGTAGGGTGACCCTACTAGGCGAGCCAGCTTTTTGTTTACATAAGCCATGTAAACGCTCAAGGTAGGGTGACCCCAGTGGAAGGGCTATGTTTCGCAAGTCAAAATCGAAAGATATTGGGCCATTTTAGAAGATTTCACCAAAAAAATGTACATCAAAGAATAAAATCTACTTCAGTATTTAATAGAAGTAAAAAATATAAGCGTTTTATGACTCAAGCACGCTCAAATTATTAACATATCGCCTTCGAATTATAAAATATTCAAGGTCTCAACAAAAGCCATCCAAATGAGAGCTTTAACAAGAAATTTAACTTCGCTTGATAATCCTAGCTCATAATTGAGCATTTAAGCTGTCTAACGGCTACTGAAAAACATTGAGAATAATAAAACAAAGAGCAAATTCACCAGAATCAATTTTGAAGCGGCCGCGTTCAAGTTTCCGCTCCACTGATTAACGGCATTATCTGTTGACCCTAGCTGTTACTCTTTGCATGTAAAGGAGGGCTATGTTTTGTCCCTTGTAGGAGGGTGACCCTACTAGGAGGGTGACCCTATCTCCATGTAAACAGGCCCTAAGTGATATGTGATGATCATCGTCGTGTTGGAGATGCTGGTGATGCCCTTCCAGGGGTCCAACACATATTTCTGATATATTCTTAAATTGAACTAGTTGTGTGTATCTAATGATTGTCTTAGGGGGTGTTTACATTGACTGGAAGATCCTAGCGCTAGCATCATATCTGCATGATTTATTGCATTGCGTTTACATAGACAGATTTACATATTTCGTTTGGGTACTAAGATCATCTTGTCTAACAAGTAGGAAGACCCTAGCACTGGGGTTGTGCCTGATCCTAGGTAAACGCATGTAAACGGAAAAAAGTAGAGATATCATAACTCGTCTGCTAGAGCCAAGGAATGTCTATTTTGGTATTCCGTGTGTGGGTAATTGCATAGTTCCTCTCGCATGTAAACAAAAAATCTATCTCGCCTACTAAGAAGATCATGCCATGAAAATGCTGGACGTCGACCAGAGCCAGGAACGTATGGTAGGACCCCCAATGACGTTTTTTAAAGCTCCTTTATACCCCTATGCCTTTACATAAATTTGACTTGTAGTCCCCCTGCTAAGGCTCGCTCCGGCGCCCCTGATAAAATGGGCTTACGACATGTTGGGACCTTGTACGTTGTACTTAGCAGGGGCGGGTCCAGGATTGTTTTCAGGAGGAGTGCAACATCTTTAGGAGTGGGTGCTCTATCCAGTAAACATGAAATACTACGGTTTTTTTGGAAAATCGCAAGGATTCGAAATCTTTCGAGGAGAGAGTGCGCACCCTCTGCACCCCTCCCCTACATCCGCCACTGATTAGAGCTTGACGCCTACATATCGCGTATCTGTGGATCGTATTCTTGGGTTGCATGTGACGTCATCAAAACACTAAAACATGAAACATTAATTGCAGATAGCTGGTATTTTAACATATTTGTCGAGACCTTATAGACGACATTGTTCCTGAGAATGTGGACCGCTTTCGTTTTTTGGTTGTGGAGATATACATGAGATATAGGATGCTAAATAGCTGTTTCGCAACTTTGTCGCGCATTTCTTACACATGTGAAAACGATTCGAAATTGCCCCTAATTGATTTAATTTTGATTAGAATATGTTACAATTATTTATCTAATGGTTATTTTAACTTAAATGACAGATTTATGTGCATTTGATAGCTTTTTTTAAATTTGAGTTATTGTCCGCCATCTTGGCGTACCAGTGTTGTACACCAACATGGCGGCTCCATACAAATTTCGGAAATTGAATAATTGATATCTTCGCATCAAAAACCTTTTTTTGCAGAAAAATAAAGTTTTATGCATACTTTAATATGAAAGTAATCAAATTATAATCAAGTTCTTATTTAAGGATGATTTTTTTAGATGACGTCAATGCAACCCACCTGTTGATCAAATAAAATAATTGTGAGCAGTAAGATGATGACACCGATGATAACGACGACAAGAATATTGTAAGACGTGGTCATAAGCAAATTACGACGACAGTCGCCGTGGTGAAATTCTGACAATACTGTGTGACGATTCGATGACTGGAGTGATATGCAGTTGCTTTGAAAACTAGTTGAGGAAGCCATAGTTAACTAATGGGAAAACTAGACTGATTCCAGACAAAAAGGGGCTTGAAACAAGTAGAAACGGCTTCAATTAAATTCACACTGTTATGCATGGCACAGCGTGTTGGTAAGACTTGTAAGTAGATGATCACTTTACCTTTTCAGTATCGTTATCTCACTAAAGACGTGATGATATTTACTTACAGTATCTCGTATACCAATGCACCCATGACCAGTGTATCAATTACATAGACATATATATATAACACGCAATTGTGTGTGGCGATTCTCAGCAAGGGGCCAAGCCAAAAATTGCAAAATTTCAGGGCTTGAATTCTGAAAGATTGAATGGAAAAGATTGGAGTTGTGGTGGCTGAATGGATGTGAATTAAGGTAGTTCGGGATCCACACTTCCCGCCGATAGAATTTTTTTAAACTTTTTCTACATAAGGACTGACACATATTAAAAACAAAAATGAAATAAAAAATAGGGGTCACCACGCTTGTTTTGGAACTGTGGGGGGTGGTAAAAGGCCCATTTTTGCACCATTTCAACTAAAAGAAGTAACATCAAATTTGTTGAAAATAATATTCTTGCGAACAAATTTGAATGTTTTTCACAACTCTGCTATAAGAGTCTGACAAAATGGTCCCTTCGCTATAGCTCTCATGAATTTATTCCTTGGAAAAGACATCGACTGAGATATTTTACGGAGATTTAAATGAAGAGCTTCATTAATTTTTTGCCCACTTTGCCCCAAAAAAGTCAAAATTACAATGTTTTGGTCTCGAAGACCATGTACTTTTTATTTCAAAATTTTAAAGCTGGGTTTATGCCAAATATAAAAATGGAAAAATAATCGGGTGTCACCGTGCTAATTTTAGAGCTATAAGCAAAAAACGCGCGGAAAATAAGATGATTTTAATGTTTTGGACGCGCGGGAATGGGCACTAGCTGCTTTTGAGGCCCGTATGCAATGATATGATGTTTTTTTTAAACAAAAAGTTCAAGAATGACCATGTTTTGGCTCTACCGCAAAATTTCTTTTTAACCGCACGAGAAATTTTATTTGATTTCACATGCGCGAGCAGGATGCGCAGTAGCAAGGGTCCCGAACTACCTTAATATGAATTTGAATGGAAGACTATATAGAATCTTGTGTGTAAATGCAATCAAGCATCTTGATTTAAACTGCGTTTTTGGCTAGAAATCCGAATGAACTTCATCATTTCATTTAGTTTCGTTGCACGGTTCATAAAGTCACCTATACTCTGTTGGGGTCCCTTTGTATAGCTTAGCTGCCGTTAATGGTCCTGACTACTTTAGAACAACAACGACGCTTGAAACCTGTGCCCGCGAGCAATTTACCGCTGAGAACGCCGCGCGCGCGCCAAATTCCGCCAAAAGACAACATAAGAATAACACAAGGAGCCTTCGAAAATTATACTTCAACCAGCCAAAACCCTCATTTTTTGCGCGGGACTCTATATTTTTCTTCATTTTTTCTGAAAGATTTTGCAAAAATCTTTCTTTTGACAAGATTTGAAAAAATCCTGATGACTTTTCAACATTACACGCGATGGTAAGTAGTTTAGGATTTCACTTTTCAAAGCGATTTTAAGTCAAAGACGAAAACAAAACTGTAAATTTTGACAAAATTTTACAACATATATAATTTATTTTCCCATATTTGTGTAAAATACCGTCTGTTTGAGATTGCCTGTAAAAACTACGTCAATAGCTTTATTAGTTTTTGAGTAATAATTTTTTTTGTGAAAAATGCATTTTTCGTCATTTGTTCTTCAAAAATGTCAAAACATGGTTCTGTTCAAAAAATTTTATCTAGAAAACGGGCTCGGGACCATATAGATTTCTATCTATTTTTCGATTAATTGATAAATTCTCTATAAAATATCTTTCTAAGAAAAAATCGTGATGACTTTTTGCTTAAGTAATCACGACCCTTAACCGGAAATCAATCAAACATTTCAACAAACCATTATAGTGCATTCTGATTGGTTGACTGCGGTTGAATATAATAAGCTATCTCCCTTGACGATCACACGCGTTCCTTCAAAATAATCCTGACGTTTATTCAGTTCAAACATGGATGCCAAAGTTTTATTCCTGTTTTGTTCGTTAGCGACGAATTGCTTAATCGAAGGAGCCGTTGATACGAGTAGTTCAAATGTTTGTTCTTCAAACCCATGTCATAATGATGGTGTATGTGCTGTAAATGGTACACAGTTTGTTTGTCAGTGCTTGCATGGTTTTCGAGGACGCTTGTGTCAAGAAATACCTTTGGATTGTACGCCACAACTTTGTGTCAATGGCGTTTGTCAGAAAGACAGTGATGGCAAACCACAGTGCCTTTGTAAGCGAGGTTATGTTGGCTACCGATGTGACATCAATAAAGACGAATGCGCCTCAAATCCTTGTCGAAATGGAGGACTTTGTGTAGACCGTGTTAACGGTTATCGCTGCACTTGCAAGAGCGGTTTTTACGGTCTTCATTGTGAGTTTAAAGAAGAAGTAATTCAACAGTGTATTTCTCGTTGTGGTACTGGGGTTTGTTGGCATAATGATAGCAAAGTTGTTGCCCTTGAATGGGGTTATGGAGAGACCCTTTGCAACACTCGAGAAACTTGTTTCGGCAGGGATTACAACAACAGCGTTCAACTATCACCTGGTGACACTTTCCTCGAAGTTCAACTAAAACCACAACAAATACAAGTCGGTGATACTTTAAATTTCACCATGGATGGGAATATGGTAGTGTATGCTAGAGGTCTGAAGCCTTTCAGTGGAGACAAGGCTGTTTTCAAGTCGTGTGTTACAAATTCTACCTTTGGCAACTTTGTAACATCAAAGCCGCAAATCTCTGTGCATATCGGACAGAAGTTTCTGACAGAAGGCGTTCATTATTTTATTGATAATGTAGACATGACTTTCAAATGTGAATTTGGTCTCAGAGTGAATGTTAGTGTAAAAGCTAATAAGTGTTATCAACCAGGCTCCAATATGCAATGCACTGGAAGAGGGCAATGTGCAACTGATTTCACACAGGTAGCATACCAATGCAGATGCTGCGGAGGGTTCAGGGGGGAGTACTGTGAGAAGATTGATCACTGCTACTCTAAGCCATGCAAGAACCATGCCATCTGTACAAACTTAGATAACGACCAAGACCTCTACAAGTGTGACTGTGCAACTGGCTACGAAGGAAGACATTGTAACAGAGTGATTGACATGTGTGCGTCAAACCCTTGTCAGAACAATGCACCATGCACCCCCCTGTTGAATGACTACTCCTGTGACTGTCCTAAGGGTTACATTGGTAAAAACTGTGCCTTTGAAGTCAACGAATGTGATTCTAGCCCTTGTGTTAATGGTGGAACTTGTGTGAATAAATTGGGTTCATTCCAGTGTGTGTGCCTTAGTGGCTTTACGGGTAAGATAGAAATCTCCATAATCCAAATACATACAATTTTACTAACATATATCTCTTAAAACAAGAATTTGAAGTTCACCAGATGAAATATTTATCTTATACCTTCACCTGCACAAAATAAACCACAAATCAATATTTGAGCTTCAATTGCATGGTGAAGAAGGAAACATTTTTGTATACTAAAAATAAAATGTTTGTCACCAAATCATGTAGTCATTGGTGTTTAGTATAAAGGTGTCTATTACCCTAGCCAATTTTTTCTATTATAATGAATGGTCACCTGCAGTTTTCTTCTTCTAAAACAGCATGATTCTGCCATCATGTATGAATGCAATGCTTTCAGGTTTTTTCAACAATCATTAGCTTTAGTTACTGTGTTTAGTGCAACATGACCAATGTCACTAAGAGTAATAGTAGTTTTTCACTTCTCATAGTAACAGTGAAATGTTTGCTAGATTTAATTGAGTTTACTCTCAAATATTATGTTGATGTTTGACATTTTTGATATACCACTTTCAGTTTATTAATAAAACATATGTACAGGTTACGCTAGAAATTATTGATGACAATTTGCATTTTGTGGTTTTAATTTAGAAGTGTCTATTTATGCTGAAGGTTAACATTATGTTATTTTTTTTCAAATTTTCTTCACATTTTGAAATTCCTTGTATTAATAACTAGCTCATTTATATTTTATGTGCTACATTATATAACTATTTATATCATACTTTATTAGTGCTTTATCATAAATTGTTTTAAACTGAGGTCATCCTTATCTATGAGATGGATTAGTCTAGAGAATGTACTAGATATTGACATTAAAATATATTTTTTCATTGATAATCGTGAACACCATTCTTGAAAGAGTAAGGTGAATGACCACAATTCATGTTCCCATTATGGCTATTATTTTTTTTATTGGTGATCTTTATCACTACGTAAAAATGATGTATTGTGTCTCCTAGGTTACCACTGTGAAGTCAACATCAATGACTGCACATCTAAGCCCTGTTTACATGGTACCTGTATAGACAGAGTTAACTCCTATAAATGCTACTGTAAACCAGGGTATGGAGGACCAGACTGCAGACTCAACCTTAATGAATGTATATCAAACCCATGCCTTAACGGTGGCTTCTGTGTCGATGAAGTCAATAACTACCGCTGTGACTGTGGCCATGGTTATGCTGGTCGCCACTGTGAGCAGGACATTGATCTGTGTGCCAACAAGGACTTCTGTACTAATGCAGTATCATGTGAAGACAAAGGTCGTAAAGTTAACTGTGTGTGTAAGCCGGGCTATACTGGTGCTAACTGTGGTGTTGATATTCATGACTGCGCATCTAACCCCTGTCTTAATGGTGGTACATGCAGAGATTTGGTAAATGATTATCAGTGTTATTGTCCTTCTGGATTCAAAGGAAAATCTTGTGAAGGTGAGTTTAGTAAGTAATTCTTACATGTTTTTATTCCAATATACATTTTACAAATTAATGTGTTAAAGAGAGCTTAGTAAATCAGAACATTCCATGAAATGTAAATTCACATTCTGAGGCCAGTGCAACAACATATCTCTGTCACACAATAATTACAACATTGTAATCATATACAATGTTTTCTGTTCAAATGATTGTTAGCTTTCAAATAGCATGATGTAATTTATCACCTAGTTTTCACATGCCAAAATTGTCTTCTTTCTGTAGATGAAATTGAATTGCCTACTACTGCAGCACCAGCCACACATGATCTGGTACTAAAAATCCTTACCGAAGACTGTCATCTTCTCAAGGTAAACAGATATTAAATATATGTTAAACAATTTACAAGTGTGTAAATGTCTCATATGCAACTTTGGTTTTAAAATTGAGATTTAATTTGTGACTTCATCTGTGTTATAATCAGTAATACTTTTTTAATTGATTTTTTTTAGGATTCAGTTCTACTTCAAGATATTGTGTTCAACATCACACAGCATATCTCATCGGCTTGTAGATGTAGCTTTACCATGAACCGTGTAGTCAGTAAGTCAGTTTCTCTGTCATGTGTGGATACCATCACGGGCAAGCTTACCATACAGATTACTGAAAATAAAAACATTGTCTTTGAAAAACTGCAGTGTGATTTCAGAGACTATGTTTCAAGACTCAATGATGTCATTGAATTGGGTAAGTTAAAAAGTGGAAAAAAATATCATGTCTGAATTATCTTGAACTCAATTTGTCAATCTTAGTTCCTTCTGTTGGTCACTGATTATGATCCAATATCAATGTTTTTTTTAAAAACATGATTTGTATTTTAGGACATGATACTTACATCAGAGGTTTCTATGGTGATGTACCCAAACAATGTCAGAAAACCAATGTCAATGCTAATGCAGTCTTGGAGACCAGCACCAACCTTGCTGTAACTGTGGGATCCCTGTGTGCTGTGCTTGGACTAGTCATTGCTGGTATTGTGGTATGTTGTAAGTGTAGGCGAACACGACCTCCAGTTAAGCAGATTGGTAACAAGTAAGTAAAATGTAGCGAAGTACCTATAAAATTCACAATCACTTTCCGATTCAATCACTTTAAGATGGGCTTAACTTTGCCTGGCCCAAGAATGGAAGGAAGTAAGACTGTACATAGTCACAGTATTAAAATTCTAGGATCTATGCTTTGTGATAAGGCAATGATAGACATTGTAAGTTCCTTATATCATTCACCCTAATTCCTTTTTCACTCAGACAACATTTTCAAATGAATCTTGAGAAGATAAGGATATATAGTTTTTTTCAAGTTGGCATCTCCTTAGCCTACATTAAAGACAGATTTCTCTCGAATAGTAATAACAAGAAAAAGTGGTCTCCTATTCAGTTTAGCATCTCTTGAAAGTGTCACTTTAACGAAACCATGTGAGACACTCTTATATTCCAGATAGAAGTGGAGGCAGGCGCTGACACGCAACACAATGATTTGACCAAACAATGTCATTGGTATAGAGTGCAAACACTCAATGTATGCAACATTTGTCACTATTTAGTGGTAAATAGCACTAATTAAACAAAAGAAAACAATAGAATTAACATAAAATAGCACTATTTAGTGGTATTTATGTTGCACACTTTTAGTGCATGCACTCTGTACAGTTTGTACTTTAAACATGGTCCCTTATGAAGGGAATGTTGCTAATGGCTATTATCATCAATCACACGATGCTCACATCATAATTGTTTTTGTTTTGCAGCAAAGAAGATGACTTGATCAACGACCTCAGTGGTGACCTACTATCAGCTGTTGCTCCTACACCCAAATCAATGTACAGAACAAGCGGCGGTTACCATAACATGGGATTTCACGGTGGACGCTTTAACCCCGAGAATCCCATCCCATCACGGAAAGTCTAACTTCTAGTGATTGGTTTATCATATGCTTTATTCTTATCCTCTAAAACAAGTTTTGCAAGTAGTGTTCAAGCTTTCAAAGTTTTTTTTAATTACTAGTGAAAGAACAAGACTCAAAGCCTGATACAGTGTGGTTATGTTCAGACTGGACAATATTCGCAAATAGAGCAATATCACACAAAGCCTGATACAGTGTGGTTATGTTCAAACTGGACAATATTCGCAGATAGAGCTGACATTGGTGGTTTAAACGACATTGTTAGTTTCGTAACACCATGAAAAAATAGTATCTCTTTTTTCCGTCCCTTTCAGTGAAGGTTGTAATAGCTAGTGTTGTTTAGCTCAATATGCTGAACAGTATGTGATATTAAGAGTGCGACATCGCGATATGCTAAATCCAATGGATAGTCTAACAAGGGTCTTATATATTGTGCTAGTCTTAAAAAGGCAGAATGGAATGGTCGAATATGCAGTGCACCAATAAGCCCGTTTCTCGTTCTTTATTAGCCTCCGGATTGCAGGTACATTCACAAAAAGAGCCCAGTCAATATCTCCAGAATCTTTTTTTGTTTCTGGACGTGTGCATTTTAACACGGAATGAGCTGGGTAGAAACCGGAATGCATATCATACAATCAAGGATAACCAAGCGTTTTCAAAAACTCGAGAGAGGAAAATTTGACTCGTATAGCCTGCACTTCGCAGTTTAAAGTTTTTTTGCTGCGTGCAAGTTATGTAGGCTATACGGTCTGTTTTATATATGTATACTGTAGATTTTTAGTTTATTTTATATGCGGTTTTGGTTTAAATGCATCTTGAATTTATATAGAATACCAGCATTGATCAAATAGAACATATTCGTTGAACGAGCTTGATCAAGCTGAGATTTGTACACGATACGCTTAATTTCTCGTTCAGGTGCAACAGATAAGTGAAAGATACGGCGCTTTCTAGCTCATTATTGCAGTTTTCTGTTTTCTCAGACACATAGACGCTAGCTTTTTTACGCCACTTTGTGTTTTCACGCCCGTCTATCAAAACTCCAAACTTTAAAGAACTGCTTTCAAACCTTGCCTATACTTATATTGACATTCATTGTACGAACTTCATATGATTGGCTGTGATTGGATAGTTTACATTCTGGTGGCCAAAGGAGTTTTGATTGATTGGACCAAAAAAAAGACACATTGCCTCCAAGTTCGAAAAAAAAGGGAAATGGCAGAAAACATAAAAGCTGCAGAATCTGTAAACCTGTTCAAGATATAATGATTGACAATTTACTGTCGTAGTTGCATGAAATTAAAGAAATGGCTTTTCCATAGACTTTGGATGCCTGCAATAAATGCGTATCTTAATCCGCTTTACTAAAATTTAATAAATGTAAATAGAATTCTATAATAAAAGTCACTTAAATCAACTTTTGTCCCTTTAAAAAAAATGTGATTCTGTGTACGTATGTGTTGTTATGATTGAGTTTTTTCAGTTTTATGACTTTGAAACAGATGGATCATGAAAAGTTTAGAAACATCGAGAAATGTATTTTGCAAAATGAAAGCGATTTTGTTTCATGAAGAATAATATGACAAAATGATGTGACAAAACGACAACTATTTATTATTTGACAGTTACAAAGTCTCACTTCATTGTTGGGTGACTACCCTGAATTACCTATTATTTTGATAATAAGCTGAATTAAACTGACTAATCTTAGTCTTGGGTTTGGTTCTCGAACAATTGTAACGATGTCGGTAGATTTCTAATTTACCAATCATTTGTGTAAGACAGAGGCCGTCATCTTTGTAATTTCCCTAGTATCACGTGACCGGTGACAATGAGTTTATTATAAACCTTGAGAGCAAAACTGACCATCACTCACGGAGCTTGTATCAGTGGTCTTCGGAAGTCGGCCTGCATCTATCCCTGCGCCCATTTATTGAGTAAACGTCTACCTTAGGGCGAAGAACTCAAGTCAAAAAACACTTAAGAAGCATTGTATCTGTATAGTGTATCCACATCTGAAACGTCGGTAAGTAACAAGTAATACACTATATTTCAATTAAAGTTTTATTGCATTCAGAGCATATGAAAAAGCACTTACGACAAATTGAATTTCAGTGGTTTTATAGCCATATTTTTAGTTTGAGGCCTGTTTACTGTTATATCACAACAAAAGTATGCTATCATAGCTACATTAGGCAAGCCTTAGTATTTTCATGTTTAAACTTACAGACGCTACCATAGTGACACAGTACTCCACTGTGTTGAAGAACACACCGTCTATGTAACATAGAAACTTAAAATAAACATAAACTATTAGATTCATCAGTCATACGGGGTATTTTAGACTGAAAGTTACCGAATTGTTTGCATTGTGCCACTCCTAAAATGATTCAAATGTTTTTTTTAGCAGATACTCCAAAAAGTCATTCATTTTTACGAATTATTGCTATTTTAGATTTAGAGCTGGAGCTTTTCAGACAGAGAAGATTGGATAAATTTATTTTTAATAAGTACAGTTTCAATTAAAAATATACTTACAGTCCAAGCCACCTATATTTGATATTTTGATCGACGAACGTTAGTCATGGAAAATGCAATATAAGAAACTGTCCTTGAACTTGACATGAGATATTTTTGTGCCGCACAAGCTAGATATTTAGAATCAAATTTGACACAACTCTCTGCTTTCCTATTAAAGCGAAGAATCAATTATAGTTTTCATATGAAATATCTAAAGATTTTAGATCTGAAAATAACATTTTAACGGCAAAGCGACAAAAACGTTTTCTTGACATTCAGTATAAAATTCAAAAGATTATTAGTCCTCAGTATTTTTCAAAAAAAACAAGACTCCCTAAGAAGTTATTGTTTAGTTCTATCTAAATGAAAATGATTTCAATTGTTGTGAGTTTTTTCTTGAGTGACAGTTTCTAGGGAATCACAAGACTACAAAATCTCAAAATGACGTTTGTGATAATGCAGGGAAATTTAATGAATACCAATGCTTGACAGACCTCAAAAAGTCGAACTTAATCAAGAATTTTTTTCTGTTACTTCAGTGACTTGAAACATTAATCAGTCTTCCGCAAATATAGTCAAACATACCGGGATTCAATGAAATTACAACCAAAGAACTAGAGCAAAAGTTTCGTTAAACTAGTAAATTATTCAACATCAATTTTTCCCAAAATACAATTGAGCAAAACATTTGCTTCAAAATTAAAACACATAACTAAAGAAACCCTTTTCACATTTGTCTCAATTATTTTGAAGAGTGATTTTTGACTAAAGGTTTTGGGATTTTTAAATTTCGAAGTTCAAATAAAGTAGCGATATTTCGGTTTAATTTTAGCAGGTGTAACCCGGCACTGCAGCTCAGCACGCAACCGACCAATAGCCTTTCGATAAATATCACCTTGTCTACACCATCGCTATTGTGTTTGCCTCTGGAGCTGATTTCTTACAAGGACGCGTAGCACCGAGGTTGTAAATTCTTCTTCAAGAAGGCAAAAAAAAAATATGCATCACTTAGCATTTTTCGAATCTCAAGCAAAGAGTGAAGGCACAGACAAAACACAAGAATTGCTTCGCAAAAGCTGCAATGCCTGTAAGTGTGGCTTAGTTTTAAATCAATTTATTAATTTACGTTGTATATGTCTAAGGATCAAACAATTTGGTCGAGCCAAGTTTTATATTTTGCGGTCGTATACATTGTTAGAAATTCTAAAAATAATATTTGCATTGTTCTGAAAGGGGTTCAGTGCCATTTTAACTGAATTTTTTCTGAAAAGAGGAATCAGAATGCTATCAACCAGGCTGATTTTAAATTAACGCCGCAAAACCAGTTTTGCAACATTGACTAAGTTCAGAAATGCATTCATATTCATATTTTATACCTGATCTGAAAAAGTAAAACAATTAAGTTTTAAGTTAGCTTTTTATTCGTGACATTAAATAAAGAAAAATAATGATTTTGAAAGTTTTCTGTACCCCATCTGTTTTTAAACAATTTGTTCCTTTTCATCTTTTTTGTTTTCGTTTTCAATCAATCAAAATTCAATTCTAGAGTAAAAGTTATAATATGGAAATAGTTATCATATTTATCTTTCTACACTTCCTCTTTTTTCGGCATGTTTCTCTCTATTATTTTTTTATAAAGTAAATCTTGCAATGGACATTATCACTAATTATTATTATTATTATTTTTGTTCATGGAATTTTGTCGCAGTATAACTTCTGGAGGCATAAATACTGCATTTCTTGAAAAGGAAGTTAATATATTTCATTGTTTTGTCTCGAATATTTAAGTTTCGCATCACAAACTATGTAGTTCAAGTTTTATGTCTAAAATTACCTGTCTGAAATGATAAAAAAATAAAGATGCCTTAAAAATTACAGTGTTGAACAGGCCGTTGTGGAGTGTAAGAAGAATAGTTTTGAAATTTGGTACAATGCACTGAGTTCGCACATTACATAAAGCACATTAATAAACATGACTAGGATAAAAATAGATACACAAATCATAAAAAAATGGAATTGGTAGGAAGTACTGTAACTATTAGAAACTATTATGTACAGAATCTTTTTATAGGAAAATTACCGACCATTCACCAAGCTCTTTTGTCGAACTCTGAATGAATGATATTTTCAGTTTTCGAGGCACGAACGATTTCTACTGATGACTTAACGTTACTCGTCTCTTTCGCTGTCAGTATCTTCACCAGTCAACAGCGAGAGAGACTGCTAACTGTATTTGTCTCCCCATGAACAATTATTTGAAGAACTTGAAATTCTATCTAAGCAACGTAGTTAATGAAAAATCTTTATTTTATTTTTTTCTTCACTTTTTATTTTATTTTTGTTTACATATCTGACAAAATGTTCTAACAAATATCCAGCTAAGCATACTAAACTGATATCGATTAAAGACAGTCCTGACCATATTTGGTGATATGTTTATTTTTTGTAGTCATGAGTTCTTCTCACAAAACAAATGGTGTCGGTGAAATGAATGGTGAAATACCGACAGAGAAGAAAATCACTGATGACATGCCAAAATGGAAACAGGATCAAATAAAAAAATATAACGAAAAAATCAGAGTACGTAAGTTTGAATTTGTTCATTGCTTGTGTAAAACCTCAGCGAATTCCACATCAATTAGTGCCTGCTCCGTTCTGCTATGTACGCTCTAGCTTTGCTTTTATGTGGTTGGTTGGCGTTCGGCCCCTCCACTTGTCCACTATGCTCCCACATTCCTCAAGGGCCACTAAGCAGGTTAGGTGCAGGTCTATTTTTTGTCTGCTTTTCTAGGGCGGTTACAACAAAACCTAAATAGTACCATAATTCAAAGCCCTATCCAAAGGATGAATCCTTATTCATTGGATAAAATCTATAAAATTTGATGCAGTGCATAACTTCTATGCTATCCATAACTCTATCTAGGCGTCGTACATGTGGCTCCTAGCTACTAGTTACTATGTTTGTTTGTCTGTTTCAATGTTTGTCGGTCGATCGGTAGAACAGTTGGTTTATTGGCTTCATGGTACGGTCAGTTCTGATACTCAACCTTTTTTATATTGTTTCTGAATTTACAGCGTGAAATCGAACAAATACAAGAGCGCAAGAGAAGAGAAGCAGAAAAAGAGAAGAAAAAATGGGAAGGAATCCCACCATGGAAAGCATTAATCATCAAAAGACGCGAAGAAGAACAGATGAAAAAGGAGAAAGAGGAACGGCAAGCTCTACGGCGACAGCAAGAAGAACAAGCGAAGTGGGAACAACTACCACAATGGAAAAAAGACATATATCAAAAGAAAGGATTCAAACCCTTAAATCCTGCAGAGGTGACATTGCCACAAAATACAGAGAGTCAAGTTACTCGGGGTAGGTTGTTATTTGAACGGTTTCAGTTAAGTAATCATAATATGCTGCCACATACTAACCATTTTTAACGTGCTGATGGTGAATTCCGATAACTGGTTAATTACTAACATTTTTAAAACCGCAGACAAAAGAAATGAAAAGTATGCATTTCTTGAGTAACACAGTAACATTCAACCATTAATACGATATTTGATACTAATTTGTAAAATCTTACATTTTCTATTAAATGCTTTGCCTAATCATAATAGCTTAACCTATATCGATAATTTAATAACTTATAACAGAAACAACAACCCCTGATGACGTCATTGAGAATGACACCCACGAGCAAGATGACAGCAGTTCTCAAAACGATGATCTTGGTCTTGACTTTGAAGAATACAACAGTGGCAATGAAGAGGAGAGTAAGGTTAATACCGAGCAACAGAACAACGATGGTGATGCAGATCAAGATGATAACGATGACAATGATGACGATTGTGTTGATGAGATTGTTAATGAAAATGTTGGTGATAACAACGATGTTGATGCTAATGATAACAATGGTTGTAATGATAGCAAAAATGATAATGACAACAATGATTGTGATGCTTGCAAAGATGATGATGGTGATAATGATGTTGATGACAACAAAGTTAATAATGAGAACGATGGTGGTGTTGATCAAAACGATGTAAGTGACCATGATGGGGATAATAATGAGGATAATGAAGATTGTGATGGTGATAGTGGGCCCAACGACACACCTGATGTGTATGAAGTGCATCAAATTCAAGAAAACGCCAAGGATGAACCTAGCAACTCTGTGGATGAAGTCACTGCACAAAATGATTCCAACGATAAGAATGATTCTGCTGATGACACAAATGATAACGCTGCAGCAAATAATGCCATTGATGATAATGATGAAAATGAAAGTAAGAATACACTGGAGGAACTAAATAGCAGAGTTGAAATCCACATCGAATATGTGCCTCAGTAATGAACACTGGATCTATTCCCACTACCAACAAACATAGGACAGTTTATTAGGTTATGAACATTATTAATAAAACGTGCATATAGCATGGTAGACCTGATCACAGAAAGCCCAAGGATAGCTTCTGTTTTGCTTCAAATGAGACATACATTTGGTCTTTAGATTGTGCTCAGTTCCTAAAGAGAAAAAATACTTAGGAAATATCTGAGCTACTCAGGCTACTGGCAGTGAAAAGTCTTTTGCAGGCATTTCTAGTCTTGAGGAGTAGAGACATGTCTTTATTCCTTTCTTGTTTATATTGGTTAATTGGCAAATATGATATATATGCTTGGGCTACCTGTTACAGCACAAATATTTTAGCAGACAACACCATTGTTTTTGTTTAGACACGGCGTTAATTTTCAAAGCTGTTTTCAAAATTACAAAGAGGTAAAGGAAAACCGAGTTTCAAGAAAATGGAAAGCATTCCAAATTAAATACACGAATCAAGTGATGACAAAAAGGTTTTTGATATAACTACCATACATAAAAATATGTTGACAATTTCAGCATGCTTGTTTAATACTAAGTTAATCATAATATTCAACAACATTGATATATTTTTCAATAAGGTAGCAACAATTATAGTTGTTTATTGGATCTACTTTTAAAAAATCTTATAGAATTAATTACATTGGTAGAAATCATAATCTCATGTGAGATTAAATATATTTACCAATGTCAATTGTACAGTAGAAATGAACGTTTTGTAAAAAATAAAATAGGAATGAGTGATTGCGATTCATTAAATGGAGGTGCAGGAGTAGGTTTTGTACTTTTAGTACATTACTCATTTACAGCAATGAGTGAGTTCAGTTCATTGATTGTTTACTGTGAACTGTAGTTAAATGTTTATGTGTGCTTTAATTGATAAATGTGTCAAGTTGAAAATAAAGTTTGCACTATAATTTAAATAAATGCAGTTGATTTCTTTGATGTTTGGTGGGGGAATACTTACATGAAAAACATTAAAGGATAGTCTTACCTTATCAGAATACCCAATATTATCCAGGCAAATACACAGACGCTGCCTTTGCAAACCAAAAATATATCCAAATCAAAGCAATACACCCTATTTATAATCCTAAGCATGTATAATGGTTATAAGAAACACCACATTCAATAACATACTACTTTAGTAAATACTGCAAGTTTTTAAGCAGAATTTCGCCAGAATGTGAGTGACATTGAAAAAGCCACTATGCAGTTTCCATCAGGCGTTACTTGTTAGTCGCCCCAATATCCGGCGGATTCTCCACTCACGGGGAGAATTACAAAATACTCCTGTCATAAAAAATCGCAAAAATTAATCTAATCAATCTGTTTGCTTTTCAGTGTTCTTTAATGAATTTGTGAAATTTCTTTGTGTAATTTTCATCAGAAGAGGCATTGATCATTGTTTTTAGGATTAAAAAAAATAACTAAAAAAATGAATATCACAATAATAAAAATACTTAACGATTACTGTTATCGAAAAGCTACAGCAGGGGGCACAAAAAAATATATACTAGTATTTCAGTTCTAGAAAATTTAAAAAGCGGTGTACATAAGTCACGTGATTAATTTACCCATAATTCACCGAGAGCTTTGTCATCCTCAAAACAAAAACATAGTTGTTCAACTGGAGAAGGGGTGAAATCATTGAAAATTATAGAAAAAGGACTGCTTAAATATCTTTATATTTGGTATTCTTTCCTCATAAAACCTACTTCACTCCAAGCTAATCGGTGGGAAGTCTGAGAAATGCCTTTTTGCTGACAAATGGTCCTTTTTAACACGAAACAGCCGTAAACCGAAGGTAAGTTTTCAAAAACTGTAATGTTATGCTGTTTTTATTTTTGAGACCAGCGTCTGTGGTATTTTCTTGCTCTTGGACTAGTTAGTTTCTTACAGTAATGATAGCTCACTGAAGACCTAATATCGAGTTTGCATTTCGTAATAAAGAATTTTAAAAACTATTGTCGTCGACTTAATTCGTATAATGACATGATATCTCTCCCTTACGAAGCTTATGTGTGTCATCTTTAACAAACCATGGCAGTTTTAAAATAGATGGCATTTGCTATGTTAATGTTAACTCAAAATATATAAATTTTACGGTCAATGATACTGGCTATGGTATTTCTATGAAAGACCTTATAATGCAATACTGGAACTTATTTATATTAAACAAAGTTGAAACTGAAATTCATGAAGCAACACCAACATTTGTGAAGACCTTGAGAAAAGAAAATACAAAGCTAAATACTTCCTCTATGTTGCAAATATTTTGTGTTTTTCTATGTGATACTTTTTATATGTTTTATATGAGCATATTGAATATTTTTTATTACGTTTTAAAATAACACAAAAATGTTCTAAAGCATTCTAGAT
This sequence comes from Diadumene lineata, assembly GCA_918843875.1. Lineage (NCBI taxonomy): Eukaryota > Metazoa > Cnidaria > Anthozoa > Actiniaria > Diadumenidae > Diadumene > Diadumene lineata. The sequence goes on along the minus strand of OU974069.1, from coordinate 18,548,125 downwards.
AATGTTTATCTGTTATTTAATACTTACACAACAGTATTTAGAATAATAGTGTCCCACTGCAAAATGAGCTGATCGATTTCCTACAGAATAAAACACCATCAAACCATTACTCAACTGCGATTATTTTTGTATGGTCTACCATTTTGTTTTTCAGAATACTAATCAAGAATTGGCCTTGTGCCATTGTCTTTTTTTAGACACCAGCTCTCAAACAAAGCCTATAAACTCAAAACTCTTACCACAGAGTGGTTTTATGAGGTCTGTGCAGTCATCTCACTTCACAGATGGCTCTCTACCAGTATTTGTTTTTCCCAATTCTTTAATATTCTATGTGGATGACCAAGCAACTCACAAACATGTCCTTACTGTTTACAACCCTTATGAGTTTGTGCTGCGATTTAAAGGTGATTTAGTATTTACATTTTTCATGGTGTTAATGTACATTAAGTATACTTACTGCACCCCTGTTGTTGTCCTGCTACATTTTAGGGGATCTGCCATATAGAACAATTGTTGGCTCAATTAGTCTACCATTTTACCAGGCTGGGGAAGGGGGTACCGATCATGAATCACATATAATTTTTTTTGTTAATTTCACGGATCACGGCATCAAAAAAAAAAGCATTTCACGAATCACGAACTTTCACACTTGGAATCACCGCATATTCTTTCTGCTTTTTACAAATCATGGCATAAATATGGGTTGAATCACGGATCACGCAAAACCCCTTCCCCAGCCTGTTTTACTTTTATTCTATTTATCTTTAATACATGGTTTATGAAAAATACTAATTACTGACAGTATTTAGAGATATTTCCAGTGATTGAATAAAAGGTATCCATGTTTTCCAAAAATGTAGAGATCAGATGGAGGGTTTAAGATTTTTTGTAAAATAAGAAAATTAAGAGAGGTTTAGTGTTAGATGGAAATTCATTAAACATTAACTAAAACTTAGCTTATATACTGTGTTTGCTATAGTTCTGTGCACAGCACCAAGTCGCTACCTTGTTGTAGATGCTGAAGGGTTTATCAAGCCAAGATGCTGCATTGACATGTAAGACATTGTTTCTTCTAATCAATAGTAATTCAGTGAATTCTATGACATTAATAATTGGTCTGACTCATAATAACATGACTTTTGTGGAGTATTTTGTTATATTTGTTGCTTATTTGCAAATGATGCTATGAATATTTCAACGTAAAGTGTACCCAACAGAGAATTTTCAAAACACATTTTAGTGCATTTTTTTATTTTTTATTTTATTTTTATTTTTTTATTTATTTTTTATTTTAGTTATTTTATTTTTATAACTTTGTATTCTGTGTGAAGTCACATGTTATTTAAAATAGACATCGTGGAAAGGCTGTTTAAAAGAGAATAAAACTTTCAAACAAAACTGCCAGTAAGTTTGTTGTTATAGTTTACTTTTTGTTTCAGATGAAGACTGTTTCGACCCCAAAAGTTGATAGAATTCTTAAAAAGTGTAATTTTTTAAAGAACGTTTTTCTACAAACAATTGAGGACCAAAAGCGCTAATCACTACATTTACTTATTAATAAATATTGTACCATTTAAATCTGTACTGTGACCATTCAAGCCAACAATTTTGAAAAAGGTTGTGTGACAGATAAACATCAAAGCTTAGCCAATCAGAATGCATCATTTCATTAAATGATGTGTTTGACTGATTACACTTTGATATTATATCTGTCACACAATCTTTTTTTTTTAAGTACAAAATTGTACAATGGTTTATGCTTTTAGAGTTGTACGGCATACAGATATACAGTCAACAATATCAGATCAACATGACAAATTCAGACTGCACATCTTTGAACATGGTGTTGATAAACTTCTTGGTAAGAAAGAAATACCAGCCATTGTACTACAAAGCAGAACTACACAAGAGGTATGATCATCTTTCATTAGAATCACAAGCTTAAGATCCACCTGTATGCGGTCCCAACTTAGTAGACCAATATCAGAATGCTTTGCCAATTTTCTTTAATTGTATTGCAATTAGTGCAAGTTGTTTTAATATTATCTCCACAGAGATTTGAATATGAAAGAGAATTTGCAAAAAAATGCTGGTCTTGGTAGTGAAATGACACCATAATGAAAATCACCTATTCTGTACCAATTCAATGTGAAGGATAATGCTTTACTGGTTGTGTGCAAGTGGTTCAGATGGGTCCTAATGACATGAGAAAAATGTCAAAATTCCAATTTATTAAATGCAACAAAAATACACTGATATCATCCCAATGTGGACAAGAGCTCAATGATTGACTCAAGAACAAATGGACATAGCAAACAGTTGACTCAACAAATAGGATATTCTGACCAGCTCTGAAATTTCAAATGGTCCAGTGTTCATTGATGGACTGAGTAATGAAAATGTTGTACGTGCTGTCAACTGAGTTTATATTTTCTCTGTCCTAATACCCTATTTCTTTAGAAAGAGAAGCAAAGAAAGACATCAAAAGACAGAATCGTTCGCTTTGAAAGTAGAACTAACTCACCATTAAATGAAGAACTTCGTAAGTTAATATTACATGTGTGCTGATATCACTTCCCTTGATTCCTTGCATTTCTCTTTTTATTGTTCTTTTCTTTTTTTTTTCCTTGTTGAATTTCGTTGGTTCACTAATGAGATCCATAAAAGGTTTCTCAGGATCTTTCATCTTCCTCAATTTTGCCGTCGCTCCCGACATCCCACATCATTTCAACAAAATCTTGTTCCCACATCATGCTTGTATCTTAGCTATCCTGTTCTCAAACATTTCCATAAAGTGCATCCAGCGAAACCTGCATACTCTTTTCATTATCTTATAATATAATATTTTTTAATTAAAAAATATTTTTCATGTACACTGTCTACTATTATAATAATCAATAATTATGTGTATTTATATATGCAGGTACAGGGTACAGCCCCAGTATATGGGTGATTCTATTGACTATAGGATGCATTGCTGCTTTGATGTTACCCATGCAACAAGAACATACAACTACCTCTAGACTACCATCCTACTTATATCTGTCTGTCAATCAGAAGCTGGTGGCTGCTTATATACTAGGTAAGTAATACTAATTAAGACTTAAAAGAAAAATGTAACAAACCAGAAAAGTGGTATTCACACAGAAGATATTGTTATGCCAGCACCACCATTCAAATGCACTATGTGAGTAATATGGTTGGTATATGAATGGATTAGGTCCACTTGATGTAGCAAAAAAGGACGTGATAATTCATTATTTACAATAATTTTCAATTCTGCAACAAGTAGGGTTCATTGGTCGAATTTACTGTAATATTTAGATTTACTTGGGAGCAAACAACACAAAAGCAGGATTTCAATAAATGAGTAAAAATAAATACAATTCTAAAAATTCTAAATTCACATTAATAATTATAATAACTAGACATTTGAAACTAACCGTTAAAAAGCAAGAAAGTTAATAAAAGTAACACAAAAAGCAATAACTTTAAAAAATAAGAATAAATGAATAAAGAAAGAAAATATGAAATGGATAAGAATAACAGCTGGTCTGTTCTTTTCCTCCAAGTTCTTATTCTATTGTCTATCCTCTCATAAAGAGAAGGAGAAGTGAGGCAACCACGTACTAACCTACACACTCTTTCTTATTCTCATCCTAATGTTTCTTTCTTCGTAGGTCTAGTGACAATGGCGTTACTGAAAACACACTGATATTTCGTGTAGCCAATAAATTGTACAGTGTGAACTTTGCTGCCTTTCGTAAGAGAGTAAGGTGAATGAGTGTGTAGCAATCTCTACATTGGGACAAGCGAAAACCAGCTTGAACACACTCACAAAGTCAGCACTCAACTACTATAACTACTAAAAAACACCTTGTTACCGTTACCAACGGACTTTATTCATCTTGTGTAATTTAGTCGCAACAAATAACGTGCAGTAACGTACAATGCAGTAACGTGACGTAGACTGAAGAGAAGTAAAGTGCAGTGAAGTGAAACTTGTGAAGTGGTTCACTAGAATACAAAATATGATTATTAAAACTTATTTCAATAATGTTACATTTTTCAGTGATTGAAACTCCTTGACAAACGCGCGCAACTTTGCGCTACGATTAACTCATAAATATTCATGATTATCACTAGAAAATCTCACAAGGTGATCAAAACTACTTTACAAACATTTTTGAATATAAATTAATTAATTACTTACAGATTTGGTGTCGGTTTCAGCTAAAAATGAGTCGCAAAAGCTTGGCACATAAACATGTCCAAACTTGCCCAAAACGACTGCCTAGCAACGTCAAACGTACGCTTACGACAGCTTGCTTACGTCAATGTTCCAAATATGGAACAAGTAAAAACAGGAAGCCCGCGCATTCTCTAATTTATTCAAAATGGCGGACGAAAACATGCTTGATATCGGTTACTTCAAACTATGTAAAATTATTGTGTTAAATGGATTCAATTTATCAAAAAATCAATGGGAATGTGTTCCTTAGTCAAGGTAAATTAAATTTGGTGATTTCAATCTTTCAAAAAGAGTTTGTGTTTTGTTTAAAGTGCAAAAATTGTCGCTACAGAGTGCGTGATCTCGAGTATTCTCGATGTGCCATCCAGCGCAGAATACGTTAACGAGTGCAATATGATATTTTATAAATAGTAGTTTTAAATTTTATGATTGTAATTTTCAAATTAAAATAAAAGTTTTTAAACTTTGTAACCTTGTAACTTTGAAACTTCTTGAATTTTTTACTCGAAATATTTGGGCGTAACCAATCGAGTTATTTCTACTTTTTTTTTTTTTTTTTTTTTTTTTTTGCTCTAAAAGAAACGCTTTACCACAATTCCGCTCAAGTTCAATTTGAATTATTTTCGGGTTAACGTTTTGATTAGGGGTTAGACACTGAAGCAAGTGATTTACCGGCCAATACACGCGCGCGCTGGCTGTAGAGTGAACGAGACAATCAAATACAGCACGAGACGATAGCCGAGTGCTGTATGAAGACTTTCCGAGGTTATTACAGTCAGCAAGTGCGTGTATTTGCCGGTAAATCACAAACTACAAGTCCTTAACCGTTTTATTATTAAAACTGAATGCACAGCAATAGAAATTACGAATAACCATCAACAGATTAAAAACAACTTTATACAAATCATGTTGAATTAAATTGCAATAAAAACGTTTTGCACTTAAAGCCTATTTCAATGAAACATTCACTGAGTCTATGATATAAAAATGTCGTCATAATTATAAAGAAATAAAAGCTGTTCCCAAGGAAGGGGGTCACTGCTCGGTCGTGCATTATAGCTGGAGCCTGGTGCACTGTACTCCATTACAGCACTCGTGAGATCTTGTACTTTGCATGAAGTTTTAATAAGAACACATTTTCATCAAGTAGCGTGAAAGTGCGAGCGTTTTGGACGCACTTGGAATCTATGCGCAAGTATAGACGCTATTTAAAAACGAGTACGTTTATCGTCAAAAACCTGCGATAAGAATTCTAAGCAGGTCCCCACACTTTTCTTGATGAAAATTTTTTCCTACCAAACCAGTCACAACCACTTGCTATTTCAAAATAATTTGAGATAAAATAAAAATGAGGTTTTGATTTCATTGATTTAATTTTTCTACTTTAATATGCAGTTTTATATGTTCACCGAACAAGTTTCATCATTTATCTTTTATATCCGTCTTAAAAAAGGGCTATTTCCTGAAAAGATTTTAAAATGTGATGGTGGGTATCTTGAAAATCTTTTCAACTGACTTCATAAACAGCGTCAATCGCCTTTAGTTTCTAGATTTTTCTTCTGATGATTTTCGTCAGAGATTGCTAATGTGAATAAATACGACATAAGACGTCCGCAACGGAGGCTATGGTTTTCCTACCTATTTGCATATTCAGACGGTTGCCTGTTTGCTGCATGTGTTTGAACGTTCTGAGAATATGCAGATTCTGTGCAATCTTGGCAACTCGCCATACCACTTGTCTTAACGATGCATTAGGGTTCGAAATAGCAGCCTGTCAATGGCCAAATGACAGCCTTGCTATATTGAATATCTGCCAGTCCAAAATAATTATAGAAAAAAAAACAAGAATGAAATTTGGAATAGAACATTTGCCCGACGTGTCAAAAGTAAAAACTTTGTCAGTCCATTTTTTGGTTTCGAGCCCTGTTGCATATACTAGTTTGTAAAACTTTCGAGTGAGAATTCATGCTAGTGACGTGACTTTGCGCGCAATTAAGGTTTGAAAAGAAAATGAACATACTCATTAGCTTGGCAAATAAACAAGCAAGAGGAATATAAAAGGTCTATGTTTTTCAATTTTTGTGCAGGAGTTTGATCGTAAATATTCAAACTAGTTCAAATTTATTTATGTGACATATAACCATTTTCTACATCAAACTCCGCGAAAAGCCTAGAATTTCAGTGTTTTTTTGTAAACACTGACAACGCTGGCAAACAAACAAAGTGCACATCAAATCGAGCCGCCTTTTAGATTGTGCTTTCCGGAAATCAAGCTTTATAAAACGTAATGATATTTTCTTATTTGCTCCGGAGATTTTCCTCGCAGGATACAGTGATTTATAATGAGGCGGTGGTTTTTATTGCCCATTTCATGCATTTTCACCAATGACGCATTTGCATCTATGGTGAAATTCCTGAATAAGTGCTTGTCAAACCTTTTTATTTTATCATGATATCGATTATGATGACGATGAAATTGATGACCATTATTATTAATATTATGAAAACAAAAGCGTAAAATAATAAAATAATGATTTTAATTTAGTCTCATCTATAAAGGAAATGCCTGTTAAAAAAGATAAAGTAGACAAACGAATAATGAAAAAAACATAGGAAGCGACGTTCGTATTACATAGCAGTATAGAAGCAGAATGGAAAGTCGAATACTGAAAATACGTTGAAAGGATGAGAAATGGTCGACAAAGATTAGTACGGGTAGTGAGAATTCAGTAACGAAAAAAAGAACAGGATAGTTCAACTTTCTACTGTACTGCAGCCTTGGCATTACGAAAAACGGTGTAAACGTTTAATAAAAGCGGAATTAATAAAAAGATAAAGTTGATCGGTCAATTAATCAAGATTTTCCAAAGAAAATAGCCATTTAAATCGAGTCCTTAATCTTTGTTAAACCGATTGTCAACTTTACCACAGGGCCAATTCGTTAATCCATTGATTTCAAACAGATAACGAGTTTGAACGTCATATCGCCTCAGTTGTTCTTATCGTTGATTTGTGCGACCTAAAACATGCCGACCAAGACTTGTCAATGGAAAAGGTTATTTTTTCATTAGCGATTTGAATGAACGCGCAAACACTCAAAAAACCGTTTAACCGATTTGGCTTTAAATGGATTGATATAGTTTTAACCATGCGGTGGAGTCGAACAAATCGTTTGACAGCTATTTCCGAAAATAATTTAAAATTGAATTAACAGTGAAGAAGTTGATTTCTAACTACGTGTAGTTTAATGACATGAACAAAGTGCCATAAATATACTGGCGTAACTTAGACCAGAGTTAAACAAACGTTTAAAGGAGAAATCTTAGCAGGCCGCTCCACGATTGGCTATTCACTCGATAGACTATTATACGACTCTTAATTGAACTGCCGACCATTTACGACTTTAAGTAGTAGGCTTTTATTGATTTGGTTAGAGTTACACTGTCAGAGATGACTCGTTCTTGGTTGAATTCACTAAAAGAAGATCGCCATCCTCAATCGGCACGACGAAACTCCATGGCTCTCAACTTGTTTTTTCCTGTTCTGTTTTCCATTTTACTCGCGCTCTCAAGTGGGGAGAGTTTCTCTATCAAAGGCTATCATCTTCATGGCTATGAACTGGGAAATAATATCGAGACAGACTGGCTTGGTTGTATAAATCACTGTAATGCTAATGTTGATTGTATTTCGTACAACTTTAACCTTCGAGAAGAATTTTGTCAGTTGAATAAAATGGGAATCGACGTTCAGACTTATGTGAATGATCGAACTCTGAGCTATGATGACGACTTCGTCTTCCATCAACTAAAGGTGAGTTCTTGGAAAATAGAAATTCCTGACAATCGATATTTTTATTCGGGAACACTTTTTATGGAATAAATCACTTTTCTAAAATAATAATTTCTAAAACTACTTGTCTACTTGTTACTCTGGGATTGAAATGAAAACATCCCTGCAAGCTTTTATTTGAATCGAAAAAAGAAATCATGAAGATGCGTAAAAAATAGTATCTGCAAAAACTCCTTTAAAATGGACATCATCAATTTCTAAAAGTGAAATTTCTCCTTACAGACTTCTCATTTTTTTATGTACATTTTCTCCGGCCGGTGAATTGAGATAAAAAATCATATATTAATACAGGAGTTGACTCTCTCAATATAAGATAACATAAATCTCAATATGAAACAATAAGAAACAAAAAAAATCGGAAAAAAGCTTCTCTTGAAATGAGAAATTTCACGTTTTGGCTTCCTTATTTAAATAATCGCAAAGGCTAAAAGAAGTTCAAAATATATAAATGACAGATATTATAGTTGCAATTAAGAGTGAAGTCTTAATAATTTTCAAATTTCCTTTTATTTTTTTATATACATCCTATTTTCGTTTTAGCATGTATATTTGTATTTTCAATCATCACCATCATTAACGAAGAAATGGTCACGTTCAATAGACTATGAGTGTACAACGGTGATCATGATTAGCTGGAAAGTCGGTTTATAGTTCCCGTGCACCCTGCTGAAATTAGAAACTTTTCGTTTCAAAAAAGGGTTAAGAATTAACCATATACTGTTACTGCTAAATGCACCTCTTAAAACTGAAAGTGAGCCAGCTTAGATGCGGTTAAGTGGGCTTTTAATGCACTTTATATAAAACTGTATTTCTCAAGATTAATGTATACTAGTTTCTATTGATGAAGCTGAATGCTTGAAACTTTGTTTTTGTTTTTTTTGTTTTTTTTACTATCAGTTCTGATCTGCAAATGAACTAATCTTTCTGATTACGTCTTTCAAAGCCAGTCGATTTCAACCATTTTAAGATATTTTTACAGTTTTGTGTGGAAAAGTCGTTTTTATACGAAGTAATTGATAGGAAAGGGTTCGATTTCTTCAAATGAAATGCATGTCAAAAAAGAATAATGATTTTAGACTTTCCCCGACAAATCGTCTAGTTTGTGCGGCCAGCTAAACAGCATTCGCATGAAACACCATGTTAAAAATACCGTGCAAATGTCATGCATGCATTCGAAAATTTAAAGTTGGGAAAAAATAATTCTGTGTTTAGCTAGCTCAATTTGCTTTACGTAAAATCAATTAGAAACTACTGACCAAATGTTATTGACATATAAAAGTCAACTGTGAAGTGACAGGCAAAAAGTGGTCTCCTTTTTATATGGGCAAGATCCCGGTTTAAATTTTTCTACTAATCAATGAAGCACGTTTCCACTCAAGTCAACTGGGAATGAGATATACGTTTTGGCTAATTCCTGTTTTAGTCTGTCAGTAATGATTTAGAGTTTGATGTGAGGATAAAAATGTTAGATAAGTTTATTTGTCTCTAAATGAAAAGACATCTAAACAACGTCTAAGTTTGATGGTCGCTGACATCTAATCAAGATGACATTAATGGCTATTGAATAGCCTCCCTGATAACTGTCATTGATGTTGTCCTATTGTGAAATTAGTCATGGAAGCGAAATAATTAAATAGATGAAATATGAATTGAAAAAAGATATCTATTTAAGAACTGATGGAAACTGATAAGTGATCTGAGAGGGAAACTACACCGTGAAAAGAAAGAAAAAGAAATCAGTAAACAATGAAAACAAAGAATTGAAAAGGCAGCAATAAGTTGTGGGTGATATTAAGCAGGATTATTGCATGAAAGTCAACGAGAAATCAGGGGAAAGAGAATAAATTTGAAGAGCTAAATTAAAAAAGACTCCAAAAAATCAAATGCGTCAAAAATTCAAAATGCTGAGAGTACATTTACAAGCTCATTTACAATAATTCATTGTAAAAAAATATATATATATAAAACTAAAAGAATGGGACCTTGAAGGCGTTTGAATACATTGTAAAAAATGACATAAAAATGCATGGACATAACAATGTGGAAGAACTCTGTAGGACAACCATAAAAAGAAAACTAATTGGCCAGCTTGTTTCTGGTCTGCTGACTATAATTTGAAAAATGATTTGAAATATATCAACCTGACTGATGCTGAGACAATAATAGAGAGAATTAAATGCGATATTGCCTTATATGACTCAATAGTACAGCTTTTACTTATTTTACACATGTCATTTACAAAGAAAAACAAATGAATGAAACTCAAAGTTTATGAGGAAGAACGAGTGAAAACCATTGGAAAAACTGTTTCATGGGCTTGTTATGAATTGACTTCGCTTTTTTGGCCTCGAAGCATTTGATATCGAGGCTTTAGTGTACGTATGTTATACCACACCTGACTCAGAAACTGTAATTGCTGCAGTGTGTTGTTCTTGCAAATCGGTCGGTAAAATGAAGGGAAAAGAATAGAAGATAATAGAAGAAGAAAGAAGTTCCAAACATTAAAAGCAAGTTAACGAATGTATGACGCACAAAATCAATTTTTCTTCAAAAGCTTTTTTGAAAATAAACGAAGACTAAAGTTTATTGTCATGCACTTCGATTTACAAAAAATCAGCCAGTATCCGGATCTAAAATTCTAAAAACTTGTCGCTTACCGTTTGAAACAAAAGACAGTTTTTAAAAAAAATTAGTAAATGCGTTTAATGACATAACTAAAAGGTATTCGAAGTCTAGCCATTTCCTGGAGATTGTATTAGTCATATATTGTCAGGTGTTCAAATCAATATGACATATCATGAATTTAAGACTAAATACAACAGTCTGTTACATTAATAGCTAGTAACCTGTCAATATCAGGACTTTCAATATTATAATTGTCAAAAACGCTATCCCTGTAATACGTATAGTCATCATCAGCATCATGTTTTTCATTTTCAAGAGAGTATGAGATAGGAGAGCTTTGTACGTCGTCCTATTTTTAGAAACTTCAAGGGTTACCAATCTCCGCACTTTTGTCTTGAGATGTTTTGTCGATGCGACCGCGCCTCCTGTACTCTGGCCAACCACGTTCCGTTCCCGAAATAATATCAGTTTAAACATAGAATGAAAAGATCCCCTGATGAGTTTTAAGCCCAATACTTGGGATAAGCTCTCTTATCTCATATTCTCTTGTTCATTTTCTAATGCAGATCCTATAATATCGAACCATCTCAAGCTAGCATGTGACCTCTAATTTCATGTATTTGATTCCTGAATTGTAAAGCATGTGATCCTTCAGTTGATACTATTAAAGCAGCTGGGTGATCTCTGATCCCAAACGTTCCTGTGACTCCTGATCCAAAGTTTGTGATTCCATCCCTAGCAAGCGATTCCTGATGTGGGGTTATTGACACCAACCCCAACTCAAATCTATGATCCTTGGGGCTAGCTATCTTACAAAGCTGGTTATTTCTGGTTTCTGATCTAAAGATTGTGCTCCATGATTCCAATTAGTAATAGATCTCTTATTGAGTATTCTCAGCAACAAGTGTTTTTTTATGGTCTAGATTCCTAGAAGTGATCAGTTAGCCAGTCCTCGTGCAGACTGTTCGTGTGCTTGTGGTTCTGATCAGCACTGTCACGTTAAACCACTAGAACCAGGTAAGTCTATACGTGATAGGTCTGCATATGCTACGCATATGAATGCATACTGAGTCAATTGAAACCGCGGCCGGCTTGGTCTCGGTGAAAGCGGGATCTTCACTCTACGGCTGCGGTTTTTGTCCCCTGAAGACTACACCGACGCAGACAATCGTCCTTTTCTTCATAAATTATACCTCTGTTGCTTTCTTTTACATATAATTGATTATATAGTGCCATATTATAATGCTTTATTGTAATATCTCTTGATCGTTATGACGTTTTACCTCCGTCTTTATTCGAGAATCCTATTCAAAGTCATAGCGAATAACAAAGAATATATGTGGTTTGATGATAAAAAAATGAAACTCGGAAAACTTTATAATTTTGGTAAAAAGTTGACCTTTGGGTGGATAAAGATATTTCTTTCCTTTGAAATCGCTTCGCAAAGGAAAGACATTTAAACGGCGTTTTCGGTCATCCAAAAAAGTCAAGATTCTTTAAAAGGCTGGCTCATCGTTTATGCAGACAGTCGAAATGGCGGAGATTTTTTTGGATACGATGCCGCAATATCTTATATTTGTGTATGACATGTATTTTTGTGGACGTTTGAAAAAATCTATTTTTTCAAAAGTTATCCGGATACGTGTGGTCTTTAGAATATAAATTCAGCCTGAGCGAAAAGCATAATTAGTATTTTGTGGGTTTTTTGTTCACAGGTATTGGTGATACAGAGGATAAGCCAGCACCGTCGTGCAAAGCGATTTTAGCTAAAAGAAGGTAAATTTAAAAAAGTAAAAAAATATTCAAGAATTAATTGTAGCACACGTTTGTAGCTGCATCAAACATGTCAATTTTCTACAACTAAGATCTATAACATTTACAACAACAAAAACGCACAGCACAAATGTACATGATTACAACAATTACAACAATTTTTCCAGTGGTGTTGAGAGTGGAGCTTATTACCTAGCAACCTTACCAATGACGCAGGTGTACTGTCACATGACTGAATTGCCTGGCTGTGACGGGGGAGGCTGGTCACTAGTAATGAAAATAGACGGAAATAAGGTAATGGAAAATTATATAATGATATAATAAGGAATAAAAGAAAAAAATACGCCCACGTCTTGGGTGCCGGATACACAGATATACACGCCGGCAGACATGAAACGTTGAATATATTCATTCGTTTGGTGTATGTAATACAGCAGGGATGTCAATGTAGTTTTGTTAGTTAGTAATCAAAACATAAACTATACAGGGTCGCGTGCGTCCCGATGATGCTAAAGACGTACAAAAACAAATAGAGATAACGATAAGCAAGCGACAAAAGAAGCGTCCCATCGCAAGGCAAAAATTTGCTAGTGTGATTACTTTCCATCCTTCTTTGCTTTTTCTTTTATTTCTTGCAGTTTCATATGTCCTATAACTCCTTATCATTACCAATTTTCCTTTTAATCCGATTCAAGGATACATTTCAATACAACTCTTCACACTGGACCTCAAAGAAGATGTTTAATGTTCAAGACGGCACAAACTTGGATGAGCGCGAAACGCTTCTACCATCCTATTGGAGTTTAAAGGCTAACAAGGTTTGTCTTGGTATGAAGTCTAATGGTGTGACAAGCTACATTTCAATTGACAACAATGGCACATTCCTTCATACTGCGGTAGAAAAAGCGGCAAAATTACCAAAACAAACATGGAAAAGTTTGCTAACAAATTCGTCCATGCAGGTATGGTGTGTAAGGCGATTATAATGTCATTACATTGATTTTAGAGACATTAGTACAATACCCTGCAAACTGAGTCAGTTATTTAGGCCTCTCCTTTTCGCTCTTGCATTTTCTTTTCTCCATTGGGCAGAAAAACTGCCTCTAAAGGCAGGGTAAAATAGCACACAAATTCAGTTTTTTTTCAATTAACAAAAACAGTATCAGGAGTAATTCAGCAGTTACAGTTCAACATTCAAATGTGTTCTCAGCAATAATATGTATTCAATATATAATGGTTCCTTTGCTTAGTTTTGTAAAACCATCATGTGCAGATAGTTCAAAAAGAATTAATATACAAATTTATTATCTCTGGTAAAACATTCATGCGAAAATATGGTGATGTTGTTGTCCAGTAGGAACAAGAAACTGATTTTTTTGTCCTTTAAGGCAGGGTGAATTCTAAGGGAGGGGTGGGTAGGCAATAATTCAAGCAACCAACTGCTTTGTCATCCCAGTCAGAAGGAGGTGTGTAATAATTAGTTATCTTATTTGTTCTCATAGTCCCAGTGTACGCTACAAGGCTTTAGCGTTCAAGAGTCCAGTTCCCATGCAGTTCGCATTGGTGTTCTTGGATATTCAAAAAGTGACTGTGGGAAAGGATTCTCGCAATCTTTGTTAGGCTTTGGTATCTCGGATCCTTCTTTATCGTGTGGTAATAAAGCTTCGGGGTCTAATTCTGACAATGGTGCTCGATCCATCGCTGCTTTTGGCTATATATTTGTTCAGTAAACTGAAAGACATTCATTCCAGTGATAGTTTTTGACAAAAAAATATAGAACAGTTTTGTTGATGTAGAACGATCTGAGCTCACTAGGATGTGGTTCACGTGTAGCACGGCTCACAGAAAGCATTTTGGCTCGAAATGTTTTTTAACTGTAGCGATATTACGTTCGCTTTTCATACATAATATTGCAGATGCATTAGTGTGGAGATTAAAGCTGGTTTTCGTAGTGATTCGGATCCCTGTGGAATTTCATGGTCAACGGTAATAAGAGGATGGAGCTCCTGTGGTAACACTGCTGACACAAAGGCCTTATGGGAGATTTTATGTTAATAAGATGGGCTCCCTATGGTAGGGCATAGGTAACACCAGAAGCAGACATTGGGATTCCTGCGGATCAATTCTTCTTTGGGCGTGTACTAAGTTAGTTGTTGAAGTCAGAAAAAGTACGTTTATGGTATCATAACACCTAACCAGACCAATAAAACAGACACCAATAGATTAAATAAAACATTTTTTCTTTTTTTTTTGCATTCATTAGCTGTCATTTGTCTTTTTACTTGTTTTTGTTTGCTTGTTGGCATCGGCATTTGTAGTTATAAATTTTAACAAGTCGTTAAGTCAAAATAGAATAGTCCTTACACAAACAAGTAGGTGCAAAAAAAGTGGACTCGGTATGATAATAAACAATTATTGGATGAATTATTGAGCATGATATCGTAAATTATCAAGACCCAAGCTGTGTTATCTGCCGAAGCCGGAGTTGAGGCAGATAACACAGCTGTGGTCTTGATAATTTACGATATCATGCAAAACCCGAATTCAATAATTGCTTTATTATACATTTTATGAAAGAAATAATAATAATAACAAACATTAAAAAAAAACATGCCGACATTTTTCACTTCATGAATGGAGTTTGCAAAGCTGTCACCCGGACGGTGCGCGCGCCGAGTGAACTTGACAGATAATTCCGATATCTGAAGATTTTACGGGATATCGCGAATTATCTGCGCGCGTTCGACCAATCAGAATCAAGATAGTGAGTAAAATGTATAATAATACATGATACGTTGTTGGGAATGCTATTTTTATTTATCGGACCTATAATAATGAGACCGCCAATTCAGTGTCATTTGTCGAAAGCAGTTGAAAGTCTGGTTTTCACTAACGCCCAAAGCTCGGACGCAAGCGTAAGGAAAAAATCTTAAGAACCTTCGCCAACGCAAGCGCAAACACAAGGATCAAATGTTGCTCTTGCGTCGCTAGCTAGTGAAAACCATGCTAAATACCTGTCTACTGATTTGAACACCGACTTAAAAAGGCATGGACTGATGTGCAAGTATACATTACAGGATGTTGACATGGTGTATGATCAGCAATTGTTTGGGATCAGGATCTTTAACAGCTTTGAGATCGGGATGACACAGTCACTAGGATCGGGATCATAAATATTGCCAATCAAATGTTTTGTTTCGGAGAAGGGATCAAAATCCCAAAAAATTCTAGGATCAGAAATCAAACTCCTTGTCAAGAAAACCGGATCACAAGTAAATGTAAATATATCATGTAATGACCCTGCACATTGCCAGTCACATCGCATCGACTGAAAGGTTCTTCTTCGAAGCTAAAACAACCAGCCAAAAAATATGTTCTTTCATATATATATAGGTTGATAATGAGTAAAATGTCCCCATTGCATTATAGTCATTTCATATATGGACTGTAAGTTATTCCTTAGATCATTGTTTGTTAATAAAATATCGTTGCTTCACCTTGTGCTAATTATTTCGTAATTTGATTAAATTTGCGCCTCGTAAATTGCTATGATATTTGATTACCAAAGCTATTATGATTTTCAAATTTCAATAACAAAAAAGCCGAACAATTGTCTCTTGAATTGGTGCAACTGAACAACCATTTTAAATATACAGAACCAGCCAGCCAGGAAAAAGCGCACGAATGCTCGCCGCCTTTTGAAGTAGTTTAGATATGAAATACATATTACCCTTAAACTGAGTACTAGTTGGCATTTTTTGATAACTTAAAAATATCAAAATAAAGTTGACATTTAATCTATTTGCATGAACATTACTAAAAAAACTGTTGTGTTTTTTTTTTGTTAATAAATAGAACACTCCAATGATCAAAAGCAAAAAGTATTGTTTCCATTTTTATCCTTGCAATAAATGAAACAGTATCTCTTCATGTCGACATTTTTCTAATTTACGTCAAGAAAATCAAATTTACCTCTTATAAACAACGAGTGTTTCATTTGTGCAAAGTCAACATGTCCAACTTGCGACAATAAAGAGAGACAAGGGCTCCTACAAAACAAAAATATTATATTCCAAATTTCTTTCCCAACATACGCATTAAAAAAAAACTTCATATTAAGTTTTCTTTGGTCTTTTTAAAGAGATTTTTTATTAAGTAATTACCCATTTTCAGATCTTTTTGCGGCTTTAATGGTTGCTGTGGCAACCGGATTAGTGAGGAAATTTGCTAAACCTGTAGGTTTACACAGCAAACGTTGTATAAAAGTAGGCAGTTTGATAAACACTCGGCCTACGACGTGGCTCTCCCATCTACAAACCAATGAGAAATGACAAGAATATCAACAAACGTATCCGATAAGAACAAGACTTGAACAAGCTGCAAGACAGGCGGTCACATTGACGATTTGCCTAACAGAGTAACCTGGTAAGTTCAGCAGTTCACAAAATATAATGCGTGGCAGTTTTAAAACTCTCTTCATTAAATCACTGATAATGTTTTGATATAAAATGAAATAATTATAAGGCATTTTGCTATGTAATTAGGCTTTCAGAAGATGAGAGTAAAAGCAATTTTTGCGTCACTTTAGATTAAGTCAATTTATAGCTATCGCGGCACACCATGGGCGACAAATAACTACTTCATTTCAAGTTGACGAATGTGTTTCTGCTCTCTTCCAGAGTTTCAAATTAAATCTCTTTGTAATGAAAGATAACGATGGTCCAAAGTTATGAGAAATACTGCAGTATATTTCTGTTTTTCTTTCAATTTATTCCACAACCTGTGCAAGCTTTCCATTCTCAAACATTTCATGGAAAATACTTCAGCTATCATGAACTCAAAACCATTCGGGCGGAAGACTGGTTTGGGTGCACAACTCAGTGCTTTGAAGAAACATCTTGTATTTCATACAATTATAACAAAAATGATGAAATTTGTTTGCTGTATGACCACGGGATAGAAGATTTTTCACGTCCTGAAGTTCAGTTATTGGATGATAAATCATGGATATTTCACCAAATTAGGGTAAGTAGCTTTTTACGACTTTGTATTCATTTATGTCTTTTTTATTCAACTGGCTGATATTAAATAAATTCTCTTGAAGGAAAATCAATTTTTCATTGCTCATTAAATTCCTCAGTCCGACCTTTTTCCTCTCTTATTGATCTCTATTTGTAAATAGGGCTATATAACTATGAAACTATGATTTTTTTTTTTTTTTTTTTTTTTTGTGCTCTTTCCTTGATTATCGAAACTTTGCATGTTGATATATATGAAATCAAATCAAACGAAAATGTTTCTTAGAGTTTGAGGAAACTAGGTCTCGGGATAGTTTAGTGCATACTTATATTTTTATATTTCTCATAAGAACTTGTTCGTGTATATCATTATATTATGAGTCGATACTATCTTTAATGCCCGACCCAATTAGGATAATGTAAGCCTTTACCTTGCTTCTATATCCTCTTGACCATCATAATAAACCGACCAATTTATACGCACACAAAAAAAACATGAGTAGTGATGCCAAAGAATTCATGTTGAATCCAGCGTCAGAGCCAGACATGGATAACATTTTCTGCATTTCTTGCATGCACTCGCCCTCCACTCTATATTTTCTCAATCACAACACTTATCTATATGAGGGACTGGAGTGTCTCGCGTAAAATCAAAATTGCCGGGGCGGAGTCTTTCTCACACATACATTCTATTTTCGAATTCTCTTAAAGCCTCAATCAAGTGCGCGTAAAATAAAAAGAAATTTAAATTCAGCTTAATAATAATACATACACTTATACGGATTGCTAGTATAAAACTCAGGGTCGGATTTAGGGGTGGTGACAGGGACTAGTCAACCTCCTTTTTGACAAATAAAATCTATACTTTTTTATAACATTTGTTTTCAGCACAGTTTATACATTCAACCGTCTTATGATTTCAAAATTCCTCGGTCCGTCGCTGAAAACGGATATAAAACAGAATAACGAGGTTAAGGTTGTTTGAAAGCGAATTCAATCGGAAGTGGATGATGACATTTTTTCATGGCGGCTGTCACGATCTTTCAAATTTACAAATACTTTCAAATACCTACAAACATGTGAATAACAACAATTTGCAAGGAAAAGGAACTGACTTTTTATAGGTTCCTTTATCATCTGTTTTTTACCAAAAATGTACCCGGCGTCTGGATAATACAACTTATAATTTAGCTTTACTGATTCGACATAGCTGGAATATAATCAGACCTCCCCAGACTAAAGATGTTTTACTGACAAGTTCATGTAGTTTTAATGCAAAACCATTAAATAATTCCGGCTATCGATCGACCAGTATCGGATGTACTACTACTATTGCCATAATGATTATATTTTCAACTTCAATTCATCTGACATAAATACCTGAATATAAACCATATTAATGTTAAGTAAAACATTGCAATCAAGTTTCTTCATTTGTGAAGATATGTTACTTTTTTATTCATACAGTTTTTGATGACTGTTTCCGGCCTTTTTGGTTGTCCTTGTGTTTTTTTCTTCCCCTTCGTTTTTACTTTCGTTTATTTTTTCAACTTTTTATTTCATTTTTATTTGGTAGTAACAATTTTTATGGAGGAATGTTTTTCATTACAATGATTTTCAATGCAAAAACGACCTTAAATTGTTAGATATTTAAAAAAAATCATATATAATATCTATGGATAAGATAACAAATGTACTGCTAAATGAATGAATTTTATCACATTGCTATATAAAACTAATCGAAAAATAAAAATTATAATTGAACATGACTGAAAACTTTACTTTTAAAAATATTTAAATTCTCCGAACATCATGTCTTTGGGGAGGCAATTAAAGTCATTGACAGCGTGATATGTTCTTTGTTTTCCCCAGTTCCTGCTTACTTTGGGCTATCTGATTTTGTCATTGTTCTTGTTTTGTAATTCTGATTAAAAGATTTGAACTTCATATGATGATATAAAAGACTATTTGCACACTTAAATATATTCATGCATCGTCTATTAAACTTGCGCTTATCGAATGGTTGCCACTTTAGTACAGAAAGTGCCTCAGCTGCAGATCAAGCGGTCTGTATAATTTTAGTTGCTTTACTTTGTAATATTTGAAGCGAATCATTAGAGTTTTATTATTTATATCGTCCCTTATGATATCCGAATAATCCAGGATAGGCAAAATAAAAGAAAAGACGCGACTTAAATGGCAATAGGTACTTTATACGTCTTAAAAGACCAAACCTTTGATTAACCTCACTGTGTTCAACATGAGTTCAACACGTAATTAAATCGGATTAAAGTCCCAGCGCCAATGGCATTATTTATTCTGTAAGTTATTTAATAATCTTTAGACGGATTTGTCCAGTAAAGCATAGCTGATTTAAATGTTAGAAAGTTTAAGAGAAAAATATCATATGCCCTTGGCGGGACCCTAACCTACGTCTTCGGTATTTCTGGTCGTACATATTTACGGTGCTCAACGTACTTATCTATAGAAAAACAATATCGCTCTAGGCGGGCTCTGGGATGATATACACTTGAATTCACCATCAGCACAATTCAGCTGCGTTGCCAGCGTGGTTGTCCTTGTGTTATAGAGCTTAACATGTCGGACCAGGAATACCGAAGACTTGGGTTCAAGTCCGACCATTTTTCTCTTTAACTTTCTCACGACAAGCTTAAGCCAAGAAAAAAATGAATTTTGTCGCCTTTAAGGCGACAGAATGCACAGTAGGAGTCGTAACATAATCGTGGTTTGTGGTTGTTTGTCATTCAACAATGGCAATTACTCTCCTGTATAACTCTATGCTATAAGGACTGCTTTTTGGATATAATTCATCAAGCTATTACTATTTTAAAAGTTCTTTAACATTTATTTAGTAATCTTAAAATCGTACTAAAAATAATACCTCAGGTAATCAATAACTGATTACGTGATCATCATGTTGGTCCTGGGCAATGTCTTGTCATATATTGAAGCTAGTTAATAAAGTTAAAATCTTACGGGGTCACAATAGATGTTGTACTCTGCGCGCGGATTTCAAAGTTGACT
Source organism: Diadumene lineata (assembly GCA_918843875.1). Lineage (NCBI taxonomy): Eukaryota > Metazoa > Cnidaria > Anthozoa > Actiniaria > Diadumenidae > Diadumene > Diadumene lineata. The sequence goes on along the minus strand of OU974069.1, from coordinate 18,527,563 downwards.
AGTTGCTCGACGGTGATTAGATATGGCTACGTACTCGTGTATGATAGTATGATCCTCACTAAAGTTATCTCGAGCTCTCTCGATAGCCGGAAGCACTGGTATCTTCTTATTACCAGTATCTGTGCTACACCTAAAAATTTAGCGAGGAAATCAAGCAAGGGAGAGCAGCAAGTCTTTACCACGAAAATGGCGCCAAATTATATCAGAAAGAAAACAAAACGGTTATTTGGGATCAAGATGTTCTGGATACCAGCTGCAAATGAATGGAATATTTTACCATGGAATATTTTACCAGATAAGTTAAAATCTCAATGAATGACTGTTAACAGACGTAAAAATATTTGAAGGAATGAATCATTATAGACGAATCAAATTGATAATATTGTACTAATTTCATATTTTCTTTTTCTTTCTTTTTGTGATTTATTATTTTATTATAATTTTTTATTCGAGTGGTGATTTTGCTATATATCTATTTTGAATTAGTTTTTCGTTCAGATTAAATAATTATTGTTGAAAAGATAACATTGCTTTGAATAAAAACTTAATCTATAAATTAACACGACTTTGCTTTTCTCTTTTCTTTTCTTTTACGTTTCAACTGCTTTTAAGGTGGCTCGCCCGAAAGCAGCGCAGCAGAAGTTACTAGGTGGCTCGCCCGTAAATCTGCTCTTGAAATGATAACATTCTGCCTTAAATAATAACTTAATCTATAAACTAACACGATGTTGCTTCTCTCTTTTCTTTTCTTTTAAGTTTCAACTGCTTTTAAGGTGGCTCGCCCGAAAGCAGAGCAGCAGAAGTTACTAGGTGGCTCGCCCGTAAATCTGCTCTTGAAACGATAACATTCTTCTTTGAATAATAACTTAATCTATAAATTAACACGGCTTCAATTTGCTTTGTAAGATACAAAGCACAAAATTGCACAAATCGTATCATAAATGTTGTTAGTAAACTGAATGTACCTAACTAAAACAATAACAAAATATGTCCATTAGAACATTGTCCATCGTTGTACATGTATTGATTAGGGCTATAAACTATATTATTAACTATAACTATTGAATTTAAGTGCAATTAGCTGTTAAGGTAGAAAGCCGTTTTCATTAAATGAGTTACGGCTACAATCATCGTTGCGGTTACGATATCACTTCAATACTATGGTCTACAATCGTTTTACTATAGCTTGCTAGCTTGTAAATGAATTACATCTAATTATGAACATCGTTTATTTACGAAATTAATGAAATAATAATGTACACAGTTTTTTTGGCATTTGTTTGAATTTAATACGTTTTAGTATAGTTGTACGAAGTTTAAACACTTCTTTCTATTTAAATGTACTTTCTTTAATTTCTTATCATACATTTAGAAATATTTTATTTCAAATTTATTTTTATCTTTTTAGACATGTTTCCGTTCTTAGTTAAGTAGCGATGATAGCTGTGTCATGACTCATGGCTTCCACAAGGTGACCTAATCCTGGAATTATTAACACTTTTTACGGATCCCTGCTTAGAACTTTTCTCTTGGCTTAAGCTTCTCGTGCATTACAACACACCGAACGCCTTCATAAAGATTACTGATCGTTAGATGCAGACGTACAATTAAAACGTACAGTTATAAAATGTACAATTACACACTTTTAATTAAATTAACCGACATATTTTTCTTTATTCAAATGATTTAATTAAATCTTCTTTCTTATCTTTCTTTTATTAATCAATATTTCAATAAGATATTGATGTTTTTATCTGTTAACGGGAATTCCGTACGTTTTTCATTTATTATTATTGTTTTATATTTTTTATTTGCTTGTTTTCTTGACTTTATTTATCTGGGTTTTTTTGTTTACTTCTACATTATAATTCTTTATTTTGTTCAAATTATTTTCATCTCTTTTGTTCTGCTTCAACGTATTTTTTGATAACATATTGTATATGACTTCATATTTATACGTACAAATATGTTCTTTAACAACACTCACTATCAGTGTCAATAATTGTTTTTGATAATAAACATCTAATAATTTTTAATTAAACATTGTTTATATTGTGCCTATATTATGCAGCCCGTTACCAAGATCACCAACAAGATTCCAATTACAGGTCCATGCCTCTGTAACTGTGGCTCATCAAATCAATGTTACACAGGTATGGTGACTATGGTTACTGTAACCGTAGCGACATATGTTGATACCTATTTGTCTATATGCCTTAGCATTGTGCGTGTTAGTTAACGTTCGGTTGACTCAATTCGTTCTTTTTATGCTTATATGCTTATTTCACAGTGCTAACGTGAACTTGTGCTTGTTCTTATACGCAGACCAATTACTTCTTCGGTATATTGAACAAAAGCAAAGCTGTGGATGATTGATTGATTGATCATTCATTGATCGATCGATTGGTTAGTTGGTTGGTTAGTTGGTTGGTTGGTTGGTTGGTTGGTTGGTTGGTTGGTTGGTTGGTTGGTTGGTTCGTGGGCTGGCTGGCTGGCTGGTTGGTTGGTGGTTGGTTTGTTGGTTGGTTGTTTGGTTGGTTGGTTCATTGGTTGGTTGGTTGGTTGGTTGGTTGGTTGGTTGGTTGGTTGATGGGCTGTAATCTGCTTGACTAGCGTCATCCATGTTTTCAGGTTTGGGGGATATTCCTGAAAAAGCAGCTAAGTCATGTGACAACATTCTTGAGCAAAGAAGGTATGTTTTACTTATTTTTGTAACCCACGCTTAAAAGTAGGCAGTCTTCCTCGCTCTTTCTTTCTTTCTTTCTCTCTTCGATCCTCGCGCACCCCTTGCTAAATGTTCCTATAAATCTACGTCAACATTGGGCCAATGTGTACAAAAGTAACACATGGAGTCGTCCGAGTAGTTTAAGACAAAAGCAGCTGCCCAGATCTGGAATCCGCTCCACGAAATCCCGATAAATCTTTCAACCGAATACATCCTCATAGCTATTCATGCAGCAGCGAATAAATTCGGAACAAGTTCTATACAATGAATAACGTTTATGTGATGAACATTTTTTGTTTCGAGATTCGTGACGTCCTTCGCAGGATATTCCTGTGCCAAAAGTCGAAGAATACAGTGTGTAATCTGCCTCTCATGAACTTTTCCTCACTAGCTCGTGAGCGAGAAACTAACATTAGCTTTCTGTGGTTCTTTTCATGTTTTAATAGTGGTGATCTGTTGGATGGTGCATATTATCTCCAGTATCGTTCCCAACCGTTTGCAGTGTATTGTCAAATGACACCTATTAACGAATGTGACAGTTCCAAAGGTGGATGGACACTCGTTATGAAGATTAATGGAAGTCGAGTAAGTTTTGAAAACCATATTTAACCAACGCCGTCTGTTCTTTATCTACAAGATGGGTCACACTTTAATTCACCTCGACGAAATGTTTCATTTGAAAATTCAGTCTTAGTCAGTATCTTTATTGACTGTTTTAACAGAGCTAAAGCATACCATTTCAATGATGTATAATAATGACCAACTGGGACCGACTGATGAAAGCTTGACGCGGGAGCGTACACCAATGCTTGAATCAGTTCCATAGGCGGCCAATTTTGTATTCAGTGGATGATATTTACTGATTGAATACTTTATCCAAGCTCGGTGTTATAAGAAATACTGATTAGAACAAGTTTAACCAGTTTACCAGCGTGTTATTATGGCTTTATTATCGATCTTTTTTAACGGCTCTGATCGGTTTGATTCATGAGATCGGACGATGAGTGAGTTGTGTGTGTTTAATGCGCTGTTCTCTTTCACATGACATGAGGATTTCCCCTCCCCTTCGGCAAATGTGTGTCGAGTGTTGTCATGTATACAGATAGTAAGCACTGCATACCTACTAGTGTCATCTCTAGATGGGGCCCTGTGCGGTAGAAAATATTTATGACTTATGTTTTGAATGTTATTTTTAAAGACTAATTTCAGATACGACAGCCCATTTTGGAATTCACCAGAACTTAAACCTTACCAAGAAGAAAATGGCGATGATCTCAGTGAGAAAGAAACAAAGCTACGGACTTTTAGTTCTGTTAGCTTTACGGAAATGTGTGTTGGCATGAAACTGACAATCAGCACTCCAATAAAGTGGATCAAAATAGCTTTTAAGAATAAACAACCAACTGAACTATTTCCAGTCATGAGCGCCGTACAACCCGTGCCTCCGATAGAATCTGTATCTTTGGACCAATGGAAGACGTTGCTCAATGGTGCTGACATGCCTGTAAGTATTAGAGTACAACATCGCAGGGATAAGTATAGAGTCGTTTTCGTATGAGTGGGAAACAGTAATCTGTCGTATCGTAGCCGTAGTTTTTAAGAAAACATTCACACTTTATGCCGTATCGTAGCCGTATCATAACTGTACCGTTTCCCCCGACTCTAAAACAAACCACTTTCCCTGGTTTTGATAAAGGCCACTCGCGGTTAATCGCACAGCAAGTTTTCGCAAGAAAAAAAAAGAGAAAATTGTTTACATGTCCACCATTTTGTTCTCCTAACCAAGGCCTATTAGACCTATATCCGGCAGCGGAGACCGTAGTCAGGCAATTCCAATTGGATTGCAGAATTTGTTTTAATAAGCCTGGTAACAAATACATCTTATTACAAAAACGTTGTCTTGAGATTTGAGGATCCATAAACGATCTGTATTTTTAACGTCCAAAGTCAGTTCAGCATTTGGAAAACAGTGCTGGTCTGCCATGGAGTGGACGATCTGTATACTCTGACTATATTTACCCCCAGCAAATGCCGGTACCCATTTATACAACTTCGTTTATGGATACAAACACTGTAAGTAAGTAAAAGCCAAACACAACGGGATGGTCCGGTCTGGGAATCTCGTTAAAAACTTACTGAAGTTCTTTTTTCCACCAAAATCGTTTTTGCAATTAGATATACCGCAGCAGACGGTTGTACGAAGGCTGCATAGCGCTACTGATCTTCAGGATAAATCCCTAATGTTCAAGCGGATAAATCATTAAGACATTCTATAGAATAATAATAAGCCAGAATGTAAACACAGTAAAGAAGTTCTATGAAGTTCTAGTAATATTTAAACTAGAGGAATGTGACAAATATGTAATTAAGTAAATAAAATCTGCAATAATAATAATAATAATAATAATAATAATAATAATAACAAGATCTCGATCAAGACGATACAAGATCTCGATCAAGACGAATTTTATAAATACCTTGGTGTGAGAGAAAAAAACGGAATCCAACACGCAACGATGAGAGAAAATATTCGTAAAGAATATTACAGGAGAGTCAGGCTAGTCTTGAAAAGCGAACTGAATTCACAAAACAAGATCACTGCTATAAACACCTTAGCAGTACCAATTGTTAGTTATAGTTTTAACATCATTAACTGGACGCTTAGCTAGCGAACTATTGAAGATTGACAGGAAAACAAGGAAGTTGCTTACAGTACACAGAATGCACCACCCAAAGGCAGATACAGAAAGATTATGTCTAGCAAGAGATGAAGGAGGAAGAGGATTGATACAGATTGAAATGAGTTACAAAGTGGCAACAGTGGGATTAGAAACCTACTTGAAACAAGTGAAAGACATGTACATTACAGTAGTTTACCAACATGAATGCTCAAAAAAGAAATATTACATACTAAAAGAGGCAAGAACATTTGGTAGAGGAGAAGTTACCAACAATGAGATGACGGATTATGAAAACTTAACTAACAACATCAGAAAGATCAAGAAGCAGATAAAGAAACAATACACGGAGGAGATGAAGACGAAGTGGGAAGAAAAGCCTTTGCATGGAGATTACCCAAGAAAGTTGAGAAAAGCAGATACAGATACAAAATACACCAACAAATGGCTTAAGAGCAGCAGACTGAAAGCGGAAACGGAGGGATTTATAGTTACAGCTCATTTCAGATCAAAGCTTATCCACCAGAGCGTACCACAGCCATATCATCAAAGACGGCACAGACCCCAAATGCAGATTGTGTAACAGCTACGATGAAACAGTAGGTCATTTAGTATCTGGATGTAGTGTCTTGGCAAACAATGAATTTACGGAGAGACTTAATAAAGTCGCAAGCTATATACACTGGAACATTTGTAAACACTATGATGTAACTGTATCAAACAAATGGTACCACCAACAGTAGTAGTGAAAGAACGGATTACTATTTTATGGGATATGCCTATAACTACTGATAAAATGGTCAACGCAAATAGACCGGACATTGTTGTTAAAGACGACAAAAACGCTAATGTATGCTACTTAAGGTAATTCCGTAGAAATAGAACTAGCCATAGAATTTTGATAAAACTTTCTGCAGTAAAACATTTTGAGTTTTTCATCAAAAATATAAAATAAAAAAATGGGGTCACCGTATTGGATTTCGCGGTAAAATTTTTTAAAGTATACCCACTTTTGTCAATTTAGCGTCTAACATTCGAAAATGTGCATCATTCATAAAAATATCTCTTTACTGTGCTTTAATGTGCTTCTTATACATTGGGCTACCGATGCAAAGCAAAAGATTTGCACTAAAATTCAACAGCGAAGAGAAACAAAGCAAAAATTAACAAAATGTTCGAATTTTTACGGACCTCATCGACGCTTTGAACAAAACACTTTTCGAAATATCGAAAACTCGAGCCATAGAATTTTGTCATCGATCACATATGTTTTAAACCGAAACATGATTTCAAATGATATCATGAAATAAAAAAGATAGGTGTCCGTATTGGTTTGCGAGATATTTTGAGAAATATCCTCAAAATTCAATAATATCAAGGCTTTTCCGAGTATGGACTGGGGCGAGTTTAAAGAAATTCGTTATTTTTCGCTTGAAAATGTGAAAACTGTTCGTATTTTTACGTTAAAGTGTTTCTCAGACATAACTCTGTATTTATTGACTATAAGAAATGTAGAACTCTAAAATTCGAAATATGCGCAGAACTGTGCATGCGCAGTGCAAAACTACGGAATTACCTTAATTGATGTATCGGTACCGAACGATAACAGTGTAGGACTGAAGGAAGTGGAAAAAAAGGCAAGTACAAAGATCTGGAAATCGAAAAAGATGTGGAATTTGAAAGTTGTAAACATTCCTATAATCATAGGAGCGTTAGGACTAGTAAGAAAAGGAATGGAACAAAATTGTAATAAGCTACCCGGTTCAATTAGACTAGATACATGTCAGAAAATAGCATTGTTACGAACGGCTCATATTCTGCGCAGAGCATTATCATTTGTAATTCAGGTTTAAGGTTTAAGCCCGGTTAACTGAATTGTTGTACACAGTTTTTTAAGTATGAATAAAATATCTATAATAATAATATTTGTACATCGCAAATCCAAGTCTGTTCTAAGCGCTAGTAAATAAAAAGATATAGCACAAAAACAAACAAATTACAACAGTTATAATGTTAATTACATCCAAGTTTCGTCAACGGGCTCCAGTTGAGTTCCGGGTGTCAATTGCACGACGGGATCGAAAAGGTCTCTGGGCAAAAGTATTTAGAATTCCGCTATAGAATATGAACGTACATAACCGGCTAAGGAAGATATATTTACTGACTACTGATTACGAGATTCATTGATGTTTGTGTGCTGCTGGTTTCTCGTCATTGATTGGGGACCCACAGTTTGTGCTACATTCGGCTATCGCCATTCTTAATTTTTCTCTCTGGCAGTGTTTTTTACATATGTTTATCATAAGAATTAGTAAGGTAACAAAGTTTGGAGCGGTTTTCAAAAACCCATAAAACAAAGGGTAATACTATAGTGTATTAAAGATGTATTAAAGTGTAATACATGGAAAACACACACAAAAATCTATAGAAAGTGTGGCCAATGTTCAAAGCGTAATAAGGTATGATAAAGTGTGATAAGACAAAGTGTACTTCACGGGGTTTTTTTTAATTTGAAAGCGGTATACTGTTACTATTTCTTTGCTGTCTCTTTTAGGACAAGTCGACAACTTCTGGATTCAATCAAGAATCATCAGGTTCCAAAGCTCGCATAGGGGTCGTTGGTGCTGAGTCATATATAGGACTTGGAACGGGAGGCACAGAGAAGAGAGCATCAATTTCATGTGGCAACGTTCACGAAGATAAAGTTATACCAGCATTTTGTTATATAATGGTACGTTAGGTATCGGAAGTGTGGAATAAACGTCACCTCGTGGAGTCTTGTGTATGCTGACATGGAGCCTTCATAGACCAAAAACCGGCCGGGCATGCAGCACAAGGTGTCGACGTTGGACATCTAGTACGCAGCTAACAACTGTTTGTACTGCATTTACTACGACAGGTTTACGCTAAAAGACTTTAAATGTGATAGATAGGCCAATTTTGCTAACAAAAGAACGTTAACTGATAGTGACAATGAATATCAAATATCACTTATTCTCGAGTGACAAAGAACCAGAAACATACAACACAAGAAGTTAGTAAGGATGGCACAGTTCAATACCTATACTGTGATTAACTGCTGCACCAAGCAACTGATGACCCAGTTTAGTGCCCATCTCCCTTTCTAAAGTGTAACGTGCTTTGTTCTCATGGATACAATACATAGAATTGTTCAATGTGTATGAAATATAGCTTAGTTGAAAAATAAATTAACTGTAGTGAAATCTTGAAAGAAAATGAACGTACAAATGACTACATGGATGAATAAAGGAACAAATAGATCAATTAGTACATTAGCTAGTAGAATAAATCCCCGGGGGGACTCCCATATATCGGAGGGCGGGGATGCTTGTCGTACCTTTTAGGGGTCAAAATCGGAGATCTGGTACCTTTTAGGGTCTCTTAGACGTTTTCAGACTCTCAAAAATAAATTTGGTACCTTTGAGGGTATTCACGGAAGTTCAAAAGCAAGGTATCGATTTTACGACCATTATATCTAATTGTTCATATTTTAGTTGGTACCTTTTAGGGGTAAAAATCATGTATTTTTACGCCCTTCTGGATAAAACTTTGGTACCTTTTAGGAATCATTTTCAAAGATTCCGACGAGAATCCCCACTCTAATCCGATCGGAGTCATGTTTATGTCAATGATACATCTATATGGCAACGTTTTGGACGATGACGTTATTGATCCAGTGTTGTGAAATTAAGCTAAGGTACTATATTTAGACATAAGATGTCTAATCACGTCAAAAGCTTTATTTTATATCATCAAGTGTCAATGCCATCGTTGTCAGCAGTGCGCGCAGTGCTTATATCGTACAAAATATTCCCGTTCTATCCAGTAAGCATCGACACGTCCCGCTTTACGTTTTGCTACGTTTGAGCACAAATCATTACGTAAACCTAAGTTTCCCCATCACCTGAATACCCCGAATCGCCAGATTTCTTGCTACTACTAGCACAAGCATCTTTAGTTGACGCTGAATTTGTTACGGTTTTTGCTGCACTGTCCTCAACTGGTGGAACTTCGTTCAGTTTTAATCCAAGATACCAACAATGTCTACGTATTCCAGGAATATCAATACGTTTCTTGACGTCAGCGACAAGTATCTTTCTAACAAGATCTTTAACTTCGTCGGAGACACGTCTTCTTCTTGAAAACACAACTTCGCGTGAAACTTGCTCAAGAAGGACTTTCAAGTTGGTATCATCAAACGGAAGACTTGCGCAAACCATAGTATAGAGAACGACACCCAAGCTCCATATATCCGCAAACGTTCCGTCATACGCAATGCCACGTAAGATTTCCGGAGGTGCATATGCGTACGAACCGCAGAACGTCTGACTCAAACGTCTCTTGCCTGTTTCAGGTGTAATATGCTGTGTCCTCGCAAAACCAAAATCTGAGATTACAATCTTATTATCGTGTTTCAGTAAGATGTTTTCACATTTCAAGTCGCGGTGGACTACGCCTTTGTTATGCAGGTACTCAGTTGCGTCTATCAACTGATGGTAAAACTTTCTTGCATGGTCCTCAGGGATTGCTCCGTTCGATCGAATGTATTCAAGAAGATCGCCATTGTCAGCAAGGTCCAAGATGATGTAAATCCTCGAGCTGGTTTCAATCGCTTCATGAAGGGCAACAACATTCTCGTGCCGCAAATGTTTCATGATTTGAATCTCACGCGGGAGAAACTTAGTTAGGTAATCATCGGGTGCTTTCTTTTTGGTAACGATTTTCACAGCTACTTGCTTTTTAAGTTTTCTTGAATAAGCAGATTTAACGACAGCATAAGACCCTGAAAATACAAATGACGAGTTGTTAAACTGGTATTCATCCAAGTATAGCAAAGTTAGATTACGTATCACCCTAGATTTATATTTTGTCGTGGTTTTAGTGATATGTCATGATCAAAGATATGAAACGCGGAGTTCATACATGGATGTTGACACAATCCGAAACGCAGAGTTAAACAAAATTAAACAATTCTAATTAATATTTATAGAACATGTGAATCTTTAAACTGCATACCTTTTCCCAAAGTATCCCCTAATGCATAACCATAGGCAGATAGGACGGGAATAGCTGTATCGAACGATGTCGTGCTATGATCAGCTTTGGAAGATCGACCAGACTTGGGACGCTTACCATCAGCTGTCTTAGGCTTGGCTTCGCTGGCTGCTGTGCTGCTCGCCGGGGGATTATTTTCGCCATTGTTCGGCGAAGAGGACATACGTTGATGGAAAAAGTGAAAAATATGATTTACCGTTCGGCCCAGAATCTTGACGAGATCATAAGTTGGCTACCGACCTCTACCGACGCCAGCCGAAACAACGCGGTTTGAGTGAGTAGAGTTGTTTTTCCGCTCTCTTTTGTGCTATTCTTCACTGTTTCGATCGAATCGTGCGGCGGCATTAATTAGGTCATTAGAATGGCTCAAAAAGTTGACGGCGGTGACGTCATCAAAAGATGACGTCAAATTGTAAGCAACAAAGCAGAAAAAGAGATTCTCCATAAATTCCATCAATACAAAAACTCAAATCCCTTTTTAAATTTTTTGCTGTTGTTGTTGTTTTTTTTATTTTTACCCAAAATTTTAAATTTTGGAATCTATTTCCGAAATATGAAATTTGTTGACAATAAATGCGATTTAGGTCCTAGCTATCGGGCTTCCTGTGTGAAGATGTTTTCAATGTAGATTGGTGACGAGCTTAGCCAGACATGTGCCTTGTCGGTCCATCACATTTGTGCATTGTGTTGTTAAAACATATCTTCTTCGTGAAACACACTCCTTTCATAGGTAAGTACGAGAGAGAATTTATTTGTTATCTCTAAAGTTTTGATATTTTTTTATTTTTACTGGGGAAAAAATTGACATTATCAATCAAATGGAGGAAAAATCCGTTAGTGGCCGAGTCTCAGAAGTATTACCTTGCAAGTTTGTATTTTATAACATTTTGCATTTTTTGCAACTCTCGATTGTAAATCTCGGATTTTTGATTCGCTTTACGACGTTCGACAAACTCTCAGAAAATGATTGCAAAACTTGAGCATTTTGAAGCTCTGTTTTCAATAGACAAAGTTATGGAATTCGTGATTCTGTCGAAACGATTCTAAACAAAGCATTGTTTGAGTAAAGTACAAATTCTTGTGTGAACTTTGATTAAAATGTATATAATCTTTTTCGTCTGTAACGACTGTTGATTTTCAGAAGGTCAGGTCACTCGTTTGTCATCACATACAAGTAGAGATTTTCTAGTGTTGATTGAAAATTGATAATCGCCGCGGATGCTTGAAGAGGCTGTTGAGTGATGACAATTAAGAAAATATTAAAACGTTCTGATTATAAATATTGTAATGGAGCACAAACTGAATTACAAAAACAAGATAAGGAAATAGTTTTGAAACCTTAGGGTAGAAAATATTATTGAAATGAGATGTACCTAAGAAGGGTTGGCTAAAAAAACTTTAAACGCTGTGCAAGACTTACTAATAAACGAAGCTAATTGCTAATTTTGATAACAGTTATTTCTAATAAACGTTACAAATATTTGAAAATAAGCTATAAAATTTTAGGTTTTGAGTGAAGACAGTCGAATTTATAGATTGACGCCACAAAAGTGCGAAACAATTCTTAATATTTAGTGCTAGATAAGATTTAGTTATGCACTAACTAAGAATTCATTGAGGCATGAACACAATGCCACAAAGGAATTTAAAATAAAAGCTTCCTTTGTTTATGTCTCAGTGAATTCTTAGCTAGTGCATAACTAAATCTCATCTGTCAGTAAACAGTTAAAAATTGTTTCACACTTATATGTGGCTTGCACTCTAATAAACAATACCAATTTAACATTATTTTATTCATTATATCTGCTTCAAGTTTTAAAACTATTATTTTTCACCTCTTGTCTTTGATAGATAATGGCTGCTACAGTAGCTTTGGAAAATCTTGATACCCAATGTAAAAAGAACCAAATGTTAGTAACAGAAAATGAAGAATCAAAGATGCAATTTCATGTTAACCATGATCAAGGCAATCACAAATACATTACAATGGAACAAGAAAATGAACTTTCCAATTCTTTCTCTGTTGAGAAATCAAACGTTGATAGTGATGACTGTGAGTGTATATGCATCAAATGCAACCAGTGGTTCAAAAGTGTGAATGCATTGGAAGAGCATGACCATAAGGCTCACACAGGAGTGCAGTTGCTCAAGTGTAAATACTGTAATGAAATTTTCACAGAGTTAAATATGTTAAAGACTCACGAAACAGTACACATTGCTAGAACAGTGTCAAAAAGTGACAATTTAAATTATGATAAGAACAGTGCTGCAAACTTGACAGAGAGTAATGAAATGGCTGCTGTAGATAAACAAACGTCTGCAATAATCTCAAGTGCATGTATTGATAATGTTGTTCCTGGACTAGCTGATAATGGAGTAAATAGCAGTAGTGAAATGAGAAGTATAGCAGCAAAATCTTGTCATTCTGATGGGGTGGCCGTTAGTGAGGCAGATTATGATGTTGAGCTTCAAACTCTAAGTAATCCTAGCCCGTCGAATCACATTGATAGCAATGTTCATACAATTAACCACAGTATTTCTGATCAAGTCAAAAAAATGCTTTTTTCTTGCCACATATGCCAGAAGTCATTTTCTCGCAAAACTAATCTACAAGTTCACCTCCATAGTCACAGTGAAGATAAAGATAAACCATTCGGATGTCATGTTTGTAATAAGGGTTTTTCCCTCAAGATAAACTTGGAAAGTCATCTTCGTGTTCATAGTGGTGAGCGACCCTATCAGTGTGAAATATGCAAGAAGGCATTCACCGTAAAGAGTAACCTCCGGAACCACCTGCGAACCCACACCAAGGAAAAGCCATTCAAGTGTGACCTGTGCAATAAGGGATTTGCTCAGAAATGTCATCTGCAGACCCACTATAGATCCCATAGTGGCGAAAAACCATTTGTTTGCAACATCTGTGGCAAGGCATTCTCAATTCAGAGTAACTTACAAGGACACCTCCGTATGCACAATAACGACCGTCCATTTAAGTGCACCTTATGCCCTAAAGCATTCACTATGAAGAGCAACTTACAAAGTCATCTAAGGATGCATAGTGGTGAGAAGCCATTTCCTTGTAATTTATGTGAAAAAGCATTTGCACAGAAAAGCAACCTCATAATACACATGAGATCACACACAGGGGAGAGGCCATTTACTTGTGCAATTTGCAATAAGTCATTTTCAATGAAAAGCACCATGACCCAGCATGTAAAGAATGTACATGGACCACGTAAACTGTCAAAGATGAAGGAACCAGACCCAGAATTCTACTGCAGTGTCTGTCATTTAATTTTTGAAGACAAGGATAATCTGAAAAAACATGAATTAGAGCATCTCAAATCCATCATGTCTGATTTGAAAAGACCTTAACTATGTACTTGTATGGTGAAACAAGACATCTTCCATACAATTCAATGTAAGATTGAATAACATCAGAAGTAATTTTGTGTTGGTTCAATCTGTTGGATGGGAAAGAATCTGGCTTTTAGCACTGTATATTACTTTGATGATAAAACATTTGCACATGTATATAATAATATTTATTAGTTTTGCTAGTCATATTTATAATTATTTAATATTATTTATATCTATTTTTAATTAAATTAATGTAAATGATGTGTTTCTTTATTTAACAAGAATGACCAATTTCAGTCTGCGTTCAAAATTGAAAATTTTTGCACATTATGATAGGCTCTACCCCATCCATTTTTGTCAAAATTTCTCTATTTACTCATTTTAATAGGCTATAGTTCATTCATTTTTCCAAAAAAATGAACATTCCTGGAATTTTGATAGGCTATAGTCCATTTTTCCAAAAATTAGCACATTTTTGCACATTTTGATAGCCTATAGCCCATTCATTTTTTTCAAAGAAATTGCACATTTTTGCACATGATAGGATATAGTCCTTTTGTGACTTTTCCATAGCCTTAACTCCATTTATTTTTGTCAAAATTGGTTGATTTGTCTTCATGTTCAAAGGCTATAGTCCATTCATTTTTCCAAAAAACTGCGCATTTTTTTAATTTTGATAGGCCATAGTCCGTTCAATTTTCGCAAAACATGCGCATTTTTGTAATTTTGATAGGCTATAGTCCAATCATTTTTCCAAAAAATTGAACATTTTTGCACATTATGATAGGCTATAGTCCCTCCATTTTGTCAAAATTTGCTCATTTTTCCTCATTTCGATTGCCTATATAGTCCTTTCATTTTCCCAAAAAAAATGCCTATAGTCCATTCATTTTTCCCCAAAAATGCCCGTTTTTGTAATTTTGATAGGCTATAGTCAATTTATTTTTCCAAAAAATTGCACATTTTTGCACATTATGATAGGTCATAGTCCCTCCATTTTTCTCAAAATTTGTTAATTTTTCCTCATTTCGAAAGGCTATAGTCTATTAATTTTTACCAAAAAATTCGCATTTTTGAAATTTTGATAGGCTATAGCACATTCATTTTTCCAAAAGATTGCACATTTTTGCACATTATGATAGGTTATACTCCCTCCATTTTTCTCAATTTTTTATAATTTTTCCTCATTTCGATAGGCTATAGTCCATTCAAAATTTGTTAATTTTTACCGATTTCGATAGGCCATAGTACATTCATTTTCCCAAAAAAATTGAGCATTTTTGTAATTTAATAGGCTATAGTCCATCAATTTTTCCAAAAAATTGCGCATCTTTTCACTTTTTGATAGGCTATAGCCCATTCATTTTTCCAAAAGATTGCACATTTTTGCACATTATGATAGGTTATAGTCCCTCCTGTTTTCTCAAAATTTGTTAATTTTTCCTCATTTCGATAGGCTATAGTCCATTCATTTTCCTCCAAAATTGCGCATTTTTTAAATTTTGATAGGCCATAGTCTGTTCAATTTTCGCAAAACATGCGCATTTTTGTAATTTTGATAGGCTATAGTCCATTCATTTTTCCAAATAATTGAACATTTTTGCACATTATGATAGCTTATAGTCCCTCCATTTTGTCAAAATTTGCTCACTTTTCCTCATTTCGATTGCCTATAGTCCTTTGATTTTCCCAAAAAAATTCGCATTTTTGAAATTTTGATAGGCTATAGCCCATTCATTTTCCCAAAAGATTGCACATTTTTGCACATTATGATAGGTTATAGTCCCTCCTGTTTTCTCAAAAGTTGTTAATTTTTCCTCATTTCGATAGGCTATTGTCCATTCATTTTCCCCCAAAATTGTGCATTTTTGTAATTTTGATAGGCTATAGTCCATTCATTTTTCCAAATAATTGAACATTTTTGCACATTACGATAGGCTATAGTCCCTCCATTTTGTCAAAATTTGCTCACTTTTCCTCATTTCGATTGGCTATAGTTCATTCATTTTTCCCAAAAAATGCACATTTTCGATAGGCTATAGTCCATTCATTTTTCCAAAAGATTGCACATTTTTGCAGATTATGATAGGTTATAGTCCCTCCTGTTTTCTCAATTTTTTTTAATTTTTCCTCATTTCGATAGTCTATAGTCCATTCATTTTCCCTCAAAATTGCACATTTTTGCACATTATGATAGGTTATAGTCCCTCCTGTTTTCTCAAAATCTGTTAATTCTTCCTCATTTCGATAGGCTATAGTCCATTCATTTTCCCCAAAAATTGCGCATTTTTGGAATTTTGATAGGCTATAGTCCATTCATTTTTCCAAATAATTGAACATTTTTGCACTTTATGATAGGCTAAAGTCCCTCCATTTTGTCAAAATTTGCTCACTTTTCCTCATTTCGATTGCCTATAGTCCTTTCATTTTCCAAAAAAAATTCGCATTTTTGAAATTTTGATAGGTTATAGCCCATTCATTTTCCCAAAAGATTGCACATTTTTGCACATTATGATAGGTTATAGTCCCTCCTGTTTTCTCAAAATTTGTTAATTTTTCCTCATTTCGATAGGCTATTGTCCATTCATTTTCCCCCAAAATTGCGCATTTTTGTAATTTTGATAGGCTATAGTCCATTCATTTTTCCAAATAATTGAACATTTTTCAAAATCATGATAGGCTATAGTCCCTCCATTTTGTCAAAATTTGCTCACTTTTCCTCATTTCGATTGGCTATAGTTCATTCATTTTTCCCAAAAAATGCACATTTTCGATAGGCTATAGTCCATTCATTTTTCCAAAAGATTGCACATTTTTGCACATTATGATAGGTTATAGTCCCTCCATTTTTCTCAAAATTTGCTAACTTTTCCTCATTTCGATTCCCTATAATCCTTTCATTTTCCCAAAAAATTTGCATTTTTGAAATTTTGAAAGGCTATAGCCCATTTATTTTTCCAAAAGATTGCACATTTTTGCACATTATGATAGGTTATAGTCCCTCCTGTTTTCTCAAAATTTGTTAATTTTTCCTCATTTCGATAGGCTATAGTCCATTCATTTTCCCAAAAAATTGCGCATTTTTTAAATTTTGATAGGCCATAGTCTGTTCAATTTTCGCAAAACATGCGCATTTTTGTAATTTTCATAGGCTATAGTCCAATCATTTTCCCAAAAAATTGAACACTTTTGCACATTATGATAGGCTAAAGTCCCTCCATTTTTGTCAAAATTTGCTCACTTTTCCTCATTTCGATTGCCTATAGTCCTTTCATTTTCCAAAAAAAATCGCATTTTTGAAATTTTGATAGGCTATAGCCCATTCATTTTCCAAAAGATTGCACATTTTTGCAGATTATGATAGGTTATAGTCCCTCCTGTTTTCTCAATTTTTTTTAATTTTTCCTCATTTCGATAGTCTATAGTCCATTCATTTTCCCCCAAAATTGCACATTTTTGCACATTATGATAGGTTATAGTCCCTCCTGTTTTCTCAAAATCTGTTAATTCTTCCTCATTTCGATAGGCTATAGTCCATTCATTTTCCCCCAAAATTGCGCATTTTTGTAATTTTGATAGGCTATAGTCCATTCATTTTTCCAAATAATTGAACACTTTTGCACTTTATGATAGACTAAAGTCCCTCCATTTTGTCAAAATTTGCTCACTTTTCCTCATTTCGATTGCCTATAGTCCTTTGATTTTCCCAAAAAAATTCCCATTTTTGAGATTTTGATAGGCTATAGCCCATTCATTTTCCCAAAAGATTGCACATTTTTGCACATTATGATAGGTTATAGTCCCTCCTGTTTTCTCAAAATTTGTTAATTTTTCCTCATTTCGATAGGCTATAGTCCATTCATTTTCCCCAAAAATTGCGCATTTTTGCACATTATGATAGGTTATAGTCCCTCCATTTTTCTCAAAATTTGCTAACTTTTCCTCATTTCGATTCCCTATAATCCTTTCATTTTCCCAAAAAAATTCGCATTTTTGAAATTTTGATAGGCTATAGCCCATTTATTTTTCCAAAAGATTGCACATTTTTGCACATTATGATAGGTTATAGTCCCTCCTGTTTTCTCAAAATTTGTTAATTTTTCCTCATTTCGATAGGCTATAGTCCATTCATTTTCCCGCAAAATTGCGCATTTTTGTAATTTTGATAGGCTATAGTCCATTCATTTTTCCAAATAATTGAACATTTTTGCACATTATGATAGCTTATAGTCCCTCCATTTTGTCAAAATTTGCTCACTTTTCCTCATTTCGATTGCCTATAGTCCTTTGATTTTCCAAAAAAAATTCGCATTTTTGAGATTTTGATAGGTTATAGCCCATTCATTTTCCCAAAAGATTGCACATTTTTGCACATTATGATAGGTTATAGTCCCTCCTGTTTTCTCAAAATTTGTTAATTTTTCCTCATTTCGATAGGCTATTGTCCATTCATTTTCCCCCAAAATTGCGCATTTTTGTAATTTTGATAGGCTATAGTCCATTCATTTTTCCAAATAATTGAACATTTTTCAAAATCATGATAGGCTATAGTCCCTCCATTTTGTCAAAATTTGCTCACTTTTCCTCATTTCGATTGGCTATAGTTCATTCATTTTTCCCAAAAAATGCACATTTTCGATAGGCTATAGTCCATTCATTTTTCCAAAAGATTGCACATTTTTGCACATTATGATAGGTTATAGTCCCTCCATTTTTCTCAAAATTTGCTAACTTTTCCTCATTTCGATTCCCTATAATCCTTTCATTTTCCCAAAAAATTTGCATTTTTGAAATTTTGAAAGGCTATAGCCCATTTATTTTTCCAAAAGATTGCACATTTTTGCACATTATGATAGGTTATAGTCCCTCCTGTTTTCTCAAAATTTGTTAATTTTTCCTCATTTCGATAGGCTATAGTCCATTCATTTTCCCAAAAAATTGCGCATTTTTTAAATTTTGATAGGCCATAGTCTGTTCAATTTTCGCAAAACATGCGCATTTTTGTAATTTTCATAGGCTATAGTCCATTCATTTTTCCAAATAATTGAACACTTTTGCACTTTATGATAGACTAAAGTCCCTCCATTTTGTCAAAATTCGCTCACTTTTCCTCATTTCGATTGCCTATAGTCCTTTGATTTTCCCAAAAAAATTCCCATTTTTGAAATTTTGATAGGCTATAGCCCATTCATTTTCCCAAAAGATTGCACATTTTTGCACATTATGATAGGTTATAGTCCCTCCTGTTTTCTCAAAATTTGTTAATTTTTCCTCATTTCGATAGGCTATAGTTCATTCATTTTCCCCAAAAATTGCGCATTTTTGCACATTATGATAGGTTATAGTCCCTCCATTTTTCTCAAAATTTGCTAACTTTTCCTCATTTCGATTCCCTATAATCCTTTCATTTTCCCAAAAAAATTCGCATTTTTGAAATTTTGATAGGCTATAGCCCATTTATTTTTCCAAAAGATTGCACATTTTTGCACATTATGATAGGTTATAGTCCCTCCTGTTTTCTCAAAATTTGTTAATTTTTCCTCATTTCGATAGGCTATAGTCCATTCATTTTCCCCCAAAATTGCGCATTTTTGTAATTTTGATAGGCTATAGTCCATTCATTTTTCCAAATAATTGAACATTTTTGCACATTATGATAGCTTATAGTCCCTCCATTTTGTCAAAATTTGCTCACTTTTCCTCATTTCGATTGCCTATAGTCCTTTGATTTTCCAAAAAAAATTCGCATTTTTGAGATTTTGATAGGTTATAGCCCATTCATTTTCCCAAAAGATTGCACATTTTTGCACATTATGATAGGTTATAGTCCCTCCTGTTTTCTCAAAATTTGTTAATTTTTCCTCATTTCGATAGGCTATTGTCCATTCATTTTCCCCAAAAATTGCGCATTTTTGTAATTTTGATAGGCTATAGTCCATTCATTTTTCCAAATAATTGAACATTTTTCAAAATCATGATAGGCTATAGTCCCTCCATTTTGTCAAAATTTGCTCACTTTTCCTCATTTCGATTGGCTATAGTTCATTCATTTTTCCCAAAAAATGCACATTTTCGATAGGCTATAGTCCATTCATTTTTCCAAAAGATTGCACATTTTTGCACATTATGATAGGTTATAGTCCCTCCATTTTTCTCAAAATTTGCTAACTTTTCCTCATTTCGATTCCCTATAATCCTTTCATTTTCCCAAAAAATTTGCATTTTTGAAATTTTGAAAGGCTATAGCCCATTTATTTTTCCAAAAGATTGCACATTTTTGCACATTATGATAGGTTATAGTCCCTCCTGTTTTCTCAAAATTTGTTAATTTATCCTCATTTCGATAGACTATAGTCCATTCATTTTCCCAAAAAATTGCGCATTTTTTAAATTTTGATAGGCCATAGTCTGTTCAATTTTCGCAAAACATGCGCATTTTTGTAATTTTCATAGGCTATAGTCCAATCATTTTCCCAAAAAATTGAACACTTTTGCACATTATGATAGGCTAAAGTCCCTCCATTTTTGTCAAAATTTGCTCACTTTTCCTCATTTCGATTGCCTATAGTCCTTTCATTTTCCAAAAAAAATCGCATTTTTGAAATTTTGATAGGCTATAGCCCATTCATTTTCCAAAAGATTGCACATTTTTGCAGATTATGATAGGTTATAGTCC
The DNA here is from genome assembly GCA_918843875.1 of Diadumene lineata. Taxonomy (NCBI): domain Eukaryota; kingdom Metazoa; phylum Cnidaria; class Anthozoa; order Actiniaria; family Diadumenidae; genus Diadumene; species Diadumene lineata. The sequence goes on along the minus strand of OU974069.1, from coordinate 18,507,048 downwards.
CTCCTGTTTTCTCAATTTTTTTTAATTTTTCCTCATTTCGATAGTCTATAGTCCATTCATTTTCCCCCAAAATTGCACATTTTTGCACATTATGATAGGTTATAGTCCCTCCTGTTTTCTCAAAATCTGTTAATTCTTCCTCATTTCGATAGGCTATAGTCCATTCATTTTCCCCCAAAATTGCGCATTTTTGTAATTTTGATAGGCTATAGTCCATTCATTTTTCCAAATAATTAAACACTTTTGCACTTTATGATAGACTAAAGTCCCTCCATTTTGTCAAAATTTGCTCACTTTTCCTCATTTCGATTGCCTATAGTCCTTTGATTTTCCCAAAAAAAATCGCATTTTTGAAATTTTGATAGGCTATAGCCCATTCATTTTCCCAAAAGATTGCACATTTTTGCACATTATGATAGGTTATAGTCCCTCCTGTTTTCTCAAAATTTGTTAATTTTTCCTCATTTCGATAGGCTATAGTCCATTCATTTTCCCCAAAAATTGCGCATTTTTGCACATTATGATAGGTTATAGTCCCTCCATTTTTCTCAAAATTTGCTAACTTTTCCTCATTTCGATTCCCTATAATCCTTTCATTTTCCCAAAAAAATTCGCATTTTTGAAATTTTGATAGGTTATAGCCCATTTATTTTTCCAAAAGATTGCACATTTTTGCACATTATGATAGGTTATAGTCCCTCCTGTTTTCTCAAAATTTGTTAATTTTTCCTCATTTCGATAGTCTATAGTCCATTCATTTTCCCGCAAAATTGCGCATTTTTGTAATTTTGATAGGCTATAGTCCATTCATTTTTCCAAATAATTGAACATTTTTGCACATTATGATAGCTTATAGTCCCTCCATTTTGTCAAAATTTGCTCACTTTTCCTCATTTCGATTGCCTATAGTCCTTTGATTTTCCAAAAAAAATTCGCATTTTTGAGATTTTGATAGGTTATAGCCCATTCATTTTCCCAAAAGATTGCACATTTTTGCACATTATGATAGGTTATAGTCCCTCCTGTTTTCTCAAAATTTGGTAATTTTTCCTCATTTCGATAGGCTATAGTCCATCCATTTTCCCCCAAAATTGCGCATTTTTGTAATTTTGATAGGCTATAGTCCATTCATTTTTCCAAATAATTGAACATTTTTGCACATTATGAAAGGCTATAGTCCCTCCATTTTGTCAAAATTTGCTCACTTTTCCTCATTTCGATTGGCTGTAGTTCATTCATTTTTCCCAAAAATGCACATTTTCGATAGGCTATAGTCCATTCATTTTTCCCCAAAAATGCGCGTTTTTGAAAGTTTGATAGGCTATAGCACATTCATTTTTCCAAAAGATTGCACATTTTTGCAGATTATGATAGGTTACAGTCCCTCCATTTTTCTCAATTTTTTATAATTTTCCCTCATTTCGATAGGCTATAGTCCATTCATTTTCCCCCAAAATTGCGCATTTTTGCACATTATGATAGGTTATAGTCCCTCCATTTTTCTCAAAATTTGCTAACTTTTCCTCATTTCGATTCCCTATAATCCTTTCATTTTCCCAAAAAATTTCATTTTTGCACATTATGATAGGTTATAGTCCCTCCATTTTTCTCAATTTTTTATAATTTTTCCTCATTTCGATAGGCTATAGTCCATTCAAAATTTGTTAATTTTTACCCATTTCGATAGGCTATAGTACATTCATTTTCCCCAAAAAATTGAGAATTTTTGTAATTTGATAGGCTATAGTCCATCAATTTTTCCAAAAAATTGCGCATCTTTTCACTTTTTGATAGGCTATAGCCCATTCATTTTCCAAAAGATTGCACATTTTTGCAGATTATGATAGGTTATAGTCCCTCCTGTTTTCTCAATTTTTTTTAATTTTTCCTCATTTCGATAGTCTATAGTCCATTCATTTTCCCCCAAAATTGCACATTTTTGCACATTATGATAGGTTATAGTCCCTCCTGTTTTCTCAAAATTTGTTAATTTTTCCTCATTTCGATAGGCTATAGTCCATCCATTTTCCCCCAAAATTGCGCATTTTTGTAATTTTGATAGTCTATAGTCCATTCATTTTTCCAAATAATTGAACATTTTTGCACATTATGAAAGGCTATAGTCCCTCCATTTTGTCAAAATTTGCTCACTTTTCCTCATTTCGATTGGCTGTAGTTCATTCATTTTTTTCCAAAAATGCACATTTTCGATAGGCTATAGTCCATTTTTCCCCAAAAATGCGCGTTTTTGAAATTTTGATAGGCTATAGCACATTCATTTTTCCAAAAGATTGCACATTTTTGCAGATTATGATAGGTTATAGTCCCTCCATTTTTCTCAATTTTTTATAATTTTTCCTCATTTCGATAGGCTATAGTCCATTCAAAATTTGTTAATTTTTACCCATTTCGATAGGCTATAGTACATTCATTTTCCCCAAAAAATTGAGCATTTTTGTAATTTGATAGGCTATAGTCCATCAATTTTTCCAAAAAATTGAGCATCTTTTCACTTTTTGATAGGCTATAGCCCATTCATTTTTCCAAAAGATTGCACATTTTTGCACATTATGATAGGTTATAGTCGCTCCTGTTTTCTCAAAATTTGTTAATTCTTCCGCATTTCGATAGGCTATAGTCCATTCATTTTCCCTCAAAATTGCGCATTTTTGTAATTTTGATAGGCTATAGTCCATTCATTTTTCCAAATAATTGAACATTTTTGCACATCATGATAGGCTATAATCCCTCCATTTTGTCAAAATTTGCTCACTTTTCCTCATTTCGATTGGCTATAGTTCATTCATTTTTCCCAAAAAATGCACATTTTCGATAGGCTATAGTCCATTCATTTTTCCAAAAGATTGCACATTTTTGCACATTATGATAGGTTATAGTCCCTCCATTTTTCTCAAAATTTGCTAACTTTTCCTCATTTCGATTCCCTATAATCCTTTCATTTTCCCAAAAAAATTCATTTTTGCACATTATGATAGGTTATAGTCGCTCCTGTTTTCTCAAAATTTGTTAATTCTTCCGCATTTCGATAGGCTATAGTCCATTCATTTTCCCTCAAAATTGCGCATTTTTGTAATTTTGATAGGCTATAGCCCATTCATTTTTCCAAATAATTGAACATTTTTGCACATCATGATAGGCTATAATCCCTCCATTTTGTCAAAATTTGCTCACTTTTCCTCATTTCGATTGGCTATAGTTCATTCATTTTTCCCAAAAAATGCACATTTTCGATAGGCTATAGTCCATTCATTTTACCAAAAGATTGCACATTTTTGCACATTATGATAGGTTATAGTCCCTCCATTTTTCTCAAAATTTGCTAACTTTTCCTCATTTCGATTCCCTATAATCCTTTCATTTTCCCAAAAAAATTCATTTTTGCACATTATGATAGGTTATAGTCCCTCCATTTTTCTCATTTTTTTATAATTTTTCCTCATTTCGATAGGCTATAGTCCATTCATTTTCCCCCAAAATTGCGCATTTTTGCACATTATGATAGGTTATAGTCCCTCCATTTTTCTCAAAATTTGCTAACTTTTCCTCATTTCGATTCCCTATAATCCTTTCATTTTCCCAAAAAAATTCGCATTTTTGAAATTTTGATAGGCTATAGCCCATTTATTTTTCCAAAAGATTGCACATTTTTGCACATTATGATAGGTTATAGTCCCTCCTGTTTTCTCAAAATTTGTTAATTTTTCCTCATTTCGATAGGCTATAGTCCATTCATTTTCCCCAAAAATTGCGCATTTTTTAAATTTTGATAGGCCATAGTCTGTTCAATTTTCGCAAAACATGCGCATTTTTGTAATTTTCATAGGCTATAGTCCAATCATTTTTCCAAAAAATTGAACACTTTTGCACATTATGATAGGCTAAAGTCCCTCCATTTTGTCAAAATTTGCTCATTTTTCCTCATTTGGATTGCCTATAGTCCTTTCATTTTCCAAAAAAAAATCGCATTTTTGAAATTTTGATAGGCTATAGCCCATTCATTTTCCAAAAGATTGCACATTTTTGCACATTATGATAGGTTATAGTCCCTCCTGTTTTCTCAAAAGTTGTTAATTTTTCCTCATTTCGATAGGCTATTGTCCATTCATTTTCCCCAAAAATTGCGCATTTTTGTAATTTTGATAGGGTATAGTCCATTCATTTTTCCAAATAATTGAACATTTTTGCACATTATGATAGGCTATAGTCCCTCTATTTTGTCAAAATTTGCTCACTTTTCGTCATTTCGATTGGCTATAGTTCATTCATTTTTCCCAAAAAATGCACATTTTCGATAGGCTATAGTCCATTCATTTTTCCAAAAGATTGCACATCTTTGCACATTATGATAGGTTATAGTCCCTCCATTTTTCTCAAAATTTGCTAACTTTTCCTCATTTCGATTCCCTATAATCCTTTCCTTTTCCCAAAAAAATTCATTTTTGCACATTATGATAGGTTATAGTCCCTCCATTTTTCTCAATTTTTTATAATTTTTCCTCATTTCGATAGGCTATAGTCCATTCATTTTCCCCCAAAATTGCGCATTTTTGCACATTATGATAGGTTATAGTCCCTCCATTTTTCTCAAAATTTGCTCACTTTTCCTCATTTCGATTCCCTATAATCCTTTCATTTTCCCAAAAAAATTCGCATTTTTGAAATTTTGATAGGCTATAGCCCATTCATTTTCCAAAAGATTGCACATTTTTGCAGATTATGATAGGTTATAGTCCCTCCTGTTTTCTCAATTTTTTTTAATTTTTCCTCATTTCGATAGTCTATAGTCCATTCATTTTCCCCCAAAATTGCACATTTTTGCACATTATGATAGGTTATAGTCCCTCCTGTTTTCTCAAAATTTGTTAATTTTTCCTCATTTCGATAGGCTATAGTCCATTCATTTTCCCCAAAAATTGCGCATTTTTTAAATTTTGATAGGCCATAGTCTGTTCAATTTTCGCAAAACATGCGCATTTTTGTAATTTTCATAGGCTATAGTCCAATCATTTTTCCAAAAAATTGAACACTTTTGCACATTATGATAGGCTAAAGTCCCTCCATTTTGTCAAAATTTGCTCATTTTTCCTCATTTGGATTGCCTATAGTCCTTTCATTTTCCAAAAAAAAATCGCATTTTTGAAATTTTGATAGGCTATAGCCCATTCATTTTCCAAAAGATTGCACATTTTTGCACATTATGATAGGTTATAGTCCCTCCTGTTTTCTCAAAAGTTGTTAATTTTTCCTCATTTCGATAGGCTATTGTCCATTCATTTTCCCCAAAAATTGCGCATTTTTGTAATTTTGATAGGGTATAGTCCATTCATTTTTCCAAATAATTGAACATTTTTGCACATTATGATAGGCTATAGTCCCTCTATTTTGTCAAAATTTGCTCACTTTTCCTCATTTCGATTGGCTATAGTTCATTCATTTTTCCCAAAAAATGCACATTTTCGATAGGCTATAGTCCATTCATTTTTCCAAAAGATTGCATATCTTTGCACATTATGATAGGTTATAGTCCCTCCATTTTTCTCAAAATTTGCTAACTTTTCCTCATTTCGATTCCCTATAATCCTTTCCTTTTCCCAAAAAAATTCATTTTTGCACATTATGATAGGTTATAGTCCCTCCATTTTTCTCAATTTTTTATAATTTTTCCTCATTTCGATAGGCTATAGTCCATTCATTTTCCCCCAAAATTGCGCATTTTTGCACATTATGATAGGTTATAGTCCCTCCATTTTTCTCAAAATTTGCTCACTTTTCCTCATTTCGATTCCCTATAATCCTTTCATTTTCCCAAAAAAATTCGCATTTTTGAAATTTTGATAGGCTATAGCCCATTCATTTTCCAAAAGATTGCACATTTTTGCAGATTATGATAGGTTATAGTCCCTCCTGTTTTCTCAATTTTTTTTAATTTTTCCTCATTTCGATAGTCTATAGTCCATTCATTTTCCCCCAAAATTGCACATTTTTGCACATTATGATAGGTTATAGTCCCTCCTGTTTTCTCAAAATTTGTTAATTTTTCCTCATTTCGATAGGCTATAGTCCATCCATTTTCCCCCAAAATTGCGCATTTTTGTAATTTTGATAGGCTATAGTCCATTCATTTTTCCAAATAATTGAACATTTTTCAAAATCATGATAGGCTATAGTCCCTCCATTTTGTCAAAATTTGCTCACTTTTCCTCATTTCGATTGGCTATAGTTCATTCATTTTTCCCAAAAAATGCACATTTTCGATAGGCTATAGTCCATTCATTTTTCCAAAAGATTGCACATTTTTGCACATTATGATAGGTTATAGTCCCTCCATTTTTCTCAAAATTTGCTAACTTTTCCTCATTTCGATTCCCTAAAATCCTTTCATTTTCCCAAAAAAATTCATTTTTGCACATTATGATAGGTTATAGTCCCTCCATTTTTCTCAATTTTTTATAATTTTTCCTCATTTCGATAGGCTATAGTCCATTCATTTTCCCCCAAAATTGCGCATTTTTGCACATTATGATAGGTTATAGTCCCTCCATTTTTCTCAAAATTTGCTAACTTTTCCTCATTTCGATTCCCTATAATCCTTTCATTTTCCCAAAAAAAATCGCATTTTTGAAATTTTGATAGGCTATAGCCCATTTATTTTTCCAAAAGATTGCACATTTTTGCACATTATGATAGGTTATAGTCCCTCCTGTTTTCTCAAAATTTGTTAATTTTTCCTCATTTCGATAGGCTATAGTCCATTCATTTTCCCCAAAAATTGCGCATTTTTTAAATTTTGATAGGCCATAGTCTGTTCAATTTTCGCAAAACATGCGCATTTTTGTAATTTTCATAGGCTATAGTCCAATCATTTTTCCAAAAAATTGAACACTTTTGCACATTATGATAGGCTAAAGTCCCTCCATTTTGTCAAAATTTGCTCATTTTTCCTCATTTGGATTGCCTATAGTCCTTTCATTTTCCAAAAAAAAATCGCATTTTTGAAATTTTGATAGGCTATAGCCCATTCATTTTCCAAAAGATTGCACATTTTTGCACATTATGATAGGTTATAGTCCCTCCTGTTTTCTCAAAAGTTGTTAATTTTTCCTCATTTCGATAGGCTATTGTCCATTCATTTTCCCCAAAAATTGCGCATTTTTGTAATTTTGATAGGGTATAGTCCATTCATTTTTCCAAATAATTGAACATTTTTGCACATTATGATAGGCTATAGTCCCTCTATTTTGTCAAAATTTGCTCACTTTTCGTCATTTCGATTGGCTATAGTTCATTCATTTTTCCCAAAAAATGCACATTTTCGATAGGCTATAGTCCATTCATTTTTCCAAAAGATTGCACATCTTTGCACATTATGATAGGTTATAGTCCCTCCATTTTTCTCAAAATTTGCTAACTTTTCCTCATTTCGATTCCCTATAATCCTTTCCTTTTCCCAAAAAAATTCATTTTTGCACATTATGATAGGTTATAGTCCCTCCATTTTTCTCAATTTTTTATAATTTTTCCTCATTTCGATAGGCTATAGTCCATTCATTTTCCCCCAAAATTGCGCATTTTTGCACATTATGATAGGTTATAGTCCCTCCATTTTTCTCAAAATTTGCTCACTTTTCCTCATTTCGATTCCCTATAATCCTTTCATTTTCCCAAAAAAATTCGCATTTTTGAAATTTTGATAGGCTATAGCCCATTCATTTTCCAAAAGATTGCACATTTTTGCAGATTATGATAGGTTATAGTCCCTCCTGTTTTCTCAATTTTTTTTAATTTTTCCTCATTTCGATAGTCTATAGTCCATTCATTTTCCCCCAAAATTGCACATTTTTGCACATTATGATAGGTTATAGTCCCTCCTGTTTTCTCAAAATTTGTTAATTTTTCCTCATTTCGATAGGCTATAGTCCATCCATTTTCCCCCAAAATTGCGCATTTTTGTAATTTTGATAGGCTATAGTCCATTCATTTTTCCAAATAATTGAACATTTTTGCACATTATGAAAGGCTATAGTCCCTCCATTTTGTCAAAATTTGCTCACTTTTCCTCATTTCGATTGGCTGTAGTTCATTCATTTTTCCCAAAAATGCACATTTTCGATAGGCTACAGTCCATTCATTTTTCCCAAAAAATGCGCGTTTTTGAAATTTTGATAGGCTATAGCACATTCATTTTTCCAAAAGATTGCACATTTTTGCAGATTATGATAGGTTATAGTCCCTCCATTTTTCTCAATTTTTTATAAATTTTCCTCATTTCGATAGGCTATAGTCCATTCAAAATTTGTTAATTTTTACCCATTTTGATAGGCTATAGTACATTCATTTTCCCCAAAAAAATTGAGCATTTTTGTAATTTGATAGGCTATAGTCCATCAATTTTTCCAAAAAATTGAGCATCTTTTCACTTTTTCATAGGCTATAGCCCATTCATTTTTCCAAAAGATTGCACATTTTTGCACATTATGATAGGTTATAGTCGCTCCTGTTTTCTCAAAATTTGTTAATTCTTCCGCATTTCGATAGGCTATAGTCCATTCATTTTCCCCAAAAATTGCGCATTTTTGCACATTATGATAGGTTATAGTCCCTCCATTTTTCTCAAAATTTGCTCACTTTTCCTCATTTCGATTCCCTATAATCCTTTCATTTTCCCAAAAAAATTCGCATTTTTGAAATTTTGATAGGCTATAGCCCATTCATTTTCCAAAAGATTGCACATTTTTGCAGATTATGATAGGTTATAGTCCCTCCTGTTTTCTCAATTTTTTTTAATTTTTCCTCATTTCGATAGTCTATAGTCTATTCATTTTCCCCCAAAATTGCACATTTTTGCACATTATGATAGGTTATAGTCCCTCCTGTTTTCTCAAAATTTGTTAATTTTTCCTCATTTCGATAGGCTATAGTCCATCCATTTTCCCCCAAAATTGCGCATTTTTGTAATTTTGATAGGCTATAGTCCATTCATTTTTCCAAATAATTGAACATTTTTGCACATTATGAAAGGCTATAGTCCCTCCATTTTGTCAAAATTTGCTCACTTTTCCTCATTTCGATTGGCTGTAGTTCATTCATTTTTCCCAAAAATGCACATTTTCGATAGGCTATAGTCCATTCATTTTTCCCCAAAAATGCGCGTTTTTGAAATTTTGATAGGCTATAGCACATTTATTTTTCCAAAAGATTGCACATTTTTGCACATTATGATAGGTTATAGTCCCTCCATTTTTCTCAATTTTTTATAATTTTTCCTCATTTCGATAGGCTATAGTCCATTCAAAATTTGTTAATTTTTACCCATTTCGATAGGCTATAGTACATTCATTTTCCCCAAAAAAATTGAGCATTTTTGTAATTTGATAGGCTATAGTCCATCAATTTTTCCAAAAAATTGAGCATCTTTTCACTTTTTCATAGGCTATAGCCCATTCATTTTTCCAAAAGATTGCACATTTTTGCACATTATGATAGGTTATAGTCGCTCCTGTTTTCTCAAAATTTGTTAATTCTTCCGCATTTCGATAGGCTATAGTCCATTCATTTTCCCCAAAAATTGCGCATTTTTGCACATTATGATAGGTTATAGTCCCTCCATTTTTCTCAAAATTTGCTCACTTTTCCTCATTTCGATTCCCTATAATCCTTTCATTTTCCCAAAAAAATTCGCATTTTTGAAATTTTGATAGGATATAGCCCATTCATTTTCCAAAAGATTGCACATTTTTGCAGATTATGATAGGTTATAGTCCCTCCTGTTTTCTCAATTTTTTTTAATTTTTCCTCATTTCGATAGTCTATAGTCTATTCATTTTCCCCCAAAATTGCACATTTTTGCACATTATGATAGGTTATAGTCCCTGCTGTTTTCTCAAAATTTGTTAATTTTTCCTCATTTCGATAGGCTATAGTCCATCCATTTTCCCCCAAAATTGCGCATTTTTGTAATTTTGATAGGCTATAGTCCATTCATTTTTCCAAATAATTGAACATTTTTGCACATTATGAAAGGCTATAGTCCCTCCATTTTGTCAAAATTTGCTCACTTTTCCTCATTTCGATTGGCTGTAGTTCATTCATTTTTCCCAAAAATGCACATTTTCGATAGGCTATAGTCCATTCATTTTTCCCCAAAAATGCGCGTTTTTGAAATTTTGATAGGCTATAGCACATTCATTTTTCCAAAAGATTGCACATTTTTGCACATTATGATAGGTTATAGTCCCTCCATTTTTCTCAATTTTTTATAATTTTTCCTCATTTCGATAGGCTATAGTCCATTCATTTTCCCCAAAAATTGCGCATTTTTTTAATTTTGATAGGCCATAGTCCGTTCAATTTTCGCAAAACATGCGCATTTTTGTAATTTTCATAGGCTATAGTCCAATCATTTTTCCAAAAAATTGAACATTTTTGCACATTATGATAGGCTAAAGTCCCTCCATTTTGTCAAAATTTGCTCATTTTTCCTCATTTCGATTGCCCATAGTCCCTTCATTTTCCCAAAAAAAATCGCATTTTTGAAATTTTGATAGGCTATAGCCCATTCATTTTTCCAAAAGATTGCACATTTTTGCGGATTATGATAGGTTATAGTCCCTCCTGTTTTCTCAATTTTTTTTGAATTTTTCCTCATTTCGATAGTCTATAGTCCATTCATTTTCCACCAAAATTGCGCATTTTTTTAATTTTGATAGGCCATAGTCCGTTCAATTTTCGTAAAACATGCGCATTTTTGTAATTTTCATAGTCTATAGTCCATTCATTTTCCCCAAAAATTGCACATTTTTGCACATTATGATAGGTTATAGTCGCTCCTGTTTTCTCAAAATTTGTTAATTCTTCCGCATTTCGATAGGCTATAGTCCATTCATTTTCCCTCAAAATTGCGCATTTTTGAACGTTTTTTGTCAAAATTTGCTCACTTTTCCTCATTTCGATTGGCTGTTGTTCATTCATTTTTCCCAAAAAATGCACATTTTCCGCGATTGGCTATAGTTCATTCAATTTTCGCCAAAAAAGCGCATTTTTGTAATTTCATAGACTTTAGTCCAATCATTTTCCCAAAAAATTGCGCATTTTTGAAATTTTTGCCAAATTGCAGTTATTTTGATTGGCTATAGTTAAATTAATTTTGGCCAAAATTTTGTGATTTGTTGATTTTGATGTTAGTTATATTGTTTGTATTTTGGTCAAAAAATCGGGCTGTTTAATCATTTTCAATTTGGCTAAGGACACGCTTGTTTTTTATCATTATTTTACTATCGAAAATTACGCATTTTTGCTCAAGAAATTTTCATCCGATAACTGATCGAAATTTGGCTAGCTCCCAAACATATTCATCGAGATATATTCCTGATTTTACTGAAGGTAATTGATCTGATTATATTATTTCATGTCGGATATAAACTGTATACAAGTACAAAAAGTTATCAGCTTAAGTAAACAATTGATGTAGTTTTCGTATTATTCGGATTAGTTTTTACTTCAATTATTTCCTCCTTTTTTCTTCGTGATTTTTTAGCTGTTCCAGATTTTCTTTCGAATTCTCTTTATTTCATTTTGTTTTTTCGTTTGTTTTTGTTTGTTTGTTTTACTGTTTATGTTATCATTTGAACTTAACAATTATGTAGGAGATTTTGAATCGTGACAAGAAGAGCACTACATTGCAGGGATCTAGCTATAGTTTGTTGGTTGTCACGAGTTTTTTTCGACCTCTACACCAAACCAATTAAATCATCTTATTCTTCCTCAGAACGTATCAGAACATTCAATACAAATGTTGAGCAAAATCAGTCTTGTTCAATATTCTTTTTAGTTTGCTTAGCAAGCTTAATCAGTGTTTTTTTGCTCTTATAGTTTATTTTACTTAATTGCTTCCATCCGGTCAAATCGAAAAACCATTTTCGCACGTCGATGCTGTATCTTTAAAACCTTCCTCATCGGTATACAACAAAGACTTCATCTATATAGTTTCTACGCACACCACTAAATATTGTGAACTTTTAATACGGACCAGGCTATTTTCACAGATGGAAAGTGTACACCAAAAAGAAAGGTTTGAACTTCTTTCTTGAACTTTGAGAGTTTTTTATTCAAACTTGTTAAGTTTTCTTGTTTTTCTGGTAAATTCTCAAATATCTAACAATGAATTTACTTTTTATCAAGTGTTTTTTTTTAACGAATGCCTTGGGTTTTTTTTATTTTTAGTTGATTTTTACCTTGAGAGCTAACCAAAACTGAGCGTTTTTTATCAATAATCCAACGCACAAGGTATCTGTACAGAGACTTTTTGGTAATTTTAAAAAAATCAATCTTTTTTGTCATTTGGACTTTTTTCCTTCCACATAAACAGTTTTTTGTAGATCATCTGCTTTCTTTGCCTCTTTTCTGTTCACTTCATTTCTTTTCAGTTTCAAATTCGGTTCTCATCGCAAATCTAGTTTTCTTTTCTCTCTAATTTTATCTTTTTTTCCTTATAACAAACTTCCTTTCACCATTTCTTTTGTTTCTTGTATCGCCTTCCTTTTGATTATTTGTTTATGATGTATTATCTCTTTGTTTATAACCGATGTTGTTCTTTGTTTAAAACCCTTAAGCAGCCGCTGAGCAATCGTGTTATTATTCTTTCACAGTGTCAATAAGACAATTGCGTCAACTTCATGTAAACATTGATGCACAGAGCAACGCGTGTTCAGATACAGTACTTGAGACACTATCGTTGGTAAAGCATTGTCATTATCAGAAATGTTCGTAAGTACCTTACTATTTTGAACCATGATACTTATAGACGTCGATTCATTCAATTTAATATGTGCATATACATATAATTTTATAGTTAGATTGTTTCCTTACAAATATGCCTATATAAAAAAAAAGCTGGTAACATGTCCGAAAAGAATCAGTTGTCGGGCACAGTTTGGGGGTATTTTTATAACTAGATTAACTGCAAGGGATCTACATAACGTATGATATAGTATATCACCTATAAGTCGTCTCCACAAAATGTATGGGATCAAGGGCATTTTTCATGATAAAAAATGAGCAATATCTCTTCTCTCCCTCCCCCCAGAAAAAATCAATGTAGAGTTTCAAATTGCTCTTTGCTTTAATAATTAAATGAATCTTTTCAAAAAAATTTGATGAAAATAATACGATAGAAATAAGGCCAGCCCTCACTTCCTTGAGCTAATGCTTGGTAAAACACACAGTTCGACATGGGCAAAGCTTATTGCAGGAACTATATCAGTCATAAAAGTGAACTCTATGTAGTTATTGCAGTCATAGTAGAGCTACAATATAGCCAATAACAAGCTCAACTTCTGAATAATTCTTTTCTTTTTAGCTGTAATAATAAGATCTGTTACAACAAGAAATGGACTTCGCCGTCTGGATCACACATTTAGTCGTCAAGATACTAATGCTTACCATATCTACTTTTGGTTGCCGTTCCGTCACCTCTATCCAAAATTACATCCTTTTTAACCACAACTATCAAACTATTTCCAATACAGACTTTTTGAAGTGCATCATAACGTGCGATACTAATAGTAACTGCTACAGTATCAATTACGTGTTTCCCATGAGGCGTTGTGAGCTGAGTAACGCAACAAGGGCTATCGATCCAACCATGTTTCGGTATCGTCAGGATGCTGTGTATATTGAACACCTCTATCGACCTGAGGGATCTTGTACCGGGGATTATCCATGCAAGAACCGCGGGACATGTGTAAATATCCCGCAATATCCCGGATATCGATGCTTTTGTGCAGATGCTTATGTCGGAGATCAATGTCAAGGTATGACCACGTATTCTACGTTTGCAGAGCTGCCTATCATACATATCCATATCATTCTTGCTGCATGGTGCCACTGCGAGAAACGTTGCTGGTAGCCTGCGTTACAAGTGGTCTGCAGGGAAGTAAATATAATTTTTTGTTATCTAACGTTTGATTTAAAATTCCCAGAGTGCTCTTCGCCACCTATCGGTTTATCAAACAACCGTTTGTCAAATGATAAAATCACGGGCTCATCAATTGGTCAGTGGTACCTCACATACTACTACCCATACCAAGCAAGGTTAAATGGACCATCGTCATGGGTAGTATCGTTGATAGACAACAACATGTACTTGGAAATAAATTTGGCGCCAAAACTGAGGCTTATTACTGCTATAGCAACCCAAGGTAACCCTAGCAACAATTGGTGGACAACGAAGTATCAAATAAAGTACAAGAGTAGTATTGGACTCTCGTGGACTACATATGACCAGGTGACCATACATGATGTATATACCATTGCCATGATGATACATGCAAAAGATAGCGCTCATTGAGTATCCAAACTGATTGGTTGGTGGGTTGGTGGGTTGGTAGGTTGGTGGGTTGGTAGGCTGGTAGGCTGGTAGGCTGGTAGGCTGGTAGGCTGGTAGGCTGGTAGGCTGGTAGGCTGGTAGGCTGGTAGGCTGGTAGGCTGGTAGGCTGGTAGGCTGGTAGGCTGGTAGGCTGGTAGGCTGGTAGGCTGGTAGGCTGGTAGGCTGGTAGGCTGGTAGGCTGGTAGGCTGGTAGGCTGGTAGGCTGGTAGGCTGGTAGGCTGGTAGGCTGGTAGGCTGGTAGGCTGGTAGGCTGGTAGGCTGGTAGGCTGGTAGGCTGGTTGGCTGGTTGGCTGGTTGGCTGGTTGGCTGGTTGGCTGGTTGGCTGGTTGGCTGGTTGGCTGGTTGGCTGGTTGGCTGGTTGGCTGGTTGGCTGGTTGGCTGGTTGGCTGGTTGGCTGGTTGGCTGGTTGGCTGGTTGGCTGGTTGGCTGGTTGGCTGGTTGGCTGGTTGGCTGGTTGGCTGGTTGGCTGGTTGGCTGGTTGGCTGGTTGGCTGGTTGGCTGGTTGGCTGGTTGGCTGGTTGGCTGGTTGGCTGGTTGGCTGGTTGGCTGGTTGGCTGGTTGGCTGGTTGGCTGGTTGGCTGGTTGGCTGGTTGGCTGGTTGGCTGGTTGGCTGGTTGGCTGGTTGGCTGGTTGGCTGGTTGGCTGGTTGGCTGGTTGGCTGGTTGGCTGGTTGGCTGGTTGGCTGGTTGGCTGGTTGGCTGGTTGGCTGGTTGGCTGGTTGGCTGGTTGGCTGGTTGGCTGGTTAGCTGGTTGGCTGGTTGGCTGGTTGGCTGGTTGGCTGGTTGGCTGGTTGGCTGGTTGGCTGGTTGGCTGGTTGGCTGGTTGGCTGGTTGGCTGGTTGGCTGGTTGGCTGGTTGGCTGGTTGGCTGGTTGGCTGGTTGGCTGGTTGGCTGGTTGGCTGGTAGGTTGGTAGGTTGGTAGGTTGGTAGGTTGGTAGGTTGGTAGGTTGGTAGGTTGGTAGGTTGGTAGGTTGGTAGGTTGGTAGGTTGGTAGGTTGGTAGGTTGGTAGGTTGGTAGGTTGGTAGGTTGGTAGGTTGGTAGGTTGGTAGGTTGGTAGGTTGGTAGGTTGGTAGGTTGGTAGGTTGGTAGGTTGGTAGGTTGGTAGGTTGGTAGGTTGGTAGGTTGGTAGGTTGGTAGGTTGGTAGGTTGGTAGGTTGGTAGGCTGGTAGGTTGGTAGGTTGGTAGGTTGGTAGGTTGGTTCCGGCGGTACT
This sequence comes from Diadumene lineata, assembly GCA_918843875.1. Lineage (NCBI taxonomy): Eukaryota > Metazoa > Cnidaria > Anthozoa > Actiniaria > Diadumenidae > Diadumene > Diadumene lineata. The sequence goes on along the minus strand of OU974069.1, from coordinate 18,491,433 downwards.
GAGTTAATGATATGAGTTTAGTTCTATTTACTAGACTTTCAGTCTGTGTCGACTGCATTGAATGACTTATTGGCTGTTTTGCTTTCTGGCTCAGTGTTGCTTTGTAGGTTGGTTGTTTCACGAGTTAATTGTCTGGTTAATTTGTTAGTAGTTGATTGGTCTAGTTGTTTGATTGGTAAGGTGGTTGGTTGTTTGTTAATCATTCAGCTAGCTAAATCATCTAAACCGCAATAAACATTGTCAAATAACGTTTATTCCTGTTTCAGGTTTTTAGTGGAAATAATGACCGCAATTCAGTCGTTCGTCATGTTATAAATCCTTCCTTTAAAGCAAGATATGTAAGGATCGTGCCTTTGGGCAAAAACTCGAGGACTGCTATACGTATCGAACTCTATGGCTGTTACGCAGAATGACATTGACCAGTATACTATGAATACTGTATCGGCAATCTTTCCGAAGAGATCGACAATACTCTAGTCATCATTCACTTGCGATCGCTTGCACCCCAAAGCCCCAAAGAGTCTAACCAATTTACATGCGATTTGTCGACAGGGAATAGGGGAGAAGGGTTCGTAAAGATGATAATATTTTAAGTTTTTTGTGAAAACACCTCACATTATGATGTTAAAAACTATGATATACCGAAAAAATAAAAGAAAATCAAAACAAAATATGTACAATAAAGCTTAATGAAGTGTATAATGAAGTCTATAAATTGCACATTTAAATGAAAATAGATCCATACATTATTACAATAATATAGTTTTTGTATAGGAAATTACATCGTTCGATAAGAATTAATGAAAAATACCGTGAGTATTTGCTGAAAGTGGCTCAAAGCTACGAGTGCTTAGCAAGAGTGGTATTCTACCTCTTTCATCAAATACAAGCGGTATTTTTTATCAATTCTTCGATAATTTAGGTGTAATTTCCTATTAATACCACAACTACAAAAACTAGTTTCTGATGAAGTAACTCAAGACGCACGTAAAAAAAACATAAACAAACTCAAAGGACGACGGGAACATTGAAAAAATTCACACACAATCAACTAATCAAAAACGGGAATTTTTTTGTAGATGTGTTAATAGATAGATAACTAAATAAAAGGAACTTCTGAAATTGATTATTTTGCTCATAGGATTTCCTAAATAAATGTGACTTTGTAAGACTTCATGCACTTATTTTACATCCAGTTGTCCAAATTTCAACTTCAATAGCTAATGAGGGAATTTGTACAGTCATCTTTTTCGACATCACAATTTGAGATTTCAAGAGATTTTATTTTGTATTTATTTGTATATTCGTTGACGTCTTTCTCTACCTCCGTCTTTCGGATGAAATACTCGTTAGTAGGTGAAATATGCGTGACTACTCTCTCTTTGAAAAAAATGATTGAGTGATATATCATAAACCTGTTCTTGATAAGGTTCTGGTGTTGTCTTGTTTAAAAACTATATATGCACATCAACCGGTAAACGTCAATAATCGTGATTTTTTTTTTTTTTTCAACTATAATACGTCATACAAAATATCACGTGACTCCCGTGGCGCTTCATTTGAAAGGATCATTGAGTCCACGTTTGATTTGCAGTCAAATCAAAAGATTTCGGGGTTTTGTCGACGTTAATATCACCTTTAATTTCATCCCTTTACTTTTCTTATACAATAATAATAATAATAATATAATAATGATAATGATGGTAATAATAATAATAATGACTTTATTCACAAATCCACAGAGTGGCTCTTTAATGTTAATATGACTGCCGGGAGCGTCTATCTATTGTCCTTGTAATATATCTTTAAGCTGCATTTGTGCTTAGGTACTTTTATACCTGCATAATTTGGATGAAAACTAGTGATAGACTGCTTTGAATACTTTGGAAGTATTTTTGGGAGCTGATTAGGTTTATTCGCTACGAGATTCTGCATTCAGAAAACAAAATTAAAACGGACTAGAAACGAAACAAGATGAAAGAGGAGAACCATAAAACTGAAACTTATTTCGAAGCCGGAGAAGACAATAAGAAGCTGGAAGAACAAAAAGTAGAACAAGAGGAAGAAGATACTTAGTCAATTCAAAGAGAGGAAAAATGGAAAATAACAAATAGAAGAACAAGAAGAAAAAGGGAACAGAACCAGAACCAGACGAGCCTTTGGCAAGACAAATGTGATCATGGAATCGTGATTCTTATTCGTCGGTGTAATCCCATTGTGTTTTTTTTTTTTTTGTTTTTTTTTTTTTTCGTTTCTTAGTTAATACTTCTTGTTTACAATCTGACGTAATTGTTTTTTTGTTTTTTGTTTGTATCCTTACGTAATTGTTTATTGTTCTGACTAGGCAGGAGTGTACGTGTTGTTAGCCTATGTTATGATAAAGTAATGTCGGTGATCACTTACCACTAACAATCGTGAATATCACCTGTCTGACAGAAATTCCACATCGACCAATAACAACACTCTACAGAAATCAAGCTAATTGTCATAAAACTACAGATAAACGACTCGACCAAGCAATCATTTAACCGCAAAAACTCTATGTAGCAACGCACTTTTCTCCCTACTGGGTTTGGCGCGTTTTTATGCTGAACTAAAAAGCACTTTTTTGATCTTCAATGACTGCCTAATAGTTATAAAAACATTCAAGGGCATAATCACACAGGATTGAAGAGAATTGAAGAGACTTTCAAGTTAGTCTGGTAAGTAGTTTGCAATTTGTATAATTCACTGTTTGTTTACAATGTTTTTGACGCAAAAGTTCATATTAACGTCACTTGAATCTTATCAATGCTTATCTATGAACAAAGTCAGTAAAGACGCCTGTGATTTGAAATTAAGATGGCTTGGAATAGGCACAGGAGATTAACCCAAGCAAAAACAGTATCAGTACGCGATTTTACGAAATAGAGGAGAAGTTGCTTGAAAATTGAGAGTAATATACGAAGTTCAGTTGTTGAATTTTTAATGTATCAATATATGTTGAATCTTGATTTTGTGCTTGCTAAATATCCATAACACAGGATGTAGAAGAACAGACGATCAATCTAATGACTAAAGTGCAATGAGATGTTTGTATCAATTTCTTTTAGATTTAGAACCAATTTTGGTTTTTCTTTTGTTTTTCCATGTTAAAAGCTTTACAATTAGTCTGTGTAAAATGAAATACAAATGAACTCTTAAATATCAGTTAGAAATTGTGCGAATGAATCCTTCATATACATAAACTTAGAATACAGCTTTTTTACAACTTTTTTTAGTTTGATTATTATTTTCATTTCTTACACACTATTGAAATTACAACGCCGAATTTTCTTCTTTTCAATTCCTTTTAATTCGATGTTGTGTCCTAAATTATGTCTATAAATTACTGAAAATAAACAACAATTTTATATTAAATACCGTTTCAGTGTACAATCTGGAAATCCAGATGTCTGAAGACATAATTTGAAAATAAGTGAAATCAGATTTTTTTAAAACGCTTTGAAATGACCGTAACTAAAGATGTTGGATCTTTTGGAGTTTTGTTGTATATTCAATCCATGCATTTTGTTTGTTTTTCTTCTTGTAATGCATTTGGCGTTCTCTCTGTATAATAGAAAAAACTGTTTTAAACTGTTACAAACCTGTGACAACTACCTACAGTTATCTTACTTTAATTTATTTCAAAGAAGAGACATGCACTAGGATTTCTCTGAGTGTCGCGCAAAAACGTGCCATCTTAAGGAGGCTCCATATATATATATAGTTGTGGATCTTATTGATTTGTGGATTTTTTTATTTAAAAAAACATAAACTGCCCACAAAGCTCAAGGGCGGGCTTTATTCCAAAGGCTTTGAGTCAAAAATTCATTTTTTGTACAAATGATCATGTGACTGGTCACCATAGCAACACTGTGGCTGTCATAATAAAGCTCATTTTTAACGTAGAAAAAAAACTCTAGTTGTAAGCAGTCATTTTTTTTTTTTTTTGAAAAAAACATTGTATATGGATTTGAGTACGATGACCTAGCATATATTAGCGTGACAAAACGATCCCAACTGCAGAACCTGAGAAATATGGGAATAATGGTTTTTGCTAAATAAAAAATATCTGTAGTTGGAAAACCATTGAAAATTTGCGAACTACTCTATTATACTGCTAAAACAATATTATGAAAAAGTGCAAAATTGCAAAAACATTCACCGCTCAGTTTTTGAGGGATTTTTTTATTAAAATTACGCGTTGAATTTTCATGACGTCATCAAAATAAAAATTCTTCAAGTTTGAGGTGTGCGCATGACCAGTGTCATGCACGAGCGCGCACTGAAAGTATATGAAGCTACCTTAACTTGTGAAAAACATCATATGATATCTTGTAAACACCATTGTTACTATGACTACCTTATAATTCAAAAATAAAATCAACATTTGTGTTTTTGGATTATGTCATCGATAAGAATGCTAATAGTGATAATCGCACCGTTTTGAAATTTACCCATAATGATGCCTAAAGGCCTTTTGTCTTCAATGCGTCATATATATTAAGTAATACTTTGTTCAGTCCCCGTTTGCTCAACTAAAAGCATTTATACACACAGAGCGTTAATTGTATGATTGTAAATACGAGTCAGACATGAAATTTGTTTTAATTTTTTTTCCCTCAAAACTTTCATCAATCGCTCCCCCATATTAAGCCGCTCGCCCCAAACCCCCTCTTACTCGGATAATAAGAGCTACACTTCGGATGATAAGCTCTGATTAGCATTGGCAAACAACGTTATCATTCAGCAAAGCCACATGTACAACCCACCCCTACCAAAGGAGTGTCACCTCTCATTTGGTTTGATAATAGACCTTTTCTGAAATAATAAACATAATGCACTGTGGTCTAGATTCGATACAAACATCTTTTGTTCATTATGCCATATATGGTGTTGTTTCTACAGAAGCTAGACCACAATGCATCCTGTTTATCAAACTCAGAAAAGGTCTTTACAATGTACATAGACATGATCAAAGGAAACATTAAATTAAACAACGTCATTAGTAAATAGTTAGCGGATCGAGACGAAGGAGATATTTAACAGATATACAAACCATCGTTATGACGTGAGTACTGAAAACACTTACGATCTCTATTTGCAGTCTCACCAAGATATCCCTAATCTGATTCGAAAGGAGTATATAAACTAGCGTGGAAATAATGAGTTGTTGCAGCATATTGTAAAAGGTTACGTTCTTGTTGAAGGTCGAGCAAGAGAAAGTGTAACTAAAAATTAGTAACAATAGCTGTGAGTTGAGGTTAGTGACATACTTGTTTTCGACCATCATTGGTGACATTTTATCCACTTTATTAAGTTTGTTTTTCATTTTTTTTGTTTTGTTTCTTTTTTCATAGGTGTTTGCTCATCTATTATTTGTTTTATGTTAGTTAGGTTTGCGTCGCTTAAGTTATTTAAATTTGCCACGTGTTTTACTGTCTATTGTTATGATGTGGTTTTCTCTCCCTGTCTGTCTGTCTTGTTGTCTGTCTGGTTGTCTGTCTGTCTGTCTGTCCATGTTGTACATTCTATTTCTAACCATCAGTTTTCTTTTGATTTCCATGACTAACATATTTCCTTTTTTATAGCCTAACCTATAAGCTGGCACCAATCACCATGTCTGAGACGTATACTTTGTTCTTCATCGATTTTAACACATCACAAGACTTTCTTAAAGACATCAAATTCCCTTGTCGAAGTAGGTTTGAGATACATGTTTTTCATCGCAAAGATACCAAATACAACGAGTTACTCTCATCAGTTCCATCGACCTTTTATGAAGATGGTCGACCAATAGCAACAAGACATTCATCGTTGACGAACTACCCGAACGCTGTCGAAGATGCACTCGTATATTCGGCTAGCTCCTACGACTTCTCGCGATTTAAAAAACCAGACGTCTATTTGGTATCGGGAGATAATCGTCGTTACGAAGAACTAGCGAAGATTTTACGACGAACCAAGCGAGTGTCTGCTTGGATGGTGGACGGTAAACTGACTACAATACTTGATTGGTTAGGTACCGGGCTTGTTTGTAAAGTTTGTAGGATCATCTTTGATGATACGGATCAAGCCATTGAACATTTCAATGATGTTCATTCAGGATAAGCGGACATTTATACACACAGACTGTACTGGCAGGACTACAGAATAAACTGCAGCTGTTCTGGCGTCGGGACAATAACATTTTGAAAACAGACCTGACAGTGATACTTTAAAGAAATTACCACTGAAATTACAAGCCAATGTAATCCACAGCACAAGTCGGCAGTTTAACCATTGATCGCGCTATAATATTGCACTGCATGCCAAATGTTCTCCCTTGTTTTAATCATTCCTATTACAGTTGTACTGGTTATCTTCCTATCAAAAGCAAATATCGCGTCACGTGTTAAAGAGCTTTGAAACATAAACTGTGAGCCTGCGTTGCTAATTGTTCCCTCCCCCCTCTCTAGCCTCAGAGACAGTTGAGGAATATCATAAGCAGATCTTGTAAAGACAAAGTTACCAATCTAGCAATCCTGCACTATGCTGGACTACCCTCTAAGGAAGACATCTTAAGAAAAAGACCTCATGTAGATGGTTAGGTCATGTGCCCACAATGGAATCTAACTTCCAAAACAACTGTTGTCGTATTCTCAGATATGTAAAGGCAAGCGAAACCAAGTATGATTAAGTTTTAGATAGGCCTAGCCTGGGACCTAAACTCGCCTTAATTTGCAGTAACTCGCTGTACCGAAAGTCTATGATTTGCCCATAACTCGCTTTAACTCGCCGTAACTTTCTGTATCGAAAGTTTACGATTTGCCCTTAACTCGCCCAAACTCGCTGCGAATTAAGGTCCCAGACTTTAGATACAAATACGTGATCAAAAGAAATGTAATCACACGAAATTAACATAGAACACTGGAAGCAACTATTGACAAATAGGGCTGTTGGGAGAAGCATCATACCATCAAACCCAAACTCTTAACACATCACAGTCTTAGTCGTCTTTCGATTGACTGTAAGAGAGAAAGCCTGTAGAATGTCGGCAACACAGGCCCGACTGTTATATATCGGAGAGCGGGGATGCTCGTCGTAACTTTTAGAGGTCAACATCGGAGATCTGATACCTTTTAGGGTCGTCGAGAGGTTTTCAGACTCTTAGAATTAAAGTTGGTACATTTTAGGGCATTTACGGATATTCAAAAACAAGGTCTCGATTTTACGACTATTATATCCAATTGTTTATATTTTAGTTGGTACTTTTTAGGAGTAAAAATCATCTATTGCCACGCCCTTCTGGAGAGAACTTTGGTACGTTTTAGGGGTCGTTTTCAAAAATTCTGAGGAGCATCCCCGCCCTATTCCGATCACGGGCAACGATTTTAAAGGATCCTAAGTCCTTGCAATTTAAGCAAGTTCAAGCAAAAAACTCATGACTGAACTGGAATTTTGCTTAGTCTTCCCTTTTGGCCTTTACATATTTCTTTAATCATTAAATTAATCATCAAATTATATTATGAATGCGTTTGAGCTCGGGCTCAGGTCACTTGATTTTTTTCAGGCAGATTTCGACTCAGCCATAAAGAGAAGAGCTCTAACGATAAAGAACGTTACATTCTTATTGAAACTTTCGGTTTGGGATGATGACATAATAAAACGATTTTTCCTACTTAAAAACTCCAACACTTATAAAACCAATTTTTCCAATACAGTTTTGAAAAAATAAGCGAAAAAAGTTATAAAATTAACAGGTGGTCATTCTGATCCTGCGCAGAATTTCTTACTTAAGTGTATTGGATATGAGTCTGGTCCTTGAGAGTTCAAGGGGAACAAACTTTCTTAGATTACAGGTTCAATTCCTTGGACCATTTTGGTCACATGATCGAAACAGAGGTTGCTTCATAGCATGTAAAGTAATCTCACTGTAGAGTCTACAGGTGTATAAAGATTAATTGAATACAAATGCGAGTATTTTTAAAACCTCATGTTCAGTTGTGAGCAAAATTGGCGCACGGATTGGACTAGATGCTCATGAATTATTAATGAGTTTTTGAAGGAAAATAATAATAAAAAAAAAACGGACACAGAATTATGTTGAAACCCTAAGCGACTTTTGGACTAGACATTGCGATATTTCATATATATACTGAATTAGGATCGCTGCTTTGCTTCGCTCACTCCAGGCTCGCTCCGCGCTCCGGCAGCAATTAATTGGTTTTGAAAACAAAAAAAAGAAAGAAAAAGAAAGAAAACACAGTTTTTTTTACATATTCGATTTCGAATAAACACAACACGGATTGTTAAATGTTTATAAAAAAATTCAATTGTATACTATTTAATATTTTATTCAATGATCAAGAATACAATTTAAATTATAATCTTAATTTATTAGTAATTAGCTGCTAATAAATCAATAAATCATTAATTCAAACACTAGAATCAGTATATCGTTTGATCACACATGCTATATCCAGGTAAAGCTCCAAATCAGACACAACAATGACTTATTATTTTCATCTGTACAGTCAAATTTTACATTGACATCTCCCTGAAAACATACCAACAAACAAACAAGTAGCAAACAAAAATAGAGCAACTCAAAAAATCTTTGATATATTCATAATTATCAATGTCCAGGCGAGTGTTATTGGCGAAGCCATTGACCGAGGCCAATAACCTAGCCAACACTTGCCAAGACATTGATAATTACGGATATCATCAAAGCCGAATTAAATACTTGTTTTATTATACATTGTTTAAACGTAATCAATGCTCGATAAAAACAAATATAAAGACATTTCGTGTATAAATGAAAATTGCAAATGCGCCATATAATCAACAATCTCGTACCCAGATCCTTTCGTTCCTATTGGCCAGCGTCAAGAAACTTTTAAGAGTCTTAAAAGACTCTGCGGAAACGGAATTTTCAGCTCTGATTGACCTCTAAGCATCACCGCACTCCAGTATATGGGATAACCCTCCCCCCCCCGGATCCACTCCTGGTCATTTTTACGCCATATGGTAAGGTAGGGGTTAACCGAACGCACTCAAAATACAAACATAAAACAAATTAAAAAATATACAGTAAATTAAAAAATATAATACTGATAATACAGATACAACACGTGAATTCCCTGTATGTTTTACCTTGAATAAGTAACGTATCGGAGAGCTGACTTTCTGCGTTTTCCACACGTACGTTTCTTAATATAGATAAAATGATATGATATAATATCAAATTGTTGTTTTAGTATTAAAAAAAAATAAAAAAAATGTATTTATATACAACATACATGTTTCAAGGACAAGCTAATTGCATCAGATTAATTGACAGAAACAATTAGCTGATAATTTGAATATGTATACTATTAGGTGAGACACAGGGAAAAAAAGAAATGAAAAAAAGAAAGGTTTTTTAAAAACGAAGTAGAACTAAGCAAAGTTGAGTTATAATTATTGAAAAAAAATTACGTTTTTAAAACGATTTTTCTTGAACATTTTCTTATTAGAAGTTTGTTTTACATTTTCACTCGAAGAATTCCAATATTTTGTAGCTGCAAATCTAATGTTAAATAGACCATAAGTAGTTATTGTATAGGTAAAGAATAGCATGCCTGATGCAAGTTTAGTATTATAATTGTGACAAGAGAAAGTGAGCTAAGAGAATCTATCCCCGGGCCCATCAGGAACCACGCTAGCCATTATTTTTAGAAACCAGGCTATTTTTAACCTCTCACCTATCTAGCTAATATCTTATTCTTAAGAGAAAGACGACTGAAGAACATTTTTTATTTTCGACGCCATGTGACGAAAACGTCAGGTTGAAAACAGAAAACATGGACACGGACACACGGCACGTATGGATTTGATCTACTTTAATGTATTACTTGCAGTGACTAATCATGAGAGTTTATAATTACGACAAAAAGACTGACAAAATAAACAAACATATATATGTATATGTCAACGAAAAATTTCGTTAAGTGTTTTTAACTAAATAGTAAATGAATATATCTCTGTCAATGATAAATATTTATTCTATGATGAATACTTATTTCATTGTTCTACCTGTTCTTGAGTGTACAGTTCCTTTTTACTCGTTCACGGTGTTTCGGCAGAGTAATTAGTCGTTTTTTACATACGCCCAAATGGGTTATTTCTTATTAGTAATATTTTCAGTCTTTCTTGTTGATCGTACGCTCGCTGTAGCACTTCTCGTTGATACAAACTCTTCGTTAATTGTATTGTGAGCTTCTGGTAGTAACAACTCCTTTCGCCTTATAATTTAGTTTTCACCTACTCGTTTTCTCTGATGTCTTGAGTAGAGTTGAACTAGTAATACTCTGCATGCTAACGCGGCTAGCTACAAGTGACTGACTAACTACCTTGTGTTTCAAATCTCTTTTATACGATTACTTGGAACATTGGAAGGCTTATGGTGATGTAATTTTCTATTGTTGATGGATTCGGTCTTTCGTGATGTTTGTTTAGACAGGCAGCTTATTGGTCAAATATATCTCTTGTTTATTTGTTAACTTAATACAATGAATTCTACTTCTAGCATAAATTAACGTGCTTTAAATTAATTTAGCTAAGCTTAAGGAAACAACTATGTACAAATAAAACTATAAAACAATCAACGAAAATAAATAGAACAAAAGTATGGAATTAACGTGACACGCCAGCACAAAATTCGTCGATTTTATCGATCCGTCTGGTCAATCTGACCAATCACGCGCCGTTCAGTATGGGGGATGACTTCTCTCAGCTCATTTTCTCTGATTCTCTTGCTGTGTCTAATATTCGAAAATGAGTTGAAAAGACCAGGAAGACTGCTGTGGTTAAAATCGTACGTACTTGTACATCGTATGCATTTTCACGCTAAGCGAGACGAAAACCCTAATTTCATTAATTCCTCATTGAATTACGCGTGTAGTTACAGCTAAAACCGTTGTATCGCGACCAACTTTGTTCAGATTTTTTAGTCAATTTTCCTTTTCTGAGACGTCAATCAAATATGTAAATCAGTCGTTTGTCGAAACGTTCAGGCAGTGTTCATGAAAATCAAAAGTTTCCCCAAAAAACGATAAAAAAATGCAGTAGGACTGTTTTCATTCTCTTCGTAATATGTGAAAGCTGTTTGAATGTTTTCAATTCAAGTTATTTATCTCGGCTATTTATCAAGAAAAGCTAGAGTAAACTGTCGAATTGTTGTCACGGTCTAACTTTATATGCAGCATGTTCAAAGCCATCTGATGATTGACCTCTCAGAAAAACCCAAATCAAATAAAGATTCGAAAATCAACTGGTCGCGATACAACGGTTTTAGCTGTAATTCTGCTTACTGTTTTTCAGTAGTGGGCAGCTCAAGTAGTGATATCGACAAAATCGCGGGAACAACATAGAAGCCACAGTAATTCCATTCCATTTAATGAGTCCACAGGTCATATACAAAATGTTTTCTCCTAGAAAATTAAACATCGATTATCATAAATGATATCAAGCTGATTACATATATGCATTTGATAGATCCCTTGCATGTGACGTCAAAGCAGCCCCATCTGGAGGACAAAACAAAAGGTTTTTGCTCTCTTGGAAGCTGAAATCCATTGTTTTGTCTTCCAGGTTGAGCTGCATCCAACGAATTGCAAGGGGTCTATTGGATTATTTATCTAGTAAGGTTCTACTTATTAGTACACGACAAAAAATAGTTAAAATTACTTGGTGTGAAGATGATCTTGGCGTAGAAGATATCTTCTTGATAACTGATTTCTCTCGGCAGGATTTGAACGCTAAATGGTTGAAGCACCTCTCCAATAGACAATACAATGATGACATCATTATGATGATGATGATGATGCTATGTGACGGTTATGACCATTATCGGCCGGAGCAGAAGGGAGTCGGGGGGGAAGGAAGGGCGCTTCCTCCACACACGCCGCATTCCAATACTGGTGATTCACGTGTGACAATCTGTTAATTGCGCGGTTTGCTTTCTCACTGATTTTTTTATCTAGATACGTTGTTCGATATAATCTATAAATATGACGAAAACACCAGTCGTGATTATGATATTGCGTTTATGATGATGGTGATTGGATTATGATGATGATGAATATGATGAATGCAGGCCTTATTGACATCAAATGATGAAGGTTAATGCAATGAAGATTTCAGTGTCAATTAAAGGACAGAAGGTGTCGTGCATTCATGATTATCACACTATAACGACCAATAAAGGGTAATTGGATTTTACCGGAAATCAATCACATAGTACAAAATCCATCGTATTGGATGGCACAAATGAATATGTTAACGTAAAGCTCACTTCAAACGAAAGTTTCTGACCTTTGTAGCAACTAATGTTCAAAGTTGATTACATTTCTTTACTGTGGTTAATTGCATAGTGCAAAAAATGCAAGATAAATGATGATATCGGATGATGACAGTGATTTCTGATGATGACAATGATGACACAGGAACAAATCAGCACATCCGAGCTTTGGTATAACATTGGTAACAGACCAAGAAATGATAACAACTTCCCAAATAGATATATTTAAAAAATTAAATATTGAGATTATACTGGTATTATCTTGTGTATTTTGCAAAAATGGTGATATTTTGGTGATAATATCACACACTATAATCCCAAATTTTTACAGCCAAATTCGCTGTAACGCGACCCGCCGTTTCAAAACTTTGTTTTCAATTTGGTATTTTCTGAACCGTCAATCAATTTCATAGGGCGGAGCTTGCCCTAACACGTTCTGTTATTGGTTAATCTGAAATAAACTCCTCCCTTAAAATTGATTGACGGTTCAGAAAAGACCAAATCAAAACAAGTTTTAAAACGGCGGGTCGCAATACAACGAATTTGGCTGTAATCCTGAAATATTTTTATTTGGGAATTCAAAATTATTGGTGTTTTCCTACCCTGGGTACCAGAGGCCGCGAAGGGCTGAGAAAGAGAGGCCTCTAGTACCCAGGGTAGTGTTTTCCTAGCCTGCTGCTCGATTTTACCAATGTCACACCTAATTTGTGATGAGCTGATTTTTTTACTGATCATGACATTGATGGCAGTGGTCATGATGATGACGATGATGATGGTGATGATGATAATGACGATGATGATAACAATGATGACGATGATGGTGAGTACTGTGGTGATAGTGATGATGATGATGACGATGCACTATGATAAATGACAACGATCAATGTACATACCACCACAAGAGTAAAAAGTCTGATTTTTCATATAAGGTGATTCTGCTGGGCTTGGCAGTAGAATTAGACGGTTGAAATGGACAATACATGACGTCATAGTTAGTAACCATAGCAACATGGCGGCAATGAGTATCACGTGATTAACACATGGTGGTATCTTGGTTGTCATATCGAGGATACAAGATAAATCCTTGTCGATTCTGATATTAAAGACAGATTGAAAGTTTTAAAATGATGCTTCTTGCCTGGGACCAATTCCTAATTGCAATTCATTTATACGACATTTGAGTCAAAATCAGAAAACAGTGCACAAATCCATAGAAAAAATCTTTTAGAACCAAATTTTAGGTAAAACATTGTCTGGTTTCTCCGTACAGTAATCTAATAAAAAAGTTAGTTGCTTGCTTGCTTGCTTGCTTGCTTGCTTGCTTGCTTGCTTGCTTGCTTGCTTGCTTGCTTGCTTGCTTGCTTGCTTGCTTGCTTGCTTGCTTGCTTGCTTGCTTGCTTGCTTGCTTGCTTGCTTGTTTTCAAATCTAAAGAAGGACCACAGGCTGTTTATGTTTGCACTTTACATCTACTCATACTACATACCTACATTCCCTTTGTGTAAAGTTCACAAATAAACATCCTGGGTTACCTGTGATTTTAAATGTAAATCATCTTCAGTGAATATCTTTTAAATTAAGTTTCAGTTAAGCATTTCATATCATATTTTAGTAACCTTACCTTAGAAAGTGTCGAATAGTAAATTCATTTGTTGAAATTCTCTTTATAAAGGTATGAAGATGTTATTGTAGAGGTTTCGAACCATTTCTGATATAACGAGACTACAGCATAAAGTGGTCAATAAGATAGGTGCTCATCACGGACAATTGTTTCACGAATCATTGAAAACGTTATAAAAAGGTTTTTCAAGAATTACGATGTTTGAGCTTATTTAATACGCAATGCATGTTTGCGGATTGGTTAACAGGACGATTTTAAGCAAGTTGTTCATTTCGTTCACGCAACTTTGCTAGAACTCCAGCGTTGTAAGTCTCAACTTTTCATAACAGGATTCTGACTCTGATTCTTCGAAAAAATGCATTTTAAGACTCGTGCCGGCGTAGCCTGGGCACGAGTAGTTAGGGTTTCTTACCTTCAGAAACACGATCGATTCCAATAGGCCATGACGCTATTGGTTGGTGCATGAGGGAAGTATGAGATAGTGTTGGTTGGGAGGTCAATAAGTTATATACATGTCTATATAGACGTCTATTGCTTATTGCCGACGTTCGAGGTCCCACTAATGTGTTGGGAGTTGAGTTATTCAATAAAACATATGATTTAACGGATGGGTTGAGGGATGTATCTATGTGCATCCCGGGGACAGTTAATCTAGATCCCTAGTCTATTGTTCAAGAGGTAAATAAAGGCTTGTGAATAGCAAAGAAAACTGCCTGAAATATGAAATAATAAACAAATACAACTTTTATAAAATTCTCATTGTATCAGTATAAACAATATACTTTTTACACGTGTTTAAACAGTCATCTTTTTTATATCGTTTTCGACTAAAAGTTTACTGGTATTATATAAAATCACTTCTCTCACAAAAAAAAACGATCATGTTTTTCTTTCAGAATGGCTAATTCTGATTTGAACGATATTTTTCTTTCGGCTTTGGGGCTTTGACCTTACTGACAACTCTTCCACTCTTTGTGCTGAAGGTTTTTTTAGTTATGAACCATCTACCCATAAAAATAAAAAAATAAAATGGGCAAAAAAATAAAAATATCTTTCGAAAGTGCAAAATTTCACTTTCGTATCCATTGCAAAATAAAAGCTCGTGATTCTAGTGTGGCTTTGATGAAATCCGGTGGTAGTGGCTTTAAAACCATCAAACAAATGTCTATCAGAATAAAAAAACATTCAGATCCCAACCCTTTCCCTCAAAAATCCATATTAAAAACGATTGATTTGTTTGTCGAGTCCATAAAATAATGTATTTAATTAAAATACACTAATTTATACAGCCGTAATACAGCAATATGATGAACACGTTTAATAAGTGATTATGTATACAATATGTTTATGATATCAATGGTTATTCATGGATTGCAATTCTTTTCTTCCAGTAGGGAAAACCCCTCATTTAGATGCAGTTTATTCCAGCTATACCCATCAATGACGTCATTTTTAAGCAATCAAAGCACTCAATCTACCAAATATACGAAAGTGTTAACTTAACAATTCTGTCAATAGTGAGCTTGTCATAGATATACAAATATATCCATAATCGCTGATTGAGACACACCATTAAGGTTAGTAAATTTCTAGATGTATTATGTTATGATTGTCGTAAAAATGTCATTATGTTAGGACATGCAGCGAACCTGTCTACGGCTGACCTAAGCTGGTTTTGAGATTCAATTCAATTTCATAAAAGAAAAGTGGCCATCAACAAAAACAAAACTCACATCCATAATAAGAAGTGGGAAAAAATAGCTAAAGCATGAATGGAGTAGAAATATTTAAGGTTGAGTCATACTATATTTACGTTATTGTTTGTTTTTCCAATTTGTGTGTGTGTGTGTGTTTTAGAGTGAATTGAGTAAAAAAAATCTAGAGAGTGTTGCTCAGCAGAGTCTCTCCCTATTTGTAAATAACTTTATTTTTTTCATGTAATGTAACATCTAGAGAGACTCAGTGAGTTTTCTCAATAAATGTACACAATTTTTTTCGTCAGTTTTTCGTTTGCACATTATATGTAAAGATTCCTTATTTTGATTAAAACACTTTATTAAAATTTAAAAAAAAAATCATTTTAGTTTTACCCTGTGAGCAGAGGAATTTTTCGACTCTCTCCCAGCTCCTCTGCTCGCAGGGTAATCTAGTTGCGATTCTTAGTGAGTTATCACGATGTCACTGCGCATCATGTTAGTCTTCAATAGTTTTCAATAAGACACTTGGCAAGGTCGGGTTTCCTGGCAAATTAAAACGCATGTTTTCCAATAAGTCCAAAAGCTCAATAAGTAATAAAATGTTTTACTCACAGGATTTTGATAAATGTTTCACTCACGAAGGATTTTTCTCAGTATCGATACAACAATTAAAACACTGTCGACAATACACATGACGTTTTTCAGCTTATATACACTGAAACAGAGCCTTTATCCTATTAAATAAGCAAGTGAGTTGGTGGCCCAGTTGAACTCGAAAATGGTTTTATGCTACACTTGAACGATTCTTCTAAAATACAAAAGATTTTTTAGCAATTATCATGATTATGAGGTCTTTCTTTTGCGAATCTTTAAATTACAAATATGTTTAGTTGCTGAGACCTAACAAATAAGCTGTAAGCATAACTTACGGTATAGAACAATGCCATGAATCAGCAGTAACCAAAGACTGCACTCATGCCGACCTAGCCTCTGTTACATCCGGAAAAATATATATAGTATATGCAAAGAATGTTCCGGATGCTAACCCAACCGCAGTACTGCCAAAATGCAAATAGTAAAAAAAATATTTGAATTGTATTTCTAGCACCACATAGGCTGCGTACAATCTCTAGCTGTCTCTCTCACTTCCTCCCATCCACCTCACCTCTCCCCACCCCACCCCCAGACAGGCCAAGTACTACTTAAATCAAGATCGTTAATCTTAAAGTGGGAATCCTATGGAGACGTCTGATCTGTGTTGTACTTAAATATATTAAATGTGTTGATATTTTTATTTATTTAGTACAAATCACCCAGTGATACTGAAACTTACTGATGATGGCCCTTGGTACTCACTTTACATATGAAGCTATATTGCTATTGGCTATTGTATATGGTATCCGTAGCAACCGTTTAATACCACTGCCCAATCCAGTAGAGTCACCTCACATGAAGAACCAGTCCTTTTATATTTGTGGTGGTGGTGAGTCTGGGATTATCGTCAATACGTTTAGCATTACGGTACTTTCGTTATTGCCGGGCCACCACCATAGCCTCTAACACAGGCCTTCTTAGGCTCGTCACGACAATACCTCATCATTATGGTGTCACCGCCATCATCAGTTACTACCACCATCAGAATTACCATTCCCGCTATCACTAATATAAACTTCATGACTATTAACAACTTCCCAACCAAACAGCTACAAGACCATGATAACAATGGCATAATCATGACTCTATTGTCGTAGGCATACCCATTAGTGTAAATCCAAAATCTTCCAATATTAACTGATTCTGTAACAACCTACGTGTTCTATGCATCTTTCCGCTTCAAACAGGGTCTAAATTGAGTGTTGATGTTCTACCCAAGCCAGTTGTCTGCGACAAGCTATTTAAAGTGGTGGGATCCTTTACTCCAAGTAAGACATCCATGCAGAACTCATGATGATCTGTCCGTGGTTTGATTCCTGGATGGGTGATGCCATTGAAGATTCAAGGACCACTTTTTTCCATAATTGATATTTTTTATTTCTTTTTTGGTTTACCCACGCCTTCGTTGGCTGCCCCCTTCCCCCCATTCATTCATTCATCCCTCCATCCCTCCCCCACACACACTTTTTGGTCCGCTCCGCTGCCCTTGTGATTAAATGAAATGATTTGTAGTCCAAGGAACAAACGAATAAAGGAAGAAGCTGAAGGGATGAGATAAATGAATAAACAAATGAACAACTTAGGTCTAAATGTCATAGAGTTTAATTTGAACGTTTCACCTCATTATTTTTTTTCTTTTATATTTTTATTATATTTACCAAGGTACAGATATTCTGTTTCTAAGCTGTCACGTTTCCGCGAAGTACAATGGTGTAACGATGTTTTCTAAAACTTTCACAAACGTTTGTGAGGAACATGCTTTAAAATGCCCTTTACAAAAAGGAAGTAAGTATTCTGCACATTCATGACGTTTTGTTATAAGTAATAATCCCGAGGGAAATTCGGTCGTGCTCGTCGGATTCCAAAATACCCTTAAAAAATCGGCTAAGTTTGAAAAAGAATTAATTCCAAAGAAAAACCACCATCCTTTAGGCAAAACATCCTTTCGCCCGATTAATAAAGTTCAACATTTGCTGTTTCTTGTATTGACTCTTTTATAGCAAGTTCACCTCTCGATTTTGTTGTCCATGTTGGTGATTACCAAAGCATTCAAAATGAACTGTCTAACCGCATCGGATTTATTTATCAGAAACCTATAAGTTTCACACAGAGAAAGACGTCTCGCCAGTTTGCTTGTTAGCAAAGGTAAGTGAACACAGAAGAGGGTTCTGAAGGAAGGTATCCGATCCCAATACCCAATCAAGTTTTTATCAAAATCCCAATTCGCTTCCACAGGAAGCCCAAGTTGAATACTAATCACAGTAATCACAGCAAATTATGTTCTTTTTAGCCTTAACGAAAAATCTATCTCGATTTTCTCTTCTAGTCTATTCAATTGCAGTTAAATATTACAATTTACTCAATTCAGGGGGAATGGGAGAGGAAACAAATCGCCGCTATGCAGGCGATAACATGCAATGGTGGATCGTAAGCGATGACGTCTAATGATAATAATGATTAAAATGACCACATATAGCTTAATGTCTTATGATGTCATCGATGGTGACAAAAAATGATAATAAGTCTGAAGCAATTACATTTGACCAGAATCCTTTTCATGAAGCTTTTGTACTCTCGAGGGAACAAAAAAATCAATATGGGTCTATTAACGGTATGGTGATACTGATATAGTAATACAATTGATGATATTGATGACGATTACAATAATGATGGTGGTGATGACAATACTGTCCATGATGATGATCATGTTGCTATTGGTAAATGTGCATGCCATGTTGTGTATGCCATGATGTGTATGCCATGATGTGTATGCCATGATGTGTATGCCATGTTGTGATGCCATGTTGTGTATGCCATGATGTGTATGCCATGATGTGTATGCCAGGATGTGTATGCCATGATGTGTATGCCATGTTGTGTATGCCATGATGTGTATGCCATGATGTGTATGCCGTGTTGTGTATGCCATGATGTGTATGTCATGTTGTGTATGCCATGATGTGTATGCCATGTTGTGTATGCCATGATGTGTATGCCATGTTGTGTATGCCATGATGTGTATGCCATGATGTGTATGCCATGATGTGTATGCCATGATGTGTATGCCATGTTGTGTATGCCATGATGTGTATGCCATGTTGTGTATGCCATGTCGTGTATGCCATGATGTGTATGCCATGATGTGTATGCCATGTTGTGTATGCCATGTCGTGTATGCCATGATGTGTATGCCATGTTGTGTATGCCATGTTGTGTATGCCATGTTGTGTATGCCATGATGTGTATGCCATGATGTGTATGCCATGATGTGTATGCCATGTTGTGTATGCCATGTTGTGTATGCCATGATGTGTATGCCATGATGTGTATGCCATGATGTGTATGCCATGATGTGTATGCCATGATGTGTATGCCATGATGTGTATGCCATGTTGTGTATGCCATGATGTGTATGCCATGTTGTGTATGCCATGTCGTGTATGCCATGATGTGTATGCCATGATATGTATGCCATGTTGTGTATGCCATGTTGTGTATGCCATGATGTGTTTGCCATGTTGTGTATGCCATGTCGTGTATGCCATGATGTGTATGCCATGTTGTGTATGCCATGTTGTGTATGCCATGTTGTGTATGCCATGATGTGTATGCCATGTTGTGTATGCCATGTCGTGTATGCCATGATGTGTATGCCATGATGTGTATGCCATGTTGTGTATGCCATGTTGTGTATGCCATGTTGTGTATGCCATGATGTGTATGCCATGTTGTGTATGCCATGTTGTGTATGCCATGATGTGTATGCCATGTTGTGTATGCCATGATGTGTATGCCATGATGTGTATGCCATGATGTGTATGCCAGGATGTGTATGCCATGATGTGTATGCCATGATGTGTATGCCATGATGTGTATGCCATGATGTGTATGCCATGATGTGTATGCCATGTTGTGTATGCCATTATGTGTATGTCATGTTGTGTATGCCATGATGTGTATGCCATGTTGTGTATGCCATGTTGTGTATGCCATGTTGTGTATGCCATGTTGTGTATGCCATGATGTGTATGCCATGATGTGTATGCCATGTTGTGTATGCCATGTTGTGTATGCCATGATGTGTATGCCATGTTGTGTATGCCATGTTGTGTATGCCATGATGTGTATGCCATGATGTGTATGCCATGATGTGTATGCCAGGATGTGTATGCCATGATGTGAATGCCATGATGTGTATGCCATGATGTGTATGCCATGATGTGTATGCCATGTTGTGTATGCCATGATGTGTATGCCATGATGTGTATGCCATGATGTGTATGCCATGATGTGTATGCCATGATGTGTATGCCATGATGTGTATGCCATGATGTGTATGCCATGTTGTGTATGCCATGTTGTGTATGCCATGATGTGTATGCCATGTTGTGTATGTGCTGTCGTGTATGCCATGATGTGTATGCCATGTTGTGTATGCCATGTTGTGTATGCCATGTTGTGTATGCCATGATGTGTATGCCATGATGTGTATGCCATGTTGTGTATGCCATGTTGTGTATGCCATGATGTGTTTGCCATGTTGTGTATGCCATGTTGTGTATGCCATGATGTGTATGCCATGTTGTGTATGCCATGTTGTGTATGCTATGTTGTGTATGCTATGATGTGTATGCCATGTTGTGTATGCCATGTTGTGTATGCTATGTTGTGTATGCCATGTTGTGTATGCCATGTTGTGTATGCTATGATGTGTATGCCATGTTGTGTATGCCATGTTGTGTATGCCATGTTGTTATATGATGATGCTGGTGATATTACTGATGATATTGATCATGCTTGCAATGTAAACACAGCCTAATTGCTACAATTTTAACGACAACAATTATAGTGTATTTATAATATGCATATGTTTTAGGGAACATATAATGTTAAAGGAAGATGCTTTAACCAAGACGATAAAGAGGTTGCATGTCTAATGTGGAATTTTACCTGGGTTTAAAAATGTCTAATCTACAAAAGATAGCAAGAGTTTCAGGAATACAACAACAATGACTTAAACAAAGCGAAGTATATAATGCTGATCATATGTTTTTTCTCAGTGTTCGACAAATTGCGTTTGGTTGACAGCACAACTTTTCCTCATGATTAATTTGATATGTTTCAAGAGTTTTATAATCTGTAACACTTATATGCAATAAATTCGTTTATTAGTTTGATATCTTATTTTACTGACATGTATTAACAGCTAAATAAGCAATAGAAAAAGCGACCGAAAAAAACACAGCCAGAAAAAAAGCTATGCAGCTGTGTCGCATTGTTCGGTATAGCTGGACCCATCCTTGTTGAATAAGGCCCAGTACCAGTAATCCATTTTTTTATCCACACATGTTGTCTTTGCGCGTTTGTGTTTTAGTTAGGAGGCAACTTCTCCTTTATGAAATTTTGTCTTGAGTAGGGTAAGTATTTTGTCTGGGATAGGTGAGATTTTGGTTAATGTATGTAGAATCACAGTTTTATGTCTGTGATAGGGAACTAGTTACTCGGACTCGAATTATCGTCGAGTCCTGATTGTCAGCTTGGAAATGATTATATAATCTCATGTTTCACACTAATTACGACTAAGCTACTTATTCATTTAAAATGCAACTATTTTTACCCTATTAAATTATTTTGATGAAAAATGATAATGGTTTGGCCAAAAGAGCAAAGCTTCAAACATCATAAAACACCATTTTTAATTATACCTCATATTCCAAAAGGACCAAAATTGTGGGTTTTAATTAAAATTAAACTGAATTTTATTTTCCAAACTATGATATTTTCATAAAGTGAAAATGCCGATGTATTGATATAGCCGGCGTAGGTCAAGAGCGCAAAGTGTTACCAAATCAAAGAGAAATTAATTAAACTAGCCTAAATGTTATTTAAAGAGTACTGCCGAAATGGAATTCCATTTGATTAGAAAATAATATCATGGAGTTTTTTGCGTATATTGATAAATTACTATCTACATTATAATAGTTTCAAGAAGAAAGACGAGATAATCTTCTTCTTTTATACTAGTAATTTCATTAAAAAAAGACAAGTGATAATCAAGTAAAGACATCTTTTCTTCCATTTACAGACTTTAAAAAAGGGGGATGCAGATTCCCCTTCCCCGAAAAGCCTGTAGGCTGCATACCATTCATTTCCTGAATTGCAGAGCTGACAGATTAGGAACCTCCCATCACTTCTCAAATCTACGGTGTTGATCCAAGGAAGCATTTTCGAGGATTTCGAGAGGATTGGTTATGTAGTCGTTTCTTATAGCATCAGACCCGTTCAACTTTCAAACAAAATGACTGAAAAGTTTTCTCTTTAAGAGCAATTCCCTTAAAATCATATTCAAAGGCTTACAGAAATCGTTTCGAAACAGCACCTTGCAGGAGCTCGGACATGCTCTGGGATTGTCAGGTAGCCTGTGTACAGACCATATCATTTTAAAACGGCAGATCTGTACACATGTTAGATGGTATGTAATTTATAACGGTGTAGTCTTATAGTCCAGTATTATGGCGTTTATATACAGCAGTAATACTTGAAGTTGCAGGCATAGCAAAATAACAGCGGCAGCGCAAGGTGAAATATTTCTGGACAATATCCAACTAAAATTCTGCGGCCGGTTCGATCTTGTCATAGTAACAGATTGCCCTTTCTAATTGGACATATTAGCAAGTTTTATTGTAAACAATGTCGTCATCTAGTCGTTATTTTCAGCTTTTATAGTAAACAAATACAAAACCTGCCAATACCACTCTAGTTAATTAGATTTCCGCTATCAACACGCCAGAGCGTTATCTTTAACAAGGGGGAGCCACACTTCAGATTCGTGATATACACCAGGGAAGTGAGATGAACTTTCAGGACATTTCACTCGACAAAAAGCTCTATTGCTCTGTTGTTACCGATATACAAAGAAAGCTAAAACTAAATACATCTGAATTAAAACAATTAGTAAACGTTTGCTAAACAATTATTTTATTTAATTGAATTAGATTTAGATACGAGTTCAATATTTGTTGAGTAATAATTTGCAAAGGTTATTACAGATGAGCACACAATATAAAAGACTGACAAGATTGGGACAGATGCATGCATCTCTAAACGTACACTTGTATATCTGTGTCAGGGAAAAGATTCCAGGTATGAAATGCTATGTAGGATTAATCCTGTTTGTAAAACATAGTGCAGAGACTTCAGAACGTCTGTACAGTATGGGTTTTTATCTTCTTTAATTTCAATTTTTTTATCGATGTTTTTTAGTCTTCTAATTTTGGTTTCGTTTTCTTCCTTTTCCTCACTGCCCTGATTCTTTTTCATGGACTAGTCTTTCACATCATATTTACAACTCATCCTCCTCTTTTCCTTTTTTCTTTATTTTCTTTTTCTTAAAAAAATCATGTTCTCGTTTTCATACTCCTCCCAGTTTATTTTTCTCAGTATCTCTTTATTTTTACTGTTCATCTATGAATGTTTACATTATATCATTTTCTTTTTCACCTTTAATCGTAAGCCTCCCGTTAGTAATTCTTCAATTCTCACTTTGTCGTTTGCCTCTTGCTTTTGCTGTCATTACTTCACTTTACGTTTGACACACCTCTCTTTAATTCTTTCTCGTGAATATACTTGCTATCGTTCGTTTTTGGTTGTACGGTTTTTAATTTACTTCCAGAACTTCAACCGGAGAATTCCACAGAGTCCAAGTTTTCCAAAAAAGTTAAAAAAAACTCCTTAAGTTAACTTTTCTGTCCGTTTGTTAGTTTTGAGGTTTGTGAACCATTCATGATGTGTTTCTCATCAAGTTAATATTTGATCTTTCAGACATGCTAGCTATTGGTGTTATTCTTCTCGTGGCCGCATCGTCCACCTATGCCTACAGTAAAAACGATATTTATTGCCATAGTGACGACATGCAAAACTTTGCCTACAAGGTACCTAAACATGCTTGTCCTTGCAACGTAAATACAGGTGGAACCCTTCGCTACCACAACAACCAAATCCAGTTTTGCAATGGCAAAGAATATGTGAACATGGGTGGGTCAGTGGCAAGAACTGGAAGCAAAGAAAATCCTGCTAAATCATGTCACGACATTTTGACTGAAGATAGGTAAAAAAAGCAAAATAGACATTTTAGCAGATTCACAGCAATTTTTGTACAATTTTTTCATGATTTTTATGACAGATTGTTCTGTGATCAATGGTTAGTAGGTTGTTTTGGTTTTTTTGGTTGCCTGAAATTCTGGACTGTAAGATAGTTTTTTTCTTGCTTTGGTTTCAAGAATAGGCAGCAACATATTGCTTCGCATACTGTTCGATTGAGTAGTATTTAGTTGGTAATTAGCAGGCTGGTTATTAGTTATGTATGACTCAGTGGTTGGTTCGCTGAGTGACTACTAATATTAGCAAGTTGACGTTTTTTTTTGGTTGAATGGGTAAATGAGGGTCGTACAGAATTTAGGGGGTTAATAGTTAACTGAGATTCGGCCAAAATATTAGTAGTTAACTGAGATTTAACCCAAAAATTAGCGGCTAACTGAGAAATTAAAATTTGTACTTAACTGAGATTTATATAAACGTTTCAAGAATTTTTGCATTTTCTGCCCAAGTAAGGTAAAATTTTGATTTTGAACATTAGTAGTAAACTGAGATTTGGGCAAAAAATTAGTAGTTGAGATTTCGTTTCACCCATTAGGGCCCTCGTAAATAGTTAGATAGTTTGGTAATTGGTTGGTCAGTGAAATTTGCTAGTGTTCATTAGTGTTCGTTGGTAGGTAGACACCAATAAGAATAGTAAATAACAGTTGAAGATAGTTGAAGGAGAGAATACTTGTTATAAAATGAATGGGATGGCATCGTTGGCATCGATACTTGGGTGAACATGTGGTATACGGTTGATAAGCTTCTATTTTATAATTCATGTATCTTCTGTCACAAACAGATCAGCCAAAAGTGGTGTCTACTACCTTAACAATGGAGGAGAAGTGACCAAGACATATTGTTACATGGGTGAGATGTGTGGATCTCGAGGATGGGCCATGATTATGAAAATTGATGGTGGAAAGGTATCATCTCATTGTTTCTGTTATTAATCCATTTCCTAAAGTATAAATGTCCTTTGTTGGTCTCCCTTAGAAACATAAATGTAATGTAATTTGTTTTTCCAGCAAACATTCAGCTACAAATCTGCAAAGTGGGCCGACAAACACCCCTACAATGAAGCAGCAGCTGCTGGTGGTCTTGACAATCAAGAAACTAAACTAAGTACTTACTACACCATGCCTTTTACTAAGCTATGCTTAGGTATGAAGACTAATGGTATCACCAACTGGCTGCAACTAAGTTACGAAGCTAAATCACTTTACCATGTTATCCATGATAATGTTTACAGACCAACACATCTTGGACGAAATGCCTGGAAAACTCTGGTCCGAGGATCATCACTACAGAGAAATTGTAACAGAGAAGGATTCAATGCAAGACAAGATGACAAAAGTATGGCAAGAATTGGTATCATCTCTAACCAGGAGAACGACTGCAATTCTCCTGATTCTCGTATTGGATTTGGAACTGCCGGTCATTACTGTGGACAGAACAACAAGCACAGCGCTGGTAACGAAGCTCGCTGCAGTCCAGATAATGGCGATAGGAGTACTGTTAGTTTTGGTTATATCTTTGCTCAAGGAAGATTGGCTAATGCACCCATTGGATCTCATGATAATCCAGCACGATCCTGCTTGGACATCAAGCGAGCTCGAGGGTACAGCATACCATGCATACCATACCACGCCACACCACACAACACCACACCACACCACATCATACCATACCATACCTTATGATACCATACCATGCCACACCACACCGCTAATAATAATTAATATTCATTTCATATACTATATCAAACTTTTTATCAACATTTGTTTTTCTGCCAGGTCAGCGCACAACGGTGAATACTATCTAAAACTTGGTGGTAAATTGGTCAAGTCCTTTTGTATCATGGACAACGTTTGTGGATCAAGTGGATGGACTTTGATCATGAAGATCAACGGAAGAAAGGTGAGTTAAGAATATTTTCACTGAAAATATATTATATATTTGTACTTTGAGTGCTGTGCAGCGCAAGTTTAACAACAAAGAGAAAGTTACTAATTTACAAATGTTCAAATCAATTTCAAAAGACATCTCATTTAAAATATGTTGTGTAACACTATTTATTCCATAGATACTGAGATTTAAGCACGGAAATTCCATTTAGTAAATATTCGTTCGCTCACTGTTCTCAGCCAATCAGAGACGCGAACGATGTTTCTCACTAGTGAAAATTCATCGTAATTCTGACGTCTAAAACACAAATCGAGAAAAAACAGCTGGGTGATTTCGCTCCCGAGACAACTCACTTATTCTAGAGCAAACGTCCGAAATATCTGCTACTTTCTATGGAAATAACCACAAAAACGGGAAACTAAAAGATGCCAGGAGCTTTAAGGTACTCATCTGCTAAAGATATTGAATTTTTGAGTTAAAACGACGCCGCCGTTCCGGGCTGCTCTACAAAGCAACCAAACAACAATCCATTTTCAGAAAAAAAAACAAGCACAAAAAAACACTGCTCTCACCCAGAAAAAAAATATAAAAAACGTTATAAGAACAGTGCAGTTTAATTACCAACAGTAGAAAGCCAGTCTGAATCGTCAAAAGGTACAAAAAAAGGTAATTCCGTTATTTTGCACTGCGCACAGTTCTGCGCATGTTTCAATTTTTTTGCTATTATGAATTTTATCGTGGATTCTAGTCATATTATGTTTGAAAAGTGCTTTAAAGAAAAAAATCCGGACAATTCAGACATTTTCAAGCAAAAAAACGCGATATTTCTGAAACTCGACCCAGTCCTCTCCCGGTAATGTAAAGATTTTCACACATTTAATTGAGGTCTTTAGACGGCGATAGCACATATGTAATTGTGAATACATTTCCATGTCTAGTTTTTGAGATATTTCAAGAAATCTGTCTTGAATAGGCACTTTGACTTCCCTCGAACACTATGCTAGAAATTTAGCAGTTTTGGTTAGAAAAAAGGTTTCTCTGATCAAATAATCACACATTTTTATATCCACTTATATCTTTATGGGAAAATAGCAAAATCAAGAGAATTGTGTATGTCTAGAAATATTTATCGACCAGTAATTAATTATTCTTGCATTTTCGAATTTTACTCCCAAAATACAAAACATGGTACTTTTCAAAAAATTCTCGCGAGAAAACGAGTTCGAAGACCCCATTTTTTTATTTCATTTTTGACATAAGCAACTCAAAGAATATTATTGTGGAAAGTTTCAAGGCATTTCCATGTCTAGTTTTATTTCTACGGAATTACCTTTATCAACTTTTTTAAGTTGCATTCGAGCGAAGGCTAAGTATTTCTGCAAAGTCGCCCACGACGAATGTAAATTAACTTGTCTTATGAAAACAAAATAATATTATTATTATTAAAGGTATTATTTCATCTTTGATTCTTTGGTGCATTATTTGTTCGGGTTGTTATTTTAGTTTGTTTAAATCTTTAATTTTTTACCGGTACTAAGCTTATATTATATGCGGTCTTATGTCGTTCTGTCTCACTTTAGCTTGAAAAATTGCTGCTCTAATATAAGACAAAAGTTGTCAAAAATTACATTTAAAAATCTCAGTATCTATGGAATAAATAAGTTACACGATGGAAAATGTTTGTACGATTTTTATGCACTTGTTGATTCGTATCAGAAAACTCACTCGTTCGCTGCGCTCACTCGTCAGTCGTTTTCTTGATACTTCTCAACTTGTGCATAAAAACCATACGCGCACATTTTCCATTGAGTAATCTCTATAAATTTGTCTATGTTTTTTTGTCTTAATTCTAGACAACATTCAGTTACAACTCAGCATACTGGACTAACAAGGCAGAGTACAACCCTGCTGGTGCTGCTGGTGGACTTGATGACAAAGAAACAAAGCTATCAACTTATTCAGATTTACCATTTAATGCTCTTTGTCTGGGAATGAAGACTGGAAATAACAAAAGATGGCTGAAACTCCCTCAAAAAGCTTCATCTTTGTATTCCTTGATTGCTGATAATCGCTACAGAGTAACTCGTCTCGGACGCAATGCTTGGAAAACTTTGATACCTGGTTCATCCTTACAACGCCACTGTAACAGAGAAGGGTTCAACGCAAAGCATGGTACGGCAAGTATGACGAGAATTGGCATCATCTCCAACCAAGAGAACGACTGCAATTCCCCTGATTCTCGTATTGGATTTGGAACTGCCGGTCATTTCTGTGGACAGAACAACAAGCACAGCGCTGGTAACGAAGCTCGCTGTGGTCCAGATAATGGCGATAGGAGTACTCCAAGCATGGGATACATTTTGGCTCAGTAAGTGCTGAACTAAACCGACTGATACACACCCACGAGAAACTTGTAGATGTAGTTTTACGTGAAGCAAAACGTAATTAAAGCATTGCAAAACATTTGGGATTGTTGTTGTTATTGTTGCTGTTTTTTTTTTCTTTTTCTTTTTTGCTTTGATAAAAAGAGAAAATTGAGTGAGGAGCAGTAGGTCCAAGGACCAAGAAAAAAATCATTAGGTGTCCAGAGGAATATAGGAAGATAGAAGTGAAAGCAGGGGTAACAATGGGCAAATGAAATAGACAGCCGGTGAGTAGGATCGATACTAAGTTCGAGAAGATTATGAAAGGAACAGTCTCATAAAAGCGGACGGTAATAATTAAGAGAGATGTGCAAAGTAAGTGGATGCGGAAATCAGAAAGGACACGACAACTGGACGGGGGATGAAATGGATATTGGCGTGAAGAAGGCAACAACAATCAGTTTATTTGTACTCATGAATTATATTTTTTAGTTTACAATGTGATATAATTATATGTTTCCTTAAGCATAGCTACTTAAAATAGCTTAACGTTAAGTAGCTGGGGTCAGTTGATCATGTATAGTTTATAGTAATTTTGGTTAATAGGGTATCTGTGCAAAAGAACACATAATACAGACATTTACGTTTATATGGAAATTGATTTGAAGGAAAGAAGGGCTGAATAGTAACTAGAGAACAAGGATTGATGTTATAGGAGAGAATAGGAGATAAGGAAGGCCATATGAATGATGCATGAAAGTGCACGTTAATGAGGATGTTGATGAGAAGTGTGATGAGAATGCAGTGCGTAGCAAAACGGACAGAGGCGACAAGGGAGAAGCAGAAGTTATCATCGGGAAAAAACACGCTTTTGGAATCGGACAAGGACGAGCTGCAAGAAATGGTCACAGTTCAGTTACGTTCCCGTTGACATCTTACATGTTATTTAGTTAAAATTTCAAAAACACGTTTATTTCCCTTCAAATTACTCCTGGGCCGATACAATCATTTGCTGCAATGATAGCCTCAACCCCGGTAGAAGTTGCCGAAGTTCCAAGAGATCTGTCGTGAACTTACTATATATATATATATATATATATATATATATCACGAACCAAAACTAAACTCTCGTCCAGCGCACATGACCAACCCCTATATTCATATGGGCCCCCTAAAGATTATTGTAAAGGAAATAGAACAATTCATAAAATACTGCTATTTATGGTACAGTGCTGATGTTATCTAATTTAAACCAATCTTTCATCAAAATAAAATATATCTATATTCTCAATAAGGCCCATTTTAAATCAAAACCGACGTACTAATATGAATGTGCCCTACAAGAAAATCTCTATTTTTTACCTTTCTTTCCTTCGTTTATCGATCCTGTAAAACGTCTGTTACAAAGGTTTTTTATTCATCTGCTTA
Source organism: Diadumene lineata (assembly GCA_918843875.1). NCBI lineage: Eukaryota > Metazoa > Cnidaria > Anthozoa > Actiniaria > Diadumenidae > Diadumene > Diadumene lineata. The sequence goes on along the minus strand of OU974069.1, from coordinate 18,461,282 downwards.
TAGCTCTAAAACACTAAAATTCAATAACATGGTAGCAGTCTTTCATTGTCTATTTAAATTCAATAACATACCTTTGGGGGAGGGGGAGGTTTTGTGATGGAAATCAAGGTTTTTTTTCATTTGCAAGTATCATGTTTATTGAAAATAATATACTATAATAATATGTGCCAACTAAGACTAATCATCTTTGCGTACACCATTTGCACTAGTATTCATTATATGCTGTATGTCACTTTTCATTTTTAATATGAAAATATGATTTGTTATGCTGTTTCATTATGAGCTAAAAGGAATCCTATGCTCGTTGGAAATGTCAGTCAAACATTACCGCTAAGAGATACCAAACGCCTTTCACAAGACAGACCAGACCGACCAGAACTGGAAAAAAATTGTTAAGAATTAAGTTCGATAGCTGCATTAGTATTATAACTATGGTTTTAGTAAAAAAAATAAAGTTGTAAATAAATTAAAAATAATAATAATAATAATAAAAAGGTTTTGACACTAAGAGTGTCGAGAATGCTGGCGCAATGCTCACTTATTGTACCCTAGAAAATATCAAAAGCTGTATTGAGCGTTAATTTCTATCGGGACACTCCAGGAAATAACAAATCGTATTATTTTCACCCGATACGACGAGCATGCACAATCATTTTACAAAGGAGCCCCATCCCTCCCCTCCGGTGGGTTTTAACTCACCCATGGCAACTGTTGCATATAGAATCGAGAAAAAGAGTCTCATTTGTTATTATCAATAAGCTATTGTTAATGTCTTATTGAACAAAATTCAATAATTCCTTTTTTCCTCTCGTTACTTCAACCATCAAACATATTCCTAATACATTTGATTCTGAATCAAAATATATTTATAAGACGAGGAAAACACTTTTCCCAAAATGCTCCCCCGTAAACAATATCTTTAATTATAACAAATATTGTTGTTAGCTCTTTACTTTCTTACAACCATTACTGCAGCTGTTTACATTTTTGTTTTTAAAATGGAACATTTTACACTAAATTTGGAGCCCAGCCCTGGCTGTTGTGTATTCCCGCCTTTACTACTTCTACAATCAGCATCACAACATCACAGTTGGTAGCTAGTTAATGAGGAGGGTGACGAGGATTTTAAGTACGATTTTCATCGAGACTGATATAAAAAAAAAGCAATTAAATCATAATTGAACTTTTTTGTTTGCTAGTATATATTATTTTGCATTGCTTATAATAATTTAAAGGTCGATCGCATCTAGCTTTTGGAAAACATTTGGTTTAACAGAAGCGAAAGCGCATGCCATGTATATAAGTTCTGTACAAAAAGACTACATATGGTAAAATCAGAGATTTTTCTTGAAATGGTACATATTGTTACAATAATTATAAACGGCTTTAATTTAAATAGATGGTAATATTAAAGTGTCCAGAAAAAAACATCATTTTGGATCAATGGCGAGACTAAAATAAATGAATGTATAATGTTTTTAGTAATTTTAGTGACTTGAAATAGTTAATAAATTTTTCAATAGTTAGCAGAAATTGTTATTTTCGACGATTAGCGCTCCTGCGTGATAATTTGATTATCTAGATTTGATTAAACAGGTGCAAAGTCAATATTTGTTTATAATACATATAACGAAAGTTATATTGGTAGTGACACAACATATAAAGCCTTGTAATTACTTTAATTTTCATTTATTGGCTCTTAGTGGTGTAAAAGACAAAACTTGTCAGGTATATAATATGCTATCCCTTCGTTTTGATTGTTTCATTCACTTTGGTCAACTTTTTATTCTGTAATTTCTTTTTCCAATTCGTTCACGTTTTATTCTTCTTTTCCTTCCACTGAATTCAGGTCCTTTGTCTTTCTTCAGTTCTCTGCAGTGCTTTTTTCGTCTTTATTTTAGCATGTGTTAAGGCTTTTAATCTTTTTTCTATTTTTTATCTATGTCTGAACATCTTTTGCCTGTGTTAGTTTGTTTCTTTATCTTCATTTCATCCTCTACTTGTTGTTTTTATCTTATCTAGATAATGTGTGCATTTTTATTATGCTTTATTGTCAAAAGGTGAATATCACTATATTAATTTCACCCTCTTTCTGAAAAAGGCCTACCCCAAAATAATTCTCAAAACCCCTAAAAAATTCAATTTCATCTCAATCTCAAACCATGTTTCAAGTAATTTTGCCTGGCGTCAATTCTTGATTGTGTTCTATTTCTAGCAATGTTGGCAGTTGTAGTTTTCCTTCTCTTGGCATCCACGGCACACTCCAATGAAAACAACGCAATTTGCAAGGATAACACCTTGAATTACTACGCGTACAAAGTACCTAAACATGCTTGCGCCTGCAATGCAAAGACCGCTGGAACCCTTCGTTACCACAACAACCAAATCCAGTTCTGTAATGGAAAAGAGTACATGACAATAGGCCAGCAGGCGGCAAGAGCTGGAAGCATCGAAAAACCTGCTCAATCATGTCACGACATATTGGCTGAAGATAGGTATTGAACAATATGATAATTTGTCATTACAGGTATCCTTGTCAGGTTCTATACTTTTTTTATAATTCTCTACCTTGTAACTATTATTATATAAAAAGAAATTTGAAACTACTTTATTTAACAGGTGACATGGTTTCTTTTGATTATAAAAACAGATCAGCCAAAAGTGGTGTCTACTTCCTTAACAATGGAGGAGAAGTGACAAAGACATATTGTTACATGGGTGAGATGTGTGGATCTCGAGGATGGGCCATGATTATGAAAATCGATGGTGGAAAGGTAAGTTTTTCTTGTTTCCATCAAAGGTACGAGATATTGGCACCAATGGCAAAAAAATGAAATGGATTTGAAACTTTATATTGTTATAGGTTATTGTAACGGCTTTTTTTCAAGTGCGAACGTATATAATCTCTTGTTTCATCCTTGTGAGATAAGGCCAGGTGAACAGACTAAAACCAAACTGCTGGTTCAAAATGGTTAATAATTTATTAAAAAAATTAAGCAGTCCTTAGCATAAGATCATAAACAAACTTCTATGTATGATTTCGGATGACATCATAATAAAAAACAGTGCACGACCTCAAAACCTAACAATGACATAAACCAATAGGTTTCCTAATCATCATTTCGATTAACTATGTCCGGATGCATGTTACCATCCTTGAAAACTGGGTAGTTATACGCTACGGGATATACCGATGACCCCAAAAAGGTATGCGATGGTCTCACTTCCGATCCAACACAAACAGGTCAGACTAGCACCCCACCCCTTCAAGTCCATGGAGTACTCCACCAGCTGCCTTTTTCACCATACGCACAAAAGAGCATCATAAAGCAATTTTACAGCAGTAAAAATCTGTATAAATTTTTAAAATCAAGATCAAACTGACGTTTAAAGTATTTTTATCAGATTGCTGAAAGTTGTTATGAAAAAACTTAAACTTATTTGAGTGCACGGCTACTAATATCTGACAATGTTCAATCTCATACTCAGAGCCCGCGTTTTTCCTCGCCAGCAGCGGATAACAAGAGCTCTGACATAATCCGATTTTTGTTCAAATTTGATTGGTCATTCAATTTTGACAACCACGCAAGCGCGAACAACCGAAAACACAAATAAACTCAAGCTAGATGTTTGTGACTGTTTTAGCAGTAGAAAATAAATAAAATATTTTAAAACTTATGTCTGTACTTGTGTATCGCTATTTTCTTTACCTTCCTAGAGATTTTCAGCCAATTTGAAGCAATAGTTAGGAAATTATTTAATGTTTCGACCTTCGTCACACACGGCTGCCAACGGCCGACAGAATTTCTCTTCTAGCTCGTCGAAAATCACAAATTAACCTAAAACCCCAATAAGTGTTTACCCAATAAATAATCATTACAATCTATGAATTTTGTTCCAAAACTTCCACAATATCACTAGGAAAAATCCATTTTCATTGACGATATCGCCGTATGCTGGATATCGATTCCATCAGAATTACAACGGATTTTAGTTTTAAATATCAGCTCTGACATAATCTCGATTCCCCATTGGTTGATTTGTACATTGGCCGTAAAGGCGCATGCGCAGCCGGAAGTCCAAGAAATCTTGGACTTTTCAGTGGATTATGCCAGAGTCCTTGTTTCGAGCCGCTGGCCGAAGTAACGAGGACTCAGGGTACGAGATTGGACAATGTTTGGCTAGTGTTTCTATATCATGACATCTTTGCTATTATGAAATGGCTTTTGGCTTTTTATTTTATTTTTTTGCAAATCGTGTCAGCACTGCGGTCCACCAAAATCAAACAACTGAACATTCTATAAATGTCAATACAATACAAATTCCATACCGGCAAATTCTACTTCTATAACAGGCTTTATGCATATTGTCAACACGGTTTTCAATTTTTCAATTTGTTACAGTTATTACACTTGTTTATTTACAGCAAACCTTCAGCTACAACTCCGCCAAGTGGACCGACAAACACCCCTACAATGAAGCAGCAGCTGCTGGTGGTCTTGACAATCAAGAAACTAAACTAAGTACTTACTACACCATGCCTTTTACTAAGCTATGCTTAGGTATGAAGACTAATGGTATCACCAACTGGCTGCAACTAAGTTACGAAGCCAAATCACTTTACCATGTTATCCATGATAATGTTTACAGACCAACACATCTTGGACGAAATGCCTGGAAAACTCTGGTCAAAGGATCATCACTACAGAGAAATTGCAACAGAGAAGGATTCAATGCAAGACAAGATGACAAAAGTATGGCAAGAATTGGTATCATCTCTAACCAGGAGAACGACTGCAATTCTCCTGATTCTCGTATTGGATTTGGAACTGCTGGTCATTACTGTGGACAGAACAACAAGCACAGCGCTGGTAACGAAGCTCGCTGTAGTCCAGATAATGGCGATAGGAGTACTGTTAGTTTTGGTTATATCTTTGCTCAAGGAAGATTGGCTAATGCACCCATTGGATCTCATGATAATCCAGCACGATCCTGCTTGGACATCAAGCGAGCTCGAGGGTACAGCATACCATACCATACCATACCATACCATACCATACCATCCCACACCACACCACACCACACCACACAACACCACACCACGCCATATCATACCACACCAGGCTTAACTCGTTTTGTATTTCACCAGGTCGGCAGGTAATGGTGAATATTATCTAAAACTTGGTGGTAAATTAGTCAAGAATTACTGTGTCATGGACAACGTTTGTGGATCAAGTGGATGGTCCCTAGTAATGAAGATCGACGGAAGAAAGGTGAATATACTTACAGATATATATGTTTTTATTTGCATAAAATAATCATCATTGCCATAGTTACACTTTTTTCGCTAGTGTGAAAAGGTCAAGACTAAACAAACTTTTATCTAATTTTACAAAAACGTTTAGTGGAAAATGACAGGCTGTCGGTGCTCTACATCAATTAATTCAACATTGAATGTAATAATGACTTAATAGATAACGTGGAGGAAATATTTTATATAATAGTCCATTACTGGGCTGTCACAGAAAGTCATGTTTGCTTACGAGACAGATTGTTTTGAGCTAAGACACCTGTATCCCTTGATTGAGATAAAGGAAGTGAATGAGCATAAAATTCTGCACCTGATTCTTGCTAACACGTGAATATCTCTCGATAGACAACATTCAGTTACAACTCAGCATACTGGACTAACAAGGCGGAGTACAACCCTGCAGGTGCTGCTGGTGGACTTGATGACAAAGAAACAAAGCTATTAACTTACTCAGATTTACCATTTAATGCTCTTTGTCTGGGAATGAAGACTGGAAATAACAAAAGATGGCTGAAACTTCCTCAAAGAGCTTCATCTTTGTACTCATTGATTGCTGATAACCGCTACAGAGCAACTCGTCTCGGACGCAATGCTTGGAAAACTTTGATACCTGGCTCATCACTACAGAGAAATTGCAACAGAGAAGGATTCAATGCAAGACAAGATGACAAAAGTATGGCAAGAATTGGCATCATCTCCAACCAGGAGAACGACTGCAATTCTCCTGATTCTCGTATTGGATTTGGAACGGCCGGTCATTACTGTGGACAGAACAACAAGCACAGCGCTGGTAACGAAGCTCGCTGTAGTCCAGATAATGGCGATAGGAGTAATCCAAGCATGGGGTACATCTTGGTCCAGTAAGTGCTGAACTAAACCGACTCAAGATACACACCCACGAGAAACTTGTAGATGTAGTTTCATGTGAAATAAAACATGATTAAAGCATTGTAAAACGTATATTGTAGTACTGATTTTTCTTTTAGATTTTTGAAGAAGAATGATCAAGAAAAAAGGGGGGACGCACCAAGGCCATTGAGTTGAGTTGTGAGAAGTGATTTGATTTTGAGTCCCATGAGATTAGCAGGAATAACTTGTATTCATATAAAAACGTCCCACTAGTAGATTATGACGGAAAATGACAACACATCCTAATTCCTATATACATAAGATTATATTTCTTATTAGGAAGACCAGTTTTTATAGTTCTTCCTTGCTCTGGCGAAGCCTTGATAGCATGCGATATAGTCTTTTGTGTCAAGTACAGCCATTACTGAGTCAGTACACCCTTTGATGCACACACCCAAAAACTATATGTATGAATACCAATGGTTTTAATTGGACTCATTTGTTTATTTACTTATTTCAATTGAGGCTTAGTCTGAGCAATGAAGAACTCGAGGAAGCTGATCTACTATGGTGCAAATCATGTAATCTTCCGTTTTCATCCGCACATAAATGTCTCTGTTATATCTTATCGTAACAAAAGCGCGATTAGCATTCCATTTTGGTACAGCTTTGAATTGATTGTTGGGTTCTTGATTATTTTCTTGACACCTTGTTATAAAGGATGTCTATAGTATTCCAACGATCATAAAGAAATATTACTTCAAATGCCGCATCACTTCGCATTTTTCTTGGGGTTTGTTGATATTTTCTTAGCTTTGTTGGTTTTTCGTTTATTTGCAGTACATTCTGTTAAAGAGAACTGTCTACAGTTTCGTAGTTCCGAAAGCAAAGTGTCGAATCCCTTGATCAATCCAGTACATCTTCGAACAGTAGTCTTACATTGAGATCTGCAAGGTCCCAGAGCTTTGAAGTCGGCTGAGCAACGCGGAACATATAAAGAGCACATGAAGAGTTCTAAATTTTGAAGGCACTTCTTATTAGCTAGTTTGCTATTCAATGAAACACGATTTCTAATGACTTTGTCAGCACTTTGAAAAGACTGGACCATGCTAGAGAGAGTGGCTAAATTGTAGTGCTTCTTACAAACATGGTCGTTGGATAACGTTTGACATCCATTTACACCTGAAAAAAACGCATCACCGGCAGTGAGTTACTTGAAATATAGTTATGATACCAAAATCAACACGGCAATCAACAGTTTCGGATAAGTAAAGCGGTAAGTAAATTAGAAATCTATGTTTGGTTTAATTCAGAGCTGGTGTTATCATACACATTATGAATAAGGTATTGAATATCTAGTTTCAAATTCCAAAAATCACAGTGCCAATTTCTTGAAATCTAGAATATGCTTTAGATCTTTGCCTTCCAATACTGGAAGTTGTCGCAATCTACTGGACTGGCGTAAAAAGTTTGGAATATTCAATCAAGCTCTGAAAATCTAAATCCCAAAGAAATTCGAAATTCCATTCTTGGTCAGGGAAAGGGAAAGGAAATGGACACAAGCGATAGAGTCTATAGAAGCCTGCTATAGAATAAATAACCGACAATCATCAGATGTTGCATCTGTTGAATTATTACCTTGCTTGATGTCTGTTGATTGGATAGGTTGTAGACTCGGGTCAGCATACTTCACAAAATCTGTAAAAAATGCAATCCACTATGAAGTAAGCAGCACTGTGATACTTAGGATATTCGGGGCTTCCTTGGCACTTCAATAAGGGGTGTTAATATTCCGGTGCAAAAAGAGTCTCTATCTATTTGGCGTTTTCTAAGCTTTTTTAATTAGATTTGATGGTTTGCAAACAGGTAAAATGGTGTTGAAAGCAATTACAAGGACAATCATCAAAACTAGGAAGTTCAAAATGCAAAATGCATTGAAGTCAATATCTCAACGAATAATTATGAGAAATGTTCAAAGCAAATCAATAGCAATGACGAGTACCCAATAACCATTGTGACCATGTGTGATTCCACGAGCAAGAACTAAAACAACAAAATCCCCCCTCCACCACCCAGTGTTGTATTTGTTGGGTAACGATGAACCTGGAACACAGGAGTATTTTAACATAATGGTTTCTGGGAGAGAGGGAGGAGGGGCGGTTTTCAAACACTATATAGGCATTTTTGTCGCTTCTCGATAAGCTATTTTATCAACAATGTTGGCCGCGATCGAAGGGAAAAAAATACATCTATATCGCCATTTATATAAACTTCAATTAATCAATGACTTACAATATTTTTTCGCGATTGTTGAAGGGAAAAAGGTAGGTACGATGGGTATTGGAAGCTCTAGCGATACTTCATGTTTATAAACAAATATGCTAATGTGCCAAACAGAACTACAATAAGCTCTATTGAAATAACGGCCAATCACTGTCTGGTTGGCACATGAATAACAAAGGCTTACGTCAGCTCAAGTATCGCTTTATACAGTACAGCTCATTCTGACGGCCCATCCTCTCGCTTTACTTACCAGAATTTGGATAATAACACGTTTCTTTGCCATCTTCAGGAAACATGTCACATTGCACGCCTTTAGGCCAAGAGTAATCATACAGTGACATGATAGTACCGCATTCTTGAGTGGCTTTCTGACAAACAGATCGACAAGGAAGAAGATTCCCTGTGTTTATTTCTCGACGTTTTGGAAGTAACTCATTACAGACAGGAACATAAAGTGAACACAGAAAATTTGTGAAAAAAGGAGAACAATTCGCCTCAACCAATGGCCAGAAATGGTTAAGTGAACGAGCTGCATCGTTTTGATGTCTTTGATTGAAGAAGTTAGGTAGCTGTGTCCAGCCATATCCAGCAGAAGCACAGATTGAAAGGTTTAGAGGCTCGCATCTACCAGTTGATGGAGCACGGAGACCTGACAGTGATGGCGGTGCTGACGGTGAAAAACTTGATTCTTGTTTCGTTGTCAGTGGTGGTGATTTTGTTGACGTCCATTTCATTGTAGATGGAGATGGTAGTTCAGTTGAATGCCGCACTGTATTCGGTGACGATGGCGGCGGAGTAGAATCCCATTCTGTTGTTGTTGGTGATGTTGGCGAAGCACTGTCGTTATGACCTAACACGTTACGTAAGACATAAATGAGTTAACTGCTTATGACTAAGCAAACAATATACGGGATTTCAAAGTGCGTATTAGGTCCCAAAAACCCTAATGTCGGTCTTCAAAACATCACTATTCACGCCCACTTATCCTGGGATTAGTATTCACGCCCGCTTATCCTGAGATTACTATTAACGCCCGCGTATCCTGAGTTTACAGCTTTTGTATTCATTCACTTACCAAATGATACACAAAGTGCACCAAAGTCAGAGATAGGGAAGTTGTTACAATCAAGTTCAGCAGGCCACATGTCTTCACGATCTAAGCTGCAGCTGTTTTTAGCAATCATACACATTGATTGGCAAGGCAAGAAAGGTTGTCCGAATCTCACGCTGCAGTAAGGGAAATTCACGGCACAAATAAAACGTTTTAAATTTTCTTTGTTTTTACAAATTGGCGATATCTTGGACCAAATGGTTTCTACATGTTTTATCATCTCTTCTTGACTTTGTTTGAAAATAACTTTGGTGCTGTCATAACCATTGTCACTACACATTGATGGCAAGAGTCGTTCACACTTTCCAAGTGACTCCGACACAGTCGGTACTGGTTGCGTGTTTAATGAATACAACGTAGGTGTTGTCACATCTGTCTTTGGAGGAGCTGCCGGTTTCTTTCGCTCTGTTGTCTGCTTTTGTAGTTGCACAGTAGTTGGATTTCGGACGCCGGGGATTGATTTTGTTGTTTTGAAAAAGGAGGATTGAGACGTCGATGCTTCATTGAGCGTTCCAGTAGTTGTTGCATCTTGTTGTCTCTCTGTTGTTTTTATTCCACCTTGGTTGCTATCGCCAGAGTGTGTGGTTGGTCCAACAGTTATGGGACCAGTGGTTTGTTCATTTGAAGGTGTTGGATTCTGTACAGTTGATGAGGTAGTCGGTTCGTTTAACGAGGAAGTGCTCCTTTGCTCAAACACAGTGGTCCTCGACGGTGATGGATGTGTGGTTATTTTACCATTGGCATTCGCTGTCTTTTCTACCACCCACCCACTGAAGGGACCTTTCCTTGTCTTTAAAAGGGCAGCTACCTTTACCTTGTACACAGTGTCAGCACGCAAATACTTCAACTCAAACTTTCGATAGTTGCCCTGAAAAAGATATGCTTTTCAATAATACTACGATTATTGAATTATCGATTGAGGATTGATTGATTTATTAATTGATTGATTAATAGAGTGATTGTTGATTGATTGATTGAATTATCGTTCGAGGATTGATTGATTGATTGATTAATTGAGTGATTGTTGATTGATTGATTGATTGATTGATTGATTGATTGCTTGCTTGCTTGATTGATTGATTGTTTCATTGATTGATTGATTGATTGATTGTTTGATTGTTTGATTGATTGATTAATTGATTGATTGATTGATTGATTGATTGATTGATTGACTGACTGATTGATTGATTGACTGACTGATTGAAATAATTCCTTACCGGCAATATAAGTGACGTCTTCATAAAGTAGGCAGAGTATAAAGGACCATAAACCATGATAAAATGGACCACATCAGATGGGTGTGTTCCCACAGGTAGTCTCCAGCTCACCAACAATTTGTTATGAAGGCTTGATTGCACAGCTACATCAGGTGCAGTAGCAACGAATCGCTTGGTACGAAATTTTACAGAAGGTCCTGGGTGGGAATAGGGCGCCTTCACTCTGGCACGGTACAGAGTATTATGTTTCAGACCATGGATCATTGCTTTGTTGGTGGTCTTCGGGATCTGGAGAGATTTTAAGTGCTTATCAAAGTCTGTACCGTATTCTATAATGTGCTGTTCTTCAACATCTTTATAGGCTTCTGGCCATGATATTAACGCGGTATTCTGACCGGTGTACAATACAGAGAGTTTAGGTAGAGAAACCTCCGCTGAAAATAGAATGGCAATGAATTGAAAGTAAAGTAAATCTCGAAACAATACAGGATTAATTAGATCGCGTGACATAGTTGTTCCGTATCTCCATAAAATGTAATTAGATCTATAGACTTATACTTGATCCTTTAAAGTACTGTGTCTAATGACTAAAAGCGTAGAGTGATTGAAACGGCCTGTAAATCAATTAAATTGTGCTCATGACCAGGGTTTTATAATAGTATAATATAGAGATATTGATGACGATGATGGCAGGGACGGCGGAGCAGTTTTAATAGTGGGGGGGCTAGTTTTGATCACAGATTCACGAGCGCCAAAGGCGCGATTCTCTGGGGGGTTCCGGGGGCATGTCTCCCCGGGAAATTTTGAAGTTGAGAATACCAGAGATGCGATTCCCAGCATTTTGAGTGACTTTGACAATGGTTTTTTGGACATTTTTTATTTTATTTTTGCTAAGTTAATACCTTTAAGATACAGGGTTGAACAAACGTAGCAGAACAAAGAATATATAAGAGCAAAACTAGATCCTTGATACTTATGTTCTTATATGACAAACAAACGTCTGGAATATATGAAAACAGTCAAGAACACTGATAACTTTTACTAACTTAAGTTTTGTTCATTCTCAATCACAAAGTTAATTAAAATCGTCCACAGTGAATGATCCAAAATTTATGTTTCTCTTGTCATTAAGTGCAACGAAAGCATTTGCAACAGATACAAGGGAAATGCTATCGAGTCTAATCTTGTGGGTATTTAGGATAGCTAGATTTGAAAAACGTGCTTGCTGCATCCTTGAACGAAGCCAGGTTTTTACTCTTCTAGCGGTAGAAAAAGAACGTTCACCTGAAGAACTTGTGGCTGGATTCACGTGTATCAACTGGCAGATTCTAATTACATGGTTAATAAAATGTCTTTCATGTTCGCTGAGAGACTGGACAGCGCTTAAGATGTCATCAAAACACTCCACCTTTATATTAAGTCTTGATATTATCACTTTGAATGTGCTTAACTGAGCTTCTAATGTTGGCAGACACACATCTCCACTAAAATGTGATGACAATTCATCCATTTCCTTTGCTATGTCATTTCCATGAGCTGCATTGACGAGTAGACTTTCCAAATTCTTGTAAACAAGAAACGCTGGCTGTTTGAATCGTTCTTTAATAGCAGACATTAAGCAATCTAGTGCTTCAAAGAATATTGCACGATAATAGTCCCGAGGTGTGCTTGGATATTGTGGCTCACCTGAACCCAGTTCGTAGCGTGTTGGGGCGCGTCGTTTTCTTGGCAACTTCGGCTCTGAGAGTGACTGATGTTCTTTTGCCTTTATTAGAATAACGTCGTAAAATGAATTAAAAGATTCATCATTCCTAATGCTCTCCAACGTTGAAAGAGTTAGAGAGGCAAGTTTCTGCCCTGTGGTTGCTGAAATCCGCTTGGCTTGCAGTGATTTCGAAAGATTATCAGTGTGCGCAAAAAGGCGTTGGCTTATATGAAGACCAAAGAAATAATGGAATGTTTTCATGTGTGCTTGACATCCCAGAATTCGGGCCCGAGTATCAGTGTCAATTTTGCTTTCAAGACATGTATCCCATACCTTGAAGAGTGATGCATAGTTATCGAGAATGCGTTTGTAACATGTAGCCGTCACTGTCCATCTTGTTGGGCAAAACTTAACTATACCAGGTATTTCGTCTTCCTCATTGCAACTCTCTCCTTCTATGTTGTCCTTCGCTTCGCCTAGCAAATGTTCGCGCTTGGGTGAATACTTGATAAGAGTTATCAGTTCCTTTGAGGTATCCATCGTGTCAGATAGGACTTTACAAGATCTTGCTGCATCCTTCACACCCAAGCTTAATGAATGTCCGTGACAATGTGTTGGATAGGCTTTTGGCTGCAGTTTCTGAATTCTTGTTGCAACACCTGTCTTTGCTCCCAACATATTACTAGCCCCATCATAACATTGTCCACGGCACTTATCTGTTGACAAGGTCAGCCGTGTAAGAGCATCTTGAATTCCCAATGTTATTGTATCAGCACTGATATTGGGTATTTGGTAAAAACCAAGAAAGTCCTCATGAGCTTCTAAATCACTGTCAATCCATCTTAAACACAACGACAGTTGCTCTTTGTTTGAAACGTCAGTATACTCGTCACATATTAAAGAGAAGTAGCTATCTGCGATTTGTCTCAATAAGTCTCTCATTACCTCATTCGACATGAGACCAATTATCTCATTTTGAATGTCGTGGCTTATGTACTCTTTATCTTTCAGTTTGCTAGCCAAAACACCGTCATCTTTTACACGTAGTTTTAAGAGCTGGTAGAAGTTAGATTCCTCATCATTATCTCCTCGAAAAGCTATCCCTTGCCTTGCAAGGTATTGAATTGTTTCGATTACTTTAGCCAAGTAATGACGATTTTGTTTTCTTATTTGCTGTGCGTTACTAATTGACAAATCAACAATGGTATGGTTTGTGTTAGGTAAGACAATCTCATGGTCAACTGCAAGTTTATGGCACTCTGAAGTTTGATGTTCCTTGAATTTTTGCAGTGCTTTCTTCCAATTTGAAAAGCCATTCGAAATAAATGCTCCATCGCTGCATCTGGCAGTCGCTAAGTTACCTTTGAGATACTGGTTTGAACAAACGTAGCAAAACAAAGAGTCACTCTTTTCATCATAATGGAGCCATGGAAACTCTTTAAACCACGTGCTTTGAACTGACCTATATTGCTTACCATAAAGTTTCTTAGGAAAATTAATATTACTTGGCTGGTTGGGTGTTTGAATTAAATTTGCTGCTTTACATATATCCTGACTCGACTCTGAAACATTCTGATTTTGCAATTGAGGGAGAGTGATAGAGTCTTGTGACACTGATAATGTCTGTTGATCGATTTGAGGGACATTGATAGACTCAGAAGAGGCTTGAGGTGCTGTACATGTCTGTCCATCAGTAGTAACTGGCACTTCCGTTTGTCTGCTTACTTTATAAAAATAGTTACTGATTGGACTTATTTTGGACATTAGTGATGTTTTCTCAGTATAGTTTATACATGGAATGAAAATAGGCAATTTTGTTTTTCTTTCTCACCGTCAGTTCAGCAATACAACAAATGCCTATAATCATCAATGTCAACAATCCTTGAGAAAGTGGTACTGTCAATCCTTTCAATCGTATCTAGATCTTCATCACTCAACTTGTGGCCTGTGATATCTAATTTAACAGTATTATTACTGTGTTGCAAAAGATGCCATACAGTGGACAGCTCTAGAGCTTCAGGAACATAGGCAACATTCAATAATCTAAGGTGATGGTGACTTTTAAAACATGACGATTCAAATGCCTCTTTAGAAATACCTTTGCTAGCTTGTAAAATCAGTACTGACAGGCTTTTGCACTTCAAAATTTCATGAAATTGTTTATCAGATAGCAAACAACTGCTCAGATTTAAGTAACGTAATTGACTTATTCTGAGTTCAGTGATATCCAATTGACATTTTTGTTCAATCCAAGACAAGGACAAAACGTGAATATTTTTGCACTTCTTTAAGATTACCTTAAGATCTTCCCATTCCAGATAACAACATTCATTCAGCAGAACTATTGTCGTTCCAGGGTAAATAAATTTTGTCAGCACATCGGATGTAATTTTCCTACAATAAGCAAAATCAGCACTTTTCCAAACTTGTGACGAACTATTGACTAAGCTATACCACCTCTTACACACTCGGCTTACTTTACAAATCCTTTCAGGAGCATCCAAATAACTGAATATCATGGAAAGAACAATATCTGGCAAGATATCCATCGACGATCTTAAGTTTTGACAGAAATATGATGCATGGCAATATATGACATGCGCTATACATTCCTCGTGCCAGTTCCTTGCGTATACAGTAACCACAGGTAATCCAATCTTGTTTCGGGCTTAAAACTGTCTTTTTCGATTTTTTTGCATTCTAACTTACACGAAAAAAAATATCTCATTTTTGTAAAAAGTGGGGGGGCTAAAGCCCCCCCAGCCCCCCCTGCTCCGCCGTCCCTGGATGGTGGTGGAGAAGCATGGAGGTTGATTATGATGACGATACATGGTGCTTGATGATGATAATAACAGACGACAATGATATGAAACAGTGATGCTGATGATGGTGGAGAAGCATGGAGGATGATTATGATGACGATACATGGTCTGGACAGTGTCTAAAACTTTAAATACTCAGTACAGTTATAGTTCTTCAATGTACTGAGTATTTAAAGTTTTAGACACTGTCCACATTATATTCACCAGTACAGATGAATCTGTTTAACGATACATGGTGCTTGCTAATGGTCGTGGAGGTGCATGGTGGATGATTATGATGACCTTAGATGGTGCTTGATGATGATAATGAAAATGGTGTACAAGAGATGAGGATGATGAAATAGAAATATGATGATGGCTTCAAGCTACACTTGAAGGAGGATGACCCGGATGACTGATAGTCGCGAGGTATAACCCCTATGATCTAACCGTTGGTACAGTCGTACATTTATAGACAAGTTCATTATCTACATTCGAACGTGAAGACAGACATGATATAATGATAACAGAGCAGATATGATTATCTTATACGCATATCATTTTGCCAACAAACATAGTTCAGCTGAAAAACACAATGTAATAAGCTACAAACAGACACTTTATTATTTCTTATCTTTCAATATAAAGATGATCAAATATCAGAACGAAATACTGTTTGAACCGTTTGACGCAGAAATTATTATAAAATACTTAGAAAAAACATTGTGCTTTTTAATTACACAAGAACTTACACATACAATTATTTATTGGAGAGGGGAGGGTTTATTCAGTCGTTTATCAGTCACACTGTTGATCAGTCAATTAATACAATATGAAAAATAAAATGTATACATTTTTTTAATCATACATTTCCTACGGCAAAAATGTGTAGTATTTCGCCGGGGAAGGGATGTCATTCTGGAATATATAATAAGTGGTTCCACTTGACATAACTCTTTACCCTTTAACCCAGTAAATGTAGTTCTAAAAAGATACCCCTTTTGGCGTGGGCAGAGCAATCATAGAGAGTGTCCCGACATGGTTACCGCGCTTAGCTACCACGGAGGCCTAATCTAAACACAATAGATTCAAAGTGGACTAGTTGAAAAATTATAATTATTCAATACAAGAGAACTCCCATGTCACCTTGCATCTGTTGCAGCCGTCTTATCTTGTTGAGTGAGCCTTTCTTTCGGCGAATTACATAAGACTGCTGCAGCGGAGGATACCAAATCAAAACAATCAATGTAAATGTAAATTAATTGATACAGTTGATCGATTAGCCTCTGTATTCGTGCGAAGACCTCATAGTATTTTAATGTGCAGGTTTATGACAGATCATCTGGGTTAATATCCATATCAAGAAAGGGATGAAGCAACTACATAGAAGTTTTAATCAGATACTGAAAGGGCACGCAAACTACTGCATAAAATACACGTTCAGTTTGACCATTGAATGGTGGCCATAGGGTCGGCTTAGGCTTGGGTCCGGTGAAACTGTACGTATAGCGCTAATTTCGGTGCAAAACCAGAAAAGAAAAGAAATTAGGATATCTATGCCATTTCTCTTTCAAAACTAAGATCATATGAAAAGACTCCGTGTAAGGGTTTTGTATTTCGGATTCCTCTAAATTAAAGGCGAAAATCGCGATATGATGGTGAGGGTCACAAAATAATAACGATACTATGATCATTAGTCATCCTTTGGTCATCAACTAGATGTTTGTCTTGTCACATTCACAGAAAGCCCAGAAATAAGAAAGGAAACTGAAAATATGAAACAAGTACGTATGAATGTTGAATTATTTTTAACAATGGGGACCTTTCATAGTCATATATGATGGAAATATTATTTTGATTCATTGGATCATGAAAGTTAAACTGCGAACAGAGGCAGTTTTATAGCTGTCTCCAACGGACGGAGAGGAAAACTATAGCTGACCGCTTAGACGGTAATCTCAGATTGTTTAACGTATATAATCGTCACCAGTGTCAATTCAAAAGCAGGGCCGATTTGAGTTTGCCTGTCAGACCCACTTGAACCACTCAAAATCAAAACCCTTGACAGATTGTTTTACCATTGGTCGAACATAATGACCATCAACGTATAATGCTTTTTCCCCCCTAATGCAGACCTTGGTTGGGACGAATGCCTAATCGTTCATAATCTCACTTTTTATACTCGCAATTGCGTTGAAGTCCGATGGCATGATTCATCTAAGGCGAGGTTTTATGTCACAGATTCCTAACAAATTCCGAAAAACAAACACTAATAATATGCTCTTTTCGGTGAATTCATGCTCTTGAAAATGGACGATGTCGTTTTACGGTAAATTCTATTATCCTTCTAAGCTGAAAATGCTTAATCTTTACATTGTCAGTTTAAGCGTTTTTTTATTACAAAATTGTAACCATAAAAACAGTAAAAAACGCGAAGATACATATAGAAAGTCGTAGTTATATAGGGTCATAACCTATGGTAATACTCCTTTAATCTATTATAAGAAATCTGTCTTAGATATCTTTATCAGAGTGCTTCAAGACTATGACTGTCGACGTTTCCTACCGTTTAATGAATGGTTTAGTAGCCATATGTCTTGCAGATAACGCTGTAAAAAGACAATTCAAGTCAAAATTCTTTGCCAGTTAACTGCTCGTGTATGACGGGATACAAAAAGCACAAATCTGGTATTAATACTGTCCAACAGTGTTTTAATCAACGTCATGTCGAGAGAGCAATGTCTATTAACAAAAAAAAAAAAAAAAAAAAAAAAAACCGCCTATCACAAAAACAAAACATTTTATAAAGAATTCCCCATATTAACCAAAAATTGCACATTATGAAATATCAGCACGCAAACGTTGTGTCACTTCAAATCTCTCACAAAATGTCTCCTTAAAGTGAAGCGAAAACACTAAGTTTACGTTGATTGTAAAGAATACTAACTCCACTTGCACAATTATCATGTGCTACATTAATAAACATTAATAATATGATGCCTTATGCACCACTAGGCGGGCAGAAGACAAGATGATTAAGATGACATTATTAATATAGGTAATCAGGGTGGAGCATCGTTGTAGCTAATGAGAAAAACACCGGTAACTTCAAAAAAGAACAAAAACATAAAGCTCGAAATGAATTTTATATGTTTTTTACTCTATTATGAGCATGTGTGCACAAATTATCACCACTGATTTGTAGTTGTACTGAAATGTGCCGATTTGTGAATTCCAATCCAACAATAAGATATTTCAAGTCTATTATCCAATTCAGGTTTAGAACGAGATGAGATCACAGTATCGCGTTCATCTTGTCGCGGCTGCATGTTCAGTGTTGTAATCCCTTCAGTGCTTTGCGGTTATTATAATGAGCCAGCAAGTAGAGGATTAAGCAATAAAGCAATCATATAAAAGGCTATACTGGATAACGATCTACATTTTCAATCTCATTTGAGTGAAATACTACAGCTAGTGTAATCGACTGCGTCAGGTTTTAAACTTGATTGTTAGAGTACTGGATGAATCGATACTAAAATGACTGCATATGCGTATTGGTACATATTTTAAATTACCTGATAATGTTATAGATATACTCCACATACTCCACACGAGTACGACTTGCCAAGTCATCATAGTTCTATAGAAACCGGCTATAATGTAACAAATATAATGGAAGTGACTATCCTTCTTTCAAACACGCAGCTCCCAACAACAGTCTCGAAGTACCTAATGAAGTTCACGTTTAATATATATTGATAGATTTGACAAATTGGTCCCAGGCGTCAGTAATAGCTGTGAGATGATTGGTTCCCTGAAAGTGGAGAATGTACCCCCCTGTCGTGGTGTCGAGAGACGAGAAACGTTTGCAGGGCAAACCACTTACAAGTGATTATGAAATCACCAAAGAAACCGAAATATAAACAGACAACACAACACAAACGCAGAAGCTATTTCATATATTTGACAAACGAGTTTTCCGTACCCAAGACAACGCACAAAATAGCAAGTTTCCCTAATAAAACGCGCCACGTTCTGTATCTACTGAGAGAAGACAAAACGTCTCAGCCGTCAATGAGTATGTTAAATTATAAAAACGCAATAGACTATATGGTCAATAAACAAAACATCCATTAGTAGTAAATACAATCATGTATGAAATGTAATACGCAATGCATAACATAGATAGATAGTGAAATGGCCTTCGGGGTGATCTATTGGCAACTTAAAAACAGAGATTTGTAAGACGATGAGTTTTGGCTTCACTGACGATAGATATGTTGACAGAGAATATTCATTTGAATGCCACAAAGATATAGGAGGTCAGTGACGTCAAAACATGATGGCAAAACGTTTGACCTTTATATAGACGATCGAGAACTAATAACCTCTGGCAGCGTGTCCGAGGATTAGGAAATTAAAGTATAGCGGATTTAGTAACACATTCATTCATTCATTCATTCATTCATTCATTCATTCATTCATTCATTCATTCATTCATTCATTCGTTCGTTCGTTCGTTCGTTCGTTCGTTCATTCATTCCGATTCGTTCGTTCATTCATTCATTCGTTCATTCATTCATTCCAGTTTGTGTCTAATTAGTTTTAGGTTACACACCAAATAAAACATGCTACCGCCGTAGTCTCTCTTGAAGCCAAATAATAATAGCGTTGTTGCTGTTGTTTTTTTCACTTTGCAAACTGTACTCCGCAAGCATATACATATTGTGGCATTGCGGGTCCGCTTGTTATAACCAGTACTTGATCTTTCTCGCTCCCTAATACAGCTGGCTATAATTAAAGTCACAAGCATATAGTCTGAGTATCATCCATCAGGCTCACTGGGAGAACGCCTGATACTACAAGCTATTACAAGCATGACGCAGATATACGAGTTGAAATGCCTCAGTATCAAAATAACGTCATCTGATAGGTGAATATTATAGCGGATCTGCGTTCACACTGCTCAAACATCGACTCTTCCACCCATATCTCATTAGTTAATTCATGCATACATTTGGTCATTCATCTAGTGCATTTATTCATTCATTCATTTACTCATTCATTTTTTGGATCACCCAATATTTGTTGTCGGCGTTCTGCGGCAGTTATCGAAAAAGTCCAGTTTCCCCTAATCTGTGGTCTCCTCTTTACTGTTCAAGACTGTTCCAACCAAGCTCATTTAATAGCGCGGCTGTAGTTACTACAAACAAATCCCGGTTGCTCTTCTCTGCACCATCTCAATTTTGTTTTGGTTCTCAGTTGGGTGAAAGGGTCCCATACAGTGGATGCTCAATTTCTGGCCGGACAAGAGTTTTGTATGCATTAGCATGTGTTTTTGGTGAATTTGCTCGACAGGAAGCCTATTATGAATTAGCTTAACTGCAGTGGTAAATCACGTTATAATTTACATTATTCAGTTTTCTAATACTCACTAGAGCATCGGAGGGTAACACCTTGAGTTTATCGGGCATCTGTCGAATTTTACAACAACCTTTAGCCTTTCATTCTCAGTTGGGATTGCACGTCAAAGGCTGTTTTCATTTTAAATATTACAAAAAATAACAATGATAATAAATAAATGAAATAAAATAAAAATAATGATAAGTAAAATCATTTTCAATCAACTGTTTATGGGCTTCCTGTGCCATTGCACAACATATGCAACTTTAGCGGTCATGTTTTCAAAATCAAAATGGCGGCGTCCAACGAAGTTGATTGTTCTGGACTTTCAAGGGACGTTTGGCTTGTCAAGGTTTGCTTTGTAGTTACGTCCTTCAAAACTGAAATAGATACAATATTGATGGATTTTATCTCGAAAGGTCCCAAAGTTTCTGTCAAATCTGTGGCAAGAGAAAGCTGATGAAACTGGTATTGTGGGACATCTTAGAATAAACCAGTGAGTGTTAAAAATCGTGGTAGATTATCTCATTCTTTATAGTCCTTTGTTGACTGGTTGATATATTCAAACTCTAAAATATTAACTAGCTAACTGTATGGGATTTTTATTTTCAGGAATCCACAGAAAAATGAGGTAAAGTTGTTTTTCTTGTTTTCCTATAAAACGTCTGTTGTACTGTAAAATAAATGGACAGTGGCGTCAAAAAGTGATTACTAAATATTATGGTTATCCTTGAATGACAAGAGAAGACTAAGAATAAAAAGGGAGACAACATGAAACTGCATTTGGGAACACCGCTGGAAAAGAAAAAATGAGACCTTTGATTTCTTTTATCAGAACATCATTGGAATATCTAAAAGAGATTGTAATGAGCATAATGCAAGTGAAATAAGAACAAGCACAGTTGCAAGAAGAAGAAACATGTTTCTCTCTCTTGTGCTTATGCTTGTCCTTATTTCAGCTTGGTGCACACTAGCGTTTTCTTGAGCTTGTGTTTGTGCTTATGCTTATGTTACAAGACAATGTGAACCAGACTCAAGGGGGAGAGGGGCTGAATACTGTGCCATACCATAATGTAAAATAATCAATTACTGAATGCTGAGGCAGAAATATGTTATAATGCCAATAATGCAGAAAAAAATGATGACATTTTTTAACTTGTGAATTTTCTTGTTTTAGATTAAGTTTAATTTAGCAGAATCTTTAGCTGTTAGCCAAGACTCAGACAAAGCTAAAGTCCCAAAAGAATATAAACTACTGATGTCAAAAGTGGATCAGTCTTTAGTTGTTTTTTCCAAGGGCTCAACGGGTACAGTTATTGCAATAGTATTTAGTTATCATGTTTTGAGAAATTAAATCATTAATTTGGGTATTAATTTTGTTGTGAAGTTTATGATTTTTTAAAATACAATTTATTTTGATGTAAATTATAAATTTCTTTACTTTTCAGGCAATGATGACACCATGGAAGACAAATCTGATTGTGGTATTATGTTATTTTATACTTTAATGAAGAAAATTCCAGCGTTCCCTTTTTTTATTTTGTCTGCATTTTTGGCTTATTATTGAAAACCAACTACAATTTGTCTGAATTTTTTGTACATGTAGTATAGCACCTATCCGTTCATTATATTATTCAATCCTTTGTCAAATTGTGTTCAACTTTCTATAATTCAATATTTTCTTGTTCTAGAACAGTATGTCTATCCAAACACCTTTACATTTACCAATTAATTTCATGTTTTTATACTTCTAAAATTTCAATTTATTATTTTTTACCAGATAAAATATCATTTGAGGGTAAAGTAGTTCAAAGAGCTGACTGTAGACCTGTACACTCCAATGCAGAATACATGCATCTTAAAAGGTAAAGCCACAATTGTTGTTCAGTATGGATATTGGATGTCATGTTTTGTTTTTGATAATTTGAGCATAAGCACTGGTCTCAAGTCTATTAGGGTAGTTAATCATAGACCTTTAAAATGGCAACCATAACCTCAAGCTCATGTTTCTATATAATTGAGGTATTTAATATATATTTCATCTTTTTCCCCTTTCAACATACAAGCAACAATGTTTTTTATTAAATAAAATATGAGAAATGGACCAATCGGTCAATCAATCATAAATCTACAATATGGAGTGTATTTTCTTGGTGTTTTTCAGGCAATCTATACTAAAGGCAAGCAAGCCAATGAGACAGGCTAAACAACTTGAGAAGATTGTAACCAGCTCTTACAAACCTGTGTCTGATCATAAGATGAATGTAAGTTCTTTGGATATGCTGTTTTTGTCTTAAAATGTGTAAATGGATTTGGTATGGGTGAAAAGATGTGCTCAGCTGGAGTAAGCTGATTGGCACACCTCATTATTTGTGTTCTGAGTGACAAATGATATTACAGGTTTTAAGGACTATGTACAGAGTTAGATGACTCCTAAGCACTATATGTATTAATGTCTAGGGAGTGACAGTTCCTACATCTTTGTGTCTGTTGCTCCCTCTGTGATGAGCATAAAATTTATATATATATTTTTTCTGATGGATACAGGTTATCCAGTGGATGTTTGCATAAGAGATGCCTGATATTTCATGCTAGCATGGACTAAGTGCATGTATTAAATTTGTGTTTTCATCCTCTAGATTGATTATGAGAAAAAGAAGAAAGAAGATGGCAAGAGAGCAAGAAGTGACGAGGAAGAAGTTAAAGCCAAACTTTTCCATGCATTTGGTCAACATCAATACTATAATCTTAAAGATTTGGTTCAAATCACTAATCAACCTATTGTAAGTTTCTTTCTTTTATATTTTGGTCATTATTGGATAACATTCACATGTGAGGAATTAGATTACTATGTAATTTGAATTTACAGTATTATGTACACCTTTTAGATACAAGATATAATGTCAAAGATTCAGTAACCTGTATATGAATCGTTGTGACTTAACAAATTCTGGTGATGGACACCATTATTTTGTGACAGGCCTATAGACTCCTTCTGAGGGTCAAGACAATTAATATAACAACTTACATGAAAAACATGTTTGATTCCCAAGAGATTGAATATTTTGCTTTGTCCCCCAGTTTGGGAATAAGTTCAAAGGGATTGTACAACTCCATAGACCTTTTCTGATTTGCATTAAAAGATGCATTGTGGTCTAGCTTCTGTACAAGCAACACCATATATGGCATAACGAACAAAAGATGTTTGTTCTGAAGCTAGACCATAATGCACCATGTTTGCTATTTCAGAAATGGTCTATGTCAGCCATTAACACATCTGTTAATCAAATCTACATATACTGTGTTGTGGTACTATAGATACATAGATACATTTTTCATACTACAAAAAATGACTTTATCTGGATAATAGGAAAGTTACACCAACAAAATATTCACTGAGTTCATGTTCGTCTCTTATTAATTGCAGGTTTACCTTAAAAGTATATTGAAAGAAATAGCTCATTATAATACAAAGAATCCACACAAGAACATGTGGGAGCTTAAACCAGAATATCGGCATTATGAAAAGCATTCTGATGATGACAAATAGAATAGAAAATAGGTTATTTATCTAATTACTTAGAAACATATCCATGGTTAGAGCTGAAATCCATTCCAACTAATCAAGAGAGATCAGAAGAAGTAGAGTGATAATGATGATAATGATAATAATAAGGCATAGTGTTTATATATTGGATATTTTCACAGAGTCTTATTGCACTTTACAATGATATATGCACTAATATGTACAATTGTTATGAGTGGAAGATCGGTATGAGGATTTAAAGCAGCAAGCTGTAAATGTCCAGTCCAATTAATGCTGCTATTTTATAATTAAAATTTTGAAATTAGATGTAATTTGACCAAGATTTTTCTAGCTAAACCTTGTGCAAATCAGGACAAATTTTGGTATTTGTATTACAGATACCTTCACTGTAGAAGATTTTAACTGTTCCTGTATTCTTCTAGAACATCCATTATTAATAAGTTTTTTCATGTATCTCTCCTAATATATTATCATTATATTGTTTTCACCCGAGTCCATGTCTTGATATGTAGTTCCAAAAAATATCCATAGTTAACTCAATGAGGGATCTTACAGCTTAGTTGTGAATATTGTATAGTACCAATAATTATAACTAATAATAATATCATTTGTTCAGGTCAGCACAAGGCGTCTTTTGTTTCTCTTATCAATGAAAAGTGTTTAAAAGATGCATTTTTAAAAAGAGAGCTAATAAGGTGATTAGATTATTTTTAAATTAACTTGAATGGACACTGATGACCCCAATAATGATCCCCCATGCATTTACTGCAGCCTTCAGTGCAAAGATGATCATGTTGCTATATGCATGTTTTTGTTAACATTCTGAACAGTTCTTAAGCTAAGATGCATCCACACTGCTCAAGCTAAAAGAAAGTTTGGAAATGCAATGCTACCCATTTTAAATTATTGTATTTTTCTCTGTAATATTTAGGAATATTGTACAAAATTGAACCCATGCATAAATATGGTTTTGTGTACATTGGGGTATAGTATTGGATGAAAATGAATTGATCTGAACTTGTTGTTTTTGTCTATTGTAACCTTATTAGTATACTGTTTACTAACAGACCTTATTAGTATGCTGTATGGGTCTATATAGTTATGTAAATGTGCCGTAAAAGGAGCGCTCAGTTTGTATGTTAACCTAGATAAGGAATTATTAAAGAATATTAAAACTACATATAGTAAAAGATTACTGAGTTCAAGTTTGTTATTAAAAAATTGTTGTGAATTAAATTTATTGTTTTCTTGCTTTCAATATCTACATCTTTATTGGTTGATAAAAATTGTAAAATATCACATCAACGTGTACATATGTATAATAAAATAAATATCTAATAATTGAAGTTACAATGGGTAATAAAAATAATAATAGGTCAAGTTAACAACT
The DNA here is from genome assembly GCA_918843875.1 of Diadumene lineata. NCBI lineage: Eukaryota > Metazoa > Cnidaria > Anthozoa > Actiniaria > Diadumenidae > Diadumene > Diadumene lineata. The sequence goes on along the minus strand of OU974069.1, from coordinate 18,435,665 downwards.
TGCTTTATATTATGTTATATATATGTTGTAGTTCAGGTTCAATTTGATTTTGAACCAGTTCAGTTTAATTTGAACCAGTATAATTTATTTTGAACCAGTAAAACTCGGTGTTAACTGGTAGTCATTTTCATGACCGTGAAAATGACTCTACTCCTACTACCAATAATAATAATGATGATGATGAATAAAATGAAAAAAGTGTACGTATATGATCCATTGCGTAATTTAAATCGGTCCAGTTAACGCTGAAGTCTGTGGTTAGGGTTAGGGTTCCGTTCCAGGTTGTGTTAAGGGGTAGGCTTAGGTTTAGGTTCTGGGTTAGGTTCAGGGTTTAAGGGTTAGGTTTAGGGTCAGGTTTTGGTTTAGGTTCTGGGTTAGGTTCAGGGTTAGTGTTAGGGTTAGGTTTAGGGTCAGGATCAGGGTTAGTGTTAGGGTTAGCTTTAGGGTTAGGTTTAGGGTTAGGGTTAGGTTCTGGGTCAGGGTTAGGGGTAGGGTTAGGGTTAGGTTCAGGGTTAGTGTTAGGGTTAGGGTTAGGTACTGGGTTAGGTTCAGGGTTAGTTTAAGGGTTAGGTTTAGGATCAGGGTTAGGGGTTAGGTTTTGAAATGAGGAAAAGGAAGAAAGAAATACACTGTTTAGAAGAAATCATTCTAAAGGTTCAATGAATGCATTCAAGTTAAATACATTTCAATAACAAGAAAATTATGTTTTAAAGTCCACTTGCTTTTTTGCATGCTGCCGTAAAAGAAATGTTTGTTTTATAGTTCAATGCAACATTCGTTGCTGTGCATGCTCTGAAATTAATTCATGCGATTTATTTATGTATTTATATATTTATTTGTTTATATATTTTATATTTGTTTGTTCGTTTGTTTGTCTGTTTGTTTGTTTAAATTCTAATATTTAAAGTGAATTGTAATAAAACAAAAGTTTGATGTGATCTCTGCAACAAGTGCATTGATGGTCTAGTGGTGTTAGTCTCCGGCTTGTGAAGCCAGTTGTCCCAGATTCAAATCCTGGCGAAAGGAAAAAAGGAAAAAGAAAATTACACAGGTAAACCAGTTATTAAATAGTTAGTTGATATTAGATAACATGATATGTAAAGGGTGGTGGTAATAAAGTAGTGGGGTGTTGGCTAAGTGTGATGAAGGGAGGGAGGGTGAGGAAAGTGAGGAGTAGTGAAGAAAATATTGTTCTTTGGAGACCACCCCCCCCCCCCCCCCCCCCCCCATTCCCCCCAAAAAAGCCAAGCCCCTGTTTTATTTATGAAGCCCCAAAATAAAATCCCTTTTAGAATGTCAGATCGCACTGGTTCAAGAAAACTTGTACCAGTACAAGATATATTGAACTGGTTCAAATAAAACTGAACTGGTTCAAATAAAATTGAACTGGTTCATATCCAAATTGAACCAGTTTAAAAATCAAATTGAACCTGAACTACAACATATATATGTATATATATGTGAGTTGTTTAAATATGAGGATTTAAAACAGCTAGGTGCAAATTGAACCAGTTTAAAAATCAAATTGAACCTGAACTACAACATATATATATATATATATATGTGAGTTGTTTAAATATGAGGATTTAAAACAGCTAGGTGCAACTGAAGAGTTGTTTTAAACCTTATGATTTAAAAAAAATAAATAGAAATACATGTTTTTTTACTTTGGCAGAGATATTTCAAGTCAATATTACATTGTGTAAATAATAGTGAAGTCTGTAACAACAATAAGGATGTCTGGCATTGCAATATTCTATCATTTTAATGGAATTTTATAGCTATTAATTATTTATTATTTATTAATTAAAAAAATATTTTTATTAATTATTTATTATTATTTATAGCTATTTAGAAATTACTCTCTTTGAAATTTCCTCCAAATTTTTTGTGCTAGAGTGCAAACACTAAATGTGTGCAACCGTTGTCACAATTTAGTAGTAAATATCACTAAATTAAACAAAAGAAGACAATAGAATTAGCATAAAATAGCACTACTTAGTGGTATTTATGTTGCACACTCCTAGTGTGTGTACTCTACCAAGAAATCCTATTAAAACAATAAGGATTAAGTATTTTCTTCCTATATACTGTAATTGAATAAGTAGTAATTCAGAAATTATATGAATTTTCCTTGTACTTGTTTCTAAATATTTCGATTACAAATTAAATACTTCACTTATTACCGCTCTCTCATTGGTAATCGTGTTTTATTTCCTTGAGGAAGTTAAAGTCTTCCCAGTCAACCAATCAGAGTGTAGGTACGTGTGACATCACCGCCGTACCAGAGATTTTTCTTCGCACATTCACTTGCTCATCTCGCGGTTGGATGCAAGAGTTAGTTTCCAAGTTTTATATTCAAATTTTTTACTTTTTTCACCATGAGTTGGCAAGCGTATGTAGATACTAATCTTATAGGCACTGGTAATGTTCACAAAGCTGCGATATTTGGTCACGATGGTAGTTGCTGGGCCACAAGTTCAGGTTTTTCGGTAAGGAAACACTTTATAATAAGTTATGTGAACGGAGGTGTGATCATTTCACGAATGATAAGATGTTAATTTTATTATTGATCTTTAAGTGGAGATAAAATAACTACAATCTCTCAGAATTGTTTAATTGAATACTTTTGCAAACTCCATAACAATGACTCGGAAAAATGACGGGAAGAAGTTCAACCTGTCAACGTGTTTTAAAAAAGTTTAATGGTTCAACTTATTTTTTAAAATTGTTTTAAATTGTTTTCCTTCAAATATTTTATGAAAGTGATACATCATTTTACAATCAATATTCTGCCCGGAAATATGTTGATTTTTATTTTCTTTTGTACAACAAGTAATTCAAAGTAATGCATCATTCATGGGATTCATGCGGCTTTTCTTTCGCAAGGAACTTAAATCCACAAATTTTCACATTTGAACATTTCAAATTCTTTAAAACCTTTTAAGCTTCCGTGGTGGAAATTATCAACTAAGCTTTGTGTGTAAATCGAAAGCTGTTTTAAGTTGACCTATGATTTGTTAAATGATTGTGAAAAATATGCCGAAACAGGTTTCTCGCTCGAGCGAGACCGGTGTCAACACGAGTCTATTATGAAAGTTTTTCAATGACGTTTGTGCTTGTGTAACACGATAAAAATCCATGCAATATTTTTTTTAACAAAACAAACAGCATCGTTTTAATTTACTCTAAAAAAATAATTTACCTTTTAATAATTGATTGGACGTCAAAATTTCTGAAAAGTTCAATTTCAGGTTGAGGATATTATATACATGTATATACGTGCAAAATTTTCCTTGCAGAGGGTAATTTTTCCTTTGTTTTCGATGAATAATTGCGTTAAAAGGAAAATGAAATAGCGTGAAATGGTGTTAATAATACGTATTTCCTGTCTCGTAGATGTCAGCAGACGAAGCTAAAGAACTAATCAAATGTTTGAAAGATGGCAGTGTCTCTGGCAAGAATATTGCTGGCAAAAGATACATGATGTTAAGGAATGATTCATCAACCAAGACGGCATATCTAAAGCTTAAGGAACATGGAGGATTTACTGCGTGTTTAACTAGCCAGTGTATGATAGTGGGCGGGTACGACGAATCGGCAGCCGGCAGTGCAGGACTTTGCAACAATGTTGTAGAAGGCCTTGCCCAGTATCTAAAGGACAGTGGCTACTAAAAAAACTTGTTCCGTCTACTCAAGATGTGCAAATCCATTATAGTTGTAACAGCCACATATTATTTTGGTTAATCAAGTTGAGTGTAAAAAATAATTCAGAAGAACAGCCCCCAAAAGATTATGTAAGCTAGCCTTTATATTTCAAATATAACACACTGGGGCACATGTTGTAATCAGATTTTTTGTTGGTCATTCGTATTATAATATAAAAATTCAAATTTTGTATTTTCAAGTGTTTCACTGTTTGATTTAGTGTTGTTTTGTTTAAACAAGCATATTTGTTATCTTTGACGCAAATGCGAAATTAAATTGTGTATTTTTTAATTGTTTTACTATTTGATGTGTTGTTTTGTTTAAACAAGCATATTTGTTATCTTTGATGCAAGTGCTAATGCCCCCCTCCCTTATCTTTATGTTTAGCAAATAGATAGAAGTGTCTGATTATCAGGAGTTTCACTTTTGTTGTGCCACACAATAGTTAATCTGGGTAATACTGCAATATTCTTCTCTTTCATGTCTAAGAGATACGGATGTACCAAGTCTCCAAGAAAATACAACAATCACATCAAAACAACTCAATAATTATGTTGTTGATTTTTATTGTCCTTTATATTGGTTTTATTACAATGCAACTATCAAACTGTCTAAAAAAGAGAAGAAAAAAAATCACAGTATGGAATTAAAAATTTCTAGCACTTCATATCAGTGTTTCCCAATCACACTTTTTTGCTGTGAAAATGTTGGTACACTCTTTGTTTATGCACCTTGATTAACACACTTCGTTCATTGGGTTTGTGAAAATAACTCTGTTACAAACATCAAACAATTCAAAAATCAATTATTTGCATTAATACCACCATAACACTTGCTGCAATATTATTAGACATATAGTGTTATTTACATTATCTGTCTTCCATAGCATTATTGGTTTTCATAAACCACAAAACAGTATAACAAAAGCACAATGTATTACTAGGTGTACTACACCAAAAATACCAATTAAAATATGAGAAATAAAGTTTGATATGGTGTAATATATTGTAAATGTGTACACTAAATTAACACACATTTAAAACTAAGCGTATTCCACAGGTCAAAACTGTGACCCTACTATTCATGTGGTATTTATTACCTTCTGCAAAGTAATGTAAATTCTAGAATGATGAATTTCATATAATTATTTTAGCTGAAAAAAATATTACTCAAAATGCTTATTTATGTACAATCATGTCAACAATCAGTCAGAGAACTAATACTTTATGATACATAAAGGATATTGCATGGGCGCGCGAAGATACGGATTTTATCTTCGAGTGGTGAAAAGACACGAGAAGATAAAATTCGTATCTTCAAGCGACCATGTAATATTCTGTTTATCATATGGTTATTCATAAAATATTCAAAGACAAAGGAATATGTTCGCGAAGGACTCTGAAGCGAAGGCCTCTGGAGTGTATCCATGGCAACGTGTTCTTTTCACTAGTGAAAATAACATGTTCTTTTCACTAGTGAAAATAACAGGTTTACGAAATTGAGAAATATAGGTATTTTATGAATAATCATATGATAAATGTCATTATCATTGGAAATGTGTAAACACTTTCTATGGGATACCATCTGTACATTTCAGTATTGTGGTAATTAAACAATGTACTTTGAAGGTGAGAGAAAATAATTATGAAAAGTCGATTGATTATTAGTTTTGAGTATCAAGCTGACAAAATGCTTTAGGGCCAACAACATATAAGGTAAATATGTATTGTTTGTGCAATGAAAATTTATTTTATGGTCCTGATTCCTTTGCAACAGGCAAGTGGAGCACAATAATTATAATCCATCAGTCATTTTATAACTTAGGAACAATCACTTTATAATATTGCATTCTATTGCTTGTGGCAAGATGAAACTAACTGTGCCCACAAGCTTGTCTACAGGCCTCTATTTGGATAAGTCCTTGTGTATTTCAGACCATAAAGGTCGGTACACACTAGGTGACAAGTCACTGCGACTAGTCCACACGACAGGTCACCGCGACAATTTTACCCCAAGTATTTTTGATGAAAATTGTTGTTGCCAGGACATAATTTTGTCGCTGCAACTTGCCGCATGAAATCCAACAGGTTTGATTATTGAACCAGTGTACACTGAAGCGATTTGTCGCCTAGTGTGTACCGACCTTAAAAACAGTATGGGCAAACTCATAGAAACTGTATAGTTTGCTTAGTAATGCCAATACTTGTACTATGTACACTCGTTTAGTGAAAAATTTCATATTTATGTTAATCAAGTATCTTTGTCATATCCTTGATATGTAAAAACCCCACAGCATTTAGCTAAATCAATATTACACATCAATAACTTGTCTATTAGTTGAAGAAGATGATGGCTGTATCAGAGGTGTGTTTTCATCAGCATCAGAGTCATTTTCTGGTTGTCGTGGTGATGTACTTGCTGTTTTTTTGTTCTCTACGGGTCTCTTACAGACAGGACATGTCTTCTTGCCTTCAGTTAACCAAGGGTCTACACACTTGCAATGGTAAACTGCAGCAAATGTTTATAGATGTTTAGTCACATGTCCAATAACGTTTGTACACAAATTTGGACAATCAAATGTGCTTCTTATTCAAACAGCTAAAACTCGTCATGTGTACATACATATTTTGGGACTAAAAACAACACAGGCATAATCCTGAGTTACTCAACTTTAAATTGATAGAGCAAACATGGAAAAACCATGAAATAAAAACACACTGAATACTAACAATTAGTAGCTATATAGTTCCTATTTGTCACTATCAGTCAAACATGACATTGCTATTTTGTGACAAATAGTTATTAAATAGTAACTCATTTAGACTTTAACTCAGTTAAAAATACCCGATGATGATGTTTGGATAGTGGAAGATTTCAAAAAGAGTTCAGAAAATGAGACAAACAAGAAGCCATAAAACTAGACGTTTTAAAAATCAATAACTTTGATGCCCACACTAAGGTAGATTTTGATGTAACAGTCCCAGTGGTCTAACAATTGCAGTAACAGGTTGTATTTAGATACTCACCATGATCACAAGGGAGAATTCTTAATTTATCTCCATCATTGTATTCTTCCAGACAAATAGCACACACATCATAGTAATCATCTCCTGTAAGAGATATAAGAATCATTTATTGAACAGATAATGAGCTCGCGCTCCTCTGTGACATCACTAATTTCCCAACAATCCTGCATCTGCTCCTGACATTCTTACAGATGTTACATAGGGTAAAGGCTGCAAATGCATTTCCAACTTCCACCAAATCCAACACAATAATCATTAATTACTGAGCTCAAAAAGACTAAACTTCTAACCTTTCTTAAACTTCTTAGTGGGGATCTTTTTAAGGTTGGCTGGAGTAATTCTGTTCCTTCGTTTTTCTAGATAGCTTTTATAATATCGGGTTACCTGAAATGCAATTATAACAATAATCTATATGATTAACTTGATGATAATTTAATTTATTATATAAGATTATAAGATATAAGATTAGCAAATGATGGTCACAACTACAAGTGACTGTCACAACATGTTGTCAATCAAATTAAATCATATTCAATGAAGTTCACTGACTTTTTATGACTTGTACACATCAAATGATTACACTCTGTACTACAATAAAAATAATAAAAATAATAATAATAATAATAATAATAATAATAATAATAATAATAATATAATATAATAATATAATAATAATATAATGTAAGGAAAAGAACAAACGATAAACTAAGAAAATGAAAAATGAAGAAAGTAAGCACAGCTTAGCCTACGTTAATGCAACATAGCAAAATTCAAATAAAAATGTCCATAATAATAATTATAATAATAAATGGCATTTTATATCTAGCACCAATTCCGCATGTTCAAATTAAAAAAACATAGCTTATGGATGTTAAAAAATGTACCAGTGAAAAATATATATATATATATTTAGAAATTTTGAAATTATAACTTTATTTATTTTTGTTAAGAAATTTTCTTTAAAAATATGATAATAAAATAACACTAGGATAAAATTTAAAATAATAAAAATTCAATCAAATGCTTGTTGAAACAAAAAATGTCTTGAGCTCACATTTGAAGATTGACAGAGAGTTCCATCTTTTTATTTTTAAAAGTGAGGCTGTTCCAGAGCTCAACTACTACTACAACTACAACTACAACTACAACTACAACTACAACTACAACTACAACTACAACTACAACTACAACTACAACTACAACTACAACTACAACTACAACTACAACTACAACTACAACTACAACTACAACTACAACTACAACTACAACTACTACTACTACTACTACTACAACTACAACTACAACTACAACTACTGGAACATGAACATGATAGCAAATATATTGTCTATAATGCTGTGATGAGACTAAGTTTACAAGACAACCAACTGCTGAAATATACATTTTGTGAAAAAAATATCGAGATTTTCTTTTCTATAACAGAATAAATTCCCCATCAGCACAGGAACCCCACAAGATTAGTTTCACTAATAACATAGAGTTGTTTTCGTATGAGTGGGAAACAGAATGGCTATGATACCACTACAATAATTGATAAAAGATAATTTGAATATTTTCTTACAAAAAACTACAGTACAGTACTGTCTCCCAATCATACAAAAACAACTCTAATTATGATTAAAACATTATGTACATCATGTAGAATGTTGAAGGTTCACTGAAATGTTTCTTACCATAAACAGAGCCATGACAATTTGAATATTTTCTTAAAAAAACTACAGTACAGTACTGTCTCCCAATCATACAAAAACAACTTTTATTATGATTAAAACATTATGTACATCATGTAGAATGTTGAAGGTTCACTGAAATGTTTCTTACCATAAACAGAGCCATGACAATAAAACAAATGCCAACAATGATAACAAATGGGATCAAATAGTACTCCAAGTTAGGGAAGAATGGAGGTGGTGTAATGGTGATCATACTCCTGTCAATAAATAAATAAATAAACAGTTATATGTTACAGACTGTATACCACAATAATATTGCCCTAATTCACTATGACGTTTCATCAAAATGATCTTCCACAATCTATTGTTTAAACACAAATGATTATGGTCATCGGATGGGGTCAAATCAATGCACACTTGCCAAAGATTGTTTTAAAGCCCATATTAATTTAGGAAAAGAAGTGGAATAGTCTGCAAACACACTTATTTAGCACATATTAACACATTATATCTGAAAACCATATGATTTTAAATGAACCTGTTTCACTATGTGCACATTTTGTCAAATGTTCTATTGGATTTGATGATTTTATCCTCCACACAAACAGGCAGTCGTTTATAGTGAATTAGGGAAATTGCAGATTTCGTTGATTCAGAAGTAAATATATTTATCAGTGAAACATTGTGACCTTGCACACTTGGATGTGAGTTTGTTTATGGTATGGAAAAAGCCCTGAATAGTGATTTGAGATCTCTTGCAGTTGCAGATCATCACAACTTCAATTATTGTACAACATGTCAGCATTGAAGTAGTGCCTACCCTGTAGTGTAGTTATTCTTGAGTAGTTCCATACCAGCATCCTGTAGTATAGAAATACCATGACATGAAATATATTCAATGGAAATTTAATTGAATAATAACATATTCAGACTACCTAACACCTGGGATATTTCTGTAACACAATCACTTTCAAAAGCACAAAATTCAAATGGTACAATATTTGATATTTGTTAAGACTGCTGCCCAAGCATCATTGCATACACCATAGCAGAATTCTGATAGTCAAACATTCCTTATTCGCTGAATCGATTTCTTTTTTTGCTTAATATTTAGTACTTTTTTTTTTGTTTATTCAAAGAACATTAATTTTTACCTTTCCAACAAAAACAGCCATGATATCTCCAGTAACTCTTTTACCATCTATCAAATGAATGAAGCAAATCACAAGGTATTATAATCATCAGTTTCAACATGATTAGAGTCTTTTGGACAACAATAGCTACACAGTTTTTCATTAGTAAAGACATTTTTGTTTATCAATGATGGTGACTTTATTTGTTTAATGTTATTTCAATAATAATAATTATACTAACACTTATCATTGGGCATTTCTTTAAGTACATTATCTTTGCTGTTATAGATTATTATAAATTCATATCCTGCACTATATGCCTGCCAGGCCTGAAAGAATAAAAACACAAATCACATCAAAATGCTACATCATAGGTATATTCCTATGGAAGGGGGTTGGGGCGAGATTAATTGGCATTTACTTAACATCCCATTGTAATGATAATCCCATAGTTTGATTCCTAGTGACTTTACCTCAACTTCTTTCTGTTCAGTGTAGCTATATGATTATAGTATCAGCCTGAAATACCCATATGAAGGAGAACTGTCCAGCAGGGGGAAAGTAAAATGAGCAAAGTTGTCCATTTATTTGCCGTTACGAGTTAAGAGTCCTTCTTTTATTTTTTTTTACTTTGATCTTAAAAGGTGCACCAATACACACTGACTGATATACCATCAAATATTCATATACCTTGTATCCAAAAGAACATTGTCCCTCTTCGACAAGCAAAAAGCATGGGTAAGCCATGCTATCACAAGGATATGGTTCTATTTCCATACAGGCATTAAGTGGTTTTGCAGGATGTAGAAAGCCCTACAAAAGGATAACGAGAATTTGGGATTAGTATTTCTCTAATCATTATGATCATTCTCCAACCCAGACCGAAAGCAGAGCAATGACCAAACACTCTAATAATAATAACAACTTCATTGACAAATTTCAAAAACTCCAAAAATGCAAAACTTAATATTACAATTATAATAATTTGATTAAATATATAGAGTAGATATATATGATAATAGGTAACTAGTGATAAAACTAGTGTGAGTTGCATAGGTTCTTTTAATGAAACAGTTGTGATGAAAATGTTAATTATACACTATAAAAAGGAGCAGGTGTTTACTGACATTTCGTATAGTTAGTTCCCTACTCCAACTAAGGACTAACATCCAAAATATCAGTAAGCACTCTCTTTTTTTACAGTGCATAACATACATTTTTTGCCACAACTATATATTATAATATTTAATGTAGTATACATTAAATTACATTTATACAAATATCTAATGAGATGCAAAAGGCAAAATAAGCCATTTTTACACAGGAAACCCAATGTTTTATAATCTGTACAATGTAATAGACAAGAAAAATATTTTTTCACATTTATTGAATGAAGCAAACAATATATAAAGTGAGTTTCCTGTTTTGCATCATTAAATATACCAAATAAATGAGATATTTGTATAAATGTATACTACAACGCTCTTTATATTTAATGATATGCAATTAAACAGAAAACATTCTTTAACAATCATAAACAGTAGAAAATACTCACTCTGTTGGTATACTTCTCCACAGCACCAAATTGAGCAAGTTTATAGTTATAGCAAGGAGATCCATTCTGAAAAATAAACATTGTATAAAAACTTTGTACTAAAATTCAAGTCACCAAATGAAGATTAATAAACTGAGTGATTGCCAATATTGATAAAATGAACTAGCTGATTCATGAATGATTGTTGGACACTCCAGATTGATTTACTGTCTGAATAATATTGATTGATTGGATGGGTGATTGGCTGCTTCTATGATATGAATGACTGATTAGTTACTGCTTATAAGCACACAATGTAACTTCTGAATATCAAATAAGTAATTTAATCAATTTCGTTCATATCTCTCAGTGGTTGATCAAGGATTTTTCAAAAGGGGATTCCATTTTGGTTTTGCATTTTCTAAAGTGCTGTTGGTGTGTTGAGTAGGAAACAGTACCGCCCATACTGTTACAAATGTAATGTAATGTCAATGCTGTTATGTAGCGCATTTCAAGTGTCAAAACACTTTACAATTCTTTAGGTGCACATTGATAGAGTGAAGTTCTGTGGAACCCATGGAACCCCCCTCCCCCCCTGGATCTGCCACTGTCCCTCCATCTGATGAGAAGAGGAACATTCTATAACGGATGCACAAGGTATTATATAACAATGACATTCACATGCAAAAAAAGTTATTCACATTTTTAACTTCAAACTTCACATGATGAACGTTTTCCGTTCTTCAGTAAGTATGTGAATCTTACCACACAGACTTTACTCTGATGTTCTTCATAGTATAAACTTGAACTAGCTACACTTAGCCAACATAGGAATAAATACAAGATAGCTATATTTCCAAGCAGAAATGAATGCATCTTGATCAACTTCAGTGTTTCAATTTAACTGTTGAAAAAGAAAACAATTGATTATAAAATAAAATAAGTTTTATTCATTTGCGTTGGTTGATACGTTTCATGTTTATCATCAATCTTTTATATTTCTAACAAAAAAGTTCAAACTTATAAGCTTGTAATGAACCCATAAAAACAGAGTTCCAATCTTAACTCCTAACAAACGGAAATACATATTCGCTATAATTAATGGTATACTTCAAACACCTTAAATTAAAATGCTTATCTAACGAAAATATGCAAATTTAACAATGATCCGTTCGAAAACAGATGCACTATAGAAGCTAGAGGTTTCGATAATGACGACATCCCTTGCAAAACATAAAGCTCCAAATCATTCAAAATACTCCTAAATTCGTCCAAAGAAGAGAGGGAACGATAAAAGACGTAACAAAGATGCAAAAAGACAGTAAATAGAGAGTAGAAGCGCTTTACGAAATGACATGCAAGATATCATGTTCACACGAAAGCGATTGCCTGCTTATTACACAACAGCGAAAAATCATTCATTGAGTTCGCTTTTTTGGCATTTTTATAGATTTTCATACCTTACATTATCGCAGAAAGACTTTAGCTTGGTTGCATTGTTATAATGAGGACGGTTTAGGAAGGACAAAATTCAAAATTCTATAAATATTGCAATAGTCACAAAAACCTTTCAAAATGGCGAGCTCTCTGAGGACACTACATAAACATGACGTCATTATAGAGATCCTTCCACGTGACTACCGTTGTGGCACTGCATATTCGGAGAATAGGTGATTTTTCTTCGAAATTCGGTTTCTTTATATTCAGTGCGTATCTTTTAATTTCTTTTTTTTTTAAATAGGGCGACTAATCTGAAAGTTACTTGTATGCATTTTCTAAGAATTAGTGTTGTTACAGAATGCCGCGATATCCGGAGAGGAACTTTTGCCATAATTACTGCATGCTTGGATAATCGGACCTCCCAAGGGTGGCAAAATTGTTTAAACCATCTGTGAGGTGTCCAACATGTAGTCATGCTACGATGAAAACTTTCGTTTTTGCCAACAATTTGGGTATATGAGGAAAACCAAGAGTCCCCCAAAACAGACTCGTATAGATATTGCCGGATGAGTTGGAGAGCTTGGACGAGAGACTGCGACACCTGAGCCTGTTCTCTGAGGCGACCAGCTACTCAAAACAGAAAGACTCATTGCAGAGAGAGCTGGAGAATTTCTTGGCTTCACTGCCTGGATGTCCTAGTTTGCGGCGGTAACCCCAAATGATATTTGTCTGTTCTTGGTGTTCAAGGGCAGAAATGGGAAGACTCAAGTACACCACAAGTCATGTGGTTCCCTCGGCAAAAGGGGAGTATACCAGTGTGGTTGCCCAGTCCGGTTGGCATACAAGAAAAATCGATTCACATATCGGAAAATTAAGAGCGATCTTTCAGAGTACCTTAGGGTAATCACCAAGGAACAGCTGCAGGCGAGGATCCAACCGAAGAAGGCTAGCCCTTTCTTCGTCGATAAAATAGTATAGCTAATCAACCATATTGACAAGAGACTGGAATCATCGACCATTATACCCACAGAGCGTTTCATCCACCTTGCCAGAGATCAGGCCTACTTTAAGGCAGTTTTCTTTAGTTGCGACAGACCAGGGGATATGGGTCAAGTCAAGGTCCCGAAAATACTTACCCTTCCGGATAATGCCCGGCTTTCTTTTCAACCTCGTATGGGGGAAGATCCTTCGGGATGGGAGTTCCGACATGTTCGGCATCCAACGGAACCCTCAAGTGAATATTTGCCCGGTAAGGGGAATGGAACGGTAAATGCTTATTGCGGAACAGCTTATGGTGAATCTGAGAAATGGTTTTCTTTTTCGACCAACGAACCCCCAAGGTGCGATTGTGAATGAACCATTCACTTCATCGGCGGCAAAAGCTCGTTTGAAGGCGTATTTGAAAGAGTTGAATAGTGATGGTGGGAAGACACTGCACGGATTTCGCACGCGATGTGCTATAACACTCGCTCTCTCGAGTGTTGAGCTTTCTGAGATTATGGATCATGTGGGGTGGACTCAAATACACACAGCACTATATTATTTACAGTTGGCGAAAGTGATTAACCCCTCTGGAGCATCGGCGCGCTTAGCGCAAGTCGACCTTTTAGCAATGTTACATCGGAATGGATGGACATGAATGAATTACGGAAGTTTGTCACAGCATTCCCAACCGACGTACAGAAACGACCGTCAGAGGCTTAAGGCCGGTACACACTAGGCGACAAGTCGAAGCGACTTGTTCCCGCGATAGGTCGTAGCGACAATTTACCCCCGTGTGTACTAGGTATTTTTGGCGGAAATTGTCGCAGCGACAAAATCAGATGTATTGGCGACAAATATTGAACCAATGCACACTGAGACGACATGTCGTGACGACAAGTCGCTGCGACTTGTCCCCGCGACATGTCGCAGCGACAATCTCCCCCGTGTGTACTATGTATTTTTGGCAGGAATTGTTGTCACTGCGACTTGCCGCATGAAATCCAACCCATTGGATTGTTGAATCAGTGTACACTGAAGCGACCTGTTGCGGAGACAAGTCGCTCCGACTTGTCGCCTAGTGTGTACCGACCTTTAGCAAATGTTATCTCAGTTCAATATTGTCTGTTTCAGTGCTTTCTTTTTCTTGGGTCGGGGGAAGGATTTTATTTAGGTGTGGGAATTTAATGTTTAGGGGCTATTTTAGCCTGTTTTATATGTATTTATTGCCCTCTGATTGGCAACAATAGGAGAGAAGCTGCGAGATCAACGTTCTCATACCTTATTAAACAATGAGTGTTGTTGCGAGTGTTGTGAAATAGGATACTATTCGGTTTTTAACGATTTTTTAAACAGTTAATTTAATAGGTGTCATAAACTTAGTGAACACCGATCTTCAAAGTTTTAAGAACAGCTAAGATGGAAATCCGTCACGTGTGTTACACAATAAGTTTATTGAAATAATGGCCAATCACTATTCAAGACAAGTTAAGGTAAATTGTATACCCTATTAATGAAATGAAATCATATTTGTTAGAACGTCACCGCATAGCAAATACAAGGGAGTACCCCCCCCCCCCCCTGGAGTATCAGGTCTTCCGAGAGAGGGAAGAACCATAAATCTGGACTTTTTTCGACTCATTTTTGCAGTTACTGTTTTTTTTATTTATTATGCATGTGTGTTGTCCTCATTTCACACCTCTTACGCATTCCAGCATCGAATGCAAAATATTGGACAGCTTCGTTACTTTCCGAACTCTATTCCGAACTATTCCAATTTGTTTAAAGGTATGTCGCAAGCAAAAATTATAGTAAATTATTTTCCAACGCTCCAACGCAGTGGATTTAATACTCCCTTATATTAATATTTGCACATATTTATTATAAGCTTAAGATTATAATTCGTTAAAGCATTTTTCCATAGATTGAAAAAGAGCTCGGAAGGTAACGAAGCGGATCAATTTGCATTCGATGCTAGAATGCGTAAGAGGTGTAAAATCAGAACAACAGACTTGCATAAAGAATCAACAAACCAGTAACTCCAGAAATGAGCCAAAAAAGTCCAAAAATGATCAGTGTTTTTTTGTGATACGCGTGTTTGCATGAAAATAGAACAAATCTAGATCAACAAGACAACAGTTGATATCAAACTGCATATCACTTAGACCACGATCTCTTGAAATAGGTTGAACGGATTTCTTTCAAATCGCTCTACAGTATAGAATGATGCCAATGCATTACTATGCTTTATATAGTTGACTTAGATTAAAAAAATAGATAATTTTTTGGTAATAAATGCATTGTTTTCACTGTTTTATCTCACATAAAAAGTGTCAAATATATCTCAAATATATCTCAAAAACGCTCTCATAGATTTCGACTGAATTCACGTGCGTGAAGGGTAATTTCGTCAGTTATAAGAACACGTGAGCTTTTTTTTATAATGAGGATTAAAGCTGAGAATTTTAAGAGTATGTGAAAAGAGGAATTCCTCCTTAGCGTTGCCATAGTGACGCCGATCGACCTATAACATATATCATAAAAAAACTTAAATACTCCTGTAGTAATCAATTTACCGTATGTTTTTATATCGATGGTAGTGTTTTTAAAGTGACTTGTGTGGATACTTTGAAACTTGGTTAGCTATCATTGATGAGAATTCGTATTTTAGACTACGAGCATATACTTCTAACGACACATAACAACTTTAGTGTTTTTCTACACGATTATATTTAATTTTCAAGTTGTTCAAGTTGTATAACTCAAAGTGAGTGATGACGTAAAGAAAATTGTTTTGATTAGTTTCAGAAGCATTTTCAGAAAGTGCTAGTAAAACATAAATTCTGGAGAAAATTTTGAAAATGATTGAGAGAATATTTAGCTGCATGGGAAATGAGTGATGGAATATCATGAACGGCGGTACATATTAGAATAAGAACTGAAGAAATGCATATTATATTCAATTAGTGCTCATATCTCAGCCGCTTTTGCTCTATCAAACCGAAATGTTTGCCTTAATAAATGATTCATATTTTCGCTAGCTCTTTCTGAAGTTGCTATTGAAGTCTCAAAATTCTAAAAAAAGGTTTTATTGTGACACTTCAGTGAGTACTCTAGCTATTTACAAGTTTTTATAATGACTCCACAACAACCATCGACTGCACGTCCTATACTATACTAAAATGGTAATAATAAACAGGTCAACCCCAAAATACAAAATAGTTCACATATATACATGGCACTGCATTTAAGCTCGAAGTTTGCTTTCAATAACAACGCGAAATGTCGGGGAAAACGCCTTTGTTCATTCTGTCGAGTGAATTGCAATATGCGAACAAGGCGCTAGTGAGTACCAAAAGCTAAACTAACAACTGCGTAACATTGTGTTGAGTTTAAATTTTCATTACATACCTTCATTGAGATTGATGTAGAAGGGAGGTTATAGTCGCCCCCCTCCTTCCATACCGCATCAATCAGGACAAGCTTATACCCCATTAAAACAGAATTAGCCAAAACTAACAGTATTAATAATAACTTATTCAGATTAAAGGTATATGTACACCGTTTTTTAACCTTATAACTGAGGTAGTTTTAAATACGTTCTAGCTCCAGACTCCAATAGTAACTATCATTACATATGAAAATGCTTCACTATAACAAACACTGTTAAGGTAATTCCGTAGTTTTGCACTGCGCATAGTTCTGCGCATGTTTCAAGATTTTTGTTTTCAGGACTTTTATCATGTAATCTAGTCAAATTATATTTGTAAAGTACTTTGAATAAAAAATTCGAAGAATTGCGATATTTTTGAGCGAGAAAACGCGATAATTTTGTAACTCGACCCAGGCCTCTCTCGGAAAACCTGTTTTTTGGCAATAAAATGACGATATTTTTCGCAATATTTCGCAAACTAGCACGGTGACCTATGTTTTTTATTTGATAAAATTATATGTTATAACATAACATCAAATATATCTAAAATTGAGCATAGGTCATCGGGCTAACTTTTGAGAAATTTCCAAAATACTTCCGCGTAGGACTCATTCGAATGAATTAGCAGCTCGTGCAAACGTTGGTATTTCGTCAATGTTTTCAAGATCACATATCTTTTATTCATCTGTTCATATTATTTTTAAATAAAATAAAGTGCAGACATTTGAACAAATCACGAATTTTGCTCTTAAAAGACAAATCATTGTGTTTTTGTTCCGTTTCTCTTCGATTTTTGAACTTTTTTCTTTACGTTCTCAAGTCACCAAAATGCATGAACTTTGACGTCATATTGCACAAAAACGAAGTCGGTGACCCCCCTTTTTTATTGTATTTTCTGAAAGCGTTTCTCAAAATTGTTTGTTAGAACGAGTATAAAAAAATTTCATCGGGCAGTTTTATTTCTACGGAATTACCTTAAATACATTCTCATTCAAAAAAAAATCTATTAAAATCTAACTTTTTATAGCACGTTTGAAAAAAAAACATGTCTTCTAGTGATGCGAGGGTGGTGAATTCCTATCTTCCTCCTGCTTGTTGAATCTCAAGAGTTTACGGAAACCTTTTTTCAACTCAGTAGTTCGCGCAATGATAGTCAGAGGGTTTAAAAGGGAACCCATCAAAATAAAAGTCTCAAGCAAAGGCAAGCAGATGAAGAACAAATCAGTACGCGCCTCACCACCATGAATAACAAAGACAACAGAAATAGCAACAACCGGTGTTATGCCAATCAGAAAAAGACAGAACAGAATTCCACTAGTTATTACAGAATGCGCGTCTCTACGATTGCGCTCCTCGTTCTCTCGGCCGTCTACTTGCATTTCTACAGCAGCGACACTCCTTCTCTGCGAGCGAATGGCTAAAAAGATTTTAATGTAAGAAAATAAAATAAACGCAGTAATAACCGAGCTTTCGACAAAATACAGAAAATCGAGAAAGTAACGCATTGCCTCCGAGGTGAAAAATACGTATATGACAGTAAAAGCTATACAACATAGCCATGCTAATATAGATGAAATAGTCAGTTTTCTAATAGTAATAACATTAACATATCGATATGGTTTGATAATTGCGACGTAACGATCGTAAGCAATTATGGCAAAATGATGAAACGACGCAGCGCAAAATATCATTGCCGAGATATAGCAGGCTGTATCTAGAATACAATTGACTTGTCGAGTTATCAGATGGTAAAGTTCTTTAGCAATGAATAAAGGCTGCGTAACCAAACCACTAAAAATATCAGCTATTGTCAAAAATAGAACAGCAAGAATTCTCTCTTCTTCCAAAAGAGAACGATCTTTAACCATAATTTGTAAAAACAGGAACATGTTGGCAATCACAACTAATGGCGCTGTAACTGTGTTGATGGCAATTCCAGCGATTGAAGTTGCTTTCGCTGCTGTAGCATCGGCAAGATTGTGGTCCCATGTAATCGGAAAAAGAAAAGCACATTTTAGCTCAGTGAAGACTGGAATGGTAGTGTTATTCATTTTGACTCAACTCTACTGCAAAACGTGCAATTCTGTTGCAATCAGGAACTCGCACTTTCAAAACCTGCCCTACACTCTATACACTGTTTAAATTTGTTTGGTTCAGATCACAACTCTTTCAACGTTTTGATTCTCGGTTATATCCTTTCAGAGGCGTAACCAGAACGTTTACAGGTGTGCCCTCTTCTTGGTGACGTCCCTGCCTTTTGAGAAGAACCGTTAAATGTTTCAATGTTGTCTTCGAACGAACTGTAAACAATTATGAATATTGTTGTTGTGGCAGTTTCTTTTGATTGTCACCTCACCTGTCCCATCAGTGTTCCTTCAACCTTTATATTAATTCGCTTTTTGATTGTGTGACTTCAACTTTGTTTCTAGTCTATCTGTAAAAATTGTTTCAGTAAACTGACAAGAACCAACACTGGAGAAATCTTTCACTTTTGACTGTTTTTGCAAATATTTGTTTTGATAACTCGATCTTCCCCAAAAACTTGTCTGAATTTAATTTTCAGTTGAAACTGAAATACATTTTCTAATAACTGTACGATATAGCTGACGCAGTGGAGAACACTGACCACTTTTCTTTTTAAGCATGAAAGGTGAAATGATGTGTCATCACATGGGACGTCCCGAGTATACTTATGAATTAGTGACGCAGATTGATCAGGATATATATAGACATACTAGTTTCCAGATAGGTATCAATGAGAGACGTCTTATTATTTACTTAAAACAACTTAATGCAATCAAGATCATTTGTTTGAAACGAAACCTCGCGGAATCGTAATTAATCACGATTTTGACCGATCTTTGTATTTCACTTAACACTTGTCCCATCTGAATGGTTCATTAGGACTTTGATTATTAAAACCTAAAGCTTGGTTTTCACTAGTGACGCAAACACAAGCAAAAGCACAAGCAGGAAAAAAACACAAGCACAGGGATCAAAACGTTTTCAAATACATTTTAACCAAAAGAAAAACAAGCTGTTTATTGGCGATTGATAGATATGATTGTTAGATGTTATCTTAGATAGAGTGTATTTTTTTCAATTTGAATATTGTGAAGCGGTACATACACCCCCGTCAAAATCTAGATCAAACACACCCACCATCCGTTTCATTATAATATGATTTGTCATCTCTTAGGGAATCCGAATTTTAGGGTACGGTATTTTTTGTAAATAACATGAGTGATCCAGTTTCTGACGGGTGGGTTTCGCTGGTAAAAACCCTGACCCTATTGAAAAACATACTTCTTATCTATAACCCCTATCTTCCTGAAAAACGCGATCATTGCCAAATTGTATAGAGAACTGGCTTAAGCATATCTTAAACAATTTATCGACCTGAAATCGTTGATCATTAAAAAAATCTGTGACGGCAAATATCATTTTCATTGAAGTGATTGCTAATTATAACCAAAAATCGTGTTCAAAGTTAACGGCTTCATAACTTCAAATTTCTCAATTGAAATTTCTTTAAAATCACTGTGCAGTTAGGGAGTATGTTGAATATTACACTTCTGAATTTTGACATGATTCTATAGTAATGTTTTGAAAATAAATAAAAAAAAACTGTTTTCCAGGATTTTCTAATAATTTGCAAATCAATACCGATCGCCACAAAAGTCTCAAGATATCTTCCACAACTATTAAGCAACTGTATATCAAAATATTGTTAAGAAATAAGAAAAGCAAGATAGCTTTTTGCCGTTGTTTTCTTATGTCGGTAGGCCTTTTGAGAAACTGTCTCCAAATACCTTAAGATAGTAAAATCTCAAAAATTCATACCCAATTAATTCAAGACAAATCAGTAAAATGTAGATACCAAAAATGTCCTAAATAAAATAACTGATATCTTCTTTTTACTTTAAATCTTGCAGAAATATATATTTTAATATGAAACTACTCAAATTCCAATCAATTTCATATTTCTGGATATTTTAGGGACGATTGTTTTTCGATGACACCAAAGCAACCCACCAAAAGGATTATTCAAAATGACACAAATTGCTTGTTAAACAATAGAATTAGCATAAATTTGTTTCGGATTTATGCGTTTTAGTGTGGACGAAAGGCCTAACAGGATAAATAAAGTTGATTTTTCAAATTCATCCGGGTTAGTGCGACGTACCCTCAGAAATTTTATCTTGCGATTTAATTTAAGATTAATATAAAGCCGTATATATAAATATTGATTTTTGGTATGACAACTATGGAAAGTGTTTTTTTTTTGTACATTTGTTATTCACTCGTTTTTGGTATCATAAAACTCACTCGCTCGTTCTTTTTATTGATACTTCACAACTCGTGAATAAAAACCGTAGGCGCGCACTGTCCATGCGCGAAGTATTCTCTATTTATAAAATTATCCGGCAACGCCGGATTTCACGTCAGAAATATTAAAAGAACGGATGTTTTACCTCTCAAGGTCTAGTTAATTTTTCCAAACTATGATTTTTCTTACCAACATATTTCCCAATTCCAAAATATTTTCCGTAGAACACTGCTCATAAATGTGATTTTTTTTTCTGGGGAAAATACATAGAAAAAAGTCAAGGAAGCATAGTTATGATTATTAGAAGGGAATTTACAATTTTACTGAACATAATAAATAATTTTTTTCGTGCATTTTTTTTCTCGACAATTCGTACGTTGTTTTGCGCCTATTTTAATTAGCATTTATTGGGAAGAAAGTATTACGAGAAATATATTTTTTCACATGAATGAGTTGTCATGAAATTTCTACAGACGTTTAAAGGCATATTCTAAGAACAGTAGATGAAAGGTTTCTTGGAATAAAAATTATTAACAGATATTTGTACTGTATGTTGAAAGTTTGTATAGAACTGAGTTTTCTTCAGATGTTTCCAAACCTTAGCAGCAATTTCAGAGTCCACACAAGAAGAATGTCTAGTCTAGTTAATAAAAAACATAAAACTTTACAATATGCGGATTTTTTCAAGCCCGAAATTACAGGGAAAAAGTTATTTTATAGTGTGCATCAATAGACTTTAAAATATAAATGTATAACGAATAGAACGTTTAGTTGTACATTGCAACTAAAGTGTTGTGGTAAAATGATGTGATGTTATTTCGTTTCAGTTTCAATGCAGCTGTAACGAGCTCTGACTCAGGCGTCCATTGTTCAGTGACTAAAGTGACTCTTTGGGGGATCTCAAACTTCTCGAGTTTGGCTGAAAAAATAAAAAAACATATAAATTATATATAATAAGGTATCAACTCCTCACAGCGCGCTAAATATCTGGTCGAGTTTTAGACACCATCTGAAGAGTTGCTCATTTTTTTAGCTAGTGGGTATAATTTGATTTAAGATTTTTTTTTTTTTTTGGGGGGGGGGGGGGGGGCGTTAACGCGCGACCAGTAATTCTCCGATCGAAACGCAAATAACGTTGTTGTAAAAACCTGCGTCTGCGTTTTATAAGATTTTTATTGATTAGTAAAAAAGGGTCAAACAACGCAATTAGACATATATATATTTGGAACGAAGACATTGATCAAACAACGGTCATTGTTTTTAAGTACAATATTTCGTCTTCTGGCTTTTTAAAAGATGTACTATAAAATCCTATTAAACACGCTATCGGGAAAACGTTTTTTTAAATTGAAAATCATTTTTTTTTTTTGTTTATGTACAATAAGCAACTTTCAATCTTCTAGACGCTGTATAATTTAAAAAAACAAATCAGCCATCAGTCAAATATTCACCACGCTATGATAAGTTGAGCGAACAGTGGCAACGGCAATATTTAAATTTAAGAAAATTAAGATGATTGAACTTGTGATTTACAGGTGTACGGGTGCATGATTTTTTCATACAATTAAACATAATTCTAAATGAATTTGGTGATGGCAATCAGACAAATGAATCAATGAATGAGGACTTCCTGATAATTATCAGTGACGCTATGATGTGCAAGCTGTCTAATGGACAAATTGAACCAACGAAAAAAAAAAAAAAAAAAAGAATAGACAAATGAATGAATTTACAAAACTTGAATCAATGAGATAATGAATGACAACATTATTTGCTAAAAACTGCACATAAAAGAAGCAAAACATCAAAAACTATTTGTGATACCATTTGATCAGTACTCACCGGACTTTCCAACAGCCTGTAGTTCAGTCAGAACAGCTTTAGTGATTGCTGGATTACTACACAGTTGGTTCCAGTCCTCCGTGGGTATATTCATATTTGACGCGAGCTGTTTAAGTTGTTTAGCCCTGGGTACCACTAGGCAGACTGCATAAGTCTTCAGGCTGTCAGCATATACACAGACATTCTCGGCATACTGACTTTGGGCCAACGCAGCTTCAACCTTTCCTAGTGAGACATACTCCCCTGCTTGCAGCTTCACAAGATCCTTCTTGCGATCTAGAATTGGAAATAAATTTGATTACACTAAGATATTTATTGTATCAACACAATTTTAGTGAGAAGAAAAAAGATAAAGAAAAAACAGAAATGTTGAAAAAAACATCAAAAAATAAACAAACAAACAAACAAACACAGTCCACATCTAATAAACACAGAGCTAAAACATCAGCCTGTGAAATAAATACTATGACAGAGCTGAAAAGTGACAGTACAGTAAAACAAAGAAACAATGAAATAAACAAACAAACAATGGCGTAAGCAAAACAAAACAAAATGAAAAATTGACTACAATTCGCCCCTTGATTGGTGTACAACTGGTGTGGTGTCCCTGCTAAAAAGGTAAATCAAATGAAACAAAGGTACAGACACTGGTTCCATACCAATAATTCTGAGACATCCATCTTCTTGAAATTCTCCAATATCTCCCGTGTGAAACCATCTCTGTCCATTCCTGTCCACTTCAAAGTCTTCAGCTGTTTTCTTGGGGTTTTTGAAATAGCCTAAAGTGACATTGGGCCCTCCAATAACTACTTCTCCTCTGGAGTATGGCTTATCGCGAACAGTGTAACCACCTGATAAATTAAACAGAGTAGTCTTGGAATGCATGTTACTAAATTTGTGTCTTTGAACCTTATTTATTGATTACCTTCTTCCCAGCTGACAAGTTTGACTTCAGAGCAAGCAATTGGTGGACCAACACGCCCTGTTGTCATGTCCCATGCTGTACAAAGAAACAGACGTCTATATTTAGAGTAAATGAAATAAATAGACCACATAGAGGCACAAGAGAAGACAGAAGGAATAATAAGCAAATGTTCAGAGTGGCTCTAGGCATATACCCAGTGCTCTCTCATTTGTCAAGGTTCTTTGCATTTTCTCAGAAATGCCTCTATAACAAAAAGGGTGTATGATTTTGTGTTAGTGTGTTAGCACTTTTTTTGGTGCCTGTAATGATTAAACTACACTAAAATGAAGAAATACTATTAAATCAATTTTTGATCATCCTTTCTAAGTTTTATGAACATTGAACTTACTGTGACAAATAGTTCCTCCTCCACATGTTTCAGTCAGTCCATAACCTTGTCCAACAGGACAACAAAAACATACATTCATGAAGTACTGAGTATCAGATGATAATGGTGCTCCACCACTTAACATTTGACGTACACGACCACCAAGAAGATTACGAAGCTTGCCAAATATAAATCTACAAGAAATAAATGAACACTGAATAAACAAATAAATAAATGAACAAACAAATACATAAATCTACAGCCATTAATAAACTTGAGTAAACTTGATAACTTTAGTACAATCTTTTATGTAGTGGGATTTGTTTTTTGATTACATTAATATTCTACATTCGTTCCCAGTCCATTTTTGAATGAAGGAATGAATAAAAAACTGAATGCATGCATAATCTCCAATAACAGTAGTAGCCATGAAGATAACTATTTACCTATTGAGTAATGGAGCATCATAGCCTCGTTTAATTTGAGCAAGTTTGTAGTTATAAGCAAAAGTAAAGAATAGCTGAATTAGTCGAGGTCCATCTTTAACTTTTTCCATGACATTTTGTCTAATCCTGTCCATGATGACAGGGACAGCAGCCATAAGTGTTGGACGTAGTACTGTTAAATCTCCTTTACTGCCTTTCTTGATCTTTGATGACTGCAAAACACATTCAATACAATTATTTTGTATCATGCTATAATAAAACTAATATTTTACTGCTATCCACACCATCAAAAAATACCAAGAGATGAGAGGGCATTGTGCAGGACATTTTGCCAGGGTGTAAAATTAACACCAGGGCCCGGGTGTTCTGTGCCGGGATAGCACTATCCAGCAAATAAATCCCTATCTGCCGATAAATTCTAAAGAAATTCTTAGCAATTTTATCCAATCTATGTACAACCAGTGCCAGATGTGTAATGTTAATAACAAGAGAAGACCTCAAAACAAAGCAAGAGAATATGGGGGGGAAAAACAGTAAAGAGGTGAAGCGGAGATGTATTAATTTGAGTGTTTTTACCTGGTCAGATAGGGTGAGAGGAGTTGAATAACCAATTGATGCACCGTGAGCTAAGATTACATTTTCTGAAAATCAATCAATCAATCAATCAATCTTTATTGTTCACAAATTCAAATACAACATTTACAATGATTAATACAATTACAATATTACAATAAGAAATATCAGCAGTTTGCAGATAGCATTGTCTTAATCAAAGTTGAAATATAAGCAGTCAGCAAACAATTACAATTATGTATCCATGCAAAAGCCTGCAATTTATAACAGGTCCAATCATCTAGAAGCAATGGTCAATTTATTCAGAAGATCTTGATGAAATCAATATAATGACAAGATAAGTTAAGATAATTTTATTTAAACACAGATATAAACTCTTCAGTAATTTACAAAATAATAAAATGATACAGATTAATATAATATGTATATATATGATAATAAGTACATAAATTAATTAATTAATTAATTAACATGGAATTTATAGTGATTTAGCAAGATTTGATAGAACCTTTTCATTGATTGATATTCTAACAAAAGTAGTAAGTTTTATGTGTGTTTATAACATACCTGCTACAAGTTCAAGGACATGAGCAAGTGGCAGATATCCAACATAACTATCTTTTTCTCTGGAAACACAAACATTGACTATTAGATTGAAGTACTGTCAGTCATTGCCATATTATCACACTATAATCTTATCTGAATTGTTTATTCAATTATAAGCATCAAAACACTATTAGATCAACTTTGCATGATTGGGACACATATCATATTGTAACGTCTATAAAAACAACATTGACTGATATGCTGTATCATGATACTAGTACTGTAACTTTGTAACCGTGCCACTTCTCACTCATATAAAAACAACACTGTAACTTCATCATCACCGCCTACAAAATCACTCTTCATTGCCATCATAAGAATCTAATTAGAAAACAGTTCCAGATTTTAGCCCTAATTTCTAAGAACACACATGTATCATCTGCTAGATGAGTTGGAAACTGCTGTTCGTATCATAACTGTAATTTCTAAGAAAACATTCAAATCATTTACTGTGTTGTAGCTGTACTGCAACTGCAATGTTTCCCACTCATATGAAAACAACTCTCTCAATATCTCATCACTGTGTACTGTACTATTTAATCTCTCTCCACCATGACCAGCCACTCAAACTATTTTATACCTTCAGTGAAAATAAAAAAAGAACTATATTATTAATAGTTTAATGTTATGATCTACTTCAAAGAGCAAAATAAATATAACATGTACAAAAATAACGTGGTCCTCAACCATTTTACTCTGTACTGTCAAAGAGAACTGTGATATGGCAATACTCAATCTATCAGAAATATTTACTTTGTAATGAACTGAACTATTGAACTATTCGCCCAGCACTGCGTCAAATCTGTCACACTTTATTTATTTAAGTGGTATCATGTTGAATAATAATGTTAAATGATATTTGTTCACTTTTTTCCATCAACTTCCTGTCTGGAAATTACAATGACTTACGTGACAGTAGGTTGTACTCTAGCACCCATAGCAGCAGCAGCAGCCAACAGATTACTGTGTGATATAACAACGCCTTTAGGTAATCCTGTTGAACCACTAGTGTACATTATAACTGCTGTATCTTCTGGACGAGGACTGGCTTTATTTTGTACAACTGAAAAAACAAGTGATGAAGTTTGTATGTTTGTTATCAAAGTCTGAGACACTGTGTTTTGGTTTGTCAGGAAATTTGATGTAAATCATTTGAGTTTCTTTTGTTCTTGTATTTGATATAGTTCAAAACCATCTTCATGAAATATATAAAAGAGCAAGCACTACTTGAAATACCAACTAAAGTCAGATATGCAATGCCTGTGACAAAGAACTGCTTTTCTATTCAAAGCATTCATTGGCAAAATTAGTTTGCTAAAATTATTACACTTACACGTTCAATAACTCCTCACACTGTCAAAGATGACACAACATCCATTGATCAAATCATACATTTAATACAATATGAAAACCTCCTCACTCTAGCTGTCAACATAACATAACATCCATGGATCAAAGATGACATAACATCAATGGATCAAATCATACATTTAAAACAATATGAATACATACTATTCTCTGGTCTTGCTCCTAAATCTTCAACATCATTCATGGACACCATTTTGATTCCTCCAGGGAAATCAACTATCTTTGATTTACTGACTTCACCAATATATACAATGTATTTGACATTTGTTAATTTATGTGCAACAGTTGCCAGTTTAGGTAGCAGTTCAACATCTGTTACTATAAATTCAACTTCTGTTTCATTGATACCATGTGCTACAGCTTCGTCTCCCAGGGTAGCATAGATAGTAACAACTGAAAGGACAAGATATAGTATTTCCAAAATGTTCTCTTACTAATTTATTTGGAACAGTTACTAATTCACACAACTTGTTCATACAGTCATTAACAATAATATAAGATTGTGTAAAAAATGCCATTAAGTCAGTAAACAGCAGAGAAGAAGACTTTGTGTTGTCAGTAAATTTTCTTGCACTGTTTCCATGGTAACCAAACATCAGTCATCAGATGCATCTCATATCCATTTTAAAGCATTTTACCTTCTGAATCGTGTTCATTTAAGTCGAATGAATTTAAATTATGTTAATATGTACAAGCAATAAATAATAAGGTATTCACAATTCATTCATTATTTTGGGCATCATCAAGAATTGATAAAACAGATTGAGGCGCTTCTGCTTTATTATTCAATAACCTATCTATTTATTCATTATCTTTTTTTCACATACCTGGGAATGAGTTAGCAAAACAGCTTTGTAAAGCAATCATCCATTCTGCTCGAGTTTCTGCAAATATCACAATATTTTCCTTCCGTCTTTGTCCAAGTGCAGTCAACCCATTGCCTAAGTTTCTTGCTCTTGTATCAACTTGAGCAAATGTCAACCAATTGTATTCTCCTCTTATTTGTTTTTTGAAAACTCTGCCATTTGACTGTGTCTCTGACACTTCTTGAAGTATTTCTCTAGTTCCAAGACATTTACGAAAAGCGTACAGTTGAACAGCTCTCCTGAAAAAGTAAATGTTGAAAACTTTAGTTTTATTCAGTTTCAATAAATAATTTGCTAGTGGATAAACATACATAAAATAAATGACAGTACAACAATAATGAAATAGCAAACTGCACTACATATTACAGCCTTGTTCTAAAGTAGGGGTGGTTAGAATATCCTTACATGCTTCTATTTTTAAAGGATTTACATAATTATCATAATAAAATAATAATCCAGAATTAAAAAAAAAGAATATCAACAACAAAGAACAATGTTTAAAAAATTCAGCATTACAAAAAAAAAAAAAAAAAAAAAAAATGTACAAAGAAGACAAAACATTATAGGGCAAAGTCCACAAGTCCATATACAAATACTAACTAATGAACCATTAATCACACCATTGTTTGGAATGAGGTATTTACATGCACCTTGCTTGTAATTAAAGCTACAAACAAGAAAAAATCAGACATTGTGGAAGATATTTAACAGACATTATCAAATGTTCAGTAAAGCTGGCTAATGGCCAGGACATACAACCTTGCCTGTGCTGATATTTAGAGACACACGTGATTTAATCTAGTTAAAGCTAAAGCTGATTCTCTGCCAAAAAAAACACGTACATCCTACTTGAAAATAGTGTTATCTAACTCCTACTATAATTCTATTGCCCCTTTTCACAATTTTACCACCACCTATTGTTACTATCATAATGAACTGACATCATGATATTAACTTCATCTATTAAATTTATTAATAACTCAAGGCCCTAGAACAATACAAAACACAACCATGAATGCACCTTTAAATCCTGATACATAATTTTTTTCTGATTTGCACACTTGAAATATCTTGGCCAAATTTGATTTAATTTGAATTTTTAATCCCAAATAGATTTATTGCAATGGACATTTCATAAGTAATATAAAATATTTTAGTTTGTTTTTTATAAAGTTTAAAACTCTTCTTATAAAATTCATGAATAATTAATGAACCCGGAACAATAGAAAATCACTACCATGAAGGCATCTGTATATTTTATACAGAAATCGTCCTGATTTGCATAAGGTTTAGCTTGAAATATCTCGGCCAAATTAAATCTAATTTCAAAAACATTACTCTAGAATAGCTGCATTAATCTAGACATTTTATAAGTAATATACAATATGAGCGTCTGATCTGTATGGAATATAAAATGTCTCGTCTTCGCTCATATTGTAAACATTACATATAAACATCTTCCGTTCATATTCATTAGAATATGACTATTAGACATAACTTCCACCACTCCATCATCATCTTCATTGTGAAACTCATACCCTTCACTACTGTATTATTGCTATCATTCATACTTCTAACAACTTAGTGATTTCAAACAGTTGTCAGTGATGTCACCACTATCTGTACACCATGATCAACAACTGATACGGTATCCGGTCATCTCGCCCACAAGTCAAGTCGCCCAGACCTTTATTTACAAAGTCGCCCATGTATAAAATCATACAAATACAATCTCGCCCATAGTCACAGTCACTTTGTCAAAGTCTTTGTGTAAAAGAATATAAATGAATGTTTCAACTTCATGCTTATAATTACGATAGCGAAAAACAAGTTAACTTTCGTAATTTCCCTCATCGAATCACAAAGTGTTAATTGACAAAGCGTTTTCTTGCCTACTTTGAACTCAAATGATTTTCTCTTCAAAATTATCCGATTCATTACTTATGATACTGACTTGTGTCTTTAATATTGAAAAGGCTACACTTATAATTCTTTTTGTAGCAAGATTCTGAAGAAAAAATAAAGAAAATGCAAAAAAAAATCAGTCATCACGAGTTATCAACTTCTTGAAACAAAGCGTTTCTTTAACTTATGGGAAAAATACAACAACCGCGAGAAAACATCGATGCAGCTCTTAAAATCAATGTCACGATTAAACGGACCTTCAAGGCAGGAATAGTTAAAGAATTGAAAGTAGTTTTCCTTTTGTAATTTTGTTAGTCATAGCTCGGTTTTTAAATAGTCTAGATTGCAATTGTAAATATGATATTTGTTTTATTTTAATAAAAAGAAGGAAAATGAAACTAATATATGATGATGTGTTATTCTTGTTGCGAATTAGATCAATTGAAATTAGAGTTCATTTGTTGGTCAGGATGCAAGCATGTTAATTAATTGTTGCAAAATGATAAAACTAAAAAATCACTATTAGAATTTACCGTCCAATATGCAAATTTAGAAGCATTCAAATGGCTTCTTGCAAGTTTCGTCAAATTTGCAAATTTGCGTCTCGTTTGTTTGTTTCCACTCAAAATCTCGCTAGAAAGAGCTTTCAAAAATATTTTGGGTTTGAATGTTTTATAATACTGTATTACTTTTTTTTCGGCAGCTTTTGGATAGAATTATCGGCTTGAGTTCAAAGCCGCTAAATTGAGTAAAAACGACTTTGCAACTTGATGAAAGGACTTTATATCGCGTTTTTGTTAGTATTCAAAAAATCGCTAGAAATAACATGAATCGAAAATAATCTTATGTCTAAACACGATCAATAGACGTTTTTGAAAGTAATGTTTATCTGAACAATAATATTACACAGTGAAACATTTACTGACGAACATGAAATGACAGCTTCGGTAAAAATAATACGATCGATCATGTCAACTCATAAAAACAAAACAGAAAATAAACCGTTTTTTTAAAACATTATTGAATATTTTTAACGTTCAAATTGTATTTTTGAAATTTAGTCTACATGATGGGCGAGTTGGTATCAGGCAGTTTCCGTGATATTTTTTTATGGGCGACTTTGTCTGGGCGAGTTGACCTGTGGGCGAGTTCACTGTAATTCACTGATACCATCAAGTCCTGCCTTTAGTTATCATCATTTTCATCATAATCATCATCATTTCTGACATCGCCATATATATATATATATATATATATATATATATATATATATATATATATATATATATATATATATATATATATATATATACACAGCTATTCTCCAAAAGGTTGTCCAGTTGAAATACTGATTTGGTGAATAACAATGTCATTTGCATATTTCAAGTTTTCAGTTTTCTTGTTTTAAATACAAAGTTGCACATATTATATATAGTTAGATAGTTTATTATAATTTATTATTATTTATTATTATTTATTATGTGATGAAGTTATTTTGTACTATTTGAGATGAGATGAGATGTACAAATGACTTTGCTGTTTGCTAAATCAGTATTTTAACTGGACAACCATTTCAAGAATAGCTGTATATGTCATAACTAAGTAAACTTAACAAGCACAAGGTGACTGAAATCATGAGCCTGGGGGTCATCTGCAGGGAGCCTGTATAAAGTTATCCACTGTTAAAAATTATCCACTTCATAGAATATATTTTGAATTTAACCGGCTTCTGGACAATAAGAATATTTACTGGGCAAATCCTTTAACCCTTTCACCAATCATCTAATGTTGTAATCCTCTCCCAGAACGTGGTAAAACCAGCAAAGGAAAAATATCACTTTTTATCAAGTCCATTTTTTGTGTTAAAAAAATAAAATTAATTATAAATGGGACAATTCCTGTATGTATTGAACAACTATCATGTGCACTTGCTAAATAAGATAACTCATATACTACCATAAATCCCATTGTAGAGAGAGAATAACTAGTTATATTCGCCACAGTGTATTCCCTGAAAACAGGGAAAGTTTGTCCCAAATGCAGTTACATTATCCCTGTTTTCAGGGATAGAGTGGTGAAAGGGTTAAAGTAGATCGATATGCTAAATTTATATGTGGTAGACATAAAGAAGATTGTTACAAAAATCTTTCCAACACAATAATTATAATTACTCTTTCTCATTCTGCTCTTGCTTTCATTGCATTCAAACACTGTACTGCAATACTCATGAAAGCAGTATGAAAACAAGTATATTGTTTGATAAGTAAAAATGCATTTATTGTCATAGCTTTGCCAAGAAATCATTTCATAATGCTATGTCATTTTATAAAAGCTATTAAAAACCTATGAAAACTATATGAAATACCTATGTGTCCTGGTTGTCATGGAAAGGTTTTGTAGAAAATAGTATAAGATATATACATCACGAATCATGTCAACAATATTGTCAAGTTAATACAATATATATATATAGTAAACAAACGAAATTTACGTAATGGAGAGTAAAGTCCATTCATGGATGAATGAAGACACTCGACCTATGATCACTAGCAAATATGAAGAGACATCCAATCAACACTTGTACAAAGTAACTTCAAGGCTTGTATATTGACAACATATTTTACTACGTTCAAAACGTGAGTGTCAAAGGGCAAAGTCCTAGTCCAAATTTTGTGACTCGTACCCACTTTGCTACACAGTAAAACAAAGAATTTGTTTTAACTAAAATAGTAAAATAGTGTTTTAATTAAAATAGCAATGATTTTGATACAAATTTTAAAATCTAGGAAATGCTGCTTTTTCTCTGGTTTGAAGTCGTTTTAAATGAGAAAGTCCCGAGTTTTTATTGTGTAGAACTCTATCTTTGACAATTAAATATAGTACAAATGCTGCAGTTTGTACATTGAACGATACCAGCAAATGCCAGTAGCATTTATATAAACACAAACAAACAGAATATAAGGTGGGACGAGGCGGACCCTAGCTAAAAACTAGCAATGAAATGAACAAATTATCACCTATTGCACTGCGCGCATAATATCGCTTTCATTCAAAATAAACATTTTTCTATATGTTAAAAATATTCTATTTAAAATATTTATTTTAATTTCTAAAATTTTCAAACTATATGGATGAGTTTTAACGGAGTTTATTCACGTGTGAATCGACAGAGTATACACTTCTAAAGCGAGTGAGTAGTCACGAGTTCATTCATTAATTCAAATTCGTTTCTAAGTTATTTCCTTACCTAAATAGTTGATCCATGGTAGTTATTCCTTTATACATCGTAGTTACTAAAGCGTCAAAGTGTTCTACATCTCTGTAAGGAGCTCCCGGTACCGGGCTTGTTGGTTTGGCTTGGATTTTCTGCCTTCGCACAAGCCTCTGTCTTCCTGTCAAGTAATACCAAGGGATGAAGCTAACTACACCCCAAAACCAACCGGCTACGTTTAAACTGAAAAGAAACACACTTTCAACGAGGGTACGCTCCATTACAGCGGTGTAGTTTCTTCTCTTCAGGCGTGCTTTCCCAGTATTGGTACACGTCTTTTATGGATAAGAAAACGGTGCAAAGTCCACGCCAGTTGTCCCTCGTCAACTTGCTCACTACACTACACTGGAACCTGCGCGCGCACAATCATAATACATGTGCGCGCTTACAAATTTGTTTACAAAATGCAAATAACGGTTCGAAAATATTTTTTTGGGATTGTATGATCCTGCAATATCATTTTAACACGTTAAAAGTTGTTTTTTTTGGGAGGGAGAAATAACCCCAACAACACATCGTGTGAGTTATAATCTAACCTTACGTAATTCGGCGGATTTATCCTGACGTCAACCACTTTAGTTACCCGAGTTGCAATTATTATTGTACAATTTTCCACATGAAATTATTACAACATTAGAGATAATCACATTCACATTAAACATTAAATTAATTAATTGAAAATTGAATCATTTCACATTAGTAATAGAAATATCTATTTTAGTGCCTTTCAGTAATTTTGACCTTGTGTTCAATCTAAACTTGACTCAACTTCGTGCACAAGGTGTTAAATATTGATGATGCAGGAACTGAAATAAAAACAAACTAAATACCAACAAATTGTAGCTATTTAGTAACTAGAGCCTGCAGGTTTCCATATAATCGCTCACGATCGCCGGATCGCTGAAAGGTCCTGAAAATGATGCCAGCGATCGTCAGCGATCATGGAAACACTCCTGCGATCGTGAGCGATTATATGGAAACCAGGCTTCAGTATTTAGTTTAGGCTTTAGTATCAGTTATTCCTAGTTTTCCACACGTGTTATATATATATAATTTATATATAAATATTTTTAAATTATTATTCTTTTTCAATGTTACAGTTTTGACCTTGTCAATCAAACCTCGAACTGATATAGACTTTCGTCTGGATCTGGCCCGCCTACCAGTAAGTAATATGGACAAAAACTCATCTAAAATGATCGGATATTGAAACTTTATGTCCCTCAGTTTGAATCATGAATTGTTGCTTGTTGTTTCGGTGCAATTTTATAAGGATATACGAGGTTGATCAACTGATTGCAATATTTGGTGCTTGGTCAGCGCAAACCTGACAACCATGTGTAAACATACACAGATATCAGTTAAAAATTGATTCTACAAGATCGGTCATGCAACGGAAATATGAACTGCCACCCCTTTCAATTCCCAGTATATATAGCAGAATAAGATGTTAACATAAACAAAAACGAGAAAACGAGAGAAAACGCAAAACGAGAGCGCTCGGTTTCTGTCACGGTCAATCAAGGTCACAAAGCTGAATCTATTCCCACTTCCGGTTTTACTATCACTCGATTGGCATACTCTTGCATACGCCATGCTAATAATGAATTATATGTGATCTTTCTTAAAAGGAAGTGAATTCCTTTTAGGAAGTGGTGCGCACTCCTGCACCCCTCCAGTCCCCTAGATCCGCCACAGCCGTTATCTTCAGAGCGGCCTTGTCGAGTGCCCCGTACCAATCCAGGAGTCTACCTCGTGAGTAATCTACGCTGAGACAATTCTTTTTCTATGTTGTCAATAAAGTCAATAACTGAGTGTGAAGTATTTTATTTTATTGTTATATATTTCCTGAGTACAATATCTTGTCAATGAATGACATTATCATGAGTATTTTCATTTCCTAAAATATTTATTGCAATTTATTCCCTTACACGGAGTATTTTATAGCGTCCACGATAACTGCTCACCACATGCCCGTTATTAAACAGGATATAATCTTATCGGATATACATGTTTCAGCCTTTTTGGCGATAGATGCCACGTGTGAGTGTAGCTATCGCACAAAACAGCCAATAGTAATAGTCATTCTCACAGAACTCTTAATTTATCACCCTTTATGTTCATTTTACTTCTGCAAATCCTTCACAACCGTTCACTGGATTGGTACCAAACAAATTATTATCCAATAAAATCCGTATCAATGCCTTTTCTCATTGGGTTTTCAGCATCCACATCCGTAGTCTTCGCTTTCGCGTGGTTTTGTGCCTTCTACTAAAGGAGGAACGTGAATGACGTCATTGCCGGCGTCTAAGTCCCAGTCCTCTGGTAGGTGGTATTTCTCGGACGGCAGTTCTGAAGCTACTTTCCTGTAAAGCTAAATACAAGAGTACACTATCTTTTAATATGAACACGCGAGACTAAATGAAAGAAGAGAAATAAATTTAAGGAAGGGGAAAGAAGGGATGGAAGATAGGAAACATGGAATTTAAGACTAAGGAAAGAACACACAGCGACAAAGACCGGATGGACGAAAGGGAGGAAGGTAGGTGAGAAGGAAGGCCGGTAGTAAAAGGCTAACAAATGATAGATAAATTATAAATGGTAGTAAAGATGGAAGAAAATAAAACTCGAGTAAGAAAATGACAGAAATAAAGGACGGGTGGAAGAAAGGAAGCAACATAGTTAGGAAGGATAGAAGTAAAAAAACAGTAACGATAGATAGGAGGAAAGATAAAAAAACCTGGTATCGGGAAAGAGGGAAACAACTAGCCAGACCCATGTCTAGCCTGAACTAAACCCTTCGGGAAGAAAGGGAGCATTAAGGACCAAAACGCAAAAATCTGACCACACCTACAAAATGCTGCAAGAAAATAGGGAAAGTTTTTATAAAATTCATAGCCCCGATCACATATCTCAAGTCGTTTATTAAAACAAATGAAAATAATCGGTCACACGTCTACGAATCAATGTTTTTTAAACAAATTAGCATTTTTTATTGAAATAATACCACCATAAATGATAGAGAGCGTTGACCTATTACGCATTTCAAATATTGCCAGTGTTACTGAAGTTACATTCAAAGTTGTCATACGTTATAAATTCCATAGCTGGGGCCATAAATGTGCACTCTATGACGAATAAATTTGAAAACGCAATTTCATATATCAGGTTCGGCCTACTGTCCATACTAATCCGCAAGAATCACAAGCAATGTTGTGCAAAATCTATTAATACCCCTGAAGTGTGATGACGTTTTATCCCCGTCTCTATACCATAATAGTATTTAAAATCCTTTCATATTCAAATTTTGTATCCCCTTGAGAATACAGGAACAATAGTCATAATTAGTGAACAAAAGCAATGTGAAAAGGATTCTGGTCTAGAGACGGGGGTAAAACGTCATCACGCCTGGCGCTTACTAAAATTGTGTTCGACGGGCAAATTTACCCGCCTTTATGTAGACACGGCCTAAAATAGACTTTGAAAAGATAGCATAACGCAGTTTGGACTATAGTTCTAGCCGAGGCAAAAGTGAAATAGGTCTAGGAACATTCTCACATACATTCCGACACTTAACTTATTCATCGTGGTCTCTATCATCATAACATCATTTCATCATCGTCTTCATCACTACATCCATTATTACATCATTTCATCATCGTCTCCGTCATCAATTGAAATGAAAAAATTATTCTGCATGCTTGACAGTTTCAAATTAGAAGTACGAGAATTTGTGCAAATACTGAATTCCTAGATAACGAATCTATCAAGTCACGTACAAACACATATATAATTCACTAACGTAATTATAGGACTAACTACACTTTCGACAACAGAAAAACAGTTTTCCCGTGATCCAGGGCACGTGAAGTAACTAACAGATGCTCTGGACCACAAGGATGACAGGTTCAGCCCTCTGGTACTTTTTTACCACTTCATTCTTGCAATAAGATAAAAAACAAAGTTTTCTTATGGTATATATTACTTATTTTTTACCAACAAATAACGTTGCAAAAATGTAAAAAAAAAAAAAAAAAAAACACACACACAATCAAAAGTTACACAAAGCCATGTCCTACATAAAATGCTCTTCAAATAATAGAAGCTCCTATTAAAATCATTTCATGATTGCAAATTGATCATGCTTTGAGGTTTTTTGTTGTTATTCATAATAC
The DNA here is from genome assembly GCA_918843875.1 of Diadumene lineata. Classification (NCBI taxonomy): domain Eukaryota; kingdom Metazoa; phylum Cnidaria; class Anthozoa; order Actiniaria; family Diadumenidae; genus Diadumene; species Diadumene lineata. The sequence continues at coordinate 18,398,045 of OU974069.1, read as the reverse complement.
CTTTGCGTTAGAATGCTAAATACAATTAACACTGTTACGACAGAAACCTTGTGTTTTGCAAGTGCACGAGATTCAATTTCTTTGAATTTACACTTTAACCGTGAACACTTTGGCTTTTTAAAGAAATAAGTCTTTATTTGATCATTCTGTGGATTGGAGTTCAATCCCAAGCCGGCTAAGTAAGTAATACAAAAACCTTCATCTTGGCGCAAAACATTGTTTCTGTTCAAGTTTAGTGACAAAGTTTCTCGTTTTTTATCGCACATGATCAACATATAACGCAACAAAACTATTTGTTGCAAGTTTGACAATGCATGCTGATTGGTTTATTTGCTACATGAGTGTATCCAATATAACCGTGTAATAACAACAATTCAATTCACGGTTACACTCATGTAGCAGATGAACTAATCAGCATGCAAGATTTGTCCAACTTGCAACAAATGATTTTGTTGCGTGCAAGCTCATCGTATGCAATGAAAAAACTAGAAACATTGAAGCTAGACTTGAACAGAAACAATGTTGCGTGCCGAGTTGAGGGGTTTAAAGCAGTAAAAAGCTTGAACAATAAAATAAAGAAATAAAAGAAGATAAAGGAAAAAAGGATCAAGTGTTCTGACTGTAAGTGACATGGACTGGACCGATCAATAGCAATGGTCTTCAGGGGTATTACAGGTGCATAACTGAAAAACTAAACCTTGGCTGAACAGGGATTAGCAGTGGACAACCAACAACGCTAACAGCCTGATATGTCAAACAAGGCTGGTGCTGATCAGTTGAACAGTCATCTGATGTATCAAGCTTTAAGGTCTCTATTGCAACAGTGCTAATTCCATTAGCTTTATACATATAGTGATCTAGCTATGTGTGGTAATCTAGCTAATGATATATCTGCCTCAACAGAAACAGCCACCTGTCTGTTGGGGTGGCTCCTGGGGTGTATCTTTAAGTTTAACCTCAATCAAATCCTCTTTGTTTGGCTTGTCTGTTGTACTCTCCATGCCGGGTAATGCTGCGGCCACTCTCCTGAAAAGCTACACACAAACAAAAACAAAAACCCTACATCAGAGATGCCAAACAACTAGATTACGTACAGCATGCATAATTGGCAAATTATGGATTACAAGCTATTTACATCATGCATATTTCAGCTATATTCCCATATTATCATTTTCATCTCAATTAGAAATTATAAGCTGTAATAACTAAAGTAAAAATAACCATTAGTATTACTCTTTTACTGTTAGAAGTTAACTGGACAGTCAAGATTATTGGTATAACATTGAAAAAGATGAAAAAGTGTATAAGTGAATATTGAGGACATATTCAATCAATGTAGTATCAGGTAACATGCCAAGATTTTTTTTGAAAAGTATGGTAAGTTCAAATTCTTCAAAAGACTTCAATGTCTTCACTCAGTTAATGCTTTCATTCGCTCAGTTATTAACATTGTTCTTCATTCCCATAATACAACAATACACTCTTTTCAAATCCTTAATTCTTCCATTGTTTGTTTACAGCCAAATTAGTAATATCCTCATCTGCTGCCTCATAACTTTGATTTGATTTCATCCTTTTTGTGCCATTAATCAATAATTTTAGGGATGACGTTTACTTCAAATTGACCAATCAGTCATGGAAAGCTCTGTTCTATGAATTTGATTGACAGTCCAGAAAAGACCAATTGATGATGATGATGATTAGCTTTATTTGAGTCTCAATAACTTGTAGCATGGCACAAGTGCCTTTAATACTTATTGGGGAGACTATCAAAACAAACTTTTTGACATGGCATGCCTGGATACAACTTTGGCTGGAGTTACTCTTATTAACCACACTAACAAACACTTTCATAACAAAATAACAAAATCCTCTAACATTTCTGATGCCAGTAAAATAACATAATATAACTATTGTCGTAAATGATGCTGGAAGCAACTTAATGCAAACAAATAAAGGAAGCATTAATTGGACATTAGTTTAAATAGCTTTTTGTTTTGAAAAGTAGTTGTTTGTGTCAGAACTCAACTTTGAAGAAAATACCTTTAGCATCATTTTAGATGCCAAAAAATACTTATGGAAATACCAGTCAAATTTACATGGAATAGAGGGAATTACCAAATTGTAACAAATTTGTAAAAATTAGTGGAAAAAAAAAACATTTAGTAACTAACTCTAAAAAAGATATGAACATTTTTGCAATTGAAAGACAATACTCAAAATCTGAGACAAATTCAGTAATATGGGATAAAAAAAATCTTTGGTATAAAGACTTTCTAGTTTCTGATACAGAATTCACCCTGTCTTGTTCTAAGTTTACTTAGAAATATCTTGGATAATAATGTCAATAGTTTACATTTTTTTAGTTTTTTTCCTAGACTTCTGTTTAGCTTGAACAGAACTGATAGTTTTTATGTTAATGCTTTTTAAACTGACTATTGAAAGAATTGAGGAAATACTTGTATCACAGTTATTAATATTATTTTGCATTTTATATGGCATGTTAAAGTTTTAAAGCACATTCAAATGTGAGAAAGTTTTATTATTTAAATGGAATTAAAACCACCTTTAAAGCTACCAATTTAACTTTCAACAAAAATGGCATCTCTGATTTAACAGAACTCAAAGAAAACCAATACTGAAAAAAATGTAAAATACACACAACATGTAAACACAATCAAAATAAAGTAATCAAACACTGAACAATCATGCAAACACTCCATTCAGATCCATCCCTACACTGTCTTGTCTTTCTGAAGAACAGAACTTCCAACTGGTTCCAGGTGATCTTGCTGAATACTATCAGCCAATCAGATTGCAACTTGATTTCTACATTAATAATCAATCCCAAATTTGTAAGGATCCAACATGGCGGATTTTGTGAAGATTATTCAGCGAAGACAAAAATGAGATTAGGAAGACCACTATATAGAGAAAACGACAATTAACCTCTTCCAATGTATTCTTACTTAATTATTCTTCATGGTTTTCAAGAGTTTCTTTCTTGGGAAGGACTTGCATTTGAAGCAAAATTAAATCCAAAATGAATGACCTTGATCGTTTTTGAATTGTGAATTTGAGCATGCAGTGGTTGATGGGATTGATTGTTAACTTATGCATTGCGTGCATTCCGAGATCACCTGGTTACTATAGTTACCTACAGTGTCATCTAAGCTGTACATAACATATACCTGGGTTTGTGCTACAATTTCACCACAAACTGCAATTGCTAACCAAAGAGACTGTACATTTTTTCATTGCTTCAAATCATTACTAATAATGATCGAAGAGCTAAAAAACATAAATATCAGATTTTTTTTATTACATAATCTTTTGTTTGAAATTAATTTGAAATGAGAACTGGCCAAGCCTGCACTAAATTCAAGGAGTATTCCAAGTGTTTTTGGTATTATATGTATTTTAAAGGGCCTTTCAAGTACCCAGGGCTTTTTCAATGATTTTAACAAGTAGCGCAAACCCAGGCATACACACAACGTCTGGTGTACAGAATAGTGAGAGAATTCTACACAACAAATGCTTGAGAAATATAATAATAGTTGGAAGTAAAGAAAGTCAGTCCATGATTGACTGAATCATTCATTCATTATTCTATTTCATTAAAATCATTGTGTTTTTAGACGAAAATTAGGTTTAAATAAAATATTTAATAAATTTAAAGTAATGCTTCTTGGAGTGTAAGATATCTAATACTTTTGTATTTAAGATTTTATGAGAGTATGCACTTTTTGAAAGTGCTACATGTATGCTTCAGATTGGTTTATGTTTATAAGCATTAGATCAACAATAGTTTTGATGGTTCAATATTGCACTTTATGCTGATACATGTAAAAGTGAGCTTTACTTCTGTGATTTTATTTTACCATAATTGCTTAATATGTGCAGTGCCACATCAATGTGTTTGCATGCTTACAGCAGGAATCATTTATGCATTATTACCATATACCGTATATTAAATAAATGGTCCAGAATAAGTACTGCTGCATTCAGTGTTAAAATATTAATGAGAGAAATATCCCCAAATAAGGATCATGCCAATATAATGAGAATCAAAAATAGTAAATTGTAGTAAAATAGTAATCTTTAAAATAAATATGATAATAAACATGATAGGTTAAGATAACATTGTTATCTTTGTAAACTATTGTTACATTAGTTAAGTATGAATTGTTGACATTCATTATTGAATTATCATAACAACCACAAGTTAGTACATTAATATACTATGCATATAATGAGAAAACATGCCGAAAAGTTATGCAAACACTGTAGATACATTAGGAAAAAGATTGTTTAATTTACACTCATTTGCATTAAGTTTCTGCAATCACAAACTTTCAGTAAACAGTAAGATATGATTAAAATATGATTACGGTAGCTCTCATCTGATGCTTATTTGACCAAGCTCATTTTTAGTGGCGTTTAATATACATAAGAAAAAGCCATACATGACAAGATAGAAAAATTGAGCATTAAGTCACACTTAGGCATTGCTCAATTGAAAGGTTCAAAGCGAAAACGGCCTAAGTGCTCTTTTGGATAATTTTTTCGAATTTTCGAATTTTCACCAAATCAATCTAAAAAAGGCATCTGATGATCTAATTTGGTCTAAAAACAAACATTTTCTATTTTTTTCCGAAGAAATTGTCCGAAAAAGGACATTTTTGGCGATTTTAGAGATTTTTTGATTCATACAAACCTTAAGCTCGTCCAGGGTAGTTTCTTTTTGGCTTCGATCAAGACTCCTGTGTTTTTGTTTTACTGGGGAGGCATGAAACTGGTTAACATGTTTAACACGTTTGAAACAGGTTTTCAGTCTAATCAGAACTTTGACGAATAGACCAGTTTCAAGTTCTTCATTGCTCAGGCTAAGCCTCAATTTTAGGTAAATTAACAAAAGAGTCAAGACAAAACTATTGGTATTTATATTGTTTTTGGATTGGTGTATTCCCACGGGATGTACCTCGTACAAAAGAATATATCACATACTATCGAGGCTTAGCCTGAGCAATGAAGAACATGAAACTGGACTATTTGCATCATTCGTGATTTCGTCGTTGTTTTTTGCTATTAATTTGCCTCTAAACGCTTCTGGAACAGCATCATTAAGCTTTCTAGTTGTGATGAGTCTACTGTTTGAAAGAAATCAAGCTGGTGAGATGATTTCGAGTAAAAATTAGTGTTTTTTTCGCACTCGTGAATCTTGGCGACCGTTGAAGAAATCATCACTTAAAGACTGTTTTAGAGGCAAATGCTCGGACTGCCACGGCTATTTTTGTAAGTTTTGGCGATCAAAGAGCACAACAAGCCTGAAAATTCGGCAGAATTCCGAGGTAGCGTTAGACTTATAAAAAAAACTTGAAATGGAGGGAGGCTATGACGGCTGCCGAAAATTTGGTTGATTTCCCAGAATGCATTGCAGTGGTATTTTTGTCAAAACACGTGTAGTTCGAAATAGGCATGTTCGTAGTGATTTAGCGGTGTAAGTAGAATGAAGTAAAACTTGAAAAACTTGCATAAGATTAGAAAAAGGACTGAATTTTCTTAGGATATTAAACTTTTGGCTCGAAGGCCAAGTTTTTAGCCAAAACATACATATATATTAATAGGTTTATTCGTCCCCATGAACACTGATGTCGAGATTAGTAAATAGCGCTTATTAAACAAAAAAAAACAAAAAAAAACAAAAAAAAAAATAGAATTAGCATAAAATAACACTATTTAGTGATATTTATTTAGTGCGCGCACTCTAAGATTTGTACTTATGCATATTCACTCGGGTATTTTTATCGTCCTATACAAATTTGTGCTTTTCACGCAAGAGTGAACAGTTGTCAAGCAAAGCGAAAGCGTAACTACGGGCCGAATTTCACCTTTTTCGGACAATTTCTTCGGAAAAAAATAGAAGATGTTTGTTTTTAGACCAAATTAGATCATCAGATGCCTTTTTTAGATTGATTTGGTGAAAATTCGAAAATTCGAAAAAATTATCCAAAAGAGCACTTAGGCCGTTTTCGCTTTGAACTCTTCAATTATTTCTGTGAAGTTCCAATGGGAATAAACATTTATTGCTAGAAAGCAACATATCTACATGATAACTCTCTTACATCAAAAGCAAGAGTGACCTTCAGTTTAATATATTATAGACAGATAGGAGTTGCATTGCTTTAGGCAATAATTAGTCATAAAACAACAAACCTAGTTTTTATCTTACCTGTTTGACATTATATCCTGCTTTTGCACTAGTTTCAATAAACATTACATTTAATTCTTTGGCTTTTCGTTCTCCTTCTTCTGTTGTAACTTGTCTGGAAGATAAAATGTAACAACAGTGACGATGATGGTAGTTATGATTGAATGGTTGTCAATTATTTACAGTAGTGGTGTAGTGAAATTATTATGTCTTTTGCACTCTACCAACTGAGCAAACTATTATCTTCTGTAGATTCTATTAGATACAGGCGTCTTTTGATCATAAAAAAGTATCCATATAAGCTACTGACCTTTTATCTGAAAGATCTGTTTTATTACCAACTAACATTATAATAACATCATTTCCTCTTTCTGTTCGTACATCGTCTATCCATTTTGAGGTTTGTTGAAATGAATTATAATCTAAATAAGAACACACAAATTAAATGTCAAGATCAAAGAAATATTTCATTTGTCAAACAATGTAACAATTAAGCTAATCACTCAATTAGTCAAGCAATCATCACTCAATTAGTTCAACAAATAATCAATCAATCAATTAATCAGTCAGTTCATCAATCAGTTCAATCAATCAATCAATCAATCAATCAATCAATCAATTCATCAATTTGTTTCAATAGAACGTCTAATAATAGCTTTGGACTTACTAGTTATGTCATATACTACTACAGCTACACTTGAGTCTCTGATATAACTGGGTATTAAACTACGAAAACGCTCCTGCCCAGCTGTGTCCCACAACTGCAATCTGACCTTAAACATTAAGCATTTCACAAAGGTTAACACAAGTCACAATTGTATTATATAATGTGCAAGTATTTCTTTCAACATAAAACTTACAGTTCTATCTTCCAAGTACATTGTCTTAGACAAAAAGTCAATTCCAATAGTTGCCTAGAACAAGATAAATCAACATGTTAAAAAAATATATTAATTTGAATGTTGACGAACAGTTTGCATTGTCAATAAAGCAATCAAAGAATCTAGTGCATGTCATCACTGCTCAACCACAATGCGACTACTTGTTACATCTCGGTTTTGTGTTCAGGTAGAGTAATAGGGACAAAATGTCACTAATGTAGCTAGTATTTGTTAGTAATTACTTTGATTTTATTATACTGTTTGATAGAGTTGTATGTGTAATCATTATGATACTTAGAATTATCCAATCATTTTGTTGGCTGTCTACAGACAAGACTTCAAGTCTCATTGTGACCTTGGTTAATAATAGTCTCAACATTACCAAGGTCTATGCTAGAAAATTCTGTGCTTTGACCAGACAATAATCAGATCATAGGTCAGCTGGCCACTACATGTTGTAGACTAGAAGTAATATGGCAATGATTGATATAGACCTATATGTAAACTATATGTACATCGATGTACATTTTGGAAGAATGAACAAAGTTATTACAAAGAATTCATCTAATAACTACCGTAAGAAAATTTGATCATCTATCAGAAGCCCGGGATCTCTATTTTATTTCCATAAGGAAAGAAGTGAGGGGTGTATTAGAGAGGTGTTTTTATTTCAGTATTGTGCACACAAAAATTTGACGACAACTGAACATAACAACTATTGAAACATTCTATAACAGATAAAAATGTTCAACAAATGGTAACAAAGAATTCAGAAATGACCAGAAAAATTTTCGATGTTCAACGTCTTTGAGAGTTCTTACAGAGTGCTTTGCATTGTCAGAGGGTATCTATTATTAAGAGGTATTAATTCAAGTAGTGCTTAATACCTTTTTGAAACAACAGAGATCTTTATTGGATATGGAGCATTTATTAACATATAGATATTTTAGATACATGATATTGAAATGATTGTTTCCAGTCATAAAACAAGAATTGATGTACTTTGTACAGCTTGGATATCATTATTTGCAAAAGACTGTGAACCAAAAAATGACATTTAATAATAAACCGTTGAATATATTATAACGTTCGATACAAAAGCATAAACAATTCGAGAAATATACGTTCTGAACTGTAACAGCAACAATTGACAACTCACTATTAAAACAATATTCCTTTATTGCAAGTAAATAATTTTCTTTGAAATGTTTGTAGTAAATATGGTACGATTAGACAAGCAAGTGATAAATAATTGATTAATACAAATATATACAATATTTTGGAGACTCGCATCACATTTAGAACAAATCCAATGATTCATTTAGGCTACGATAGATGGACTTGGATTTAGAGTAGCACATCAATGCACGATACAGATCAAAATATGTGTAAATCATTGTTTAAGGTCGCTTCATGTTTATATCAGCATAAACTAAAAGATCAACTTTTTAGTGCACTAAAATTCCATCGAATCTAACAAACAATTTGGGAATTAATTCATCCTCTTACCTGATAAGTATTATCAAAGCTGTCGTACATAAACCTAGTGATGAGAGACGTTTTTCCAACTGTTGACGAAAGTCAAGAGATAGGTATTAGAGGCGTAAAGAAGAGAGAATCACAACACAACAACCTTCGGTCACTCCTGTCCGCCATTTTGGACTCACCGCTTTGCTCTCCCAAAAACACCAGTTTGAATTTTCTTAGCGGATTTCCAAAGTCCGAAGACATCTTCAACTAAAACAGCTATCGTAACAATCTTAAGTCATAAAAAATGCTATGTTTTAAGCATAAAAACACGATTTTTCTTGAGAAACCGGCCAAATATCTAGCCACGTCAAAAACGATGGCTCAATCTGAGATTGCGCAGTACGGTCCAACTTGCTTGACGTCACTTGTTTCTGGAAGTTGTACCGGAGCAAGTTGGAAAGACAGAAATATATTTTTGTGAACAAGAATTTATTCTTTTTTTTTATCATGTTAATCCTTGTACTTCGACAGAAAATGTTTTGACAACAAATAAAAAAGAGAAAAAAGGAAAATAAAGAATTATATTAGAGAAAAGAAATATAAACGTCATAGAAAATGATAGATTCAGTAATATTGGCTACGCGGAATTTTTGAAACAGGTACCAAAGATCTATGGGTGTGGCAATACATGATTTGTACCCCTAAAGTGTGCAGGTAAAATAGAAACAATTAGATGTGATGGTTGTAAAATCGAGACCTTGCTTTTGAACATCCTTGGTCAATAACCTATAAGGTACTGATCAGAGTCTGAAAACGTCTATTAATAAAAGAGACCCTTAAAGGGTACCAGATCTCCGGTATTGATCTCCAATGTATGGGTAAATATAAGGAACTATGAATGATCGAAACAGAATGGAATTATCCAAAGGGAAAAGTAACGGGGATGGCATGGAAGTGGAGTTTTATAAGATAGAAGACAAAAACACCTTTCAAATCTAAGCAGATCTACCTGCTCATGTCAGGGGCTGGGTGGTACGAAACATGGATACTGCACGCTTTCCAACAGCTAAATAACTATCCAGCAGACATAAATTTTAAAGAAATCCTAAGGAATATGAAAATAAATGGTAATAAATTGAAAATATGGGCTATAAATTTCAAGAGAAGAAAAAGGAAGAGAAAATGAAGCAAGAGATAAATGAGGATAAACGGTCGGGGATACATGAAAAACTTGGGAAGCCACGCTCTTTTGAAAAACGTTTGGTGGTATCTTTTTATAGGGTTTAGAGGTATTTTTGAAAATTTCCGACAAGCATCTCCCATTGTTTAGCCCCGGAGTCCCCCCCCCCCCCCCCAGGCAGAACAGGAGAGAAAGAAGAACACATACAGCGTTATTTCATAATACACTTTATTGAATTTGATGTACAATTTATCTGCAGTCTATATGCATATAACAAAAACTATGGCAGAGGAACAGATGCTTGGCATTTGTAATGTCCTTCTTCATCAGAACTTGACATTAATGAAAGATGAATTTCTTTAAGTTGATATGTACCAAAGTCAAAGTCTTTATATAGCTGCAAAGAATTGTATTACATATAAAAGTCAAGCAAATATACATACATGACTCTCATCTTAATGTGTGCAATAAAGAGTGTAAATATCACTATTGGGTGGAAATTCTGAAACATGGAAATATGGCTGGGAATATTGCTGCCTTTTGGGGGAGTTTAAATTGGCCTTTCCAGCACTTCTTAATAATAATAATATAAAGTTATTTATATAGCACATAATATTAAAGTGCTCTATGCGCTTGTGGAAAAAGGAAAGGGCCAATTATTACACAGTCAAAATACTGTAAATTTGTTCAAGCAACAAAACTTCATTCGGATTTTCCAAGCAGAAATAGCACCTACTAGATAGATACTAGATAGATTGTTTTGAGCAACTGATGCTTTGACAGACCTGCTACTATCAAAATTGTTTTGGTTTTTTTAAACTTTGTTTCACATGTCTTATTATTTATGCATTCAAAATGTTACCAACCTCAACTAAATCTGTTGCATCAAATGCATATTTTTTCTTTGAAGGAATGGGCCCTCTTGGTTTTTTATCAGAGGACTGTCCAAATTTCAATAGCTGATATTCCTCGTGGTATCCACTGTTCATAAGTGTTGCATGCAGTTTGACTCTATCATATTCTCCTGCCATGAGGCCACGGTCAACAAACTTTTTCATTAGAGAATTTGCAAAGTTCTGGAGTCTGTGGATTAAATGCATGATAGAGACAGAAATAAAGCTGTCAGCCATTCAAAACGGTGAGTATCCATGACTTGAGGGGTTAATTTCCTGCAGTACACAGGAGTGATGAATTAGAAAAGGTCCAAGTTATGAATCTTTTATGATTCATCAACTTCATTTAGTTTAAGGATTTCTCGATCTGCTCCTGATGTTAAACATAGACTACACTAAGTTCAAAAATTGTTGGGACATTGTGATTTATTGACATGATTGTGAAACCTTGTCATTCTCTATCATTTTTTTAATCTCTATTCTACTGCAGGTTCATTTCATTCCAACTATGACCAATCATATTCTACTGCAGTTTCATTTCATTCCAACATTATGACCAATCATATTCTACTGCAGTTTCATTTCATTCCAACATTATGACCAATCATACCAACATTGATACAGATGAGGGGGGCTGTTCAATGAATATCCCAACTAATTTTGAACTTAGTATACCTCAGGGGGGATCCACAAATTTTGAAAGGGGGGGGGTGCACTACTAATAAAAAAATAGTGATTATCAATCAAAAAATAAGAAGTATCATTAATCTATTTAAAAAATCAGGTCTTCCCAAATGGGGAGGGGTCAACATCCCCCCCCCCTCCCTGGCCCCTGCCCTGGATCCACTTGTGTACCTAGAGGATATTGACAAAAAACATGTTAAACATATATTTGCGTCAATCACCAAATTAATATGGTTTGTATGTATGATAGCTTTCACTATTTTAATGCGTTTTGAACTGGTTCTTCTGCTCTGCGGTTCCATAAGTTTTGTGTTTCAGTAATGCTAAGTTCACCCCATATATCTCTTGAAACAAGATACAGAACAAACACTATTTTTGTTGGTTTTCCAAGAATATTCAAGGTATTGTCATTCACGGATACCATAACTCAGTGAATACCATAGTCAATGACTTTATTACCCAAAACAAAATATACCTTTGAGTCCCATCTGTTTCAATGACCTTTGCATACAGGATAGTGACACAGGTTGGGTCATCATTCATGTATTCTACGCCTTGTAACTTTACAGACAAAGGTTTATCATCCAGACAGTCCCTAAAGAAAAATTGAAACATTGTTGACTTTTACAACTGAGAGCCAAAGGCCAGTCAGATGATCATTTTATTCTCAGTAACCAAAATTATAGTGAATCACAAAGTTTGGTAAACCAAATCAAAAGTAATTAAAAAATTGACAAATTAAAATAATAATCAGATTCAGATTTTACTTGATAAATATCAAACTTGAATATTTTGTAAAGCTTGAAAAATGTTTTCAAAATTCTTGTTTCTTCACACACAAATTTGCAAACCTGAGATATTCAACTTAGACTTTTCTTCAGGGCTCTAAAACAGTAGTATAAGGGAATAAAAAAACCCTGTAGGATGCGCTCAGAGATATCTTGAATTAATGGAGGGTTCAGAAAACAGGGATTTGGATAGACAGGCAAAATAAAAGTAAATAATAAAAGGTCCAGTATAGAGGGGTTTCACTGTATCTTACCGGACTAATTCTTTATAACAACTTTGCAAAAATTCAGCTGCTTTACTCTTGAATGAAAAAGAAAATAAACAATTTCATTATTTTTCCAATTTTGGCAGTCATAACTAATCAGGGGCATCCTTGGTCTTTTCATGATTCATGATCAGACATTTTATCTGTTTGTAACCCGATAATTTAAAGAATAATTCCTCATGATTCATGATTGGCATCCATCCCATGATTTGTGAAAGATGAACTTAATGTTGGATAATCATGAATATGAGACCATTCCATGATTTAACAAATTTACCATCAATGATTTCCCCTGTCCTGTGGAAAGGCTGAACACCACAAATTGCTATAAATTAATGCCATTATTTTTAGTCTTTTTCAATGTGATTTCTCAAGTTGGCTTGAGAAAGCGGAGACTAAATTGAAATAATTTTATGACACTCTTTTTTGTATATACTAATCCTTAGTTAATCCATAAAAAGTGCTAGAGGTTTATTGACAAAAACAAAGATTCAAAGAGACTGTAATTAGAATTGATAATACAGACAAATCAGCATCATGGTCACCATCATGATCACAATCACCAAAATTTGTGTCAGTATGAAGAGGTGAAAACTAGTAAGAAATACTAGATAGGACTGCATTGGTGTTTCTAGAGAAACAGTAACTTATTATCACATTTACAACTGTTTCTTTAGTGTCATTATCATTAATACCCCACCACTTCATCATCAGTCAGAAGTCGCAGAACACCAACTGTCAGGTGAAGTCGTTCTGGTGCCTGAAATATACTTGGATGGATTCCTTTTCCCTAATAAAGAAACAAAATAATGATAGTGCACCTCAATATCATATGATATATTGATTTATTATTACCATGGCACAAGGGAAATTAGTGATTAAATTTCCCCAAATGGCAAGGGAAATTTTGTTGAAGTCCTAAGGGCACAACCCAAGGGACTTTAACAAACTTTCCTGAGGTATACAGTTACATATAAACCTCCAATGTCTAGCAAGTTTTGAAGTTATCATTGTTAGTTCTTAGTAGTTATATTGCCATGTGCTATCTCACTCTATCATAGAGGTGTTCCAGAACTTAGATTGAGTAAAACTTTGTTGGCAAACCAACCAATGATGAGTCACATTATCAGGCTTCTTGTAGCCAGACAAACACAATAAATATAGTGAAATAGAAATGAGTTAAAAACTTGATGTCTTTCAAATCTTTTGAACTAGTTGTATAAATATGTATATTATATATTTTTGTGTTTGCATAATAAATAATGATACAGCAATACTTCATGTTTATAAACAAACAAATTGTTATGCTAATGTGCCAACCAGAACTACAATAAGCTCCATTGGTGATTATAAGATGCTATAAAAGAATATATATATATATATATTATATATTTTATCAACTGAAAGTAGTTCATGGCTATAAAACTACAAATGACCAAAATCGTTCTTAATATTTCATTTTTTTAATGTTACAGTAAGCTCCTCCACATGAAATTGATTCACAGTTCAGAGATGGTAAAAATGCAAAACATGGTCAAACAAAGACTTGAAATGCCAGGCCATGATATAAGTGTTTGGCTGTAAGATGAATGACTTGTTACCAGAACTACTGAAAGATTTGTTTTATATAAATTACAATAAAAATGTTTCACTTGACTAACAGTTTTACCTCTCCTAGTTGTTGCAGAACACTCTCTTGAAATTCTGCTACCTTTTTAGCAAGTCCATCAAAGTACAATGGAAAACATATAAAATCTGTAGGGGAAACCTTTTGTCTAGCTGATTCAGCTATAACAGTAACTCTACTTCTTGCTGACAGCACTCCTGCCTTATGAGGCCCAGTGATCACTTATGAGAGAAATGGCATTTAATTAGAATTCATAAGATTTAGCAAAGTCAGACTTAAAGAAAGGATGCACTGATGCACACCAACATAAGAAGCATGACACTGTACATTGCACCATGGCTGACTCTGTAACACTTTGTTCTTCCAGAAAACATCCATTCCCCCAACAAAAATGATTTTTTTCCCTAAATGTAAAATCCCTCCCTCCTCAACCCCTAGAAAGAGAATTTCAAAATTTGAGGCATACAATTGCAGGAGGATAATTGGAGGATATTTTCTGGAACTACATATAAAAATAATATCAAATACACTGGAAAAAAAATAACAAACAAAAAAACAAGTGTATTTATTTACCTGATTTTGCAATATCCAAATAACTAAACATGGAAAAAAGGCATTTTAAAAATCTCTGATAAAATGCAATTTTTTCATGTTTAGTTATTTGGATATTGCAATAAACACACTTTTTTCCAGTGATCATAAAGCCAACTACTGATCACCCTTAGGGATACCCCCTTAGGTACCCACACCTGTGGCTGATCTATGAAAGGGGTGCGGGGTGTGTGCATGCACCCCCCTCCTGAAAGGATTTTTAGTCCTTGTTTCTCAAATATATCTTTTTCAGAATAACCTCATATTTCAAGGTTACTGGACAGTGCACCCCCTCCTGGAGATGATGCACCTGTCCTGAAAACAATTCTGAATACACCCTTACACCTTGTGAGGGTGCACCACTGTGCCCCCCAGGAGAAAAGAATAACCTCACCTATACTTCCTTCTTGATCTACTCCTGGCACAGAGATACGAGTGTTTGTGTCTCCTTCAATACGCCTCCTTGATTCTCCTCCTTTACCAACCACAAACTTAAACAGTGCACTAGGAATGTCATTTAATGTAGTGATAAAACCTCTGGGTGTTTCATATACCAGACCTTCACAGACTTCATCTTCATACATTGTGTCTTCTGTTTAAAAGAACAAAAACCAAAACTATTTGATCCATACCTATACTAGCTTGGTTTTATTAGCCTGTGTTGCAACTGGTATTTTCTTTTGTTTATACCCCCTGCCATGCTTTTATTGAACTAAATGTCGATTGGCTGATGTCTTTACAGAGTTCAAAAGGTTTGCGTTAAATCTTCTTCAGCGAAAGTGAAACGTTTTGCTGGGATCAATAGAGGCTCTCTTCTCACGAGTCTGTTATTTGCTTGGAACAGGGCTGGTATTTCTGAATCAAGTTTGGCAAAATATTTCATTTTTTTCTATCAAGAAGCATGTGTAATATTACAAGCAACAAAGCAATTCTTGACAACTGAGAAGACTGGGAAAAGCATTTAGAGCCAATCAGATTACATGTAATCAGAACGCGTACCAGAATTCTGGCACAGTGGAACACAATATTGTGCGCTGTTTCGCAGATGGTTGACAATTTTTCCAGATGCAATGCAGGCTAGGTGTTATTGATTGATATCAATCTAATCAATTGATGAAAATGATATTAACCCTTTCGCCAATCATCTACTGTTGTAATCCTCTCCCAGAACGTGGGAAAACCAGCAAAGGAAAAATATCACTTTTTATCAAGTCCATTTTTTGTGTTAAAAAAAATAAAATTAATATTAAATGAGACAATTCCTGTGTGTATTGAACAACTATCATGTGCACTTGCTAAAAAAGATAACTCATATACTACCATAAATCCCATTGCAGACAGAATAACTAGTTATATTCGCCACAGTGTATTCCCTGAAAACAGGGAAAGTTTGTCCCAAATGCAGTTACATTATCCCTGTTTTCAGGGATAGAGCGGTGAAAGGGTTAAATCGATATTACTTGATATCAACCAATATCAATCGATTTTAATTGTTTGCAAATTTATTAACAATTCATGAGTTGAATTGGTTTGTGAAGTAGTTGGCATCAATTTTCAATGTCAACTGACATCATTGTTTTTATTTTACATGTGTGTATGATTAAACAAGGAAAGAATATTCTATCACATTTAGTACATGGTTTGGACTCCCATCAGAATAGTTGGAATTCTTCAAATTAATTGACGCTAAAAGCCCGGGGGGGGGGGGGGGGGGGGTACTACCCTATATCGACTATACGGGATGATCCGCTTAACAGGGTATGGTTTTTCGACCTTGGTGTCATGAACAGGGTATCCAATTCTACTTTATTTCCGATTTAATCCAAACTTTCTGTCATACTCAGGGCCCAAAAAATGAGAGAAATTATTTTGCACTCAGGAAATCGGCAGGAATAAGCCCGGGGGAGGGGGGGGTACTCCCTTCAGATCTGGGTAGGGGTGTTCCGCTGGGATCTTGTAGGGGTTATCCTGTTTATGACAAAAAATACCTAACTTCCATACCCTGTTTATGACAAATTACAATTGTTTACAAACATTATATGGTTTGTATAAATATATCAATTCAGACACACGTGCTGCTCTCATCTTTTTTTAAAGTCAACGATCTTATTCCTGCCGATTCCCTGAATGCAAAATAATTTCTCTCATTTTTTGGGCCCCGAGTATGACAGGAAGTTTGGATTAAATCGGAAATAGAGTAGAATTGGATACCCTGTTCATGACATCAAGGTCGAAAAACCATACCCTGTTCAGCGGATCATCCCCGTATAGTCGATATAGGATAGTACCCCCCCCCCCCCCCCCCCCCCCCGGGGGAATAAGATCGTTGATTTTAAAAAAAGATAAGAGCAGCACGTGTGTCTGAATTGATATCTTTATACAAATCATATAATGTTCGTAAACAATTGTAATTTGTCATAAACAGGGTATGAAAGTTAGGTATTTTTTGTCATAAACAGGGTAACCCCCACAAGATCCCAGCGGAACACCCCTACCCAGATCTGAAGGGGTTAAAAGGTACCAAAGTTCTATCCATTAGAGCATGGCAATACATGATTTTTACCCCTAAAAGTACGGCGATTATCCCTAACCTTCCGATATATGGCAGTTGTTCTCTGGCAAACTTACCACAAAATATCAGCGATTTGATTTGGATTTGGCTTAGATTTCACTTTGAAAGACACTGCCTCGCTTCCAAGATATTGTATTTATATAACAAAACTTTTGATTCGTCGACACAAGCGACTTTAGAACAATCAAATACACTGTAATAACGTGGGCCGATCAAACCGGCCCTTGGCAAGACTAGGTACGTTCCGTGGGCCGATTTAATCGGCCCTTGGCAAGAATAGGGTTAAGAAAGAAATTATAGTATAATAAACTAACCTTGCTCTTGATAAGGGTCGTTCAAGCTTGTATCAAAACTATTCCTCTCGAATGGTAGTTTTCTATAACATCGACCATTTATCCAAACAACAGGTGGTCGTAAGACGTCCATAAGTAATAATGTATTTCCAACTCAATATGAACAAATCTCCATATCCGATCTGTCCGCCATATAACTTTGTCCACAAAAACAAATAGAAAGGACTGGAACAGATACACAGGCAACCCACCTCTGTGGATGAAACCTGCCGTACGCAGATGTCATCTGGCTCGGCCAGAAGAGAGGAAATTGTAAATGAGAAATATTGACAAATAACGAAAGAACTCTTTGAAAACGACGAATGTAACAATAGATGCTATAATTATGGCAATAAGTGACTGGGTATTCTAAATATAGCGGAAAAAAATTGTCGCTCTATCAAGGGGACGGCCCGTGGGACGGCCAGGCGATCTGCATCATGGCATCGTCATTTTACTACGACTTTCAGCATTCTATGCGAATTGTCGTTCATATTCTAAGAAGCCTAATAATTAAGCAAAGCATTCTGATAGTGGTAGTCATAGTCTACTAACTATGGTGGTAGTATATGACGCCACAATACAAACCGCCTATTTCCCTTTCCGACGAATTCAAAAAGTTAAAATTTAAGAGTTAAAATTTTACTCAAATTAAGATATCCCCAAACAAGAAAAGAGCTTACCACTTTTAGTATTTATATCAACATGTTTCAGTGTGAATATGTACTGAGTGGCAATTTTTTAAAAGTCGCAAAAACAACAAAGAATGTAAGGGGTTTGTAGACAGTGTCCCCAAATTCAGTTCCCCAAAACCATAATTTTGAGGATTTCTTTAAAACCTACAAATTAGTCAGTATTTATTTAAACTTTCTGAAACTTTAATTTTAGTGCGATCTTTTATTTGGTGAGATTTTTTTGATTAGATAAATATTTCTAAAATCGTCTCCAGTCCCTTTTCGAATTCCGGAAAGGCGAATTGCACTGACATTTTCATTATTTTCATCCCGGGTTGGGACCCGACCCCGGTGAAATAATCTACGGGGGGTCTGAAATGACATATGACCAAATCAGTGTGCATTTTTAAATCTCTTTAATTCATAGTGTATATTCTTTATAGTGTTTTAGTAACATTTTACAATAATAATTCACAGTTAATGAACAAATCAATAAGCTCTAGGAGATTCGTACAAATCAAATGACATTGTTGCTACATCTACTCCACGAGTCTATAAAGGAGTTGCAACAACGATTTACTATGCCTTATCAGGTATTTCGGAAATAATTGCACCGAATGAAACGCTTAGAATGATCGTAACATAAAAAGATAAAACCTTGCTTCATATACTATGTATCTCTAGTGATGTATTACATAAAAGTTTTGCATAACTGACGATTCATGAAAGACTTCCTGATCATTCCTGATCAACGTAGTTTGTGGTTATTAAACAACTGTGTTTTACGGGTGTTAGAAATAAAAACATGAAACGAGCCATTAACTGTAAAAAAAAAACACGACAAGCGCATTTGGGATTGCATTAAAACAACGAATGAGATTCATTCTTCGCAAAATTTGTCAGCAATGCAAAAAAAGTCATGTAATAGCTTAGTATTGTTAGCTTACAGTATCAAATGATAACAAACATGTTTGTACAGATTGCCCGAGTCGCCTTTCATACCAATGTTTGCACTGACAAGCCACTGGGAATATTAGAGGCAATTACAAACAGACTTTTATACACCGGAGAAAAGACTGAAGTGTTACAGCACAAAAGTTCAAAAGACCAGTGGTAGTTTTCTCGCACCTTTCTACGTCTACTTGTAACGGACATTAGTGTAAATATTGCGTTGATACGCTGAAATCTAGACATAGAACTATGCGAATATATCAGAACAGGTCATATTTTATCGCGTTGTAATGCTAGACTTTACGCATAGTTTATAAGTCGAACCTTAGACGTGTGCTTTCATGGCAAATGAGATGATAATGAGCACAAAAAAGATGAAAATAATTTGCATCAAAGTCGGCACATGTGAGATTCAACTATGCCTAATATTTGCTAAACCATGGGTACCAGAGGACCGAGAGCGGTCGAACCTCTGGTACCAACGGGATTCCTACTGCGGTGCTACCTTCAACAATTATCACAACCGTTGAAGACTCACCCATATTATCTGTAAAACGACTTAATATAATATATAATAAACTATGATATTGATTAACTTAATTGTGACCAACTTCTTCTCATACTATGCAATCCCTTGAAACTAAACTAACTAATAAATATTTAACGAAGAACAAAACAGGCGAAATTAGCCATTCAATGTACAAGATGTTTTAGGTAGCCTTTCCAGTTTTCTTTTCATTGTTGGAATCATTTGAAATGCCTTAGCCTGAAACACAAAATGGGCCTCGGTACGAAATAATCGTAATATATGTTCCCAACCGGATATATGTTCCCACGCCTGTTGCACCTGATAAATGGACTTGAAATGGAAATCGACTCCACAGATTGATTCTTCATGGCTTGGTCATTTACAGCGAAAGGATTTAAATGAAATGGAACTTTATATTTCGCTATGAGAAAAGGAAAAAAATAACCTAACTTATTTGATGTCGTCACAATTGCAGAAGTGACGTCATATATGTAGAAGACTGAGCTCTGCCCGCGATGACCTCACGGAATCGTCACAACATTGTGACGTTAATCATGACGTCAGCAATACCGGGCTACGAAAAACGGAACAGTTTTCATGACAAAAAAGTACAGAAAAACGAAAAGATATATCGGTCTGCTATGCTTTAGCAGTTGTTACATTTACAGCAAAATTACAAGAGACTATACACCAATGTACCAGTTCGTCTCACTCGTAGAACACGTCACGTAATACGTCACGTAATACACCCAAGATAATGGGTGACACTGAAAGTCATGTGAATGTGTGACAGCTGATACGGCTGATACATAAGTAATCTATCTTGCAATAAAACTACAATTCACAATCAATAATGCAAAATTGACTAATTTTAGTTTTGAGCTAAGTCTGTCAGCCTGGTTAGGCTTGCAGTACTATTTGAAGAAGGCTGTTTTGATGCTACCACGTGATATGAGTGTGTGAAGTAGATCAGACATGGCCAGAGCTATGTCTCACTTCACGCATCTGCAGTTTCAGTCAGGTCTGTTCCCTTAAGACGCAGCCGTGCGAAGTCTTCGAATATTAGATCATCATTGTTATCATCATGAGAACGATCTGGGCCGCTGAGAATAAAAAAAAAACAATATTATATCAACACGAGTATGATGATGTTGATTATATTAATGTTGTTGATGATATAAGTGATGCTACGGTTGATGGTAATGATAATAATAATAATAATGAATTCAATGATTGTTGACAGTGATAACAATCATGGGGGGACCACCTATAGATATTGTTCCTTTTGTCATTTACATATACCAACTTTTCAATTTTCTTGTTTTAAATACAAAGCTGCACATATTACACAGTTACATAGTTTATCTTAATTGTATATGATAAAGTTATCTTGTACATTTTTACTTTTCTTGAAAATTAAAAATCATGAGATATGCAAATGACTTGGCTATTCGCTAAACCAGTTTTTCACCAACTACGTCAAGAATAGCTGTATGTATATGTCTGAAAACTACTAACTTTGTGAAAAAAGAGCAATAGACAACCAGCACTTACTCTGTATCAAAGTCGATCAAGTTATGATCGACAGCAGCCTTAGCTTCGGGATTATCTTCTCCATCAACTACAAACAAACAAGACACATTAATACAATTGAAATACAATATCCTACACACCAGAAACTGTGGTGAAGTCTCCTCGCGTATAAAAAAGGTTTGCAATAGAAACGAACGAATATAGATTCACAAGGAAGTAAAAGAACCATAAACGAATGATTATCGATTAGTTACATACCAGGAGTAGAAGGAGGCTTGGCTGGTGTAGAGGGTGGCGTGGGGTCTTCCAGTGGTTTAGGATGTGTGAGCATGAATGGTAACTCAACTGTCAAGTCCCTGTGCAGCAAATGAATAAATAAACAAATAATAAAAACAATACAAACAAACTGAAAAACAAACGAACACACAAACAAATAACGTAATACACAAACAAACGAGCAAACCTAAACAGATAGAGAAACAAACAAACAAACGAGCCAACCAAGCAAACAAACTAACAAAGCAAAAATAAACGAAGAAACAAACAAACTACTGACGCAGACAGACATAAATAAAAATAATGAATAATAAATACTCACCCTCCATAAGCTACAATAATTCTAACTTTGACTTTGTATTGTACAATTATTCCAAGATTCTCCTTTGGTATGTTAGGATCCAGCCTATAAATACACAAGACAAACATAAGCACAAGGGTTATACTAACCTAGCAAGACTATACTGCCCATGCTACGATTCTAGACTGATTCCATAAGTCGGTCCCAGTCGCTCTCCGTCAGTCATTTTAGGGTCTAGTTGAGCGATCTACCAAATACAAAAAACTAAAGACTTATGGAATTACATTACATTACATGCAAGTATCAAGAATATATCTAGAATTATTCAAATATTCACTCAGTTGTTCACGGGCAGAATATATCTAGAATTATTCAAATATTCAAATATTCACTCAGTTGTTCACGGGCAGACGTGCTGATTTCAATGCAACTAACTCTAATCTTGTTTGTGTTCAGTAATATCACATTAATTTTTTGCATTTAGTTTGACACATGTGAAATTTGACTGATTAAAAGACCTAATTCATTGACTATTTAATTCATTAAATCGTTCGTTAAATTGTTTTATTTATTTACAGATAATTATTTTTTTTTATCATATCCTTTTCATTCATACCTCTTTGGTTCGTTCATTCATCAATACATTTGATCATATTCCAAATGCGAAAATGTGCCATATGAATATAAAATATTAATATTGCTATTATTTCATACGTTGTCGATGAGGCCAAGTTTGTGTCTTCATGTTTTAGTTTCCCGTCTAAAGCAAGCCCTCTCTTATCCTAGAAAGAAGAAAAAAAACTGTATCAAAACAAGGTAAATATATTCCTTTCGCATCAGTTTTCATGCAATCCAATGTGCCTATAGGATATTAGACAGGCGAAATTAATATCGATGAAAACAGGTGTAACGCACCACGAGCGCTAACTCAATGCACAAGTCAAAAAATTCTTTTGAATCACCTTTGGAGGATCTATGCGTCCGTGTGCTCAATGCGCAGCAGTTTCCCAAAACAATCGGATCGCGCGCGATTTATTACGTCATTAATGGAATAGGCAAAACGGACACAGCTAAACGCACACCGAGCTAAAAAAAGAACGTCGATCAGAAACCATAGCACACAAATCAATTACATTATAACATGTATGCGTAAAAAATACGTTAAGCCATTACAAAGTGGCGCAATAGCACCTCAAAAAGGTCTTACAAGACGTATATCTCGAATGGTAGATAGCGCATTACGACAACAAGAATGCTGCACAAGCACATCATCCTTAAAACAAAAACGTTACACGTGACAAGGCATTAACAAGTGAGGCACTGGCAGTCATTAAAAATATATGATAGAATCGGTGCTAAACTTGATAACACTGTGACAAGGCATTAACAAGTGAGGCACTGTCAGTCTGAAAATGTATGATAGAATCGGTGCTAGACTTGTCAACACTGTGACAGGCGCTTATGTTATGGCGCACAGGCGCTAATTTTATGGCGCAGAGGCGCTAGTTTATGGCGCACAGGAGCCAATTTTATGACGCGCGGCCACCAATTTTACGGCGCACAGGCGCTATTTTATGGCCCATATGTTCCAATTTTATGGCGCACAGGCGCTTATGTTATGCCGCACAGGCGCTAATTTTATGGCGCAGAGGCGCTCATGTTATGATGCACAGGCGCTAATTTTATAGCCAACAGGCACTAATTTTATGTCGCAGAGGCGCTAGTTTATGGCGCACAGGCGCTAGTTTATGGCGCACAGTCGCCAATTTTATGACGCGCGGCCGCCAATTTTACGGCGCACAGGCGCTATTTTATGGCCCATATGTTTCAATGTTATGGCGCACAGGCGCTATCTTATGGCCCATATGTTTCAATGTTATGGCGCACAGGCGCTATCTTATGGCCCATATGTTCCAATTTTATGGCGCACAGGCGCTTATGTTATGGCGCACAGGCGCTAATTTTATGGCGCAGAGGCACTAATGTTATAATGCACAGGCGCTAATTTTATAGCCAACAGGCACTAATTTTATGGCGCAGAGGCGCTTGTTTATGGTGCAGAAAAGCTTTTATACATTTATTTTATAAAACTAATAAAATATAATCAATAAACACTTTAACAAATTATCGATTTTTGTTTAACGATTGTTTCGGTCATTTTGTAATTCATTCATGTTTCTTAACATAAAATAAACCATCACTTACTCTGTTGTCGTCAAGCAGTGGAGTCAAGTAATAAACTTTAGATAAAGTACCACTTTGACCTACAGGAAACCCATCCCTGTAACAATAAATCAAACATTTAATTTCGGTAGATAAGCTATATTACTAAGCAAAACGTAATTAAAACTCACTCTGACTCCAGGACAGCTACTGGACATTTATACTGAGCAGTAGAAAACAGACAAATATCTGCAAACTGGCGAACTGAAAAAAAACAACAATAACAATCACAGTTGTGAAGTAAAGGGGTAAATTACACACAGTATAGTGATCATAGCTTATATTACTCCGACGAAGGACTAACGTCCGAAACGTCAGTACCGCCATCATCACTATACGGTGTCAAATTTATCTATATATCTGGGGGAACTCGGAGCGGAACAGGGCGGGGATGCTCATCAGAATTTTTGAAAAAGACCCCTAAAAGGTACCAACTCAAATACAAACAATTGGATATATTGATCGTAAAATCGAGACCTTGTTTTTGAATATCCGTGAATACCCTCACAGAAACCAACTTAAATTCTGAAAACCTCTAAGAGATCCTAAAGGTACCAGATCTCCGGTTTTGACCCTAGAAGGTACGGCGATCATCTCCACCCTCTGATATATGGGAGTTCAATCATCCCCAGGGTTTTTGAATTCCTTTAATGGGACAATGGGACATCCCCCTCATATCTCGTTTTTTTTTTCACCTGTTATTTTAACTTTTTTGCACGTCTTGGATGAACGATTGGACAAGTGGATATTGACTGCTATTGTTTCTCCATGATAGTATAACTACAAATAACACAAAGGATTATCAATAAACAGACAGAAAGATATATTAGCAGACAGATTGATATACAAACAATTGACTAACTTGCCCACACAGAAAGATATAGACAAACACAAACATTTAGTAAACAAACCCCTTCTGGTGGCTGGGATATCGTCTAAAAATGTCCAAGAATGGGAAATGGTCCCAAAAACGAACATTTGGATTTTTTATTTACTTTTCTGTCAGCAGATGAGAAATGGTCCCAAAAACGAGCAATTGGATTTTTTATTTACATTTTTGTCAGCAGATGAGAAATGGTCCAAAAACGAACATTTGGATTTTTTATTTACTTTTCTGTCAGCAGATGAGAAATGGTCCCAAAAACGAGCAATTGGTTTTTTTATTTACTGTTTTGTCAGCAGATGAGAAATGGTCCCAAAAACGAACATTTGGATTTTTTATTTACTTTTTTGTCAGCAGATGGATATCACCTCAGGTGGACAAATATCACTGGAAATCCATTAGTTTTAACCAATGAGAGCGTGCGATATATATAGTTATGATAACAAAAAAAATATCAACATAAGAATAAAAACTGCGAACTGCGCTTCAGCTGCGACTTTTCCATAACCAATAAATGTAACAGACTGCAAAACTTCTAACATTTTTTAAATTAAATTCCAGAAAGCAATGCAAACATGCATGGACAGTGAGCCAACAGGGGCTAATTTGTACTAAGCCTGGATAAGGTCATCCACTAAATAAAAATTATCCACAGCATAGAATTTCTTTCAAATTTATCAGCTGGATAAGGATTTATCCACTGGATAGTGCTATTCCGGCTTTGTACAACCGGTCCTAGATATGTAAAGACGGCTAACTGAGATATAATAAATAGACAGTCAATCAGACAGAGACAGACATGAAAATCATGGTAAACAGACAAACACAGTAGACTGCAAATAAAGAGTCCTTCACTCACACAGGATATGTGGGTGAGGTAAAATAAAAACAAAAACAGACAAACAGTTAAAAATAAAATTGACAACCTTAAGTAACTTACTCCTTTATCTAAGCTGGCTTCTACATGAAGGGGATAATGACTCATCATGAAATCTTTCTCTGCTTCAGCAAATGGCTGATAATAAATATGTATTGATGAGTAATTGAATTGAGCTGAATCAATCTATGGTATTATGATGATAGGTGGACAATTACATGACAGGAAATGTATGATGAATAACAGCAGGACAATAATATTCATTGAAAGATTAAATGGATAAAGGAATGAATGAATGAATGAATGCATGAATGAATGAATGAATGAATGAATGGAAAAAGTACAAATGAATGAATGGAAAAACGTACAAATGAATGAATGGACTTCTATATGGTTCATAGATGAACGACTCGGATAGAGATAGATGTATAGAAAAATTGATAAAAACTGACTATATACACGTATAAATAAATAAATAAATAACATTAACATTTAATGTTTGAAAAATCAATTAAAGGAGCAATTATGTCAGTGACTTTATTACTGAGTGAACAGAGCTATTATCATTCATAAATGACAAATTAAAAACAAAATCAGCATGAGAGCATGAGCAAATGCATGCCATCGTATAATTAAGTGATTAATAATTATACAGAAATGATAGATATTCAATACAGCAGATGCATTAAGGTAGTAACCATCTTCAAAAATTGTCAATGATTTTTTTTACAAATTCTATCATTTGAAGTTCATTGTTAGGGTGCTCAAATACTGGGGAAAAGACGGTGGTCACCATATTGGTTTTTAAGGTATAAGATTTCAAAAAGAACAATTTCTCAGTTTTGACAGCAAGGGTACCAACTTATAACTCAGCCCATGTGAAACATTTTAATTTTTTTTAGCAAAAAGTTTATAAATGGTCAGGTTTTGCCTTTAACATGAGGTTTCATTGTAGCTGCTCATGATATTTTACAGGGATCACTATAAACCAGCTGGAAGCGCAGTAGCAAGGGTACGGTACTACCTTAATCACTAAGTTTACCTGGGGTTGTGGCCTTTCTGGAGCATATGTCAGTTTTCTTATAGCCAGACGAACAGTGTCCCTAAAACATCATTATTTCGTCAACATTCAGTAAGTCCTCACTTGTTCCCACTCGTCTCTCTCTTTCTCTCAAAAGTACTCAGAAAAGAGAAATAGAGGGAGAGACGACTAGGGACGAGTCAATAGCAAGTCAATAACCTTTCACAGTCTTATTAGGGTCTTTTTTAGTATACTCTGAGCTTTCTACTGCTTCAAATACACAGAGTGATCACATGTACTTGGAGGATGTATGTTACAAAGAATATCAAACAACACAAAGTGGTCCAGGTTGGAATGTTTTCACTGTAAAAAGCTTTTGCCATAATTCAGGTCTACAGTATTTTCAATTTATCTATTCAATACAGATACATATTTCAAATATTAAATTTTGTAATAAAAATTACAACAACAAAAATATGTCTGTACCTTTTGTGAGGTTTTTCTTCAGATGATTCAGCTACAAAGGTTTTTAGTTCATAGTCTACACCACAAGGCTGCAAGTACAAATATAGCATGGTTTTTTTATCCAGTGCCTTGATGATAACAGTTATTGTCTAACATGATGGAAATGATGGTAATGACAACAATGGCACTGACAACTAAAATGGTGAACATCCACATACAGTGTACGATGATGAGGATACAATTATGATGGAAATGATGGTAATGACAACAATGGCACTGACAACTAAAACGGTGAACATCCACATACAGTGTACGATGATGAGGATACAATTATGATGGAAATGATGGTAATGACAACAATGGCACTGACAACTAAAACGGTGAACATCTACATACAGTGAACGATGATGAGGATACAATTATGATGGAAATGATGGTAATGACAACAATGGCACTGACAACTAAAACGGTGAACATCCACATACAGTGTACGATGATGAGGATACAATTATGATGGAAATGATGGTAATGACAACAATGGCACTGACAACTAAAACAGTGAACATCCACATACAGTGTACGATGATGAGGATACAATTATGATGGAAATGATGGTAATGACAACAATGGCACTGACAACTAAAATGGTGAACATCCACATACAGTGTACGATGATGAGGATACAATTATGATGGAAATGATGGTAATGACAACAATGGCACTGACAACTAAAATGGTGAACATCCACATACAGTGTACGATGATGAGGATACAATTATGATGGAAATGATGGTAATGACAACAATGGCACTGACAACTAAAACAGTGAACATCCACATACAGTGTACGATGATGAGGATACAATTATGATGGAAATGATGGTAATGACAACAATGGCACTGACAACTAAAACAGTGAACATCCACATACAGTGTACGATGATGAGGATACAATTATGATGGAAATGATGGTAATGACAACAATGGCACTGACAACTAAAATGGTGAACATCCACATACAGTGTATGACGATGAGGATACAATTATTAATAGGAATGATGATATATATGACATTTTGATGGATATATAACAATGTAATTAGACTCTGAAGATGGCAAAATAAATCAATAACATACACCAATACCAAAATATCAACTTGTTACTTACTTTCCCTGTATCTCCAGGTGCTGGCTGTAATGTGACAGACGATGGTGAGCCAGGAGGAAGCTGAAAAACATGTAAAATACCACTTACAAAGATATAGACATCAAACAACATTGACACTGTTGATATACCAAAAAACATTGTTTATTGCTACTGCTAAAAAACAGATAGAGAAATTACCTGTAACGTTTTGAGGTCATATCTGTCTATAGATCTAATTATTTGCCTAATCAATTAGCTGTGAAGCTAAATTTAGCTAATAAATATTTAATATACTCAGTATTTTTTATCCTTTTATTATTATCATAACCACTACCAGCTCAAAGTGCACACACACTAACTGCGCCCACTTTATCAATTGAAAACATTTTTCATGATGATTGATTTAGTCAAGTCTATCATAAATTGATTGTCTGTAAATTGTTTATGACTTTTTTTTCTGTTCAGTGAGTATGTCCCTACCATCAGTAACATATAAATATTCAATATGATACATTCAAATATGAACAAACAAACAAAATCGACTTGTCATCAAGCATGTGAGATATTCTATGTACCTCAAATTTAAATGGATATGCATGTGTACCAAGTTTCTTGAGCAGACGTTCTTGTAGTCTTGTCAAAGGTTTTCTATCCTCTGGTTTGGGAGGATATACTTGAACAGTAGCCTGCATTTTTGGAAATCAAAACATTATAGTCAGTATCCACTCATAAAAGATACCATACTCAAGTGGCCAATGTGTTGGTCTCAAAACTTTCAAGTTGTCTTGTCTGTGATCAAAATATAGTTTCTCAATCATGCTATTTTTAAAGTGTTAGCTATTTATAGCTAACACTTTTTTTTTAGCACTGGACACATAAATAAACGTTTTTAAGTGTGTGTTTTTCTTAGAGATATACACACCAAAAATAGATCTTTACGAAAAGTGAGTCCAAGAACGTCCAAGTCTTCACGGCCATATCTAAACAAACCAGGCAATTATCAATGAAAGCAAATGAACAATGCAGTGTTGGATATAATTACCAAACAAATAAATGTATAGATCAATCAATAAATGAATGAATAATGAATGAATGGATAATGATTATAATAATATGTATTTCTTAAAAACGAATGAGTGCATTGAATGATATAGAATCAAATGAATAAATGAATGAATGGATGAATGAATGAATGAATGATTGATTGAATGAATGAATGAACGAATGAATGAATGAAGGAATGAATGAATGTATGTATGTATAAATAAACACACGGAAGGATGGAAGAATGAATGAATGATGAACAAACAAACAAACAAACAAACAAACAAACAAACAAACAAACAAACAAACAAACAAACAAACAAACAAACAAACAAACAAACAAACAAACACACAAATAAACAAACAAACAAACAAACAAACAAATGAATGAGTGAATGAATAAATCAAACAATCTTTATTTCACCAGATATTAAATAACATCTAGGTGTGTACCAGCTCTTATAAAAAGTGTTCACAGATAATTACATTATAATTATTATCATTATTATTACAAGTTATGAATGACTGAACATTTGAAATAATGATGTATAAAATTATGCTTGCCCTTACCTAAATGCAGCTAAAACATGGGCAAAAACTGAAAAGGATTTAAAATACTTTTAGAATGTAGACAATGTAATCTGTAATGCAGTATAATAATATCTTGTTACAAATCTCTCATAACATTCTGAAATATATTCTTAATATTATAACTTGTTAAGAACAGTACAAGGTCATTCCTAAATAATAGTTACCTTTTTTCTCATCTTTAACATATTCTGGATCCACTAGAACCACTCCATCTACAAAAGCAACAATGCTATCGTTAGCTCCCACTTATGAAACCACTTGGATAAAAACTAGATCCTCTAGGAAAACACAACAACTTTAATTATCACATTATACATACCAATTGGATCTATATGTTCAATATGATCAATAAAATCTCTTTTGCCAAGGTATGTTGTGATCTGCAAAAAATGAGGTATTGAATAACTGGGTCAAATATCATTTTTAATGAAAAATTGACAGACTGACTGAATTAATTAATGAGTTCAACACATTGTTGAATACATTAGTAAATGAATGAATGAGCAACCAAATGAGCAACCAACCACACAAACAACTGTACAAATCAACAAAAACATGATGAACAAACAAACAAGTGAAAAAATTGGATTTAGTTGCAACATAATCATTAAAAAAACAAAATTCCTATCTAGTAGATCAATGTTTTAGAATAGAAATTCAAATGTCAAAAATATCAATGATTTATTATTTTGTACAAATCACTCTAAAAGTATAATACCTTTTTCTGAATAACAAAACATCTGACATATAATTTCTATGTTATCTATAATTTACAACCAAACCCTTTTCATCTCAGAACTCATGCAACAACAAACAAATATCACTATGCTTGAGATTTCAAACTAGATAAAGTACTATTACTTCTGCGTTTTTTTTAATACAGTCATATTTTGATTGCCATACTTTGAGATGACTACAGTGTTCAAGCAGTGTAAAACCAGTTGAAATTTAAGCAAAAAAGAAGGGTGTTTTTAGTTTTCTTATATTATTGAGCTATAAAGCACCAGGTGTTATGCAGATATTTGTCATAAAATTGTCTCTTCCTTTCTAGTAATTAACAGGCAGCAGGGTTCAAAACAATATCATATAGCCATAATCAATAATTCACACATGGTGATCAGTGACACTGACAAAGGATTGAATCAGTAAACAGATGAATGGACAGATGGATGGATGGACAAATGGATAAATAGATGGATGAATGAATGGATGGACAGGCAGATGGATGAAGGGATGGATGGATGAAGAAATGAATGAGCAGAATGTGTATGTGAGTGGGTGTGATGGATTGGTAAGTTGATCTCCTGGTTGACAAAAAAAGACAGTTGGGAGTACTGTTCACTAGACTTGATATTACAAAAGATGTGCTCACTACACAATAAAAGTGAATTCAAACACCTGTTATATGTTTTTTTTCTTCTTGTTCTTCAGTGTCATCATCATTTGAGGTCTCAGTACAGCAAATACATTTTAAGTGCTCTTTTGTATGGTCAAGTTTCAAAATAGTATACATTTTCCCACAATTAACAACCATATTTGAAACTAATATGTTGTTTTAGTGAAGATGAAACACAATTTCCCAAATGGTTCATCACATAATTACACAACACTTTCCATAATAATTATTTTTAACAACAAATTATTAGTATTTGACAAATTAAAATATGAACATCCTCTTTCTATGCAAAAAAATGATAATCAAAGAGAAATTGCAAAATTAGTAAAATTATGTAAAATTGCTTTCAATTTACATGTATGCAATCAATGTACACTTGTTTATCATCATCAATAACACTATCATATCATATCTCCATAATACATAGACATCATGGGGATGATACGTGATATAGACATGAATTTAAATTTGCCTTGTCACTGTTCAGCAAGTTATATTGGCTATACTTGCAGACATATGTACCAACACATTGAAAATCATAAGCTCCCCACAAGTGCTGTCAAGGCACTAATTATTCTACAAACATCTCAGAAATGAACACGGTGCCACTGCCAGCATGCCAGTGAACATATTTACTTGAACCTAAGGGTGATGCAAGAAGCATCAAAACATCATAATAGCAATAATGTATTATTGTAATAAATATAAGTTAATATATATAACATCTTTTGAAGCTTGCATAACAATAATATTAAAAAAAAACAAATAATTATAAGTCACTCAAAGAGCACATGTGGTTACTCCCATATACGCTTGTAGCAGATCATTTGTTTGAATATTTATGCCACTATGACTTCTAGCATGTTCTTCCTATGTTACTTTGATAAGGTTTCCTGTGCCTATTGTAGGTTTTCTAACTTCTTGAAATCGATAATTTAGAAACCTTTTTATCAATTATAATAGAAACCCAACTCCATCTTTATTCTCTGGTTTGTTTAAATATGTGTGATAATTGTTGATTTTTATGCGTTTTTAGCTTTATTTTTGTCAGGTATAAATACAATTTGTGTTTGAAAGTCATATTTTGATCATGAGTTCAATGTCGGCATAAAATCGCTTGGTTTACAAACTTCCACTTTTGAAGACATAAGGTGGAGATATTAAGTCACAATATATTCAAGTAAAAGTCTTTGGTAACCAATGAACATTTGACTGTAGAAACGGAACCAAAATTGTCAGAACATCTAAACACAGCAACTCAAGACTACTACAGCAACATCCACTAGAAAATCACTCAAAAATAGCTCCCTGTAGTTTGCAAACGTCTTTGTCTTTGTTTAATTTTTCGAAAGAATTAGAATTTTATTGCAAACATTTCCTTACAAACGAATAGCTTGGGTTTCCTGTGGTGCAATGAACACCAATAATCATCCATCGGTTGGGAGTAGCCACAAAAAAACTACATTTATTTTATCAAAAAAATGAATACAAATTAAAGCCATTTTGATTACTTTAGTCAGCTTTTGCCCAATATAACTTTTCCAATAAATAAAGTGGTGAAATTCTCATATCCTTCCAAAACAGCAATTAAAATTATTGAAAAAAATTCTGTTAGCAAAAAAATAACAATGAGTTATGTAATCGAATGATGACATCTGATGTTCACTTTATTTAACTGCTCAAATATAACAAACCCCAAAACTTCCTAAAAACATTAAAAGTTATTAGGAAGTTTTCAGGTTTTTTCATTTACAAAATCAAAATTCTACAAAAGGAATAAAACACATCCATAATAGCCTCAAGAATTTGACATTTTAATACAAATAATAATGATATTAACCAAAAAAATAATACCAAAGAATTACCACTGACATTACACTTGAAAAACATATATAATGACACATATGTAAAGGGGACTGTTATTATATTTATTACTGAAAATCATAAAAACAATGTCAGTTCATTTATTTTCCTTCAAAATATTATGTCACAATAATCAAACAAAAGATTAATGGGGGCTTTTATATCTTGTGGCTTTGTTTAATTTAAGTAAATTTCACTTAGTGTAATACCAATAATGAGGATGCTAATGATTCCTTACAACCTACATTCAGCTTACACCAAAGACAGATGGTTATCTAGGATGGGTCTTCAATTTATGTTATTAAAAGACAAATTGAGCAATGAGAATCAACCATCTTGTATTTTTTAAGATTTGACTTTTTTTTAACCAAACAAAACAGCAAGGGTAAATTATGTAAATTTAAAAATTCTCCTTTTTTTCTCCTTTTTTAGATTAATGAAAAACTATTAACAATGTTTAGTCAAAAAGTGAATTGTTAACTTTTTCTGCATATAAAAAATTGTAAAAGATAGCATCAAGTCAAGTCGATGGAAATTAAGGATGCAAAAAATCAAAATAAATGATGTGCACAACAAAAATAACTAATGCTATTAATACTAAAATACAGTTTTTAAACATGTTTTAAAAATTCTAGTAAGAACAAAAGGACAGGTACTGATACAAGAGGCAACCTTTATCAAATTGGCCTGATATAGTGATGCAAAATATTTAGTTAATATATGTATGATGAAAGCATCAAAGAAAGTTGGTCTTCTGAAAGACAAGAGTACACAGTGTGTTGACATCAATGTCTAATATTATAATGTATTTGTCGATTATACAAACATTTATGGGCAAAGTATGATATCAGTAGATATAAGTCATATTTGATTTGGCTATGGTTGAGGACCAATACATTTTTTATTGGGGTTGGGCAAACACCAAAACAAATTCCAGCACAGCCTCTGACATATCAAAAAGGAGATATCATATCATAGTGTAAGGGTCCCCTTAAGCTTTACAGCTATAACTATGTTTGGTCCACATAGCTTACTACAGTTAGTAGTTACAAGCAGTTTTGTAACAATATTTTGTCTCTGAGGGTAATGTCCACAACATGGAATTGACAGTACATATATCCTAAAAATATCAATCATAATAACAACAGACCTATTTGCATGTATGTTTACTTTCAATTTATCTAAAGTATTGAAAAATCACATCTACTTTTGACTGAATTTCTTTTTATATAATATTAAGAGTTATCAAACCTGTACTCAGTAGTTGAGTAGTATGCAACCATGACAAATTTGAAATATATACCTATGTGATGTACACAAAAACTGAAACAAACACTTTAACTGACACAAAATTATACTGTGTATTTTTGTAGAGTCCTATGATATTGGTTGGAGTAATTAATAATTCCTTGTGTGATGCACTAATAGCTTGTATGTAACCTGTGTAAGCTGGAATAAAATTGTTTTTTCCCAAACGTTTTTCACAGTCTTTCTTAAAATACCCTTTTTGTTTTCATTCCAGTTGCCAGGAGAACATCATGTCATGCTGTTTCCTCCATTTAGCAACACAAAGTTTACAATATGGCCTTTTATATTCCTTTACATCTCCACTCAACAATTTCCCATTATTACAATGCCTTCACAACATGGGTTTTGCATCCATTGCATGTGGTATGTAAAAATCTGATCATAAAGTACAGAGTTAATGAGACAGATTTATAAGTTACTCTACTGATTTCCATAGAAGTAGGACAGTCCAGTTTCCCAGACAGTCCCCCAAGTTGCTCTTAATTATATCAAAAGTAGTCACATCAACATGTACAGATCTCTAAGAAGGCTTTCCAATGTGAAAAATATGAAACTTTATAGCAGAAAAAATGCCTGTTGTACTGATGCACTTGATAACACGCAATGCCTACTTATATATAGTACCAGTTGTACACTCCATTTCACTGTACACCATCATACTGCCATTCAGAGCATATCATTAGATGTCATTTTAGCATCAATCACATCACTATTTATTAAAAACTAGAAACTACTGAATTAAAATGAACTACTCCAGAAGATACAAACTCTTGACTGGAAAAGTAATCACTGATTCTCCAGTCTATGACAAAGAAAGATATTAAGACCAATGTGAAGAAGAGTGAAAATTAGTGGAAACAAAACTTAAATCAATCAATTGGTTCATGTTAACACTTTCTACTGTCATGTTGTCATTTACAGCGACTGAGATTCCAACTGAATGACACTTGATGGCTGCACATGTTCCAATGAAACAGAAGGAATATGGATGACTTTTTCAGTCAAAATATTTACAATTTTTCATAATGTTCCATCATTTTTAATTTCATCTTGGTAGTTTTTTTTAATGCTGTCCATCTTAAACACTGTCAAGCCAAACAATCTATGCATGTTTTCTGTGCTTTGCCCTCATGTTTCAGACCTAGGCCAAACAATGTGTGTTGATATTAGAGAATTGAGCAGAATACATATGTCTCAAGACCTTTCAAGCATATCAAGAGGCAAGTGAGAAATTCACTAAAATGTATTGAGTCTACATTTTTGCAATATCAATAATATCTACAATTTTGGAGGCTTAGCACGATTCAAAGGGCAAAAACTCAGGGACAAATTAAAATAGACTACAAGATAACAAACAGACAAATAATTATATGTGCAAATGCAAATTTTGTGACAACAAACACATTCAATCATATCTTAGAAGCTAATGTCAACAACAATGCTAATGTTTGTTTTGCACAAGAAACTAATTTTTTTTATTGTAGGCAACTGGAACAGGTAAACAGCCAAAAGGCACATAAGAAAAGATTGAACTGAAGAATTGTGGAAATTATCAGAAGCAAATGGCAGGCAAAAATATCATTGAAAAAATTATACCATACAATACAATACAATATAAAAAATGCATTTGAAAATATTGGTTAAAAGAGAAAGCAACTCAGTAATAACAACAAAAAAAGAAGAAAAAAAGGCCAGACAGCAAAACATATAATTATAGCAACAAATTACCATACCTATAATTATCAAGCTTTATACAAGTTCACAGCACAGTCAGGGACTAGTCACTGTAGAAATGTCATCAAAATTACTCTTTGTACAACACAATTGGTTACAATGCAAGCAGGTATTATTTAATAACACCTTCCTCAGACATGGTATGATTATTATAGCTGACTACAAATTACGAGCTGAAACATGAGTTGCAACATTGATGATAAGCATGAGAGACCGGGTCACTGTTATAATAAATATATTATTACCATATGCCAGACAGTTCAACAATAACAATAATAACAGGATCTTATCCTTTGAGGGGAACCAAAGGCAATTGCAAGCTTTCTTCCTCAATAACAACTACAATATCATAAACACTATGCTAAGTAAGCAAGAACATAAGGGCATTTAAGGTGGTTATCTCTGAATTGTAAATAAAATTTGTATGCAAGGTCAAAAAATATAGACATAGCCAATAAGCTATCAATTTCTCTACAAAGCATTGGGTTTAATTCTTATTTTCGATATTGACACATTAATAGCGGCTTAGTAAAAATAATAGAAACCATTGGTGGTAATGTGTGATCATGCAAGGTACACAATACAACATAATGGGCTGTAATAGGTCTGCTAAATAAATGCAGTAAAAACCTGACTCTCTCATATACAAACACAATAGAATAACAAATGTTTTTTTTTTTCAGTATTCCAACACTTTCCACCAAAAAGATAACCAACCCATTAATTTACAAACATTAAAACCCATACACTTACAAACATTCAATATGTACGAGGAATAAATAAAACACTTAATGAATTGACTTTAAGGGAAAAAATAATATAATTCTAAGAAATGATATGCTACGGTCAATATATGAAATGAATCTTTTTTTCTAAAGATTCTTGCATCTTTATTGAAAAAAATACACTAACTTAGATCGCACTTGGAGATAAAAACTAAACTTTAAAAACAAACAAAGTATAGCGACATGTTGGAAATTCTATATTAACGGCCACAATATATTTCGAATGTTTATATTAACCCACAGTCAAACTCTTGCACGTGAAAAACACTATTTCAACAAATAGCTGAGCATAAGTTAGTGATAAATACCATTAAAAATTAAAAATAAAGCCATTAAATAATAAACAATGAATTTTCAACCTGCTGGCTAGTTTAACACGACAAAAATCAGGTCAAAATTCAAGATGAAAATGAAAGCCAAACCAGATGAACTACAACACACTGACGCCAACACCCAACTAAACTGAACATCGAAATAGCTTAAGTGCTCCAAGACAATACTTAATGAAAAATATTAAAAACTTACCTTGCCACTGGGGGACGTCTTTTTAAATACACTGCAAATAAACGAAATATTATTAGAGAAAATCCGACTATAGTGAATCCCCAGAATATCACTAATTTAGGTCGATGTCGATCTCGCTTTTGACTCGACAGTCACACAGTGTAGTAGATAATACAATATTAAAATACTCAGCGATAAACAAGTGGCAGAAAGGTTAGATGTGCTGCAGTCGTAAAATCACAAACTTTCTGGTATTTCACAGTCACTTCGGCTCACATTCGGTCGAGAACAACAACAAGAAATATGGAGCAAACACTGACCAAAAAACAAACAATTATCGTGTAATTCACTGGCCTTACCGTGTTCCTGTTCTCTTCGCTGCCTCCTCAGGTTTGGTTTCCTTATCTTTCTCCTCCATTTTCTTGGCGTAAAGATTTTTTCATTCAACAGTAGCAAAACCAGTTCACAAGACTAGAAAGACACACAGACCAGAGATCGACACTGCTAGACCAAAACACGCGCCAACCGTACAAGGCTCCCTAATCCAACTTATTCCTAACCACAATGGTCTCTAAACAAGCCAAACAATCTATTTTCACAAAAGGAGGTGTTTCTGGACGAAAATATTACTTCATTGCACACATACATAGACTTGATAGCCGTAAAAATCTACTCTGCTATAGATGTCTTTGGACATGCGCAATGAGAACAAGGTATGTTGATATTTAACTTGTGACGTCACATGTGTAATCGAAAATGAACAGGTGTGACTTGGAAGAAAAAAGTGATCAAAAACATTCAATTTGTATGTATCTCCGGTATTGTTGTCACAAACTATCATAGCTTAACCGAATTCACCCACTTTATTATGTAATTTAAGGAGTTTCGTTGAAATGGAAGTGAAAAATTCTTCTAGTGAACATTTCATTTCTTGTTTTCAGCTATTCCTCAGTAAAATCTTAAATTTGCGCTTTCGTGACCTTCGAATGAAACCACAAAAAATACATTTTTTTATACAAATCAATATAAATCGAGACTAACTATATCGCACAAAAACTATGCTCTGCTTTTTTAAGTGTTTGACTCAGAGTCAGGACCTACAGGAAAAGCGCGCTTTCATGGACATATATGATCGATGCACTTTGTCGCCACTTTTACTCAAAAACCACTTTGGCCAATCGAGCAATAATACATAACGGCTATTTCCCTGTCAGTTAAGAATAAAATTATAACACATGCACTTGTGACATTTTGAAAACCTAAGTGGATGAGACAGTGGGTTCGCCAAGGACCTATCGAAAGGGCCGAGTTCAGGTCTTCGTTCATCATGATACAGAGCTCAGTTATTAACTCACTATGTAAATATTGGGAATTTGAATGGTTGAATATTCACAGCAAAGAAAAGCAGCATCAAGATAAGTACCCGACTCAGATGTACAGGGATTAATAATTTAGTTGGTTAACAGATGCCCCACTCAAATAATGCGAGAAGGGAGGCAAAACAACAGCCTCCATTAGAGACAAATTACCAATCAAGTATGCAAGTTCAGTCTTTGATGGTATATTGCAGCACGTTAACACTTGGTTAATAGTTCATGTTTCGTTCAAAAATTAAAGCGCTATATAATGAGGTGAATAAATGAGTGCTTGCTGTCAGATATTGAAGACTGTTCATTTAGTTCACAATTCGGAAATGTATCAACATATGATTATAAGATTCAGGAAATGAAATGAAATGAGTTGGAAAATAGATGAAACAAAATTGAACACAGTGAAATAGCACGTCATGAATATATGGAACTAAATCATATAGGAAATGACAAAGCACGACAAAGAAAAGGACAGGATGTGGAAGGAAAATTGAAGAAAAAAAATAAAACAAAAGAAAAGGAGGGGAGGGGAGAAGTGCAAAGAAAAAAAAGAGCTATAGCCTTACTGAATCCCCCCCAAAAAGAGTTGAGATATATTGCCGATAAAATATCATATATTAAAACAACTCAAAAATTTGATTCATATATGTCGGGGCCATCTTGTGTGAAAATGAAATTATTATTTTGCATGAGTTAATCACAAAACTCAATCATTATTATCTTGCAAGTGTTCAGCTGTGTTCTGCGGGGATTTGAAGCAATATTGAAAAGTGACACTTTTTAAGCTTAAAAGTGTTCCTTAAGAAACTGTTGAATAATACCTGTGTTCATCAATTATATTATCAAATCTATTCGCTTGAAAAAAAAAAGAAAAAAAAAATTCAAAGCTAAACGATCAATATTAAAAAAAATCGATCGACGGCGAAGAGTATCCATGGCAACATGTATAAATTGAAATGATTGTTGATGTGTCGGAAAATTAAAAAGTAACGATGGTGTTTAACATCTCAGACTTTCAGTCTTTTTCGTTTTGTCAGGCGGATTTCTGTCTTCTTCAGTAATTAACCAATTCCCCGCTCCACGCAACCAAGCGCCGTGTTTTTATATAAATTTGATGATTTCTCCGATAAGTCAGGAAAATAGCCTGAAATACTGAACAATTTATCACTAAGTGCTTCCATTTACAATTAGCCAACTATTCCTGACGTCACAACAAACGTTTCTTATAACACTCCATTTGGATCATGATTTCACAAGTTCCATGCAAGAGAAAAGCAAAGTAGAATTAAAAATATAACCTTCGGTAGTATTTTGCATTTTCCAAATGTCAAAATCTATAGCGCTATAGGGATGTAGGTCTGTCAGACAGGGTGACGAATTAGAAAGGAGCTGTAGCCGGTTGCGTAATTGAACCAAAGAAGGTGCGTGAATTGAATAACTGATCAAACTCACCTTTAAAGATTGATTCCTAGACGATACCACAAAAAGGCTATTTGGCAATGGTTCAAACGTTACCTGTAGAATTCATTTTGAAAAATATCATTCTCAGCTATTGAAGCAGGTGACCTGAACAAGTCGTGACGTCACACGTGGACAATTTGTAATTATCAGGTTGTTGGTTTTATATGTATAAAAATGGGATATACTTAACGGCACAGGTAAGGCCGGGCCCAGCAGCGGAAGTGCACATGTACTTTTTCAAGACTGAACTTCACTTTAACCGATTTAACCCCACCCATTATATCAAAGGTATAAATTGACATTAATAATCATTGAATTCTTACTTACATTATTCAGATATTGCAATTATTCGAGGTTGAACTCAGCTTGATGGCACAACAAAGACGATGCTCATTCATTTATCAAGATCCAACAAATGCTTCAATTCATTGCATAAGTAATCTGCAGTAAACTGACCAATATTGAAAAATATAGTAAATTTGAAATTCAAATTTCTTATCTAATTGCAGTAATATTATATTTTGATTAGTTTTTGATAGCGTGAGTAACACAATCGGCCTTCATTATCATTGAAACAGTCGTTATTTAAGACTCCTGGAGCAAACTTATCATTTATTATGTAGTCCGCACATATGATGCTGGTTATTAAGAAGACCATGAAGGATGGATGGGAATTAATGCACCAATGAGGACCCAACTCGCATTTTGAAAATTGTCCTATTAGACGTTTTGTCTTTTTTTTTCTTTCCTTTTTTTTAATTTTTTTAATTATTTTTTTTTTGTCCCGTTCCCTCTACTATTCCTACGTTTTCTGGCTTATTAGCCCGGCTACGGGACATAGGTCATATTCAGAACTATTCAATATGCTACAAAGTCCCAAATGTGGAGAGATTGGTCGGATATAAGTGTATCATCCCCGTTTACTTCATTAACAGTTATCAAACTGTTCAATTACTTCAGTTCTGATATTATTGTGATACGGTAAAATGTATATAGTAATTCAGCTAGTTGTCAGAAATGTAGCCGTCAGCTAGATAATTGTAAAAATATGGCGTCACATTCACTCTAGTTTAATCGATTTCAGCTCGTTTTAGGATATAGTTGTAATTATGTTTGAAGAACTTAGTGGAAATGTTATTAACGAAATGCATATGTCAAACTTGCGGATCTATAATTCATCGAGCTTCATTTCCTCGCATACCGTGGTCACAGCAAGTCATGAATAGATCTGTCAAAACTAATATTTAATTCAGGAGAATATATTACGATACTTGGGGTATACTATTCTCATCGATTTCGTATGAATCAGGGATACAGTTCCGTACGTGTTGTATCATGACCATGATTTTTAAGAAAATAATCAAATCATAGCAATATCGTAACAGTGGCGATTATGTGCGAAAACGATTCTAAGAGGGGATAAATAGGGGTAAATTCGGCAAATCCGCTGATCCGCGCAATTTTACTCATACAAATCACCGCATAAATACAATAAATGTAAGTTGAAATCATCATCTGCAAAATTATTTTTCTCAAATTCCATGTAACCTTACCATCAGAGAGACTGCAAGTGCTCAGTATATTAGAAACTCGAAACGGAAGGAATTCTAATCCGCAATCTAAAACGACCGAAAATCCATGATTTGTTCCAGAATTATTGTGTAGTCCACGATCGGCGCGCTTTTTAGAAAATACGAGTTTTCTAAAACCATAAGTTTTTGAGGAAACCATTCAACTGTGCAATGTAAAATATTACTGATGAAAAGTGAAATTTTTAGTTTCAATTTAATGACCCATTATGGTATTCTTGCGGCAAATGACTTTGGGCTTCCTGTTTTTCTAAACTAAGCCTCACAAATGTGCTGCTATTAATATTACCCGAAGCCGTTCTTCTATAGATTAAAGCCGCTATTGATAAACGATAAACACAATTTTCTCAAAAGGATTTTGTCCGTTATTGAACAGCGGAAACCCAGAGGCAACACGTGACTCGCAGGCAACGAAATGTTGGGACTAGGCGAATGTCATTCGATTTCTGAGGCATGCAACAATAATTGCAAAAAGCTACAATCAACAAATATAAATTATTCTAAGCAATTAAAAGTGATGTTTACAAAAGTAGAGACACCACGTCTATTATCAAAACCAGCTTCAACACGATTCAGATGTTTCAGCTTTCAGTTGTTTTGCTTTCATAACTTATCAATAGGATGTGTTTGAAAGTCTATTTGCTAGAACAATAAATTATAATAAATAATGGTTGGACACTGTGTTTGATTGACTTTAATCTAATCTATGCACCGAATGACTTGACGAGGGACCTACTTTACGACAGCCTGAATGGAAGTCACCTGCATGGAGGAGGGGGGGGGGGGGGGGGTGGTTGAGGGAGACTCACCTTAGTATTGTAAGGCGGGCGAGATGGTCTTCCGAAATTTTCAGAACTGGAGTTTTACGAATGTGGGTGTGGCAACATAGTATTTTTACTCCTAAAAATGGGCGTTTTGGCCTAAAAACCTTTCAGACACCCTAAAAGATACCAGATCTCTAAAAGATACTACTATTATCCCAGCTGTCCCTCATCACCCGGGAAGTCAACAACGTTTTTGTAGCAGTCTCGTGTCCTTGAAACGTCAGAACAAGTCCTAAACAAGGTCGATCATCTACAGCTATTTAGAATTGAGCTCAAACATGTAATCTAGGTTCAAAATATTGGAGAGGTATGCTTTGGATTACTACCAGAAGTCCTTATGGCAAATAACAAGCCAAAATAAATATGATAAATACATCAGAATATGCCAACAGCAGGCAGAGTAAAACTTACTGTTATAAGAATTAACGTTAGCAAATACGCAAATTAAAATGTTTCAACTGCTACATAATTACAGAAATGAAACAATAATCTTGCATGCTAACTTTAAATATGACGTCATAACGAAGGGTAATGTTTACGAAACTTGCATGCTATTTTAATTTTAAGCACAATTTGCACAATAAATGCTATCTTTGCGAAAAAAAATGACGTCAGAATTTAGGCTCTTGTTAAAATGAAGGCTTTTTAAAGCAAAAAGGTTTCGTCAAAGCTGCAACTTGCAAGCTGGAACTTCCCGACCAGATCCCTAGGAGATCCCGAGCAGTTACCAAGGAGATCTCGAGTAAATTCAGCTGAGTTACTGAGGAAGGATTAGCGATGTCTTTAAAATCGAAGCTAATTTCCCCCAAGCAGTCACAATATCCTATAACTGATCAATTAAAACCATAATTATGGTTAATCTATTTGTTTCTGTGGGAAACTCAGTGGAATTTACTTGAGATCTCCTAGGTAACTACTAGGAATCTCCTCGGGATCTGGTCAGAAACTGCTCGGGATCTCCTCGGGATGTACTCCTTGGGATCTCCTCTGCCTCTCTAGGGGTAATTCCATGAATAAAATACTACTCATTTTGCAAATGCAAACAGCAGAAATAACTATTTGGGTGCGAGGGTATAGCAATGCTATTATGGGGACGAAATATTGTTATTCCATCCAGAAATTCATCCTTCTTCTTCACATAGTAAAAGCAACACTCTTCATTTGAAACTTGAAACCTGTGGACAGACTCTCGAAGGATTCTTGGCACTTTGGCGTCATTCACGTGACACAAACACAGGAAACCCTATTTCTGGGGATCAGCATGCTCGTTTTTGTTGAATTTTGTTGAAAGGGGAGTGGGTATAATTCTCAACATAGTACCAACTGGCCAAAAAGTCAAACTGGTTAATCAACTAATAGAAAGAAAAAAATCTGGCGTTGGAACTTTTCATTAACATCGGTGCGGCTA
Source organism: Diadumene lineata (assembly GCA_918843875.1). Classification (NCBI taxonomy): domain Eukaryota; kingdom Metazoa; phylum Cnidaria; class Anthozoa; order Actiniaria; family Diadumenidae; genus Diadumene; species Diadumene lineata. The sequence goes on along the minus strand of OU974069.1, from coordinate 18,353,795 downwards.
TTTATGAATGCGTCGAAAAATAGGAACCTTGTTACAGCCCGTTCAAGCTCTCAATATTTGAGCCTAGTGGAAAGTAAAACATGGTGCATCATCTTCAGGAGGAGGTGCTCTACCCCGCACACATGAAATACTCAGGTTATTTGGGAAATGTATTTGATAAAACAAGGACTGGAAATCCTTCCAGGAGGAAGTGCGCACCTTCTGCACCCCTCCCCTAAATCCGCCACTGTAATATTCCTCAATCATTTATGTTCATTTTAACATTCAATCAATCAATCAATCAATCAATCAATCAATCAATCAATCAATCAATCAATCAATCAATCAATCAATCAATCAATCAATCAATCAATCAATCAATCAATCAATCAATCAATCAATCAATCAGTCAATCAATCAATCAATCAATCAATCAATCAATCAATGAGCGAATGAGCAAATGTGCGAATGAGTGAATGTCAATGAGTGAATGAGTGAATGAGTGAATGAATAAATAAATTGAATAAATCAATTTAATACCATAAGGGACGGACCATTAGATATTTGGAGGTTGAAGGGGGTGGGGAAAATACCAAAAAAAATTTTCAGCAAAGCCTTAAACAGAGAAAAAAATCGTGCACGGCAGATGTGCAAATAAAACATATCGTGCAGGGAGGAAGAAAATATCCTGCACAACCATCACACCCCTCCCCCCTCAAATATCTAATGGTCAGTCGCTAAATCAGCAATGATCAACCTGGATCCATCATATAAACAAGAATAAAAAGCGCGGGAAATTTTTGTATCCCATGGTACTATGCTGTCGTCACTAAACCAGCTCGTGCGCAGCCACAACAACAACAAGGATCCGGCCAGAGCAGTAGTCGTGAAGTTTAATTTCTGGTATAACAATGCCTTTTGGCTATGGTAACCGCTATATTATAGACGATGATGACGATGAATTAGACCACGAGGTATGTTTTGGCGAATATCGAGTGGGTATTGTTGGTATTCGTTATTACAACGGTACAGTTAACAAGGGAGAAATGGTTTCCCTCAACCGAGAGCCCCGCAATCCGTACGACAAGAACGCCATTCGAGTTGATAATGTCTGTGGGATACAAGTTGGACACATTAAACGAACTATAGCCGTGGCCTTGGCGATCATTATGGACAGAGGTTTAGCGAGACTTGAAGGGTAAGTTAGAACTTGAGGTAAATTTTGCGTCGGAAATTACCGCTTAAAAATTGCTGAAACATCACAAAAAATGCTGATAAAGGTTGAAACGATAACTGAAGTGAACATGATAAGTTGCTTAGGAAATGAAAATTTAACTTTCGTGTCCCTGATTTTTATCAGTATTGTATTCAAAAAGATCTTACATTACAGCGAACACTGTGATGTTCTTCTACATGTAGCTCTAGCATGGTTTGATTGTGGGTGTCAGATTTCAAGGATATGCTGTTGGTATCTACCATAACCGGAAGGCTCGCGTAGACAGAAGGGGGGGGAGGGGGAGGAGGGAGGGAGGAGAGGCTTATAACTTCCACTCTATACCAAAAAAATAGAATATAAAAGAAAAATAAATTGTTTTAAGTATGCTTTAAAATGTTTTACATGCCTACCTGTCAAATCTCCCTGCATCTATTTTGTGTAAAACAAATCTCTGTAGGTTACCCTGCTTGGCAGAGATTTCTCAAAAGAAACCTCTTCAAGGATGTGTTCTGTGCCTTCCAAACGTTTGGAGGAATAAATTAACTTGCATACTGGTTATTAACCAGTTTCAAACCTGGAAATGATTTTAGTCAAAATTGAAGGCTATATGTAAATAAACTTGACGGGAGTTTGGAAATGTGAAGTTGATCTTCAAATTGTCAATCTTGTTCCCTGAGTTCAATCATGAGCTGTTGAGGGGGCTTTCATTTATTAGCACATGGGGGGTCTGGCAAAATTTCATGTAGCAGTCTGCATGCATTATCCAATGATATCATTAAGGTGATTCACAAAGTTCCTAACCCCCATACAGAACACATTCAATATTGTAAACTCCTCCCCCCTACCAGGCTTATAAAAAAAATGTGATCCCACAATTATGCCAACCCCTATGTGCTAATAAATGAAAGCCCCCTAAAGATAAATTTCCTATATCTGCACAGTCATATAACATTCTCTATGTTTAATTGATTTTCTTGCTGTAAATTAGCAACAATTTTGAAAAGTTACTGGTCTACACATTATTTAGATGATTGTTTGACTAAGTCTGAATTGCTGGTTATTGTTATAGTTTCATATACCAGTTAATGGATTGATTATGTTGATATTTTACTTGTCTTAGCACTGTACCATTTGGTCAAAACAATATGTACACTATGCCCTGTGATTTGTCATTTTGGGGTAAACCAGAGAACCAAGATGCTGTGCTACAAATCATGCGTCGACATGGTTTTGTTATGAAAACATATGACAATACACCTTTGCAAGTTGCTGCTGGAAGTGAAGACTACACTAGTTACTCCTATCCCATGCCTAAATCTATCAAGATTTCACAGGAGCAGGTTTGTAAACAAATGGAATGAATGAACCTTCAGATTAACCAATGAATGACAAAACATGAGAATTAGATGATGGAAAAAGAAACAGAATTGATCAAAATAAATGAAGAAAAGAAGAATTACATTAAAGAATAAATGAATGAAATAAACAAAATAAAGAGTGAATGGCTGATTGTGAGAAATGTTTTGAATGAATCTTGAATGAATTGGACTGATCAGGTGATATTATACACTAGTTTAATATATGGGTGAGTGGATGAATGAACAGCGGAGGGGAGCAGTATATTTCTGATTAAACTCATCAGCACAGATGAGCTGGGAGGTGCCTAATAGCTGTGGCAAGTATGGCTTCTGCACACAGTGGAGGTAACCATGGCTACACAACCTGCTCCACCTCCAGGCAGCAGCCAAACTGACAAGTCAGTGGAAATACAATCAAGGAACGTAAACAAGGCCTTATGACATTCCTTGATTTTCACTTAGCCTAAATTACATTAATTGTAGCCACATTTAAAATTGAATGATTACTGTTATTCCACAGATGCACAATGAATTGAACAAGCTGTTTGACAAGATGGAGAAAAAGCAGGAAAAAGGAGACCAATTGCTACAGCAAACTGAACCAGCAGAGGTACAAAATAGGATTTGATTCAAGGTTATATTCCTATTGTGGGTACATGAATCTCTGTCAACATACTGTCTTCTTTCATCAGGCAATTAGGACAACACTCTACCCACATCAGAAACAGTCTCTAGCTTGGATGATATCAAAGGAAAATAACCAAGACCTTCCACCTTTCTGGACTGAAAGAACAAGAAAAGGTCAAAAAGAGTATTTCAATTCTGCAACAAACTTTGCAACTGTCAACAAACCATCTTGTGTTAAAGGTGGTATTCTGGCAGATGACATGGGGCTTGGTAAAACTTTACAGATGATTTCACTTATCTTGACTAACTTCCATGATGGTAAACCACTAGCAACACTAGGTGATGCTGGTACAGGAGTTAGCAAGGTACATTATTTATATTTTGGTATAATAAAGGTAGTGTTTGCTTGTACAATTTAAAAAGTTGTCCTAGAAATGTTTTGCCAGACCATAGATATCTGTTAAGCTTGCATAAAATTGAAGTACTGGATGCCAGGGGCAGATCAGAAGGGGGCCAGTGCCGTCTGCCTTTGGAAAAGGTCTGAATTATATTTTTCTTACATTTTTACCCTTACTGGAGTCTGTAAGGTGCACCCCCTCCTCTTTCAAAATCTCTGGATACACCCCTGCCAGTACATTCTTATTTTGGTTTTAATACAAATTTCAGATTTGTAGGACTAAAATAAAGTCATAATTTGCTTGATAATGTCAAAATCAAAAATTGTCGGTAAAAGTGCTTTTTCTTAACCACAATTGATCAATGAAAACCATTCTCTAGACTTTGAAGCAGAAGATCAGAAGGCCAAGAAAGAACCAAACAAAGTGTAGACAATCATCAAAAAAGGGCAGAAAAAATAAAAATATTGTGAGTAGTGATGAAAGCAGTGCAGAGGAAATCTCAGATGATGAAGATGATCAAGAGGAGCTGGAATTGGTTTTATCTGATGGTGAAGATGATGCTGATCAAGAACAGGACTGCAGCCAAGTCATGATTAGAAAAGAGGATCCAGATTTTAAACCTGTAATGGCGACCACTGCTCAGCCTGATGAAAGTAATTTGAGAAGGTCTGGCAGGTAGGTTCTTCTCATTTATTTCTTCAATAATTGTATATACAGCTACTGTTGTGGCTTCGATATTCATTTGGTCTACTAGTCAGGAGGGTTTTATGCTGTCATATGCAAAGGTATGATGGCAATATTTGCTGCCATAGCAGAGCAAGCAAAGCAAAACAGTGATCCTGATTCAGTAGATACACAATATAGCAGTAAAGACCAGTAGCCTGCAGTGAGACAACTACAATAGAGTTAGTCCATTTTGCCAAACACATTTCAACACTGCAATCAAATCAAATTTCACCACTGTGTATTAATTCTCATCTTTATCCTTGGTTAATGTACAAATTAAAATAAAAGTCTATTACATTTATTTAACTCTGCACAGCTTGACCACTTTTAAAGTTTTTGACAATCAAACACATTTTTCCTTTCCTTTTTTCAATTGGCTAGCTCAAGGATTCATAAGCCTTTCAAGTATTTATGGTTGTGATACCAACAGTGTAACATCGATCATTTGTAAATACAATATCAGGTCACGAAAGAAACCAGTTAGATATACAGAGTACAATAGTGATACCAACAGTGAAACACTAATCTACACTTTTGTAATAACAACATATCAGGTCAAGAAAGAAAACAATTAGATATACAGAGTACAATAGTGATACCAACAGTGAAACACTAATCTACACTTTTGTAATAACAATATATCAGGTCAAGAAAGAAAACAATTAGATATACAGAGTACAATAGTGATACCAACAGTGAAACACTAATCTACACTTTTGTAATTACAATATCAGGTCAAGAAAGAAACCAGTTAGATATACAGAGTACAATAGTGATGATGATGAAGATGAAAGCTCTAACTATGCTCCAACTCCTCCAAAAAAGTCTAAAACAAAACAACCTTCCAAAGCACAAACCAAAACAGGTAAGCAATTATCATTATCAGATTATTTGTCGTTTTTAACAAAATCAAAATAAAAAATAAAACTGTCATATTTTGTAACACTGTAAAAAGGTCAACAACCAAGAGAGATAAATAATTTATATATATTGGTTTATTTGACAAATTATGCAGGATTTTGCAGAAAATGGTCATTATGCAGGTCCATGCCCATGCAAAATACCAGAATCCCTGTACAATCTCTTATTAATGACACTTTTAAAAAATGTGTCGGCTATCTATAATCTTTCTGTGACAATGTACTGTTATAGCTTCATCAAAGGCATCCAGTAAGAAGACTGTACCAAGGCAAAGCCAACCAGGATTAGTGACAGCTATAGATGCAGACGATGACTGTCAAATACTGGCACCACCTTTACCTAGTCTATCTATTGATGCTACTGCTGCTGCTACATCATCAGGTAATAGCCTGTCAAGCCATGCATTTTATATTGCACTTCTCTTGTTATTTTGTCCTTTATCCATTTTGAGTATATGATATGAATTGTTTGTTAGGTAACAAAGATGCAGCAGCCTCTTCACAGTCTACAGCTATTAATGACAGCACTACACCAGCATACAAGCCATTAGCAGAACAATCCACAAGCCAGCCTATCATCAGTGGTGGTAGAAGATCTTCTGTACCAAGTGGTCTCCCTAGAACTACTCTTGTGATTTGTCCTCTGTCCGTTTTAAGTAACTGGGAGGTACGTAAATATATGACTCAAGGCAGATGTACCTGAACACTGATTCTTGTTGAGTAGTGGAGGATGCTCCCGACCAACACTAAGATTCAAAATTAGTTGGGACATTCATTGTTCAAACCACATTTCTGTTGTTGAATATTTTCAGGCGCCTCCCCCCTCCCATGTCACAATGTTGGTATATTGATGATGATTTTGGTATGAAATGAAACCTCATTCAAGATGATTTAGAAGGAGGGGGAGGTTGACTCGAATAATGTAGAGATAAAAAGAATTGAGAGAACGAAAGTCAGCTGTCAACAAAGCAGTTAGCCTGCATTGAAATGTTTATCAGTTGATGAGACCTCTTCTTTCCATTACTTGAATAGGACAAAGCATAAAGTCAGACATATCATAGTGACTTTTTCTGGCAAAACATTTCTCATATTATTTTTGACTTTCCTCTCATTATTTATCATATTGCTTGACAGCCTTCTGGTGCAATGAAGAAACTTGGTTTGAAGTGTTTTGTATATCATTCATACCATTTGGTTTTTCAGTTTCCCTTGGACAATTTTGTGTGTGACCTAAATGTATGGTTTTATAAATATTGGTAAATTAGAAAGACTATGACTGACGGTATGCGGTCATTTCGATCCAAAGTCAATTCGATCCACGCACTTTCGGTCGATTCGATCCACACCACAAGTCGATTCGATCCACACCAAACAAAATAATCATGTATTTGAGTTGAATACAAGGACTAAGATTTGTAAATAAATAATGAAGATGTTTGTGGAAGTTTTCCTTAAGTATTAATTTGTTTATCGCATGGTGGTGTGGATCGAATCGACCGAAAGTGCGTGGATCGAATTGACTTTGGATCGAAATGACCGGCATTCTGACTGACTAATATTATTTGTGGCTTTTATTTTATTTTTGTAGAATGAATTTGATACTCATATCCACCCTAACCTGATCAACATCTATACTTACTATGGACAAGACAGAACAAAGGACAAGAAGGTCTTGGAAGAACAAGATGTTGTCTTGACTACTTATCAAACATTATCTGCAGAGTATGCAAAGGTTAGCTACTAAATCAAACTCTTTCAGTGGTTATAAAAGTTATATCTATGTGTATAACTGAAATAATTCCTACCATTTAGTGACATTAAATGGTTTTGGTGATCCCCAATTTACCGTTATCATACACTATGAACACAGCCTTAGAAACACTGGCACAGTCTACACAAGGTAACTAGTCTGTATCAAAGTGTATGTAATGGTGATTCTGGTATATTATAGGGTAAATCTGCACTCAAGGAAGTCAAGTGGTTACGTGTCATCCTTGATGAAGGTCATTGTATCAGAAACCCTAAAGCACAGATGACCAAAGCAGTACATGCGTTAAATGCTGAGCGTCGTTGGATAGTGACTGGCACACCAATACAGAACTCCATGAAGGATTTATGGTCTATTATATGCTATCTAAGACTAGAGCCTTTCTTAGATCGTCAGTGGTGGGTTAGGAGTATTGAGAGACCTATTAGTAACGGAGATAAGAATGCTTTAAGGTTAGTCTTTCATAGACATATCTTCAGTTATTATTATTCTTCAATTTGCTTTCTTGTTGAAAAATATGGGTGATGTTTTTTTTCTACAACAATAATTTGAAGACTGTTGTATGCTCAGTCATGTTGCCTAGTTTGGTTTGTCTGTTGTCCATTTTCTGACTACAGTGCTGTGAACCTTGTATCATGAATTGCACCTTGTTCCATTTTGTCAAATGTTACTACATGACTGTATACTAGCTTTGATATAAATGAGTCACAAAACTTTTTTTGTTCTCAAACAAAATTCAAAGATAAACAAAAGTCATTTTACTTTTTTTACATTATTAACAGTCGTATCCAAACCCTAATGTATATAATTGCATTACGGCGAACCAAAACTCAGAAGGTTAATGGAAAGCCCATCGTTCAGTTACCAAACCGTGAAGTGTTTATACAACCAGTACAGTTATCACTGGAAGAAAGAAGACTGTATGATTCTATGGCTAATGAAGGCAAACTTGTTATAGGAAAGTAAGTACACCATGTCAAGTTTTAAATTACCTAAAATTTAAAAGCTGGATTCAATGTTGGATAGCCCTGAAGCTTATATTATTGCCTTAATCTGGTGAGGCAGTCTAGCAATAAAATTTTGTTAATAATATTTATGTTATTTAGTGCTTATTTAGTACTATCGTTTTTTTACTGTATCTAGGTATGTGAAGTCAGGTACAGTGCTTAATAACTATGCTGATGTGTTGGCTATTTTAATGAGATTAAGACAGTTGTGTTGTCATCCAGGACTTTGTGCCAGTGCTATGGCTCTTATTTCAGGTAAGAAAACTGTTTAAGAAGTTTGTAATGCCAGAATTACTGCAATACAACGGTATCCTTGAGTGAGACATGTAATTTTATGACTGATTCATTCTATGAAGAACAATTTGTTTCCGTTCATTGATAAAAGACATTTTGTTTGTGCTCCCACTCAGAGTCACTAAACAGTGGAACACCAGAAGAGTTACGCCAAAAGCTGATCTCATCTCTTATGACCATGTTATCCACTGGAGTGGACGAGGAGTGTCCAATCTGTCTTGATTCGCTAGTCAGTCCTGTCATCACACACTGTGCTCATGTATTCTGTCGCCTGTGTATTGAGAATGTGATCAAGAGTGTGAACCATGAGAAGGCAAGGTGTCCATTATGTAGAGGTGATATTAGAAAGGAACAGCTAGTAGAAGTACCTGAGGAGAATGAAGAGAGTATGGTGACTGATGGTGGTGAATGGCAATCTAGTAGCAAGGTGAGTGGCTTCAACAGCAATCAGCTGCTTCTAACTTCAGCAAAACTTGTCAATACATGTAGATTTTATTGCAAGTTTTGAAATGAACAGTAAGTTAAGTTTGAGTGCAGCTTTTGAGGAGATATTTTACAGCTGCTTCTTTTAATTAACACTCCTCTATTGACTTCGCTGCTCCTCTTTTGTACTTTCATTTTCCCCTGAACTTAATGATTAATATCAGCATCTTGTAGCTTGCATAACCATGGTTTCCCCAGCCAGTACCATCATTGCTCATTGTCAGAAATAGTTCAATGCCTTCTACAATCTGTAAATTCATTTGTTATTTTCATGATTATTAATGCAGGTGGATTCTCTTATGGCCAAACTAGTTGAGCTTAGATCTTCAGACCCTACCATAAAGAGCATTATCATCTCACAATTCACATCACTGCTCAACCTTGTGGAAGTCCCTCTGCAAGAAAAAGGCTTTTCCTATGTACGTCTAGATGGTTCAATGTCTCAGGCTAGGAGAGCACAGGTTATAGATAAGTTTAGTACATCATCAGCTGCTTCACCCACTATAATGCTGTTGTCATTGAAGGCAGGAGGTGTAGGTCTGAACCTGACAGCAGCAAGTCAAGTCTTCCTACTCGATCCAGTGAGTATGATTGCCTCTTATTGCATGTAATTCTATCTTAGCACTCAAATGGAAATCAATGATTATACATTACTGGACTATTTGATAATGATTATAAAAGTAAAGTAATTCTTTAACCAGTATCACATTGCACCATGATATACAGTCAGGGTTTGGATACAAACTACTAATCCAACACACAGTAGTTTGCACCGTAAATAACCCTAATATATTAATTTTGATACCTTCAGGATTGGAATCCTGCAGGGTTTGGATGCAAACTACCAGTCCAGCACACTGTAGTTTGCAATGTAAATAACCCTAACATATTAATTTTGATTCTGATACCATCAGGCCTGGATCCTGCAGGGTTTAGATACAAACTACTTATCCAGTGCACAGTAGATTCCAATGTAAATAACCCTATTAAAATATGTTACTTTTGATTTTGATACCATCAGGCCTGGAATCCTGCAGCTGAGGAACAGTGTTTTGATAGATGTCATAGACTTGGACAAACAAGAAATGTAACCATCACCAAAGTAAGTTGTGCTAAGGCAAATATTTACAGTCCTATCACTTCAGCATGGACAATAACACATACTGAGAGTAGTTGTTTGCTTAAAAGTAACTGGATGTCTGCTCTCTCTTAGATTGATACTAATATAAATTACACAAAAAAAAAATGTAATTTATAAATTTATGAGAAATAAGATGCTCTTAGAGCTTGTGAAGAAGCACTGCGTCACTCACAGGTAGCCCAAGCTTATTAACAGTGTTGTTTAGCAGCAGTGTTGTAGCTAGTCAGACAGACAAATGATATATGGCTGATGTAGATTGCATGGGTACTTTTAGGTCAACTTTTTTCTACTTTAAAATCAATAAACTTCAATAAAACTATTATCTTGTGTCACCCAACGAAATTATCTCAAATTCATACATGACACTCTTAAGTATATCAGCCACACAAGGTAATGATAGTCAAAGTTTTCTTTCATCACTGTTATGTCCAGTTGCTCAGTTTGATTCATATTTTGGTTCTTTTGATATCTTTGAATAATCTTTTGAGTAATTTCTTGGCTTCTTGAGGGCTGTCGAAACGAAATCTGACGAAAACTTAGGCTAATAAAACTTTTGATGTCAATTCGTCATCAGTGGCGTGTATTTGTTTACTGATTGTCAAACATCCACAACATCCAGCGGTAACTTGTGACTGGTGAAAGCCGAAATCTAAGCTCGGGCTCTTCCAAAGGAAGTGGTATTTTACAGTAATCCAGTAGGGTTTTTTTTTTCTGTACACCAGACAAAATAACTAACCTGAATTGATATTTCTTTGATAGTTTATAGTAAAAGACTCTGTGGAAGAAAGAATGTTGGACTTGCAAAAGAAAAAGAGAGAATTGATGTCAGAGGCCTTCAAGAAGAAGACATCTGCTGAGGATAGAAGAAAACAGAGGATTGCTGACCTCAAGTCACTCATGGACTTGTAATATGCTAAGATTGGAAATACAAACAACTTTGTTAGGGCCCAACAAAATTAGTATCCAATGACTGAACCTGCCCGAATATTGCCACTAAAAATATTGTTGAGTTCACTAAACAGCACTAAACAAACGTTAGTGGATGGACACTGTTCAATGAACATTATTGACCAGGGTTTTAGGCCACCCTGCCCCAAGTGAGCTTGGGTGAAGTGTTCATGTGCTAGACAAATCAACCAAGGGAATAAATGTTATTCAACAAGGGAACAATTATGGCTTTAGGGAACATTCTACCGGAAGTCAGGGTCATGTTTTCTAGCACTAACAAAAGGGAGTGTTTTGTGAATCATGACATTTGTTGTGTTCAAATCACACATTGTATTATGGATGTGCTACTAAGATACAGCCAACTTTGTTACTGTTTTAAAAATATTATAAAAGCATTGTTGCTTGTTTGTATGGTAAGATTTTGATTATAAAAATTCTGTTTTTGTTATGTTTACTTGCAACAGCAAATGGGTAGAAAATATGGCATAAAAAATAAAAAAAATGGTTACATTTCACAATGTTTTGAAATTATTTAAAAGATGTGTTTATATTGGAATGAAGTATAAATTTTAAAAGGAATTGTAAATGGAAATTTTAGTGCAAAAAAAAAATAAATAATAATAATAAATAAATGAAAATAAAAATGTATTTTGTAAAATCAGCTTTAATTACTTATTTCTTGTACATATTTGGATGCTGGTTTGTGAGCAAGGTAAGGTGTGTCTGTAGGGTAGGGTGGTCTTGAGTAGGGAGAAATGATGTTGGTGGACTAACATCTGAGTGTTGTGAAACAAGTCAAAGCTAGTCATATTAAATCAAAAATAATTTTATTCATTTTGTTTTTTTTATTTTTAGCTTATATTATGCATAGTTTTCACATGCTGTATATTTATTTATTTTTGTCCAGCAGTTATTACTAGCCATAACTACATCTGTGAAACAACAACACTTTTTGCAGACATGACATGCAGACACAACATTATTAGCTGTATTCAATTTCAAACTGTACAGTAGCACAGCTACTTTTCAAACAATGTACTATAACCAACCGCCAAAACATTGTCCCAAGAAACCAGTTTAGGAATCACTTGTCTTCAGCTTGCCTATTTTTAATTTAGGAATACAATGACTACAAAGTGTCAAACTTGTGTAATTGTTATTCTTTTTCTATTGGGTGTAATCTACAATAACCTAGGACAATACTATTTGTAGTGGATGATTACATGTGTTTCATGGATATATGGCATATAGTCTGTGCTCCTCTTCCTGGCACCCACTCCCCATTAAGTAGTAAGAATGGTCAACTTAACTCATGAAATTAGAGTGCACACACTAAAAGTGTGCAACAAAAATACCAGCTTCTAAATAGTGCAATTTTATGCTAATTCTATTGTTTTCCTTTGTTTTATTATTGTTGTTTTCCACTAAATAGTGACAACTGTTGCACACATTTAGTGTTTGCACTCTATACTTTGTTGCAAAATAGGATACCAACACAACTTAACAGTGTACATTAAGTACCATTGTTCTCTACTACTAGTTCACTTTGTTAATCAAATTCATCAATAATTCATGACCCTTGAATACACTAGTCTGATATAGAATTTGTCCTGATTTGCATTAGGTAAGGTTTACCTTGAAAAAATAGCATGTCAAATTGTATTTAATTTGAATTTTCATAAAAGGCAAAATAGATTTATTACACTAGACATTTGTTGAGCAACATAAAATATTTACATCAGATATTCATAAAGTTTAAAACTTGCTTGTATCATGCTGTTTTAAATCTTCATAAAGATCATTCTCCAGTTTTGCTCACATTGCATATTCAAAACCAATTATTTTCAATTAGATGATAATCAAAGTTTGAGACCTGTAAGCCTCATACTAATAATATTCTATATTTTTAATAATAATTTTTGTAAATAGTCTATTATATCTGAACTAATAAAAAAAATATTTAATTTGGCATAATTACAGATGAAATATTACAACCTATTTACAACGATCATCAACCCAGATAAACAGCATGTCTGAAATTGGCAAACCTTGCTAAAACTGAAAATGTCTCCACTGTTGGAATGACACTGTGTGACATACATTGTGCTTTTCCAGTAAAATTTGAATGTCTCATCATATTCAAATGTGAGACACTGTTTGAACAACCTTCCGTCTTCATAACAGCATCAAACTGGCCTGGCATGGTCCGATTGGGGGTATAAAACTAAAAACATTTGACTTTCTTAATTTAGAAAGGCTTGTCATCTTTTAATCAACTTGTGGGTCTTCTCATACAACCTTTGAGCTGCTCTACATAGGAACAAATAACAGTATTGTTATATTAACACAGTACATCACTTTTCCTTTAACATAACATACAGCTATTCTTGAAATGGTTGTCCAGTTAGCTAAATCATTTGCATATCTCATACTTTTTATTTTTTTGTTAGAAATAATGAGTCAAAATGTACAAAATAACTTCATCACATAATTATAATAAACTATGTAACTATACAATATGTTCAGCTTTGTATTTAAAACAAGAGAACTGAAAACTTGAAATATGCAAATGACATTGTTATTCGCTAAATCAGTATTTCAACTGGACAACCATTTCGAGAATAGCTGTATATATATATAGTTCCATAAAACTGTTCACAACTCCACCATGAATTGACTTTTTACATACCCTCCTTAATCTTAAGAACTTCAAGTTCCCTACTATTCAAACATTTTTTTTCCTTACAGAGACTCACTCCTCTGCAGAATTTTAAATCTTTTTTGGGGGAAGTGTATGGATATTTGTAAACTATGTAATTTGAGCTGGCTGACAATGAATCAAGTGACCATTATATTTCTCTTAACAAAATATTTTGAAAATCATTTTGAAACTTTTCTTGTGTGATCACTCATCAAGAAAAATCACACTAGAAAGGTCAACCTGTAGTTTAACAAATTTGAAATTTTGCACTCTAGGAAAAATAACATGAAATGGTCATTTTGAAATATTTAAAAATTAGAAGGATTTGTCCCTGTATAGAAATATACATCAAAGCAGTCATTTTCCATCACCAGTGTAGCCTGTGTGCATACAGACTTATTCCTTCGTTTAATCTGTATGCATGCAGGCTATCGCCAGTAGGGACAAATGTATTTCAAAATTTTCAGAAAGTGCAAAACTGCAATCTGATTTGCAGGTTGTTGTTTATAATAAGCATAAATTACCTATTTGGAATAGCGGTTATTTAAAGCCATTCAATAAAATAGAGATAACATTTTATGACCAGACCAAAGTCAATGCATTCACTCATTTTATTTACTGTTTCTTTTATGATCATGATTATTTGTGTTCATAACACTTTAATTTTCCATGATTTGAGTACTGTGTACTTTATCAGTACTATTTTACAATTCAGATTATATTACAATTAACATCACAATATTTATCTTGGTGCTTTTTTGTTGTTTTATACACATGTTTGCACATATCTGTTATATGCTACAGTCTTCTTACAAATTTACAGGGTGATCAACTTGTTCTAATGATTTGTTGTATGTACATAAAGTATTATTGTCATTGTTTCTAACTCTGAGAATTAAACATGGATTACAGATTCTGTAAGTAATATTTTGAACTTATGATAAGCATGGGTTTCAGCAGGAGTTTGCTTTGGTCTAATGCTTTTTGAGGCTCTAAGGCAGAGAGATATGCATGGTTACTGGGCATGTTGGAATCATCAAATCATAATAATATATTTTTTCTTGTTTGCATTATCATGTTTATATATTTTTTATTTTAACATTTTTACAGACTTGATAAGAGCTGCCTCCATGGTTTATCAAGATATGAGAGATGTTATGATCTTTACTCATGGGTGGTTTATATCTTGCCATCTTTTAGTAGTATGTGGTATGACGACGTCCTGTAGTGATGACTAACTTGTCCTTATTGGGAACATGTGATCTTCTCCTGTTAGCCAGATTTATAGATTAAACATTTAATACATGATTGTCACTAATCATGGTTATTTGAAGTATTTGAAGTACAATTTTTTTTAACATCATGTGACACTTTATCTACAGCACTACACACTTATTGTTAATTCATCAAAACGCTAACTAATAATTATTTTTTCTCCGTCATTTTCATATATTGCTTTACACAATTATTTTTTTCATTACATATAGTTTGTCTTCTCATTCACTAAATAACCAGGCCATTTCAAGGTTCAGATGTAAACTCAACCTCAATTGTGTACAATGTTTTCCTTGAATTTGGGTAAGAAAATACAATTTGCAAGCAAGACCAAAGGTAAACTGCAACTATTCAATATTGCAACTAACAATAGCCATTTGTTATTCAAGATACACAGTTCTTCAAATACCTCACAATAATATTTTAATTAGGGATATGTTTTTATTGAATGAAGTAATATATAAGTACGATTGTAACAATGATGAGAACGGTTATTGATGTTGTTTAATGATATATTATAATAGTTTTAATTAGCATCAGCTGCTTGTTGGTTCTTGTTCGACAGAGATATCATCTTTTCTGAAATATTGTTAACACTCCGCATTAGTTACTTTTACAGTACTTTAGAATTTAGCATGCAATTACTCAAGTTAATAAAGCAACAATGTAGAAACATTGTTAAAACATTACCAAAACAAAACTTGTCTAAATTTGAATGAGATAACCAACATAAAAAAATAACATAGCTAATAATTGTTTTATACATTGCAAGTACTTGACTTTTATTGCTTGGATTAAGAAATTAACATTGAAATATTTTATTGCATTATCTACTTCAGAAAGGATGGTTCTAGGTAACTTTATGTATTACTGCGATGGTGTGCATGTATTGATGCCCAAAGTGACTGGTCATTTCAATACATGAAACATTTTAAGACACATATTTTAGGTCATTTTAGAACCTTTATCAAAACGACTTACAGCCAAATTCGTTGCATCGCGACCCGCCGTTTCAAAACTTTGTTTTGATTTGGTCTTTTCTGAAGCGTCAATCAATTTCAGGGGCGGCGTTTATTTCCAGTTAACCAATGACAGAACGTATTAGGTCAAGCTCCACCCTATGAAATTGATTGACGGTTCAGAAAAGACCAAATCAAAACAAAGTTTTGAAATGGCTGGTAGCGATACAACAAATTTGGCTGTAAAATTGTTGTCTTGAAATGTACCATGTATCCAAACTGCCTGTATTCACGTCAATTGCTAAGTATTGAATTATGATAAACATTGTACAATTAAAAAATAAAAAGGTTGTGTGACAGATCTATCCCAGAGCTTAGCCACATTAAGCAAAGAAAATTGGGATATCTCCCTCACGCAATCCCTAGTTTTAAAAGAACAGATTTAAATGGTACAATGAATAATAAATAACAATGAATTGTATCTGTTAATAACAGTACAGGTACAAAGGCAATTGGATGTTTGATTCCTGTTATCATAATCACCTTCACAACAACACACACAATCATTCTCTCCAACCCATCACAAAATACAAAATGCAGTCACACAATCATCTTCCCATCACCACAAATACACCTTCCAAAAACACATACACGCACCTAAGCACACGCATTATTACTACACATTTTTACAGTACAGGTACAAAGGCGATTGGATGTTTGATTGCTGTTATCATAATCACCTTCACAACAACACACACAATCATCTTCCCATCACCACAAACACACCTTCCAAAAACACATACAAGCAGGCAAGCAAACACATTATTATAATTTATATTTTTTATCACCACTAGCCAACACAACCTCCATCTAAAACCTCTCTTCTACAAACATGGAATTCTCATGTCCCTTTACAGTCAACTCTCGTTATAGTGGACACCCTAGGAACCCTCACTTGGTGTCCATAATAAAGAGAGTCCACAATAGCAAGAGCTGGTTCCATACATTTCTTGGAGGCAGGGATTGATCTGCTATGAGGTTTCCGTAATACTGGGGTGTCTGTGAGGCAAGAGTTGACTGTATATGGTGCAATTTAGAAAGTGAATGCTCTGCTTCTAGTCGATGAATGAAATGGCAAGAATGGAGATGAAAGTGGTGGATTATTGTTATGCTAAATACAATGTTGTATATAAGTGTGTACTTACTTTGATGTATCTTCAACCTCCAACAACATTGAATCCTGTTTAAGATGTAGTGCATCCCTGGACATTAATTCTCTTACTAACACTTCATTTTGTGCTGGAAACAAATACCAAAGTGCTATCAGAAATCTTGTTTTTTTTTTAAGCAAGAGGATGTTGTTTTTAGAAGATGTTTAATGTTTTGAGTCATTTTTTCCTTAAAACATTCATTTGTTTTTACAGTCATCTCTCAAAGCTTGTATGGGCCTCCTGTGCTTTGACTGATATTTTCAGCCACAGCGCATCCTGGATCAATGAAATGAAAGTCACCGTACTAAATGAGTAGGTGGGCAGCCTGTACTCATCTCTTTTGTTGATACATTTTTGGCAAAGTATCCCTGTTTCCAATATGCTTTGTGTACCACAATTAAGCCAAAACATGATTTGCAGTAAAAAAAATGAGTGTTTCAAAGCGAGCAGTTGTTTGGTGTTTGCCATCTTTAGAATCTATTTCCTCTCGTCCAAACTTGAAATAACGTGCCCAGTCTTTTGCCTTTTTTGTTTGCAACGTTTCTTTTTTTGTTTGAAGCATTTCTTTTTTTGTTTGAAGCATTTCTTTTAAATTTGCAGCGTTTCGTTTTTTTTATTTGCAGCGTTTTATTTTTTTGTTTGTAATGCTTCTTTTTTGTGTGCAGCATTTCTTTTTTGTTTGCAGTGTTTCTTTTTTGTTTGCAGTGTTTCTTTTTTGTTTGCAGCGTTTCTTTTTTGTTTGCAGCGTGTCCCTTGTGGGCCATCGTAATTTTTGCATGACTGGAATACAGTTCCCATTATAAAACCATTAAAATAAATTTGACCATGTGTTATAGAAACTAAAGATGGTTATAGCACAGAACTGTTCCCAAATTATATGAAGTCAACTCTACATTAGTTAATAGATAGTGTTCTTAATGATCAACCAGCATCCCTACTAGCATGTTACAGGATTTTCAATGATAGGCGGCTACCGGCTGAATAGCACCGCCTATTTTACCCCTGGTTATTCTGTGTCTTACTTAACATTTAAGCCCCCAGACCCCCCTAGAAAACATTTGGGACACAGACGCCTACTTCAATAATTTACTCAGACACTAGTCTTATTCAAAAAGATAATGAACCCCTGATGTTATTAAGGTTGAGATTGTTGACTGTGGATTTTAATTGCAACTTACCCTGTATCAACTGAGCCAAGTTGTCTCTTAAAGCTCTTAGCTCATGAATCATCAATGCCTGCAGTTTTTCCACAGTCCAGCCTTGTACTGTGAGATTCTTTTCTTGGTTGTGGTCATGCCTTGATAACTCTAACATAACATGTTGAGATTCTTTCTCACTTAATGAGGTATCTACAAGTTCTTCAGGACTCACAGTCTTAATACTGAAAGGTTCCTTATCTTCCTCATCACCAGCTACACAACCTGAATCTCTCTTTTCTTCATCCTCAATTTCTTGTTTTTCTATAATATATTCTTTTATATCAGTCCCATCTTCATCTTGGTCATCATCACTTAACAGAGCATCATCAACAAAACAGATGCGCAAGTCATTGGCTTTTATACTAAAGTCTGTTAATCTTTTATCTGTTAAATCTGGTGATTCTAAGTTCTGGTTATCCTGTGTTTCCTCTTGTTTAGAATTTAAACAGGATTCTATTGATGCCCAATCTGTTGTTGGAGATGGAAACTCCATATTTTCAATGTCTGTTGGACTGTATTCTGATAAATCACTTCCATTTAGATCAAAATCACTTGTCATTGATAAATCCTGTCTTGAAAAATCTTCAATTGCTTGTTCAAGACTATCGTTAAAAACATCATTTGTATCGTCATCTTCCTCCTCCTTTTCGTCTGCTTCTTGGTCATAATTATTATGGTTGTTTATCTTTTGAAATGGATTTGTTCTAATCTGAATGTTTGTTTCTGTAGTATCAAATACTGATAAAGGGTTTGATGTTTGCGATTGTTGAAGGCTGTCTTGATATTTTCTTCTTCTATAATTTCTCCACGCTCTCTGTATTCTGCCAAAATAACAATTAAGTTGAACAGGTTACACTCTCACCTACATAATACACAGTAGAAAGTCAAATGGTAATTTTCCACACAAAAATATTCATCACACAAGTTTTTTTAGATGCACCCCTTGTCCTCAAGAACTTCTAGTTGTCATCCATTCAAACTCTGTGCTTGTTTTGCTTTCTAAGACTTCCCTCCCCTCTGGTATGTAAAAACAATCCCTCTGATGGTAAGGTATTATAAAATGATAACCGGAATTTAGGACCTTGTCTTTCACAGCAAGTGGCTTAAGAATTTCTAAGCTGCAGTAGATACAATCAGGCCACAATGCCTAATACTTTTTTCTGGATTACACCAAGGCAATCAATCACCTAATCATTGGACTATTTATTTGCCCATTAACTTAATAATCTATTCATATCTATTCAATCTATTCATTTAGTGATTCAAATTAGGGGTTCATTCAAATTGAGGGTTTATTTTTGAAAGGGTGCTTGAATTGGTCATGTGACCTCTAACTTGCAAGTTATGTGTAATAATGTCAGATATGCACTAAACTAAAGATATATCTTAAGTTGTCTGTCAATTATCAGTCACTAAAACACTGATACATGACATATTATACTCTTGTTATTACAATTATATTTCTTATATCTCTTTCATACTTACGTAATTGCAGTACACTCTAAACTCCTTCTTTGATTTCTTCTTAAACATGTATCATCATCCATTTCTGTCTGTAATCTATAACTAATGAAAAAAGAGACAAATTACAATTAACCATGGGCATCAAATATTGCACTTGAGCATTTTTAGAGCCAGTAGTAGATAAAACTAATTATATTGCATTATAGTGGATATAAATAGGTGGGAAATGTTTTTGTAACAGTCCAATGGGCAGCATCAAATCTTGATGATGTTCAATGTTATATCAAACAAACTTTATAAATATACAAAGTATTAAATAGATATGTTCCTTGTCTCATGCTGCACACTTACTCATTACTCGTGCCCAGGCCCTTAGGCCGAGGGCACGAGTATAGTTCTGCAGACAGTTTTTTTTTTTTTTTTTTTTTTTTCTCGCTGTTAGAAATTTTGGCAAGTTCAGACATGTTCCATCAGGTTTGACCGAATTATATTAACTAACAAAGAAAGAAATTCTAATGCGCCAGCGCCAGGATTCGAACCTGTGCTCTTAGCATCATTGTTACTTCGTCTTAGCCGACTGTGCCATCGTGCAAAATACGTTGTTTACAAAACCCATTAGGCTATATATACGTAGTTGGGTTCAAGTCTCCGAACGGCCAATCTTTTTTTTTTCACTTTTTTTTTGTTCTCAAGTAATCTTTCTTTTGCAATTTTATCAGTTATTTTTAAATAAACAATTTTTTAAATAATTAAAACGAATGCTTCCATGTCGCATCAAAACAGCTAAAAAAATAATTAAAACCAATGCTTCCATGTCGCATCAAAACAGCTAAAAAAATAATTAAAACCAATGCTTCCATGTCGCATCAAAACAGCTAAATAAAACTTAATTTAAGGAAATTGGAATTGTTAAGAAGAATTATTAGAAGTGAACAAGATCAAAAAGTAGCAAGAAATTCATTGCGAAAGTGAGAATTTTCGAGCTTGTAGACGTATACATATCGAAGTTCGCTCACTCGACTTGAAGAACGATTGTTTAGCGATGTGTATTAACAAAAGCGAAAAAAGACAAATATTTCAAAAGGATCTTTTGGTATCTTACCCAAAGGAGACTATTTGGTCACTTTTCAAGTCTAAAAGGATCTCTTTTTTGGCTGAACTTTGCGAAATTGAGGGAAACATAACATTAAAGGGCAAATTAACAACGAATAATGTCCACTCGCTATGGTCCACTCTTCAACTGATTGGAAAATCTGCCGAATTTTGAAAGAAAAAGCGAAAATGTGCAGTATTTTTTCGTGAAAAATTGAAGTAAAGTGCAATTTATTGCAATCTTGTTTATTGAGCTTTTATGCTGATGTAGTTTTTGTGTAATTCTTGTTGATTTTGGAGTATTTTTTGCCGTTAAAGAAGAGGTGGTATGGATGATAGTTTCCTGCCTTCTAGTTGCTGCGAGCGAAGCGAGTAGATTGCTTGGGCTGC
Source organism: Diadumene lineata (assembly GCA_918843875.1). NCBI lineage: Eukaryota > Metazoa > Cnidaria > Anthozoa > Actiniaria > Diadumenidae > Diadumene > Diadumene lineata. Next base: position 18,332,639 of record OU974069.1, on the reverse strand, counting down.
CTGTGGTATTATAAGAGCTTAAAGGCAAGTTCGAGATGTCGCAAAGAAACCGTATTGCATATTTTGTGTCGTTTTGTTTCTTGTTTTTTGTTTTGTTTTCGGTTTTTAAGAAACTCCGTTCTTGGGCACGAGTAAACCCTGAATTCAGGGTCTAGTTTATCATGTTATTCATTCTGACTAATTTATTTATTTACTTATTTTGTAATCATCATTTTGTTATCTACTTATTTGTACATTCATTAATCTTGAAAAAAAAAACACACAAAAATATATTGAGAAGTCAAAAACAAGTTTGACATTTACTTTTCAACAAGAAGTTCTCCTTCCTCAACTTGTTGTCTTGCTTTCTCAAGTCTTTCTTGTTCTTCCTGTGGAGAAAAAAAATTAATATTAAGCCTAAAGCTTTTCATACTTCCATCAATGTTGACATTATGCAACTTATATAAATGTACAATAATGAAGCTTTTGTGCCAAAGATAACCTTTTCATTTGATAAACATTGAATCAAGAAATAAGTATACTTAATTTCATTAGAACAACAAACACATCTAGATAAGAAATAACAGTCCAAATTCAATAAATCATGGGTAGCTCAGAGGTGGCTTTTTGGGCATTTTAGATAAAAATTTAAACAAAAGATGAATTGTAGGCTGGATGAGTCACAGATAAAGGAATCAATAAACAAATATAAAAGAAAAAAACTGGACAAATAAATGAAGACAAGTGATGGATATGAGAATAAATTAATAAACACAGGATGATTTCAGAATGAATAAAAGGAAGAATGAACAGTGTCAGTAATGAACAAATTAATAAAACAAAATGATGGAGGGATGAATAATTAAACATTTGAAAAGAATTGACAGATGAACACTGAGGAAACAAAGTAGTAAATAAATAAATAAATAAAATGTCTGAATGAAAATAAAGAAATGAATGAAAAAATGGTCAAATAATGGAATGGGCGAAGCAATGAAATCAAAATAAATCAAATTAGGGAATTGAAATCCAATTTTGAAAAAAACTAGGGATTACATGTATGTCTTATACTCTGTCTAAACTGAGTTTCTAACTGTTAAGAAGTATGAAATGTTACATATTAAAAGCTAACAATTAAAAAGGATTATGATATACCTTTTCATAGCGTTCATAGAGAAGTTCAATATAATTACATCTCGCTAAAAAGCCCCTGAAGTGCGACTGAATGCATATGGCTGCTTTTTCTTCACGAGTTTTATTATCTTTCTGTAGGTTGACAACATAGCAAATATAAATATTATTAGTGTTATGAATGCTAAAATTAAAATAATATTAAAATACAAAGTTGGAGAATCTCCAACATTATTCCTTTCTATACAAAGGCTCTACATTCAAACCTAATGTCTGGGACATTTTCTGTACAATGTTAGAGTGAAGGTTAATTTAGGATGAGTTCAAGTATAATAATCAGTGTACCACTGTTGCATGCCCACCCTCAATTAATAATTAAGTTAGATTGATTGATTTTGCTATACACTAAACGACTAATTATGTCAAGCCTTCCAGCAGTGACAGCAATGACTTACTACCACAAAATCCTAACTTACAGAAACTGATGGTTTGATCCACCAAGGTAGCTAAATATATGATCTTGGTATTAATAAAATCTGTCATTTCTGGGAGAATTCCACCAGCAATATTACTATTAATATCATTACATGTCTTTAACTGTAAAACTTGTACAGAACTTCTACACCTGTCACTGCGGTGGGAGATGGTGTAGATGTGTTGGCATTATTGTCTGGCTGAGGATGAATATGGTCTCTTATGAAAAACACAGTTGGTGTTTTTGGTATTTTGGCTAAACTGAAAATTGCCTCATATTATTACAAAATATTTTCAATTTTTTTAAATAATCAAATACAGCATTTTTATAATTTTACTTTTACACCAGGTTAATGGTATTAGGTAAATAGTGTGCAAATGTACCACACACATCAATTCTTGTAGTTTAATTTAACCCTTTTGTCTCAGTGAGCATATTCATTGCAATTATTATTTTTTAATCAAAAATTATAAATAATATCAGAAGAATATGGTTTACCTTTGGTAGAACTTTGTTTGCAATGGATGGGTTAAAAGCCTGCAAGAGAACATAACATAAATACATGACATCATAAGTTTAAAAGATGTCCAGCCATGGTGTACATGGATACTAAGGTAATAGCTGACCCTGTCTGCTAACACAGACCAATAAAGTGCTGTGGTTGTAATTCATAGTTGATACATAGATGTTCAGCTACATAACATCGCAAAATTAAAGATTAATGGTAGTTTGAATCGCTCAATGTGGTAACAGCCCCTGTATCTAACAACTTGACATTGACCTTGCATTAGACAAGATTGAATACATGAAGTTTACTCAATTCCAGTAGACTTGACCTTTGGTAGATATATATAAATGAAATCTGCAATTATCTTTTTGAGATGCAATAATAGCTGACTGTGAAAATGAAAATACTCAAGTAAATGAGCTCTCATAGATAGGATTTGCTATCATAGTTTATTACTTATTTCATGACAGCTGAAATGACTAGAGTGCTTTAACACCAGACATCCAGGCTAAAAGAACTGAATACACTTTCAAGAATATTTGATTTTTTCCCTTCTATTGTGTTCTTTCCTTTGACCATTCATTTCAGAAACAAGAATTCTTTTGGATTCATTTGTTGATCTACTATTTTGCGAAAGTTCTTGCTGTACGTAGATCACTTTGGTCTAGATAGAAAAAGTATGAAAAAATGTAATATTTCCTAAAAAATATGTGATGTCACTGAAGGAGCAAAGATTGTTCTAGATCTTGTAAACTTGACCATAACCAACCAATATTTCTTTCAAAAATAACCTGATGTGAATTTGGCGAGAAGGGAAATAAAATAATATGTGAAACATCCCAAGAAATTATTATTATTTTTTAACTCAAAATGTAAGTAACTTTGTTCAGGAGCAGTTTCCCATTTTTCTGTAGTTTCAATCACTATCAAATTTGAGATGTACAAAATAAACATAACTCTTGAAAAATATTTACTAAGTCATCTTTAAAAGAAAGTCATATCTAATCAATAGAAAACTTCATAAGCTAAGAAGAAAGGCACTGCGAAAAACTATCGCTATTTATTTACGTCTGAAATTTCTTTTGTCCTTGAAGACAATTGTAACTACGGAATCCATACGGTTTCAATGCAAAACAATGAGAAATAATAAAAAAAATACATTTGGTCACACTTTCACTCACGAAAATAACTTACATATAAAAAACTTGCAAAGACATATCATTCCACTTTGTCACCGATATGATGATTTAGACAATCTAGGTGACAAAAAACCATAGACAAACAATTTCATGGTTTATGATAGGGAATTGATTTCAGTCAAATGGAAAATTATAGATATTAGAAATATTGTAGTTTAAAACCAAAATGTAAAGAAAACAATCATCGGAGAAAATTTAGTTAGGCAAAGTTGCTTTTAATTATCTTGCGGACAGATAAAATTCTCATGTGGAAAATAATGAAGATTTTGTCTCGATTTGTAATAATCGTCTGATTTGCTGTTTCCTTCGGAGATATGGCGTCACTTGGATGTGAAGGAATTACACTTACAAGCTTAAAAACGCTGAGTAAATATCACGAAAATCAAACATCCGAATTTACTAGGCTTCTTCACTTTGTATTATGCATAAGAATAATAAAAATCGCAAGATCGAGAGTCGTTTCTAAACAGGTTGTATGTCGAAAAGATTGTAATGAAGATGATATAATCCACTACCTCGACTGTCAAATTCGATACGACTCGTCGACAAAAAACTGGAACGTAAGCGCTTAACTTATCTCACCAATTTCCTTTCCCTTGTAAAGTACATAGAAACAGGACATAAATAAATAATTCTAGACGCCGAAAAGCCGAGAGGAGCTTTAAAAATAGGCGTATTTTTGTAGGGAAAATACGAACGATGCGACTCCAATGTTCACTCTACTTACCGCCATTGCTGAACGAGTTCGTTCGATAGTTTCACGCTTTATAACTCCCATATTAGGCCCTTGAAGGGAAGGATCTTCTCTATATTGTAGTAAGTCGTTGATGAAAGACTCCTCTTCATAGTCATTCTGCCACTGAGTACCATTCGCGTGGCCATTTTCAGGAACTCGTCCAGACCTTCTCGACTCCATTCCAAACACGATTCCTTTTCTCACTCCAGCACAACATGAGTAATGTAATGTTTTACCATGACACTAAAAGACCCTTAAAAACACAAAGGGTCAAGCCTTGCTGTGGTTTCACTTCTTATAAATTAGCGTTTTTTCGTACAAAAGTGGTCTTCGCTTGTAGTGATGGTGTGTCAAGGGGATGATCAACGACAGGGTATGGCGCGCAGCCTCAAAAGCTACGTCACTTCCTCTCCCAAGGAGACTCCTAATAAACAAATCAAGTCTTTTTCTGTCTTATAACAACCAAAAACACCTAGGTGGTCTTCGTGAGCATGTTGTGACAATGATTCTCATTTTGTTCATAAGCAAATTACAAGATAAAATACATTCCGTCTGCTCAGTCCAACAAGATAACTGCGACTACAACGCGCATGGCAATGCTTCGAATAACCGCACAAATACCGACAGTTCAGTTTGTCAATTTTAGTTTTTTTTGAGAATTCCCCCTCTTTTGTTCGCTTGTGTAAATAGAAAACATCTCAGGAAGAGTTGATACATTAGTCCAGGGTTATTATAATAAACCCAGCATCGATTCCTAAATATAACGTCGTGTTGGTCTACCACAGGGAAACCACATTTGCAATACACTCATTTCTCAACAATTTTTCATTCCCTGCACAACATTAGGTCTCTTTTTTGATAGAAATCTTACTTTGCAAAATTTATAGATGTTTGTAAGAGGTATTTATTTCAGAGATAATAATATTCCTGCGAAATAAATTACAGGCATTAAACTTTTCAGAAATTACCAGAAGAGGATTTCAAACTGCAAATGACACATCCCTCCCTAGCAAGTCAGGATGAAATTTGATAGCCCTCCCCTTTGTCTTGGCATTTTTCTTGTTGGCCCTCATTTTTTAACCTGTGTTGCATTCGGAAAAAAAAAATCATTATTACAGGCTATCTTTTTTTAAAGTGTCTAAAAAAAAGTTGTGACCTTCCAAAATCCAGCCCTTCCCTTGACCTTTAGGCTGGACCATGTGAGTGGAGTTAATCAGAACTCCTTCAGCAACCACAGGGAGCCCGGCTTACGAGATATTACCGTCTCCACTGATAGAGTCTGACTCTTATGTCAACAACTAGAGGTCACGCAGCGAGCAAACCAGCCGGCCGTTAATTATGAGATTGTTACGTGAGTTGATACGAACTGTAACCACTTTTTACTTAACTAGTATAACATCCCCCCATAAGGAGAAAAGGGCTGAAACAAAATTAGTGCATCTCGTAAACAGTCGATTTTCGTACAGTTGCTCGGACCTAGATTAAGCTTAAATGGAAGAGAATAGTTTAAACCAAATGACTCTGGTTTAGGTTTTTCACTGAGCAGCTTTTAATCGACAAAATCGACAGTTTACGAAGAGCTTGTGTTAAAGTTATCTGTTCCAGCATATGATGGGACAGTTGATAATTAATCAGAGGGTATCAGCATTTGTCTCAAGCCTTAAGCAGTTTTCAATCCAGTTAATGGACTTGTAAATTGAGAATTTTTGAGTCAATTTGAATTTGTCTACAACTCACCGAATTTTTATTTAAAGCTGTAGAAAATTCCCCCGAAACAGTTTTCATTTAGAGATATAATCTCAATGGCCGGCTGGTTTGTGCACTGCGTGACCTCTAGTTGTTGACATAAGAGTCCGACTCTATCAGTGGAGTCGGCAATATCTCGTAAGCCGGGCTCCCTGTGCAGCAACAAGGTAGTTTTTGATCAATCTACACACTTGTCTATCAACAATCAGCAATTTTTAATCTACAGTGTAAATAAGACTGGTTGACATTGGTGACCATACTTATGAGTGTCATGATGCCAATGTGAAAGGAATACTTCAGGAACCTTTGATGCATATTCCCACTGAAGTGATATTAAGATTATTATGAAATGCACTATTCCCAAAGAAAGAAAACAACAAAGAAAAGATCAAGTAAAAGAGAAAATTGATAAAAAACACTTTGGTCTTGGCCCTCCCTGTCCATTTTTAAACATGAATTACATTCAAAGAGAAAAAATATCTCAGTAATTTATTAGTGACATTAACTGTCCTGGCCTCTAATAATAATAACAACATGTAACATTTAGAGAAACATACTATCATATATTTGAAATTCTGCTGAGGTTAATCTGTGGGCTTCCTGTGGCTTTATGAAAAGATTGGGGCAGTCTTTTAATGTACTACAGGAAGCCCACACGTTGAATAATTATTGATATACATCATGTTTAAGATAAGATACAAGACAAGTGATTTTACACAGCTCTCCAACATGCGGCATGATTCAAATAAAGTGCGCATCTTTTACTATCCAAGACTGTCCTTGTTACTTGGTAAATTTTTTCACGTTTTGATAGCAGTTTTTCTGTATTTTTCCCTTTTTTTAGGCACAATTTTTCTGTATTTTCATGTCACTTCCGATTTAGATTAGATCTGCCACATTGAAGGGCATCTCATCAATTTGAGTATTGTAAAATGTCTCAAGATCTTTCAATATACGCACATCGTCTGATGTAACAAAATTGATAGCAACACCTTTACGGCCAAAACGACCACCACGACCAATCCTACAATGAAACAAAACTGTCAGTTAATAAACCCATCAACAAGTTGCACTATAATGAATAGCATACATTTTACTATTCTACAGCTATCATTACTTTAATAATCATTTTAGGAAATAATGGATTCTGTAAATGTTGTAACAAAATACATTGTTTATCTAAAAAAATTTCAAATCAACCACATATCAAACCTCTATCTTTCATTTCACTAGAGTTGATACTTTTTAAACCAACTTAAATTTTGTTGGGCTGTGAATAGTCCAATGAAATTTAGAAATAGTTTTATCAAAGCTAAATTGCATCATTCCATCACTGCAATTGTAAGTTAATAATCAGTGAGGAAATATTGTTAACATACCTGTGAATATAGCTCTCCCTGTTTGAGGGAAGATCATAATTGATAACCAAGGAAACTTGCTGGACATCAATACCACGTGACTAAAAAGCAATAACATAAATAACTAAACAATAACTAAATCAATGTGCTTGCAGAAGAGGATAAAATATCAAAAATAAATAAAAAGGATCAAAAGACATTAATAAAAAAAGGCAAGAAAGACAACAACAACAAAAAAACAGAATGAATTTTAAATAAAAGTATATTCCATAGTTTGTTTTCACTCTTTCTTTCTTTTGTTTTTCTTTTGCAATTATATACGTTTGAAAACCATGTTCAAAAAGTCAATCAATTCTACTTACCAATAAATCTGTAGTAATAAGAACACGACTAGATCCAGATCTGAACTCTTTCATGATCACATCTCTTTCTTTTTGATCCATATCACCATGCTAAAATAGAATGCAAACATCCCTTAATGAAGATTTTAAGACTGGCTTTTGAAAATCTGGTATTGCCTGTTTTGCAAGCCTCATTATCAAATTCATAAATAATTCATGAACCCAGAACAATACAAAATCAGTACTGTAAAGGCATCTGTAAATCAGATACAGAATTCGTCCTGATTTGCATAGGGTTTAGCTTGAAATATCCTGGCCAAACTACACTTAATTTCAATTAAAAAAACAAATCTAAAATAGCAGCATTTGACAAGTCTTTGGCTCGAATCTTTATCACCTGATATAACACACTCTCTTGTTTTTTTTATACATTACTTACAGCCTCTTTAGTTTATGGTGTTCATTGGTGTAAGTAATGTATATGTGAAAGACAACAAATATGTAGAGAAGGATTTCAAGGAGCCCTGTTAGCAGACACTGAAGATTTTAACATTGGCTTTTGATTCTGTCATTGCCTAAAGCAAGCTTCATTACAGCCTCTTGTGACCATACAAAGTACTATATAATTAATATAACACGCCATTGAGGCCTAGAATGTAGAATATCAGAGTAGCTAATTATCTTGAGCTTACCATAGCAGACACAGTGAAGTCTTTAGCCTGCATTTGACTGTACAAGTAGTCCACTTTTCTTCTTGTGTTCACAAAGATCACAGCTTGTGTGATAGTCAAGGTCTCATACAAATCACACAATGTATCAAACTTCCAGTTCTGAAAAACATGACCAAAAAAAGACCTTTAAATGTTTTTGTTACAATCAAGAGCTACAGGGCTAATGATGTAAGGACATAGTATTTGTCATAAAATGATCTAAAAAATTGCAAATCATCTGGGAGACATCTTAAACATTTTTAGTTCAATTTTACTACTATGGTCATCTCACTTGCATGTAGCGATAAAAACAGCTACTGTTGTTCCTGGTAATGTATTTACCTCTTTTTCTACTGCTATATAGAACTGTTTGATACCCTCTAATGTCAGCTCTTCTTTCTTGACAAGAATAGTGACAGCGTCACGCATAAAGTTTTTGGTCACCTCCATGACTTCAACTGGCATGGTAGCAGACAGTAAAACAACCTGAATGAACAAAACAAATAAAAATAAATAAACAAATAAGTTTGGATAATTACATGTAGAGTTGATTAATATTGAACTAATATTAAGTGGAAGAAACAACATTGCTTTTTTGCGAAATTTATCCACTTGGCTGCAGCTCGCCGTTTTAAATCCTCATAAAGATCAGCTGCTCATGTTTTATTTATTACCTAAAATTTGGTTGATGGGCAGATACATCGATTGGTTGATCACATGACTGCTTATTATGAATAATATGGTGAAGGTTCAATAACATTAGTAAATCAAATAATCAAGTTTTAACCTCTATAACTGATTTATTAAATTAATGATTTATTGCTATTCATAACTTCTTGCAACTTCAACCGTACCTGCACATTTGACCTTAGTTTTCTAAAGATGCTTTGGATTTGATCCTTGAATCCTCTTGACAACATTTCATCAGCCTCATCAAGGACAAACATTTTGATGTCTCTGGTATCTAAAATCACAAAATTTTTTTGATTAACACTGCTTGACTCCTTCACTTAACCAAAGCTACACAGCCTTTTGAATAGTGTGAAGAAAAACTTCAAATGGTTAAAAATAGAAACATTTGTATATTAATACACATAGTGACTTATAGTACAGTACTGGTGATGGCAAGTGATAGCTATATCAAAACGACGATGACACTGACAACAATAATACATGCAATGAAATGAAAACAATGAAAACAATGATCATAAAGCTCCAAGAGCATTGTTACTGGATATGACAATCATTTTGAATATCTCTGCTTTTTGTATTGTATGCAGGACACTTTTGATGAACTTTTCTTAGGGCCAAGATATTGTCAGTTAAAAAAAAAATGGATAATAAGATAAAGATAATAAAAGACATTTATATATATAAATGCTCAGACATACCCAGAGCACCTCTCTCCATCATATCATTGACTCGTCCAGGTGTGCCCACAACAATGTGGTTGACATTATCACTAAGTTTCATAATGTCTTCAGCAATTCTGGTGCCTCCTATACAGGCATGGCACTTGGCATTCATATAATCACCTAATGCTAGGATTACTTTCTGGGTCTGAACAGAAATACAAACAATGAATTCAATGGTTAAAATATTGAGATTTCACATGAACCTTCAGGTTACCAATTTTAGACTGATCGAAACAGCTTGAAGCATCTGGACTCTAGTTTATGACTGTCTTGTAAGTTAATCAATCACATAACAGGGATAACAAACAAAACTAGTTTAAAAATAATTTTGGTGGCCACTCTATGGCACATTTCAACATTTTGCAGAACGTGAATGCTCTACAGTACAGAACAACCTGATCCAATATGAGTAATATGATCATTTTAGACTATTACCTGTTGTGCAAGTTCTCTTGTAGGTGCAAGAACTAAAGCTTGGGTACTTTTAAGGCCAACATCAATACTTTGTAGGATGGATACAGCAAAAGTTGCAGTTTTACCAGTACCAGACTGGGCTTGTGCAATCACGTCAATACCTACAAAACACAACCATGATTTAGGTAGTGTTTGCACTACAACCAAATTCTCCTATGCATTTATAGAATTTTCAGAACTTCCAGTAGTTTTACAAGAATTGGTAATCAGGTTTTCGCATTAGTCACAACAATTTAATAATGATGACAATCAAATGTTATTGAGTATAATTTTGTTTGAATTTGCATCACGCTATTGACAAAATACATTTATTTTGATGGAAACATCGCAGTGTTATGTTATTTCACAACAAATCATTTCAGAAGGCATGGTTTGGACTATGTTTCAGATTATCACTCACACCAAAAGGGCAAGTTTCTTATTTGCTATCTGTTGATTTCTGAAGAAGATATTTTTTAGAATTGTTTTTTACTCATATATAAACAATAACAGAGATATCCTCGAGACAGCTTACATTATGTGAATTTTATTCACAATTCTAAAATTATACTGATTTTATACTGAAATATTTGCATGAGAAGCTCCATTCAATAATAACTGAATTTGTAAAATAATACACAATTCAATATATATCATGAATTCCCAATAAAATGTTACAATAATGAATAACTTCCCATTCAGGTAAACGAAAACGAGTTGTAAGACTTCAATCAAAATGGACATAAATTCATGAAAATGGCAAAAGTTATTTATTCAGTTCTTTGACTGTACATTTCATGTTAAAGAATGTACAATATGTCTCAGTGGTTCCTCTGTTGTTGCGATTGATGAAGAAATTGACAGTTTAAAAAGATAGCTGAGACTGAATTAAGAACCAACAGTAGCAGTTCTAACATTTTTTTTTAAATCAAAAGAGCAACCGTGGAAAAATGATTGAATTGATATTTAATTCAATTACAAGAAGAACTCATTAAAAATGAATTTCTTGAAAAACTTTTATGGTGTCTTACGAGACATTCAAGGAGTTGTACTCAAACGTGAATTGCACATTTATTGTATTTTTCGCAAAACTTTGTTGAATTTAGAAAATGGCGACATAAATGGCCGCTAAAATAATTACATAATTTAGCCTCCTAAATTGCGCAACTAGACACCACAGTAGCGTGTTGTAAAACTTACCATCGATTAAATTTTACGACAAAAATCTAAAAATCTATCGACTAAGAAAGTTTTTTTTGAATACGAATTCATATTTTTTAGTAGTAGAATATATTACCCTCATTCATTCATTTTCGAGATATTTGAAGATCAGACCACTGAACACGTAGCGAGAAGAAAGCAGAATTTAAAGCTTACTAACCTTTGCAACAAGGCACGATCGCTCTTTGTTGGATAGCTGATGGCTTTTCAAAACTGTAGAATAAAATAAAAAGGTTAAGTTAGCGAGCGATCATGGGAATTTTTTATGGTTGACTCTCGTTTGATGAGTCATAGTGTAGAAGCCGGGTGGCAGCACTTACCCATAAGCATATATCCCTCGTAAAAGTGATTCTTTCAAACCCATATCATCAAAGTTATCAACTGGAACTACATCTTCACTTGTACACTATAATTTGAAAAGAAAGTTGAACGGATTAGTACAAAACTACAATGGAATGACCATTGATCACGAACATTTCTTTAACCACGGCACACAAGGCACAATGAACCAACCTCGATCATGTCCCCACATCCCGTGTCTTGCATCGATGGATGCGAATCTGGGAACTTCTCAGGTTCTTTTCTGAAATATAAATAACCAACTTGATTTTAGTACTATTAGTTAGTATATTCGTTGAGAAATAACGAGTTTTACGCCTTATACCGGTAACAACACGTGGTAATAAAGGCATGACAGAGTCGACGAAGCACACAACTTCACTCACATTTTCGCCTTAATTAAGACGTTAAAAAAAATTGAAGTTCGCAATAATTGCACATACAAAATCTCAAGTAATGCAATTACACCTTCAGTACATTTTAATGGTAAACGAACAAAGACAATGCGTTATTTCTTACCTTGTTTGTGAAATATTTCCGTCGGTCGACATGTTTCTTGAAATAGCAAGCGGGAAAAGGACTGAACTTAGCCGGATGCGCCTCAAAGGGGGGATCCATGCATTGGTTAATTCAATAGACCCCTATACGTCACACCAAAGGAAAATAAGATCAGAAGAGAAAGAAAGAGAAAGACATGAAATAAAATGTAAATAAAAGTATGAATACGCGTCATCACAATCAGGAAAAAGGTCTTTCTTCGTGCAGATAAAATAAAAGATAACAAATTTAAAATTATTTGAAAAATTAAAATTAACCCCAAGAAATATTGATTCTGCCTGTTACGGTTTCGCTTAAAAGTTGGGTTAGCACGAATTTTCATTGTGTATTTTTCAAATTCTCACCATACCTTTTCTAATAGCGATAAACGAGAACCTAGGGGACCTGTTAGGATCTCTTGGCGACTCCATACCTTTTTGTGCTGGTCCGGTAATTATCAGGAGTGGGGGCTGGTGCAAAAAGGGTTGGATGTACATTTTCATGCAAAAAAATATGTTTTATTTATAAAATCCCCCTTAAAAAGATAAGTAGGCTAGAAAAATCATGGATGGCTTTCATTTGCACCAGCAACCCTCCCGATAATTAATGACTGGTTCCCAAATATTACGCTGAGACCCATGTCCGAAATAAAGATTAAGTCAGATACATATATTTTATATAGATTTTGAATAAATGATTATAAATAATTAAATGTGAATTAACTTAAATTGAATTAAATTGTGGCCGATCGTACCGAAAATCACCATCTCAATTAATGCATACATCTTCGGGCCGGTACACACGAGGGAGCTTGCTCCTAAAAAACGCTCCCACAACATGATCCCGTAGCAAAGCTCCCTCGTTTGTACCAACGATTTCACGCGAAAAATATGTTGCTCAACAAACGTTTTGCTCCTGCATGGGTATTGCTCCCTTTGTTGCGCAACATATTTTTTCGCGTGAAATCATTGGTACCGCACAAGGTAGCTTGCTCCAGGAGCATTTTGCGGGAGCGTTTTTCAGGAGCAAGGTCCCTCGTGTGTACCGACCTTTAACCCACTACAAACTTCTCTGGGGTGCGGCGTCACCCCTGTAAAAACTCAAACAAAAAATGTTTTTACGAATTTCACAATTCTCAGATTGAATGAAATCAATCTCTAATCAAGTTGTGGCAATTAATGCAAAGAGTATTATCTTCGGTACAACATATTCCTAGTTCAATTTCAACATTCTTAATTTCAATTCCATCGAACCGCCGACGCAAGGGATATGGTAAATATAAAAAAGCGCACGTCGTGGGGGAGGTCATTTATAAACGGCCAATTTCATTGCACTTATAGTGAAATGCATTAATGAAGGAAATTAGAGAAAGTGACGGGAAGAAAGGAGAGGGATGAGGAGAAATAAGGCAGTAGAGCGTTCATAACTAAAACTTTTATTACAGATATAAAAATAGTATTCTTTGTAACACGTTGCAATACAAACTTCATCTGTGTAAGTCACTATACATCGTCGTTTTAATAGGATTGCATGACATTATCTACGTAAAACGTGTTCTATCTAGTTTCTACCGTCGTTTTAATGGGATTGCGTGAAATTATCTACGTAAAACGTGTTCTACCTAGTTTCTACCGTTTTTCTGTTTTTAGTTGTTGTGCAACATCCAATCCTATCTTCGTGCCCTTTTCGACTGTGGTTCTGGAAAGTCGAAAGGATTGTCAGAATCTTCACTCTCTTCCTGGAAAACAGAAATTTTATCACATAAGATAAACGAAAAGTTTTACAAATGGAAATTGAAATGAAAAGAAAGAAGTTAAAACGCAAGTTGAGAGAGAACAGATAGTAATGACTGAATAATAACGAAAAGAAACGGAAGGGAATTTAAGGTAGTCTAAGGAAATGAATGAGAAGCAAGAAATATTGAAATAAAAAAGAATTGGAAGAAAGCTGGGGTAACAGAAAAGAAAACGGTGTCACTGAGAAACAAGTGATTAGTATTTACATCAAACTGTATGGCTTTCGTTTTACTTCTTGAATTGGATATTGGTGCTTTTGCCCTACAAAGAGATCATTTTACATTTTAGATTTACCCAGTTCCATTCCTTGGATTCTGTAAACTACTATTTGTGTCATTTATTGGCATTTGTGTGCATCAAATGACATCAATCTTTCTCAGTTAATGGGCATCAGACAATTTCCAAGGTGTGGGACTTAGGGCGTGGTTATTTACAGTGCATTTAAGGACATTGTACACCTTGTTGTGACAAAGGCACCCCTTCTGTAGTAGGCACAACTTCTTCTGTAGTATCAAAACCTGTACACACCGGGAGTTGGTGGAGCACACTTCCAAAACATGCTAAAAAAACAAGCTCCCATATCTGTACCAGTAGCTACTCAAGAAAAAAACATTCTTGATAATGCTCGCAGGCTTTGTGAGTGGCCTAGTGGTTAAGGCATCAAAAATAATATAAGATTTAGCTCTTGTAATGTGACCAATCAGAAAAAATAAGAAAGCAACCAATAGTGTTGATTCTGTTATTATATACTCACTGTGTACTTGTGTTGTGGTTAGTACTCTTCCTTGAAACAAAACCATCTTCATCATCAGAACTGCTTATTACCTGTAGATGAAATAGAAAATTATTAACTCTCCTTTTGAAGCTCAACTACAAAAACTGAAACAAGTGCACCTTGAACTATAAATGCAGTGCCCAAAATCGCTTACATTTTCTAGTCCTTGTGAGAAAATTAAACACTTTTGGCAGGTTCAATTTACTTTTTTTGATGCAAATGAGCTTATACTGTCAACAAAACAACTTATAATTTGACAAAATCACTTCATAAGTAGTCATGATTATTACTTATTCTCATCAAAACTGCTTTATTACTGGTTTTGTCATCCTGCACATTTCAACAAAGAAATCATCTTTGGCCAGAAAAATCTTTTATATATACGTAGTAATGCCTGGAATACATACAATCATTTTGGCAAAGATTTGGGTAACGCATATGGCAGAAAATTTGAATGTTTTCTTATAAACTAAGGCTACGAGAAAATGCAGTACTAATTTCCAGTCATGGTAAAACAACTCTGATGGTCGTTCTGAAGTAAAACCAAAATTATGATACATACTGTTGCATTGTGTTTACTTGTCCCACCACCAGATGCAAATGCTAAAAACAAACAGTAAATATGTCAACTGAAGAAGAAAAAAAGGGAAAACATTTATGCCTGTGTATTAACACTACAAACACATCTAATTAAAGCATGATTTACTTTCAGTTTTTTCCCCAAGAAATGGTCCAGTAGGTGATATAGTAAAATACAACTTACAATCAGTTATAAGAGAATTCTTGGTCCTTCCTGCTGCACCTCTACCCCTGCCACGCCCTTCACCTCTTCCCCGTGTACCCCCTCTGCTTCCTCGTCCTCTTGCTCTTTGACTGCCTGCTTCTCCTCGTCCTCTTCCTCTACCTCTTCCTAAAGAGAAAAAATAACATCACTATTATAACATTGCCAGGTATTATTATTATTATTATATTATTATAGGGAGATTCTGGTTTTCCTCTCAGATGTATTTAATGTCATAGATCTATTTTCCAGAGGCCCTCCAAATCCTCTTGAGCTACCAATGTTTTCCCATACAAACCTCTTTGTAAGATAATGCCAACCCAAACTACAACAGTTTGCAGAAACTCTATTGAAATAATTGCCAATCACTGTCTGGGTAGCACATGGATAAGAAAGGCTTTTATGATAGCAGAAGTATTAGTACTATAATTTCTTTTTCATACACCTTTTTTTCAAACATGCTTTTAGAGAAAACAAACAAATGGAAACTGAAGTAAAGGACTGTAGGAACAATATCAAATAAGATGTCGCTCACTCACTCACCCACTCACTCAGAACATGTTCAAATAATGCTACTTCCAGTTTGAGATTCTGTCTTCAAGGATCTGCATTGATAGCTGGCCATTTCTAATTTATTATTACAATTTTCAGAAATTCTCAAAATTCTCAGAGATTTTTTTAAATAGATGTATGTACATTTAAAAGTAATAAAAAGCCAGTTACCTCTTTTACTAGATGCTTTAGAACTTGCACTAGTATTTGAATCATCACTAAATCCATCATCATCATCATCAACATCATTTTGTATTGTTGATCTAGACTGCTCTGCCAAAACCTTGGAATACAAAAAGAATGATTAAATGTTTTAGTTGATAATAGTTAGTAGACAATTCAGTGAATTAGTCTTATTGATCAATTAATTGTCACAACAATAGTGATTGATTGATTGAACAAATCAAAAACAGTTTTCCATGTTTGATACTCTGATCAAAACACATGGAATGTTGAGAGAACTTGAAAGGGACGAAGGAAACCATGACGCATAGTGGAGTGGTTTCCAGCTTCTCAAGTGTTCTCTCAACATCCCAAGTGTTTTGATCAGAGTATCAAACATGGAAAACTGTTTTTGACTTGGTTTATAAAATAACAAACGTGTGAAAAGACAAAAATATAAGCGAATTCAAACTAAATTCACCCTAGGTTACATTTTATTCAAACTGTCCAATAAGCAAGTGATAGATTAGAATTTGGCAGTTGAAATGCTCGTGTGCGCTAAAATGATGACAGCATGTTTTGATACTCTCATCAAACATGGTTTTTACCAATCGTTGCTCATGTACAATCCCAATTATTTTATAAAGGCTGATTGAACAATCTATCTGACTATCAGTCGCTCAAACAGACTCTTCCATTTACATCAAATACAGTTTCAGTTCCAACCTTTCTAATGTCTTCCTCATCTTCTTCATTCCTCTGCTCCTCTCGCTGTCTTCTTTTCTCTACAAATTTCTTTGCTTCAATTTCAATCTCATCTTTTTGCAAGTCATTTCTCTGTTTGAGGTGTTTCCATGACTGGTTTAGTTGCCAGTTCACTAGAGTACCAATCGCTTCATTTTCGTCCTTGTCAACAAATTCACGAATTGCTTGAACCATTCTGTTCTCAGAGAGAATTGACAACTCCAAAGCCTAATGTTGTTAAAAACAATTTTTTGAGTAAGAATAAAGGAAGGTGATAAATGAAAGAGTAAATGTTTGCACATAGAATGTCATACTCCCTTCAGCTACAATCTTTGGTACCTCCACATTTAAATAACATTTAATGATAAATCAATACAGTCTATGTCTGTCAGTTTACTAGTTTCTACCTAAACATATGCATGGGTTTATGGACTAAGAAATTGGTTTATGTAAAGGTGGATGGATATATGAACGGATAAATAGATGGTAGATGGTATTTCTTAAAAACGAATGAGTGCATTGAATGATATAGAATCAAATGAATAAATGAATGAATGGATGAATGAATGAATGATTGATTGAATGAATGAATGAATGAACGAATGAATGAATGAAGGAATGAATGAATGTATGTATGTATAAATAAACACACGGAAGGATAGAAGAATGAATGAATGATGAACAAACAAACAAACAAACAAACAAACAAACAAACAAACAAACAAACAAACAAACAAACAAACAAACAAACAAACAAACAAACAAACAAACAAACAAACAAACAAACAAACAAACAAACAAACAAACAAACAAACAAATAAATGTATTAATGATTGATTATTCATGAATGTACAAAATAAGTGAATATACACAGTGGAATATCCAATCAAATGAAAGTATAACAAAATGAATTCAGTACTATTGGAGTGAATAGGTGCATTGCCCTTTTAAAGAAGGCTTGTGGTCTCCAGGACATAAACCAATAAAGCAATACCTGATACAGAAGAGTGGACCATATGAATGATTCTAATGTGAAAATTATTTTTTCATTCAAGTATAATCTTGATTTTTCCAAATTATTTAAAAAAATCTTATTATCTGTACAAAGGCTAATTACAAAATATAGCTTAATCTAGTTAGTAACTGAAAATCTAGTATTATGCTTGGAAGATGGATGTCTTACATTATTGCTGGATGTCAGATATTCTTTGATCAAGTCTTCCATTCTAATATTATCAAGTGATTCTGGTCGCAGGTGCAGCATTCTTTCATCCACATCTGGTCTAATATGGGAATCTATGACATGTAATTCACTGAGGTCAATATAATATAATTATAAGCTGCACTACAGTCTTAACAATTGATTGTTTAAAGATAATCATCATCCATTTGACAGCAACAACACAAATAACACACATTTTTTAGCATGAAATTATCTTGAAATCACTGAAATCACCTTTCTTTTTTACTTCTTTTTTCCTGTAAAAAAGCAGGATATCTTTAGGGTTTGCAACTCTGTCAACAAACTGCTGACCAAACCGCTGAGTACTAAATGAACTGAATCCTCCACTATAATCAACCTTGAAATAAATGAATGTCAAATGAATGACCAGATAAATGAATGAATGTGTGAATAAAAGCCTTGGTGTGTGAATGCATGAATAAATAAATGCATGACTGAATACATGAGTGCATGGACAGAAGAATGAATGAGAACATTCATAATCAATGGACAAAATAATTAATGAGCAAAAATAATGAATTATGAAATTGTAATTATTAAAATAGTTAATATTTAAAGTGTTTAAGGTAATTCCGTAGTAATAGAACTAGCCATAGAATTTTGATAAAACTTTCTACGGTAAAACATTTTGAGTTTTTCATCAAAAATATAAAATAAAAAAATGAGGTCACCGTATTGGATTTCGCGAGAAAAATTTTTAAAGTATACTCACTTTTGTCAATTTAGCGTCTAACATTCGAAAGTGGGTATCATACATAAAAGTATCTCTTTATTGAGCTTGGTCAATACCAAATATTTTGAATGTGCTTTAATCTGCTCCTTATACATTGGGCTACCGATGTAAAGCAAGTAAGTTTCTACACTTTTTTGGAGGTTAGATGGAGTGGAAAATCTTTTCGCTGCATCATATCCTCCAAAAAAGTAGAAATGTCAAATTCCATCCAAATCTACTAAGTGATCAAATTAAAACATATTTCTACTCAATTCACCAAAAGGATGCATATTTGGATAAGATTAAAAAAATACAAAGTGTTCATGGTTAGAGTACCCTCATTCTAATTAAATCATAAAATTTCACAGATTATATATGTTTAACCTACTAGATAGATTTTAAATTCTGAATTCATGATATTCGGAGTGCATAAAAAAACACTACTACTGAAAAAGGTAGGAATGAAGGAAGGAAGAGAGAAAGGAAGAAAGAAAGAAAGAAAGGAAGACAGAAAGGAAGAAAGAGAGAAAGTAAAACAGAAAGAAATTAAGAATTAGACAGAAAGAAAGAAAGGAAGGAAGGATCGAAGTCAGACAGGAAGGAAGGAATTGGATGAATCAATGAAGCTAAATACTCAGTACCCTGATTCTGATAAGAGGTTTGTCTGGCTGTCTTCTGTTGCCAGTATGTTGATCTCGTGCTTTGTAGATCAACTGCTCAACCTAAAGTATACATTAAAATACATACATCAGTGGTAAGTTGAAAGTGTTCATAGGAAGGCTAATGCAATGTTTATCTAGTAAGTAAAGCACAAGGCTATTGTGCAGCATCTGGGTTTTTGGCAGGGGAGACATTGGTGTCTATTTTCCACATACCTTATCAGCAAGAAAGACCATGACCTTCTGGTCTTCACTTGGATCTAAGTCAGTTTCCTGAAGGACTACATCTTCTATGTAAAATGGTCGCACTGTGGTCAAAGGTACTTTGGTAATCTGAAAGGCCTTGTCTGCCTTTATTTCAAGAATTCCTACATGCCTGTGAAATATTACACTAGTCAGAATTATATTGATGAAATTTTGGTAGTGTTTGGAATTTTCACCACTTTTTCATGTACTTTTGAGATCCTGACATGATCAAGCCCTCACAATAACATTAGGTCTTATAATAATTTGATCGAACAGATGGAAAACACATCTCTTGTTTTTTTCAGAACTCAAGACCTGTAGACACAGAGCTTATCAGGATGTATTTTACCTCAAGATATATTCTACCCAGAAAAAAGTACAAACATTTGTGACATACACAATATTATAATAATAGTCAATTTGTTGTGTACATGTGGGAAACTGTAGCATAGCATATAGTGAAAACAATTTTCAAGATAACAACAGTGATCAATTATTGGGCTGGGTTGTTCAAAGCCTGATTAGCACTTGTCCTGGATTAACTTTTACGAAAACCTCTATGGTTAGCCCTGGATTTAGCACTAATCAAGATTTGATCAACCAGCCAATGTATTATAGTGGCATTATAACCATACCATTTTGGTTCAATTGAAGTTACTGGACAATGGTCAGAAAAATGTTTTAAATCTTATCTTGTAGCATTAAATGATCCAGGTTGCATGAACTAGGCAAAATACCATATTAACCAATATGCCAGGTAATGTCACATTTGAATACTATATTAATTTATGAAAGAAATGCCTGTGAAACATGACTATACAAAATAAGCACCACTTGCTTGTGATAATTTCCTGCTCACTCCATGTTTTAGTAAATAATGATGATTGAAATGCATATAAGCTTACTTTAGTTTTGATTCCCCATGTGATAGTGAAGTAGCTACAGAAGATCCTGGTTGTGTAATATAGAATGGCAAAGTAGGATCGTCAGCATGTACAGGTTCTATTAAACACTCATGTTCATGACCCCAGAATATCAAGTCCAGGAATGGATCAAGGAACTTCTCTGGGATGTAGTTGGTAGGCCCATGCTTTGCTCTGAAATATACAAGATGTTATAAGCAATCTCTGGAAGGCTGATACATGCTGTTACAGTTAAGCGCAGTCCTTACTCATAACATAAACATAATAATGAGTACAATAACAAATTGACAGGCAGAATGTTTGTATTTTGTAAATAAATCATTTATAAACATTAAATTACTGCTTATTAAAGTTGATTTGTATGTAGGTATAATTGTTTGAGTCTTTTATTCACAGTTCAAGTGACGAATGTGGTTTTAGACCTATAGATATAATATGTATGTGAGTTTGTATGCATGTAAACTTTAATGTTACAAGTGACAACAACAGAAATTGGGACATAAATGGCTCATGGACACTTTTTAGTGCTATGCAATTTTTCTTAAAATGTTTGCTGTGACGTTTGTGGTTTTGTTTGTTTCATTACTTGCTTCATTGGTTATGTTTACAGTGCCTTGCCAGTATGACCTATATATTTCCACTTAAAATATTCATTTTGGTTCGCAAGGACAATTTGTTCCATTGCAACAATGTTACCATCTCAAAACAAGATAATAGAAAACATGGCACTACTCAAGTATATGTACTATCTGCACTCCTGTCACAATCTTTCTACAAAGTACAGATTTCAATGCGTAAGGACCGTGAGTACTTCAGAACAACACTAATCTTGAAACCTGTGCCTGTGAGCAAATAACCACTTAAAATGGCACATGCACACCAAAACCCACCAAAAGACAACACAACAATAACACAAGGAGTCTACAAAGATAAAACTATTAAAAACTATCAGGCAAAAACATCATTTTTTGCAAGGAGATCTATATTAATTTTTTCTTCATTTTGTATTCAGAATCCTTAATTATACACTTAAATGCTATGCATGTTTGATAATGTTTTTCCATTAAAAGGTGTAATGTTTAATACCTATTTTGATGAAGAACAAGTAAGTTAAACCAAGAATCAGGATCTTCTTTAGGTCTGAGCATCTTAACCTTCTGATTAAGAAATGTTCTATGCAGTCTCTCATCTCTAACAGAGCCAAGGCCATAGAGTGCCATCTTTGCTGTTCCCTTTTGCAGTAGAATAGGAGAAACAGTAATATCATCAACTGATGAAGGTCGTCCAAAATAGTTCACTAGACCACAGACACTGAGTAGGTCTAAAGCACATAGATTACCCTCCTAAAAATAACAGAAAATAGTGCTTAGAGCATGTTATAAAATGCAATAAATTCAACCCTGTGTAAATATTTTACTTGATTTATCAAGTTCATTAATAATTCATGTAATCGGAATGATACAAAATCATTACTGCAAAGCGATCACCAAATCCTGATTCAGAAATCATCCTGATTTACATAAGGTTCAGCTTGAAATATCTTGACTAAATTACATCTAATTTCAAAATTTTTAATATAAAATAGCATATATAAAATAATATTAATTAATATACAACAATTATGTCCACACTCCTCATCCTACTTACATTGTATATATTACATACTAATTATCATCCAGCAAAACGTTGATGGTATTGTGTTATAACTCCATGCAACACCCGTTTCCAAGATACTAAAACTAGTTAGCAGTATGCTTCAATGTTTTAAATTAACTAGTTGAATTGATAAACATTTTGATGCTGGAACTATAAGGTTTGCATAATAGTATGACAGTTTTTAGTATAAAAACTAAAGTGGTGGGACACCCTCAGCCTCTCCCCTGCAAGTTATGATTCAGATATCTTGGTGTACTGACATTATTTCATCCAACATCCTGATAAACATCATTTACTTACCCCTGCTGGATCGTCATGGTTACCATGGATAGAAAACACTGGCATAGATACATTCAAGTTAGGATCTTCATAATTTACCACTGGAAATCTAAGTTCAAGACAATAAACTTAAAATTATTAGAATTATGTGATTAGAATCACGTAAACACTGTTCTTGGTAGTTTGGTCGGTGGGTGGGTCGGCCAGTCAGTATGGCAATTGGTCAGTAGGTAAGTTGGTTGGTCGGTGTGTTGGTTCGTCTGTGGGTCAGTCGGTCAGTTGGTCAGTCAGTCAGTTGGTCAGTCGGTAGATAGGTACTTTTCGTTTGGGAATTGTGCTAAAACATAATTATGTTATTTGTGTTTCCTATAGATGTTCTTTGACCTCATGTTAATCTATTCTGAACATCCTTTTTAAGCTTATCACCTATTTCTATATCAAAGCAATGAAATTAGGGCTTGGTTTACTTAAATGGGTTTACATTGTAGCCCTCAGGCTTGAATTCCAAGGTAAACCTTCCTCCTTGCCAATAATATTAGCTCTCCATCAATACATTACATCAACCCATTTTCCTCTATTTATTAATAGTCAAACAATTAGCTTCTCTAAATGGCTAACCTGCAAGATGAAAAGTTAATAGACTGGTCACTAAGGAACTCTACAGGACAAGACTTGTCTCCCATACAGTACTTTCTCAGTAATGCCATACATGCATGAGTTGTCTTTCTTGACGGTTTGTTCTCATGGAAGAGATCACCACCAAATAAAACAAAATCCACCTAAAAATTCCATCAGAATCAAAATAAACATGACAAAGCCAGGAAAAAATATTGTGACATACAAAGCATTGCTTGATTTTCCTCAGACGCATAATAAATTCTAAAAAGAGCAACACTGTTTTAAAAATTAATTTACAGACATGAATATTTTGAGACAGATACCAGAATCCTTTTCACATAATTAGTGATAATAACATTTTTTCTGTTAGTTTCATTTGGTTTTGTTGTTGAACAGTATTGCTTACGTTGTACTTTTTGCCAATTTGTAGGATTTCCTCAAATGTGACAAGTGAATCATTTCCTCTAATTTGATCTTTTTCATAATATCCAAGATGAATATCGGTGGCTGGAAAATAAAATAAATCAGTAACGTATTAGTTAGATCATGTACCATATTAAATTAAAAGTTTCCAAGTTAACCACTTGTTGTTACCCTTTTTTGTACTTTGACTTGCATTTGGTTATTATACACTTCTAAATTGATTACAGCATTCAATTCAATACACCTTTTTGATGTTGAAAAGGGGGTGGCAAACATGTTTTTGAAATGGATAAAATTGAAATGTGCATCAAAGTAAAAAAATGGCACTTGACAGTTAAAGGGTTAATTGCTTTGTTGGAATGACAGTGCTCGAGAAGGCTCTTTTACCAATTTTGATGGACCTGGAGTCTGATGCCTTAATCACTAGACTGCAGAACTTTCATGGATTTCAAAGTTCAATGAATCTCATCATGGTGCAAGAACTAGCAACATTACAGACCTGTCTACAAAACACAGAAAAATCCTTGTGATACTAAACATTGATGTAGTAATCACTTCATAACAAGTGGTCACCTGCTGAGATAGCTGAGAACAACCTCTCGGAACAATCACAGATACTTGTTTTTTGTAAAAAAACATGAGATCAAAATCATTGGAAATCAAAAATTGTTTTAGGTGGCTTCATATAATTTCAGCGTGAGAGCTCATGCATGACCACATACATGCGAACACTACAAACTTGAAGAATTTTTATTTTGATGACTTCATGAAAATATACAACACATACTTTTAAAAAAATAAAAAAACTCGAAAACTGAGTGGTAAATTTTTTTTGCAATTTTTAGAATATTATTTTAGTGGTATAATAATGTGGAGTTTGCAAATTTTCCAACTAGAGTGCAAACAATATATCCCTGAAACACTAATTACTAAATAGTACAAAATAGTGCTAATTAAACAAAAGAAAACAATAGAATTTGCATAAAATAGCACTATTTAGTATTACTAAAGTTTCACGGATTAATTGTTTGCACTCTACAATTTTTTTTAATTTAGCAAAAAAAACATTCCGTTATTTCTCAGGTTTACAGTAGTATATGCTAGGTCATCGTACTGAAATCTATACACAATGTTTTCAAAAAAATTTACCACTTAAAACTTGAGTTTTTATTTTTAAGTTAAAAATAAGCTTTATTATTAAAGCCATAGCATTGCTATGGTGACTGGTCACATCATCATTTGTGCAAAAACTGAATCTTTGACTCAAGGTCTTTGAAATACATGAGCTTTGTGGGCAGTTGATTTTTCATAAATCTCTAAGATCCTAGATGCCTCATAACTATATGGAGAATTAAGAGCCAAAGAATAAATTCCACAAGAAATAAACTGGGGCCTGCATTTCACATATAGTTCTTTAGTGGGTATATGCCAGTGCTTTAGCTGTGCCATACTGATGAGACCCAAAAAGCCAAAACACCTGTCCATGTCTGCTAGTTGGACTGCCAAATATTTTTTTTCTTTTTTCTTTCTTTTTGTGGTTGAAAGGCTTCCACTACTGAGCCAGTAACAATATTGATATCCATTGATGACAATCGATTGATTTCAGAAATCGATGAACAATTGATACCGGTAAGTGAAATTTGTTTGTGAATTGATTATCATTGATTATCGATGTCAATTGGTATTTTAAATTGATCGATTGATTGATCAATTGAATTTCTGATGATTGATTGGATTTCTAATAATCGATTCTCATCAATTGGATACGTCTGGTACTGAGGCCTAATGGCTATTTCACAATCTCATACAAGTCTGCACTTGTGTATTGCTATTTTCTTTACATTCTGATTGAATTTCAGCCAATTTGAAACAATAGTTAGGGAATTATTTAATGTTTCACCTTACGTCCTAAGAATAATAGAAGGTAGCACACATGGCTGCCAATGGCCGACATAATTTCGCTTCTAGCTCGTTGAAAATCACAAATTAACCTAACATCCATTTGGATTATGCTTACCCAATCATTACAATCTATGAATTTTGTTCCAAAACTTCCACTATATCACTAGGAAAAAAACATTTCATTGACGATATCGCTATATGCTGATTGATGCTCAATATCAATTCCAACAGGATTTTACTTTCAACTATCAGCTTTGACATAATCCTGATTCCCCATTGGTTGGTTTGTACATTGGCAGTACAG
Source organism: Diadumene lineata (assembly GCA_918843875.1). Taxonomy (NCBI): domain Eukaryota; kingdom Metazoa; phylum Cnidaria; class Anthozoa; order Actiniaria; family Diadumenidae; genus Diadumene; species Diadumene lineata. Next base: position 18,306,716 of record OU974069.1, on the reverse strand, counting down.
GCTCATGCCCAGCCGGAAGTCCAAGATATCTTGGACTTTTCAGTGGATTTTGCCAGAGTCCTTGTTTAGAGTCGCTGCCCAAAGTAAAAAGAACTCAGGGTATGAGATTGGCTATTTCACAGTTCACAGATTAGCTACTGCACATGCTCCATGTACACTTTGCACGAGCTGAACCCACATGGTTTATTGTCTTAAACATTTGAGCTAGATAGTGGATGATAATGATTAATCACATGACATGATTTCATTAATAGGATTTTAATGACTCATTATTGCCTCCAGTGAGCGTAAAATTGTTCCTAGTGACTCACCTATCAAGACTCTAAACAGGTCCTCGTCATTTCTATAAAGAAAAATCGATACAAAATATATCAATTTCTTGCATTTCTTAATAACTAAAGATAAGAGTTTTATGTTGGCTCACATGTTATCGTCCGCCATCTTTCATAATTCCAAAAATTCCCGCGCAACAGTTGTGACAAAAGTGTCGACAAAAGTACTTTACAAAATGACGGCACAGCACTGAGAAGAGGCGGCCATTCTGTCTGCTTTCACAAACACGCTGACAATGTTTTTTTATCTCATCATTTTTAAACGAGTAGCGAAAATTTTTGGCTGCTTGGAGATAATTTCATTTTCTGAAGAAATTTTCGCAAAATGAATTTGATTTTCCGAGTTTAATCCGAAGAATTATTGAGTTCATTCTTTAGGCGTCGGCTTTTTTCGGACATTTTTCGGGTATTTCGTCATCGTTGCTATTGGCTAACAAATGGCCAAACTTTGCTGGGGGTCGACGATCGGACCCCGGTGCCACATGCCTCTGGTAGCGGAGCGCCATTGTGATTTTTTCAAGTGTCAATTCTCTTCGACAGACAGTGTTCATTACAATTTTACGATCTCCACACTCCAGTTACTTCAATCTTGTTCATAAGGCATTGAGGTGGGATACCGAGGAAAGGATCTGAGAAATCTGCCGCTCGATGAGCCGCGAATCGTGCAGTTTTGCTGCCAGCTTTGCGTGAAACTGATTCTGTCTTGGTTGGGTGTAAGGTGGCTTGAAAGCAACTCTCCATCATGAATGTGCGTTTTACCGACATGTAATTTGAGGATACATCGGGCGTACTGATCTGTTGGTTGCGTTTGTCCATAAAGAATGAGTTCACATAGACCAAGGACAACATCTTTTGCCGAAACCCAAAAACACCATTCGCCCAATTTCACCGGAATGAAAATAAGTCGTAAGTGATAACGAAATTGTTGTCGTCAGTGTCGCTCTTTCTTTCCATTATAAACTATAATGATCATACATCATGCTTCACATTGATGCTGTTTAAAAGACGTCAAGTCTCATTTATTCTTGTCTATTTTATGTTTTGTTTCAAAGGGGATAAAGACGGAAGCAAGATTACGACTGTGGTTGCAACTACTGGATCGCTACCGGATCGTACTCAAGAAATCAGCTACACAGATACTAAAGTTATCGGCAATGGCTCGTTTGGAGTTGTTTATCAAGCGAGAATGTGTGATTCATCAGAGCTAGTTGCTATAAAGAAAGTTTTACAGGATAAAAGATTCAAGGTAATTGTCGTGAATGTCTTGTTTTACAAGTCACAGCGCGTTTGCTTTCTACCAATACATTTCAACTAATTTGTGTTACCTGTTTCTCTCCTATGGCAGAATCGTGAGCTACAAATCATGAGAAAACTAGATCATTGCAACATAGTGCGGCTAAGATGGTTCTTTTATTCAAGTGGAGAAAAGGTAAGTCACTGCAGTGAAAAGATTATGTGGCCATCATTTTCAAAGTCTCTAAGATAATGGCCGACCGAGACTGTCCCTCGATGTTCTTCTAAAGAAGTTTTATATATGTAACTGCTTCACCAAAGACGAATATCAGAAAAGTTTTCTGTGGCGTGGGTGTATTAACAATAATTACTTGCAAACAATCAGAGTTTTTATTTTATGAATTGATGGAATTCAGTCTAGTAAGATAGTGATGCAAGTAGTGTTCGTCGATTTATTTTTTTCCTTTACTAATTTTTGGCTTCCGTTGAATTGTAAGGGTCATTCTACGGTCTTACGGTAAATAAGCAGTGCAAAGTGTACGTCCACTTTATGATTATCAATTTGGTATATTTCATATCTTTGTGGCTTAATGAAGCTTTCTGTTTTATAAAAAAAATCGTTGTCTCGTAATAACTTTGATGAATATTGTTTACATTTTATGCAAAGCTAATAATTATTGTGTTTACCCGTGGCACCATTCTCGAAGAACTATGCTCGTTCACATCACATTTTACTGTATTTTTTCACGAGAAAGTTTTAAAGAAGTTATCATTCGCAATTACTTTGGTATAGAACGGTCGAAGGGTACTTTTAATACTTGTTTTTATCGTTTTGAAACCTGTTTGTCGGCTTTGTTTTCTGAGCACAGAGGGAAAAAAATGTCCCAAGTGGTGTGAGCTCTCTAAAGAAGATTAGTGAACTCAACAGTGATATTCCCAACATCTTAGATAGGCTTTATTTAGCTTATTTCACGTAAATAATATACATGTGTATAAACCATAAAAGATAGCTGGTACATAAAAAACATATATAAACTGAGCTCTGATATAGTTTTTCAGTGAAATTTACGTATCTCTTTGTTATGCTTGAAAACTTCAGGGGCATCTAGATTTTATGCTAAATCTAATTAAATCACACAGTTGTTGAAAAGCATCAAAGCCGTAGGTTTGTGAAATATAGCTAGTCTCTTGACCTGTCTGAATTCTCTGGTTTATGATGCACTTCACTTTCTGTGTATTGTTTGAGCTTGCCTAACAACACACAACATATTTATTCTTTGGTCTAGAGATTTCTTTTGTTTTCCAGTAAATCTTTACGAGAGTGGTATTTCTATTTTCAAGGCTTTTGTACTATAGGTTGTAGCTTTACTTCTTGCATTTTATTATCATTTTTCAATGTCCTTTCTGGTGATCCAGGTGAGCAATTTTAGAGTCATAAGACTGAATCCACCTTGGCCAAAAAACAAAAGTCTTTAAGTTTAAAGGATGAATAAAATTATAATCTCCCTAAGAAAATGTAATGATTTCATTTAATTATTTTTTTGTTGATACATTTTAAAGTTTGTCAACAGGACTTGTTACATTATGACCACAACTCTCCAAACTAAAAGTTAAGGTTTGATATCTCTTATCAAAATCTTCTCACTTTAGTCAAACTCTAGTAGATGCAGTTAGATTGTGAGCACATTCTCTTATCTAGAAAAAAGTTGTACCAGCTATCAAGGGTCATATATACTAATAATCAGACTACATAAATCTTTGGTACAAAGTAATTTAAGCAATAGATAAAATTTTTAATTGTGCCCTGTTTGATTTGAAAGTTAGGTTTTATGTGCATTGTCAAAGTACAACAATTTAGACTGTAATTTCAGAATCCAAATCAGTTAACTTCTTAACTTTAACATATAAAGTACATCAACAATTCTACAAATGATATTCATGCAATTACAAAAATGTAGAATTTTTTAACAAATCTGTATATAGCGTTACTTAAATGATTTCCATATTGTCCTGGCTTTGTTTTCTGAAATAGTTCTGTCCTTGTTTTAGTAGTCCTTAGTGGTGATATTTGCTGCTTCTGAAATGATTGTTGTTCCAAAACAAATGAAATAACTTTTATCAGTGCTTTTTGAAACTTTGGTATTTATTCTATTCACAATGTAACTCACAGACCACTCTTGTGATGTGATCATTGATATGGAAAAGCTGTTGGACTGAAAAACATTGTATACTACCTAGAAAATGTTCTTCCCTAAAACATTATATTTATACTAACTGCCTGAAGGCTAATTTTTGTTGTGCATGAAACATGTACTGAACAAGGGTGCAAACTGCATTGCCCACACTCAGAAAATGGTGTTGTTATTGTTGGGAAGGCACAGGTTTTTAAAAAGATATTGCCTCCCATTACACAATGTTTATCGCTCGAAACTCTTTACAATAAGTATAAACTGAAAAAAAGTGTGAAAGGTAGAGGGGACAGGGCCATATCTCCATGGAATCAATCAGTCTTTGTAAAAAATTCCAAAAGTGCACAAGAAAACATAACATTTTTTGACGAAACACAGGAAAATTGCATGTGAATGCAGACTACAAACCAATGTAAATTACAATCAATAGCTTTTCAGTATTTGTGAGCTTTTTAGAGCTTTTTAGTCAAAAAGCTCTTGTTTTTTTTTTCCTTGCATGAATTAAGGATGTTGCCTATTATTGTCATTGCACATCGAGTACTGCGCATGATGCTGACAAAGTTTGTATACCAACACTTTCAAAGGCTGATCGTGTTGTGTTAAAAAAATGTCCAGAAACACGCTAATTTAGCAATCAATCATCTCCAATAAACCTTTTCCTAAAAGAAAAACATTTAATCTTTGCAAAACTGACCTGGAAATGCACTTTTGTTTAAAAAACAGCTACAAAAGCGACTGTTATGTGATCAAACGTCCGACAATCTTTCCCCAGGCGCCATCTTGAAAATCTCCCAAAATGCATTGTTAATTCTTCTACTGTCTAGGGAGGGGCAGGGACTTTTGTGTAATTTTTGCAAATTTTGGTAAAATTTCATGCTTTTACAGCGATTATCTCATTAAATTGCAGGGGTTCCCCTATTTTTTATTTATTTGTGTGATAAAGTGATAAGAAATCTTTCATACAATGAGTTTTTTGAAAATTTTAAAATTGAAAGATCATAGAAATATTGGTGATCTCTTTTAGGGATATTTGATGACGTATAACTCATTTAAATGCACGGTGACCCCAATTTTTTTCTTTCAATCTACGAAGTACTAAAGTAGCTTTTTGCAGTTAGAAAGGAATTTTGAGAAAAAAAATCACTTTTTAATTAGTCATCACCAACCTTAAATTACTAAGTATTCCTAGGAATGACAATATCATTTTTCGAGTATGGACAGTGCATTTTTACCCATGTCTCTATACTGTGCGTTAAATGGGTGATGTGAACTGGAGACTTTTTTTATAGAACATAGCATTCTGGCAAAGGGAACCTATGTACCCTGTATGTCACCTAAAAATCATCTGAAAGAATAGGATATAGATTGTGCACAATAAATAATGGACAAAGATAAATATCTTACAATAACAAAATTATGGTGCAAAATCACCCCCCTCAAATATCTGATGACCCATTCCTAATTATATCTCAGTGCAAAAGAAATAGAACAATAGCAACAGAAAAACTCTTTGTTGTTTTGTTTGCCCATAATGGTACAAAACGCCAGACATTTAGTAAAATGTATGGATTGTAGTATTATCAGTTACCTGTATAACTTATAGCAAGAAAGAGGTTCAGTAATATGATTATTGGAAGTCAAACAAAAGGTCAGTTTTTGTTTTGAGCTTGTTTACTTTCATATTGCAAAGCATAGTGTATACAAACTTTGTCTATCCTCTCTTTACATTTGTCTTTTTAGATATCATTTCATTTCATTTTTATGAGAAAAGTACAATTTATATTCTCCATTGACATGTCATTGAATTAAAAATAAATATGAATATCACTGTTTTTTATTATTTTATGTTGTATTGTTAACTCATAGAGGTTTGCTTGTAAAGCGAGGTCTGACATTGTTCAGTATCAGTGAAAAGATATTTTGATAGTACCTAATATACTGAGACTAAATTACTGATGTCATTCAATTTATTGGTTGTGTCCAATAGTTGCATGACCTATAGAAATAATTACTTCCTGAATTTATAGCTTTAATTGGTGATGGTGATTCGGATAACCTTGACCTTTATACTAACTTATAATCAAACAAACAAATTAATGCTTAAAATCAGTTGAAGATAATAGTAGAGCAGTTAGTCAAATAGTTAAATTATTTATGATAAATGAGAAAAATGATACCAACAATAATTAATACTACTGATTGGTCAATTAATTATATATAATAATGATAGTAGTTTAACATTGCCAAATTAGTGATGGTGAATTGATTATGACTAATGAAATATTAACATTATCAAATTGATCAAGAAAAACAACAAACAAACAGTGATTTTCAATGCTGTAACATGATGAACAAATATTAAACCCTGTGAGGTTAATCTTTGATGGTAAATGTACAATAAAAAATAATCACTTTCATTCACAAATTGCAAATGATATTTTTTCAATTAAAGAAAATATGCAAAGTTAATCCAGTACTTGGTTTTATTTGGCAATGATAATAATGATCTTGTTAGATAATTTGTATTTCAGTGATATTAATAAGGAACAACATATTGATCTGAAAAGTTCTTTATTTTTATTCCTATGATGATGACATGACCAATTAAAATAATGTGTGAAATAATGTTTTGGTTTAATCAATCAGTGAGTTTATCATTGCGTGATTTCATACTGTGAGTGCCTGGGGCTAGTTTCTCTGATATTACGTCAATCAACAAAAGAGTCAATAACATGAATGACAACCTCAAACTTTATAAAATCATAAAATTTAATGTTGATTGAGGGAAATCAGAGTGAGATACATGTGAGAGCTTCAAATTTGCAAAAAAAAAATAAAATAATAAAATAATATGCCAGTTCCCATACATTTCCTTCTAAATTTTGGACTTTTGGATGGCTTGCAACTTATTCAAATCACACTCTATCAACGCCAAAATTTGTATTTATGTGAATCTTGATGTGATCATTCAAAACACTGACTCTTTTATTGATTGTCAAAAAGAAATGATTATTTCAGGTTTAGTGACAATGAATCATACCTGCTTGTTTGAGTTAACCAATTTTCTTGATTTGCTCACACAGAAGGAAGAAATCTATTTAAACTTGGTGTTAGACTTCATTCCAGAAACAGTGTACAGAGTAGCTCGTCATTATAGCAAAGCTAAACAGACGATACCAATGTTATATATTAAGGTAAGTAATGCAGAACACTTGTATCAATAAAATTGCAGCTTTTCACAAGATAAAAATTCTTGACCATTTAAATCTGTACATTTGAAAAAAGATTGTGTGACAAATATATATAGCTTAGCCAATCATTTTATTGAATGTGTTTGAGCTACATTTTTATAAATATCTGTCACACAATCTTTCAAAAAGTGCAGATTTACGAGGTCAAGTAAAGACTTGAATGGAACAGTGTTCATTATAATTTTACACAGTCTTCAACTACAAAAGCCATCTGCACCTTTTTTAAAAAGCTCTGGAATTGAAAACACCTTTTTAAGTGCACTGGAAAAGCCCTTGAATATAGAGTTTCAACTTTGTTGCTCCATTTCGTAGTTATGTTTTCATTCAACTTCAGGTATTGATTTGGGGTACGCATGCTACTGTGTACTCTGCATGCCTCTTTTGGCCTCTCGGTTTCAGTTATTTGAAATTAGCCTTTCAAATCAATTTTTTTTGTTTGAAAAGTCCTTGAATTTTGTATTTGAGATGCAGCACAAACCCTGAAATAAGAAGCTTTTTATAGCAATATTTAAAAAAATTATTGAGTTATTAGGGAAATTTCATTTAAGAAACTTTTTGTAGTTTTACTGGTACATCTTGAGAGGAGCAAAGTCAAAAAGTAAATGTTGATTTATTAAACAATTAACATTTTTTGGCTGCTAAAATAGATTTGTTGTGACTTGAAAGGGAATGCAAAATGAAACAAGAAAACAATGAAAACATTATGTATATTAAATAATTTGATGAACTAATAAATATGTGGAGAAATATAAAAAAAATGATATATAAAATTGCAAGTAATTCTCATGTTGTAACTTTGTATGTCTTTGTTATGTGTGCCATACATTGTTACAGCATCATTTGGATGCTCAGGTTACAACTATTTGTCTTTGTGAAATGGTCATCGCTGTAAACAGATTATAATACATACCTGATTATTATTTTTGATAGAAAAGAATTTATACAGAAATCATTTACTTGAAAACACTTATTCTATTGAAATCTGTTACTATAGAAAATAGTTTTTTAGCAAGGTACATGTTATATATAACTTTTCATCATCTCTGGTGTTTTCTTTGAATTAAACATTATTCTAGTTACCAAGGGAAAAGTCTGGATCTATATATATTACATTTATAGTATGATTCTAGTCAGCCATATGTTTACAAATGATCAGATAGCATTTCAATGGATAAGTTGCCAGTTACCAGTCCCCTTCGTTATTACAATGCATTTTGGGTTCGCCAAGGGGCAAACAAGAGCTCTGTTCGTACAAATGTTTATGGTCACGATATTATTCGTATTTTTAGTGCTTCATGTGGCACTGTTAAACAGAATTTTCTTCCCAAGTCAAAGGACATGTAATCAAAGAATACTCATGCTTCGTAATTGTAAGTTTATCATGAATATTGTGATGTATTTGATGAAATTGACTCGCCGATTCTTTCGCAAGTGGGATATTTGTGAAATGCGATCATGTTATAGTTGCCCTAAAGCGAAACATTATGTGTATAGATAAAAAGGAAATTGCAAAATTACACAATAAAACTATATGAACTGAATATCGATGTGTCTTGTCATTGCAAAGCTAACGTAAACGCTTGTTATTTGAATACTTCTCATCTCGATAAAAACCTCGGAAATCAATCATACAATACGATGAATCAAAAAGAAATTGTAGTGCGTGGCAATAGTAACTGCTTTTACCGAGCTATTGCCCTGGACATTATCAGCTGTGCTACAAGAATGGATTCATTTTTAAGGGTGATGGTGGGAGAGCATGATGTTTCTTTTCACTCTGCATTGGTTCAGATTCATCACCAAATGTTGACTTTTTTGGTAACTTGTTTTCTTCAAAATCGCAATCTTTCGCACGTTTCCTCTTTCGGGTAGAGTGTATTCTTTCTTTTGGAGGTTCCCTTGTCGATTTTGACTCTCTATTATTTCATATCCCCGAATGTAAACCGTTGGCGTTCGACATTTACTAGGTCTAGCCGCGAAGTGATTACCATATACATTAGTACGAAAAGTTACTCAAAACTTGTCTTTCATAATCATTTTTACCCCATGTAGTATTAAAGGTCTTGCTTTGTTAAAGGTGAGTAAAACCTTCAGATACCAACATGGCGTGGAAGGAGAATTTGTTTTTCAAGGTAACCACTATCGATTCGTTTGTTATCACAACCCCAGACAACACAGTGCTCGCCGCAAGGCTCGAGCGAGGCATATTTTACAGTATTCGTAAGACATTCTACTTCCAATTTAGGAGAACCATATTCGAAACAAATCAATGATACTCGATTTAAATTTTTTTATTCTGTAATTTTGCAACAATTTCCTTTTCGTCTAAACACATAATGTATCATTTTAGATCAACTATAAAATGATCGCTATGTTTACATTTCATAATCGCACTTCCGAAAGAATACTAGCGAGTTATTTCATCATCTGTATCACAATATTCATGATAAACTTACAATTATGAAGCATGAGTATTCTTTGATTACATTTCCCTTGACTTGGGAAGAAAATTCTGATTTCTGGTGCCGCATGAAGCACTAAAAATGCGAATAATATCGTGACCATAAACATTAGTACGAACAGAGCTCTTGTTTGCCCCTTGGCAAACCCAAAATGCATTGTAATAACGAAGGGGACTGGTAACTGGCAACTTATCCATTGTTTTGAAATAAAAAATAATGTTATTTGAACCACAAATGCATCTGCTGAATAATCTTGTGATACTTTTCAAAAATAGTTGTTGTGACTAGTCCATTGAAATTATTCCTTTTGTTTCTGCATAGCATGCATATGTTTAAAGTTAAATTTACAGAATTTTTTATCTTTTTTAGCTTTACATGTATCAGTTGTTCCGTTCTTTGGCATATATCCATTCTCTTGGCATATGCCATCGAGATATCAAGCCTCAAAATCTATTATTAGATCCAGAAACAGCTGTATTAAAGCTTTGTGACTTTGGAAGGTTGGTATATTTGTCATTCAGATAATAATTAACTACAAAAATATTAAACTTTCCTTTTGTATTATCTACCAATAAAAGTAATAATAAGATATGATGATTTATGGGAATGATGATGATTGTAATGGTAATGATGGAAGCAATGAGGAACATGACAATATTGATAATAGTGGTGATTTCATATATTATTACTATTGTAGTGCCAAAGTCTTAATAAAAGGAGAACCAAATGTTTCTTACATATGCTCAAGATATTACCGTGCTCCTGAGCTGATTTTTGGGGCGACAGACTACACTCCAGATATTGGTAAGAGATCTTATCTGATATCAGATAGCACATTCAAAAAGGGCGTAGAGAAGGCGTGGATAGGTGATTCTTCCTATATAACTTGCAGGTTGTGTAGCAACAAGCAAGCTATATGAGTGTGTGGAAAATTTGTTAATTTTAGTTGTTAACTTGGGGAGGGGAGATCAATTTATCTTGTTACAACTGTAGATGCAAACTAGAAGGAGGTGTGTTTTGACTCCTAGCGATGTTCGACAGTGCTAGCCACATTTAAGAATACTGAAAGCTGCAAGTTACTCTACCATTGCAGATGGGTTAACAATGTTTTCTATTACTATAGATATTGAGGTGCAAAGTCAATGTGTGATTACATTAGTTGTTTCTTCAGCCTGAAATACTGAAAACTCCTACATTACTTTTTTCAAACCAAGAAAAGAGATCAATTTTTATTTTTTTGGAGCAAACAGAGGAAACCATTTTGGAGTAAACAGTTTTTTGTCACAGTGCTTTGTTTACATTACTGTGTTTTTTTTTGTGTGTGTTTTAGATGTGTGGTCTGCTGGATGTGTCCTTGCGGAATTACTATTAGGTCAGCCCATCTTCCCAGGAGATAGTGGTGTAGATCAACTAGTAGAGATTATCAAGGTGTTAGGAACACCAACAAGAGAACAAATCAAAGAAATGAATCCTCATTATACTGAATTCAAATTTCCACAAATCAAGCCTCATCCTTGGAACAAGGTATTTAACAAGAGATTTAGCCACCTTGTAATCTTGCCATTATGTAGCCACTTATGCTTATACACTAACACACAAACCCACATGGCCTGTTGCCTTTACATTTCACTTGTAGTATTACTTGCTTATCTACTTGTGCCTATTTTTAGGTATTCAGACCCAAGACTCCAGCAGAGGCTATTAACCTTTGCAGTAGACTTTTAGAGTACACACCGTCTGGAAGACTAAAACCTATTGAATCTTGTGCTCATTGTTTCTTTGATGAACTAAGAGATCCTGTGGCCAAGCTACCAAATGGAAGAGAACTCCCACCTCTTTTTAATTTTACTTCTCAAGGTATGTTTGCTACAAAGTATTAGTAGCAGACTAATATTTGGGGGTTTATATAGAAGGAGGATTATGGGGGTTGCAGCTACAACCTGCTCCCCTCCCCCTATGAGAGTTATATGTTTGAAATGTTTTTCCAATAATTATTGGATGGTGTACAGGTCTATAATATAACAACCATCTGTAACTGCTGTAAATGTTAAATACTTTGTGAAGGTAGTTCTATTATAGCTAATATTTTATTTTGTTTATTTTTTCATTGTATAAATATTTGTAATGTCAGTCATTGATTAACTGATTGATTGATTGATTGACACTGCCCTTGGCCATTATGCACTTATCCATTAAGAACTGTTCATTTAACTATTTTGTCACATTTAATTTACCTGCTATTGTTTGTATGTTCTCACTTTCAGAATTATCATTGAAGCCTTCACTAAATTCTCTCCTAATACCACCACATGCTCAGCAACAGAATTCAAGTGCTGCATGCTCCAGCAATCCAGGGACACCAAGTAGCAGCACGCCACCTGTTGTTGATGGTGCAGTTGCTTCTGTCTCAGCACAAGCTTCTTAATTTCTCTCCAACAAACAAGCTTAAAAAATCACTGAAACTCGAAACAAATTGATTGTATAATGAGTCAAAAGTAGAGGAGCCAAAACCAATGTAAATATTGTCATTTAAAATAATCACCACTGTCGCAATTTTGAGTGTTTTGAATGTAACAAATTCAACTGTAGCATACTGGGTGACTTGGTCAGTATCTAGGTAGATTTTAGTGGTATCAAGACCTTAGTCATACAATATTGTACAAAGCTCAACTTCACACTCATAGTTTACACACAATATGAACCCTTTGTTTACTTTCTTAAGAACACCCAATGTATTTATGGCATTTTTGTGCAATTATTATGATGAATGTGAGATGATTCTTAGCAGAGTTAAACTGGGGTTATAAAGTTATCTTTTTTTTTTTCTATTCCTATGCACAATCAAGCTATTTCCTGTGAATTTTTAATCATGGCTGACATTTATTTTAACTTAGATAATTTTAATGACCTCTTAACTTTCTTATTGTAAGGACTTTGAAACATTATATTCCTATTGCTTGCTCTATAATATTATATTAGATACTAAAGTAAGATGCATGTAAGTGTCCAGTGTAAATATGAATGACTGAAGAATCATGTTTGTATTTACACTGAGCACAAAGTATTTAAACAAAACTTGTAATATATTCTAATCGAAATTGTTCACTTAGGGATGGCAAATGTGTCAAAATTCTTACTTTACTATGCATACTCTTTTTTTTTTTGTCTTTTTGTTGGATATGCTGTAAATTCAAAGCTTTTATCATAGTCAGTCTTTTAGTGTAGAATTTCAAGATTAATGATTATTATTATTAATATTATTTGTTATTGTACAAGACCATATAAATGCACATAGTGAAATCATGTGTCTTTGGTGTTATTATTTTGTTTAATTCTTCCTGTTTATGTTAAAATAACAGGCAAATCTGTTCTCTTTGAGGATTGAATGAATTTTTAATCATTTCAAACCCTTATTATTGATGATCTAGTTCTGAGAGTTGGAACAATAATTTGTCATTTTACTACCAAACGTGTCAGTATTTATTGTAAATTGTATTCCATGGAGAATTGTGTTTCACAAAGCAATATTGTAGCATAATTGTAGTTAAAATTGATACTTGTCAATTGCATTCTGAATATCAATTATTGTGAGAGCAAAAGAAATGCAATAAAGCATGTCATTGTGTGGGCTGTGTGAACCAACACAGAAGTGAGATACAGAGCAAAATACTTTTGTAATGCTATGAAGAAAAATTATTCAGAAGCATGGTACAAATTGAAGCAAATTGTAGATTTCTTTCCAAGTTTACAGTCAAATTCATCTTATCGTATCATTGTTTTGTTGTTGACTTGTTGTTACAATTTTTTCAAAATTGTTTCAACTATCAGATTTCTTTGACCTTTGTGGTGTTAGGCGTTTTACAGATTCGGAAATATGGGTTCCCTGTGTGATATAATTTGAAATCAACCCTCCCACCCCTCCTTACAATTTTTACGTAATTTTGGCCACTTGTTGGCCGTGAAATATTAATGGCTCTTCACTGTATTAACTTAAATGATTCGTTTTGAATTACTCAACCAATGCTATCATTGCGGTATGACATCAGATATGCTATGGCTGTTGAATATTTCTCGTGGGGATTACATTTTGAATTAATTTTCCAAGTTTTCTAAACAAAACAAGAGTGGGTGTCATTGAAGTTGGGAAGAAATATGGACGACACTTCTCCACTTTGTTGCTGTGAATATTACAACATAAAAGGCGATCGAACACATCTTCTAGCTTTGTGTTGTGAGTGCGACGAGCTTGACAACGCTGTAGACCAGTGCTTGAAAGGAAAAGGTTTTCCAAACAACAAATGTAGCGCAATTTTAGAAGTTATCTCAGACAGACTTCGAATTCCTTGGCCCTCAGGAGCTCTGAGGTTTGACATCGAAATAGCTTTGCCTGTCGTAGTTTTATATTCCTCTCTCTACATTGCTTCAACAGACTTCGTATTTACAGTTCTATCTTTAGTGTATTTACCGGTTTTTGTAATATTATACTATGTGTACTCTTTACGCAAACGGAAACGATCATGGTTCTTCGTAAGCTGGGCCACTACATCAATAATTGGCATCTACTTGCAGTACATGACTAAAGTCTCTCTGAAATCTTCCTTATTTAATAATGTGGGTCTCACATTAGGATTTTGTACAATTCTTTGGTTGTATTACAGCGTGATCAGTTCAAAAGATAAAATTAAATTTTATACACAACCAAAAAAGATGAAAAATGGAATTACACGTACAGCAGAAGAAAGGCTTCATAACTCAAAAGAAGAGTTGTCCTGCTGTTTCTGTGACTACGGGCCATTTGACAGACGAAAACATTGCAGGTAAAATTTCCTTAAACATATAATAAGACCAAATAGCAAATATGAATTTATGAATTGGGAAGTAATTTGAACATATTAAATGCAAATCCCCCTTTCACTTATGAACATATTTCGATTCCCCCTCAACTTCACCTGCCCCTTCTAATGAAGAGCTTTTGTATTAATTGTGTTTAACAACAGTAGCTGCAAACATAAATTACATATTTATTCAGTTGACCACATCCTCATTTCATTGAGGATGGCTTAATTAGAAACCCAAAAGTTTGGATCTGCAGTAAATATCTTTTTTTTTTAATATTACATTTTTATGTAGAATAAATTCAATTGTGATTTGTGTACTTTTGTTGGTTTTGTAGTGTTAAACCTTTGATCCACTAAACTTATAACCTAATCCTTCATGTTAAGTGAAGATTTATTGGATTTTAAAAACTGGTCAGGATAAAAATCAAATTTATCTTGATACAGTAAAATTCAGCCAGCTCAACTAAAAATATTAGTATCAATAATTAGCTAATATATTCAATATTTCAATATCATGATAATATTATTTTAAAGATTACAATTATTATAACTGGCAGTTAAAACTATTCTTCATTTGTTGCCATGTGATGATTTAGGTAAAATGACCTCGTTTTGAATTTCACAAGTTTAATTTTAAATCCTACTGAAGAACTGCAATCATATCCATTCAAAACCATGTAATTCTGCCAAATATAGAGCTTCTAAAGTGAGTAGCTGCTGAACTATTGATGACCAAAGATTCATATTATTTAGTAAAAATGTATAGCGCCCCATGTTGGATAATGGATTGTATCATATCCAAGATGGCAAATAGAACTTCAATGGTCTAAAAATGAAGGCAAACCCAGTATTTTAGATCAATGTTATTCTGGAAATGTCAAGGTCATGTCAGTAAAGCTTTGCTATTGTTATGAAGTTGTATTCTATGTTCTGAATACTTATTTAAAAAGGTATTCAATTCTTATTTTATTGATCATACATGATTTATCAAACCATCTTGAGATTTGTTGACTTATCTATCATTGTTTAGACGCTATAGATAAAGATGTGGTTTATGGTAACACCTTAGTTTATGCATTAGAAAAAAATATCACAGCTTCCATTTCAAAGGGCATATCAGAATGAGGAAGATTCCAAAATGTCATCACTGTATTATTTAATGATCAAAATTTGCAGGTGTTTGAATAAGTGAGAATGTTAGCCCTACCAGCCTCGTTTTCGTGTTTTACATACATTGCCAAAGCTCACAGCTCTGCAGTCATTCAACATATAAAAACTCTGTCAAATTGCTATATCATTCCCAGTCCCCTGCTTTTTTTATCTGCAATTTTTTTATTCTTGTCATTTTAGAATTTGTGGATATTGTGTTCCAAGGTCTGACCATCATTGTGTCTGGTAAGTTTAGTATATATATATAAATGGTTTAAATTTTAATTGCCTTTGAAGTAAATGTTTTTCATGTATATTTTACATCATTCCACTCTTTGGTGCACAATGAACTTTGCTTATAATTTACAGTGAGGATACTCAAACCGTGAACACTTTGTGCTTTTTTTACACTTTTTTTAACATGCATCCTTTGAGTGAATCGATTTGAAAACATTTGCATTTGATAATTCAGTGAATTTGAGTTCAGTCCTACTTTTTTAGAGTATTTGAAGCAGTAGAAAGCTCAGAAAATAAAAAGCTAAATAAAGACAAGTGTTCATGGTTCGAGTGTCCTCACTGTAATATAAATCTTTTAAAAAATGCTTGTTTTGCATTGTTGGATTATCTTCTGTGATATAATTATTTATTCTCACAAATGACGTCACAATAATGGAGAAACAAAAGTAGTATTGTCTTTTGAAATCGATAATCAGGCTTTGTACAACTGTCCCCAGAAGATTATAGCTTCCTCTGCAGCACTTTCCTTGTTTTCCATATTGGGCTTCTTGTTTTCAATTTGTTTATTGGGCATTATGGGATTATCTAATCTCTCATCCAAAATGTCAGCAAAGGAATCCCAAGAGAAATGGAGAAAATTGGTTGCCTACTGAGGAGGCTAGCTAAATAATATAGAATCAATAAGCAATTAATGATAAAATGATTTTTTTTTGTTTTAGGACAAACTGCTGTATTGGTCAACATAATCATGTCAGGTTCCTGTTGACACTAATAATGTTTGTTATATTTGGATGTTGGGGGGTTTGTGTCTCATTACAATCTGTCTGTCTGTCCACTCCTGACTCAATGTTACTAGACTGCAGTAAAGTCTATAGTAATCCAAGGTAAATGCCATCAAAACATGTTAATTACCTGAAGTATTAATTTTAAAACAGAGTAAAGACTGAGCATTGAGTGGATTTTCATTGATAAAAACAATGCAAAGCAAGAAAAAGCTTTGATCTTGGTGAAAAGTAAAAATCTCTTCATTTAGTTAAATTCACTTCAGTTGAGCAACCTAACAGTTTTCTTCTTTTTCTTAATGTCTACTTTTTGTAAAGCGCTTTTGGACTGTCAGGAAAAAGCTCTATATAAAGAATCCATTATTATTATTATTAATGGTTCGAGTGACGGTCCTCACAGTAACATCTTTTGTTTTTAAAGATTTTCTTGAAACATGAACATTCAAGGCCTTACAGGTTTGCACAACCCCACACATTTGATCCCACAGTAGCCATCATCTTCAAAGTAGTTTTAAAAGCCTGTGTGCATATGTATATATCCTGGAGGGGGGGAAATAAATAAATACCCCTAAAAGATACCAGACGTTTTTTTAAAGGGAGTGGCTTCACAAATTGTTTATCTCTAAAAGATACCAAAATCATGGGTTTCAGAGCTGTGAATAGATAGGCTCAACCCCTAAAAGATACCAGAAAGTATCAAATTGGCTAATCGCTGAATTTTATCCCTAAAAGATGCAACAAGCATCCCCATTCGTTTTCTCCTGGAGTACCCCAGGGTATGTACTTATTCAAATTTTCACTTTCAATGGTTCCAAACTGTTCTGTTCATCTTTCAGCAGTTCCAGTGTCTACGTCAGTTCGTTCTACACTATTATCTTCATACTTTCCATGTCAGCTCTACTAACTCAGCAACTTGTTTTTATCACTTTCAACATCACTGGTGATGAATGGCGTAGATCTCCCAAGAACAAATCACTCTGGCAGGTACTATGGTCAAGCAACCCTCATAATAGAGGTGTAATACAGAACTGGATAGAATTTATGTTTCCCAAGATTTCTATCTCCTCTTATGAAATTGTGTAATGAATAATCTTGATAGTAACAACAGTGTTGAGTTTTTCCACCATATTCCTCAGGCTAAGCTTTGTTTGTTGGAAAGCTGACTAAAGAGCATTGTTTTTTTCCCCTGAGAATGTACAATATATGTATGTGTGCGTGTATATATATATATATAATTCCTATGGGACTGTTCATGAAAAGTCATGTTGCATTATCCTTGGTCTCATCAGCACTTTTTCTTGCTGTTCAGCTAATCTATTGAGTCATTATTACTCAATGCTGCATTCCAGCTCTATGTTATGAAGACAGTACGAAGCCACTGAAACCAGGCTAGGTCAGAAACATTTCCATTGTCTTGTGTTGCCATGTGTTGTATAAACCAGGACACATGCAATTAAGGTAGTCAAGGACCCTTGCTACTTACTTTGTGAAGGTCTAGCTAAGGAGGTCAGAATGCAGGCCTTCACAAATCATTGTATATTTATTTAATATTGTTCTAAAAGTCAATTTCATGTCAAAGAAGTCTTACAGTGCAAACACTCCAACCGGGACCAATTGGCGTTATTTATATTTTTATTTTCCTAGCCTAATTTCTACTGCTTCAAACCCTCAGAAAAAGTAGGATTCAAATTAAATACATTGAGTGATCAAAATAATATTTCTATTCAATTCACTTAAAGGTTCAAGTTGTAAAAGTATTGAAAAAAACACAATGTGGTCCCAGTTGGAGTGTCCTCACTGTAGAACTTTTTTTGCAAGTTTTTATTTGTATATGAAAATGTATTTATACTTTCTGTCTGTTTCTTTGTTTTCTGTTTTTTTAACTCGATATATTTAAATATAAGCAAATTTTACTTCCTCAACAGCAAAATAAAGTGAGCTTTTCTATTAAAATGTTTAATCATATCATTTAGGTTTAAACAGTAATAATTACAACTACATTATTTGATAGTGACTATTAAGAAACTTCATAAAGGCAGTAACATTTCACATTTTAAAATAAGACAGTAAGATTGTACCAGTCTTTTTAATATTTTGTACTTGATCACTTGAATCTGTATTTTAAAGATTGTGTCAATTGTATTGTTTATCCCTGAGCTTAGGCAATCACAACATTCAACAAATGCAAAGATGTATTCTGACTGGCTTAAAGATTCAGGACTCAGGTCCTATCACACTATCTGTCACCCCCATACAGTTCATTTTTCAAACTGCACAACCAGAGGCCTGCTTCACATCACTAACAAACTTTTCCACAGTTCCTTTACCAGCAACAGTGTTGTAGTACGTTTTCCAGTATTGGCCTTGAGCCCAGATATCATCAGCTTGAGGGATGGCTGCAGGAATCCTTGCTAAATATAAACGTGCTGCTAGGCCAGAGTACATTGGCTTCAGCAGGTCAGACCACTCTGTATTAGTCCAGTCAATACCAAATTGGGTTTTGATCTTCTCGTGATATTTTCGGAGAGTCGATTTCTTTGTTTCAGAGAAACCAACACTGTCAACCTGTGAACATTTGTGAAATATAAAGACATTAACCCATGTGGGTTCAGCTCATAAAAAGTGCAGACTGAGCATGTGCAGTAGATACGTTGATAGCCGTTAGGCATCGACTATTAGCTACTACACTTGCTAGTCAGTCTGTAAACATTTCAATTAGCTTTAATTCATTAGGGTTAAAAACATAATTCATTTTGAAAATTGAAGAGGTGATAAGAGAAGTTGTAGATATTAGTGTCTGGAAGAAAACAATATGTAAGTTGTGCAATAACATGACGTCAAAATGCATTTTGGGATTGAAAACATGATCAATTTTCGGATGGACAATCAAACAAAATATGATACTTGGCTTTACAAACTAATTAGCCGCATGACCAGCCTGTTGAGGAAACAATTTTGCTTTGTAAAAAAATCCATTAATTGGGATAACAAAGGGCCCGATGGAAATTATTGAGTTAATTTGGCCATTTTGCTCACAAAACAGTCCGAAACACTGATCATCGAGGAGAGCTTTTTGCTTTATAAAATGTTACTCTACAGGGTCTGTAAGCTAAATAATAGAGAGCTTTTTGGCAAAGCAATGCAGCTTTCCTTCATTTTAAACAGCTTTGTTAGCTCAACAATATAATTCATATTGCTATAAAGGCTTTGAACATGTGCTGGTTTATACCTGCCATATTCCACCATAGTAATTGGCTCTGTATGTCCCCGGAGCATAACCGTACTTGGACTCTACCCATGCCACTCTGCACATGAACTTGTTATCGGACGGAAAAATACCAGAGGACTGGATACTAGATGTGACTTCTGCAACCACATTTGCGCCTTTTCCTTTTGGTGTATAGGGGGTGTCTGACATGGCTGTATGTATGAAGGCAGCGCATATTAGCGTGAGAACGATGGCTGGATTCATTGTCTTAGAGGGGCCAGTAATATAACATACACCTAATGTCAACAAACAATATGGATGAGCTAATTGTAACAATGTCGCTGGTCACGCTTGCATAACTGGATATAGTTAAGAACTTTTAATGCCGATTTGTTTTGACTGTTGATCACACCAAACTCACTTCATGTTTTAAAGGTACAATGGATGTTATAATCACGCCGACCAGTTTGTTACGTTGTTTTCTGTTATAAACTGTTTTGTTATACTGTCCTATTTGGTCACATAGCCACAGGTAGCCACATGGTAGGCGAATACTATCAAAACCCAACGAAATGAGCTCAAATTCATACATGACACTCTTAAATATATCAGCGACACAAGATAAGAGTTTTATTGAAGTTTATTGATTTTAAAGTAGAAAAAAAAGTACCCATGCAATCCACATCAAATACCCATATATCATTTGTCTGTCTGACTAGCTACAACACTGCTGCTAAACAACACTGTTAATAAGCTTGGGTTACCTGTGACATTGCCAGCTGAAGCTTCAATACTCATCCATAGTGTTGCACCGTGGATTATTAACATGCTTTGCAATACACAAAAGTGTCACATTTGATCATATTCACATGTAATTTGCGCTTTACAAGTATTAAATATTATTATTATTATTATTACAAGACAAACTAATGAAGCCTAAATTCTTGGCAAAGGAACGAGGACTCGGGGTACAAGATTGGTCTAAATCCTGTTTTTCAGTAGCGACGCAAGCGCATGCGCAAGGGAAAAAAATTAGGTACATTCGCCAGCGCAAGCACAAGGATTCCATCCTTGTGCTTGCGTAAGCCTTTTTCGGGAAACTGTAGGAAGCCAGTCTGATATGTAACATCCGTGACGAAGAAATGAAATATTATAATTAAGCTGCATAATCAAGAATATTTAATATTACTTTTTTTAGGGGTTTTAAAATTTAAAATAGCCCAAATGCGGAAATGAATCAAAAACAGGAAATGTTACCAGTTAATAATACTGCTATCAAATCACACTGTTATTTTCACTTTCCACAACGGATTTTCAGAACTGTTTCCTATATATCTTTTTGTCTCATTCAAGGAGACTATTTCAAGAATATCAATATTAAATATCAAGAATATTTAATATTACTTTTTCATGCGATTCAAAATTTAAAATAGCCCAAATGCGGGAATGAATCAAAAACAGGAAATGTTACCAGTTAATAATACTGCTATCAAATCACACTGTTATTTTCACTTTCCACAACGGATTTTCATAACTGTTTCCTATATATCTTTTTGTCTCATTCAAGGAGACTATTGTTTGTTATTATTATTGTGACTGCGTGTGCGTGTCCATACTTGCATGACATTCTAACCCGTGGCTTACAAATCATGATAAAGAAATACTGAAATATTGAAGATTCACCTATTAGAGCTCGTGAAATTATTGCTAATACACAGTTTTCCTTTCTCTACGGTTATTTTCTTTTTGATAATAGTTTTATGAGGACAACTAATGACTATTTGAAGCGACGTAAAGTGAGATGCTATAAAATTAATCAATACCGTATAAAATACCTAAAATCGGTCTATATCTATATATAAATGTAACAAAATATTCACTTAGTTTGTAACTATCGTTATTTTAAAATAGTCCAATAACCGCGTTTTGGTGTCTTCAGTTTTAACCGCAAATCATCGACAGTATTCTCTCTAACGTTTTTTTGCAATAAGTGTATTAATAAGGAAGATCTATAGAGAGAAAAATTATGTACAAACCTGGATATGATGGTCTTGATCTGTCCCCGCACTTGATCAAAGTGAAGATGAAAAGGATTAGTAGTTTTCCGGGTCTTGGCTCGTCATGTTCCAAAAATAACTCGGGTCAGTCAATTGAAACAATATTCCCACCAATAACAGAAGGATCATTATAGTTGCTATTCGTCAGTATAATTGTTTCACTTTCACTTCGAGTTACTGAACCTTGCAGACCATATAAGGTCATTTTAATAAAAGTGAAAATGAAATTGATCACAAGTTTTTTTTACAAATTACAGAACTCGCTCGCGAGATCGAACTGAATCTGATTCTTCGTAATTAGGCTAATCTGATTGCTTTTGATTGTAGATTGTAATAAACATCATTAATTTTGATCAATGTGTTTAGTTAATAAACACCCAGTGACTGAGTTTTATTTGCAGAAGAGATAATGTACAGCGATCCAGTGGGGGGGGGGGGGGGGGGCAGTTGGCACTATTATTATAATTTGTGTGTGTTGCTGTTTTGAACATTTAGGTTATGCAATATTTTCATAAATTGAATACATTATATATCCTTTCGAAGTGCGTCAAAATGTTGGAAATCGCATTTGACTAGTAATTTCAAAATTGTCCGGGGGAGAATGCCCCAATTCAAAACACGCTCCGCGGTCCCTGTTATAAAACAAATACATGTGCATATGTCCTCGTTTGTTGATGACAGTGATCGATGTTTATCAAATATATCGAGTGTAGGGGTGAGAGATCCGGCCATTCACCGCAGTGACCCGTGTGTTTATGTCGACTCCTCGGTTGTGGACTTTCTTTATGTAAAAAAAAAAAATGTTTTTTTGGCTTAGGGTTTTTTTAATTTTGTACTACTTGAGCTTGTTTACAGCTTTATCTAAAAATTGCAAAAAAGTACAATTACTCAACCTCTCGCATAAAAATAATAACAAAGTATGATGCAACCAAGTTACTTACAATTATGTGACCCCTGGTTACAAAACACTACTATAACATCGATATCCAATAGAACTTGTCGGCGAACTCGTGCTTACAAACACTTTTCCGAAAAGTATAAAGTCCCCACAGGGATGGAGCACTATAATAGACAGGAAGCCCGAAACACCGGGCTCGATTCACGATGTGTCGTTTCTAGCTCCCTATATCATGCCCAGTCCCTCCGCAAACATCAACACAGTGAGTAGCGTTGTATGATACGAATAATAAATGTAGTATGTAGTGTGTGTGAGAATGTACATGAAGAACCACTCAGTGGATATGCTGCAATAAAAGATTATTATTAATATTACCATGATTATTATTTGAAGTGTGAATAAGTCTAGGAGAAATTATCATATATGTAATCGCTACTTCATGGACATTAAAAATAATTTTTACATTTTTCCACAAATGGAAGAAGAAAAAACTGGATGGGAAGAGAGAGAGAGAGAGAGAGAGAGAGAGAGAGAGAGAGAGAAAAGAAGAACAACAAGTAAGTGACAGAAGGTCCCAAACATGCCAACACAGGATACATCCGCAAATATTGATCAAATAAAAATAATGCACATCTTGTTATCCAGAATAAAATAAATAGAAATATCAGTTTTATAATGTTCAGTTAATTTTGTCATAATTTTCATGGTTTTTTAATTATTGAGTCACCTTAGATACCCTTGATTACAAGATTTTAATGTATTGAAAATGCTTGGCCAAGTGAATATAATAAAGCCTCCACACCTAGCTTTTCCATATAAAGTTGTTCGTATGTTCTATCCCCAATAAACTATACATTTTTTCTTTATTTTGCTGAAAGCTTAGAGACAAAATATTTTTGGAATCAATAAGACTCTAAAATATTAATTAGTGACCTACTATTTTTTAAATAAAAATAGACCAGTCGCTTTCAAAAAAGTTCATCTTTTGATCTGTTGCTAAAAGCATCTGATTTCAAAATCGTGTGTCAAGTTTTCTCTTAAAAGTATCCCCAAAGTTTTTAAAAACTGAGACACGCCCCATTTAATGGCTGATATATTACACAATATTTTTGTATCGTGATTTTTATAGTGGGCTTTCTCAGAAGGCGTATATATGAGTTCCAAAGCCAAAGATAAGGCCGTGCAATTTGATGGCCAACGAAGCTTATATTATTTCTTTTGCAACGTTATTGTACCATTGATTTGGTAATAAATATTTTGTCCGGTTTATAGGTGGTTGGTTATAGGTGGTTGGTTGTATGGTTGGCTGGTTGATGTCAGGTCCACACTTTACCATTCCGAACTGTCGACTTGTTATTTTGTTTATCAGTGTTGCCTTTGATTATTGGTTATCCAATGGGGGAATGCAATATATCGAAGGGCGGGCATGATCGTCAGAAACGTTTAATAAATACTCCTAAAAGATAACGAATTTTCACGAAGGTGGGTACCCATAGCTAGGTCTTTTCTGAGTTTGATAAACAGGATGCATTCAGTTGGGGTCTAGCTTTTGTACAAACAACGCCATATAAGGCATAATGAACATAAGATGTTTGTACCGAAGCTAGACCATAATGCACCATGTTTATTATTTCAGAAAAGGTCTAATAACTTTAAACACATTTTAAACGATACCAGATCCCTGATTTTCATTCCTAAAAATAAGACGATCCAGATCCCCCCGCCCGTAGCCAATTGAAGGCCCCTCCCCCTGGGGGGCTTGTTAGTTGCTTTATAAAAGCCTTTATAGTTGATTCGTTGGTTTATTGATTATGTTGTTAGTCTTTAGTTGCTTTATATCTGCCTATACTGTAGCTTATATTTAGTTATACGCCTTGGTTGGTTGGTTACCGTTCGTTAAGTTGGTTAATTGGTTGGTTATTTCATTGACTATTTTCGTATGGCTGGTTGGTTCAGTGGTTGCTTTGTTCGTTAGTCACTTGATTGCCTTCATTGTGTTTTAGTTAGTTCATGGTATTATTGACTGGGCACAGTTTCATATTTTGAACGCTTTGTCTGCTCCGTCCATGTGTGTTTGGAGTTGTCCCTAGTCCGAATCTGCTCGTAAATTGTTCGTCTGTCTACGTCTGTTTACAGTTCATTACAGTTGTACGTTTAACACTGAATTTTTCGTTAGTTAGTTATCGTCGGTAATGTTTGCTTTTACTGCCAACCTTATTTACTATTCAGATATTGGTGCTGAGCCCGCAGTGGAAAAATCTTTATGTTAAAAAAAATCATTCAAGTGAAGCTTTTGGGTCAATTCAAGAATATTCTGACAAATGACTCACTTGAACAATGATTGAAACAAAAGAGTTTTTCCCCTGCAGACTCAAGTATAATATCTCCTATCAAAAATCTCTTGGTCGTATTTTCATAACTGCAGTTTTAAGAGAGTAATGATATCCCAGCCATGAATTCCAAACAACACCCTGAGCATACTGGGCATCTGGGCCATTCAGATATAAACCATTCAGATTGGAGCTATGACAAGCTGCGTACCACCACGCCCCACGGTAGCTTTTGGCACATTCACCTCCATGGACATCATTGTCACGGTCTTTAGTCGAAAACTGGTAGTTATTGTGACTAGACAGACTGTTACCAGCATTGCCTGTAATGGATAATAACTGTTATCCATGAAAAATGAATCTAATTTTACCTTTAAAAAACACCTTTAAAAAACATATAATGCGGAGCATCTTAAGAAACAATCTTACGAGCAGTTTCTACTTTTAAGATAATATTTACTTATTGTTTGAAATCTGTAGATTTAGATTTATCTTTTAGAGTGATGTTCAAAAACCCATGAAATAAATCGTAATTATAACAATGTGTACTAAAATCTAATAATATTACCCAAAAAAACCGAAGAAAATCAAAAGAAAATATAGACTTAAAGTGCCCCTAAACACTATCACGAAAACTTGTGAATTAAAAATTTTTGTCGCTAAAATTGCTTCTGAGAAAAATTTTTTTATTTTCATTAAAAAGCGATTTTTTTATGGCCTGTCAAAGTTTGATAAATTAGCCTTTTTATTGTGCCATGGCCGTGATTTGTCTGTGACGTCATGTGACGTCATCCCAGGCCAACAAACATTATCAGAGTAATCTGAATCCATTATCTCTTAAAATATTCTGTTTAGACGTCACAAATTTAGAGTTATATATGCACTATTGTTGCTTGTTGCTAGAATGTTTACTGTAGTTGTGCTACCAGGCAACGTAGCTTGGCCTGGGATGACGTCACACATCATCGTAGACACACCCAAAAAGAGACTGGGTACGGGGCGTATTTTTCGTCTTTTTTGTTAAAAAAATAACATAAATATTTTTCCAAAAACGTTCAAAGTTTCATAGAATGTTTAAAATGTTCTAAAGAATGGATTAAAATAAAAAAACTCGTAGTGTTTAGGTGCACTTTAAAGGCGTAATAAAGTATTTAGCTATTTCAGAAAATAACAACTGAAACTAGCCTACCTGAATATCCACCAATAGTAAGGCGATATTGATCGTCTTCACCAGCCACGTAAAACATATCATACTCCGCGAACCGTTTGTTTCCTTCGAAGTCCTCCAAATCAACTCGAAGCCGATAATTATTGTGTGACGTCAGAACATGGATGTTATCCAATCCCAGCCAATAATTACTATTCTTGTCACCAAACCCTCTTTTATAGTCATTCCAACCGCGGTAGAAATCCACCGAGGCATTAATTCGCCTCTGAATGACGGTCCATCCTCCACCGTTGGTATTAAAATCACAGCTTACGGAGAACGAACGAAAATGATGCGGCCGTATGTGATAAACGTTACTAGACATGGTAGCTTTCCTGTGTCTTTGGATAGAGCTGCAATCTTGGAACTGGGGATTCTGAAAAACAATCATGTCACATACTATCGGAAATCATGCTGCATTCAGGATTTTTAATAGCTAGGAATATAAATTAGTGATAAACATGCTTTCAATTCTATTACTGTTGACACAGGGGCTTCAGGAACTCCTGCTACGTTGATGTCAAAAGTATATTATAATTGCTTTAATTGGACAAGGTCTGTACATTAAAAACACTGAAATTGCGACATTTATACCGCCAAACAAACACGATAGTCACAACAATTATTATTTACTTTTTATCACCGGCATTTTTTCTTCAAAACTTTGAGCAATTGGTGAGTTTAATTTTGCGCTTGATGAATAAATACTTAGACTGATTGCATAAAGTCGTAGTTTTTGCTCTTTTAAAACTTATTTGTAATTTTATATTACTACAACATAGAATTATTGATAACATTGTTCTCTTTATTTTATTCCATAGATACTGAGATTTACGTACGGAAATTCCATTTAGTAAATATCAGATCGCAAGCTCACTGTTCTAAGCCGATCAGAGACGTGAACACTGTTTCTCATTAGTAAAAAAACATCGTTTGCGCTCCTGAAAGGACGGAAAATTTTGACAACTTTGGTACTCCAGAAATGTAATTCCCAGCTAGAATTTTTTTTTGAAATCATACTTCACATGTTTGTACGGACGAAAAAAATAACAAATAAAAAACGCTCTACTTCTTTGGGAGAAATACTTTTTAGATGGAAAAAGGAGCAATGAAGTTGTACTGTATACCTTGATTGCGATGAAGTCAAAATCGTTATTATTTTCAAAGTGCATTTCATCATCTTTTCTTCCTTCAAATTCCAACAGCTCACAATCTTGCAAAGCTTTACCGGGGAGTTTCTTGAAATTGACTGCAATACAAGTAAAAGGATTCCTACCACACTCGTGAATACAAGCTAAATCATCAAAAACCTGAATTGTCTTGAAAATCCCTTGTACTTGTCGCATATTTCTTGTTGTTTCAAAATTGTAGTTGTTCGCTTGGTTGGGAAGAGCGATTTGGTAAAAGTTTGATACTTCTTGTTCTTGAACAGACACTTCAAAAAACATGAAAAGACAAGCCAGAATCGCAATAGAAAACCTCGTCATTTTGAAACAGATTTCTCGATTGGAGCTTGAATTGCTGGCACAAGTCTAGTGGAAGAGTTCAGTTTCTCAGTAAAGATGGTAAGTTTGTAAAACAAAGTGAAATCTTCTGTTCGTAATCAGTAAAGGACCGGAAATCAAGGTTTGATGACCAAGTTGTCTTTCTCATAGCGAAGTCCTGCATGTAGTGATGGTGTAGCCCAGTTGTGTTGTGCGATAAAGCAGCGAGAGTCTTTAGAATAGTGTTCATCCCAGTTGTATTGTACGTCAAATGTGTTAATTACTCAGAAACAGCAAGAGGCTGCAGCATTTAGTCGAATGTTACCCAATAAAAGCAAAAGCAATTTTCTCTGTTTTGTGTTTCGCTGTAATATGAACCTGTAATCTTTCAGTTCACATTTAATTCTCAAATACGATTGGTTAAAATTGTAAATAATGTTTTTGCCGGTTGCACTACCCACGGTTAACATACAAGCGTTCCTTACACGGTTCAAGGTATTAGAAATAGCTCGATAGTTTGCTCGAATTTATACTCTTTTTTGTAGAAAATAATTTTCTGTTACGTCCACGTTTTAAAAATATTCATTATAATTTTATATAATAAACATTTATCCGAATGCGCGGATAAAAAAATATATTGTAAGTTTCTACTATTTTCTATGTCTCTTACGTTCGAAGAAACTCTTCAGAGAAACACTTTGTCATTTGTATTTTCATTTAATACTCAATATGACGCCTGCTCAAGTCTGCAAACATCGATATCACATGCAATCTCGCTCACATCACTGATGATCGATCGCAGCTTTTATTACTAGCTGTCATATTTATCACAAAGTTGGCGCTTGTTTTTCAAACACCCATTCACCCGTATTGCTCTCATTGTGCTTTATAGTTCTTTTGAATGACTGTATTCTTTGTATTTTCTATGATTATTCTAGTTTTGTGTTATTGATGGCAAATCTAAAAAAAGAAATTCTTGTAATAAAACTAAAATGGAGATAGATGGCTTTTCTTGAGGGTGCACCCCCCTTGGTTACGGCCATGAATAGCTTGCACTGAATAAGAAATCTCGTGCGATAACACTTTTGGTTTCCCTGTTGCGATCTGTAGCGTGATCACCCGAGAGATATGTATAATGGAGAAGAACAACAGTTGGACATCTTCCTTTAGATGTTTCTCGATACAATAAAAAAAACACTTAGATACAAAACAAGAGCAACAATATTGCGTGGTTGGATAAATAATTCATACAATTTCGAAAACACTTTATTATAGATTTAATTTAGTTTAAGATATGAAATATTCATAACAGTGGAAATCAATTTAACACTGTAGAATGGAGCACAAATCCATGACATCAAGTCAATTTGGTAAGTACTGTGGCATGTGTGAACCATATCGAGGCTCCTGAAGGGGATCCCAATGCTCAAACTAAAAATTCCATTCTAAGTAGTGTAAAAAATATCGTGTGAACAATAACTTATTGCGCATTGTCCGTCTAGTATCAAAATTCTAATTATTATATTATATTATTATTATTATTATTATATTATATAAAAAAAAAACAATAAAATTTCAAACACTATAAAGCTATCATGAAGAACAAAACTGAGTTCTCAATTTACCCCTTCTGGACCTTCTATATCCAAAACAAATGTTTGTTTGACTGTCAGCTATTTAGCAAACTAAACCACAGCAGGGGCATGGAGAACTGCGTGGGAAAACTTCGTCTTGCTTAATAAAAAACGCGTATGCTCCATAATCAAATAAAGACACCTTAAACAAAAACATAAAGATCTTGATTGACGCTTCCAACGGAGAGTTTCGCTTTATTTTGTATTTACACAATGAAAAAAACCCATGCATAATTTTAAGGCTCTCAATTTGTAGATTAACTTGGCCTTGACAAAAAGTAAAAACTAGGCTTTTCCTCAAAATCATTTTCTGCAGAAATTGTTCGACTTTGAACCAGTATAACTCAATTTGTAATAATTTTTGATATGATTTACTGAGGGTTTGTTAGTCATGAACTGAACAGATGATTCGGAGTGAGAATTATGTGCTGGAGTACAAACTAAATATATATAAATTAGAAACTAACACAGTTAGGCCAAATTAACTTAATGTTATGCTGCATTTACACCAACTGTTTCTATATTTCAAAGTTATATGTTCTGAAAACGGATATGAATTATTAAATTCTACTATAAATGCCTCTATAAACACTTGTCCGTGAATTCACTTGACCACGCCATAATATATACTTATCGACTGTGAGGGAGGGCCATTAAGGAATGTATTTGGCTCGAGGTAATGCCACACGTACTACGAGTGCAGCAACGTCCGTACAAGTGACTGAGAGCCAAATATTTTCCCGCACGGCCCGCGGACCTAACTTAAAATCGTTGAATCACAAATTTCATCATTTGACAATATTTCAAAAAGTGGCTGGTCGTATTTTCATCTCCACCTCTTTCAATGCCACGAATGTGTGCTTGGACAATTTATACTCTTTTGCCCATAACATATACTGAAGGGTAGAGGGATTGTTTGTATCGATGTTAACGTCACCATGAAGACCGTTCAAGTTACACTCAAAACACTGTTTGTACCACCAACCGCCTTTATATTGTGTTGCACAATTGATCACAGGATCGACATCATTGTCTTTGTCACCGGTCGTGAACTTCATGCCATTTTGTATGTTCATGGAATCATACGTATTTCCTAAGAAACAAAAAGTAATAAGTTCACAAATAGACCAACAGACAGTGTAACTGCATGGCAGATAAAACACGAATGCTATTGGAAACGTTTGTTCACTTTCTTAAGGTGCTTCAAGAAGCTTTCATCCATCTACTCATTCGCTCATTCATTCTTCAGTGTCCCCAATTAGCATGTAATTTAGCTAAAGAACTTGACACATAAACAAAGTCGATCAATTTATCAATTCATGCATACAGTTGTAAAATATATAGGTAAATTAGACACCGTATAGTTATGATGGCGATGCATACATTCATTTTCTTTTATCTGATCATATGCATTTGATAGAGTTTTGATTGGTCAGTCGGTCGGTTATACACAAATGCTGTACCTTTATGTGAACCAATAGCAAGTCTGTATCCATCTGATTCATCATTTACTCGGAATGAGTCATATGTAGCATAGTATGCGTTGCCGTCAAAATCAACCATATCAATACGTAGTTCATAAACCTCCTGTGACGTCATAGCATGAATCGTGTCCAGTCCCAACCAGTACTCACCGAGCTTGTTACCAAACCCTTTCTTGTAGTCATTCCAGTTACGGTAGAAATTGACCGAGCCGTTAAAACGTTTTTGGATAACAGTCCAGCCTCCTCGATCAGTTACCATGTCACAGTAGGCTGACATTGGTTGGGAAGGAGTGGGTCTGATACTGTAAACACCGTTTTCTTTGCCATTGTTTGTGTAAACATCAGCACAGGACGAAAAAATAGCATCCTGAGGGGAGAAATGGAGTTTTTAATGGAAGTAAGGTGAAGCCAATGACAACAATCAGAGAAATAAAATGTTGTGAGCTAGCCAGTCAGCAATGAACACTGAGACAAGACCGTCAATAAAAAGCCTTTAGATCACAAACCCACTTTCAATAATAGATTGACAACAATCAGACACACAAAATCGTGTGAGCTAGCCAGTCAACAATGAACAACACAAGACCGTCAATAAGAAGCCTTTAGATCACAAACCCACTTTCAATAATAGATTGATCTCTAGCACCGCATTCCATGAATTCTAGATGCTGCTATTTGGAAGTCGACTAGAAGAACCAGGTTCGTGTTTCAATTTCAACATACCATAGTTCGTCCGAGTTTTCTTATTTTTTTCTCTTAAGTGAATCACGTGAACAGCGTAGTCAAAACGACGTCGGCCTCCACAAGTGAATCAAACGTATGCTACCGGGCAATCAACCGAGCTAAACATCTGCCTGGTTAGTAAATTAATCAACTTTACAACCCGAAAAGAGACAGAGACAAAAGCAAAACAAATCAACAAATAAATAACAAAACAAAAACAACTATTAAGGCAATAAACGTACCAAATTCCTACAACCAAATAAACACATTACATTTAACTCATTTTCACTGACGAGAAATAACAAGAGACATAGATAAGTAACATTAGTTCCCAAATAACTACATTACCTCTAGAGAAATATAGTTAAACAGTGCATTAGAAGCCAAATCTCTATCTTCATTCTTCGATTTTTCATTGTAAATCTCACAAAGATGAAAACCGTGGACAGATTTTGTCTCTACATTAACAGCAACACAACTATCTGCCATTTTAGAACAATAACGTGGGCAGTCTAACTGGTCCGCGACTAGAAGTTCTTTAACTTTACCAAAACGATTTCTTTTATGTCCCACTTTAACAGAGTGATATCTACAATGCTTCGAGTCGGAAAGAAACTGTGGGACATTTCCCATTCCAGCGACAGTGCCTTCCACATCTTCAAAGCTTATCGACGCAAGAAAAGCGATCAAGAAGAAATCGTACAGCAACATCTTCTCATGTACCCTTTCGTGAAAAAATAAAGTGATGGGCATTTGAACTGTAATTCAATAGAAACAGTTTTGTTGACTTTTGGTGATGTTTGGTCTTTGCTAAGCAAACATTTAGTATTGTAAACTGGCTTCATGTCAGAATAACATGTTAGATATCAGCAAACAATAAAATGATTCACATCCCGGCACAACAACGGTGACCAGTGACTACAATTCATTCTCTGTGGCTATTCATTTAATAACTCAGGTGCTTTCAAATGTATAGTCGTTTAATAACGATTTTGTCGAATTATGTAGTACTTGTTATTTTGGAAGTTGACAGTATTTTGTAATTAGTGCCAAAGATGCACACACCTGGTATGAGTTATTTGTTGGCTTTCGTTCATTACTTTCATAATTATAACTCTCCGAATAATGTCGCAAAACTGAACTCATTTTCATATAGTAAAGTACTACACATTTTTGGTGATCTAATTCTAGGATGGAAATATTAAAAGCACCGCAATACTGAGCAAAAGATTGCAATTAAAAGTACGTTAAAAACAGGCTACGTTAAAAATGATATTCATGTTTAGTTTTTCGGTTTATTTGTTCAACGACACTTTCTTTATTTGTACCTAATGAATCGTATATTTTGGCAAAAAAGAGTGTAAATCTTAGTTTATTCAGTGTTGCTTGTGTTATTATAAGTGCAACAAAAAAGTAAGTGCTCTTAAGGTAGTTCGGGATCCACACTTCCCGCCGATAGAATTTTTTAAAACTTTTTCTACCTAAGGACTGACACATATGAAAAACAAAAATGAAATAACAAATAGTGGTCACCGCGCTTGTTTTGCAATGTAGGGAGTGGCAATAGTCATTTCAACTAAAAGACCTAGCATCAGATTTGTTGAAAGTTATATTCTTGCCAACAAATTTGAACAATTTTCACTAATCTGCTATAAGAGTCTGACAAAATGCTCCCTTCGCGATAGTTCTCATCAATTTATTCCTTTATACCCCAGATATTTTACGGAGATTTAAATGAAGAGTCAAAATTACAATGTTTTGGTCTCGAAAACCATGTATTTTTTATTCCAAAATTATAAAGCTGGTTTTATGCCGTGCTAATTTTTTAGCTATAAGCAAAAAACGTGCGGAAAATTAGATGTTTTCGATGTTTTGGACGCGCGGCCCGCATGTGATGCTATGTTATTTTTTAACAAAAAGTTCAAGAATGACCATATTTTGGATCTAACGCAAAATTTCTCATCGCACGGGAAATTTTATTTGATTTCACATGTGCGAGCAGGATGCGCAGTAGCAAGGGTCCCGAACTACCTTTTGTATGTTAGTTGACGACATAACGTTAAACTGTATCAAATTGACAATCAACATTGGTAGTTTGTTTGTGTATTTAGGTTCCAAATCAACGTCATTTTCTACACCAAATGTAGCTAAAAGAAAATTGTTTAACTTCTTTAATTTTCTAATGAGAAAACTGATCATCCATTGGGAAAGCACTTGTAGTTTTTGCATTGATTGCTATCTAATTCTGGAAAAAATGATAAACATCTTCAAGTCTCGGACAGGAACAAAATTAATGCACGAACAAAATTAATTTTTCAGTTAGAAAAAATCATCCATTGAGAATTCACTCATCTTCACGTCTAGGCAGGAACAAAATTAATGCTATACGAGAGACGAGTTTTAATTAGTTTCTTATTCAGATTAATTAAGCTGCATACAACAATATTCCCAATTCCAAAAACAAATCATACAACGTAAATGTATTTTTGAACCCGTTTTTATTCCTGATAAAGTTATGCACAACAGCCCACTTATAAAAATGCCTTTTAGGGCCTGTTTAATATACACAATTGGAAGAGTTTATAAGTTGATTTACCGTTAAGGCTAGCTAGCTATAATGGAAACTGACGTTTCGGACGTAGCCCTCGGAGTAATGACTAGAAAAAGAAACACCGACGCAGACAATGCTGGTTTACAACTGGTCATTATTTACTGTAATAATACTATATACTATATATACAAATATATCATAGGGGAAGAAAACTCGCCATATTTCACAACAACGAAATAAAATTTATTGTTAATGCTACACTGCTCACACTCACAATCAAAATTTTGCCTCTTAGAATTTTTCGATCCCTGGTCAACTAAAAACTTTATTATATCGACCACTAAAAATACGACGATTATCGTTGTCACATTAATGGTAGGAGGACCCCCGCCCCCCCGGAAGATGACGTCCTAGTACATTTGAAATATTGATTTCAACCACGAAACGGAGGTTTTCCAGGATGTACCACTATCACATAAATGGAAGGAGGACCTCCCCCGGAAGGTGACGTCCTAGTACATTTACAACATTGATTTCAACCACGAAATGGAGGTTTTCCAGGATGTACAGCTGGCGCTTGAGTAGGTGGTGGTACATATGGCCGTATTTTCATCGCTATTCTCTTGAGGGATGAATAACTTCCAAGCCAGGGATCCCAGGTGATTCCCTTCATACTATTAGTGACACCTTTTAAATATTCGCCATTAGGGTTGCAGTTTGAGCATGCGTTGTACCACCATCCTCCTCCACGATTTACTGCGCATGACTGGTGTTTGCTTTCATCATTGTCACGGTCTTTGGTGGAGAAACCAAATCCATTGCTTATAGATAACCCATCACCAGCATTTCCTGGAATAATCCGAGAGAGGAGTCAACCTTAAAACTGATTTTACGGCACGACGCTTAAAAGTATGACCCCTAAAAATGTCGGCCAATCAGTAACGTAGCTGTAATGTAGACGTTGTTCTGATTGGCTGAAATGTTAAGATTGTTCTGATTGGCTGTAATGTAAACATTTTTCTGATTGGCTGAAGTGTAGACACAAAACTGATGCAAATCCACTATAACAGGTCATACTTTCGAGCGTCGAGCTGAAACAGTCGAAGAATAATTCTACCAATTTATAAGATAGTTGATGTTTATTGAGATACAAGCATCGAGTCCGTGGCCGCAAAAATGCAAATTATTTTGCATGCAATACAACTATTCTTGATCATGAGATATGCAAATGACTTTGCTATTCGCTAAATCAGTATTTCAACCGGACAACCTTTTCAAGAATAGCTGTATATTAAAAACGTTCATTCTAGTTTGACCTTCACATACGTGTGGAAT
The DNA here is from genome assembly GCA_918843875.1 of Diadumene lineata. Lineage (NCBI taxonomy): Eukaryota > Metazoa > Cnidaria > Anthozoa > Actiniaria > Diadumenidae > Diadumene > Diadumene lineata. The sequence continues at coordinate 18,271,332 of OU974069.1, read as the reverse complement.
TGTTAACTTTTAGAACGTGCTCAAAACGTTATTTATTTGTGAATAGTATTAAATCAACTTGTACCTGAATATCCGCTAACTTGAAGACGATAGTTGTTTGCTTCATTCATCACCATAAACGAATTGTACTTAGCGAATCGATTGTTTCCTTTAAAATCTGCCATATTTATCAGCAATTCAAATTGCCCTTTTGACGTCAGAGCGTGAATATTATCCAGTCCCAACCAGTACTCTCCCAGCTTGTTACCAAACCCTTTCTTATAGTCGACCCATTTACGGTAGAAGTTGACCGAGCCAACCACCCTTCTCTGAATGACAGTCCATCCCCCATTGGATGTAGTCATGTCACAGAAGACTTGTAGAGATGTTGATATACTGGTCTTTATCCGATACACTCCGTTAAATCTGTCTCCAGCGTTGAAGATTTCTTGGCAGTTTGAGTGACTTGGTGACTTTTGAAAAAGGACACATGTAAATGAAAATGCTTGTACAATTTTTTTCCATTTTATTGCATTTGTTAAACATGAAATCAAATTTAAGCCACTATATCAACATAAAAAAGACAACTAACATGAAAAGGATGAGAAACAAAACCGTAGCAAATTGCTCAAGTCAAGCATGCATTTAGGCTCAGTCTCCAGCCGTAAGGGGTTCGTGCGCCCGCGATACTCTCCACAGTGGGGAGAGTATCGCGTGCGCACGAACCCCTGACGGCTGGAGACTGAGCCTAGCATGCATTGTGAAGAAACCGTTTCATCAAACCCATACAAATTTCACGCATAAGAACCCGAAATTTAAGAATCTGTCAGGCTAAAATTTTTATTTTAAGTACCCTTCACATAAGAACTTCTCAGTCTGATTTTTTGTTAAATATATATTTATCTAATAGAAATTTATATAAGTGAGCGGTTTAGGCCGACTTGGAAAATATCTAAGGTTCTTCAGTTATACGCGGGTTTTTACTATACGGGCCACAAACCTTGGACCGCCCAGAGTTGCGAGATAAATGCACATGCTATTTCTACCTTAGTTAACCACGGAAAACGAGTTGCTATATACTGTTTTACCCAATTCAAACCATGCGGGAGAAAATGCGCGTTGTATTTTGATGTCACAATTGAATTGGCCTCAGTAAATTCTCAGTAAGTGCGTAATAAATCTTATCTGGCACTGAATTGTTTCGCACTTATGTAACGTACACTTTATCCTTGTAACTTTTCTATATCTCATAAGTTCAAAAATGAATCTTTGCGCTGTATTTGTAGTTTGAAGTGAATTGAGAAGATAATTGATATATTTCGATAACAATGAGTGACAGTAAAACATAAAAGCCCATATTGAATTAAACTTGCAATCTTTGAAGTGATTTAATAGTCCAGTGAAGAGCTTCTTGTTACATCAACAATAGTCTACAAGCGTGTTACTGCACGAGTTTATTTTGTAGGAAGCTGTTAAGTGCAAAAGTTAAATTAAACTGATATAAAAGTAATAAAAGTCAGTGATAGTCTTCGTTTAAAAATAGAAACGAAGTTCTCACTCCTCCCCTTCCCGACTAAGACCAAGACAAGTTCCAAAAAGCGGGCATGGAGAAAGTTATCTACCAGATAAAAGTTATTCATTATATTGTGAATTTGTACAGATTGTACATACATTTAGGATTAGTTTATCCTATAATCGTATCCAGGCTTCGAGCAATTGTCCCTAGACCGACTGCTAAGAAGTGAACATATATGAAATTACGGAAAATAACAGGGAGTTCTGTGCCTCCCGGACCAACTATGAGAACTCGCTCCCATCTTAGTTAAGGGACATTACTTCCATTAGTATATATTTAAAATTGAAAACTGTTTCTCTTTTGAAATTTGCCTTTTGAATGTGAAACTTGTAGCGCATCAAAAATGTATATTCGGAATAAACAAAAGAAAATTGCCCAAAAAGTGTATTGTATAGTGTCGTAAACTTACCGGTATAGAGACTTGAACAAATGATTCCACTTTCTTCACATTCGTCCCTTGTTCATTTCTTCCCTGCGTGAACAGTTCACACAAAGGTGGACTGTTTGCTGTTTTCTTTTTGAAGTTTATGGACGAACATAGTTTGGGGGAACTTGTACATTCTTGAATACAAGTCAATTGGTTTTCCGTTTGAAGTGTTTTCAAAGCTGGAGAATCTGTTTCCAGTTTTTTACCATCATCGCTGTATAAATACGTTAAGCGAATGGATGGTGTGCTAAATTGAGGAAAATGACTTTCTCCAGGAAACGGAAAGAATGCGATCATAAAAATAACAAAAAACGATGAAACTTTATGCAAAATCATACCGATAATTTTTAAATTTCTCATTCAAATCAAAACTGATGCCATTCACAAAATTTTCAGAAGTATATAAAGAAATTGTATATGATATTCAGAAGTGCAAGGTCTGGAAATATGCGTGTTCGTTCTGGAGTCTTTCGCCTTTTTGTCGGTTTCAAGGCAGGCACTCAAGCTGTTAGCTTGAGCAGCTAAAAACCAACCTAATTGACCTAAGGCTTTCAAATACTCAACTTATTAAATTATTGATAACTTGAAAAACTCTTAGTTATTTCGTCTAATCACAAACGTTTTTTGAAGGTCATGATGGATTCGAATGGGTTCAGCTACACAAAGAAATATTGAGGACCACTGATACGAACACTACTTATTATACAGATATCTAACAGTACGCAAGATAACAAAATATTGAGTTCAAAAAACCTCCCATCAGAAAAACTGCCTATATGTCGACAAAAAATTCAGTTAAAAAAAATGAACACAATAGATTGTTCCTGTAAAATACCATGTATTGATTGAGGCCACCAACAGTTCTCCGTGTTTGTTAATGTAAACAGCCCTGTATTGTGGGTTATTAATTGATTTGCGTAGTTCATTAAAACCTTGCATGGAACAATACTTGTGTTTCATCATTGCTCGATTGAATTGAAAATGACGCGGAAGTTTTTGTTTTGTCAGCAGGAGTCAACATGAGACAACACTCAGGAAATCAATAACGCACGAACTCAATAAATCACGAAATATATACAGAATCAGTGAAAGCACAGAAAGAGAGAGGGATGAAATTTTCTTTATATCGTTTTTTTTCCTTCGTCAGTTTCATTTTTAAGTGAATGTCACCCAGGAAATGATTAAAACAATTTGACCCAAAATATTACAATTTAATGATTGACAACCTGTCTTGGATTAACTGTAGGTTACCACAAATAAATAAATCTTGTCATGTACTTCCTCAAATAGTCTTATATTATGTTAACTGTATTAATTACTGTAATTAGGGTACTGAATAAAAGTCAATGTCAATTATCACATACAGACACACAAAAAGAATAGCATGTTTTTATTGATGCAATTCGTACATAAGTAGCACCACAACCAAAACTATAACCCAGCGAGTTGAGGTAGACAAGGAAGGAAGCTCCGCCTCATAGAAATCGAACCTTTGTTCTACAGTCGAAGTGTTAGCAAATACACACAAGAAAAGGAATGATAATGTTCACTTAATAGATATATTTGTTGATGATAAATATTTTGACATTATGATTTGCACTAAACTCTAAAAATCTTTCATCGAGAAGGATTTCAGAACTTGGTTGTTCTGAACATTTCTTCTGGATTGTCGTAGCTGCAAGAAAATGGTAACGTCTTAGTAATTTAGACAATGTTCGCGTGATCAAACTATTCTGATTCTTTTATTAAATACAAGCAGTATTTTTTCATTAATTCTTCAAGTTCAATTTTCTATTAACACCACATCTACAAAACATGCGAGTTTTTCGATCGTTTGCGACCGTTCTCGATCGTTTAAGATTATATGGAGACCAGAATAAACAATTGTTTTCTCGTAACAGCGCGAACAGAAAAACTACGGAATTACCTTAAGTGTTGTACGTTTTTTATTTTTTATTTTTTATTTTTTTTGGTGGTTCGCCTGATTCTTTCCCAAGAAAGTCTTAGGGTGCAAGTCAGTTTTTCCGTTTCTCTATGCTTACCAAGGATTATCATCACCATTGCTTTCTCCCATCATGCGGTATTTTTGTGAGCGGTTACTATGGTAATGGGAATTAAAACGTTTAAGAGGTACATCTTTTGATGTCATGTAATCTACTGACTCGTAGATATCACTGACTTCTGTTATTTCAACGAGGTTGTTTCTGTGGCCGTTATCATTAACGTTGATTAGGAACGGTGCACCTCTCATCAGCTCTTCGGAATAGTACACGAATACCTGACGGACATAGAAAACGAATATGACATTGAGCTATAGGCATAGTTTTCTAGTTTTAATAAGTAAACATTACTGGTTTCCAAAAACATTAAAGCTTTAATCATCAATTAAAAAAGCAGTCAACATGATGAATAAGTAAATTAAATATGGATTGATTGATTAACGAACTGTTAAACTGTTTGGAATTATTCATAAATCGTCGATATCGTCTGGTTAATTCATAATCTCTCACCTTATATTGCCCATGACAATGTGGCTGAAATTTGACGTGACGTTTACCATCGACATCACGTGACACATGACAATAGCTTTCTCTACCATTGGGGTCGAGAACACTGGCTCTGAACAAGCAATCGTCCATGTCAGCGGACCCCTTCACAATAAAGTCTATTTCTGTGGTCGTAAGAGGTTGGGAGTAAGTATGCTCTGTGGTAATGTGACCACCGCCTTTGGGTTGAAGGACTTTAAGAAGGAATGGACTTCCATCAACAGGTTCATTGTCAAGATGCACATGGACCTGTCGAGAATGAAAATGGTAGGATTAGGAATAAGTAAGAAACGAAAAAAATATAGGAAAACGCGTTGTACAAGTGGTATAATATAAGTTATAATGATGTGTAGTTAACAAATGTTAATAAAATACTAATAAAAATTTTCAATAACTTAAACTTTAACTTTTTTCGGTTAATTGATCAACCAAGTATTCATTTTCCTTGTTATTCCGTTAATAAAACAAGTATTTAGGAATAAAACTGAACTCATAAGAAGTTTGATGACATTTTTAAATGAATTCGAAAAAGGATTAAGCCAGTGAGATCATTCTCACCTTGTACGTTCCTGGTTTCTCAGGAGTAAATTTAACATGATGACCATCGGTTTCCCTAGCAACGTGGTATTGCGACGATTGCATCATTTCATCATCAGGACATTGCACAAATATGTTGATCTTCCATTGGCCTTCTGGGATTTCAAAGGTCATATCCACTTCCTGTTGCAACGAGCCTTCAATATAGTCCCCCTCATCGATGGTGGCAAGTTTACTTGGATCTTCGATGATCAGATTGTAAGGACTGAAAGGAACCTCTTTCCCGCCAAAAGTGCACGTGATTGAATACACACCATAAGAAGTGGGCGTAAACGACACGAGGTATCGACCACGTGACTTACAGTGTAAATCCACAGGGATACCACCATCGGGTCCTTTACACTTAAAGTCCAGTTCCCCGAGACCTGCATCACTTGTGTTGACGTCAAAAGAGACTGGTGTTTCAAGTTGAAGGTTGTGCTCATCTGAAGAAACATTTTTGTTTGAAAAACAATTGCCATTTTCATTTGAATTGTTAAGCTATACCAGGTATGAAAGCACTGTAGCTTTTCGAAAATAACGAAACATATTTGTAAGATAACTTACTCTGCGGTGATGCAAGGTAGACTAATGTAGAAACACGTTACGAAAATAGATATATTTTTACTGTAAGGTAGCGACTTGTTGATAAACAACTAGTGGAATTTCAAAAGCGCTATAATAACTTTAATATAATACATATAATGTAGGGCTTTTGTAGAAAATGAGAATATGACTTGTAAAGAACTTTCTGTTTTGCTTATAAATATACATCTTAAATATGCTATGAACATTAATAAAAATTCTGTGGAATTTATTTTTTCAACATTATTTTGATTGATACCTATGCAATCTCTACATTTTCATTGTGTCTACCTTTACGTTTGAATGTAACCTTTGTATGATCACCAACTTTACAAGTAAACGGACTCCCTGGTACAACGCTAGTGCCAACCTTGACTGTTATCTTGTGTTCACCGACCTCTCGTGGAGTGAAACGGGCGAGATAGCAGACATCATGTTGCTTAGTTACACTAACAGGGACAGACCTGAGAATTTAGATAATATGACCACTATGACGCACCTGATGATTATCGTCAATTGCCTCAAACTAGAGTCGTTTTCGTATGAGTGGGAAAGAGTACTGTATCGTATCGTAGCTGTAGTTTGTAAGAAAACAATCGCGTTTCCTGCCGTATCGTAGCCGTATCGTAACTGTACCGTTTACCATGCACTCATACGAAAACGACTCTAAATGAGGGCTAGTAGAAAACGTCGTTTATGCATGGGTATGGAATTACAGTTACGGATTACAATAACGCTAATACGGCAAACGGTTAAATTGTTTTTTTAGAAATGATGTTTACAATACGATATAGTCTTGTTTCCTATTCATCGGGGATTGCTTCTATCTAGTGTGACCTTAGGCGTGTTTCTGGCGAAACTCTTGCACACTAGAGATGATTTCATACAAACAACAAACCTCGTTGGTCCCTGGATCACCGCAGTTACTGGTGACGAAGTAGGTCTTGACACATTGATTTGAAATTTGGCTGGAATCATAACAAGGGCGCTCTTGAGATTGTCCCCGGTTACCATAGTTTCACTGACGTCAGAGACCGCTTCCACGCGGAAAGGACTGGAAGGGATGTGTACTCCATTGTGAGTGATAGAGACTTCGTGTACACCCGACTGATTGGGAGTGTATTGACACTTCAAACCATCTATACAAGACAAATAAACTTGTTAGAATAAGAAATACCCATGAAACTTGTTTAAAAAAGTACAAAAATATCATGAAATCCAGAGGATATTTCAATGAAAATCTGCATAAAACCCCATGGTTCTTTTCATACGAGATGCCCGACCGAACTCCCGAGCACTTTCATATAGTTAATTTCAGAGCATCGTTGATCTTTTTTTCATACTTTTCTTTAAAAAATGCACCGCCAGTTTCTAGCATTTTCCCATATCTGCGGCTCGTAAAGGTGGCCATTTTCACGTACCTCCGGCCTGAATAGGGAACCCATTTCGAGAAGAGCATTCCCATTTAGTCCACTGCATGTAGGGAGTTAGCCCGGAGGGGGGGAGGGGGGGGGGGGTACTACCCTACATCTACTATACGGGGATGATCCGCTGAACAGGGTATGGTTTTCGACCTTGGTGTCATGAACAGGGTATCTAATTCTACTCTATTTCCGATTTAATCCAAAATTTCTGTCATAATCATGGCCCAAAAAATGAGACAAACTAGTTTGCATTCAGGAAATCGGCAGGAATGAGATCGTTGACTTTAAAAAAAGATAAGAGCAGCACGTGTGTCTGAATTGATATATTTGTACAAATCATATAATGTTCGTAAGCAATTGTAATTTGTCATAAACAGGGTATGGAAGTTACGTATTTTTTGTCATAAACAGGGTAATCCATACAAGACCCCAGCGGAACACCCCTACCCAGATCTGAAGGGGGAGTTAGCCCTCCCCCTTTTAAGACACAAAGTAAGGAACACCAACAAAATGTTGCTAAAAAAATCAAAACCCAAGGAAACTAAAAAAGGGCTGAATCTGTTCGAGGGTTCTGAAAAAGACGAAGGGATAAGAAATGGGTCAACTGTATATCTAGAATGTTAGGATAGAACTTACTTAGGATATTCTCCACCTTGACTGGTATAGTTTGTCCATCAGGTCCAATAGCTTTAGCTTCAACTCGGTCAACACCATAATTTCCAAGTATCTCAAATTCTGATGTTCTTTTACTGTGCGCTCGCTTGAGTCCAGCTCCCTCTGCCGTGATACACAGGGAATCCGTCAGCAATGGTGCATAATGAGCATCGTAGCAAAGATTTTCTAGGGCTTTACAGTTGTAGAATTGCAGCATGTATGACATCAGAAGTAATTCGTCTACATCAGGGTTTGTCATTTCTTTTCCCGTCAAAAGTTTCTTTATGTTGAGCTTTTCTTCAGCAACTGTCAATGCCCTTTCAGCTGTTAAAGAGATGATATTGATGATTTTTGGTATACTTCAATTGTTCGGTTATAAGCAGTAACAGCTTTATTTCTAAATACAGTTTGGAGTTCTTCGTAGTTCAGGCTAAACCTCAATTGTATGTCAATAACATAAATAACAAGAGACAAATAAATTCAGGGTATTTATATGGTTTTTAGATTTGTTCACTTCCATGGGATGTACTTGGTACAAAAGAATATGTCACGCTCCATACCGAGGCTGGAGTGAAGAAGGTCGCTGTAAAATTAGCGTGTTCACACAAAAGAGCGATCTCAATAATCAAGTGCTATTGCGTACCTCGTTGTTCAGGTGTCATCCTGTCAAACTGATCATAATCTGGAATAATTCCAGGACAACGTGATTCCAGGTACCGACCCAGAGCCTGACCACTAGTCCAATCACTGGAAAAATTCCCGACATTCAAATCCGGTGCTTGCTTCTTTAAAATGGAAAGACAACGCCTCTCGCCTGGGGACCCTGGTTGTGTGAAGTATGTCAAATACGTCACAACGCTTAATTCGTCGACAAATGGGCTTGCAAAGAACTCGGCCGACATGGTTTGTGGGATACCTAAAAAATCAATATATATTTAATACCCGCACGTAATTCCATAAACACACAATAAAGGAAATTAGTAAGATACTAAATATCAATAGAAATGTTGATATCTGAAAAAAAAATCGAGCCAGTGGAACACAGTAGAAATATATCAGATGTGAAACGTGCTCCAAATGTCATACAACATAGTGGGGGATCTAGGGGTACAGGATGTGCGTATTCCCTCCTGAAAGGATTTCACGTCAACTGGGTATTGCAAAAACAATCCTGGACCGCCGGTGCAACGCTTGCGATAAAAAAAACCTCACATCAATGAAATATCAAATGGTTCAAATCTCACCAAAAGATTGGTCTAAAAAACAGTCTACATACCCAGGTTTTGTTCTGCAGTCCTCATTGCCACTGTGACATTACGTAGTTTATCGTTAGGATCAAGTGATTTGTAGTCCGGGATTAGTCCAGGTTGGCAGAACTCGACAAAGGCACAAAGTGCAATCCCATCATTCCAGTCACTTGTGTAATTATTGATGTTGATGTCAGGTATGGCATGATGGAGCCAAAGGAGAAGGAGATCATTTCTCACATCACCACTAACTGCGATGGGCTCGTCCTTTAGCTTTTCGTTAGAAAGCATCAACCTTGAATAATGAGATTATCATTGAATCAACTGTAGAATATCAGCTGTTATCAACCAAACAACCAATCAATTACTGACCATTCATGAAATCAATCAATGATTTTGTGGCCTTCAAAAGGCTTTATCATACACCAAAAAACGCTCTCGGAAAAATTACCGAATGATTAACAAAAAGTAAATATAAAACGCGCTAATTATAACTATTTTAAAGCAGAGAAAGTTAAAAAAATATTTTAACAATAAAATTGCACATATTTTCTTACATAAACCGATACATTTTGGTAGACCATTTGGCATTTGACATCCGACATTCTATGCGACAACGCTTTTTTAAAGAGTATGTACACGCTAAAACACAATCTTACCTATTTCTACACATTAATCAAATATATTTATATTTCTTTCTAAACCGCTTTCAATCTCATAAGGAAAATACCTGTTTTTTATCAGTACTGTGCACGTTCATGGCACGGTACAAATAAAACTCTAGTAAATGCATTAGAACTGATGAGAGAGGGATTTATAATCGTAAACAATATCAAGAAATGTTGTTTGACAGTACTTACGATTCACTGGGAGCGCAGTATAGTGTTTCTTCGGGACCAGTACATTCTGCTTCATGGCGGCCCAAAGTCACTGAAATAAACAAAAGTAAAATGTGAATAATCTATCCAGGCTTCTTAAAACCGACCCAAGTTCAACGAATTGTATATATGAAGTACTTTCAACATCAACTAATACGAAAAAATGAAACGAAACAAGTTATTTGCGTTCATTCGCAAAAATTGTTCTTGTTCACAAGAGAGCGCAAATGCTATACTTCTGCTACACTTTATACAAGTCGTTGAGTTTTATGCAAAGAATAGTTGATTTCCTCTCAACTCGATAAATATGCACGTGCAGAGATTAGATTTTGTAATTATAAGGTAATTGTTCGATATCTGTCTTAAGCTCTCCTTTAAGGCCGGTACACACGAGGGAGTTAACTCCTGCAACACTGTCTGGTTTCTGTATAATCGAGAACGATCGAGAACGGTCTCAAACGATCGAAAAAAATCGATTATAGGGAAACCAACGTTTTTCGATCCAACGACCGTTTTCGATCCATCTACGATCGCGATCGAAATCGTTCAAAACGGTCTTAGGATCGAAAAACTTTAGCTTCCCTAAAATCGAATTTTTTTTCGATTGTTTGCGACCGTTCTCGCTCGTTTGCAATTATATAAAAACCAGGCTTAACTCAAAATACCTCTACATTTCTCTTTCTTCCGTTGGGTGAGAGTTAAAAAATTCCTCTGCACTCCTGCAACAAATTTTTCTCGCAATTGTTTACGGTTCTTGTTCACTCAACTCCAGCCTCGTTAGCATTTAATATATTCTTTAGAATTTCACTACTGTTTGTGGTTATCTTACAAATATACGCAGCTACAAACAATTAATGTAATAAAGAACAACAGCTAAATTTTAAAGAATAAATTGTATGATTTAAGGCTTGAGTTGATTGTACTATTTCCCAGAAAGCTTTGACATTTGCTTACCAATTTTCTTTTTGTTCTTTCTTTTCTTGCAGCAGAGACAATATATCAAGATGAGAATCAAGCTGATGATTATGAAGAGAACGGCTAAGATTATCAAGGCTATAGTACCCATGCTCAGTCCATCTTTCAATTGCCCTTTCTGCGGTGCATAGAAACCTGATAAGAACAAGTAAAATAGTCATGAAACCATGTACCCTATAACGGCAGACATACACCATAGAGTGGTTCTCGTAAACCTCTGAAAGAGCCTCTTTCTACTTTTTATGCAGGCATCCTCCACATGGTAAATAAAGCTACAAATAAAATATTTTGCGTCGATTTGTATATTGTACATAACACTACGTAACACCTCCACGTGACTGATAAAACCTGCAAAAAACTATTTGCATTGCTTTGTCTGTTGTATTTTGTCTGTTTTGTAATTTGAGGCACCAAATTCTCTAGCGGTTTTGTACGTCACTTAACAAGCTAGCAATTTTTTTTACTAACGGGTTTGTTATTGATTTTTATTATGTTAGTTGTGATGTCCCTATCTACTCGTAGACATGAGTATTGATGGTCCAGTATGTGCGATAGTTACAAACCTCCACTTAGACTGTCTTCTTTGACTTTCAAACCATTGAGAGTCCAGTTATTAGCGACAAGGGTTTCTTTTAAAGGAAGAATTGGATCGGGCATATTTCCAACGATTACAATTTGAAAGTTGACTATTTCACCTTCATACCTAAAATAAAATATTTAATAAAACAAATAATTTGGTAAAAAAGCAGATCAGCAATTACGGAACCAAGAAACAGGCAGACAGTCAAACAGACAGATGGGGTATGATTTCACACTTCTATTCATGCAATTTGTTTTGATAAGTTCAGAATAAACAACCTCCAATCCAAACAGACATGCATACGGATGGGCAAACAGAAAAACCTACAGACAGAAAAACTTTCAGACACGTAAAAAACGTTACGACTTAAGAGAGATTCTTGTTTATCTCTTACCAAAGCTCTGACACTCTTAATGTCTTTACGAAAAGTTGGTAACGATATGCAATAGTCAGCTGGAATAAAAGATAAATATGATAGAGTAAATAGATGTCAGACGACGAAGTAATGATGTATAAAAATCACACGGGCACCATATATGAAACAACGCTACAATACCGGACAGAATTGGAACAAAGAATAAACAATGATGAATGAATAAATGCAAAAACAAAAAAAATGGTTGATTGAATGGCTAAATGGATGTCTGAATAAATGGATGGAATAAATAGATGAAAGAATGAATGAATAACTAAACGAATAAATGAATAGTTGAATGAACAAACGAAAGAATAAATAAACGAACAAATGAATAACTAACTAACGAATAAACAAAATAGATGAATAGATGGATGGATGGATGGATGGATGGATGGATGGATGAATGAATGGTTGGATGAACAAACGAGCGGATGGATAAATAGCTCGCGTGGTGAACACATGCGTAACAAATCAGTCGAATGAAAAAACTAGCATATATACCATTTTCTCAGTCTGAGCTTTCAAAAGGTTCATGTATAAACAGCTATTATTTGGAAGCATGCTCTGCTTGAGATCCACTTTATATTGACCACTCCATGTCTTTGCAGAAACTAAACAACAAATTAAAACAATGGGAAAACAACATTCTACAAATATTCTATTTATCAAGCAACACTTACTCGATTGTAATCTTTACACGAAGCATAGTTAGTGCAAAGTATAGGTGAGGCGAGGCGAAACTTTATACAAATACTCTGGTTTTGGACTTACTTTGTTGGTAAACCTCGATGGTAAAGTTGCAGTTGTTTGTCGACTTGGCATACTTGCAGCTCATCCTTGCAGTTTGTTCCTGTTTTCCACAGACGTTATGAGTATTGCCATTCTCTTTATTTATAGTGATACTACCTGAATTTGAACATTTCTCGAACTTGTAATCCGTGAAATTCAGTGGAAGACATCTTGCAGTAGTGATACGACATGTTTTTGCACAAATGTCAAAGGATGAATCTGAAATAGTTGTAAAAACGAGTTTTTTAAGAATAACGATGTGATAAATGAGACAATTTAAAAACAGTGAAGAAAACGAGAAATGAATTAGAGGAGCTAGAAGAGGGAATACTATAAAAAGAAGGGAAGACAAGAGGTACAAGAACATGAAGAAGAAGGACGAGAAGGGGAGGAAGACTGAGACAACGAAGACGGTAGAACGACATCGAATAGAATTAAGATAAAAACAATACCAAATAACATTCCATCGATTTGTCATTGCATCAAGAACCATACCTAATGCCGTAACAGTCTTAGTGGAAGAAAGTTGCGAAAAAGCTCCCATCATTGTTGCTTGACATTGGAAAGAATTGATGCCTGGCACCAACATAACCTTGAAGGCTGCAAAAGAATCAATGTCTTCTTTTGTCACTTGGTCAGTCACCTTAATTACTTGACCGTTTCTGAATAATCTCATAGTTACTGGATGCTGGGTTTTACCAGTTTCAGCAATACATTCTACGTAAACTTGTTTCCCAGATTTAGACTGTTCGTGGTTAGGAGTTATATCAATGCTTGGTACTCCTGGCATATCTGTGGATCATCAATTAAGTGACGTACTGTTAAACAAGCAGAACTCTCACTACTGAGAGTAGATTACAAACTGAACCTATAACTGCTAGTACTTACAACTGATGAAAATGATGAAAAACACAACGATGACAATGACGACATTGAGGATGATAAAGATGACAAAATGGTGATCACAGTACTGCACTGATGATTATGGTGTTAATGATGATGATGATTAGAGTCGTTATCGTATTAGTAAGAAACAGTGTCGTACCGTATCGTAACCTAGTTTTTAAGAAAACATTCGAGTCATCTATCGTATCGTAGTTCATTTTATCGTAGCTGCACAGTTTCTCACTCATACCAAATCGACTATATATGGTAAAGGTCTGTACTGATTACACTAGTGTTGATGATCGATTATGAAAATCGATGATAAGATCAAAAAGTAGTAAAATACCAGTTGGGGATGCGTCGGTGTTTCTATAGAGACATACAGTTGTAAAAGATATGTGTAAATTTGAGCAATGTAAAATGATACTGACGTTTCGGACGTTAGTCCTTCGTCGCAGTAATATGAAAACAGCTTTGCAATGATGATAATGACAATACAAAACAATAACAAACACGTACCAAGTACATTGAGTTTTATCCATGGAATAGGTGCCATAATCATTGTAAATTTAGAAACACAACCATGGTAAACATTGTTGTCATTTTTGGTAGTTTCTCGAAGAGTCAGAGTCACGTTGACCTCACTTGCATGCTTTATAATCTCCAAGTATACTCGTCCACTAGAGTACATGGAACTATATGTCAACAACCGTGAATGTCCAGCTTTTCCATTGATGAATACTATATCATCGAATATATATGATGCATTGCTTCGATCTTGTTTTGTGTTTTTCGCAATTCGCAGTGTTCGTTTATAGTTTGTATTAAAGCCAGTCAGAGACCAATGAAGTTTTGCTGTTTGGCCTTGGACAACAGTGACTTCTTTGGACACCGAATTGATCTTCAAGTCTGGATCTATGGCACGACAAGAAAAATATTGTTTTGAATATTCACACTCATCAACTCGAAACCAAAAAGCCTTTACATTTCACTTAAAGGACTTAAAGTTCAACAGTGGGTACATGCCAGTGCTTTAGCTGTGCCATACTGATGAGGCCGAAACAGCTGTCCATGGCTGCTAGTTGCACTGGCTAACATGTTTTTCTTTTTTGTGGTTAAGAGGCCACTACGCTTCTTTCACTAGTGATACCTAACGTTTATTTTACGGCTCACAACTTGTCTACTGCACAAACTCGAAAATCAGGCCATTTCAGATCAAAATGTTTCTAAAGAAGAAAATTGTGTCAAATTTTCTGTTAACTCGTGCGATTCTGTTCACCGCATAACAGACCTAAACAAGCTGGAACGACATAATTAACAAATTCCATGACAGTGGATGATAAGGAACCCGGGGCCTCAAGCATGTTAAGGCTGGGTATTTTGCATTTATTATTTTTAATTGTTATATGTTTCACATAAAACACAACAAAATAAGAATTGTATCATAAGGTTGTTATGAAGGGATTGTTGAAGTTTTAGTATTGCTTTTTTTGTCTTAGGTGGTCACGTGACCTAGAAACGAGAAAATACGTCTTTAAAAATGGGGTGGCGAATTTAAAGTAAAACAAAAATGTTTTTATTTGTAAATATTACTGTTAGAGTTTCCAATCAAAATCTGTTTGGAATGGTTGTCTAACATTTTTAGTTTTAGAGATATTTAGGAAAACAGGTCACGTGACCAAACCAGAATTTTGGATATTCCTCATTATCTTCAAGACAAAAATCGGAATCCATCCATTCCAAACAGATAATTGTTACTGACCAAAGTACCGTCAGTTTTGATAAGAAAGTTTTTATATACATGTTAAAACCACCACCCCATTTTCAAATAACTACTTTTCGCGCCATAAGGTCACGTGACCACTTAAAGTCACCACAAATACTCTAAAAAAATTAAGGATGCGATGTTTGACTTAAATGTTCACTTTCGTCATCGTGTGATTAAAGATGTTTGAGATATGTAGGAAAATGCAGTTTTTTGAGTACAGCTTAAAAACCCAGCCTTAACGTGCTTGAGGCGTCGGAGCGCCATTTCTAGCCGGGGGGTGCTACATTTCCGATTGAATTCATTCTAGGTCTAGGAGTACGGTACTCCCCAAAGGAGTTAAAAGCAGCTTGAAAACGTATGTGTGTGCGCACGCGAATATAAACCATAATTCACTTACATAAAGCTGTTACATTTTCAACGTTAGAGAACCCAGAGAACACTCCGTCTATTTCCATTTGAGCAGTAAAGGTATTTAAACTCGCTATAAGCAAGACATTGAACGATGCCTTGGAGTAACTGCTTTCTTTTACCAATTGACTTGTTTGGTTAACGATGCGGCCATTTCTGTAAAGTCGTACAATTGTTTGATGTCCCGGACAAGTTGGAACAGTTTTAATAGTACAATTTACTTGAATTTGTTGACCGACCACGTGCTGGGAAAATGGTACTTTGATACTAGGCGGAGAAGGAGGATCTAAAAAAACACTACTTGTAGATAACAAGATCACATAAAAGATGGATTGATTGTTTGGTTGGTTAATTAATTGAGAGATTACGTTTATATTCTATATATATACTTGCGATTGCGACAAAGAAGGGATTCTTATATGTTCTCTTGCGATTATTGTGCTTGCGATTGAGTCCTTTTCTTGCGCGTGGTAATCATTAATTACCGGTGTTCTTATACGATAGCGACACGAACATTTACTGTAGGGTTTATGACAGTACTTGCGATTGAGTAGTTTTTGAGTTTTCCTTATACCTGTAACATTGACTTTCATCCATTTAAACTGTTGGGAAGAGGGCACATCATCAGGCTTGATTTGGTAATACATATCGTCAACTTTACTAACATTCTTAATGGTAAGTTTAACCTTCACTTCTTTTGTCACCAAACCCTCGATCTCTACCGACACCCTCTCGTCTTTCTTGTGTAAAAATGAGAAGGAAGGCCAGTCGTCATCATCTTTCATAAAAAATACATCGGGCATTAACGAAGATGTAATTGTTTTGTTTTGTGATCCAAACAGCGATATTCCAAATGTGAACTCCCTGAAGTCATCAACAGTGGCGTTCCAGGATAACTCTGCTGTTTTACTTTGGATGAAGCAGAGTGAGTCTTGATACGGAAGAAGGCTTGTAATATCACTGCTGCGGGCATCTGAAAATGGGCCAAAGGAATTTTTTAACAAATGTATTCTTCGTCATGTACAATTATGAAAAGGTCTTTTCTTCATCTTAACGTAAAAATAAGCATGCATTTTAGGAAATTAAAACAAATTCAGAAAACCAATGATGCTTTCAAACTTTCCGTTGTAAAAAGGTCAGAAAAACTGACTGCGGAAGTGTATTTCCGTACTCAATGTGTATGATAAGTACTCCGCTATACTCTGTTTCTCAGAAGATCTTAGCATTAACTAAGCATTGTGTGTGAACAAGTAACCTAAGAATATGTTCGTATTGAAACTGTGTATTCTTGTTTCAACCATAACTATAGTTACTACATTTTAATAAAACTAAAATGACATCTAAAACGTTATCTGGAGTTAACTTATTTTGCGGTCTCATATCTTCGAATACAAATTTACTTACCGACACTTAGGATGAACATCAAAACAGGAAAAACGCTGGAGCCAATCCACATAATGGGAGAGTCAGAATCCTCAGTGTGCTGTGGCACTGAATCCGAATGGAGTAAGGACTTGTATGGGTAAAATTAAGTTCCTTTTACAGCTGTCTCTCTTTCTACTGTTGATACGCGGACAACATGAACTGATAAATAAAGCTGTAGTTTTATACTTGCCTTTGTACCTTGAAGAAACCCTCGCGGGGGTAGAATTCTCACGGTTACGCCTTGATGACAATTGGTTCACCATCGATAATCTACTGTGAGAAAAGACTATACTGATGTTTTCCCACTAAAACGCGGTGGAAAGATTTTTTGCTGAATTTTTTTTGCGATGATTTTCCCACGAATAAAACATCATGGGAAAGTTAGGAAATAACTAAACAAAGTATGTGGAAGGGAATATATCACAAATAAACGACGGAAATGGAAAAAATGTATATAGTCAGCGGCTCTTATCGTCGATTTTGACTAATGTTAATTTTTACTTTCCTTAACCCCGAAAGATACGAACCTTTTACTTCTGAATGCGACGATGCACTGTCTGCATTACATACAGTGAACTCATCTCAACTGAGAAGATTCACGGTTTTGAATATACTTTATACATTTATGATCGGGCATAATCTAAATGAGAGATAGACATCAACACTTTCTTAGAGTGGTTTTCATTAGAGTGAAACAAAGTGTACTAAATTTTGTAATTAACTAAGAAAAATGGCGAAATAAATTTATTAATCCATTCGTACTAACTAATGTGTACTAACTAAAGTGTACTAAATAAAGTATATTAAATAAAGTGCAATAACTAAGTGTGCTAATTAAGTTGTCACTATTTAGTAGTAAATGGCACTATTTGAACAAAAGAAAACAATAGAATTAGCATAAAATAGCGCTATATGTAGTGGTATTTATGTTGCACACTTCAGTAGTGCGCGCACTCTACTAACTAAAATGTACTAACTAAAATGTAGTAACCAAAGTGTAATAAAGTGCATTATACAGAAATCGTAAATGAAAATCAAAAGAAAATGTTGACAAGAAAGCTTAATATCCTAAAGTGTACTCTAGCTAGGTATTTAAAAAAAATTATAAATACCTTTATCCCTTTTTTTATTCAGCACTGTAACAACTTCATAAATCCATTGATGATTTTAATTTTTCTCATACTGCTTTTGGAACTAAAACTCAATGTTGAGATCAAGTTACATGTACACAATAATAATACACTAAACAAATTATAACGTTAAAACATAGTTAATCTATTAACTATGGTTAAACTCAAAAGTATACTTATCTGCTCACTTTGAGTAAGCATTAGCCGTGTACGAAAAACTGTGTGACTGAAGCAACTGGCAACCATTTTTAAACCTTTTTTTGTAACTTAGTTTGTTTATTTCTATGTAAATATCTTGTAATAATCTTGTAACATCTAGAATTTGTGAAAGTAAACATTGACTGATTGATTGATCGGAGTCACTAATAATGGTAACGCTGTATTGACTAAGTAAACAATAATCATTGATAATAACAGTACTACATTGACTATGATGATGATAATTTTAATTAGAAAAATTATAATAATCCGGCGTTGTTGCAGTGTGAAAGCGTCATCGATGTACACAATTATCTATAGATGTTTACTGTGTGTGTCATTGTTAAAGTTTTCTACCATGAAATGTTGAAGTATCACATATTCATTGCTTTATTTTTAAGCAAATTTTCTCACGAGCAAAGGAAACAAGAATGAATAACAATAGCAACAAAAGATATAAATAGTTAAGTGAAAAAAAAGGTTAATCCGGATACAGACACAATGGGAGACTTTGTTTTTTTTTAATAAAAGGTTTTTAACTAGTGAAGCAAAACCGTGGAATGCGAAAATACGTCTTTCCAAAATAACAATTAAATTCCTACTTATGCAACGAGATATAACCTGTCCAATGTTACGTAACATTGCAGCTTCTTGGTTGTATAGAAGGCTACTCTATCGTTTGCGTGATCAGTAACGAGTTGCACTTCCTTCCGCAAAACGAGAACTTTAGTCTAATTCATAAAAAAAAATGTTTTGGGTCCACGCGATCACATGTCTTAAAAAAATAATGAAAGAAAAAAAGACTAGCAAGTTATTTGTGCAGTGTGTATGTCATTTGACATGGGTTTCCAATAAATACATAAGCGTTTATACTCCTACGTCACTTCCAGACATTTCGAACTATGACACTTCCAGTTATGACATTATGGAGAGTTATGACGTCCATGTGTTTTGGAGTCATTTAAGAGCAAAACTGAGCTTATCAAAAATCCAGCTGTACATACAGGAAAAATCCTGCATGGATTAGACTTTTAATAATAAAATGTGGGGTTTGGAGATTGAACGAATTGCCACTAATTAATAGCATGTAATAGAGCGCAAACACTAAATGTGTGCAATAGTCGTCACTTAATGAGGTATGTAAAAAAATCAAAGAAAAGAGACAATAGGACAATGCTCTTGTACATACATTTGAAACTGGATCAAATTTAGGTTCATGTCTACTGTTTGCGTTAGCCTGGGCATAGTTAGTATGATCTGGGGGTTTTGTTGAGGGTCAAGGTGTTGGTACTATTTAAAATCTTTAGTACCACAATCAGCCTTCACCTTTGGTCCCATGAGAATCAAAAACTATCATTCATAACAACTTTTATAAATTTAATTTAATTTGTGTAAAAGCAAGATTTTTCTACTTGCTGGGACATACTAAGTGTAGTTTTACACGTGCAACGTCTCTCCAAGAGACAAAGACAACTCCCCCTACATTTCTGAGCATGGAATTTTTCGAAGTGACAAAAACAATCTTATTAATTTTCCATAAAATTTACAGTTAACTAATCATTTTTAACAACACTTTTAAAACTCTCTCCATTATTCAAAGATTTTTCATTTTCATTTATTATTGCCGGCTCTCTATCACTCCTGCTCTCTAAAGATTCATTTATTTTGAAGTCTTTTTTGTGGTCATTTTCTTTATCTTTTAGCTGCGATTTTGAAGACTGTTCTTTTTCTTCATGCTCTTCTTCCAATAAAATATCCTGAGGCACCATGGGTAATAATGGTGATGTAATGTTTTGTATGTCAAGCCGAATAGATTTTAATTCCTCGTTGCCATGGTGACTTGAACCAGAAATGATGGTGATAGAACTTGGTGGGAATATGGCTGCTATGCAGCGATCAATAAAGGGAATCAAGTCTTTGACGATTGTAGTGGCAAAGTTTGTAAACAAGGTTCTTTCTTTATCATTCAGAGCAGCTACCTCAGTCCTAATAATAGTTGAAAAAAAGTTAGTTACAAGAAATAAAACACTACAATGTTTCATGAAAACAGCAGGGAAGAATTTATTTTGGAAATTTAACGATCCCAAAGAGAGTAGTCAATAAAATAAAAACGTAATATATTTTCCAATACTGTTAAAGGTTTTGTTTAGCTTCAACTGTTATTTTTTACATATTCTACAAAATTATTTACAAGGTTTGAATATGTTAAATAGACATAACCCTGAAAAATGATTTCAATGCATTAGACTACAGGTACAAAACCAGGGCATCTTACCTGTGAAAAGTGCATGTTGATTCAACTACTGTTGAAAGTGAATTATGTAGTTCATCCCTTACTGGGTGCGCAAGAGACAGCGGTGCACAATGCCGTAACTCATTAAAGGCAGTTAGGATGGCATTTGTATACGCTGCTAATGGTGGGTGGTCCAGTAGACTAAATGGAGGAATCAAGCCTTTTGACTCATCACTCTGAAAGAAATAAAAAGTTATTTTGGTACACAATAGAGTAACAATAGTGTAACATTTCCATGTTGACTACTTGTTATGGTAATATTTCAGGGATGATAGTTAGTGAATAAAAAAAACATTCTTCACTGATTATTAATAACATCATTTATACTTCTTATGTAAGTTTTGATATCTTTTGAAATCAAACTTACAGAGTAACACAGGAAGTTTAAGAAATGACAGTAAAAATTACCTTTTGTATTGTAGTTGACATGACCGTTGATGTTAAAACACTTGGATGTGTTTGAAGGGTATATGATGACATTGTACTCTGAAATCTACAAACAAACAGAACCATGTAAAATACATGACCACATTTAGGAGATAAGGATAGGTTTACAATTTAACTTGAAGGGGTTTAAATGTCCTATTGTAAATTTACCTGCCTTTGGCAAATTATTAAATAAATAATAAATAAATAAACATACCTACAATAACAGTCACAGGGAGTCTGGCTTATGGGACATTGCCGACTCCACTATAATTCTAGGTCCAAGCAACTATACGAAAATCAACTGTTTTTGAGAAGCACTAATTTTGCTTCAGCCCTTCTCTCCTTATTCTCTCCTTATGGGCTGATGTTACACTAGTTAGATAAATAATGGTGTCTAATTACATGTGTTATCAAGTCTTATCAAATGGCTTACGTTACAAACAACTGACTGGTTTGCACACTATGTGACCTCTAGTTGTTGAGTCTGCATCATTCCATAAGCTGGGCTCCCCGTGTCACAGGAAGGTGTTTGTATAGTTTAACCTTACGTAATTACTTCAACTTTGTTTTGATGTACATTTACTAGTTAGAACTAGTAGTCATAAGTATAGACATCAGCACATCAGTAGTTACTAAATAGCTACTATTAAATTAAAACAAATTTTAGTAGTAAAATAATTTAGTTTTCAGCATTTTTATTTCATGTTTTTCCTGTGTTTGCTTTAGACAATTCAACAAGATGAAACATAGTTTTTTACTTACATTTTTGTAGCTTGCTGTACAGCATTTACATAAACTTTAAGAGAAGCTGATTGAAAAAGTGGTGGTAAAAGACCTCTAAAATCAGCCCCAACACGACTAAATGACAGACCAAAGTACATGCACTGACCAAGAAGAGAATCAAGACGACCTCCTACTCCTTGAGATAGATCTTTTTCTAAGGTCTCCAGGAAATGAGATACCTGAAGTCATGGAGACTCTGTTAGCCTCTTTATGTGACAACATTGAGAAATCAGCTGAGAATCAATATTTTGTGAAGAATATTTAGGGGGCTTAATTTCGTTAGTACATGGAGGGATGTGTGTTTCACTGAAGGACAACCCCTTTGTGGCTTCTTAAAATAAAAAAACTCTCCTAAAATTTTCCTGATTATCTTTATGCTGCTAATCCACTCAGAGAGGCCTAATCCAAATACATCTTAGCTTTCGTTTATTTTTGGGCATCCTTTGGAATGAGAGCAAAGGAAACCCAAGGAGTTGGCATTGCCTGTGAGTACTTAAAAAACAATAATAATAACAAATGTTTATACACACCTTCTGTACAATCCAACAGTGGAAAAGATTACTATAAGCTGGATTGTCTTCATCTTCCATGGACAGTATCGGATCATCATCAGAAAATATTGCTCTATACTGTGTCACAATATCAAACAAATGTACACGGCTGGCTTCTATAGTCTTGGTGATATGATAGTAACCATCATCTGTTGGGATCCCATTCAGCACACTTTGCAACCAGGCATCACGAGCCTGAAGGAACTTTATGCGTAGCTCAGGCTCTGAGAATGCTTCCAAACGTCGAAGATAACCAATCACTCGCAAGCAAGCTGGAAGTTGAATTGACGAACGAAGTTGTTGTAGAAGTTGTGTAAGCATGAGCTGTGTTGATGTCTGAACAGCTTCTACAATACTTTGCACTATAGGAATGTTTGATAGTTTTCGCTCCAACCGTTTGACATAGGATGCAAGTTCAAGAGCTTCTTCATAGTAGCCATTTCGAACACAAGTGTCCATTAACTAAAAGTGTAAATTACATACTATTTACCTAAAAACCTCTTAAATTAATTATTAAAATTATACCACCTTAAAAAGATTAGATGCTGGTAACTACTAAGTTACCAGTAAATGAAAAGTTAACTAAAACAGTCCAGAATTCAGATAAAAAAACATATTATTTACACAACATTTAATACCCATAATATAGATTGGTGAGTTTAACTTTTGATTAAAAAACTTCAAATTAAACGCAAACCCACTATTGATGATAATTTTGAATTTCGTGTTTGAAATCCAAAAGCTTGGATAAATAAAATACTTACATGGAGGTAGCTAAATATTATCATATAAAAATGTCTCTCACGTACAAAGAAACACTTCAATTTTGAATTTATCAAGACAGCACATACCTGTGGGATTTCAAGAATTTCCAACAGCTGTGTATGCCTTGCTAAAGTTAGAGTATTCAATCGACGACTGCAATTTTGGATAGAAATAAGCATACATATCATTAGAAAATGTGATATTTATAAAAATGCAAAAACTCATTACATAAAATTTTTTATTGTAATGAACATTATTGACAGATGGACGTTGTAATGGAATGAATGTTAGAATAAATTAACTAAATAAAAATGGTGGAACTACACAGAAAAAAAGAAAGTAAACAAAATGCAATACAATACATTATTCTGATAAATAATAATGAACAAAAAAATTTTCAAAGCAGGTCAATGTCCTATGATGAGTTTGGTAACTAAGGTAAATTCTTCTTTTGAGAAACCAATGTACAAAATATAGATACAAATTGACTTCAGAAGCTATTTCAAAATTCAAGTAGATACAGCAATGAATGAAACATTATTGTCAGTAGTAATTAAGAAAGCACCAGCTTACTTGCTATTGATTTCTTGGGCTGCATTCATAAACGTTTTACAGGTTTCTGAAAATTGTGGCAGCTTTTGCATTAAAGACTCTACATGCCTTTCTACTGAAATAAACTGTAAGAAAAACATAGCTCAATTATCATCTTGTAATCTTCTGAATTCACCTTTTCAAGTTACTATATATATTCATAAGCCATTTTATCATTGATGATTGTCAGTATAATTTATTATCAATATTATCATGATAATGATACTAAAATAAATAGTTTTAATGAATGGATGATCTGAACACTCCTGTCATTTGAGCTGGAAAAAAGGATGGCAATTAAAGGTTAAAAATGCAAAATCTTGTTTTGATACTTACATCTTGGAATATTTCTCTTGAACATTCTGCTGTTTTGATGAAGGTTTTGTAATTATGAAATGCCAAGTCTTGTGTTTGTTCTAAAACTTGATCTCTTTCCTCTGCAAGGCGATCAGGTTCTCTCCCTACAGAAAAACGATAAATGATTTTTTACTAAGACCATGCCCACATGTAGCTGAAAATTTTGGTATCCTTATTTTTACAGATACAACTTGTTCTAAATGTATCTGACGTGTTTGGTAGACCTTTTTCCATATATGTTTTAATACAGCCTCCAGAGAGGAAATTTTAGAATATAATGTGAATACAGATATGTGTGTGGGCTGCCGTCATGCTATCAAATCCAGTCTTGCTGGGTGAAATGATATATGGCAACAACTATTGTTTAATGCCAACTCATCATAATTTACCTGTTATTACAAGATTAATAATCAATAATTAAAAAAAATCTGGTTTTACTAAAGCAGTGGCACTAAAATAAGACTTATGCAAGTGATCAATCAGCTAACTGTCCATTCAAAAAAATAGGTGCTATGAGTACATCATGAAGCGAATCCAGAAATGTACAAACACATGGACAATAAAAACATTTTGAAAACAAAACAACAAATATGCTGTGTATGGATGCAAAAATATTTGTATACAGATGCAAACATTTGTGGCTACCAGTGGACAAGGCCTAACATATCTACGTTGACCAAATTATATGTTTATAAAATCAAAACAAATCAAGAGTTAAATATTTTAAATAAATTCACATCGAAAAATGGTAAATCATTGGTCATGTTTAGCACTGTTTTAGCATCATTATTTTCATAGATCAGTAAGAACGAAATCAGCTACATATATTGACTTCCAGGTTGTGACAACATTTCTAACGTGATATGCGTGATCTATTGATGCAGAAATATACGAAAATACTATTCAAAATTCAAAAGAAATAGTTAATATTAGACGTTGCTGTTGTAACAACATGTTTATTCATATTCCAAGTAAATAGAAATGCCACAGATAACTGAAATTACAAAGAAAACTTATGTTTATTTACCAAGTTTTTCGACTCCAGATGAACATAGCTCGGAAAGATATGCTGCAAAATCAGGATTTTCTCGCCAAGATTCTACAAAACAGACCACATTATATTAAAAAGTGATAAATAACATTTACAGGTATCGATCAACATAACTGTAAAAACTAACCTGGAAAGGAATCTGTAAATAAAGTTTGGATTAAATTATAATCGTCTTCTTCTGCCTCCGTGGCAGCCATCTTTTGAGACGTCGCGCATGGCATAAAGGCATCAACCGCAGATCAAGATACGGCTCAAGGCTCAAACAAAAAGTGAACAGGAAGTAGTAACAAAGCAGAAATTAAAAGAGAAAGGTTTTACATGGTCACATAAAAATTTCAATATAGCTCAAAAGTAATACCGTATTTCAAAAGAGCATGCCAAAATAAGCATTCCCTGAAGATTTTAACTTATTTTCTTGAAAACTGAAGACAAGGGATTTTTTTTTAAAACCAAATGTTATTTTTAACAATTTCAACAAACAAATAAACAAACAGACAGACAGACAAATAAATCTTATAGTTTTAATTTTAAAGATATCAAGCTAAAACGTTCAGAGAGTATTGACTTTTAATAACACACTCTATCAATATCTTGTATTCAACTTGTGCTATATTTAATTTATAATCAGTTTTGTGATTGACAAGCTCATGTGACCACATCCTAAGAGGTGCATATATGATCCCTTCTATGTAAGCAACAAGACGAAAAATCAATAGACCAGTTTCAAGTTCTGCATTGTTCAGGCTAACCCTCATTTGTAGATGTATTAATATTAATGTAAAACAAAACCATTGGTATTATAGTTTTCTGATTGGTGCATTCCCACGTTCCTTATACACAAGAATAAAAAAATATAACCCTAAGATCCCCCCTCATATTGCTCTGCACATCATATTCCATCTGTACTGTAAACATTGTTGGTCCTAGTACCAGGGCTGTCAACCCCCGGCCGTTTCTGATCTTGAGATCGCCATGTCCACCATTTTGTTTTCCCATTGAAATTTTCCGAAGCAAAAAAAAAAAAAAAAAAAAAACGTTCAGCTCATCTTTCTTCACATAATCTACAGATTCTAGCTTATATCTACCTTCTATTCAAGAAGAAATTACGGTTAAAACACAGGAAAATCGATTTTTCGCATTTACCCGGGAGATTTGGCACTAAAATCTTGAGACCGGGAGATTTGTCCCAAAATCTGGAGACTCCCGGGTTATCCGGGAGAGTTGACAGCCCTGTAGTACTTTGTGGTGGTTAATACATCAGTCCAGAATATAAGTCTTCAAAATTCAACATATTTACCGAAAAAATACAACTGATACACAAAACAACATCTGTATTGTTGATAAATACTATCAAACCACTTCCTGTTTGAAATATTTTAGATGTTGGTTTCAAAATTGAATTTTCAAATTGAAAAAAGAAAATCACTTTTCCATTTATGAAATGGGTAGTGATTTCCATGACTTGATGCTTCATGTAGTTTAACTGTAAAATTGTCCCCATGCTCGGTGATGTCCATAATTTAAGGTAACAGTGCAAATAATGAAAATTAGACAACAAAGTGAAACACATCTTTTGAGGTTTTGACACTTTTATTTTTGTAACATAATGGTCCACTATTTTGATGTTGACTATCTATTTTTATCAAAGCGATTGTGAATCCACAACTGAACCTTATCCATGCCAAACCCTATACACCACTGCACAACATACATACACACTAATATCACCATATACAACCGAGCATAAACAAACCTATATAGAAGATAAAAACTCCCTATTATAACTAAAACAAAAAAAGCAACTGAAAAAATCATTAATCTCCTGACAGCTGATTCTTTGGTGTCATTTGAATCTTGAACTAGTTCTTCTCCAGGAGGGCAGAAAGTTGTATCCTTACTTAAGTAAAACTCTGCCAATCTCTCTTCTTTTTCAGCCCAACGTTGACACAGCCATTGTTCTAACTCCGTGTAATCTAAAGGCATTTCATTGATATTATAACGTTTGATAAAGAAGTGGATTTCTTTGGGGAAATTCCCCTTGGCAATGTCTACTTCACTATAGCAGTAATCTTGGTCATATCCCACAGTTACATCATAAACTGCATCAAGTCTTTTTGTTGCTTTGCGCAGCTTTTCAATGCAGTGCACAAATCCACGAACACGGGGATGAAGCACATGTTTGTACAATGGAAGGTTATTTTTACGTGCATAACTGTCACTTCTAGGTTGACTGTACTTATCAAGATTTGTTCCCTCAGGAAATACCATCAATTGAATTGGATAGTTCATATCTTTAAAGTAATCCAATACACTGTTCAGATATTCTTCATCCTGCTCCCAGCGTCTTTTCAAGAACAAATACATAGCACTTTGCATACCCCAACCTACAAATAAAAAGAACAAAAATGATTCAGAATTATCCACTATTAGGAAGAACATATTCCTAGATATATAAGAATTCCTGTGCCTGGAGATACTTTAGCAGCAAATCAAAAACACAGAAAGCGTATTTCAGTCTCAGTAAACAATAACCAAACTCTCAAGTCAATGCTAGAAGAATATTAAATTTGACACTGCCATCTATCTCTGCTACAAAATTCACACCAATAGAAATATCAATTGTTGACATTCTGTAATGGACACAATAAGAACAATTCTGAGCAATATTATCAGACTCAAAAACAGACATTTTCCTATTATATGGAAGACCGCCCCTACCCCTCCCAACACACCCTTTTTTAGAAATGGCCCTTAATATAAAATTTAACCTCCTATTATAATAATGCTCCAGTAGCCTAACATAAAAAAGGTCATAGAATGTATCAGTAAAGGGTTATTGGGAGGTGAACCCTCCCCTCCTCCATGAATATTGTCAATAGACTTACCAAGCCCAGGGATATATCTAAGAATGTCTTTCATGACAACACGAAGGTAACACAGCTTTCCATAACGAATCAATACACTCCAATAAAACATCCAGTCAAAATAGCAGCGATGGTTCATCACAATGAGTGCTACGTCGTTTGTCACTGGTTTATCCCCTGATATAACTACTTTAACTCCATGAACAAGCTCTGTAAGAACAAGGCAACATGCACATTCAAGACTGAATTTGTGATTATGATGGCAATACAATGATGAAATCTTGTGATATGTGAGCTAACTGTCTTGGGAATCCTAAATTAAGTTTACAGAATTAGAGAGAGTGCTGCATCTCTAAATCTGATACAGTATGCACTCTAACTCTGTCAACGACTTTGTAAAACCTAATCCATACTCACAGACCAAGCTCCCTCATCTGTACTATTTGAATATTTTTCACAAATATTATTCCCTACTGTCGTCCTGATATAGTTCTGGAGTATGGTTTGGGAGTGTAGTCCACAAGCAAGTTTGTACTGTAAACATTAAATTGTATACTTAAATAATAAGAACTAAACTGCACGCTGGGAATGTCACCACTTCACAGATATAGGACAACCAACATCTGGCAAACTTTGTTATTATTATGAATTCTTTCTTTTGTTTACTATTCAAGTAAATGAATGAGTTAAGGCCTAGCTCATGCTAATCTGAATATATTATTAATACGCATGAAATTGATCCAGAGTATTTGTGTAATGTTTAATCCAAATAAAAAGGAAAACACAAACAAAAGAAATAAGCAAATTAATAAACGAAGAAATAAAGGAAATGCAGGCGTTGTTTTTTAGAGATAAGAATTTGTCTTCCGTTTTACACTTTCTTGTCCGTGAATAATAAATTACAAAAAAACTTGTCATGCTTCAGAGACAGATTATCGCGATTAAATGAATAAAATTAATAATTTATGAATGTACGAACATAAACAAAATAATTGAAAAAATGTTGTTTACTTTGACAAACAACAAATACATAGATAAGATCCGTTTCAAAATGAAAATTTTACCTTTTGTGGTATTCGCAAGAAGCAAATTATATTTTGTGATGCAATGATAAATATTGACTAGAGAAATATTAGTATTATCGACAACAATGCATTCGATATATTTATGCAGGATTGTGTTCCTAAAAAAATAAAAATCTATGGTGACTGTTTGAAGCTACTGCTTTCATTGTTTCGAAAAACTGCTTCTGGTCTCTTTCCATTTCCATTGTGTTTTACTCGATTTCACGCTGAGATCGAAACTGTCATATCATTTAAAATATATGCAAAAACCTGTTAACTTCTCTAAAATGTATTTACAGACTATGTCCAGCTAGTTGAAAAGGGTTAACTCTATGAAGTTTAAGGAGTGACCACATTATTTTCTTTATGTCAAATGTATTGAAATTAAGCTGAATATCAAAATGTACATGTCGTGATATCATGATAATAGTCAAAATACAACTTACCTAACATCCCCTGTTTTCGTTTTACAGTCCAAATGACCACGTATTTATTTAGCAGATAGTAAAAGAAAAGAAAAGGGAGAATATCGTTTTGTGAGTTTGTGACATTTGAATTTAAAATGATCAATGCATTTTGTACATGCATACGTTGTTTGTGTTTCTTACCGGCGCAACGACAAGCCAAAGACCAACAGCTTTATCATGAAACCAACGATACCATTTCGGCTTGAGAAGCATCAACGGCAACGACGGACCAAGGATGAAAATGATCCCAAGAAAAGAGCTCAGGTAGAGAATAAGCAAGAAAAGTATTCCTCCAACAGGGTTTCTAAGCATGGCGAACGGCAATGAAACAACACGACAGTCAACTTTACACCTCGACAATAATATCGATTGAATATAGCTTGTTTTCTTGAGCGACAGACAAGAAAATTATTCGACTATCAAGCAGAGAACCAGGAATAACAAACATCGAAAAGAACTTTACTCAATGCCATCTTCAATTCCACGTTTGACTTCGATAATGGCCTGGATTCGCGCGTAACTAGGATGATGTCATGAACAAAATTTTGACATGTGACAGCATGACGTCAAGCGAGGAGTTTTTCTGCTCTTCTCATTTTTCCGACCCTCCGCAAATATGAACACATTAGATGCGTTATTTAACATTTTATTTGATCCTTCCAAGTTATACATTTGATACCGAAATAAGATTTATTTGGATTATTCTAAATAGCTGTTTAAATTATGTACATTTTTAAAAGTCATTTATTTTGATTCTTATTCAGGGACTCTACACCGGGTACGAAATGCACCTGCCTTTTGGTAAAGTGCCTTTAAAAGAATCGCTACCGATTATGTCTTTTTGAATCAATAATTAAAAAAAAGAAGAAAGAAAACACCACTGACCAACTAACAC
Source organism: Diadumene lineata (assembly GCA_918843875.1). NCBI lineage: Eukaryota > Metazoa > Cnidaria > Anthozoa > Actiniaria > Diadumenidae > Diadumene > Diadumene lineata. The sequence goes on along the minus strand of OU974069.1, from coordinate 18,240,754 downwards.
GTAACTAAATCGTATAGAATAGATAGTAAAAGAAGACATTGGTGAAATAGAAAGTATCAATTGATAGCCTAGAGAAAGGATGGGCAAGTGGATGAGTAAGAACAAGCGAGGGAACGAGTAACCGAAACAATGATCACATGAATGAAAGAACAAATGAAGGAATAAACGAAAGAAAGTAATCAAATAACTGAATGACTGACTGGCTGTTGTAGAATATGAGGACTGAATGGGCGAATGAATGGATGGATGAATGAATGAATAAACGAATGGATGGATGAATGAAATAATAAATGGAAAGAAGAACAAAGAAGAACGAATAGTGTGGGAGTCCTGCGCCCGAGTCGCCGATTTTTCATCAGAAGACTGGCACTAATTTGTTTTTCAAGATGGCGACGCCGGTTCTTTCTCGTTTTTGTTGCTCTTCTTCAATAAAAACCCTCACGTCTTGTTTAAACCTAACTACTATTCGACTAGGAACACACAGAAAGTACCCAACTAAAAAGGTAGTGAATCCTTTTGTACAAAGAAGAACTGATTTGATCAAGAAAATAGTTTTAACTTTGGTGCAGCATGAGAGGATTCAAACCACGTTCCAAAAAGCACAACAAGTCAAGAAATATGGAGATTTAGTGAGTAGCTGCTCAAATTGTTGTTACACATTGTATTTATTATTTTATCATTTTTTCATTCAAGACCGGTTCTAGACAGTAGTTGAGACGTTAGGAAGCCCTTGTACTAAAAATGCTCGGATATTCGCAAAATTAACTCCAGCCAACCTATTAACATTTTCATCAATAACAACTCATAGAAAGCTATCTTGAGAAATATTTTGGGATTTTTCCAAAAAATCATTTTGCGCATCCCTGGACGACATTTACTGAGACGCTCTTTTAAAATCTTCCTTAGCTCTGATAGCATAAGTAATATATTTTGCAAAATAAATATTTTGACTTAAAATATTTTTAATGCATCTGTGTCAGCTCGCCTAACCACAGAGTAATCAAATTTTATATGTCTTAATTGTTGGTGGGAGCAGGCCTTACTAGAAATTTTATAGTAATGTTGCATTACACAGGTTCTTGTAACTTATTTCCATCTTCAGCTGCCAACACTGATTCTATTGTATTATTTTGGATTGTTAGTTGATAACTTTATCCCAACGAAGATCACCACCTCCTGATCTGGATATGATTGAAAATGGTTTTATTCTTACTGAGAAAGAAGCACAAGATAATATGGTCACTAAGAGAATTGTCAACAGGCGCAGTAAAAAGGTTCTCCTAAAACCAAAACAGCTCACAGAGGAAGAATTTATAGTTAGATGTCGAGAAGAGGCTTCAAATATACTGATGGGGGTATGTTGATTTCTACATGAATGTCGGCTTTGTTATCCTCTGTAAAGTGCATTGAGACATTACATTACATTATCCAGGAAATGGTTCAGTGATATACATAGTGAAATATTGCGTGATACTTAAATTCAACACAAGATGAGAAAATGCATTATGGATAAAAGATGGTACAATGTGTTTCTATATTTATTGCTCCATGGATTAAGTGGATAGCTGTACCAACTAAATCAAATTATCTTACTTTCACAGGATGAAGAAGCTTTAGACAAGTTATACGGATCATTAAAAGAGCGTTATAAAGACAAATATGGTGGATATGTTAAGATCACTCCAATACCATGTCCACCCAAGTCAGCTTATCCAAAAATGGCTTATGTTGAACTTATTGACAATAACCTTGAACCTCTTCCAGAACTCCCTGTTATTAAAGAAGGGAAGATTGTTGTGTACAGTAAAAGTGACGATAGAGAGATTTCAGAAGCAGTAGCAGCTCATAGTTGAATAAAGATCATGTGAAATGAGAATAGCCCTGAATCTTGATGATTTACCAGCATCTCTACACCATAAAAGTTTTTAAATTCCTTTCATATACAAAGTGTGTATTCCCTTAAGAATACAGGAACAATAGTCAAAATTAGTGAACAAAAACAATGTGAAAAGAATTCTGGTCTAGAGATGGGCGTAACATGGCATCATGCTTTAGGCTTATAGGATAACATCTTATATATGTCATTGGAGTGGCTTTTAAAAACCTTAAAACCGTGAAATCAAAGGAAATCTGAGGAAGGGGAGCATTTTGAATCATCTTCACTTTTGTGAAGAATTTGCAAAAAATATGTTAATATTGAATAATGTTTCTTGTGTCAGTAAATGACTTTTCAAATGTTCAGATTATTCAGTTGGCATTCATTATGTATAAAAAGAAAGAAAAATAATCTAGTATTGAATTCTCTTCTTTTAATCAATTATCAATCTTAAAGATGTGAGGGCCAGAGTCTCTTCCTAATTTTACATGAAGGGGCTGGTCACCCCAGTGCCCTTTGACTCTGCTGTCCCTGCCAGTTGTGTGTTTCACAGGTTTTTGAAAACCACTTAAGCAATTTTTAGGGTAACGAAGCCACTGTAAGTTGAAATATTTTGATGTAAGAATAAATGTCAATATATATAACTACTTCAAGCTTTTTGTATTATTTTGAAAGGACAACCAATAAGGAACTCTAGAGAATTCACTTGTATAGCATGAGTGAGACAGTGTGGAGAATTCAAAATGATTTTATTTCTCTACTGGCCATTTTCGGTCAAACACGGCTGTTCTAAGCTTATGATAGACCACAGGGCTGCAAAGCATCTTTTGAGACGTCTCCTTTAATTTGTGGAATGAACCCCCATAGCCAGATCAAAACTGCAAAATTAATTCAAATACAAGGTTGTGTGTCAGTGTTTCTTTCAAAACACTATATATTAAAATAAAATATACCTTGAACATTATACCATTAGTTTTATTGTTGGAGGAGAGAGCTAGAGTCTACTATCCCCAAAAGTCAACAGCTTGTGCTACCTGTGCACAAACTGTAGAAACAGCGAAACGTTTTTTTAGTTGCACACAGTTATATTTTGCCCCCCACCAAAAAAAAATAAAAGTGATCTGTCCGAAATCTTTAGGCGAGCCAGTACAAGCAAAAACGTCTGATTTGAAAATAAAATTAATACAGATTAAGACTTGTGTCAGTGTAGCCTGGGCACAAGTAACAAGTACAAATAACAGTAAATTATATAAATTGAAAGATGCAGTCTATTTCAAAACACTCATTTTTTATTCACATACTTTTTATAAAAAATATTACTTATATTTCATTTAAATAAAATTAATACTCTATATTTGAATACACAGTATAATCTCTATTCCTAAATACAGCATGTTATGCTCATTTGATGTATTGTATTTAACATGTTTCCTATTTTTATCAGCTCAATATCAAAGAGTTTTAAGTTAAACCATATTTTAGCTAAAAATTTAAGGTTCAGTTGATGTCATTGGTGTGTCAAATTATGCTTCCATAGAGGTAAAAACTAGTAATAAATACTACTCAATAGGACTAGCTGTGTCAGTATTTCTAGAGAAACAGTTGTAAAATGTGATGATAAAGTTGTACATCATTTAATAATGATAGCGATACTGTCAATAGCTATCGTCACTAAACGGTGCACAACGTATCATCACATTTTACATGTTTACATAGCAACAATATAAAAAAATCATCCTACTTGTCATGCTATTGCACAGAAAAGAAGAATGTTCATTTGTTTGATTAAATCTTATATTTTTGACAAGAAAAAAGGGTGTATTAAACTATTTTAGAGATTTACTCAAAATCAGATGAATTTTCTTTAAACTTTTCTTGCATATGTGCAGGAGTATGACAAGTATGATATATATTTTTGTTTTCCTAGAGCTGCCATGATTGAAGATATATTAAATAAACCCTGATTTTCAAGATTTTTTTATCATTGCTATGGAAATTTGCTGATGACATCAACTCAACCTTCAATCATTGCATAATACATGGTCTATATTTCAGATTTGTTCAGTTAAAGAAAAGTTAATGTAATAGAGGTTTAAAAATGTTTGGTGCAGAACCAATAAAACTACTTGGAAACACCATTTTAAAATGTGTTAATTACTAAAAACATACATGACTTCAAACAATCACAACTTTAAGATTTTTGCATATAACATGGTTCAATAGTTGCTTTACACCAGTGTTAATAAATAATCGCAACTACGCCTTATAATAGTTTTGTTATGCTTCTAGTTATGCTTTGTATTTTTTCAGTATTTCTAAAACCTTCAGTATCTAATAGCTCATTGTACATCGCTTATTGTTCCAATATATGGCATAATTAAGCAACGGAAAACCATATGGCATATGACTATTTGTTTGCTGCAAATGTCTCACTACAGCCTGATTCACACTAACTTGTAAAATACTGTAAGCACAATGATAACCACAAGACACTGGTGTGCAACAAGTTGAAATAAGCACTATCATAAGAACAAGAAAAAGAAACATGTTTCTTCTTCTTGCGACTGCACTTATGCATATTTTACTTGCATTATAATTATTTCACAAGACAGTGTGATCCGGCTGTTCTGCAATAAGCATAAGCACAAGAACTTGTCTTAAACACTTGACTTCACTCCTTTTTTTTCTGCTTAAACAAGTGTGAACCAATCTTAAATCAGTTAATAGTCTTACTGGTGTCATTCCCTTTTATTCATAACAAAAGGAAACAATACAATACGCAGTTCTTTGCCATAACTACACACTATACTAGCTGAGTCACACACATTAATATTGCGTACAATTACAGAACTGTCACCATTGTCAAGAGGGATAGTCTTAATTTGTTTACCAGTGTGAAGGTCCCATAATACAATACAACCCTGCAAAACAAACACAGAAAGTCAGTCATTAAGACAGCTACTGAGTCAGTCTGTCAATCAATTACAGTAATCCTTTTGAATTTCATGCAGTGCATATTTTGTCTTAAATGAAAATAAATAAAGTTACCATAGTCGCAAAATCCTCCGTTGTCAAAATACATACCTGAGCACCTGTGACAACCACATTACTTGACATCATTACTATATTTGAACATAAATCTGGAAACTTGAATAAAGAAACCAAGACAATATTATTAAAAAAACATGAATAATGATGTACATGAATGAAATCAGCATCAGTAAGATGATTTTTTAAATGAATTGAATACAAGTCAAACAAATTTTGATATTATTAAATTTGAAGCATGTGTAGCTCTAGTTATAAAAAGTTCCCTAGTTGGGAAACAATAATATAGCAAAAGTGAGTAGTGACCAAAATAAGAAAATACTGAGGTGATTTAAAGAGGGGGACATTGGGGTTTGTGTTGTTGCGGTGTCCTTATTTTAGTGCAGTGTTACAGTCAATGAGGCTGAAAAATTACAGTATTGCAGTGATGCAAAACCTTGCAAAACCTTGCTTTAAGTTATTTTACTTGCAGTGTAAGGAGATTCCTGAATGCCCCCCTCTATACAATATAGCTTCATGTAACTACAGTTACCAGAATGATTTGCTCACTTTCTTTTGTAGCACAATAGATTAGTGCAAATTGTTTTATTTGTCTCCAAAAGAATTAAGAATTTGAATATCACAGAGAACTTGTATGTATGGCGTACGATTACCGCCAAAATTCGTGTTTTGTATTTTACACCCCAACTTGAAATTTTGATATCAACTTTGATATTTCAAACTCGACATTTAGAATTTACCACACGACTTTGATATTTCGAACTCAACATTTAGAATTTTAAACACGACTTTGATATTTTGAACTCAACATTTAGAATTTCAAACACGACTTTGATATTTCAAACTCGACATTTAGAATTTCAAACACGACTTTGTAAACAACTCAAAATACGTAACACTACTTTGAAATTTGCAACACAACTTTCAAATTTCGAACTCAACACAATTCAAATTAACATAACTTTGAAATTATGGATTTCAAAGTTTTTTACACGAACTTCACGTCAGTTCGTGAATACATCTGACCGCAAATATTTTTCAAACATTGATTCAATGTCATGATTGTCCGCCCGAGTTGTATTTCAAACTAGACTTTCTTATTTTAAATGACATTTGATACCCTTACATCTTGTGGTGATAGGGGGAGGGGAGGGGGTGACCCATGATCGAAACCAGGTCTCTGGCCTCTCTTTATTACCCAGCATTGTTTGCCTCATATCCTACATTTCTCCCACCTTCGCACGTGTGTTCTGGTGCAGAAGATCGTAAACCATATTATTCATGGATTTAACAAAAGACAGACTCCTCCGGGTAGCTGGAGAGCTCCTTTCGCAGAACAAAGTAAGTATTTAAAGTAAGTATTTAAAGTTATGAATTTTATACATTTTAGAGTGTTAAATCATTCATGTATGGCCTTTTGGAAACGCCGGACTCATCAGCTTCAGAATTTTCAAAACAAAGTTTTTCGAGAATGCTTTCATTTTTAATTACAAAACAAAATAATTTCCTACATCATAATTGCAAGAAATTAAAATAATAAAATTATTATCAATAGAATTGTGTGAAAATATATTCCTAACAGTAAAACAAAGCATTGTAACCAAATAAAGGGAATAAAATAATTGTATTTAACCTAATTATTAGGTTTATGCACCTTTTTGGCATCACTGTTGGAGTAACTATCGAATACCCTGCACAAAAAAAAACGCATGTTTAAAATAATTAATGCAGCGCGTGTTAAAAAAAACAAAAGCAAAACAAAAACGAGAAACTTGAAAGGCCATACATGAATGTGCAAACACTCTAAAATGTATAAAATTCATAACTTTAAAATACTTACTTTGTTCTGCTAGCGAAAGGAGCTCTCCAGCTACCCGGAGGAGTCTGTCTTTTGTTAAATCCATGAATAATATGGCTTACGATCTTCTGCACCACAACACACGTGCGAAGGTGGGAGAAATGTAGGATATGAGGCAAACAATGCTGGGTAATAAAGAGAGGCCAGAGACCTGGTTTCGATCATGGGTCACCCCTCCCCCTATCACCACAAAATGTAAGGGTATCAAATGTCATTTAAAATAAGAAAGTCGAGTTTGAAATACGACTCGGGCGGACAATCATGACATCGAATCAATGTTTGAAAAATATTTGCGGTCGGATGTGTTCACGAGCTGACGTGAAGTTCGTGTAAAAAACTTTGAAATCCATAATTTCAAAGTTATGTTAATTTGAGTTGTGCTGAGTTCGAAATTTGAAAGTTGTGTTGCAAATTTCAAAGTAGTGTTACGTATTTTGAGTTGTTTACAAAGTCGTGTTTGAAATTCTAAATGTCGAGTTCGAAATATCAAAGTCGTGTTTGAAATTCTAAATGTTGAGTTCGAAATATCAAAGTCGTGTGGTAAATTCTAAATGTCGAGTTTAAAATATCAAAGTTGATATCAAAATTTCAAGTTGGGGTGTAAAATACAAAACACGAATTTTGGCGGTAATCGTACGCCATATGTATGGAATTATGGTGGTTGTATGACGCTATAATGCAAATTGCCAATGACAAAAGCCATAATTAAAAAAAAGATTATAACAAAACGACATAAAAAATAGAGAAAAAACAAGCCACCAAATAAATAAACAAACAAACAAACATCCAGATAAAAAACAAACACACACACAAAAAGACTTTAATATACATACAACAAAAATATCTAAACAAGAATAGAATTGCTTACTTACTTGTTTTAAATTATAATGTATGCATTTGCCTTTTTGTCTGTCCCATATACACATAGAATTATCAATACTTGTACTAATTATATGTTCTTTTGTACACGCTAGTGCTATAACTGCACATGTGTGTCCACGTAAATGCTGGAGACATTCGCCAGAGGTGACATCCCACACACGCACCCCACCATTGGAAGCACCACTTATGGCATAGTTAGGTTCATTCTGAAACAAGACAAAAAGTGATGTTGTACTTATATTATGCACAAAGGAACAGTCTAAATGACTAAGGGAACACAAGAGAGTGAGCAACAGGTTATCGCTCACTGACCAGCAGGGCAAACATCCCTTCCAAACCCAATCATTACATTACATTACACAGCAAAGGGAATCATGGTAAGCAAATATGCTTGCTGTCTCACATTTTTCCTGTTTCTTTTCAATCATTCACTGTATGTGAGTGCCCCATTGCAATCACTCACACTTTGGTTGTGTCTGTGAGAGCAATAAGAAGTGACTGGGTAGGAGTCTGGGAGCATGGCAATACAATACAATACAATACAATATATTTATTCACATTCATCTTTACATGTTTGATATTACAGGTATATAATTATTTTTTTATATCTAGCCAGTTTTATTTTTGTAAAATAGAAAAAAATAATTATCTTATTGTTTGAATGTCCAGTGTCTAAAGTAACAATGCGTTTTCGTGTTAGACACTGGTCATTTGAAATTGGTTGTGGATTTTTTTTGAGCTGTTCACAGATTTAACATTAAGATACTACAAATTTTACAATATTTACATGCATAGTACAAAACAATAACAGTTACTATAATATTTATACAGAAAATAAACAAAATATTACAAAGAAGACTAAATACAAAAATAATACATTTATATATAATCTAATGTCTATAGAGTGAAATGTTATAATTCGCATATTTTTTAATGGTAAGTCATGGAGATACAGTGTTCAAACTGTGACTTACCTGCAAAATAGTTAATGCTGTTATTCCATCTCTATGTCCATGAAGTGTAAAGATCCGTGCAGCATCATGAGTTCGAAATACCTGGAAACACGAGAAAGTTTACTGAGGATGTCAAGTCAATTCCGGGACAATCTTCATTTACTATAATTCTTGACTTTGTAAATTAGAAGAACTAAATAAAATCTATGTCCATGTCATCAGTCCATACCTTTAAAGTTCTATCTTGACTACCAGTAATAACTCTATCTCTGGTAGCCACCATCACACTAGCAGGCTGGTGATGAGCCCGCACACGATGTGTCAAGCTGCATGTCAGTGGCAGAGCATGTACTTGCATAGAACTGACATCACTAACAACTGTGCTTTCAGAAGTAGTTTTACGTTGTATTTTAGGGGAGGAGCGTTTGAAAGGAGAAACATTATTACGGCTTGACATCACAGGATCTAGCAGTGTCAAGAAGTCAAGAGTACCATCTATACGAGCAAGAACTAGCACAGCACTAAAAAGATGTAAAAAGGTGTTAGTAATGGTTTGGGGAATGTTGCAGCATTGTAGTCATGAAGGAAGGATGAAGGAAACATACAATCAAAAAGACAGAATGACAGACAGACAGACAGACAAAAACAGTTATTGAATTGATGTTTACCTATCTGAAAGAAAAGCAATACTTGTGATGCCACTTTTATTTTCACTGTACAGACAAATCTGACGTCCTGAACAGAGACTCCAAAGCTGCAAAGAGAGTTGAACAGTGTAGGAAATCATAGTTTTGAAATGCAGACAAACATCGCCATTGCATAAACTCTGATATACTGATTGACAGGTTAGAGCATGATGCTCACCTGCTAACCAAGGAGGTGTGTTTTTATCACTTTTGTAGATTATAAACTAGGGAAATATCATTTATTAGCTCATGTGGAGTGGAGTTACATTATTTTGGGATGTTATGTGGGAAGTGCTATCTCATTATGCGACAGGGTTTGCCCATACAATCACACTAAATTTTAATAGAATGAGGAGGGGGATATCATTTTCATTTTTGGTGGAGGGAGGGGTCAGGTGGATTTTGTTGATCATGTGCTAAGAAACAGTTACATCTTGAAAGTGATTATTATTGTTGTAAATGTGCTAATCTGAACTCTATTTAAAAGGACATTATCATTACGTTTGATTATTTATTTTTACATGATCATTACCTCAGCTACACCATCACTACAACCTGTAGCTAAAACATCATCTTTACAATCAAGACACCATACAGCAGCTGTTCTAGGTTCCCCTTCATCTTGTGTTTCACTTTTTATCTGTACGCCACTCTCATCAGACCCAGACAAGATAGGATCAGAATTGTCTTCATCGCTTGACCATGACTTGTCCAGTGAATGTGATGAACCAAAGGACGTTATCTTTGGTGAGCCTTCTTGAAGGCAAGGTCCAAAGTCATATCCTGAGTTATCACTTCTACAAGAGCTGACAGATGCTGTTCTGGCTTTGCAGTCTTGTTCTGTGGTTGAAAGGTTTAGCTTCTCAGTGAATTCTACTGAAAGATAGTTTTTGAAAGATAAAAAGAATGAGTAAACTGGGTAGATGAATGGATATACAGCATGCTGAATGAACTGATAGATTTCTTTACCAACAGAATATCATTATCATTAGGAACAATAAATTGAAGTGTAAATCAAGGTTTTATGGAAGTCTAAAAGTGAATAGACAATTGGGTAGATGAATACATTATTATTAATTGAATGAATGGATGGATGGATGGATGAATAAATCAATTAAAGAATGAATAAATGGATGGATGGATGTTATAAGGAATGTATGAATGATTAAGTAAATGGACAGATGGGTCATTGAATGAATGGATAATATACTTTCCATGAATGCATGGATAAATGGATGGATGATATCTTTATGGCTGATCACATAACATATTTCCAAATCAACTGATATGCTGCATTACCAGAAGAGGAAATGGGAACTTTAATGGTTTCAGCATTAGGTAATACATCTATGGAAGATTGCTTTGTGATGTTTGCTGTATCACCAAAACCATAGGTCTTCTCCAGACTTCTAAAGTACCTGGATCTGGCATATGTTTTATCAGGATCTTGTTTTAGTCTCTTTCTTAAACCAAATCTTGATTTGAATGCAGCACTGTGTACAAAAAATGCTGTTTTAATGTTGGGTTATTTAAAATCAACTGAATCAACTCTAAAAGCTTCACCACATGAAAGCAATAGCCACACCAGGTTTGACACTGTGGATCATGATACAACAACCTAGTTCTAAAATGGTTTTCAAATTAAAATTATGAAAATATACAATATTCAATACTTTTACAACTCAACTAAAGAAAAAGTGCCACATGAAACTTACTTGGATCTCCTGATCACATTAGTACACTCTCCTGTTGTTCTGTTCCAGACGCGTATTTGACCAGTCAGACAAACACTTACTACATGTGATGAAGTGCATTTCATATGCTCAACATTCTGAAATCAACATGTCATTATGTTTTTAAATAGGACTCTGAGAATGTCTCTGAGAATTATATTAAGAAGTGAATAACAAAATGAATGATTGCATCATATATTACATGTATATAAAAGAAGGCATGATAGATGAATGACTATCGGTCTGAATGGATGGATAATCAAATAATGGAAAAACAAATGGATAATAATAACAATATTTTATTTATACATTGTAACAATGAATACTGGTATACATTTATGGAGCTGCAGCTCAGATGGTAAAGAATGCATTTTGTTCACTGCCCTGTTTGCATGTGTGATAACGCTCAAATGTATGAAACATATTAAGTAAATAAATGAATGAATGGATAAAAAATACATGAATGAATAAATTAATGAGTAAACGTATAAAGAAATGATAGACCAACACTAACCTGAGGGTGGCCTTTCAGACTCAGAGGAATAGCTTCCACCAAGTCCTCTGACTGTAATCCAGCCTCCCTACACTTTCTTGACCTTGGTCGTATTTGTAAATCATTCAGATATTTACAAACAAAAAACAACACAATCATCACAATAACACCCAAACCAACACAGCTCAGTGCATTGAAATAGTACTCAGGATCATGTGGACTGATTGGCATGTCTCTTGGATCAGGACCATGGAGTGAGGAGTCCAGGAATGGTTTGGGAGTTTTGAGCTGTGAAACTGATTCACCTGCAGTAGTTGATTCAGGTATGTCAACCTGGAAACCAAGATGAACTGGAGGAAGGATACTGATGAATCTATTTGGGGAAAAACACGGATAGAAATAGATATTTTGAATCACACTTAGTATGAAGTGTTCAGACAAGTATTTTCACTTCATTAGTAATTCATAAGTCTACAACTGCAAGAAAAATTCACCACCATGAAATCATCTTTAAATCTTGATTAACAGGTTAGCTCAGTTAGGAGAGCGTTGGCTGTTAACCGGGAGGCTGCGGGTTTGAACCCTCACACGGATGATCACTCAGGGTCTTTAAATAATAGAAGAGAATGTTCTTCGATTTATAATAGTAAGGGTTCGCGTCTTCTCGGATAAGGACGATAAACTGGAGGTCCTGTCTCACATTAACCATTAATGGGGGTACGTAAAAGAACGACTGAGGACTTAAAACCGGATTGCACACTATAAAATATACGAGATTGTAAAGCACATTTAGACATTAGGTTAAATGTGCGATATAAGTACTACATTACATTACATTACATCTTCCGATTTGTCCAAGGTTTATTTTATTGATATCTTGGCCAAATTATAGCTGCTGTAGTAGACATTTGATTAGTAATATAAAAGTATTTAAAATATTTTATACCTTAGTTCATAAAGATCTCACACTCATTATATTGTATACATTACTAAGAGAAGTTTGATATCAGATGAAAGTCTGCCATTTTTCATGCCATGCTCTTACCTTCCTAGCAAGCTGGTATTATAATAGCTAAGTAGCTGAGGCCAGTGATACTTTGACAAACCATTCCATGAATCTTTTCTACTTGACAAAACCCCTTGACTCTTTGATGTGATTTTACTACTAGTGTCCTTGACTACACTTTGTTTTGCACTACTATTCATAGCCTCTAGATCATGATCAGCCACAATTTTCCCAATGATTTTACTCAGAGACATCTCCTCATCTAGATTTTGGTTTGGCATTTGATCTGATGTCAAGTTTTTGAAGGTACTTGGAGTAACAGAGTAAAATACAATGTGGATGAAATACAATACAGCAAAGACCTGAAAGTAAGGAAGCATGGCACACTATCAATAATCAAAAACCACCATCACCAGATACCATCATTATTTCTTGCAATTATTCTGATAAAAATGCTTATAAGAATGTTGTATCAACTTTATGATTTTAATTTTTTTACGTGTTAAATTTTATGTTTATTTAATTGATATAAGAATTATATTAAAATTAGAGTTTTTGAAGTAGTTTAATAAAGTTGCAGATCATGTTTTATCAGGTCTGGAAAAAACACTCCTGCTCGTTTATTAAACAGTACTTATTACAGCCAGTAATAATACTTACACTATAAGCATGCTATATCATAAAACAGCATTTATCGACTCAGAGCAAAAAAATAACATTAGTTTCTAAGGTGTCATTTGTCACTTAATTGAATCAAAGATTATTATTAACTATTATTATCATCAATACTATCATGCTTACCATACAAGCACGCTGTACCATGCGCGTCCTAGCCCAGAAGTTCACTAATTTAAGTCTCTTGCTTCTTACAGGAATAACAGGACACTGAGTAGAAGGATTCCTGATTGAATCTTCTGGAAGAGGGGGAAGGAGATGGGGTGTGCCTTGTGTTGGTGCACCACTTATTGATCTTGTATTTTTTTTGTGTCCATAAATAAGCTGTTGTTGAATGGACACCCTATCCAAATCTGATATCTTGTAGATGAAGACAAAAACAGAAAAGTGGACTTAGAAATAAATGGAAGTACCAGTACTTAAAAATAATATATCTAGGAGTCAGTAAAGTGAATGAGGAGTGCAGAGAGGTATTTCTACTATGGATATTGTTTTAGGTATAAGTTAAACCTAATACAAGGTACATAGGGGGAGAGTAGGGTGAACTTGAAGATATAACGTCACTCTACATACCACAATATAACCTATTAATAAATATGTATTATTCATATCATTTATGTGATACCTCCATACGTCTGATATCAATGGACAGAATGGTAGAGAACAGGAATACTTGAAGAAAGAAGTCTGACAGCAAACCAATGAAGGCAAACAGACAAAACTCCTAAGAAACAACAACATAATATTGTGTAAACTAAGACTTATTATTATTATTATATCATACACAGTTGAATGGTGCTTGGATAGCACTCTCCAAAACATAAATTCTTATCAAGCGATATCTAGCATACACCTCACTCTAAACAAATTTAGACAGTCTCTGAATAGCTAACCCAGGTGGTCAATGGGCTAATTAAACTAAGAAATCAAGTGACCACGTCTCCTCCAAATCATAAAGCTTTGAAAAAATGAGTGTATGAAATGAAAACGTCATGAATAAAAAATAATCTTAAGTAAAAGTGCCATGTTTAAGTTCAAAAGACACAATTCAAGGTACAGGGTAACAAAAAGATCCATGATGATAGTTAAAGGAATATATTATTTTTGATTGAAGTTCTTCAGAAAAACATTGGCTGTACTTTCATCTACTGTCCTTAATAAATCAATGAATGAATTAGAGGCTGAAATTCACCAACTTCGCTAATTTTGGAAGCTTTTCATTTCTGGGCTTCATTTTTACAAAGATACAAACTTAAGGTACAAGACCACCTCACCTGAATAGCAGGGACATTGGTAAAGTAGCCCAATCCAATAACCAGCATTTCAGTTGCAAGGTTTTTCATCATATATTTGCCCTCTTTACTTAAACCTAATGTCGATATGAACAGTTACTGTTAGTGACAATTCACATCTATCTTCATCAATATTATCTATATAGAAACAAAAGAACCATCACTGTCATCATAATTGTGACACCCATCACTGACATCATCATCTCAATCAAGGTAATACAATTCTGTATGATTGTACATGTGATTACAATCACCATCAGTCATTTATTGATGTCATTATGTTAGCCTCAACTACAACAAGTTATTTTGATAAAATGCAGATAATAAGCAATGATTGGATAAGGTTAAGCATGATATTGTAAATTTTCAAGGCCGAAGCTGTTTGTTATCTGTTGAAGCTGCAGGCTAGTGGAGGTAGATCACATAGCTGAGGTCTTGACAATTTATGGTAACATACAAAAACCTCATGCAATTTGTAAAAAAAAAAGAAGAAGAAAAAAAACAAAAAAACAAGCAACATGCAGTGCCTTTTTTTTGATAAATGGGGTATGCAAAGCCAGCATAATTATATTCTGTCAAGTTCACAGGATATCACGAATTAGCAGAAGGTATAGCATATGTATAATATAATACACTTACCTTGAGCAACCCTCACTTTGACATCTAGATCAACAGGTGTTGATACAACAGACTTGGTTATTACTAGAGTATTCTCAACACCCACCATGATTACAAGGTATGGGATTGCCTCACTGTCAATGAAACAAACAGACAAAGACTGTTAGTTTGTCAATTGAACACCATGGTTACAGGGTATGGGATTGCCTCACTGTCAATGAAACAAACAGACAAAGACTGTTAGTTTGTCAATTGAACACCATGGTTACAAGGTATGGGATTGTATCACTGTCAATGAAACAAACAGACAAAGACTGTTAGTTTGTCAATTGAACACCATGGTTACAAGGTATGGGATTGTATCACTGTCAATGAAACAAACAGACAAAGACTGTTAGTTTGTCAATTGAACACCATGGTTACAAGGTATGGGATTGTATCACTGTCAATGAAACAAACAGACAAAGACTGTTAGTTTGTCAATTGAACACCATTACAAGGTATGGGATTGTATCACTGTCAATGAAACAAACAGACAAAGACTGTTAGTTTGTCAATTGAACACCATGGTTACAAGGTATGGGATTGTATCACTGTCAACGAAACAAACAGACAAAGACTGTTAGTTTGTCAATTGAACACCATGGTTACAAGGTATGGGATTGTCTACTGTCAATGAAACAAACAGACAAAGACTGTTAGTTTGTCAATTGAACACCATGGTTACAAGGTATGGGATTGTATCACTGTCAATGAAACAAACAGACAAAGACTGTTAGTTTGTCAATTGAAAACCATGGTTACAAGGTATGGGATTGTCTACTGTCAATGAAACAAACAGACAAAGACTGTTAGTTTGTCAATTGAAAACCACGGTTACAAGGTATGGGATTGTATCACTGTCAATGAAACAGACAAAGACTGTTAGTTTGTCAATTGAAAACCATGGTTACAAGGTATGGGATTGTCTACTGTCAATGAAACAAACAGACAAAGACTGTTAGTTTGTCAATTGAGCACCATGGTTACAAGGTATGGGATTGTCTCACTGTCAATGAAACAAACAGACAAAGACTGTCAGTTTTTCAACTGAACACCAATACCATGCTGACATCTATTCAATCCCAGGAAAATGACAAGGAAGTCCCAATGCTCATTAAAACATAAAGTTCTTATATTGTATTGAATTTGAATAACATGTTCTGATTGGCTACACTCTGGTATATAATTTATATAAACTGTCAATTAACATTTTTCCATTTAAATGTTATGTATTGAAATTAAACTTTCTACCATTTAAATCTGTACTTTAAAAAGGATTGTGTGACGGATATGCCATTCAATAAAATGAAGCATCATGATTGGCTAAGGTTTAATATACACCTGTCACACTATCTTTTTTCAAAAATACAGATTTAAAGGGTACAGTGTTAATTATGGTAATATGTTTTTATATGTTCAATACATTAATCTTTAATTTTGTACCAGTCAAGTAGATTTTGAAACTTATCATGACATATGGCGTTCCGTTGCGGACAAAAATACATAACACAGAAAAACGTGTCGAAAACTAAAAAAACACCGATTATATTAAAAAATGTATTGAAATAAAATCGAAAAAATCAAAACTAAAACGAAATTTTAGAAATATTAGTTGAGAAAAAAAATATGAGTCGAAGAAAAAAATATGAGTCGAAGAAAAAAAATATGAGTCGAAATAAAAAACAATGAGTCGAGAGTAAGAGATCGCTGACCAGTTATTATTATGAGCCTGCGTGATACTGCGCATGCGTTCAATGTTTTTACCTCTGATCTAGGGACTTTCGTCCAGGACGGACTAGGTAGAAGGCACACATCTTTGAATTGTAGTAGATAGACTCGGCTTGTGACGATGGAATCGTCCTCCGCGACGTCTTGGACGGATGGCGTTAGATGGATTGGAATTGGATGTACTATAATTTCGTTGAGCCGAGAAATAAGCCGCAAGTTGTGTGTTAAGGCCGGTACACACTAGGCGACAAGTCGCAGCGACTTGTCGTCACGACATGTCGCCTCAGTGTGCATTGGTTCAATATTTGTCGCCAATACATCTGATTTTGTCGCTGCGACAATTTCCGCCAAAAATACCTTGTACACACGAGGGGAAATTGTCGCTATGACCTATCGCGGGAACAAGTCGCTGCGACTTGTCGCCTAGTGTGTACCGGCCTTTAGAGCCTCCACGAGGGATCGAGAATGCTCTATTCACCGCAGATGTGAATGATGATGATGGTTACCGTTGTGAATTTGTACTCGAGCTCCCAACAACATTCAAATTTTCCACAAATCTCTGAACAATCTCCTGTATATTGTCGTTCATTAATAACTTAATATACCATGACTAGATGAAACAAGACACTATTTTCCCGCCAAAAAAAAATCCCGCATGCACAGGCTCATAATAATAACTGGTCAGCGATCTCTTATTCTCGACTCATTTTTTTTTTAATTTCGACTCATATTTTTTTTTCAACTCATATTTTTTTTTCTTCGACTAATATTTTTAAAATTTCGTTTTATTTGTGATTTTTTCGACTTTATTTCAATACATTGTTTAATATAATCGATATTTTTTTAGTTTTCGACACGTTTTTCTGTGTTATGTATTTTTGTCCGCAATGGAACGCCATACTGTACTCTCATACCTGCTATGTAGAGTTGGAACTAAGCCAAAAAAAGTTGATAATCCACCAGCCATGACCAATGATGCGACTACAGTAATCACAGCACTGAAGGCTAAACCCCACTTGGACTTCACCATGTCTATCTTGGCTATAGAAAAAACAAACATGTTTAATGAAAAATGGTGGAGCCTTTAATGGACGCCACTAGTTTTTACCTTTAACTGATCTCTTTCAACAAGTTATTTTCTCAGCATTGAGGCAACTTATTTAGAAAGAATGGAGCAACGGATTTCTTGTTTCAAATTGATATTATTTAAATAAGTGGTCAGTAAGTCTATTAATGACATTGTTATTCTGTCATAACTAGCTTCCTTGCTTATAATATGGAAATCAGATTTTCATTCTCATATACATGTGGCATAAATGAAATCAGTCTTTGTACTTACCCACAGAAAAGGCAAGATAGAGAAAGACTACAAAATATGCCACACTTATTGGTCCCAACTCAACTAAAGTTCCTCCATCATCCTATGCATAAACAAGAAAATAGATATCAATGCCTAATTAATGAATATCATGTACAACAATCTTTTCAAACGTGATCATTGAAAAGATACCCTGTTTTACAGTGTTTCAAAGAGAAACCAAACTGGATTAAAAATTAACAGTAATCAATTATCTTCATACCTTATAAAAGATATGGAGTATTGAAGCATCATTGTCACTTTCACTAGCATCACGTTCTCTTTGTTCTTCAGAGGGTGGATACATTGATTGCAGCTTCTTCTTTAGCCCGTCTACATACCTATTGATATGACAATGAAAGGAAAATGAATCAGAATGCCTAAAAAACAACATGTAAAGGTTTAACATAACATTTGAACTCTCTAATCAACAACCAAGTAATCTGTATTTATTAACTGTGTGGGAGGGCTATAATATGGGAGAATATTTGGCTTGAGGTGATGCCACACTGAACATGCACAATAATTGATAAGTTCTCTATAAAATATCTTTCTAAGAAAAAATCGTGATGACTTTTTGCTTAAGTAATCAGGACCCTTAAATACTAATTGTTAAAATTGTTAAGGCCCGTACAAATGACAAAGAGCCAAATGTTTTCCAGTATGGCCTGACCCAACTTAGTCAATAAGCATTTTTCACATGATCCAAATACCAAAATAACAGGAAAAAAAAATATGCATGCTTCCATACTGATATCATTTTGTTCAAAGATTTTCTTAGGGCAAACGCACAAGCATGAGTGGGGCAGTATGGATTCATACTGTACATGTATGTAAAACTATGTGTTAAATGCTATAACTATTACATTTACATCCATTCAATTTTTAACTGATTTTCCTATCAAATGATCTCTCTTAACTGCCTTTTGACTTTTAAAGTAGATTTGAAAGTGATTTGATAGTAGAAAAGTACTAGATAGTAGAAGTTAAAGTTAGAATATAATTAATGACAAGCAATGTCCTTGATTAATACCTTTTTTGATATGTCGTCATGATTAGTGTAACAGCATATTGCACACTATTCCCAGGGCCAACCCCCTGTAACTTAGGGTATAGTCCAGTCTGTTTGAGAGATGTACCAAAGACGAATTCTGAACGAAAAAAAATGGCAACAAATACACCTGTAAGATTGTAACTTTTTTGTTGTGCTACATGTTTACATTCTATCTACTCATTCATTCATTCATCTGTATTCACTAATCCACACATTCATCTACTCATTCATTCATTAAACTATTTGTTCCTTCCTTCCTTCATTCATTAAACAACTCATTCATTTATTCATCCACCTGCACATTCATCCTTCTATTCATTTATTTAATATACACTTATTCATTCATTCACTCATTCATTCCTGAGTACAACCTTGTGACGAGGTCCTGCGCACGATGTTGGTGTACACAGCTAAAAACGCTCAAAATGAAATAAAATTTGTTTTAGATTTTGAGCTACATCAAAACTAATGAATAGTTCTGAAAAAAAATTATATCAAATTAAAGTAAATTTCATACTCTTTCAAACAGATGCTTAACTGCTTTTCTATCAATAGTAAAAGTCATAGAACTTGCAAAAAATGTTAACGGTGTCCAGAAAAAAATCGAGAAATGTGCGTTACAAAACGTTTTCAAAACTGCGTATTTTTGCATTTTTTCCTTTTGCATTTTTTGCCTTTTTTGCCTAACTTGCAAATCTTTGCCTATTTTACAATTTTTGCGTTTTTTGCGTATTTCCATTTTTTGCCTTCATCATTGATAATTTTTTCCCTTTTTTCCTTTTTTTGCACATTTGCTTTTTTGCAAATTTTGCCCTTTTTGCCTTTTCTGCCGTTTTTTGCCATGTCACGCTGAGATCAAGATCGAGTATAAACGATTTTCAAATGTTGTAATATATGATTAATGAGAAATTAAAATATATAACCATAACATCCACAAAGTAATCATGCCTAACATGAATTTATCTACTTTCTCGAATAAGCTTTACAAATTTTTGATAAACTTTGAACAACGAACTTTACACCAAAGAAATTATTATATGCTTGTCTATTTTTGATTGAAAATGACTTACGATAAGTTTACATTTCCATGCTCCGAATCAACTAAAAATTTATTGAATTTGATCAACAAAGCACCTAATTTTACAGCAATACCGCTTCACTATTTATGTTAATAACAAATGTAATGAAAAACATAAAGCCAGCAGGTCCGATGTACAAAAGATGGCGATCACTAAGTAAAAAAAGCGTTTTGATTCAAAGCTATAACCTTAGATATGTACAACTAATGAAATAAAAATATTTTACCCTTCATTATTGCGATGTGATTGTTATTCTATTTAGTTTGTTTTTATTATTTTACTGATCAAGATTTTTGATGAACCAGGCAGCAAGGATTTTTCCTAAACAACAACAAATCTTTTTCGATCTCACTTGAAATTAAGTAATCGACTAAAATCCATCCGATAGAATTGTTGACAACGCTAGGGCTTCACGTTAAATTTCCACTCTAGAAGTAGAATAAACAATTCTCAAATTTACAACCGTCGCATGTGTTTTGCCCACGTCATCCCCAACACATTCTTTTCCTGTGGCTGGTTGGTGACTCGACTATGAACAAAACTTTATTCGTGAATGTGAGACGGGAGTTTACTGACACGTTCCGAAAACAAAATAGCGTGAAAAAATATTTACAAAAATTTGTTTAATTTGACGATAACATCCATTGTTTTTTTCAAAAAACTACTTACCCATTATTACTTCTGAACCATCATAGTTAGTATTAACTATGGAACCATTAACTTACATCTTCCACGCGAAAATTTCATTTTGTCTCTAGAATAGTACAACTAGACGCTCATTGATTTGCGTTTCGTAAATAAGAGCGAGACTGTACCGCTCATTTTCCTGCCAAATCCATTTGTAATTTTTTTACAAAAAACAATATTTCTTTTTCGCAAATTCCCGTCAAAAAACGCAGCACGTGCCGTTCTGTCACTCAGCGACGCCAGATATGTAAACAAACTTTTCCGACACAAAAGTATTCTTATAAGTTTTGGAATAAAATTTATTATTAAACGTTACTCTGACAAATTTCGTGAAAAATTTAACTCTTTCTTCTTTTTTTTCCTATTGGATGACAGTATTTGAAGAAGTTATGAAATAATTTTTGAAGTTCAAAATGCAAATTTTTAAAAGCATTCGAATGGTTTCTCACAAGTATGCACTTTTCCAGACAATCAGTCATCTTGTCTTGAATTTTGTGAAAGAGCTTTTGTTTTTCAGAAAACGTTGACTTTTGGACAAGGGACATAGGAAAGTTCGATTTGACTGGTATTGTGAACGTCCCAAGAAATACTGAAACCAAGAGAAAACTTGGCCATCTATAGTTGTTGTCTTTAGTAGAATCTAACGGGAAAATCCAAAATAGCGAATATAGAAGAGTCGGTGAACACCATAAACATTAATATTATATGAAATTATACCACCTAAAATCTGTAAAAAAAAATCATGGTGCAAAAGTCTTCTATAAAGTATGTTATGAAAGGTTAGTATAATAATCTCATGTATAGGTCATAAAGCTTGGAAGGAAATAATAATCGTTGACTTTGAGTTTGTATTTTTTTGGTTTTTTTTTTTATTTTGGACGCTTTATCTTTGATATGGTATAAAAAAATTAGTTTCCGTTGATTCCGCGATTAAGTAATGCCGCTGAACTAGAGCATATTGTATTTGGTGTTTTCTTGTTTATTTATTTAATATAAAATGTTCGGGTTTAGCGATAACGACAAAATAACGCGGGACAATAATGACAATTTTTTTAGGTACAAGTAAAAACAAACAAAATCCTGATCCTAAAAATAATGTTAATAATCTGATAATTTCGACAAATGCTACCACAACCAGAATTTAGTCAATTCTTTTGAATTAATTACTGTGTGAATTGAAAGTAAAGGCCAAAAATAAAAAAACGTAACCAGCATGTTCATCCGTAAATGATTTACAACGATTGCGTGACAGGCAAAAAAAGCAAAAAAAGCAAAAAAAGGCAAGCAAAAAAGGCAAATAAAAAATGCAAAACAAAAACAAAAAGGCAAAAAATGCAAAATTTGAAACAAGCCAACAGAGGCGTTGGGCAAAAAATGCAAAGCAATTATAGGAAAAAATGCAAAAAAAGCAAAAAATGCGACTGTTTGTTCAATTTTTTGAGTAACAAAATTTCGTGTAATGCTAGTTTTTGCATAACCATTTCTTACAATTAACGTATGGACAAACAATAAAGACGTGGTTTTAAAGATATTTTTATGGACAACGCAAAAGACTAAAAATTGTGAAAGAAAACTAGAACTTTCAAAAGATATTTGATGAAATGCAGCAGTGGTTGCATGGCAAAAAAATGCAAAAAGTCGCACTTTTTTAACATACCCGTAAAAAAATCGTTTTTCTTAAGAAAGTATTTAACAGATCATGAAAAAATTATAGTTTACAGATTGTCCTTAAGTTGAAGAATAATTCTGTGAAATTTCAAGCTGAAAGATACTTTTATAACAAAAATGCAGCAAGAAAATTAGCATTACAAGTTTTGTAACGCTCTTGTACACCAACATCGTGCGCAGGGCCACCATTCATTTTTAATTTTAAGACATATATCTATTCATTCATTCATTCATTCACTTAGTATCATTTCAAGCATATATCTATTCATTCATTCACTCATTTAGTATCATTTCAAGTATTTATTCATCAGTTCATTTGGCCATTCATTCATTCATTCAAGTTCTTGTTCAACTTCTTTACCTTTTAACAATATATTAAATGCTGGTCTGCCATAAGTCTGGTACATATCTTCAAAAACATCCTCATCATTTGAGAAGCTAAACAAAACAAATTATTACTTATTTTTAGAAAAAATGTATTTAGTCTTTTTGGTTAGAAATTCTAAGTTCACCAATAAAAAATAAAATGCTGTTACTTTCTATCATATTGTCATTTTTTTATTTGAAGCAAATTAATATAAAATAATTTATTTTAAGCCAATTAGTAGGACAACAATTGTAGGCAAGAGGAAGTTATACATGTGCTCGGTTTGTTGAACACCAGTTGACCAGAACATGTTATAAGCCACAGTTAACTGATACAGCCAATCAAACTGTACATAGTATCTCAAGAATATAATAATTTGGCATGTGGTTTACCTATCAAGGTCTTGATTCCATAGATTAGAAGGAGAAAGTAACAAGCAACCAGAAGCCGGCAGGAATCTGTTGTCTTGTACTCGTAATCCTGACCTTTTTCTTATCAATGGTCCAGAAGACACATGTAGACATACATCTGACAGTCCTTGTCCACTACAAAAAACAGATAGTTATTATAGAGGATTATTAATTAATTAAAATTAAGGAGGCTCCACATAGTTATAGAGCATCTCGGATCTCAGAGGTTCATTAAATATCAACTGCTTCCAAAGCTCATGGGTGGACTACATTTCAAAGACTTTGAGTCAAAGCATAACAATGCTATGGCTGTCATAATAAAGCCCATTATTAACGTAGAAAAAATATAAACTCTAGTTTTAAGCCGAAACTTTTTTTTGAAAACACTATAAAATTATGGATTTCAGTAGATGACCTAGCATATATTAGCGTGACAAAAAAATCCCAACTGTAAAACCTTAGAAATAACAGAATAATGGTTATTGCTACATTAAAAAAAATTCTGTAGTTGGAAAATCATTGAAAATTTGCTACTACTTAATTATTCCACCACTAAAATAATGTTCTGAAAATTGCAAAAAAAAATTATCAATCAGTTTTTGATTTTTTTTTAAAGTGACGTCATAAAAAAAAAATTCTTCAATTTTGAGGTGTGCGTATGTGCGTGGTCATGCACAAGTGCACGAATGCCGGTCATTTTAATCCAAAGTCAATTCGATCCACGCACTTTCGGTCGATTCGATCCACACCACAAGTCGATTCGATCCACACCGTAAGTCGATTCGATCCACACCGTAAGTCGATTCGATCCACATTTATATTTAATATATCAACATTGCTTGAAATGGAAAGATTTAAGTTTTAAAACAATTTATAAAACTATTTGTCAAAGTTTTGCAAAATAATATGAATTTTGTTACAAAGTGGCTACGGGTACGTCACCCGTACCCCGACTTGATTTGCTATTCGTACGGGAGTCAAAAACATTTTAGATTTTCACAGTGAAGCTTTATATTTTTGCTAAAGAAAATACGATATAATCATTTAGATGGGCTAAGCGATTATTATAAGCTTAGTTAAAAGATTTTAGAATGATTTTACGAGTCTCTGCATAGGTGACAAACGAAACGTTTGTGACACACGTTAAAATTAATACAAATTAATACTTAAAGAAAACTTCCACAAACATCTTTATTATTTATATACAAATCTTAGTCCTTGTATTCAACTCAAATACATGATTATTTTGTTTAATATAAATGTGGATCGAATCGACTTGTGGTGTGGATCGAATCGACCGAAAGTGCGTGGATCGAATTGACTTTGGATCGAAATGACCGCATACCAAGTGCACACACTGAAATTATATGGAGTCACCCACCTTAAATTAGAATTTAAATTATTGATTACTCATTCATCTACTCATTTTTTCCTTTTCTCACTAATTAATAATTATTAATAAATATATATCCATTTGTTTATGATATACAATGATTGTCTTGATTGCTTGTTTAAAATAAAATATTCTTTATTGAATAGATTATGCTCTTATGTCGGCAACACCATGTTCATCACTTATACATAAGTTGCCAAACTATTGCAGAGTCTTTTATTGAAGATATCAAATACAACTATGATCACAACACATAAGCAACACTCTTTTTTTTTTAGTTTGTAAACCCTGAAATAATCTCCATTGTTAGTTTTGATACCTGTCCTTTTCTTTAAAAGAAGAGATTGCTTTTGTCACATGGAATGCAGGTTCCAGTGTTTGTCTCATACTCTCATGACTTTGAAGGTTTGAAGGCAATGAAGACAGTTTAGTTGAGAGAACAAACTGAAGGACATATATAAATGGCTTGCCATCAAACTGTTATAAAAAAATAAAAAATTATACATTAATCAATTTTAAACATAGTGTGTTAAAGTATGATCCAAATTTCCTGCTGTTTAAACAACAGTAAGCTATGAAAGAATTAGTGTGGCCACCTGGATCAGAAATTATAGTGCACCAGGGATACTTTACATTTTATCAAAAAAGGTTTGACTTTCATGTTCTTGCAAATGGAATGGTCTAATTCAATTAATAATTATTATTGTGTTATTAAGACCACAGGGAATATCATTTCAAGATATTGGAAAACAAAATGTAATGAGAGGTCGACTGGGAAATGAAATAAATACATGATTTTGCCAAAATGAAAAGGTTGATTGTTTGGTTGGTTGGTAAAACTTTATTTTAAAAATCCACAGTTATGCTAGACCAATCCACAACAGTTGGTTTCCAGAACAAAGCTGACATCATGCAGAACACAAATCCTGATTGGACATTCACTTTGTTAATAATATACTTGCAAAAAATCCTTGATTCTGATTGGTCGAGAGCAGTGCAGTTCAGGCGTAAACCAGTGCAGAAAGCTGTAACAGCAGTGCAGAAAGCTGTAATACGAGTGCAGTTTAATTTTTTTACTATCTAGAGAATAATTTACATTTTCTAAACATTTCTATTTGCAAAAAAATTGAAATTTTACAAAAGTACTCAAGAAATTTGCAAAAAACTGAGCGAGATCTTGTTGAAAAGTTTTCAATTTTCGCTTTGAGCGCGCGCTAGATGACAACATCATCACGCTATCATTGGCACGCGCTCGTTCAAATTTGTATCAGAATCTCAACCAAATGTTTTTAAAAATCGACAAAATGGTTGAATTTTTTGCAATATATTATTAAAATTTAATAAGATGGTTTCTCGTTCAATTTGGATTAATTTGCACTCGTTTGTTTTTCAAAGAGCCAAATTGCATTCGCCCTACAGGCTCATGCAATTACAAACTCTTTGAAAAACAAACTTGTGCAAATTAATTCCAAATTGAACTCAAAACCATCTTATCACCTATACAAATGAAATATTACATGATGAGCCAAAGAAGACTTGTATTTGATGGTATGGTATCTACTGCTATTGTTTTCTTACCCAGTGAAGCAATGTGTCATTCTCAAATTGCAATGTAGCAGTTGTTCTACTTTCTACTGTTGTTGGAATGTTGAATCCAGAAGAGTCAAAGAGAGGTACACTAGTGAATAACAATTATAACATTTGTTTAGTTTAGGTAAAACATGGTTTAGTGTTGGTATGTAGTTACAGAAGTTATGCTCGTTATATATATTACAAATGGCACACAACAAATCCCACTATGTTAAACCATAGTTAATATTTTCAACTATGGTTAAACCATAGTTAGCTATAGGTGAACATCTAATTCACATTTGAATGACAAAATCATCTAATCTAAATATTATATAGCAAATTCAAATAAACTTGAGCATGGTGATATACCATCACATAACAGAAATATTATCACCTGCAAGTCAACACCACGATAGCTGAGAAAAATATAATCAGTTTTGGATGTGAGGCACAGAATAAACCATGTTGATACCACAACTGTGCAATCAGCTCGTTAGCACTATCATATAAACTCTGTTCATCATCCGACTCCTCGCTTTTGGCTTTCACCGTCTCATCCATGGCTGTAAGCTTAAATCAACACCTTGTTCCAAATAAATGTCAGCAATTTTACTTCGAGGTTATCAAAATATAAATAACCTTCTTGATCTTTAGATGCAATACTGTGCACTTTCAAGACACATGATATCCTTTAGACTTTGGAAGTCGAAAGTGTACTTTTTAAACTCTTTTTAGCCTCGGGAAGCAATGGAGTCGGTTCGGCTATTTATGACAGCGAAAATCTCTTTTCCATTAATTTATTGTAACGATTGTCGATCCCATCTGTTATTAATAAAAGGTGAAGTCATAATCTTACTAGACATCGTACGATAAACAGGCCATTGTTATTAGTAAGTTCCATTGACTGATTCCACTTCCTGTAACTTGTCAACCTTATGTCTCCAACTACTACGCTATCAACTCTGCAAGAATTTCGTTTTTAATACCCAGCAAATACTCTTTAAATAGTCATGCATCTCTTATCGTTGCGTTCACACCATTTTTGTCATTAGTATTATCAAATAAGAACTAATTCTGTTTGTTTTACTCTTATTTTCAATTTCGACGCCATTTGCATGCACTTGTTTTCAATGACGCATGTCCGGTTTGAAAAACAGCTGACAAGCAGAGAACGCTGTCAAAATAAACACAGGCATCCCAACTTGAGAGGAGTAAAGAAATAAATAAGTAGTCATCGCAATTCACGTTTTCCGTAAAAGTGAATACAGAAGTGTCAAAAAAAGTTCCAAATGAGTTTCGAGTAGCAGAGATTGATGTTAGCAAATTTTAATGCACGGATAAAGCCCTAGCAAAAAATTTCAACGAGAGAAAATACTGGATGCAAGGCAGGCTAATAAAGCCCGAGGCTTTATTTCAAAATATTAAAACTTTTTTAATTCAAGATCTGTTTTATTCAACTGAGGTTATATTTTGACATGGGAAGGTACGTTTTTTTATATTTTACTGAAGTTAAGGGAGGATTAATATATATATATAGTGGAGCTAAGGACCCCTGAGCCCAATGGGAGTGTCCCATGTAGAGGACTCCCTTGAAAAGAGGGTAGAGGGGATAGACAGACCATTTTAAAAATGACCCTAAAAGGTAAGCATAAATCAATTGAGATACTAATTTCACACCTTTAAAAGGTACCACCACATTTCATCAATTATTATTATTTATTCAGTCTGCACTTTTGATATATAAAACGTTTGTTTATCTACAATTACATTATCTGTGTGGCAACTGGAGGTACACACAACCTTTCTTTCTTCTTTCCCTTGATCTTAGTTATATCCATTAGTCCCTGATTAGGTGCATACTGATGTCGGTAAGAGTGGGCAGGAGTTAGTGAAGCTCAAGTGTTTGAGTTTCTAAAAATGTGAAAATTGCAGGCTGCCAATGGAAATTTTCATTCAGATATTATAATGGCAAAATTTTCTCAGGGTAACAAGCCCCCAGACCTCATAGAGACTTCCATTCAGTCAATACTCAGTACTTCATCAGTTATTATAATTTTAAAAAATATACTAAGTTACACTCTGGCTACTGAACCTCTACCATCTCAACAACATCATATGTTTGAAAGATTCCAGCTGAATCAAGTGTAGACGATGAATCATAAAGTTCCTTTGATATTCCAAGTTCCAGTCCACCTAAAGTAGAATGAACAACGCTATATTCTGAATCGTCACTCTGTTCACCCTCATTAGAGTCGACATTATTTAAAGTGACTGGAGATATCTCTTTTACTAACATACTTCTCGTACTGGAACTCAAACAAGGAATGCTGATAACATCATATTCTGGTATTGTTCGTGTTTCTGATTCACCTTCATCTTCACTGGAGACAATCTCTGTGTCAGAGAAAGGTTTTAAAGTGCAAAGCCAGTTCCTTAGTCTTAATGTTTTAACATTGATTACATCATAGTCTAAAACATGACTGTCTGTTTCATCATCTGCATCATACTGGTTACATTTTCTGCAATTCTCTTCTCTACATCTCTCACTTGATGTCTGTGACTCCTCATCATTGGCTTGGTTTTCAGCTGGAGCAAGTAATTGTCCAGTTGGTAAAACAGATGCACCTTGACATAAGCTCTTCCGCCGACAAGCTGAACAACGCCCTTTATATAGTTTCTTTTTACGTGGTGAATTTGCACATCCTGAACTCCATCCATTTCCCATGCACTCTACAGGAAGAGAATATATATATAATTATTGACCGAGCATGAACACTTAAGTCATAATATGAACACAATATTAATAATAAATATAACATGAATTTAAATAATCACAATTAGATTGAATTCCCAGTTGACCAAGCTAGTATGTCAAAATACATTACCACCAGTCATATTTTAGAACTTGGAGCTGTAAAAGCTTGTTCATTATTGGAGAAGACAATGACTAGTGAATCACTAGTTTGGATCACCTTTGTTTCTCATGCAACAGGTTAATGTCAGTTGGAAACATGAAATAATATTACTGACATTTCAGACATAGGTCCTTTGTTTTGCAAGAATAATATCGAAAACATCATTCTAAATTTACCTGGTGAATTTAAGTCCAAGTTGGTACTGCCAGAAAAGCCACTATCAGCATTAGTGTGTGGCGTGGATTTCCTTCTTAAAATTACAGGAGTCAAAGCTGTATAATCCTGCTTAATAAAGTCTGTTATATCTCTGCAATCTTTTCCATCAAGAATTCTTTCTATTTCTTTTACTGACAAGTTAGTTTGAAGAAAAAGGTGCAAAGCTGCCTCAGATAAATATGTTGTTGAGTTGACCAATCTGCAATAAAACATTGTGTTCAATGAATTGACATTAGATTGCTTATTCCAAAGAGGGATTTTCAGAAAAACAAGGACAAGAGAACATAGTGAGAGACTTTGTGCACACAAGTAATGTACATTAAGGTACATGCTCTTGTACTGATGACAGAGGTCAATTCATATGCATCCATGAAATGATATGAAGATGCAACAAAAAATTTCAGAAATATTATATGGGCCCTGTAAAGTGGGGTTTGAATAATCCTTAATCCTGGTTCAAATCCTAAACTGATCTGTATCCCATAACAACCATAATGAGTGATTATCTTTCTAAAATGGCATACATATAATCCATAACATTTCATTTTTGTGGCCTTTCATGGCTTGCATATACATGTACTTCATACCTTTTGAGGAACTGTTCCAAAGAAGCTCTTCTCTTCTCAATAAACTCATAACTGAATCTGTTAGCAAATACCTTTTTACTTGGAAATGGTGGTAAGCACCTAATGATGAAGAATAAACTGTTGTTGATATATAAATAAGCCATATTTTATCAAGCACCAAAGAGCAAAAACTGTGACTTATTAAATCAGCTAAGTCTACAAAAACTTGACACATTGAATTTTTTTATTGTTCAGCAAGCACATTGATTGGAAGATAACTAGAGAAGTGACATGAGATTTAAAAGAAATATGAGCTGGAATAAACATCAGCTAAGATAAGTCTTGTTGCAGCTTACATAGTCACTGAGCTATTCTTTTGAAGAGTTTTTTTCAGCCAAGCAACTTCAGAGAACCTCCTTCTTACAATGGATTGTTGATTCACAAATGCTTTGTTCTTTGTCTATGAGAAAAAATTAAGATGATCAGGGGCAGCGGAACAGCAACAACAGTGGGGGGCACTATAATCCCCCACCCCTCCCCACCCCAAGGAAAATAATAACTAGAGTCCATTCATCTCGCATTTCCTTACAACACAGGAAACCAGCTCCTGCATCCAAGGTGGTTATGTTTTATGTGTATTATGGCACGTAGCATCTAATTGGAAAACTTTGCTAAACGGAAAATCACAAAACAATTTTTTTGTATAAACTCATGCATTAATATATTTTAACCAATATTTTGTGGGGGGGCACGTGACCCCCCCCCCCCCCCCCCGGCCCCCCGGTTCCGCCGCCCCTGTGATTCATGTTTGCTTCATATTTGTGAGTGGAATTTATTATAATCCATTGATTGGTTCCTTTCAGTTGTGTTATTAGCTTTCAACACAATGAAAAACATAAATCAGCACTTTGCCATTAGATCCAAAACATAACCATTAGCCTTTACATCTGCTATAAAGACTATGGCAATGACTGTCTACCCCATAACTTGATGCTCAACAAAATATTAAATTATTTATTGTACTATTAATTAGCACATCTTTATATAATATATTAATTTTACATCATGTCATTTTTGTGATAGTATTAATACTCACTGTAATTCTAATTTCATAGTCAGTATATGACATCCATATTTTTTTCAAATGTGTTCTCGGATTTTGCACTTGTATATTGATTATCTGAGAAAGATGAAATTAATATCAAATTGTCATTCGATGTCCACTTCACTTCATATTCATTGTGTTAACATTATCTAAAGACCTGAATACATGGACATTTTCAACCAGGGTTGGAATGAAGAAGCCTTTTGTTTTCAAATCCAAAAGGAAACAAAAACAACAGACTTCTTTCTTCTAGCCTGTGTGAAAAAATGTCCACTAGTGTAATCTGGCCTTAAGTATACCGGTAGTCATTTACTAGCTTATATATATATTGGTGTTGTGTCAGGACGACAATTTCATTAATAATGAGCCTTTGGCCATTATTTACCTAATTTAGATCCAGGATGTGTGGACAGGGGGTTACTTGACTTTTATTTTGGTGAAAATGGGATTCATACCCAGAGACAAGGAAATGCACAAGACACATTCCATGAAACTAATAAATCATCTAAACAAAGTTGTCAAAAAGTTGAATCGACCCTGAAAATACTAGCAGTCCCCCTTCTAAGTAAAAAAGCAATCCCCAGTGTACCTAAAATCAAACGTTTGGAACATTCAAAACCATCAAATTTAATCAAATTCAGTCATTCAATCAGATTTGATTGCATTTGGAAATCAAATGAAATCGAATTCATAAAAAATGCCAGAAATTTAATTCCAATCAAACTTGAAATACAAGCCGTTTCATTGTTTAGAAAGCAATATATCATTTAGCAATACGTCATTTTGGTCAATATTCCAGAATTTAATCAAATATCTGATTGTGTTTGGAAATCAAAATTAATGTAATCACCAAATTTCACAATTGCCAAATGAAATCGACTCCAATCAATGATTGTGTTTGATTGTATTCAATTTTCAGATCGTTCAACTAGGTACCCCAGGAATATAAAACAGCCCAAACACAAAATCCAAGCAACACGTGTAGAGCATAACCCGACAACGTGACTTGTCTACATTTCCAGACACACACCATATGCCAGTGATTCTGCAGATTGATGAAAGCCAATTTAAATGTGTAGGCCTTCCAAACTGTAATAGCTTTAATGCAACAAAACAAAACGCCCGTTTTTTCTAATTTTCTATTTATAAGCAAGAGCTTCTAGATATAGCTAAAAAAGTGTAATTCTAGAATTAATAAATATAGTACCGTAAAAAACATTGCATCATGCAAAAAATCACACCATTGTTTTCATCGTCTACAAGCAACGTTAAAACATGTGACAAAATTAGTAAAAAAATTCACCCAAAGAATGAAGATGCATGTACTACAGAAAGATAAGAATACTTTCATGTTTATAATGGTTGTAATGATATCTGATTTTATCTAGTTTAGAACTGGTTGCTCAGAGCATTGATCCTGAGATATTATAGTAGAATTCTTGGTTTGAGCGCAACCTTGAGACCCGTAGGACATAGCATTTTGTAGGGTTGAAAGACATATGCCAGTCTTTTGACCAACTCACCAGACGATCCAGATCATCCTGCAATGCACATGAGTCATGTATTGAGGAGATAGGTCGAAAGAGTAGACAATCGTCAGCAAACAACTTAATATTGGAAGTTACACCATTGCCAATATCGTTAACATATAAAAGAAACATGAGAGGTCCTAATACGGTTCCCTGAGGCACTCCAGAGTCTACATGTACAGATTCAGAGTTTTCGCCATCAACAATTACCTTCTGGTAGCGCAAGGTTAACCATGATCTTAACCATTGTAGAAGTTGCATTGGTAGACCATAGAAGGCAAGTTTCATCAACAGTCGTTCGTGTGGTACTGAGTCGAAAGCTTTCTGGAAGTCCAGTATTAAAAGATCTACCTGTGTTTTATCTTTCATAGATCGTACGATGATGTCAATAGCATTGATTAATTGGGATTCACAAGAATGGCCAGAACGAAACCCATGTTGATAATTGACAAGAATATTATTGTTATCAAGATGGCCCATAACTTGGCTGTAAACCACATGTTCCATAATTTTACAAGAGATACTTGTTAAGGAGATAGGACGATAATTTGCTGGAATTGATCGAGAACCTTTTTTGAATACAGGCGCAATATTAGCAGACAACCAGTCAGCAGGTAGAGTTGCACATTGGTATGATTGATTAAATATAAATGCAATAACGGGGGCTAATTCGATTGCTGCTTCTTTGAGAACTCTTGTTGGGATCATATCAGGGCCATTTGCTTTCTTAGCATTCAAGTTGTTAAGTAACTTCTGTACACCCTCTGAGGTTATGATGATGTCATCCATAATAGGTACATTACAGGGAGGCAGACTTGGAAATGAGGCAAGATCTTCTTTTGTAAATACCCCTTGAAACTGCTTGCTTAATACTTCTGCTTTGGACTTTGCATCAGATGCTATTTGGTCATTGAATTTCAATTGGGAAACTCCAGTTTTATCTTTCCTCAATCCTTTAATATAGGACCAGAAGCGTTTAGGTTTCTCGTGTAACGTGGAAGTGTTGATAATTTCTTTAACATAGTTGTCATGAGCTAGTTTGAGTTCTTTTTTAATTGATGCACGCAAGTTCTTAAAATTTCTCCAGTCTTCAGCTCTACCTGATAGTTTGGCTTTTTTGTATCTTCGATGTTTCTTTCTGATCTTACGTTTAAGTTCGTTTGTTAAGTAGGGTAGATTCCACCGACTACTAATTTTCTTTTGAGGAATATAGGCTATGGTAGCTTTTGATACAGCATCCTTCAGGGATTTCCAATTTTCCTCGATTGATTTTTCATGAGGATTAGTAGTAAAGAAGGTATGTTGGTAGTTGTTAAGATCAAAAGCACATAGAGTTTCCTAATTGCTTCTCGTTCTAAACTAATTAAAACGTAAATATCTTTATTCTTATGAATTTTAAGAAACATTATTTTTTTATTCAGCGCTTTTCCAAATACGGAAACCTTGCTAGCTAGAGACAAATTTTTGCCGATTCCGAAACAGGACAGGATGAATCAATTTTATACTTTAAAACCAGAGTTCAAAAATAGTGAATAAACTTTAAAATATACTAAAATAATACTTTAATATCATAGAAAAGTATTTAAGATAACAAAGTACATAGAATTTTAAAAATTTTGAAAAACTGCTCAATTTCCGATGGATAAGCTTTATTTGTTTATTCGCAGCGAGATTTTTCATCACGAAATGCATTCTTCTTTTTAAAACACTTACCTCGTCCTTTTCCATCTAGAAAAACTTGTAAGCAATCCAACAACACATTCGAGGGGATTTTAAGTTAGGCACATGGTAGACAATATTCCATAAACTCTAAGGATCTCAAAGAAATCACTTTTTTGTTTGCCTTGAAACCGGAGAAACTGGCTTGATAGGATCAAAGTACATGCAAAACTCA
The DNA here is from genome assembly GCA_918843875.1 of Diadumene lineata. Classification (NCBI taxonomy): domain Eukaryota; kingdom Metazoa; phylum Cnidaria; class Anthozoa; order Actiniaria; family Diadumenidae; genus Diadumene; species Diadumene lineata. The sequence goes on along the minus strand of OU974069.1, from coordinate 18,206,052 downwards.
CACGAGAGGGGTAAGGAACATATAAAGGAGGGAGGGTAGGGTGGGTAGGGTAGGCTGTCGTTCGTTAAAAAAATTCTTCATGATCCAAAGTAAAAATTGTTTTGTTTCAAAACAGCATTTTTATATAAATTTTCTTGGATATAAAGTTCCATTAGATAACTAAGCAGATAACTAAGCAGTTTCTGCAAATGTTGAGTGCTAGGTTGGGCTTACTGTGGTACATTATGTAAATCTGATGTAAATAAAATGGAGTCGAACCAGGGAGCAAATGGATTACGTTATCAAGTAAGAAAAAATATTTTTTCTTTCATTGACCTTTCACTTCTCGAGAAAAAAACTTTAACATTTTTCTTTTATTTATTTGTTTTAGCAAGTCATCTAATAGTTAAATCAAAATATTATCATAAAGCTAAACTAAAAAAAACGAATTTTAATTTTATAATTTATGCAAGTATTTCTTCAATTTTGCTCCTATTTCGTATCACGACATTGTCCTAATTTAAAAGATCATTTGTATTTTTCAGTGTTTCTAAATTTCATATCTGATATCGATCATGGACAAGCAAAGCGGATACTTCGTGACGATAAAACATAGCTATTCTACAAAGAAAACACAATATTACACAAATGAAGAGAAACATCCCAAGGTAAAGTCGAGCAGTCAAGATTTTGGTTGCAAATCGAGTGAATTTCGTTTTCTCCAACCAGTGGCTTTGAGGTCTTGCAGGAAGTTCTTTTTGATTCCATTCAAAGGACCTGTTCCAAACTGCGATAATGCAGCAAATAATTTCAACTACAATTTGTGGTATTTTCAAATGAATTACACCGTGCTGTTAGCATTGACTGTTCTGATAGCAATGAAATGGTAAGCAATACTGTAATAATGTAAAAGGAGGGCTGTATTAGGTATTACCCCCACACCCGTTCCTCCCCCTCCATGCCCCTCCATCCCCCAGCTCAACCAAGGGATTTCAAGTTTTAGGCCGGCACTGAGTACGTATGAGGAAGCTTGCTCTTGGAGCACAATACCAGTTCACAATGTTCCTTGAAACAGGCCCCTAATCTGTACCAGGAATTTGAATTGCTCAAAAAATATGTTGTGTGTCATATATTGGCTCTTACCTTTTACCTGGATTGCTGTCTTATTTATCTGAACTACTTGGAAAGGACCATGCTTCAGGAGCAAGCTTCCTTAATTGTGTATCAGCCTTCAAATTCAAATTCTTCCACAACGACTGAGTCTAAGTTTAATAAATATGTTCATTTTATCCAACAGGATTGATTTTCATCCATTCAATTTGGAAGTTTACTTCACACTCACTCTGTTGGGATTGCTCTATATACTAAACAGCCTTGGTTTGCATGTAAAAGCCTTAGGTATGATCATACCCAGCAGAGATGGTCCCCATTAAAGGTTTTCAGATCCTGACATCCTGCTCATTTTTGCCGTCAATCCCATTTGAGTTTTGACAAGTTCCCAATCTCACAAAAAATTGATTCAACAGCATTATTTTTTAATTAATTTTTAATCAATTTTTTTGGAATGTATACTGATCCATGGAATGAACTCATATATGACTAATAAAACCATCATAAATCACAGATCCTGATCCTCAAAATCTCTAAATTGCATTCCCCATTGTAATCGACTCAGTATTGGATCATTACACAAATCCTGCCTATGAAATAAGGCCATACCATGTCCCACCAATCCAATCAGGGACCCTCGATCTCGATCTATATAATAAAATATAGGAGTATCCTCACCAGTTGCATGGGACACACCCCATTCTTTTTTATATTGGCTGGCATTAATTGCATCTGGATGAAAATTTCCATATACCAAATAGGTTTATGTTTTAACACTCTTGTAGACATATATCCCTTTAAATTTGTATGATTTATAAATGTGTCACTGCCCATGATTTATGAAAAATCTGGAATTTTTTTTTTTTTTACAGGTCGTAAGGTCAAAATTTCAGAACAGTTTGCTGTTATCATTGCATTGATGGTGCTATATAATGGCTTTTTGCCTGCTGCATTTGATTTTATATACTTTTTTGGTAATAATATTTTTTTATTATTATTGCTTTAATTAAGTATTTTATCTTTTGTTTGCTTGGTCATTAATTATTATTAGAATAATTATTTGTAGATGCATTATTTTGTTCATAGTCAAGTAACAGAGCTAGAAATCACTGAAGGGTGCAATGGCCCATAAATAAATTTTGCATGAAGGTTTTGGATTGAAATATATAAAACACAAAAACAGCAACCAAAAAGTTATAATATTAATTAGGCGCAAAAGGGTGACAGCTGATGCACCCCTTAAATCTGCCCAGCCCCTTGCTCTCATTCATTATAAGTCATTTTTTCTGTTTATATAATTAAGTGGTGTGCATATTCATTCCTTCATTTTGTTCATGATCATGTTTTACTTGTATATCTCCATATTTGCATGATAATTAAAAATATTTGCAGTTTTTGAGCACATGGGTTACTTATTTCTATATAGACCCCATATTGGATTTTGTTTCTGTCTACCCAAGAGGTCTGTCCAGTCGACCTACTCGGCCATGATTTTTTTTGCTTACCAGCATGATCTGGGGAGACTGTGAGAAGCAGGCTTGCGATGCATAGAAATTCAATAGCTATTTTTTTCTCATTTCAGGTGGATATGTCATCGTGGTTGTCATTCATGCATCAATAAACAAAGTCGGCTCATTTTATCATGCAAATTATCCTGTTCATCATATTTAATAGTTGCCATGGTTACACAGTTGTAGAACTGATGGTGCAGCTGACACAACACACCATGAGAAACTTATGAAAGGAAGCATTTTGTGATATGAAATGACTGAAAAAAATTTGAAAGTCATATTTATATGACAAAAATATGCTTCTCTAACGATTCCAATGGATTAAAATTTTTGCTTTATTTTTCATTTTATTCATTAATTTATGGTGAAGATTAATGGGCATTCAAATTATTCAGAGAGTAAAATAAAGATTGTGACTTTTTTAATCTTATGAAGATAATCTTAGTATGTATAGTATGTACAGGATAATGTAAATAGTAAAATCAATAAAGTTATTAAAGTAAAATAAGAAACTCTTGATCTACTGGCATGTACCATGCCCAATCAAATTTTAATATTAAAAAAAAACAGGAAATGAGTATGACATTTTTTAAACCTCCAACAAAATGAATGAGCGAAGGGAAAGCTAGAATGTACAAAGCTGAATGAAAATTCAAATACAAAAAAATATTATAAATAAAAACAACGAAATAAACAAAACCCTTTATTGTTTTTGTTGGGTTTCCTGTGCACTTACGCCAGCGAATCAACAGTAAAATATTCAGCGGTGACCATGCGCCTAAGATCGGATTGACACGAAACCAAATTCAATATGGCGGTCTTTTATAACATTGCTTAACTTCTCTTTCACATGTAAATACCTAGAGTACTTTTGAACTGCACTTGGACGCCTCGCTACAAGTTCTCGTCCGTCATTTGTGAAGATTATTTGATGTAATTCCGTCGAGAAAAATGACTCCATAGGGCCAGACGCCCCGAATACTGATGGAGTAACTTCAAGGTTGTTGTAGAAAGTGTGGTGTGTGTGGCGCAAAGACAAGTCACATTGTTCATATTATTCCCGCCACGTTGTTGGGGCAGGAAAGACTACGAAAAAATCCACGATTTAACGGTTCGTTTGTTGATGGATTATCATGATCCAAGGGAAAATTTACACTCATAGTGATGGAACAAAATACGTTGAAATACCCAAAGGTTGGCGTCGGATATCGGAGAATGGCTCGATTCATTATATAAGGTGAGTAAAAAGTACAAGTAACTAACCACCTTTAGTTCAGATCATTATTAAGATAGTTAAGTATCATCCGAAACGTAATTGCTTACTAAAAGGAAACTTGTGTGACTCAGTCTGAAACTGTGAAACGTCTGAAGCCAGTGAAAGTCCAAAGAGTAGTATACATTTTTGTAATAATCTAATTTTTGAACACGCTTGTCGTACTTCTATAGCTTGTGTCTATTTTAAAATCAAATTCAAATAAATTGAAAGAAGTCGTTATCAGTATAATTTTAGTCATTTTGTTATTGTTATTGTGAGTGGTATTGATATTTAGTGTTCGGAAGTCATGTTTTTGTTCAGGGATTTGATATGTTGAAGCAGTAATGATGTTGATGTAACGATGATTGTGATTGTGGTGGTCGTGGAGAAATTAACTCTTTGGTTTCTTTGACATTCTTACTCCTATTAAGTTATTGGGATACTTATTAAATTTAAAATGTACTATTGTTTCTCTTATTCATAAGAAGTGTTTGTATGTTTTGTTTTATTCTTAAATCAACAACAACAACAACAAATTTTATTTAAATAAACAATATTTACAAATCTCGAACTTTTGCTATCCGCAGCTAGTTCTCAAAACTAATCGAGGCGGTAGCAAAACTTAATTATGATACAGTTACATAACATTACTAACAACACTATATATAATAATTATTAAATTTTCACTTATTATAAGCTATATAAATAAGGTAGCAAATTAATAGCAAAAACGTTTATAACAAAAACAAAAAAAACAGAGGTGTTCATTGAATCGAGTCAATAGAAGATTAATGAAATTCCAATTTTTTGAAGGAGATCAAGATTTGTTCAAGATCTAAATAATTGTCTGATTTTTCAAGGAGCTGAAGAAGATGGTTTCTGATGTTAGTTTTGAATTGAGTTTTTTTCATATTTTTTAGTGCTAATGGGATGCTATTCCAGATTTTAGGACCAGTTGATTTAAAAGAGCTTCTCATTAATTCGGTTCGTACACCTTCTATATAAAAGCATTTATTCGTTGTTGATCTAGTTTTATATTGATGGACGTTTACAGTTGATTTAAAGATATTATTTAGATTTCTGGGGGTAATGTTATTATTCTCTACATTGATCCTGATTAGGTTTAGTTAAAATCAAACTATGATGAATTCGAGGGAAAATAAATTATGATTGATATTATATCATTTTGTTCACTTTCATTGGAATCACTTCTGATTATTGCTGTTCTCAAACATAATAGTAATAAAAATGCCTATTGTCATGCTGATAACACCAATGATGATGATGATGATTATAATGATTATAACTCTTATTTAAGAATCGCAATATTGTCAATTAGTATTACAATCAAGGTAATAGTGGCGACAAAAACAAAAATATTTGATCTATAGATGGATGTAGATGAGCAGTAAGAGCACCAAGATTTCAGTGTCGTGACCCAGTTTATCACATGAATTTGTCCAGATCTTAAGAGTATTGTTATTGTTATCATTCGCTCACAATGCAAGGACTTTGCTTCGGGTTCTCTGCCCCTCAAAAATCAATATTTCATCACAGATATGATGTGAATAGTTTAGATAGTGATAGTAAATGTGACAATTCAACTCACAAATTATTACTAATGTAGATGTAATCTGTAAAAGTTTTATTTATTATGAAATGTCAGTTTATTGTTTATTTTATTTTTTGTTTTATTGTTCATCATTATTGAAAATCCTAACACCCTTTATTTCAGCCCTACTAGCAACTATTTAAAGTCGTACGAGAACATCATAGAATACTTAAAGAAAGATGGAACATGCAAGTGTGGTCTGGACTGTCCTTTTCACATTCATCGTGTTTTCAACTTTGATATCAATGTACTCAATAAAGAACAAAAAGACGATGTAGCCAACAATGATGGTCATTCATCAACTTGTAAGCTATGTGATAGTCAGTGGCTAAAAAATGAAGTGGATCAAATGCTATTGCAACAGAAGCCTTTAAACCAGGCTATAAAACAAACAGCTAGAAAAGCCCAGTTTTCATTTGATGGAACTCATAACAAGAAAGGTAACATACAAACTTGTGTATATGGAAATAGTAAAAGAAAAAACGTTTTATGCTCATTAATTCAGAGAAGAAACATTTTGCTCCAAAACTGTTTGAAAGCTAATTGATATTTTGTATGACAGATTATTCATATTTTTCTGTCTTGTTACTGAAGGTATGTATTAATGTATCTATTAGTGAAACAAGATTGAGGGAATAATTATTATTTTTGATATTTTTGCTTATATTGCACTTATTCCTTTGTCACAGTATTGAATGTAAGTTGATCATATATGTTTATATTGCCTTCTATTTCAAATTATTAATTACTGGTTTTCTTTTACAATTTGTTTTCAGTAACAAATCGTTCACGTTCAAGATTAAATGATGGACCCAAAGCTAAGAGATCAAGGAATATGTCAAGTCCATTGTCAGATGTACCAAGTCCACCTCCTTTACCAAACAGTAGTCCTGTGCAAAATGTCCCCAATAATATTGGAGCATTAAATCAAGGTCCCTTACCAAGCTTTGCAAGTATTGTTAGTAGTTCAAAGTTCTTTAATCCTGGCCCAAACAGAGGGCCTTTACATCCTACTGGATCTCTACCTTTAGAAAGCAATAACAAGTTTGCTTTTCCAAAAATACTCACACCAAGTACTGTTACAGCAAATGTACCTACTACACAAATTGTCATGCCACAGGTCATGTCTAATAAACCAGTAGTGTCTTTACCAAGTACTAGTACAGTATCGACAGTTGCATCACTAAATGCTACAAGTAGTTCGATTGTTACAACTTTGCCGAGCACTGTTACCTTGGTCAATACTGCTGCTGTTTCTTCTATTATGACTAATAATCAATCAGTAGTGGTACCAATAATAAATACCCCTACTCTACCAAGTGTGTTTGCCCCATTAGATGGTGTTGGTGAGACTATTAAGACTAAACCACCTCCAAAGTCAAGGTCACGGCCAAGAGCATTGAGAGCCAAACCAAAAGCAAAGGCTGAGGCAAAACAGGACAACAAAAAGTTGTCAAAAGGAGGTGTAAGTACTGGACCTGTAATGACTGGGTTGATGCCCACCCTCACTGGCACTGCTGCCATGCCTCAGTGGTCACCTATGAGTACCACTGCACATAATATGCAGTTTCAGACACCTAGTAACTCAGTTGCTGTTTCATCCAGTACTAGCAATACTGTTATGACTACCCTTGCTCAAGGAATTGTTCCGATTTCAAGACAAGCAGTAACAAGTCATTCCGTACCTCAATCTGTTTCTTTACCAACATCCATCAATATGTCCTCGAGTTATCACAACCACAGTGCCAGCCAAGCAATGCAGGTTTCATCACCAACTGTGTCTAATTGCCAGGTACCACCAGCTTTAACAAGTCCAACAACTACTATGGCTAATGGTGGGAGAGAGAATGTCTCAAGTTTTTCAAGTGTGACTCCATCAAGTGCGACTATGTCAAGTGCATATTCGGTTGTTGCTACTCCAAGAATGCAAGCACCACCAGGAATGATGTATGTAGCAGCTGCCCCTGGTATTGGTATGTTTCCTGGCTATTCATATGCAACAGCAGCAGCTGCTGCTCAGCAAATACAAATGAGCCAACCTTCCACCAACCAACCACAGAATAAGACCTCATCATCCACAACTTCTGTAAGTATCAGCCAACAGCCAGTAACTCAGGGTGTCTCCTCAGAGAGTGCACCAGGAAAAGTCAATGTCCAGATACCTGGAATGTATGTTCAAAGTGCAGCAGGGAACCAAATGTTTCCAGTCAATGCACAAGGTTATGGTGCTAACCAGTACAAAACACCATATCAATTCCAGAATGCTGTTTATCCTAATGCAATACCAGGAAGTGCTATGACATTTATAGCACCTAATGGTGCCAAGGCTACATATCCAGGAATTCCAGCCATGGCTGGCCAGTTTGCGTACCCCAATCCTTACATGTTTGGTATTTTCATGCCAACCACCACCAATCAGCCATCACAGCCATCAACTACTTCAAGTACATCAACTAGAAGTTCTCCTGCAACACCAACAAGTGTAACAACACCTGTACCAATGATTCAACAGCAGGGTTTACCAAATCCAGCTATTGCAGCTAGGATAGAGTCATTTGTGCCTATTGCCCCAGCAGCAGGTGGTGCTGCAGCAAATGCTGCTCCAAGATTTGCTCAAACCCTAGCACACCTTGCCAGTGCTTATAATACTTATAGTCCTCAAGGTGGTCTGCTACAAGGAGCTAATGCAAATCAACTACACCTAGCATACCAGATGATGCAAATGAATCCTCACGTCAATGTGCAGCAAATTGCCAATCTTGGAGGGCTACCAGCTAATGATAACCTAAAGCATCCAACACCACCAGCTACTAAGGGTGGGCCATCACCAGCAGATTCAAGTAAAGCTTCCTCCAATACACAGTGCAAAACTTCCTCACAGACTCCGCCTGCTAATTCCCCTGGAACTCCTGCATCTCAAGACCATGGAGTAAGATCACCTTTTACCTTTCCACATACATCTACCAGTACATCTTTACCGCCATCTCAGAGTTCTTCAACTGTAGCTGTCACAATACAGAGTCAGCAAAATGCTGTGACCAACACACACCACAATCAAAATACTTTAGACCAACATGGTTTAAGTAATTACAGTGAGACAGTTAAACATCAATATGAATCAGGCAAGTCTGGAAAAGGCATTAGTGTTGTTAGTCAGGCTAAAAAGCCCATTTCAACAAATGGACCGTCAGCAACAGATCAAAGTGACTCAACAAATACTGAGCATTGTAAAATATCTCCATTGGGGAACCAAAAAAACATATCTGAACAGGACTTTATTAATCGGAGTGCTCATTCTGTAAATCAATCTCAGAGCAATCAAAGTGTCAACAATGACAATCAAAGTCCTGTTAGAACTCATAATACTCCATTTGAACAAAATGTTAACACCAATGATAAACCAGGCAATGCAAATAGCCGCACACTGAAAAAAGACATACCAAATCAACTGCACTCAAAGGGAAGTGCTTTAATACATAATCCCAAACAGTTATCAAGAACAGTTCAAAATAGTGACAGTGTCCAATCACCAAGCTATGATGACACTGTCAAAAACTACTATGCGACCAATCCACTTTTAGGAATGAAACGGTCTTGTGAGGCTATTGAAGTGTATCCTGAGCCTAAAGAAAGACTTGAGGATGATAAAGAGGAGTATTACAGTGCTACTGACGACAGCAATGAAGGAGGCACACTACCTGCCAATGCAGATGAACCAACAAGTGATTGTGGTATAGACCTCAGGCATGGTATGGGATGTAGACAGTGATGTATTATGATATATTGGCCATTTGTATGTAGAGTAGATTCATGGTTTTACTCTGTAGATACCATACCATATACCATTTAACTTCTTTTGTATTATGTACAGGAATGCCAAATATATCCAAGTGTAAGTGATGTGAATGAGATGTTAGATTTTGGCTACATGTGTGTGTAGGGTCTGACATTTTGACAAGTTTGGTGGAATAGGAGATTTACATTATGAAGTCATTTTACTACCACTACCAGCAAGCATGCTTGGGGAGATAAACAGAACAATATGCACTAATTACAATACAAAAGAAAGTCAGCAATTAAGCATTCTGGTAGTGGTAGTATTCTAGGTCATTATGCAAATGGTCTATTCACTAATAATGTCAAAGTGTACTTCCTTGCAAACAGTCTCTCTCAAGACTACACATAACCAGATGTTGTTAACATATTTCCTCATACACAATAGTCTTTATTGCAGAACGTTATTTTATAGTTTTTAAAATAATGTTGACCACTGGAGAGCTGATCACTTCTGACAAAATACTGCTTCAGCAAAACCTAAATATAACTTTGTGCACAGTGCCATGTAGATTGTAAATGTTGTCTGTTTTCCAAAGGCAAATGATGCAACAAAGTATATTGCTTATTTCAAAAATGCTGTTTTCAACTGAGATTTAGGTAGACATTCCATGCATATTTTTCGTTGTCTGTGATGTTCTTATTTTTTTCATTGATAACTGTTTTGCCAAAAATAGTAAGGCATGTTTTAGAGTGTATTTTTAGAAATAATACTCTGAAAACCTTGACTTGCACCCACACTTAATAATAATATTACTTTATTTAATACTAAACTTAATTGATCACAAAAAGCCATCAATATTCCACTGCTTTCCATAGAAGTTGTGCACTAACATCAAGATTACATGACTATAATACAGCTAATATTAATTATTGATAATATGAAATAATGCTCTTTTTTTCACTAAATTCTTATCGGTTTTTCAGTGGTCAACATTATTTGTTTCTGCATGGGCTATTTGTATCAGACAGTATTCTGTGGTATATTTTACTAAATAAAAGAGAGAAGTGAGAGAGTTGTGTAAAAAGCAATTGCATGAGACACAGAGAATAGTGTCATTTACATGCTAATAGCTTCCTTGTATTACATATAAATAAATGAAATAAATGATGGAACAAGTTAGTGTGTGTCTTCACTTGGAAGTATATGCAAACTCTGTGGTTGTCAAATGCAAAAACTATTGATCAAAATAAAATAAACAAAGATGCATGCTTTTCCAGACTGTGTATAATATATTTTGAGATCATGTGATTTCTATAGAAACTTTCCACACTTAGAGGATATTCTTGCAGCAATTTTTGTCTCGAACTGAATTGAGCATTGACTTACGTAATAGTAGAGAATGAATCTAGTAAACACAGTTGTTTTGTGAATATTCAAGCAGGTGTGAAAAGTGTCCATTATTTCAATCTATATCCATAGTGGAATAATGCCTATTTTTAACTGAAGTAGTGAAGGGCTATTAATAGACCAAAAAAAAAAAAAAAAAATCAGCATTAAGAGTTAAACTTATACTTTTATTTTGAAAAGTATTTCAGTTAAGATGTTGGAAATGATTTCAATTCAAAGTTATATTTATTGTCAGTAAATCTCTTTATAAACTTTGGGTTTTTTTTTTAAAAGTATCGATTTTCAAAATCCACAAACTTTCATCATGCTTTAATTTACTGCATTGGGTATAACCACTCTAATTTGCATGTACTTTCCCTCCAATGTGGTTTTCCATTTATTGACAATCTGGTTGTGGATGGTGTGTTTATTCAGGTGAAGACAGCAATGTAGAGGAACCAATCAGAATAGCTGAACAAAATACTACAGGACTACACAATGGGGGATGTAATCCAACTCACAGTGGTAAATAAAAATCCCAATTATCCATCTCTCTTTGATAGAGTGGTTCTCACTACTGAAAAGGATATTACTTGAAACAGTAGAAGCCAAGGTGACCACTGATGCTAGATGGTCATTTTATAAGAAAATGAATTAACTTACCCAGTATCATGAAGACTGAAAACCACTCTATCACCATGTTATTGCTTATTATCGATATTTATCACTGAAAAAGAAGACGGTTACATTGATTCAGTTTAGAAATGCAAAGTATTACCCTCGAAATGAATAACATGAAAGATCTTGAAAACATGTTATAATGACATCATCACCACAGTTGCTGAATTCCTCATATCTGTTCAGTGAAATGCAAGGTTAACCACAACTTGTGTGTTTTCAAATTCTGAATTTTTCTGTACAGATCTGTAATCATGGGTTGCCAATCAATATGTCACTTATAAGCCTAATGAAACTTAAGCACAGTTCTGCACAATTTTTACCAATTGCCAAAGTATTCCACATTGCTGTTTATGGACATATCTAATTCTATCACCATCTCTCTAATTCACAGAACACGATAATCCAGAATTGGATGTTGATAATTATGTACCAAACTTTTTTGCCGATTCTATGCCTGTCCCCCAACCAAAAAGACATTTCAATATTGGTGATATTGTATGGGCGCAGGCTAGAGGCCTACCATCATGGCCAGGACAAATTGTTGATGAAAACAGAGTTGGTAAAGGACAACCAGATGACGGCAAGGTAAAGCTCATTAATTATTTATCTTTAAATGTTTCATTTGACACACTTTTTTATGACCTTATTACGTTAATCCTGTATATCTAAATCTCTGCAGGTTTTTCTTGTAAAAGAGTTAATTTTAATAGTCCTTTCAAAATCGGTCAAAAAGAGATCTTTGAAATAATTGATCTATTTTGTTTTGCTTTATAAACTTCCTTTTCTACAGAATAAAGTGTCCAAGCTTGCAATTAAGTTGATGTGGATTGTCACAGTCTGGCATAAACATTTTGCCCTGTTTTTTTATTTATTTTTTTATTTATTTATTTTTTATTTATTTATTTATTTATTTATTTATTTATTTATTTATTTATTTATTTATTTATTTATTTATTTATTTTTTATATATTTATTTAATTATTTATTTATTTATTTATTTATTTATTTATTTATTTTGGTATTATGATTAAGACAAAACGTTGAGGTCACTACATGTGTTTTACATGAATGTCCTTTTTTTCAGAAATGGGTGATGTGGTTTGGAGACCATACATTTAGTCAAGTTGAAGAAGACAGGTTGAAGACCCTCAACGAAGGACTTAGAGCACTGGATGATAAATCAAGGAAAAAGAGATACAGGTATAACAGGGTATATTTACATTTTTTGATATCCTGGTTAGGGTATTAATTAGTCGGGCTACCCCGCAGGGGGTCCGACTTTATTTTTAACTTTTTGCCTATCTCTGTATTATTTTGCGTTCTGGAATGGCACAGGAAGCCCAAAGTCACGCGGTCTTCCTCAGTTTCTTTCAGTAGCCCGACTTCACGCCACTTAGGGTGTCTAGTTCAATTTATTTTCAGTGTTATGTGCTCACAAATTGCCCTTGTTTACTGTAGCGTCACCTTCACATCAAAACTTCTTTGGACTTCAAAGATTACCAAAATAGTTAGATTTACATATATCTTTTGGTGAAACATTTCAGAATGAGATGACAATCAAGTTCTTTTTTAGGGACAATTTGTTTTGATGATATGAATGCAAACTGTCTATTGAATTGTTATTAGTTTGTGCTATTACTATAATCATGCCATTAGTCAGATACAATAATTCTCAAAGCCTCTATGCTAAAATGATCAGTAATAGTTTGATGGTTTGTGTTTATGTTCTAATACGTTCACAGGGCAAAGAAAGCAAGGATAAGCTTAGAGCAAGCAATTGCAGAGGCTCTAAAAGAATTACAGATGGTAAGATGTGTATATTTAAGTTACTAAGATAAGAAGGTTTTGTGATTGTCAACTACATTCAACATTATAACATTAAATACATCTGAGTGAACCAAGATATTAATCAGTATATTCATGTATTACCTGAGCTGGAAATCAAATTTGGGATAGAACAGTGAATGTTCAGTTGTTTTTTTTGCTACTATATCATACTAAACTATATTTTTTATTAACACTTAATTTTTTGAATACTAATAATTTTCCATTACTCTTTAGAGAGAACAAGTTAAGGAAAGACAAGGTAAATGTTGTTACTATAGCAACATCATCTATTTGTGAGAAAAGGGTGGCTATTCTGTTGCTGGATTAGGTGGAACAATGTTAAACATTATTATGAATGGAAAAGGCTAAAAGAATAATAACCTTTAAAAATCCATGTAATGACCTAGACATAGCTCCTGGCCATCTCTTTAGGGCAACCTGTATATTGCAGAGACAGATTGGGAGGTATCTTCTGGTGCATTGCACACCCCCCTTACCTCCTAGGTATGACCTAAATTCATCTTACAAAAAAGGAATTTTTAAATGTCAAAAATATTATGTAGGTAATTGATTTAATATGTGCTATACAAATGAATTTATATTATTATTATTATTGTTTTACTGAACAACCCCTACCCCTCCCCAAAAATATTTGTTGGTCCTCCACTGCATTGATAGTTGATAATGATACCATTAACAAAGATATTTATTTTCTCAGAAATGGCACCTAAACCAAAGAAGAAGAGACTAAGATAAGACCATAGCAGAGAAATTTACAGTCATCTCTCATCATTTGTACATAATTTATATGCGACTGTCTCAGATTCAAGAAATATTCTTTGAAAAAATTAGCTAAACGCTACTAGTGTAGTAATAAATGCAATTTGCCAGAACGTTTGACAAGTGATTATAATACTAAGTAGAATCATGATATTTCACTCTGATATAAACATTAAGTGTGATGGTTTTTACCCCCGTATTGGTGTAATCCTCCCTTAATCCCCCTTATTCTGTATGGTATGTGCCACCAACAGTTTTATGTTCACTATTACATCACACTGGAACTTGGTAGTGATATTTTTATATTAATAAAAGGAGTAGACCCAGGGGCAGAACCATGATTTAAAGTTTCATCTAAACCAGGATGCGTCATGCTATTTACTAATATCAAACTGTCATCACTTTTTCATCACATTAAAATTCAACAAGTTGAAAACCATTGAATAATACGTTTGGAATTTTGAACATACAGGTTTACTTTCAATCTTCCAAAACGTAATTGTTTTTATTATTTATTTGCTTATTTTTAGATGTTACTATGTATATAAACAATAACATGTACTGTCTTGCTCCCAATGCATCCTAGATGATGAAAGGGTTCTTGTAAGGGATTTCGTGGCACATATCCTTCTCAGGTCTTGGATTTGTCCTCTTTTGACCTTGCAGTCATACTCTAAGTCCTAACATCTCTTCCAACAATAGTATGTGATATGTGATGACACAGACATGTCTGTGAGGGAGGCATTTTGTCTGTTGTGTGATGTTTGCCTCTATCCCTTCATGCATATGAGTCATTTGATGACAAACTTAACTCAAAATGCTGTATTTCACTCATTCTAATTACTGGAAGTGACTGCAGATGAACTTGCACTTAGCCTGTGCTACATCCATATTCTTTGAATACATATATTCATATATATTTGGTATATTCAAAGAATATTCCAGATGTAACACAGGCTACTTGCACCACTCATATTACTTAAAAATAAAGCCCAAGAATTAAAACGCCGTATCAAGATAGTAAGTGTTAAATGTCACCTTCTGACATTTAAACACAAGCAAAATGACAAGTTCATGCTATGTCATTAAGTTTCTCAAGATTTGTTCGGTGGGTGGTGGAGTTTCCCACCCAATTAATTTCTTGATTCACTAGAAATGGTACTTCTGTTTACTTGCATATCTCCTCTTTTTATTTTGAAAACATTTAACAAAGTTCTGCATTATAGAATTGAGATGATGAGATGTTACCTCTGTGTATGTGAGCCAATTGTATAACAAATGCAGTGTATAATACTTATGCAAGGACTAGTTTTGGAGCTTTTGGATTCTCTTTCTGACAACAATACCAATAAACAAATGAATAAATATTATATATTTGTAAAATCATTTTTAAAAGGCTATTGGGCATCTAGAATATTGTAGATATTTATTCTTTTTGATGTGTTTATCAATAATATTACACATATAAATGGCAGACTATATTGATTAATAGTTGACTAGATATTGTCTTATAATGAATGGTACATAAGTTTAATAAACTTTTTATTGCTTTTGGAAATGTTTAGTTGATGTGTTCAGCATAATTTGAAAATAGAGTTACTCAGTTTTTATTTACTGACAATTCTCTATTTAACTATTCAATTTTGATTTTTTTTCAAATTGATTTTTTTTTCTAATCAGCCCCACTTTATTTACTATACAATGTTCTTCCAAAAGCTGATGTTCGTTCGTTTGCTTTCAATTATGAAAAATGTTTTACACATAACCCCCCCCCCCCCCCTTAAAATATATATATATTTGTTTTACGTCTTTTACATGAGCCCACCAATAGTTATTGGGTCCGCGTTGAAGTTGGGTAGCGGTATAATCGTTTCTATATTCCGGCGTCTTCATCTGGTATGGTACATGACAAGTTTGAAGAGGAGCAGCTGTCTGGCATAAGTCGAGCACAGGACTGATCCATATTAGGGTTGCACTAGAAAGATTTTGAGCAACCTCTGCCAATAACTAACACTAATATGAAAATGGTATGAAATGAATAATTATTTTGGGTGTGCTTGTTGTGCTTGGTTATTGGTACATCTTTCCGAACGTTTAAAATATTAGCAAGAGAATCTCATATTCTCTTGCCTTCTTTACTCTTGTGTCTCTAGAATTGCAATGCAAAAAAAATGACGTATTTGTCAATGAAAACATTCAAGAGTTGACCTTGAAAACTTTCAACTGGATTTGTTTGCCAAACTATATACTAAGTAAATATGTCGCAAAGAAATATGCAAATTTGAGTTCTGAATTCAGTTTGAACAAAACCATCTTTACCAGCAACGGCAAGTGTTCGTACTTCGGTACAAACATTTTGATGAATTCGAAAGACCTGCATTTGAACTGTTCTTTAGACCAAACAAGTTCAGATATTTTGTAAGAGTTTCCGGGCTTAGGGACTGAACACCTAAACTGTTTGCCTTACTAGAATGCGCAGGAATGCATTCAATGCCGCAAAATTGGTGAGCAAAAAATTCATCAATCATATAAATAAATGTGCCGGGCACGTTATAATCAACTTCAATGTCATTCATTAAGTGCTCATCAATGTTTCTATCTCGCTAACGCTTTTTTCGTTAAATTGGAACTGTGTGCGTCCTTAAAATCCTTAAAAGATTTGCTCTTTTTTGATGTACTTGAACTAACGTGCGACTAAATCTTTATATATATATATATTTCCACAGATGCAGGAACTTCAGTCTGTTAGCGATAATAATGGGCGTATAAAGGGTTTACTACTGTTCCTAACAGTTGTAACCATGACAATCCTGGCCTACAACTTCTCTCTTAGTTGGAAAGACGTCCAGGTTACAGGTAAAAAACATACCGGGGGTAAACGACCGAGGATGCTCGTCGTATCTTGTAGAGGTAAAAATAAAAAATAAAAATAAAAAAGCGATTTGGTCTCTTTTAGGGTTTAAAATATGAGATTTGCCAAATCCTCGCTTTTCGGTAAGGCTTTTAGGAGTTGAAAAGGAAACAAACCTTCAACCGAACGGTAGCTTTTGATGTTTAGAAATCCAGTCACTAAAAAATATATGAGATAAAACTTATTTTTGGAGTATTTAATAGTATTCTATATCTCCATTCTCTTTACCTTTCCATATAGCTGGTGGTGAATGTGTAATCATACACTTCTGTATTCACTTTTCAGCTGAGTTCAAGAACATCAACCATCAAACCTTCATCCAAAATTTTCCCCGCAGCTCGAAAACTCTTAAAGGTGAAAAACGGCACGAAGAACAGGATACCAACAAAGATAACAACAAACACGCTCAACAAAAGAAAATATCAAAAACAGGCGTCAAGAAAACCAGTACACGTGAAAATCGTGAGAAAATATTAAAGAAAAGCGACCTGGTTGGTAGCCTAGATATGCGAAAAAAACCAAACCGTTCTAACAAAGAAACTATCAAGAACGGATTGATTAAGAGTAAGAACGACAATATATGGCGAAACACTAGCCATCGTTATAAGAAAATAAATGCGAATCAACTAATCACGAATGAAATAGAAAAGTGGAGAAAAACCAGTCGTAAATCAAAGGGTAACATAGGTGATAAAACGGTGAGCGACAACAAGATCAAACGACAACAAAATAAACAGAAAAGAAAGAAATCACAAAAGACGGAAAAAAAGAAAGAGTCCAAGTTTAGCCCCAGCAGCTTGTGCGGAACAGGTTGGCAAGAGAGATACGCGCGACTTCATAAAAACATCCTTGACTTCAATCAAGAAGAGAAATACTTAGCATACACATGTCCAGGGACTCAACAAGGATGCTGCGGCTATGGTAATCGTCTACGTGCTGTTGTATCGTTATTTTACCTAGCAGTTCTTACAGACCGAGCCTTTTTGATAGACTGGCTTGTACCAGAGCCTATAGAAAATCACCTACTACCTAATCAGATTCAGTGGAATTACTCCATCCCTTTAGACGTGTGTAAAACAGAACTGGAGATACGCAACCATTATTGGGGGACAGCCAGTGCCGAGAAGAAAAAAGCTGAAGGATGGATCATTCAAGATAGTCATCATTTTAGAAACTGGTTTACAAGCACCAATCTTAGCGTTTACTTTGATCAGCCAGTAGAGAAGATAACCACTATTTGGTATTTCGCTGAAGGAGGAATCGACAAAAATCCATATCTAATGGGTCGCGCTAAGGAGCTTGGCATTACACCATTGCTGACTCCAGGGCCAAAATACTCTCTCATAAAATGTGCTTTTGATGTATTGTTCCAACGATCCCAAGCGGTCGAGCAGCAACTGAAAGCATGGAGGGACAAGCTTCGTCAAACTGAAGGTCCAAAGATAGGTCTACACATCAGAACTGGTGACAAACAGTTCAACTTCTTCGCGCAAGAGGATGATCGTTCTTTAAACTTGAAGAACATATCCAAACTTGACGAGTTTTTCCAGTGTGCGAGACACATAGAAAAGACAGTATTCAGCTCAACTGAGAATGGCGGTGTACGATGGTTCTTGGCTAGTGATCATGAAGCAGTGAAAACCTACGCAAAGAACACTTACCCTGAAAAAGTAATAACAACAAACTTAACAATTCAACATTTAGATATTCTCTATAATACAACAGTGTTCAACGATACTTTAGAATGTAACTTTACAACTGGCATAAATGGTTCTGCTTGGTGTTACAAAATAGAACCGTTCAACAGGACAGCGTATTGCGCACAACTAGCCAACCTCGAAAACACAAACTACACCGACACTAACAACACGAACAGCACACGGTCTTTTAGTGAAGGGATTATTGCAATGTTAGTAGATCACTTGATTTTAAGTGAATGCGACTTTCTCATTCTTTGCGACAGCAGTTTTAGTTCAACAGCGGTTGGTTTAGGGATAAAAGGCCCGGACAGGTTTGTTATGGGCGACAGGAATTGTGTGGATTACAGCACAGCACAGAAACACAAAACGATGAGATTCTTTAAGAGAAAACGGTCTGTTGCTGTGTCTGATTATGATACAGTCACGTGATGGAAGAAATGATCACCTTGTGACGACAAAGTGCGCGATGGTGGTAATGATGACAATGTTCACATATAATAATAATGATAAACGATTAATAAATAACAATATAACATAAATATCAGTTATTTATTTTTATTTATTTATTTTCTAATAAAAACAAACCAAAGACGAAGGTACTAAATGATTGCAAAGAAAATGAACAAATGAAATCCTAAACAAACAAACATTTGAATATAAAAACCTTTGAACTGGGATGATGCATGTTAAAAACTAGACGATCTAAGATCGCTTACATGGGCTTCCCAAATATTTGCATGTGTAGATTACCGTTAAAAACTGATGGCGTCAAATGAAAAATAATGAAAGACTAAAATCTGTCGAAAGACTAAACTGATTGTGGTGTTTTATCGGAATATCAAAGTTATCACACATTGTTCGATATAAACAGCTACAAAATGGAGCAAGCAATCACGAAGGAGTCTTTGAATGCGACTTTTGTATCTTATTTCTACTAATTTTTACAAAAGATGAGAAAAAAACATGCACAAAGATAAATTATTAAATGCTCTAAATTTTTCTTTCCTTAGTAGCAAAACCGCAAGATTTGCAGCCCCAGTAAATTTTGCATTATTTTCAATACTTTTTATAACTTCCACCCCCCAAATTGTTTTGAAGTCATTCACATTTTTCATTCGATTTCCATCTAAATGTGCAATTTATTCTTATAAACAATACATTGTTTAAAAGAAACTATTTTATATGATTCTTCATCTTTTATAATCCCAATAATAATTCAGTACTACAAGTCAAATAGAAAGTATTTTAATGAAATTTTCAAACAATAACAAACACCACTATAAAACAGTACATACAACTATTTCATGCCAATTATATTGTTTTCTATTGGTTCCACATGGAAAGCAAAGCTAACAAAGGTTATAAAAACCTTACTACATCGTGTTCAAAAGCAATAAATACTATTAAAGGAAATACAACCCCAAAAAAACTTACTGCAAGGAATATTTTAAAGTATTGACTTAAGAAAATCATTTGTAATTGACTCCTTCGCGATGACAAACTATCCAACATGGCGGCTTTCTTGTCTATCACGATCGAGCGATCTTCTTGGTAAGTTGCTGGCTTTTTCTTGACTTCAGGTACATCTGATTTCTTCATTTCAGCATATATGGAGTCAGTTGTTATGTCAGTTGTTTTAGTTTTGTCAATTGTGTTGTAGTTATCATTTACAATTATTTCAAATCACTCTAGCTCTCGAGTGAGCACGATGTCCAAGTAAAAGAAAAGAGTTCGGCGGATTTGTTTAGAGTGTGACCGTAACCGTTGGCAACCGTTCCCAGTCCTCGCGCAAATTTCCTATTTGAAGCGTAAAATTCAAAACACGGGTAATCCTAGACATGGTCTTCCACAGGAAGCCCATGTAATAAATGAAATGATTGTAAGTTACCTTGATCATCATAGACAAAGTGAGAATAAACAAATAAAAAAACTACCATGATCAATATATTTGACCAACAGTTACTAAATAGCTATTTTTTCATGGTTTTCCTGCGTTTGCTCTAATAGTTAACAACATAATATGCAATATTTTTCCTCTAAAGATACTTATGATATACACCATTTATAGCTCTTTTAATGCAAAAGCCTTGATGGTATTTGTGTTTTTGTAACTCATGAAGTAAGGCTGTATTACACCATCACTGCAATGCACTATTCATTATCTGCTTCTATTTTCATTGTGAGGCATATTGTACGACGTACAAATAATGACAGGGGAATGAAAAAACATGATTCATTATGGAACAACATAAGATCTGTTTGGGCATCGTCTCACTGGTTGACTAAGCCACATCCGTCCAACAATTTAAATCATTTTGTCTGCTTATCTTTTAAGCACGTATGGGTTGGTATGGGTGTGATCCACCATCTCCTTGCTTTGGTTACATTACAGGAGGAGGGCCACGTGAAGGGATCACATCCAACAAGGGGAGGTACCTGTCCAGGAAAAAACAATCATCGTAAGAGTTCTGTACAACTGCAGGAGAGTGAGTTCAGGAGGACTGCATAACGTATTATAAAGTGGGGTTCAATTATAATAGGCATATTTTGTACAAATGTGGTTCATCTCTATTTGTATTTTTTGTGCTTTCATCTCTGCATATTTTTGCTTCTACTCTGACTTCTCAGTGATTCAAAATGAATCCTTAGTATCTAAAGCCTGGTTTTCCACATAATGGAGACTGGTCAAGAACGATCACAACATTCCGAATGTACAATCGAAAAGAGTGTTTCCATATAATTCCATAGGAGTAAAGTGTACTTTGCAGGTGTTTGCAAACCACTCTAATGTTAAGATTAATAATATTTGACGATTAAAAGTACCTTGGATTGGCCAACTCTACTCTCCCTCTTAATATAGATGGACCAAGAAACTGTTGTAGAAATAGAAGACACTCAGTAGCTGCTCCTGATGTCAAGCTGTTTTCACAGGTCTAGAAATGTCAACAAATATATATCAGTTTATTTGCATTTATGTTCAAATGCCTGTTGTTCATGTGGAAGTGAATACCATTACTTGACACCTGGGTGAAAATGATACGATTTTATATGTACTGGTAGTATTATAAAATGAGAATGAGTGTTTTATTGGCAGATATAGATACAAGGCAAAGCTAGTAACGTATATAAGTGCCGATAACACAACAATTCGAATTTTATCAAATTTAATGTAAATTTATGTTTTTCCATAAAAAAACTCAATAATCTTCAAAATTTATCGGGAGAAAACAGAGTTTTAAGTTCTACAAATTAGGATAATTCTATATATAGTTATAGAACTCATCACAGGTAATGTACAGGTACACATCACGAGTTCATGAGTTTTAGAAATTCTGGATGAGTGTGTACTTTCTTGCTAATGAAAGTGGATCGTTTGAGTATTTGGCGATGGTAACATTAAAGATAATTTAGGATAACTTGGATGTAGTGTGGTGTATGAAATACTGTTTTAACTGAGTTACGTGGTGCAATGTAAGAGAGATCTACAGGTAGAAATTTGCAATGCAGCTACATTAAAGTACAATAGACTAAGTAGATCAAATTACCCAGTAGAAGAATGTCTGGAATACTTACGACACTATAGAATATAGCATCCAAAAATAGCTCTAAATACTGTTTGAACATTCGTTTGCCCAATCTCTTAGCAAGAACAGGTAACTACAAGGGAATACAAGATTACATAAATGAAAGAACACTAGCCATAAAAAGACAGCGGTGGCCATCCAGTGTTATATTAGTTTGCAGTTATTTATGTAAGCTCAGCCGCCAACATACATGTGACACATGTAGATCATTAGAGTAAAACCAATAACCCACTGTATACAAATAGTACTGTTATGAGGTAAAAAAAGAAAATAATAGAGTTTGGATAAACTTGTGCTTTTCAGGATTATTAATAAGCAATAATATTGGATGAGGTTGAGCATGAATCATAATAATTATATATAATAAAGCTGTTTGTTATCTGCTGAAGCCAAAAGCTGAGATACAAAGCACGGCTGAGGTCTTGATAATTTACATGTGAATTATATAATGTGAAAACTGAATAGTGAGTAAAATGTATAATAATATGATCATTAATTAATCATTCAGTTATATCATTTGCACTGTATGTACTACAAAAGTAACTAAGTAGTAATGAAGAAGTTAATCATCCCAGGGAGAATTAATAGTCCTGGGTAGAAAAGACAGTTTGTGTGGTCTCACATTTCGGCTACCTGCACAGAAGACATCTAATAGACAGTATTCTGTATTAATTTATATCATTCAGTACAGTTTAGTAAGTAGATCCGGTAGGTAAGCGGGTTGGTGAGTTTTGCATTGAATTAAAAACTGGGAAAGTGAGAAATGGGGAATAGCTAGGATCTAAGTAAAACAAAAAGGAAGTAGAGATTGGAAAGCAAATTAAAAAGAGCAAAGAAAACAATCTGTAGCCTACCTGTTTACATATTGTTTCCAGTAAGTAAGGATGGTGTGTATAGTGTTTATGTGAAGCTGCCTTAGCAATTAAAGGAAGAACACTGGCTACCTCTTGGTGGTTTTTGGTATCTTCTGAAAGTTCTACTGCGAGGCAAATGCACCTTAAAATTAAACAAACACAAAATGGTACAGTTGATTATTATTTAAAAAAAACCGTATTACTATTATTAAGATACCCATTCAGGCATACACAATTGGCAAAGCTGCAACTTTGAATGACTTATTACTAACAAACCATTGCTACTTCTATTAACTGTAATAAATCAGATACTTACCCGTCTGTGATTTCCCAGGGTTCTGGAGCACGTTTGAACAAATGATCCATACAACCTCCACCCCTTCCCATTTTGGGGGCTAAAGATCCACATGAGTACATCTACATAGAAACAGCATTGCAGCATCTTTAGTTTTCAGTGTTATAATAAACTCACTCAATTTACAGCTTAGTTTTAAAGTGTTTGTCTGAAGTTGATTTATTTGCAGCTGCAATTGTTGCATTTGCTAATTTACATTTTAAGGCTTAGTTTTAAAGTGTTTGTCTGAAGTTGATTTATTTGCAGCTGCAATTGTTGCATTTGGTAATTTAAATTTTAAGGTTTAGTTTTTAAGTGTTTGCTGTAAATAATTAATTGTTGCATTTCCTATTAATTCAATGCTTGTTTTCATTGCTTATTGTGGCCGTGTAGTATTGTATCTTAGCAGAGAACAATTGCCCTTTAGTGTGCCTCGATCAACAGAGAATGGATTAAATAAACTATAAATAAATGTAAGTTATTGTTTCTGCATAATCTATATTTACTTTCAATTAATCATTTCAGATGTAGTTATTTTAGAAGAGAAGTAACTACTCTTTTCTATCTTACACTTCTTCCTTATTACTGTCAGTATTAGGTTGAATGTGCAATACATCACCTGTCTATTTGTATGTAGTTCCATATCATTATCTCTGCGCTGTTTGACAACACCAAATGTAGCAGGTCCTTTCTCAATACCAGCATATCTAATACAGTATAAACCAAAATGGCATGACATGGTTAAATACACTATTCACAGCATGATGCAGACAAATGTGTAGGAGAAAACTAACTTAACAATGAAAGTGACAGAAAGGATCTTTGAAGTGTTTAAGAAAGGATGAAAAGACAAGTGAGAAGTAATAAGAGAAAAATGCACATTTAATTTAAAGACCCTCTCACTGGTAGAGCCGACTTACCTCTGAGCAGTCTCTTGCTGTTTTTCTACTTCTTGTAAACCTGCTTTAAGTTTTTCAAAAACTATTGATGTCTCAGACTTTCCTAAAAAATATATTCAGAAACACCCAAATGGTCATAATACTTCAGAGTCCTTAAACTTTTTATTTTTCAACAAACACAGTCTTGTTTATACAATAGCATGGAAAGTGCTTTGTAGTACAAGTTTCTTACTTGTTTGTCCCAGTCCGGTATTAAAAACAACTGTCAACTGTATCTAATCAAATCCTGTAAAAAAAAACTTTTCAAGAAAACATAATCTAAATTAACCTTACCATATGCCTTGACTACATTAGCTAATGAGATAGCAGCTCCTTGTCGTACAGATGGGATGTTGTCCTCAAGATTGGTAAAGAACAAAGGATAGAGTTCTTCCAATTTAGGCCTGATGATCACATTAAGAAATATTAGTATGTGTATGACATCATTGCAAACCACCGAATACGTACCTACACTCCTCTGGGAAACATAGAATAAAGTTTCCACAAGCAACACAGGCAGCTGTGAAGATAAAACAAAACATTCATTTCACACACTAAAAATTGAAACTTTCTTTATTCTATTTTTTCTTATTGATGATTACCAGTATGTGATAGACAAAGACTGAATTAAATATTAGTAAGATACTAGATTAGAAGGACTAACGTCTGAAACGTCAGTCTTGCCTTCTCATTCTATGGTGTATAACTTATCTAGAGATAGATTTTACAACTGTTGGTATGTGATAAAGTCATTTTTGGTTGGGTGGGAAATGGTATTGCTACCATATCACTATATATGATACAACAGATACCGTAAGTTCTTTGTTTTCTTAGAAGTTATGGTTATAATAAAATATAGCACTGTTTCTCACTTATTTGGAAACAACTCTAATTTTCACTCTTACCATCTCTGACTGGCCAGCTGTTATCTTTAAAACACACAATTAAAGCATCCAGGAGTGTTGTTACATATGGACGGTTACAGTCTGGGTCAACCTGATTTTAAATATTAAAATTATCCATTACTTGGCTGAGCTTATTAACAGTGAGATAAAGAAAGATGTGACATACAGACCTTTTTCCCTAGCTCTGCAATGCAAGCACAAGCAGCCTCCCTAACAGCATGGTTATCAGCCTTGGTTTGGCTCACATAGAACTCAACCTGAAAACAAACATTTCCACTCTTGACAATTTGAAAACTTGACAAAATGAAGGGATGAAAGAATGGAGGGATGGTTGTATGAATGGTTGAACAAATGATTGGATAGTAAATAAATGGATGAATGAATGAAGGAAGGAATGCATGGATAAATGAATGAATGGATGTATGATGTGTCAAGAAGAGTATGGTTACTTACTGTTTCCTTGATGTATTTTTGAACAAGCTCTTTGCCTTCCATTCCCATAACCATTTTCCAACTTTTCTGAGAGTATATTCTAACTCCTTCAGCAACGTAGTACCTGTTAAAATGAATACAACAATTATACACTCCAGTCAAATGTGGCTAAACCTTAGAACAACTCAAGGTTATGAACAAACAAACATATCATTTGTAGTTAATTATGGTTTTATGCATTTTACCTATTCAGACACATGGCTGGTAGAAGTCTAGGATAGAATCTCTCTCTTGTTTCAAGTGGGAGAGTTTGAAGAAATTGTCTAGTAGCCACTGAAGCTGCAAGACGAACCTATAAAATGAGAAAATTGCTTGAGTTGGAGCTAGCTACAGGTATTTTAGTTGTTTTCTTTTAAGATCTATTAAGGAATAGAAAACCAGGAACATATTTTAAGAGGACAAGAGAAGCGTTAAGGAGAAGCAAGACTGTGAAGCAGAGTGTGTATCCACACTTGAGTCCTCTTAAAATTACCACTCACATTATTACTCACAAAATTATCACTCCACAGAGCACTGCTGCCGAGTTTTCTATCCCAGATTTTCTGGATTATTCTTGACAAGAAACATGTGCACTCTTGTACTGCGCTCTCATAGAGTACACATCTCAGCCAACCAGACCGCAAATTGAAATACTATCTAAAATATTTCATAACATCTTTTCAAAGCTATATATCTCTACCTGGCTCCAATTGTCTGAAAGACCTTTCTTTAGATAATCAGCAAATTGGTCTCCATGTTGTACAATGGCATTCTTATCTAGAGAGATACTACTAGACAATGGCTGTAACTCCTCACCTACAATTTAACGGTATTTTTATCTTGTGACAACAAGAAAACAATCAAGATGAAATAATATTTGTAGCACACACAAAAAAAACTGCTAGTAACTAATAAATAATTGCTATTAGAACATGACATCAGATGCAAAACAAAATTATAAAATACACTGTATTCAAAATAATATTTCAGTAAAAACTAACCTTCAGGCCGACCCAAACTGACAAGAGATCCACATAGTTGATACCCAGTCTCTCTTACAAATCTGTTAGTGTGGTCTAAAGCTTGGAATATTAAATCAAGAAGATCTTGTGTGACATAATCATTGAATGCTTCTCCACAGCCTTGTATGACAGATTGAAGACACCTATTGAATAATAACAAGAAAACAAAATCAAATGCCCTTGGCGAAATCAAACCCACATCTTATTCTGGCCACTATAATAATTATTATAAGGAACAACCACACTGGTAATGTAACCAGAACATGAAGTATATAGGTCAACCATGAGAATCCCAATCAATCACTTAATTAGGTTTTGTTCAATAACACTATACAACTGTTAATTTAAACACAACACTTGCAATATCATGCTGAATTTAATATGGAATATACGCCATATGAGTATTAAATTATTATTATTATTATTATTATTATTATTATTATTATTATTATTATTATTATTATTATTATAGGAATTATTATTGATATATATTAAAACTGATCTAGCTACTGCTGTATAAAATGCAGGTGTTAACCCTTACCTCATGCTTGTCTCAAGATGTTTCCATCCTGCCGTGTCGTGAAAGATCTGTGCTGCATCAGCCGGTGGTGGAGAGAACTACAGCAATAAAATTATATATCATAAAACCTCAGCATGAAATTAGCCATCTTAGACAAAGTAACTGCAATGGAATTGTTCTTTGCTGTTCTTGTTACTTAGACCATATACAAAATGAGCAAATAATGACAAAAAATGATGTGGTATTGATGGAGATGGTATTTTAATCACACTATAATGCAGGTTGTTTGTTGCTTGATTTGCTTGGTTTATTTAAAAAAAACTGTGACAATATGATACAGAACGACTTATTTATGGCTTATCTCCGGTGTAATATAATTTATTCTCACAAGTGAGGTCACAATAATGCAGGAACAAAAGGAGTATTGTCTTTCAGAAATGATTCACCTTTGTGACATCACTTATGCAGCATAAATTTTATTACACCGCAGATAAGCCTTATTCATTATAGAAATTGTCTCTATACTCATTGGATCTCATTATCCCTGCTCACCGGTAACTCATTATCATTTTCTTGTCCTTCATTCAGTAATTTCTTTTGTAATCCTTCTGATAATGGTGTGTCTTGAATATTCCTTTCAAGGTTATCAGAAACACTTGATAATATGTCATCTCTACAGTGAATATAAACTGATGCTCCATGTATATGACATAAAGCACCAAGAACTTCTCCTGAAAAATGATTATTAGATATTATTATAAACCTGTTTCCCAACCCCCCGGAATAATGTGGTAAATATTGTTTCACTAATACACAGGAAAAATTAATCTAATCACAGATTTGATATGTCATTCAATGGTAAAGTTGAGCAGCCAACAAAAACACCAATTTATATGTATATGAGGAGGTAAAAACTAGTAAAAAATACTAGGCAGGACTGCGTCGGTGTTTCTAGAGAAACAGTTGTAAATGTAATTATAAGATGGACCCATCATTCTACGGTGTCCAACTTATCATTACACTTTGTAACTATATGTATATGAAATAGGTGTAATTTCAAAATGAAATCTTGAGAATGTATTGGTATTATCACACCAAGATCTTATGTCAAAAATATATATATTTGCGAAATTAGTAGTATTTTCTTAGCCCGCTCGATTCTAAATGTTTAAATTCATATTAATCTTGTGATTGTAAACCTTTACACAATATCATTTTACAGTCATTAAAGTTAATAAAGTGAAATGATTTATTACATCACAATACGTACCAGCTAAAATACGAACACGAAATTCATCATCATGCATGAGCAACACAGCGTCCTTTTTTATCTTTTCCAAGAACGTTTCACTTGCATTTCCAGCCAAAATAATTAACTTTGCACCAAGCAGTCCGCCATGTTTTATCTCCCAGTTTGAGTCTGAAGTTTCAACTAAAGATATAAGAACGTTCTCAAATTCTTCTTTGTTTGGAAGCTTATTATTTGATTCTGATAATAGCCGTTCTAAAGAGGAAACTCCACGGTCTCTGTCGAGTTTGACATTACTGCACAAAAGCTTTAAAATTTCATCTGTACTTGCGTCTTCCATCTTCTTGTGACAAATCGTGACAAATGGCATACAACAACACAGGAACCCCAATCCTCATAATAATTATGTTATCCAGTGGAAAGAAATAAAAAACGATTCCAAAAGTAAAGATAGAAAGATTTGGAAAATCACAATACTGTTTTCATCCCCCATTCACGATTATTTTGCTCATTTGTTTTGTTGTTTTTTTCCTGAATTTTTCTTGTTCTGGGTTATCTGTGTATTCTAACCAGTCCACCTCTAACAATTTCTTTCACGTGGTACAAAGTGTTCTAAATACACGTTTTTACCCACAAAGAAACAAATATGAGACTTTTGACGCACAATATGCTAAAATCTCACGTCAAAAATGTGAAGAATGGTTTTCCACTTAATATAGAGGTAAACGTGTCAATAAAAATGAAATCATGTCAGTGTTGTAGTATATGTTTTCGTTTAAAACAAATTACTTTATCCGAAACTCGATTTTATAGCTTTAAAATGCACCTTCCTTTTATTTTTCAGCCAGAAAATATCGTAGTCAGTGAAGTGGATTTCAATCCTGAATTTATCAGTAGAATGATACCTAAGCTAGAGTGGCCGGCACTCGTTCAAGCAGCTCAGCAAGTGAGTATATATTACTCCTGGTCAAATTCATCCGAGGAGGGGTAGTGTTAGGATTAAGATGTCATTGTTTGGATCAACTCTCATTATAGCCCTTGTATAGTGAAACGTGTTTCTGTAATTCCAGCAATTCAAGGGGGAAATTATAAATTTACGATAGTTTTCATGCAGGAAGACAATGAATGGAAGGACTTTTAAAATGCAATATAATTTTATCACAGATTGGTCATGGATCAGACCTGCCAGAAACAGTGCCATCGGATTACGAATCAAATGATGGATTTCTAAAACAAGCACACCATGTTCTCTTGGAGGTGAGTGTGCAATATGGCCAATGTCTCAAAGATCTATAGTCAATCAGAACACCAAAAAGTCACTTTTGTGAGCTTATACCATGGTCCTGGAAGAGAGCTGAGGGGGCTCTTTCCTTAACCTATCTTTATTCCCCTAGGGATCAGCACCTCCGGCCTTCTACCTCGATACCATTTTACCAGTATCCCCTCCCTTATTCAAAATATATGTCATTCTGATGTCTCTCTATTCTTCATATTTTTATGATCAAGAGATCTATAGAGTCATCATTAGGTAGATTTAGCCATTGAGAGGTTGAATTGCCGTGCAGCAGAATTTAAGTTTTAAATTTTTTAGTAGTGGTGATGATTGTATTTGGTGACTTTGCAACCTTTCCTGAAGCTTGAAAACTGAATATCTGTTTCTAATGAACACTATATTTTTGTTTGTCAGATTGAAGTCCAAGAAGGAAACTTGGTATGCCCAGAATCAAATCGCAAGTTTCCAGTTAAAAATGGCATTCCTAATATGTTGCTCAATGATGATGAAGTGTAAAATTGCTTACTTAAAGATGTTCCACCATTTAAATCTGTACTATGAAATGGTCACTTGTGATTTGGATTTACACTGAATATTTTTTATTATTATTGAGTTGTCTCAGCTGATACATTTTCTTCAAAAACAATAAGTGAATGACAATGTTACTCTGTTTATTTTTTGTCATTGTTATCTCAAGAAAAATGCCCCAGGTGGTTTACTGACTTATGTTTTGATATCAGCTTGCCAATAATGGAAACATTCTAGGTTATATAAAAATGTCTATGATACAAACCAGGACAACTTAGTTAAAAAATGTTTGGGGATGTAAAAAATATCTTGGAGATCTGTACAGAAAATAATGTAAATAAATTCTGATGCAAAACATTGTTTGGCGTATCATCAGTACCTGTGCTTTTTGTTAATTTACAGAATGAGAAAGAATGCTGTATTAGATTTACAGAATGATAAGAGGCTGTGGGACCAGCAGACACTCATTCACATTATTTTAGTTGCTAGCATTGGAACAAGTATTGTGTCTCCTTAATTTTATTTCAAAAACTCATTAATAATTCATGAGCATCTAGTCCAATCCGTGGTCCAATTTTGGTCACATGCATGAGGTTTTATACCCATAAAATACTCTCATTTGTATTCAATGAATCTTTATATAAAGACTCTAGAGTCTTTATATAAAGGTACATTGAATAGTAATGAGATTACTTTGCATGGTACAAAGCAACCTCTGTTCAATCATGTGACCAAAATGGTCCAAGGAATTGAACCTGTTATTTGAGAAAGTTTGTTCCCCTTCAACTATGAAGGACCACACTCAAATGTGGGACGCATATTCAACACACATCAGAAATTCTGCGCATGATCAGAATGACCACCAGTCAATTTTTAACTTTTTTCGCTTATTTTTCAAAATTGTATTTGAAATATTTGGTTTTATAAGTGTTGGGGTTTTTGAAGTCATATAAAAAACTCGCAGGAAGTGTTTTATCAAGTATAAAAACTCTCGCTGCGCTCGAGTTTTTATACTTGATAAAACACTGCTGCTCGTTTTTTATATAGTACATAAAGAACAAGAGACTCGGGAACTGCCACAACTGATGCTAGTAACTAATTTTTACATCCTGTGTATTCTGACTTCATTCTGAGATTAAATTGAATATGGTAAAAACATTGGGTTTTTCTTACAAGTAATATTATTTCAGGTGATTGACAGTTATGTTATCTTTTCTTAGTCTTGCATTAGCTTTGTCCACTGAGTTTGTCAGCAAATCAAGCTGTTTCAGTTGTCTGTCTTGTTCATCTTTGATACCAACTGCCATTGACTTCATATCTTGTAACACTTTTGACATCTGTGCAGCTTCAGCAGAACTGACTGGTTGAGAGCCAGCCATCTTGCTGGGGGAAGAGATGCTTTCTTTCTTCAATGCTACCAATGCAAAACAAAAATAAATTGTTTCTTGTGAGTGATTCTAAGTAATGGTTACTAGTGAAGTTAATAAAATCTCAAAATCCAAATCAGCCAGGGATCAATATGGAGAAAAAGGTGCTATGTGCACTTTCACCACTGACAATGTCTGCTATGTTATTTACATATGAAAATTAAATGGCTATTTTGAGCATTTCACAAATATTTGTAGCTGGTTTTCTATGGAACAAGTAACAAGAGACAGTGTTAAAATGGTAAAATATAAATTCTTTCAACTTACCATCAAGTTTTAAATTTTCCATAAGTTTGTTATCTCCACAAGTACTATCCTCCATTCTTACCCCATCTAAAGGATCTTCAAAATTTAACTTGGGCCCCAACATAGCTTGCAAGTGTGTCATAACATGTACTAGTCTGGCTGATATCATATGTAAATACACTGGCGGCTTTCCTATCTCGCTATTTGTTAATGTAACCTCGTATGGTGTATGGAATGTTCCTTCAGATATTTCTCTTGCATTAAAACTGTGAACTGTGTTTCTCTTGAGATCCAAAACTTCTAGATTTTTCTTGCTAACAACCAATGATCCAGCAAAATGTTTGTCTTTATCTGTAGGACCATACAAAACGGGAAGTTCAGTCTTTTCAATTGCTTCAGGTGCGTCGGGCATATCTATCATAACATCATCAATTGCTACATTAAACTGGCTTAGCCAGGAGTCCATATCATGTATGAGTTTTTCAGCTATTCCTAAGTCATTGTGTAGTTTGTTCATTGTTCTGCAAGCACCATCTATTTGCTGTCCTTGTGTCTCTAGTGTTTTGGCTGTAGAAGAAAGGCAGTCAGCTGAGTCATGGAGAATCCTTAACATTTGCTGACCACGAGAATTACTTGATGGTCCACTTTGAGTTTTAGATCTGAAAAAATAGCATTAAAATCAGTCATATTATTTTGGAGGAAACTGGTAGTAATGGCTGGTTATCAGTTGGGAAATAAAGAATGAAAGAAATAGAATACTATTATATACCGAAGTATTTCGACTAGCTATTTTTAATAACAAAACTGCGTTGAAGAAGCAGATCCTTACCCTGAAAATAATTTCTCTTTCCAGAAATGTTCCAACATATTGTACACATTTGTACAGCTTGGAAAAGATGAAAACCAGTACTTATTGTCATTTACTCTGATTGTTAATGCAGTGTAAATGATATTGGTAGTTTCTTTCTTCATTTCAACAAACTCATCAAAATAGATCTTGAAGTCGATGATGTCAGATTTGCCATCTTCGGTGAACTGTACAAACTGAGGAAACACAGCGAAACTTCCATAAATCCAGGATTTCTTCGTGTTGCAGTAGTAAGATGCTTTCCACTGCGTGACTAAAGGCATTTTCAAGTGATGTTACTACAAAATAACGGAATTAAAGTGTACTGTTTTGTATTATGTTTTGTTGTTGTTTTGTTCTGAAGTGTATGTACTCACTAGTCAGCGGTAAATGTCCGAAAAGATATCGACTTGTAACGAGAATTTGTCACAATTAAATATTGATGGCTTTAAGACCACAAAAAGTTAAACCAGTTATCTAAATCACCTCAAAAATATCTCCAGTATTAAATTTTCAAATGCATGCATTTTAATTAAGTTATCTTAAATCTGGAACAGCTTTTTTTAGCCGATTGTCGGTCGATTCATCTTCGTGACGTATTCGGATTTTGTATGGAATGTCGAGAGTTCGAAAGCTATTTTATTTTATTCAGCATTGTGCCATGGTGTGACTGCGCCAGTTTCACAGTAGTTGATTTTACAATTTGATTGATTTTTTATGTTCAAATGAATCCAGAAACCATGATTAGTGATGATAGTTTATCAGACGATGACGAGGAGGAAGAATTAGATCCAAGAATTCAGGTAAAACCTCAGAGTGTTCACCTAGGTATTTTCACCCATAAAATAGCTTTGATAGCTTTGATAGCCATGCGACCTTTTTTTGTAGTTTTAACTACTTTAATATTATTATTTACAGGATGAATTAGAGAAATTAAACGCTGCTACAAATTCTATAAATCACCTCGAAGCAGAGTTAGATGTAAGTGACTGTCTTCCAATATTCGCAAACTAATGAGATGTTGTAAACTGTGCATGTTCTAACATGATTTCCATTGAGTTTGTTGAGCAGTTTTATATTTATTTATGATTTCAAAACGGAGCATCATTTACAAGTGTAAATGCAAATACAAAAAATATGTTCATGTGTTAATTACAAAAAAGTCCAATTTTCAGATAATTTTATTTTTGACATTTTCTGATAATTGTCATCTTTGCTATTCTTGATGCAAATAGATGAAGAGCTTTTCAAATGAATGTTCTTAGTCTTTCTTTCCACCTCAATTTTGTCGTTAAGATTTAATTACTTCTTTGTCAATTTTTATCCTTGAACAAATACACCTGGTGTGCTTCAATGAGAACATGGGGGAAAAATGTACAGTTTTTGTAAAATGGAAGTGAATAGGAAATAAAAAACATTGAAACAAAAATTTAGTTCTCCCAGCAAATCTAAGGATTGGTCCTTCTGATAGATTTACACATTTCCCATGCTACCTGGCAAATTGATTGTGGCATATAACTGTTATTGAAATGCTATTTTCTCGCAAATTGGGACAGTTTCAGAAAATAAATATCACCCCCCCCCCCTGCTATATCTGTGGTTGGATTTTATATTATTGTAAACTACACAATCCAAATTATTACTTATTATTAATTACCAAGTGTTTTTTTTTTTTTTTTTCATTGCCCACTGAATTTATGTTGTCCAATATTATAGTGAATTTGGCTTAATAGATCCATAATTGTTTCAATTTTTTGCATTGTGCTATTTTTGTTCATTCTAAATTTCTGACATATCATTCATTGTATTCAGGAGGCACGTGCTGTATTCAGACAGACTTTAGCTGGTGCAACATATCATCTGAATAACCTTGCTCAAAAGCTTGGAAAATGTGTTGAGAAATCCAGACCTTTCTATGAGTCTTACAGGCAACTCCGTCAGGTAATTCAATCATTTTTATTGTTGTGTATAGAAAATTATCCATTGACAAATGCTTAGTGTGTTTAAAAAGGTGAAAAACAACTTTCAAAATCTGTAGACATAACATGCGTAATCATAATTAAGATTTATTTACTTGCATCATTTTATAAATTCAAATGAATGACATTGTAGCTCAGCAACACAGTGTCATAGCTTAGTTGTTGGTAGAGCATGGTATTATTGAAGCTGGACGTTTTCCCCAAACATTCATTATTTAGTAATTCAGTTGCTTTACAACTGAATCAATCATTTGCAACATATGCTTGCAACCAAAGTACATTACAATCATATATATTTTTGACAATATTATTGCTCATTTTATATAGTCTCATGGGATGCTTCAAAAGTCATCTAATCAGTTTGAAAGAGCTTCAGGGATGCATATTGCAGCCAAGACAAGGGTAATGGAGGCAGAGAAGAGAGTGTTTGGTGGAGGGCCAAAGAGGGCTTTTGATACTGCACTACAAGAGATGCTAAATCAAGCAACTATTGAGGTATTCTACTAAGATACAAAGGTTTCGTTTTGAATAGTGTTGGTTCTCTCTGTTTGATTGCCTGTTTTGTCTACTTCATTGGGTCTGTGAGTTTGTATGAGCAGTCTATTCTATATAATTTTGCATTTTGTTTGTCTTTGTTTTGCTGTCGAAATTTTTGGTTTATTTCCAAGTCACACACTATACTGGGAAATAATTTATTCTTTAATTAATACAAGTTTGTATAATACTCATTTCAATAATTTCCAATTTTTACATTTATATTTCTAGGTAAATGAGGCTGAAAAACTAAAACGAGACAGCTGGAAGCAGCATCAAGAGGATCTAAAAGCATATAGGGATTTAGAAATGAAAGTCAAAAAGCTCTACAAGAAATTGAAGAGCTCAGTGGATAAGGCAAAGTAAGTGTGGGTGTTTGAAACAACAAAGTGTCACTTACAGTCAAACTACCTGAAGCATAAAACTCAATAATGATCCTTTGAAAATTAATTTTATTCTTTGATTTGAATATTCAATTTTGAATTCAACATCTAATTTATATTAGTCACCATTGAGACAGAAAAAACTTAACCTGTCTAGCAACTTTCACTTAATATTAGTATTTCTTGACAAAAGGAGAGACTTTGTTTTGTTTATTTTCATTTTTTTAGAAATGCATTAGTTTGAATTTAGTGGACTTGTCTTCAAATTTGAGTATTTGAATTGAATAATCAATTCAATTTTCAATGAATGGAATCATTAATGGGCTCTATCTCCATGCTTCAGGTAGTTTGACTATAACCTTATTACATAAATATGTAATTAAAAGACTTGGCACAAGATGTTTTGTCAATAATTGAGCTATTTTGAGAAACTCTTCCTAAAAAGCACTTTATGTTTTCAGACCATACTTTGAACAAAAGAGAGATTTTGACCGTCACCTTTGGGTAAGAAAATATTCACTTTTCTTCAATGTCACTCTTTATTTTCTTTTTCAATCATTCTCATGACCACTTAATCAACCATCTCTTTTTATTTCCCAAACTGCGTTCATTTAAATTTTTCCTCCTTTTTTTAAAATTCAAGGTCTTTTTGTTTTTCAGCAACTCAAGCTACGGGTCGACTCAATACAAATAGGCCTTGTTGGGGCGAAAGAGAACTACTCTGCTTGTTTGAAATCCCTCGAAACAATCAGTGATGATATCCATGAGAAAAGGAAATGCAAAAGAATGGAATCAATGCTCTCAAAGTTACATGAACGTGAGTCGGGTGTTGGTGCAGATTCATCAACTGAAGAGGAAACTTCATTAACAGCCAGTAATCTTGATTTGGACTTTGATACTTCATTAAACTTTGACAAGCTTGATGGCATATCTGATGATGGGTCTATTCATGTTGGTGACTGGCCTGAATTACGTGCAGCATCATGTTCAGACCTGGACAATCTCACTCATGTTGGTGCATCCATGTTTGCTCAAGACATGAAGAAGCCTCCATCTGAGCCAAGAGTTGTTTATGGTTTAGAATCAACCACAAATGAAAGCAAGGTTAATAATCCAGAACATTCAAAGATAGGCGAAGAAATAAATGCTAAAGAAAAAGAAGAAAATGATATAACACAAAGTCATACAAATAGTAATCCAAATAGTCAAGAAACTGAAGTAACAGATTATGTAGTGAAAATTCAAATCGGTGAAGAATCTGAAATAAAAGACAAAATTGCAGACGAAAATGAATCTGAGAATATGGAAGAGAAACATGCAAAGGAAAATGACCTAGAAAAACATGATCAATCAAATGTTGTTGAAAAAACATCCTCTGAGCAACAAATAAAGGATGAAGGAATAATTGAAAGTACACCTGATTTGGTCTTAGAGGAAAAGTCTGCAACAGAGCAGGCAGAAAAGGAAACGAAAACTGACCATCCAGACTTTGTTGAACAAACACTGAATGAATATCAAGGAAATAAAGAGCAATCATTGTCAAGTAGTTTTGATAATTCCACTGTTGCAGCATCTCAAGATAAGACATCTCAGGATGATCCATCAAAATTAACAGATCATTCTCACAGTGTTGATAAGACTTCAGAAAATCAGGAGATTCAAGACCAGTCAACAAAGGACAATGCTGAGAAAGATGTTGAAGAAATAAGTCAAGAACAATCACCAACGAATAACTGAATGTTACAACAAACCTATACCAAGACGATATGTGTAACAAAAGTGCAAAACTCTGAGTAGCTGACTAGCCTTGTTCTTGACATTGTTCGCCGTTTTCCGATTCAGTGAATGCAATTATGTGCTCATGTCACAAGTGGGAACCAGACATTTGCCACAAACAAATTTGGAGAAAAGTAGACTGAATAGAAGACTGTTCATACAAGAGCAAGAAACCATTTTTTGATAACAGTCAATCAAAAAGAAAAATGTGCAGGAGCATTTTATTTTTGATTGGACTATTGAAGGCATTGAAATAAATGAATAACTAGTATGTGATATG
The DNA here is from genome assembly GCA_918843875.1 of Diadumene lineata. Classification (NCBI taxonomy): domain Eukaryota; kingdom Metazoa; phylum Cnidaria; class Anthozoa; order Actiniaria; family Diadumenidae; genus Diadumene; species Diadumene lineata. Next base: position 18,168,372 of record OU974069.1, on the reverse strand, counting down.
GTGATCAGATGGAATATTTTAGTACTAGTCAAACTTTTGAAATTATATTAGGTTATTAGATTTTAAAATGATGTAAAGCAGAATGATGACTTTCTCAAAATTGACAAGTGATACAAATAATATCTATGTAATTTATATATTGACACAAATTTTTGAATAGCTGTTGGGCTGTTGTTCTTGTTCATAATTATCAGAGAGGACCAGATAATAATAATAAATAATATGTATTAAATTATGTGCTGATATCAATATATATTTTCATCGGCACAGACAAGAACAATAGCTGGCATTCCTATACAGTTTGTATTTCTGGATAATGATTATATTAGATACCAGCTTTTGTTGAACCTTACTAGAAGTGGCATCTACGTTTTATTGGATAAGATATAGACATGATCATTTTTAAAGGCCCAAAACGTGTCAGGGTGAATAAATTGTGTAATGACACTAAGTGCATATTTGGTTTGTTCCTCTAGCTGGTTTAAGATAGTAGACTGGACATTTTATTGTGTCAACAAACGTTTATATATTCATATGTTTATTGTTTATTTTAATCAAATTAAAATTATTTAATATATAGACTAACATATTGTCCAATTGATGGTTTAACTGTTATATTAAGCTGACCCTTGAAGTTGTTCACACTCTGAGGCAATTCGATGTTTTTAAAGGAACTTTTTGAGTAAGGGACTACTTTAAGGAATAGTCGTAAGGCAGTGTGCTAGTTTGAAAAACATTTACCTAGGTAAGGCCCGTTTACACTAGCAAGTTTTGGTTTGCGTGTAAACAGCCTGCAAGTCTCGTGGCGATTGTTTCTTTAATCTTTAATCAATATATAATCACCTATAGCAAGCTAATCTTGGCAATGGTTGGTCATTGATGAGGATATTATTTTTTATTAAGTAGATGGTGTTTGTTTAAACGTTCTTTGAAACTTGCTAGTGATTTTGTTGTGACAACATCAGCAGGAAGAGAGTTCCAGATTGGTATTGTTCGGCAAAAAAAAGAGTGTTTAAATGCGTCAATTTTTGTTGGGAGCAAATTATAAGTTAACTTGTGTGATTTTCTACAGCGTGAGGAATTCAGTGACATTTCCTTTGGAAATTTAAGATCTATAAGGTTGTTTTGTATTTTATAAAATAGTGTCAGGTCAAAAATTTCTCTTCTCTTGCCTAAGGAGTGCCAACCTAGTTCGTTTATAAAGGATGTTACACTAGTGAATCGTTGGTAGTCGTTCGTAACAAATCGTGCTGCTCGTCTTTGCACAGCCTCAATAGAGGCAATGTCCTTAGAAGTATAGGGGCTCCAAACAGTACTGCTGTATTCAATTACTGGACGCACATGGGCATGATAAGCATATTCTTTGATCTTTTTAGGAGCAGAGTGGATGTTGCGTTGTAAAACAGCAAGTACACGGTTTGCTTTCTTTTGTATTTCATCGCATTGACCCGACCAACTTAGTGAGCGTGACATATTCACCCCAAGGTGTTTATGGGTGTGTACTGTCTCCATATCAATGCCACATAGTTTGTAAACGAACGTTGATTGATTCTTCTTCAGTGTAATGCGTAGAGTGTGACATTTTTTGGGTGCAAATCTCATCTGCCAGCGAGAAGACCATTGTTGGAGGAAATGTTGCGCGATAATAGTACAAAATTGCGGCGATTTCTCTCGAAATACATGGGCTTAAAAAATATCCCAAATGCATTTGTCATGCCATTCCGTTCGTTATCCCAATGATTTCTTCACAAAAAAAAAAAAAAAAAACTATACATGCGCGCAACCCAAAAGACAAAAAGATTTATTTCTTCAGTACTTTAGGGGGTATTGTATAACAGATATGGGGTTCCTGTGTTCAAAATGACATTTGACTAAAATTTACAAAATACAGAATGACAAAAGACATTGGGCGTGGTCTTCGAGATAAATTATTTTTTTATTTGCGTTAGAAATTTTATTGCTATCTTAAAATTGTTTTCGAAAGATATGTAACTATAACATGACTCTGTTTATGCACTTGATTAGTCTTGTTATTGTGTAGATCAGCTTGCTATGAACTGTAACGCTTCAAGCTTGTTTTATTTGATACTATAAGTAGTTAAAAGTAATCTGTAGAAATATGAATCTACTTATCAGTTTCAAATGTATAATTTCGCGATATTGCTTAGAAAATAAGATATTTCGATGTTTCTTGACAGACAAAATCCATAAAACGGATTGTCCAAAAATAAAAATAAAAATGCGCCTTTATTATCTAATAGTGCCTAATTCAGCGAATTGGCCACTTATATCACTACCAATCCCAGAATGCTATTTCTTAAGAATAGTACTTTAGAAATAGTAGTTTGTGATTGGTATTTGCAAATAGCTTAGTGAGCATTATATCGTTGGAAGAATTGAATGTCCATCAGGACGACTTTCCGAATAGTGACCGAATCGCTTCGGGATATTTTCGTAGAATGCGCAAGCTATTTAAAATTAAGCACCAATAAATGGAAAAAAGCTTGTTTCCATGGATTGTCCAATACGTGTTCAACCTTTTGTGGTCGATGAAATTGATAAGTTTATGCGTCTTACTTATACTTTGGAATCTAGAATTTGAGAGTTGGTTTCTGGTAAATATTTTTCAATTAATGCATCTTGTTGCTGGAATGTTCTTTTACGTATAACGTGTACCATGCCAAGTAAAAAAACTATGGCGGCTAAACTAAGACCAACTGTAATTCCAACAAATGATGAGACACGATCTGGAAAAGTAAAAAGGTAAATCTTGATTAGTATAAATGCCATTATAAAGTGTTTGAAATTTATAGAATGCAAAATCAACAATTGTCGCAGAATGTATGTTATCCAAATTGTTCGTATCATATCACTGGGAAATGCTTTCTCATGATGTGCCCAGAACAATAACTGACATCTTTTGATCGGTATAAAAAGACGGGGTAAAATGTCGCATCGACTCTCGCCATTCTGTCTAAACGACTAAAAATGATTCTAATCATATTCACCTGCGGTGTGTTTGTTTTTATCTGGTTTGAACATAGGGCCTTGTGATAATAATTCCACATGAATAGGTTTAGAATAACCAATAGAACGCTTGAGGCGATTGGTAATTCCATTGAGACCACAGTCTTTGTTACACATAGAGTTGGCATCGGTTGCATTGCAAACAACCACCGTACAGTGGATAAAAACAAACGAAGGATCTTCAACGTTAACAAACTGGAAGGCTTTTAGACTGAAGCGATGTTCTTGTTTGATAGTTGTCTTGTGGTAAAGAACTGTTCGGTCCGTTGGACATCTAAAGATTAGAACATGTTAACATGATAAACGTTGATTTGTTGATGATCGTGATGGTTATGAAGGGGGTTATAGAGAATAGCGTTAAAGCCTGCTTTCCATATAATATAATCATAGACGATCGCAATGGATCGAAACGGTTCGTAGGATCGAAAAACATTGATTTCCATATAATCGATTTTTTTTTTCAGGCTTAATGGTGATGACACATGTGGTGATACCTGATAATGATAATGGTGATAATAATATATCCATGATTAAGAAAGCAATAAAGAATAGGTTGTAATTACGACCACTTCCACGTGATTCGGATAACGATAGTTATGAATAATAGTAATGACAATGATTAAGATCATATGATAAGACTGTGTATTCTTACCCATTTCTGATCAGGTCATATTGGACTCTGTTGTTAGGATCAGGATTTGGTGTAGCATGACATCGATCAGCTCTCACTGAAAGTCTAGTATCCATGGACTGCACGCTTAATTTAAAGTATACACGCATATTGACCATAACCGACACAGGGAACTCTTTCTCGGGATATGGAATGCTGTAGCTAAAGTCTTTAAATACAGCAAGATTCAAAGCAAACATGCCATCATCGCTAGCGTTTGCACGAATAACCTTTCTACTTGGCTCAAGGGCGAGAGCCGATGTTGCCCCGTTTCTTGCATAAAAACAGCGGAATGGTATATCAACATGATGTAATCTGGTAATCATACTATCTGGACTAGGTAGGCGTTCATGGATAACGTTCTTATAAACAAAAGCTTCAGGTGTTTGTGTCATCACAGTATTACACTCTGTTAGACCAGTTGAGAAAATGAAATGAGTGGCATTTCTCTTGGGTTTGCATTTAGGATCCAGCAGGTTCACATCGTTCTGTCCCATACCCATAAATAACCCTTGTCGTACTACTATCATCATTTCCTTCTTTCCACAGCCTATAGAAATGTTGTCATTGATTCCTGACAAACAAAAACCATAAACATCAACCAGAGTAATTATTAATAAAATAACATGAACGGAACAATGAATAAACTAAATCGTACTGAAGAGATGTTGATATTAGTCTATGATATTTATGTTGCAGAATAAATTATTTCAACTGGTTTTATAGATAAAAGATTTGTAAGATACTTACGTGTCATATTCATTCTAAATCCTTTTAGTGCTTTCTCCGCTGTAAAAAAAGGATAAAACCATGTGATAAAGTTACAGGACATACGATGCAAGGTAAAATGTAAAGAATACGACTAAAATACAATATGAACTGATTAGCAAAACGTGTGTTCCCACGAAAAACCAACGTCCGGTGATCCAGATTATACACTTATATTCAACTGCTTCTTTAGAAACACCGATGCAATTCAAATAGTTGTCTACCACATACTGTACTCAACTATGTTACAGTGCATGCACTAAAAGTGTACAACATAACCACTAAATAGTGCTATTTTGTTTCATTTTGTTTAATTAGTGCTATTTACAACTAAATAGTGACAACGGTTGAACACATTTAGTGTTTGCACTCTATACTGCGCTGATTAATCATAATTACGTAGGGCCTTATTCATCAATCTTCAATCTCCATCAACAACTAATTCACTTTTGAATTTAACATACTTTAAAACAGAAAATCCTTTTCACTGTGTTTGGAAATAAGTACAATGGATCTATAGCTTGTTTCTATTATAGATCAACATTAAAGCTAAAAACACTTACGTTCACAGTATTCCCCGTCACCAACGTACCCAATCATACATTCACATCCGTAGGAGCCCTCCGTATTGGAACACACAGCATTTTCGTTACACAAGAAATCTATTTTCTCAGCACACTCATCAATATCTGTAAAAAAGGACAAAACACTTTAGCAATAATTTTTTTTTAAATGTTCTTCTTAAAGAAACAAAAACAAATCTTATTCACTTTTTTTGGAGAAAAACAAATAAACAAAAAAACACATATGTTATAGTCCTCTTAAAGTTGACTTACCAACACAGGTGGTGCCATTACCACGATATCCATTGTTACACATGCATCGGTAACTTTCTTTTGTATCAATGCAATGTGCATTGATATCACATCGAGCTAATCCAAGCCTGCACTCGTCTACATCAACCTTCGTCATAGGAGAAGCTGTAGTAACAATAAATGGAGTCTGGGGAGAATCAGTAGCTCCACCAGTGGAACTCTGGGATGTCGATCGTCCTCCAGAAGTAGATCCCGTTACTGGCATTGAAGTGGTAACGTCAGCAGTGACTGCTCCTGACGTGCTAACGTCAGCAGTGACTGCTCCTGACGTGCTAACCTCAGGAGTGACTGCTGCTGCAGTTGTAACGTCAGGAGTGACTGGTGCTGCAGTGGTAACCTCAGGAGTGACTGGTGCTGCAGTAGTAACCTCAGGAGTGACTGGTGCTGCAGTGGTAGCGTCAGGAGTGACTGGTGCTGCAGTGGTAACCTCAGGAGTGACTGGTGCTGCAGTGGTAACCTCAGGAGTGACTGGTGCTGCAGTGGTAACTTCAGGAGTGACTGGTGCTGCAGTAGTAACCTCAAGAGTGACTGGTGCTGCAGTGGTAACCTCAGGAGTGACTGGTGCTGCAGTAGTAACCTCAGGAGTGACTGCTGCTGCAGTGGTAACGTCAGGAGTGACTGGTGCTGCAGTGGTAACCTCAGGAGTGACAGGTGCTGCAGTGGTAACCTCAGGAGTGACTGGTGCTGCAGTGGTAACTTCAGGAGTGACTGGTGCTGCAGTAGTAACCTCAAGAGTGACTGGTGCTGCAGAGGTAACCTCAGGAAAGACTCGTGCTGCAGTAGTAACCTCTGGAGTGACTGGTGCTACAGTGGTAACCTTAGCAGTGACTGGTGCTGCAGTAGTAACCTCAGGTGTGACTGGTGCTACAGTGGTAACCTCAGGAGTGACTGGTGCTGCAGTGGTAACCTCAGGAGTGACTGGTGCTGCAGTAGTAACCTCAGGAGTAACAGGTGCTGCGGTGGTAACCTCAGGAGTGACCGTTGCTGCAGTAGTAACCCTAGGAGTGACTGGTGCTGCAGTAGTAACCTCAGGAGTGACTGGTGCTGCAGTGGTAATCTGAGGAGTGACTGGTGCTGCAGTGGTAATCTCAGGAGTGACTGGGGCTGCAGTGGTAACCTCAGGAGTGACTGGTGCTGCAGTGGTAACCTCAGGAGTGACTGGTGCTGCAGTGGTAATCTCAGGAGTGACTGGTGCTGCAGTGGTAACCTCAGGAGTGACTGGGGCTGCAGTGGTAACCTCAGGAGTGACTGGCGCTGCAGTGGTAACCTCAGGAGTGACTGGTGCTGCAGTGGTAACCTCAGGTGTGACCGGTGCAGCAGTAGCAACCTCAGGAGTGACTGGTACTGCAGTAGTAACCTCAGAAGTAACTGCTACTGCAGTACTAACCTCAGGGGTGACTGGTGCTGTAGAGGTAACCTCAGGAGTAACTGGTGCTGCAGTGGTAACCTCACGACTGACTACTGCTTCAGTAGTAGCTTTCTGGGTTCCCACCGGTGACGTGGTCATAGAGATCACAGTGGATTGTTTTCTTTCATCGGTGCCAATCTTTTCAGTAAAAACGGCAGTTGACAAATAAACAGGTTTGGTAGTCCCACTTGTCCGTGGTACTGCTGTAGTGCCTTCAGTTACAACTGGACCTACACTAGGTTGACTGGATGTGACCAGTGGTTCTCTAGTAGTAACCTTAGAAGTGACTTGTGCTGCTGTGGTAACCTCAGGAGTGACTGGTGCTGCAGTGGTAACCTCAGGTGTGACTGGTGCTACAGTGGTAACCTCAGGAGTGACTGGTGCTGCAGTGGTAACGTCAGGAGTGACTGGTGCTGCAGTGGTAACCTCAGGAGTGACAGGTGCTGCAGTGGTAACCTCAGGAGTGACTGGTGCTGCAGTGGTAACTTCAGGAGTGACTGGTGCTGCAGTAGTAACCTCAAGAGTGACTGGTGCTGCAGAGGTAACCTCAGGAGTGACTCGTGCTGCAGTAGTAGCCTCTGGAGTGACTGGTGCTACAGTGGTAACCTTAGCAGTGACTGGTGCTGCAGTAGTAACCTCAGGTGTGACTGGTGCTACAGTGGTAACCTCAGGAGTGACTGGTGCTGCAGTGGTAACCTCAGGAGTGACTGGTGCTGCAGTAGTAACCTCAGGAGTAACAGGTGCTGCAGTGGTAATCTCAGGAGTGACTGGTGCTGCAGTGGTAATCTCAGGAGTGTCTGGTGCTGCAGTGGTAACCTCAGGAGTGACTGGTGCTGCAGTAGTAACCTCAGGAGATACTGGTGCTGCAGTAGTAACCTCAGGAGTGACTGGTGCTTCAGTGGTAACCTCAGGAGTGACTGGTGCTGCAGTGGTAATCTCAGAAGTAACTGGTGCTGCAGTGGTAGCCTCAGGAGTGACTGGTGCTGCAGTGGTAACCTCAGGAGTGACTGGGGCTGCAGTGGTAACCTCAGGAGTGACTGGTGCTGCAGTGGTAATCTCAGGAGTAACTGGTGCTGCAGTGGTAGCCTCAGGAGTGACTGGTGCTGCAGTGGTAACCTCAGGAGTGACTGGGGCTGCAGTGGTAACCTCAGGAGTGACTGGTGCTGCAGTGGTAACCTCAGGAGTGACTGGTGCTGCAGTGGTAAACTTAGGAGTGACTGGTGCTGCAGTGGTAATCTCAGGAGTGACTGGTGCTGCAATGGTCACCTCAGGAGTGACTGGTGCTGCAGTGGTAACCTTAGCAGTGACAGGTGCTGCAGTGGTAACCTCAGGAGTGACTGGTGCTGCAGTAGTAACCTTAGAAGTGACTGGTGCTGCAGTAGTAACCTCAGCAGTGACTGGTGTTGCAGTAGTAACCTCAGCAGTGACTGGTACTGCAGAAGTAACCTCAGCAGTGACTGGTGCTGCAGTAGTAACCTCAGGAGTGACTGGTGCTGCAGTAGTAACATCACGAGTGACTGGTTCAGAGGTAGTAGGATCAGTTTTGATCGAAGTTGTTGTTTTTAGCAGTGTTGTTGTGCTTGGCTGAGTTGTTGTTTTTGCTTGAAATTATAACAAAACAACAAGCGGTTAGCATTTGAGGTATAGTAGATGAATTCGTTTATAGTTTCCTAGTATCTTAAAAACATACCAGTACATATAAAGCCATCACCAATGAAACCATCGTTACACTTGCAGTCATACGAGCCTGGCGTATTGATACATTGAGCATTAGAGTCGCAATCATTGTATTTTTCACATTCATTTTCGTCTGAAAAAAAATTGTCATTTTTAAAGGTCATGGAATGCATAGGGGGAATTTGACGTTTCTATTACCTTTGCAAATTCTGCCATTTCCTTGAAATCCTCTTTTACATCGACAGATATAGCTGCCAGGCATATTGTTACAATGAGCGTTGTCATCGCATTCGTTAAGGTCAGACGAAGCACATTCATCAACATCTAGCAATCAAGATGAATTATTACTTATTCATTTTTAGTACAGTAAATATGTAATAGACAAGTCAAAGCCGCGTGATCACGATCATTTTGATCCAAATCATGTGTAGTTATGATGCTATAGTTGTGCCTCGGATCGTATTTGCAAAGGTCCATCGTTGATTTGAAGATCAGCATTAATATGATGATGTTCTTCGAGCTGGATCGTAAATTCATTATCCACAACTTATATATAGATGAAATATTCTGCCCTTGTTTTTTTCGAAACCTCGACAACGATTTCTTACCTAAACAATCACCGTTCGATTCCGTGTACCCTTCCTTGCACTGGCATTCGTACGATCCCTCCGTATTAACACAAGTAGTGCCCTCTTCACAAGTCACGTTGTACTTCTTGCACTCGTCGATGTCTAGAATAGATAAACAGAAACCTCTGGTTTGATACAGAATAACAAAATGACATTGACAAAACTGAGCGATGTTGATTGAGTCATTTACACGAAATGTTTACTTCACATTCTGGATAAGTTTATTTACTCACCCACGCATGTTCTACCATCGCCTTCATATCCTCTCTTACAACGACAGACGAACGATCCAGGTACATTGGTACACACAGCATTGTCATCACACTGTGGTATTTCAGCAAGACATTCGTTGACATCTGCACAGTAAAAAGTAATCAAACTCAGAACAGTGCATATTGTAAGACCGTCACCGGTTCAAATTATTGTGGTCACTATTTATTTATAACAATATAATGCTTCTGTGCCTTTGGCTATGTTGCTTTTATTTTTTTCGTTGGTTTGAAAATTAAATATAGTCTTGAGAAAGAAGGAAAACGAAGAATAAAGTAATTAAAATAATAGCATTTATGAAAGTAGTATTTTTTTTACTCCCATGCAAAACCAACTGAGGCATATTTTTCGATTATCATTAACACTCCATCCGATGAAACATTTTCATACTTTCATAAGAATAGCATTTGTTGATAAGTTTTGGTGACGTACCTACACATACTCCTGATCTGTTAACGAATCCGTCAATGCACGTACACTTGAAAGTTCCCTGTACATTCAGACATTGCTGGACAGCGCCACATTCTGGATCACAGCGACTTTTCAGTTCTGAAATAAACGCAGACGTTACTCAGTACCATTCTAGTATATTCGAATAATCAATTACTGATGGAATGTAAATGTAAGATATACCACCGTGCAATTGGTTTTCTATTGTTGGATTGATTGATAAATGGAATTATTTATGGTTATTTTGCTGAACACATAAACACATTTTTGACTTTTCCCTACGATTAGATGGAGCAATACCTTCAGTTGTGGAACCAGTAGTCCCAGGTGTGACTGGTGCTGCAGTAGTAGCCCTAAATGTGACTTTAGTGGTAGCATTTGTAGGTATTACTCCAGAGGTAGTGATCGTTGTCTTGGGGATAACAGTGGACCTTTGTCTCTCATCTGTAGCAACTTCCTCAGTGAAAACGGCAGTAGACATGGAAACAGTTGTGGTAACCTTACTTGTCACTGGTACTGCTGTAGTGCCTTTAGGTGCGACTGGACCAACACTAGGTTGTTTGGATGTGACCACTGGTGCTGTAGTTCTCGCTTTTGTGACTGGTTCTCCAGTAGTAACCTCAGGAGTGACTGGTGCTGCAGTGGTAACCTCAGGAGTGACTGGTGCTGCAGTAGTAACCTCAGAAGTAACTGGTGCTGCAGTAGTAACCTCAGGAGTGACTGGTGCTGCAGTGCTAACCTCAGGAGTGACTGGTGCTGCAGTGGTAACCTCAGGAGTGACTGGTGCTGCAGTGGTAACCTCAGCAGTGACTGGTGCTGCAGTGGTAACCTCAGGAGTGACTGGTGCTGCAGTGGTAACCTCAGGAGTGACTGGTGCTGCAGTGGTAACCTCAAGAGTGACTGGTGCTGCAGTAGTAACGTCAGGAGTGACTGGTGCAGCTGTAGTAGGACCAGTTTTGATGGAAGTTGTTGTTTTTAGCAGTGTTGTTGTGCTTGGTTGAGATGTTGCTTTTGCTTGAAATTATAACAAAACAACAAGCGGTTAGCATTTGAGGTATAGTAGATGAATTCGTTTATAGTTTCCTAGTATCTTAAAAACATACCAGTACATATAAAGCCATCACCGATGAAACCATCGTTACACTTGCAGTCATACGAGCCTGGCGTGTTGATGCATTGAGCATTAGAGTGGCAATCATTGTATTTTTCACATTCATTTTCGTCTGAAAAAAAATTGTCATTTTTAAAGGTCATGGAATGCATAGGGGGAATTTGACGTTTCTATTACCTTTGCAAATTCTGCCATTTCCTTGAAATCCTCTTTTACATCGACAGATATAGCTGCCAGGCATATTGTTACAATGAGCGTTGTCATCGCATTCGTTAAGGTCAGACGAAGCACATTCATCAACATCTAGCAATCAAGATGAATTATTACTTATTCATTTTTAGTACAGTAAATATGTAATAGACAAGTCAAAGCCGCGTGATCACGATCATTTTGATCCAAATCATGTGTAGTTATGATGCTATAGTTGTGCCTCGGATCGTATTTGCAAAGGTCCATCGTTGATTTGAAGATCAGCATTAATATGATGATGTTCTTCGAGCTGGATCGTAAATTCATTATCCACAACTTATATATAGATAAAATATTTTACCCTTGTTTTTTTTCGAAACCTCGACAACGATTTCTTACCTAAACAGTCACCGTTCGATTCCGTGTACCCTTCCTTGCACTGGCATTCGTACGATCCCTCCGTATTAACACAAGTAGTGGCCTCCTCACAAGTCACGTTGTACTTCTTGCACTCGTCGACATCTAGAAGAGATAAACAGAAACACTTCTGGTTTGATACAGTATATTAAAATGAAATTGACAAAACTGAGCGATGTGGATCGAGTCATTTACACGAAATGTTTACTTCAAATTCTGGATAAGTTTATTTACTCACCTACGCATGTTCTACCATCGCCTTCATATCCTCTCTTACAACGACAGACGAACGATCCAGGTACATTGGTACACACCGCATTGTCATCACACTGTGGTATTTCAGCAAGACATTCGTTGACATCTGCACAGTAAAAAGTAATCAAACTCAGAACAGTGCATATTGTAAGACAGTTACCGGTTCAAATCATTGTGGTCACTATTTATTTATAACAATATAATGCTTCTGTGGCTTTGGGTATGTTGCTTTTATTTTTTCGTTGGTTTGAAAATTAAATATAGTCTTGAGAAAGAAGGAAAACGAAGAATAAAGTAATTAAAATAATAGCATTTATGAAAGTAGTATTTTTTTTACTCCCATGCAAAACCAACTGAGGCATATTTTTCGATTATCATTAACACTCCATCCGATGAAACATTTTCATACTTTCATAAGAATAGCATTTGTTGATAAGTTTTGGTGACGTACCTACACATACTCCTGATCTGTTAACGAATCCGTCAATGCACGTACACTTGAAAGTTCCCTGTACATTCAGACATTGCTGGGCAGCGCCACATTCTGGATCACAGCGACTTTTCAGTTCTGAAATAAACGCAGACGTTACTCAGTACCATTCTAGTATATTCGAATAATCAATTACTGATGGAATGTAAATGTAAGATATACCACCGTGCAATTGGTTTTCTATTGTTGGATTGATTGATAAATGGAATTATTTATGGTTATTTTGCTGAACACATAAACACATTTTTGACTTTTCCCTACGATTAGATGGAGCAATACCTTCAGTTGTGGAACCAGTAGTCCCAGGTGTGACTGGTGCTGCAGTAGTAGCCCTAAATGTGACTTTAGTGGTAGCATTTGTAGGTATTACTCCAGAGATAGTGGTCGTTGTCTTGGGGATAACAGTGGACCTTTTTCTCTCATCTGTAGCAACTTGCTCAGTGAAAACGGCAGTAGACACGGAAACAGTTGTGGTAACCTTACTTGTCACTGGTACTGCTGTAGTGCCTTTAGGTGCGACTGGACCAACACTAGGTTGTTTGGATGTGACCACTGGTGCTGCAGTTCTAGCTTTTGTGACTAGTTCTCCAGTAGTAACCTCAGGAGTGACTGGTGCTGCAGTGGTAATCTCAGGAGTGACTGGTGCTGCCGTAGTAACCTCAGGAGTGACTGGTGCTGCAGTAGTAACCTCAGGAGTGACTGGTGCTGCAGTGGTAACCTTAGAAGTAACTGGTGCTGCAGTAGTAACCTCGTGAGTGACTGGTGCTGCAGTGGTAGACTCAGGAGTGACTGGTGCTGCAGTAGTAACCTCAGGAGATACTGGTGCTGCAGTGGTAACCTTAGAAGTAACTGGTGCTGCAGTAGTAACCTCGGAAGTGACTGGTGCTGCAGTGTTAACCTCAGGAGTGACTGGTGCTGCAGTAGTAACCTCAGGAGTGACTGGTACTCCAGTGGTAGTCACAGGAGTGACTGGTGCTGCAGTGGTAACCTCAGGAGTGACTGGTGCTGCAGTGGTAACCTCAGGAGTGACTGGTGCTGCAGTAGTAACCTCAGGAGTGACTGGTACTCCAGTAGTAACCTCAGGAGTGACTGGTGCTGCAGTGGTAACCTCAGGAGTGAGTGGTGCTGCAGTGGTAGACTCAGGAGTGACTGGTGCTGCAGTGGTAGACTCAGGAGTGACTGGTGCTGCAGTGGTAGACTCAGGAGTGACTGGTGCTGCAGTAGTAACCTCAGGAGTGACTGGTTCTGCAGTGGTAACCTCAGGAGTGACTGGTTCTGCAGTGGTAACCTCAGGAGTAACTGGTACTGCAGTAGTAACCTCAGGTGTGACTGGTGCTGCAGTAGTAACCTCAGGAGTGACTGGTGCTGCAGTGTTTACCTCAGGTGTGACTGGTGCTACAGTGGGAACCTCAGGAGTGACTGGTACTCCAGTAGTAACCTCAGGAGTAACTGGTGCTGCAGTGGTAACCTCAGGAGTGACTGGCGCTGCAGTTGTATCATCAGCTGTGATTGGCGTTACAGTAGTAGCATCAGTTTTGATGGGAGTTGTTTTCGGTGCTGTTGTTGTGCTTGGTTGAGGAGTCATTGCTATTGCTGGAAAAGGATAATAGAACAACATTCAGCTTTTAAAGTAGTACAATATCACATGAAAAAATCGACAAATCCCAAATTTTGTATCTTATTGATAAAATGAAGCAAGTCGAGAAAATTTCATAACGTTCCAATATACATATTTGAAAAAAAAGAAATATTGAGATAGCAATGTTATTCTCCTGTATTTTATTTAGTAACATGATGATTTAATTGGTATTTTCATGACCTGCTCAATTTTATAAATGGCAATACAATTTTGGATGAGGTGCAATTTTGTCTGTTTTTGCGTCCATAGCGTGTTAGTATATCGTAAATAGCATACCAGTACATATATACCCATCTCCAGTGAAACCATCTTTACACTTGCAGACATATGAGCCAGGAGTGTTGATACATTGAGCATTGAAATCGCAATCAAAGTCTTTTTCACATTCATTTTCATCTGAAAAAAGACGGTTATCAATTCCAGAATTTTTAAGGGCAGAGAATTTGACGTTTCTATTACCTTTGCAAATTCTACCATTTCCTTGAAATCCTCTTTTGCATCGACAGATATAAGTACCAGGCACATTGGTACAAAGAGCGTTGTCATCGCATTCGTTAAGGTCAGAAGAAGCACATTCATCAACATCTAGCAATCAAGATAAATCAATATTCATTTATTCTTGATACATCAAATCTTTTACAAAGGTCGAACTGCGGCATCATCATCACCATTATGATCACCGATGATCATCTGTCATTATTTTGATAATCGATAAAGGCTTTTAAAAGTCATTAAGGTGGGAAGGTCAGAAGAAGCACATTCATCAACATCTAGCAATCAAGATAAATTATTACTTATTCATTTTTAGTACAGTAAATATGTAATAGACAAGTCGTGCAACGTGTCATTATTTTGATAATCAATAAAGGCTTTTAGAAGTCATTAAGATAGGATGTCAGTAAATATCGAGAATGGTTTGACAGTTGTCAAAAAATCGGATCCCTCATAATCTGTCCAAACGAACCTTTTGGTGAGCTATTATCAAAAACACCATTAAAAAATTTGGTTGATTTTTATTTTTGAAGAAATCAAGAAAAATTGATTTTCCCCTTCTACAGCGTCTAGCGACCGTAAAAATTAAGTCAAAATAGTGCATTTTTGGTCGTCCCTCACAACTAAACGAAAGTTGCCACAGTTATGAAAAACAAATATGTTGTTAATTATTGCATAAACTGTCCTAGGGTAGAATTTGAGCTAAATACAACAAAGTCGTCCTTTTTTTCTATTTATTGAAAGATATTGCAATTTTGGTATCGGTAAAATCATCAAAATTTATCAAATCGCGAAGCCGTGTCATTCCGAGGCCATACATTTTTTTAACCCAAAAAATAGTTTTACTTACTCTTAATCTATTAGATATAATCACCATGAAATATCTAAGCTGGCCCGCAAAAGCTCGATTTTATGCAACACAATTTCCGAGGTCAAGTTTGGTCGATTGTCACACAGCAATCAACTAGCATAATTAATAGCAGTACATTTAAAAATCTTTCCGAAACGCACTAACTATACCCAAAACAAGCTTTATCTATGAAATCATGGTTAGTATGCATGTTGAATATAATATCTATTCAGTTGAGGGCAATTAAAAGTAAATAAAACGGAGAAAAATAGGGATCAAACGATTGTCAATAAGTTGAATCGATCGAAACGCTGATGTCACGCAATCTAACAAAAACAAACCACGAAGACATTTTCAAAGTACCCAGTTATTATTTTTGCAAAATAAGAAAAAAACCATATCTGCTTTTGATTAATTGATATTATAAACTGATTTAAATATGAAGTGAAATTTGTAAAAAGAATACAAACATTTAAACGAGTTTCTATTTACACAATTTCATGCAAACGTCAGCGATTGGCGGTGAATGAATATTTACAAAAATATCATATAAAATTATTAGATTAGATATTGCTGATCAAGTAGTAAATCCTTATATCAAAAATTGTTATCTACATCAAAGATTGTTTACTGTTAATCGTTGTTCTTTGCTCTTTAAAACGTTCTGCTTAAATAATGTTTTTAGTGAGCCGTACGTGCAGATTCGAATTACTTTGCTATAAATTAAATATAGCCTTACTTGCTCATCCTTTTTACGATGTGCACACACAAGTTGCTGAATAACAGCCTTTATATAGTCCCATTCTACATTTTTAGTCAGGCAACGACAACTTTCCAGTCATACAGAAGAAAAACAGGGAAACTGGAGCATTCACAACAAACTATCTAATTCGAAGCGCGTTTGACAACCCAACAAACAGTTCTTTGGGGGGAGGGGACGGGACAGTACTTTATGCATGGACAAAAATACTAAAAAATACTTTTCAAATTCAATTTAAAATTGCATCGAGACTAAAAATAATTTGAAAATAGTTCTAAT
This sequence comes from Diadumene lineata, assembly GCA_918843875.1. Classification (NCBI taxonomy): domain Eukaryota; kingdom Metazoa; phylum Cnidaria; class Anthozoa; order Actiniaria; family Diadumenidae; genus Diadumene; species Diadumene lineata. The sequence continues at coordinate 18,152,116 of OU974069.1, read as the reverse complement.
CAAAACGAAAGAAACATATATAGAATCAAGACCACCACTGAAAAATTATTTATCGGAAAAATATGAATAAATTAGTAAAGGAAGAAAATAATATTGTGATGAATACACATGTTTTCAATCACTGCTCTTTTCAGTCGTTGTAATTTCTGTCTTTTTTAAGACTAGAATTTCAATTTCAATTTCAATTTTTCTGTATTACAATACTATTTTTGATGTTGTAATTTTTTATCTCTTCAAATTAAATTGGTTATAGAGTGCACGTACTAAGAGTGTGCAACATAAATACCACTAAATAGTGTTTTCTTAGTTATGTTAATTCAAATTATTTTCTTTTGTTTAATTTGTGCTATTTATATTAAAACTACTAAAAATTACAACTGTTACACAAATGTTTACAAAACAGTTTTAATAATAGATATACAATTAGAATTCCTGTATCATAGATTAAACCATAATCGATTACTATTGAGGCATACCTGCTCGCGCCAATAAAAGGGCTTGTTCTTTGATTTCATTAGAATAATATTCAGTTCCAACTTTACATGACTTGAGATGCTGATCCACGTCTGCTGTGCAGTCGTTTAAAGATATGCATTCCACCAACTGTGGATTTTTACCACTTGCTCCACAAGGAATACTATTTTCAACCAATCGAGAGAAACCGCACGGAGCCATGCTCATTTAAGGGTCCTGACTACTTTAGAACAACAACGATGCTTGAAACCTGTGCCCGCGAGCAATTTACCGCTGAGAACGCCGCGCGCGCGCCAAATCCCGCCAAAAGCCAACATAAGAATAACACAAGGAGCCTTCGAAAATTATACTTCAACCAGCCAAAACCCTCATTTTTTGCGCGGGATTCTATACTTTTCTTCATTTTTTCTGAAAGATTTTGTAAAAATCTTTCTTTTGGCAAGATTTGAAAATATCCTGATGACTTTTCAACATTTCACGCGATGGTAAGTAGTTTAGGGTTTCACTTTTCAAAGCGATTTTAAGTCAAAGACGACAACAAAACTGTACATTTTGACAAAATTTGAAAACATATATAATTTATTTTCCCATATTTGTGTAAAATAACGTCTGGTTGAGATTGCCTGTAAAAACTACGTCAAGAGCTTTATTAGTTTTTGAGTAATAATTTTTTTTTGTTAAAAATGCATTTTTCGTCATTTGTTCTTCAAAAATGTCAAAACATGGTTCCGTTCAAAAAATTTTTTCTCAAAAACGTGCTCGGGACTATATAGATTTCTATCCATTTTTCGATCAATTGATAAATTCTCTATAAAATATCTTTCTAAGAAAAAATCGTGATGACTATTTGCTTAAGTAATTAGGACCCTTAACTCATTTAAATAGCCTGAAAACTTACAAACTTTATAATGTGACATCAATTATTGAGCAATAACAAGCTATAATTAGACGTCTTTGTCGATTTCAAATTAAAGTCATTCGTCTATTCAATGTGCTTTAACAAATCTATTTATAGACGGCACATACCCAAGTTAGTTTGTATCGACATCAGTGAGAATCAAATGAAAATAACAAAGCTAGGATCCTGCACTTCAAATAATTGTACTGCGCATAATTGTCAGTTTTGATATGTTTATGTGTGGCACTATTTTCAAAAAATGTATCTCCAAAATGAAGTCCGGTGATGCCGCAACATTGAAATACTCGGTGATATTAAAAATTAAGCATCTGATTGAAAGAATTTTTCAGTAGTCGTTTTAATCCTAAAAACACTTCTTTCGCCTCAATACAATGCAATGCAATACAATTTTGAATTTATTTCGAAATGTTTTCGTATTCAGTTTGTCCCGTACAACGGTCCCATGCCCCGGCTCCCCCCAAAGAACTGTTTGTTGGGTTGTCAAACGCGCTTCGAATCAGATAGTTTGTTGTGAATGCTCCAGTTTCCCTGTTTTTCTTCTGTATGACTGGAAAGTTGTCGTTGCCTGACTAAAAATGTAAAATAGGACTATATAAAGGCTGTTATTCAGCAACTTGTGTGTGCACATCGTAAAAATTATGAGCAAGTAAGGCTATATTTAATTTATAGCAAAGTAATTCGAATCTGCACGTACGGCTCACTAAAAACATTATTTAAGCAGAACGTTTTAAAGAGCAAAGAACAACGATTAACGGTAAACAATCTTTGATGTAGATAACAATTTTTGATATAAGGATTTACTACTTGATCAGCAATATCTAATCTAATAATTTTATATGATATTTTTGTAAATATTCATTCACCGCCAATCGCTGACGTTTGCATGAAATTGTGTAAATAGAAACTCGTTTAAATGTTTGTATTCTTTTTACAAATTTCACTTCATATTTAAATCAGTTTATAATATCAATTAATCAAAAGCAGATGTGTTTTTTTTTCTTATTTTGCAAAAATAAAAACTGAGTACTTTGAAAATGTCTTCGTGGTTTGTTTTTGTTAGATTGCGTGACATCAGCGTTTCGATCGATTTAACTTATTGAAAATCGTTTGATCCCTATTTTTCTCCGTTTTATTTACTTTTAATTGCCCTCAACTGAATAGATATTATATTCAACATGCATACTAACCATGATTTCATAGATAAAGCTTGTTTTGGGTATAGTTAGTGCGTTTCGGAAAGATTTTTAAATGTACTGCTATTAATTATGCTAGTTGAATGCTGTGTGACAATCGACCAAACTTGACCTCGGAAATTGTGTTGCATAAAATCGAGCTTTTGCGGGCCAGCTTAGATATTTCATGGTGATTATATCTAATAGATTAAGAGTAAGTAAAACTATCTTTTGGGTTAAAAAAATGTATGGCCTCGGAATGACACGGCTTCGCGATTTGATAAATTTTGATGATTTTACCGATACCAAAATTGCAATATCTTTCAATAAATAGAAAAAAAGGACGACTTTGTTGTATTTAGCTCAAATTCTACCCTAGGACAGTTTAAGCAATGATTAACAACATATTTGGTTTTCATAACTGTGGCAACTTTCGTTTAGTTGTGAGCGACGACCAAAAATGCACTATTTTGACCTAATTTTCACGGTCGCTAGACGCTGTAGAAGGGGAAAATCAATTTTTCTTGATTTCTTCAAAAATAAAAATCAACCAAATTTTTTAATGGTGTTTTTGAAAATAGCTCACCAAAAGGTTCGTTTGGACAGATTATGAGGGATTCGATTTTTTGACAACTGTCAAACCATTCTCGATATTTACTGACATCCTCTCTTAAGATGGGACGTTCCAGCTATAAGCTGGATCGAAATTTACCAGCCACAGCATGATGGTAAAAGAGACATTCTACCCTTTTTTTCTCAACTTTGAAAACGTTTCCTTACCTAAACAGTCACCGTTTGATTCCTTGTATCCTGCATTGCACTGGCATTTATACGATCCCTCAGTATTAACACAAGTATAGCCGTCTTCACAAGTCCCGTTGTACTTCTTGCACTCATCGACATCTAGAACAAGAATGCATAAAGACGTGGTTTGATGCAGCAAATAGACAAAAAAAAGGACACCAGAAACCATTGCTTAATCTTATATCACATGAATGCCATACACCAGACCAAGAAGAAAAACGAAAAGGTGTTACAGGAGAATCTAGCCACGTAGAAAGTCCCAACTGAAATAGTGCGATCTTACATCGAATCAAATGTGGGGTTTTGTATCTCATCATATACAATGTTCCAGTTCAAACTGTGGAATTTTGCATCGAACGAATAAGCAGAGATGACGAGAATTTGTAAGCCCAGAAAAAAGGAAAACATTGATTGTAGTCAACAAGTCAAATCATTATCTTATATTTGTCGGAAAAAGTTCATTAACTCACCTACGCATGTTCTACCATCGCCCTCATATCCTCTCTTACAACGACAGACGAACGATCCAGGTACATTGGTACACACAGCATTGTCATCACACTGTGGTATATCAGCAAGACACTCGTTGATATCTGTGTAAAGTAAAAATATTCAACAAATATGTACACTGTACACAAAGAATCACACTCTGCAGTCCAATACTTCACTTACGATAAAGATTCAATTAATTGCAGGCAATCCAAAAATGTAAAGTATTTGTGGCTTTAAATTTGTGACATTCATTAATTGTTGATATAAAAAAAGATTTAATTAAGAATAAAAAGAGAAAAATAAATTAAAATAACAACAACGGAAATTTGATATAGGTTTGTTTTGATAGTGTCTTTGTTTGTGCTTTAGAAGACAATTCTAAATCTTCACATTCATTCGAGGTCGAGCAAACCAAGATACATAGTTGAAACAAACCTTTATCAACATGTATCGTACGTCAATGAATGGTATGTATGAATGAATAATGAATGAATGATATGTTTTGGTAACGTACCTACGCATGTCCCTGTTTGGTTAACAAATCCGTTCTTGCATGTGCACTTGTATGTCCCCTTTACATTCAGACATTGCTGAGCAGCGCCACATTCTGGATCACAGCGACTTGCTAATTCTGAAATATACAAACATGTTACATGTACTCAGTGCCATTCAATAAATATTTGAGTTATCGTTTCATTGTATAATCACAGTGAAATGTAAAACAATTTTTCATACGTTGAACGCAACTTCCGCACAGATGAAAATGTATATTGATATTTGCGCGTTATAAGTAAATAAACTATTATTATTAAATTATTATTAGTTCAGTGAAGTATCAGAAACATCATTCGATATTTCAGCGTAGCAAACCATCAATGTGAAACCACACCCGTAGATATACTACCGTTCTCATTTTAACCATTTTGTCAAATATCAATTGCCAGGCCCATAACAGGCGAGGGGCAAAGACCCACCCCAAATAATTTAATAAATTAAATTTTAGAATATGTATATGACAGACAAGCAGACGTTTTTATTTGGTATCGTATATCAAAGAATACATGGATATATGCCAGAAATAAACGTAGATGTATTTATAATTAACTTACAGCAAAGTATGTGAATGTATATTGGATCGTGTTACATTCACTGATCCCCCCCCCCTCCGACTTCCCCCCTCCCCAATATCTCTACTTCTGCCACTAGCGTCATTGTTTATGCACATGCTGTTGATGAATCGGAAATAAACTCGCACCAATTTTATTCTCAGTGGAATCATTCCCATCGGCATCACCTACCTGCGCATTCAAACCCATTCCCAGTGTAGCCATCGTTACAAGAACATTTATAAGAACCTTCAGTGTTGGTACACAATGCATTGATGTCACAATTGTTGATCGCTCGACATTCATTGATATCTGACAAACGAAAAGGAATCTTACGTTTAGACTGGTAACGGTAAAATACGAATCTTATTCAGTTTCTAATTCAGTTTCGAGTTATCAAATCTCAGAGTGGTTTGCAAGATGTCCAAATCCTTACCCCGGCACGTTCTTCCATCGCCTTGGAAACCACGTTTGCATCGACAGATGTATGAACCAACAGTGTTCGTACATAATGCATTTTTAGAGCAAGAGTGCGAGTCGTCTTTACATTCATTGACATCTGAAAAATGTACAGATTATTTAGTGGACAATGTTTCGTACAACTGGCTAATTAAATTAAATTCACGTACAACGTTTCAAGCCTTTCTTATGCATAGATTACCATGTTAAGTAACGTTCCGAGTAAGAACTAGTGTAGCAAACGGCAATGGAATGCATAAAGGTGTTGATTGTGTATTGTTTAAATGCTTGATCTGATTGGCTAAAACAAGAAAATTGGCCTTTTTTCAAATTTTTGGGATATTTTTCCTATATTTTATTCAAAATCACATTTCAGTTTTATTAAAGCGATCTTATTTTTTTCTATGAGAAAATTTTACCGTGGGACTCACTATGAAAAGCAAGCGTCTCCTAGCCATTGTTTTGAGCGATTCTGATTGGACAAAACCATTAAACACAAAAGAAACACTGTCTTGTAAACAGCATTTTGTAGATTTTACTTAAGAAATGTGTAACCCTTAACTTGATACATCAATATAGTGAAAATTAAAGAATTTCTACGTGGGGAAGTTTTTTTGCCGCAGAACAATAGAAACCTCACTAGTTCTTACGCGTATTGTTACTTAAACGACTCGAGCAGTATAGAAATTGTATTAATACCTTGACATATTCCATTTGCATCTGCTTTATAGCCCGGTGCGCATTTACATTCGTATGCTCCCACTGAGTTGACACAGACTTCATTGATCTGACACTGGAAGTCGTTTGTCTCACACTCATTCTTATCTGAAACAACAAGGTTTGATTATCAAACTTTTCATGTTTTTAAAGTAGCTAGAGAGGGATCGGATTAAAATAAAAAATATAGTGGTCAAAATTGTCGAGACGATGCCAGATGTCGAGCGTGGATTGCTCACAGTTGTACATTTATCAAATTTTTAACGAAGAATAAAAAAGAAACTAAGAAAGCGCATCGACAGAGAATCTAACACAGAATAAAGTTTTAATATTTCCATTGTTCTTGGATCTTCTACATTTTCCAATACTTTTCGGTCGTGCAATCGACAATTGCATCTGCCATTCTTTCATTTCTTTTTCACAAATAATGGCTGGTCAATTATGAAATTATTCGTAGTTACAACCATCGGCTTACCGACACATGATCGTCCATCTCCAATGTATCCACGACGGCAACGGCAAATATGGCTACCGGGGATGTTCGTACATAAAGCGTTGACATGGCATGTATGGCGACCAGAAGTGCATTCATTAATGTCTAGAATACAGATATTGATAGATTAGAAATAGATGAACTGAATGCGCAAAAACAGAGGTTCAGATGGATGGATGAGACGATGGATGTATATATAGACCAAAACAAATAAACAGATATGAATATGAAAAATAAAAACAGACAACAAAACAAACAACCGGAAGGGATGGTGAAGGGAGGGGAACTCCCATATATCAGAGGGCGGGGATGCTCGTCGTACCTTTTACGATCGGAGATCTGGTACCTTTTAGGGTCTCTTAGAGATTGCTACCTTTTAGGATATTCACGGATATCCAAAAACACGGCCAATATATCCAACTGTTTGTATTTGAGTTGGTACTTATGGATAGAACTTTGGTACCTTTTAGGGGTCATTCTCACACATTCCGACAAGCATCCCAGCCCTATTCCGAGTCCCCCGGGATGTTTTTCAGTTACCTTCACATCTGACACCATCACCCTGGTAACCATCGTTGCATTGACATATTAGTACTGCATCAGTGCCATTGATACACTTAGCATTAGGACCACATTCATCATCACAGGTTGGTGGTTTAGCATCTACACAAAGAGCACAGTTAATAGTAAAGTCGTAATTATCATAATTAACACACACAAACCAAAAACTACTCAATTGGGTACCTGGGAGACTGTACAACTAAAACTGACGGAGAAGGTTGTTTCTTTGCCTTCTGTTTTATTTCATTTTTATTATTATCATTATTCAAGTGCACACACTAAAAGTGCGCAACATAAATACCACTAAATAGTGCTACTTTATGCTAATTCTATTGTCTTCTTTTGTTTAATTAGTGCTATTTAACACTAGAGGTCGGTACACACTATAGGCGACAAGTCGCAGTGACTTGTCCCCGCGACAAGTCGCTTCAGTGTGCACTGGTTCAATAATCTAACCGGTTGGATTTCATGCGGCAAGTCGCAGAGACAGAATTCTGTCGCGGCGACAACAATTTTCGTCAAAAATACTTAGTACACACGGGGGAAAATCGCTGCTGCGACTTGTCGCGGGGACTAGTCGCAGCGACTTGTTGCCTAGTGTGTTAAATAGTGACAACTGTTGCACACATTTAGTGCTTACACTCTATTATTTTTTACATTGACACTCTTTAACGTCAGTGACGATATCTCAACAACACACTTCTACTTAGTACCACTGTAAGGACTTTATCTCACCTGAAACACAAGTCTTGCCATCTCCTTTAAATCCACGAACACATCTACAGACATACGAGCCAAAGGTATTTGTGCACAGCGCATTTGGACTGCAGTCATGCGTTTTGTTTCTGCACTCATCGACATCTGAAAAAAAGATTTGTAACATATATAGATAAATTAGACATCGTAGTGTGGATGATGGCCATACTGACGTTACATTGATATGAAAAAGTTATGAAAAAATATTCGTGTCTTCATTATCTGGAAATATTAACAAGATTTCTTAGGAATGTGCATAAATCAGTGAACTGAAGTGATGATTTTTCTGCTCACACTCCGGGAATATCTGTAGATATAGTTTTTCATGTTACATGTACCTTGATTACAATTTGGTCCAGTAAAGCCTGCCTTACAGACACACTTGGGTCCTTCTTGGTGTGATATGCATTCTTGATTATCATTACAAGCTGGCATGCACTGCGACATGGCATCTAGTGAGTTAAATAAAGACGTTATTGATTGTGAGAACAGTATAATACAATGAAATACAAAAGAACATCAAATGGAAATGTGGGCAGTAGAGTGCCCGTGAAATAAAAGTGGACAGTGCTTAATTCAATATTTTGTGGAAGTTAGTAAATATAATTGGAACGTGAAATAACAACATTGAGTAGTATTTATGTTGCGAACGTTTAGAGTGCAAACACTAAATGTGTGCAACAGTTGTCACTATCTAGTAGAAAATAGCACTAATTAAACAAAAGAAATAAAATAGCACTATTTAGTGGTATTTCCTTTGCACACTTTTAGTGGGTGCACTCTAGAGTTTGCACTCTACTATTTAGTACATTTAAATTAGTGTTTATTTTAAACAATATAATACGTCAATAGAATTTAGATTAAAGGCCGGCACACACTAGGCGACAAGTCGCAGCGACTTGTCCCCGCGACATGTCGCCTCAGTGTGCACTGGTTCAGCAATCCCAACAGGTTGGATTTCATGCGGCAAGTCGCAGCAACAAAATTCTGTCGCGGCGACAACAATTTTCGCCAAAAAATGTTAGTACACACGGGAGGAAATTGTCGCTGCGACATGTCGCGGGGACAAGTCGCTGCGACTTGTCGCCTAGTGTGTGCCGGCCTTAAATGCTTTAAGGCCGGCACACACTAGGCGACAAGTCGCAGCGACTTGTCCCCGCGACATGTCGCCTCAGTGTGCACTGGCTCAGCAATCCCAACCGGTTGGATTTCATGTGGAAAGTCGCAGCAACAAAATTTATGTCGCGGCGACAACAATTTTCGCCAAAAAATTTTAGTACACACGGGAGGAAATTGTCGCTGCGACATGTCGCGGGGACAAGTCGCTGCGACTTGTCGCCTAGTGTGTACCGGCCTTTATTTAGTTTCTATGTGAATGTCAATACCTTACATGTTGCTAAATCGTTAGTAGTCCTTTCACTGTTTTTTTTTTTTTTTTTTTTTTTTGCTTTTTTTTGCGTGCAATCTAAAGCGATAGTTGAACGCTGTGACTAATTTAGTTGTACTAGCACAATAGAAAGATGAAATCTTTTACCATCCTTTAAAACACAGGAATACAAAACAACAGAATTGTGTACAATTGTGTTTTTCGATAATAGTGTAATACGTACCAACACAGGTCTTGCCGTCTCCCTTGAAACCGCGTCGACATCTACAAACATATGATCCCTCTATGTTTGTGCACAGCGCTTTTGGACTGCAGTCATGCGTTTTCAATGCGCATTCATTGATATCTTTAACGGAATAAACAGAAATACTTGTTTATGATACGCAAAAGTCCAGTCGTTTTAAGGTCTTTATTACATTCATATGTTTCGCGTTTAACGGAGTGAGGTTGCCTCACATAATTGGTGTTCTAATAATAAGACCAATCATATAAATAAAGATGTTTTCATCGAGTATCTACCTTAGTATCTACCCAAGTATCACTTATTGTGCGATCTACATAATAATACGTGCAATACCTTAGTTACCTTGCCCATTACGTGTATATACATTGATTTATTCAATTACTCCTCTCTTAAGTGTTGTTTTCCTTCCAGGCTGTGTTATATTACGCATAAACCGGATGCAACACAGTCTACTTTCTTTCTGGAATTAGCTTTCTTAAAAGTGGTCGCGATTTTGAGTTAAGGAGTAAATAACTAACTAACCTGTGCAATTCTTCCCATTACCAGAGAAGCCAGCAGCACATTTACATGTGTATGAACCCTTAGTATTCACACATTGTGCATTATAATCACAAATACCATTAAATGACAGATTTTCACACTCGTTCACATCTACACAAGAAAGGAAAACAATGAATCAATGAATTTCACGATATCGTCGATTTGGTATAATTGGGTAATACCATCGTATTGTAACCATAATTTCTTAGAAAACAATCGAGGCATCTGCTGTGTCGCTTATAGCAGTATCCAACTGATGCAAAATGCAGTGGTGGTAATAACATGTACAAATTGTGTGCACGGATTCCAATGGGTATTATTAATTGCGCTTTCACCAAGCGTGACAATGAAGAAAACATAAATAAAATGAATGTTTTGGCTGATGATATGATTATAGCTGATTAACATACAAGAGACCTTTGATAATGTCAATTTTTATCTGATAATAATCGATGCTATGATGCTGGTGGGTGATTGACAATTTAGAGGAGTATGGCGGTGAAGGTGAAGGTTTACATACCAGTACAATTTCGTCCATTCCCTTCGTAGCCAGACAAACACTGACAGCCGTAAGAACCTTGTGTATTGACGCACTTAGCATTCATATCACAGTTCATCTGTTCATTGGCACATTCATCTATATCTATTACAGGAGGAAAAATGAACGATGTGTAAATGACACTTTGAATCTATGGACAATCAAACTAACCAGCCATATAGATTGACAATATATCTAGATCAAAGGCTATATAGTTTTCTACCTACGACAAGGACCTTACCTTTGCACGAGAAACCATTTCCTTGGTATCCTTTCTTACATCGACAAACGTACGAACCATCGGTGTTAGTACATAGGGCATTAGCATGGCAGTCATTGGTGTTGAGAGCACATTCATCTATATCTGTAAATACCAAAAATGAAACAAAAGCATGTCAGCACTGTTGGAAGACAATCGTACAACATGCAATTACATAATGGTGGCATTGAGCTCAATATCACGCAGATTAAAAGAAAGTCCAACAATGAGTCTCGGTGGCCTCGAAGCGCCATCCCTCTTGTTGTTCACACGGAATTAGGAGGAGCACAAAATTTGACATGGTGGATCTTTAAATACACTCCTGTTTTATGATTATGTCAATATCCACCCACTAAGAAGGTGACAACGTTATTTTGACCTTGCAAACTTTCTAGTATTGATCGTACAAGCCATTCCTAAAATTAGATGATAGACAACGAATCGAATCCATATACGTAGAGACAATACTGGTGCTCTCAATCTGATACACAGCCAGAAATAAGAGACAGGACATTCAGTATGTTCATTGCTTACCTGCACATCCTTGACCGTCCCTGATGAAGCCCTTCTTACAGCGGCATACATACGATCCTTCAATGTTGGTACACAACGAGTTGCTTCCACAATCATGGCTACCATCAGAACATTCATCACGATCTGTAGAGAAGTGTATAAATCATATCACAAAAAGAAAATAATGAAATAATAAAAAAATAAATAAATAAATAAAAAATAAAAAATAAAAAAATAAAATAAAATAAAATAATGAATGACCATAAAAAACACTAGTATAAAACCAGTGGTGAATCCAGCACATCTCAAAGAACTTTAAGGGCTTTCCTTTACAAATCTTTTATAATATAACTCTCTCCTAAAAACAGTCCTAGATCTTCCATGAAAATAATGGGTTTGTAATATTTTATGGTAATACAACTATTGGTTGATTAAACATATGCAAAATGTCCAGGAAAAGCTGTAAAATGCCAAGTACCATGTATTTCCTTGGCTATAAATATAAAAAAATACCTCTACATTTTTTGCCGTCTTTTATATAGCCTTTCGAGCAGCGACAGACATAGGAACCGAGTATATTGGTGCAAACAGCGTTGGGATCACAGATATCGGGCATTTCACATTCATTTACGTCTGTAAGAAACAGAGACAACATCATAATTACCATGAGTTATAATTTAATAAAACTTATAGCTAAAACCGTTGTATCGCGACCAGTTGATTTTCGAACCTTCACTTCATTTGGGTTTTCAGTTCTGAGACGTCAATCATCAGATGGCTTTGAACATGCTGCATATAAGTTAGACCGTTAACAACAATTCGACAGTTTACTTGAGCTTTTCTTGATAAATAGCCGAGATAAATAATTTGAATTAAAAACATTCAATTAGCTTTCAAATATTACGAAGAGAATGAAAACATCTGTAAGTCCTACTGCATTTTTAAGTCCTTTGAATATGATCGTTCCTGGGAAAACGTTTGATTTTCATTGACACGGCCTGAACGTTTCGACAAACGACTAATTTACATATTTGATTGACGTCTCAGAAAAGGAAAATTGGTGACTTAAAAATCTGAACAAAGTTGGTCACGGTTTTAGCTGTAATCTTCCGTCTCTTTTCTTTTTGTAAATCAGACCAGAGAATCAAACATAGAATCAAATATTAGATATACTTTTATAGCTTGTAATAGTCAGTATGTATTTTTACTGATTGATATTTAAATAAAGACATACAAATATAATTATTACTGATTTGAAATAAACAAAAGTAAGGTTCTACAACTTCTACAGCTATGGTTGTACAACATGTTTTAGGTCGCATGAGACTAGGAGTTGTCCAACGTTACGACGTCGTATACTACAAATTGCAAAGGATAATTTCTACTGCGTAAATCGGTTTTATAGATGGGTAGCCTATCACGCAGAATGAATTGATTTTTGAGTTTTCTTAATATCGCTTCACTATAAAACAATTTCTAACGACATGAGATTTGCGTTACCTGTACAAGTTAGACCATTTCCAATATATCCTTCTTTGCATACACACTTTGTGACATCTTCCTCCTCCACACAGTATGCATCTTTAGCACATTCCGGACTACAGAATCCAGCAGCTGAAACTACAGAACAACAACACATAACGTTATTCTGATAGCCAATAAATAAATCTCATCTCTCGACTTAACACACTTTGTTCAGAAACGATCTGGACTACAAAGACTTAAATTACCAAAAGCCAAAAAGCCAGCCATTGACAAGGCGTGAAAATGACACATACGAACGTTACCGTAGCAAAGTAAAATCGCTTTTAAAATCATTTCATAGATCATTCATAGATCGAATCTTTAATAACCAACACCAAGATTTAATGTACAAACTCGACAAATTTTTCCTAACATAAGAAACAAATGCCATGTTCATCATTAGAAGACATTTCTTTGGTTCTTTTCATAGGAACAGAGAAAAAAGTCTTGTTCATGCTTCGACTTCACATAAACGTGTCCTCAGAAAATATAATCTGAGTCGGAAATATCTGACTAATAGTTTATGATGAATTGCAATTGCATCGTTTAAGTTTCTACAAGGTCAAACATTCATTTTCTTAGACTTACCTCGGCAGACTTTGCCATTTCCTACAAATCCAACTCTACACTTACACTCGTAAGATCCAATCGTGTTGTTACAAATCGCATTTATATCGCAGTCAATGATGTCACCTTCACATTCGTCCAAATCTTAAACAAAGAGAAAAACGTTGACTTTTTTTCCTGAACTTTTCCGTTTTGCTCTCTTAGTAAAAAAGACATTTAAGTAAGGAGAACTTCCATTTTTAAAATCCTAATATACATTACCATCGCACTGTGTTCCATTCCCAATGAATCCAGACTTACAGGTACAGGAAAATGATCCATCAGTGTTGGAACAAAACGCATTTGAACTGCATGGTTTATTTACAGCGCACTCGTCAATATCTAAAAAAAAGAAAAACTTATTGCATATGACCGCCATTTAAACATTGATGAACAGAGGTATCGATGAAGTAAAAGTACCAAAAACTTTAAAGGCCTCCTTATATATCTTTGTCGAATGGCGATGTCTTTTTTATTTCATTTTCTAACCAAAACAAAAGATCGAGGGAATAGAGAATACTAAATCTCATATCAACATAACACCGAATGGATAATAAATAAGCGAAAAAACTCTTTTGATTAAGTAAATGCACTGTTAATTTAAGTTCAGTAACTTTATACCTAGACAGGTCTTTCCATCACCAGTGAAGCCAGTTTGACATCGACAACGATATGAGCCAAGCGTGTTGGTACATAAGGCATTCTTGTCACATTTGGCACTGCCGTCGGAACATTCGTTCTTATCTGTAGAACAAAACAACAAAAATGTCCATCAATGACTAAATACTCATAAACACGTTAACATCAACAAAAGATTATGCATAAAGTACCTCGACATATCTTTCCGTCGCCAATGAAACCATCTTTGCATTTACAAGTAAACGAAATGCCAGCTGTTATGCATTCAGCATTAGGATGACAGTCATCTCTCCCAGATGCACAAAAGTCGACTGGCTTTGAGGTGGTAGCTGGGGCACTCGTTACAGGTGGTCCAACAGTGGTAACCACTGGTGCTGCAGAAGTGGCTCCTGTTGTAATTGGTGCTGAAGTAGTGCCGTCAGGTGCTACAGGTCCTACACTAACTTCCCCTGTAACCACTGGTGCTGCAGAAGTAGCTCCTGTTGTAACTGGTGCTGAAGTAGTGCCGTCAGGTGCTACAGGTCCTACACTCACTTCCCCTGTAACCACTGGTGCTGCAGAAGTAGCTCCTGTTGTCACTGGTGCTGAAGTAGTGCCGTCAGGTGCTACAGGTCCTACAATCACTTCCCCTGTAACCACTGGTGCTGCAGAAGTAGCTCCTGTTGTCACTGGTGCTGAAGTAGTGCCGTCAGGTGCTACAGGTCCTACACTCACTTCCCCTGTAACCACTGGTGCTGCAGAAGTAGCTCCTGTTGTGACTGGTGCTGAAGTAGTGCCGTCAGGTGCTACAGGTCCTACACTCACTTCACCTGTAACCACTGGTGTTGCAGAAGTAGCTCCTGTTGTCACTGGTGCTGAAGTAGTGCCGTCAGGTGCTACAGGTCCTACACTAACTTCCCCTGTAACCACTGGTGCTGCAGAAGTAGCTCCTGTTGTGACTGGTGCTGAGGTAGTGCCGTCACGTGCTACAGGTCCTACACTAACTTCCCCTGTAACCACTGGTGCTGCAGAAGTAGCTTCTGTTGTAATTGGTGTTGAAGTAGTTCCGTCAGGTGCTACAGGTCCTACACTAACTTCCCCTGTAACCACTGGAGCTGCAGAAGTAGCTCCTGTTGTAACTGGTGCTGAAGTAGTGCCGTCAGGTGCTACAGGTCCTACACTCACTTCCCCTGTAACCACTGGAACTTCAGAAGTAGCTCCTGTTGTAACTGGTGCTGAAGTAGTGCCGTCAGGTGCTACAGGTCCTACACTAACTTCCCCTGTAACCACTGGTGCTGCAGAAGTAGCTCCTGTTGTGACTGGTGCTGAAGTAGTGCCGTCAGGTGCTACAGGTCCTACACTCACTTCCTCAGTAACTTCCCCAGTCACGACAGGTGCTCTTGTTGTAGTAGATGTAGTTGCTACTGTGGTTGCCTTGAACTGAGGCTCATCAGTTTTTGTCTTGTCTGTTAATATTTGCCCTGAAACAGAGAATTATCAAATTCTGTGTGTTTGTTTGTTATTGAACTTATTTATAATAATGGGCACTTTACATAATAGTTTTTTTAATGAGAACTCTTAAAGGGAGAGAAGAAATGCAAAGAACTTACAATTAAAAGACAACTTCTATGATCGTTACCAAGCGGGTTTTTGAAATGCAAATCATCCATGAGTACAAGTGATAGTAATTAAATATAGAATTAACGTTTTCTAACATTAGTTGTCGATAAAACCAAGACGCTTTTCAGCAGTTTAATTTAAATCAGGAAAAGCGAAAGCTTCAATATTTGATGGAGTGTATATCTCTGTTTTAACCAAACATTCATTCACTTGCCAAACATCTATCGTATATTATCAATCTTTCTATTTCAACATGCACTGTTCATTATTATACTAAATTTGCCAAAATTATTCCTATTTACAAAACTGATTGCCATACTGAATTTCGTAATTATACATCAATCTACATTCTTTTTTTTTTCTAAGTTCTTTGAAAGCACTACATTCTATAGATTAATCTTGATCAACGATAAACACAAAGAGCATCAATATGGCTTCAGTTCAAATTACTCAAGTAACTAAGCTATTTTATACATGATGAATCAGATTTCTTCTTCAATTGATAAAGAACTATCAATCTTTTTAGATTTCTTAAAGCTCTTTGACACTGGAAACCATTTCATACTCTTACACAAACTTGAACATTAAAGAATTAGAGGTCTTGCACTAAAACGGATAGAAATTTACTTAAGCAATAGAAAGCAACAGTATGTCAAGTTTAATGATAAATCATCTTTCCAGTTGACAATTAAGTGCGGCGTACTACAAGGAAGTATCTTAGGTCTCTTGCTCTTTATTACATACATAAATGACATAGCAAATTCAACAAACTTGTTAAAATTTGTATTGTTTGCCGACAACACACTATTCAATTAGACAGTCAAATTGTTATAGACCTGACTTTTGTAACACAAACGTAAAACAATTCACTATTATTGATCAAGTTTCCAAACAATGGAATTTCCTGCCAGACAATATCAAACAGCAAAGTCTATTTCTTAAATATAATTATAAAATGTACCTTATTGATTTTCTTATCAGTAAATAATTTTGTTAATATCATTTAAATGAGGATGTGTCATTATAGACATAATTACTTCTTTTACAAATATTATAATGGTAGTAGTTAACTAATCTTGCTAATAATGTATTATATTAAATTGTTAAAAATGCAATTGTAAAAACTAATGTTTTACGCCTGGTTTCCATATAATCGCAAACAATCGAGAACGGTCGCAAACGATGGCAAAAAAAGTTAGATTTTGGGAAACCAAACTTTTTCGATCCTACGACCGTTAATGACCTATTTCCATCGAGATCATATATGGACCGTAAAAGGACGTAGGATAAAAAAACGTTGGTTTCAATGTAATCGTTTTTTTTTTCCTATCGCTTGCGACCGTTCTCAATCATTCTAAATTATATGGAAACCAGGCAGAAAACAAAGTACAGTAGTAATTTATTGTAAAAATCTAGGTGGTATAAAATATGGTTCAATATTTACTGTTCGTAATCTACAAACGGATAGACTCTAAAACGTTACAACTTACCAGTAACCACTGGTGCTGCAGAAGTAGCTCGTGTTGTCACTGGTGCTGAAGTAGTTACGTCAGGTGCTTCAGGTCCTACGCTAACTTCCCCTGTAACCACTGGTGCTGCAGAAGTAGCTCCTGTTGTAACTGGTGTTGAAGTAGTGCCGTCAGGTGCTAGAGGTCCCACACTAACTTTCTCTGTAACCACTGGTGCTGCAGAAGTAGCTCCTGTTGTGACTGGTGCTGACGTAGTGCCTTCAGGTGCTACAGGTCCTACACTCACTTCCCCTGTAACCACTGGTGCTGCAGAAGTAGCTCCTGTTGTCACTGGTGCTGAAGTAGTGCCGTCAGTTGCTACAGGTCCTACACTCACTTCACCTGTAACCACTGGTGCTGCAGAAGTAGCTCCTGTTGTGACTGGTGCTGAAGTCGTGCCTTCAGGTGCTACAGGTCCTACACTAACTTCCCCTGTAACTACTGGTGCTGCAGAAGTAGCTCCTGTTGTGACTGGTGCTGAAGTAGTGCCGTCAGGTGCTACAGGTCCTACACTCACTTCCCCTGTAACCACTGGTGCTGCAGAAGTAGCTCCTGTTGTGACTGGTGCTGAAGTAGTGCCGTCAGGTGCTACAGGTCCTCCACTCACTTCCCCTGTAACCACTGGTGCTGCAGAAGTAGCTCCTGTTGTCACTGGTGCTGAAGTAGTGCCGTCAGGTGCTACAGGTCCTACACTCACTTCACCTGTAACCACTGGTGTTGCAGAAGTAGCTCCTGTTGTCACTGGTGCTGAAGTAGTGCCGTCAGGTGCTACAGGTCCTACACTAACTTCCCCTGTAACCACTGGTGCTGCAGAAGTAGCTCCTGTTGTGACTGGTGCTGAGGTAGTGCCGTCACGTGCTACAGGTCCTACACTAACTTCCCCTGTAACCACTGGTGCTGCAGAAGTAGCTTCTGTTGTAATTGGTGTTGAAGTAGTTCCGTCAGGTGCTACAGGTCCTACACTAACTTCCCCTGTAACCACTGGAGCTGCAGAAGTAGCTCCTGTTGTAACTGGTGCTGAAGTAGTGCCGTCAGGTGCTACAGGTCCTACACTCACTTCCCCTGTAACCACTGGAACTTCAGAAGTAGCTCCTGTTGTAACTGGTGCTGAAGTAGTGCCGTCAGGTGCTACAGGTCCTACACTAACTTCCCCTGTAACCACTGGTGCTGCAGAAGTAGCTCCTGTTGTGACTGGTGCTGAAGTAGTGCCGTCAGGTACTACAGGTCCTACACTCACTTCCTCAGTAACTTCCCCAGTCACGACAGGTGCTCTTGTTGTAGTAGATGTAGTTGCTACTGTGGTTGCCTTGAACTGAGGCTCATCAGTTTTTGTCTTGTCTGTTAATATTTGCCCTGAAACAAAGAATTATCAAATTCTGTGTGTTTGTTTGTTATTGAACTTATTTATAATAATGGGCACTTTACATAATAGTTTTTTTAATGAGAACTCTTGAAGGGAGAGAAGAAATGCAAAGAACTTACAATTAAAAGACAACTTCTATGATCGTTACCAAGCGTGTTTTTGAAATGCAAATCATCCATGAGTACAAGTGATAGTAATTAAATATAGAATTAACGTTTTCTAACATTAGTTGTCGATAAAACCAAGACGCTTTTCAGCAGTTTAATTTAAATCAGGAAAAGCGAAAGCTTCAATATTTGATGGAGTGTATATCTCTGTTTTAACCAAACATTCATTCACTTGCCAAACATCTATCGTATATTATCAATCTTTCTATTTCAACATGCACTGTTCATTACTATACTAAATTTGCCAAAATTATTCCTATTTACAAAACTGATTGCCATACTGAATTTCGTAATTATACATCAATCTACATTCTTTTTTTTTTTCTAAGTTCTTTGAAAGCACTACATTCTATAGATTAATCTTGATCAACGATAAACACAAAGAGCATCAATATGGCTTCAGTTCAAATTACTCAAGTAACTAAGCTATTTTATACATGATGAATCAGATTTCTTCTTCAATTGATAAAGAACTATCAATCTTTTTAGATTTCTTAAAGCTCTTTGACACTGGAAACCATTTCATACTCTTACACAAACTTGAACATTAAAGAATTAGAGGTCTTGCACTAAAACGGATAGAAATTTACTTAAGCAATAGAAAGCAACAGTATGTCAAGTTTAATGATAAATCATCTTTCCAGTTGACAATTAAGTGCGGCGTACTACAAGGAAGTATCTTAGGTCTCTTGCTCTTTATTACATACATAAATGACATAGCAAATTCAACAAACTTGTTAAAATTTGTATTGTTTGCCGACAACACACTATTCAATTAGACAGTCAAATTGTTATAGACCTGACTTTTGTAACACAAACGTAAAACAATTCACTATTATTGATCAAGTTTCCAAACAATGGAATTTCCTGCCAGACAATATCAAACAGCAAAGTCTATTTCTTAAATATAATTATAAAATGTACCTTATTGATTTTCTTATCAGTAAATAATTTTGTTAATATCATTTAAATGAGGATGTGTCATTATAGACATAATTACTTCTTTTACAAATATTATAATGGTAGTAGTTAACTAATCTTGCTAATAATGTATTATATTAAATTGTTAAAAATGCAATTGTAAAAACTAATGTTTTACGCCTGGTTTCCATATAATCGCAAACAATCGAGAACGGTCGCAAACGATGGCAAAAAAAGTTAGATTTTGGGAAACCAAACTTTTTCGATCCTACGACCGTTAATGACCTATTTCCATCGAGATCATATATGGACCGTAAAAGGACGTAGGATAAAAAAACGTTGGTTTCAATGTAATCGTTTTTTTTTCCTATCGCTTGCGACCGTTCTCAATCATTCTAAATTATATGGAAACCAGGCAGAAAACAAAGTACAGTAGTAATTTATTGTAAAAATCTAGGTGGTATAAAATATGGTTCAATATTTACTGTTCGTAATCTACAAACGGATAGACTCTAAAACGTTACAACTTACCAGTAACCACTGGTGCTGCAGAAGTAGCTCGTGTTGTCACTGGTGCTGAAGTAGTTACGTCAGGTGCTTCAGGTCCTACACTAACTTCCCCTGTAACCACTGGTGCTGCAGAAGTAGCTCCTGTTGTAACTGGTGTTGAAGTAGTGCCGTCAGGTGCTAGAGGTCCCACACTAACTTTCTCTGTAACCACTGGTGCTGCAGAAGTAGCTCCTGTTGTGACTGGTGCTGACGTAGTGCCTTCAGGTGCTACAGGTCCTACACTAACTTCCCCTGTAACCACTGGTGCTGCAGAAGTAGCTCCTGTTGTGACTGGTGCCGAAGTAGTGCCTTCAGGTGCTACAGGTCCTACACTAACTTCCCCTGTAACTACTGGTGCTGCAGAAGTAGCTCCTGTTGTGACTGGTGCTGAAGTAGTGCCGTCAGGTGCTACAGGTCCTACACTCACTTCCCCTGTAACCACTGGTGCTGCAGAAGTAGCTCCTGTTGTGACTGGTGCTGAAGTAGTGCCGTCAGGTGCTACAGGTCCTACACTCACTTCCCCTGTAACCACTGGTGCTGCAGAAGTAGCTCCTGTTGTCACTGGTGCTGAAGTAGTGCCGTCAGGTGCTACAGGTCCTACACTCACTTCACCTGTAACCACTGGTGTTGCAGAAGTAGCTCCTGTTGTCACTGGTGCTGAAGTAGTGCCGTCAGGTGCTACAGGTCCTACACTAACTTCCCCTGTAACCACTGGTGCTGCAGAAGTAGCTCCTGTTGTGACTGGTGCTGAGGTAGTGCCGTCACGTGCTACAGGTCCTACACTAACTTCCCCTGTAACCACTGGTGCTGCAGAAGTAGCTTCTGTTGTAATTGGTGTTGAAGTAGTTCCGTCAGGTGCTACAGGTCCTACACTAACTTCCCCTGTAACCACTGGAGCTGCAGAAGTAGCTCCTGTTGTAACTGGTGCTGAAGTAGTGCCGTCAGGTGCTACAGGTCCTACACTCACTTCCCCTGTAACCACTGGAACTTCAGAAGTAGCTCCTGTTGTAACTGGTGCTGAAGTAGTGCCGTCAGGTGCTACAGGTCCTACACTAACTTCCCCTGTAACCACTGGTGCTGCAGAAGTAGCTCCTGTTGTGACTGGTGCTGAAGTAGTGCCGTCAGGTGCTACAGGTCCTACACTCACTTCCTCAGTAACTTCCCCAGTCACGACAGGTGCTCTTGTTGTAGTAAATGTAGTTGCTACTGTGGTTGCCTTGAACTGAGGCTCATCAGTTTTTGTCTTGTCTGTTAATATTTGCCCTGAAACAAAGAATTATCAAATTCTGTGTGTTTGTTTGTTATTGAACTTATTTATAATAATGGGCACTTTACATAATAGTTTTTTTAATGAGAACTCTTAAAGGGAGAGAAGAAATGCAAAGAACTTACAATTAAAAGACAACTTCTATGATCGTTACCAAGCGTGTTTTTGAAATGCAAATCATCCATTAGTACAAGTGATAGTAATTAAATATAGAATTAACGTTTTCTAACATTAGTTGTCGATAAAACCAAGACGCTTTTCAGCAGTTTAATTTAAATCAGGAAAAGCGAAAGCTTCAATATTTGATGGAGTGTATATCTCTGTTTTAACCAAACATTCATTCACTTGCCAAACATCTATCGTATATTATCAATCTTTCTATTTCAACATGCACTGTTCATTATTATACTAAATTTGCCAAAATTATTCCTATTTACAAAACTGATTGCCATACTGAATTTCGTAATTATACATCAATCTACATTCTTTTTTTTTTCTAAGTTCTTTGAAAGCACTACATTCTATAGATTAATCTTGATCAACGATAAACACAAAGAGCATCAATATGGCTTCAGTTCAAATTACTCAAGTAACTAAGCTATTTTATACATGATGAATCAGATTTCTTCTTCAATTGATAAAGAACTATCAATCTTTTTAGATTTCTTAAAGCTCTTTGACACTGGAAACCATTTCATACTCTTACACAAACTTGAACATTAAAGAATTAGAGGTCTTGCACTAAAACGGATAGAAATTTACTTAAGCAATAGAAAGCAACAGTATGTCAAGTTTAATGATAAATCATCTTTCCAGTTGACAATTAAGTGCGGCGTACTACAAGGAAGTATCTTAGGTCTCTTGCTCTTTATTACATACATAAATGACATAGCAAATTCAACAAACTTGTTAAAATTTGTATTGTTTGCCGACAACACACTATTCAATTAGACAGTCAAATTGTTATAGACCTGACTTTTGTAACACAAACGTAAAACAATTCACTATTATTGATCAAGTTTCCAAACAATGGAATTTCCTGCCAGACAATATCAAACAGCAAAGTCTATTTCTTAAATATAATTATAAAATGTACCTTATTGATTTTCTTATCAGTAAATAATTTTGTTAATATCATTTAAATGAGGATGTGTCATTATAGACATAATTACTTCTTTTACAAATATTATAATGGTAGTAGTTAACTAATCTTGCTAATAATATATTATAATATTCAATTGTTAGAAATGTAATTGTAAAAACTAATGTCTTACGCCTGGTTTCCACATAATCGCAAACGATCGAGAACGGTCGCAAACCATGGAAAAAAAGTTCGATTTTTGGAAACCAAAGTTTTTCTATCCTACGACCGTTAATGAACAATTTCCATCGAGGTCATATATGGACCGAAAAGGGACGTAGGATTGAAAAACGTTGGTTTCAGTATAATCGGGTTTTTTTTCGATCGTTTGCAACCGTTCACGATCGTTCTCAATTATATGGAAACCAGGCAGAAAACAAAGTACAGTAGTAATTTATTGTAAGAATCTAGGTGGTGTAAAATATGGTTAAATATTTACTGTTTGTAATCTACAAACGGAAAAACTCTAAAGCCTAACAACTTACCTGTAACCACTGGTGCTGCAGAAGTAGCTTCTGTTGTAACTGGTGCCGAAGTAGTGCCTTCAGGTGCTACAGGTCCTACACTCACTTCCCCTGTAACCACTGGTGCTGCAGAAGTAGCTCCTGTTGTGACTGGTGCTGAAGTAGTGCCGTCAGGTGCTACAGGTCCTACACTAACTTCCCCTGTAACCACTGGTGCTTCAGAAGTAGCTCCTGTTGTGACTGGTGTTGAAGTAGTGCCGTCAGGTGCTACAGGTCCTACACTCACTTTCCCTGTAACCACTGGTGCTGCAGAAGTAGCTCCTGTTGTCAATGGTGCTGCAGTAGTGCCGTCAGGTGCTACAGGTCCTACACTAACTTCCCCTGTAACCACTGGTGCTGCAGAAGTAGCTCCTGTTGTGACTGGTGCTGAAGTAGTGCCGTCAGGTGCTACAGGTCCTACACTAACTTCCTTAGTAACCACTGGTGCTGCAGAAGTAGCTCCTGTTGTAACTGGTGGTGAAGTAGTGCCGTCAGGTGCTACAGGACCCACACTAACTTCCCCTGTAACTACTGGTGCTGCAGAAGTAGCCCCTGTTGTGACTGGTGCTGAAGTAGTGCCGTCAGGTTCTACAGGACCCACACTAACTTCCCCTGTAACCACTGGTGCTGCAGAAATAGCCCCTGTTGTGACTGGTGCTGAAGTAGTGCCGTCAGGTGCTACAGGTCCTACACTAACTTCCCCTGTAACCACTGGTACTGCAGAAGTAGCCCCTGTTGTA
Source organism: Diadumene lineata (assembly GCA_918843875.1). Classification (NCBI taxonomy): domain Eukaryota; kingdom Metazoa; phylum Cnidaria; class Anthozoa; order Actiniaria; family Diadumenidae; genus Diadumene; species Diadumene lineata. The sequence goes on along the minus strand of OU974069.1, from coordinate 18,128,155 downwards.
ACTGGTGCTGAAGTAGTGCCGTCAGGTGCTACAGGTCCTACACTAACTTCCCTTGTAACCACTGGTGCTGCAGAGGTAGCTCCTGTTGTGACTGGTGCTGAAGTAGTGCCGTCAGGTGCTACAGGTCCTACACTAACTTCCCCTGTAACCACTGGTGCTGCAGAAGTAGCTCCTGTTGTGACTGGTGCTGAAGTAGTGCCGTCAGGTGCTACAGGTCCTACACTCACTTCCCCTGTAACCACTGGTGCTGCAGAAGTAGCTCCTGTTGTCAATGGTGCTGCAGTAGTGCCGTCAGGTGCTACAGGTCCTACACTAACTTCCCCTGTAACCACTGGTGCTGCAGAAGTAGCTCCTGTTGTGACTGGTGCTGAAGTAGTGCTGTCAGGTGCTACAGGTCCTACACTAACTTCCTCAGTAACCACTGGTGCTGCAGAAGTAGCCCCTGTTGTGACTGGTGCTGAAGTAGTGCCGTCAGGTTCTACAGGACCCACACTAACTTCCCCTGTAACCACTGGTGCTGCAGAAGTGGCCCCTGTTGTGACTGGTGCTGAAGTAGTGCCGTCAGGTGCTACAGGTCCTACACTAACTTCCCCTGTAACCACTGGTACTGCAGAAGTAGCCCCTGTTCTAACTGGTGCTGAAGTAGTGCCGTCAGGTGCTACAGGTCCTACACTAACTTCCCCTGTAACCACTGGTGCTGCAGAGGTAGCTCCTGTTGTGACTGGTGCTGAAGTAGTGCCGTCAGGTGCTACAGGTCCTACACTAACTTCCCCTGTAACCACTGGTGCTGCAGAAGTAGCTCCTGTTGTGACTGGTGCTGAAGTAGTGCCGTCAGGTGCTACAGGTCCTACACTCACTTCCCCTGTAACCACTGGTGCTGCAGAAGTAGCTGCTGTTGTGACTGGTGCTGAAGTAGTGCCCTCAGGTGCTACAGGGCCTACACTCACTTCCCCTGTAACCACTGGTGCTGCAGAAGTAGCTCCTGTTGTGTCTGGTGGTGAAGTAGTGCCGTCAGGTGCTACAGGTCCTACACTAACTTCACCTGTAACCATTGGTGCTGCAGAAGTAGTTCCTGTTGTGACTGGTGCTGAAGTAGTGCCCTCAGGTGCTACAGGGCCTACACTCACTTCCCCTGTAACCACTGGTGCTGCAGAAGTAGCTCCTGTTGTGACTGGTGCTGAAGTAGTGCCTTCAGGTGCTACAGGTCCTACACTAACTTCACCTGTAACCACTGGTACTGCAGAAGTAGCTCCTGTTGTCAATGGTGCTGAAGTAGTGCCAGTTTTAATTTGTGAGGAGTCCGTTGTGGTTTCAATTTCTAAGAGTACAATATAGTAGATCAGTGTGTGCTAACTTTGGTTATTATGATATCATTAGCCTAACAAAGCAGTATAATTTGTTGCTAATTGTGTCAAGGAAACACGTTTCATAGCATTAAATTACTACCTGTGCATGTTTTGCCATCTCCTGTGAATCCTTTCGAACATTTACAGCTATACGAACCAATACTGTTGGTACATTCAGCGTTGAAATTGCAGGGCGAGTTGGCAAGATCACACTCGTTTATGTCTAATCAAATAAAAAAAATCAGAGATGTTGGTGTTTTTGCGTTATTTAGTATTAGTTCACCACATTATTCAGGGTATTTCTGGTGAAACGACAAATATAGCGCAATATACAGTATGAACTGCATATACGGAACTTTTCTCTTAAAAAAGTGCGGAAAAATTCAATGATAGTTCCATATTTTGAGATTGGTTTGTGAACGTCTTTATAAAACTTGCAGCCAACTTGAATTTTGTTTAGCAGGACAGGAAACCCGAAAAACTGATAGTTACACAAAGAACGACAGTAAATGTTTGATGTGCATGGACAGTATATGATATGCAAGTTAAAGTCAAAGTATTGGAATACTGACCATAACATATTCCACTTCGTCGTACATATCCATCTATACAGACACACTGGTTGATATCATCAACTTTCATACAGCGTTCAGTGCTGTTATCACAAGGCGGGTCACAAATAGCTGCCAAAGCCGCTGAAAAGTAACAAACAACGTTTAAACTACAATTGAAAAGATAAAATACCAAAGGAGGAAGCTTTTACACAAAGGCGGTTGTTTCAAAATTGTTGCAAAAATAACAAATTTAAAAGAAAACGACTACAGTTTTTAAAGACATGTTACTGCGTACTTATGTCATCATCAGTTTAAAAACAGTAGTGGTTTTCTTTAAATTCGTTACATTTGTTACAAAAATATTCGAGATTTTGCGCAGCGATTGGCAAAAGTGTATAATTGGTTAATAAGTTTTTACACATAAGTAAATATTTTTAGTGTTGTCAAAATAGATGTCATTCAATGAATAAATATTTAAATACATATATCATATGGTTCAGTGTTGGTGGCATTCGTGGTAATCTTACCTAAACATTTGAATCCATCACCAGTGTAACCATCGTTACAAGAACATTTATAAGAACCTTCAGTGTTAGTACACAATGCATTGATGTCACAATTGTTGATCGCTTCACATTCATTAACATCTAAGCGTAAAGCAAACGACATTTGTGAATGAAAGTTCATGTGAAAGGTCATCGTTAAATATGGTAAAATTACTTTATGTATTGTAACTGAATAAGGATAAGTGAAATAGGAGTTTTTTCATTAAAATTTTGCTGTAAATACTCGACTCAACAGCAAATAGAATAAATAAACAAAATGAATAAAACGTCCTCTGTATCTCTATCCTACCTTAATAAAGTTGTGAATGAAATCACACAGTAAAATGTCAAATCAAGGATGGAAAGTCACTGTTAATCCGTCTATCATCATTCTAACAAACCGCGGTATCCTTTACGCCACAAGAAAGCAATTTGATGATCGATAGAAAAGCCCTATTTATTTCAATGTGACTAATAAAATGACTACTACGTGATTTACAATACGATATGTTGGTTCGAGGTTTACCCACCTTGGCATGATTTGCCATCTCCAAAGAATCCACTCTTACATCTGCAGCTATAAGAGCCATCATTATTTGTGCATAGCGCATTTCGATGACAGTCATGTGTGTTCTCTTTACATTCGTCAATATCTAACAAAATAACGATATAAGCATGACTACAAACACCTTGTATGTCAATTACAGTCTGTCTACAGCGCCTTAGACTTAAGGGATTAATATGACTAAAATATTACTATTATAACCACCGTCTTTTTTATCATCATCACACTCTAGCAACACATTATACTTTGTTTTCTAACGGTGCTTGTGCTGGTAGGTATGTCACACTTGTATTTTGAAATTTTCAACCAGGCATTAATAATCAAACCATCCATTATCGAATTTAAAGAGCGTACAAATGAATTATGAAGTCCATACCTGAACACGTGACCCCATTGCCTGTATATCCTTTGTTACACAGACATGTGGGATCAACTGAATCATCACCAGGAGATGCTTCTATACATTGTCCATTTGCAGAACATTTAGGATCACAAGCAAACTTGTCTGAAAGTAGAGAAACATTACAAATTTTGGTATAGCTATACGAGAAACGGCTAAACACTAAGTGATTTCCCCAAAGATCGAGCTTCTCAGCAACCAAATACCATTTCAATGTTCCAATACAGTTTCGTAATCGTGCAACGTTTCCCTGCCACGTTTCTGCATTTCTTTCCAATTAGGAACGTACTAAAGCTGATATTCTAACATGTTCATATACCATGTCCTTATATGAAAACCGGTGCAAAACAGAAAGAGAAAATGTCTTCCAGAACGTCTCAACATTTGTACCTTGGCATTTTGGTCCAGCAAAGCCTGCTTTACAGACACATTTGGGTCCTTCTTGGTGTGATATGCACTCTTGATTGTCATTACAAGCTGGCATGCACTGCGACATAGCATCTAGAAAACAAAAAAACAAAACAATCATCCGATATTCAAAACTGAAAGCAAATGAAAACTATAGATTTTACGCTTATATATATGGCCATTACAAAAAGAACCATCTACATTGACTACGGATTATGATTAATGGCACTGGTTCCAGCTTTAAACTCAGATATAACATTTCTTTGACTCGGTGACTGTTACGTAAAATTCACATTGACGGAGAAAATCAATTATTCTAAATAGTCACTAACCAACACAAGTTTTGCCATCTCCTGTAAATCCCCGTTTACATCTACAGACAAACGTCCCAAAGGTATTGGTGCATACCGCATTTGGATCACAGTCTTGTGCACCAGTAGAACATTCATCGATATCTGAAATGATCCGAATTGTTAAAACATTATTTTATAAAACCTATTGATATTTTTTATCGTTGAAAACTTCATTGGGCTGAAGCAGCATGGTAGATAATTCAAGTTTTTGCAATTCTCTTCTTCACAGATTAAGCATCAAATGTGAATAAAATATTCCAAAATTTTCAAGATTCATAACTCTTTTTTCACGAACGTTAACAGGCTTTTCACATTTTTACGGGATGATACTTTATAAAAACAATACTGCACACCTTCGAGGCGGAGGCTGCATAAAAGAGATATTATGAGAAACTGGAGTATTTTTTGTTAAAGATAAATCTTTTATGCTAACCGAGCGAGATAATCGTGGCCGTGCAGCCGCGAGGGATGAACCTAACTGATGACCAGTATAACTTACCAGAGCATGTTTTACCATTACCAGTGAGTCCCTTGGAACATTGACAGCCATAAGACCCTTCTGTATTCACACAAACAGCATTCACATCACAGAGACCGTTAAACGATACAGATGAGCACTCATCCACATCTGAAAGCATGAACGATAATATTGTATGTGTGAATGGGTGAAACATTTGTTAACGAGAGTTCAATTCTATGCTTTCTTGATTAAAATGCATTTATTATTTTCCAAAGCATTTCAAGAAAGTCGGCTGTGAACTGTATGTATGGTATAGTACAAAATGCAAGTCAGGTATAAGAGAATTCTAACTAAGTGAAATCTGACATTCAAGATGACCATTGTATCCCTATATTAACTGACAGATTGAACGTCTAAAGGAAATATAAGATTGGTTTTGAACCGTGATTTGAATGTATTAATCATGAAAGCAATGTAAGTAAATGCTTAAAGAAAAGATCCCGAACAAAAATCGTGGTGAATTCAAGAACTTGTCAGCGCAATGCCATATAAACTAATAGAGCTATAATTGACTAACATATAGCTCTGGGCTGATCATTTGTTGATATTTTTTTAAAGCAATTGCTTACGCTGCTTTTTACACAGTGACAAAAATAGCTAGTCATGAATTTAATCATTGTTCGAGGAAAAGCGATCCTACGTTATCAAACAGTGTATGTACCTGTGCAGTTTCGTCCATCCCCTTGATAACCAGTAGCACACCGACAATCGTACGACCCTTGATTGTTTACACAATTAGCATTGAGATCACAATCGTTTTCTTCTCGGGAACATTCATCTTTGTCTGGTAAAAAAAACGAAACATGTTACAGCATGCACGATGGTATCAACATCAAAATAGTTCGGAGAGATAAGCGAGAAGACGGAAAAACTTTAATTCGATCTTGTCGTAGCAATTTTTATTCTGATCGATAATTTAATAAAATATACTCCTTCTTTCAACGTATGGACGAATGAAAGAATGAATGAATAAATGAATAAATCTATGCAATGAAATAAACGTCCTGACTCTATTTACTCGGTAATCAACAAATAATAGAGCATTTTTTTCTACTACCTTTGCATATCTTGCCATCTCCTTCAAATCCTCTCAAACATCGACACAAGTATGAGCCTTCGATATTGGTACAGAGAGCGTTTTTACTACAGTCATGCGTGTTTGTTGAACATTCATTAATATCTGAAAAACGCAAACGAATACGTTATAACTCCGAAAAAACGCCCACCAAAAAAGCTTTGTTCGAAAAAGGATATCTTTATACAGTAAATAGTGCTTTTCAGAAGTTATATCAATAACACCAGTTTCCAATAGAAACTACACAGCAGGTACCTTCACATTTTCCTGTTTTATCTGTATAACCTTTAAGACATCGACAGACGTATGAACCAATAATATTAGTGCATAAAGTGTTACTTGGACATCTGGAGCTACCATCTGTACATTCGTCAACATCTGCCATCAATTATAACATAGATTAGTATTCATAAGTATGCATTCACCCATGTATTTTGGAAATTGATTAAGCAGTTATGAGGCTAGAGTAACACTTTGTTGTGCACTTCTTGTATCTCTTTACACTTAATCAATCTCCTGCATGTTTATCCAATATATGAATTAGATTGATAAATTCAAGAAAGGTCACGGAAAATATTGATAGAGAAGTAGTATACATTTCGCGATAGTAATACCTTCACAAGAGCGTCCATCACCCTGATATCCTCGTAAACATCGACATACATAACTTCCATCGATGTTGGTACATAAGGCATTAGAAGAGCAGTCGTTGCTACCACGGCATTCGTTGATGTCTTGTGAAGAAAAATTCAAAATAAAACAAAACGAAAGTCTCAAGGCTACTATTAAAAATTCAAAATGTAAGAGGAAGGACATGAGGATGATGTTACTGAATTCAAAAATTACTTTGATGTTACTGCAACTTTGCACAAACAACAACAATATATGGTGACTCAGTATTCATGAGATATACATGAACATAAACCACGACAACTAGAGGATATAACACTACGGAGACTGCACATGTGGATTATACTATAATGATTCTCATTTTGAAGACAGGCATTGGAAAACTTTCCTATCAGACGTCAGAGAGAAATTCTGATTTACAAAAAAAGGTACCGATTACAACTTGGAAGTGCTCATAGCTAGATTGAAGGTTTTGTGTTTTATGGAAACGTTTTTCTCTGAAAAATCTAAAAAGCACCAACGAAATTAATTTTGCGAAAAACAACAACAAAGGTCCCAACCTGTACATTGGACGCCATTTCCTGAATAGCCTTTATTGCATCGACATTGATACGACCCAACTCTGTTGGTACACTGGGCATTTGGCGAACAATTGTCAATCCCTTCAAAACATTCGTCAATATCTAAAGAAAGACAAAACTTATGAATATTAACAAAAAATGTTTGGCAGGCTCCACAAGAGAGCGATGCAAGTGCAAATTTGATTGAGAGAAGGCACAGGGATTCTTGATCCCTCCATACTCTGTATACTACGTTTATCTTCTTTTTTGAACTTTCTGAACAAGAATCCCACGACTATAATGCCTGATAAGCTTGTCTCCACAACATATTTTTTATATCTATTAAAAATAGATCAGGAATAAAATTTTCTTAAAGAATCTAGGTCAGCCACAATGCCTTGCGCGCTTCTGTCATTGTTTTCATACGGGATACCAGGTCACGTTTGAACGCCGACATCGCGACCAAAGGTCCTTCTCTGATGGATTAAAAACTTCGCAAAGTCGCTATTTTATACCCAGAACATTTTCTCTCTTATTCCACAAGGTACATGAAGATGTCTTTAAACTCTTTTTAAGCTGTCTTTAGTCTTCAACCGTCCACTGAGTTGTAATTTGCTACTGGCCATCGCGAATAAAGAAACGCTCACTAGATGACCGGCTGTCGATAAGGTACTTGATTTGATAGCCAGAATACATTAAGGTCACTTAGAACTGCCGATGTAAATGGATGTTGATTCAAGTAACCGAAATCCGACATTTTCGTTGTCAAAGAAAATGTCGCCGACGATAAATTTGATCAAGTGAGGCGCGCAAGGCATTGTGGCCGGCTTAGATTGCTCAAGTGTTTCTATTTCTGCCAAGAAGCTTACCAGAGCAGGTTTGCCCGTTACCCCGATATCCTTTCTTACAAACACATTTAGGATCTCCAGCTTGGCTTTCTTTTATGCAATTGGCGTCTGCGTGACATCCAGGATTGCATTGACCAGCAGCTGAAACTAGATATAAAAAAAATAAAATCATAAACCGGGAGCTTTAGGTATGACACAGAAGGCAGTTATGTTGTTGGCGTCCATGACCTCGCAACTCCTAACCCTAACCCACAAAGATGTCTCTTGGGATGACATAATACATTGTAAAGGCACAGTTCCGGCAGTAATGACAAAAAAAGTGAACCTAACTTACGAGAACAGTTACGACCATCTCCAACATAGCCCGAAATACATTCACATTGGTAGGATCCCACTGTATTCACACAATCCGCATTCAAATCACAATCATTGGTGTTGCCTTCGCACTCATCAAAGTCTGCAAAACAAAAACGAAATTAGAACAAAATGTCTGATTTTGTTATCACTAATGTGATAAACCTTCTAAGATATTTATTATACACATCCGTCTCTGCAAGATGAAACTAAGGAATAATGGATATACTCAAACTGACAATTCAAAAATCACTATCGTCAAATAAAACCTGCAAAAATGGAAATGACATGGTAATATACAGATGTTGATGGATGGATTAATTGAATCATGTAATGTATAAAAAAAGAGCAGAATCAGCTGATAAAGATCTGAGCCGAAGGCGACTAATGAAATGCATGTCTAGATGAATGATGCTATTTCAGTTAGGAAATTTGAAAATTAGATATAATTGAACCGAGATATTTCAAGCTAAACCTTATGCAAATCAGGACGAATTCTGTATAGATTTACAGATGTCTTCACAAAAGTGATTTTGCATTATTCAACATTCATGAATTATTAGACTTTTCATAAATTTTTTTTACAGCGAGTGTTTCCAAACAATTAAGGAATTTGAGATTACCATCACAATGCGTTCCATTTCCAAGGAATCCTTGCCTACATTTACATTCGAATGACCCTTCTTTATTGGTACAAACAGCATCCGGACTACATGGGTTCCTTTCTCCCTCGCATTCATTAACATCTGAAAAATGGCAACAAAGATTTTCAAAATATTATGTAAACCTTGTTCACCACAGATAAAATTTTATGAATGAGATGTTAGCTAGTGATAGTCTACCTTGCTCAGTACAAGGAATGTAGTGTTATATTAAAAGAAATCAACGGAAATGTTCTGTTGTAGTGAATTCTGAAAAACAAACATTCAACAGCGGAGCGTAACTCATACAATTAAAAGTGCTTGGTGTAGAAGAGAATGGAAAAAAAGGTCTAACGACGAATCATTTGCCCCAAAGTTGCACTCGAGTGAAGGAAAGCTTCACATAAGAAAAAGAAATAGTTGTAATATCCGCATGAAAATAATTACCATCACATTTTTCACCATCACCAAAGTATCCACTTTGACATTGGCAGCGATACGAGCCTTCTGTGTTTATGCATAGAGCATTTTCATCACAATTTCCTTCTCCTTTATCACATTCATTCTTATCTGTAAAACAAAACGGCGAATAAAACATTTGTGAATATAAATTAAGTGATTTTATGAAGTGTAGAATTGCAGTTCTTCTGGAATCTATTACCACCATTCAGTAAATGAAAACGCCCCAAATTCTTACCTTCACAAAGAAATCCATCTCCAGTGAAACCTTCCTTGCATCGACATTTAAAAGATCCTGGGACATTTTCACATATGGCATCTATATGACAATTGTTTATTCCATTAAAGCAAAAATCGGAAACTGTAGTCACAAAAGCTGGAATCGCAGTAGTAACTGTTGGTGTAGTTTTTCCCTCAGATGCTACAGTGGTTCCTTCGGGTTTAACAGTTGTTCCTTCACGTGCTACAGTAGTTCCTCCAGGTACGACAGTTGTTCTTTCAGGTACTACAGTTGTTCCTTCTGGTGCTACAGTTGTTCCGTCAGGTGCTGCAGTTGTTCCTTCAGGTGCTACAGTTTTTCTTTCAAGTGCTACAGTTGTTCCTTCAAGTGATACAGTCGTTCCTGCAGGTGCTACAGTTGTTCTTTCAGGTGCAACAGTGGTTCCTTCAGGTGCTACAGTTGTTCCTTCACGTACTACAGTAGTTCCTACAGGTACGACAGTCGTTCCTTCAGGTGCTACAGTTGTTCCTTCTGGTGCTACAGTTGTTCCGTCAGGTGCTATAGTTATTCTTTCAGGTGCAACAGTGGTTCCTTCATGTGCTACAGTTGTTCCTTCACGTGCTACAGTAGTTCCTCCAGGTACGACAGTTGTTCCTTCTGGTGCTACAGTTGTTCCTTCAGGTGCTACAGTAGTTCCTCGAGGTACGACAGTTGTTCTTTCAGGTACAACAGTGGTTCCTTCAGGTGCTTCAGTTGTTCCTTCACGTACTACAGTAGTTCCTCCAGGTACGACAGTCGTTCCTTCAGATGCAACAGTTGTTCCTTCTGGTGCTACAGTGGTTCCTTCAGGTGCTACAGTTGTTCCTTCAGCTGCTACAATTGTTCCTTCTGGTGCTACAGTTGTTCCTTCAGGTGCTACAGTTGTTCCGTCAGGTGCTGCAGTTGTTCCTTCAGGTGCTACAGTTTTTCTTTCAAGTGCTACAGTTGTTCCTTCAAGTGATACAGTCGTTCCTGCAGGTGCTACAGTTGTTCTTTCAGGTGCAACAGTGGTTCCTTCAGGTGCTACAGTTGTTCCTTCACGTACTACAGTAGTTCCTCCAGGTACGACAGTCGTTCCTTCAGGTGCTACAGTTGTTCCTTCTGGTGCTAGAGTTGTTCCGTCAGGTGCTATAGTTGTTCTTTCAGGTGCAACAGTGGTTCCTTCATGTGCTACAGTTGTACCTTCACGTGCTACAGTAGTTCCTCCAGGTACGACAGTTGTTCCTTCTGGTGCTACAGTTGTTCCTTCAGGTGCTACAGTAGTTCCTCGAGGTACGACAGTTGTTCTTTCAGGTACAACAGTGGTTCCTTCAGGTGCTTCAGTTGTTCCTTCACGTACTACAGTAGTTCCTCCAGGTACGACAGTCGTTCCTTCAGATGCAACAGTTGTTCCTTCTGGTGCTACAGTGGTTCCTTCAGGTGCTACAGTTGTTCCTTCAGCTGCTACAATTGTTCCTTCTGGTGCTACAGTTGTTCCTTCAGGTGCTACAGTTGTTCCGTCAGGTGCTGCAGTTGTTCCTTCAGGTGCTACAGTTTTTCTTTCAAGTGCTACAGTTGTTCCTTCAAGTGATACAGTCGTTCCTGCAGGTGCTACAGTTGTTCTTTCAGGTGCAACAGTGGTTCCTTCAGGTGCTACAGTTGTTCCTTCACGTACTACAGTAGTTCCTCCAGGTACGACAGTCGTTCCTTCAGGTGCTACAGTTGTTCCTTCTGGTGCTACAGTTGTTCCGTCAGGTGCTATAGTTGTTCTTTCAGGTGCAACAGTGGTTCCTTCATGTGCTACAGTTGTACCTTCACGTGCTACAGTAGTTCCTCCAGGTACGACAGTTGTTCCTTCTGGTGCTACAGTTGTTCCTTCAGGTGCTACAGTAGTTCCTCGAGGTACGACAGTTGTTCTTTCAGGTACAACAGTGGTTCCTTCAGGTGCTTCAGTTGTTCCTTCACGTACTACAGTAGTTCCTCCAGGTACGACAGTCGTTCCTTCAGGTGCAACAGTTGTTCCTTCTGGTGCTACAGTGGTTCCTTCAGGTGCTACAGTTGTTCTTTCAGATGATACAGTTGTTCCTTCAGGTGCTACAGTTGTTCTTTCAGGTGCTACAGTGGTTCCTCTAGGTACCACAGTTGTTCCTTCAGGTGCAACAGTTGTTCCTTCAGGTGCCACAGTTGTTCCGTTGTGTGCTGTTGTAGTTCTTTCACTTGCTACAGTAGTTTCTTTAGGTGCTATAGTTGTTCCTTCAGGTGCTACAGTTCTTCCTTCAGGTGCTACAGATGTTCCTTCAGGTGCTCCAGATGTTCCTTCAGGTGCTACAGTTGTTCGTGCAGGTGCTACAGTTGTTCCTTCAGGTGCTACAGATGTCCCTTCTGGTGCTACAGTTGTTCCTTCAGGTGCTACAGTTGTTACTTCTGGTGCTACAGTTGTTCCTTCAGGTGCGGCAGTTGTTTCCTCAGGTGCTACAGTTGTTCCCTCCGGTGATAGAGTTGTTCCTTCAGGTGCTACAGTTGTTCCTTCAGGTGATAAAGTTGTTCCGTCAGGTGATGTAGTTGTTTCTTCAGATGCTACAGTTGTTCCTTCAGGTGCTAGAGTTGTTCCTTCAGGTGCTACAGTTGTTCCGTCAGGTGCTGCAGTTGTTCCTTCAGGTGCTACAGTTGATCCGTCATGTGCTGCAGTTGTTCCTTCAGTTGATACAGTTGTTCCTGCAGGAGCTGCAGTTTTTCCTGCAGGTGCTACAGTTGTTCTTTCAGGTGCTACTGTTATTCCATCAGGTGCTACAGTTGTTCCTTCAGGTGCTATAGTTGTTCCTTCAGGTGCTACAAATGTTCCGTCGGGTGCTGAAGTTGTTCTTTCAGGTGCTACAGTTGTTCCTTCAGGTAGAACAGATGTTCCCTCAGGGACTGGAGTTGTTCTTTTAGGTGCAACAGTTGTACTTTTAGGTGCAACTGTTGTTCCTTCAGGTGCTGCAGTTGTTCCTTCAGGTGATACAGTTGTTCCTTCAGGTGCTACAGTTGTTTCGTCAGGTGCTGCAGTTGTTTTTTCAGGTGCAACAGTTGTTTCTTCAGTTGCGACAGTTGTTCTTTCAGGTTGTACAGTTGTTTCGTCAGGTGCTGCAGTTGTTCCTTTAGGTGATACAGTTGTTCCTCCAGGAGCTGCAGTTTTTCCTGCAGGTGCTACAGTTGTTCTTTCAGGTGCTACAGTTGTTCCTTCAGGTGCTACAGTTGTTCCTTCAGCTGCTACAGTTGTTCCTTCTGGTGCTACAGTTGTTCCTTCAGGTGCTACAGTTGTTCCGTCAGGTGCTGCAGTTGTTCCTTCAAGTGCTACAGTTTTTCTTTCAAGTGCTACAGTTGTTCCTTCAAGTGATACAGTCGTTCCTGCAGGTGCTACAGTTGTTCTTTCAGGTGCAACAGTGGTTCCTTCAGGTGCTACAGTTGTTCCTTCACGTACTACAGTAGTTCCTCCAGGTACGACAGTCGTTCCTTCAGGTGCTACAGTTGTTCCTTCTGGTGCTACAGTTGTTCCGTCAGGTGCTATAGTTGTTCTTTCAGGTGCAACAGTGGTTCCTTCATGTGCTACAGTTGTTTCGTCAGGTGCTGCAGTTCTTTTTTCAGGTGCAACAGTTGTTTCTTCAGTTGCGACAGTTGTTCTTTCAGGTGCTACAGTTGATCCGTCATGTGCTGCAGTTGTTCCTTCAGGTGATACAGTTGTTCCTGCAGGAGCTGCAGTTTTTCCTGCAGGTGCTACAGTTGTTCTTTCAGGTGCTACTGTTATTCCATCAGGTGCTACAGTTGTTCCTTCAGGTACTATAGTTGTTCCTTCAGGTGCTACAGTTGTTCCGTCGGGTGCTGAAGTTGTTCTTTCAGGTGCTACAGTTGTTCCTTCAGGTAGAACAGATGTTCCCTCAGGTGATGGAGTTGTTCTTTTAGGTGCAACAGCTGTTCTTTTAGGTGCAACTGTTGTTCCTTCAGGTGCTGCAGTTGTTCCTTCAGGTGATACAGTTGTTCCTTCAGGTGCTACAGTTGTTTCGTCAGATGCTGCAGTTGTTTTTTCAGGTGCAACAGTTGTTTCTTCAGTTGCGACAGTTGTTCTTTCAGGTTGTACAGTTGTTTCGTCAGGTGCTGCAGTTGTTCCTTTAGGTGATACAGTTGTTCCTCCAGGAGCTGCAGTTTTTCCTGCAGGTGCTACAGTTGTTCTTTCAGGTGCTGCTGTTGTTCCCTCAGGTGCTACAGTTGTTCCTTCAGGTGCTATAGTTGTCCCCTCAGGTGCTACAGTTGTTCCGTCAGGTGCTGCAGTTGTTCTTTCAGGTGCTACAGATGTTCCTTCGGGTGCTACAGTTGTTCCTTCAGGTGCTACAGTTGTTCCTTCAGGTGCTACAGTTGTTCCTTCAGGTGCTGCAGTTGTTCTTTTAGGTGGAACAGTTGTTCTTTTAGGTGCAATTGTTGTTCCTTCAGGTGGTGCAGTTATTCCTTCAGGTGTAACAGTTGTTCCTTCAGGTGCTGTTGTTGTTGTGGAAAATCTTTTTGGCTGTGTTGTGTCAGTTCGTTGTGTGGATTTAAGTTGAGGTAATGTGGTGGTTTCTTCAAGTGCTTGTATTGATAAAGAAAATATTTATTAATAGATATTGATAACATTAAAAGTTTTTAATTTAATGTGATGTTGTACCTGTACACGTTTTTCCATCTCCTTTGAATCCCTCCGAACATTTACAGCTATATGAACCAAACGTGTTTGTACATTCAGCGTTTTCATTGCATAGCGAGTTAGCAAGCTCGCATTCATTGATGTCTGCAAATTAATAAAATACATTTCACATGTATGTTATGGATTTTCACAAAATTATTTAATCGGCAGCAAGTTTAAAATGAGTTATACAAACCATAACATATTCCACTTCGTCGTACATATCCATCAATACAGACACACTGGTTGATATCATCAATTTTCATACAGCGTTCAGTGCTATTATCACAAGGTGGGTCACAAATAGCTCCCAAAGCCGCTGGAAAAAATGGTATCAAATGCACCATATGTTATTTGTTATGATAAAGGAGTACGAGTAATACTTTAGAATAACATGTAGTACTACAATATTGCCACAAGGATAGTATGAGTGTGTCTCGAGAGAACACGAGGAGGTATATGTGGATAAATATCAACGCAACTTGTTTAAGCTATAATACTTCAAAATACCTGTAATTAAAATAAGGTTAATTCATCAATTCATAATTATAAATCGTCAAAAGCTGTTGAAATTAGTTTATGCTTAACTAAGCATATCAATCCATCACCAGTGTAGCCATCGTTACAAGAACATTTATAAGAACCTTCAGTATTGGTACACAATGCATTGATGTCACAATTGTTGATTGCTTTACACTCGTCGATATCTGAAGACAATATAGATATTATCCAACTGTATGAGGTAGTTATTTAAAGTGAGTTGGTTTTATCTTCCGTTGTTTGTCTTTTTTCAGTTTGTTTCGGTTTATTTATTCAGATTGGATTTTATTTTCGTTGTTGTTATGTTTAATTGATATTATCTGCTTGGATTGGTACCTCGACATGTTTTGCCATCTCCAAAGAAACCGGTCTTACATGTGCAGCTGAACGAGCCACCAGTATTTGTGCACAGTGCATTAGGATGACAGTTGCTTGTATTCTGTTTACATTCGTCAATATCTTTAGAATAAAAAAGGCAATTTCACCATCAAATTCGATGACAACTTGACTTAAAATTAAAGGATGAAACATTTACACACGCATTTACACAAGATTAATTGAAAGCGGGTGCTGAAGTCTATCCCACACTTCGTTAAAAGTAATTAAAAATCATTATTCGTTGCTTTTCTACCAACTCTCACACCAACATATTGGGTGAAGAAAGCAACAATCAGAAAATATGGACAAACAGAGGAACAAAACTAGAGTGATATGATAAAAAACACTGGGAAATAATCACTTTATGGGATTATATTTTGCTGGAATACTTATGTGATGTCAAAGTGTTTATTCTACCTGAACACGTGAGCCCATTCCCAGTATATCCTTTGTTACACAGACATGTTGGATCAACTGAATCATCACCAGGAGATGCTTCGATACATTGTGCATTTGCAGAACATTTAGGATCACAAGCAAACTTATCTAAAAACAAAGAAAAATAAATCAAAACATGAACTATAGAAGGGCAAACGTACCTGTGGTGTAATGTGCTTTTGAGTTTGCATATGAATAAAGTGAATGATTGCATTGTAGCATGCAGAGATCGTTTGATGTCTAATTGTGTTGTGCATTTGTACATTTTTCTTTGTTGTAGTATACTTATTATTTTACTTGTTCTCTGTTATA
Organism: Diadumene lineata; assembly: GCA_918843875.1. Taxonomy (NCBI): domain Eukaryota; kingdom Metazoa; phylum Cnidaria; class Anthozoa; order Actiniaria; family Diadumenidae; genus Diadumene; species Diadumene lineata. The sequence goes on along the minus strand of OU974069.1, from coordinate 18,112,298 downwards.
TTTTGTTGGTAATGTACCAATGATTTACTTACCTACACATTTGGGTCCTTCTTGATAGAGTATACATTCTTGATTATTACCACATGCAGGGAAACACTGTGATAAGGCATCTAGTATAAAACATATAAAATTCATATCCTTACATCATGTATATTTACGCAGTTCATATATTACATTATTGATTATAGAATAGAATAGAATAGAATAGAATAGAATAGAATAGAATAGAATAGAATAGAATAGAGTAGAGTAGAGTAGAGTAGAATAGAATAGAATAGAATAGAATAGAATAGAATAGAATAGAATAGAATAGAATAGAATAGAATAGAATAGAATAGAATAGAATAGAATAGAATAGAATAGAATAGAATAGAATAGAATAGAATAGAATAGAATAGAATAGAATAGAATAGAATAGAATAGAATAGAAAGAATAGAATAGAATAGAATAGAATAGAATAGAATAGAATAGAATAGACAATACCACAAAATATTTTTATATTTGGCATCAAGATACCAGTGTACTTGGAAAATGTTTGAAAAATAGAAAAACTAATGTCCCTAGTGCATTATAAAAAATATATCATATAAATTCAATATCAGTGTCTAAGAGACCAATAAAAAGACAACTAACAATGCCTACCAACACAGATTTTGCCATCTCCTGTAAATCCCCGTTTACATCTACAGACAAACGTCCCCAAGGTATTGGTGCATACCGCATTTGGATCACAGTCTTGTGCACCAGTAGAACATTCATCGATATCTGAAATGATCAAACCACAGTAATATAATTTGAGAAATCTGAAGATACTTGATGATACATACGGTATTTGATATAACGTCTATGATCTAAATCCTGATTACACTCATTAAAACCTTAAAAATTTAAAACAGATATAGAAACGTGCACGTGAGGTATACCAAACGAACAAGAAAGTCTTTCTAGTACCACGGAGAAGGGGGAAAGGGGGGGGGGACTCCAAAAAAATAGGGTGGGGATGCTCGTCAGAATGTTTGAAAATGACCCCTAAAAGGTACCAAAGATCTATCCAGAAAGGCGTGGCAATACGTGATTTTTTTCCCTAAAAGGTACCAACTCAGATACAAACAGTTGGACATAATGGTCGTAAAACAGAAACCTTGTTTCTGTGAATACCTTAAATAGGTACCTACTTTAATTCTGAAAACCTCTAAGAGACCCTAAAAGGAACCAGATCTTTGCTTTTAACCCCTAAAGGGTACGCTCTCCGCTATTTGGGCTGTTACCGAATGCTACGTATGACATCTTATTTTCATTGCTACACGTTGAACATTGTTAACTTACCAGAGCATGTTTTACCATTACCAGTGAATCCCTTGGAACATTGACAGCCATATGACCCTTGTGTATTCACACAAACAGCATAGACATCACAGAGACCGTTAAACGATACAGCTGAGCACTCATCCACATCTGGAAGCACAAATTAATTCATGATGTATTCTTGCAAATAAACGATAAAAATGAGTTCAAATAGGTTGAAACAGGTTCGATTAATGTGTAGAAGTAGAACTCGGGCTTTCGGTAGTGATGTGTAAATGCAAGTTTGCAATGGTGGTAAGAACGAGCTAATGTTAAAAAGATGCTTATGGCAGCATTTCAATTTAGATGTTCATAAGGTTACGTCGCATTAAGTGATAACAGTTATGTAAAATACAAATATGTAAATATGTAAACTCATCGTACTCCGTCGACAAACTCTTGAGGAAAGAATTAGGAAGAAGATAACAAAAACAAAATCTACCTGTTCTTCCTCTTTCTTTCTTCAACCAGATTGCAGGTTAAACTATTGAATTCTACAAATGTTACCTGTGCAGTTTCGTCCATCCCCTTGATAACCAGTAGCACACCGACAATCGTACGACCCTTGATTGTTTACACAATTAGCATTGAGATCACAATCGTTTTCTTCTCGGGAACATTCATCTTTGTCTGGTAAAAATAACAATGGATAGCTTAAACACGTACAACGTAATAAAGATCACGTGATCAACTATTCGCGTTGTGTGGCGTTCGCCATTTCTATGTGAGGCTTCTTGTAAACATGAGTATTTGTCTTGCTTTTTCTGGTTTTACAAGTTTACTAAATCTATAGTATAAACCGTATTTTTGACTGTAAAACAGACTGAATTTCAACTGCAAAAGACGAACGTTCTGTACTTTTGTAGCTACGACTAACGGTGTAGCTCAGCACACTTTCTAACCAGTTCCAAAACCTCTCAAGTTGGCGTAAAGGCTTAAGTCGCAAAAGTCATTGAATAAAAATACATAACGACAACCATGTTGATCATCGTTAAATCTCATATTACTGCTAGTTTTTCTTTCTCAAGAAATCCAGCTTTAATTAACTTCTCACCACTCTCTCCTCCCCCACTCTCTTTCATATCCTGCAAACCCACCACAGCAAATACATGGAAATAATGTGAAGTGACTACCGCCAACTAAGCCTACCCATTATAACAATCTAATCGATTTATAGCATTTGCACCAGTGTTTAAACCTTTATATTTTCTTTGTAAACTAGGGTTTGTATAGTACCCCTATATAAGGGAGGGCCATTGAGGGGTGCAATAGGCTCAATGTAAAATTACCATTGCATGTTTTCCCATCTCCTTCAAATCCTTTCAAACATCGACACAAGTATGAGCCTTCAATATTGGTACAGAGAGCGTTATTACTACAATCATGCGTGTTTGTTGAACATTCATCAATATCTGCAAAAGAAACCATAACAAAGTTTTTAAAAGATGATTGAAATGACGACGACAAAGAAAATATGATGATTATATCAAAAACGTTCGTTTATAAAGATGCAAACATTTATGGCGGATTCGACGATGAAGGTTATTATAATGACTATGATGCCAATAATTTTGATGTGACGATCATATTAAAGAGCACGGTACTACAGCTGATGATGATGAAGACTCCAATTGATGATAATGGACTTTACGTTTGACGTACCTTCACATTTTCCTGCTTTATCTGTATAACCTTTAAGACATCGGCAGACGTATGAACCAACAATATTAGTACATAAAGTGTTACTTGGACATCTGGTGCTGCTATATGAACATTCGTTGACATCTGGTGAGATACATCAGTTCAATTATAAAATAGATAATATTACAGATACAGTCCGCTTCATTAAAATAAAGCTTGTGTGCTTGCAATACGTTTCTTGTACGATATTAGTCAGGGAACAGCGGTGAGAAAACACAATTGATCAGGGGCGGATGAACTTATAATTTGACAATAATAGTACTATCAAAAATTATATAACATTTTGTCTCCCATGAACAGTAGTTGTTGTAAATCGTTGTGTTTCGCATTCCTATATAGTGAAACGAATGTAATTTCAATCTAGACTGCAATTTAAAATAATAGCTTTTTACAGTCTTTCCTCACTTTTTTTCCCTGAGAGAGGGAGGGAAGGGGACGTCGGATCACAGGCTATGTATTTAATCGATTACACAGTTCAAATACCTTCACAAGTGCGACCATCACCGCTATATCCTCGTAAACAACGACATGCATAACTTCCAATAGTGTTGGTACATAGAGCATTGGGAGAGCAGTCATTGCTTCCATTGCATTCATCGATATCTTTGAATTTAAAAGGAACAAAACATTTAGCAATTCAATAATTGAATTTACTAATTAATCATATTTATGCGAAGCATTAAACATTAAAATTTTAAAAAGGCATTTTGAAATAAAATGTCAATGTACATTGTATACAATGTAAATCTAAAGATATAATTATGTATATATACCAGTATGAGATATTGCAATGATGTCATTCGCACGTTTTCAGCAGGTTTTGCTTTGAAAGAGGCAAAGGTCACAATGCCCCCAACAAAACATAATCCATCATTTATCTCAAAATTCCTAATTTTAAATACAAATGTTCATATTATGTAGTTCGCTACCTGTACACTGGACGCCATTTCCAGAATAGCCTTTATTGCAGCGACATTGATACGACCCATCTGTGTTGGTACACTGGGCATTTGGCGAACATTTGTGAGTTCCTTCAGCACATTCATCTACATCTAAAGAAAAGATATGCAATTTAAAGTTTGCATCTAATTTATGTCAATCACGGGACAACTAAAAAAATATTATACTTACACATAGATTGTGTCGTTTTACAGCAAAGAAAGTGAAAAGGATTTTAAGGTTCGGAGATACATCAATACCAAACTTCTGTTCATTTATTTATAAGGCTTTTACACGTAGGTGTGAGACCACACAACAGAGCTAGGCTCCAATACCTGTGCGGCTCAATGCTGGTTTGCTGAGACAGACACTGAGGGTGGTCACTGCCAGAGATTTGATTACGTCCTCAGCGGTTCTTTTACGTCCATCTTATAACATAGTCAGAGTGAAAGCAGACGGGACCTCCGGCTTTACGTCCTTATCCGAAAAGACGATGCACTGAGAGAGTAAAGTATCTTGCCTAAGGACACAACGTGATCGCCCGGTCTGGGAATCGAACCCAGGTCAGTGGACCCGAAGTCCGATGCCCAAACCACTAGGCTACCACGTCTCTCTCTTGAAGTAACACTCCACAATACAAAATACATAAAAAACTAGTTCACAAGAGTGCTGTGCCATAGTAACTTTATAAAACAATCATAACAAGGAATAAAAAAAACAATTTGAGTAATTTCAAAAGCGATGATTTTACCTGAGCAAGAAGCGACGCCATCCCCTCGGTATCCTGGCTTACAGACACATATCGGCAAACCTGCCGCACCATTGTTTCTTACACAGTTGGCGTTTTCATTACATTCAGGATTGCATTGCCCGATAGCTGAAACTATACCAATGACGTGTCATTGTTTCTTTTCTTCTTATCTACCCTCATTCAGTCATGAATAAGACAATAGAAAGATTGGCGATTGATAAAAATAAGCCTGGAATTAATGCATTGTTAAAAAAAGATATTATTTTATTAGACCTGAGAAATGATAAAAGCTAGCTAGAAAACTATAAATGAAAAAAGAGAAATTGAATAAAAGTCAAAGGAAGGTGTTTTTGTGGAAAAAGCGCCTTAAGAATGAAATTGTTTCATTGACATCACTGAAAAACGATCACGTTCACCCACAGTACACAGAATCCATCCAAACGCTATTTAAAAGAGTGACAAATGCCCTCAAAATAGTGTTAGGAAGTTATTCAAAAACAGCGTCAAAAACAAAAGCAACTTACGCTTGCACTTGAGGCCATCTCCAAGGTATCCAGATATACATTCACATCGATATGAACCAACTGTATTGTAACAGTCAGCATTGATGTCGCACTCATTGATGTTACCTTCACATTCATCATAGTCTAAAACCAATAATAATAAACTAGTGACAAGTTCAAGAAGTCCGCGAAATTTTCACAACAATAATTTAAAAGTCACAATATGATGGAAATTTACCGTCACATTGCGTTCCATTTCCAAAGAATCCTTGATTGCAGCTACAAACATAGGATCCAGGATTGTTGATACAGATAGCATTGGGACTGCATGGTTTGTCCACACTACACTCGTCAATATCTACAAAAAGAACATTTATAAAAGTGGTCATAACCCTTAAAATGAAGCTTTTTGAGTAAATTCTACTCATTTTCAGCTTTCGGAATGGGGTATATCTTAAAGATGTTTAAATAATGCAGTTAAGTTACTCAACGTACAAGCACTAGGGAGGGGGGGGACTCCGGATAAGGACGGTGATGTTCAGTGGAATCCAGGGCGTGACAATACATAATATTTACCCCTAAAAGGTACAAACTCAAAAACGAACAATTGGATATAATTGTTGTGAAATCGAGACCTTGATTTTGAACATCCGTGAATACCCTAAAAGGTACCAACTTTAGTTCTGAGAGTCCGAAAACCTCTGAGAGACCCTAAAAGGCACCAGACCTCCGATTTTGACCCCTAAAAGATACGACAACCATCCCCGTCCTCTCATATATGGGAGTCCCTGTCATATATGGTAGCATTTTGAAGAAAGTTGTCCGAGGACTATCCGGCTTCAACCACACGTTGCTCGAGATCTTGATATTTTATAATACATGTATTTATTTAAAGAGTTTAATTTTGCCAGGTGCATATTTTCCAGAGATATCGACAAAATCAAAAGCAATATGTAATCTTTTAAACTTGACTACGCTAGTCCAAAGGATTTTCACATTTCTAAAAACTAATAATATAAAATAGTATAAAGTGTTACGTCATCCCTTTCCACGCATTTCGCCTGATGATGACTAAATGAATGCAGTCGAAACTTTTACAACAACATTAACATCGTGAGACAAACGACAAATATTTAAATATTGTTCTTTATCATTATTACTCAAACACTTCTATTTTCGTTACCTTTCACAAAATGAAATCCAGATATTGCTCAATGAGATTGTTTCGTGTATCAAAAAAATACGTGAATTTTATGTACCTTTGCAGGATTTACCATCACCAGTGTAACCCCTCTGACAAAGACATTGATACGAGCCAAACGTATTCTTACAAAAAGCGTTGCCATCACACGTTGCACTGTTATCAGAGCACTCATTTTGGTCTGAAAGAAACACATATTTAACAAATTTAAGTTCTTGGAAAACTTCAAAACTCAATTATCCACATTAAGTACTGACCTTCACAAACAAATCCATCTCCAGTAAAACCTTCCTTACATCGACATTTGAAAGATCCTGGTATGTTTTCACAAATTGCATCTATATGACAATTGTTTATACCATTAGAGCAAAAATCTGTTGTTTTCGTAGTAATCATTGGAGGCGCTGATGTTACCAGAACCGCACTAGTTGTTTCAGGTGAAGTTATTCCTTCAGGTGCAACAGTTGTTCCTTCAGGTGCAACAGTTATTCTTCCAGGTGCTACAGTTGTTCCTACAGGTGCTACAGTTGTTCTTCCAGGTGTTACAGTTGTTCCATCAGGTTCTACAGTTGTTCCTTCAGGTACTGCAGTTGTTCCTTCAGGTACTGCAGTTGTTCCTTCACGTACTGCAGTTGTTCCTTCACGTGTTACAGTTGTACCCACAGGTGCTACAGTTCTTCCTTCAGATGCTACACTTTTTCCTTCAGGCGCTACAGTTGTTCCTTCAGGTGCAAAAGTTGTTCTTTGAGGTGCTACAGTTGTTCCTTCAGGTGCTTCAGTTGTTCCTTCAGGTGCTACAGATGTTCCTTCCGGTGCTATAGTTGTTCCTTCAGGTGCTACAGTTGTTCCTTCAGGTGCTACACTTGTTCCTACAGGTGCTACAGTTGTTACTTCAGGTGCTACAGTTCTTCCTTCAGGTACTGCAGTTGTTCCTTCAGGTGCTACACTTGTTCCCTCAGTAGATACAGTTGTTCTTTCAGGTGATACAGTTGTTCCTTCAGCTGTTACAGTGGTTCCTTCAGGTGATACAGTTGTTCTTTCAGATGCTAGAGTTGTTCCTTCTGGTGTTACAGTGTTTCCTTCAGGTGATACAGTTGATCCTTCAGGTGCTACAGTTGTTCCTTTAGGTCTTACAGTGGTTCCTTCAGGTGATACAGTTGTTGCTTCAGGTGCCAAAGTTGTTCTTTGAGGTGCTACAGTTGTTCCTTCAGGTGCTTCAGTTGTTCCTTCAGGTGCTACAGTTGTTCCCTCAGGTGCTATAGTTGTTCCTTCTGGTGCTACAGTTGTTCCTTCAGGTGCTACACTTGTTCCTACAGGTACTACAGTTGTTACTTCAGGTGCTATAGTTGTTCTTTCAGGTGCTACAGTTCTTCCTTCAGGTACTGCAGTTGTTCCTTCAGGTGCTACAATTGTTCTTTCAGGTGATACAGTTGATCCTTCAGGTGCTACAGTTACTCCTTCAGGTGATACAGTTGTTCCTTCAGGTGCTTGAGTTGTTCCTTCAGGGGTTACAGTGGTTCCTTCAGGTGATACAGTTGATCCTTCAGTTGCTACAGTTGTTCCTTCAGTTGCTAAAGTTGTTCCTCCAGGTGATACAGTTGTTCCTTCAGTGGCTAAAGTTGTTCCTCCAGGTGTTACAGTTGTTCCTTCAGGCGCTACAGTTGTTCCTCCAAAAGCTGCAGTTGTTCCATCAGGTGCTGTAGTCGTTTCTTCTGGTGATAAAGTTGTTCCTTCAGGTGCTACAGTCTTTCTTTCTGGTGCTGCAGTTGTTCCACGAGGTGCTCCAGATGTTCCTTCAGGTGATGCGGTTGTTCCTTCAAGTGCTACAGTTGTTCCTTCAGGTGTTACAGTTGTTCCTAGACGTTCTGCAGTTGTTCTTTCAGGTGCTGCAGTTGTTCCTTCAGGTGATCCAGTTGTTCCTTCAGGCGATACAGTTGTTCCTTCAGGTTGCACAGTTGTTTTTTCACGTGCAACAGTTGTTCCCTCAGTTGCCAGAGATGTTCTTTGAGGTGCTACAGTTGTTCCTTCAGGTGCTACAGTTGTTCCTTCAGTTGCTAAAGTTGTTCCTCCAGGTGTTACAGTTCTTCCTTCAGGTGCTACAGTTGTTCCTCCAAAAGCTGCAGTTGTTCCACGAGGTGCTACAGTTGTTCCTTCAGTTGCTAAAGTTGTTCCTTCAGGTGCTACAGTTGTTCCTAGACGTTCTGCAGTTGTTCTTTCAGGTGCTGCAGTTGTTCCTTCAGGTGAAACAGTTGTTTTTTCATGTGCAACAGTTGTACCCTCAGGTGCCAGAGATGTTCTTTGAGGTGCTACAGTTGTTCCTTCAAGTGCTACAGTTGTTCCTTCAGGTGCTGTAGTTGTTCCTTCAGGTGCTACAGTTGTTCCTACAGGTGATACAGTTGTTTCTTCAGGTGCTACAGTTGTTCCTACAGGTGCTACAGTTATTCCTTCAGTTGCTATAGTTGTTCCTTCAGGTGCTACAGTTATTCCTTCAGGTGCTACAGTTGTTCCTTCAGGTGCTACAGTTGTTCCTTCAGGTGATACAGTTGTTTCTTTAGGTGCTACAGTTGTTCCTACAGGTGCTACAGTTATTCCTTCAGGTGCTATAGTTGTTCCTTCAGGTGCTACAGTTATTCCTTCAGGTGCTATGGTTGTTCCATCAGCTGCTACAGTTGTTCCTTCAGGTGCTACAGTTGTTCCTTCAGGTGCTACGTTTGTTCCTTCTGGTGCTACAGTAGTTCCTTCAGGTGCTGGAGTGCTTTCTTTAGGTGCTACAGTTGTTCCTTCTGGTGCTACAGTTGTTCTTTCAGGTGCTGCAGTTGTTCCTTCAGGTGAAACAGTTGTTTTTTCATGTGCAACAGTTGTACCCTCAGGTGCCAGAGATGTTCTTTGAGGTGCTACAGTTGTTCCTTCAAGTGCTACAGTTGTTCCTTCAGGTGCTGTAGTTGTTCCTTCAGGTGCTACAGTTGTTCCTTCAGGTGATACAGTTGTTTCTTCAGGTGCTACAGTTGTTCCTACAGGTGCTACAGTTATTCCTTCAGGTGCTATAGTTGTTCCTTCAGGTGCTACAGTTATTCCTTCAGGTGCTATAGTTGTTCCTTCAGGTGCTACAGTTGTTCCTTCAGGTGCTACAGTTGTTCCTTCAGGTGCTACAGTTGTTCCTTCAGGTGCTACAGTTGTTCCTTCAGGTGCTACAGTTGTTCCTTCAGGTGATACAGTTGTTTCTTCAGGTGCTACAGTTGTTCCTACAGGTGCTACAGTTATTCCTTCAGGTGCTATAGTTGTTCCTTCAGGTGCTACAGTTGTTCCTTCAGGTGCTACAGTTGTTCCTTCTGGTGCTACAGTAGTTCCTTCAGGTGCTGGAGTGCTTTCTTTAGGTGCTACAGTTGTTCCTTCTGCTGCTACAGTTGTTTTTTCAGGTGTTATAGTTGTTCCTTCAGGTGCTGTTGCTGTTGTCGTAAATCTTTTTGGCTGTGTTGTATCAGTTCCTTGCGTAGATTTGAGTTGAGGTAATGTGGTGGTTTCTTCAAGTGCTTGTATAGATAAAGAAAATATTTGTTAATAGATATTGATAAAATTAAAATATTTTACTTAGATGTTATGTTGTGCATGTACAGGTTTTTCCATCTCCTTTGAATCCCTCCAAACATTTGCAGCTATATGAATATTGTTTGTACATTGAGCGTTTTCATTGCAGAGCGAGTTAGGAAGCTCGCACTCATTGATGTCTGCAAATTAATCAAATACATTTGAGCAACATGTGTCTCGAGAGAACAAGATGAGTGTTATGTGGATCAATAGCAACACAATCCGTTTAAGCTATAATACTTCAAGTTACCTGTAATTGAAATAAGGTCAATTCATCACTTCATAATTATAAATCGGCAAAAGCTGTTGAAATTAGTTTATTATTACCTAAGCATATCAATCCATCACCAGTGTAGCCATCGTTACAAGAACATTTATAAGAACCTTCAGTATTGGTACACAATGCATCGATGTCACAATTGTTGATTGCTTTACACTCGTCGATATCTGAAGACAATATAGATATTATCTGTATGAGGTAGTTATTTAAAGTGAGTTGGTTTTATCTTCCGTTGTTTGTCGGTTTTTAGTTTGTTTCGGTTTATTTATTCAGATTGGATTTTATTTTCGTTGTTGTTATGTTGAACTGATATTATCTGTTTGGATTGCTACCTCGACATGTTTTGCCATCTCCAAAGAAACCGGTCTTACATGTGCAGCTGAACGAGCCACCAGTATTTGTGCACAGTGCATTGGGATGACAATTGCTTGTATTTTGTTTACATTCGTCAATATCTTTAGAATAAAAAAGGCAATTTCACCATCAAATTGGATGACAACTTGACTTAAAATTAAAGGATGAAACATTTGCACACGCATTTACACAAGATTAATTGAAAGCGGGTGCTGAAGTCTATCCCACACTTTGTTAAAAGTAATTAAAAATCATTATTCGTTGCTTTTCTACCAACTCCTACACCAACATATTGGGTGAAGAAAGCAACAATCAGAAAATATGGACAAACAGAGGAACAAAACTAGAGTGATATGATAAATTACACTGGGAAATAATCACTTTATGGGATTATATTTTGCTGGAATACTTATGTGATGTCAAAGTGTTTATTTTACCTGAACACGTAAGCCCATTCCCAGTATATCCTTTGTTACACAGACATGTTGGATCAACTGAATCATCACCAGGAGATGCTTCGATACATTGTGCATTTGCAGAACATTTAGGATCACAATCAAACGTATCTAAAAACAAAGAAAAACAAATCAAAACATGAACTAGGGCAAACGTACCTGTTGTGTAATGTGCTTTTGAGTTGACATATAAAGTCAAGGACTTTATACATTATAGCATGCAGAGATCGTTTGATGTCTAATTCTTTTGTGCATTTGTACATTTGTCTTTGTTGTAGTATAGTTATTATTTTACCTGTTCTCTGTTACATTTTGTTGGTAATGTACCAATGATTTACTTACCTACACATTTGGGTCCTTCTTGATAGAGTATACATTCTTGATTATTACCACATGCAGGGAAACACTGTGATAAGGCATCTAGTATAAAACATGTAAAATTCATATCCTTATATTGCCGTCATGTATATTTACGCAGTTCCTCCATTACATTATTAATGTTATAATAGAACAGAACAGAATATTGAAGTGATCAATGTCTATTTATCTTATAACTTTAAACTTTCATCATCGGTACAATGTTATAACAATTCTTTGATTATAAAGATAATCCTACAATTATAAAGGATACAAATAACTGATGGTCCGATCTCATAAAGAGCTTTTTTTTTTTGTTAAAGCAAGCCTCAGTGGAAAGGTTATGTAAATGAAACAGCATAGGCATGAAAACCTCACTTAGATGATCCCTCCAACAATACAACAAAATATTTTTATATTTGGCATCAAGATACCAGTGTACTTGGAAAATGTTTGAAAAATAAAAGGACTAATATCCCTAGGGTATAATAAAAATATATCATATAAATTAAATATCAGTGTCTCAGAGACCAATAAAAAGACAAATAACAATGCCTACCAACACAGATTTTGCCATCTCCTGTAAATCCCCGTTTACATCTACAGACAAACGTCCCCAAGGTATTGGTGCATTCCGCATTTGGATCACAGTCCTGTGCACCAGTAGAACATTCATCGATATCTGAAATGATCAAACCACAGTAATATAATTTGACAAATCTGAAGATACTTGATGATACATACGGTATTTGATATAACGTCGATGATCTAAATCCTGATTAAACTCATTTAAACCTTAAAATTTTAAAACAGATATAGAAACGTGCATGTGAGGTATACCAAACGAACAAGGAAGTCTTTCCAGTACCACGGAGGAGGGGGAAAGGGGGGCTCCAAACAAAATAGGGTGGGGATGCTCGTCAGAATGTTTGAAAATGACCCCTAAAAGGTACTAAAGATCTATCCAGAATGACGTGGCAATATGTGGTTTTTTCCCCTAAAAGGTAACAACTCAGATACAAACAGTTGGATATAATGGTCGTAAAATAGAAACCTTGTTTCTGTGAATACCTTAAATAGCTACCAACTTTAATGGTGAAAACCTCTAAGAGACCCTAAAAGGAACCAGATCTTTGCTTTTAACCCCTAAAAGGTACGCTCTCCGTTATTTGGGAGTCTCCCCCTGGGCTGTTACCGAATGCTACGTATGACATCTTATTTTCATTGCTACACGTTGAACATTGTTCACTTACCAGAGCATGTTTTACCATTACCAGTGAATCCCTTGGAACATTGACAGTTATATGACCCTTCTGTATTCACACAAACAGCATAGACATCACAGAGACCGTTAAACGATACAGCTGAGCACTCATCCACATCTGGAAGCACAAATTAATTCATGATGTATTCTTGCAAATAAACGATAAAAATGAGTTCAAATAGGTTGAAACAGGTTCGATTAATGTGTAGAAGTAGAACTCGGGCTTTCGGTAGTGATGTGTAACTGCAAGTTGCAATGGTGGTAAGAGCGAGCTAATGTTAAAAAGATGCTTATGGCAGCATTTCAATTTAGATGTTTATAAGGTTAGGTCGTATTAAGTGATAACAGTTATGTAAAATACAAATATGTAAATATGTAAACTCATTGTAGTCCGTCGACAAACTCTTGAGGAGAGAATTAGGAAGAAGATAACAAAAACAAAATCTACCAGCTCTTCCTCTTTCTTTCTTTAACCAGATTGCAGGTTAAACTATTGAATTATACAAATGTTACCTGCGCAGTTTCGTCCATCCCCTTGATAACCAGTAGCACACCGACAATCGTACGACCCTTGATTGTTTACACAATTAGCATTGAGATCACAATCGTTTTCTTCTCGGGAACATTCATCTTTGTCTGGTAAAAATAACAATGGATAGCTGAAATATCGTACAACGTAATTAAGATCACGTGATCAACTATTCGCGTTGTGTGGCGTTCGCCATTTCTATGCGAGGCTTCTTGTAAACATGAGTATTTGTCTTCTATAGTATAAACCGTATTTTTGACTGTACAACAGACTGAATTTCAACTGCAAAAGACGAACGTTCTGTACTTTTGTAGCTACGACTAACGGTGTAGCTCAGCACACTTTCTAACCAGTTCCAAAACTTCTCAAGTTGGCGTAAAGGCTTAAGTCGTAAAAGTTATCGAATAAAAATACCATGTTGATCATCGTTAAATCTCACATTACTGCTAGTTTTTCTTTCTCAAGAAATCCAGCTTTAATTAACTTCTCACCACTCTCTCCTCCCCCACTCTCTTTCATATCCTCCAAACACGCCACAGCAAATACATCGAAATAATGTGAAGTGACTACCGTTAACTAAGACTACCCATTATAACAATCTAATCGATTTATAGCATTTGCACCAGTGTTTAAACCTTTATATTTTCTTTGTAAACTAGGGTTTGTATAGTACCCATATATAAGGGAGGGCCATTGAGGGGTGCAATAGGCTTAATGTAAAATTACCATTGCATGTTTTCCCATCTCCTTCAAATCCTTTCAAACATCGACATGAGTATGAGCCTTCAATATTGGTACAGAGAGCGTTTTTACTACAATCATGCGTGTTTGTTGAACATTCATCAATATCTGCAAAAGAAACCATAACAAAGTTTTTAAAAGATGATTGAAATGGCGACGACAACGAAAATATGATGATTATATCAAAGACGTTCGTTGAAGACTCAAATTGATGATAATGGACTTTAAGTTTGACGTACCTTCACATTTTCCTGCTTTGTCTGTATAACCTTTAAGGCATCGACAGACGTATGAACCAACAATATTAGTACATAAAGTGTTACTTGGACATCTGGTGCTGCTATCTGTACATTCGTTGACATCTGGTGAGATACATCAGTTTAATTATAAAATAGATAATGTTACAGATATAGTCCGTCATTAAAATAAAGCTTGTGTGCTTGCAATACGTTTCTTGTACGATATTAGTCAGGGAACAGCGGTGAGAAAACACCATTGATAAGGCGCGGATGAACTTATAATTTGACAATAATAGTGATATCAAAAATTAAATAACATTTTGTCTCACATGAACAGTAGTTGTTGTAAATCGTTGTGTTTCGCATTCCTATATAGTGAAACGAATGTAATTTTAATCTAGACTGCAATTTGAAATAATAGCTTTTTACAGTCTTTCCTCACTTTTTTTCCCTGAGAGAGGGAGGGGAGGGGTCGTCGGATCACAGGCTATGTATTTAATCGATTACACAGTTCAAATACCTTCACAAGTGCGACCATCACCGCTATATCCTCGTAAACAACGACATGCATAACTTCCAATAGTGTTGGTACATAGAGCATTGGGAGAGCAGTCATTGCTTACGTCGCATTCATCGATGTCTTTGAATTTAAAAGGAACAAAACATTTAACAATTCAATAATTGAATTTACTAATTAATCATATTTATGCGAAGCATTACACATTAAAATTTGAAAAAGGCATTTTGAAATAAAATGTCAATGTACATTGTATATAATGTAAATCTAAAGATATATGCCAGTATGAGATATTAGTGCAGTAATGTCACTCGCACGTTTTCATCAGGTTTTGGTTTGAAAGAGTCAAAAATCACAATGCCCCAAACAAAAAATAAATCATCATTTATCACTAATTTTTAAAACAATGACGTCTAAAACAAAGTCAGACAAGTCCATGTTTAAGTAAAAAAATTTCATATTATGTAGTTCGCTACCTGTACACTGGACGCCATTTCCTGAATAGCCTTTATTGCATCGACATTGATACGACCCAACTGTGTTGGTACACTGGGCATTTGGCGAACATTTGTGAGTTCCTTCAGCACATTCATCTACATCTAAAGAAAAAATGTGCAATTTAAAGTTTGCATCTAATTTATGTCAATCACGGTACAACTAAAAAAAATATTATACTAACACATAGATTGTGTCGTGTAACACCAAAGAGAGAGAAAAGGATTTCAAGGTTCAGAGATACATCAATACCAAACTTCTATTCAAGTAACACTCCACAATACAAAATACATAAATGAGGATCACTAGCAATCTACAATCTTGGACAGAACACTTGAGACAAAATACAATTTTTTGTACATTATTTGGTCTTGTGGCTGTTGCTGCTCCCTCCCCGCCAGAACAAAGTTGTTTCAGTCTAGAAATGACGCTGCTTTAAGGGAAACAACAATTGAGGCTGTGGAGGGGGGTCACATGTCTGAAAAATCCGCATGAATGTGTAAAATGCAAATCAATAAAAAATAGGCGTTTTAGCACACGCAGTCTCAAGTCACGTTGTCCAAGATTGTAGTTTACAAGAGCGCTGTGCCATAGTAACTTTAGAATACAAATATAACAAGGAATAAAAAAACACAGTTGGAATAATTTCAAAAGCGATCATTTTACCTGAGCAAGAAGCAACGCCATCCCCTCGGTATCCTGGCTTACAGACACATATTGGCAAACCTGCCGCACCATTGTTTCTTACACAGTTGGCGTTTTCATTACATTCGGGATTGCATTGCCCGATAGCTGAAACTATACCAATAACATTTCATTGTTTCTTTTCTTCTTATCTACCCTCATTCAGTCATGAATAAAAGTCGCCTGAAAGATTGGCGATTGATCAAAAATAAGCCTGAAATTAAAGCATTGTTAAAAAAAGATATTATTTTATTAGACCTGAGAAACAATAAAAGCTAGCTAGAAAACTGTAAATGAAAAGAGAGTAATTGAATAAAAAGTTAAAAGATTACATTTTGTGGAAAAAGCGCTTTAAGAATGAAATTGTTTCATTGACATCACTGAAAAACGATCACGTTCACCCACAGTACACAGAATCCATCCAAACGCTATTTAAAAGAGTGACAAATGCCCTCAAAATAGTGTTAGGAAGTTATTCAAAAACAGCGTCAAAAACAAAAGCAACTTACGCTTGCACTTGAGGCCATCTCCAAGATATCCAGATATACATTCACATCGATATGAACCAACTGTATTGTAACAGTCAGCATTGATGTCGCACTCATTGATGTTACCTTCACATTCATCATAGTCTAAAACCAATAATAATAAACTAGTGACAAGTTCAAGAAGTCCGCGAAATTTTCACAACATAATAATTTAAAAGTCACAATATGATGGAAATTTACCGTCACATTGCGTTCCATTTCCAAAGAATCCTTGATTGCAGCTACAAACATATGATCCAGGATTGTTGATACAGATGGCATTGGGACTGCATGGTTTATTTACAGTACACTCATCAATATCTACAAGAAGAACATATATTAAAGTGGTCATAACCCTTAAAATGAAGATTTTTGAATGGGGTATATGTTTAAACAATGATGTCAAGTTACTCAACGCACAAGCCCGCAGGGGGTAGGGGGGGGGGGAATCCGGATAAGGACGGGGATGTTCGGTGGAATTTTTGAAATTGACCCCTAAAAGTGACCAAAGTTCCGTACGACAAGCATCTCCGCCCTCCTATATATGGGAGTCCCCCCTTGGGTGTAAAAGGTAGCATTTTGAAGAAAGCTGTCCGAGTTTTTTTGCTTTTTTTATTGTCTGCGCAGAAATGAACATGCGCAACGAGGAATATCCGGCTTACATATTTCGAGCATTTGAATTGTTTACAACACGCTTGCTTGCTGAGAGCGTTATAGCAAACGGAACGAGTGGCTTTGTTTAAAACCCCACTGAAAATAACCAGAGGCGGGGACCAAAAATAGCAATGGATCGATTTTTTATCACATTTGCTCCTAGCATTTCGTGAAATATAACACTGCGTTTGGTAACTATTCATTAACGTACTTATTCACCACCCAACCCCCCACCCCCCCCCCCCCCCCCCAAAAAAAAAAAAAAGATAGCTTGAGATTTTGATATTGTATAATACATGTATATCTTTAGAGAGTTCCATTTTGTCAGGTGCATATTTTGCAGAGATATCGACAAAATCGAAAGCAATATGTTATCGTTTAAACTTGACTACGCTGGTTCAAAGCATTTTCACATTTCTAAACACTAATAATATTGTTCTTTATCATTATTATTCAAACACTTCTATTTTCGTTACTTTTCTCAAAATGTAAACCCGATATTGCTCAATGAGATTGTTTGGTGTATCAAAAAGAAAATACAAGATTTATATGTACCTTTGCAGGATTTACCATCACCAGTGTAACCCCTCTGACAAAGACATTGATATGAGCCAAACGTATTCTTACAAAAAGCGTTGCCATCACACGTTGCACTGCTATCGGAGCACTCATTTTTGTCTGAAAGAAGCACATATTTAACACATTTGAGTTGTTGGAAAACTTCAAAACCCAATTATCCACATTTGGTACTGACCTTCACAAACAAATCCATCTCCAGTAAAACCTTCTTTACATCGACATTTGAATGATCCTGGAATGTTTTCACAAATTGCATCTATATGACAATTGTTTATCCCATTAGAGCAAAAATCTGTTGCTTTCCTTGTTCCTTCAGATGCTAAAGTTGTTCCTTCAGGTGCTAGAGTTGTTCTTTCAGATGCTACAGTTGTTCCTTCAGGTGCCACAGTTGTTTCTTCAGGTGCTACAGTTGTACTTTCAGGTGCTACAGTTGTTATTTCAGGTGCTACAGTTGTTCTTTCAGGTGCTACAGTTGTTCCTTCAGATGCTATAGTTGTTCCTTCCGGTGCTGCAGTTGTTCCTTCAGGTGCTGCAGTTGTTCCTTCAGGTGCTACAGTTGTTCTTTCAGGTGCAACAGTTGTTATTTCAGGTGCTAAAGTTGTTCTTACAGGTGCTACAGTTGTTCCTTCTGGTACCGTAGTTGTTTCTTTACGGGATACAGTTGTTTCTTCAGATGCTACAGTTGTTCCTTCACGGGCTACAGTTGTTCCTCCAGGTGCTACAGTTGTTCTTTCAGGTGCTATAGTTGTTCCTTCACGTGCTACAGTTGTTCTTTCAGGTGATACAGTTGTTCCGTCAGGTGATGCAGTTGTTATATCAGGTACTGCAGTTGTTCCTTCACGTGCTACAGTTGTTCTTTCAGGTGCTACCGTTGTTCCTTCAGGTGCTACAGGTGTTCCTTCAGGTGATACAGTTGTTCCTTCACGTGCTACAGTTGTTCTTTCAGGTGCTGTAGATGTTCCTTCAGGTGATACAGTTGTTCCGTCAGGTGCTACAGTTGTTCCTTCAGGTGCTACAGTTGTTCCTTCGGGTGATAGAGTTGTTCCTTCAGGTGCTACAGTTGTTCCTGCAGGTGATAAAGTTGTTCTTTCAGATGGTACAGTTGTTCCTTCAGGTGCCACAGTTGTTTCTTCAGGTGCTACAGTTGTTTTTTCAGGTGCTACAGTTGTTCTTTCAGGTGCTACAGTTGTTCCTTCAGATGATATAGTTGTTCCTTCAGGTGCTGCAGTTTTTCTTTCAGGTGCTACAGTTGTTCCTTCAGGTGCTGCAGTTATTCCTTCAGGTTCTATAGTTGTTCCTTCAGGTGCTGCAGTTGTTCCTTCAGGTGCTACAGTTGTCCTTTCAGGTGCTACAGTTGTTCTTTCACGTGCTACAGTTGTTCCTACAGGTGCTACAGTTGTTCCTTCTGGTAGCGCAGTTGTTTCTTTACGGGCTACAGTTGTTTCTTCAGATGCTACAGTTGTTCCTTCACGGGCTACAGTTGTTCCTCCAGGTGCTACAGTTGCTCGTTCAGGTGCTATAGTTGTTCTATCAGGTCTTAGAGTTTTTCCTTCAGAAACTACAGTTTTTCTTTCAGGTGCTACACTCGTTCCTTCAGGTGCTACAGTCGTTCCTTCACGTGCTGCAGTTGTTCCTTCAGGTGCTACAGTTGTTCTTTCAGGTGCTACAGATGTTCCTTCACGTGCTACAGCTGTTCCTTCAGGTGATACAGTTGTTCCGTCAGGTGATGTAGTTGTTCTATCAGGTGCTGCAGTTGTTCCTTCAGGTGCTACAGTTGTTCCTTCAGGTGCTACAGTTGTTCCTTCAGGTACCACAGTTGTTCCTTCAGGTGATACAGTTGTTCCGTCAGGTGATGCAGTTGTTCTTTCAGGTGATGCAGTTGTTCCTTCAGGTGCTACAGTTTTTCTTTCAGGTGCAACAGTTGTTCCTTTAGGTGCTACAGTTGTTCCTTCAGGTGCTACAGTTGTTCCTTCACGGGCTACAGTTGTTCTTTCAGGTGCTACAGTTGTTTTTCCAGATGATACAGTGGTTTCATCAGGTACTACAGTTGTTCCTTCAGGTGCTACAGTTCTTCTTTCAGGTGTTACAGTAGTTCGTTCACGACCTACAGTTGTTCCTTTAGATGCTTCAGTTGTTTTTTCAGTTTTTGCGGTGGTCCTTTTATATGTAGCAGTAGTCCCTTCATATGATTCAGAAGTTGCTTTTGGAGCTGCAGTTGTTTCTTCAGGTGCTGAAGTTGTTTTTTTATAAGCTGAAGTAACTGTTCCGGGGACTACAGTTGTTTCTTGAGATGTGTCCAATACTATATTAAAAATGAGAAGTGGGAATTGTTAGAATGTGAATGATTATAACAAAATTGACAAGTTTTAAGTGCCTCTATTACCTGTGCATATTTTGCCATTTCCAGTGAAGCCCTCCAGACATTTACAGCTATACGAACCAACACTGTTGGTACATTCAGCGTTGACATTGCAGGGTGAGTTGACAAGCTCACATTCATTGATATCTTCAATAAGGAGAAAAGAGTGTCAGTCAATCCCAAGGGAAATGTTTAAAATTCTATCTCTACCTTAGGTGAAAATAAAATAAAAACCATCCAAAGAACTACAAAAGTAACATAAAGGTGTATTAGAATCAACTTACTTCATTAAAAAGAAAAGACTCAACTCAAGAACAATCCTTATCTTAAAAACACAATACTATCTAATATTGCAATTCTAAGGTTTTGAGATGTGTACGTCATCGCATGCTAGTTCACGATACTTTAACATCTTTTGTTGATTTAAAATAAAAGATCATAACCAACCTTGACAAGTGCCACTTTGTCTGACAAACCCATCCTTGCAGACACACTCTTGCCTACCATCAACAAAGATACATTGTTCAAAGTCACTGCATATCAGTTTACATAGTGGTGTAGGTGATACTGCAGCTGGCGCACTTGTAGTTAAATCGGGCCTTTTACTGGTAACGTCTGGTACTACTACTGTAGTTTTCGTCATGTCAGTTGCATCAGGAAGTGCTGTGGTTTGTTTTTCTTGGGGTCGTGGCGTTTGTGTTGGTTCAGTTGCTGATACAAACGACAAAAAACAACCATTTTATACATTAGTAACTCACAGAATCCTTAATATATGTTTCCTGTTGTTAGCTTTGAAAAAAAAAACGTAATTCTGGTCTTATCAAGTTTAATACAGTGAAACTTATTTGCGATATAACAATAATAATGTTTAAAGCTGATGTAGAACATATAGACATTTACGAGAATAGCTATATAATAAATTTGTCCTCTACTTCAAAACGCTAAATACTGAAAAAGGCTGATATTTCTCAACACTGGATATCGCAATCAATAGACAAAAAACATTTTAAAGCGTTTTACTAAATTTCGTTATTAATCTCTCAATGATACCTTCAGGACCAGCTGACGAGTCTACTAAGGTGGTGGCAAATGTAAACAATTTTTTATCACTCGACACAGTGGTAAGCATTGGTCTACTTGTTGTTTCTGCAAAATCCAAATCATCAGTCCCTGTGACAGTTTCCCTGGTTGCTGAGATTGCTAGTCCAGCTCCAGCTGATGTTGCAGGGGCAACAGCAATTCCATTAGTGCCTACCGAAGTTTGTTCTAGTGATACCGTTGTTCTTTCAGGTTTTGCAGTAGTCCCTCCGAGTAGTGCAGTTTTTCCTTCACGTTCTACAGTTGTTTTTTCAGTTGCTACAGTGGTTCCTTCATGTGCTACAGCTGTTCCTTCAGGTGCTACAGTTGCTCCTTCAGTTACTACTGTTGTTCCTTCAGGTGCTGCACTTGTTCCTTTAGGTGATACAGCTGTTCCTTCAGGTGCTACAGTTGCTCCTTCAGGTACTACAGTTATTCCTTCAGGTGCTACAGTTGTTCCTTCAGGTGCTACAGTTGTTCCTTCAGGTGCTACAGTTGTTCCTTCAAGTGCTACAGTTTTTCCTCCAGGTGCTACAGTTCCTCCTTCAGGTGACACAGTTGTTCCTTCAAGTACTGCAGTTGTTCCTTCAGGTGCTACAGTTGTTCCTTCACGTTCTACAGTTGTTCCTTCAGGTACTACATTTGTTCCTTCAGATGCTACAGTTGTTCCTTCCGGCTCACCAGTTGTTCCTTTAGATGTTACAGGTTTCCCTTCAGGTGCTACAGTTGTTTCCACTGGTGCTACAGTTGTTACATCAGGTGCTGCAGTGGTTCCTTCAGGTGCTAAAGTTGTTCTCTCAGGTGCTGTAGTTGTTCCTTCAGGTGCTACAACCGTTCCTTCTGGTGCTATAGTTTTTCCGTCTGGTGATACAGTTGTTTCGTCAGGTGCTGCAAGTGTTCCATCAAGTGCTGTAGTTGTTCCTTCAGGTACTGCAGATGTTCCTTCAGGTGCTACAGTTGCTCCTTCAGGTACTACAGTTGCTCCTTCAGGTACTACAGTTGCTCTTTCAGGCACTACAGTTGTTCCTTCAGGTACTACAGTTGTTCCTTCAGGTGCTACAGTTGCTCCTTCATGTGCTACAGTTATTCCTTCAGGTGCTACAGTTGTTCCTTCACGGGCTACAGTTGTTCCTCCAGGTGCTACAGTTGTTCCTTCAGGTGCTTCAGTTGTTCTTTCAGGTTCTACAGTTGTTCCTTTACGTGCTATAGTTTTTTCGCCTATTGAAAGAGTTGTTCCTTCAGGTGCTACAGTTGTTCCTTCACGGGCTACAGTTGTTCCATCAGGTTCTACAGTTGTTCCTTTAGGTGCTACAGTTATTCCTTCAGGTGCTACAGTTGTTCCTTCAGATGCTAGAGTTGTTCTCTCAGGTGCTGTAGTTGTTCCTTCAGGTGCTGTAGTTGTTCTTTCAGGTGCTTCAGTTGTTCCTTCTGGTGACAAAGTTGTTCCTTCAGGTGCTACAGTGGTTACATCAGTTGCTGCAGTGGCTCCTTCAGGTGCTACAGTTGTTCCTTTAGGTACTACAGTTGTTTCTACGCGTGCTACTGTTGTTCCTTCAGGTACTGAAGTTGTTCCCTCACGGGCCACAGTTGCTCCATAACGTGTTACTGTTTTTCGTTCAGGTTCTACAGTTATTCCTTCGGGTGCTACAGTAGTTTCTTCAGGTGCTACAGTTGTTTGTTCAGGTGCTGAACTTTTTATTTGAGGTTCTACAGATGTTGTTTCAGATGATACAGCTTTTCCTGCTGGTGCTATAGTTGTTCCTTCTGTTAATATAGTTTTTCCGTCTGGTGATACAGTTGTTTCGTCAGGTGCTGTAGGTGTTCCATCAAGTGCTGCAGTTGTTCCTTCAGGTGCTACAGTTGCTCCGTCAGGTACTACAGTAGCTCTTTGAGGCACTACAAATGTTCCTTCAGGTACTACAGTTGTTCCTTCAGGTGCTACAGTTGCTCCTTCAGGTGCTACAGTTATTCCTTCAGGTGCTACAGTTGTTCCTTCACGGGCTATAGTTGTTAGTCCAGGTGCTACAGTTGTTCCCTCAGGTGCTGAAGTTGTTCCTTCAGGTGCTGTAGTTGTTCCTTCAGGTGCTTCAGTTGTTCCTTTTGGTGACACAGTTGTTCCTTCAGGTGCTACAGTTATTCCTTGAGGTAATACAGTTGTTGCTTCACCAGCTACACTTGTTCCTTCAGTTACTACAGTTGTTCCTTCAGGTACTACAGTTGTTCCTTCAGGTACTACAGTTGTTCCTTCAGGTACTACAGTTGTTCCTTCAGGTATTACAGTTGTTCCTTCAGGTGCTACAGTTGTTCTTTCAGGTGCTACAGTTGTTCCTTCAAGTGCTACAGTTTTTCCTCCAGGTGCTACAGTTCCTCCTTCAGGTGCTACAGTTGTTCCTTCCGGTTCTCCAGTTGTTCCTTTAGGTGTTACAGGTTTCCCTTCAAGTGCTACAGTTGTTTCTACTGGTGCTACAGTTGTTACATCAGGTGCTACAGTTTTTCCTTCAGCTGCTACAGTTGTTCCTTTAGGTACTACAGTTGTTTCTTCGCGTGCTACCGTTGTTCCATCAGGTACTGAAGTTGTTCCCTCACGGGCCACAGTTGCCGCATGAGGTGTTACAGTTGTTCGTTCAGGTTCTACAGTTATTCCTTCGGGTGCTACAGTAGTTTCTTCAGATGCTACAGTTGTTTGTTCAGGTGCTGTACTTTTGATTTTAGGTGCTACAGTTGTTTCTACTGGTGCTACAGTTGTTACAGCAGGTGCTGCAGTGGTTCCTTCAGGTGCTGCAGTTGTTCCTTCAGGTGCTACAGTTGTTCTTTCAGGTGCTACAGTTGTTCCTTCAAGTGCTACAGTTTTTCCTCCAGGAGCTACAGTTCCTCCTTCAGGTGACAAAGTTGTTCCTTCAGGTACTGCAGTTGTTCCTTCAGGTGCTACAGTGGTTACATCAGTTGCTGCAGTGGCTCCTTCAGGTGCTACAGTTGTTCCTTTAGGTACTACAGTTGTTTCTACGCGTGCTACTGTTGTTCCTTCAGGTACTGAAGTTGTTCCCTCACGGGCCACAGTTGCTCCATAACGTGTTACTGTTTTTCGTTCAGGTTCTACAGTTATTCCTTCGGGTGCTACAGTAGTTTCTTCAGGTGCTACAGTTGTTTGTTCAGGTGCTGAACTTTTTATTTGAGGTGCTACAGATGTTGTTTCAGATGATACAGCTTTTCCTGCTGGTGCTATAGTTGTTCCTTCTGTTAATATAGTTTTTCCGTCTGGTGATACAGTTGTTTCGTCAGGTGCTGTAGGTGTTCCATCAAGTGCTGCAGTTGTTCCTTCAGGTGCTACAGTTGCTCCGTCAGGTACTACAGTAGCTCTTTGAGGCACTACAAATGTTCCTTCAGGTACTACAGTTGTTCCTTCAGGTGCTACAGTTGCTCCTTCAGGTGCTACAGTTATTCCTTCAGGTGCTACAGTTGTTCCTTCACGGGCTACAGTTGTTAGTCCAGGTGCTACAGTTGTTCCCTCAGGTGCTGAAGTTGTTCCTTCAGGTGCTGTAGTTGTTCCTTCAGGTGCTTCAGTTGTTCCTTCTGGTGACACAGTTGTTCCTTCAGGTGCTACAGTTATTCCTTGAGGTAATACAGTTGTTGCTTCACCGGCTACACTTGTTCCTTCAGTTACTACAGTTGTTCCTTCAGGTACTACAGTTGTTCCTTCAGGTACTACAGTTGTTCCTACAGGTACTACAGTTGTTCCTTCAGGTATTACAGTTGTTCCTTCAGGTGCTACAGTTGTTCTTTCAGGTGCTACAGTTGTTCCTTCAAGTGCTACAGTTTTTCCTCCAGGTGCTACAGTTCCTCCTTCAGGTGCTACAGTTGTTCCTTCCGGTTCTCCAGTTGTTCCTTTAGGTGTTACAGGTTTCCCTTCAGGTGCTACAGTTGTTTCTACTGGTGCTACAGTTGTTACATCAGGTGCTACAGTTTTTCCTTCAGCTGCTACAGTTGTTCCTTTAGGTACTACAGTTGTTTCTTCGCGTGCTACCGTTGTTCCATCAGGTACTGAAGTTGTTCCCTCACGGGCCACAGTTGCCGCATGAGGTGTTACAGTTGTTCGTTCAGGTTCTACAGTTATTCCTTCGGGTGCCACAGTAGTTTCTTCAGATGCTACAGTTGTTTGTTCAGGTGCTGTACTTTTGATTTTAGGTGCTACAGTTGTTTCTACTGGTGCTACAGTTGTTACAGCAGGTGCTGCAGTGGTTCCTTCAGGTGATAAGGTTGTTCTCTCAGGTGCTGTAGTTGTTTCTTCAGGTGCTACAACCGTTCCTTCTGGTGCTAAAGTTTTTTCGTCTGATGTTAGAGTGGTTCCTTCAGGTACTACAGTTGTTCCTTCAGGTGCTACAGTTGTTCCTTCAAGTCCTACAGTTTTTCCTCCAGGTGCTACAGTTCCTCCTTCAGGTGACAAAGTTGTTCCTTCAAGTACTGCAGTTGTTCCTTCAGGTGCGACAGTTGTTCCTTTACGGGCTATAGTTGTTCCTTCAGGTACTATAATTGTTCCTTCAGATACTACAGTTGTTCCTTCAAGTGCTACAGTTGTTCTTTCAGGTGCTACAGTTGTTCCTTCAAGTGCTACAGTTTTTCCTCCAGGAGCTACAGTTCCTCCTTCAGGTGACAAAGTTGTTCCTTCAGGTACTGCAGTTGTTCCTTCAGGTGCTACAGTTGTTCCTTCACGGGCTACAGTTGTTCCTTCAGGTACTACAGTTGTTCCTTCAGGTGCTACAGTTGTTCCTTCCGGTTCTCCATTTGTTCCTTTAGGTGTTACAGGTTTCCCTTCATGTGCTACAGTTGTTACTACTGGTGCTATAGTTTTTTCGTCTGATGTTAGAGTTGTTCCTTCAGGTGGTACAGTTTTTCCTTCAGGTGGTACAGTTTTTCCTTCGGGTGCTACAGTTGTTCCTTTAGGTACTACAGTTGTTCCTTCGTGTGGTACCGTTGTTCCATCAGGTACTGAAGTTGTTCCCTCACGGGCCACAGTTGCTCCATGAGGTGTTTCAGTTGTTCGTTCAGGTTCTACAGTTATTCCTTCGGGTGCTACAGTAGCTTCTTTAGATGCTGCAGTTGTTTGTTCAGGTGCTGTACTTTTGATTTGAGGTGCTACAGATGCTGCTTCAGATGCTACAGCTGTTCCTGCTGGTGCTATAGTTGTTCCATCAGGTGCAACGGTTGTTCCTTCAGTTGCTACAGCCGTTCCTTCTGGTGCTATATTTTTTCCGTCTGGTGATACAGTTGTTTCTTCAGGTGCTGCAGGTGTTCCATCAAGTGCTGTAGTTGTTTCTTCAGGTACTGCAGCTGTTCTTTCACGGGCAACAGTTGTACCTACAGTTGCTACGGTTGCTCCTTCAGGTGCTACAGTTGCTCCTTCAGGTGCTACAGTTATTCCTTCAGGTGCTACAGTTGTTCCTTCACGGGCTACAGTTGTTCGTCCAGGTGCTGCAGTTGTTCCTTCAGGTGGTACAGTTGTTCCTTGAGTTGCTACAGTTGTTCCTTCAGGTGCTACAGTTTTTCCTCCAGGTGATACAGTTCCTCTTTCAGGTACTGCAGTTGTTCCTTCAGGTGCTGTAGTTTTCCCTTCAGGTTCTACAGCTGTTCCTTCAGGTAATACAGTTGCCTCAGGTGCTACAGTTGTTCCTTCAGGTGCTATAGTTGTTCCTTCACGGGCTACAGTTGTTCCTTCAGGTACTACAGTTTTTCCTTCAGGTGCTACAGTTGTTCCTTCAGGTGCTACAGTTGTTCCTTCACGGGCTACAGTTGTTGTTTCAGGTACTAAAGCTGTTCCTTCAGGTGCTACAGTTGTTCCTTCAGGTGCTACAGTTGTTCCTTCACGGGCTACAGTTGCTCCTTCAGGTACTACAGTTGTGCCGTGAGTTTCTACAGCTATTCCTTTTGGTACTACAGTTGTTCCTTCAGGTGCTACAGTTGTTCGTTCACTGGCTACAGTTGTTCCTTCAGGTGCTATAGTTTTTTTTTCTGGCGTTGGAGTTGTTTTTTCAGGTGCTGTAGTCGTTCCTACAAGTGCTACAGTTTTTTCTCTCGGTACTGCAGTTGTTTTTCTTTGTGAAAGAGTTGTTTGTTTAGATGCTCTAGTAGTTTCTTCAAGTGCAAAAATAGTTCCTTGAGGTGCAGTGGTAGTTTCTTCAGTTGCAGGAGTACTTTCTCCAGGTGATATAGTTGTTCCTTTAGGCACTGAAGTAGTTTCCTCAGGTGGTACAGTTGTTCCTGCAGGTACTGTAGTAATTTCTTCAGGTGATACGGTTGTTCCTTCAGGCGCTGAAGTAGTTTTAATCTGTGATTGTTGTGTTTGTGTGGCATCAGTCACTTTAGCTGCTGATGTAAGGTTTGTAAAAGTTTACTTGTTTTGTTTGGCTTTGTAAACGTATGATAGCGAATTTTTTAATGCATTATCGATTGTATTACACCTCTGTTTTAAGATTTCCCATTCACATGTCACATGCAGGCAGTGAAGTTATATGTTTCCATGAGAGGTATGTTTAGGTTCACTTTTCAGTGTCTGTTAATGCACAAAACGATAAAATCTGTGGATGTTTGAAGGTGAACATCAAAATTCAATTTGTTAGTGTACATCTTGCAGCATTCACACAATTTTCACGTATAAGTTATGATATGACCCATGCTCTTATTGCAACCAGTCTTCGTTGGTTAGTGTTTTGTTGCAGGCACTGACAATATATTTCAGCTTGTCTGGTTTTTTTTCGGTGCATAAGCATGCAACTAAACGTGTTGATTAGACTGAATCCATGCGTAGTGTCTTGATCCGTCTTAATGAAGGTTCCATGCGTACTTTCGAGTCTTGTCTCTGTGTTAATCATGCAGATATATGCTAACTTGTGCTACAGTAATATGTAAGGTATCGCAAGCTATCAAATGAAAAACTAAAACGTTTTTCAGTTGAATTTTTCTTGCTCATTTGGTATTCTCTATCGTCTCCAGTTGTTATATCAGTTATCTATCATGCATTCATGCGTTTACTAGAAATATCACTTTCATTGAATATATAAGTACCTAATGATTTGACAAATTACCCATGCTACACAATATGAATCATGGTTATCACGTCTAGCCGTGCAAAACTGTATTTTAACGTTCATGCATAACATGTCAGATTTTATATAATGGACATATAGGGTTGTTAATATAAGCTAACTCAAATTTGCCATTTCGGCTACCATCTTCGTTTCTTGATTTTATAAAAGAATCATAGGCCCACTCAAATAAAAGCAATTAAGAGTTAGCCCAATTAGACGTTTTGTTAGGTTTGGTCTGATCAAGGAGATAGCACAGGTCTCTCAGTCAAACGCAATTTTAAAATTATATGAAATGCTACCAAATTCATTGTATCGTCACCCGCCGTTTCAAAACTTTGTTTTGATTTAGTCTTTTCTCCACCGTTACTCAATTGCAGGGGCAGTGATGTCAAATTTACAAAGAGTACGTTTATGAGTTCAAGCTCGGCCCTATGAAATTGATTAATGGTTAAAAAAAGCAATACCAAAACAAAGTTTGAAATGGAGGGTCGTGATAAAACGAATTTGGCTGTAACATAACTAGAGTGCCATCTGAGATGGGGACAGACTTGATTTCTTATTGCTAAATATATGTGCAGAGATCACAGTTGGTCGTCCAAATATGATCATGAAATCTCAACAAATTGATCATCAAACTTAGCTGATTATGTTAAAATTGGAAAGCTTACTCTTGTCCAAGAGGCCTGATGCTATCTACCTCAAATAAAAAAATAAAAATCACAGAAACGTCTGAGTGGAGAGATCACTCAATTTTAAGTACCTGTTACTGGACGTCCAGCGGTAGAACGTTCTTCGACTGAGCTGGTTGTCACTTGAGGCACTCCAGACGTCACCTTTACTGATTGAGTTGTTATTTCTGGTGCTGCTGTAGTAACCACGGGAACTGTTGAGACTCTAACTGCTGATACAGTTGTTTCTTTAGATCCTGAGGTACTTTCTTCAGGTGCAACAGTAGTTTCGTCTGGTGCTAGAGTGGTTCTTTCTGGCGATCCAGTACTTCCTTCAGGTACTGCAGTAGTTATTTCTGGTGCAACAGTTGTTCCTTCTGGTGCTACAGTGGCTCCTTCAGGTGCTAGAGTTGTTCTTTCAGGTGATACAGTTGTTCCTTCAGGTGCTACAGTTGTTCCTTCAGGTGCTAAGGTTGTTCTTTCAGGTGCTTCAGTTTTTCTTTCAGGTGCCACAGTTTTTCCCTCAGGTGATACAGTTGTTCCTTCAGGTGATACAGTTGTTTCTTCAGGTGATACAGTTGTTCCTTCAGGTGATGCAGTTGTTCCTTCAGGTGATACAGTTCTTCCTTCAGGTGATGCAGTTGTTCCTTCAGGTGATACAGTTGTTCCTTCAGGTGATACAGTTGTTCCTTCAGGTGATACAGTTGTTCCTTCAGGTGATACAGCTGTTCCTTCAGGTGATACAGCTGTTCCTTCAGGTGATACAGTTGTTCCTTCAGGTGATACAGTTGTTCCTTCAGGTGATACAGGTTTTCCTTCAGGTGATGCAGTTGTTCCCTCAGGTGATACAGCTGTTACTTCAGGTGATACAGTTGTTCCTTCAGGTGATACAGTTGTTCCTTCAGGTGCTACAGTTGTTCCTGCAGGTGCTACAGTTGTTACTTCAGGTGATACAGTTGTTCCTTCAGGTGATACAGTTGTTCCTTCAGGTGATATAGTTGTTCCTTCAGGTGCTACAGTTGTTCCTTCATGTGTTACAGTGGTTACTTCAGGTGCTACAGTTGTTCCTTCAGGTGCTACAGTTGTTCCTTCATGTGCTACAGTTGTTCCTTCATGTGTTACAGTGGTTACTTCAGGTGCTGCAGTTGTTCCTTCAGGTGCTACAGTTGTTTCGGCAGGTGCTGCAGTTGTTTTTTCAGGTGCAACAGTTGTTTTTTCAGGTGCGACAGTTGTTCCTTCAGGTGCTACAGTAGTTTCTTCAGGTGCTGCAGTAATTCCTTTAGGTGTTGCAGTAGTTCTTTCAAATGTTATAGTAGTAGCGTCAATTGTTTCAGGTGCGGTAGTAGTTCTATCTGGTGTGACAGGCTTTTCTTTCGCATTTGTTTGAGTTTCAGATGTCCGGGTAGTACGTTCTGGTTTTGAAGGTGTTGTTGCTGTCATTGAATCAGATGTAGCAGATGTTACCAAAAGCGTTTGAGCAAATGTTGTTGGCATTCTTGTCGTTGTTTCTGTAGGTGGCAAGGTTGTTGCAATTCCTGGAAAGTCAAAAACAAAATCGCTTTAAACTCTAGGTCACATCAAGCACTGTTAAAGAATTAGTTTGTGAACATAAGAGAATAAGAAGTGTTTGTTTCTTGATTTTCTCTGTGTTTTGCGGTGTTTTAATTGCTTTTTGCTGGTTTGTGCTGAATTGCTTATGTATCCTCTTACCTGTACAGTTTCTTCCATCGCCGGTAAATCCTTCCATGCATTGACATTTGTAGGACCCCAGGGTATTGAAACACACAGCGTTCATATCACATTGATCTAGTCCATCAAAACATTCATTTTGATCTGAAAAGCAAAGCAGCCAAATATCCGCTTAATACAGTTTTGCAAACACTGAAATACCAAACAAACTGCTCTATTACCTGAACAAAGGCGTCCATCTCCTACAAAGCCTGTTTTACACTTGCAAGTATAACTTCCTTTGGTGTTATTACATAGTGCATTCTGATGACATTCGTTTACTCCGGCACATTCATCAATATCTGTTCGCGAATTATAAAATCAATACTAAATTAAATAATTGTGACATTTGTAAAAGTTAGCATAGCTTTAGGGTTATTTACAGGCTTACTGGTTTATATGACATGGTTTTTTTATTCATTACGTAGTATAGTTCTTTTTTTTTCTTCTAGCAAATGTTGGGGTTTTGGTGGACAAGCAACGTGATTTTACAGTTGCTTGAAAAAAAATTAAGGCTTTCACTTGTGGCAATGATTGTACTGTTTATACATTATCATTCTACAAAATTGTTCGAACTTTGTTCTTCTGTTTTTAGAAATATTGAAAGATTGTACAGTGTTAAATGTCTAAAGTGCTTGCAATGTAAATGTATCCTGTCAATATGACGGCTAACTACGGCGAATAAACCTCACGTACCTGAACACAGTCCATTTACTTGTTGAAAGCCTTGTCTACAGGAACATCTGTAAGAACCCGGTGTATTGATGCATTCACTACCAACACTGCAGTTCACATTGCCTTGTAGACATTCATTTATATCTGCAAAAAGGTATGATTTGCATCTTTAGACAAATCTTTTTTCACTTCACTTCAGCAATGAACATTGTACAGATACCGAATGCTACAAAGAGCATCCGAAAATGTACAATGAAATTTATATATTTTAGGTACAAAACTAGTTCAAAATATTCAGAAAAGTAACTACATTAACGTGATGAAGATGAAAAACTTGCGATCAGTAAATATTGGAATTGTACAGCGATGATGCGTTCTTACAACGCCACGTTAAAAAATATGACTATGTGAGGCGATCGGGATCCCTGTGGCGTGCAGGGGATTGTTATGGGCCACGAGGGAGTTGTTGGCCTGGGTTGCACGTGTATAACAATGACTGATTGTTCAGCAGCTCGATTGCTGATTGTGTAGACGCACAAGTATGTGTACATTATCAGCCAAATTTGAAACATATATGGGTGTAAAATTCTTGTTTCTTTTTCTAATATTCTTGATCATTATTATCGTTTTTACCTGTGCAGTTTTTTCCATCCCCTGTGAAACCACGTAGACATCGACAGGTATAAGAACTATCTGTATTCTTGCATTCTGCATTGGGACTGCACTGGTTTGTATTAGTATCACATTCATTGATATCTGGAAAATAATCAAGGGGGAAATAAGTACACATCTACAAGTCTGAAAACCATGAGTGATGAATCATGCCAAGGATATGATTTGTTGTTAATACAATCCAGTTAAATTGATTCAGAGAAGCATATTTGGATTTATTGATCAATACATACGTTAAGATGATAAGCATGGTCGAAAATTATGATTTATCGCTAAAACGTCATTGCCATAAAATGCACATTTTTGATGTCCTGTGTCCTTTGGGAGCTGTGTATTTAAATTGACCAAGACTACATATCCAAGTTTCGCTTTAAAGACGAATAAAAGTCCTCAAAATATCCCGGATAAAGTAAAAAATCCTTTCGCTCCCTTTTGAACCGCCATCTTGATTAAGACTTACTTGACCGAGGAGAGACTAGGTTACAATGTTTTGATTCGTGACGTCATTCTATTATTTTAACTTCTTCCCGAATTGGCCATGTACATTTATTCTTACATTTTATCGTTTTTCAATTCATTCATTCATTCATTCATTCATTCATTCATTCATTCATTCATTCATTCATTCACTCATTCATTCACTCATTCATTCATTCACTCGTTTATTCACTCACTCACTCACTCACTAACTCACTCACTCATTCATTCATTCGCTCATTCACTCATTCACTCATTCATTAACTCATTCATTAACTCAACTCATTCATTAACTCATTCATTCATTCATTCATTCATTAACTCATTCATTTATTCATTCATTCATTCATTCATTCAATCATTCAATCATTCAATCATTCAATCATTCATTCATTCGCTCATTCACTCATTCACTCATTCATTAACTCATTCATTAACTCATTCATTAACTCATTCATTAACTCATTCATTAACTCATTCATTAACTCATTCATTAACTCATTCATTCATTCATTCATTCATTCATTCATTCATTCAATCATTCAATCATTCAATCATTCAATCATTCACTCATTCATTCATTCATTCATTCATTCACTCATTCATTCATTCATTCGCTCATTCATTTATTCGCTCATTCATTCATTTTTAAATTCAGCATACATTCGTGTATTCATTCTTGTTTGCTTTTCAGTTTGTCGTTGATTTGTCTTTGCGTCTTTTCACATATATATTTTTATTTGAGTTCTACTTACCAGTGCAGGTCTTTCCATTGCCCGTGTATCCTTGCGAGCATCGACATTCATAAGACCCATCAGTATTGATACATTTAGCTTTGATATCACACAGTCCATCAAACTCGACAAACTCACATTCGTCTACATCTGAATAAGATAAGCACATTAGGGACCGTTCAAAATTTATGGCAGGGGGGGGGGGCGGCTGGGTGATTAAATGGGGGGTCTTGAATTTTTTCCAAGTCTGAAAAGGGGGTATTGAAATAATTTTTTGGCTATCAGGGGGGTCTAGAAATTTCATAAGGTAAATATGAGGGGGATCCCGAAATTTATTTTGTTCTTGCCAGGGGGGTCTTCAAAAAAATGGGTTCCTTGATAATTAATCACCCAGCCCCACCCCCCTGCCATAAATCATGAACGGTCCCTTATACCATGAAATTTCTAATTCATTGTAATGAGATGTTTAGTATCATAAGAAATAAAAAAAACGTTTTCTAACCTGAACAGTTCTTTCCACTTCCTATGAATCCAGCTAAACATTTGCAGGTAAATGAACCCTCTTTGTTGATACACTCAGCATTTTTATGGCACTGAGCCTCTCCGGTATCGCACTCGTTCTTGTCTGCAACAAAAGACAAAATAAACACACTGTTAACTCATACAAACAAAATATTACCTAATAAAACCATTGGAACATGCCCGAGAAATAGATACGACATGTATAATTCACGGAACGTACCTTTACATTGAACACCATTTCCAACAAATCCTCGCAAACATTTGCACTGGTAAGAGCCAGGAGTGTTTATACATCGTGCATTCACATCACAGGATGGAGTACTACGAGTGCATTCATCGATATCTATATGATTGACAAGCAAGTTATTGAGCATGGTTCAGTAACAATATGAAGAACAATGAATTGCCCAATTTCATCATCAACATAGAAATACCCTCGAGAGTAAAAAAAGTACTCATCATCATCATCATTAATTAGCAAGTGGTCGATATCCGCTTGATCTTCGTTTGACCTTTTTCTCCCGGCATCCCACTTGCCTTAAAGACCTGAAAACGTCATGATCAGGTAGGTTCAAGGATCTTTTTTTTTAATGAAATAACTTTGCAAATTACAAATATACTATCTACTTTATTTTGCTACAAATCCAGGTGTGATATTTCTCATTTGTTCCGTCTCAAGGCTATTGATTGATTACCTTTACACCGACTGCCTGTATATCCCTGGAGACACTGACAAGTATAAGAACCATTTGTGTTCACACAGTTTGAATTATCAGGACATGTAGCAGTACCAGAAGCACACTCGTCCACATCTAGAACAATGATAAACGGTACATTAACATCTTGAATCATAACAAGTTGACAAAAGTACAAGGGCCATAGTCAACCTCGTCCCCAGAGCCACTCTGTTCGCTCTTTTTCCAAAATGGCGGTCGCTCACACAATGACCCTGGTACCGGCTGATTTGACACGTGACTGTCCACCATATTGATTGGATTGGTTACGTATTCGAAATCTCCAAAATTTTAGAGATTTTGATCACGTGTCAAACCAGCCGGTGCCATGGTGAACGCGACCGCCATTTTGAAAAAAAAGAGCGAACAGAGTGGACGAGGTTAGGGGCTATAGTGAGTGTATTGGAGCCTGATCATATAATTCGAGTACGAAATGTGTACTTCACTTCTTTTGGGGATACAAAATGAGACATACAACAGCAGAATAGAAGCAAGTCGAAGCAGGATTTTAGCGACTGCTCCATCTTTTGCTCTGCGTACAAACAAACTACGCTTTTTCTTTTCTTCTAAAATAAAGCTCATAAAATTAAAGCCTGGTTTCCATATAATCGAAAACGATCGAGAACGGTCTCAAACGATCGAAAAAATCATCGATTAAAAATTCGATCATATGGAAATGAAACTTTTTCGATCGTACGACCGTTTTCGATCCATTTCGATCGCCATCGTAATGGATCGAAAAATTAGAACCAGCTTCTAATTTCTCGATCCGTTTCGATCCATTTCGATCGTTTACGATTATATGGAAACCAGGCTTACATGAAATCTTAAATAAACTATTATAACATGTTATATTTCAGCTAATACAATAGAAAGTAGTCCGTTAATTGATTTTTTTACCCAGCTATACATGTCTGTCTCATCGTATGTTCGAGGTTGTGATAATTAATTTTAAGTACCTTTACACGTTTTACCATCACCAACAAACCCGCCAGCACATTTACATTCATATGAACCCAAGGAGTTAGAACAGAGAGCGTTCTTATCACAGTCGTTGCTGCCGCCACATTCATTGATATCTGTGATGAAAACATGAGAAAATGAATAAGAAGTTAAAAGATAAACGATCCTTGAGTGATCCTTTGGGTATCGAAAATGTACATTTACATCATAAAAGATTGAGACGGCATAATTTATATCACCCAGGATCAAAACATTCTTGTTAAATGGAACTATTTCAATATGAGCCAGAAACATATCATATTGAGATTTTGGAAATAAATCCGTGACATATCACAGGCAACAATATGTCGAATAAATCTGAAAAGGAAACTTTTCTGTTACGATTTCGGTGTGACAATTGTTGTGTTTTCAAATTCATCCGGCATATTGAGGACGTTTCGTACATTCAATTGATACTTTGGTTATCAGGCATTCTGCAGTTCAGTGTTTTGATGTGGTAACTGACGTACCTGTACATATAAAGCCGTCACCACGATATCCCTGTTTACAGGTGCACTTGTACGAACCAAGAGTGTTGTTACAGACTGCATTATCATCACAGTCGTGAAGTAAGTCTGCTCCACATTCATCAACATCTAAATTAGAAAAACGACTTTAATGTCGCAATGCAATGTACACAATGACTGAAGCATAAGGCAATATATGGGTCTGCCATTATAGTCATACTCAGCATTCTGAAAGTAAAGTATTTTGTTCAGGGATAAAATGGAACAAACCGAATCACTCATACAGTACAATACCTTTGCGCAATTGTCCTAATTGTAAGCACTTTTTTTGTTAACTTCACGTTTCTATACCGCAAATATAAGATTGCCTAAAAAGGTTTTGCGAATATTGATAACTAACAAACATTTCCACGATATTTTGGGACTGTTTACGTGTTAGCTGCTTAAACGTTCAAGCTGAAATGAAAGTAAATTGACAGTCGTTGAACACAATAGCGTGTTTTAACAGCATCGTGTAGAACAAGATTGTGAAAAATACATGTTCTCCGTTGTTTAAACATAATTTATGACTTGGCTAAATTATAGTTCTTGTGTCCTGTAAAAAGTAAAAGACGTAAGGTATAAAAGAACGTTTTGCCACGGAATAGAAAAAATGTACGCGTTTTGGAGAAATGGTCGTAAAGATCGGTACACACTAGGTGACAAGTCGCAGCGACTTTTGTCCCCGCGACAGGTCTCAGCGACAATTTCTCTCCGTGTGTACTAAGTATTGTTGTCGCTGCGACCTGCACTAGCATGAAATCCAACCGGTTGGATTGTCGAACCAGTGCCCACTTAGGCGACCTGTCGCAGGGACAAGTCGCTGCGACTTGTTGCATAGTGTGTACCGACCTTAACTGTAAACACTCCACCTACAGCGCTGCGGTGTTCGCACAAAAAATGGTTTAGGGTCAGATTAATGCTTTATCTCTTTCTTCACAAGCAAATTCATCGCCAATGGTGGACGAACATGACATTTTTGGTAACAGTTGGTAGCTGTCTTGACTGTATTGAGCATGTAAATGCGCGTCATATCGATATAGTTTCTGCACGTGCACAGTTGCATGCAGTTATTCGTCAAGAATTTAACGTGACGACAAAAACCTTGTAAATTGCTAACAAAATGTTTCAAAATAATTTGCAATACTTATTATAATGTTAAAGAAGTGACTTGCGATTTTAAAGAAATTTGAAAGGTAAAAAATTTTGTAAATTATATCGAGATAAAGTGTTTACAATTTGGACAAAATGTCACAATTGAAACCACGGCTCGGACATGATATTTTTGCATGTTTCATATTAATTCTCATAGATAAAATCAACACACGACAATATTATGTTGGTTCGTATATAGAATTAATAAGTGACAATGTTTCAAGAAATTTGCACCATTTTTGACCGAAAATATTACTAAATACCGTCAACAATTGGGCAAAAGCGGAAATGTATTTTATGAAATATCTGGACAGCGAGTGTAATGTACCTTGACAAACGATGCCAGTTCCAGTGAATCCTTCTTTACAAATACATCTATTTTGACCACCAAGTACAACACAGTCAGCATGTTCACTACACTGAACTCCACAGTCACCTGGCCCTGATGGTGTATATAACAACACGATAAGCACGATTTCTTTATGTCATAGAGTAGAAATAGTATAACGAGAATTTTGTTAGGAGTTTTTTTAAATAGTTCAATTCAGTTGCTGAAGTTGCAGTGCATGATTAGAGCGTTTCCACACTCAGAACGAGCTATCTTTTGCTAATGAGTTCTAAAAATATGCTAATGAGAATTGCACGCGGGAATGTACGCTTTGATTTACAAAGACAAAGGCGAGTTTGATCATCTGATTATCGTTAACGTAAACGCGATAATCAGCTTATTGAGCTTCCTTTGTCTTTATATGATGATAAAATGATGTCGATGATGAATTGAATAAAAAAATGATGATCAGGGGCGGATCCTTAAATCTTTCCGCCAGGGGGTGGTTGGGGTTGAGGTTCGGAAAACCAGGAAAATATGTACACCATCTTTACTTGTTTAAGCTCTTCTAATACTGAGACTGGTTATACACGAAGCCTGGCTTTTCTTTATCAAAAGAAACAGAGTTTTAACTAGGACATAAGAAGGTGTCCGATGCACCACAGGAGCCCCCCTCCTGGATCCACCCCAGATGTTTATGATGATAGAATGATAATGGTGACTTACGTCTACAAACGATCCCATCTCCTACGTAGCCCGGTTTACATCGACATTGATGAGAACCAAATGTGTTAATGCAGACTGCATTCGGGTCACAATCACCGATCTCTTGACTACACTCATCGATATCTAAAAACAATTATTAGTTCATGAAATTAGATAGACTTATGACGTGATTTATCCTTCCTTGAATGTACTACGAATTGTTTAGCACGAAGGAACATAACACCCACCAAGCTCGATCCCCTGGTCCATGATTTCAGAAAAAAAACTTGTCGGATTTTTAATCAGGCTTCTAATTATTAAAATTCTAAATTCTGGTCCCTGGTTTCGGAAAAAAACTTGGCGGATTTTTAATCAGGCTTCTAATTATTAAAATTCTAAAACTAATCAAATATTGTTCTTTATATATAGCGCGAACTCTTGAATTCCAATGGAAACCATGATTTTCTAAACGCAATTGCCCATCTGAACTGCTCTCTTGGAGACAAGCAATGTATATAGTTATTTTAAACAATGTTGCCATCACCAAAATGCAATAATAGATCATTCCAAGACTGCTATGAACTATGGGTATAAATATTAGTCATAATTATTGCACCAGTTGACAAGAAATTCACGCCTTTTACTTATGACTTGATGTGCTTTCTGTTCGCTTAATAAATTAAAAGGTCAATATTCATTGTTTTGACTGTCCAATAGCTCACTTTCGATATTCTGGTTGAGCGAACATGCACAAAACAACTGAAGACGAGGCTCCGGGGAAACAAAAAAATATCATTAGGAATGTTGATTGTTTTCCGGAGCCTCGTCTTCAATTGTTTTGTGAATGGCCGCTCAACCAGAATATCGAAAGTGAGCAATTCTGTCATGACCTTTACCCATCATTCCTAGCGGTCTTGGAATGGCTTATTGCATTCTGGTGATGACAACGATTGGAATATTTATAAATAGCTATATAAAGGAAAAAGGAAAACCGCGTCGGTAGTTCTTTCAGCTACAAGTAAGCGGGTCTCCCAAGAATCTGTTGGTGCGCCGTTTTCCTTTTCCGTTTCCCCACTCTTGCTATATATGCTTCTTATACTACTAGCTACACATAAAGCAAGCTCCCTCGTGTGTACCGGCCTTGACAGAACGAAGTCGAAACAAAGACGTGAAGTCTCCGCTATAAATCGAACTCGGAACCTCTCGCACAGAAAGCCGCGCACTAGCCAACTGCACTATCGTTGCTCCTCATAAAAAAATATATATCAGGGACGACGAATAATTTTTAAAATGGGTGAGTGGGACAAGTTTTAAAGTAGGGGAAGGGGACTATCGTTATTCATTTACAACCATCCACCCAACCCCCCCCCCCTCTCCGACCCTCTCAATGGTCTTAAAAAGACATTTTTATAAAAAGTGCAAGCGCCCCCTATATATATGGGAGTTCATCCTTAAAACCAAACCGCAAACTGAAACAGACATACAACGTACGCTAGGCAGGCACTAATTTACGGTCTAAGGTTAACAGGAAATGTAAAAACGCAGTTATGACATCGAAAGCAAATTCAAATTCTAGAGATTACCCAGACCAACTAAACCAAAGGTAAAAACTACTCATATTTTGATATAACAATCAAAGATATATCTGTTCCGTACCTTCGCAAAGTCTTCCATTGCCTTTGAAGCCGTCTTTACACACACATGAGAAAGACCCCAGTGAGTTGGTACACTGTGCATTCTGGGAACATGATGATGACGAGGAAGAGCATTCATCGATGTCTATAAAACACAAACAATATTAAAAGTGAACAAACATTCTGTCGTACTTTTATGGCAACATTGGCAGATGTTTACCGATGAAACTAACAAAGTTAGCCTTCCCCTCTCAAAAAGACGTACGTTTTCGTTGTTGTTAGTAAGCAATCATCTTGTAATTAACGAATGCATTTTACAATGAATTTTATGATGAACGCGTTTGCGTTGTTCTTTCGTGCTTTCATAGTTTAAAATATTTCACGATGAAAATCAAAGCTATATCTGCGGACTCTCTCTCATATAAGACGTTTTGTTGCTGTCTTACCATTGCAGTTGATGCCGTCCCCTATATAACCAGGTTTACATTTACATTGGAAGGAGCCATTGGTATTAACACAATCAGCGTTATCATCACACATAGCGGTGCCAGCAGTACATTCGTTGATGTCTAATGTTTACAAAAGTTACGAAACATCAGGAGGTTTTCAGACATTTTTATGAAGTCTGGATAGGGATTTATCCGGTGGATAGGGATTTATCCGGTAGATAGGGATTTATCCGGTGGATAGGGAATTATCCGGTGGATAGGGATTTATCCGGTGGATAGGGATTTATCCGATGGATTGGGATTTATCCGGTGGATAGGGATTTATCCGATGGATTGGGATTTATCCGGTGGATAGGGATTTATCCGGTGGATAGGGAATTATCCGGTGGATAGGGATTTATCCGGTGGATAGGGATTTATCCGATGGATTGGGATTTATCCGGTGGATAGGGATTTATCCGGTGGATAGGGATTTATCCGATGGATAGGGATTTATCCGATGGATTGGGATTTATCCGGTGGATAGGGATTTATCCGGTGGATAGGGATTTATCCGGTAGATAGGGATTTATCCGGTGGATAGGGAATTATCCGGTGGATAGGGATTTATCCGGTAGATAGGGATTTATCCGGTGGATAGGGATTTATCCGGTAGATAGGGATTTATCCGGTGGATAGGGAATTATCCGGTAGATAGGGATTTATCCGGTGGATAGGGATTTATCCGGTGGATAGGGAATTATCCGGTGGATAGGGATTTATCCGGTAGATAGGGAATTATCCGGTGGATGGGGATTTATCCGGTAGATAGGGAATTATCCGGTGGATGGGGATTTATCCGGTAGATAGGGATTTATCCGGTAGATAGGGAATTATCCGGTAGATAGGGAATTATCCGGTGGATAGGGAATTATCCGGTGGATGGGGATTTATCCGGTAGATAGGGATTTATCCGGTAGATAGGGAATTATCCGGTGGATAGGGAATTATCCGGTGGATGGGGATTTATCCGGTAGATAGGGATTTATCCGGTAGATAGGGAATTATCCGGTGGATAGGGAATTATCCGGTGGATAGGGATTTATCCGGTAGATAGGGAATTATCCGGTAGATAGGGAATTATCCGGTGGATAGGGAATTATCCGGTGGATAGGGAATTATCCGGTGGATAGGGATTTATCCGGTGGATAGGGAATTATCCGGTGGATGGGGATTTATCCGGTAGATAGGGATTTATCCGGTAGATAGGGAATTATCCGGTGGATAGGGAATTATCCGGTGGATAGGGATTTATCCGGTAGATAGGGAATTATCCGGTAGATAGGGAATTATCCGGTGGATGGGGATTCATCAGGGGCCAGTTGCACGAAGCCTAAATAGCGTTATCCACCGGATAAATCGCTATCCAGCGGATAAATTCTAAAGAAATTCTATGGAGTGGATAGCTTTATCCAGTGGATAACGCTATTCAGACTTCGTGCAACCAGCTCCAGTATTAGCAGAGCTTAATCAAGTAAAGATGGTATGCATATTTTCTTTGGATAGTGATGATGATGATTGTGTAATTTAAGATGATAATGATCATGAAAACGCTGACAATGAATTAGATTGAGATGGTGACTACAGCTAATAATGATACGACAATCAATGATGACTGTGATGTCTTGGCAATGATGGTAATCAACGACGATTGTTATGATGACCACAAATACAATAATGATGGTGCTGATGAAGATAATGATGACGACAATGCTGATGATGATGGTCACATGACTGATGATGTTGGCGTGGTGATGATGATGGTGGTGGTTGTGATAAAGATGACGATGGTGGTGATGATGGTGGTGGTGATGATGGTGGTGGTGATGATGGTGGTTGTGGTAGTGGTTGTGATGATGTTCATGTTGATAAAGATGACGATGGTGGTGATGATGATGATGGTGGTGGTGGTGGTGGTGATGATGGTGTTGGCGGTAATGATGGTGGTGGAGGTAGTGGTTGTGATGATGTTAGTGCTGATTTTTATGATAGTAGTGGTGATTGTGATGTTGATGTTGATAAAGATGACGAGATGATGATGATGATAATGGTAGTGGTGGTAGTGGTTTTGATGATGTTGGTGTTGATAAAGATGACGATGGTGACGGTGGTAATGATGGTGGTGGTGGTAGTGGTTGTGATGATGTTGATGTTGATAAATGTGACGAGATGACGATGATGATAATGGTAGTGGTGGTAGTGGTGGTAGTGGTTTTGATGATGTTGGTGTTGATAAAGATGATGGTGGTGGTGGTAGTGGTTGTGATGATGTTGATGTTGATAAAGGTGACGAGATGACGATGATGATGATGGTGGTTGTGGTTGTGATGTTGATGTTGATAAAGATGACGAGATGACGATGATGATGATGGTAGTGGTGGTGATGATGATGTTATCGATGATGGACGATAACTACCTTGACATGAGAAGCCATCACCGGAAAACCCTTTCATGCATTTGCAAGTAAATGATCCTAGGATATTGATACACTCGGCATTCTTGTGGCAGGGATTCTTCCCACACTCGTCCAAATCTGATTGAACAAAACATAACGTCATAAGGCTATTATAATATCAACGACTTATATAAAAAAGTCAAGGTCCTGCCGTGCAATGAAGCATTCAAAGTCCTTGGCGACCGCTGGCAAGGATGGGTTTCTAAGGTTACATATAGAAATTCATGCTATTGAAACTCGAAACCTCAAAAATGTTCTAGTGTGGGTCAGGTCGGTGGGGATTAAATTCAAGAAACCAGTTATTACAATGGAACGATTATGTATCTTGTAAGCTGTTGTTAGGGTGGTTGAATGTTTTGTTGTTTCACAAGTATGGCGAGTCCCCATTAGAGAATGACGTAGAAATTGTTGCGCTTCAACTTTATTGCATCTTAACAAAGAGCACCAAATCAACTCACATTACTAACGTCCAGACCGTGGATTGTGGGTCAGTGCCAGTGTATAAGACAAACTACAGCAGCACATGACGACCAAGCCGGCTAATATTAACCAACTGATGGTGATAGTGATGATGGCGATGATGATTATGATTATGATAAAACTCTAGTATTGGCGTTGTAAATAATGATTAATGGTATCGTTGGTATAGAGTAGTTTTCGTAAGAATTATGACAATGCTCAATAGTTTATCGTATGTTAACGGTAGTTTCTAAGAATCTCATTAGAGTCATCGCCGTGTTGTGCTCGCAACGTAACTGTACCGTTTCCCACTCATACGAAAACGACTCCATTGACGATGATCGATAGGTTTTGGTCTGTTGAGGTGAGCCATGTCAAGAGCAACAGTTCTATAATACGATTGCCAGACTTTTACGATCGAAAATTTTAGTTCATTCACAAGTGGTGTTGATAAATGACCTTACTAATAGGATGCACCATATACAAATGTAAAACTATGTAGAGCACATTACAACTAAATTAATCTAAGATTTTATCACAGTAATATCC
The DNA here is from genome assembly GCA_918843875.1 of Diadumene lineata. NCBI lineage: Eukaryota > Metazoa > Cnidaria > Anthozoa > Actiniaria > Diadumenidae > Diadumene > Diadumene lineata. Next base: position 18,068,592 of record OU974069.1, on the reverse strand, counting down.
GGTTATTGGGCGGAAGAAATGAATTCACTGTCACGCGATTTGATGTGAAATTTAACTATGACTGAAAAAATAAATTTGACAAATAAACGTCAAAATGCATAGTCAATCTGTATTTGCTAGTACAGTAGACAAAGCTCCGGAGGCAATACATTGTCTAGCATGCCACGATATCAATATCTCAAATCGATCTGATCAATGCAATTTTCAAGTGTCCGGTCTTGATAGGTCAGATCGTAGACGCTTTTAAATAGTTATTACTTCGAGAAAACTTAAGATTCAATTATACACTTGTGTATCTTATCATCTGTCAATCATCTATGTATTGATCAAAATTGTGCTTGGATCACATTTAATCGTGGAATTCTCACGAAATCATCTACAAGAGTTTTCCCTGTTAATTAATTAATTTATTTTAATTCACCCATTCATTACTTCATCCTTCATTCATTTTTGCGTTCGAACTTATTTATTCCTTCGCTCATTCATCAAGCAATTTTATCTACCATTCTTTCATTCAATCATTCACTGGACTGTTCATACTTCCAAATTGAATCAATCATTGATACTTTTCTCCGTCTCTTCCCTATTCTCTCAATCAACCACCCAGCACTCCATCACTGTCCATCGTCATTAGTCCTACTCGGTTAATCCTAGAAACGAGGCTTAATTGAATTATAGATTGAAGGGTTTTGTGGCCACTTCTCATCCACGTTACCGGAAATGACAGACTTTCGGTTCGATATATGGTATGTGATTCACGTATGAGAAGTATCAGGTTTTAGCATTGTGTATATGATCTGAGGGTCGGTCAACTTTATAGAGCCAAAAATGGTCGTACGCCGTAGTGCAATCATGTAGGTCCCATGTATATTGTGCTATGTTTGTAATGATGCACTGTATTGATAAATAACCCCAACAACTAGTTTTTGTATCTCATTTTCTACGTAGAGACAATCACGTTGCAACAGGTTCATAAGGTGTCAAAGCGAATTTATCGAAACAAGCAAGCAAGCAAGCAAACGCATGAATAGGCTATGCCCAGCGTACCATACCACTCGTACATCAACACTGCAAGGGATGACGATTTGGTAAAATTGAATAATGTATAATTCAATAATGATGTAAAATTCGGTATTTTTATGTGATTCGGACATCGCGTAGATACGCCACTCCTAGGCTGAAAGTTTCACCAGTTCAAATTGTGGTCTTAAGGAACATACAAGGGTCAATGTCAATATACAAGAACATTTTCTGTTGGCAGTCGATATAGAGGCAATTGTAGACATCTGGAATCATCAGTGTTCGTACCATGAATCAAACGACAGTTCTTGCCATCACCACTGAAACCTTGACCACATGTACAGATGTACGAGCCAACTGTGTTGGTACATGTAGCGTCACCATGACAATCTGAACTACCATCTGTACACTCGTCTGTATCTACAAAACACAAAGACTTGATCGCTATTTCATGTTTTTAGGTTCATTATAGGTGCCAATAACGCCGAAGGCGAGTTCGATTGAAATAGAATCAGACACTCGTTCGGCTAATACCCGGCATTAAGACGAAATACAACATTAATTTCCAAATTTGGATTGCAATTTTATATTCTAATTTAAAGTTTAAAAACTATAATGTCTAAAGATTGGTGGTCATAAATGGGGGAGGGGGGGGGGGGGGGTAGGATAATATATTCAGACCAGGAGAGAGGGGGTGACTCCTTTGTATGCAAATGAGCCGCTCTCCAGACTCATCGCTACCACCAACAAATCAACGCTACGCTTGACTGGCTTCTAGTAAATGATCGTGTAGTCGCCATCGTCGCTCAGCTTTACCTTTACAAAAAAGCTCAAAAATGAAGTCAAGGAGGCTATTGTGGTTTAATTTATTGTGATTGTGTCTCTTTTGTATATTCTAGTGTTAGTAGAGTGCAATTATTTTCCGATTCAAACTATTTCTTGTGATTTTTAGTCTGTTTTACTTTCGCGGGACGTTCTCGGGATCAAACGTTTTTGTGCGGGACGCGCAAAATCTTCAGAAATACTTTATTTTCTCTTACAAAAACTAAACAGATATACTTCTAAATAGGAGGTTTTATAAAGCATTTCCTAAGCTTTCATTTGATGTATATTTTAGCTACTGACATGGTCTCATACTTCTCATCAATCCTTTTATTTGCGGTTAGTTCATTTTCAGCCCACTTTACATGTTTACCTCACTCGTTTCTTTATCGACATTTCCTCCCCATAATAATTTTAGATTTATTCTTATTGACGCTGTTGCAATATTTGCTTTGTATTATTTTTGAGCCAAAGAACTGCAAAAAGTTAACATGCAATATAATGAAAAGGGGAAAAAGAAATTTGAGGGGAAAATGTTAACGGTATGTTTATGTATATGATTATGGAGGACCTTTGTATATAGTAAACAAAGTAATGCAAACTGTTAAAACATTCTCCTTTGGATGAGTTTTTACTATATTTATCATTCTTAATACACTAAATACGGAAAGGGTCATATTATGCATGTATGTCTTTCAAATAAGTCAGTTATTGGTCATTATTTACATTTGTAAGCTTCTATGATGTAGTTTGTCCACTAGTGTTTGTAAATCGCTATAGTGCTGTAGCTTTGACAACATTTTTTATAGACATTTGGACTACAAGTATAAACAAAGAGGTCCATAATTATTTATAGTTGTTTAAACTTCGAAATTTATAGTACATGAATAAATGTCAAAAAATGATTTAAAATAATTCACATTTTAGTGATTAGCCTGTGCAAGCATATCTTTTTGCTGGTATTGACTGCTGAGGTTATATTGTATCTTGTGTTTAAAAAGATTGATCAGACGAACCGAGAGACCAACGCCATCCCAATTTTACATTCAGATAGATAAACATATTAGCTATAAAACCTCCTATTTTGAACGAACAAAACCACTGTGTTCCATAGTAAGGACCATTTGCTTGTGCAAAATTGTGTCGTCAGATCGACGGCCGCCATTAATATTCAGGCACAAGAAATTACTTTTAGCAACGTTTTATGTGTTATCCAAACAAAAATCATTAAATTCGCCATTAACAGTATGTGCTTTGATAGTTTCGAGACATGTTTCATCCAAAACTGTAAAGAAATTGTAGTAAATCGCAAAAAATGCAACAAAATATGGAAGTCTTCGTTGCCGCCATATGAAAAACTCAGTGAAGCGTGCGGTGGTAGCGATGAATAAATGTTGGTTGCCATGGGAGACACCCTCCCCCCCCCCTGATACAGACGTATAAAAAGAAAGACACAGAGAAGAATGTCGGAAGGAGGGAAGGAAAGGATTATTATTACTATTGAAGGGAGGCATAGCAGTAGGGATGGCAGTCAGAAAAAATTAAGAATGTCCCATGAGCTGCAGTAAGAAAATGACAATGAAAGATTAATTGCAAAATTTGTGGTGAAAAGAGAGAGGAAGGCGGTGGAAATATAGAAAGAAAAGAAGGTTGATCAGCATACCTTCACAAAGCTTTCCATTGCCAGTGAAACCACTATTACATTGACACGAATAGGACCCAGGCATATTGGAACACACTGCATTTCTGTGACAGTCGTTTTTTCCATTGCCACACTCATTGATATCTGCCAAAAAACGTTTTCAAGACGTATGTTAATTATATAGCCAGCAGATCGTGAATGACCATAATAAACTATTGAAGTCCATGCATGATTCACAAACGTAATGGGATTGTTGTAAAATATGCTCTGAAGCACAGTTTTTTAAGTTTGAATAACATCAACAGTAGCGAGACTGTACTGCATAGGACACAGGCAAAAACATCAGTAAATTTAGTTCTTCCTGGTCCTCACAACATAAGCATAAACCCAACCAACACACAATGACTCAAAGTCACATCTATCACAAGTGAATGGACATGAGGAACTACTAATAAGAAACAAGTCGGTATATGCTTATTGTGCTTATTATTGAAGGAATAAAAGACGCACACGGGATAGGCAGAACACGAGAGACCAATTAGAGCGCGCGGTATATCATAGTTATTTTATAATTCAAAAGTAAACTAGTTAATCTAAGGGCTAGGGTTAGATTAGAATTAAAACAGAGCAAGCTTTAGCAACTGCCTGCACCGAGCATGTCAAATGCCTTCTACAATCATTGGCATTCCGTTTGCACTTATTTCCAATAGTAGCCATCGAGTCATTATATGTAAAGAGCATTTCAAATAGAATAAAAGCTAAACTCAGCAATACTAAAATATCAACATACCTGCACAAATGATACCATTTCCTTCGTAGCCTGTCCTACATTCACATCTATATCCACTGGCCGTTAACAAGCACTCGGCTTCATAAGGACATATTTGCTTTGTTACGCCACATTCCACAGGAGGTGTCACGCTCGATGATGCATGTGTAGTCACGCCTTGTCCAGCACCCACTTCATCTGATGTAGTTGGTTTAGGAAGAGCTGTTGTAGCCTCAGTTCTGCTCGTTGTGGTTGTTGATGTTGTTGTTGGTGATATTTCAGACGGCATTGTTCTTGGACGTGTCGACATGGTTGGGGTAGTGCGAACGCGGATCTTTGCCTCTAAAACGTTTTGTTGGATACTGCCCTCAAATTCCTTGATTAAGTGTATTGTTTTGTTTTGTTCGTTTGTTGTTGTTGTTGTTTTGGATTTTTTTGTATCTTCCCTGTTTCTTCTGTTACCGCTTTTCCTGTTTTGTATTTTTATGTTGGTTTTGTTTTGTTTACTTGTTTTTCTTGTAGTTGTTTTGATAATTTTATTTAAGTGTTAATTTTTGTTTCCGTTTTGTTAGGATTGCCTTTTGATTTTGCTTAGCTATTTTGCTTGTTTTTATTGTATTTATTTATCACCAAAGATATATTTTATTATAAAAAAATTATCCCATCACACAGATTTTTAAGTTTCGGAAGACCAGTAATGCTTGCTGTTTTAGTTGCACCTTTTGACTCAATTAGATTTCAAAAAGTTGACTGACCCTCATAGATCGTTTGGAAACATTTACTTAGGTGTGCATGGAATAGTAACGATATTCACTTACCTCTCTCGCATACATAGGCCAGTCTCGTTGAGCAGAAATCTGTTTGCCATTCTAAGGACGTTTCTCCAGAAAACAAGTAAACGCAGTTTCTACCACTATCATCTGCACGTGGCTCATGCAAACCCCAATTTGAATATGTAGAATTAGAATTATCGCTCCATACAAAGCTTCTACCAGTGTCGGACCGTCTAAGCCCGATCCATACTTTATATTCCGGTAATGCAATTTCTTGAGATACAAAATCATCTTCTATACCTCTACTAATTCTTGCTAAATATCCACCTAATATTCTACAATGTCGTTCTGCGTTAGGCCATGTCTTTTGGTCTGCTATGTTACGGTAGCACGAGCCTTCGAACTTGATCCAGCCACGTGGACAAAGAGCTGCAAAACACATAAGGTATGTCAGCATTTTATCTTTGCAGATCCATGGATCATTTTTACTTATTTTTAACAAGAAATTGACGAGTTAGAGAGGAGGGGGGACTCTGATCAGGCATGCTTGTCGGAATTTTTGAAAAATGGCCCCTTAAAGATACCAAAGTTCTATCTAGAAGGGCGTGTCAATGCTTAATTTTGCCCCTAAATTAAAATACGGATAAGTGGATATAATGGCCATAAAATCGAGACCTGGTTTCCGAATTAATATCCGTGAATACCCTAAAAGGTACCAGCTTTAATTGTAAGAGACTGAAAACCTTTAACAGACTCTAAAAGGTACCAGGTCTCCGATTTTGAGCCCTGAAAGGTACGACAAGCATTCCCGCCCACCGATAAGTGTGCAACATAAATACCACTAAATGAAATAGTGCTATTTTATGCTAATTCTATTGTTTTCTTATGTTTGATTAGTGCTTTTTCCCACTAAATAGTGACAACTGTTGCACACATTTAGTGTTTGCACTGTATCAACATTTTCAACCCACAGTGATTTTAATTCGCAGTAACAATCAGTAGAATCGCTTCAGTAATTTCACCCATGCTTCTAAACGCCATATGCACGGCAACCCTGAACTCGGAGATTCCACAAAATCCGGAAAATCATGTATCCATGCATCCTTGGACTTGTAATACGGAGAAAAACTAAATGGAAACTCCATTATTTTGAATTCAGAATCTTGAAATCGATAATCAAACAACAGCGATCCCGTAACCATGCAAAAGACAACATCAGATGGCAACGACCACTTCTCGACACGAACTACATTAACAGCAGCAATAGTAATATGTAGGAATACCTACTTTTACAAAATCTACAACATCAACAGTGAAATTACCAACAATTGAACCGTAAGAGGCAGAAATAACATACACACTTATAACATCACAGCCGATATAAATCTAACATAAAATGATGCATGTCTAGAAATATGAAATGCATTATCAAACTCTGCCATACCTTCGGGTCTCTGCTGTCGTCGATTTCTTCCCTCAAGAAAGTACTTTGTAAATCCTGGAATGAAGAAAACAAGTTTGCTATCTTTCCGCATTACTTTGACTTTTATTCATTTATTTTTTTTATAAAACTAAAATAGTCTGTGTACCACCGTTTCCACCCCTCCCCCCTCCCCCCTCCCCGCGGAGAAAATTTTCCCCTGCACAGGCTATACTTAATAAGGGAAAGTACATAAAAAGGTTTAATATAAGTAGTATTTAATTTTTAATCAGTAGAAAACTAATCGTTATTTTGTTGACCTTTTTTACGGGTTGATTAGATGTGTGATAACAACAAGTGCTCATGTGATTATTTTGTATTCAATTGATTAAACCCAACTGAGATGAATATTGATGAGGGGGGTTGGGGTGAAAGGTGTTGTAGAAGACAGTAGCTGGTATATATTACTGTCTTGCTGAGTATTCTACAGTTTCATTTGACCCCAGTCCTGACTCATATTTCACAGTATAGGTAAGCTACAACAACAACAACAACAAACAACAGCAAAAACAACAACATCATCAACAACAACAATAACAAAAATAACAGCAGCAACAACAAGAACAAAAACAATAACAACAACAACAAAAACAACAACAACAACAAATAACAACAGCAATAACAAAAACATCAAAAGCAACGACAACAAAAGCAACAACAACAAAAATAAAAAACAAATAAAAAAAACTACATAAACACTTAAATATTATTAACAACATCAAACGAGACAATACGAATTTGTCAAAACATTTTCACGGAAATAGTTTCCATTGAAGCCGAACAAATACGTCCCACGGTGGCTGTGTAAGTATTACATTATTATATGTATAATCCGTGCAATATGGTCGACATTTTGCAGTATAAATCTTATTTTTTCGAAAATGCATGCAGTAATTGAGTAAAAATCAATTTTACATTTTAAAATTAACATGGGTCAACAAAAATTGCTACTCTAATTAGTCGCCCCATACACTGTATTAGATACTTCAGATACTCGCTAGACACTCCCCTATTCAATTAGACAAGTACAAACTCGCCCATATGTTCAAATGTCCGACATACTTTTGGTCGAAGATGACGAGTTGCCTCAAACTCAAGTGATATACTTTTGTGTTGCGTCTCACACGAAATAAATTGTGATTCCCAGAATGGGTTTATTTTGGTTTCCAAACAATAACCCAAAATAAACCCATTTTGGTAATTCCAAATTTGAACCCAATGTTGAATTTTGGAGCACTTTCCCAACCATATAATCCAAAATAAACCCATTTTGGGAATCACAATTTTTTCCTATGTCTTTCCACTCTAAAAGTGAAATTTCTTATTTTAAGAAAAAACTTATTTTAAGTTCCCCAGATAAGAACGTTTGGTTTCTTGGTTTTGATTTTTTCTTAATTTGAGATGAAAAACTTCTTAAAATAAGAGTTGATTGAAAATAAGAAACCAAACGTTCTTATCTGGGGAACTTAAAATAATTTTTTTCTTAAAATAAGAAATTTCACTTTTAGAGTGAATTCTGTGAAGTACTACAGGGGCGGATCTCGACGTCTTTCAGGGCGGTCTACAGTGGATTGCAGCTTAAAGCAAATTCAACACATGCCCTTAGTCACAAAGTTCTATATCATTAAATACTATTATTATTATTTTTTTTTTTTTTCAAATAAATCATTCAAAGTCTTTTTTTGCTCTTCAGTGCACATTTTTGGATAATTATTACCAAATCAAGTAAATTGTAAATTTTATTCCCACGACATCAAGGGGGCACAACTGAGAGGAAAATAATCCGTAAAGTTGAGCAAACGTGAGTTCACGCATTAAAATGTATTCTCAAAACGACTGACGAGCAATAACCACAAGTTACATCACCAGACACCATCTGATGTGAGAATTGTTTATTATTCCCGTTTATGACTTTTGTTCATAGACAGACATTTCCGGAGGCCAATTAAGCGTCAAAAACAAGTACTGACTCGTGAATTGCACAAGTCTGGAAAAACACCGCAAATCCCACTTGAAGTTTGATCGCCTGAGGTCGCTCGTTTACGGTTCAACATTGTAACCTGAGGTGGTCCGAGATGTTTTTTTATGTGGTGACGTCACACGATAATTAAATCTCTTAAAGATCACACAGATAAAAGAATTAATTTATATCAAAAGGAATCGCGTGAATTTGTGCACATGCAACAATATCAAAACGATAATAACATTAATTGCTACAACGGTTAGAGCCTCAAAAGGGTGTACACTAGTTGGGTACTGTTAAAGTGGATTATATACTAAACTACTTTTCTGTTTACTTCTGACTTAGATAGCTATGTATGTTGGTGAATGCAGCTTTTCGTGATATTTTTGGATTTTCTGAGAAGGTTAAAATAAAGTCAAGTCGTCTGTCCAGATATGAACGACATCTCATAAGCTATCTGCACAGATCAAATGTATCTTAACGTTACTCAAACTAGTAGTCAATAAACTAAAGATCCTAAAGCAAAAGCTTCTAAAGCTATGTTAAAAAAACGGTGTTGTCTTGCAAGTGTAGCTGCATATCCCTAAAGAAAACAGATTAAAAGACGAATCAAAATAAACAGGGGCAATAGTATTTTTGCATGTGTTGATATACCGGGGTATGTAGCGACCTCCCACAGTAGGCACAATTTTTTATCACTTTCTGTATATACACCCAGCGACTCTTCAAACATAATCAACGTTAACTCTTTGGGATCATAGCTTGACAATGTTTTATCAGTGCTTGAAAAACTATGCATCGATCAAAGATTCGAGAACAAATCATCGTTTGACAGCATGAGGCAGAGATTAGGAGAATGACCCCTTTTAACCGAGAAAAACACAATTACATCCAAGTGCAACAACATAAGAGAGGGTAGCATCAAAACGTTGAGGCATGCAGCTATATTAACGTAGATTCCGAAAACTACAAAAAATAATGTTTGAAAAAATTAGTTTTCTAGATTGTCCAGCTTCACCCTATAGTAGTATTGTTTTTCTCTTTTATTAAAGAAAAAGTGTAAAGTGAACAATGCAAAATGTCTTTTTTTCCCCTTTCGCGATTTTTTTAACAATAACATATATAATAATAATTATAAAAATAACATAAAAAGTAGACATTAAAAAGTTCATTAAAAACTTAATCAAATTAAAAATCGATATCAGTTTCTCATCGAATTAGTTTGATTAAAATATTTGATCTCTTACTAAAAATAATACCCAGTTCGAAACTTAAAACGTCCTTTTTTCACATATTTTCGCCTTACAGTAGTTCATGGATCTTCAAGTGCTTTCAGTGTCGATGTCAAAATTTCATCATCTGAATTAAGAACAGATGTTGCTTTCAAGATGAGATGAGCGAGGGAATTCCGTGTATGATTGACATGTGCGGAAGAGTTGACAAATTATTCAGGAAAATGTTTAAAGATTAAACGATTTCGTTTTGTTGTTAAAGAAAACGTCCAAGAACTCGCCGATGAACGACAGATATCTGTATTTGCGTAAAAAGTGCGTAACTCGAGGATATTTTCTAAATTCTTCACATTCTGAGTATTCTATTTCTTTACTTAAATTGAAAGAAAAGCAATAAAATATTTTATAAGAAGGAAGAAAAACAGAGCTAAAATATACAAACGATGCACTCCATCGATCACCCACCATTACTACCAATTTAGACAATTTTAATATGATAATAGGCAATTTGCATTATGGCGTCATACTACCAGAATCCTTTGCTATACTTTCTTTTATAGCACAATTAGCATTAATTGTTCTGTTAATCTCCAAAAGGATTACAATTTGAATATGAATAAAAATTTGCATAGAATGCTGGTATAGAAGGCAGATCGCATATTGTAAAGGCCGGCACACACTAGGCGACAAGTCGCAGCGACTTGTCCCCACGACGTGTCGCCTCAGTGTGCACTGGTTCAGCAATCCCAACCGGTTGGATTTCATGCGGCAAGTCGCAGCAACAAAATTCTGTCGCGGCGACAACAATTTTCGCCAAAAAATGTCCCCGTACTAAACACACGGGGACAAGTCGCAGCGACTTGTCGTCACGACATGTCGCCTCAGTGTGCATTGGTTCAATATTTGTCGCCGATACATCTGATTTTGTCGCTGCGACAATTTCCGCCAAAAATACCTACTAAACACGGGGGGGAATTGTCGCTACGACCTATCGCGGGAACAAGTCGCTGCGACTTGTCGCCTAGTGTGTACCGGCCTTAAAATTATGCAAATCATATATAACCTAAACGATCGAATAAGAAAAGAAGGAAAGACGAAAAAATATATTTGTAAAATTGAGTGGTGGAAAAAAATACAAAAAAAAAAAAAACTTAAAAAGAAAATTGTAATTGCAAATTGTAAAACGTTCAGTTGTCGAATAAACTTCTGGCATCACTGTTTATTTCGTGCAAAATTGTACAAAACAACAAACTTGCGTGTCTGCCTTTCCATGTTGATAACTGTCTATTGCTATGTGTAAATCTCACGAAAAATGACTTCTATTGAAATAAAAATCACAAGAACTATTATTAGGGTGATGCATATCAGCAACTATTGTATTGATTAGCTAGTTTCTTTTAATAAAACTAAATGACTACCTGTGATTTGAATAAGTATAATCCGTGAAATATCTTCACAGTACGAAGAACATCGTGACTGATCAATGTCACGCAGCACTTCACGTGATGTCACATCATCAAAGCTAAAAGATGTTCAAATGGTCCCCACCCCTCTCCACATAGTTTATGTATCAATTATAATATAACAATTTCTCATAAGGTGTATGTATATCTAGAAACATACGCACATACTTTTGTTAGAAATGTGGTATTAGATACATTTAAACACAAAAAAATACATCCATTTATTAACTCACGAGTGGTTTTCATCAACCAGTTAAGTTTGTTTTCCTTTTGTAGTTTTTCTTTTATAGTTCTCCATATGGCTTATAAAGCCCGATTTACGATTAGTCGTAACTTCGAAAACTAATCGCATGCGCTCTAAAACGTGTTTTAGAATGTACTACGACTATTTTTAGAACGTTTTAAACCTCACAACTAGATGAGTCGTATAATACAAATCGCATGCGACAAATCGTACCGTGTAAATCATGTCTACATCCAACAGTATTGTATTTTGTGAACTTGAATTTATTTCAAACATAAAAGTTAATAAATAACATACATTTTTTTTTGTCTGATTTCATCGGATACTTTTCAAAAAATCCCATCATTGAATAGTTTTGTACATATAAGACCTCTTAGGCTCCCCTTAGGCAGTTTTTTGATAAAACAAATGAAAAGATTTTCCATACAAAAATTTTCCTGAAATTTTTTGTTGGAATTTTCACTGTATTTTCAATGGATATTTTTTTGAAGCACAGTCATACATTTCTACTCTTGATAAGCACATGTTTTGATTAACAAATGCATGTATTTTCAGTAACAGGAGCATCAAATATCCTAGTCTAGCACGCAATTTTTTGCTACATTTTTTGTAGGCATGGCCCAAGATATTACATTTCCGGTGGTCATTTGCCGCGCCTGTCTCAAAAGAGGAATGTCACACAACCGTTTAATACTTCGCAATCGCACTATTCTCAATACAAATATACTTATACTGTTACTACACTCGAGAAATTAAGAGGCTTTTATGGTTAATTACATATAAATATTGCCCAAGTTTTTATGATTACTGCGTATTTTTTCAGCTATAAACAAACGTCTGAATTATTGTGATTTAACGGTGTAAAGGGGTACAATTAAAACTCAGTATGGTTTTAATTAAGAAATGAAAAGATAAAATTAATCACGCCAATTAAAAATGTTTATTGTACAAAATCTTAATTAAAAAAGGTAACAAAGATAAAAATGAATAGGTGAATCACTGAAAGGATATTTGAGGTGACATAAAATGATGCACGTGGGCTCAATATTCTAGAATAAACCGGCATATATTCATCCCAAACTCCAATGTCTATATTAGCGACGACATCATAATCACAATGTCAAAACATCTTGATAGCGATGTTATCACAAACAGCGAAGGGAGGCAGTACATAGCATGACTGTCATTTAATGAGAATGAAATAAACACATGATAGATATAAACGATTGATAAAATACTTCACAAGAACTACAGCTAAACTGTATTATGGAAACATGTAATTCAGTTTACTCGAATAAATCTTGAAGTTAGTTTATTTATTTGTTGGCCTCGCAAGAGGTTAAATGGAAGTCGAGGTGAAGGGAGGATTTTTGCCAACCTAGCAGTAAATTGTCTTGGAGATGACAGTTAAATACCTCATCCTGCTAATAAACCATTAAATAGGTCGATTTCTCGACTAAATGGATTAAATATCATTACGATGGCCAATATACAACGACAACAATTTGTCCATTCATAGATTGACGGTCTACAAACGACTTTATACTTTAGAAACACCAATAGCACGTGATAGTACAAAATTATAGTTGTAAGTGTAATAGAAAGAGTACCTTGAGTCAAGGACGGCACGACACAGCAGCAAATCACCAAGACGATCACTGAAGTGGCGAGAATTCTCTCCTTCATCTTGGCAACTTCTCCAGTCTCCCTTGGCCCTTTTTGTAAGCCTGTAGGATAAAAAGACCGGATTTAGACACGATGTAAGGAGCAGTCAATTTCGACCCGGTTTATGTTTCATCAGACAAGTAAGAAGTAAAACTATTCGTAAGGGTCGTCTTTGGGCTGAGGGGCCGTTCGAAATGCAGTAGTGTTATGTTACATCGCCAACATCGCTATGAAAACTATCTGACTGCCAGGGCTGAACCGTGTCTGAACTCTCAGTTGACACACGGAATCATGTTACTTACTAGCGTTTATATACTAACTAACCGACACTATTCAACTGACTCAAAATCTTACTTACTTTGTTGGAAGTAATCTCTAAAAAAACGTTGAAACAGAGAGTTATTGAGGCATCAACCCTGTAGAGGTTCTGCTGTCCGTAGTGATAGATGTTCACTGGCAAACCGGTAGTAAAATAACCGCACGTGCCAAGGGTAGCGAAGTATAGTGCGGATAGAGTGTATCGAATTACCAATGTCCAAAGTTTTGAAAAGTTGTTATTGTTAATAATTACATGTTGTTTTGGTAATCCAGTAATTTGTTACTGATTTGTCTAATTCCGAATTGAAAAGTACTGGTGAAATGCCATCAAATATATTGGAGTAAAATCAAGAGGTCATATGACTTCGATATAGTTGCAAAACTAAAAAAAAAATCAAACTAAAAAAAAGTTTAATATGGACTTGTCTTTTATCATTGGTACGACGATCTTTATTTTTTCATTTTACTAATTTCGATCAAGATAAGCGAAAGCTTGTCTGAATTTCTACGTGGGGAAAAGTTCCAAATCGGCCGCAGAACAATAGAGACCTCCCTAGTTCGACGAGTGTTGGGAAACCTCATCTTGAACCTTCAGCAAAAGCCAAAAACCATATCCTGAGTAAGAAGCTTAGGTTTTATTTGTTGTATGGAATAGAGGAATGACGATAGCCGAAAGGAATTATGGGTATAAATTTAACAAAGGATAGATAGATAAGCCACATATCGCGAATTAATAGTCATGAATCGTACAAAGTACTATTGAAGGTCATGACTATTTATGCTAGTGTCAGATGCCTTTTTCGCACTCGGTTGCTCGATTCAAAGCCCATAGTTCCTTTCGGTCGTGTTTTTAAAACTTCTTTTAGCAGTGGGGTTGCAGAGGGCTCGCCATTCATGTTCATTTCAATCTCATTCTCTTGTGTGTATAAAGCTCGGCGAAATTCCTAGTAAGGTCTTATGTTTATTCGTTATTATTAACATTGTCAAGTTGATTATCTCCATTATCATATCAACATCATCTTAGGTCATGATCACTCTCAATGCAGACTTTCACTCCCATCACTCTCATCATTCATCAAATGCGATTATCAGTCGTTGATGTGCAAGTTTGGCGAACAAATGCATAGTATGAATACATCACTGTCTTCATGCTATGACCTCATGTCGTTGCTATGCAAGCTTGGTAGAGAAAGTGATGGTATGAATATAAAACTGAACATACATTTTTGTTATTATCATTTTGCAGCTCTCGAAGGTCTGGCTAAAATGCCTCGAGATTGATGATATATTCAATCCGTATCGATAAAAACATTGGGCAGTAAACACGTTAAATATCTCGAGATCTATTATTGCAAATCACGTATAAACTGACGATCAAATATGAGCAAAATGCTGACAATGCTTGACCTTGTAGGAGATCTTGAACCATATTTTACGCAAATAGTAAACCACAGTGTTAAAGACAAACACAGAAAACTGGCGTCATCTTTATCAGGTTTGCCTCGCATATCTCATTTAGTATTATCATTAGTTAAATATATAATCATCAGTAATAAATCAATTATCAGAAAAGAGTGTGATGAAGGATGTCCACTAATGCTGCTGATTTCTTTTCGTGGATTTCAAGGCTTCACACAACACGACTCATCAACATTTGTGATTGAAATGTACGGTGACATAGTTTAATGCCCTTTATGATCTAGTCCAGAACTATCCGTGTATTTATCAAAACTAGATGTAAGGAAAGAAGAGATACGATGGGAAGAAAAGCAACACAATGAACACAAACAACGATGTCAAAGCAGCAAGTGAAGTAAAAATGATGTATGCATGCAAGCAAGTGGTGCAGAAAATTAAATGGACATAAAGGATATAATGTCTTCATAGGTCAACGTTATTCACGCACACTCTGAGTAATAACTTTATTTATAGTTCACTGGCGATATTTTCTATTATTTTCCTTTCATGCTATAAAGAGTTCAACAGTTCACAAAACTTAGTTATTTTTATTGAGCAATATGACAGCTATCAGATATCTACAGAAGAAGCTAGAGAACTGAAAGCCTCATTCCTTAGACGTTAAAATCACATTATCAAATGCCCCCAATCAGATGTTTCGAATGACTGGATGGGGAGAATATAGAATATGTAAAAGAAATCAATTTAAAATGATGAGAACTTGCTGACAGAATGCTCATTATATTTTTGGTCATATTGGGTGAGAATGTATGATAGAAAAGATTAAAGCGCTGACATAAAGGATGCATTCGATGGTCATCATTTAAAGAAAAATATTACAATTTCTGATATTAACTCAAGAGAACACCGCAGACTGGTTTGATGTACCCATAAGCAAATTAGCATCACGCCCCACCATTTTGTTTTCTCTTATTTTAAATGCGGCCTAAATTTATTGTATTGCTCGGGTTCTGTTTGTTTAGCAATCGCCAACGGTTCTCCGAAAATTGTCAATTGGTTTAGATATTTTTAGAATAAAAAAACACTCATTTAATTCGCCGCTAGCTCTCTTGATCTGTGTTCGCGGTCTGATCAAAGCTGTAAAAATCCAAATGCATGATGGGTAAAAAAGTGACAACACTTTTAATGGTGAACGACAAACTGTACGTCAGAGAAGAATTCGGACGCACCAAAAAATAACAAAACTCTAGTGTTTAGTGTAGATTAAATGATCATGGACAAGCGGCAAACATTCGTGTAGATTATTATATCTAGTCATCTATTCCCCGACATGACATACAACGAGGCATTGCTTGAAGCCAATATCAGTAAGTTATCATTAAGAATTAAAGGCATAGTGCGTCTGTCAAGTTTATTAAGAATACTCAATTTGATAATCCAGTTCATAAGCTCGTGGCCAGTAGAGTCAATGGTTGCATTAACCGCTACCCGCAAAGTGACGGGAAGCCAAGTCGACTTCTAAAACCTGCCAAAACCAGTCGATTTTATAACTTTGTCACAAACAAGTACATCTAGACCTAACCAGTTGAAGCTTATTGACATCACATTGGATGTTGGTTATTTGTATGTTGTGCAGTGGTTGATCACTGTAATTATTTGCTATTCAATTATCTTTTTATTTCAATTCATTATATTGGAACGTAATTATTTATATGTGATCATGCTGACCCAACCTGTAATTCAGCCTATGGCTGCGAGAGGTATGAATAAAAATATCTATCTATCTAATAGTATCTCTCTATCTGTCTATCTATTATCTTTTTACTTTTCACTTGAATTATGACGGCAAGTCTTTTCCCTCAATGAGCACTAGTCGGTCAAAAATATTGAATCATTTGTTTACTATACGCATAACCTTTCTTAGCTTATCATGTAGACATTGCTTATATACAGTAGAACATAAAAAATATCTTAACTCATTTTTAGTAGTTAAAAGCTTATTTGTCTTGGCGTCACAAACTATTGAGGCCTCGACATTTGCTATTTTTCACACGTTTTTTTACATAGTTACTTTTACTGAGGAAAAACAAGAGAACCTGAAGAAAATCTCTCTTGACATAAGAGATTGAGCACTAACTCCACTATGAGAGAGGAAAGTCTTAGGCCCTGTCTATATGAAGTGAGCCAGCACGGTTTAGCGGGCTGGTTTCTTTTGTGTTCAAGCTATCAGAGCGTAATAACAAAAGAAACCAGCACGATTGACTGGGCTGGCTCGCCTCATATAATCAGGCCCTAACTCAGGCATCGATCTATGCCACCAATATGCATGCCACAAATTAGCCTAATTAGCCTAATTAGTGGCTCCCCGTGTACATCCGTTCCTATTCCTTCTCCCTGCGGGTAAAAATCGGCGAGATTTTACATCATACAGATCATGGTCTTTCTCCTTCTTTTTCTTCTTTTTCTTTCTTTTTCTTCTTTTTTCTTATTCATCTGTGTTTTCCGGAAATAAGGACTTTGCCATTTCTTCGGGGTAGACAGCCTAATGTCTTATACAGTCTATACAGTCCGGAAAACTACAATATTTTAATCCACCTTTTGACACGGTTAACGAAGCCCACGTGTGTACGATCGATAAAGTACGCGTTTCTTTATTACTTGCACTTTGTTATTAAAAAGTCTGATTTTTCTATAGATAGGTGTTTCAGTTGACTCCCATCATGCACCATCATTACCAACCAACAAATATTAACAATGAACAACATCAACCACGAAATCGTCAATAATTAACTCCACACATTAATATTTGAATTATTTTCCAAAAACATAACATTTTACACATATTTTGTGTCCTCTTTTATGTTTTGAGAACAATATTTTTCGTAGTTTTGAGAATGGCCAGTCTAGGTTAACCTAGAAACCGATCACGTATGACGTGTGCAACACCACAAAGAAGGTTTGGTGCGTCAATTGACTTAATTAAATAGCTGGCGAGAGTGTTAACGTAAGCTGAGCTTTATAATCTCCCTCATCATCCCCACCTAAAATCAAATCAGCTATTAAGAATTCTTATCCGTTCAGAAACAGCGTTAAGAAGACGGCACGCACGGGTCCTATATTAAAATCAAGACGATACTCACGCGTTCAAACGTTCTTCAATCTTGACAAAACAGTTGTTATTAGTTGTAACTATTCTTTTACAATGCTGTTTTTTCTGGAACTGTCTCCCTGATATCTCGCTGGGAGGGTGACATAGGGTAGATAGGGTGCGATATCATTTTTTTTTTGACTTTTTGCCCTGCCGACTATGCATAGGGGAAGAGGGGTGCCGGATTCTTATATAATGTGATAGAGCGAAGTACGTTAATCCATATATATATAGTATATGTGATATATGATATAGTGAAAACGTTTCAACCTTTTTATTGTTGTTTGATAATCTATATCCATTTGTTTGAGAGGATTTGCAAAGACGTACGTAGAGAGGATATATACCTTTGTTTGATCAGGGCCTAATTAGACTTTGAGCGACATCAGGGAAACAGCCGGACGATCAGCTGAATAAACTTATCGCACAGTGAACTCTTAAAATTTCTCTCGCATTTGCCCCATAACCACATTCTTCTCCATATGGTTTGCATTTTAATGATATTAACAAGATCATTAGCGTATCAATAATCTTATATCAGATTTTGCATTGTTGAAGTGTTCGACCATCAGCGATCTTTATAAACAAATTAACTTACAGTTGACATAAGACTACAATCTATACTTTTTATCATCTGAAGAACAAGTTAACAAACTACCAACGCATGTGTTTTCTGAAATGGTCGTGAAAATGTGCAAATGTTATTTTAAATGTCGGTGAACTAGTTGTATTAACATGTGGGATAATGTTTCCAATAAATTCACTGAGTGCCAATATTAAAGTTCCTAATTTGAGTCTATTTTTATCATTACCTTAATATGACCACGTATTGGTGTGTGTGTGTGCGTGTGTTTGCTAAATCATAGCACGCACGCAATACCAGCCTTAGGTATACGTCACGGTGTCCCACAATCCTAAGCGTAAGGTACATTTCCACATCCTGTAATACCAGCCTTAGGTATACGTCACGGTGTCCCACAATCCTAAGCGTAAGGTACATTTCCACATCCTGTAATCCCAAGCGTTATTTTGTATAGATACTGGCAAACTGTATTTCTTACAAAGTACAATGTATAAGAGACTCAACAAAATAAATTGCCAGTTTCAGTCGTTGTGTAAGTGATGAAAGAGTTTGAATTGGTCATTTTCCCTTTAGTGGGACACCGCATCATTCATATACGAGATGCTACGGTACAGCAGCAGATCTAAGTCGAATATTTGTTTTTTTTAAAACGTACTGTAACGATGCGATACGGTACTGTTTTTGTCGTATACATATCATGCAGAGACGGATCCAGGATTGTTTCCTGGAGGACATGAAAAAAAAGCGGTTATATTTGGAAAAATATTTGATAAAACAAGGACATCATTCCAGGAGGCAGTGCGCACCCTCTGCACCCCCTCCCCTAGATCCGTTACTGCAAATAGTGGAACAAAACCTGAAGAAAGTTATTCGGCACAGGATTTGCATGAAGCTTATCCGCTGGATAGGGATTTATCTAGCTGTTAAATAGTGTTATCCACACGCCCAGATGCAGAAAAAAACTGTTCAGTAATTATAAGGTTTGCGGCATTGTCTGAATCCAGTCAGTCCTTGTCGTTTTTTTTTATACAAAAATACTTACAGGATTTGATACTTGAATAACGTCTTGCTCAATGTTTTGCTACTCGTTTCCAGTCTAGACAGGAATACTCAAGTGAACATCTTCCGGGGCAGAAAGAGGATCGATGACGTACAGAAAATAGTCAATAATAATCTTGCAAACCAGAGCTTATATTGCAAACAAAATGTTAGGTTTTTTTTATGCCCCGATCATTGCTTTCTATTCTTGGAGACTAATTAAGGTAACGGCCACCCAGCGTTGTAAGGAAATGTATGCAATAAAACTAGAATTCTTCGGAGTTATTAAAATGTCATCAAAACATCGACATGATAATATCAAAGAACAACAATGGATACCATTTCCATTTGAAGATATGGTAGGAGAGAGTATCAAGGGCAGATCCAGTAATTTTAAGGACGGGAGGCAATGATTAAAAAAATACTGATTATAAATCAAAAATTAAATGAAGTACCTATAAAAATAAATCACAATTGTGGCACCCCCCCCCCCCTTGGATCCACCTCTGAGAATTACCTCATGTGAATTTGACTTTAACTGCATACTGATAATAGCCTAGGTGATTTGAGATTAAGCTAACATTCTTATATAATACAGAATAATGAACAATTAATGTTGAAAAAAGCCGTTTGATATAAACTGAATGCGTCAGTAGTTCGTTTTTTTTCACTGCGTCTTCTCACTGGTCTTGTATGGTTTTTTATTCTGTCGAGTTGTGCTTGTATGGTTTTTTATTCTGTCGAGTTGTGCTTGTATGGTTTTTATTCTGTCGAGTTGTGCTTGCATGGTATTTTTTATTCTGTCGAGATGTGCTTGTATGTTTTTTTATTCTGTCGAGTTGTGCTTGTATGTTTTTTTTTTATTTTTAACTTCCAAAACATGTTTGGATTTTTTTCCCACCCCCCATTCTTGATACTTTTCTTAGCTGTATCGATGCCTTGTGACTTCGGGCAGGCATTTACTTCTATACGATTATATACTACATACTCAAAGGTCAAAAAGCGATGTTTAGTTGTGTCTTCGGACGTACAAGTTTCGTAAGATCACGCTTGCATGCTCTGACATCGTCTAAAACTGGAACTATGATTTGATTATCTAGAAGTTGTTTTAAACATCTAAAATTGGAATTTTATATCGAATGGCAAGACAGCTAGACGGCCCGAGGTCATTCGGAGGAGCTGAGTGTTATCAGTCAACATTCAAGACCCATGTGAAAATTTCGATACCTCCAGTTAGTGAAGGAAATGTAACACGACTGAATATACCCAAAACAATGTGAGCGAATTTTTTTTCTGAAAATACAGTGAAAATACATATACAAACATTTTGTCGAAAACAACGTTAACAACTGGTATAGTCATATAATTATTTGAGTGGACAAAGAAGCACCGACCAGGAGTAGGTTATCATGCCCTTACCATACCCCCCAAAGGAATCAATGCTCATTTTATGTGACATTAAGTGTTAACATGTACATTTCAATACACATCATCAATTTCGTTTACATTAAATGCAGAGCACCGATGAATTCCCTACAATTTCGTGAGAAAATCTTGTATACATGTAAACAAGCAACTGCAGTCAACAATACTACTAGAATCTGTGATGCAAATAACATTGAACTGCCTTCGTGATGTCTTAGTTCTAAGCGACCATTTACTGCGGGATATCACACTTTTAAGACTTGTTAAGACTTACAGTTAATAGATTCAAGTATTAAACAATTAATCACCTGGTGAGTTGACGAGATGGGATTCAGTAAGAAGTCAGTAAAACCACAAAATGACCGTCCTGAATATCCACTGCACCTCTTCCTCGCCAGTTCAAGTCGACAAGTAATGTCTGGTATAAAATAAATTTCTTTTCAAAATTCCGACGATAGTTTGAGGAATTTGACCCGATCTTCACCCCAGTGAGGACTGTAGCCTTATTTTGCCTCGAGTTTTTGAAAAGTTTCAAATTTCTGTCGCAACGCCGCAGATGACAGTGGCGATGTGCTGGATTGTACAAAGTATGATATTAATGTGGGGGATTTATTATCTCTTGATGTATCATTCTTTCAATGATGAATTCCCACGGAAATGATAATAGCCATTCACAATGAATTTTAGCCAATGTTAAAGTAGCGTTGAATTTATTGGAGTAACCTAGTTTATAGCTGCTCTGATGGAATAGATAGTTGTGGACAAATTGAATTGGATCAATGAATTAACAAACAAATGAATTAATGAATGCATTTATGAGCAAATGAGCAGATGAATAAATGAATGAATGAATAAATGAAGGAATGAATGAATGAATAAATGAAGGAATGAATGAATGAACGAATAAATGAAGGAATGAATAAATGAAGGAATGAATGAACGAATGATTGGATGAATAAATGAATAAATCATAAAATTAATGAATTAATATTGATGAATGGGTAAATGAATAATCGATAAATTGAATAAATAAACGAATGCAATTAATGAAATTGATTGAATGAATGAATAAATGAACGAACGAATGAATAAACTAATAAGACGTACTAGGTATACATAAATACACGTACGTATTCAAAAATTTGTAATTGATCGAAGAAGGGATGATAATAATAAAAATGTTGGTGATGATGACGATGACAATTCATTATGTGTTATTTCTAAAGCCTATTCGACAAATGCAAATGCTTGGCATGCATAACGATCAGCGCTCAGATTTATCGAGGTTATTCTGCAGCACCCTCTTATTATGGAGTTTAAGATATGGTGCGGCGACGCTCTACTACAGCTACTTTGGCCAAGGGACTATGACGTTTTCGCGGTAAACATAAATGGTTACGGCTTGCGCGCACTGCTTGTTTGAGTTCTACATAGCAAAATTACGGCGGGAAACTTCGAATGAGTATATCTGATGATGTCAACGAAAGTATTTTTCTAACTCTGAATACTTCCACTCGCCGTAGTAGAACTTCGCCTTACCATATCTTAAACTCCGTGTTAACATCTAGTATACACTGCTCCAATTTACGGCGTGCAACCTCAAGGTCTTCCAACTTGAAAGTTTTGTAGGCTTGGGTGAGTATCATCAACATGCAAACATATGATACGATACACCATGATGACACATTATGTATCCGACAGGAGATACTTACATCAAGGAACGTACAAAATAGGACCCAGTACAGAGCCTTGTGGCACCCTGCAAACCAACGGAGGACTTGTTGATCTGTTATCTGAGGCTGACAAACCGACCATATATAAGGATATGATTTGAACGAGGCTACAGCATTTGCTACAAAAGAAGTAGGCAATCTTGACAACGATATACCATATGACCAACAGTTTCAAATGCTACGGACACATCATCACTAGAACATAAGATGAAATTCCGTCAAAATTCCGTCTCTGTACCATGACTTGTAGGTTTATCGCAAGTAGACTTCGTTAAGATCATTGGATGCATGGTACTGATAGGCTGGTTAGCAACAACTTCCTCACAGCATTTGAAATGCAATAAAATGTAATTTGGAAATAGGCCGAGTTTTTCAGTTGACGAAAAAATTATCAATGCACTGTCTGTGTACTATTAATCAACTAGTTAATATTAATCGCCAGTGTTTGTCCAATCCTTATGCACGACCTCTATCTGTGCCGTCAACGGTCGGATACGAACCTACTTGAAATATGTGACCTTGTACGACTTTGCTAGTATATAACACCCCCGCCAGGCATGTGAAATTAATGGATGATGGAAATTAGAACTAGGGGAGTAACATGATTGTTCGTATCTAGTTTAAAAAAAAATTAATTCAATCTCAGTACTAGTTTAAAATGCGCGTCGATTTAGAGATAACCTTGGTTTCGCCTACATTCCAATCGGTTGAAAAACTATCGGTTGTCAGTTATGCGAGTTGTCTGATTTTAAAAGGCGTTTTAAGACAATTCCCAAGATTTACGCGCTTTAAAGATCAGGAGGCTTGTTTTAAATATATCCTGCTTAACATTTAACTTGAAGACGTAAAATTTAAAGATTTTCAAGTCATACCGGATTGGTAAGCCAGTGAATTATACAGCTTGACATAAGCTGCTTTCATTAAATCCAGATTAACATGTGCAGGTAGCCCTTGACTACCAATTTTTCAATGTTAACCCTCATCCCCTCCCACTTCCCCAAGGGCCAATGTAATAAAATGATAGTCTAGATGTCAGATTATGTTAAGAGAACCTCAGGAAGCCCAAGCTTAAGTCAAGCCCAGTTTAGCAGACATTAAACTCCAATTCTAGCTCTAGACTAAACTCTAACAGACTGGAGCGTACATTTGATGCCTTTTCATTACATGCCTGATTTAACCGCCAAACTATCAAAAGATAAAGCACATATGCAACAAAAAGAGAATGAAATAAGAGAGCTTATCCCCAGACCCAATCCAGGCGTTCTACTTGTCATGCGATTTTTAGAAACTTGTTAACAATCTCCGCACTTTTATCTTGAGATGTTTTGACGATCTGACCGCGCCTCCTGCAATCTGGCCAATCACGTGTCGTTCCCGAAATATTTTCAGTTTAAAAATAAAATGAAAAGATCCCCTGATGAATGTAAAGCCCAATACGGGGGATAAGCTCTCTTATCTCATACTCTCTTGGCAACAATTATTTGTTTGGAGAGATACTATCATCAAGCATTTTCAAATTCAAATATTTGTACAGAAAAAAGGGTGCGATAGTCACTTTAGCCGACCAGGTATTAGAACAATGCGGCCATCACTTTGAAAACTGAAAAGCGCCGACACCCTTTCGTTTAAATTATATATACTTCTTAGAAAGAAAAAAAGAAAGAAATCCATTATAAAGAAAAGCCCAATGCGGAGAGCAATGTTCAGATCAAGATCTAGATTCCATGTCAGAAATCTAGCTAGTTCTCCTAGATAAGCAGTTACAAACCGATGAACGCCTTTACTATTTCTAGAGAAAACTTACATTGAGTGACCAATTTCGAGAGAAAGTGAGAAAATAAAAATGAAATAGAGCAAATAAGAAATGTAAATAAATAATGTGAATATAGATTAAAGTGAGCAAGTATTTCTCAATAAGCAATTAGCAATATTTTGTGGGAAATAAACTGACAAAGTAGAAGCGGACAGTTAATTAAACCTTTTAACTTTCCATTAACCAGTTTCTCTGTCAGTGTCAAGATCGAAATATTGCTGGAATACAATAGAAATACGAACATTACTTGGTGCTTGAATGACTTTATATTGTTTTATTGAAGATATAAACATCCTATCATTCTTTTTTTTTTTTTGTAAGCAAAATAGACAGCCACAGAAGTCCGAACATGATCTGATGTGACTTAAAAGATTGACGAATTGAAATGTATTTGTTGGATTTTCTAACTCCGAATACGTGGATTTGCTAGACACTCTGAGCTCATGCATTGAGCTTGTTGAAGTAAGTGGCAAACAAACGTCTAGGTGCTGCTTCACTGTGAAATAACGCGACATATCGGCACAATTCAAGTACAACTACCAGAATAACCCAACAAGAGCGAAAAGTTTCATTGATCTTTTTTTTTTGCACTTGTGCTTGCGCAAATTATAATGACATGCACATACGAGGAATTAATTTTAATTAATCACTTATGCTTGTGCTTATTTGTCAAGTGTGGACAACTGATAGTTATTCGGGAAAATATATTCAGTTTAAGTTACAGTCGCAACTCAAAAACTGTATTCGCAATGATCTACGTACGCATCACATTTACAGACTTGCAGTGCAGGGCAATTTAAGCATGCATGAACGTATGATCAGTTAAACAGAATAAAGAGAGTGGAAGTAAAATGAGCCGCAGGTTTGTCAGTTCATCTGCTTTCTCTTTATTTAACTTTACTTTACTTTCAAAGTCTTTGCAAACGCACTGGTGACTATATCACTAGTTGAACTTTTCTGTGACGATCGTCTTATTACCGGGAGTGCATAGAACGCTGGGCTTTTTAAATAAATAACGGAGAAGGTTTACTCAGGTTTATCAGTGCCCCATCTCAAAGTCAAGTTATGTCAGCTTAATTTAAGCCCTGTTTAAAGTTTTTGCAAGCTTAATGCCGTAAGTTACGATCCTTACATCGATTCCAGTTAAGGGCCTGCCAACAAGTTTGTCTGAATAGCGCTATCCAGCGGATAAATTACTTTCAGCGGATAAAATCTAAACAAATGCTATGCAGTGGATAACTCTATCCAGTGGATAACTTTATCCATGCTTCTTGCAACCAGCTCCTAATAAATATATTCTTGAAATAAAGTTGATTGAGTAATTGATTAATTCATTCATTCATTCACTTGCGCAGACTTTCGACAAGACTTGTATGGTGTTTAAATGCGCTCAAATTCTGTACAGGCCACATCATTGTTTAAACTTTCAATAACTTGAAAAGACTTGATTTCTCATTTAAACAGGCTTTGAATTTTTGTTTAAAACTATATGTGTCAGCTAGTTTTGTGATCATTTTTGGCTTGTTGTATGTATTATTTTTTTCCAAAACACGATAAAATTATATCTTGTCTGGCTTACAAATTTTCTGTTGTAACAAGTGTAGAATTTAGTCATTCCTTAGCAACATGGGTAAAAATAGCAAAAATCTAAAACAAAAAAGTCAGACTTTTAAAAGGTACCGCACGTTCTCGTGAAAAAAATAACTCAATTTCGGCAATGCAGAAGATGTCTTTGAAAAACACCGTGTCATAGTGACGACACAAAATGGATTACTTTTGGCCAGGCAAGGATAACTTTATCACCAGGGAAAACCGTCAGCAGTACCGTAGTTTAGTCGTCGGTAGTCGTGGAAAATCACGAAGGCTGTTATAATTACTAGATAATGCTAACATTGTATACCAGTATAATGGAGTAAATTGCTCGGTAGGCATTTTGATATTGTTAATGGTTTTGAAATCTGGAATATTTGGCAAGTACATCGGGAAAACTGTTGTGATATTGATACGGTTATTTATAGGATTAACAAATGAGCACTACTACAGTATTCACAAAGCCTATCGTGCTTAACTAAGCATTAGCATAACACTTGAAACCAATATGCCTTTGTATTCTAGTCCACACAAAGACAGCCGCTTTATCTTAGTTTTGGTTAATTAAAGAAAATGTCAATTGCTTCGAGCAAAAAAGCGCCAACTACAACTGTCCACTCATATACGCGAGAACCACTCGCTTCTCAAATGTGAGCCGAATTTCATGCCACGAGGGAACGCTCTAAAAACACCAGAAAATATTTAATCAAGTCACAGATTTTTGCAAGCTTGAGAAGTCTTGATTATTGGTTTATTGTAGCTAGAATTGACACGTACTTGCTAATACAATGTCTAAGACATGGCCACAGAATATTTCATTGTGGACGAACGTTGGTGGTTTCTCAAGAAAAAAGAACAGGTCAAGTCGGACACGCTTGTCTTTCAACCTTCTCATCAAATTAAAAAAACACAAGACCTAATTGGTTGCTTTCAGAATATTGAAAACTAACTTATTTTAGATGTAATTTTAGTTGTTTTGTTGAGTTTTGTTTGTATTTTAGGCCGTTGTTAAGTTAAATTGTGTTTGACTTTTTCAATGCGTTGTGTAAACTATGACTAAAAAGTTGCGGTAATCTATTGAAAACTGCCTGTCAATAGTATTTTAAAGTTTACTCGGTTTACGATACCATTCAACTATCTAAAATAAAGACAGTTTTGTTCAAATTGGATGTATTTTGGACATGTTTGAGTAAAAGGATGGCGATAGCATCGTTACTAAATGGACAGCTCTTTTCAATGATCAATTCGTGTCGGTATCCTTTGAAAAACACAGAGGTGTTGCGCGATATTAAAATGAAAACATAAAAATGAATTCGATCTCCATAATTTTATTGCACTTGTTTTTCTGTGGCTCTCTAAAACTAACTAAAAATTTCTCAAAATCAAATACTAAAAAGTTCGTAGTTTTGTCCTACAATTTGTAACAATTTGCTAAATACAAGTCTGAATAAGATTTGCGCGGGTCTCAATTAGCAATGGCATAGCAGAAAACACAATGGTACAGTTATAATTTTTAATTAATTTTCAAATAAAAACACTGAAAATCATCATGTTATCCAGTGGTTGTTCGTCAATGCACAAGAGCATTCATAATTACTATTACATTTAGTATATATACTATAATAGCTAAAGGCTTGCATCGAGTTTTTTCCACGACTTTTTTTTTTGTAAATAACAATTTAACTTTTTTCTCTTAAAAATTTATGCCTGCCCATAGATTTTCTTAAATAACATTAACGTATATTACAATATTCTATTTACAATAATCATCCATCCTCAAGCTTAATGGCTTTTCTTTAAGATTGAGAATAATATTAGTATATTTTGTAATGTATGCGTGTATTTAAGTGTAAGACTAGCTCACACGGAAGAAGAACTGAATCAGAAATAAAGAACCTATAGAAAAAAAATGAAAATCCCTTAACTTAAACTATGGAAGGTTTCTCCATAATCAAAGTAGGTATGAACATTATTTCGCTCTAAGGTTGTGCAATGCTACTCCATGCAGGATGCAGACTTAGTCCTGCATTTTGATGGAGTTTTGTCTTGTCATGGTCCTTTCTGTCAGAGTCGATGTGATGGGAGCCACGTAAATTGTTCATGTATGCACTGTTGGGAAGTGATGATGAGATGCTCAGAGCCGTAGGCGAGTGGTGGCCGACCGTTGAAGGAATAGTCAAACTTTCAATTGCTGTTGTCCCTGGAAATAGTATTTGGTTGGACTCTGGAGAGTAGTACTGCTGTGCAAGACCTGATAAAGAGGATAAAATTATGGTCACTAATCGTTACTAACAATAGTTAAAAATATAATTAAAAAAATGACAACCTTCAATCAATGTTGGATTGATCAGCGAATGTGATAAATTAACGAAATAAATTATCGGCGTATTTCACGGGGAATGAGCTTGGGAAAAAGTGACAAAATGTAACAACACAACTCAAATATGAAGAAAATAATATTTCTCGAGTCTCAAAGAGACGAGTATAACTCATTCAATGATTTCATTTGAGGCAAACGATGGTGACTTTGGCTAGGATTTTGAAAAATGTCAGCCCTTACAAACAGTCTTTTTAAGACAGCACAAAAAAATACAACTCAAACTGAAAAATACATTGATCACATTTCCGAGTGCCGTGTCAGTTAGTACGTAAAAACAATATTGATTTACCAGTGAATTAAGAAAGAAATTAAAAGACGGAATAAAATAACTGCCCAAAACAATAGACCAAGATTATCGAAATTGCAAACACTAATTTCTAGTTATAGATATACATTGAGTGTTTTTATTTAAGGGGCGTAGTCAAAACGCACTGGCAGGTACACTCAGATTGCTAAAAGCTCCTTCACTTCAACATTATTAAGCAAAAAAACTTAAAAACAAAAAAATAGTTATTAAAGAACGATGAAGTACCTGCCTTTTAATAACTTCATAAAAGTAAAAAGAAAAAAATAGTAAGTAAACTGAAATTAAAACAGAAAAAATACGTCAAAAACTGTCAAACACTTGACTGAAAAAGAACTAATAACATGAACAAAACCAAAGAAAGGAACAAACAAAACTGAACAAAAACAAAGAAAGGAAAAAAAGATAGAAAGAAAATAATCGGAAAATATATCGAAATGGTAGCATAGTATTTTTGTGCTTATGATAAATACTGTTCACAATCAAACGCCCTGTTCCAAACTAGCTTTTGCAACAAAACAAAATTTCTAAACCAGCTACAAATTTTCCAGTAAAATGTTTCTTGTTTGAACTTTCTGGATTAAAATGTGACATGGGATTCGTTTGTAATTCTATTAAAGAAATTTATGCTGTCTAGGAAACCGAAGGAAACTTCATGTCTGCTCTGGACAAACGTTACTATGTAAGGGACAAAGAATGTCAACAACATATGGCTAGCAAGTTTTACTCGAAGGGCAACTAAACTTTAAGGTATCAGAAATTTGCGCGAGAAAATCTGGTTTAACTGGCTTAATGGTCAAAGAACACAAGCTTTGATAGACCTGCATTTATTTCAGTGAAAAAGTAAATACTGTCAGATTGAATAGAAAAGATGTCTTTATTTTTCGAAGTTCAATGTTGTTTCAATCTTTTCTTTATTCTCCTATTCAATAAGTTCCAATTTAGAAATTTTGTCTAAGTAATCACCAAAAACCCATCAAACAATGATTTGGAATGAAAATAACTTTTCTTTCATGACATGAACAAGAAGTTTCAGTTTGTTGAGCCATTTAATACCTACTTGACAATAAACCTTAAAGCGGTACCATAATGTCATTTTACGTCTTCTTGAGGGGTTCACTTGTCAACCAAGGTGTAATCTTCTTAAATAGGAACACAAATTTCCCAAAGTAAACTTTCAAAGCACTAGTTACATTTGGCTTATAATTTGAGGGTTTTTGTAAAGCAGCTGTGTAAACTTTCCTTTAAGTTCAACAATATTTGAAATGATGTACAATGTGAATTAAAACAATAAACTTAGAAATGAAAAAAAAAAATGAAAAATAACAGCATAACATCGTCACTAGTTAGTGTGAGGCCAAAAACAAATGTGTAACTATTTTTATTTTTGTAACGTTTTATTTTAAATTCTTCATAAGTATTTATTTATTATTAGGATTTGTCATTATTTGAATGTATATTTTTGTTCTTTGGCTCGAGAAGATTTACAAACTAACAGCAAATTTGACACTTTGATGTTTTGTGACAAGAGCTGTGACATTTTGGAACGATATCGATGTAAATATGTTTCGAACTTTGTAAGATCAATATATATTTATCTGGTCATAGGGTATTTGAAAGAAACATTGAATTCAAAATGAAGAAAAGTAAAATATGAAAAAGACTGCAGCGTTCGCTTTCACAATTTTGCTTTCACAAATTCAATTTCATGTACTTGTTATTTATTTTATGCTGATCAGTTTCGTAATTTTTCTTAAGTAATTGTTAGTTGTTTGGAAGTTTGTTGGTAATCTTTATTTTGGCAATTATTCAGCGATGTTTAAATGCACTATTTATCATCATTTTAATAGGGATCTTGTAATCATTATTTTTTCTGGCTGGAATAAAACAATACTTTTTATTCTATACTAGATAGATTCGCTACAACAATGTCTAAATACTCCCGAGAAAGTGCGCAATAATAATAATAATGATGATAATAAAAAAAAAATAAAAAATAAAAAATAAAAATGAAATAAAAAATACAATAGAAATGTTTTAGTTTTTTCTTTCAGATTAAACATAACATTATTTGTGAATGACGCTCTTCAAGGTACTTGTTCAAGTTCTGCGAGCGCGCAGCTTCAAAAACGTTTCCCTTTGAAATTATGAAGCAAAAAAAAAATAGATAAATTAAATTAAAAAAGAGAGAAAGAAGGAAGAGTAATATACTATAATTCTAACATTTAATTGATGTCGACTTTCCAATAACAGTTAATGCCAAAGTAAAAAGAAATCTAAATAAAATAGTCGTTAAAACAATCAAGCATTTCAATTAAAAAATACTTGCAGCCAAAATATCACGAAAATTTCTCAAAAATCTACTTTTTTCATAACTACATTTGAAATGGTTATTATTTTTCCAGCAAGAGCAATAAATGGTACTAGTTTTGTTATGAGTTGAAGCATTTGTGTGGGAGTATAATTTACTGGACGGCCAAAGCAAATACTTACTTGGAGCTGTAAGGTCGGTTCGTTTGTAGTATGGGTTCGGGTATGGTGCCGGTCTGTGGCTTCGAATTCCTAGCTGCCCTATTCCTCTATAGGGTGAAGCTGGAAGGTGTGGATATGACGATGGATGATGGTGATGAGGATAAACTGGGGGAGGAGGACCAGAACAAAACCAGCCATCTACAAGAAAACACCAAAGACGCACATAGTTAATAAGTGAAAATAAACATAAATTTCGCGTAATCTCAAAGGTTTCCGACTCTTTTCTTTCCCTCAACTTGGGTAACAAAGCCTTTTGGAAAAAAAAAGAAAGTCATTTTACCGCAAGAAGGAATTTTTTAATAAATACGAAAACCACAATGACAATGTTGTTGAAGGTGTTTAGTTATCAAGTTTTTATAAAATTTGCGTCGTCTTTCATTTCAATATTGTCATTTAGTGGTAATTTTGCTTTTAATAACATAAAGCACTCCCCAATTACAATGTCCAATGGCTTTAGTTTTGTTTCTATCAATAGATGAGAATCACAGTCAGTCAGCTACGTGGCAATTGAACAAAGATATGTTACTCCTTCGCAATATAAAAAAAAACTTTGGTGAAAGTACGACCTGTTTAAAACTAGTCGCTGTTTTCACGCCTTTAACAAACCAAAAAACTAATTTTTGTGATAGTTTCTCTTTTTATATTTGTGTGGTTTAATGACAATTTAGTGAGAAGCGATGCTTAGTGCAATGCAATTTGCTTCGACAACGAGCGTAAAGACGACATTTTTGCACTCTATAGGGTACCAATTCACAATCAATATATCAAACAACAACAAATTCCCGATAAAAATAACTTTTAAGTTTTTTAAAAGACTTACATTGAGAATAACTAGAATGGGATTCTGCTTGTTCGTATGCATCTTTCTGCTCTTGTCTTAAATGAAAAGAAACACGTTGTGATTAATACAATTATTTTGTTAACAGATTTCCTGGTATTTTGTTTAGTTGGTACCTTTCTTTTGCGTCCAGGAAAGCCTTGGCGAATGGATTATACTTAATCTTGAGGCTCGTAATCTGAGATGTGTACAAAACAATTTGATTAGTGTTATTGGTTCTTTTTCACGCGTTGTACTCACATTTTCAAGAGCAATTCACACCACAGACGAATTAAAGATACATTCAACATAGTCACCTCTTCATTTTGATATGCAGTAACGGCTATAAATTGCGTCTCGGGAAACGAGTGAGATACTATCGTACGGTTATTATCTGAAGCACCAACTTTGATGATGTGAATCCTAGGTTCGTATTTATGTAGAGAATTCAGCATTATCTGCTGTGGAAAGAAAATAAAAAAATTCGTTGACAATAACACAAAGGAAACTCGTGTATTTATATAAGATAGTTACGCTAGCCGCTACGCGTTGTCTTTCGACAAAAAAACTCAGTATTTACAACAACAACAAAAATAAATAAATAAAAATATAAAATAATCCCAGGGAAAATAAAATTCGATTAAAATAAAACACAGAGTAATTATTTTTCAAATAATACTCTTACGCTAAATGTCATACACTAGATACTGACCGTTTCCCACGGATATAAACATCCCCGCTAAACAGTTTTGAAACTAAAAAAGTACTTTAAATTGCGCGATCTAATGTAGAGCCATTTATGTGTTAGCCATATAGTAAGAATTAAGCTCGTTAACTCGATACTGTGACTGTATTCAATTGAAGATTTATGTCAGTAATCGATCTTGTTAAAAGTGTAACTTTTATCCTATATTTAAGGTCAACTGGATTGCTTGCTTTAGTAATCTTGTTATTTAACTGACTAACCTGGCCAGAAGTGTTTTGCTTGTTCGTGAGCTTCACTTTCGAGAAACCAATAGGTTGTTTCATCCAATGTGCTCCAAAGTTCGGTGAATCAGGATGTATATATACACAACTCGGAGCTGGAGGTTCTGGTTTTCCACCGGATACCCATTCACCATTGACGTATTTCCATCGATTTCCTCCAACACATACAAAGTCCAGTAAAAACGAATACATAGCCTTAGGCTCCAAACCAGTAACATTGACTTTAAGAACAGGGAACATGCGCCTGTAAAAAAACATAGGGGGAAAGAGACAATAAGTTTCAAAATGTCAAAACAATATTTGTTACTAACAAGAAGGTTAGAAAGGTTGTGTATATACAAGATAAAACGTTATATTACCTGCCATTTTTAGTAACTATCATTTCGTTGGTCAGGGTTTTGAATCGTCTCCATAGATCACTTTCTTCTAGGGTGATTTTCACTTGACTTTCATCAGAAGTGATTTTACTCTCAGTAGTTTTATCGTTATTATCTGCCATCGAGCTCTCGGCAGCTTTTAGAATGTGGTTGACACTGAAGGCAGTATGTTTCTTTTCCTCGGAGTGCATGACAAGTGGTTTAAGTCGTGGAGCTGCACGTCCTTAAGTGGTGTTTAGTGCTATGGGTACTAATAAACTATTACTGGACCAGATGACTCCACAATATGAAATTATACTCGTTCTTACGATTCACCGAACGCTCTAATTAGCCGTCAATGAATAAAAGTCACACCTTATTCCCACATGTCAAGAAAGTAATTAACTATAGATATTTAAATCCACGGCCAATAACCAATCAGGGCGCACGGCTTGGCGAATTTAATCGAGGAACACAGGTAGCGAAATTTAGCAATAAACACTAGAAAAATAACTTTGACTTGTGTACACAGGCGCTAGCCAATCAAACAGGCCGACAGGACGAACTTCTTTACACAGTGAATATCAACGATGATTGAACCTCTCACAAAGTCAAACATTTCCTACTAGGTGAGAAACAATAAGATGACAAAAGTGACACAGTTCTACCGATATGCTTAACCCTAAGGTCAAACCGTTTAACTTGTACACGATGGTATTGACAGCGCTAGAAGTTTTGCTGCTTTGGACTGCTGTCGTCCAGAAAGCGGTGCTTTGCTTTGCATTGTTTTATTGTAATATTTCGGCAAGATGAGAAAGTCATCAGCAAAGCGTTCACCTCTAATGTTAATTAATGAAAATCTTCAAAGTGCTTATATCATTGGAAACAACATTCTAACGCTGTTTTAGTGGGTATGTGTCATACTGCATAAGGGCTTGTCTTTCATCCAGCCTTTCAACGAGAAAGCCAGATAAATAAAGTGTGAATTTGCAAAATGACCTGTGTGAAGATTATAGAGATTCTGCGAAACATGACAAGGCTTGACCTTACCATAGTCATACAAGCCTTCTAATTTTGTTTGTTTGTCGTAGACTATGAATGACGTGCCGCCTATGTTGCCCTAGATCCTGTGCAATCACATAAGAAGGCCGCTTAAACATTCCTGGTAAAACTGTGAAGTAAAAAGAGCCGACAAAGATTGACAATAGGCGCGCAACCAACCCAATTGTCGGCTTGTAAAGAGCTACCGCAAACCAACAGTCACTACACACAATAATCCACTTATTTCGATCGCGCTGCGTTTTTGTTGATAGTAATTTGAACACAATGGATACGTAGAGCTTGTAACACACAAAGACGAGATTTAGCATGTCTTTGATCTGGAATGAGCGGGGTTTTTTCGATCTGGGATTGTTCTATTGTAACTTGCCGCTTCAAAGATGCCGGCTTATTGAAGATTATTGCAATCGCCATACGCCTCCCTACTTTTTTACAGCCATCTATGACATCTATCTTTGCCAGGAACACCATAATTCCAATAGCTTATTGTTTTAATAAAAACTAGTGGAATTAACGAGATTTTGTGTTTCTTCACCAAGCTCGAGGTCATTTTGTAGGGTGCATTGTTGTGTTTCTGCTTGAAAGATTTTTCTAATTTAGGACTACATTCCTAGTTAACTTTCCTTTCGAACCCTACATGATTTTGACAAAAATGGCTACTATGTGTCTTGGTAACGCTGCTTACTCTGCTCTTACTCTTACTATAACTGCAAAGTCTGTGCATCGCAAACTTCAAATTTGTTTGTGGAAATGCAAAATTTTGACCCTTAAGTTATCTATAGTTTCTTCGATAAGTTTTCGCTTTTTCAACTAAGCCACTACCGACGGCATTTTTTCTTGAGGTTTGAAATTTAGGTTCAACTGAAAGTAAAACGCCGCAAACTGTTTTTGCGATTCTACCGCAGAAATCTACACATATTTAGCCACTGATTTTGCAGTTTTCTTTGTCAAGTATGCGTTTTTTTGTGAACAAAGTGCTATTGGTGTTCTCATACCAGTGCAGTAAGTTTAGCGCACAAACTAGAAAACTGTCAAGAAAGTATAGTTTGCCGTGTCGAGCTATGACAGACGACGCGTTTAATGCAAAGTTTGTTCAGCTAAATTACTCGTTGATTCAAGATTACTATCACCCTTTTTC
Source organism: Diadumene lineata (assembly GCA_918843875.1). Lineage (NCBI taxonomy): Eukaryota > Metazoa > Cnidaria > Anthozoa > Actiniaria > Diadumenidae > Diadumene > Diadumene lineata. The sequence continues at coordinate 18,032,879 of OU974069.1, read as the reverse complement.
TTGTTTGTTTTGCTCTACTCTGGTAATAAAAAACGCATTGGTTTGATCATTTTAAACATATACAATGAAATTACAGACTAGCATTCTCGTTTGACCCTTTTTTCAATTCATATTAAAATTGTGCATTTGAGGTGAAATCGAATTATCCGATTTTGAGTTTACCTTTGAGTTTTGCTACCTGAACCTTGTAAAATGCATTTGTCTTGTTCCGGATTGAGAAATTATGTAATTTTCAGATAGAAAAGAACAAGAAGCTCTATCTTTTTGAGAAAGTAAAACGTGATGGCGTGAAAGAACGATAAACTTTCCTCGTTTTTCTTTGTTTATTTTCCTTTCAGAACATATACAGGTTCGAATCACTAACTTAAATATAATTTAAAGAGATTTTTTGTTGCTGGTACTAAATGCTTAGGGGAAAAAGCCACCAAACAGAACCTTATTTCAAGGGTGTCAAATTGATATAGATCAAACATGGCGCGAATCTTAAGAGAGCTATGCTTGTGAAATTCGCAGTACGTCCTTTTTACAGTACATAATGTGTAAGGAATAAATCTGAAAGTGATAGTACTGATCAAACTCAATCACACATTTTGATTAATATGTAGTTAGGGTTTTACCATGTAATAATTGCAAAACCGCAGAGAGCGCAAGTGAAAATATATTACTAAATCATCGCAACTAGACAGTTTGCATGAGCGATTTTCGCCGACCATTATTATAACATAGTATAAATATGAATTACTGTGAATTGTTCGCGTTTTGTTTGTACGAGTTTAATTTAGTTTGGGGTATTACAACTTTCTCACCAGCAACCAACATCCTGTTCGGAAACTTCATCAGTGATTAAATCATTTGAACATGAAAGTTCATCAAAATTGACGGTTACTTTGTCGGCTGTTACCTAAACTAGGTAGGGTTGCATCTAGAGAAAGACTACTACACAAGTTTTAAGTATTTGCCAAGAGTTTCAACAATGTGCCAGTCAACAAAACACTGTCCGACTGACTTTTGTTGTTTCAAGCAATAAATTAGCAGCAAATTGCCGCTCACAATAGAAGATATAACAGACTAGCAACGAGTGTATGCCGCGATGTTGACCATAGTCCACGAGTTGTCTTCCCAACTCATCGCGCTTAACTACGTCGTAAAAGTGACTTAAAAACACCGCATTTAATAACTAAATTGAATGGAAAACGCCTCTCAAAAGCCGCATTCCTTCTTATCGTAGGTTTATTTAAGGTAAACAAGTTTTAATATGAAGTAGGTACTAAAAGCTATCATAACACTAGATTTTACAACGATAGTAGATTCGATGTACCTAAACCTGAACGAATGACTTTGATTCAACCAAAGAAAAAAACGTCAGTTGTGATCCTTTGTTATTTCCATCTTTTTTTAACACCAAAAAATTGCGCTAAAAGTTTTTTTTATTAAAAATGCTAATACAAGCAACATCAAACAACCCTGCCTAAAATATTTGATTAATAATAAAACATTTGCGAAGATTAATTTTTTCCAGACCAAAAGTACTTTTTCTAATTTTGTCCAAACCAATCAAGTGAAATAAAAGATCAATAAGGTGTTTTTATTAACACGAAATGAGCAGTCACAACAAAACAAAAAATATTCTCATAACACATAATTAAAAAAATAGTCGGAAATATGAAATCATGGTCATTTAATGAAAGAAAGTTTGTATAGTGAATAGACGAAGGGCGTCTTTGATTCCAGTAAGACATCTGATAACCCTACAATTATTGAGTGTGACTTGACTGTTTCACTAAAAAACCTCTAATCATTATAACTATATAGAATACAAAACATTCTCTGTTAAAAAAATGAAAATTATCCGTGGAATTTCATGCGTTAATATAAAAGACAAACTGCCAAATTTCTAAGCTCAGATTTAGTTCCAATCTGTGGAAGCTGTATTAAATTTCAAAAAATTCCGTTCATTTTATTAATTTTTTTATCGAACAAAAATCAAAATTATCTGTGGAATTTCATGCGTTAATTAGAATGACAAACTACCAAGTTCTAAGCTCAGATTTGGATTTAATTTCTGGAATATATATTGATCATGAGAATATTTACAAAAACGAATTTCGTCCATTTCATTCGATTTTTCTTTTTTTTGTGGCCCAGATTAAGTTTAGGAGGCCTTACGTACCACCAAGTGCGAAGTATATAGAGAAGTGAAGATTTTCATGGTGAAATTACGGTCCGTTTCAGTTAAATTTGATCTTAGTTTTTTGTTGTTTATTGTTTTCTTTGTTAGTGTCAGTATTTGAAAGCTTCTCATTTTGGGTAATTATTCTCAAGAGAAAATAGCCTTCTTGTTACTGTATTAAACAACTGCTAGTATGTATAAAGAAAGTACAATAACTGTATTTTTAACTTTAAATTTACCCATGGTGTTTGTGAAATTAATGACTGCATTAAGAAATCAATATTTTGTAAAGGCAGTGGCTTGGTAACGAAAAGGGTTTCATTAATTCCTTAACGACTAAGTCGAAAACTGAATTCAGTAAAAATGAAGAATGTTTGTGAATTTATTGTGATTTATTTGTCAAATGTTTGGTAAAAAGATGTTTGAATGAAACCAGTTTCACTGATCAGCTAAATGACCACTGTACTATAAATTATTTGACATTAGCAATGAGAAACTACTCTGCAGATACTCCACGTTCGTAGTAGAGGGTTGAAAAGACTCTCTCTGGTCGAAAGGTACTCTGCAGATCAACATTATGAATTATCAAGCTAAAAATGCAACTAACACGAAATAACTGAAAAAAAAACAATAACAGCAGCACATACAACGACAACAACTTGCCAATTTTAACATCAGTACAAGTCTTTTATGGACATTTTCCAAGATTTTGCTGAAAACCGAAATCACGAAACTTTATCAGATGAATTGTACTACTGAACAGAGGTTTTTTAATAGCCCCCCGCAGTTTGAATCTCGTTGAGTCATTAATACCAGCTAGCTCCTTATCGATTGGACTCGAGACATTTTTTCGAGTAGCGCTGGCATGTCATGCTGTGTCGAACAACGAATACCTTTTTAACCCTGCTATGAGAAAAACCCCTCTCCCTTGACGATTGTCTCGTTTTTATTACATTGAAGCGAAAGTAACACGGTCTTTCTAACAGGTCATACCTTTCAAAATCAACTACTATATAAACTGGTTTATTGCTTCAATCGTATGTAGACTACCGTACAAACGATTCACATCAATTCTTCGTAGGTAGTATGTTATTCCAATTCAATAGCTCTTTTCAAACGTCACACAGTTTTGAAAAGTTGTGGTCGACTAGTCAGTTAAAGACTCTGACCAAGAACATTCGGAAAGGTATGTAGATGATAGATTTTATTAGAAATCAAGCGAGGGTCAAATGCTGTATTTCTTTACAATTCGGAATTGCCTATGAGGTTTTCTTAATAAACGTTTTCCCTTTCATTTTCGACTGGCTTTTATATGGCGATATTGTTCGTTTCTTGATTAGATTTGATTGAACAACTTCGAACAATTGGCTACGATTCTTTCGATTTTGCACTTTTTATACCAATATAATATATCAATTATTGAGATTTCTATTTTTTTAAATGTAACATTCGTAACACCTTAAACTTTCAAGTAAAATGCAAACATTTCTTTGTTTTCCAAAGTACAAAATTACTGAGCACGTTACTTAATAATACTTAATTTTTTGATGAACAAGTCGGTCGGATATCAGGATAATTAAAGCAGGCCATATCCAATAAGAGGTTGTACTTTTAAGACATACATTCAAAAACTTTGAACTATTTTCGCCATCCATCCAAACATTTGCAATCACCCATTTGTATCGCCGGCTTTAGTCGGGATGCATCGCAGTGTGAGAAAACATATAATGGCGGCTTAGGTAAAATTCATAGGCAGTAATAACGACAATTCTTTGTCTGCAATCGTACCAGTATCACAGCAATTACTATGCATATTTCTTAAGTTTCAAATGTTTTCTTGGGTTAGTTACTTTTGAAAGATGTGAAGCAAACAACAACAGAACAGGTTTCATTGTGAACATTGACTGTTGTGCTGCTGGTCGGAAAGGTAGTAGGTGTTTTCTTTTTTAAAAAAATAAGCCTTACACAAAAAAAAAACAAGCTTTAAATGGGCTTTATTGTCTGATTAGTCTGAATTTCAGGGATGATCGGAAGTAATAGAATAGATTCATTTTCTATTGATTATATGAACTATGCATGGATTAGAAATGGTTTTTCGACTGTTCAACCGGGTTAGAGAGTGATAAGGTCAGATTCGGTACCCCAAAAGCGTTGAATTATTGGTACAACTCCGAATGATTCATTTCAGTGTCTGTTTGACTGTGTCTTATTGCTAACATAAACTATCATTATATTCCGTTAATTTTTCTTTCAATATTTGATCGAGCTGACGTTGTTTAAACAAAGATAGTCATCTTATTTGTCGAAGAAACTTTTATTTGTATTAAAAACGGCCATTTTGTGAATTATGGCTTCACTGAATCGCGCATATCAAACGTTTTCATAATATTTTACATGGAAGTTTCTAGTTACTAAAGTTACAATGGAAATACCAATAAAAGTAAATGCATTAATGCTTTGCTATGTTGTATAACTTGTGAAAAACGTTTCATGATTTTACCATCATTTTGAAAGAATTTGTTCACATTTAGTGATTATTTAAAGCATCAGTGTGTTTGTGATCGTAACGGATACTCCTTTACAATACTCAAGTTATAACAGAAATAGTTATTTCATCATCTGATAAAAAACAATTTAACGCGACAAAACTGATAAGATATCACATAGTTGATCCACAAAGAACGGCCCAAACAATACTTTTCGGTAATTTCATTTATTTGACTCAGATTGTTCTTTATCGGTGTAGAATCGTTTTGGAAGATGACCAATTTAGATAAAGACTGGTGAAAGACGCTGGCATAAAGTCACCGTAAAGTCATCCATATAGTAGATAGGTAGCAGGCATTAAAACTGTTTGAGTTTGATATGAATAAACTCAGATTCAAATTCGCAATATATATTTTCCGCACTCTCAGTTTCGTAGAGACGACTATACTAACTGCAAATTGACTGGTGTACTTTCGACATAATCTCAAGAATAATAATACTATTTGTGCGGGGATTGCTGCAAAACGCCTCGGACAAAGTACAGCGGCCGGCGCCTGCTTCGATGAAAATGCGGAGGCTTTGGTCTCTTGTGATTTCGCTATTTAAACAACTGTATAGTAGTCTTAAATTATGTTTTGTAAGCGATTTCGATCTGAAACTTAAATAATTTCATAAAAAGTTTGAACTTTGAAGTAGTTTTCATTAGTGCTTTCGAAAACTAGTTATTTGTGATTTCAAAAAAAGTTGAATTCTGGGCCGGATCATAGTTCATATCCCCTCGAGTCATGTAGGGTATCTCCTTTTTGAACCGAGTCTTTCTAGAGCAAATGGTTGCAAGACGTTTACACCTTAAAAAAAAACAACAAAAAAACATATCATATGGTTGATTTTATTCTGATTTTTGTTATATTAGCATTATCGATTGATATCGTGTCCATTGTACAACATAGATGCTTTATAACTACATTTCTAGTTAGAAAAAAATATATTCCAACCAGTTTTAATTTTATGTTAAAATAAATGTTCTAAATAAGTCGAAACTGGGTGAATTGTTTTTTTTCACAGCGAGTTTTACGCCTTCCCAGTATTCAGTTTAGTTAAAAAATGTGGTTTGACCGACTTCTTTATCAGATATGAGATACATCCATGGTGCTACTCTAGCCAGCAGTGAGACTTTTAAACTCGGGCGACCGAAATCCGCCCAAGCATACAACGTTTTCAATGGACTTGAATTAATTTCCTGATAACAGAAAAGTTCGTGAAAACATAGCCTCTGACAATTTTTGTCTGACTATCTGTTTTAGTAAAACAAGTCGTTGTGTTTCAAAGCTATTGTGGTTCCGTGAAACCATAGTTATTCAAGCTAACTATGGCGAAACTAGGTTATCAAAACCATCCCAGCTGTGTTGTCTTAACGGGAAAAAGACCTGTATAAAAGACAAACAAACAAATTATTACACACGAACTGGTTGCAATTATTCTTGTTTTAGCCCCGCTAAGCAACGTTTAATAGTTAATGCTGTTTGCTATGTCTTTCGTTTTTCATAATATGGTCGTAACAATGGAAGGTTGTGTAGCAAGTGACAACCTTGACGGGTGTCACAAACCAAACTTTATGTCAACTTTTCACTCAATAATTGTTATTAAAACTGTTAAAGAAACAAAAAGTTATTGCAGTTATCGTGCTGGTTATTTGAATTGTTATTGCTTTTGACTAATTGAATGTTTTGGAGTTCAGTATTCATACTGAAAAAGGAAGAAGTTTAAAATTTTCGTATAAAACACTGAAATGGTCCAAATTGTCTTTGATAAGCGAGCTCGAGGAAGGCGGAGAAACTATACTACTTCCAGATTATTACTTTTGGCATAGAGACGTACTTTGTTTAATTCAAGTCTTTTACCTTGCCAGTGCTCGTGGCAAGCGTTTAAAGAAACATTACATCAATTGTTATTTTTTACAATGAATTTTTGCGCTAACAAAACGCCCACAGTGTCACAGATAATTACATAACACAAACTCTTGCGTAAAGCTTACAAAAACAATATTACAACGTTTTTGTGTGGACATATTTTTAATTTACTTATTTCTTCTAAATAACAATGGATTCTAATAACCTTGTTTTAAGAGGAATAATATAAAAATAATAATTGGTACATGTTTGTGAGTCAGCGACCTGTCCCACACACGCGGTGGTACTCGACGTGGCGCTGTCAAGTCAAGAAGGAAAAATTTAGCGAAGATTTGCCTTTACAAATGCATTTACCTTGAATACTATCATTAAAGATAATTGTGTCAAAATGATAATTTGTAACTTTTTATTTCAGATATTTCAAAAGGGAGGACTTCTTCAATATTTTTTTTGTGGTATATACATTTTTAATAGCTATTTGTAGCATTTGCACACTCGAAGACCTCAGAGTTGATAGTTCATAATTACTCCAATAAGGTGGACACATTTTTCTTTCTCATTTGAACTCATATTGTAACAAAAGTTTTATTCATGATTTTTTATCTATCTTGCGTTTTATATGTTATGTATATTGTTTATTTTATATTTTTAAAACTAGAGATCAATGTTATTTCTTGACCGTTTTATCTGAGTCAATTTTCCATCTGAATAGCCAGGTTTAAAAAGTCACAAAAGAATGCCAAGTTTTTAAGATCAATATCTTTAAAAAGCCGATTCAATTATCAGAATCCGAACTTTTAAAAGTCACCTGTACATCAAACTGTGTCCTACTTTAAACTCGATTTGATGCTTACACACACAAACGATTTCCGACTGAAACAACAACTGTTCACGTGAAAGGACCAGTACTATGGGAGTAGTACAACAAGTAATTTTAACGATAAATTTGACAAATACGTTGAGGATTGAAGACGGATAGAGAATATACAAACTTGGAAAAGTTTCGATCACTGTTGAAATAAAATCTTAATTTGTTTGTTTTTGAAATTAATTGCTAGCTATTTATTTCCTGCTTTTATTTGCTGTATTAGTAAACGGTATATGGAAGTACGAAAGCCTTCAGACAGAAGAAGACTGTGTATTTGTACTGCATATGAGAACTTTCTGAAATCGGAATCTGGAAATGAAAATACATCGTCATAATCTTTTCCAAGTATTGTTCGATAAAAAAGCTAATTAAAAACTCGAAAACGTGCTCACAAATTTGAATATTATAATTGTAAAATGATGAAGAACTTTTTTTAGCAAGGGGGCCACATATCCGCCGCAAGCGCGACCAACAGATGCCATTAATAAGACTGCGACAAAAACTAGTAATACTTTAAATTACTTTCAGTTTAAAGGTGTAATTCCCTCTAGTTGTCTTGTAATTACAACGTGTAAGACTTTTTATTAAAATGGCAATCTCCTCGCTAATAGATAACGCTTTTTCTTGATGAATTTAAAAAAGTGTCAGGAACGGAGGTTATTAGAAAATGCGTCTCGATGACCAGTTTCGCTGGTCAGTTGGTATGATTTCTGGACTTATTTTTCTCTATTCATCAATCCAAACTGATAAATGTACGTCCTTTTTTTCATTTTCATCTTGCGTTAATCAATTCGTCGCTAATATTAGAAATAACTTTGCGTTTGTTTTTTATGTTCTTTTTCCATTCTTACATTATTTCGGTTCCATTTTTGTCAAATTTTCCAATACGTTGATTGATTCGACTAATTTTTTAAAATTGATATAGTTAGCGTCTTATCATTTCATTTTAGTTTTCTTCCTTCTTTTTACTTTTCTTGCTTATCTACCTTTCACTGTCTATTTAAACAAAATCTCAACATTTATTTGATAATTGTGTTTGCTAGAGTAATTATGTTTTTTTTTTCAGCATACAATTAAAAAAGGTTACAAAGGAAGAATTCTTAAAAAAAATAAATCAAATTTCGTCATCCTTTTTAATAATGTGAAAAAAAAACACAATAGATAGTAAAGTAGGACAACTAGAAAATAAATTGAAAACGAGATCAATTAGCAAATAAAAAGATAAATAAATGAATATAGAATTGAAATAGTATTTAGCAGATTATTATTATACACATATATAGACCATTCAAAATACTTAAAACAATTGATACAAATGGTTTCTTTCCTGGAAAACATGAAACCAAGAAACACAAACCATTATATCAATAAATAAATAAATAATAATAAAATAATAATAATAAACTAAAATATGATCTATTTATGAATCGGCCGTTGCATTGTAATTCGAATAATTGAAAATGAGCATCATACCTCTGCAAAACAATTTTTCTGGTAAATTTTTGGCTGCGACACGTGTTATCTGAAACCCAGGAAAAGTGCCAAAATGGAAATCCAACAAATCTTTGGACAAAGTAGTGTTGTTTGAAAATTAATAAATAATTAGATAAATAAATGAAAAATAAAGCCAGCATTTTTAAAAGAGAACTCCTTCCCTCCCCCCCCCCCAAAAAAAAAAATCTTCAATTTTGAAAATAAGCTGTTAACATAGTTATTACATCGGGTTCATTTAACCTTAATACTTTCCTTGAAACAATGAGGAACAATTACGTACTGCTTCATCAAAAATGTTCAGTTGAAAGAGATTAAGATCCCGAGAAACAAGGGTGTACGACTTTAGAGCATCTTAAATTGCATGCAATCCTTCCCTTCCAGCTGAAGTAATAAAAAATGTTTTGGGGTACCTGTGTTTGTGTAATGGCCACCAGAAACACTAAATACAGTTGGAATGTCGGCGGCCCAAGTCAAGCTCAGAATAGCTTCTAAGTCAAGTGGAAAAGTGAGTATGGATGTAGAAAAATTCAATTAAACAAATCGAAACACAAACAAAAGGCAAATAAATAAAGAGAATGTATAATTATCATTAGAAAACTGTAAATAACGACATCTTAACAATACGAAGGATGCACCCTGCACCGAACGTCTGCTTCCCGACTCGGAGAACTAAATACATAAAATGAAAATATATGACTATAGGTCACGTGACCCCATCAACCTCCCGTTTATAATGCAAATTTGTAAAAATGAGCTCCAGCAAACGATAAAGCCGTCTACAGAGAAGAGGTAGCAAGTACCAACTCATCTTTTTAAACCCACTTTTAGCTGAAAGAATTACAGACACTTTAGGGATGTACGGTTAGAGAATAGTTTTTTTTCTCATCTTGGTAGTGGGCGTTAGTTTTGGGAGGTAGAATAATCTCCGATTGACTACACACAACCTGTCTCTTGTCAAAGAAAAGAAAAAAAAACATGGGCGATTAACACATTTTGGAACATGAAGTATAATACATCTGTTACAAAATATCAATGTTACAAGCAGTTTGAATATATTATAGCTGACATATTACCCTAGAGTTCAGGGATTCGACGTTTTGTTTTCGAATACTGGGTCGTCAGGTTATCATCGAACAAGTATCAATTACCAAGTTAGATCACACCGAATTGAATGAACAGTGAAAGATAAGTAAAGAAAAAACACATAAAAAGATACATTAATTTGCTATTGCTGAAACTTTGCCTAACGTTGTAATCGTTAATATATTATCCTAAAATTAGTTTCAGTTTATATTACCCTGATGATGGACCAGTGGTCCGAAAGCTTGGTTTAAGTCTATTAAACATAATGTGGACGAATCAAGACTACTTTCTTTAATAACGTTGCCCACATACAAATCAACTTTAGGTTGAACACTTATATTGTTATGCATGGTCAGTTAACATCTACTGAACTGAAGTAAAAAAACTCTAAATGATCAATGAAAAGACAGAGTGTGCTTTATTTAGACTTGGGAGGATTATACAAGCAAGTGCAATAACCTTCCTATTAACTACTGTCAGTCATAGTGAGAACAAATTGGATCATTAAAAGACCGTGATAGACACGCTATTCCACACCCATTTACCAGAACTGACAGTGAAAGACACTAATGCCATGTCGTACGGCTTCCAGGTTGGCAACGGGATTTTTTTTTATTCATAAAAGAAAATTTGTTTATGATCCCTAGAATGCCCACGTCTTTCAATTGTTACTCACTTAAAATAAAATAAAATGAAATGAAATAAAATGAAATGAAATGGAAACCGCTATTGCACGACACTGACAAATTGTAATAAAGACGATAATCCATGAAAAATGACAATGTTATTGAGAATGGTCGGGCTTTAGTTAGTGGAGCAAATAAAAAAAATAAATTAAATAAAAAAACCGAAAAAATGGAAATAAAATACCAGAACACTAAATAGAATACAAAGAGATAAAAGGGAATTATTTGTTAGTGAAAAGATAAAATGTCATTCCTTGAAGAATCGGAGATGGTGTTCGCGTAAATCACAGGTTTTGGTTGCCTTTGGTACTGACATGATCATATCCGACTGGAGCAAGGTGTCGAGACTTATAACCAAAGTACAGCACTCCAACTAGAGCCATAGCTGCTGCTACTGTCATGGCAACCAATGCAATATTACTGCCATTGGATAAACCTGAAAACAATAGAAACAATTCACTGATAATAGACGTGGAAACTAAACAGCCACAAACGCAATAATAACATCAAAAACAACGAAAACTAAAAAAAGATAATAGCAATTTAGTCAATTATCACAACGGTACTAAGAGGTCTTAAGACGGCCATACGTACAGATTACAACGGCGCATCATTTACAACAAAGTCAATAACATGAATTAATATGATAATCAAAACAACAGCAATAACAACCATACAACAATCATATTTATTTATTTATTTATCAGCTAATCAAGGCTGATATCCATTCATTCAATCAATCATTCACTTTATCATTCAATCATTCACACACTCACTCATTCATCTGCCCATTCATCCAATCATTCATTCACGTATTCACTGCTCTTTCATATATCTATTTATTAATTCACTTGTTTATCCAATATTTCTTCCAGTCACCCATCAAACCATTAATAAACAACATACCATATCTCAGGTTCTTTACTTCCTTCTTTTGTATCTCTCCCTCGTCAAAAGATGGCTGGATGAAGCTCTTGCGCATCTTCTGCATCTTTTTAGCGCCTTTACTGTGAGGACTACGCTTCACTTCCTCAAGTATGAATGGACCCTGGGTCAGATCTACAGAACTGGTTACATATTGGCTAGCGCCACGTTTGTTTCTTAGTTCGGTCGCGGAACGCTTGTGGTGGCTGGCTGTACGTTTGGTGTGACTGGCCCGCTTCGGGTGACGTTCGTCACGTTTCGGGTGACTTTCGGTACGTTTCGTGTGACTTACTGCGCGCTTCGGGGGACGTTCGTCACGTTTCGGGTGACTTTTGGTACGTTTCGGGTGACTTTCGGTACGTTTCGTGTGACTTACTGCGCGCTTAGGGTGACGTTCGTCACGTTTCGGGTGACTTTCGGTACGTTTCGTGTGACTTACTGCGCGCTTCGGGTGACTCACTACACGTTTGTGATGGCTTGCACTACGTTTGGGATGACTCACTACTTGTTTTGGGTGACTGTCAAAACGCTTCAGATAATTTTCGATACGTTTCGAAAAGTGATCCGAAGTTTTCAAGTGGTTTTTGACAAGTTTTTTGTTGCTCACGACATGCTTCATGTGGCTTTCAGAACGTCTTGTGCGTTGTTTTTTCTTAGCAGCTGGTAATGCAGCCTTTTCAGGCTTACGCAGACAACCTTTTTTGCATCGAGAGTTTTTGTCGTTGACATCACAGACAACAACATGGCAGTGGATAAACACAAATGGATGATCTCCGAAGAATTTGAAGGCTTCTAAACTGAATCGCTGTTTGGTTGGCGATGACGAACGATGGAAACGGACAGTCTTGTCGATAGAACACCTGCAGAAAGATTGATGTATTCCGTTTAAAAAAACCGAATCTAGTAAAATTGTTTCTTTATTAACTCTGGACTCGTATTCCCTGCATTCATTCACTAACTCCATATATGGTTTTCAATCAAACAATTTACCCATTAGACTAGTCTGTGCGAGAGAAGGAGCAAAGGATCGAGAGATTGATTAGTACGTTGGACTTACCCATCTTTGATAAAAGCATGTCGGAGATATTTTGACTTCTCGTGGTCACGTGTTGGGGTTGAACAACACTTATCAGCAAAAACTTCCAAATCTTTCTCTTTGGTGTCTAATTCAACCTAAATTAGAAACATTAAAAATATTTTATTTACAGATCTTCTGGGAAAGTAAACAGTCTTCCTTGTTTGGGTTTCTTTTGTATAGCTGTTTTTTTTAAACTGAAAATGTCTGCTCACTTCCTTTTCTCTTCTCTCATTCTAGCCTTTGTTTTCTTCTGTATATTAAAATACAGGATTTTGTAGTTTGGAGCCGACTATTGCAAAATGTGCTATAAATACGATTTGCAGCTAAGAAGTTTAAGATTGTTCACTAAATATAGAAAAAACGCCAATGGCTTTGTTTTCTCGGCCCAAATAAAATTCGAAAATCTTGCATGGACAGAATATGTGAATGAAGTCGTTATATATAGGTAGTTATAGACTCGGACAAATCTTAGTTAAATATACTGAACTCTTATACCTCAAAGAAAAGGCGTTGTCTTAAATGCACAGACACAGGAAAATCGTCCCAAGTGTAGATTTCTCCAGAGCTTCGCCTGTTTCCACCATACCCACTTCCCTTATAGAAGTTGAGGTCGATCTTGTATTCGCCACGTCCTTTGACTTTAATGTAGACTTTCTTTGTGACTGGTTTCATGCCTACAGCATGTACGATTTCTTGGTTATGGTAGTAACAGCAGAACGGTACCTGCACCTCTCCTTGCAGGACACGCCCTATTTTATCACTGGAGCGGTCAGGCTCCTCCGATACCTAAAATGCATCATAAACAAGTATTGATTTATTTTCACCAGCAAACCAGCAACCATCAACATCCACCGGGGTGGGAACTCCGATGGGAATAGGGCGTAGATGCTTGGAAGATGAAGGTATCAAAGCTCTAAAAGGTACCAACTCATATACGAACAATTTATATAATGGTCGTAAAATCGAGACCTTGTTTTTGAATTACCGCGAATACCCTAAAGGTATCAACTTTGATTCTGAGAGTCTGACAACCACAAAAAGACCTTAAAAGGTACCAGATCTCCGATTTCGATATATGGGAGTTCCCAGGCATTACCACCGCACACCCTCCCTCCAAGGCAGGCATACCTTATTACTATACACAATATAGTCTTTCTTTTGTCTTGAAGTGGTACCACATCCAGTAAGTGAAGTACTCAATATGTAATGGCTCTCATTGTGCTGGGCTTTACAAGCAGGGTCATTAAGTCGCAGGTGCTCGTGGTGAAGGTTGTGGATAATGTTCTTTGGGATAACAATGGTCATATCTTTGGTTCCACAAGATACCTTAAGCCCTTCAGCTGAAACAAAAAAAAAAAAAAAAAAAAAAAAAAAAAAAGCAGTCGGTTATCTACTAAGTTGGTAACTTCTTGGTAAAAAAACAAAAAACAAATCAAACATGGACTCTGAAGCTTGCATAAAAAACGGCGCACTTGAATTAAGGAGAGACCAGAATATTGATATTGTCGTTGGAAATTTCATTTTGCATGAATGTTTTGTTTCCTCCTTGTCATGGAATTGTTCTTTTCGCATACTTTTACGCTGTGTTCTTTCTTATGCTAATGATCTACATTTTTCCAGAAAGAAAGCTTCTAAGCTCTTAAAAGAGACTCGATAGTATGTGATATATTCTTTTGTACGAGGTACATCACGTGGGAATGCTTTGTTGATTTACTTATAATTGAGGCTCAGCCTGAGCAATGACGAATTTGAAAATGGTCTATATGCGTAACGTTTTACCAGGTTTACTTTTCAAAACTTTCATAGTATATTGAAATTGGGTTTAATTGTCGAGAAAAAGCATGGACTTTTTACTGTAACGTTTTCTCTTGCATGAAATTCTTCTCTATTTTGCGCGCGATCCATTGTAATGCAGCAGTAAGGTTTTACTCTAGAGGCGTTCTTTATAATTGTGAGTCAGCTTACCTTTACATCTCATGCCATCTTCATCAAGAGAAAGATGTGGTGGACATTCACATCGATGACTGCCCACAGTATTAATGCACTTGTCACTACATCCACCATTCTTCACTTTACACTCATCGATATCTAAAAAATAAAAAAAATATAAAGAAAATGCATGAAAAATCAAAATTGCTACAAGAATCACAAAAAATGTGAAATGCGAAAATAAAGATGAACATAGGAGCATGCGCATTTGTTAAAAAAAAAACTTTTAGTAATTTTGAAAATAGTTTATTTGGTAAATAAATTAGTGAAGCTCGTAATTTATCAGGCAAATTATGTTTCTGCTATATCAAGTCCGCCACTGATAAACGTTTCTTTAGTCTAAGCTAGTACTTGGAATGATTTATTATCAGTTACAGATGTTACAAACAAACATAAAAATAGGAAATAATAGAAATACGAAAATACAAAAGTGTTTCATGTTGCTGAAGGCAACGAGATTTAATAACGAGATTCTGTGGTTTAAATAAAGTTGTGACATATCATATGTTCTTTTACCTTTACAAGTAATATTCATGTACTGTGTGGTCCAAGTCCCCTGGTCTGTACACTCCGCCATCGGTGGACCATGGACGTGAAAGCCTGGGTTACAGGAAAATGAGCAGAAGGCACCAGCGCGCATTTTACTTGATGCACACGTGGGAGGATCGACTGCAATTTCACCATAGACCTTCATTGGTGGACATATTGCACCTGGAGAAAACAAGACAAACAATTCGAGTGGTTTTCAAAAAGCGGCGAAATACAATTTAGCGTGCTACACCTTACCGACTCTATATTACGGTTTTTTTACGGGCCACATTTAAAACATGTTTTGAGCCGGTTTCTGGTGTTTCAGACTTTAGATATGGCAACTTAAAACACTTAAGTTAGAATAACACTTTGTTTCACATGTATTTTGGAAAACACATGCCAATTGAATTATGAGAATGTCTAGCTAGTTGAAGACGAGCAGTCATTTGGGGTTGCTGCAAGGAAACTTATCTAAATAAAAAATCAGTCAAATCCAGCTGAAATAGGGTTGGAGCTCGGTCGAACTTTGTAAAAAAAATAATACGCAAAAAATATTGTACTTGTTTTCGAGTGTTTTGTTTTATTCCTAAATTAAATTATGCATATTTCATTTGTGATCCGAAGGCACTAAGGACATGTAAAATTTTCCATAAAGCAAAAAAAAAAAAAAAAAAAAAAAAAAAAAATAACGATATTCTCAAAAACATAATAGTGGAAAAAATAAAATAAAATTAAGGATAATTCAAATTAATTTTAACCACATTTTACAAAGCCTAGAAGGTGAAGGTAAAGTCTTTTTTATTCTGTTTTCCACAAGCAATTTTCTACAACTGAGATTGTACAGATCATGTGCAGATACTGTGCAAAACAGTAATGTATTAACCAGTGTTTCTGTTTAATCGAAATAATGTTTACACCAGTGAATTTAATTGTTAGCTACCAAAACATCGCTATTAGTTAATACCTAAGGTGAAATTATAAAGGGTGCGACTGGAAATTCCGGTCTTCAAATCAAACCTCACAAAAGCTTCTCTAATCGTGTTCACATCTTGACTCCGTTTATCGCAAGCCCTAAATGTGCGAGCTTTGAGTTTTTTGTACGTATCGCGCTCCGGTCTCCAATCAAGCCACTCGACATCTCAGTAACTTTCTATATTATACCCCGATTTATCACCCCTAAAATGTCCATAAGTGGTTACTTACCCTCGTCGGGATCTGGTCCTAGGTCTTGCGACTGACCAACCAATAGTAAACTTGAAGTTACCAGCAAAAACAGTAGCATTTTTACTGCAAATTGCACGAGAGAACCGGACTAACTTCTTCTCTCGACAATGAAACCTACTGTAAATACACTTTAAAAGTTTCAAAAAGTAAACTTTGAATAATTTAAAAGACATCATTAGCATTAGAAAGAACTCTGCGTAATCATTGCTCGCTTGCTATGAGCATTGCCTTTGTAAATAATCTACTGTCAAACTTGATCTACAAACATTCGACCTACGCAAGGATTATGCGCCAAAAAAATTCCGCTGAAGTTAAAGCATTGAAGTTACTATGATATTAGAAACTTGCAAATTATGATAAAAGAAACTTGAAAACTATATCGGCACTATGAAAGCCTATTAATTGACCTTTTTTAAAAAGTTGACTTTGTCTTCTCTAATTTTTCAAAGTTTCTCAAATTTAACAATCTTTCCCAAACTATCCATTTGGAATGTAATTATAAAGGTCGCGATCAGCTAAGACTCTGCACAAGTCCCGACTGCACTGATGAATCAAAGCAGGTTAAATATGTCGGAGCATTTTGACAGATGATCGAATTGAAACTTGCACAGCCAGAGCAAAATGTTTTATAGCAAACAACATTGCAAAGAAGCCAAAAACATATTAGGTGAGATGGGATTAGAATGTTTGCACGATAATGGCTGAAATCAAATTCCAAAAATGATTCAATTACAGTTTTATCAAATTAAATGAAGCACGCATGCGGTGGCATTTGTGTTTTGAAGTGTATGCATAAAGTTCTTACTTAACAATAAAATACTGTGATGAAATGCAGTTAATTAGTCCAAAGAGTCTTTTTTGAAGTGGCATAGAGTCAGCTCATACTGCATAATCAAGTACGAAAACATCAATCATAAACAAAAATGCCTTATTCAGCACTGAGCTTTTATAACTTTTTTATAGCTTTTATATGTTATTACGGTAAAAATTAGAATTACACAAAATTACTCAACTAAAAACAGAAGCAGCACCAGGAACAAACCAACCAACCCACAAACCAACCAACCAACCAACCAACCAGCCTTCAACCAACTAACCAACCAACCACCCAAAAAACCAACCAACCTTCAACCAACAAACCAACCTACTCATCCACCACAACCAAACAACGAACAAATCAACCAACCAGCCAACCAACCAAACAAGTATCAATACATCTGATCTCGCTTTTGTTACAAATATCTTTATTTATCGAAACGACAAGAACTGGCAAATATTACAATTTCGAATAAAATAAAAACTAAATCTCCTTGACTGAAAACTAGGGCTACCGATCGTTTTGATAGGTTACCATTTGACAAGGGAAAAAACAAAAACAAAATGTATATGAAATAAGGTCATCGAGGGAAAGTTTCATAAGCATATAATAAGAATTAAATTGCTAGTAAAATAAAGAGAAAAGACAAAAAAATAAAGGAAAATAATATTGAACTGTTAGAATTTCGCGGGCTTGTATGTTGTCTTGCCGCGATTGTTGGCCTCTTTGACTTTCCTTCCAATGTAGAGAACGCCTACTAGTGCAAAGAGGGTACATGCTATTAGTACCACCAGTAGAGCATTGCTGGTCGCAGAGCCTGAAACAAACCGAAAATATGACACATAATGTAAGTAAATATGTCTGGTTACTGTTAGTTTGTGCTTTCATACACCACTCATGTATTTGTTAATGTTTCCTCAATATAGATGGTTTTCAACCATTCCCAGGAGACAATTTAAACGAAAGAAATGGCAGCCATGCTGGTGGACTTTTCAAAAGACAACCACCACAGTGACTGGTGGACCCTTTTGTACGACTCACTCTCCTGGGAATGGTTGACTACCATCAATACGTACATTCAATTATTGACTGATTCGTTCATTTATAATATTGATTCGTTCGCTTATACGATAACCATGCTCTTATATGAATTCGTTTGTTTACTCATTTATTCTTTTGCGCAATCATTTATTAACTATGTATAAATTGACTCATTCATCCTACATTTACTGAATCCATCCATCCATTCCTTTTTTCAATCATTCTTTTTTCATTCATTCATTCATTCATTCATTCATTCATTCATTCATTCATTCATTCATTCATTCATTCATTCATTCATTCATTCATTCATTCATTCATTCATTCATTCATTCATTCATTCATTCATTCATTCATTCATTCATTCATTCATTTATTAGCCGATGTACATGTCCAACGTACCTAACGCCCCCTTGCCCTCAGCATCGTCCTGACCATCACTTCTTGCTTCTTTAATCATCTTTTCATCCAAATCATTCAATGCTTCATCATTAGACTGACGAACATCAGTGACTTTATGGGCACGTGGAGCATCGTCTTTCTTCGTTTGTTTCAGAGAAATAGGGCCTTTAGACAGTAGATACTTATACTCCGTTTGTTTCTTTGCAGGGTGCCTCACCACTGCTCGAGTGTGCCTTTCTGGTGATTCACGACTTATCTCAGACTTAGCTTCGATTTTAGGAGCGTCTTTTTTAGCGAATGGCTTATTCATTGGTTTGCCTCGGTTAATTCCTGGAATACAACCTTTAGCACAGCGTGAGTTGGGGTCTCCAGCTTTGCACACTATGACACTGCAGTGCAGGTACACGAACGGGTAGTTGCCGACGAATTTAAACGCCTCGACACTGAAACGCTGCTTATGGCTTGTGGGTGATGGTTCGGCTTGGACTGTAGAGTCAACCATACATCTGCAAATGTAAAAATATTCATTAATAAATTGGTATCAAAGAATTGAGAAACTTAATAAAGTTTTTGTCACCGGTAGATGCATGTCATGTTAATTGTACTCGAATATGATCAATGTTGATTCTTTTGAGAGGAGAGTTTTGGATTTTGGCAAAGCCAAAGCAGGAAGAAAGATGACGGTAAATGTGAAGCGAAAATAGGTAAAATGGAAGTGGAAGAGAGACAATAGAAGCAGTATTAGAGAAAGGAGAACCGTGAGCAACGAGAAGTCAGCCAGGAAAACGAATAAAGAAGATCGAGTATTCTATACATGATGATACTTATGATATCGATAATTATGTTGATGACAGAAAACTGTGGGACATTGAAAGAAAACCACTATCACTAAGAGCTATTACCAGAACATAGATCTCGGAAATCACGATAATGAAATTGATAACGATGACAATGATTACAATGAACTACTTACCCCTCGTGGATCAGTTCGTGTCTTGTTTTGCCCGCCTTGTCGTGATCATGTGTTGCTGTAGCACAGCAGTTACCAGCAAATACGACAAGATCCTGATCAATGGAGTCAATAGAGACTTCAAAGTACAGTCTTTGTCTGAGATAGACCTCAACAGGGTAATCATTCCAAGTATATGTATGGGTGAATTTCTCACTGCGGTAGAAGTCCATACGGAGCTTAAAATTTCCGAAACTAAAATAGAAAAAAACTGTTATTGACGATCACTATTTACAAATATATGTTGATAATTGGAAAAATTCACGTCATGAAATGAGCAATTGATTCTTGGATCAGCTAAAATGATGACGACCATGCTGCCAAATCGATGTTACTGCCGAGGCTAGCTGTAGGTTGTGGTGCTTGCGGCCGATCAAACCATCAGAGAAATAATGTAATTATCAAGTTGTTTCAGTATAACTGTAAAGTAAAACTGCAAAAGCAGTTAGTCAATGCTAAAGATGAACTGAATTAACTCACCCTTTTTCTTTGAGAACAAGTTCTCTAACAAAAGGTTTATAACCAACAGCACTAACTATTTCATTATCCAGATAATAACAACAGAATGGGATATTAAATTCATCTTCACCAATTCTTGTAATGACCCCTTTACGTGCGACGTGACGTTCTGTTACTCGATTACTATACACTAAGAACCGCTTGGTAGTACGCCTTGTCGTACCACACCCATCTAAAGTGGTCTTGAAGATGTAATGCGTCTTGTTTTCACGTGGATGGCAGGTTGGGTCTCGGAGCTGAACGTAGTCGCCTTCGAGATTGTTCAGGGCGTATTTTGGTATGGTGATCTCGATGTTGTGGGTAGAGCAGTTTAATACTAGACCGATGGCTATGAAAAGAAGAAGAATATCAGAAAATACAAGTAGTCCAACTTTTAGCATTAGAAATTCGATAACATGATTCTGTGATGTTTGTTGCAATGGGAATATTGACTGATATCATTTCCATCCAAAACACAACATGGCGAGAACAATGGCAATGAAAATATAAATGCTTAACCATGAAGATGGTGATGGTGATAATGACGATTGCAATGACGATGCTAATGATGGCGGGGACGAGTACACCATGCCGATAAACCATACTTGATTATGTTGCTGTACTAACAGAAGGTAAGCAGGAAGGCATGTAAGCATGTAAGCAGGCAAGCACTCAAGCCATGCAGACAAGCATTAGTAGGTAATTTAGCAAACATGTAAGTCAGTAATCCATATACCTCTACAAGTCTTTCCATCTCTAGACATCACCAGTGGTGCGGGACATTCACAGTGATAACTGCCTTGAGTATTGTGACAGACATGGCTACATCCTCCATTTCGGTACTTGCATTCGTCGATATCTAACAAACAAAAGAAAACATACACCCTCAACTTCAATCAATCAAACATTATTGCAGACAGACGGACGGACAGACAGGCAAATACAAACGTACCAACACAACTGATCATTCTAGATCCAGGGAACCACACCCCATCATCTTGGCACATGGACAATGGAGGCCCGTGTACGCGATATCCATCGTTACATGAAAAATGACAGGTTGTACCACTGGGTTGGGCACCATGTTGACATGTTGGAGGGTTAACTGTCACATTACCCTTGAAATGCAGGGCTGGACAGCTTTGATCTGCATAAACAAATAAACAGTTACAGCAAGGGAGGATATAATAACCACTTAGAAATTAAAGTTGAAGTCTTAACTTGGTCATGGTTTCTCCAACGGCAGTCGTCACCTTGTGGGTGTATGACTATTGAAATGGTAAAAGTTTGAAAGTTGGTCGCTCAAGGTGGTGACGATTTTGTTTCTTTTCTGATTGACATGGACGTCAGACCCACGGGTTGCTATTGCTCCCCCACTTTATTCAAATTTCCCCAATACTCCTCTTAGGGAGTACTCCCCAGTCTTTTAGATAAAATGTATCCAACACCTCGTTAAATTTATCGCCCCGTCGCCCACGATTGTTCCAGTTTGTGATTACTTTGCAAAAAAAATAAATAAAATAAAATAAATAAAAATGGATATTCCCATTCCAGTACATCATTCCCATTTTTTAAATCTTTTTTTTTTCTGTGCAACGTGGTCCCAGTGAATTACAACAATCGATGGACTATTTCCAAGTCCTAGTCAAACCTACTGATATTGCTGCGTAATGAAAGGGAAATGTGTAATTTGTTCACTGAGCCAAAGTTCGACTATAACTCAATTGAATAACTCAATAATTCATGTAGTTAAAAGCATATTATACTGAAGGCATTCAAATTTTGATTTGTGTGATTGTCAAATCAAATCATTAAATACAAAACAGAAATATTGGCAAACGTTGGAGATCTATTCAATCTAAAAGTTAACAAAACTTTCAAAGTAGCTTTTGTTTACTCCGCATTTCACATTTTTTAACATTGTCAGCATTTGAATGTACTTTAAAACACCATGACAAACATATAGTTACAATATCATTGGCAACATATCTTTTCATACTTAAATTATTTTAACGGAAAAAAAGTGAAAGTCCATGCACTTTGGTAGAAGCGACTGAAAAATGGACTTTAAAATTGGCGGAATGTTAATTTATGCACCAAACAAAAAACCCAAAACTACAGTAAACAGAAAAAATCGATCAGTTTTCCTTTTTCCCTATGAAAATTTGAATTTAGTAAGAATAGTTTAAGAAAATACCCATAGCTTTACAAGCGGTAACAAAGGAGTGTTAAAGTCCTCAGTAATTGCCAGGTGGACTCTTAATTTTCTCTATTATCTCAGTTTCAAGCAAGAGGCATGTTCTCCACTTTTTAGGTGACTTGCAAAAAGATGCGACAAAGATAACCGGAAATTTTCCAAAGAAGTTTCTTTCGATACTTAACGATAAAGCGCTACCACAGAAGGGCTTGAAAATTATTTTAAAAAGGGTTACACTATGACTGGTTTGACCATTAGTTACTTGGTTTGACCTACCTTGACCATCATCACCATCATCATTTGCAGTCTGTTTTGCAGCTTTAGGATGCATTTTCGCACTACAAAGAGCTACAGCAGTAGCTAACACGACAGCAAAAACCTTCATGCTCATGGAGTGCAAAACCATCCACAAAATAAGAAATTCTTGCAGCTTTAGCGATGGCTGCTTTCTAGGTATATTGCAGTGAAGGAGAATTCGACAAATTAGCATGACAATAAGTCCTCCCACGACAGCATTCCATCAAATGAAAGACTTTGAGAGCAAACAAAGTTGATCCTTCGTAAAATATACAGGGTCAACAGACCCAGATAATATACAGAATACCATAGTTACTAAGAACGTTTTTTCAGTAAATGAGCATTGTGAGAAACCAGTCTTGAACTTTTGATGTGTAAAATTATCTTCGGTTGCTTTGTTCTGTGTTGCGGTAAATTTAGAACAAAACTTTAACGGAACAGCCAAGAATTTGGCGAGAAAAGAAAAAGTCGGAAAATTGTCTAGCACTCCATGACAATGCACACTTTTTAAATGCCGAATCAATTAATATAAAAATCTCCAGTAAACTATAATATCCCAGTACTTAAAACTACAATAACTATTTTTATTGATTTTTTTTCTAGAAAAATTTACAAAAAGTTACACTCAGATACCAAGCCAGTCACTAAGTGCCTATTTGGGGGTTGTTGAAAGTTGTTTTTGAAGTCTGCTCTCCCGTCACTCGCTAATAAAACAACTAATTTATCAATTACAAAACAGTTCTATTTATATTTTTCTGGCTACAAGCCTCTTAAAAACGTTTCAATACAAAATAACAGTCACATAATGTTTTTCATTGTTAAACAAAAAAAACTATTAGGAGCTGTAGTGGGTTACCTGTGGTATATACATACCGGGAAATATCTAGAGAAATGATAACGAGTTATAAATACAAATGACAACTAGTGACAATAAGTTCCGTAGAACCTGCAGTTTTTCTGTGGTAGGATTGTTTCACAAAAGATTGGTAATTAGTTGAGTAAAAGTTCATAAATACAATAGAGATTAGGACTATGATAGAGATGACGACGATGGATGATGACTTGTATGCTGATGATGATAATGACGATACTGATCATCGATTCTATCATTTCATTCTCAAAATCGATGTTCTCAGTTTCTCACGTGTCAGGCTGGCTTCCAGAAGACCTCTACGTGGGCTTCCTATGGTACAGTTGTTCCTGGGTTGTGGACGCGAGGTGTTACATGGGATAGTTAAACATGACGTCTTGTCTCGCCAACTCTAACAACATAGGATCGTCGAAGAACTTGTTGATACTAACATCTTCACTAAGACCCTACATGAAAAAACAGTTTGCTTACTTTGACGGTAGGAAGAATTTTTATAATTAATGCATTAATAAAATTTGAAACAAAAGCATTGAGTTCCAAATAAAAAGGGGTAAGGAAAAGAATGTGAACAAAAGGGTCCGTTAGCAAGACACCAAGGTATCGTGAAATGTGTGATAGAAATATGGCAGGCGAGACAGTTGATTATATCTCATGTTTTTTACGACACATTAATGCAATGGTGAATAGGATTTCATTAGTTTTTACGCCTCGTATAAATATATTCCAAAGTATTCAATGAATTGAAACAGTATCGTGAAAGTACGATAGAAATTTGGGCGGGACAGTTGGTTATATCATGTTTTTAAGACACTTTAATGCAATGGTGAATAGAAATTTATTACAAATATGATAGGGTTAGCAGATCCTTCAAATGTTCCGTTAGCAAGGTAGACACCAAAGTATCGTGAAATGTGCAACAGAAACATGGAAGGTGGGACAGTTGGTTATATCTCGTCTTTTTACAACACATTAATGCAATGACGATGTTATTTTATTACACATATGATGGGATTATTAGATCCTTCAGTGTACAAACCTTTCGTCGCCGTGTCTTGATCATAAATTCTCTTGCAAGATGCGTAGCTGGTTGTGGTTCTAGTGGACGAATGATAATACTCTTGTCTAATGGATCACCCGGCACGATCTACAAACAAAAGGTCAAAATAAGAACGTGAATATCTCGACATTTCCATTGTGCATAATAGGTGATGGCATCATATACTACCATATACTACATAATCCTTTGCTGACTTTCTTTTGTATCGCAATTAGTGCAAATTGTTCTACTAATCTCCAAAGGGATTAAAAATTTGAATATGAAAGAAAATTTGCATAGAATGCTGGTCTTGGTAGTAAAATGACGCCATAATGAAAATCGCCTATTTCGCTGTATTAGAAACTTAATGCAAATAAATGTAAATGCGCTCATTTGTACATGCTTTTTTTTTCAGAAATACACAGCATTTGCGTGATTGTAATTGGGCACATAACTCTCTTACCAAACAATTGGGCAAACATTTGACCAATTAAAAAATTTACTGTGACCATTCACTAGAAGTCATGATGTGGAGCAAAACCACATAAATCAATTGAGCAATGTTACAAACCTGCCAGTGATGGAACACTGACATGCAGAAAGCTTGTCCCTGCGTGTGTGTTCTCAAGTCTGTCTCAAATCCAAACGAGTCGATTGCTGGAATGAATGCTTTGATGGTGTAAAGAGGAGAGCCTGGAACAGGTGCGTCTTGTGTCACGTGACCTCTACAAAACAAGAAAAGAATTTCACATTATACATTGGATAATCGGAAACCAAAACTGTTTTGGTTTACATCACTATACATGAGCTTTTTTCCTCCCTCGGAATTCCCGATATCTACATATAGGATATATGCATTACTTCGTGTTTGATTTCGAAGAAGCTAGAGACAGGTCTAAGATCCAAAACTTCTCGATCAAATTAAAAACTCTGAATCACTTCCTCTTTTTAAATCTAGACTAAAGACCTTTTATTTGAATGATTGTTTTCCCCCCATTTTTTCCTATTATCTTGTAAGGCGCATTGAGATTTAGAAATGCGCCCTACATTAAATACATTATATTATTATTCAAATATGAATAAACCGTCACTTGTCAATGCATGTTTCTGTCTAGTTCGTTAATTGGTGATGACGCGCAGTCTCATCAAAATGGCACTGTATGCGATTTCCTGACAAAGTGTTTGTGGATTGATACTTACCGTCTGTGTGCAAGAACTGTATAAACCGATGATACACAATCGGCAGGTGCCTGGACTTCAACAAAGAAGTAAGGCTCCATCAAACGTGGTGTTGCCTGGAATATCAATGAAAACTGATCATTAAAATAAGAACAGTGCCGAATGCACCTTTATGCATGTTAATCTATCAATGTGTGTCTTCTGTCTATAGATATTGTATATAGATATAAATAATACAATTGTTTTGTAAATCGTTATCTGCTGTATAGATAATTATCTCATGGATAGCGCTATCCAGTCTTTGTCTCATGTAACTCACCCATTATTTGAACTAAATACACACTACTAAATACTATTAAATGAACTAAATACACACTATGACATGTCAGAAACGTACCATAAGAAAGGCAGAGTAAGCAACCCTACGTGCTGTAGGAATGATTTGTCCTCCTCCACGATGGATAGGTTCGCCAGCAATAACAGCATCAAGGATCTTGAACTTTACATTTCGAATTGCTGAAATAATACAATCAGTAGCGAAGGATACTTTACCTAACAAGTGGTTGATCAATGGTAATCATCAGTGACGACGTTGGAATATGATAGAGACACTGGACATATAAAGTAAAATACTTACGCTCATCACAGAGTGGTCCTTCTCTTGTTGACCACTGAAAACCTTGTATGATGGAGTCTTTTACTGTATTCAATAAGCTCTTGTCAACCTGACAAAATGACAAAGTTTCAAAGCATGCTTGATAAGTGAATAATTGAATGAATCACAGAAAAACTCTTACACATTAACCAGTAATGAGGAGACGTAAAAGAACTATGACCATCCTGGGTGATAGGCCTACACTGATAGAAGCTAATTATTAACAATCAATCTCATGCTGGTAA
This sequence comes from Diadumene lineata, assembly GCA_918843875.1. Taxonomy (NCBI): domain Eukaryota; kingdom Metazoa; phylum Cnidaria; class Anthozoa; order Actiniaria; family Diadumenidae; genus Diadumene; species Diadumene lineata. Next base: position 18,006,188 of record OU974069.1, on the reverse strand, counting down.
AACCGGATTACACACTATAAATATTAGGAAGTGTAAAGTGCATCGATTCATTAGGTGAAATGTGCACTACATAAGTACATAAGCATAAGAACAAGTTTACATGCACTACAGTCATTAGTGCTTGAGTGGGAAACACAATACAGCTACAGTATGACGTAATGAAAACATGACATTTAAAAAAAATACATGGTTATAATGCTATACGATACATGGAACTCTTCTAAACTCTTCTACTTATTTTACAATGGATTTTATAAAATATTGACTTTAGTTCAACCTGGTTAAATGCATTTATCCAGCGAATGTTTGCATAATCCAGGCATAATTCTATGTTTAATATATAGAAGTCCTACCTCTGAAGGAAGTGTATCATCTACTAAGATGTTTGGTCCTGTGTTTTCTGGTCCAAAGGCCCAGATAGAACGAGCTGCCAGTAAATCCCAGTCATACTTTGTCTGGAAAAACTCACCAAGTTTTTTCCTGGTAAATAAAAATGCCATTGAATTAATAATTGTTGTATTACGTATTAAAGGTGTATCATTTGGTGATGGAATGGATGGACAAATAAATGAAAAAATGAATGGGAACATAGATAGATGAATACAAATATAGATGAATGAATGAATAAAGAATAGATGGATGGTTGAATGAATATAATTTATGGATGAATGAGTGAAACAGTAAATGATTCAACAAAAAATGATCGATTAAAAGAACAATCCAATTAATAAAAGGACAATAAATAAAATGAATAGATGGGTTGGGGGACTTACTTGTTCCAGGTAATTAATACTTTCTCATTTTCAATGTCCTCAGCTAAACCTTTCTCTAAAGGTTCTGCAATCATTGTTACTTTATTTCTACAAACAAACACACACAAAATACGTCTGGTTCATTGTTTCTTTTCTTTGTAATATTCAATACACCTCATTAGTGCAAATGAATTGAATGTTAAGTTGGCTGGCATGTGGGTATATCGTCAAAAAAAGTGAAGTTACCTGTTGTATCTTAAACATAGAAATTAAATAATTATGCCAAGCTTTTATACCACTGATCAATCATCACAGTAATACAAAAGTACTTGGTGTCCTTGGTTTCCTTACTTTTTGTTTGGAGTCTCAGCAAAACATTTAAGTGATGATGTTTCCACAACTGTTTCACAGAATGCAACAACTGGGTCTGAGACTTTTATATCTGCAAAAGAAGAACATCAAGTTATAAAAGACCATCTGAATACCACCACTATGATCAATACCATGTATTGAATATTTTACCTATTTCAGAGTACAGCTTTCTAAGATCATGCATAACACTATCAAGATACAGCTCCCCAGTGCCGAGGACGACATGCTCTCCTGATTCTTCAACCTTGAAATGAAATATATTATACTGTATATTAGAAAACACAACAAAAAGATTTATAACAGTATGTTTGGAAATTATACTGCAGGATTTCCCAGTATAAATATAGTTTATCATCGTCATTATCATTACAACAAACACAAACATGAACAAAAAGCTGCGAAGATAAAATAATTGAACAGGAAATCAAGACAGACAGAAAAGCAATCAATCAATCAACCAAACAACCAAACAAGCAAGTACATGCATATACACAAACAAACAAACAAACAAACAAACAAACAAACAAACAAACAAACAAACAAACAAACAAACAAACAAACAAACAAACAAACAAACAAACAAACAAACAAACAAACAAACAAACAAACAAACAAACAAACAAACAAACAAACAAACAAACAAACAAACAAACAAACAAACAAACAAACAAACAAACAAACAAACAAACAAACAAACAAACAAACAGACAAACTAACAAACAAATAACAAGAAAACAAATAAAACAGACAGCAGATGAACTGACAAGCATACCAATGAAATACAACTATATTTCAAAGAGCCAGGCATCTACCCTCTCAAGATTGCAAATCCCTTGATTTAAATCCATATACCTTAGTAGTTAAAATAGGGTAACTCTTGTTCACTTTCCGTAGGCCATCCAACATTTTTGGTAACTCTGAAGGATTGTGTGGTTCAACAGCTATTTTGATTGTAGAACATGTATTGAACTTTAGAGGACGGAAAATATACGCCTGAAAAACAAAAATCAAGAAGATTTTTATCTAGAAGGAATTAATCTGTAATTGATTGTGTATAATGAACTAAAGATGACACATGACTTTCAAGATCAAACCTTCTAAGATAATATTAAAATTAATATTCAATTAATAATTAAATAGTAAAATAGTCTTTCTTGGTACTTCAATTATTGCCTGGTGTGAGACTGTGAGGAATATTTGCACCTCCCTAAGTAGCAGTCTCTGCAAGATGCCCCCTCAGTGTTTGGAAGGGGTAGGAAAAAATTGAGATCAAGGGAGGACTGTCCCTCATTTTTCTCCAAAAGGAACCTCACAATCATTTCTTATACCTTCAAAAACAGCATAATGGCTGTGCATACAACATACCTCTTCACTGTCCTCTACTGATGTGATAGTAGACGTCTTGACAATAGATTGATCAATGCCTTCAATAAGAACCCAATTACCAGCTGGTATACGATTGACTTCTATGTTGTATCTGAGCAACGAATCAAACAACTGTCAGATCAATGGTAATATAAAAATAGTGACATTGTTATACAATATATAGTACAGTTTCAATATAAAATGAAATAAAACATACACATTTATAAAAATATATATTCCAGACAAATCAAATTCAAAATACAAATTACCTGGCTTCTGGTATCCAAAGCCTGCCAACCTAAAATAAACGGCAATTGAATATCAAACAGTTAGCAGGTTATCTATACTCAAGATGGGATGTCATTTCATATTACTAACAATATATGGGCTCCAACAATCTTACCAAGCCAACTCTTGAGTCTTCCTCATCTTCAATTGTGTAGTTTTCACCAAGAACACGAACTTGTTGACCAGCATACACTTTAAAATAAATAAGATAAATAAGATAGGTTAGAAGTTACAGAGCTACAATCTTCGCCAAAATAGGTGGAATGATAGCACAAAATCAATGGTGATCTAATGCTGCACTGCACCCTTGCACCCCCATTCAATGTTATGGTGGCTGCGCAAAGTCCTTTCTAGTCAAAAAAGCAGGTGGAATGGCATCATAAAAGCCAGCAACATTGTTTTTTTTCGTTTTTTGTTGTTGTTGTTGTTGTAAGTTTTTTTTAAGGGGGGGGGGTCTGAATGCAAATTAATTTCTTATTAAAGGGTGTAAATCAAGTTAGATAAGAATAATGTTCAAAAGAGTTCTTGTTCCAACACATTTTGTCAGAGAATGTATGTGCATAATAATAATTATCATGTTGTCATCTTTGAATGATGTTCACAATCATATTTTCACATCACCATTCAGTATGTCATTCAAATGATTAACGTCTAAAATGATTGAGATACATACATATTCCACTCATGACTCGACCCAATACATGAAAGGCTGTAGCATCATTGGATGGGTATTGTTTAGTAGTATGGACCATTAGAGTACCCTATGGACAAAACAACAAAATACAAATCAATACTTCTGGATAAATTCCCAAATGGATAGGTTGACAGTTGAGTTAAGTGAGTGAAACAGATGGAAAACATGACACAACAAACACCAGGCCAATAATATTTTAGTTTCAATGTCTGATTTTTACAAATTCTTTTGCCTGTTGACCAGTAACTAGGGTGTTGAACCATGTGGACTTTCTCAGGCGAAGGACTAACTTATGAAATGTCACTTCTCAACAAACCTTCACAGAAATTCAAATTACAATCTTTTATTCATCACGATATTGTACCATGTGACAAATTTCTGTAAAAGTCTATTGAATTGGCCCACTAATAAACTCTTAGGACTACCATTTAAATTGATTATAACACTTGAAGCTTTAGGATGAATTCTTACCTCTGATGTACAGTCATACATAGCATCTACAATATCAGAGTCCAGAGGACCAGTATAGGTATGGCCAATCTAAGCAATAAAACAAAACACATATGATAGTCTTGTTAGCTCTATATTATCTTATGAAATGGTCAATCTGAACTATGCTATGAGAAATCAATATTTTCAAAATGTTTACCTTGGTTTTTGCATTTGCTTTTGGTGAGCGAATGTGACTGACACAGATATCAACAAAACCTACAAAATAAAATAATATATCAATAAATAAATAGATTATTATTTTTGCATTACAACCACTTTGCATGCAATGTATACAGTTACCATTGTTATTATTGCTACCACTTTATATTACATTGTACATGTTAAGTTATGTTACATTAGATTATATACACAATTTTGTACACACTGTCCCGTATTGAATCATAAACAAAAAATAATAAAAAAAATGAACTGGCTGCTATAACTATATCAATTATTAGAATCTTAACCAGATGAATTGCTAAAAGTTTATCATAAATTATACAGATTCAATGTGTAGAACATAAAGATCTTGTTTTACAATACAAATGCTGTTGTGACAGCAAGCATGTTTTGGGGATGGCATAAGGCGTGACACAAAATGCAACTCTGGGAGAGGGTACAGTATAATATGAAAAGACAACTCAAGATACATGCACCAAAGAAGAGTTACCTGAAAAATCTCCAAAGAACCTCTTACAAACAAGTTTCAATAGTGGTCTGATGTTAGACTGCATTTCCTTCTTAGTCACATGAATACCTGCAGAAAATCAATATTGTTTCATTAAAAAATGATTGATTCACTCTGAAGATGACATTCAACATGTATCGTAAACATGAGGTACACTTTATGCAACAAAATGAAGCTTATACACCGAATCGACTGACGGATGGTGCGGTTAATGTACTGGAGCGATATCACAGAAACGAGGCTAGTCAGTCATTGCACATCAACAGTGTTTTATGTTGATTCTTATGTTGTTACAGTAGTTCAAATAGAATGGTTTTCATGAGTTTTGTACCATTTTTTCAATAAAAACAACATAGCTGAAGATGAACTGTTCACCAAGACCACGGACTAGCCTCGTTCTCGAGATCGTCTGCCATTTTTCGATTCGGTTAATAACGTTCTCAGTAATGGCAACAGCCTGATGAACTAACAAAGTAGCAAGAGAAGAGACTGCTGCCTTCCCATGGATTGATATTTTGCAGTGATTAAAAACATGACCATGCATGTCATTGAAATGTCTGCAAGAATGCTTATGTGACCCAAATAGCGTCAGAATGGATGTCTACCTCCTTAATTAACATGAATATCATAATGTTACCTAATTCGTCCAATACATCTGGGAGTGTAGTATCAACATCCCCCACAACCTAAAATAAATAAATACATAATACAATCAATAATATTATTATTAGACACAGTTGTGTATGCACCTACATAAGAACTTGTAAAGTACACAAGAAAATATAGCTCACAAAAAGACAACTATACAAAAAAAAAACATAATTCTCACCTGGCCAAATATTTTGTATAGAGGCTCCAATATAAACTCTACAAAACTTCTTTGTGATGTGCTTAGTGGTGCTTTGCGTGTGAATTTTCTCCTGAAAACAAATTTCAACAAATTATATGCATATCTAATGTTAGTCAAAAATAAGCAAACATTAACTCTTAGTTGATGTATTGCACAATGAGCCATTTAACCTCTTAAACTGCTCAAATGCTCTAAGATGGGTCAAAACAAAACTTACGTTTTTGGACTAAAATACATGTCACCCCATAATCTGTTAGCAAAATCTTTGGGATTAATTCCTCCACCTACAGAAGAATAAATAAATTGTTGAGCATGGATAGAATACATGTATAACATTCAAAGAACCAAACAAACAAAAAATAGAAAAATAAACAAACAAACATGCAAAGAAACAAACAAGGAAACCTATAAAAGCACCTGCCCAATAACAACAACAAAACAAACTTGAACAGACAATAGCAAGCAAGTGAACAAAAAACACTCAGGAAGAAGACAGCTGATTTGCAAGTTTTTGGCCTAAAGAATACTCACCAAAACTTTCCATGTACAAATTAGCAAAAGAGTAAAGTGTAAAACAAAACCCATAAGCTGAACTTGCAAAGCAGACATTTCCAAGTAACGGTGAGACTACAAGATCATTTTCATCTTCTGAAAATGTACTAAGATACACAAAATGCTGATTGGTTATGTCAATAGAATATCAATAAGCATTTATAAGTTGTCATCACACTGTTTCAGACATTAGTGGATGGATTAATTGCAATGCACCCATGAATGACTGCAGCTGCAATGTCTAAAATGTCACAATAACAGTGACTGCATTTTACTGTTTTTTTAGATGTACTGGTGCAGTCTACATAGTACACTTGTCTAGTAACTGCAGCCCAGTTGGCTTAGTTGGGTTTGATTCCAGTGGCTGGACCAAAACTCAGCATCTTAAAATAATTAACCCTTTCACCACTCTATCCCTGAAAACAGGGATAATGTAACTGCATTTGGGACAAACTTTCCCTGTTTTCAGGGAATACACTGTGGCGAATATAACTAGTTATTCTGTCTGCAATGGGATTTATGGTAGTATATGAGTTATCTTATTTAGCAAGTGCACATGATAGTTGTTCAATAATACACACAGGAATTGTCTCATAATTAATTTTATTTTTTTAACACAAAAAAATGGACTTGATAATAAGTGATTTTTTCCTTTGCTGGTTTTCCCACGTTCTGGGAGAGGATTACAACAGTAGATGATTGGTGAAAGGGTTAAGGAGAAATTGCTGCCTTTGGAATTTCATCTGCAAATGGATAAAATTTTGTGCCTTCTCGGATAAGGATGTTAAGTCATGCTTCATGGTGTACTAGCCATTTAGGGGACAGAATGTTCTATTGTTAGTACACCAGTGCCTAGAGTACAAATCCTCCAAATGCATAAAAAAATAATAAAAAATAAGTGAATAAAATAAACAAAAAATCTAATCAACCTTCTAGTCTCCACCAATGATTATCACAGTTACTACTAGTGATGATGACGATAACAATGTTATGATGACAATGATAGTTCTTTCAACATATTAAGCGAAAGTTAACAATGGTAATAATAATGGTAATGACGATGGCAGATCAAAAGTAAGAAATTGATGAATAATGTTTGTAACAGATCACAACAATTAAAATTGTTATATCATCATCATCCTTCAGCATTCCAAGCTGTGATATACATGATGATTACATTGATTGACATAACCATGTATTATGAAAAAGATGACTACAAGGGCAATGATATATATCTAACCTTAATAGACTATTGACTTCATCTACGATATGTTTTAATTTATAGTATGCATCAGTGGGGGGTAGCTTCAATTCCAATATAAGACGATCAATCTAGAGAAAAACCCAGAAGGTTGGTGTGAAAATATATACAAATAGACAATGATGCACCAAATTATTAAACAATACCATTAATTTGTATACAGTGACCACAAAAGTGGATTAAAATTTCAGTTCTAGCTAACAATTGAGTTATGTATAAACAAACCCTTACCTTATTAATACATATTGTAACAGCTAGCTGCTCCTGTACTGCATGTTTCAAAAGTCTCTCGGTATTCAGCATCACCTTTGTGGATAGTAAATAATAAATCAACCATTATGTTGGAAACAAAACAAACCTCCCTATCATCATCATATTAAATCAGATTTCACACTACCTAGAGTTTACAATAAATAAATACATTGCAATATTATTAGTGGGTTGGTTACGATCTAGCCTGTGTTGCATCCCGTATTTTCTAATACCGTAACACCGTCTGCAAAGCAGTGCACAAAAAGGTGTTCTGAGACCACCTACAATGCTTTTATTGAACTAAATGTTGATTGGCCGTTTTTACAGAGTTCAACAAGTCAAAACTGAGGTTTGCATTAAATCTTCTTCGGTGAAAGCTGAATGTTTTGCTGGGATCAATAGAGGCTCTCTGCTCAGAACAATAAACTACAGTATTACTGATGGATTACTTTGTGCATTGTACTTACACCTTCTGAAGCATCAATAAATATCACTACTCCATCACAAAGACGATAAGATGCTGTCACTTCATCTGAGAAGTTGACATGACCTGGAACAAGAATTTATTGTCATCAACGTCATTGCCTTTTAGTTTTGGGCTTCCTGTGTCATCTTAAATCCAGGTGACACAGGAAGTCCAAATGGATACAAGAAAGAAACACTGACACAGCCCATTAGTTTTTTTTCTTAGTAATTCATATTATTTGGTAATGTCTTACCAGGTGTATCAAAGATGTTTACCAAGAAAGATTTTCCTTTAGTGTCTGGTAGTACAAGACAGACTGGACTACTCTTTATACTCAATCCTCTCTGTAATTATTAGATTAAAAAAATGTTAGTTAAATAGAACAACTCTGCAGGGACATTGCAGGGTTATCTACAAATGAATGAAATCAAATAAACAAACCAAACATCAACAGGAGTTCAGGCCCTTTCATTTATTCTGCTTTCTAACATTGTTCATTTTCTGGCTTTTCTTATTTTTGTTTTTTGATCATCAAATTATGGTTATTGCCTGAGTTAGGAAAGGGACATATGGGGAATTATTTGGCTTTTTGTACAGCAGTATCTCAAGCCATTTTTTTTTACTAAGACCCATCCACTCTGTCAACAAGCACATCTTAGTATATAATGTGTATACTAGCACATACTCACCTCTTGCTCTGTGAATAAGAAATCTGTATATCGAAGCTGGAAGACAAAGTATAACAGACACATTAACATTGTACTAAATATGTACAAAATATCCTTCAGAAGTCATGGAAAGAAATATACATTTCAAGCAGTGGCTTAGCAACATCCACAATGAGCAGCTTGCATGTGCAACTTTACTTACATCTTTTCCTTCTTGTGGAATTAACTCTGGATGTGTTTGTTCAAACAAGCAATCAAGAAAGGTTGTCTTAAAACAGATAAAAAATTATTTGAAATAATAATTACAATGAAAATTAGGATTGAATGCTATTACGAACAATAGAAATCTGCACTAAAATCCTTAACATGACAAAGAGTTGAGTTTCCCAGAGGAAAACTATCCTTTGTCCCTGCCTTTTGTGATGGCTGCTATCATGTGATGGTGTAGAGCCTCTACAGCTAGGATGTGACATAATCAGTTTCAAGTTTATTAAATAAATAAATCGTAAGTGTATATATAGTTCACAAACCTGCAGATAGTTTAAACTAATCAAGGCAGGTGGTGATAACAATATAATTATTGATATATTTAGCTATTCACGAGATATTTGTTATATTACATACAAAATATGCATAGGTGTCTACTAAAATATACATGTAGGAGATGAATATGTTGATGAAGTTCAATCGAAGGATTTAAAAAGACTGGAGACTTCAACATCATCACCAATCTAGGATTTCAAATAACAAATATTTGAATATCAGAATATTAGTGTCATAACCCAGAGGGCCAGGAAATAGTGCTCATCTTTTTAAACTGCATAGTAAGTGTAAAATGATTATTTTCATTTACCTTGCCAGAATGCAGATGACCAGCTAAGGCAACATTTCTCACTAGGTCAGGATTGTCCATCATGTCTGCCAGATATCTATACCAATGAGAACAAATAGTTGATAGTTTGAAATAAATCAATGATGTACAAGGGTAGCTAGTGCCTGGATCAATGTAGTCTTGAAAAAATACAGTTAATAAAATATCCATTAGAGAAATATTACATGTATTACTCTTGGATCCTCACAGGTCCCCAATAGTACTTCATGTTCTGGCTAAGTTGTCAGCTTGGTTGGTCTTTGTGGTGTAGTTATTGACATTTATTCATTATAAAACTGAAAGACGTTGGTTTGATTGCTTCCAAGCAGGGCATATTATACTCTTATTACATGTATTTACTTTCCATAAAATACATGTACATGTACAACCAAATGCAGTAATTAATAATTATTATGTAGAGTATGTTAATTATTGACAAAAAATACTATTCTGGCATAACATGTCTCTATTCCTGCAATATCTAGAATCTAATGCAAAATGACATACTCCATATCATAAGTTGTTGCAGGAAGTTCTTGTTCAATCAGAGCAAACTTCTTCTTGGCCACAGGTTTGATGATTGGTTCTGAAACATTTAAATTTAAAGTTACTAATGCATTATCTTGATACTATCAAATAATCAAAAACTAAAATTAATGATAAACAAATCTCAGTAAAGGGAAATGAAGATGAGTCACCAGCATTCTGGTAAACAGTTGTAAATGTAATAATAATTTAGACACTGTTGAATGATAATAGCGAAAACTAACGTTTTGGACATCACTCCTTCATCGGAGTAATATCATATTACTCTGACAAAGGACTAACGTCTGAAAGGTCAGTTTTCGCTATCATCATTCAACCGTGTCTAAATTATTATTACATTTACAACTGTTACTCTATAACATTGACGCAGTCCTATCTAGTAATTCTTAATACATTGCAGTTTTCATCTCTTTGTCTTGCATTCTGGTAAGTTAAGTACATGCAGTACTTAACTATTAAAATCTGCTCTTTAAACCAATTGATTATTATATATCCAGGATAATAAAGGTTAATCCCAAGCAAAGCAGAATTCCATTGAATTATGTTCTAATTAGCTAGGTTCTGGAATATGCCTGTGGCACAGTTGTTTTTGAAAAGAAGAGTTTGAAAATGAAAATGAAACGACATACAAGTCAAAATTTTAGTATTGATATAAATGAGTAAGAGAGCAGTCTGACAATCATGGAATGCAAACAGCTGAAGAAAAAAAAGCAAACACAGAGCGGTGATGTACCTGTTAATGGTTGGGTATCTTCTTCTTGGACAACTGTCTCCACTTCAGGTCCATAGACTTCTTCTGCAGTTGGATAATACTTTTTGTCCTGGACAACAGTGATGTATATACAATGAAACAATAATTGTTATATTGAACCCTATACAGAAAAATCACCACATTTACCACAAAAACGAGATTGGTCTGTGTTCATACCTCGTGAAGAACAATTTGCATTGCTGGTTCATCTTGGTGATCCATCTGTTCATCATCATCTCCCTCTGCCTATAAAAAACATATATAGAATAACAAAATCAATAAAACATGAACAATACTATTTACACATTAAGGAATGGATCATAAGTAGTAAACATCCATCGAGTTATGGATGCACGCAGGAGGTTGCTAAGCACGAAAAAAAAGTGTAATGAGCTGCACTACGCGTAGCAGAGTGCAACTCTAGCTTTGTTGAGTGCTTATCAACCTCCCAAGTGCATCCATAACTCAATGGATGCACAGCTACTTATGATCCATTGCTTTTATAATACATAGATAATTTTTTTAATGATAAAAACTATCACTTTTTGCATTTTTCCTAGCACACGTACAACGGAAAAACCATACGTTGACAGAGTGTGCACTGTCATATCATCCAATGAGTGCGTGTGTAAGATTGAAACTTTTTGTTTGAAAATAAAATTGATGACAGTGTGCACCATCATGAAATGGTTCATAAAGAAGAACCAATCATAACGTGCATAATAACTTATCTATGTTATTATTAATATTATTATTATACATTGTACTTAGTATCTTTCATCTCATTGGTCAAGACCCTACAAATATTTCTGAACATCAGTGTCTGGATAATATTTGTTGGAATTATTGGCACTCACCAATGATTTTCTGTTTGCCATTTTATATTGTTCAATTGCAATTTTCATTTATGCACAAAATAATTTTTTACTTTAATTAAGGAATGGATCATAAGTAGCGTGCATCCATTGAGTTCTGTATGCACGCAGGAGGTTGCTAAGCACGAAAAAAGAGTAATGAGCTACATGTCGTGTAAATTGTCTTTACATTATTTGAGCATAGATTATGTTTAAACAATATATAAAAACAATGATGAGATGATCGACATTGATAATTATGGATATTATAAAATCCTCGTCTAATAATTGTTTATTATTATTTGGTACCAAGCCAAAGTGGTTGTATACACAGGAAGCCCCAAATTCCATTTTAAACCCCATTTTGTTGATGTTAACAATATTAAATTACATAAAGGAAAAGGTACCTATGTGCATAACCATAATGAGATATCATACTCTTGATAAATAGAAAGCGTAGTTAAGTTAATATCAAGTGAATTTTGTCTGAAGTTGTGGATGCATGCCCATTGTGTGGCCCTCAATTGTTGAGTTTAATAGTGAGACAGACAGACAGACAGATACTTTTTTAAATCAACAAACTGCTCTGTTTTAATATCCAATTAAATAATTTGATTGGCATGGAATATACTCGACGCTATACATCATGCGTGTACAGTTTTTAAAACATCAACACTTATACCGAACGTTCTTCCAACGTTCATCCATAAACTTCAAACAAGAAAAAGTCAAATTTTTCAAGGCAAAAACGATACAATGTTCTAGTACTTACACCTGCTTCCTCATCCTCTTCGCGTTCTTCTTCCTCTGAATCACTTTCATCATCGCTGTCCAGTTCTGGACCGATATAATTGCCAAACTCGTCATAAAGATCGGCGTCCATCTTGAAAAACGTGCAAGGAAGAAAGAAACCGCGAGAGACTAGGCACACGACAGGAAGCCCAAGTAGAGACTACCCACAATCCCACGGCACTCACATCTAAACAACAACAACGTATCGCGTAGTGCAGTCCAGTAAATTTTGATTCGGTATTTTATACATTTTTAACCATTTAACAAGTTGGATTTTAAGATAGCTTTTAAATAGCGACTAGGAAATGAGTTAAAAATGATATATGATCACGTTTCAGTGTCAGGAATTGGTTGCACGGTAAGTTTCAACACCAGGAAATCGCATGGTGGCTGCCAGTAAAAGCCCCAGTATACCTTTCAATGTCGCATCATGTGCTTCGAAATCCTACCAAAACCACACTGTTCTGACTTTATTTTATGTTTTCAGTGTATGGATGTTGAGGTGAGAAATCCTCGTACACACATCAGCAAAGGAAAAGCGCTTTACACAGACTATGAAATTGAACTAAAGGTACATGTAAAATGAGGTGAAACTCTGACATGATCATTATTGGCGCCAAAATAGCAATTAAACCCACACAAGTTTTTCTTTCTATAAATTGGTTTGATGGTATAATTTGACGTATATTTGTTCAAGTGTTATAGTTTGGCGGAGGTGTGTGGGATAGTATAGTTAGGTTAGATGTCAGACTGTTTGATTATCTAATTCTGATCTCTTTTTGTTTGTTTTGATTTTCCAGACAAACCATTTGAATTTTCCACTGTTATGTTCCAAAACCAGACGACGTTATTCTGAGTTTGTTTGGTTGAGAGGGCAACTTGGACTTCCAGATGTTATGGTTCAGTAAGTGAGATTTTCAAGTAGTTAATTTTACAATTATTAACTTAATAGCCTCATGTTGCTAGTCAGAAAATTGTTTATCAACTGAATTCTGATGAAAAAACCACCCTCCCTCTGAATCATTGTTGACATAGTCCTATATTCATCATCACAACAACCAAAATAAGATTGAGCAGGGGGATGAAATGTTGCTGTTTCAGCTCAGAAACCAAGGCGGTATAATATGTCACTCAAGGAGCATATTATGTCCCATGGGTTTCTGAGGATGTTGTTTACAGTTAAGGTCTGCATGAGTACATGCAATGGCACTAATTCTCAACCCATGTGCTTGGTCTTAAAATTTCTTAGTTTTGTAGCAGCATGTGTGATTGATTGGCTGCATAGTCTTCTCATTGCTTTATTTTTTGGTTCTTTGAATTGCCCTGAATGGGCACTGGCTGAATGTTTGGCTTTGATAGTAATTGCAAATATTAAGGTTGAAAACACAAAGTCATAATTAATTTCTCATCCCTTTTTTCCCATCCCTTGATTATAGCCAGGGGCAAAATTATTAACCACTGGTTTCATGGCAATAGGGTGTTTTTAGGTGATTTCATGATTTTTTTCCAAATTCTTAAAAAGAAACAGTTAAATAAACATCCTATCTACTATGGACCTATATACTTAGTTGAAATAGATTTCTGCTGTTTTTTTGTGATACTATAATTATTTTGCTTTCAAGTTATAAGCCTACAAAGTTGTGTCAAGCCAGCTATCTAATTGTATAAAATAAGCCTCAAATTGCTTGAATTCCCAGTAGTTGTTAACTAGGAATATTAAAAGATGTTTCCTACATAATCAATTTAGCAGCATTTTGGCTATTTATGACAATCACTATGCGCTTTTGCATATTTTGATGTTTCGCCTGTCACAATCTTGTGCCCCTCAACAATGACACAAACAATGCTGCCATGGCTTGACAATAAAAATACAAAACTTTCATTTGCTCATAACCCCATTTTGACTAATGGTCTGTTTGAAACTTCTAGGGGAGCTCCAAAACTTCCAAGAAAACAAGTTATTGGTCGATTTAAAGATAATTTTCTACAAAACAGAAAGGATGGACTACAAAGTTTTCTAAGGAGGTGAGCATTTTTTTCAAATGAATTATTAAACTACAGCCAAATTAATTTTGTCCCAGGTTGTCAACATATATCTGAAATTCTATTTGGTTGGTGTTTATACATATTACACATAGTGCATTTGGACTTTGTGAAATGTGCTGTATACCAAGCACCAAACATTTTGTTTATTTTATTGTGCAAATTGAATCCATGAACAGTATTGTTATCCACCATGTATGATAACCTGTAATATTGTAAAGTAATATATATTCATTTTTTCATTGGTTCTTTGTGATTTGATGTTCAGATTATTGTCAATCAATGCATTTCTTCAAGAGCCTGCTCTACTGTTGTTTCTTCAAACAACTTTGACAGTTCAAGAAATGGAGCATTACATGAGAACAAGGACTCCTGGTGCTATCAAGTCACTTATATTAAGACTACATGAAAAAAGTCTACAGCAGAAGGCACATCAGCCTTCTACAAGAAAAGTCAGTATGGAATACCCAATAGCCAAAAGGTACTTCAACTTCTCTTATATCTTCTTGTCATGCTATATGGCCAATGGGCAGATCCCCATAATTATTATCAAAATGTAAAATCACTTTCAGGAGTCTAAAGAAAAGCAGTTTTGGTGGACGTGGCTGGTCATCAATGTATGGAGATGGTTATTACTCATTTCCAAATCGATATATATCAAGTGATATGTCTGATGGTATGATGTTAATTTAGAAATACATTATGTAGTCATTATTAAATTACTGTTAACCTGTAAAACCTCAGACATTTACAGCTATTCCCTCATAAAGATGATAATCCAGATGCCTTATCTCTCCACACTTACAAATTTACAATTAATGCTATGCATTGCTACTTGCAGGAAAATAACAAAAGCATAGAGTTAATGAGTGCAGTCAGGAATATAATATATACCTTTTATTATGTAAGATATAACCTGTGCTATATAATCATAAAACCCACCAAGATCAGACTTTATTTGATACTTTTTATGTAAAAAAAGATGTGATAGCGCAAAATAGTATGACATTGATTTAACAATAACAATTTAACAATTATTATTTGTTTTGTTTTGTCAATATTTTTAGATGTACGTCAGCGTAGTTCAACTGTTAATGCAGGAGCACTTCAGGGAAGGCACCTGACCCTACCTACAATTCCAGGAAGTATGGATGACATATTACCATTAAGCAGTAGTGAGCTCACTACTGATGATGAAATTGAGCATGATACTACACATCCATTGAGTAGAAGTTGGCATGGCAGTGAACGTGATGATATAGATTTTATTCTCGACGACTACGAAGTTATACCATATGAAATTGTCACTGAAATAGAAGAAAAGCACCAAGAAGAGCTAAAGGATCTTGGATATTTGGATTTAACAAATACAACTGAGGAGCTTAATTATATTGGTAATGAACAAGACTGTTTTGATTACTAAAGATAATAAGATTATAAAAATTTCGGATCATATTATGGTATCACATACGAAATGCAACAGAAAAGATGTTATTCAGAAACAGGTGACTTGAACAATAACTGTAATGTGAGGCATTTGAACTGCAGTTGACCTACAATAAATTTCACACTTCCATCTAAATGTGCATGTATGGGGAGGTATTGTTAGCTGATTTGAAAGAGATAACAGCTGTCTTTACTTTTACACCCCAGCATGTAAAAATACCTGCAGCACAACTATAACTCAAAAAGCAATTGTATATCTTGTCTTTTATAATCATAATTTCTAAAAATATTGATGTGATGATCAATAATTTTGGTACTGCTGTTTAAAAGCATTAACTTCTATCTAATAACAAACTTAAGAGATATTGAGTCTTTGATTGTTACTCCTGAGAGTTATGATTGACCAACTTCCCATGGTATTTCTTCTGAAAACCATATAATATATTACAAGCTAGCATTTGATTAATGGTGGTCAAATAGCCAGTTTACAATGATGAACATTTGTAATGTGTACATAATTAATTTATTTCTGTATATGAGAATTATTAATAAATGTAGTGATAGGGAAAAATGAGTAAATGACATGAATTTAACTTTAATAAAGATTTTTAATGCGGTATTAATGTGTCCATGTTTAGTTTATATAATATATATGTGAGATGTGATTTTAAAATTGTCTAAGGCTTTTTGAACTAAGAAACATTGACTTCAAAAGAAAGAAAAGTAAAAAATGAAAAGGACGGCATCAAAGTGGTTTTAGCCAGCTATATTAAAATTTTTACAGCATATCCAATATTATTATCTATAAGATTGACAGATAAAAGTTTTGAAATATCATTTTTTTACAGCCAAATAATGGTGTATTTACCCTGCTTAGCAAGCCTGTACCATGTAAACTTTGTTTGAAATGCTATGACAAGTGTCAAGCTTTGGTTCAAAAATAAATTAGCATATGAATGATTTTTTTCTGGAAAGATAGATTTTAATAAACTTGTTTTTTTGGTCATAAGACACGCAAATAGTGGGAACAGCAATGCAGGTCAACTTATGAAAAGATATTGATTTAACAATATGATGAATTTAGTGTAAAATTGTATTGCAATCAAACATGATTTTACACACCTATCTTAGAAGGTGTTTCTTCATGTATTAGTCTGGTTGATGTTTTGACTTGCGAATGTATTTTCCTAAGACCAATAAGTAAAATGTCAACTTATCATATATTGCATGTAAAAACATCTGATGAGATATTTATTATATAAGATATTAAAAATGAAAAAAATAGTATTGATATTGTGAATGCTTAGACATATCAACAAGATTTATTTTGTGGATCCTTGAGTGTTCAAATACCTTTTAATTAAATATTAATAACTTTTAATAACGTAGTAATTTTTACATTTTGTACAATAATACTGTAGTAGCATCACCTGGAACCATTGCACTTAATTCTTAGTAACCATACTTAGTAACCATACACACATGTTGGGTGGTTGCACGAAGACTGAATAAAGTTATCCACTCCATAGAATTTCTTTAGAAGTTATTCTGTGGACAGCAAGTTATCTGTCAGTTAACACTATTCAGGCTTCGTGCAACCGGCCAATGATCTCTAATAATTATTGTGAACAATTTAGAAGCCCTTGAAGGTTTATCTACATGTACTTGACAACAAATTCAAGATGCTGTATTTTGTTGCTTTCTTTAATTGTAATAACTGTGAATGTTTTGTTTTCTGTATTGTACAGAACCCTTCTTTGGTACATGCAGACAAAGTCTTCTTTTCAGATTGTGTACATTTGCTGCAATTTTTCATTTTCTACTAACTCAAATACTTAATGCTTGTGACCTTTTGTTGTTTTGTTCTGGTCAGTCAAAACTAGGAACTTTACCAAACTGCATTCAAACTATTAACCTGCCTGGTCAGTTTTCATTCTTTTGGTAATCAGAGTTTTGATTGGCGTGAGCAAAAAGCAACAAATGACGGTATTTTGTGTCTGAGTTTGCATGAAACAGAAAGCTACAGTTATTATGTTACCCTGAACTCTTTGGAGTTTTTTCATAATTTAATGAGAACATTAAGGTCCAGTTTATATGTGTTGATATTTTGCCAAGTCAAATCCAATAGTTGAATTTTGTAATCAAACTAATGTGGCATTTCAGAGAATTTGATCAAAGATTCCAAATTTAACTATTTTGACATAGCAAAAGTTCCATGTTTGAGCTGGGAGTTATACATTCAATAGATTGGTTAATAATTATTGTAAGTCTGAATTTGGCACTTAATCCCCATAATGAATGTAAAGAGGTTCAGATGAATTTGTCTTTGCTGTCTCCCATCAGTTTGGTAAGTGTATGTTCTTGTGTGGTTTTACCAGTTACTGTATTCTCACAACTCACGTAAGCAGTAAAGACTACTAGTATTGAAAGAATGGAGTTATTCTCAAAGGAGCTCACAGCTTCTTTTGTTATTCAACATTTTGTAATAATAATTATTTAATGAAATTCCTTTTCAGATTATTGTCTACATGCACAATTCACATGGAAAATCCCAATCCAATAAGTGTGTGATTATGTTAAACAGAAATAGTTAGATGAGTTTTAATTAACCCAAGAATATTTCAGAAACTCATTTTGTAACCAATATATACATTCATCTCGATGATAAACACTGGAGATTATTTCTAAGTCCTGATTAGTAAAAATGGCAGTTCGTTTACCATGGTCACTATGAGTTGTCCAGTTTGCATCATGCATTTGACCACTATGAATAAAATGTTTAAACTCTGTTCTTAATGTCTGCATAAACACATCAGTGTCATTAGCTGGCTTGTAGTTAAAAGCCTCAGGATAACCAAAAAATGCTATTAAGTCCCACATGTGAAAGGCATACTGTAAGCCTTTATAGTCTTGTGATATTGTAGGAATGGTAATGTGCTGATTTGGAGTATCTGTTACAACATAACGATACACATGACTTTTAGATCTAGAAAGTGCAAGGTATTCCACTGGACAGACTTCCCTGATATCTGATGCTAACGTTAGGTAGACAAGCTGTGGAGATTCATGGGAATCAAAATCATATAACTCAAACACTTTGTCAATCTTGCTTTGATTGTTTTTAAAGAATGGTGAAAGCATTTTTCTGGTATACTTCTTAATATCTTCCACAGAAGAACGTGAGAAATCCTCTTTTGGATTCAAACCAATTTCTTGGGCAGTGCTACCAATTATGAGTGGAATGTCATGAGCAGTTTTGGCAAGAAAGGCATTTACTGGTGATTTTGGTACAACATAACCGTCAATGACAGCAATACCTCCATTGTGAAGTCCTGCTGTTGGAAGGTCATAGCGGTCTTTCATACTCCAGTAAGGGTAAACATTCCATGGAATTGCTTTTATGATTTTAGTAGGAGACAACTCATAAAGGCATTGTAAGATGATGTCATCTTTTCCATGGCACTTTGTATTTTTCAAAAACACCATGTTATCCTTGGAAGCCTTTTCGGTAGTTGTTGTGATGTCAGCACTGGGGCTCATTGCAATGGCATGGTGAAAAAGACCTTTTGCAAGTGGTGATGTCATAAGTGCAATAACTGATGTCCCCCCTGATCCTTGTCCTAGGAGGGTAGCTTTACTGGGATCACCACCAAATTTCTCAATGTTGTTCTGGACCCATTTAAGAGCCATGATTTGATCCATGAAGCCATAATTCCCTGATGTATTATATTGTGAAATAGTGGACAAGATGTGCAGGGCAAGAAAACCAAAGGCGTTCAGTCGATAATTAAAACTCACAGCTACAACGTTCAGTTCTTTGACTAGCTCTGGGGTAGGATGTAGTCCAGCCTCATTACCTGACGATGACACCAGACCCCCACCATGTATATATATAACGACTGGAAGCTTGTTGTCAGAAGTCGTTGGACTCCATACGTTTATAAACAAACAATTTTCGCTGCCTTCGACACTCTTAATGCCTCCTTTACTGTCCAGTTTTGCTTGTACACATTTTTTCCCAAACTTTGTAGCAGCGAATGTTCCATTCCAGCAACTGCCTAAAGTACAATATTCAGGATTGCTCCATCGACGCGAGTGAAGAGGTGGAGTAGCGTACGGTATACCTTTGAACACGAAAATTCCCTCCTCAAGGACACCACGGATGTACCCACTGTCAGTTCTTACATGCAACTCTTCCCTCTGAATCCTCTCTAGTCTCTGTAACGATTGTTTTGTAAAATAGAAGTAGAAAACAGACACCAAAATAGAGACAAAAGCCACCAACAACAGGCAAAAGAGCAGCTTCCTAACGACCAAATGTCTTCTCGTTCGTGACGGTTCATATATACACTGGCGTTCCAGCACCGCTTTTTCAAATTCAAATTCTTCTGCATCGTCTTCTGAATCAGTGAATAATATGTAAGGGTCGGCCCTTCGTCCCAAGGAAATAATAGGACGAGACTCTTCTTTATTTCTAAATACTGGCATTTTAAGTTGCTTGACAATCTTTACGCACCATCTGTTCTGTTGAATGTTAAAAATTTCATTCGTAACAGACTGTTTACGACATAGGAAGCCCAACCCAACGGTCAAATTTCACGAAAACTATTTTGATTGTATTTCACTGTTGACTAATTATAATTAAAAAACAAGTATTCTTAATATCTATGCATTAGTCAAAGTTGTTTTTGTATTTTTTCTAATTTCATTTTCGTGGTATGTTTTGATTTTTTTTAAATATTATAAATACGGCTGTCTATTTGCAGATTGCGCGCGGCCGCGCGTGGACTGTGTAATACAAATATGGCGGATGGCGCGGAAACCGAATTTCCAACAAAC
This sequence comes from Diadumene lineata, assembly GCA_918843875.1. Classification (NCBI taxonomy): domain Eukaryota; kingdom Metazoa; phylum Cnidaria; class Anthozoa; order Actiniaria; family Diadumenidae; genus Diadumene; species Diadumene lineata. The sequence continues at coordinate 17,985,346 of OU974069.1, read as the reverse complement.
GAATATAGATCGTAATCACATAATAAACGGTTTTTCTCTTTGTTTTTCGGAGATAATAACCATAAGAAGGTACGTAGAAAATTTAGAGCTATATATACATACTTTTATCTTTATTTTAAGCTCATCATTGCGACTTTTTTCAAGAGAATAAAATTTAACTTTATATGTGTGGACACAAGTTGGAAGTTTTTTGAATTCGATCCATATACTATGTCACTAGAATAATTTTCTCGAAAAAAAATTTAATTTGAAATATTTTTCTTCTTTAATGATCTCTTGTACATCTTCATGAAATATTGATTATTTTGTGCCATTAAAATAGGTACTGTATAATATTGACAGCGAAAATATGCTAGTAGTTCAATTGTGCATTTTGATATCTGATTATTATTATAATTATTAGTTGATTTGTATCACATTTTCAGCCATAAGTTATGTGATGAAAGATGTCAAATGTGACATGATGAAACAGGCTAACAGGAAGAAAAATGGCATTAGGCCTAGCCCTAATGAGGTGGTGAGTTTATGCAAAAATTTTATTTTACACTATTGATATATTTGACTGAAAAAATGCTGATCTCCATTGCCGTATCATTTTCTGCAGGCTACCATTATTCAAAGCGAACAAGAAAGAAGAAAGAAAATTAGACTCAAGCAGGTCACATACCTTACTGTCAGTTTCACGTTTAATTAATCGTCAGAAATTAACAAAAAATTAACATAGTATTGACAATCAATAGTAATTTTATTTTATACAATTACTATACTTACTTTTATTTTATCACTTCTTATATATTTCTTAAGATTGTTGTGACTATAAAATTAATGGTTGTCGTGTAGGTCCGAGAACAAGAAAGGGAATTTGCTCGAAAAGTTCGCCAAAACATTAAGAAGAAGAGAAACAGTGAGCTCAAAATACTGTCAGATGAGTTGAAGGTAAGTCAAAGTTGTAATTTACAAGGGAAGCCTCAACAAAGCTATTCTGTGATATGTAGATCTATAATCCACTGTTCTAGCTAAGGACATAGTAGGACAGAGGTGATCCCTGCTCTCTGAAATATAGGAGTATGATCCCCACAGGTGTTCTACAGTGTAGATAGAAATTTATCCAGAAAGAGCTATTTCTATATTTCAGATGGGTATTTTGCATTCTATTATTTTTCATCATAATTATTGCAACATTTACATGATTTCTGATGTGGTGGTTTTCCTTTTGATTGTAGAAAGAGTGGACTGAGATGCAACTTGAAGAACAGAAAACCCTTGAAGAAAAATATCAGAAGAACTTGTCAAAGTTTGGTGAAGGGCATGCTGGTGCTGTTGTGGTAAGCTGGCTATCAACAAAACTTCAGCATACAGTCTATATCTTAGTCTATATTATTATATCTGTGTAAATATATCAGGATCATTTATAATTTCATGTAATTGATTGTATTATACTGTAAATTATAATTAGATTTATATTCGAGGCTTGCAAAATGTGCTAGAAGTAAGAACTGTTTATCGAATTAAATTGAATTATTAATTAAATTACTAGCCTTCTTTTTACAAGGTAGTTGTATTTTTGTTTTGTTTTTAAGGATCAAAATATAGAAAAGAAGGATGGTAGAATCCTTACAAAGGAAGAAAAACAAAGGTTAGTTCAATAGTCCAATTTACATTATTTTTTATCAACTCCTGCCTCGAAATCGTGCAATTTATTCTTTAGAATCTAGCTGTTGTCTTAATTACAGCAATATTGTTTGTAGCTTCATATATTACTCAGATAATCACAGACAGTACATAGTGAAATTCCAAAGAATATATTACATATGCTAACGAGATTGGAATTAAAATTTTTAAATAGTTTGGAATTAGCCTGTCATCATATGAAGTGTATGTTGTCTTTTTAGAGCTATTGAAAGACACAATGAAGCAATGCACCAGGTAACTTTAAATATATCTGCAGAATGATGTGCAATTTTGTTACAGCCAAATTCGTTGTATCGTGACTTGCCGTTTCAAAACTTTGTTTTAATTGGTCTTTTCTGAACCGTCAATCAATTTCAGAGGCGGAGTTTATTTCAAGTTGACCAATGACAGAACGTGTTAGGTCAAGCTCTGCCCTATGAAATTGATTGACGGTTCAGAAAAGACCAAAATTAAAGCAAGGTTTTGAAATGGCTGGTCGCGATACCACGCCTTTGGCTGTAATGATTAATAAAGCATACATTCAAGCATGAATAGTTTTTGAATAGATAGTTGATATCACCAAAATCAAGATATTGATTATATTGATCATCAATAACATCTTTAAATTTAATTTCTCAATGCTGTATTAGTTTTTTCCTTGCTAGTGTCAGAAATCGTATTGAGCTAGGGGGTGGGTGGGGAGAACCCCCTCTTTCAGCAAAGGGCTGAATTTTTTTTTATGGATTTCATTTTTTGGTTATCAGTCACCCTTAATGAAATCTTATCGAGGGCACCTAGCCACTTTCAAAATCTCTTGGTCAACCTCCTGCTGATCAACTGAAAACTCCAAATACATTGTACATATTGTACTTTCAAAACAAATAATGGTACTTGTTTTCAGCTTTTGCTTCAAAAAGAAAAGGACCAAGAAGCACAAAGAAATCTCTTGGAAGCAAGGTAAAACTGCAACACATTACACTAATATGAACTCCACATTCAATGTTATGCTAAGTCTCCGCCACATAGTATTACACTGTTAGAATCATGTTGAGTTTTAGGCGGATTACCAGAGAAACTGAGGGAAAAAAAACCTTGTAGCATATAGTGATACAAACTTGAAACGTTTATTAATCTTAATTAACTTTTAAATGTAATAATTATATATAATTGTTATTTCCATGCCAGAGCTAAGGCTATTGAAGCTGAAAAAGAAAGAGCTGCTATGATTGCATCCCTTCCACCACCACAAAACATTGTCCTAGTAAGTCTTAACTAAGCTATTACACTCTTATTAATCCACCTATTACACTCTTATTTACACATTATTCCAAATGCTTGTCAATTGTTAGTACTAAACATCATACCAATCAAATGTACTGTTTGATCTGTCTTGCACATTTGCCTGGATATCTCATTTATCAAATTCTAGACTGAGCTACTGTCTTGTCTTTTTTCAGGAATTTGAGCTAAGTGGAGGTTAGTGCTAGCTATCAATGATTTTTGTTGATACTAATCAATGCATTGAATGCATGTCATTTTTAGCTTCCATTTTGTTTGAAATGTTTTTTTTGTTTTAAGATCCAACAGGCCAACCAAAGAAAATCGATGATTTCAAATCTACTCATTTTCATCTTCAAAAGCCTCTTGTTCAGGTGGAAAGAATGGATAGAGATATACAGGTTGTTATAAGAATTTTAATTTCTCTCTCTCTCTCTCTCTCTCTCTCTCTCTCTCTCTCTCTCTCTCTTTCTTTGCTTCCTTGCATCTGTCCTTCCATCCCTCCTTCCATCTATCCTTTGCTACTTTCTTCTTTCCATTGCCCTGTTTGGCCTTCCTTCCTTCGATTTTCCCTATTTCTACTGATTTTGCTTAATTGTTTCAATCTCATTTCCTGTATAACTCTGCGTTTTAATTAATTCATTCCACTCACATTAATTATAATCATTGTTGATATTATTTTCAGCCTGATGCCAGGTATGAAGCTATGGTGGCAGAAACCAGGATAAAAGAAATTGTTGATGATAACCAGAGAAATCAGAGTGAACAAGTGGAGAAAGCACTGCTCAGGCACAAACATGCATTGGGAAAGCTTAGAATAGAAGAGGTACTATCATTTAACAAAATTAATATAGAAAAGTTAGCACACATATAAACATATATACTTGCATTCTCTCTCTTTTTTTTTTTTTTTTTTTTTTTTTTGTCCTTATAGCTGACTGTGTTTATATAGAATACATCATGTGTAAAATGTTATTAATGAATATACTCAAAACAAATAGTGGAAAATAAAAGTTAAAAAAGTCTAAAAGTCTCAAGTCTAGCAAGAATATAGTATGGCAGCATAGAGATCTGAAATAACTATGGAAAGGACATTTCAAACCAATTTCTTGAAGTCCCTAAAATTTTTTTATTCATCTGTAATCTATTAGTAAGAATTACTCTACAAGCTGGCACCAGTTTGTTTTCTGCATGAAAGATTCTCACCACAGGATCTCTGTGTCAAGCAAAAGACATTCATGACAGAGAGCAAAATTGGACTGACTAGTAAAATTGAACAGTCTAGTAATTGAACAGAGGCTAAATAATGATTTTGAAAACGTTTTCCATAATTCATCATTATGTCATTGCAGGACCATAAGAAACTAATGAATGAACTGGGTGAACTAGAGAGGATGGACAGACAGAGAAGACAGCAGGCTGTTGCTAAGATACCTGTATGTTTGTTTGTTTTCATTTAATCACATCATTAATGTGGATTCCAATCTCTTTTTCGTTTTTAATTCTGTCAATACTAACATTTTTTAATATATTCAACGTTTTCAAGGTGAGGATTTTTCAACCTCCTCACAAACGTGTTGAAGATGCTGAAGAGAGACAGCGTGATTTAGAACAAGCATTTGAAGACATGTACATGTTACAAACAGGTATGACTAGTAATCTGTTAAAATTAGTACTATTACAGGAACATCACAATAATTGTGATTGTAAAGATATTATATTTTTTACAATCAGTTATTATAAGGTTTTATCATCTGCATTCATTATCTTGCATTAGCAACAAGTACCCTTCTTATGGCATAGACTGACTCTATATGCTTGGCTATATGCACACTGGAACATCCAAAAATTCCACAATTTAATGTACAATGATTTTAATTTATTAAAATATTATAATTGCATTAATTTGCTGTGTTAGGCTATACTGGTGATTTAACCATTGCACTGGAACCATCCACTGATCAAGTCATCATTCCTGAGCAACACCAATTCCTGGGTATGTTTTCACATTGAAAAGACCATTAAATTATTTGCAATTTCCACTTCTCTGCCTGATTGGCTCTTCATTAGTTCAAATATTGGTGTGTACTTTGCTCAAACACCATTTTTCTTTGTTGCAGTTCCTGATCAAAGACCTGAAGAACAACCGGTATTATTATTAAAAAAGAATCAAATGATAACTAACATGTCACACATGAATAAGACCACCTTAAGCGATCAGTTGACAGGATAAAAATCTACCTTGACTCAAACGTTTTTCCTATGTGCGTTTACAATATATCAATGGTTTCTACTTAAGAAAATTACAATATTTCATGTTAATTGAAGTATGTGCATTTTATTCATTCTTTAGGGACCAAGTGTTCCACCCTCTGACCAAGATCAAGCTGATGCAAAAGCTGTACCCATTAAAAGTGATGATGAACATGACATAGTGATGGAGAGAGAAGAAGATGATGGATCTACAGTAGAAGTAGAAGACAAATCATCTATACCACCCAAAGGAGAAGGTTTACTTACTCAGATTAACATTTACTCTCTTTTACTTAAAACTGTCATCCTATCCCGGTTTAAAAAAAGTAGTTTAAGTTATTGTATTGTCTTGGTATTCTGTTCCTTTATCTGTCAAAATCTGTTATTAATTCATTCTTTACTCATTGCTTCATTCAATCCCTTGCTCATTCATTCATTTGTTTATTTTTTCGATCAATTCTTGTGTACATTTATTTATTCGTTCATCTATTCACACCTTATTTATTCATTTGTACATGGTATGATATTTCACGTTACCTTGGCTTAGTTACCAATTATATTTGTTTATAGCATTTCATCTTCTGCAATGTAGATATTGATTGACATTCTATTGATTTATGTATTGGCTTATTCATTTTCTTGTCCGTTAGTTATTAAACACTATGAGTCCATTCTAATTGATTGATTGATTGATTCATCATTAGATGGAATAAGGAATTGTTGATAGTATTTTATCGTCTGTATTGTAGATGCTGTAAAGAGACTTTTACAACGAATTCAAAAACAACGTGAACAAGCTAATGAAGTAAGACCAACAGAAAAAGCCACAGAAAAAGGTATCGCTACTGATATTATTTATGAACACTACATCAAATGACTTATGTTCCTAACGTTTAATAATATTGAATAATATACATGGCAATTACAGCTACATTTGTCGTTTCGACACCCTCCGCTTCAAAACGTTTATTGGACCTTTTTAAACCTGAAGCGTCAATAACTTTTATCAAGCCGAGCTTGTCCTAACACGTTACTCCGCCTCTGAAAGTGATTGACGGTCGAGAATACCATCAATACAACGTATTTAGCTGCAATATGTTATCAATAATAATAATATACTTATTTTTCTGTTTTTTTCCCAGTTGATAGAACCAGAAAGATACCATTGGTTCCTCTTCGAACTGCTGCACATCCTTCTGGGTAAGAATCAATCTTTCAATGTTAAAATTTTATTGCTAAACAAAACGTTTTGACAAAGTTGCTGCCTTCAAAACAAACATGGGCGACAATACTCTTGTTCTCTGGCCCATGGGTTATCTTTGTCACAAGTTATTCGAGTCTTAAAATAAGCATGTGCAGTAGATGGTCTTTGAGCTGTAAAGTAGACTTAGGCTTAAAAGAAGATAGTTTTGACATATTGTCCAAGAACCTTTGATAAAAAATTTAATTGTAAGGTCCAACGGAACAAAGTTTTTATTTAGCTAGTTTAAACATTATATTTTTTATAATTCAATAATTAGCCCAAAAGTGAATGTTATGACCCCTCTACCCGAAGAAGACGAACAGCACCTGGATGAAGATACTCCACGTTCTCACTTTCCAACTTTTCACCCAATGGAGGCAAAACCATCAACTGGTAGTCCTGTAAGAGGTGCTGATAATATTCGTGAAGCTCGTACTCTTCTTCACCCCAATGAAGCCGCAAGACAGGCCAGAACTGGCTTTACTCGCGATGAGGAAGATAGGGATGATACATCCAGGGAAACCACGGTAAAAAAGAACTCAAAGTGCTATTGACAATGACAAATATATACTCCAGACTCTGTTAAGATCGTAATTGCAAAAACATATTATAGATTACTACCGAACGATATGGTGAGACTAGTAAATTACAATTTGAATTACAATTGAGAAGAGAATAATAAAAAGCAAAAAAAAAATGTAATGTTCGTTTTTATATCCTAGCTCTCTCCACCAACAAAGGAGGAAGAAATTCAGAAAGAGAGACTAACGCGTCAACTTGAAGAACAGCGGCTCATCCAACAACGCCTCGAAGATCAGCTGAAAGAATATCAAAGAAAGATCGAGGAACTTGATAATGAAAAACGGCAAGCACCATTTAAAGTACCTAAAATGCCTCAAGGACCACCAGACGATGTACGTGAAGAGAACACTGCTGTACCATATGACAAAAGTACTGCGAAACCAACTGAAACATATGATCATATTGATGAAACAGCATCTAGACCTTATGAAACGGATGCAGGAAGATTAATGGCACCAACGGATGGTGGTACCACAAGGCACCTGGCGCCTTTTGTAAATGGTGCTACAAGACCAATGCGACCATATGTGGGCGAGCCAATGCAATCTGTAGAAACAGGCGGGGATTCCGTGACTGAGGCTGATGAAGATCTAAAGCGCAGTCCTCAATTCTCCTCTGATATGAGAGGAGATGTTGGGCAGAAGGATGGAGGTTTTTCTTCACCATCTTTAGAATCTGGTTCACTTTCTGAAGAACACGTAGCAGATGAAATTGAGACAGAAGAAACATCTAGCAGCAGTTCTGATGGATGGCCCAAACCCAAACAGCCCTACAGCCACGTGCCTACGCAACAAAATATGACAGGCCACAGCAGTCGTCCTGCTTTTACCACAGGTGCTGTTCACACTTTTCAAAAACTTACACAAGAGCGATCATCGTTTGCTTTTGAAACCACGATAGAGAGTTTTCCTAGAGAAAGTTCATCGGATTCCGAAGCAAAGCTCGATTCGGAAGACGTTTCCTCTACGTCTGGTTCTGTGGACTTGAAGCACGAAGGTGGTCCAACAACTCGTCACTTTACTCAGGAAGTTGTCTATTCGTTACCTTCATCAACGTTGATTTCTGTCGGTGCTGATAGTTTCAGAAGTCGATTCAGCTCACTGACATCTACGAGTGCATCAGAACCAAGTCGAAAAGCATCAGATCAAATCACTGAATCTATTTATTCTTCTCCATTTCAAAGTATTACAGAAGTTAGCTCTTATCAAGGCCCAAGACTTACGACGTCTGGTCTCATTCATGCTACGCCAAGTCCAGTTGCATTCAAGACCGCAACCCTAGCACCAAAAGCCCCTGTTGGAACACCTAATTACCTAGAAGAATATCGCAGAAAATGGGAGGAAGAGAAAAAGTTGATTGAAAATCAGCGTCATTTATTAAAGCAAAAGCAAGAACAACAGCTTCGTCGCATGAGATATTACCAAGATATCTTAGACAAGCACGAGAAAAGTGATAGTCCTGGTGCTGTTTACTCTGCACCAATCAAAGAATTTTCTGCAATACCTATTACTAGTAGGTATGAAGGCGCTAGTGCATCGCTGTTGCCTTCTCAAAAAGAACAATTACAAAGCAAGTTTGGCCAGGATTTAGTTGTTGTACATTCAGATGATACTTCTCGAGATATTTCCATTAAAAATAAAGAAAATGAGAGCGTGCATGCAAATAAACAAGTTTCACGTGTCGTTGGTCTTAGAGAAAGCTCAACCAGCTCAGACAGTAGTTTCCAAAAGTCGTTACCTTGGACAAGCGATTCCAGTAGCTCTGGGCGACTCAGGAATCGATTTTCAATGGCCACTAAAGATTCTAGAGCTTCCCAAAAGTCAACGACGTCCAGTGATTTTAGCCTTCCAACTAGCGGTACAGAATATCATTCACTTCCGATCTCTCCGGAACCCTCAGCCCATGGTGCAAATCTCGATCTAGCCAATATTAGTCGATCGTCAATAACTACCCTTTCTGAACTGAATGAAATGATGTCAAAGTTTACATCTTCAAGTGAAAATGAACCAGAGAATGTGGACAAAAGAAAACCTGCTGGAAGGACAAGTTGGTCACAGTATTTATCAGAAGATAGCTTAGCCAAAAGAGACCTAGCTAGTGCAGCGACAAGCCTTTCGTCTTATAGCATCCAGCAAAGTAATGTTGTTATTCCTAGAAGTGGAATACACACTGCACAAACCACTAGTGGTAAAAGTGTAAGACAGTGGTATCGTCCTACAAAAACTAGCGTTCAATCAGTCGGCTCTGCTGAGCTGGATCATCCAAGTTTTATTTATGATAACCCTTCATCGCAAAAACAGGCTTTGGATTTGTTTGGGGATCGGTCTGCAAGAACACAATTACTTCAAACTCTAGATCTAATAAGCGATGATTCAAGTGAGGAGAACAGCAATGTGCAGTCAAAGGAAAAGGAAAATATTATTCCCGGCATTTCTCATAAAGCGTTTGATGAAGGACAAAGTTCAGGAACTCTTATTAGTAATGCTGACAGTTCTTCCATCAGTTCAAGTTTTCCAGAGCGTCAATGGGTTCATCTTCCAAAGGCCAGTGCTCATTCTATGGGCTCTGCTGGTCTTCTTACACAAGTACCGACCTCGGGTACTCAAGTTAGAAGTACTGACCAAAGCTCACCAGTTCAGCGTTGGGTTCTTCCACCTAAGACCAGCATGCAGTTTACAGAATCAGCTGGTAATTTGAATGATATACCAAGCTCTGGATCACAATTTAGCACAGGTGCTAGTGTGGGCTCATTTTCCAACTGGGTTCTTCCACCCAAATCTACCACACAACCTATGGGCTCAGCTAGTTCAATGCCAAGCTCAGATGAACACAAGTGGCTTTCCCCACCTACGTCTAGCACACAATCAGTGGGATCAACTGCGCCAGATATTACTAGTGCTGGAACTGAGGTCAGCAACGTAGCTCTAAGTACAGACACTAACAGAAGTTCCCCTCTTCTCCAGTGGCTGCCTCCAGCTAGAGCTAGCGTACAATCAGTGGGATCAACTGCGCCAGTTGCAGATATTACTAGTGCTAGAACTGAGGTCAGCAACGTAGCTCAAAGTACAGACACTAACAGAAGTTCCCCTCTTCTCCAGTGGCTGCCTCCAGCTAGAGCTAGCACACAATCAGTGAGGTCGACTGCGCATGTTGCAGTTATACCTAGTACCGGAACTGAGGTCAGTAATGTAGCTCAAAGTTTAGATACTAGTCGAAGTTCTCCAGTTTTACAATGGCTTCCTCCGCCCAAGGCCAGTACACAGTCGCTGGGTTCAGACGTACCGGTATCAAGCTCAAATAACCAAGTTAGTAACATTTATAGCTCCGGTTCAAGCTCGTCTGCTCAACAATGGTTTCTTGCACCTAAAGCAAGCAATCGGACAATATACTCCCTCGGGGTGATCAACAAAGACGAGAATCCAGTTACAAATAGTGTTGCGAGATCTTCCAGTCAATGGTATCCACCTACGAAAGCTAGCACACAGTCGTTAGCATTACAAGAGTCACAGTATGGCGACTCTAGTCCAGATCAGTCTGTATTTACCAGAGAATCGCTACCCGGAAATAGGAGTGTTGCTACTGCAGAGACGAACTCTGTACCATTTATAAATCCAGGCGATGGGAGTGATAGCTCATCCACCACTGACGATGTAAAGATCAGACTTCAAAATATGGGAGATGTGTTGTTGCAGCTTGATAAATTTCTAGGTAAGAAAGTAAATACTGTACCTCAAAAAGTCGTATCTACATGAGCAAGCTTTCCATGATGAAAACTTGTTTCTTGACGTAGGCACTAGTTAGCGTATTAGCTTTTCCTTGACCTGCAATTTGCTCGTGTACATGGAAAACATGGCGAAGATAATAAACAACTGAATACAATATTTACGACCAAAGTTCGTTGATTGACTGATAGACCCGTGTGTGTGTCTCGAATTCATGCATGTAACTAATTTTTATTGGTTATTATTTGGGACAGACGCGCCTTCGCCCACACCTTCGTTGTCGTCTGGAAGCATTGAACATGACGATGCACAAAGCCAAACAGATCATTCGACCGTAAACTCGTCAACCACAACAGAAATGGTAAGATTGTCTTTGTTATTTTTATATGGATTGTCTTACAACCATTTTTGTCGAAGTGCGACCCTTTGAAGCTAAAAGTCTCGTCTGGAACCTGGCAATTTGGTAGACTTAAATCAAAAAGCCTACAAAGTGTTCACTGGGGAGTAAACGCAACAGTCTGGCTCACAGTTTGTCTTTTTTTTATTGACGTCTACCAAAATGCCAGTTCCTAGATGAGACTTTTAGCTTCAACGGTCGCACTTCAACAAAAATGGTTGTAATTGGTTTCATCATGTAATGGAATTTTTCAATAAAGATTTTTAGACGAGAGAGAGTTACAACCCTTTGGAATGGTGAACTTGAAATTCAAAATGTTTGGGTAGAGAAAAAAAAAAAAAAAAAAAAAAAAATGCGGAGACACTTGCAAAAAGATCACCTGCGAAAAACAAACAATGGAATCCAATAAATCGTCGTTTGAACGTTAAACTAGAAAATCATTATTTTAAGCAAAAAGTTTCATTTATACTTGTAATTGTCAACACGTGTGTGTAAACCTGGTTGGTAACCCGAATTCTTTCTACCAATACTTAAAAAGAAATAGTTCAATATTGTGATGAGATGTTATTTATTTGTTTTAAATAAGGTTACTGGACCAGGACCACTTCAAACAGCTGAAACATCTAGCAAAGCTGAAACCAGCAAAGAGGAAGACCTCTTTATTCAGAAAACTGAGTTAGTAACTGACAGCCAATCGGAAATGAGCGAACCGACGAGCGCACCTTCGATTGAAAGCGATTCTGTTTCTCTACAAGACGCTTTCGCTCAAAGAAAGCAAGACTTTGTCAAAAAATCGCTAGCTAGAGTTGCAAGAGCGAAAGAAAAAAGATTTGAGGTGAAACCTCGTGTACATGTCAAACCAAGAGAAGCGAAAAAAGAAACGAAGAAAGAAACAAAAAAGAAACTGTTTACAAAGAAAAAGCTTCCAGAAAAATAAAACCTCGATGAAACCTTAGGTTAATCTGCCAAGGAGTGTTTCTTGATTTCATAGAACATGGTGCAGCTTTGACAGTTTGTAGTTTTAGGTAAAGCAAATAAAAATCATTTAAATCTGATCAAGAATGTAGGTGCTTGCTTTGTTCTTCATATCTTGTATGAGTTACGTCAGTTTTGTGTAAAAAGTTTGCTTGGTAATCGATGGTTGTGAAGCTTATCGCATTATTATTTGTTTATTCCGAGGTAGTCTGTAAATAAAGGATATAGTAAGAAAACAGTAATAAGTGTTTATCTTTTTTGATCATTGCCTTCTGGTCTTAATATGCTTTTCTTGTTATTTTCTTTTTATATTTATTTCCATTCCTTGTTTTTTCCTTTACGTTTCTTTTGATCTTAGAATTGGTGATGGGTTTTCATCGATCATTTCACCAAAAAAATCATTGCATCCTAAATTTGGTATATTATTGTTAAAATCGACTTGAACAAGAAAATGTCAAGAACTTACCGTTTAAAACGAAATCTTGGGATTATATTCATTGTACTTCTTATTTGGTATATTGGTAATAATTTGGTGATCATACGTATGTCATTATGAATTATCGTTTATAATTATTATTGAGAAGGAATTATTTCAGAATTTATTTTTATGGTCTGCTCGATTTTACCAATGAGATGCCAAATTTGGGATGTGTCAATTTTTGTCTGTGTTTATAAATTATTCTTACAAAACTTTCTCAATGATATGGAACTTTGCCCCTTTTACTGTACGTACAAAACACTTTCTCAATGCCCTTCCTGTAGAGGTACGAAACTGCACAGAATGCACGAGTGTGATTACGACATCGAAGTAGCCTGAACTAACAAACATCGTTCTTGTTTTCCTCTTCATCATCAAATCTAAAGGTCTCTATTATTGTAACAAAGACCAATGGCTATTTCAATAGGGAACAATTTGCTAAGAGGCCAGCTCAGTTGTGTTACCCTCACCAATATTGTTAGCAATGATCATTTCTTTATTTCTTGATCATAATACCATTATATTATCATTATTTTATATTTGTATTATTTGATAGAAGCTTGTGAATAAATAAATAAATGAAATGAATGAAAGAATGAATGAATGGATGAATAAACACTCTTGTTTAGTCTTTATTTCCAAGGTAACAAAGAGACATTAAGTTCCTAAATAGGTCAAATTTGTATTGTATAGTCATTTTATATTGTTCGATTTGTATTGTCTTCATTTAACGTTTATATGTATATTTAGCATTGTAAGAGACAAATCATTGGATTATTGATTATGCTTGTATTATGCTTATAAACCGTTACTATTCAAATTACAAAGTCGTTCCATTGCACAAAAATGGTTTTTGTTAATATACGTTCTCTTAAAATCAATGATTAGCTATTTGCATAGGAAACATTTGTGTAAAGTATTTTTGGATATGCAAACAAGTGTTTCTGGTCGATGTTTTTGTCGGTTCTACTAATTCAAATGATTCAATAAATCTCGATTTAAGTTCGCTGGTGCTATATCATCTATTATCTGTTGTTTCTCCTTACAACTTGTAGCTATCTAACTTTCTTCCTTCTCACCTTGAATGAGATGCAGTCCTTTTTAAGGCCCTTTGTTTGCAAGGCACTCGTAACGCCGATATAGTCTTAAGGCCGGTACACACTAGGCGACAAGTCGCAGCGACTTGTTCCCGCGACATGTCGCAGCGACAATTTTCTCCCGTGTGTACTAACATTTTTTGGCGAAAATTGTTGTCGCTGCAACAGAATTTTGTTGCTGCGACTTGCCAAATGAAATCCAACCGGTTGGAATTGCTGAACCAGTTGCTGCGACTTGTCGCCTAGTGTGTGCCGGCCTTTAAGTGTCCGTAATTCCCCATTTCAACCGCACATAAATCATGATATGTTTAACTCATCTTCGTATTTTGATGCATTCACTGTGTATTTGTGTCTTGAAAGTTTTAGGTCAGTTTGTTTTTTTACTTCGAAACGATGTTACTCCGATTTTTATACATTCTTGGTCGTTAAGTTCAGATTTCCTTGTCCTCAAATCCTCTGTTTAAGTAAGTTTCTTTCGAGTGATATGTCTCATTTAAACTAGTTAATCGTTGAGTCTCATTATGATTTGCTATTCTCTCTTGGTTTTCTGAGCAGTGGTTCACAGTGGGACGTGAAGTACGTGCATTGTTGGGTACAATTCTTTCTTCATCGTTAGATACTGAACTGTTTATCTTCTCCTGCTGCCGTGAAAGTCCCTGTAGATCAAGCTCTAATGGAGTTTCCAAGTCTGGGTCAATTCCCCTTCGAGATGTCGTGTTCGAGTGAAAGTTCTCCAAGGAGATTTCCACATTGCTCATGGATAGAGCTCGGGGACCATTTGGGTTTGTAGTTGTAGTACTAATTCTTGACACGGCTCGGCGTGAAGGGTTCATCCGGACAAGTGTCCTTCGAGCACCCCTTCGGAAGTTACTACTGAATGTCAAGCAAATGTAGGGATTGATTGCGAAGCTTGCGTATGTGAAGATAGTGAAAGTAGTTTGCAGGATATATATTGGAATGTACATGTTGGGTGACACTTGTTTTGAGTTCCAGTAGAATGCGTGTAGAAGTAGCCCGATGTGATATGGGAGCCAACAGACAGTGAAACTCACCACGATCACCACTGCCAACTTTACCACATTCTTGTTTTGTTTCCGTCGACTTTTGGCAAATACTTCCACATTCGTACCTGGAATATTCTGAGCAGACATCTTTATGCCAATGGCAATATATAGGCCAGCCAAGAGAAGCAGTGGACCGGCTATGAACAGCACAAATCTAAAAGTATCGTAAATCATTTCTTGGTGGTTTGTTAGGATATTGTAGCAAACAACAACAACCTTGCCATTTATCAAAATAGTCTTTATCTGGAAGACATGTAAGTAGAGTGCATTTGCTATAACAGACGCTGTCCAAATCATCGGCATCAAGAACATTAACTTTAAAACCCTTGGCTTATTGGCCATGGGTGTCACAATAGCGTAAAATCGATCAATGGCTATTGCTACCAAACTGAGAATAGAAACGGCACAGGAAACCTCGCGTGTAAATGCACTAAGCTTACACGTGATCTCTACTATAATACCAGATACTTTCCACTGGTTGCTGCCAGTGATTTCCACCTCGATCATTCGTGGTACTGTGCAGATTGTGGCAATGAGATCTGAAATAGCCATGTTAACGATAAGTACATTACCTTTTGTTCGCATATTTTTGTTGCTTGAAACTATTGCTACAATAGCAGAGTTGCCTATGACCGAGAAAACGAGTATAACAACATAACAACATGCAGAAACGATTCTTGTGGTTTCATAAACAGATGCAAAACCTGGTGGCATGTTGGCCGTGCCAGTTCCATTTGCAGCAGTTGCATTTTTCATACCATCGTCAAAATTCCCACCAGACATTGCGACAGATAGATTCAGAGTCTAATCCTGAAAATATAAAAAGAGATATGTTAAAATTTGTATTCTTTGACAGACTAACATATATTGGAGCGGCTCTTCATAACATAAACTGACATCGAAAATGTTCAAACGGGTGTTTTATCGAAGATATTGATTAATTCGATGAATATTATTTCATTTTATGATGTACCTTAGTAGTATTACAATGCTACTATTCCAACCAAAGTCACCCTGACAAATTTTTCACAAATTGTCCAATCACGCTCGAGCATTTGAACAATAGATTTCCCATTAATTTCAAATATTGCAAGATTCAAGATTCAAGATTCAAGATTCAAGATATTTAATAATAATGCCTCTTAATTACAAATAAGTAAAAAAAATATACAATAAATTTACATATTTTAGGGCATCGACTAATTGTAACAGAAAGTACTGAAGAACACAATTAGTCACTAAGATATTTACAATATATGGGTCAGGAGGTCTTGAAAAAAAGTACATTTACATTACACACAAATACAAACAGAAAAAAAAAGAGAAGATAATGAAAGAAAATGAAAATGAAAAGGCAACAATGATCGATCGTGAGCAACAATGTATTGTGCCAATAATTTTGGCAAATATTTTTCAAATGCTCGAACGTGATTGGACAATTTGTGAAAAATTTGTCAGGGTGGCTTTGGTTGGAGTAGTCGCACTGTAATTAGATTAAATGTATATTCCAAATTGCTGGGCATTGGAAAACCTTACATGACGAGTAAAAATAAAGATAAGCAATTACGTAGTGCTAAACTGGCGTATTCCTCCGTAGCGAGTAGTATAATTAAGATATTTAGAGAAAAAAAGGAAAAAGACAAGTAAATTTCAAAACGTAACTTTTCAAGTTTGGTTGTTGCAGCAAAAATATTTGTATGCACCTTAAACTACTTTGTAGATGGATTGACCAGTACATTTTGAAGTGCTCCTGTCACGTTGTTTCTCCGATTTTAATACTTTTTTCATCTCTGAATAAACCGTTGCTCATCTATCCTTTTTAAATATATGCTCCCGAACTCTTCTTTTGTTTTATGATGTTCACAGCACATTAAAGGCGTAGTTTTATACAGTTATAAATTTTCCTACTTTCAGAAAGACGATTTGTTTGTTTGTTTGTTTACCATATTTATATTTTGAAACTAAAAAAGAAAGGAGTGACAAAAAATTCCCTTATATTATTTGCTCAATTGTGATTGGTGTTTGAACACGAGTCGGACTACCTCAAAAGCTAATAAAGAGAAAAACATTAATGATTTCAGCTGGCTTGTAATGAAAAATACCGAGTAAAAGCGTCAATCATCGACCTAAGTCCTAAAAGTGCTTAGGTAGCTTTCGGTGGATGTGACGACGCCGGAGTTCCATTCCAAGTGCAATGATGGCTTTATTTGGATATTTGTTCAAATTTCCGAGAAAGAAGAAATTAAGCAGCGCTTGTGGTGGTCTCATATGTAACTTGGTAAAATGGCAAAATAACAACGACAACAAAAAACAGAATTATTACTAATGAAATCTAAGTTTGATTCATCATAGTTCTAGATTCATTTATCTCGAAACATTAAAATTGATGTTACTTACGAATCTTTTGGATTCAATTCTTTCGCAGAAGATAGCGTTCAATCTGAATGCTGAGACGCAACTATTAGGTTTAAATGGTGCAATGGTCTTTTCAGTTGTGATTTTATGAACTGATCATTGTATTTATACCACTATCAAATCTGCCAATGTGGACATGTTCCCCCAAGCGTCTTATCATTTTACATTACTTTCCCATCAACTTTGATAACTCTAATGTCATGAGGACTTTGATTTGTCATGTCAGTTTGATGTTTTTTCTGCTGGACAATTATAAACTGACAAAAATTTAATCAAAGCAATTATGACTTACTCAATTGTTATCTCTTGATCGTTTATGTATAAGATGTACATGACCTTGCTGGTTGCAAGTGATTGCATTTTAGGGAAGTGAGAATTGTGACGACATAAGACAAATGTAGTGTGAATGTAACGGGGAGCACTGTCTGCCACATTGTCCTTATTTTGCGCGCTTATTGCGTTTGTCGTCCGAATGAAGTGAATTATACCAGTAATGTTCCTTGGTTTCATTAGGTAGTTTATAAAACCAGGTATTCTATGAATGAATGGGAACGCAAAGAGATCTAGAAGACTGGCGACAGAGGGGAACAAAGTACGGCGGCAATTTCCCAAATGCTACTCCGGCATCTCATTTTGACAATTTTCATTCTTCTTTATGAGTTTCAATGGTAGTAAATCACAATCACATTGCGTTATATCAGTGAATTTCATGGAAAATCAAAGTCACTTGCTCGTGTAAACTTTGTGTTAAAATTAGTCGGGAAACTTGAGCATGTTTTGACGATTACATGATGACTGTAGCAGCACTGATTGTTTTCGTGGATTTTTCCATATTTTTTTCGATTCGTTTGACCATTCACAATTTTTGCTCTATTTATACCTTTTTACTCTTTTCTCCTCCTGTTCTCCCATTCAAAAAGGCCGTAACATTTATCAATACGTTTATACTAAACTCTTAGTCTAATAACTAGCCAATTATAAAAAGCACAAAAAAAGACTACTACTTACTAATGATCTGGCCTAACGGTAAGAAGAACACATTTTGCCCAACTAGCAAATCAGGGTCATACAAAGTAAATGCACCATTTGAGACGGCGTTAAAGATATTCAGTCAAACTTCACTTGTAACTGATATCATGGAAGTTTAATTCTTTTGTTTACACACCATGCGACGTGCACATCAGTAGATTGGATGTTTTATAATGTATATTTACACAAATCCAATCGATCTTTGACGGATTCAAAATGTACTAGCAATGGTTTTGTCAGATCAAAGTATTTTGGGCCGATTAATGGGTTACCACAGCGTGTCAGTAATAACTCGTTTAAATCCGTGTGTTTTTGGAACTCATGAATGTAATTTGTTTTATCGAAAATTGCTCCGCCTTATGTTCGGTTAAGAAAGTATTAATTTTTTTTGTTGTTTATTTTCAGTATGATGGGCATTTATCTTCTTGGGCTATTTATCATCCATTTATTATCCATCTCTGTATATATGTACACGCAAATGGAATTCTATGAAAATTGAATGTAATCAAAAACTTACTGTATTATGATACATTCACATTCGTTTAAAACAACAGTTTTTTAACTTATAAATCGATCTGTTTGTTTTTCTAAGGTTAGTATCTATTTTCATCTCCATCCAACCATTCACCGGCCTCCGTCCATTCATCTATCCAGTTATTTTATTTCTCATCTTATTCATGTGTTTATTTCTCTACGTCAACTTTCTTTCTCATCAATTTGTCAATTCGTTGTGTATTTGCTCGACTGCAATTAGAAAATGTTTGCACTGATTTTCAATCTGTTAAATCTGTTCTCTCGTTGCCAAGTTTCAACTTGTAGGCATACAACTACTGCTGCAGTAATATTGGTAAATTTAAGTATTTCATTTTGTTTTCTCCGTTATGGGTCCTTAAACGGTTGTTCAGAAGCTGTTTACCTTTCTTGATGTTACACTGCATTTTTAAGTCATTTGTATTTGCTCCTGTGTGTACATTCACACGGTATTTACACTATATGCAACTAATATAAAGTGCGCCGTTTTAATTTTTTTGAGTATGTTTATCGAACCTTTGAGTTTGTGTATTGAACTAGTTGTGCTCTTGAACTAGCATGTTCCGAATTTGTTGTTAGAATCTGGTTTTTTTACTTAACTTGAATTCTTAATTACTTGTTCATTTGACTTATATATCCCTCAATTTAAGAGTTTTATTCAAAAATAATTCGAGATAGTGGTTTATCTGCTATTGCCAAAGTAAAGCAAGTAAAACATTTATTCTCCTAGGAGAGTCTCTCTTGTTGTTAGGAAAAGCCAGACAGCAAACACAACGAGGACATCGTCACTAAAGCCAGTCTAGATATTTTCTCTGATAAGGAGTCAGACGTTTTGTAATTGAATATTTTGTTAAATAAAACTTATCATGCCTGGTTATAGTTTTGGTTGTAAAACTCATAACCGAAAAGAGGCAATTAGTTGTTATGATTGGAAGTAATGCATATGCCACAAAGTCCCTTGAACTTCAACTCTTTTTGACACGGCTATTGCTGTTTCTTTCACTTTTAAAGTCATTTGTCACTTTGTAGAGACGTTTTTCTTTTATTAATTTCATGTTTTTTCAAAAAGTCAAAAAGAAGTTCTGACAATCTTTCAGTTTTTCCTACGATACAATTAGTCAACGACAAAGTTTGTGAGTGAATCGTAAAAAGACATCCTTTGCTGTCCAGTCTGACACGAGTTTGACTCAAAGTCAGCCTGAGTTGTGCTTTGTGAGCAGTTGATGTTTTTTATGAATTCCATAAACCACAATTCCCTACGATCCGCAACTATATGGAGCCTCTTTAAAAAGTATGCATAGGAACTGGATATCAAATGTTTGCAAGAGGAATCAAGTGCCTATTTTATGTCGACATCAAGTAACGAGTCCGTAAAGTTTTCGATATCGTGCTGAACAATAACGTCATAAAAAATAATTAGTTAAAACTAGCCGTTTCAAGAGTGGGTATTAGATATTGGTCGACATTGATACATAAGAATATATCACTTGCCTTCGAGGCTTAGCCTAAGCAATGAAGAACTCGAAACTTGCTTATTGATGGATTTAAAGCCATGGTTGATATATAAAATTCAAATGAATGCATGTACAATTATATAGAATATATTCTATAAAAAGTATTTTATTTCCGCTTAAAAACAAATTAAAATCTAGTCCAAAATAAACAATGAATCACGAGTTTTTAAAAAATGAGCTTGACTCTTTCTATGCATGAAGTAATAGCTATATATGACGTCATTGCTCTTCCGTAAGGAAGCTTTTTATTTGATTAATACTTGTTCGCGGGTCAGTATTGAACTATTTTTAATATCCTTACAACCAGAATAAAATAAACTACTCGATGGCTAAAGATTATATATAGTCGTTTGTGCGTCACAGAGATTTGCGCGTCACATAGCGTCGGAGTGCGTTTTACATTTATTTATTTGAAAAAGATAGCTTATGCTTGGTTTCGATTTTAATTTTTTGTGTTCGTTTGACTCACTGAGAATCTTGAATCAGGTTCACCTACATTCATTCAATCATCTGCAATATATGATTTTTCATGACGGGATGTGAATGGCTGATGGGTTACACATTGTTAATTGTTGAATGAAAGAGCTTGTTTAAAAGTGAATGAATCGCGGCATGAGTTGATAAGCCTGTAGATTCAAAATAATGTTTCTTTTTTTTTTTCAATTGACAAAACTTATCTAATACAAACCTATTTGAGAATACACGGGACAATAGTAGAGAAACTTAGCTCCTTTTTTACGTTATTTCTCCAATAAAGTATATATTTAAAAGCTCTATTTATAACGATGTCAATACAGATAAATTGTTTGTAAACTAAACGATATTTTCTTAAAATATTTTCGACCTGACTAAAAATCCCCAAATATTCCTTGAGAACTTAGCGAGATTGGGCTACCTGGTTTTCACCAGAGGAGGCCCATATACAACTCACGGAGCTAAATCCATCAATGAAATAAACCAACTCACCGTACTAAATGAGATGGTGGGAGAAATCCAATACTCTTTGTTTTCCAGCACGCGCTAAGTTAATGCCACCTTTTCAAATACTGCTGTAAAAAGTAGCACAGAAGAAGAATTTATCAGAAAATTTCTTAGAAATCATAACTTTTCAATTTTTAGATTATTAGGAAGAGGATGAAAAGATAACTTCTTGTCCAACGAGCTATTACTACAACCGTAAACTGTACAGTACTGAACTATGTTAGCACTCTCTTACATGTATTGATTCGCGAGCTCGTCGTGTTTATTCAATTCAAAATACGTGACTTATGCAGATCTAAGAAACAGAGGAGGTCTATTAGGACAAAACATGTTCGATATTCGTCATGTTTAGATCCTTTAATTTTTTTGTTCAATTTCTCTTTATACTTCTTAACTTGCTTGTGCACTGAAAATCGTAACGTTTTTACTTGCAGCACGTGTTGTCAGACTATGGATGACCATCACGAATCCATACACAAATAGCAAATGATCCGTCGGGCTGGCGATTTTTTAACGCAGAAACCCCGTGAACCTCTCCTTGAAACCTTGAAGACTGATGTACACGGTACGATTTTTCATATGCGATTTGTAGTATATAACTAGTTGTGAGGTACAAAACCTTCTAAAACTAGTCTTACATACTAGGATATTCTAAAAGACGCTTTAGACCGCTTGCGACTAGTTTCAGAAGTTACGACTAGTCGTTTACTACAAATTAAATTGTGCTCGACAAATCGCATCGTGTAAATCGGGCTTAAAGGCCGGCACACACTAGGCGACAAGTCGCAGCGACTTGTCCCCGCGAAATGTCGCCTCAGTGTGCACTGGTTCAGCAATCCCAACCGGATGGATTTAATGCGGCAAGTCGCAGCAACAAAATTCTGTCGCGGCGACAACAATTTTCGCCAAAAAATGTTAGTACACACGGGAGGAAATTGTCGCTGCGACATGTCGCGGGGACAAGTCGCTGCGACTTGTCGCCTAGTGTATGCCGGCCTTAACAAACACAAACCCAAACACCTACCCGGTAAGCCATGAGCATTGGTACAAGAAAGACCACAGACAAATAAAGCTACTCATAAACAGGATATACTCACAAGTTCTACTTAAGAAGGAGAACAATGAAACATCAAGTTACAATACCAGATATGGACGTATAACAAAGACTACTTTGGTAATTAGCTAATAAGAGAAGGCATGCAACTTCACATTGTTCATTTTGAGCATTTATACATATACCTATTTAATTAAAAAAAACATTGTCTGTGAAAAATAAGCAAAAAACCGGATTCCGGATGCAGATTTGTACGACCGAAATGTACTGTGGGCTATATTAATGATAATAAATAATTAGTTTATTCACAAATCAACGTTATTTCGTCAAGTTGAAGATCTTCGATGCTCCACAAATGGTGTGTAGCTATTCATTAAGAGAGACTGCCTGAAAACCATGCAAAGAGTGATACATCAACCATGAGGGATTTCCTTGCAAATTAGTTTGGTTGTACAACTTAATAAACTAAATGCTTTGGGGTAATTTTTTTGGCTCATCAGTAAAAAACTTTTTAGTGAGAAGGATATGAATATTTCAGGTGAAAAATGGTCAAAAATACTGAAAAATGAGCGTTAAGTTTAAATGATTCTTATTTCTTTTTAAATCAATGTTTTGAATCCATATTTTCAAGATGTTTCAAAATTTATCTAATAAGCACGTTCTGTAAATTCAATTTGCATAAGGTTAAATTTTCTAAGTTTTGTAACAGCACAAGTAACTACTATTTTTTTACTTTGGAAAAAAACGTTAAAATAGACCTTACAAAAAAAATTATTGCTCTTATCCGGCGGGTATTTCTCTTAAACTTGCATCATATTCGTCTAGATATAAATTTGGGACAATATTTTCTGCAAAAAAAAGTTTGTAAAGTTGTGTTTTTAAAGCGAAAAATAACTGAAAACACAGATGAATTTTCTAGCATATGACGATGTCACGTGACATAACAGAAAAAAATATTTTACCTTATTTGAATTTGTCCCTGTTTTCGTTCGATTTATAAAAGCCATCGTGTTGAAAATTTGTTAAGAAATCATGTAGAACTGATAATTTCTGCTTAGAGGGAATTAATTTAGCCTTGCCTTGAGCTATTTGACAGCGAATTCCCATGTATGCCTCAAAAGTATATATATATATATATATATATATATATATATATATATATATATATATATATATATATATATATATATATCGGTATTTATTTATATAACTTTTACATCGAGAATTCATGTCTAAGTTACATCCATTTTATTAATGATTACAAAAGTCAGCTAGAACAAGACTATACTTTGACAGAATGATGATACTATACTATTTAATCAAAGTTTTTTTTTTGTCTAAAAAAGTTGGAAAAAGACTGAATATGCTGGGGTACTGAAGAATCACATATCAAACTGCCCGCCGGCCCAAAAATTGGTCTTAGTGAAGCTGCTTGATTAAAAAACAACAACAACCAAACTAATTAAAAGGTCGTTTGTTCCGATAAAGTAAAAGCATAACCAAAATTGAAATGACTGAGGAACTAGTGATTTTACTATGCAAGTGCAACACATACAATACATGCATTTCAACACACTAATTACTTCGGCAATATATAAGATATGCTGATAGATTTCCTAAAAATTGAGCTTTGAAATCAGCCTTATTTTACTAATCTTCCTAGAAACCGGCACAATTGTTAAAATTATAGATAATATATATATCTTAACTGGGTGGTTTCAAGCATAGTTGATATATATGCCACTACAAAGATGTCGATCGAACACAAATTTTCATGAAACACGAAAACTCCGTTTAGATGTACTAACCTTTAAACCTTCATAAACTTCTTTTGCTTGTCATTACGATGGTTATGCTTTCGGGAATTTGTTCGTGGTATTTCTTATCAATAGTTCTTGCAGTATTTATTTATTATTCGATAAACTCACGTAATGCGACCGTAACTGTTGTTTTTGGTGACCATATTACTGTAATTGGTTGCCGGCAAACATGATGAATGCTTCAAAATTTCTCCTGTGTCTCCGGTTCAATTTGCCATCTTTTTCAATTTCAAAGTCGACCATAACAATTGTTAAACCTTCGACGTCTCAATTCAATCGAAAATGTTAGACTGTGTGAAATATATTATGACACGTCTTTTTACATTTTGCATAAATTAGAAATCGACTATGACAAACGAGACAGTACTACATAAGGTTTCGTAAGGGACGGACCATTAGATATTTGACGGGAGGGGGGGGGGGGAGGAAGGGAGCAAAGCCTTAAACAGAGAGAAAAATATCGTGCACGGCAGATGTGCAAATACAAAATATCGCGCAAAGAGGAATAAAGTATCCTGCACAACCATCACATTGGAAAAAAATATCCTGCACAAAAAAAATTGCCCCCCCCCCCAAATATCTAATGGTCCGTCCTTAATCAACTCCGCTCTCTAGCTAATTCAAAACGTTATTCATTTATGGCGGTGTGCTTGGTTAGTAACTTTTCCTCCAAAAGTGGTGTTTTTAGAAGACAGGGAGATACTATTTCAGTACCCCTCAAATCATGCACAAAAAACATTTCTGACCACTTACGCGGTTGCTAGAAATCATCCCAAGAAGGAGTCAATGAATGGGGAACTTTGCCTTTTGAGAGCTGGAATGTTTGCCCTCAACATCGAAGTCAGTTTAGACTAGGATGGCGACCAAGCCGAACATGCAAACACCCAACACATAAGCATATATACATAAGCAAAAGCCAGTCAGGGGTGTGTCTAAAAAAAATGTCCATAGAGATATACAGGACGTGGCATATATTATGTGAAATTGGTCATGGTACGCATATTGTACTGAATTAAACTTATCAAACAATTTGAAACATTTGATTTCATTACATGGAATATTTCAGGAATATGTATGAAATTCTTAAAAACCCACAGAATTACCCAGGAATACTCGACTAAGCAGGTAATAAAATGAAATGAATGAAATGAACGAAATGAATGAATGAACATATGAATGAATTAATGAATGAATGACTAAATGAATGAATAAATAAACAAACGAATGAATAAACAAATGAATGAATGAATGAATGAATAAATGAATGGATTTATGGATGAATGAATAAATGAATGGATTTATGAATGATTGAATAAATGAATGGATTTATGAATAGCGGCGTAATTTTGAGCTACACCTTGATGTTGGGATACATTCCTTCAAACTGTACGAAGAATCGCAGTATGACAATGCGATGAAAATGGGCGCAAAAGTGCACATCGATTAAATCTGCCAATTAACCCAGTAAATCTAACCATACAAGGTACGACGTCTACTTCATGTGATACTGTTGACGAGGGATGGGCGTTATCCACATCCAAACAAGTAAAGCGCTTTTCCCAAAAAGTGAGAGACTTTCTCCTCGGACAGTTTATAGTAGGAGAAGAAACTGGTAGAAAAGTGACGCCCCAAGAAACATCTGCGCAAATGCGTGATGCAAACGACAAGAAAGTCTTTAGAAAGGGGGAATGGCTAACTGTTCAGCAGATTACTAGCAACTTTTCTAAGTTAGCAGCAATGAAGAGGCTTGGAAAGCTACCATCATGAAGTACCATTCACGGAGAGAACAATGAAGAAGAAGTGGAAGTCGTCCTCAGAACAGCTTCACGCTACAATCTACGTCAGCGCCGGTTGTTTCAAAGCCAACATTGTGAAGACCACACAAATAAGCTTTTTATTGAGCATGACTTTCTTAGGCTCTTATTTTCAATAATATTGAATAACACACTCGTTATAGCTCGCTATGCCGTGGTTTAGTGGTAGCACATCTTCCACTTACTAGTAATCGACTCCATATCCTAAATAAACGTTCCTTACTTAGCTTTGGAACACTATCTGCTCTGTCATTTTATGTTTTCAGTTAAGTTCTGTTGTTAGCTCCAGCTTCAGCTTTTAGTGCAGTTCGGGAATAAAAAGAAACGCAAGGCAAAAAATTCGAAAAAAATTACAAAAATTAGGGCGAAAAAAAACAACAACCAGTCAGAATAAAATAAAATATCCTACCATCCGCTTCCCCTCCACCCCTTTCTCCCCCCCCCCCCCCCACTAGCCATCCCCCGGCCCGCCCCCCTACCACACACACAAGACAAGCAAGTATGTTATGAAATAAATGAGTGAGCAATAATAAACCAACAAATAAGCAATATGGAAACAAATAAGTTTATATACATGTATGATGAATGAATGAATGAATTGATAAATCAATGAATCAATGAATGAATGAATAATTGATTGAATAAATGAAAGCATAATGGATGAATGAATGAATAAATTGATAAGTCAATGATATCTTTAAGACTTTTTTTAAAATGGAACACCGATAAAAAATGTTTTTCCTTTATAACATTTCACAAATCGTATCTGCATGGGTTTCCTGTGCATTTATGTTGTTGAAAATCTTGCGGACTGGCAACGAGGCAACGAGCTGCATGAGAGCAACCGGAGATTGCTGATATTTTGTTTTTAAAATATACAATTACCGAGATGGATTCCGTTTTTTTCGAAACTTTTTCACCCTCGATACATTTCTGCGTTAAAAATGTCTACCATGAGAGATTTTCAAACGATAAAGATGGTCAAAACGATAAAGAATAACAAGGATTTGTGGTCTCATTCGATTGTAATCGATCGTGATGATAGCTTCAAAGCCACTTCAAAGCTTGTGTATTTACATATTTCATCAAGAGAAACAGTGAGTATTTCAAATCTGGTGGGTGATATATGAGTTTTGGTGTTTATTTTGGACATTTGGTCGTGATATGGTGACTTCAAATATATAAAATTGCTTTCCAATAGCAATTACTGTGTATGGGCGACTAGCATTTTTCTCAAATATTCACACAATTTGTGACCCTATATTTTTCCAGTGTTATAACTTTACACAATTTTTTTTTCACAACTACATGGATAATTATTAGAAGTTTAGAACTGTTATTGAGTTGTGTTCGAAAAATCCGCCGGATCTATGATATTCAATAATTTAGGAAGCACACTCGAAATGTCAATTTTCAACTGTCCTTACGTGAAACCTCATAATTTCTCAAAAAAATATTTTTTTGACTAGTTTTAAATATGGTTGTGTCACTAGGACAATGGAGTATATTTCTACAAATTTTGACTGGAAAATATGCTGCAGTTTCAGAGAAAATATTTCGTAAAGTTTGTGTAT
Organism: Diadumene lineata; assembly: GCA_918843875.1. Lineage (NCBI taxonomy): Eukaryota > Metazoa > Cnidaria > Anthozoa > Actiniaria > Diadumenidae > Diadumene > Diadumene lineata. The sequence continues at coordinate 17,957,854 of OU974069.1, read as the reverse complement.
ATTTTAAGCGAGTTTTTTCGGTCATTTCAGAAAATTTCTTCGTACCCCAATAATTTCTGCGCCACTGAATATTTTTCTGAAATATTTCACACAATTAATAGTCATATTATGGTACATATCTTTGCTAAATATGAATGCAATCCGTCCAGTAGGGTGTATCACGATTCATAGGAAGCCTGCCTGGTTCTGAGGCAAAGTCTCTCTTAAAAAACATTACCCATAGACCTTTTCAGTCGTGTAATTGACATATAAATAAAATATAACAAAATATGAAAATATAAATATTTTACACATATCTCATCTACATAGTTGTCATTCTTGAGATTGACGCTCACACTCACTACCCCTACATTCATTATTTTACACACATCTTTTCATACGTGTTGAATCCGATTTCGTCATTCTCGCCGACAGTGGGTTAATGTTGATTTATCGCTGATTCAGAATGAACACACGAAAAGAGGTTCATAGCACCTCATATATGGACATTGATTAGCATATAGTATGTAAATTAGATCAAGCAGGAAATCTACGGTCCGGCGAAAGCAAATAATTCATCTACAATAAATTATCTATACGCGAGTGGGGTAAATATAATGTAACATATTCGAATGAAGTGAAATAAATAAACTTAAAATAAACTGAAATAAACTGAACTGAACTAAACTAATGTTAAGTGTTCGCAACTCTACATCTTACCCCACAGATACATCATATGCTCAACAAAATCATCTTCATATTTTTAACACATTCATTGTCTCCTCACAGTTATACAGCAGCACTCATTAATTAATAATAGTCCATTTCTTTTTTTTTATCTCGAAATTACTCTGATTTTCAGTATGGGTCTTTATTTTTTTAATGTGCCTTGTCTTTAAATCCTCTGTTTAAGTAAGTTCCTTTGAAGTGATATGTCTCATATAAACTAGCTAATTGTTGACTGTATTATTATAGTTTGCTTTTCTATCTTTGTTTTCGGAGTACTGTTTCAAGGAGGAACATGAAGTGCCTGTATTGTTGGGTACATTTCCTTCCGGCTTCATCGTTACATAGTCAACTATTTCTCTGTTCACGTTGTTCAGAAAGGTCCCTGTAAATCAAGCTCTGATGGAGTTTTTTTCCAAGTCTGAGTCGAATCCTATTCGAGATGTCGTGTTCGAGTGAAAGTTCTCCAAGGAGATTTCCACATTGCTCATGGATAGAGCTCGGGGACGATTTGGGTTTGTAGTAATTCTCAACACGGCACGGCGTGAAGGGTTCATCCAGCTAAGTGTCCTTCTAGCAGCCCTTCGGAAGTTACTACTGAATGTCAAGCAAATGTAGGGATTGATTGCGAAGCTTGCATATGTGAAGATAATGAAAGTAGTTTGCAGGATATAAATTGGAATGTACATGTTGGGCACTGGTTTCGACTTCAAGTAAAATGTGTTGAAAAGTAACAAGATGTGATATGGCAGCCAACAGACAGTGAAACTCACTACGATCACCACTGCCAACTTTACCACATTCTTGTTTTGCTTCTGTCGACTTTTGACATATGCTTCCATATTCGTACCTGGAATATTCCGAACAGACATCTTTATGCCAATGGCAATATATAGGCCAGACAAGAGAAGCAGTGGACCGGCTATGAACAGCACAAATCTCAGCTAAAAGTATCGTAAATCATTTCCTGGTGGTTTGTTAGGATATTGTAGCAAACAACAAAAACCTTGCCATGCATCAAAAGAGTCTTTATCTGGAAGGCATGTACGTATAGGGCATTTGCTATAACAGACGCTGTCCAAATCATCGGCATCAAGAACATTAACTTTAAAACCCTTGGCTTATTGGCCATGGGTGTCACAATAGCGTAAAATCGATCAATGGCTATCGCTACCAAACTGAGGATAGAAATGGCACAGGAAACCTCGCGTGTAAATGAACTAAGCCTACACGTGATCTCTGCTATAATACCAGATACTTTCCACTCGTAGCTACCAGTGACTTGCACCTCGATCATTCGTGGTACTGTGCAGATTGTGGCAATTAGATCTGAATTAGCCATGTTTATGATAAGTACATTAGCTTTTGTTCGCATATTTTTGTTGCTTGAAACTATTGCTATAATAGCAGAGTTGCCTATGACCGAGAAAACGAGTATAACAACATAACAACATGCAGAAACGATTCTTGTGGTTTCATAAACAGATGCAAAACCTGCTGGTGGCATGTTGGCCGTGCCAGTTCCATTTGCAGCAGTTGCATTATTCATACCATCGTCAAAATTCCCACCAGACATTGCGACAGACAGATTCAGAGTCTAATTCTGAAAATATAAAGAAAGAAGTTAAAATTTGTATTCTTTGACAGACTAACATGTATTTGTGTGTCTTTTTATTCAAAACTTGCGTAAGAAATGTTCAACAAGCATATTGTCTGATATATCGATCAATATTATTTCAAGACAGATCCGTTATGTACCTTAGAAGTAAAATTGCTGAGATTAGATTTAAATGCCAAATTCAGTTAGGGAAATTGGAATTAGCGTTGTATCACATGACGAATAACAAATAAAGATATTATATATATTAATATTTATATAATGCTAAACTTGGCTAGACCTCCATAGCGAGTAATACGTTGAGATATTTCAGTCAGAGAAAAAGAAGAAAAAAAAAACAAAAAACAAGTAAGTTTAAAAACGTATCATTTTCAAGTCTGGTTGTTGCAGCAAGTTAAACTAAAAGAAACAAGAATGTAAGCAAGAGGATACGTAATTTAGTGTTAAAAATGTTTGATAATCAGATTTCAAGATTTCAACTTTATTCTCACTGACTTCTATTCAATATATACAATACTTAGATATAGCAAATAAACATTCAATAAATTACAAAAGGAGAATAAATTTCCATAATTAATTAGTGAAGGGTAATTAAAGTAGCTAAAGCTTTCGAGTTAATTACCCCTAAATTCAATTCGTTACTCTACGCGTAATTACAGCAACAACTTTGAAAGTTATTTTTCGTATGCATTCATTATAACAGTTGTTCCATGACACTGTCTGAAAACAGCGTTCTCGCATCAGGGGCAGAATCAGTATTCTTTCCTTGAGGGGGTGCACTAACCATTAAACATGAAATACTGAGGTGATTTTGGAAAAATATTTGATAAAACAAGTACTCGAAATTCTTAAAGGAGGGGGCGCGCTTTTGCTCAAATTCAGTCCCAAAAATGCTCAAAAACTGGTTTATTTCTGAAATATAAATATACACGTGTTTTAGGCTAGATCAACATCAAACTTGAAAAGGAAAAAGAATCATAGCCACGCTATTTTGTCGAATCGCACAAACCAGATGCTAGCGTGAAATTCATCAAACCAGAGCGTTTTTCTTTTCAGCAAGAGAAGGGTTTGGGTTCTAGAATGAATAAGTGCTTGTGGCGATCTCATTGCAACTTAATAAAATGACAAAATAATATTAATAAAATAGACAAACTGAATTAAAACTAAGCTTGCATGTGTCAATGTATATCCAGATTTATCATGGTGTTAGATTCAGTGATGAAACATTAAAATTGACGTAACTTACCAGTCCAGTTTTGGAGACGATTCTTTCACAGAAGAGAGCCGTTCAATCTGAATGAGACGCAGCTATTTGGTTTAAATGGTGCAATGTTCTTAACAGTTGTGAGTTGATGAATTCACCTTTGTGTTTTATACCACTATCAAATCTGCCAATATGGACATCTTCCTCCAAGCGTCTTATCATTTACATCACTTATGTGTATGACAGCATCACGGAATTCTGTGGACGCTGACCAAGTTTGCGGGCGCGATTTGTCACAACGAAGCGTTTATCAATGCAAACTTTAGAGCCTTGCTTTTCAAGCTTTTTCGGCTAAGATAGTAAATTTACGATGCCTTTTTATGGCGTGCATGATACCGTTGGGTATATCGATAAAAGCCTCGAGCTTTGTGGAATTTGACGTATCGTAGATTCCATGATTTCTATGTTTTCCTGGCGTGTGTCTTCGAGAAGCTGTTCCTTTTACTCCTGTGTTGTCAAAGATATCAAAATCATTTTACGCGAATCTACCTTCCAAAGCGGTTATGGTTGTTTTATTTGTTTTAGTCTTGCAAATGTTGTATATTTAAAACATGATTGCGCTGAAAAGAGCATCCAATAACCTGTCGATTCACCTCTTGCATGGTTAAACTAGACCAAGGATATAATGGAGCCCACTCACGATTTGAGACAACTTATCACCACAGATTTTAACAATCGGATTGCTCAAGGGTAATTTGAACAATTGTCTTTTATTAACTAATGTCATAGAAGTAGGCTAGGCTCTAAAATAAAATATCTGTGCCAGTTAAGCACATGATAATTTAAATTCAAAATGACAAAGACACAAACTTCAGCTTTTTAAAAAAATGGTTTTGAACTTGCATCGAGGCTTCCAACCAGTAAGAGAATGTATTTCACTCTCTCTTTAGTGCTTATTTTACTGTTCTGAAGTACTTTTGTTTTGATAAAAAATACGCTTTCACTCTAAAATTCATGTTCAATATCAACTGGCGTGGAATTAGCATATTTACGATCATGTCTTTTTTACTTTGTATTTTTTCTCATAACCTTTTTTATCCCATACAGTGGGTAATTTCATGTTGTCATGTGTCTTGCCTATCATCCTAACTAATATACACTGTAATCGACACTCTCTTGTCCAAGAGTTTGATAATGACAAAACTCTATATATTTCATTTTTATAACAGTAAATACTGTGAATATTGAATTCTATTTTACATTGTCCTTAGTAACCTTTGGACATTATATTCATTTATCATTTGAATTATATTAGAAAAAAAAATACGCTAAGGAGGTTTTTGGTTTGATGAATGTAAAGCGATACTTCAGCTGGCGTAAGCCTTTGTTATTCATGTGCCAAGCAGACAGTGATTGGACGTTATTTCAATAGAGCTTATTGTTGTTCTGGTTGGCAAATTAGCATAACAATTTGTTTGTTTATAAACATGAAGTATTGCTATTGTACAAATAACTCCACTCGTCGAGGTCACCCCAAAACATGCCGGTAAATCATTTTTATAGCTTTCCACATTTCTATAGTTGAATTATGCTTCGAACACTCCTTGTTACAAACGACACAGAAACAAAATTTAGAAGAAATTGACATTAAAAAAAGCTGAAACGAGCAAGGCTATCGCCGCGATCTGTGGCGCCATTGCTGTGAATTTTAAATTTCCCTCCGCCACAGGAAACCCGCGCGTAAACTTGTGCTTAATAGTGCGCATGGTCAGTAGAATTCCGTGATGCTGTGTATGCAATCTCATACTCAGAGCCCGCGTTTTTCCTCGCCAGCAGCGGATAACAAGGGCTCTGACATAATCCGATTTTTGCTCAAATTTGATTGGTCATTCAATTTTGACAACCACGCAAGCGCAAACAACCGGAAACACAAATAAACTCAAGCTAGATGTTTGTGACCGTTTTTAGCAGTAGAAAATATTTAAAATATGATAAAAAATTAAGTCTGTACTTGTGAATCGCTATTTTCTTTACCTTCCTAGAGAATTTCAGCCAATTTGAAGCAATAGTTAGGAAATTATTTAATGTTTCGCCCTTCGTCACACACGGCTGCCAACGGCCGACAGAATTTCTCTTCTAGCTCGTCGAAAATCACAAATTAACCTAAAATCCCTTCGGATTATGTTTACTCAATAAATAATCATTACAATTTATGAATTTTGCTCCAAAACTTCCACAATATCACTAGGAAAAAATCCATTTTTATTGACGATATCGCCGTATATTGATCGATGCGCCGATCGATGCTGGATATCGATTACATCAGAATTACAACGGATTTTACTTTTAAATATCAGCTCTGACATAATCTCGATTCCCCATTGGTCGGTTTGTACATTGGCCGTAAAGGCGCATGCGCAGCCGGAAGTCCAAGAAATCTTGGACTTTTCAGTGGATTATGCCAGAGTCCTTGTTTCGAGCCGCTGGCCGAGGTAACGAGGACTCAGGGTACGAGATTGCTGTGTATGACTATATTTCTTATATCGAAAATTACTCGTCTTACTCCGCCTTATGTTCGGTTAAGTAGTCTACTTGATTGGGTCTCTTACAATGTATATTTACACAAATCCAATCGATCTTTGACGGATTCAATATGTACTAGCAATGGTTTTTTCAGATCAAAGTATTTATACTTTCTTATATCGACATATGTTGGGTTAAGTAAGTATACATGTAAATAAAAAAATATTGTATTATTGCATATTGCATTTGCACAGTCGTTTAACAGCTTGTCGTTTTTTTAAACTTGTAAACCTGTTTGTTTTTGTAAGGTTAAGTATCTATTTTCATCTCTATCCATCCATTCACCGGCCTCTGTCCATTCATGCATCCCGTTATTTTATTTCTCATCTTATTCATGCGTTCATCTCTCTATAAGTCAACTTCTTTCTCGTCAATTTGTTCATTCGTTGTGTATTTGTTATACTAATTAAAATATTGGAGAATATTTGTATTTTTAATCTTTTCATCTGTTCTCATTTGGCTTTATGTTGCTAAGATTGAACTTGTGGGCATAACCAAGCACACAGCTACTGCAGTAATATTGGTAAATCTAAGTAATTTATTTTTTCTCTGTTATATGGATCCTTAATTAAATTGTTGTCGAGCTGTCTTAGTACCTTGCTTGATGTTATGACACTACATTTTGATGTCATTTGTATTTGCTTGATTTGCTCCTCTGTCAATACATAGTATTGACACTTTATGCAACGTAGCAACTAATATCTTTTTTTTATTATATGTTTATCATATCAGGCGGCACTTAAATCGGAGCCTGGCTCTGTTGTGGACCGTACTCACCATTTCTTCCCTTTAGTTGGTAAATAATTAATTTCTGTATTTTACTTATTTTTGGTGAAAGTTGATTGAATAAATAAAGGAATGAATGAATAATGCACAAGAAACCACAGTATTTTAGTTTTCAGAAAATATAAACTTTATTGGGTAAATAACTTAAACCCTTTATGATATTAGTAAAATAACACTTATTGAAACGTACTGTCATTATTGGTGAGGGAAATGCAATACAGTCATGTGAGATTACTTTATAAAGTTTGTTTATTATTCCACTGTATATATTACCGATGACATGGTTTATATGACCGGTGAATCAAAGGAGTCCATTGGCTGCACTGCAATTAAAAAAAAAAATCATACAAGTCAAAGAAAACAAACATCATCATGATTTATAAGGAAAAAATCCGACGAAAAGAAAATCAGCCAATCATTTTCTGTACATGAACAATTTTGTATGCAGAGTTTGCGGCGTTAGGATCCGCCAGTCTCCCTTAAGTGGGGAAGAATGCTGATAATCTCGGATACAATTTTAGCCTAGTTCAGCCTAAAGAGCAGTTATAGTGTCACCTACGTCTAAAATTAGCAAAACCTGGTACTTGTTTGTGCATAAGAGCAAGTCAAGAGAAAGGAAACATTTAAAAAAAGGAATTTGAGGCGATTGAATTGTTTCGGCTTTGTTGTCCTTTTGTGATTATCGTTTGATCTCCTATGTTTATTAAAATGTCTTGGATTTCATTCCTTTACTTTTAATTCCTTTGTTTTTGCTCATGCTTGCGTCTACTTTATTATTGAGGACTAGACTTAAAGAGGTGAAAAAACTCGTTTTAAGTCTACAAAACAAGCTATAGTTGGACGTTCAGATCTGACCATTAAAACTAGGATAAAAAGAGAAACATTGGCGTATAAACTCAAGATATGAAACAGAGAAGGGCTTACCTTATTGCATATGCTGTAGGGTTGATTGTTCTGCCATTCTTATAAAGCCTAACATGAATATGATTTGTCATTCCACATTTATACTGCGCGGCCATGTTGGACATTGTACCAAGAATATCTCCTGACGTCACATTGGAGCCGTTACCAGCAGTCTTATTGAAATAAAACAGTTTGGCTTGATACTCTGAAAGAGTGCAGTAGCATTTATCAAACTGTGAAAAAACTGGGAAACAAGATGTTACATTTTAAATTGTTTGGAACCACAGTCCAGGGGCAAGATCCGCGATCAGTCAGGATCAAGTTATAAATCTACAGTATAAACGCTATCCACTGTAGAGAATTTGGGCGTATATATACCCATAGGTTTTATCCGCGGTGCACCGGAAGAGTGTTTTGCAGGTTCGTGTCTCCTGGCTCGTCACATTGATCAATGTATAGCCAAGATGAAGGATGAAGACCAAAAATATTGCATCAAAAGCTGAAGTCGAGGATCAATAACTTGGAGTTAGAATTAAAACATTTTGGGCTCAGGTATCAAAAGTTGGTTTCACACTGAACATCTGGGATCATTTGCACGATAGTTTATCATGTCATGAACCTGAGAGTTGGTCTTTCTTTATAGATTAAATTCACTTCACCTGACCACGACCCAGTCCCTTGTAACAATACACCAGTATCGTGTGGTTTCCCATTACCATAAGGTCGAGCTACTCGGACAACTTTGGCTGGAAACGGAGCATAAACACTGGAGCCTGGTGGGCATGCAAGGTCTATTCCGGTGTGTGTCCTTTTGCCACTATTTCTAAAGCAATGAAATATAAAAATACAAAAATTACTTATTCGACTCATGCATTTCAAGTTCGAAGACAAATTACGAAAAATTTTATTTATTGAGTTTACACTTGTCACTGAAAAGCCCTTAGAGGGAGTGATTATTAAAGTATTGTAGATCCATACCTTGAAGCTCCGTAGTGTCCACAACCACAGCTGTCACAACCTCTTACAGCGTTACCTGAACTCCCAGAGCATATCTGGGCAAAAACGTTTCTTTCCTCTGGAACAAATTAAGCAGTTGTATTTACATGTGAGGCTGATTCTTTCAGTGTTTATGATAACTTTCCTAAAGTAGTAGCTGGGTCACGTTTTTAAGGATTGTTAAAAATATTTCGTATTAAAGTCGTATTTATTTCCTATTCTCCTGTACATATAGAACAGAGATTTAGGATTTGCAGTCGTACCCGTGATATAAAAATGTTGCTCACATAAAGTGGATGGAAGTTGTAGCTTTCAATCCGTAAGATGCAGCCCATGCTCGAGCCTTCTAAAATATGAGCAACTATGAGCATATTAATTTATATAATTATTTGACGTACTGCAATTGGAAACAACAACCAAAATCGTAGGTTTTCCCAAGCTTGGAAGAAAATGGAGTAAGAAAAGGCCACACAACATGAAAATAGCGCCTGCAACTTTCATGGCTTTGTCTTGTCGAGGATATCTCATTTACTGATTAAAAGTGAAATTATTTGGAGAGATTTATAGCTGAGTAGACAGGTTTGATTATCCATTATAGCAATGATTACTTAATTTAGAATCCTTGCCTGCGTATTGTTTAGATATGTTTTGTCGAAAATGAAATTGAATGAGGTAAAAACTGACAACAAAACATATAGTAGCAGGAATCTGAACTTGAACGTTCTGTAAGTTGTGAGTGTGCAAGCGATCAAACTGTTATAGGTCATGGAATGAAGCTTTGTATGCTGTGCCGATAGATTACTTTTTTGTAATTGTAGAAACGTTATAAGACACTCGATAAAAGGAAATTGTTCAGCGGAAGCCAATTTGACCATTATACTCTCTTGTTTTGTTACTACAGTAAAATGAAAGAACAGAATGAAATTAAAAACACGTGTTTGAATATATAAACTATGATAAACTGCGATGATTCCCAGCTTGATGAGTTTTAGATTGTATCAGTTCTAAATTTATTAGTAAATTCTAAAATTCATTCCCGTCATGCCAGTTTTGTTGAAACATGCATATATCTGTTCATATCATATATTTATCTGTAAATATCAGAGTATCATTTTTCATTGACGAAATAGACAAAATCAATGCGTTGCCGAGACTAAACGATTAGAATATGAATTAGAATATGAAAATGAAAAATGTGATTTCTATTTTCCCCTTAATTTTTCTTCACTTTATTGAAAATACACAATCTAATTTGTCGACAGTTCTGAGTCTTCCTTGCACCAAAATGTCTGCTCCCTGTCTATGTGAGCAGTCTCCCCCTAATGTCAATTGAATAAATACAACATATATCATAGTAAAATTAAAACCTGGTTTATTCGATCTATGTCCAATATGATATACAAAATCACATCAAAAGTATGTTTTGATTGCAGCAGCAATCATTGTTAATTACATTGTTAATAAATTGTTAATCAATATAATAATCAGCTGAATCCACGTTGACTGTGATTATCAGTCTACAAGAGAAAATGAAAAATAACATGAAATATAATGAACACAATATTTGGAATGTAAATTCATATTCTCTCCCACAAGCAACCTCCCGCTCTTGCTTTTTTGCTGCTTTATGGGTGTCATGTGCTAAGAGAAAAACTACCCTATGAAAGGAAGAGGGGCAAGACGTTACAAGAAAAATGAATAAGTAAATAAATAAAAAACAATTTACTTCACAGAAATCCTGAAAGAGGGAATATCAGGAAATATCACGTTCAGACCTGGAGTCAAGTATTAAAATTCTATAAAATAATACCCGCGGAGTGAGTGAATTTATGTAGAGATATCGCAGTGCAAAATTAAAGCAAGAATAAATGAAAAAATGAGCGAATGTACAAATATACGGGATGAGTAGATGGAGAGTCGACAAACGGATAGACGTGCAAATGAGCTCTTAAATGATGATTAAATACAGGATTAAATACATATTGGATGGATAATAATGATTCGATCAATAAATACACGATTGATAGGGATCAATTGTAGTTTGGTCATTACATTTAAGCGTATGATGTAGGGTTTATAACCCGTCCATTCCTGTACAGCTGCACATGAACATGGTTGATCATCCCCCTGCAGTTGTATTCTCTAGCCATGTTGGTCATCGAACCAACGGCATCGCCCGAGCTCACTGACGATCCTCTGCTAGCCGTCATCTTGACATAAAACATCTTCACCTTGTAACCTGAAGTGTAAAATCAATCTAATTAGAATTGCATGTCAAACGAGGGTGCAAACACTAAATTTGTACAACAGTTGTCACTATTTAGTAGTGAATAGCACTAATCAAACAAAAGAAAACAATAGGATTAGCATTAAAAGCGTTCTTATTTGTGTTGCACACTTTTAGTGCGTGCAATCTATATATTGCCTGGTTTCCATTTAACCGAAAACGATCGAGAATGGTCGCGAACGATCGAAAAAAAAAAATCGATTTTGGAGAAATCGAAGTTTTTTTTTTATCCTACGACCGTTTTTGAACGATTTCGATCGTATATGGATCGAAAATCTTTAATAGGATCGAAAAACGTTGCTTTCCCTATAATCGCATTTTTTTTAATAATCGCTTGCGACCGTTCTCGATCGTTCTCGATTATATGGAAACCACCTATGCAATAACATTTCCCCTGGGGGCCTTTTTATGGGATGAGCGTCGTAGATTTTGAATATAAACAATAGAATTAACCAAAACTAGCACTATGTATATTATTTATGTTGCACTCTACCTTGCCACTTTCCAGTTCCCTTTAACTCTAAACCAGTGTTATGTGGCCCGTTGTTGTTTGCATAGACTCTCAGTGAGCGAGTAACTTTAGCGGGAAATGGAGCGTAGACTTTCGAGCCTGAACTGCACTTAATGTCAATGCCTTTATGACTACGTCTACCACCGGACCTGAAATGAATAAATGAAAAAAAAAAATGGCTCTGCACACAGAGTAGGCTATACTATGCCGGATAAATTTGAAAATGCAACTTTTGTTCCAAAACCGTGACAAAAATTGCTCGTTAAGCAATAGAAATAGCATAAAATTGTTTCAGATTCATGCATTTTAGTGTGGACGGAAGGCCTAACCGGATAAATACAGTATGCGGGTTAGTGTTAAAATGTTTAATTTTTCCGACTTCAGTTCAAAGGCTGAAACGTATTGAAGTGCCAATTTTGCAATTTAGAATAAAACAGGAGAAACATAGAATTATAAAAGTGAGCTTTTTAGTATTACTAAATTTTAGCTTGGTATTATTAGTTTTGATATTGTTTACACTCCACTACAATGCTACTAAGCAATAAAATGTTAACATAGAGATTTCCCAGGGGGTGGGGGTGGGGAGGATTTCGGTGGTAAACGATCAGGGATGCTCGTCGTCATCTTTTAGGGGTAAAAAATCGGCGATTTGGTCTCTTTTAGGGTTTAAATTTATGACATTTGCAAAATTCTTCCTTTTTGGTATCTTTTAAGGGTTGAAACCCACTGAACTCATGATTTTGGTATCTTTTAGAGATGAAAACTTTGTGAAGCCACGTCCTTTTGATAAACGTGCGGTATGTTTTAGGGGTATTTTCGAAAAATTCCGACGAGAATCCCCGACCATTTATCCCCGAAGTCCCCCCCGGTAGAGATTTACCTGCTTGCCCCGTAGTATCCACTGCCACAAACGTCAGATCTAATCGAGTTCGAAGGATTGCTCGAGCATATTTTACCAAAACTTTTGGACTCTGGAATGTAAATGTAAAAAATAAAAATAAAAAAATAAAAAAAGAGAACAAAACCAAGTGAAACAAACGCACGAGAAAAGAAAATGATTAAACAATATGATTAACAAACGATCAAAACTGCGTTGCTGATTTCAAGAACATACAATGTGGACTTTGTGGACAGGAACTTTGAATAATACATGAATTTTGTATACATTGATTACTTTCATACCGCAGTACGATGCACACGCAACGACGACTACAATTAGAGCAAGTAATAGTTTCATGGCTGAAAACTAGATTTTGTTTTTCTTCTGTTCTCTTCTTAACACAACTGCTTAAGATGATGCTGAATGCATATGGAACTATAGCTGCATAACACTGGCCTTTTATGCCGTTTACTAATTTAACCTGTTGAAGCAGTCTCAGACCGGCTCCTCCTGTTCTTCTCATGCTTTCATTCTCAAAACAATTAAACTGAAATAAACACTTTATATAATCCCAGCGGTCTGGACTTGACGGCATGCAACTTCAGTTAATAGTTTTTCAGTATCGTTGATACTGTCAAATAATATACATCTAATGTAAAAAGGCAACATGGCATGGAAACAAACAAGTAAAAATAAATAAATAGTAATAACAAGAATAATAATACTAAATGAGTAAAACAGCAAAATTTAAGAACTGGCACAAACGAAAAAAAAAGAAACAATAAACAAATGTGTCCAATCAAAAAAAAAAAATAATAATAATAAATAAATAATAAAAAAATAAAAAAAAACAATAATAATAAAAAAAAATAAGGCGAAAGCTCGATTGAACTTTTGTTTATTAATTAAATTTATTAATCATGTATTACAATTGGTTATATATATTACTAACACTTTCATGAACCATGTAACTTGAGCGATTTAGATAGGAATATAATTATGGTCGATTGGTGCAAGCATAGTTCATATTGTGGTTGATACAAGTTTGATTGATAATCAAAAAGTTGATTGATAATCAAAAAGAGTTGCTAATGTTTTACCGGTCTGGTGACAAACATCACAGTTGCTTGTTGAGTATCAATTCTGACGTCAATTGATGTTGTTCGCACAATTCCACGAGGTAATTTAAACATGCATTGACATCTAGTGACATTTGGTTCAACGATCACCAAAGAAAGGATGTAAATAAAGTTATCCCTGTCAACAATGTACTAATCTCAATTTGACGTTATTTTCAGTTCAAATTTACTACAATGACGTTTCTATGATAGAGCTAGCGTTGTCCCCAGGTTGGTCTCTCTCAAAGACGCAACTCGACAGTCGTCGTCCGTTTTCATTTCTCTCTTCGTTGTTCACGATCCTTCGACCATTAGTATATGAATTCAATGTTGCTTGTGTGCGCTGTCGTTGTTCAACAATTGAGCACCGTAACAGTCGTATCAAGCAATCCCTGAAGTTTGTACTGCAAGCGTAACAGACTATTGGATTTGATGCGACGCTTGTTGTAGACAGGAATCCAAAAACATTTGAGATTACATAGTTCAGAAATACAGATGCATTACCAGGTAGTCTACCCTTCAAGAAAATGTTTAGGAGGTTGAAAATATGGTAAGGTGCCCAGGAAATGAAGAACCAGACAACGATAAACACACCAAGTTTAGTGATGCTTTTGTTGCGATTTCTTCGCGCTTTTTCCATCTCTGATGTACTTTGTCCAGGAATTACCTGGCGCTTTATTTTATAAATGATAACTGAATAGAGAACTGTTATTACTAGAAGAGGGACAACAAAATACAGAGTTACGAGGCACAGTTGGAATACAAACCAGTTTTCTGAAGGCCATTGTGGAATGCAGAAATTAGGAGGAACAATACGATAGATGTACCAGTATACAGAAAAATATGACAAAGAAACGAGCCATATCAAAGCAATAACTATCTTTTTCTTGAGGTAGAATGGTTTTTCTTTAAGTGGATAAACAACTGCAAAAAAACGATCCAAAGCGATAGCAACCATACTTAGGATAGAGACTGTAAACGACACATCTCGAACAAATGGCACCAATCTACACAGTATTTCCCCAACAACGCCTATAGCCCACATATCTCCAGACCGAGTAAAGGTCTCTTCCAGTACAACTGGTATAACAATGATCACATAAAGCAAGTCTGAGATAGCCATATTGACGATGTAGAAGTTCGAAGCAGTTCTCATACGGCTATTTAGATACACGATGGCTAAAACACTAGTATTTCCAAGAAGCGATACTACACCAATTATTAGATAACAAACAATGGTGGCTAATCTAAGACTCTCTAGCTCTTCAAGGGTCAATGGAGGCATTTTCAGTATCGGAAAAGTGCCATTTCCCGAAAAGTTATGGCTTTTAGTAAAATTCTGATGAGCAATATAAATATTAGCCATTTTCGATTTAAAAATATGTTTGACGTCCCCTGCTTTTTGTTATTTATAGTCTTCCTAAAGCAGCAACACACAGCTGTGTGCAGCTTTACAACATTTTGACTATCTATTTTTTTATATGTTTATATAAGATTTGTAATTGCTTTTGAAAATGAGCTGTTGAGTAGTTGTCATTATTGTAGTAATTAGACACGTTTTCAGACTGAAGCTCCTAGAAGTATAGATTTGATTTTGCCTTCGTGTCGAAGGTAGATATAGCAGTGCTCTGTCGCTACCCAGGATATATATATATCAGTGTCGGTAACTTTACAACAACTGAGTTGGTTAAGTATAGAAAAACCACTCTGTTTCGATCAACAATTTGTTTCAAAATGAACTGACAGTGTTCACATCTGTTTACCAATCTCAATAGATTCAATGTTTATAATGCAATACTTTCGATTAAAAGTAAACAGTAGTTTGATATTTCGCAAGATGGGCTGTAGATTGGATACACTGAATTGTCCTGATTTGTATGCTAACTATATATATTTGGCTTTGTAACTGACTGATTTCATCTATAACAACTACTGTGCCGGTTGCACGAAACCTGAACTGAATAAAGTTATCCACTGGATAAAAGTTACTACACCCTATAGAATTTCTTTAAAATTTATCCGCTGTACAGCGATTTATCTGGTGGATACATATCGATAGCGCTATCCAGGATTCATATGATCATAACATAAACAGAAAAACCTCCCTGAACCGGCCCTCAATATACAGGAATTCTTAAACTGAACAACATTTTGGTCTAACGTTTTTCTATATCTCTTGTAAAAATTATAGAAGTACTGTAAAGTTCGCTAATAAAAAGTTTTAATTGCATGGAACAACTTACAAACACGCAAAGCGCCGTCTTTGATCGAATAGACAATTTTTGATAATTACCTTATATGGACAATTATTGTTCATTGGAACCCAAACTGTGTAACTAGCTACACTAAGTTTCAAAATTGTTGAGACACTTTTTTTTTCGACACCATTTCGTTCTCTCCCACTTTTTTCTATATTTCTCTACAATATCGTGTTCAAACCCCCCTTCCCCCTAAACAATGTTGAATGAGGTTTCATTTCATATCAAAATCATCACAGATCATACCAACATTGTGACAGGGGAGGGGGGAAGCGCAAGAAAAATAATCAACATGAAAATTGGGATTAAAACAATGAATGTCCCAACTAATTTTGAATCTTAGTGTAGGTTCCCCGTTTTGACATGAAACAGAAAATTCCGAAAATAATTTATTCTTATTTGACAAGAAAAAGAAACCTTTGCAGTGTACATCTGGTGTCGAAGAAGTACAATTATATTTACTTTATCCTCTGTAAAGACCGACTCATTAAATTAATTTGATTAACAATAGTAATTAGATCTACAACTGAATGACAGTTTGTTGTTCATCAACGGATCAACATGAAGGTTGATTTATGTTTCTTTCTTTATTCATTTCTATTTTAGTTTGCATTTTAAAAAACGCGGTGGGCGCGTAGTCATGAAGCTGATCAACATTCTAGAGTAAATTAATAGTAAAGGTTGTGTTCCATTGCCATCTGGTTCCAGGAATTGCGATGACTTTCTGGCCATTAGTTTCTGCCATCAAAGATATGCATGACATGGATCGGACAAAATCATATTTTGAGCTGCAGCTTCAGAATCTTCTGTAGATAGTGACTAAAACAAAAAAATACTGCCATATAATACGAATACGCTAACACCACGAAAGCCATATATTAACCAAAGACATCCCTTCGATGTTTGAATCCCGAGAGATGTCGTGTGGGCGTGCATTTATAAACGATTGAACCCATCAAAGACAGAATGAGATGGTTCTATAACATGTTAGGGTCAAAAATTAATCCCCATACTAGAAAATTACCAATGTCGATGCAGATACGTCAGTCAGAGTAGTTTTTTTTATGAGTGCCGAAAAGCATGGTAATTTATCGCTACAACAGCCCATGTAATTTTTTTCTTAGGTCACGATCGATGCGATACGGTGCTGTTTCCCACTCACACGAAAATTCAAGCAGATAGAACGAGTCTTTTACTTGGAAGGTCCTGGTGCTAGGAGTACTAAAGCCCCATATAAAAGACGAGGTTGGAGAAATTTGGCAACAAATTAACAACAAACGCATGAACGAACGAATCGAAACAAATAAAACACAAACAAACGAACAAACAGATTAGAAGGCTCCCCAAAACACTGACTAGCTGGGCACAACCACACACAGAATGGCGAAGAAACAAACAAGAACATTTTAATTAATTTAAAAAGCTTGGTCCTCAGCACTTATGAATTGAACGTAAGAATAAATGCAAGTGCTGTTTTCACTGTGAAATACAACGAAATAAGCACACATACGATACTTCACAAGTGGGGTTTCCATGTCACATAAATACACTAAAAACAGCGGATCTGATGATAATTGTACATACATGAACATAATTGTGCAATAGCCAAATGACTATCCAAAATCTTAAGTGGTGAAATAATTTTACTAAATAGCAACAATCATTATACATGCATGTTAAATAGGCACTCTCCTGGAGCTGTTTCCATCATTTACAATTACAATGCATGCGGAATACATGCTATGTTATGGATACATGATTTATTAAGAGCTAATAATTGGCGATATTCGGATCAACCGAATAATCCTTGTCGTTCTCGATTATAATGAAATTATTTTATTTTTATTATACAAAAGTCAATCGATAGCACGGTCCCCCACCCCCGGGGATAGCAGGGTAACTAAACGCCGGGGGTTGGAAAACCGGGCTTTAAATTGACTTAATGTATAAATTAAAAATTCGTCGTATTTATTTATCAGACAGACGAGGATCGTTCATCTGGTATTCTTTATCAAATTTCCGAACGATGTCCGACCGTCTGATATTAAAACTAAGCGTTTCTGTAGGTGTTAAAACGCAGATAGTTAGACTATCGTTATGTCAGTAATCCTTGTTGGATTGAAAGCTTACAATGCAAACGCTTGAGCGTCACTTCAAAAAAAATCTATTGTCTTAAAGGCAAAATTAGTCCTAATTCATGAAGAGAGGTGGCATAGCGGAAAGAAAAGTTGAAAAACAAACCATGTGGGAATAAACTGTTTTCTAGTGGCTAATTTTGTCACATTTCTTATTAGATCGATTTGGTGTTTCTATCCACCACATAAAAACAAAATATGACATCATTATGCAATAGATCAATTGAAGTGCAAGCGGATGAGGAGAGAGTTGTCGAGTCATGAGCCCCTCTTGTTAAAAATCAGTTTTTATAAAATAAAGATTGATTAAATAAATGGTAATATCTACTGATTACTAAAACCACCAACCTACATACATGCATTGAGCTACTTGCTGCGAAACGAGGGGAGACTTGTTGATAAGAAATACATATATATATATCTGGCTGCTACATGAATATGTATCACGTGGCTGAAAAGAGGAGTGATGGTCCAATCAGGTAACGTTGGAGTTTCAATAGACGAACCAGTCCAATAAATAGAACTCGTTTCTGGGCTTGCGCCTAGGGTTGATGGTTTGCACCAAGTGTATGAGACAAGCTGTTAATGGGCAGGTACGTACGTTTTCTATCTTTTTTGTGTTCTTTGCACATTGAGTGTTTGATTTTGTACAAAGTACGTGCGTATAGTAATGATAATGATTACAATGCATTAAATTGCATTTAAAGTGCTTGTAACTATATTTATGTCGGCTTGATAAAGCGCTCGTTCAGTTTCTTACACCCGCCAAGATGACTAAGTGGTTACTCAGCAAATTCAATTTTGGCGTCACTTTGCGTTTGACTACATCCCATCCCATCCCATCCCATTTCATGCAAAACCCGCCAACCAAACCATATCCAACCTCAACCTATCATGTCCCATACCAACCACCCCCCCCCCCCCCCCACCCCACTCCGTTCCAGCAGGATTGATTATAAAGAAGAGATATGTATATTATTAATATTTCTGTCAGTAGCTTGGTTGCTAGGGGTTACAGGTACTGGATTATCCATTCCAACTTCAACTTGTGTTGATTCACTGTCAGACTTCAGTCGCCCTAAAATCAGTCACAGTAATATTTACTACTATAAAGGCAATATAGATTTTTCGAGTAAGATGAAATGAGGCCTCCTTGACGTTTTTTACAACAAGACTAACATCGTGAGACAAATGAAAAGTAATTTTTTATTTATTTATAATATATAATAAGGCGGTCTTCTTTGATGCAATTAAATTCGACACGTGAAATCTTTCTTATAAACTACACGTACATATTTATAAATAGTGAATAAATGCATATGATTCGTATGGTAAACAAATGTGACTGCGCGGATTACACGAAGCCTTGATAGTGCTTTGCACCGGATAGACATTAGTTCCTTTATGTGTATAATTAATTTATCCAGTGAATCACGCTATCCAGGCTTCTAATGATCACATGAGATAAATCCCCGTGTAGTGGATAAAACCTATAGAAATTTTATGTGCGCATTGGACTAATTCAATATATCCATGCAGGCTTTGTACAGCTCTCCTCCTACGTTTCACGGGCGCATTAATAGATGTTTCAAGTCATTTCATAGGATTTAAAAGGTGTTACAATAAGCTTTCACAGGTATCGTTATAGTCTATAATATCACCAGTATCCTTCTTTGGCTCCTTACCTGTCTTACTCTGTTCTAGCTTCCAAGTAGTCAAAGATCGACTACGTATGTTTCTCGTAGGTCTTAACACCACAATGTACACTTTAGGTCCAAATACACACAGCAGTAACGTTGTAGCATTCAGAGTTACATTGATACTTAATGTCAGGACTTTGTAGTCTTTGTCGTTGAAACCGTACTGAACGGGGAGGAATGTTAACCAAATCACGCACGTCGTGTACATCGCAAAACCAATGTATCGCGCCTCGTTAAAATTGGCGGGAGCTTTGCGTGTTTTAAACGCATAGAACGTGCACAGAATAATCAGCAGTATGTTATAAGACATGGCGATAACCAAATCGTAGTTTTGGATATTGCAAGTCAGCAACACGTCGGTTTTTGTCGGGTGCATTTTGGTTGGTTCTGGAGGCCACTTTACGATGCCGATTACAGCGAGAATAATCTCCACGCCGACAAACGCGGCGAGGATTAGAAGTTGTGATCTAGGACTGATTAGTCCAGGAGGCTTTGGTGATCGTTCACTTTTCGCAAATATCCTGGCAATGCGATTCGTCTTAATAAGAAGGGCAGAATAACACGTACAAACACAGAAACCAATACCAATTCTTTGTATGTAACATACTGGGACAGATGGTCGAAGAACAAGTGATATTCCAACTCCATAACAAAGCAAAAGACCAAACAGAAGTGTAAAAGTAAGTTCTCGACCTGACGCTTTAACTAGAGGTGTATTTGAAAACTTTATAAAAACAATGATGACAAGAAATGTGGAAACAATACCGAGACCTGCAAAACATGTTATGACGATTATCCAACTTTCATCGAGATATCGGAGTTCCAGCGATTGGCATGCTGTACGGTTGTCGGTTGGTGTCTGTCCCTTTGGACAGGATACACACTTGTCACCATCTGAATTATAAAGTATTGTTTTAGTATGATAAAAAAACAATACTTTAGAATTTTTCAACAAATATAGGTTTAGTATCGTATTATTTGTACGGAAAAACTCAACCTTTGCAGAAACGCTTTTTAAAGTAACATGGTTTGGATCAAGAATTTTTACAACAATATTCACTATCTTCATACTGCCATATGAATGTAATATAATAGTGTATAGTAGCTGTGGTGTGTTGTGACGTGGTTTGATGTACATAATAATTATAGCAAGCCAGTTTACAAACTGTTAACATGCTGTGATAATGCAATGGATACAAGTAATACTAACCTTCAACGTATTCACTGGTTCCACACGGTTGACATGTCCAGCAGCATGATCTATCAGTGGCTGACTGACGATAATATCCTGTCCCACATTGCGGACCACAGAAAGAATCTAAAAGGTGAGAATAATTCCAATCATCATTAGGACGAAGTTCGCCATCTTCCCATGATGCTACGTTGACATAGTCCCCACTAATGAACCTAAAGATGTCATAGCGACCTGGCGAATCACCATGATCGTCGAAATGAATTTTACCGCTGACACCAGCGAACGACACGTTTCGCAAATACTGCAACAATTTCGAGCCAATCAGGTCCTTTTTCATGGCTTCGCATATTCCGTTCATTTTTGGACATAAATCAGCGTACATCTGATGAAGTGCGTTCGCAAGTGCGTATACTGCGTCTATAACAAACGGAACTTTGTCGTCAATGTTTATGTCACGTGATAACGACTTGTTGTGACACGTGGTTGAGTTATTATGGAAACTACACTGGAATTGTTCTTCCCAGAATTCCTTGTACCAAGGATTAACCTTAGAATGTTCATATGGATCGAGCTGAATTAAATAGTCTTTAAACTTAGGGATTTGAAACGACTTCAAACTAACAGTTATGGCACCTTCAGCTTCTTTTTCATTATTTTCTACTGGACTTCTTCTAGTCCCCCAAAAGTCACTACCGACCCAAGAGAACTTCCCAGCAGCCTTTGCACGTGCAGTTGCTGCCAAAAGCTGTTTGACGTCATTATCACTACAGAAAAGAACGACGCCTTTAGTAGTCTCTTCTTTCAAGAGTTCCCTGACGATTTTGTCAAACTCTGCCTCGTCAGCGTTCTCCGCTATTCTAGAAGACGAGACCACGCACACACCGCGTTGTTTCGCCAGGTCAAGAAACGTTTCCATGCCCCTCTCGGCATAGTTGCCAGAAGAACGGACGGTAAAAACTGAGCTCCAGTTTAAAGTAGATATGACGTCAATCATTGCCCGCGCTTGATGCGTGTCGGGGGGAACTGTCCTTACAAAATAGTCATACTTATGTTTATTGCTAAGGTCTGGGCTTGTGGACGCGTAGCTTACTTGTGGTAGCTTAAACAATCTGAGTAAATTAGCAACTTGGATAGAAATTGTACTGGAAGCAGCGCCAATAACACCTGCAATCAGGCGGGAAGAATTCCGCGTTGATGTGTCAGATTCTAAACATTTCATAGGGTTTCGACTTATTAGAGCTTCTGTTACAAATTCCAATGATTCTTCGAGGGCGATCGTGTCTTGATCACAAGTATCAAGTCCTTTGGCACCTAGTGTGATGTTTGGAAGCAGACTTTCATTACGATTAACCTCTGCGATAGCAAATAACATTGCTTCAAGTCTGTAAATACCTCGTTCCTTATCAATCTTTCCACATGTCTGACCAAAAATATTGTTCTTTTTGTTATGAACCGGAAATAATCCACCTAGAGTAATGTCTGCTTTTGGCGGGAAAATAGCTTCTTTGCCACGAGTTTTTGGCGTTGATGGGTTCAACGGTACGAAGCTAGTTAACAACGAACCAGGTTCAATGGCTGTGACTTGAAATGTAAGCAAACTTATCCATAGAGTTCCAAACACCCATGCAATGAAAAACACCCGTGGTTTTGACGAATAAAACACTCTTGTTAAAGTAAAATACCCTGTTTTCATCTCCAGAAAGGCCATTAGATCTTCGAGATGACCCAGATATTTCCGTTTATATATCAATTAGTGACAGAAGAGACGGAGACGCATATAGCGAACAGTTCAGTTGGCTAGAGTAAATGAGAATTCGCATCCAAGGCCGACAATCAATCCTAATGTAAAACACAAAACAAACATTAGAGTTAAATACGTAAAATACGTCAAAAATTGGCTTAAAACCTACGACATACCAATGACTTCCTTTTTTGATTAAGGAAAAAATATGGAACCCAGGAAGCGTGTAGATATGAAGACGGAAGACATGTGAAAGCAGAAATGGGAAGAGACAAGCAACGAGAGAACAAGATAGTCGACGTAATCAACAGATCAAATAAAATGACTCCTACGATTTTCATTAAACAGACTTTTGCCTTTTTCACACGTGGCTAATGATGTCATTCGATTTCCTCCTTTTGTGGACGTCCGGCTTTTTAATACTTTTTTTACAATGTTTTACCTTTTTTCATTTCGAAGTGAGAAAAAAATTAATCCACATTGCAAATAAAGATTTTCATCACACAAAAACACCGCTAAAATGGGTAAACAGATTAGTAAGACTTCTTTCAATTACACTTTGAAGATAAAAAACAGAATGTCACACCAAAATAAGATGATAACTGAAACCTGCAAATCAGAAAAATGCTTCGCAAAATAGAGCTGATTAAATGACAGCAGTTGTTACAAATTCAAAAACAACATTATTAAGGCTCACCTAGGATTTTATGAAGTAGAGTTTGTGTAAATATCTCATGTTCAGTTGGATTCAAGCTAAATTTCGGACATTTTTGAAAGAATTAACTTGCTACACACAAAAACTTATCGGGTAGTTAAAAATTAACACAAATATTGATATTAAGTCATTGCCAAACGAAAATTCTTTTCAAAGGAAAATGAAAGTTTGCAATGTGTCAATTATCATTGTTTTAATATATCCCAAATTCAAACCGAAATTGTAAATTCATTATTACTACCTCATAGTCGTTTCGAATGTAAATCTTTCCTAAATCGTAAATAAACACTCGATTCAGACAAAAATAGGCACTGCTCTTTTTGAACAGAACATAACTCTTGTGAATATTAATTCAAATGATAAGTTTTAAATTACATAGTAACCTGAGTTGAGATTCAGTGTGTGTTTTTATGAATTATTTTACAATAATATAATTCATAAAAAAAACCTTTTAAAAAAAGCCAATAAAATCAAGATAAACAAACAAAGATACTTCGGAGTCCTACAAAAACACTTATAAATCTAAAATAAAGCTGGTTTTAAACTTTGCAGGAAAAATGATTGATGATTCAATTTAATAATATATAAATAATGACGAAGTTTCGTATTATTCAGTAGAGGGCTTACACATTTAATAGAATAAAAAAATTATATATTTTTTGGGAATCAATAATTACGTTCTTTTTATAATAAATATAAACATACAAAAATACATATCAATTTTTGCTTTAATATTAGATCAATCCAATAGACCAATTATAGTACAAATTTAATTTGTATGCATGCACCATATAATAGAGATTGATAATAGTTGATACGGTGGTAATCAAAACACAACCCAGATGCTTGCATGGATCGATAGACCACAAACAATATAAAACCACTTGTTTAGAGTAAGCGGCACGCGCTCGGAAAGCATTCCCTGTCAACAAACTCACTGATAAACAAATCATAATTGATAGCTTACCTTAAACTTCACTGAAGAATTACAGAGGTTCCAATCGGCTCGAAGTTTTGACTGACGGTTTTACTGTTAGTTTAACACAAGAGGTTGTTTGTATCTTTGTACCATGCACGAGACTGAACACTCTGCAAATTCGAACTGTACTACTGGTAAAAGATGTCCACATGCCGGCTGGTATGACAGTTGGCGACTTAGCTAGATTTAAGTCACAACGCTATGTTTTTTAGTGTTTTTAAGGTGGAAACGAAGATTAGAGAGTTAACTAACGAAATTACAAATCCTCTATGATCCCAGTACAACCGCCTGGTTATGTTATTGCTTGTTAGTCTACTGCCGGGAATCAGGTAATATGTCTATTTTCAACATGCACAATTCAAACCACATATACACAAATTTGATGTCTATCTTTCTATCCCTGACTATCCCTGCCTATCCCTGACTATCCCAGACTATCCCTGACTATCCCTGACTATCCCTGACTATCCCTGACTATCCCTGACTATCCCTGACTATCCCTGACTATCCCTGACTATCCCAGACTATCCCTCACTATCCCAGACTATCCCAGACTATCCCTGACTATCCCTGACTATCCCAGACTATCCCTCACTATCCCTCACTATCCCAGACTATCCCTGACTATCCCTGACTATCCCTCACTATCCCTCACTATCCCAGACTATCCCAGAATATCCCAGACTATCCCTGACTATCCCTGACTATCCCAGACTATCCCTGACTATCCCAGACTATCCCTCACTAACCCAGACTATCCCTCACTATCCCTCACTATCCCTCACTATCCCTCACTATCCCTCACTATCCCAGACTATCCCAGACTATCCCTCACTATCCCTCACTATCCCTCACTATCCCTCACTATCCCTCACTATCCCAGACTATCCCTCACTATCCCTCACTATCCCTCACTATCCCTGACTATCCCTGACTATCCCTGACTATCCCTGACTATCCCAGACTATCCCTGACTATCCCTCACTATCCCAGACTATCCCTCACTATCCCTCACTATCCCAGACTATCCCTGACTATCCCTGACTATCCCTGACTATCCTTCACTATCCCTCACTATCCCTCACTATCCCAGACTATCCCTCACTATCCCAGACTATCCCTCACTATCCCTCACTATCCCTCACTATCCCAGACTATCCCAGACTATCCCAGACTATCCCTCACTATCCCTGACTATCCCTGACTATCCCTGACTATCCCTGACTATCCCTGACTATCCCTGACTATCCATGACTATCCATGACTATCCCAGACTATCCCTGACTATCCCTGACTATCCCAGACTATCCCTCACTATCCCTCACTATCCCAGACTATCCCTCACTATCCCAGACTATCCCAGACTATCCCAGACTATCCCTCACTATCCCTCACTATCCCAGACTATCCCTCACTATCCCTCACTATCCCTTACTATCCCTCAATATCCCTCACTATCCCTCACTATCCCTCACTATCCCTCACTATCCCAGACTATCCCAGACTATCCCAGACTATCCCTGACTATCCCTGACTATCCCTGACTATCCCTCACTATCCCTGACTATCCCTCACTATCCCTGACTATCCCAGACTATCCCAGATTATCCCTCACTATCCCAGACTATCCCTGACTATCCCTGACTATCCCTCATTATCCATCACTATCCCTCACTATCCCTGACTACCCCTCACTATCCCTCACTATCCCTCACTATCCCAGACTATCCCAGACTATCCCTCACTAACCC
Organism: Diadumene lineata; assembly: GCA_918843875.1. Taxonomy (NCBI): domain Eukaryota; kingdom Metazoa; phylum Cnidaria; class Anthozoa; order Actiniaria; family Diadumenidae; genus Diadumene; species Diadumene lineata. The sequence goes on along the minus strand of OU974069.1, from coordinate 17,931,789 downwards.
TCACTATCCCAGTCTATCCCTTACTGTCCCTCACTATCCCTCACTATCCCTCATTATCCCTCACTATCCCTCAATATCCCTCACTATCCCTCACTATCCCTCACTATCCCAGACTATCCCAGACTATCCCAGACTATCCCAGACTATCCCTGACTATCCCTGCCTATCATTGACTATCCCTCACTATCCCTCACTATCCCTGACTATCCCTGACTATCCCTGACTATCCCTGACTATCCCTGACTATCCCTCAATATCCCAGACTATCCCTCACTATCCCTGACTATCCCAGACTATCCCTCACTATCCCTCACTATCCCTTACTATCCCTCAATATCCCTCACTATCCCTCACTATCCCTCACTATCCCTCACTATCCCAGACTATCCCAGACTATCCCAGACTATCCCTGACTATCCCTGACTATCCCTGACTATCCCTCACTATCCCTGACTATCCCTCACTATCCCTGACTATCCCAGACTATCCCAGATTATCCCTCACTATCCCAGACTATCCCTGACTATCCCTGACTATCCCTCATTATCCATCACTATCCCTCACTATCCCTGACTACCCCTCACTATCCCTCACTATCCCTCACTATCCCAGACTATCCCAGACTATCCCTCACTAACCCTCACTATCCCACTCTATCCCTTACTGTCCCTCACTATCCCTCACTATCCCTCATTATCCCTCACTATCCCTCAATATCCCTCACTATCCCTCACTATCCCTCACTATCCCAGACTATCCCAGACTATCCCAGACTATCCCAGACTATCCCTGACTATCCCTGACTATCCCTGCCTATCATTGACTATCCCTCACTATCCCTCACTATCCCTGACTATCCCTGACTATCCCTGACTATCCCTGACTATCCCTGACTATCCCTCAATATCCCAGACTATCCCTCACTATCCCTGACTATCTCTGACTATCCCTGACTATCCCTGACTATCCCTGACTATCCCTGACTATCCCTGACTACCCCTGACTATCACTGACTATCCCAGACTATCCCAGACTATCCCTGACTATCCCTGACTATCCCTGACTATCCCTGACTATCCCTGATTATCCCTGACTATCCCTAACTATCCCTCACTATCCCTCACTATCCCAGACTATCCCAGACTATCCCTCACTATCCCTAACTATCCCTCACTATAACTTCTTTGATTAAAAGAAAACACACGTAAGTGAAACGCGCAAATGTTAATTTATCACCAACAGTTTTATGCTGATCGTTTTTATGATTTTCACGAAATTTATGACGAAATTTAGGGATGGGGTGGTTACGGATTGTGAGGGATAGTTGGTGATAGTTCATGATAGCTATTGATAGTCAGGATTGTGCCTATTGCATGGTAGTCAGGGATTGTTGGATAAGCGTATAGACAGGGATAGTCGGGGATAGTTAGGGATAGTTTCGGTGATAGTCACAGATATATGGGTTTATTTTGGGTTATCGTTGGGAAAGTGCTACAAAATCCAACATTTTTCCAATCAAATTTGTGATTCCCAAAATGGGTTCATTTTGAGTTATCTTTGGGAAAGTGCTACAAAATTCAAAATAAACCCATTTTGGGAATCACAATATAGACCGTGATAGTGAGGGATAGTGAGGGATAGTGAGGGATAGTCAGGGATAGTCAGGGATAGTCTGGGATAGTGAGGGATAGTGAGGGATAGTCTGGGATAGTGAGGGATAGTGAGGGATAGTGAGGGATAGTGAGGGATAGTGAGGGATAGTGAGGGATAGTCTGGGATAGTCTGGGATAGTCTGGGATAGTGAGGGATAGTCAGGGATAGTCAGGGATAGTCAGGGATAGTCAGGGATAGTCTGGGATAGTGAGGGATAGTCTGGGATAGTCAGGGATATTCTGGGATAGTCTGGGATAGTCAGGGATAGTCTGGGATAGTCATGGATAGTCAGGGATAGTCAGGGATAGTCTGGGATAGTCAAGGATAGTGAGGGATAGTCTGGGATAGTGAGGGATAGTCTGGGATAGTGAGGGATAGTCTGGGATAGTGAGGGATAGGCAAGGATAGTCAGGGATAGTCAGGGATAGTGAGGGATAGTGAGGGATAGTGAGGGATAGTGAGGGATAGTCTGGGATAGTGAGGGATAGTCTGGGATGGTGAGGGATAGTGAGGGATAGTGAGGGATAGTGAGGGATAGTGAGGGATAGTGAGGGATAGTCTGGGATAGTGAGGGATAGTGAGGGATAGTCTGGGATAGTCTGGGATAGTGAGGGATAGTCTGGGATAGTCAGGGATAGTCAGGGATAGTGAGGAATAGTCAGGGATAGTCAGGGATAGTCTGGGATAGTGAGGGATAGTCTGGGATAGTCAGGGATATTCTGGGATAGTCTGGGATAGTCAGGGATAGTCTGGGATAGTCAGGGATAGTCAGGGATAGTCAGGGATAGGCAGGGATAGGCAGGGATAGGCAGGGATAGGCAGGGATAATCAGGGATAGTCTGGGATAGTCAGGGATAGTCAGGGATAGTCAGGGATAGTCTGGGATAGTGAGGGATAGTCTGGGATAGTCAGGGATATTCTGGGATAGTCTGGGATAGTCAGGGATAGTCTGGGATAGTCAGGGATAGTCAGTGATAGTCTGGGATAGTCAGTGATAGTCTGGGATAGTCTGGGATAGTCAGGGATAGTGAGGGATAGTGAGGGATAGTGAGGGATAGTGAGGGATAGTGAGGGATAGTGAGGGATAGTGAGGGATAGTGAGGGATAGTGAGGGATAGTGAGGGATAGTGAGGGATAGTGAGGGATAGTCTGGGATAGTCTGGGATAGTGAGGGATAGTGAGGGATAGTCTGGGATAGTGAGGGATAGTCAGGGATAGTCAGGGATAGTCAGGGATAGTCTGGGATAGTCAGGGATAGTCAGGGATAGTCAGGGATAGTCTGGGATAGTGAGGGATAGTCTGGGATAGTCAGGGATATTCTGGGATAGTCTGGGATAGTCAGGGATAGTCTGGGATAGTCAGGGATAGTCAGTGATAGTCTGGGATAGTCAGTGATAGTCTGGGATAGTCTGGGATAGTCAGGGATAGTGAGGGATAGTGAGGGATAGTGAGGGATAGTGAGGGATAGTGAGGGATAGTGAGGGATAGTGAGGGATAGTGAGGGATAGTGAGGGATAGTGAGGGATAGTGAGGGATAGTCTGGGATAGTCTGGGATAGTGAGGGATAGTGAGGGATAGTCTGGGATAGTGAGGGATAGTCAGGGATAGTCAGGGATAGTCAGGGATAGTCAGGGATAGTGAGGGATAGTCTGGGATAGTCTGGGATAGTGAGGGATAGTCTGGGATAGTCAGGGATAGGCAGGGATAGGCAGGGATAGGCAGGGATAGTCAGGGATAGTCAGGGATAGTGAGGGATAGTCTGGGATAGTCAGGGATATTCTGGGATAGTCTGGGATAGTCAGGGATAGTCTGGGATAGTCAGGGATAGTCAGTGATAGTCTGGGATAGTCAGTGATAGTCTGGGATAGTCTGGGATAGTCAGGGATAGTGAGGGATAGTGAGGGATAGTGAGGGATAGTGAGGGATAGTGAGGGATAGTGAGGGATAGTGAGGGATAGTGAGGGATAGTGAGGGATAGTGAGGGATAGTGAGGGATAGTCTGGGATAGTCTGGGATAGTGAGGGATAGTGAGGGATAGTCTGGGATAGTGAGGGATAGTCAGGGATAGTCAGGGATAGTCAGGGATAGTCAGGGATAGTGAGGGATAGTCTGGGATAGTCTGGGATAGTGAGGGATAGTCTGGGATAGTCAGGGATAGGCAGGGATAGGCAGGGATAGGCAGGGATAGTCAGGGATAGTCAGGGATAGTGAGGGATAGTCAGGGATAGTCAGGGATAGTCAGGGATAGGCAGGGATAGGCAGGGATAGTCAGGGATAGTCAGGGATAGTCAGGGATAGTCAAGGATAGTCTGGGATAGTCTGGGATAGTGAGGGATAGTCAGGGATAGTCAGGGATAGTCAGGGATAGTCTGGGATAGTCAGGGATAGTCAGGGATAGTCAGGGATAGTCAGGGATAGTCAGGGATAGTCAGGGATAGTCAGGGATAGTCAGGGATAGTAAGGGATAGTCAGGGATAGTCTGGGATAGTCTGGGATAGTCAGGGATAGGCAGGGATAGTCAGGGATAGAAAGATAGACATCAAATTTATGTATATGTGGTTTGAATTGTGCATGTTGAAAATAGACGGATTACCGGGAATCACGTCGATTCACCGGAACTGACGCGTCAAACGATCGGATTATATTCGGATGTCACCGACGACGATCCGAATAGCATATTACTGACACGGGTGAACAACGCACTGCGCACACTCGGAAAATGGTGTTGTCATACCCGGGAACGCTCGGTTTCTTAATATTTTCATTCACGAAAAAAAGCCGACAGATTTTATTTCGAAAAGTCTTAAAAACGTCGCGAATACTGAAAAGATTTTGATCATATTTACACAGTTTATAGTTTTCATTCATAGGCAGCTATGATGAGTTTTGTCAAGAAAACAAAGTTACGGCAATAGGTTTTTTATGTACTTTTGTACGGACTCTCTTGCAAGGCCGTCCTTTTACGACTGAGTGAAACAATTTTCATGAAGACATGGCCCTTCACACTTGACCTTCATACTTTTTTTAATTTTATTATAATTTTTCAAGTGATTTTTTTATTGGTAAACATTGTATTTTAGGAGGAAATATTAGAAACCCGCGCGTTCCCGAGAATGACATCACCATTTTCCGAGTGTGCGCAGTGCGTTTTTCACCCGTGTCCATATTACTTGTTTGTTTGTATGTTCGTTTGTATGTTTGTTTTTAGTTGGCGAAGATGTGACTCTTATAGTGCTGGCTTCGTAGTGTGTACCTAAATCAGCCGTTTTTTGGCAAGTTTGGCGTCCTAGTGTCAGAGTTTCATGGGGACCTCGGCAAAAAACAAGTTTACTTGGAGGCAAATGATGCTTTTATGATGGATTTCAATATTGAAGCAGTTTATAAGGTCATTATTGTTCAGAATTTTATTGTAGCCTATTCAATATTGTTCACAATACCATTACTCCGACGAAGGACTAACGTCCGAAACGTCAGTTTTCTCGAATCACGGTGTACAACTTATCGTTATATTTACAACTGCAAATCTAATTAATTTGTTTCGAATAGGCCCAGTCACGGCGCAAAACTGACAGACTGCTTGGATGAAGCATGATAGCGTGACAAAAATGAAGACAGGCGTGACCCACCCTTTTTTATAAAGAGTCGACCAAGATGTTATTTTAATAATGAAAAGTTGATTAAATATCTGTGAATTAAATATTAGTTGCTTTTTGCATTTTGCCGGGTGCATTTACCGGTATCCTATTTCAGCTGATTTTGAGCCGAAATAATGAAATCAAACAAAGGATGGAAGGTGCTCATTAGGTTGGGTCAAACCTACTACCTGCCTATCGACAGAGCTTGCACTATTCCCTTTAAGGATCTTTACGCCGGCAGTCAGCTAGAATAGTCACGCTAACCTTAGGTTCAAGGTTTTAGGTTTTTAGATTGATATCACCTGAATGTTGTTGTTTCAAGTCCAACCTAGTCTCTGTGTCTATACTTTGCATGTTTTTAGCTCACAATCTCTGATTGGGTCAACAGCTCTAGACCTATTACTTATGCATAGCTAGCCTGGAACTCTCTCGCATCACGCACGATGTCACAGACAAACCCACAAAGGGCAATCTGCATACATTAGTGTAAACACATTGACAGTGCTTTAGACACGGTCCACTGCCCTGAATAGTTTGAACCAGGGTTTGGTCTTTCTTGGAGCAGCGCAGGGCATTTTGAATTGGTGTTATTTACTAGTTCATCATGTTGAGAAGGCTGCTGTTTTCGTTGCTTGGTCTGCAAATGTCGATCAGCTATGTAGCAGCAGGTATGGTTTGATTTAGACACTAGTTTATGACCTACTTATCAATTATGTATATTTTGTAATTATTGTTGTATTTGCACTGTTAGCTCGCCCAAAATGGTTTACAGAGTATGTTTAAATAGAACTGTGTTGATAAATTCGCAGCTATAGAATGATTCAACAGTTGGTGTTTTTTTAATTTGAGCAGTTGATAACTGAGCTTTTCTGTTTGCGTTCTTTTGTGATGAAGAAGATTATTCACAGTCAAAAACGAGTCACGTTTGAAGCACGCTTAATAAAAGTACAATGTTCTTTACGGTAAATTCACTCAGCAACATTACAAAACACAAATGTAAGTCAAATAACTTGTGAAGCTATCGGAATGCGTATCTTATAAGTAAAAATTCAACTAGCTAGCTATTTCAGCCTATAAATAATGCAGTCCGATCCTGTGCATAATTGTTATGACTCGTCTGATAACTTCTGTTAATCTAATTATGAAATCCCTGTAGACTTTTATTATTGAAAGAGGGTTTGATTGTTGATGTGAGTTTCAGCTAACGGTTTAGCTGTAAATTGCTGTTTTCTTTGCTCTTGCAATACAATAAAACTAATCCCTACTGTGAGTTACCTTAACCAACTGTGACCATCATTAATGCTGTGAGTCACACTACAACATTTATCGTCCACTATATTAAACAGTTACTCGCCGCTCATCTCAATGAATTCTTCGAGTTTTTTATTTATTACTTACGTATATTTTTCGCTATGTTAAATAAATTCAACGATAAATTGTCAAAATTGTCGTTTTTGAGGAACTAAAAACGGTTATGAGACTTTGCTGTACCTTTATATGAATTACCGAAATTGTTCATAAAACGCCCATTTTTGTTTTTGTTTCATTTAAAAATGGAGCAATTGCTTACTAAACTATTATGAATATTTAGAAACTTTTAATCAAAGCATCAGTATGAAAATTTATTACTATTTATGTCAAAAATATTTATATAAATCTTAAAACCATGAACTCTGTGACTCGAACTCAGACCAATATTGGGAGGACAAGGGGCGAACAAACAGATCTATTACCCATGCATGGTTGAGCGTAAAACACGTGGGAAAATAGGAAAAATGTAATCAATTAAAAAACGTCAATGATTATTTTGTCAGATTTTGTTGTGAGAAACGAAAAAATAAAACACGTGGTCAATGTCCCTCGAGAATACAGCTTTTGTTTACCAAGCTATGTAGGGTTTATATGAGCAACGAATGTTTTGTTTGAATTTGTTTTGGCTTCTTTTTATTATTTTGTTTCTACATGAGTGGCTTTATATAATATAACTTAGGACTGAAATACGTTATGTCCACGTGGTGTATTGGTATATATTCTGAGATTTATAGCACTGATGATGCTGCTAATGATTTTTTTATGTAACCTGTATAAAAATCAGTATATAATTTTGTAAGAATCCAAGGAAAACCAAATCAATAATAATAATAATAATAATAATAATAATAATAATAATAATAATAATAATACTAATAATAATAATAATAATAATAATAATTGTTCTTGATATTTTGATGTGTTGTGAAGCTCTAGGCATGTTCTTCGTCAACAATGTCGTGTGTTCTTTGGTAATAAGGCATCTTTCCTTAGATATGTAACCAAAATGCTAAGGCTACTTGATCAGGGTCACAACATCCAAGATTTGTTTAAGTACTGTTATGGTTTACGTATGATTTACGTATGCACTTTAGCGTATTAAACCTAGCAACCAATCATTTAATTCCTTATGTTGCATATTGAACATTCTTTGTTTTCTAATCTAGGTTCATTTCCCTTAACTCCACATCAATATTTCTTTATCTTATCTTGAGCACGGTCTTTAAAGTCATGTTAGATCATGTTGATCCAACCAATTAAAAAAAAAACATCTTACAAGAACATGAAAGCAAATAAATAGTGCCGTTTAGGGAGCGTACAAATGTATACAAACACCCTAAATATAAACCGCGCATCAGGTTGTCGGAAACATTTATTGCGGATCAGAAATCACCCCAGCCCTCTCATAATTCCATTTGCGTGTACTGACACAAAAGGAACTTCCTTCTTGATTCTTTTTAAATATAGGAGCTGCTCTGTTTACAATAGTCCAGTTTCATATTCTTCATTGCTCAGGCTAAGCCTCGATAGTATGTGATATATTCTTTTGTACGAGTACATCACGTGGGAATGCATCCTAAAACAATATAAATACCAATGGTTTTGTATTGACTCTTTTGTGAATTTACCTACAATTGAGGCTTAGCCTGAGCAAAAAAAGAACTTGAAACTAGTCAATACATACAATATTGATATCTAAACAACTTTGATAAGATTCATCTTTTTTCCCCCAGATACACCTCGTTTTAGCTGTTCAGTCGCAAAGCCCAGTCATGATATCGATGCCAGTGTTCCTGGTGAGATTGTCAGTCCCGGTTATCCTGGTACCTATTCCAGTAACCAAGACTGTATCTGGAAACTCAAGGCACCATTAGCTAGTCTCGTGCGAATTAAGATAACCAACCTTAACCTGGACCAAAGTGACTTTTTGATGATCAGCGATGGTGAAACTGCATTTCCTGGAAATCTGATTGGCAAGTAAGTCGTCGTAGAGAAATGTAAAAATGGTCAGATATGATCAACTATTTTCCTGGCTATTCGTAGTTAACTGATGTTTTGTATTTTGGATTCGAGTAATTCTGTAAGGTTTGATATCAATTTGTTTTCTTCATTATTTGTTAAGGTACTCCCAGTGTCTGGCAGGCAGTTTATCATTGTTTTCTACCGGTCAATATATGCTTATCCAGTTCAACTCTGACAACGCGCTCAACGATAAAGGGTTTAAGATCGAGTATAAAACAGTCAGAAAAGGTACATAGAGAAGGTGTTTTATGTCTGAAAATCAGTCTACGTGAATTTGTTGTATCTCCGGGGGACTCCTTTGTAACGCAAGGCGTTAATTAATTCCCCTAAACGATGCTCGAGTCTTAACAAAGGTAGTTATGACCTGTACGCTCTCGCAACCACCTCTCCCGGCATTGTACCTTCCCTTGTTAATGGAATGATTGTAAAAATAAAAGATATGGTTACTGGATAAGAGTGACGGTGTTTAATAAGAGATGATGTTTGTAATTCATGTTATGGACACTGCAAAGATGATGATTATGGCGTAAATGAAAACGCTGACGATATTTAATGTTGATGGGAGATGAGGATATCATCAGAGCATTTTACTAAAATGTTGTTACACATTTTTAGGTCAACTTGAAAATGCAGGACGTGTAAGTAAGTATAACAGTGCTTCTTCGTGCCATTGTCAAATTAACGTTTTTCGCTAACAGTTTTAACACATTTTGCTTCCACCAGATACTGTGTGCTCGTTTAATGTCATTGTTAAGGATTCGTCCGGGTATATTGCACATCCTGGATTTCCTGGTCCAGTTACTCAATTCAAGGGATGTTTCTGGCAAGTGAGATACACTACATCCAATAGGCCGCATATTTCTTTCAAAATGCTCGGCTTGAAAGCAGATCCTGGTAAATGCTATGAGAGTCAGGTCCGTTACAAAATTCTTGGCAAAGATTTTGATCCAGCTTGTGGTTGTGCCGGTCTGCCAGATAACCAGAAGTCAATGGATAATAATGCCTACTTCCAATTTAAAGCTCGACCAGAGAGTGGTACCGGTCAACCTGGTTTCTTAGTTTACTATAAAGATATTGGTATGTTTGCTTACACAATCACTCATCCAATCCTCCAATCAATGAAGATAATAAGTTTGAAGCGTAAATGCAAATTAGCTTGCACTGAATATGATTTCCGTAACGAATGGGCATGACAAAATATGCAGTATGATGAACTTTTGGTAAAATAATCACAGCATCATTCATTAAACTTGAGCTGTTTTCACAATTTCAGGAATGCTAATTTGCATTTATGATCATTTATACATCTTCAAAATCAGAATTTTGTTACCTCTTTTACGTGTTACTTTTTTTCTTTTAGATCAAGGTAAATGCCCTGATGCAACCAATTGTCCTGACCTTAACGATGACCGTGATGTTGGCTTTGATAGAAATGCTTATATACTGTATGGTGAGTTTCCATATCCAACTTGACGTATTTCTCTCGGGGGAGGGGGTATCCTATACATCGAAGGGAGGGGATGATCGTCGGAAATTTTAAAAGGTACCGTAGTCTTACGGAGTGGATTTTGACAACATATGATTTTTAGACAGATACCAGATCCCTGCGCTTTTCACCCGTCTAAAAAAAACACGACGATATCAACCGCTCATTGTCGACCAAGATAGTAGATAAAATTTGTCTGCCACTTTACTCATCATCATTATCGCTAATTATCTATATCAGTTCGGACGAAAGTCATAAGCAAGCTTTATTTATGCATGAACCGCCACTATATCATTATCGGCACGGCCATTACCATTTGCATTGCTATCAGTTACTACCGCCATAACTACCATCATCATCATCATTATCATCATCACTTCCACAACCGATAGCTAGAGTGCAAACACTAAATGTGTGCAATATAAAAGCACTAATTAAACAAAAGAAAACAATAGAATTAGCATAAAATAGCACTATTTAGTGGCATTTATGTTGCACACTTTTAGTGCGTGCCCTCTCGTATCATTGTCATCAACATCACTTCAATAAGTTTATCTGTAGCCCCACTACCCTCAGCTTTATCATTTGATCATTCTGTTCTTCTATTTTCAGAGAAAAAGGTCGTTACTACCACGCCAGCCCCAACACCTCCCCCCACTGAAAGTAAGTACACTTAGTGTATAAACAAAAAGCCGGTTGACTGTTTCGATATCCTAAATAAATAAATAAACTATTATATATATAAATACTATATTTATATATATATATATATATACTTTATGATTATTAACATTTGACAAGCTAGAACGAAATATTAATAATTGCATATTTATTCTTAGGTTAAGAATTGCATATATTCTTATGAATCAAGTGCAATCAATGTAGCCATTGCTAGAAATTTGTGTCATTACACAGTTGCTTTCTTGGGCTCAGTTAGTACCTTTGTTGTTACTAGTCATTCGGGCCATAGCGATACTATAATAGTAATCTAGTTGACATGTGCGTCGCCAACTTGACTCTGATTTCTTCCAATGCTTACACATTGATAATTAATATTCTAATAGAGCCCATTAAACCTTTCGATGTGAAATGCGATCAGAACACAATGGAAATAGTTCTCAACACTTCAAAGTTTGGCGACTTCCAAACCGACACGGCAACACTCATGGACACCAGCTGCAAAGCTCGTCGCTTCAACAGTACGCATGTCTACATGAGTACACCGCTGGACGGATGTGATACATTTCACAACTATAGCAGTGATGGTCGTTACGTCATCTATCATAACCAGATAAAACTACAAAAGAAGACAAGTGGCGGTGGCGGCAATGGATTAATTACACGTGACCACGAAGCTGTGTTCCAGTTTGAGTGTCGATATTATCGTAGAATGGTCATGTCTGTTGTTCACTTTAATCCTGCACGAGCTATTGTTTACACAACCACAGGTATTGATATAGTTATTTTTATGATTACAAATAATAGAATTGACGTTTTCTTGAAGTTTAGATGACATCGATAAAATCTTTCATTTTTACGATAAAGCGTTCTAATTTCAACAATTTTTCATATTTTCCAGAAAACTTTGGTAACTTCACGTTCATGATGAGGATGTTCAAGAGTGACGAATACAAAGAAGCGTATGATAAATACCCAGTGTACATCTGGGCCAGCAAGAAGGTGTACATACAAACCGAAGTCAAAGCCAAAGATGCCGAGCTTGTCCTTCTTGTTGAAAAGTGCCATGTTACACCATCTAAGAACCGTAACGATAAAGAGTTTTATGATCTCATTGAAGAAGGGTAAGAACATTAGGCGAAGTAGCTTAGGGCTCTTAGTGTACATAACACTTGGGCAAGTTCAGTGGTTCACTGCTTCCAGGATACGACTGAGAGGCTGTGCGGCTGTTAAACCTCGGGCCGGGACAGCTGTCATCTCTCCTCACTCAGTTAGACAAAAATGGAATTTCGAGCACGGTCAATCGCTCGCAAACCAATTTTCGTTCTTTCTCACTAAGATTTTGTTGATAGGTTAATGATCAATTCACGTTTGCAGAAATCGCAAACTCGCGTTTTTGGTAAATGTTGTGGTGATTTAGAAAAAAAGCGTTTCAAACTTTAACCATATCGTGTCATATTATATATTTTAGATGTTCCAAAGACGAAACTCTTGAGTACAAACACAAACTTGAAGCTATTCAGAGATTCCACTTCAAAGCTTTCTATTTCACTGTGGATAAGAAAGCAACTGTTCATATACACTGTAAAGTGCGAGTCTGTCGTAAAGCTGATAAGAACTCCCGCTGTGTCAAGGGATGTCCGTATAGCAGGCGCCGAAGAGCAACTTCTGAAGACAACAGTGAGAACGAGTTTACTGGATCACTATCTTTGGGACCTTTGACTTTCCAAGAACAAGGCCAAACAGGTATAAAATAAATGTTGCGATAGCGATGATAATGGTGTGATGATGATGGTAGGTGTGACGTCGACCATGTGGTGAGAGCTCTGGGGTCGGTTGTACGAAGTAAGGATATAAAGTTATCCATTGAATTTGTCTGGGGCCGGTTGCACGAAGCATGAATAGCGCTATCCAGCGGATAAATCACTATCCAGCGGATAAATTCTAAAGAAATTCTATGGAGTGGATAACTTTATTCAGGCTTCGTGCAACCGGCCCCTGGTGGATAGTGATTTATCCGGTGGATAGTGCTCTCCACTGGACTGGACGACAAGTAAACTAATGAAAATTAATGTTCTTGAACAATCTTAAAAGTTAAAAGAATATTCTCTCTCATGCCTTTCTGGATGTTTTTTGAGGAGCACTCGAGGTTTCCTTCGCAAGGTTAAAGTAAACAACTTGTGCAATAAGTAAAGTAGCGAGTGTGAGTAAGCAATTCTGGTACTCAAGATACCAAGCATATGACAACATCTATAGTCATCGATGGGAAATATAGTAATTAAAACATCACGTATCTTACAATAAATCATTTCCATTTAATTTGCAGGGAGATCAACAAGTTCTGACACGCGTCCCAAGATGTTCATTGAGATAGTAGTGGGTGTGCTAGGCTTCTTCGTCGTCATTCTTTTGGTCGCTGTTTCAGTTGTTATCTGGAAGAAACGTCAACAGTCGACAAGAAAACATCTTTCTTTGATAGTAGATGATAGGGAACAATAAATTGTTCACTATATTTTAGGTTTTTTTTATATCGTTAGCTGTTGTTCTAGAGATCCATTGTCGAACACATCATTCCATGTTTTTTTTTAATTCAGTATGCTGATGGATTAGTCAAGGAAAGTTTTCACACAAACTCCCGTCTAGTCTCCTAGTATCTTGTCCTATCCCTTGTGTCTTCTTCTTAAGGGGGTGTTTACATGAGACTAGGATGATCCTAGCGTTAGAATCTTCCTAGCATGCGAATAATCATATCTGCGTACATACTGCATTGCGTTTATTACATGGACATTTGTACTTTTCGTTTAGGTACTAGGATCTTCCTAGTACTAGGATCATCCTGTCTGACATATAGGAAGATCCAAGTACTAGGGTTGTGTCTGACACTAGCTAAACACATGGAAACGAAAAAGTAGAGATAACTCGCCTACTAGGGCCAAGGAATATTTATCTTAAGATTCCTGTAGAATGAGTGTGAGTACTGTCAGAGTTTTCGCTTCGCTCCTTTTGCATGCAAACTAAACAAAAATGTTTGTTCGCCTACTAGGAAGATCCTAGTGCTAGGTTCTTCCTAGTTCCATGTAAACACCGCCTAAGATCAAGGCGAGTAACGTTGTTAGCTTATTTCCTCAATCATTTTATTTTAGTTTTATGATCGTGATGTGCGATTTTGCAAACCGGGTATAAAGTACAAGAAGCAATAACCAACTTTGATGAATTGTAAACATTCCATATTGATTCATATTTTGATTGAGAAAACGTCCTTTACATGATGAGGAGCAGTTCGACTCATATGGGATTGTTAGTTCTGGAGTTCAACCAGATAATTTAGAAGACTATTACGAATAACGATGTAAATTATTCTTTTAATTTTATATATCCATTTTTTTATGCAAACTCATACTAAATTAGGTAGCTAGTTATTTCATTTTTGCATTTTGCAATTGGTAAAGTTGAAAAATAAAATGGTCGACAAAACTTCAGAAATACTCACGACCCTTGCACAAATTAAAACGGTCGTTAAAACACCTACGGCACGAAAACATCCCTGAAAACAATCACGACAATGATCCGATGGACGTCCAGAAAGCTTCCGAAACCCTCCCGAAAACGCTGCTTGCGACGCTTTCACTAGTTTATTATTTGTCAAGAGTGATTGGCTTGCATAATTAGCTTGGCTATAACTAGGAGGGGTGTAGTGGGTAGTAAATTCCTGTTTCTGGGTTCCAATAAACGTATTCTATTTCACATAGAATCGCACACCGATCAAAGATTCCATCAGAATGAATTGAAAATCACCATCAATCATAATATGGCCCATCCAGAATTCTACTTGTTCTCACGAGCACTTCAAATCATCTCTTGTTATCCAGACTATGATCTTTATATGCTAATTAAATTGATTTACATGTCTCATTTGAAACCCGGCTCTCTTCACGCATATCGAGCTGTGATTGGATGCCGTGGATCCCATTGGCATTTATGACAATTTCAGGGTCAGTAGGTTCAAGTCGTTTTACTCGCACGATTATGAACATAATCGAGTGGGTTTTTTAGTTGACGTGAAGCTACTAGTTTGTCTGGAGAGACATGGCGGGGTCGTTATTAATACTACAGCTTGCAGTAGTCCAAATTCTTCTTCTCGTTGGGAACACGCTGGCTGGTTCGTATATATATCCTAACTGTATCTCATTGAACTCACTAAATGTATTAATCTTCATCTGTTAAGTTAAACGAGCATATGAATCATTAGAACCTTAGGTTGAAGCCTGTTTATTGACAGTCTGTAAACTAGAGTTAGGTTTGGCATTTCCATGCGGTTCTTGTAGACTTCAAGACGCCAGTAGATCTTATTTCGCCTGGGGTTGTGCTCAATTTACTAGCGTGCATTTCTCTGTCATAAAAAGCAGTAAGAGAGTACAAGCACATTGAGAAAAGTATTTGTTGATACAATTGTACTAAAATAACTCACTACTATTAAACCTGAAACTGGCGGAATACTTTATTGAGGGAGACGTAGGGGTTTGCGGTGTTGCGGTGTTGTCCTTATTTTAGTGCGGTGTTACGGTGAACGAGGCTGAAAAATTGCGGTATTGCGGTGATGCAAAACCTCGCGATGTGCGATATTTAAGTTAATTTACGTGCGGTGTACGGTGAAATAAAAACTTTTTTTCGGAGTTGCAATTTTAATCCAACCAAATTTTTTTTTTCACATGATTCGTGAAAAAATACGGTGACGGTGTTTTGTTGCATTTTTTGCGGTTTTGCGGTGTTCACCATCGATTTTTTGTGGTGTTGCGGTGTTCGATACTCCCCAATGTCCCCCTCTTTATTGATGTTATTGTTCGTCGACTGCTACATGCACCATAAATTCTGCGAGCCTTAAACCACTTGAACAAGTACATGTATCATCCTTCATACTAGTAAAAAAGCGTGAGATATCTCTTGGCTGCATAATCAGGGCTTTTAATAGTAACGTTTTATTATTTCATTTATTCAATTCCAACAACGACTTCACGCAACTATGCTGAGATATGCCTTAGATCAACGTTACCTATGGTCTATTAATATAAGAGTAACCAAAATTACTTACCTAAGTTTCAAGTGTTGATCCGTATTTATGTGTTTTGATGTAAGCTAGAGATGCGAGCAATTCATCATTTACAAATAAGCAATATAATCAGTGCAAATGTCATCTTTTTACAGTATTTTGTACATGGTTTAGATATATGTAGTTTTAACAGTTACGGCGTTTAAAAATTGTATAGTTTTCATGTTCACTTGACATAGGATGCTTGTCAGATATAATTGCAACTCATCGGTTGATACAGGAGAGATTTCTAATTGGTTTATGCATTCTTTTTTTGAATTACAAAACGTTAAGACTTTTCGATAAACGGTATTGTAGGATAAGTTACAGTTTGTTATGTTTTCAATCGTATAGAGCTGTCCCTATTTAGTAGTAAATACACAATAGAATTAGCATAAAATAGCACGATTTATTGGTCTTTATGTTACACAGTGTTAGTGCGTGTACTCTAATTAACTCTATCTCAAGCTTATTGTATCACTAAAGAAGTCGAGGCCCACTATGTTCACTATGGCCCACATACAAGGACACTGCAAGACCCATCCACCAAGGGTGCCATATCAATTGAAAAATATCAGTGGTCGCAGGGCTGACTGTAATTACAGTGAGCTGTTTAACTGTTCTATTTAAGTGTGACTTGTTAAATCTGAACAAGGTGCAAGGAAAGAATTCTATTTAGTGCGTACTAGTCAGCTTCCTTGATATCGCAAGAGTGTCAGTGGTTATCAAACTAGAAGTAACAGTTTGTCAGCTATTTTAGCTATTTTAGTTTGGTCAATCACTGATTTTACTCACTATAGTTTGAGCTTCAAACGGTTTGATATGTTCCGTTCCCTAAAATGGGTGCAAAGTTGATTTTATAGCATCAATGGGGGAGCCTATTTACTAAATTAATATGATTAGTAGGGCATAACAAAAGCATTTTCGCTAATGAAATACATTGAGAGCTGATAGACCACGTTGGAGAACAACGGTCAATACTCCATCCCCGCAGCGCCCACTTAAAAATAAATACATAAAAGGCGGTTCATTAAGATTCTTCTAGATCCTTCGTTCTTTTCGTTTTATATATTGTACTGCATATTTTGAGTTTTTAAGTGACTGAATGAGTGTATGAACTTACATTATGTTTTTAATTTATTATGCATTGGTTCGGCTTATTATAGTACTGACGAATAAGAATATTTGACAGAGCATCTTGCATATTGACTCGACATGTTGAAGTGCTTCAAGATCACTCTCGGTATGAGCTTTGTTGATAGAATCGCTTTTGCATATTGAACATGTCATGTGCATCTTATCAACAAACAAGCAAACAAAAATAAAAGGTTTGCACTGGGCATGCATTGAAATAAGCCATTAACCAACCAAGTGAATAAATATATGAGCTTTGATATGAAACGAACGAAACGAATACATGAATGAATAACCGAATGGATAACAAATAATCAAATGAATAAATGAATCACCAGACCAGACCAGTAAGCTACTTATATTCCTATATATATATATATTTATATTTATCTTCCAGCTCCACAACGCTATAGCTGCGCGTCATCAACACCTCTAGAAATTGATGCTAGTATCCCTGGTGAGATCGTCAGTCCTGGGTTTCCTGGAAAATACCCTAATAACAGAGACTGTACGTGGAAACTGAAAGCACCGTTAGGCAGTGTGGTTAGGGTAAAGATAACGTCACTGAATCTGGAGCAATATGATTCAATTACTCTGTTCGATGGCTCTGAAGCATACAGTGGTAACGTTATTGGAAAGTAAGTACGAAGAACTCGCAACTTGGAATGAAATGTCTAAAGTATAATCTCCTCGACCGTAGTTCTGTTGTGTTATTTAATTAAGTTAAACTTTGGTTTTAAGGGTAATTGATGTTTTATTATCTAAATCATCTCTCAGTCCTCTTGAAGGTATTCGCGATGTATGAGGAATCTCTTTCATATTTTTTTATCTACTGTTATGGATATATGGGTATGTTTTAATGTTAACTGATGTTGTGTAATTTAAAATCATATCTCTTCCTAAAGGTATTCACTCTGCATGAAGGGACCACTTTCATTATTTTCTACTGGCATGGGTATGGTTGTCAAGTTCACTTCAAACGACAAAGAAACTGAAGACGGATTTAAGATCGAATATAAGACAGTTGGACGAGGTACCTAGATGTTACTGCCGCAGTGCAATAACTATAATGGTTTGTGAATATTGTTTGATGTTGGTTACCTGAAAAGTCGAAATAACGTATACCGAATACACAGATTACTTAGTGTCAAAGAATTAAACTGCATCTGTTTTATGGGTAGCTAAAATTAAAAAAAAAAAAGTTGTAAATTTTAATATCCTTTTTTTCAGATAAAATTGTCATCGCAGGACGAGTAAGTAAGTAAAATTACAGTGTGACGACTTCAACCAAAGCCACCTCGAGATTATCAGAAATTCCGACGTAGCTTCGGTTGAAGTCGTTGAATTCTAAGAGCACTTAAAAAAAAAGAGATATATATCCTTCGCTAACAGTCTCTCTCTGTTAGTGTTAACAGTTACAATATAACAAAGAGACTGAGCTAGCAAGGAAGGAGAAATAAAAATTGAAAATATAAATTTTCTACTTACATTTGTTTAATTTTATGACAGCTAGACGAGCCAATTTCACTCTAGCTTTCTAACCGTAGTTTTTGTCTTTTTAGACAAGATATGTTCTTTCAACTCTATACAGCGAGGCACGTCTGGATACATTGCAAGCCCTGGTTTTCCTAATTCGTTACCAGGTTCCACGAGCTGTATATGGCAGGTTATTGGCCCAAAGGACAAGACGTTATATCTATCGTACAAAACAATGGGCTTAGTACCAGGAGACCCTTTTGGGGGTTGCAGTTTTGACTATGTCCGTCACATGTTCTCCACACGTTCTGACAAGTATTGTGGATGCTCTTTGCCTGCCGTCGCGAAAGGCACTACTGGGAAGGATGCGTTTCTGCAACTGGTCTCTAAGACTGGAAGTAGAGCTTATCACCAAGCCGGCTTTTTGATATATTTCAAGTCAATAGGTAAGGTTTTATATTGCAAGACATAACCAAACTAGAACCCCACTCATTTGCGTAGCAGCAAACTATCTGACCACCAAATTAGTGAAAAGATGATTAATGAATTATCCTAGCAGCCATCCAATCAACAGGACACCTTCACCTTTTGCAGGAAACGGGTAGCTTAATATTTTTTATTCCGAGAGTTTTTCCTTTATGTGTGACTCGTGAATGGAGAGAATAATTTAATGTGTTTTGGGAAATGGTCAAATATGTTTTTCGTGAAACGTGATTATCTCAATTTTTTATTGAATTCCTGGAAATGTAAAAAAGGATTTCAGAATTTTCTGTGATTTTAAAAGTGACCAAAAACGTTTACGTGAATACGTTTCGTAAGGTGGTATAGGAGACACTGAATTAACCATGCAACCAACCAACCAACTAAACAACCAACCAACCAACCAGCCAACCAACTAACTAACGTGTGATGTTATTATATAGATCCATCCAGCTGCCCTGACAAGGATTCTTGCCCAGCATTGAATGATGATCGTGATGTGGGTTTTGATAGATCTGCTTACATCAAATATGGTGCGTTCGCATAGTTTATATATTTTTGCATATTAAATGATTAAATTATATGACAATATGGAATTGAATTTCAATGTCGATAAATCATTTAACTAATGACTACTATGGTTCTGTGAACGTATAGAAAAAGAAGAACCAACTACTCCACCGCCACAGGAAACCCCAACCGAAAAAGGTGAGTAACTATTTTACTGTTGTTGGTGTTCCGTGTTTTTGTTGTTTCCATCAGCACAAGCATACACATAACCATAAGGATTAAAATATTCCGTTCTTTTTCACTGTTCACTATAATTACACAATAGCTTTAGGACCAGCATTAATGGTCCTCAGACGAAACATTCATGGACCGAATCGTTTGATAACTTTGCAGTCCTTGTTTAAGTGGCGAGATTGATAATCAATAGTTGGCATGATGTTATCCTGAAATGTCCTCATATTCCATTGATACTACCAGCACTGTCTTTACGTTATAGTTATCATTGAGCGCATTGGTCCATTCGATGTTCATTGCTCCAAGGACGAAATGAAAGTCGCACTAAACCATTCAAGGTTTCCTCTCCTGGAACAACAATCAGCAACTCTATTAGACTCCAATTGTAAAGCCTATAACGAAGATGGTGCGCATGTCTTTATCAAGACACCGCTGGACGGATGTTTGACTTATCATAACTATAGTGGAGATGGGCGTTATATTATTTATTATAACCAAGTCGTTATGAAGTTAAAGAAATCCAAACCTGGTGATGTCATCACACGTGATCACATGGCAAGATTCGACTTTAGTTGCAAATACCATCGAAAGATGGTGATGTCTGTTGTTCATTTCAATCCTTCCAGAGGACAGGTTTACTCACAGGCAGGTGAGAAATACATTCTTCAGATCGAGGTAGTATTTTCTGATAACAACTGTAGTAATAACTGTTAATGTTTTACCTACATACGACAAGAACAACTCCAACAAACGTTAATGCAATTAGTTGCAAGTTGCTGTCGACCATTTTACAGCATGAAGATCAAATCTATGACCAAAGACAATATAATCGCATTACATCAACCAATCAGAGTTCGAGACGTAGCGTGCACAGCGTTCTGATTGGGTAATAGATTATTAAAAGAATGCTAAAAGAACATCACTGGTCATACAGTGAACGTTGTTCTGTAATCACAACGTGTGTATCATCATTTCTTGTTCATCTGTAAAAACACAGCCTCTGTGACTATATATAATCACTAATAACGCCAGAACACTACTATATACAAACTTGGCGTGCATCACTGTCACTCTTGATGACTTTAAAAAATTGGATATTGCGTATTGTTGTCAATGTATCTATAAGACCTGTAAGGATTTCTCATGTCACGAATTCTTTTTATGCAGAAAACTTTGGTAACTTTACGTTCATGATGAGGATGTTCAAGAGTGACGAGTACAAAGAAGCGTATGACAAGTACCCAGTGTACATTCGAGCGAGCAAGAAGGTGTACATACAGACGGAGGTTCGAGCAAACGACTCAGATCTCATTCTTCTTGTCGATAAGTGCCATGTCACTCCATCTAAGGATCCCAACGACAAAGAGTTCTATGATCTGATGACAAAGGGGTACGATCTTATTTTTGTAATACCAGGTCCCGTGTCTTCTTGTTAATCACACACTTTACTAGTTTTCTTCTCTGCAGGTACTTAAATTGGCATTATATTCTGTGATATGGCATGAGTCACTAAAACACCCACAATTTAACTTTTGTATTCACTTTGTCACAAGTCTCTTTTGCTGATTTAAAAATTTATTTTTAGTTCAGCTGCATATTTTGCCACTTCATATTTTGCCACTTTACGCAATGTAATGAAAGGTGTGCAATGTTTGATGTGAACCGTATCCTTGTCTTTTCAGGTGTCCTCTGGACGAAACCCTTGAGTACAAACATAAAGTTTCAGCTGTTCAGAGATTCAACTTCAAAGCTTTCTATTTCACTGTGGATAAGAAAGCAACTGTACACATACACTGTAAAGTGCGAGTCTGTCGTAAAGCTGATAAGAACTCCCGCTGTGTCGAGGGATGTCCGTACAGCAGGCGCAGAAGAGCCACATTTGAAGAAAACACTGAGAACGAGTTTACTGGATCGCTATCTTTGGGACCAATGAAATTGCAACAAGAGGCTCAGTCAGGTAAAAACGACTTTTTAATACGCATTTTGTATTAAAGCGTTCTGGGATACTACTGTATTTGAACGTCTTCTCGGGGATTCATATTCGGGTATTGGAGAAAGAACGTAGATATACTATCAGAACCTTCGACGACCTGGTTGCGAGAGGATAACTGTAGATGCAATGCAATGTTGCTATTGCGAGAGGATAACTGGGGATGAATGCAATGTTTCTGTAAAGCTTGATTCTCAAATTATGACCAATATAATGATGGTGTATTCTATGATTTGATCTTTTAACCAATCACTTTGTGCAATGTAGTATATTGGGCTTATTGATTGGTGGATCAAAATAAAAGAATACCAATAAGTACCAAAAGTGCATGATTCATTTGACCATCGCGCTGTAGAGCAGGCACAGGAGAAAGACAAGAAACGACGCCATTGTGTTTTAGCAATGCATGATTTACTATGGCATGTTTAATTCCTCTATTATTTTTTTTAACAGGCAAACAGTTCAAGAGTGAAAGAATGTTCATTGAGATAGTCATTGGAGTACTTGGAGTCTGTGTTGTTGCTCTTTTGGTTGCAGTCGTGGTTGTATTTTTGAAAAGACGGCAACAACAAGAAAACTCTACTCGTCTACTCGTCGCAACAGATAGCCAGTAACAGACATTCGGCCCCAGTGAACGGGAACATTCGGCTAGCATTTTATAGAAGAAAACAAATCGTATGTATAGTTTCCTTCAGGTTAAGCATCGATTTTCCATTTGAACAATTTTGAAAACTACAACGGTCGATGATGTAGGTCCAAAAATGTTAACTCAAAGATTGTCTGGTACAAAGTTGATTGGGCAAACTAGCGACGTTACGTCTTAAGTTTAGACCCAGAATCATTAAGTGTAGGTCTTCAATTTTTCAAGTATTTAACTATGTATATTTTAGACATCAAACATTTTAAGAATTCTTTTAATCAATAAAAACAAACAAGAAGTTGCATTGCTTATCATTATTTGACTGTGCGCTGTGGCATATTTGCATTCAAAACAAGTGCAAAGAAACAACTCGAGACTATATTGCCTCTTTTTTGCAGCCCTTACAAACACGCACAGTGTGCTTATCCTCGACAGCTAGTGTCCTCAAAAACCATGCTAGGTGACAGGGGAGGGGGAGGGCAGTAAGGGGGTTTCCGAAAATGTGTAGTCCCGTCGAGGAGGACATTATAATAATGGTCGTGCTTGTGACGATCGTGGAGGATCGAAGTAATTTTGTTCTTGTTGGTAAACTTTGACAAAGTAACGTTGACTACGATTTGGTGCTCATCTAGCTCTGGACTAACTGACTAAGTCTCAACGCTGAATTATATTAAATGAACTAAGGAACTATTACATAGTGTGAATTCAATGACTCTTTCAAACCTAAATTAATAACTTTCATTTTGTGAAGCGCTTAAAGAATTTGTGAAGTACTGCTATATAAAAGTGAGGTGAAGTTTAGTTATGCTGAGACTGGTTATATTAGGGATTCAACGATGATAATGATTTATGGTATCGTGGTTGTGATCTCATTATGATATTATCACTCTCCACACCTAGCTATATCAACAATTATGTATTACGACGACAATGATGATGATGATGATCATTGAACTTATATTTGTTCAGTTAATGAAAATTGGAACATCTAGGTTCATGAAGTATCTCACCAATTGAAGATGATGTGATTGTTTTGATAATAAAGATATGTCACATATCTTGAATTAATTAATTTCTGGCAATCATGATTAAAATGGTTTTTTCCTTTTGTTTTGTTCAAAAATGCAAAAAAGACAGAAAAAGCCAACTGCTGTTCAGAACCCATTAACTGAAGGTCTTCTAAGTCATGGGTCTTTTTCATAACCACTACCTATACATTAACAGAGCGTGGTAATTATGTTGAGCCCCCAGGACGCACCGAACATAGCCAATCTACAACCAGTAACTTATCCATAGCGTTTATCAAGCACGTTGTTGCCTTTCTTTCTTCCCTCCTCGCCAACTGATTGGAACACTAGAGATTTCTTAATTTATGCGCAGAAATAAACATATTTTGTCTCAATAATCCTCCCCTGGTTAACTCTTTTGTTTGCCTTCATTCATGTGAATCTTTAACGTCTGGGGTAATTTTGTGCCCTGTGTGCAGATGGCAAATAGGGTGAGTGTCACGTCTTCACAGCTAGACAGTCACGCATTACAAAGCGATACTGCATTGTATCAGTGAAGCTTGTTAAAGCTGTGGCATCCACCTCGGCAATCTGTAGCTTCACTTTGTACCGACGTCTACCAAGAACAGCAAGAATGAAGTCTTCATTGTGCTGTGCTGT
Organism: Diadumene lineata; assembly: GCA_918843875.1. NCBI lineage: Eukaryota > Metazoa > Cnidaria > Anthozoa > Actiniaria > Diadumenidae > Diadumene > Diadumene lineata. The sequence continues at coordinate 17,907,787 of OU974069.1, read as the reverse complement.
AGTTCTAGCAATCCTGTGCATAGTCTTTGCCCAAAATGGTTAGTCTATAGTTCATATAATTATCGGCTTAACAATTATTGCTCTTCTTCTAGCTGTTCTAAACGATTTGACATGAACCAAGTTATTTTTCTTGCGCATCAAGTGCCTTGTTAACTATAGCGCAGTTTGAATAACGAGCAGAAATTCACTGTTGTAGTCTTGAATTTGGAACAGCATGAACAGAATATATGTGATGTTTTGCTACGCGCGTAAGACCAAAGACATGGCAGCGCCCCGCGACAGATCTAATTAGCATGCTTTATAGCCATCTTTCTCCTTAGTAAGTCAGTCTAAAAAATCAAAAGCGTTTTATAAATACAAATGCATTCAAAATTCCAAACTTATAAGTATATTAACTTTCAAAGTATTCTTCAAAACGAGCAATTTTAAATTGTAAACTGATATTTTATCTGATGAGAAATCACTGCGCAGCATCTCGTGGATCGCGTGACGTGTGAAGACTAACATTTCCCCTTTCCTCAAGGGGTTTCACTCAATGGTATTTCAATTTTCTACATCAACATTTGAGCTATTTTTAAAACGATAAATCGGAGCTACATTTTGCAGAAGTGTCTTCAACAATCATAAGTGATTGACAATATCTTTTCATGTCCGAATAAAATATTGATAACTGTGTCTAAGATACAGATGGACTACCACTCACAATTTCAAAACGTTGAAATTATTTTATTCAAATATTTTAAAAATTGATTAAGAAAAGTTAATAAGTCGGCTTTTTCATAAAAACGTACTAGTTAAGCCAATATCCAGTGATTTTACAAAAATACATCTGCACACTTATTAATTCAACACTTTTTGAATCGAAAAGGCATATATGCAAAGTACAAGTTAAATCTTAATTAAATAATATGCATGGTTTGATAACTACTTTGCCTACCACGAGGCGTATGAGATGTGATTATGTGCATCGTTATATCGACAACATCAAATAAACAAATGCTCCGTGGCGCAAGATTGTTGACTTGTGGATTAAACGAGCTCAATTTCAAGAAATCTGGGATATCTTTATTTTCTGTATTAACGATATGCTTTATAAAAAGTTGACGGATTTGGATTTTTGGAGGCTCGAAAACTATTTATCTAAAGACATGCACCTAGTGTCTGGAGACCGCAATCGTCCGCCCATTCTGGCCTTAGGACATATTATAATCATTACTTTTCAACTTGTCTTCCGATAAAATCCTTTGAATTTTTTAATGTTGTTGATAATGTTTCGATATCCGAGAATGCTTTCACGAGTGAACAAATGAATGAGCGAATGGATGGACGAATGGATGAATATAGTCTAATGAATCGGCAAATAACCAACTATATTCTATATTTTCATAGTCAGTAAATATATGAATGGATTGGCGCGGGTATAACTTGAATAATAAGCGATGAATTCATAAGCAAATACATTGATAAAATAACTAAATAAGGCAGAGCTGATAATTGACTAAAGACGACAAGTGAATTCTGGATCAGAAATTCAGACTAGTTCAAGGGCTTAATTGGTCTGAAGTTTATAATTATAGTTATAGTTATAGTTATAGTTAAATATATGCCATGAAAGAGTTCATAGAATCAAATTAAGATTGACATATGAAATATGAAAATGATTTGTCAAGGGATTGTTCAGTGCGGTCTCAAAAGAGCATGCTCATTAAATGTTTGGTAACACCCTTGTTTAATCAACCACACAACATGTTATTAATAAATCAATGATTAATACGACTGCTAATCATTTATGAAGAGTTTTAAACGGTGATGTTATGTGTAATTAACAAGCACTCTGTCGTGGTTCAGACATCGCTTGTCTGTGATGGTTTTTATTAGGGCTACCCTACTTGACCTCGTGCGAAACATCTTGTGATCGAATGTTCTTCACGTTTGCTGCAAAGACTGAAGACCACACCCCAAACCAATTTTTTTCATAACTGCATTTTTTAAGCATAGCTCAATCCACCATGTTTTTCATTTGATCCGTACTTTTTTTTTTATTCTTGGGGCTTTTTAAAATAAATGTTTTATTACAATCTAATTTGTCCCTTCTTGTAGTTTTTTTTTTGCAGGTTTTTTTTTATCAAACCCTGTAGTGTTAAAGCCTATTTGTATTATTCAGTCTTAACATTCAGTATTGATCAAACGTTCTTCGTGTTTTACTTTATAGACACTTCACCAACAAAGAGTTCGATGCGTAAGTATAAAACTTGTCGTAGTCACAATATTTGTGCCCCCTTCAAGCAAAATCAAGAGAAAATGAGCCAAGAGAACCTACCCCCCATACTTGGTTTTGCACGCATCATCGGCCCCGTTATGTCTACTTATTGCCTCCGAGTTATTTTAAGAACGGAACGTGATTGGTCAAATTCACCAGAGATGAAATAGACAAATATTGTGCTGGCGTCGAAGATAAAAAAGAACAGTTCTTCAAATTTGCAAATTAAAGAAAAACTTAACAATGCTGGATATATTAACATGTTCTCCAGTCGTCTTTCTCTTAAGAATAAAGTTTTAGCGGAGATTGGTAACAGTTTTTAAAAAAGCCTGGTTTCTAAAAATAGCACTAGCGTGGTTCCTGATGAGTCCAGGGAAAGGTTCACTTAGCTCATTTTCTCTTGAGCAAAATATTATAATGTACAAAAAACACTTGCAGGTGTAAAATGTTACTCAATTAAACAGTCATATCATTGCTTACGTAGAGACTATCATTTGTGTCACTGATGTATGGTAAGGTGTTTGAAATGCGCGCGTAAGAAACGCGTGTATTTCATAGTGGGAGTAGTGCTTGGTTAAAGTAAAACGATTTGTGAAATATGCTTGAATTTATTGCACTTTTAAATCACTGATAGCACAGGAAAAAAGCTCTTGGCGCAATTCTACGCTGTACGTTATAGCATCAGTTTCGATTCTCACGCAAGTCCGTGCGTGACAATAATACAGTAATGCGTGACAGTTGGCAAATGACGCGTGTTATAATTTCTTCTGAAACCATTGGTTTTGCTTGGTTTACTCAGTACTGTATCGATGTAGATACTTGCTTGCATTTTTGATTAAACAGCAACAGTCACGTTTATTCTTGCTTTGTATATACTAGCGGCTAAAAATTCTTTAAAAGTCTGCAATTCATACACAAACCATAACCATTCAGCACCAATGAACATTTTATGTATCTTGTGTTGCTACTTATTCTCGTTGTTATTAAAAAATGTATTCCTTTCGGTTGAGCAATCGCAAATCAGCTATAGCGGCATTTGGCTTTCTCTCTGACAACATTGTTTGAGACAGGAATATAGCAAACCGATATGTAATATCATCATCATTAATATCTACTCTCATACTAACTATTATCGTACTATCATGATTATCAGACATCAAGATGAAGTGTACGTCTGACTACATGGAGGCTTGGGTTGATCGAAACGTAGTTGGTAACCTGGACTCCACCAAGCTTCACTTGAAAGATGAAAATTGTAAATCCACTGAAGTAAACAACGACTACATCATCTTCAGAACCGCACTCGATGGATGTGGTACCAAACATAACATCAGCGACGATGGCAAATACTTAGTGTATTACAATTCCATCACTGGTGAAATGGTTTCACCAACTACAAATACTCTCATCACGAGAGAGCACCAGGCTGAGATGCCATTCCAGTGTTCCTACGAAAGACGAGTGGTGTTGAGTGTTCATGCTTACTCGCCAAGACGTGGGGTAGTCTACACCAGTACTGGTAAGTTGGTCTTCTGGTTGGATAGTGGGTAGCCGTAGCCAGTCTTTCTTGACCGGACGTTGTGGATTATTCAGTGGTTGGTGGTACGGTGCTGACAATCTGATTGGCCACATTGGTCAGAGGCTAATCCAAGGGATTATTTCCTTTGAGGAAGATCATGCATCATTTTTTTTTATTAGTGCACCCCCCCCCCCCCCCCCCCTTTCAAAATGTGTGGATCCGGCCCTGTTGGTTGAATGTTAGGGTTGTAACTAGGGTTGATTACAAAGTACGTTACATGGTTTCCTTGCTAGTTGACTAATTGCTAGGTTTTTTGGCTGGCTGTCTGGCTGAATCGTCATGTATGTGCGATCATGCTTATAAGTTGTTACGGGTTGTTTGAGTGGCTGCTTACAGATTATTGGTTGGATAACTAACAATCCAAGGTAATTTTTGTGTTCTGGCTATAGTTGGTTTTAGATGCGATTCAAAGACTTGATGATCAGCAGAATGACAGTTTGATTTGCTAATGATACCTAGAGAGCTTATGATTGAATTGGATTGAGTATTCGAGATGTTAACAGTTTGTCGGTGTTTCTCGGTGTTTTTGCACAAGATGTAATTGATCGATTGGACATCTTTTTAATAAGACGTCTTCATTTTTCAGAGGCATTTGGTAACTTTACCTTCACTATGGACATGTACAACAACAAAGACTACGAAGAAGCCTACGATGACGATGACTATCCTGTAGAGGTAGGTACTGGTCAGCGGTTATACCTCGAGGTGACTGTCAAAAATGAAGACAATTCGTCCGCATTGTCTGTGGTGCCAATCATGTGCAAGGCCACGCCCACTGAGGGTTACGATGACAAGCCACAATATGTCTTCATCAATGAAAGGTAAGATAGGAGTTTGCGTGAATATTCCTCTACTTTCCAACCATTTATGATCAACAAATGATGACTAATTCTTTACGTGAAAATATTCGACATATAGCTTTATAGTGATATCTTCTTGTAGACGGCTTCCTTTTGGACATCAGCAAAATATATTGCCTATGATTACTACAGCAGCTATAGAAGCACAACAGCAACCACTTTCAACAAAACCTACCAACCTCCTTTTTTCAAACTAACTATAGCTCAATAAATGTTTCCTATTAAACTATAACTGCACCAACACTATTGCCATTAAATTATATATCAAGCTCCTACAACACAGATACTACTAACACAACACAACCTGTTTCAAAAGTGACCAGTTAGAATCTACTTCAGTCGTTTGAATGGGAAACGGTACCCTATCGTATTGTAAACGTAATTTCTTAGCCAATAGAATTCTGTCGTCTCCTAACGGTTTGCAGCAGCATCGTTTGCCACACATCACTCGTCAACAGACTCTCACCTGCGATAATTGCATTAAAGTTACAACTATTTTGTTTTCCAGCTGTGCAACTGATAAAACCCTGAAATACGACTTCAAAGAGTCTGGTGTTCAGCGATTCAGCATTGCATCCTTCAGGTTCCTCCCTGATTCCAAGAACGTGTACTTTCACTGTAAGGTCACCGCTTGTCCCAAGGGAAACTCAAACTCACGTTGTGCTGTAGGATGCAAAGACGGGAAGTCGAACTCAAGGCGTCGTCGTGAGGCTCCGACTCGCGACATAGAGTTCAACTTGGCTGTTGGACCTGTTAGCTTGAATAGGCAACAGAAAGCCATTGGTAAGATGTCAGGTCTTTTGCTATCATCATCATCATCATCATAAATATCAGAATTATATTATCAACATGTATCATATCACTTGTAATTTGGTTTTACCAATTAGACTATTACTAAAGAACAACTATCATAGGACCTTAAAATGAGAAAGTTTCCAATGTAAAACAGATATAATGCCAAACTGACTCTGAAACCTACATGATAGTTAGTACTAACTATGCCTACAAACCGGCAAGATCTTAGTTCGTCAATGTTTACCATTCCACTATTACCAAGCAGATTATCTACTACGTAAATGTTTTTTTAATAATTATATATCTTTCTTATTGTATTATATCTTTCTGCAAGCCACTATTTTATGTTTTAAATTGTAAGGATATTTATTTTAAGCTGGACCTCTATGAACCTCTATGAATACCAGCCAATGGCTGAATGGACTCACCTGCATAAATAAAACTACTACTGCATATGCTAGAAGTTTCCTTTCCCTGTTTTTCTACAATAGCATATTATACTACTATCGTTAGTTTGACAATAACGATGAATCACTAATACAAATATCATCATGCTAGTATTATTTCGATACCCAAAAAACATCCACTCACTCGCCATGGTTGTTGACATGATTCTATCAAACTGCTCATATCGATAATATCTTATATCATGCTTTACTCTTTCCCAGCCCCTCAAGCCAGCAAAGCCGCACCTGTTAGCATGATCACCATGGTAACCATTATTGCTGGAGTCCTGGGTGTCGTCGTCCTTGCTCTCATCATTGGTGTCCTTGTAGCTGTCAAACGTAAACAGCCAACACAGAAGCCTCAAAAACTCCTTGTTACTGATGAGGCTTAGGGAACATTTTCTTCATGTTAGTTGCCTTTTTTAACTATAACGAAATAGCTCTTAAAGCTTACGAAAATGGACGTCTGTTCTCTCCATACCACGTTCAATGGGACATAACTCTAACTATAACCTTACTTCTTGCCCTCAATCATTTTAGAGCTTCGTGTTTAAGACAGTAGTAGACAATTGTAGAAGGAGGAGTAGTAGCCTGTCTTTTCAGTCGATAAACACTCATGCTTTGAAGTGACATCAAATTAATGCGGCGATTAATGCAGATGCGGACAGACCACAAACACGAGGAGAGAAGGAACGTCTGTTTTTTTAGCTAAACAGAATATGTAATTAGGTTGAAGTAGTTCTTTATCTTTAAAAAGAATAAACGGTTGAAAGAGTGCATTTTATATGAACTTTTTTATATAAAAATACAAGAAATAGCAGGGTAAAATCAGTTTTTAACATAGATCTTTTTCTACTTGCTTCTATTACCGGCGTAATATTTTTATAGGTTGCTTTAATAAAAATGTAATTTTTAGGTTAAGCATTTTGTAAGTTAAAAAATGAAAGATTCATTTGTACTTATGTACAATATTTTTGCTGTATGAAGTTGTGACTCAGTACAATAAAAGTCTTTCAAACAAACAAAAATATCTAATCTCTGAGCTGTAGCAAATTCCCAGCAAATGTTTTTTATTGCACAAGCGATACGTAGAAATTTTAAATAACGTTGTCATCACTACAAGGCAATACGTCATTCCAAGACCACTAGGAATGATGGGTAAAAGTCATGACAGAATGTAGAATGGCATCTTGGACAGTCAAAAAGATGAGTATTGAGCTTTTAATCTATGGAGCGAACACAAAACAAATCAAGTCAAACCTAAATGGCGTAAATTTCTTGTCAACTGGTGCAATAATTATGACAGTAATATTTATTCCCATAGTTTCTAGCAGTCTTGGAATGACTTATTATTGCCTTTTGGTGAAGACAACGTTATTTGAAATAGCTATATACAATGCAAATGAATATCAAAGAGTGTTTCATACTTTAATATCATATAACAAATTATATGGAGAAGTTATTTTAAAAATTACAAGATTTTTAATAAGTTAATGATACTGGCTTGAGCCAGTCCAGCTCATTCTGTCGAGAACCACTAGATTTAATAGATCAAGAGCTTATGATCTAAACTTTAAGAGAGACACTAAGTGCCTATTATTGGAAGTTGTTTTGATTCTGCAACAGCTCAAGCAGAAAATACTCAAACGTACGCAAGCCTTTAGGTGCGTTTTATGATTTTTTTACCTGAATTTCTGCAGTAGACCTGAAGTGAGATGACAATTTACCCCCGTCTCTATACAAGAATCTTTTCCAGATTGCTTTTGTTGGTTTATTACGACTATTGTACCTGTACTATCGAGGTAGAAAAAAACGGGGGCAAAACGTCATCTCGTTTAAGGACCATTGCGCACGTTTTAACTATGTCCCAACGCACGTTTTTTGTACATTTACATATTTGTTTGAAGTAGTAAGTAGCCATCGTTCAGTGTCTTGTAGTATAATTTACGCGTATCTCTCTTTTTTGCACGTCGAAGGGTTTTGCTTGTAGCGAGCTACTAGCATGGCTAATGTACAGTTTCAAGGTTTTACATATTCTTTTTTTTTTTCCCCGTAGCCTGATAGAAACAGTCATGCAGTTTTTGACGTTACGTAGTTCTCGAGATACTACTTTTGCTTTACGGTAACCTGGTAGTAGTTACTGTTCTTTTGCCGTGATCTCTTGATCAGCATTACTACAATAACAGCTGAAAGAGCCACTATGATGACACCAAGAACACCGGCTAAGATATAGATGAGAAGACCACGTGGTACTCTGTCTTCATTAGAAGATGAAGCATCTGACAATTAAGGAACAATTGATTAGACATTAGTAGAAAGATCAAAATATCAAAAAGAAGTAAAATCTAAAATGGCGATCCTTGAGAGACATACGGTTGCTGATTTGAGCGCGCGGTGGTATACGGGATTTATTATCAACTCAAGACGGATATAACGTAATGCGGAAGCTCCCGTACCTGGCCCGGATACAAGATACTTACACCTTAGTAACAGATCGATTATCTTTTGCACCTTAAATTTGAAAACTACCAGAAAAACAACAAAACCCTTATTCTTCACATTCGATCCATATAGTTTAGAAAAACGTAAACCTTGTTTTGCAGAATTATATAATAGTGGCAAATCAGACACATTTGATTCATAAACACCTCGATATTTTAAAAAGCAGTATCAGTAACAGTATTTATTCAACTGTTTCAATCCAGACTCATACCTTGGGGCAGTAGCTTGACTGGACCAACTGTCAAATACTCTAATTCCTGATCACTACCATCCGCAGCTATCGCTCTTCGTTGTCTTGATCCACTTTTATCCGTGCATCCCCTTGCACAGACCGTGTCGTTATCTGAAACCATACATACTTGAACAAGACAATGGAGGAACACACTTTGTCTTGACATGTTAACAAAACGAAAAGCTTTGATACTAAATTGCTGATATGAAGACAGCTTGTAGTTGTATAGTAAAGTCTCATCGCGGGAGCATCTGAAACAGAAAAGGCGACAACAGAGATGTTGTAGATTTATATGTAACAGTCATGTGGTAGTAGAGTGCACGCACAACAAGTGTGCAACATAAATACCACTAAACAGTGCTATTTCATGCCAATTCTATTCTTTTTTTTGTTTTGTTTATAATTAGTGCTATTTTTAAATAGTGACAACTGTTGCACACATTTAGTGTTTGCACTCTAACGGACAACTGTTTTCAAAACGTTAAAAGTGTAAATTTGTTTAGAACAATGATTAAAAAGACTTTTTTCAAGAAGCTGGATGGGTTTCGTTCTGATCGACGTGACATCTTTTAGTGGCTAAAGCTACTGTTCAGTGGTGGTTTTTATCAAGGGTGGGACTCAATTTCCAAAAGGAAAAACCGTACTTTCTGAAGAGAAAAAAACTGAAAAACCATCAATGCTCCGGTCAGATTTAGGATAGCAACTTACCCTTTCTGTATAAAATCATATCTAGGATCAGCATACGGGTCACTAGAGGGCGTGGCCATACACGTGTCTGCAAAGATAGCTAAATTGGACAGTGATTTGACGACTATTTGCAGATACAACCGCTGACCTAGTTTAACGGAGACTGGGTAGTTGTCGTAGCTTTGTTGGTACTTGTCAGATCTGTACATGTCCATCATGAAAGTGAAATTACCACGACCGTCTAAGGATATACAAAGCAACAATTAGCATTTGGAAGGTGTAGGGGATTTTATACTAATTAGTTTGTAGATAAGTGTAGGTAACAGAATGACACTGATTAGATTGTGGAACATTGAGGAAATCTGCGACCGGTTACATGCACGCGCGGAAGCCTGGATTAAGACATTGTATAGCATATCAAACAATCATCTTAAGAAAACTTTCGTTCGCAGCCATAACCGTATTTGGTAAGCTTACCTTATTTGGAAGTGAGTATAGATTCTATTTTGGTGATTTTCCACTATCTACGACCACAATTCACGGAAAAAAAATGATGAAAACTTACAGAGATTGCATTGAACAACTTTATCAATGGCAGCCATTTTGAATTTTGTTTAGAAAGACAGGAAACCCGAAAATAAGAAAATTACACAGGAACCCCAAGGAACGACAGTAGTTGTTTGATATGAATTTGTATAAAATGTGTTCACTAGGCAGTGCATATTAGTTTAATTTCTAATTCTGGATTACGTTATTTAAATACACAAAAAAAAGTGTATATAAGTTGTGAGAAATACAGTTTAATAGCTTGTTCTTCAGTTACCTGCAGCCGAGTATACTATTTTACGTCGAGGTGAGAAGCTGACAACAGATAAAGTCTTTCTCTTGGCATAACTACAGTCAAAACTGAATCTGACATGAAACTTCCTGGTGATCAGACTACTACCATTATCTTCACTCTCTCCAATCACGTGATTCCAGTACGTTATCTTGTCATTGGTCGAGTTATGGTACGTTCCACATCCGTCCAGCGGTATATTGTAAATGACATGCGTCTGGTTGACTAGCAGAGGTAAGCATGACTTGTCTTTGAGACGTAGTGAACTGGGGCGAAGGAATTCAATTTGGTCCAGGAATATTGTGACTGTCATGTGGTGTTTGCTACACATGACCGCGATACCTGCAAAGTGAAGAGTTTTTGTTAATTCACTTTTCTTTATTTTACTCGAGTCTTGGGTGCAAAAGGTTAAGTGTGATTCGTATTTGCCTTGACTTTCTGCTCTGGGTCCTTTCTATATTTTAAAGAGGGAGTGATGGGTGGGGAGAGAACCACATTGAAGAATACGAAGTGTCATCCAGTACCGGCGTCGTGTGCGAAGAAGCCTAACTAAAAATTTGTTGAGTGGTTCGTAATCGAATAACACAATCACAATGTTCCAATCTATTTATTATTGATAAATATTATATACAAAATAATGGTTTTGGCAATATTTGATCGAGTGTTAAAATTTGATGCTATAAAGATGTTGAGTATCTAATAAATAAATCTTCATCATACACACCGTTGTCTATCTTCTCTTCTTTTCCGTCTGAACCCAAGGCCTGTGTTTTCTGTATACTAGGGTTTTTTTGTTCTTTGCCGCCGAGATCAGGATCATCTACACGTCTCTTTGCTGTCGGTTTGGAAGTGGTTGTGGGTGGTGGTGTGGTTGTTGGAGGTGGAGTTGTAGGTAATGGCTCGTCTGCAAGCAGAAAATAAAAAGTGTTACAAAATACCAGCGCAGCAGTGTTATAAATGAAGTCATTCAGTGTAGTTATTCAACATAATGATAACATTTAGGGAAGCAGTATATATACCCTACGAAACAACATATCCAAAGGCTTCGAGTTCGAGTACCTTTTGGCTGCTTTCTGTAACTATTGCGAATTGTTACAATACCTTATTTACTCACGTAGTTGCAGGATCAAAAAGAACAGCTTACCTTAGATCAGTAAATTACAAGAGATAGATTGCTTACCTATGTCAGTACAGATTTGATTGTTCATGTTAAATCCAAACGTTTGCTGGTGTACTCGGCAAGAAGATTGACTTTGAGGACAATCATCTAATGCTAAAATACACAAAGACGAAACATTGGTAATAATATCCGTTCAGTAATGACCATTAAAAAACACTTATTTTGGAGGCCCAGCCAGTCAGACAAACAAGCAAACAAACCGACATCATAATTCATCATCAAGTTTCCCCTTGTGAGCGCTCTGCGTCGTCTTAGTTCGTCATTTATCTTTGTACTATACCTTGCTAAACAGCCTCACAACAACAAGGCTTCTCAATCCTTCAATACCAATAAGCACAAACAACATAGAGCGTTTTCATATAATGCTATCCTATGCTAGTGAGTTCTAAAAAATGCTCATGAGCCAAAGGAGCTCTGCTAATTAGCATTGCACGTGGGAATGTTCGCTTTGATGCACAAATACAAGGGAAATAAAATCAGCTGATTATCGCTGATCAAACTAACCAATGTTTTAGTCAATCAAAGCGTACATTCTCACGTGCATTTCTCATAAGAAAGCTCTAAACTATATTTTAAAAGGGGCTGTTTATATGTAGTAAGCTAGCCCGGTTTAGCGGGCTGGTTTCTTTTGTGTTCAAGTTATCAGAGCGCAAAAACAAACGAAACCTCTGAAGCGAAGGCTCGCCTTATATAAACAGGCCCTAAGCCGGTACACACCTTAACTGATTTTTCACATTGTTGTATTAAATTAGACAAAAGCTACCAATGAGCAGTACAGTATTGATTCCTGTATGAAGCTTGTGCTCACGCTAACTGGACAAGTAAAGCCACGTTTAAGTGTGTTAAATCGTTGTCAATGATCCGTGATCTGCGATAGTTACATTCATCATTGATACTTTACAATAAAAATTAATAGTAACAATAATACTTACACACTGCATTATAAGACAGCACAAAGCCCGATCGATATCGCTTTGGCGACGACGTCACCTTGATGAACAATTCTCCCCCTTTAGACACTGTGATAGGAGGTCGACGACATCCACAGTTTTCTAGATCAGTAGAATTAGCGTCTGGATCTTTCATTCTTAACATGTCATCATAATTACATTTCATCGCATCGTTCTTGTAATAGTCTTTATGGATTCCCATCCAATGCACCTTAACAACCCATCGATGGTTCAACGGTGCGACGAATCTCCATAAACATCGCATTGAGGATGCTGGTTGATAGCTTGCAGGGAATGACGGACTTGTTAGGAAGCCTGATTTCTGGGTTATTTTCTTGATGATGAGATATGAAGGACATATGTCTATAAAGAATGGAACATTTAGATAATTATCGCGATTAGTCACATCAATAGCACAGATATTACGTGTTCAGTGTTAGTAAATAAGACTCAAAAGGCAATAAGAGTTTGTAAATTAGTGCCTGGGGCCGGATTAGGCGATTAGCGATATCCATGCAGCGGATAAATCGCTATCCAGCGGATAAATTCTAAAGAAATCCATGCTTCATTTTACCTGCATCGTCTGGTATCTTTTTACAGGATATCCAATCTACAGAATAAAACAAACTAATATGTAACAGCACCTTTTTTCAATTGAAAACTCAAAAGAAAAAGCAACCACAACAAGCAACAACATCAATAACACTGACCTTCAGGCACTGCGCAACCACAACAACAAAAACATTCACTGGTAAAGTCATTTATTGTTTCCATCTGTCTTGTAAGACAATGGACTGCGCCTGTCAAATGTCAACTGGTAAAGCAATGGTAACAAAAATGTTATACTAACCTTTAGGTAAAGCTTTGAATAAAACCCTCATCTTTCCCCGCCTTGCATTGTTGTGCGAAACAAGATGTAAAGTCATTGAAGATACCGTTGAATATAACACCAGTTCACCACTAGAGCACGGTCCATAATCGCCTATAATTGCACTGTCCGCGACATTTATACCATTATACACATAGAGACGATCTGACTCGTCGTTAAGGTAGAGTGTTTCGATAATTATTTTGATCCTATGATTAGGGTTTTGAGCTCGTAGCGTCCATAAGCAAGATCTAATACTATGACCATCAGAGAAATTGGGCTGAAGAATCTCGTCAAATGTCATATTTGTAAAGCGAGCCACGGCTGTGATGGTATTGTTTTTATCTATGCAGGTTAGATCTGTGGAAAATTAGAAGATTAATTGCAAAAGGTTTTATTCCTTTTTTCAAAATGTTAAGTTCATCGTGATTTGGGTAATATTCACCCAAGTGGTTTGATTTAATAATTTTATAAGTTGACTGTGGTGTTTCTATCTTGTGTGTCATCTCAATTTTTCTCTTCTCAACCTACGCTGGACCCAACCAATCTATAGCGTTTGCTCAACCGAATCCATATGGATTCCTTTGCTTCCTTCACCGACACAGGAAACCCGGCTACAAATAGCAGGCACTAATTTGAATAAAGTAAAAGTTCTTAAAGATGGCATTGATCTGATTTCATAAGGTCACATTTAGTGATGAAAGAAAACCGTGGAAAAGAGCATTGTAATTATGAGGGCACTTGCCATCTTTCGGAGCCAAGGGCTATTTTTAATTTAAGAAATAAAGAACTGAAGAACTTGTTTATGGACGGGATCATGTTATGAAAATATTTTCAAATGTTAAAACTTTGATTTCGTCATTGCTTGAATAAATCCTCCTCCATTGAATTTTCGACCATCAACTTTTGTGTTCATCAGCAGTTTGTGGTTTATTTCAATCTTTTTAACATGTTTTAAAACATCCGTACTTATTGACCTATTTACTTTTGCGGGGAAACGTGTATGATTAACACAATGATTCGACTGATCGTTTCCCCTATATACATATGCAAGTCACTCCTTACAATCAATGCTTAAATTCCTTGTAATTAAATAGAATGTCACTTGTCACATCCTCTTCATATCTACTAATAGCGATATCATTATCTTTACAGGGCGTGGCGACACGTGTATTCTAACCACTTCTAGCGCACTTTAGACAGCAATATGGATTTCTAAATTAATTTTAACACCAAAGAGATAATGAAACTATTCTCTCGCCATAAACTATCTTCAGCACAAATTTACATTGAATACTATGTTCTGTATGATACCTTGGGGGCCGGTAAGCATTTTTTGTGAGCTCAATGGCAAATAGAGCAATTTATTCCCAGTCGAGATTATGGGTTTCGATCTTTTACTTGCTCGGGATAAGTCAACACATTTATTCACTTGCATTTCTTTCAACTTTATAGATGTAGTTAGCAAATTATTTGCTGTTACTGTGGCTATTATGCATTCGATCCGTTACTAATATAGAAACGGACCGTTTGTGCTATAAAACTGGTGTTATAGGGTGTTTGAGCAACTCAACAATCAATCTCAATTATTGGTGGTTTAGATTGATATCCAAGAATTGATTTGTAAACACATTTATCTCTGTCAACTAATGGTTGGGTGGGTACCATGTGGTCTGGTGGAAGATGGACATTCTTTAGCGGTTAATAACCAGATGGCTGAGCGGTTTTATGGCATGTCAGATACAGCTAATGATGCATGTTGACAAAAACAAATGAGTACTGCGATAGTGCTTACTACTTGTAACAGTATAAAATTCATGATTGTAACAATACAGAAAGAAGTTCGTGTAACCAGAACTACGTGCTATCATCATCAACGCCATTATCAACGGCATCATCAACGCTATCATCATCAGCATCATCATTACACTATCATGTTTTAATATGATTTAAATTTAAAATTACCTACGTTATCTTCATCGACGTATTTTCATTCTAGGATGGTTCTAATGCATCATGTATCCTTTTCACAGTGCAAGTTTTATTAGAGTGATCAATTAAACTGCTCAGCAAGAATTTTAATTCTTAAAAATAGCCGACTGACTAAACAACCATGTTCTATATTTAATTTATATTTTCTCTTAGACGCAACAACATTATATTGATTACCATCGGCTTTACTAGAAACATCGACAAGTTTTGTGGCTAAGCCTAAAGCTAGACGTTTAAATGAAAAATTAATGAAATTAATATTAAGTCGTGCATATATATATATATATTTTTTTTTCTTTCTTTTTTTCAATTCCTGTAGACATTTTGTTAAACTTATCACTTTACGGAATTGTTATCCATACATCCTTATATGTGTGTTTGCGTTTTGATTTCCCAAGATTGTCATATAAGCCCCATTTATCGCAATTTAATAGTTTGACTATTGCACATTTTTATTTGCTGTTATTTTGCATTGATATTTGCTTCTTATAAAATTTGTGACAACAACACTATAGGTTTTAGTGAGCCGTGGCTGTCAGTCGTTCAGTAAATGCACATTTTTCGCATTTTTGTACATTTTATCACACTTCAAAACAATCGCATATGAACATTGCTAGATTTTCAAGGTTTTTTTGTTTTGCAAATGACTTATTTTTACTCTCAATTTCTTATCAGTTGATCTCAACTTTAGCTTTTCCAAGTGATCGTTGACCTCATCTCCAGTTCCGTACTACAGCGATTGATTTTCATGACAATCTCTTTTTATATCTTACCACTTTTTGGGACTCGATTCGATTGCAAAAATAAGATAGAATGAACTGGCAAAATAAAAATACTTATCACTTTTAATCACATATTTTTTCAATGTCCATTCTAACCAACCATCTTTCTAGAACGTTCCACGTTTTTAGTTCTGCATATTTCAGTATGAAATTTTCTATCCATAGAAAACTGTTGTCCATTAAATGCATTGACAAATACACAATTGTTTAATTTCGAGAATAGCCACCACTGTGGAAAAATATAAAGTTGAGACAATTTCATTTTGAGGCATCGAATTGTTTGCGCATATTTGATTGTGCCGTAAAGTATGCGCACACATGAGTGAATCTATTAAAATATGGAAAAATGTTTCACGGTTTTTGATCGCAGACGAAAAACAGCCCTATTGAATATCATAGGATAGAAAGTGATATTTTTTAATAAACGTTTAGTTGAATAGCTAGTAACTATAATTGAAGACATCATTTTTCGAGCTCATTTGGGGTGTACGTGAGTTCTTCTCTCATTTTCACCATTTTGATGGTGGTTATTATTTTTTGCCCATATTTCAAGACAGTGTTGTGACGTTCTTTTTTAAATATCTTTACAGACTGGCACATTGACCACAAACAATATATTATATGAAACAGAAGTTGTAGTTGTCGACCTTAGCCCCTGGACCAAAATATTGCTATCATAATAGACAAAAAATATCACGATCAATTTACTATAATTATTTTAAACAACCGGATGCTCTATACTCGAGTTAAAATGATAAACAGAAAGACTGCTTTTTTCTCTTAAAAAAATAGGAGGAAACAACTGTTTTTGCAAATGTGCAGTAACTACGTTTCACAACTCATGCGCACGACATTGAATCTCATCCAGCAAGGTACACTTGATAAATTCTGCGAAAGTACAGTTTTCTTCGGCTGGCATCAATCAAGTATCAAATCGCTCGTAGTTTACCAATAAGAAAGATTATGTATCACAAATTGCCTTAATACCTTGATTTGCTGTGATTGTAATCCATAGTGCAGCTAATACACACAAAGCCAGCTCATTTCTCTTCCTCATTATGAGTTGCATCTCTCGAGTTGTTTTTTAGCACTGTATAGCGCCGCTCTTGGGCGTTGAGAACGAACACTCTTTCCTGTTCGTTCGTCTGAGAGTCAGCTTCAGATGTTAAGTAATTACAGGGCAGTGCAATTCCAGCCAGGTGTCCAGCAATCGTCTAGCAGTTTCCATGAGGTTGTACTGCCAAGACGACGCTGTTCTTTACAAAAGCAAAGCCATGAACGACATTCATCAACAAAGTGCGTGCGCCGTTACGGTTGGTAATCCCCGCATACCAGGCTTGCGTGACTTGTAAAACGTAGCGTGACATAGTTATTAGTTACACTGATCAGTGTTATTGATATGATCACTTACAGACAGATCAAGATGCTCTTTCAACATTACGTACGCTAGAAGAGTCTTCAATTTCTAAATTGTTTAGATTACTTGGGTCAATGCTAATGTTCTTGTGGCCTTTTTGCTTGCGTGTATTGATTAGACAGCGTAGAAATGAGAAGAATGTCAGTCTAGGAGATAACAAACATCACAACAGTGAATGTACCATCCCTCACTGTGTTCGTAAACGGGTCAATATTTACTGTAATCTTAGTCGCATTAATACTGCATTAAACATGTCATTTCTCTAAAACGTACCGCTATCTGCCATAGATCCATGCTTGGTGTACGCAATAAAACATCGAATCACCGATTGCGTAAAACGAGTGGATAGAAGAACAGAAAGAACGATCTCGTCAAAATGAGCTAATAATTATCAATCATTTTAAAAATTTATACTAACAGAGATTTTGCTGCATTAGCCTTAAATGCAACGGATTGAATAATATACAATAAACAACATTTCATTCTGATCGCAATAAGTTGCTGAAGAATTGATAAATGAGAGTGAACTATTGAAAATAGAGTCGGCTTCGCATGGGTGGGAAACGGGACGTTACTGATACAAGTACCGCTGCAATACGGTACATGATTCGAATGTTTTCTTAAACAATTACGGATAGTGAGGATAGTACGTTACAGTACCGTTTCTCACTCATGAAAACGACTGCAAATCATTGAATTGGAGTCGTTTTCGTGAAAAACAGTACCATGTCGTATCGTATAGCCGCACAGATTCTAAGAAAAATTCGAATCATCTGCCGACTCGTAGCAGGATCATAGCAAACATACTAACATACTAAGTCTGTGCCATTTCACAGGTCACAAAAATCATATCAACACTATTAAGATGCTATATAAAAAGATGCCATAGAAGAAACCATTGCTATAACGAGATGGGACTAATTCAAAGTAGAAATAAGTAAATATGGAGCAAACCAATATTAATACAATCGTTTACAATGAATAGATTGATCAAAATCTATTCAAAATTATAACAATACCAATTAGAATTGTGCAACGATTATTGTGTGAAGGTGGAAAATTAAACCTTAGCAATATATGAAAGTAAAATAACTGTAAGACATTAGTTTGCGTCAAGTTTGGTTTATACAACTCTAATTTGATAAAGAAACATCATTAGTCTTTGCAACCTTTACTTTGATTTCATGAAGTGTACATCACGGATTTTAGTTGTAGTTATTCATCTCCCTCCTGTTGATTATATCAGTCTGGGTGTTTACGGCATATTTTGTATATTTGCGGTTACCATATTGTTAATCGGCACTCAAGCTTCACTTCAAAGCATGGCAATCGCGAGTCAGTTACGAGCTTGAAACGATACACGCCAGGGGGCAACATCAATATGAAGACTATATAACGACTGATAAGCCTTGTGCAGTTTTTTTACCTTCTTTTAATTTTTTATGGCCTTCCTATCTAAAAATTATTACGTGATTTGCGTGACATGGGTTCAAATTCTTTTGTGTCACAGAAATGGAGGACGGAGTAGAAGTAGGGATCAGAATCAAAGTGGTGAATCGTGTTGTTTTTCATGCGGGAACCCTGTGCTTTTCAGTACATAGCTCCCATAATGCATTTTGTTCATATACAAGATGGCGGTATGTTAAGTGGTGTTTTCACTACAATTCCTGCAAGTATTGGACGATTTAAGGCTTTAAAAAGCCACGAAAAAAAAACATCATAAAAGTTCAAACGTACTTACAAATAAGGTAAACGAAACGATGATTGTGCGATGGATAACTTTTTCTTTTCATTCTTTGATGAGAAATTGAGTGGACTTGACCAAAGAGAGTATGAGATACCAGAGCTTATCCCCGGACCCCATTAGGGACTCTTCTGGTCGTGCTATTTTTAGAAACTTGTTACCAATCTTCGCACTTTTGACTTGAGATGTTTTGACGATGGTGAACCGCGCCTCCTGCCACCTGGCCAATTACGTTCCGCTCCCGAAATAGCTTCAGTTTAAAAATAGAATGAAAAGATATCCTGATGAGTGTAAAGCCCAATACGGGGATAAGCTCTCTTATCTCTTACTCACTTGCTTGACCAGATCAGCCTTCAATATATTGTCACTCCAGTGAAAACCACCATTTTAGAAAGCAAGTTACTCTTCTCTGTCCTATGATGGTCAAAGATCCTGACTGTTTGTAAGACCAAGTAAACACTGTATGTACCAGTGTACCAGTTTAGCTGATGTTTCGTTTCTAGTATTGTGCTACATGAAATTCGTGAACATCTATATATGAGCTCTTTTTAAGTATTCAAATCTCTGCAAGCAATAAAGACCACAAAGATAGTCAGTCAACTGATTGACTATATAACTATGACGTATCGACCAATTTTAAGACCAGAATGCAGCTGGTTGACCGCAAATATAGTACCTGAAGCGATATGACGTTTTACTCCCGTCTCTATACGTCATCATTATACCATAATAGTTTTCAAAATTCTTTCATATTGAATTTTTTTTTTATTCCTTTGAGAACACAGGGACAATAGTCTTAATTAAAGAACAAGAACAATGTGGAAAGGATTGTGGTACACGGAACGGGGGAAAAAAGTAAAACGTTTACGTTCGAATTTCCAAAGGGATTAAGAATTGAATATGAAATATGAATTTGAAAATAAATATCATCATTATTATTATAAAGATATTATTATAAAGAGAATTCACCAAGAATGCTGGTAGTCGTATAAAGACGGAAATAACTCGATAATGGAGATCACCTTATTCATAACATCACAAATTGCTAGTTTGAGTTGCCTTTGGTTTTGACAGCCCTCGTGTGGAGTGAGCGCTACCCGTACATTAAGGTAGTACCGGATCTTCAGAAATCGTCAATGAATTTTTTTTTAAATTCTATCATTTGAAGATTATTGTTAGGGCATTCAAATACTGGAAAAAAATTATGTGGTCACCGTATTGGTTTTCGAGGTATAAGACGTCAAAAAGTGCGATTTTTCAGTTTTCCGCGCGTTTTTACAGAAAATTTATCTCAATCAATAAATCCAAATCATTCCCATCCATTTATAGCAGAAAATCAAAAACCTGTTTTGAAATATAGGTATTGAGTTTTGAAAACATATCAAAATAAAAATTTATGCCAATATTATTATAAGTAGTGTAAAAAATAAATTGTAGAAAACAACATTCCTTGTATTCGGACAAATTATGTGTTCATACGGAAGTAAAAATGTTGAAATTTAAGAAAATTGGTAAATGAACTTCTTTTTTTCTCTCTTTATCTAAAGAATAAAATATGCAGAATCGAACGAAAAAGAAAAAAATGGGGGTCCCGTGTTATTTTTGTAGCTATAAGCTAAAAACGCGAGAAAATTGTTGTAATTTTGATTTTTTGGCCGGGAAAGCATGGGCACTAGTTTCCATTTAGGTCCATATAAAGCGTTTCAAAGTTAATTTTGAGTGAAAAGTCCGCAAATGGCCAAATTTTGCCCTTAACGTACGGTTTCAATTTAGCTGCACAGGAAATTTTATTCAGATCCACATGCGCGCGCTGGAAGCGCAGTAGCAAGGGTCCGGTACTACCTTAAGGTAGTAATAATTAATTAGATTTTTAAAAAAGCCACTGGTGAATCTGGAGGATACATGTCGTGTTATTGTTAGCGCTATCGTCGCCTCCCCCGCAAACAAACCGCCTTCTTTACGCCTCTACAACGTCCGTTTGACGCACTTTCTTTACATTCTACTCGCGTCAGTGTTTTCATGCTTTGTGCTTTACGTCCGCTTTCATGTCATTTTAGCTTCGTTACTTCCCATTTGTAGGAAATTGCTGGTAAATCCAGCTGTTCCATACATTAATTAACACCAACTCTTGCATGTATAGTAGTGTTTCATTTGGCTATCCCTTATAAGAGCCGTAAGACTAATTCGGTGATCATTTTATTTGCAAGGAAAGTATCGTAAAGTTTAATTCTTTGCCCCCGGATTTTTGAGTGGAAATTTAAAGACTGTATACTACACTGTTAGTACAGTCTGTCCGGTTTCACTGTTCACATGCGAGGTGTATGGGAGTATGCGTAAACTAGAATTAAATCCTTTCATATCGTTAGACACCTTTCAGAATTTACTGCTTTTAATCTTTTTTTTCTATCAAGTATATTTTAAAGTTATGTTTACGCATTTAAACGAGGATTCTAAATGCTCAGCAGCGATTATGTGGATAAATATACTACTACTAACACTTCTAATATCCATACTAAGTGAACAGAGTGAATGCAGATATATACTGATATGAGGCAATTTTCTGCATTTGCATCTTGCACCTGTATCTGCCGATAAAACACTCATTCTCATTTTATGAATATTCCATACAAGTCATTTCTTCTTGCCACAATTTAATTTTAAAATAAACCATTTCAATCGCGAACACAAATTTGTAATCCCCCCCCCTTCTACCCCTCTCAATTGTTAAGTACATGTATTTCAACATTGATTCTTGGGGGGGGGACTTTTTAATGGAAGCATATTCTTCATAATTTGGAGGATGCATTTAAGTCATTTTAATTTTCTTAACAATTTTGATTAGCCACGATTGTAGATAGTCTGATTTCAGGTACAGTATGTTTAAGCTCTGAAGCTCTGGGCTCTTCTACGCAGTGTTGAGTACAGCTAGATCGTTAAGCTAATCAATAAGCTAAAACTTATCAGTTATTCTGCATTAGTTTTTGCCTTTATTTAGATTAAATTCAAGTTTATTTTGATGACTGAAAAAATATTAAAAAAAACAGTCAAACACAGATGCTTTTTCAGATTATATTATACATCCCATTTGGTATTTGCTATATCGTGGTTCAATTAATTTATCCTGTCGTGGTCAGTTTTAATAACGTATTCATGACAACGCCGTAAATCAAGTATTGCTTTGGAGCATCTGTGTTGACAAATATTAAATATGGTCGTTCTACTAGCTGCATATATTAAAACAAGTCGAGGAAATAGCTAGGAACTGAGCTGAACACGACCATACAGGAACTGTTAGAAGTCTATATAAATGTACAAGAGGCTTTTAAAACTGACCCTGAAATGGATGAATGAATAAATGAATGAATGAATGAAAGAGTGAATGAATGAGTGAATAAATAAATGAATGAATAAATGAGTGAATGAATGAATAAATAAATAAATAAATGAATGAATAAATAAATGAATAAATAAATAAAAGAATTAATAAATGATGAATGAATAAATGAATGAATGAATAAATAAAAGAATGAATGCACTAATGAATGAATAAATAAATAATTGAATATGAATGAATAAATGATTGAAAGAATATTAAACAAACAAATAAAATGACGATTAACGTGGGTTTTCTAATAGTGCTGCCAAATCGTAGACCAACTTTGGAATTATAGAATGGGAACGGTACTTCTAGCTAATTCATAAATTAACGAATTGACGTTCTTCGACGGCTCTTGACTGAGCAATAGGAAATTACAGGAAGCAAGGATCATTCTACTTATTAAGGCAATTATAACATTATACCCACAGGATAAGTAAAGAGAAAAAAAATCAATCATAATTGGTGAAGTAGAAAACGCCTCTATTTTGCATTAAAAGAAAAAAAATTGAATCAAGTTTGTTTGTAAACATGACTATATTTTAACCTAGAAGACTGATTATTCTTAACTGTTAGAGAGACTAAAAACATGTTGTTCAGCTTCCGTAGCTAATTATGTCATATTTTCTGAACGAGGAAACAAAAAAAGACAAAAAATGTTAATTAAAAAAATAATCAGACCAGCACGAGGTGAACATGCAACGAACTAACTTCAGAAAAGGAAAGTATAAAAAATGATAGAAAAACAAAATAGTGAACGTTGAAATTGAAGTTATAATAAAGGAAGTACATGTTAGTTGTGTGTTTCATACAGAGTGAGCATTAACTATGAAATATGCTGGCACAAGCAGGTGACAAGCAACTTGTATCTAGTGGTTTCTATAGGTTACTTGAGAAAGAAAAAAGATGATATACTGAAAATATATTAGCATTTTAATTTTGTTTGAAACTCTTCATGAAAAGAAAAAATACAGCAATACGGATTGACCAATGGGAAATCAGCATTGGAGATATTTACGCATCTAGTGGAGAAAAACACTACTTCTAAGTTTAGGCTTGATAAAAAAAAAAACAAGAAAGAAGTAAATTTAAGAATAAAAAAGTAAGTATGTAAGTCGACCCAGCAGTAGCAAGCTGAAATAGAGCAAAGATTTAATTTATTTTGAGCTGTATGTGACGTACCCCAACGTGATTGTTTACTTTAAGGTGTCATGATTATGCGCGCGCAAATCGTCACTATCACTTATCCATTCATCATTCCACTTCAAAATAGAAAACGCAAACATTGAATTGGTAATTTTTAGCATTGTTCCAAGTCATCATACTCGACGGCAAGCAACTGCATGCCCGAATACGAAAATAACCACTGACTTGTCGCCATGGTAGAAATGAACTCAACTTTTTTTCTGATCTTGAAAAGTTTGTTGGCTATTTTCATGGCTTGTCAATGCTGCAGTTACAATCCATTAGGACCTGAAAATATCCCAAATAGCCTTCGATATGGGAGAAAAGTCTTTCCTGGATTTAAAATTAGAGGGAAAGTCGTTATCTCTGAGACGCAGTGTTTTGATGAGTGTTTAAGGACTCCAGCATGTTCATCGATTAATCTGAAAACGAACAGGACAAATAGTAACCTCGATTGGTGTGTGATTAACTACAAGTCTATGACGGATACGTCTGAACTGAAAACAAGGGAAAATGTTACGTATTTTCATGTCAATTCGACATTCTTGAGTAAGGTAAGTGCCTCAGTTATTAAAGAAGCGCAAAAATATATGTGTGTTAATATATAAACTGAAAGAGGCCAATATTGTCATCTAGGGCAAGTTTGGTATACAGGCGCAGTTATTATAAAATAAGAAAGAAAATGAATTTAAAGTTCAGAGCAATTTTGGGCAACTGACTAAGGCAAATGAATGGGACGGTATAGTCTAACATTTCATGTCATTTTATGGCATGATTTTAATATCTCACTCTCCAGCGATTGTAGAGACGGTGTAGAGACAGGTTAGCTAGTGGTTCGATGTGTCATTCTGGTTTAACGTCTTATTCTGTTTTATCGGTAATTTAAACCGATTGGTTGATTATCACTTTTCTGTTTTTTTTTCCTGTTGAGACATTTTGTTTCAAATTAAATTTGTATTTCTTAAATGACTTTGAAGTTCAGATTGCCTAGCTACGTTTCAGAAAAAACAACAACAATTAAACAGACTAAACAAGTAGTAATACTAGTCGATATATACTGTTAAATCGATTAGTAGTATAAGTATAATCTTATCGCTATCATGCATATATGTATCTTTACTTGTGACCATGTAGCTATAATTCATAGAAACATGCATGCATGGTCATGATTGGTTGTGCTTCACCGGCTGCGTCTCAACATTTAATTGCTCGTAGATTTTTCAATTTTTTCGCTTTTTATTAGTTTATTTGACCTCTTGACGTAATTTCAGAGTGGTCAAAATGCATTTTACTCAAGTTGTGAATTATGGAATACCCTTTCAATGCTTCCTGTAAAACCACGTTTTTCACTACTCTACAGTGGGAACAGGAGGAGCCTAAGATTCGGTTTCTTTTATGATATCTTTTCAGAATTGAAAATTTGTTTAGCCACGCCCTTCTTAAAGGACATTAGGTATCTTTTAGCCGTATTTTCCAAAACATTCTGACGAGCAAACTCCAACTGACTTTTACATGGGAATCTTGCCACTGGGAAATAAATTAACATGCCTTAATTGTTATCGTATATCCGTTTTCTTCTTAGTAAGGACAAAATCTAGCTGCTCATTATATGTAAATATAGTTAATTTTTGTTTTAAGACTGACCTTTTTTCTTATTGGGATATTTTTATTTGTGGACTGAATTTAAAAGTCATTTGATATTTTATAGTTTATATTGTGCGCGAAGTTCAAAGTCATGGTTAATGCAGACAAAAGCAACATCTTTGGTGCACTTTTATGTGAGCTTCATTGCAGGTGTCATTGAGGAAAATAATTTTAACTGAGACGACAAATACACACTCGTAGTCGTCAAACGTATAGCAAATCAATTAGATCATATTTATTGTATATTGTTGATTATTTTCAAATATTTGATTAAAAATGATTAATTTTGAATTAACACAATATACAAACCATTGATGAAGTGAATGAACACACAATTAAATAAAAGCCCAGTTATAGCTTGTCAGATGTTGCTAGAAATTCTATGAATCATTTCGAAAATTTGAATATATTGAGACTCAGATCATTGAACGACACCCTGGATAACATTCATTAGAATACTATTTTTGCCGCTAGCTGACAAATAACGAAATGTATACATAATAGATGGTCTCGAAAAAAAATCAATTCGATATTATTTTACTGCATGAAAATCAAACCACTTTTTTTTTACAAACGCCTCTCACCGATGACGCCATTTCTCAGTGATTGACGGTGACTGATATCAAACGCCGGCTGAAAAAAATTGCCAAATAGTTGAAGTACTTGAAGTGCACTAGTGCACGGTGGATCCCAAAACAACCAGGAAACATGCCAAATAAAAAAATTAATAAATAAGAATAAAAAATATAAAAGAGAAGAAAAATGAAACAATGTAAGAAAAGGAAAAGAAGAAACAGAGAAGGGAGAAGGTATTGTGTAACTCAAGGAAAGAAAAAGGTAACGAAAAAGAAAAGGAAGGGGGGGGGGGGGGGAAGATAAAAACAATATTTATACCAAATTGATTCACTAACGTGCCTGCCCTCTGTAAAGCTCCCATAAAGACTTTTAAACTGGACAATCATACAAATGGAAATATAAATGTTTATTTTATTTTGAATGATGTTATTAATTAGATGCAAAAAAAGTTGATTTTAAACATATAAACATATACACCACTTTGTTTGTTCTGGAAAATTTATTTTCATTCGGAATTAAAGCAATTGGTCATTCTCAAGATTAGAGCACCTGGTAATACGGCTTGGTAGTTTTACTCTTCATCGAAGACTGCTTTGTAGGGTTTACAAATTTTTACAACGATAATTTACCTCAAAACGACAGGATATCAATCAAAACGTGATACAGACGTCATAGCTGCAAATCGTGATATATAACATATGTAAACATACATCATCATCGGCATGATTGAGACAGTCTTTCATGCTGATGATGATGATGATTTAGAGATGATGGTAATAAGCATCTTCCATCATTTATATCGTTTTCTAGCAAATTTCAAAGTTAATTAATGGTAAAGATTATAATGATGATACAAGGTATGGCTAGTGGTCAAACTAACATCGACGCAAATGAAAAAAACCTTGCAATGTTTTTTCTCGTTGCAGAATTCATGAGTACCATTCAAATGGGAAACGGAAATCTTATTAGTTTGTCAATAAAAGGGCACTTAAAGCAAAAATTTAAATGTGGCAGCACTCAGGTGATGCAAGAACCAAAGTAGACGAAATAAGTAGTTCGTGGCTTTTTGTTAAACAAAAAAACACAGTGCTAGCTACAAAATTCTCTCCTACAGTGTACATTTAATCATTGTGTGAGTGCTTACGTTCGATAATTGTGAAATAATGGATTTAGCCACTCACTTCAATGAATGAGACATATATATATATTTGACATCTGGGTCGGCATGAAACACCGAGTCGCATTTCTTTCTATATATTTTTCTGCACGGTTTCCGATTTGACATATTTTACCAATATGCGAAGAAAACACAATATCTATAAAAGCTTCCTCATTCAAGTTTTTGCAATTGTTTTCTTATCGACTGAATACAACTTAATTTGTGTAGGCTCTATGATTATTACTACGCGGTTCCAAAACTAAAGCGCTGATAAACTCTCAAAAAACCATGAATTCAGTGATGGTTCTTCCGGCACTAACGATTTTACACATTTATTTAAAAGCCATTACCCTTGTCATATTTGTCAACTTTGCATATCAATGTATTCTTTATTCAAGCAAAATTGCAAACACCGGTATTTGACCAGGCCGATGGACTGAGTCATTATTTAGATAGCTGACAGGGTTGAAATGATGGATGTATTACAAATCACTATAAGCTCCGCGGCTTTAGACGCGTGAAAATGTTCGGCTTGAATTTAAAGCAGCTGTCTCAGCCAGTATGCTTTGCGGCCCTGTTGTCTATCGTAAGCTTAAAGTGGCCATTTTTGAGGTGGAATTGTCTCACTCACGTCATACAAGTCAATTCTTACTGGTTATTGTTTGATTTTTGAAGTTATTTTATTAGTTAGATTATTCTATTTTACACATATGTAAACAGTAACAGAGGCGCGCAAAGCATCAGGAGCCATCTTTATATAGCTCAACTGAAAAAGAAAACAATGCGAGGCTTCAATGATATATATTTGCAGTGAAAGGGCGGATTATCCACATCTGTTATGGCTATAGTTTTCTTTTAATTTACGGCTTGTAATCCTGTGCACTCTCATGTTATATACTAATATATTATTAAGCTTGAAAAACCAAAAAAGACTCAGTTTAAAAATATATAGAATTAGCATTCATGAAATTTCACAGTGTAGCTGTATTCAATATTTCGCCTCATGTAAGGGATTCCGGCAAGGGTTCAGATCCCTAAGTTATGGATTGCGTATGTATTCTGGATCCTAATCCAAGGGTTCCGGATTCTAAGGGAAGGGGTTCAATAAGGAAATTTTAAGTGATTCAGCTGGGTTCCGGAATGGCCTCCATGGGGTAAAACGAACTCGGCAGTTAATTCCAATTTGTCACTGACAATGAACTGGTCATCATTATTGAGCAGTTTAAGTCACTATTATTTTGTCCAACCCTGAGCTAATTCATCTTTTTTTTTACTTGTTTTTTTCAGTTATTAAGTGAAGCAATAAGTAAAGATGGTAGCGACTGTTGTGGCTGCTTGAATGTTAATTAACAGACTAAACACCGCAACTTATTCAAGATAACATAAAACAAAATTGGTATTAAATACTTAGTTCCAACTGATCATGAAAGAATGAAAAGAAGAAGAAAGAAAATTGTCATTATCTGCAAATGAAACACCACAGGAGAAACAAGAAGACCAACAAATGTCAACTGATCCACAATAACAACTGTTAATTCATCTACAATAATCAAAAATGATTCTTTGAAAATGAGAACTCATCAGTTAAAAACAACTAGAAAATAACACCAATACATGCACATAACAAGCCAAATAAGGTCGTAAGAAGAGACATATAAAAAAGTGACAAAAAAGAGAAAAAATGGTCAAGGAGTAAAAAAAAACCCCGAAAGCAACGAACAGCTGAAACAGCAAAACAAATCAACAATGCAAAACAGAAAGTATAGATAGAAATCTGAAAAAAGTTCAATCGGTCATGGGTGCAAGAGGTGGAAAGTACTGTATTTATCTCGCAAACACGTGCACAGTATATTCAAATGTGAAAACAAAAACTCAAAACAACGAAAAAAGGATGCGTTGGCAGAACTGTACTAAGAAAGGAGCGCCCAAAGGAAAAACTGCTGGAGATAATTAAATACCGAGAAAAAATGAGAAGACTTGTATAAAGGGACGCAAATATTAAACGAGATCTAAAAGTAACCATACTGAGGGCGAATTGGGACCACGTAGTTCCTAAAGAACACAGCTCATAACAAGTAGCGTGTAAATAACTGATATCAATGAAATATCCGCCAGCAATAAATAGAAACGCAGTGGACTATCAAAGCGTGTTCGTTAACTATGATAAAAAACTTCACAAAAACGCAAATGAAATAATAAAACACAACATACAAAAGTACAAAATAAGCAGATCCTGAGAGACCACGTCACGTGACCTTCGATAGTAGAAGAAAAGCTAAACAAAGTCTATAAACTCAAATGAAAATTTTATCAGTAAAATCAAAAAGTTCAAATGGCATTGGAAATAATAACAGTTCTAGTTGAAGAGGTGCTTTTTACTTGGGAGATATACGTACTGTAGATAATAATCAGTTCTGTTACGTCCTCGTATCAAATTTTTTTTTACCCGAGCTTTCGGATTTTTCAAACCCATCCTCAGGGAAACTTAATGTACAATAAATATTGAAATGTCGAGATAAAAAAAAAATGTTTCTAGCAGCCGGGATGTGATAGATTCTCATGTATAACAGATATACGTCATGCGAGTGATGAAAATTAAAACACATTCAATGCAAATTCAATGAAGAATTTTAATTTCAAACAACAAGAAAACTGAAAAACTTTATGGCATGAGCTTCGGAACCTATTCAAGCACTGACAGACCGCCACACATGATACTCAATATGAAAACATATGAAATCAAACTGCTGCATGAACGTGTGTACCGATTTCAATATGAGGGAGCAAAACATGGGAGCAAACTTTTTGTTATCCAACATATTTTTCGCATGAAATCGTTGGCACACACCAGGGAGCTTTGCTCGGGAGCATGTTGCGGGAGCGTGTTGCAGGAGCAAGCTCCCTCGTGTATACCGGCCTTAAATACCACTCCTCTCAGCCAGTCGAATTGCAGGATTTTATTGAACCATATAATAATGTTAGTAACAGTCAAAACAAAATGATCGGCAAACGATCGGCGCGCGTAGATCAAAAAAACATTTTCACGGCCTCTAAAAAGTTCGCACAGCTCAACAGAACGTGACAAGTATGGCTAGCTTGTGTTGCTCGATGATTTTTATCCACTCCTGGAATTGGCAGTCTTACTTTGTTGACAAACATCTTGTATGAAAAGTTATGAATTGCCCGTATAAATTATCTTCGTGAGTCGTGTTCGTCTTGCTTTTCACCTCTTTTGAATTGCTGCAAATGCAGCGTATATTTGTTTTGTTTTTGTTTTTATGAACTTTTTGTCGCCGTCCATTTTACTTTAAAAGTAGATTAGTCGATAAATAATGACTGAAAAACGCCACGGAGCATCCACAAGGAATACGGCCTTTTTTATCATTTGACAAACTTGTCAAAGAGCTGGTTTCTTTTGTATTCAAGCTATCAGAGCGTAAAAACAAAAGAAACCAGCCCACTTGACCGGGCTGGCTCGCCTCAAATAAACAGGCGCCCCAAATAAACTCTTCCAGAAAATTTGTAAAAATCTTCAGTAAAATCTCTAGCTTGGAATGACTTCTAACTGACAGCTTAACAAAGATAATAGAATATTGAAAAGTCATCGAATCAGATCGAATGTGTAGTTTAACATTTTGCGCATAACTAACGTTCTAAAAAATGTATAATTCACGTCGCAAATGATAAATTGTTAGTAAAATAAAACAAAGGAACGTTTTCGTTGAGAAAACTTTAAAAAAAGTAGCATAAACCAAAGTTAGTAACTATGTATAAAACACGTTCAAGTCCCGTCCAGCCAAATTGAATTGAACAATTTATCTGTCAAAAAGCAACGGATTTCTAGAAATAGACAAATACTTTCTTGTTTTTTGTTTCTATTGTTTTCTTCTCGAATTGTTGGTGCAGTCTAGAGATACTGTGAACCAAACTCGATTTTAACACATTACCTCTTCTATCTACAAGTTTGAACTATGATTCTTGAAAATTGTGTAATTTTATTTTCTTTCGTCTCAGTATGTTTGTCTCTTTCACTTTGTTTGTGTTTCTGTGTGTGAATAATTAACTTGCCGAGCAAATGCACATATTTGTTATTATATGAGAAATTATAGCAGAGCTACGCGCGGGCCGAACGGGGGGGGGGGGGGGGTTTGGGAGTAGGGGGAGGGAGTTGGGCTATAAACTTTTACCCCCACCCCCCCCCCCCCCCCCCACCACCACCACCAAAAAAATAAAAAATAAAAATGCCGGGTCATTAGTCGTTTACCACCCGAGTCCGAGTGCCCCCCCCCCCCACCCTTCAGCAGAAGCACCAAGCTATAGAGCCAATAAAATTTAACATAGTTCAATGATAAATATAATAATACTATAATACGCCCAACATGAAAAACGTTTTTTTTTTAATTTTCATCTGGTGTTTTTATTTCATTTGAATAAATTAAAATTCACAATTGCCTTACAAGCTCAACGAGATAAAATCACTTCCTAAACTAAACTCCTACCCGCTTCTCCCTGAAAGGGGGGAAACTTGAACAAGGAAGCACAGGAAGCCCGACATTACTGGCTTAGCCTAACCACAGAAACCCAAACATCACCAATTCGTATTTACACACAGATATTCACTCTCGCAACTACTGTAGCTTGCGTTAATTAAGCTTGTGGCACTATTAAGATTTATTAAGCCCGATCCCAGTGCACTCTGTTATCACACAAACTGATCTTTGTTAAATAAGCTTTTATTACTTGGATTCAGTGACTTGATTGATATCTTATTTCAATTGTTTGATTAATAGGTGGATATCATATTTGTAGTGGATATATAGTTGTGGGGACTGTGCCATCACTAGTTATAATTAATCATTGTTCTCATCAAAACCCATTGTTTTTACTCAGTATTATTCCAACGAATGCATAGGTCACACTTCAACAAACAGCAAACTGCATTATCAAAAATAATGCTTCAATCTAAAAGTATTATTTTTAATAATGCAGCGAGTTCCCTAGCAGTCAATATAACGAAAACGAATAAGACAACGATAAGAACTGCGCCCTCAGCTGCCTGCATTATACCCACGAATGCTGTGTGCCGAAGTGATTATCTATTAAGTAATGACACACAACCATAGTTATGACACAACATTGCAAGCCTATAAATGTTGCCAAGGTCTTGGCAGTGAATCCCAGCCAAATATTGAAATGTACATTGACTAAACACAACCGATTATTGTCCATCACTTAACATTTTGACCAAAAATGATCAAGAATCAGAAATCTCAACCAATATTTTATCTAAAAATGAAGAAACATACTAAACTTCATTTTTTGAGGCAAAAAAGGGGAAAAACGCTTATTAGGCAAAACCACATAATCACAAATCCCATATGTCCCTTATTTTTACCTGAACAATGAAAAAAGTTCAGATTTGTTTAATTTCTGAACATTTACCATTTGACTGAGTCAAGGGAGTGAGAAAGCAAATGTATGATTTGAGTTGTGATAATGTTGACAAATTGTTGCTTCTAAAGAATGTTGTAGTTCGTGGAAATACAAATTAATTGAATTGTGCTTGAAAGTACTACAATAGTAAATAATCCACTATATTGTTAAAATAATTGTTAAGTAATGTCAAATTTTCCTACCAGTAGCATTTACATATTTTCCATACAATATTTCACAAAATGTTTATAAAAACATTTCCAACCAAAATAAAATTGAGCTGCAAGGCTAAAATATTCTCTTGATTTGAAAATGGAACCCAAATGTATTAATACACATCCGATTCTTAGCTTTCCATTTATTTTTGAAATATTTGATTTGAAATTGTGTTATTTTATAATTTTATTGATGCCTAAAAATAAAAATGGTAAATTATTTAGCCGCCATTATTTTACTTTCTCGAATACCATCCGAGCTGTAGCAAAAGTTCATGCAGGTGATTTGAACTTTTTGCACAGTGATTTCAACTTTTTGCACAGTGCATTAAAATAAAGCACAAAGTAGCCGGACAATCAGAATAGAGGATTTTTGATGTTCATATTAGTATGCTACTAAGAAGTTGAGGAGGGGCTAAAAGCCTCATCAAATGTCCTTTTCTTCCTTTGTGTGTTTATCTATTGCTCCCAAAGTTTTCGTCATCACATGAGGTAATTGGTATTCTTGATAAACTGTTGTTCTACGAACATGCATTCGAACATGATAAAGAACTGTCAAGTGTTGGAGCAACATTGGAGGGTGACCCAATGAGCTCTATATTGACGGTCCCGGTAACATCTTATTTTTATTGAAAAAAAATATATATATATTTTTGAAATCAGGTAAAAACAATTACTGAAACTCAAATTTCCATTCATTTTCAAAATATATCTACCAACGATCAAACAAAGCAATATTGCCTAAAAAAACTAAGAGATTGTAGATCACGTTTGTCGTCAGGGAAGTAGAAAAAAGTTGGGGTGCATTCAGATTATTCCACAAATGGAACAAACATCTACAACAATACTCTTAGGCAGCGTTTACACGAAGCCGGCTATTTTTTTAGCCGGCTAAAAATATAGTCGTTTACATAGCGTTTTCGTGTAAACGCTTATCGTTTTCGCGACGTTTTCGGTAGCTTGAAGAGCGTTTGTAAGCATTTTGGTGAACAAAAGTTTGAATAACTCTCTCATTATGACTAAACCAAAGTGATGACTTCAGCGTTTTCGAAAAAAGGCGGCTAAAGCGTTTACACGAAAACGCATAGCCGTCGTTTTCGAAAATATCCACTCTGAGAGGCGTTTTCGAAAATAGCCGGCTAAGTAGCGTTTTCGTGTAAACGGTAGGCCTAAACGGATAAAAAAATGTGCGTTTACGAAAATAGCCGGCTTCGTGTAAACGCTGCCTTAGTCAGCACTTTTGAGACTAGCGTGCCAGTGTGTGGGGCGGAAGACGTAAACAACTCAAAAATATCTATATCATCGCAGATTTCGTATCGAGTTAAGCCTGAAGCTGCCCAATATCTATTGTATAATATGATGCAACAATTAAGGAGTACTTTACTTTGGATACATGTATTTTAGATTGGAAAAATATTTAATCATTAATGACATCGCATTACACTCTATGACGTAATTACAACTCAACATTAACGACACTGAAAAATATAATTGGTATATGATATCACTGACGTATTCACAACACAACATAAAGTCATATAAGTAAACATTAAAAATTGCGTTGACACCGTGCACACTTGATTATAGTCAGTGAAAAGATTCATTAGACAGCCAAATAACGCTAAATAACTTGAAATGGCTCAGGCTTTCGCTTTTCAGAGCGAAAAAAAAATGAAATTTAAAAAAAATACAGAGTTTAACGGACGCACGGACACGAAACGATGACATATTAAATGGCTACACCTCTTCGAGGCTTCTTATATTTGCGTAAAGCAATGTCTAGTTAAGATGTTCTGAGTTTATTACAATTATAGCTTCTTATAGAAATTTTTGCGCAAAATGCATTTTTTCTCTTTTCTCGAAAAAGGGCTCTGGACCATACAATTTGCTTTTTGATAGGTTCAAATGTTTATTTTATTTATTGCAAATTGTATAGTCCAGAAAAAATTCGGATAACTTTTAACCTATGTAGTCATGACCCTTTATAGTCTCACATGATAGTTTTCGACTCACGTTAGATTTAGAGAAGGTTTTCATACTTTTCATTCTGGCTTTTGGATTCTAATTCTAAGCCTATACTTACTTTACTATTTTTCTGAATTATTTCAATCCACACTTAAAAAATGTTGAACGGAGTGTAAATTCGCGATTTTTTGAAAACTATTAACATAAAAGGGATGTGCACTTTTGGTGTAATTCGTTATATTTGCCATATTAGAGGTCGGGTTTTTTAACAAATAAAATTGCATGGAAAGGCATAATCTCAGATCAATATAAAAATAACACTATCGGATAAACAATCAAATGCGCCTGTATTTTTTAGGTCCAGCGGTTTGCAAGTGAGAGAAGTCAATTTTACTTCTTTTTGATCATCAACACAACAAGATTTCTTCAGAGACAGAAAGTTAAGTGGCTGGAGCTCCGATAATAAGCAATGCAAATCATGATTGGGATATTTCTGTGTCTGGTACTTGGCCTTCCAAGATCTGGTAAATAGTCATCTTGTTGATTGTTTGTTAACTTTGTGATAAACTGAATTGTTCTTTTTTTTTTTTGTTCTCAGATGCAGCCTTTAATTGGATACACCACGATAAAGTTGTCAGTTTTGCTGAAAAGGAAACAGCTAAAATAGTTTGGACTGTTGACATCGGTAGTGTAGCTCCTTTGAGGGGCGTTAGAATTGACAGACTAAAACCAACTTGGACACAGATCATTCGATATTCTCCATCATTCGGAGTAACAAAATCATTGCCAGGCAGAGAATCAGACACTAATTTGATTGTTCAAGGAAATTCAACGGGAGTTATAAATGTGACATTTTTTCTCCATAACTTGGTCAGAAATGACGGAACGGACTACAAGGTAATTGTAGGAACTACAGACTTCGGATCAGATGAAACCAAAACCACGTCGCTGAAAGTGTTAGGTAAGAGTGAATTTCATTTGAAGTCGGCTTTCTTGAATCTGTAGTTTACATTTCATCTTGCATACTACAAAGTATTTTCTATTATAAAATAATAGAATAATATACATTATTAATATACATTATTAAATTATAGTTAATGAGTTATTCAAGTTGCCGACCTATTATTGCTGAATAGTAGCTCTACACTTTAGGTAGCCGAAAATTCTCGAACTTGAGAATGAAACCAAAACGTACAGTGAGTGATTATAAAATGTTGGTATATTTATTATGAATTTTATTATATTTACAATTATAAGGTGAATATCTAAATTACATTTTGTTTTATTTGCAAGTATCGAAGCCACTTAATTTTGACAAGTTGACCACAAAAAAAAAAAGTAATAATAATAATTCGTACTTGGTGTGACAATACGACGGAAAATATTTAGTTAATTTATAGTTAGTGCTCACAATTTACTCAGTGGGTGTAATAAGCAATTTACAGAAATAACGGAAGGAACAGGTACTCACAATATTTTTCTGTAGTGTTGAAAGAGCATATATGTACGTTGTGTATTCACATCATGATCAACTTAGACAAGATTAATAGACTATTAAACGTACTGTTACCTAATATAAAAGTTTTGGATCATAGAATAATGTCTTTTGAAGGATGTAACCTATAATGACAAATATCACAATATAATTTCATATATTGAATATAATGGAACCTTCTTTTTGAAACCTTTTGACCTCTGTTTAGATCGTCAAGATGAATGAATCAACAATGCATGAAAATTATGAACGTAATTGATTGGCGGTATTTTTTAATAACTGTTATATCAAAATAAATGAAAATTTCGATTTAGAAGGATTTGGAAAAAAAGAAGTTTACAAAAAATCTTGAACGACAAATCAGAACTCAGCAGACAAAACTCTGTCTCGTTAATTGCAGCAGTTTAATTTTTCTTCTGCCAGAGCCAAATAAGATAAGATTTGGTCAAGACCAACTTTATAATCGTTTTGGACTAAGCTATTGTAGTCCAGCTTTTTTATGTGAAAGTAAAAACAACTAAATATGCAAAATGAAATGTGAAAGAGTGAGTGCAGTATACGTAGTAGCGATTTGAACAGCCGACCCCCTGGTTGTTGACTTTTAAAGAGCCTCTCATTCTTAGTGTTTTTGTTTGCTCAGTTGGAACGATGTCAAAGATAACTATTGATTATTTCATGAATGAAAACATATATCATTATATACATCAATATATCGTTCTGGAGTCAGTTTTCCACACATAAAACAATATTGATTTTTATAGTCACTTTACAATTCACAAAAGATGATGACGAGAGAAAGAAATTTATTTTAAGGAATACAAGAATTGCGGTTTTGTGGCATACTGCAGTGACGCTCGCGGGCATTGTTCGTGCGCATCGTTTTTAACCTTATTTAACATTTTAGCCTGCGTGCGGATGGTTTGTCACTCTGTCACTAATTACCATCTATACATATTAAAGCCTCGTGTATCTTCATTTATAAAATAGGCACAAGCACAAGCCACAAAATCAACAAGCATTGTTGTTCTCCTAGTCTTAGCCTGTGATACAGCTGGAATGTCTGTCGTAAATTCCGAATTTACGAGAGAAAATTCTGGCTGTAACACAGGCTATCTTAGGCTACGCTTAGACGCATTTTATCCTGATTAATAAACATCCGCGAGTTTTCAAGTGCATGACTAGTTTTCGTATTTTTTTTTTTAAAAAAAGCCGGCGGTTTATTAAATAGAAACAAACTGAAAGCAGAAAGATCGAAGAAAACAATATGTACCGTGTAAACGTAGAAACATGTGCGACGATAAAAATAAAGACGTTATGGTACACTAAGATACAACCACAAAGGTCATAATCATCTCGGATAATCATGTGTCAGCCGAAACGTTTCGTAAAACATTTTGTAGTCGGGTATTGAACAGTTTATGCTTGTACTTTGTAGTAACCTTTTGGCTTAAATCTGATTTCGAAATCTTAATTTTCTATATGAGGATTTGGAGAATCTCTTCAGATCTGCTAGTAAAGGGTGTGTTAAGTTTTTTTATTTCGCGCAAAGGTTCGTGTTGATACTTTACTTTTTTTGATATTCTGCAATAGCCAAAGACTGCTACACAACCTTTTACTCTAGGTTTTAAAATATAAACATAATTATACAATATTATTGCGCACAGGGACAATAAAAGTTTGTCTTTTTCTTCTATTCCAGCTCTTCCTGTGCTGCAGTTCCAGCCAAATCAAACTGGCTTCTGTATTCAGAGTACTGTCAACATCACCTGTACTGTAAAATTTGATAACCCTTCACCATCCAATTTTACATTCTTTGTAAACGATACAAAAGTTGAAACTACAACAGGGACACTTATAATTGAGAATACATATAGAGGAGCTTTGATGTCCAAAGCTTTAATTCATGTTGGAGCATTTCCGTATAAATGTCAAGCTAATAATGGGACGGATGGGCTAAGTGGCATTTCTGATGTTACAACAATTGTAGTAAAAGGTAATAACCTTCAATTAAAAATCCAGCCGCCGACTTCCCGGAAAGAACGGCAAACAAATTTTACAAGCTTGTTAAGTGATGGCTTTTTTAGGGACAAAAATTGCTATCAAAGACAAAACAATTGTACGTAACGAGGTCAAATTACAATATTTTGTAATGAACCGAGCTTAACAAGTATAACAATCATTATTCTATCAGTATTTTCTGTAACAAGGACTTAAATGAAGAATGCGAGAATTATATATGCAAATATTAAAACCTTGATAGAATACATAAAAAAATTGATATCGCTCAAGGTATTATGATCGAACAAACATATTCGTGCAAGAGAGAAAAGAAACTCTTGCACTACCAGGTGAAGAGAAAAAAGACCTGCTAAACGAAAATCCCCTTATCAATTTCCTAATGACCCATCCCTGAAAACATCAAAGCATATTTTGGATCGGAGTATACACCCCCAAGAACTTTAAGGTTTATAAAAACGTCAATTCCTATTATCGACTAATAAATATAGCTGGTCTTGTGCAATTAATGTTGTATGTGATCTTTTCAGATCCTCCACATATTACAAGCTGCAAGGATAATATAGTTGAGGAAGGCAGTTCACTATTCTGGCAATGTTCTGCCAATGGTAGTGAGCCACTGTCCACTTCCTGGCACAGAGGTAATAACACGGCTATCGTCCAGTCGGGAAAGTCACTAACCATTAGCAATGTTAGTAGAGCTGATGGAGGACTGTACACCTTTAAGGCCAGTAATGGCGAAGGGTGCGCTGCTGCTAGTAAAACAGTACAACTGGATGTACAATGTAAGTACATTGATTCAATTCAGCTGAGGTGTCATTGATAGTAAATCTGCCCCCCCCCCCCCCTTAGAGTCGCTACAAGGAGTGCTAGTTTTGAAGGGAGGGTTCGCTCCACCTTTGAAACACTGTAAATGTTGTTTATATTTGTTTGTTGTTATTGTTGTTGTGTTTCTTTTATTTGCATATGTGTATGTACGTAATTTGATTGTTCTGCTTTTGATCGCTACGTCTTCTTTATTGTCAATTATTTTTGTTGAAAATAAAATTGTTGTAATAATAATAATAATAATAATAATATAACTGATGTGTTAATCATTTGTTTAGCATCGGAGACATAATGGAACCGGACGTTTTTTTCTTTTCTTTAGCGGCCGTAATAGTTTAACAACTTGTGTTTTTATACATTACTTTGTTACAACCCATACGTATTTCGTCATAGCAAAGGTTTGTCTTTTTGACGATGGGGATACATTTAACCGGTGATCTAGCTCAATTATCAATTTTCTGCTGCGGGCTTAATCGTCACCGGATTTTATCTGCGTTATGTTAATAGGTGTGATAGTTTGGAGTCGTCAGGAAAAAAACAGAAAAAAACTTAATTTCGCTGAAACAAGTACAATATTTCACATGGTGACTACGAGGTGGGGGAGGTGAGGGGGAGAGTGTTTTCACATCGGTAGAGTTTTCTAGTTACTATTTTGTTTATTAATCATAAAGGACACTTTTAATCAGATATTTAATCTCTGCTGCCTTGGAGTACCCGTACCTCATGTGAACGAACCGTAGGGTACAACATATATAATGAACTCATCACAACATTCCACGGCATTTCCGGTCATAATTATATTTGAGTCTAAAGACTTCACGACTCAAGCAGTTCTTGTGTGTTAGGTCGTTTTGCAACGTTGACAAGTTTAGCTTCATTGGCTGTCATGGCGTTGGTATCCATTAATGTCGCGGTTTCTAGAAACCCCCCAGTAATCTATGATAAATTGTTTTCTGTTGTCAGCTTCAAGTATTTTCTCTGTTTTATATTAAGAAATTGTAAAACATTCCTTGAACTCATGAAGCGTTATTGCATGTCTCCAAACGATTGATCACGCATCGTTAAGAATCATATCAGTATTAAAATGGTATTTTTGTAATAATGATAATAATAATAATAATAATAATAATAATAATAATAATAATAATAATAATAATAATAATAATAATAATAATAATAATAATAATAATAATAATAATGGAAACTTTATTTACTTTTTCACATACAATTGTAAATCTCACTGTTAAGGTAATTTACAATCGGCTACTTGAATTGACTAAAATGAATACAATTAAAAAAAAATGTTTACAATATATTTTGGTTACTTAAGGATAAGATGTTCATCTATATATACAGAATAATGATTACAATGAAATGAAAAGAAATGATAAAGAGAAGAAAAAAAATTAAAATTTCATTAATTCAGGATTGTCCCAGATTTTGTTCCGTTTACAGAAAATAAAATACGTAGACCTAATAGCAATTTGAATTATTTTTCTTGTTATATACAATTTTTGTTTTTTATCGAAATCAAGTTATAATAATAATAATAATAATAATAATGGAAACTTTATTTACTTTTTCACATACAATTGTAAATCTCACTGTTAAGGTAATTTACAATCGGCTACTTGAATTGACTAAAATGAATACAATTAAAAAAAAAAATGTTTACAATATATTTTGGTTACTTAAGGATAAGATGTTCATCTATATATACAGAATAATGATTACAATGAAATGAAAAGAAATGATAAAGAGAAGAAAAAAAATTAAAATTTCATTAATTCAGGATTGTCCCAGATTTTGTTCCGTTTACAGAAAATAAAATACGTAGACCTAATAGCAATTTGAATTATTTTTCTTGTTATATACAATTTTTGTTTTTTATCGAAATCAAGTTCTTCGAGCATTTCTAAAAAGGAAGAGCATTCAGTAGAGAATACTCCAAGAGAACTAATCGAAAGGTTAATAAATTTGACGGTTTTTAAATTTTTTTGTAATGTTTCAATTAAAGGTTTGTACTTGGTGAATTTTCTTTTTACGTTATTCATTAAGTTCGATTCAAAACCAACGGTCAGTTCTAGAACGTAGATAGATAGATAGATAGATAGATAGATAGATAGATAGATAGATAGATAGATAGATAGATAGATAGATAGATAGATAGATAGATAGATAGATAGATAGATAGATAGTTTATTATAATTACATCGCAACCATGGGTTGAATTACGTAAATATTTACAAATATGATACATATATATATACTATAAATACAATACAAGATAAAGTTAAACTATAATTAAAATGCAATAAATGGTAAAATTATTATGAATTACAAACATTAAAATACTGTGTTATACTATGTTTCCTTAATTGAATTATGAATGATAAAACTGTCTCTAAATCTATTGGTTTTGAAAATAGGCTTGAAGTTTCTTCTTTTACGTAGGTTATATTTATATTTACATGTCTCAGGTAACAGCTCTCTCAGTCTATGATCATTGTCATTTATAATTGATTGAAAAAGTTTATCAGTTATCTGTTGTCTTCTGGTTGCAAGTTGGCATAGATCATGTTTAGCCAAGGCTTGTTCATAGCTCAGTTCCGGGTGTATTGTTCTCATCGCTCGTTTTTGTATAACTTCCAGATCTTCCGAGAGATACAAAGGTAGGCTGTTGTGGTAGACTGGACAAGCGTACTCGGTTATAGGGCGAATACATGTACGGTAAAATTGTGTCAGTTCCTTCGTACCAAGACCAGATCTTTTGAGCTGGCGTAGACAATATAGGCGTTTCCGCGCTTTCTTTATGGTTTCGTTAATGTGGACCAGATGATATCCCTACATGGCTGCTCAAAGACAATGCCGACCTACTGGCCCCGGTTGTAACTAAAATCATCAACTGTTCCTTATCAGAGGCGAGAGTACCATCATCGTGGAAACACGCCGACGTCGTACCTATTCCAAAACAGACACCTGTGCTGGACGTAAACAAACACCTTAGACCCATCTCACTCACCCCTGTACTATCCAAAGTACCTGAGGAATTTGTCGTCGAGCATCACATCAAACCAGTTGTTATGAAAACAATTGACACTCGACAGTTTGGTACAATCCCAGGTTCAAGCACAACAGAGGCCCTCATAAGCATGATTCACACGTGGAATGGCAGTCTGGTGTTTTTATCAGTAGGTCGGGACGGTATTGATCACCAGTGATCATTGAAGGGTTTTGATATCCGTCAATGTCAGCATAAAGTGAAGATCTGTTAATGATTGGATTTAAGGTCGTAGTAATGAAGTTGAGGATTGAATCATGCCTCCAAGTAAAGCGGTTTAGATAATGTTGACATCCAGCGACAACGTGGTTGAGGGATTCAGAGGAACAGCAAAATGTGCACTCTGAGCTGGTAGATAATCCCCATTTAGCTAGATTCTTTCTTGTAGGCAATGAGTTGTTGATGTAGCGAATGGTGAAGTTGAATATGTTCTTAGGCAAATTAGCGTGAGCAGAAGACCAGACAGAGTGAAGTGATGACAACGAGAATTTTGCGATGTTGGAGAAAAATGATCCTTGTGATAACAGATCATTTTTCAGCTTATCTTCTTGGATCGATCTGAAGTCCTTGAGAACATCTTTTGTGGATTTGAAAACATCA
This sequence comes from Diadumene lineata, assembly GCA_918843875.1. Lineage (NCBI taxonomy): Eukaryota > Metazoa > Cnidaria > Anthozoa > Actiniaria > Diadumenidae > Diadumene > Diadumene lineata. The sequence goes on along the minus strand of OU974069.1, from coordinate 17,865,102 downwards.
TATTGTATGTTCGTGTGATTACTAGATGATTTCCAAAGATCTTTAATTGATTCACTTTTTGATGTTTTAAGAGCTTTTCTGATAACAGTCTGACATTGTATAAATTTAATTGAGGGAGGGATTATATTGAGACCGAAGTTTTTGCATTCAAGATATATATTACTCAGTGTTCCAGATATAGGGATTTCTAACCATTTGCGGATATATTGATTTATTATAGGGTCAAGAGTTTCAGTTATCCATGTTTTACCAAGGTCAGCAACAGTCAAGTGCCAGGATATTTTAGATAAGACGTAGCGACTATATAACAGGAGTTTATTTTTAGGATGGAGAGGTTTCTTGTCAATGTCAGACATCATGGCATGTATACTTGAGGTCAATTCGGTTTTGTGTTGTTGATTCGACATGTCAAAATCAAAGTATCGTCCTTAATGACGAAACGATTCTCCAATTTTAACATAAGGGACAAGAATAATAATAATAATAATAATAATAATAATAATAATAATAATAATAATAATAATAATAATAATAATAATAATAATAATAAAGGCGTTAGGTAAGAAGATAGAACGCTATGATAATAGAATCAAGCACTACCATCAAAACAAAATGTTTCAAACAAATCAGAAAGACCTGTATAAAGAACTCAATGAAACAACTAAAACCAAAAACAACGCAAAACCAAACAAAGATGAAGTAAGAACATTTTGGAGTGATCTGTGGTCAAAAGAAAAGCATCATAACACCAATGCACAGTGGCTCAAAGACGTACAGCAAGAATATGATGATGTAAGAGAACAACAAGACTTGATATTTACGAGAGAAAAGGTAAAGAAAATGGCTAAAAAGATAAAGAACTGGAAAGCGCCAGGGAAAGATGAAGTACATGGCTATTGGATAAAACATCTGACTAATTTGCACGAACGAATTGCAGCACAATTGCAACATGCATTTGAAAGTGATGAAACACCACCATGGATGACTGAAGGAAGAACGACATTGATTATGAAAGACGAAAAGAAAGGTCCCATACCAAGCAATTACCGTCCCATCACATGTCTGCCAACTTTATGGAAATTGATGACATCCATCATATCAGACAGCATCTATCAACATCTAGATGAGCAAGGACTTATGCCCAAGGAGCAAAAAGGCTGTAGTCGTGGCTCAAGAGGAACAAAAGATCAACTACTCATTGACAAAACCAAACTAAGGAATGCCAAATTAAAGAAAAAGAACCTAGAGATGATTTGGATCGACTACAAAAAGGCATATGACTCTGAACCACACAGTTGGATTTTGGAAAGCCTGAGTACCATCAAAGTAAATGCTTCAATTAATAAATTCTTACGAAAAGGTATGAAAATGTGGAGAACAGAATTAATGGTTGAAAAGGAATCTTGCGGACTGTGTGACATCAAAAGTGGAATATTTCAGGGTGATTCATAATCTCCTCTTCTCTTCATTGTTGCGTTAATACCACTGTCAACTATTCTTAAAAAAACAAACAAAGGACATAAGATAAAGTGTAACCAAATCTTGAACCACCTGCTGTACATGGACGATCTGAAGCTATATGCAAAAACGGAAAGAGAAAGTGAATCATTACTTCATACGGTACGAATCTTTAGTGAAGACATCAGCATGACTTTTGGAATTGAAAAGTGTGCAAAAATAAGCATGAAAAGAGGAAAAGTTGTCAGACGAGAAGGCATCAAACTTCCAGATGGTAAAGAGATAAAGTGTTTACAAGGAGAAGAGAACTACAAATATCTTGGAGTTCTAGAGAAGGATGACATCAACCATGATAAAGTCAAGAAGAATGTACGAACAGAATACACGAGAAGACTTAAATTAATTCTAAAGTCAAAACTGAATGGAAGAAATAAAATAGTGGCCATCAATACCTACGCCATACCAGTCGTTCGATACACAGCTGGAATTGTGAAATGGAATATGGAAGAAGTCAAAGAAATGGATAGAAAGACCAGAAAACAAATGACCATCCATCGCGGATTACATCCACGTGCTGATGTTGATAGACTTTACCTACCAAGATCTAACGGAGGCAGAGGCCTGAAGTCAATCGAAGATGTTGTGCATGAAGAAGAAATTGCATTGAATGAGTATGTAAAGAAGAACGAATACCTATCTGATATCATCAAAGACACACCAGATATCATTAAAGAACATTCAGAAACAAAGAAAGAATACCATCAACGTAAACAACACGAAAGAATGCAAGCATATAAGAACAAACCACTCCATGGACAGTACATACGAAATATTGAAGGGAAGATTGACATCGAAAGTACGAACAAGTGGCTAAATAAAGGAGATCTCAAAATAGAAACTGAAGGCCTCATCACAGCAGCACAAGATCAGTCATTGCCAGTGAAAGCACTGAATAATATCTATAAGAATAACGAGTCGCCGCTCTGTAGACTATGTAAAGAAAAAACTGAAACTGTGGAACATATAGTTTCAGGATGTAAAGTGCTTGCTGGAAATGAGTACAAGCAAAGACATGACAATGTGGCCAGGAATATTCATTGGCATATATGTGAGAAGAATGGAATAGAATGTGAAGACCAATGGTGGAAGCATCAACCCAAAGCAGTTGAAGAAAATGATGATGTCAAGATACTGTGGGACTTTAACATTTACACAGATAAAAAAATATCAGCCAGAAGACCTGACATCGTTGTGATAGAAAAAAACAACAAAAGAGTACAAATAATTGACATTTCCGTACCAGCTGACCACAGAATACAAGAAAAAGAAAACGAAAAGGTCAACAAATACCAAGACCTAAGGATTGAAATAGAAAGACTTTGGGAAATGAAAACTACAACAGTACCAGTAGTCATTGGATCACTAGGAGCGATACCCGCTCAATTGAAAGAACAATTAAAAAGACTAGGAATCAAATGTTGTAATATAGCGAATATTCAAAAATCTGTACTTCTGGGCACGGCCCATATCATTAGAAAAGTACTCCAGCTCTCAGGATCAGGATAGCTCTTGAGCTGGAGTTATGTAACATCTGCCAGCAATTAATATTGTAAAATCATTAGTATTTGCTGTGAAATAAAAGATAATAATAATAATAATAATAATAACAATAATAATAATAATAATAATAATAATAATAATAATAATAATAATAACAATAATAATAATTTAATTCTTAAACGCATTTAAAAATCTCAATGCTTTTACAATAAGTGGATTAATATAAAAAAAAGTATATATGAGCGATCGAGATGTCTATGTATATTAGGTATACTAGCTAGAAATACTATATTTAAATCGAAAAATATAAAAATGAGAAATATTTACATACAATCGTATATGACATAAATGTGACAAAATATATTGTAATAGTTAAATCAAGATGTTAATTCATAAATAAATATGTTTTTAGTTTCTTCTTAAAAATTTCTATTGATGGTGATGATTAAATGTCACTTGGTAAATTGTTCCAGAGTTTGGGTGAACACACAGAGAAAGCTCTGTAAGTTCACATCGAAACCTCTTAGGTTTTTACTTTACAGCAATGTGTATAATTTTGCTGTGCACCTAACAGTACGTTAAAAACTGATGAAATGTAAAAAACAAGAGAGTAAACATAACGAAATGCAGCTTAAATGTTCATCATTGTCTACTTCGATCAAGACTAATTATCTAAACTTTTAACAAATCTAAATCGTGGTGAGTATCAGAGAATCAGAAGTCGAAATGACCAACCACCAAACATGCCAAACGGATAAGGTTAAAATTATAGAAGTAAAAGTGAAATGACGACTAAAAAATACAAATATAAATTAAACAGTCTAAAATATTCAAACGTTAACAGTTAAAATATGCTGCATTAACTACTGCAGTTAATATCTTATTATTACTATTGCCACAGGAAGTCCGATCAAACATGTCATCGAGTTTCAAACCAAATACGTTATTAGGGGCTTCCTTTTTTTAATAAAAAAATGGTTAAAAACAACAAGAAAAATACTAGTACGGGAGATCGATAGTTTCAATCTCTATGCAGGCAATGAGGTTTTGTTCACCAACTTAACATTATTTACAATAATTTTACAGAACTCAGTCTGTCAGTCTACATTATAAAACTGAGTCCAATACTTTTCAAAATAATATATATTTGATAATATATTAACAAAGTTCAAAGAAACGTTATAAACGTAACGTAGCAATCTCTCCAGCAAGTGTCCCAGCACTAATTACCGATGACGCACTCTCCCTCAAATGTACCGGTACATCTAACCCTGTTGGTACCTACACATGGTCATTGGACGGGAAACAGCTGACTGGTGAAACGGGTAGTACGCTAACTAAAGCCAAGGCCACACCTCAAGATGCTCTGATCACAATCAGACGTCGGACAAGATGAAACAAACAAACCTTGCGACTTACCGATGAGCAAATAGCAAACTTGTGGATCCATTTAGCAAATATATGATATAATTGACCCCCTTCCCTTGCCCATCCAATTTATTGGGAGGTTTCTATTTCGAGTGTTAATCAACGAGCCCACAGTGCATCCAGCCATCCATCCAACTTACAGAACAATTCGATTCTTTGTTTGGCTACAGATTCGTCCAAGATAAAGTGTGATCAACATCGTCTAGTCCAAGAAAACACCACTGGCTATGTCGTCATGTGTACAACAAGCCTAGTGGTTCTCCTACACCGTCTTTGTCCGCTGTTTTTAAAGGAGATAATTAGAATGTTGGATCCGTGGCTATACCTCGTGTTGAGAAAACTCTCAATGGTTCAGTTATGCAGTGTTTTGCAAATAATTCAGTCGGCAGTGCATCTTGTGAAACTAAATTGTTCGTCTAATGTAAGTTTTAAAAGTTTATAATGAAGTACATAAACAATATAAATCTCCGAGGTTTCATTCATGGAAAGAAAAAGAATTTTATAGCCAAAACCTAGCGAGTTAAAAAAATAAAATGAAAAAAATCGCAAGATAACAAAATGAAATAAAATCGAAAGAACATCGATACTTGATAAATTCTATAAACAAATTAACTCGGTCAAATAATAAAAAACTAAGCAAGGCAAAAAAATGATCATTCAATATTGAGCAATAAAAACCACATGTAAAACGAAAGTCAGAATTCAGAAAATTTAACGAGGTGACTTCATATACTGCGATTTTTTATCATGACTTTATTGGTCTCGTCGACTGGCACAGAAGTAAGTATAGGAACAATAGAGGAAACTTGGTTTTCATCGGAACTGGTAGCAGTATTTCCTTTCTGTGTGACTTGTTCATTTCTTTTTCTTTTTAGATTATTCGTTTTCGTATATCTAAAGGCAGCCATAGTCAAGAGCTTGCTTAATATAACAGACTCCGCAACCTGGAATATACCAAAATTAGCTTTGGAAATCCGGGTTATATCAGATCTGAATACGTCCGAGGACTTGAGGGCCAACACTCATTGTGCATTAACTGTTTATATGATGTGTTGATTTTCAGTGTTTATTTGTATGTTTGACTTGGTACAATCTTGATTTTGTCCTTCTTCTCTTTTTAGCCTTAGATTTACGAGCCTGTCTTGATGTCTCCTATGCTTTAGTTACAAAAAGCTGTCTTGTTTCGATACCAGCCGATGGCTTCCCAAAGCCGAACCTGACCTGTGATGTTCACAATGCAACAAACAATAACTACACTATTTGCAGTGGGGAAAACGTTGACACTGTAGGTAGTAACTGTTATATCAGCAACTCCATTAGGAGCTGTAATTTCACGATTCCAGTTTTTGCACGAGGTAAGTTGATAATACCTAAATTGGTTAAATCTGCCAAAAGTTCGTCTGTCATGGTAGAGGCTAAAAGAGATGACTCAAAAGGACCTTATTAAAAATTCAAAATGGCGGCTTTTCCGAATTCATCCGAGATCAATGATTCGGTTTTCCGACAATCTAGCGAACATAAAGGTCACCAGGTTACAATGTCATAAGCAGGAAAAATAACGCGGGAATATATGAATAATGTTTATCATGCAGTATGGAGTCTAATTCGTTGATTTTAAAGAAGTTGAAGAACTTTACTGTGTTAGGGGATTTATTTGGGTACACTAATAATATATTATAGAGTCTGCTTATGAAGTCTTAAGACAGTTCGAAACATTTCATGGACATATTGAAAGCACTCTACTTGTTCTCAATTAATTATTTGTATAAATGTATACTACAACGTTCTTGCAAATGAGGGTATATATCATATACATGTAAGTTATATACAATTAATGCATTAATTATTATATACATAACTTCGCGATTACTAACGACCTTAAAACAATATTTTATTTTCTTGTTTTACAGTAGTTTGAAATGAAAAAATCATAAAATAATAAAACCTTAAAACCTAGTGAGTCAAATATGATCGATTGGGATTGATTGATTGATTGATTGAAGTTAGTAGTTGTACAGATAAAAAGAAGCTGTGTACTATTATAGCTTAACTATTTTAATCGTCTGTTTATCCTCTATTCACTTATAGTTTATAATCGAATGACATTTGCAAGTAAGGTAGATATATCCATATTGATTTTTTCGTATTGTCCGCCGATTGTCCGCCATCTTAAAGTCCGAAGCCGAGTCATTGATCTCGGATGAATTCGGAAAAGCCGCCATTTTGAATTTTTAATAAGGTCCTTTTGAGTCATCCCTTTTAGCCTCTACCGTCTGTCATGGTCTATTACCATCATGATCATATATAAATATTGACTGATCATCACCATCATCGTCTATTACCATCATATTTAAATATTGGTTTTATCACCATCATCGTCTAATACCATCATATTTGAATATTGGTATCATCACCATCATCGTCTATTACCATCAAATATAAAAATCGTTTTATCATCACCATCATCGTCTATTACCATCTTAGAAAATGATCACACCCACTCTGCCAATCAACGCTCAGTATTTCGATGCTCTATACTCCATAGAGTAACTAAAGGTGTCAAGTGGTGTGGGCTTTGAAGCACAGGGAAATTGTGGGGTAAAGAAAGCATGAAATTTTATATCTAATTAGTATTCTATATATAGAGCATACTAATGATTTCTTTTGAATTCTTTTGAAGTTCATTAGCATGCTCTATATAAAGCATACTAATCAAATATAAAATTCCACGCATGAGGTACATATACAACAACTAACTTCAACAATTTCGATATTTTATTACTATTTTGTGGAGAAATACTAGAAATTAAAATTACACTTCTCATAACTTATTTAACATTATCATTTTATAAATTTCATTGCCGGGGCGCAGCGTGGTCATTTTTTCAGGTATGCACAAGTACATATGATCTAAAAAATCCTATAAGTAAACTGATCAAAAAATGCTGTGTTCTTGCTTTCGTGCTTAGATTCAATTTTGCAATTTAATCAAAGTGTTTTTTTCATCACAAAAGTCTTGGTTGCGTACAAATAAAATTTTAAAAATAGAAACAATTGGTAAAAATTTCAAAATTTTCGGTAACTTCAATTACACACGTGCGTATATGCGTATAGGACGCTTCGCCCTCGATGGCTTCGAATAATCTTGAATACAAGACAAATAGCTAACTTACAAGAAATATCTTTCTTAAACAAACTGATATATACTATATACTTTAAAGAAAAAAATTGAATTAAACTTAACGTGTTAGACTTGTCTCACCATTCGATGTTCAGGTCACTGCCTACTGCGTATTTTGTCTTGTTTTTAGCAGTATTATCTCTTCTCAGTTTCGTATTTATTCCTCTGTAGTGGGAGCTTTACATCTGCCAGTTAAATGGCCTTCCTCTATAAAGTCTAGCGTGTCTTCCAATTCAAGTGAATCGGCATTTTCGGTAAAAATCTCACTAGCTTCGATAAACGCCATTGCTCTGCAAAATGACGACCTGTACTGATTTCGATTACAACACGGACAAAACAAAGCATTCCAACGGTATTCGTACTAAAACAATGACATAATAAACTGCCATTATCATTCCAAAACGCATGCAGAAATATAAAGAAAGAACAACACAAGACAATATAAGCTAATTCTTTGAAAGAAACATCATATGCCACTCGTGAGTGTGATCATATTCTAAGCTAGTTACATATGAATGCAATTTTTTTTATTCCGGAAAACAAAACAGCTCAAACCTTTTTAGTTATGCAAATCACTGGCTTAGTATTCGCTAATATTGCAATGTTATTCGCTTCGTAAATTTTCATTCTTCCGGAACATTGCTTTACAGAACTCGAAGCGTTAAATGATATCGATATCAACATACTGCGGACATGATTAAAAAAATCGTTGATATCATTGATATATAAGCAATACAAAGAGAAAACCTAAAACACAGCCACCTTTATTAAAAAACTCATCTACAGTAAACAACAAACATTCCCTCGTGAGTATGATCATATTCTAAGGCAGATAAAGAATGAAAACTCGTGTTCCATGGGATATAGAGTCCCTCGCATACGATAAAAGGCCACTCGGGCTACGCCCTCGTGGCCTTTTATCGTATGCTCGGGACTCTATATCCCATAGAACACTCGTTTTCATTCTTTATCCCTTACATATATAAATAGTGGTATCATTACCATCATCGTCTATTACCATCATATATAAATAGTGGTATCATCACCATCATCGTCTATTACCATCATATATAAATATTGGTTTTATCACCATCATCGTCTAATACCATCATATATAGATATTGGTATCATCACCATCATCGTCTATTACCATCATATATAAATAGTGATATCATCACCATCATCGTCTATTACCATCATATATAAATAGTGGTATCATCACCATGCATGGAGTATGCAGCAGTAACAGTCACGTGCAAGCAGTTGAATTGTAGCATAATGTTGAATGTCTTATTTTCAGAGCTAAATAATATCACGAAGAAATATACAATGACAATTCCCAACTTGGAATTTAAGACAGAGTATACAAATAAAGGCTCGGCTGACTTCAAAAAGCTCAAAAAGAGTTTGGAGGGCGTTGTAAGTTCCCAAGTCAAGTTGTAGTTCTGCTACTGTGATTGTAGTTTTTTATCAGAGTTTTGCACTATTCTTCTACTTAAGTTTTGTTATGTTTCTGATTCTAACGTTTTTTTTTTGTGCAAGAAATTATATCGTTTTTGTGTGGTATTTCGAATGGATACTTTTTCTTGTTCTATACTGGGTTACATCAACTGGTCATATTTCTGACACTGGCTAAGGTCTTTGCTGATGCAGAAAGCCATGCTAAGCTAATTAGCAAATTGATTGAATTTTCTTTTTTGATTTCAGCTGTACAAAATATACAAATATGTCAAGTATGTGATAGCGATAGACGTGATGGAGTTCTTGTAAGTACTATAACTAGTTTATAACTGTATGATGTACTTGTATACTGATTAATAGGTCTACCTTTTAGTCAACATACATACATACATCGAGGGTGAATTCCTGATTGGTTGATAGATAGGAATACAAATGGCACTATAAGATAACTATTAAGTCACGTACAGTGTTGTCTTTTGACGTGAGATCATTTTATTGTTTCAATACCTTTTATGTACGGACAGAGATAGACAGACAGAAGTACACAGGCTGACAGAAAGATTAAAAAAAAAAAAAAAAAAAACAGACAGACAAGTACACAGACATGTAAACACGCACACAGACACACATGTAATCAAATGAACACAAAAATTCAAACACACAAATAAGCAAAAAAAAAAAAAAAAAAAACAACAACAACAACAACAACAGAAAGTCAAAGATATATAAAATCTTTTTTGTGTTAGTTATTTTTGGTATTTTTCTGTGTAGTCCTGGCAGTATCCATGTCAATTTTGATATTACGATGGTAGCAAACGTGAGTGATCCACTGGTACCACTGCAAAGAGAACTGAATCGCACTCAAGGATCATTGGACGGCCAATATTCTATTGATCGTGATAGCCTTCGCTCAGGTTAGTAAGTTTTCAAAACTTTATATTTAAAACTTTAGATAAACCAAGAATAGGGTTGAAGTTGGTGCTGAAGGTTGTTATAACATAGATGCTATATAACGCGCGCTCTGATTGGCTGCAATCTATGAACTAGAACTGGATATACTCATAGATTTTTGCTCACGTCAATTTCACGTCAACTCGGGGGAAAAAAAAATTCTCGGTGTTTTATCAACTTTTACAGAGATAAAAAATTATGGAAGAATTTCCGAATTTTAACATCGAAATAGAAGCTATGGATGCTCAAAACATTGACAAAACGACAAACACATCGACGCGTTTCGCTAATCTTTCCGAGGAAGATCTTCAAAAGATACTTGTAGATAAACAGTCCGAGAAAACAAAAAAGTCAACAAACTGGTGTATATCTACATTCAAAGGTTAGTAACAATTCATTTCAGTAAAAAAAATGTCTTCTGAGTGTATATTTTTTCCAAATCATAATATCATAATGGATCATAAATGGCTAAGCTGTAAAGTTTATTGACACCAAAGTAACAAAGTTTGACATCAAATAATGAATTGTTACTATACCTTTTTTTTCCCTTTTTTAGCTTGGTGTAAAGAGAAGAAAATCACAACTCCACTAGAGAGAATGACAGTAGGTCAACTGGACGCCAACCTACGAAGATTTTATGCTGAGGCGACGAAAGTAGATGGCGAGATGTACAGCAAAAAGACCCTCCTTGGCTTTAGACACGCCATTGAACGCTACTTCAATCAACCACCATTTAGTAGAAGCATCAAGATCGCTTTAGATCCTCGGTTTACAAGGTCAAATGAAATGTTAAACGCTCAGCTCGTCCATATGAAAAGCAACAACAAAGAAAACACCCAACACAAGCCAACAATTGAGGACGAAGACCTGCAGAAATTGAAAGAGTCCATGGTGATATCACCCAACAATCCATTGTCACTACTAAGAAACGTATGGTTCCATGTAGTACTGTTTTTCTGCAGAAGAGGACGAAAAGGACAAAGATCCCTAACAAGATCCAGCTTCAAGTTAGCGGACGTCGATGCAACAGGCCGTCGATTTGTCACTATGGCACACGATGAGGCATCTAAAAACCATCCCGGTGGTCTCAAAGACACAAGCAGCACCGAAAAACTCGCACGAATGTACGAACGAAATCACAAGCACGATGGCTACAAAGCGTTGACATTATATCTATCAAAGCTCAATCCAGATTGTCAGTCTTTTTTTCAATATCCAAAGCGAAATTGGCAGCCTTCCCATGAAGTTTGGTTTGAAAACCGTCCACTCGGAGTGAATAAATTAGACAACATGATGAAGGAAATTAGCAAGGCCGCTGAGTTGTCTCGTATTTACACCAACCACTGCGTTCGTGCTACAGCAATCACAACATGGTCTGATGCTGGAGTGGCCAACAGACACATTATGGCCATCTCTGGTCACCGATGCGAACAGAGTTTAAGCCATTACAACACTCGTCCATCGACTGCACAGCTTCGTCATTGCAGCGAAGTCCTTTCAACAGATACGCGTCGTGCAACTCATTACGCTATTTTTCGTGCTTAGCAACCTCCCGCGTGCATCTAGAACTGGATATACGCACGCTATCTATGAACTATCTCTTTATTGGTGCTGATGTGGCGCTGCTGATAAAATGCCAAGGCTTGTGATATCGTTGATTTGATGATCGCGTTCATCGTTACGCCGAGTTACCAGGTTCAGTTTGGGATTAGGCGCACTTAACTTATTCAGTTAAAATCTTTGTATGCCCGTCTCTATGAAATAAGTTTAACAAGTTTTTGTTTTAATTTCTAAACTAGTAATAATAAGATACTTTTAAATGTATACATCAGTTCAATTATTTTCATCAGGTGTTTTTTTTTATTGACGTATAATGACTTTTCAGTGTAATCCACTTTAAGAGTGTAGGCGGGAAATGGACACCAATCCGTTCACTTCCTTATACGTGCATGCGTTCTGATTGCTCCAAAATTGTCGTTTATTCTCTCAGTAAACTCACTTTTGAAGCTGTAGGAATGTCCTACAAGTTGTATTCCATTTCTTGTTCATTGTTACAAAATGAGAGAATGAAAATATTATCAATTATAAAAACCCATCAAACCAAAAATTATGCTCGATGTCGTGATTTGCTGTGTGTTCATTTCAACTATCAATAAACCTCGGACATCAGTCTTTTATTTCTTCATTGATTAGGCTGGTTTGTTCCAAAGCCACCAGTAACCACAACTGAGTCGTTTCTAGGCACAGGCGCTATAGTCGGTATAGCTATCGGGTGTGTGGTGTTCGTTATTCTTATCTTCGTTCTACTGGCATACTGCTGTTACCGAAACAAAAAAAAGCAGAAGCCGAAAAAAGTGAGTATTTAACTAGAGATACTGTGGAACAACCTTGATTTTGTTAAAAAATTGTTAAGTTTTCCTTTCTCTCGTCTCTTTCGCTTGATGCATATCTTGATATGTGTGTCTTTTTTAGTTGTTCTTTATATTTGAATGTCTGCATATCTCTGTCTGCCTGTCCGTCTGTCTTTCCGTCTGTATTTTTGTATTTCTGCTGTGTGTTTGTATTTGTTGTTGTGTGTATCTATAGTGTATAATGTCTGCCTGTTTGATCTTAAGCAAGCGTTATTGCGATTTTCTCGGTTGTGTTCTAATTCGATCTGTTTGTCTGTCAGTATTTACTTGTCTTTTTGTACTTAAGAAGAGTTTAGAAAGCTGAGACTCCTATGATGTAGTGAGACATATTGTCAGATAATGAAAGAAAAAAAAAAACAGAACAAAAAGGTTTAAAATCAAATTAAACGGTTCTGTAAATTAACCCTTTCTAGTTGTCGTTGCTCATATGCATATTCACCTGTAGTGGTGCGCATGTCCATGTCTCTATCACTCTACGTGTGTGTCTCTATGACACTGATATATCGTGTTTGTCAGATGTGTGTCCATGGTTTTCTTGTTCTTTCTCGTACAAAACGTATTACAAACACTTGTTATCATTTGCATCATTTGTTGTCATTGTAGGTAGTAAATAATTAGTCATTGGGGACTGCTATAGCTGTTAAACAGTAAGTTCATACCCATTGTATGCAATTGTTTGCTATCATAGCTAGTCCATAACTCAGCTCCATGTCTGTCTGTCACATGCATGAATGCCATCAAAATATTGGTGTGAAAACATGTACACTGTTGGTTTTGCTTGATTCCTACCTACACTTCGTACCGTTCATAACCACCCAAAAAATCACTTTTATTAAACCAAATGTATTTTCTGTGAAAGTTCGAAAATGATCTGCAGTTTGAAGTAATTTCTGATCGAGTTTTCGAATCGGTTGAAATATATTCAAACGGCCATTCGAAAATCCAACAACGTCATATACCTGTGCAAGGATGTGAAGTTAGACGCATTGATTGTTTGATTAATGATAATAATAGTAATAAACTTTATTAGACAAAGAACAATGTTTCAGTTTAAAACTGATTTACAAAGATGAATGATGTATATTAACTTAATCATGTTTCCTTTGTGTCTAGGTAACTCGTCCTCGACAAGAAACTACACGACCTTTACAACAGTGAACGTGTGAATAATTAACTTGCCGAAAAACTGCACGTATTGTTTAGTCTACAAGATATCATACAGCACGTTATAGTGTAGATATGACTGCAGGTAGAGCACCACAACCACAGGAATTCTGATGGAGGCCCAAATCGCGGAGAAAAAATAAGGAAAATAACAGTAATATGAAGAATGGCTAGCTTTTTTAGACCCGTGCTCCGGCAATAGCTTGAGCACGAGTAAAAAGAAAAAAAGTGGGAGAGAACGAAATGGTGTCGAAAAAAAACATTGTCACAACAATTTTGCAACTTAGTGTAGCCTGGAGGTGTCCAATATCCATCATAATAGACGATGCATCGATTTAGTTCCTACTAAGCACAACTTTACATTGGATACTTTTATTCAGTAGCAAAACACTCATCGCATCACACTCTATGGCGTTGCAACTCTCCATTAACTCCATCAGGAAATATACAATTGATACATTCTATTTTTATATATTCACAGTAGTCTTCACAGTAATATATATATAGTTATTCGTCCCTGGCATCTGGGGCCGCTTCTTAGAAAGAGGGATAACTCTATCCTAGGGATAAATATGAGCTATCCTTAGGATAACGTTATTCTAGGGATAAATCGGGTTCCTGAAAGCACGGATAGCGTAGTACCAGGGATAAATCTCCGAAAAGTTATCCCACCTCCAGAACCTAGTATAAATTGCTATCCTAGGGATAATTAAGTGGACTAAACCTCATCGTTTTGGTGATATAAAGACATTCAAGCAACTATTAAAACGATTCGAAAAACTCAATTCCAACTTAATAAAGTTGATTAAATAAAAGATTTAATAAAGTAACGTACGATAGAACTCGATTTACAGCCAAATACTATCGACCAAAACTGATCGTTTTCTTTCGACGCCTTTTCCGCTAATGTATTTAATTCGCTTTCGCTTTATTTTGAAGGGAGATTGATTTTGTGTATCTAATATTATCCTGTCCATCATTTTTTAGTTCCTATTAAAACAATGTAACAAAAACAATTTCTGTTTTACTGTTATATTTGTTTGATAATTTTCTTATTAGTATCTGTTGGGCGGTCACAGTTAGCCCGATAAAATGTAAACAACACGCGGCCGCGTCTCATTTTCCCGCCATTAAAAACCGGATTTTTCCGGTTTATCCAGGAAATAGCGAAGTTCTCCCACGGATAAATAATCCTAGGATAAAAACTGGTTTCAGGGACCGAATTTTATCCCTAGGATAGCTATCCCTTGGATAGTGAATTTATCCCTATGATAGCGCTTATCCTAGGATAAAGTTATCCGTCTTTCTAGGATCCGGCCCCAGTGCTTTAACAAAAAAATATAAGTGAGAATATCCCATAATTTCTAAAGCCTTTTTGATATATACTGATATACTTGGCAGTGGCTTATAAAATCTGCATATTGCTGTATATATAAGGGTTTTTGAATTGAGAAACACTGACTGCGAAACAAAGAAAAGTGAAAAAAAAGTATCAAAGGGGTCTTAGCCAGCTAGTCCCTTTTTAAGTTATATATTATGTATATAACTTAAAATCAAATATATATCAAAATATCAATCTATATATCAAAAAGACCTTAGAAATTATGGGATACCTTCAAATATATTTTATTATACTTCCCTAGCATCAGAGCTTACGAAAAAAAATATTAGTCAGGTGATCCCAGTCATGATATCCTCCAATGTCCTAATACCGTACTTGGTGGCTCATAATTTCTGCATATTGCTGTTTATTTATATATTTGTAAAGCGTAAATTCAAACTGATCTGTTCTAAGCACTAGTAAATGAAAAGGATAGAGCACGAAACAATCAACAAAAGTTACAAACTTTACAATTACAAAGAATAAGCTAGTTTAAAAAGGTGGGCGCACATATGCGCACGTACGTCATATGATTGATACGACATCACTTACATATATTCACACTACAATATATACATTCCATATCAGTATTTCAACATGGTGCACACTTGATTATATAGTTGGTAAAAAAACATGAGTGATTAAACTCGAACTTTTTCAACTTCCTCAGTAACAAATAAACATCAAATAAAAGTGATATATTTCGTCAGATCTTGAAAAAGATAAATGAAAACAGTAAATACATGAAAATACATAAAATAGAATACAATCAAAGATTTTAAAATGCAATCACGTAATATGGTTATCAAATGTTTGTATTTCAAAATTTGCAGATTCCCTGTTGATTCAGTGGTGCATTCTAAAAAATGTTATTTCAGATTATTTTGCTACAAAAGAGTTGAGGAGAGGCTAAACTCATCAAATGCCCTTTTCCTTTTTTTGTGTATCTATTGCTTCTCAAACTCATTAATAATTAATAGCTTTTTTAACCAGTAGCATCTGCATATTTGAGTCGCGTGCAAAGTTTGGATACCGCGATCCAACATCGTCATGCAAATTAGATCCAACGTCCTAGGATTTGGATAATTTTGAATGATAGTTTGAGAAGTTAGATCAAAAACTCGTGCTTCGTGTTTCATCACGGGACCCAAACACCTCAAAGGTGCTAAAAGCACTCGGCCTACGGCCTTGTGCTTTCATCACCTTCTCGGTATTTGGATCCCGTGATGAAACACTCGCACTCGTATTTGATCTATTACTTCCAAAGTTTTTGTCATCACATGCATGCATGCATGTATCGAGGAAACCCGGTAAAGAATTGTCAAGTGTTGGAGCAACATTGGAAGGTGAACCAATGAGCTTTATATTGAAGGTCCAAGCAACATATTGAAATCATTAAAAAAAAGATTTTTGGAGTCAGATGAGAACAATTGCCAAAACTCACATTTCAAATTTATCGAAAATATCTCTACCAAGAATCAAACAAAGCAATATTGCCTAAAAAAACTAAGAGATTGTAGATCACGTTTCTCGTAAGGGAAGTAGAAAAAAGTTGGGGTGCATTCAGATTATTCCACAAATGGAACAAACATCTACAACAATACTCTTAGTCAGCACTTTTAAGACTAGCGTGCGAGTGTGTGGGGCGGAAGACGTAAACAACTCAAAAATATCTAGTATGTATCGTCGCAGATTTAGGTATGAAATCGATGCTGCCCAATATCTATTGTATAATAGACGATGCAACAATCAAGGAGTACTTTACTTTGGATACATTTATTTTAAAGAAAGAAAATATTTAATCATTAATGACATCGCATTACGCTCTATGGCGTAATTGCAACTCAACATTAACGACACTGAAAAACATATAATTTGTATATGATATAACTGACATGTATTCACAACACAACATAAAGTCATATAAGTAAACATTAAAAACCGTGCACATTTGATTATACTCAGTAAAAAGATTCATCGTATCAGCCAGCCAAATAACGCCAAATGAATTGAATTGGCTTTGATTTTTACTTTTCAGAGCGATTTTATGTTAATGAAGAAAATATATAGCTGCGAACTTCTTCTTATATTTGTGTAGAGCAATGTCTGTTTATGATGTTCTGAGATGATTACATATATAGTTTGGTTGGATTTTGAGCATTGAATTGTTTGTGCAAAATTAATTTTCCCTGATCTCGAAATGACGGGATCGGGACCATACAATGTTCTTTTTCCATTAGAAACATGTCTGTAACATAACGTTTCTAAGAGAAAATTCTGATGAACTTTCACTTAAGTAGTCAGGACCCTTAAAAGTCTCATGTGATATTTTCCGAGACACTCAAGTTAGATTTTAGAGAAGGTTTTTCATATATTCAAAAATAAATTGTTGAAGATTTGCACAATATTGCAAGTTGTTTTCACCTGTTTAATGACAACATATCGCAGCCGCCTAATTATCATATGCGCCTGTATTTTATCTGTCCAGCGGTTGTCACATGATAGTAGTCAACTTTACTTCCTTTCAGATCATCAACACAACTGAACGATAGCTTTCTTCCAAAACAGATCGATAAGCTGTTGGCGCTCTTATTCAGAAAAAAAAAAACAATAAAAACCGTTACTGTAATATTTGTGTTCTTGGTAAATGTCCTTCCAAGATCTGGTAAGTGCTCATCTTGCTGATGGTTTCCTAACTTTGTGATTACATTGCATTTTATTTCCACTAATAATCTTTATTATACATGGGAGTTAATCTAGCGACTAAAGGTCTGTTTTGGTATTCCTTCAAAGGTTTTTTTATTTTTAAATGCTCTAAGAATTTGGGTTTTTATCAATTGTACTGAATTGGTCTTTTTCTTTCTTCTGGCAGATGTAACCTTTAATTGGATACATCAAGAAGGCTCTGTCAAATTTTCTGAAGAACGAACAGCAAGACTAACCTGGACAGTTGATGTTGGTAGTTCATATTCCCTGTTTGGCCTTAATATAGTAAGAGGAAAGTCAAACACAAAAGTTATAAAAAAACATCTCAGGGAATAATAAAAGAATTGCCTGGTAGTCATAGAAGTAAACATTAAAAATGCGTTGACACCGTGCATACTTGATTATAGTCAGTGAAAAGATTCATTAGACAGCCAAATAACGGCAAATAAATAACTTGAAATGACTCAGGCTTTCGCTTTTCAGAGCGAAAAAAAAAAAAATGGAAATAAATAATGCAGAGTTTAACGGACGCACGGACACGAAACGATGACATATTAAATGGCTACACCTCTTCGAGGCTTCTTATATTTGCGTAAAGCAATGCCTAGTTAAGATGTTCTGAGATTAGTACAATTGTAGCATCTTATAGAAATTTTTGCGCAAAATGCATTTTCCTCTTTTCTCGAAAAAGGGCTCTGGACCATACAATTTGCTTTTTGATAGGTTCAAATGTTTATTTTATTTATTGCAAATTGTATAGTCCAGAAAAAATTCGGATAACTTTTAACCTATGTAGTCATGACCCTTTATAGTCTCACATGATAGTTTTCGACTCACGTTAGATTTAGAGGTTTTCATACTTTTCATTCACTCTTTTGCATTCTAATTCTAAGCCTATACTTACTTTACTATTTTTTCTTAATCATTTCAACCCACACTTAAAATGTTGAACGGAATTGTACGATATTGCCAATTATTTAAGCGTAAATTCGCGATTTTTTAAAACTATTAAAAAGGATGTGCACTTTTGTGTAATTCGTTATATTTGTCATATTAGAGGTCGGGTTATTTAACACATAAAATTGCATGGAAAGGCGTAATCTCAGATCAATATAAAAATAACACTATCGGATAAACAATCAAATGCGCCTGTATTTTTAGGTCCAGCGGTTTGCAAGTGAGAGAAGTCAATTCTGCTTCTTTTTTATTATCAACACAACAAGATTTCTTCAGAGACAGAAAGTTAAGTGGCTGGCGCTCCGATAATAAGCAATGCAAATCATGATTGGGATAATTCTGTGTCTGGTACTTGGCCTTCCAAGATCTGGTAAATAGTCATCTTGTTGATTGTTTGTTAACTTTGTGATAAACTGAATTGTTCTTTATTTTTGTTCTCAGATGCAGCCTTTAATTGGATACGCCACAATGAAGCTGTCTATTTCACTGAAAAAGAAACAGCTAAAATAATTTGGACTGTTGACATCGGTAGTGGTTTTCCATTAAGTGGCGTTAAAATTCAAAGGGGAACAACATATCCGTTGAAATTGGTCATTCTGAAATCAGAATCGTCAGTTGAAAAACAATTGCCAGGCAGAGAATCAGATTTAGATTTAATTGTTGAAGGAGTATTAAATGTTATAAATGTGACATTTATTCTCCGTAACCTAGTACAAAGCGACGAAATGGGATACCAGATAACTGTGGGAACTACAAAATTCGACTCAAACGAAGATAAAACCACGTCTCTTCAAGTATTAGGTAAGAGTGAGTTTTTGAAGTCTTGCATACTGCAAAGTATTTTCTATTATTCATTATTAAATTATAGGTTAATGAGTTATTCAAGTTGCCGACATATTTGTGTTGATCATTGAGAGGAATAGTAGTACTGGCTCTACACTTTAGGTCGCCGAAACTTTCTCGAACTTGATAATGAAACCAAAACGTACAATGAGTGATTATAAAATTTTGGTATATTTATTATGAATTTTATTATATTTACAATTATAAGGTGAATATCTAAATTACATTATGTTTGTTAAAAGCCGCTTATTTGCAAGTCAGTATCGAAGCCACTAAACTTTGACAAGTTGACCACAAAAAAAAAAAAAAAAAAAAAAAAAAAAAATTCGTACTTGGTGTGACAATACGACGGAAAATATTTACTTAATTTATAGTTAGTGCTCACAATTTACTCAGGGGGTGTAATTAGCAATTTACAGAAATAACGGAAAGAACAGGTACTCACAATATTTTTCTGTAGTGTTGAAAGAGCATATATGCACGTTGTGTATTCACATCATGATCAACTAAGACAACATTAATCGACTATTAAACGTACTGTTACCTAATATAAAAGTTTTGGATCATAGAATAATGTCTTTTGAAGGATGTAACCTATAATGACAAATATCACAATATAATTTCATATATTGAATATAATGGAACCTTCTTTTTGAAACCTTTTGACCTCTGTTTAGATCGTCAAGATGAATGAATCAACAATGCATGAAAATTATCAACGTAATTGATTGGTGGTATTTTTTTAATAACTGTTATATCAAAATAAATGAAAATTTCGATTTAGAAGGATTTGGAAAAAAAGAAGTTTACAAAAAATCTTGAACGACAAATCAGAACTCAGCAGACAAAACTCTGTCTCGTTAATTGCAGCAGTTTAATTTTCTTCTGCCAGAGCCAAATAAGATAAGATTTGGTCAAGACCAACTTTATAATCGTTTTGGACTAAGCTATTGTAGTCAAGCTTTTTTATGTGAAAGTAAAAACAACTAAATATGCAAAGTGAAATGTGAAAGAGTGAGTGCAGTATACGTAGTAGCGATTTGAACAGCCGACCCCCTGGTTGTTGACTTTTAAAGAACCTCTCATTCTTAGTGTTTTTGTTTGCTCAGTTGGAACAATGTCAAAGATAATTATTGATTATTTCATGAATGAAAACATATATCATTATATACATCAATATATCGTTCTGGAGTCAGTTTTCCACACATAAAACAATATTGATTTTTATAGTCACTTTACAATTCACAAAAGATGATGACGAGAGAAAGAAATTTATTTTAAGGAATACAAGAATTGCGGTTTTGTGGCATACTGCAGTGACGCTCGCGGGCATTGTTCGTGCGCATCGTTTTTAACCTTATTTAACATTTTAGCCTGCGTGCGGATGATTTGTCCCTCTGTCACTAATTACCATCTATACATATTAAAGCCTCGTGTATCTTCATTTATAAAATAGGCACAAGCACAAGCCACAAAATCAACAAGCATTGTTGTTCTCCTAGTCTTAGCCTGTGATACAGCTGGAATGTCTGTCGTAAATTCCGAATCTACGAGAGAAAATTCTGGCTGTAACACAGGCTATCTTAGGCTACGCTTAGACGCATTTTATCCTGATTAATAAACATCCGCGAGTTTTCAAGTGCATGACTAGTTTTCGTATTTTTTTTTTAAAAAAAAAGCCGGCGGTTTATTAAATAGAAACAAACTGAAAGCAGAAAGATCGAAGAAAACAATATGTACCGTGTAAACGTAGAAACATGTGCGACGATAAAAATAAAGACGTTATGGTACACTAAGATACAACCACAAAGGTCATAATCATCTCGGATAATCATGTGTCAGCCGAAACGTTTTGTAAAACATCTTGTAGTCGGGTATTGAACAGTTTATGCTTGTACTTTGTAGTAACCTTTTGGCTTAAATCTGATTTCGAAATCTTAATTTTCTATATGAGGATTTGGAGAATCTCTTCAGATCTGCTAGTAAAGGGTGTGTTAAGTTTTTTTATTTCGCGCAAAGGTTCGTGTTGATACTTTACTTTTTTTGATATTCTGTAATAGCCAAAGACTGCTACACAACCTTTTACTCTAGGTTTTAAAATATAAACATAATTATACAATATTATTGCGCACAGGGACAATAAAAGTTTGTCTTTTTCTTCTATTCCAGCTCTTCCTGTGCTGCAGTTCCAGCCAAATCAAACTGGCTTCTGTATTCAGAGTACTGTCAACATCACCTGTACTGTAAAATTTGATAACCCTTCACCATCCAATTTTACATTCTTTGTAAACGATACAAAAGTTGAAACTACAACAGGGACACTTATAATTGAGAATACATATAGAGGAGCTTTGATGTCCAAAGCTTTAATTCATGTTGGAGCATTTCCGTATAAATGTCAGGCTAATAATGGGACGGATGGGCTAAGTGGCATTTCTGATGTTACAACAATTGTAGTAAAAGGTAATAACCTTCAATTAAAAATCCAGCCGCGGACTTCCCGGAAAGAACGGCAAACAAATTTCACAAGCTTGTTAAGTGATGGCTTTTTTAGGGACAAAAATTGCTATCAAAGACAAAACAATTGTAAGTAACGAGGTCAAATTACAATATTTTGTAATGAACCGAGCTTAACAAGTATAACAATCATTATTCTATCAGTATTTTCTGTAACAAGGACTTAAATGAAGAATGCGAGAATTATATATGTAAATATTAAAACCTTGATAGAATACATAAAAAAATTGATATCGCTCAAGGTATTATGATCGAACAAACATATTCGTGCAAGAGAGAAAAGAAACTCTTGCACTACCAGGTGAAGAGAAAAAAGACCTGCTAAACGAAAATCCCCTTATCAATTTCCTAATGACCCATCCCTGAAAACATGAAAGCATATTTTGGATCGGAGTATACACCCCCAAGAACTTTAAGGTTTATAAAAACGTCAATTCCTATTATCGACTAATAAATATAGCTGGTCTTGTGCAATTAATGTTGTATGTGATCTTTTCAGATCCTCCCCATATTACAAGCTGCAAGGATAATATAGTTGAGGAAGGCAGTTCACTATTCTGGCAATGTTCTGCCAATGGTAGTGAGCCACTGTCCACTTCCTGGCACAGAGGTAATAACACGGCTATCGTCCAGTCGGGAAAGTCACTAACCATTAGCAATGTTAGTAGAGCTGATGGAGGACTGTACACCTTTAAGGCCAGTAATGGCGAAGGGTGCGCTGCTGCTAGTAAAACAGTACAACTGGATGTACAATGTAAGTACATTGATTCAATTCAGCTGAGGTGTCATTGATAGTAAATCTGGCCCCCCCCCCCCCCCCCCTTAGAGTCCCTACAAGGAGTGCTAGTTTTGAAGGGAGGGTTCGCTCCACCTTTGAAACACTGTAAATGTTGTTTATATTTGTTTGTTGTTATTGTTGTTGTGTTTCTTTTATTTGCATATGTGTATGTACGTAATTTGATTGTTCTGCTTTTGATCGCTACGTCTTCTTTATTGTCAATTATTTTTGTTGAAAATAAAATTGTTGTAATAATAATAATAATAATAATATAACTGATGTGTTAATCATTTGTTTAGCATCGGAGACATTATGGAACCGGACGTTTTTTTCTTTTCTTTAGCGGCCGTAATAGTTTAATAACTTGTGTTTTTTATACATTACTTTGTTAAAACCTATACGTATTTCGTCGTAGCAAAAATTTGTCTTTTTGACGATGGGGATACATTTAACCGGTGATAGCTCAATTATGGATTTTCTGCTGCGGGCTTAATCGTCACCGGATTTTATCTGCGTTATGTTAATAGGTGTGATAGTTTGGAGTCGTCAGGAAAAAAAACAGAAAAAAAACTTAATTTCGCTGAAACAAGTACAATACTTCACATGGTCTTTTCATATCGGTAGAGTTTCCTAGTTACTGTTTTGTTTACTAATCATAAAAGACACATTTAATCATATATGTAATCTCTGCTACCTTGGAGTACCGTACCTCATGTGAACGAACCCTAGGGTACAACATATATAATGAACTCATCACAACATTCCACGGCATTTCCGGTCATAATTATAATTGAGTCTAAAGACTTCACGACTCAAGCAGTTCTTGTGTGTTAGGTCGTTTTGCAACGTTGACAAGTTTAGCTTCATTGGCTGTCATGGCGTTGGTATCCATTAATGTCGCGGTTTCTAGAAACCCCCCAGTAATCTATGATAAATTGTTTTCTGTTGTCAGGTTCAAGTATTTTCTCTGTTTTATTAAGAAATTGTAAAACATTCCTTGAACTCATGAAGCGTTATTGCATGTCTCCAAACGATTGATCACGCATCGTTAAGAATCATATCAGTATTAAAAGTATTTTTGTAATAATAATAACAATAATAATAATAATAATAATAATTTAATTCTTAAACGCATTTAAAAATCTCAATGCTTTTAAAATAAGTGGATTAATATAAAAAAGTATATATGAGCGATCGAGATGTCTATGTATATTAGGTATAGAAAGCTAGAAATAATATATTTAAATCGAAAAATATAAAAATGAGAAATATTTACATATAATCGTATATGACATAAATGTGACAAAATATATTGTAATAGTTAAATCAAGATGTTAATTAATAAATAAATATGTTTTCAGTTTTTTCTTTAAAATTCCTATTGATGGTGATGATTTAATGTCACCAGCTTGGTAAATTGTTCCAGAGTTTGGGTGAACACACAGAGAAAGCTCTGTAAGTTGACATCGAAACCTCTTAGGTTTTTACTTTACAGCAAGTGTATAATTTTGCTGTGCACCTAACAGTACGTTAAAAACTGATGAAATGCAAAAAAAACATGCCTTGAGGCATGAACTCTTAAAAGAGAGTGAAAAAGAGAGTAAACATAACGAAATGCAGCTTAAATGTTCATCATTGTCTACTTCGATCAAGACTAATTATCTAAACTTTTAACAAATAGCAAATCTTAATCGTGGTATCAGAGAATCAGAAGTCTAATCACCAACCACCAAACATGCCAAACGTATAAGGTTAAAATTATCGAAGAAGTCAAAGAGAAATGACGACTAAAAAAGAAAAAATATAAATTAAACAGTCTAAAATATTCAAAAGTTAACAGTTAAATTATGCTGCATTAACTACTGCAGTTAATATTTTGTTATTACTATTGCCACAGGAAGTCCGATCAAACATGTCATCGAGTTTCAAACCAAATACGTTATTAGGGGCTTCCTTTTATAATAAAAAGATGGTTAAAAACAACAAGAAAAATACTTTTACGGGAGATCGATAGTTTGAATCTCTATGCAGGCAATCAGGTTTTGTTCACCAACTTAACATTATTTACAATAATTTTACAGAACTCAGTCTTCGTTATAAAACTGAGTCCAATACTTTTCAAAATAATATATATTTGGTTCTATATTAACAAAGTTCAAAGAAACGTTATAAACGTAACGTAGCAATCTCTCCAGCAAGTGCCCCAGCACTAATTACCGATGACGCACTCTCCCTCAAATGTACCGCTACATCTAACCCCGTTGGTACCTACACATGGTCATTGAAAGGGAAATCGCTGACTGGTGAAACGAGTAGTACGCTAACTAAAGCCAAGGTCACACATCAAGATGCTGGACACTATACCTGTACTGTTACTAACAGTGAAGGTAGTGTTACTAGTAACGTGGTGGTGATCAACGTTAACTGTGAGTATCGCCTCTTTATAATATCGCCACAATCAGACGTCCGACAAGATGAAACAAACAAACCATAAACCTTGCGACTTACCGATGAGCAACTAGCAAACTTGTGGACCCATTTAGCAAATATAGGATATAATTGACCCCCTTCCCCTGCCCATCCAATTTATTGGGAGGTTTCTATTTCGAGTGTTAATCAATGAGCCCACAGTGCATCCAACCATCCATCCAACTTACGGAACAATTCGATTCTTTGTTTGGCTACAGATTCGCCCAAGATAAAGTGTGATCCACATCGTCTCGTCCAAGAAAATACCACTGGCTATGTCTTCATGTGTGCAACAAGCCTAGTGGTTCTCCTGCACCGTCTTTACCCGCTGTTTTCAAAGGAGATAATTAGAATGTTGGATCCGTGGCCTTACCTCGTGTTGCTAAAACTCTCAATGGTTCAGTTATGCAGTGTTTTGCAAATAATTCAGTCGGCAGTGCATCTTGTGAAACTAAGTTGTACGTCTAATGTAAGTTTTAAAAGTTTATAATGAAGTACCTAAACAATATAAATCTACGAGGTTTCATTAATGAAAAAAAAAAGAATTTTATAACCAAAACCTAGCGAGTTAAACAAATAAAATGAAAAAAATCGCAAGATAACAAAATGAAATAAAATCGAAAGAACATCGACACTTGATTACTCGGACAAATAATAAAAAAGTAAGCAAGGCAAAACAATGATCAATTAATATTGAGCAATAAAAACCACATGTAAAACAAAAGTCAGAAATTTAACGAAGTGACTTCTTATACTGCGATTTTTTATCATGACTTTATTGGTCTCGTCGACTGGCAAAGAAGTAAGTATAGGAACAATAGAGGAAACTTGGTTTTCTCTGACTGGTAGCAGTATTTCCTTCAGTTTCTGTGTGACTTGTTCATTTCTTTTTCTTTTTAGATTATTCGTTTTCGTATATCTGAAGGCAGCCATAGTCAAGTGCTTAGAGCTTGCTTAATATAACAGAATCCGCAAACTGGAATATACCAAAATTAGCTTTGGAAATCCGGGTTATATCAGATCTGAATACGTCCGAGGACTTAAGGGCAAACACTAATTGTGCATTAACTGTTTATATGATGTGTTGATTTTCAGTGTTTATTTGTATGTTTGACTTGGTACAATCTTGATTTTGTCCTTCTTCTCTTTTTAGCCTTAGATTTACGAGCCTGTCTTGATGTCTCTTATGCGTTAGTTACAAAAAGCTGTCTTGTTTCGATACCAGCCGATGGCTTCCCAAAGCCGAACCTGACCTGTGATGTTCACAATGCAACAAACAATAACTACACTATTTGCAGTGGGGAAAACGTTGACACAATAGGTAGTAACTGTTATATCAGCAACTCCATTAGGAGCTGTATTTTCACGATTCCAGTTTTTGCACGAGGTAAGTTGATGATAACTAAATGGGTTAAAACTGCAAAACGGTCGTCTGTCATGGTCTATTACCATCATGATCATATATAAATATTGACTGATCATCACCATCATCGTCTATTACCATCATATTTACATATTGGTTTTATCACCATCAACGTCTATTACCATCATATTTAAATATTGTTATCATCACCATCATCGTCTATTACCATCATATATAAATAGTGGTATCATCACCATCATCGTCTATTACCATCATATATAAATAGTGGTATCATCACCATCATCGTCTAATATCATCATATATAAATAGTGGTATCATCACCATCATCGTCTATTACCATCATATATAAATAGTGGTATCATCACCATCATCGTCTATTATCATCATATATAAATAGTGGTATCATCACCATCATCGTCTATTACCATCATATATAAATAGTGGTATCATCACCACCATCGTCTATTACCATCATCATATATAAATAGTGGTTTCATCACCATTATCGTCTATTACCATCATATATAAATAGTGGTATCATCACCACCATCGTCTATTACCATCATCATATATAAATAGTGGTTTCATCACCATTATCGTCTACTACCATCATATATAAACAGTGGTATCATCACCATGCATGGAGTATGCAGCAGTAACAGTCACGTGCAAGCAGTTGAATTGTAGCATAATGTTGAATGTCTTACTTTCAGAGCTAAATAATATCACGAAGAAATATACAATGACAATTCCCAACTTGGAATTTAAGACAGAGTATACAAATAAAGACTCGGCTGACTTCAAAAAGCTCAAAAAGAGTTTGGAGGGCGTTGTAAGTACACAAGAAAAGTTGTAGTTCTGCTACTGTGATTGTAGTTCTTTATCAGAGTTTTGCACTATACTTCTACTTAAGTTTTGTTATGTTTCTGATTCCAACTTTTTTTTGTGTGCAAAATTATATCGTTTTTGTGTAGTATTTCGAATGGATACTTTTTCTTGTTCTATACTGGGTTACATCAACTGGTCATATTTCTGACACTGGCTAAGGTGATAAGCTAATTAGCAAATTGATTGAATTTTCTTTTTTGATTTTAGCTGTACAAAATATACAAATATGTCAAGTATGTGATAGCGATAGACGTGATGGAGTTCTTGTAAGTACTATAACTAGTTTATAACTGTATGATGTACTTGTATACTGATTAATAGGTCTACCTTTTAGTCAACATACATACATACATCGAGGGTGAATTCCTGATTGGTTGATAGATAGGAATACAAATGGCACTATAAGATAACTATTAAGTCACGTACAGTGTTGTCTTTTGACGTGAGATCATTTTATTGTTTCAATACCTTTTATGTACGGACAGAGATAGACAGACAGAAGTACACAGGCTGACAGAAATATTAAAAAAAAAACCAAAAACAGACAGACAAGTAGACAGACATGTAAACACGCACAGAGACACACATGTAATCAAATGAACACAAAAATTCAAACACACAAATGAGCAAAAAAAAAAAAAAAAAAAAAAAAAAAAAAAACACACACAAAAAAAAACAGAAAGTCAAAGATATATAAAATCTTCTTTGTGTTAGTTATTTTTGGTATTTTTCTGTGTAGTCCTGGCAGTATCCATGTCAATTTTGATATTACGATGGTAGCAAACGTGAGTGATCCATTGGTACCACTGCAAAGAGAACTGAATCGCACTCAAGGATCATTGGACGGCCAATATTCTATTGATCGTGATAGCCTTCGCTCAGGTTAGTAAGTTTTCAAAACTTTATATTTAAAACTTTAGATAAACCAAGAATAGGGTTGAAGTTGGTGCTGAAGGTTGTTGGTGCTGATGTGGCGCTGCTGATAAAATTCCAAGGCTTGTGATATCGTTGATTTGATGATCGCGTTCATCGTTACGCCAAGTTACCAGGTTCAGTTTGGGATTAGGCGCACTTAACTTATTCAGTTAAAATCTTTGTATTCCCGTCTCTATGAAATGAGTTTAACAAGTTTTTGTTTTAATTTCTAAAACTAGTAATAATAAGATACTTTTAAATATATACATCAGTTCAATTATTTTCATGGTGTTTTTTTAATTGACGTATAATGGCTTGTGTAATCCACTTTAAGAGTGTAGGCGGGAAATGGACACCAATCCGTTCACTTCCTTATACGTGCATGCGTTCTGATGATTGCTCCAAAATTGTCGTTTATTCTCTCAGTAAACTCACTTTTGAAGCTGTAGGAATGTCCTCCAAGTTGTAGTCCATTTCTTGTTCATTGTTACAAAATGAGAGAATGAAAATATTATCAATTATAAAAACCCATCAAACCAAAAATTATGCTCGATGTCGTGATTTGCTGTGTGTTCATTTCAACTATCAATAAACCTCGGACATCAGTCTTTTGTTTCTTCATTAATTAGGCTGGTTTGTTCCAAAGTCACCAGTAACCACAACTGAGCCGCTTCTAGGCACAGGCGCTATTGTCGGTATAGCTATCGGATGTGTGGTGTTCGTTATTCTTATCTTCGTTCTACTGGCATACTGCTGTTACCGAAACAAAAAAAAAAAGCAGAAGCCGAAAAAAGTGAGTATTTAACTAGAGATACTGTGGAACAACCTTGTTTTTTTGAACAAATTGCTAAGTTTTCCTTTCTCTCGTCGTACATGTCTGTGTGGTCTCAGTATGTTTGTCTCTTTCGCTTGATGCCTATCTTGATATGTGTGTGTTTTTTTTAGTTGTTCTTTATATTTGTGTGTCTGTCTTTCTGTCTGTATTTTTGTGTCTATCTTTAAATACGTATATTTGGTCTCTATATTTCTGCTGTGTGTTTGTATTTGTTGTTGTGTGTATCTATAGTATTTAATGTCTGCCTGTTTTGTCTTAAGCAAGCGTGATTGCGATTTTCTCGGTTGTGTTCTAATTCGATCTGTTTGTCTGTCAGTATTTACTTGTCTTTTTGTACTTAAGAAGAGTTTAGAAAACTGAGACTCCTATGATGTAGTGAGACATATTGTCAGATAATGAAAGAAAAAAAAAAAAAAACAGAACAAAAAGGTTCAAAATCAAACTAAACGGTTCTGTAAATTAACCCTTTCTAGTTGTCGTTGCTCATATGCATATTCACCTGTAGTTGTGCGCATGTCCATGTCTCTATCACTCTACGTGTGTGTCTCTAGCTATGACACTGATATATCGTGTTTGTCAGATGTGTGCCCATGGTTTTCTTGTTCTTTCTTGTACAAAACGTATTACAAACACTTGTTATCATTTGCATCATTTGTTGTCATTGTAGGTAGTAAATAATTAGTCATTAGGGACTGCTATAGCTGTTAAACAGTAAGTTCATACCCATTGTATGTAATTGTTTGCTATCATAGCTAGTCCATAACTCAGCTCCATGTCTGTCTGTCACATCCATGAATGCCATCAAAATATTGGTGTGAAAACATGTACACTGTTGGTTTTGCTTGATTCCTACCTACACTTCGTACCGTTCATAACCACCCAAAAAATCACTTTTATTAAACCAAATGTATTTTCTGTGAAAGTTCGAAAATGATCTGCAGTTTGAAGTAATTTCTGATCGAGTTTTCGAATCGGTTGAAATATATTCAAACGGCCATTCGAAAATCCAACAACGTCATATACCTGTGCAAGGATGTGAAGTTAGACGCATTGATTGTTTGATTAATGATAATAATAGTAATAAACTTTATTAGACAAAGAAAAATGTTTCAGTTTAAAACTGATTTACAAAGATGCATAATGTATATTAACTTAATTATGTTTCCTTTGTGTCTAGCTAACTCGTCCTCGACAAGAAACTACACGACCTTGACAACAGTGAACGTGTTAATAATTAACTTGCCGACCAACTGCACGTATTTTTTAGTCTACAAGATATCATACAGCACGTTATAGTGTAGATATGACTGCAGGTAGAGCACCACAACCACAGGAATCCTGATGGAGGCCCAAATCGCGGAGAAAAAATAAGGAAAATAACAGTAATATGAAGAATGGCTAGCATTTTTAGACCCGTGCATGCTCCGGCCATAGCTTGAGCACGAGTAAAAAGAAAAAAGTGGGAGAGAACGAAATGGTGTCGAAAAAAAACAATGTCCCAACAATTTTGAAACTTAGTGTAGCCTGAAGTTATCCAATATCCATCATAATAGACGATGCATCGATTTAGTTCCTACTAAGGACAACTTTACATTGGATACTTTTATTTAGTAGCAAAACACTCATCGCATTACACTCTATGGCGTTGCAACTCTCCATTAACTCCATTAGGAAATATATAATTGATACATTCTATTTTCATATATTCACAGTAGTCTTCACAGTAATATATATATATATTTATTCGTCCCTGGCATCTGGGGCCGGTTCCTAGAAAGAGGGATAACTCTATCCTAGGGATAAATATGAGCTATTCTTAGGATAACGTTATTCTAGGGATAAATTGAGTTCTTGAAAGCACGGATAGCGTTATCCTAGGGATAAATCTCCAATAAAGTTATCCCACCTCCCGAACCTAGTATAAATTGCTATCCTAGGGATAAACAAGTGAACTAAACCTCATCGGTTTGGTGATGTAAAGACATTCAAGCAACTATTAAAACGATTCGAAAAACTCAATTTCAACTTGATAAAGTTGATTAAATAAAAGATTTAATAAAGTAACGTACGAAAGAACTCGATTTACAGCCAAATACTATCGACCAAAACTGATCGTTTTCTTTCGACGCCTTTTCCGCTAGTGTATTTAATTCGCTTTCACTTTATTTTGACGGGAGATTGATTTTGTGCATCTAATGTTATCCTGTCCATCATTTTTTCGGTCTAATTTTAGTTCCTATTCAGAACAATGTAACAAAAACAATTTCTGTTTTACTGTTATATTTGTTTTATAATTTTCTTATTTGTATCTGTTGGGCGGCCACAGGTTGCCCCATAAAATGTATACACCACGCGGCCGCGTCTCATTTTCCCGCCATTAAAAACCGGATTTTCCGGTTCATCGAGGAAATAGCGAAGTTCTCCCACGGATAACTATCCCTAGGATAAAAACTGGTTTCAGGGACCGAATTTTATCCCTAGGATAGCTATCCCTTGGATAGTGAATTTATCCCTATGATAGCGCTTATCCTAGGATAAAATTATCCGTCTTTCTAGGAACCGACCTCAGGGCTTTAAGAAAAAAATATAAGTGAGAATATCCCATAATTTCTAAAGTCTTTTTGATATATACTGATATACTTGGCAGTGGCTCATAATTTCTGCATATTGCTGTATATATAAGGGTTTTTGAATTGAGAAACACTGACAGCTAACTGCGAAACAAAGAAAAGTGAAAAATAAAAGAGTAAATCTAGCTAATCCCTTTTTAAGTTATATATATATAAATGAAAAGGATACAGCACGAAACAATCAACAAAAGTTATAAACATTACTATTACAAGGAATAAGCTAGTTTAAAAAGGTGGGCGCACATATGCACACGTACGTCATATGATTGATACGACATCACTTACATATATTCACACTACAATATATACATTCCATATCAGTATTTCAACATTGTGCACACTTGATTATGTAGTTGGTAAAAAACATGAGTGATTAAACTCGAACTTTTTCCACTTCCTCAGTAACAAATGAACATCAAATAAAAGTGATATATTTCGTCAGATCTTGAAAAGTATAAATGAAAAAAGTAAATACATGAAAATACATAAAATACAATACAATCAAAGATTTGAAAATGCAATCACGTATTTTTATAAAAAAAAAAAAGATTTTTGAAATCAGGTAAAAACAATTACTAATACTCAAATTTCCATTCATTTTCAAAATATATCTACCAACGATCAAACAAAGCAATATTGCCTAAAAAAACTAAGAGATTGTAGATCACGTTTGTCGTCAGGGAAGTAGAAAAAAGTTGGGATGCATTCAGATTATTCCACAAATGGAACAAACATCTACAACAATACTCTTAGTCAGCACTTTTGAGACTAGCGTGCGAGTGTGTGGGGCGGAAGACGTAAACAACTCAAAAATATAAAACGTAAACAATCTTGGACAAAATGACTTGAGACTGCGTGCTCAAAAACGTCTATTTTTTATTCAACGCATTTCACACATTCATGCGCATTTTTCAGACATGTGATCCCCCCTCCCCCTTCTCAATGTTGTTGCCCGGATAGCAACTATCCCAAGCGTCATTTCTAGACTGAAACAACATTGTTCTTGGGGGTAGGGGGGCAGCAACAGCCACAAGACTGAAAAAACGTACAAAAATGTGTGTTTTGTCTCATATGTTTTGTCCAAGATTGTAGCGTGCGAGTGTGTGGGGCGGAAGACGTAAACAACTCAAAAATATCTATATCATCGCAGATTCCGTATCGAGTTAAGCCTGAAGCTGCCCAATATCTAATGTATAATAGACGATGCAACAATTAAGGAGTACTTTACTTTGGATACATGTACTTTGTAGTGGACTGAAAAATATTTAATCATTAATGCATCGCTACACTCTATGACGTAATTGCAACTCAACATTAACGACACTGAAAAACATATAATTTGTATATGATATCACTGACATGCCATTAACAACACAACATAAAGTCATAGAAGTAAACATTAAAAACCGTGCACATTTGATTATACTCAGTAAAAAGATTCATCGTATCAGCAATCCAAATAACGCCAATTGAATTGAATTGGCTTTGAATTTTACTTTTCAGGGCGATTTTATGTTAATGAAGAAAATATATAGCTGCGAACTTCTTCTTATATTTATGTAGAGCAATGTCTGTTTATGATGTTCTGAGATGATTACATATATAGTTTGGTTGGATTTTGAGCATTGAATTGTTTGCGCAAAATGAATTTTCCCTAATCTCGAAATTACGGGATCGGGACCATACAATGTCTCATATGATATTTTCCGAGACACTCAAGTTAGATTTTAGAGAAGGTTTTTCATATTGAACATATTGAAGAATTGTACAATATTGCAAGTGTTTAATGACAACATACCGCAGCTGGCTAATTATCATATGCGCCTGTATTTTATCTGTCCAGCGGTTGTGACATGATAGTAGTCAACTTTACTTCCTTTCAGATCATCAACACAACGATACCTTCCTTCCGAGTCAGATCGATAAGCTGTTGGCGCTTACATTCAGAAAAAAAAAAACAATGAAAACCGTTACTGTAATATTTGTGTTCCTGGTAAATGTCCTTCCAAGATCTGGTAAGTACTCATCTTGCTGATGGTTTCCTAACTTCGTGATTATATTTTATTTCCACTAATAATTCTTATTATACATGGGAGCTTTAATCTAGTGACTAAAGGTCTGTTTTACTAGTCCCTCGAATGTTTTTTAATTTTTAAATGCTCTTAGAATTTGGTTCTTATCAATTGTACTGCGAATTGTTCTTTTTTTTTCTTCTGGCAGATGCAGCCTTTATTTGGAAAAATCACCAAACCTCTGTCGCATTTACTGAAAAACGAACAGCAAGACTAACCTGGACAGTTGATGTTGGGAGTTCAAATTCCCTGTCTGTTCTTAATATAGTAAGAGGAAAGTCAAACACAAAAGTTATAAAACTAAATTCTGAAGGAATGATAATAAAAGAATTGTCTGGAAGAGAATCAGACATGGATTTGATTGTTGATGGACCATCTAATATTGTAAGAATCACCTTCGTTTTCCGTAACTTGGTTAGGGATGATGAAATGGACTACCATATAAACCTAGTAAATTCCGCTTCTGATATTGAAAGCAGAACCACGTTCCTGAGAGTGTTAGGTAAGAATTGCCTAAGTCTTCCTTGAAGATGGACATACATATTAGTTTATCATATTGTTAGTAAGTCTCTTCTCCTAATGATTAGTAAATCATGTATATCAGTTGATAGTTAATAGCTAATGCAATAGTCCAGTTATCTCTTATTTATGTTGAAAAGTGATAGAGATAATATAAGAGTAGTATTATATGCACTGACGTATGACAATATTGTACATATAGTATCAAGGCCACATCTATGTTAACAAATAGACGGACAGTTTTGGATCTTTACTAATAATATGTAATCTTGTAGGCTATACTCCTAAAAACTGACAATTGGCAATATCGGAATACAATGCGATGTCTTAAATATAATACCACTGGTACTTTTTGGATCGTCAAATTGAATCAACAACAAAACATAAAGTTTATGAGGAAAAACGTAAAATAAAAAATATACAATCAATACCTGAGAGTTCAGAATAATTGGATCTAGATACAATAGACAATTAGGCAATTGTAATTAAATAATCACACGAGAAAATATACACAGTTTCATAACCATTATTCAAAAATAGATAAAAATTTGGATTTAGGTTATGCGATATTGACAACTACATAATAACGAAGTTTGTGGAAGTATGTAAAAAGTTTTTTACAAGACAAATCATGACTCAATAAACAAGCGTCTATAGCTGTCTCGTTAGGTGTAGCATTGCGGATTTGTAACTTAGAAAATTCGGTTTTACTCAAGATCTTTCTCATTCTTGATTTTCAACAAAGTTCATTCATGGCCATTACAGTTGAGCTGTTCTGTGTAAAAGTACAAAACGAAAAAATGTTTAAAAAGTCATTGTTATTTTTTCAAATGTGAAAGAGTGAGCGTAGTAATTTGAACAGTCGACCCCCTGGTTGTTGACTTTTGAAGAACCTCTCAGCCTTGATGTTCTTGTTCGTTCAGTTGGAACAATGTCAGAAATAACTATACTGATTATTTATCATTAAGCCCGATTTTCACTGCGCGATTTGTAATATACCAGTAGTCGTAACGCTCGCTCTCCAAAACGTGTTTTGTATAGAATGTGCTATGACTAGTTTTAGACGGTTTTGTACCTCATAATTCTACAAATTGCCCACGACGAATCGCACCGTGTAAATCAGACTTCACATACATCAATATATCGTTCTGATAATAGCGGAGCTCCGCGCGGGCCGAAGGCCCGCGCAAGCGGAGCACCATAATTAAGAAAATATGGTAAACCATCGAGCTCATTTCAGATCGACCACAGGAAGCCCGGAATTCCAAATTCCGTACAACGTCCGGCGTCCGTCCGTGTACTGCCGCGCAAAGTCGCTGACCCGTTTCAGTCGGCGCAAAACAATCAATTTTTTTGCAGTTTACTGACATTTTTCTACAAAATGTATTTCTGCATTGGACAAAGAGTATGAAAATTGTAAAGCTAAGCTGACGGCTTGAAGAGGTTTGACTGCGAAAGGGATACAAAGGCCGCGGCGTGAAAAAGAAAAATATCTACGATTCATTGATGAAAAGCTTCAAAATATTCAGGTCACTGAAATGGCTAAAATTCGCTCGTGGCGCTGTTTTTAACTATTCAAATGTAAAGTCATGCAGAGGCTGAGCTGTTAAAATTTCATTTGATACTTCATTCAGTAGTTATTCAAAACTGAAGATTTTACAAGTTGTATTTTCTGGAAGAGTTTATTTGACGGCAAGTTTGTCAGATGGTAGTAAAAAAGGCCGTATTCTTCGTGTATTCTTCGTGGCGTTTTTCAATCATTACTGATGGACTAATCTACTTTTAAAAGTAAAATCAACGGCGACAAAACGTTCATGAAAACAAAACAAATATGCGCTGCATTTGCAGCAATTCAAAACAGATAAAAAGCAAGACCTCGCGAAGACGACTCACGAAGATAACTTCACACTGTTCATTCATCAATTTTTTTACAAGCAATTCATAACACGGAGAGCTTTAGGATCAATACAGATTTATTAACTATTCACAACAAAAACATTTTCATACAAGATGTTTGTCAACAAAGTAGGACTGCCAGTTCAGGGAAGGAATGAAAATGCAAATTTTAGCACAATGTGTGATCGACCAACGCAAGCTTGCCATCGCCGTTCAGTTGAACTGTGTGAACCTTTTAGAGGCGGTGAAAATGTTTTTTGCCAATTTTCAAAATTCTAAATACATGAACAAGCTTATTGCAATCAGAACTGAGGACGAAAAGTTCAGTGGCAAAGTGACAGTACAGGACAACAAACGTGGCGTCGGTATGTTTACCTTTTTTGACGATCTTTAATGAATTTCTTTTTATACCATCCACATGAAAGCAGTTTGCAATAATTATGTTTACTTGTTTTTGTAAGGTATTTATCCATCGTTGATATATTTATGTGTGTGGGTTTTTTAAATTTGATTCTTGTAATTCTTTGATTTGTTATTGAAAATGAAACGCTTGTGTGAATTCGTCAGTGTACTCATCTGCAAGTTAAAATTTCAAAACTTCATACTAGCTATTTTGTAATTACGCAGTATTCAAATTTGATAATTAAAAATTCACAACCGTTTTAGATAGCTAGATTACCAATAAGTAATTCATTACACATTTCACCAGAAAAGTGAATTTTTTGTCGATTGTTATAACAGTTTTTTTCAAACGTGAAATAGCGTAAAGCGAGAAGCGCGGGGGGATTTGTTTACAACTCAAAGAAGCCATGATAGTGCTTTTCTAACTTCTCATTGGACAATCAATTTTAATTGACAAGTGCTATTTTTACCATCCATAACAACATATTTTTTCCCATTTTTGCGTATTATAAAATGCATAAAGATTTGTGTATTTCAATTGATTATATGATTATTTGATCATGAAAAGAAAAGAAAATAGCAAAAAAAAAAACAAAAAAAAAAACAATTGATCAAGAATTTGATAAATCGTAGTGAATGAACAAATGAAAGAATGAATGATTGAATAAATAATTCATTTCATTAAATCGGAGCTCCGCTATTAGGTTTACCTAATTTTTATATTAAGTCTTCCTATCACACACACAAAAGCAACAATAATTTTAACATTCACAAGTAATGATGACCAGAGAAATGTATTAATTGCGAGGAATATAAAAGCAGCGGTTTTATAAAATGTATGATAAAAATTGCACACATACAGTCATTTATGACGGTCGCCTGCATTGTTCGTGCGCATCGTTTTTAACCATATTTAACTAACACATTTTAGCCTGCGTGCTGATAGTTTATTCTTCTGTCAATAATAATCCTTTGCACGCAGACTATTAAAGCGTCATATTCAAGCACATAGTTTTTTTGCCTGTGCTTATGCATATTTTTCATAATTATTAGGATTTTTTTGGCAGCTAGGATATTTGATTGTACTGTTTTGAAACTTGAAACATGCAACAACATATTTTAGGAAGTTAGTCTTGATGCGGTTTACACGTATTTTAGTCGGGTAAAAAAATTCCGCGAGTTTATAAGTAAACGGTCATTGTTATCGTATTCGTTTTGGAAACGCAAAGCTGGCAGTTTACAAAATAGAAATCTAATGAAAAAATAGATCAGGATGTACCATGTGAACGGTAGAAAAAATAGCGAAGCTATGGTACATTCAGGACAACCACGAAGGTCATTACCGTCTAGGATCATCATGTATGTCACCCGAAAAGTTTTGCAAAACATCTTGTAGTCCTGTATTGAACAGTTCATGATTTTGTGCATTGTTCTCACTTTTTTTTTGCTAAAATCACCTGATTTCGAGATTCAAATCAGAGAGAGGAGTAGAGACCTATCTATTTCAATCTTTGGCTCTTTTTCTGATTATGATTATATTTTGAAACCTAGATTAAAAGTTTGTGTTTGTTTCACCAAGCTCTAGCTGTGCGAAAAAAAAAGCCTAACACACCCTTTAGCAGAAAGGTAGAGAAACATGCACAATTAAGTAAAGCAAAATATAATTATGTAATATTATTACACACAGGAAAAGTTTGTCTTTTTCTTCTATTCCAGCTCTTCCTGTGCAGCAGTTCCAACCAAATCAAATTGGCTTCTGTGTTCAGAGTACGGTCAACATCACCTGTACTGTAACATTTGATAACCCTTCCCCATCCAATTTTACATTCTTTATAAACGGTACAGACGTTGCCACTACAAAAGGCACACTAATACAGGGTAATTCATCAAGAGGAGCTTGGATGTTCAAAGCTGTTCATGTTGGAACATTTCCATGTACATGCCAGGCTAAAAGTGAGAAGGAAGGGCTGAGTGGATTATCTGATGTAACAACAATTGTAATAAAAGGTACTAAACTTCAATTTAAAAAATCCAGCCGTGGACTTCCCGGAATGAACGGGAAAAAATTCAAAAGTTTGTTAAGTGAAGGCTTTTTTAAAGACAAAAATTGCTATCAAAGGCAAAACAATTATTGTAGACAACGCGGTCATAGAATATGTTGTGGTGAACCGAGCTTAACAAGTATAACAATCATTATTCTAGCAGTATTTTCTGTAACAAGGTCTTAAATGAAGAATGCGAGAATCATATATGCGAATATTAAAACCTTGATAGAATACATAAAAAATCGATATCGTTTAAGGTAATATGATCGAACAAACAAATTTGTGAAAGAGAGAGAGAGAAGAAAATCCTGCAGTGCCAGGTGGAGAGAAAAAAGACCTGCTAAACGAAAATTCTCCCTATCACTTTTCTGACCCACTATTTTGACCCATCCCTGAAAACATGGAAGCACAAGAACTCCAAGGTTTATAAAAACGTCATTTCCTATTATCGACTAATAAATATAGCTGGTCTCAATTAATGTTGTATGTGATCTTTTCAGATCCTCCCCATATTATGAGCTGCAAGGATAATATAGTTGAGGAAGGTAGTTCACTATTCTGGCAATGTTCAGCCAATGGTAGTGAGCCACTGTCCACTTCCTGGCACAGAGGTAATAACACGGCTGTCGTCCAGTCGGGAAAGTCACTAACCATTAGCAATGTTAGTAGAGCTGATGGAGGACTGTACACCTTTAAGGCCAGTAATGGCGAAGGGTGCGCTGCTGCTAGTAAAACAGTACAACTGGATGTACAATGTAAGTACATTGATTCAATTCAGCTGAGGTGTCATTGATAGTAAATCTCTCCTCCCCCCCCCCCCTTAGAGTCCCTACAAGGAGTGCTAGTTTTGAAGGGAGGGTTCGCTCCACCTTTGAAACACTGTAAATGTTGTTTATATTTGTTTGTTGTTATTGTTGTTTTGTTTCTTTTATGTGCATATGTGTATGTACGTAATTTGATTGTTCTGCTTTTGATCGCTACGTCTTCTTTATTGTCAATTATTTTTGTTGAAAATAAAATTGTTGTAATAATAATAACAATATAACTAATCATTTGTTTAGCATCGGAGACATGATGGAACCGGACGTTTTTTTCTTTTCTTTAGCGGCCGTAATAGTTTAATAACTTGTGTTTTTTATACATTACTTTGTTAAAACCCATACGTATTTCGTCGTAGCAAAGATTTGTCTTTTGACGATGGGGATACATTTAACCGGTGATAGCTCAATTATCAATTTTCTGCTGCGGGCTTAATCGTCACCGGATTTTATCTGCGTTATGTTAATAGGTGTGATAGTTTGGAGTCGTAAAAAAAAAAACAGAAAAAATCTTAATTTCGCTGAAACAAGTACAATACTTCACATGGTGACTACGGGGGGGGGGGGGGGGGTCTTTTCACATCGGTAGAGTTTCCTAGTTACTATTTTGTTTACTATTTATAAAGGACACATTTAATCAGATATTTGATCTCTGCTACCTTGGAGTACCGTACCTCATGTGAACGAACCCTAGGGTACAACATATATAATGAACTCATCACAACATTCCACGGCATTTCCGGTCATAATTTTAATTGAGTCTAAAGACTTCACGACTCAAGCAGTTCTTTTGTGTTAGGTCGTTTTGCAACGTTGACAAGTTTAGCTTCATTGGCTGTCATGGCGTTGGTATCCATTAATGTCGCGGTTTCTAGAAACCCCCCAGTAATCTATGATAAATTGTTTTCTGTTGTCAGCTTCAAGTATTTGCAAACTGGAATGTGAGGTTCGAGATAGTTCTTATATTCTAATGGTAGTCAAAATTTGTTGTCGAATAAAATTGTCTTCAATTTGCCGTATATTTGCCTGATTCGATTTACATTAATATTAGTTTTCTCTGTTTTATTAAGAAATTGTAAAACATTCCTTGAACTCATGAATCGTTATTGCATGTCTCCAAACGATTGATCACGCATCGTTAAGAATCATAGAAGTATTAAACGGTATTTTTGTAAGTTGGCATCGAAACCTCTTGGGTTTTTAACAGTTACCTCCATTAAACAGCAAGTATTTAATTTTGCTGTGCACCTAATAGTACGTTAAAAACTGATGAAATGTAAAAAATATGCCTTGAGGCATGAACTCTTAAAAGAGAGTGAAAAAGAGAGTAAACATAACGAAATGCATAAAATTGAAGATTTTGTAATCAGGTTGAATCATAATGAAGTAAAGATGTTGTCTCTGATTATAAATAAGTTAAGCAGACGTTTCGATTGTGATACTGCAATCTTCCTCAGTGCTTAATTTACATAAATCCATCCACTGAGGAAGATTGCAGTATCGCAATCGAAACGTCTGCTTAACTTATTTATAATCAGAGATAACATCTTTACTTCATAACGAAATGCAGCTTAAATGTTCATCATTGTCTACTTCGATCAAGACTAATTATCTAAACTTTTAACAAATAGCAAATCTTAATCGTTGTGAGTATCAGAGAATCAGAAGTCTAATCACCAACCACCAAACATGCCAAACGTATAAGGTTAAAATTATAGAAGTAAAAGAGAAATGCCGACTAAAAAAGAAAAAATATAAATTAAACAGTCTAAAATATTCAAAAGTTAACAGTTAAAATATGCTGAATTAACTACTGCAGTTAATATTTTA
Organism: Diadumene lineata; assembly: GCA_918843875.1. Lineage (NCBI taxonomy): Eukaryota > Metazoa > Cnidaria > Anthozoa > Actiniaria > Diadumenidae > Diadumene > Diadumene lineata. The sequence goes on along the minus strand of OU974069.1, from coordinate 17,823,603 downwards.
TTATCACTATTGCCACAGGAAGCCCGATCAAACATGTCATCGAGTTTCAAACCAAATACGTTATTAGGGGCTTCCTTTTTTTAATAAAAAAATGGCTAAAAACAACAAGAAAAATACTAGTACGGGAGATCGATAGTTTCAATCTCTATGCAGGCAATAAGGTTTTGTTCACCAACTTAACATTATTTACAATAATTTTACAGAACTCAGTCTTCGTTATAAAACTGAGTCCAATACTTTTCAAAATAATATATATTTGATAATATATTAACAAAGTTCAAACAAACGTTATAAACGTAACGTAGCAATCTCTCCAGCAAGTGTCCCAGCACTAATTACCGATGACGCACTCCCTCAAATGTACCGCTACATCTAACCCCGTTGGTACCTACACATGGTATGGCTGCCATTTTGTAGCAATATTTAATCATTTTGATAATGATTTGATTTAATCTTCAATTCATGTGAATTTGAACTTTGATTGAAATATTCATTTAATTTTGAACTTTTAATCGTTTGAATTTAATCGTGCTCAATTTAAACTAAATTCTAATATTTGTTATATTTGAACTCGTCAAAATTCATTTAAATTTAATCCTCTACTTTTTTATTTAATCTTCCTGGGGCGAGCTCGGCCAGGCCTCATTCTGAGACAATCGGTAAGGACTGGGAACTACTCGTCTTCCTCCATCCAAGTAGTCCATGAGCCAAGCCACTTTTCGTTACCACTCGGGGGGACGAAGGCTAACATCACGAATCCGTGTAGATTATGGAGTTGAGAATGTGTTGATTTGTGATGAAATGGTAGATCACTGGGGAGAGGGTAGACGCAGTTTTATTGCTGGTTCTTCTACAAGCAATCAGCGTATAGAGAGACTGTGGAGGGACGTTTACAGATGTGTTGCACATTTCTTTTACTACACATTTTATGCAATGGAACAAAGTGGAATTTTAGATATCGAGAATCCCATCCACGTGTTTGTCTTACATTTGGTTTTTACAAAAAGAATCAACATTGCTCTTGCTGAGTTTGCAGCAATGTTCAACAATCATAGATTGTCTACAGAGAATAATTGGACACCAAATCAGATATGGCAAAATGGATTACTACATAAAGACCATCCAGCAAATAACAACAATAACAAATATGATGATTCAGTTGTTGATAAGTTTTATGGTGAAGACCCAGATGGTCCACGTCCACAAGCAGATGATGATTATGGTGTTGTTGTAGAGACTGTTGAAGTTCCTCACAGTACTGAAATAAAAAACTTTGTACTTCAACAAGTTGACATGGACTCTCCATCAGGTCATGCTGGAGTTGACATTTATATAAGAGTTTTAGAACTGGTAGTTCAAAAGCTTGATCAATTTGTATAGTTTATTTTATTTTTTTATTTTTTGATAATCAACTGCTCCAAGAACATACTTGCAAACTTTCACAAGCAACTAATGTTATTGTTAGGTTAGAGTAATTTTCTTACCAATATCTTAAATATTGTAACTTTTCAGAATATTTTAAATATTTTAAAACTAAAAGCAGCCATTCTCTGCTATAAAATTATCAATGTGTAGGCTGATGTTCCTCATTATTCTTGGGCCTAATCACTATGGCAAAACAACATTATAATACAAGATATGCTACACCAGTTCGCACAAGCAAAGGGAAATTTACATTTAAATTTAAATCTGAAATAATTCAACAATCTCTTATGATTGCAACACAGATATAGAAAATAACTCCGACTTTTACTATTGCTTCTATTTTGATTATTTTGTTGTTACTCACTATTTTTTTCCATATAAATGTTTTGATGTCAAGTTATTCTGGTTCAGTGATACATCAATTAGTCAGTACTAGAGACTAATAAACAATATGATATGGGTAAAATATGTAAATATGGGTTTAAATAAATAAAAAAAGTGTAAAAAGAAAAAAAAATCTCATGCTGCCAAGGTTTTTCTCAGGTTCTCAACAACAAAAACAATGGGTATGAGGTGTAAAATATTTATTGATTTATATGTATATTAAGGGTTATTAAAAACCATTTCAATAAGGAAAAATATATTCCATTTGACATCAACATTATTTTATGAGAATGTTCAAATATAGAGTAGTTCTCATTAACCATGAGTGAAACAAAGTGAGTCAGCAAAAAGTCAAAACTAGAATGAAACAAAATGTTGTTAACTGAGAGTATAATGCAGTAAGAACCACACCATTTCACTTGTTAAATATATAAAGGATTCTTTTAGGAAAATGCTAAAACCTGTTCTTACATTGATGTGGTACAAAACAAATACAACATATTGTTGTACAGTTTTTTCATAACAATCCGAAAATTATCTTCAATATTTTTTTATGCAGATTTTTCCTGGTTGCTATTGTCAAATTGATTAGTGAAAACCACTCCAATAACATGTATCATATAGTATTAAATGTTTAAAATCAACATAATCTCACAAAATTTGTTTTCCTTTACCCTCATATATATCAAGTGCATTGTGAGTTATTGTTATGATTGCTTATTTCTACACTAGGCATTGTGCAAACACAATCAGAAACATATGCTGCTTAGTAAATCTGTTTTCTTCTTGTTTTTTTTTACAAGATAAGAATAATACAACAGGGTAATGATCGTTAGGGTTGATAATCAGGTATTCACACTAATGGTTCAGAAATTGTTCTAGGTTTATGCATGAAATGAATTTGATAATACAAATAAAAGACAAATAACTGTAAAATGTTATTGTTTTTTAACTGTTTACTGCTATGATCTTGATCAGTGCAAGTGGTCTGGGGGAGGGGGTCAAAGACCTTCAATGTTCAAAGTGAAGCCAGAGTTCATACAGTCGTGCGTCTAGTTAGGATATAGATTAATGTCTTTTTTCCCTTCTTTTCCCAGGTTTTTTCCAAAATTCAAAGTAGTGAAATACCTGTATCAAAATTATTCAACTTCTGGGTGGTTTTAGAATTATTAGTATGTCAAGTGCATTTCCTGATTACAGTACAACTAATCTGAGCAATAATAATAATGAACATCAACAATAAAGAAACAATAAAACATACATGTACATGACTAGAAAGTAATATGTAGTTGTATCATGAATTATTTGTTACCAAAATGAGTGCATGAAAATGCAACATCATAAAGTGGAAAAAAAGTCTTCTGTTGTTGGAATCTGTGACTGTAAAGATCCAATGGGCAACAGCACAACATTGGCACAGGTATGAGCCTTGGGTATGTACTTGTAAATATCTGAGCTTGACGATTCTTTCAGCTGTAAAACAAATTAAAAAAATATACAATATTATTGAGTTATCTCCATTTCTTTGATCATTGGATCATATTGAAAATAATTTTACTGATACAATATGTTTTTTTGTTTCTTTTCTACATAACCCTTGATCTCTAAACTGTTAACATTTTTATCCTAGAGTGCAAACAGTTAGTCTGTTAAATAGTTATACTTAATACATGTAGTGCAATTTTATACCAATTTCATTGTTTTTGTTTTTTATTATTTAGCATTCTTTTGTACTATTTAGCAATCAGTGTTTCACTGCTTAATTGTTTGCATTCTATTATCCTATTATTTTAGTGTGACAAATTAAATTGTTGTATGAGCATTAAACCTGATTCACAGTCTGTCTTGTGAAATGCATGATAACACAAGCACCATAATATGTTGTTGTATTTTTTCTTCTATTTTTTGTTTGTTTTGTTTTTGACATGTACATATACATAGGTTATTTTGAATCAAGGTTTAGTCATGTGTTGCATAATAAATTGATCACATACTTACTGAAGACTCTTGTTCTTCTTTACAAAAGTGGATAGATGGGTCAATAACAAAGCCTAGCACAGGTTCTTCTGACGCTCCCGTACAAAATATAAGAATAGCCTCCAGTGTGACATCTCTGCGCCCATTTCCTACTTCACGTACATATTTGACAAATAAGGAGTAGATTTGTTTTTCTCTTAAAAAGGCTGATGAACCTTCATCTGAAAATTTTGGGGCTAGAAGATTGAGTATGAGCTTTGGAGTAATCTTGTGACTTGTGGGTCGAAGAAGGTGAAGGAGGATGGGAAAATTTGACATGATCTTTGCAAGTCCAAAAACATTCATTCCTTTTTTTATATTGGCTATGCATTCATTATTACTCAGTGTAGGGATTGCAAGTTGATCAATTACGTCTAATGGCATGTATGTTGGTAGCTGACCATTTTGTAAAAGGGCAATGCCAATCATGATCCCAACTTTGTAGTAATCTTGTGCCAAATACTGACGAATACCATTGTCAAAGTACTTCTCCTTTATTGCAATGTTCATGAGACGAATCCATTCTTTGCGAGGACAACCAAGATCTTTCGCTCTTTCACCCATGAAGTCAACTTCAAAAGTCAAATGGAAATCTTCGATGGATTCAAACTCTTGAAATGTTGTAAACATTATATTGTGTCTATCAACACAGATGAAATTAGTATCTCCTTCTATTTCCTCCTCTTCATTTACAGCATCGTGAATTCTTCCCTTCGTCATCTTTTTTTGTAAAAATCTTAGGATTTCTACTGGATCATTTATTTGTTGCTGTTTTATCGCAGATATAAGATCATCTGTGATTGGATCTTTGGATACTTCATCCTGTTTGGGAATTTCATCAATGTCAATGGGATCATCTTGCTTTGAATTTGAACTCCCACTGAGTATTTCATTGTCGTCAATGTCGGGATCTTTACTTTGACTTTCTGTTGTATTACTCTGGTCTTGATATTCGTCGCTGTCTGTATCGTAGATAAAGTCGTACCCCTGCTTTATTTTCACATAAAGCAGCCCTTGACCGGCCATTTTCTTGACAACAGCAAAGTTATACTCCGTGCCCGGACCCATATGTAATTGTGAGATTGCTTTGTGCCTCACCTTCATGAAATCGAAATCCTGTAACCCCAGAAGAGGACATTTCTCTTTTAAAGATTCCACGATTTTTTTTCGGATATTTTTTTCGTCGTCGTCTTCAGTCAACATTAGGATTCCTGAAGAGAGTACGGAATCCCATTTCAGGTTTGTGGATTCTTCGGCTACTTCGTCCTCTAAAAAGCAACGCAGTAAGGCAAATTCGATTGCTTTTGCTTCTTTTGCTTTTGCTTTCCCTTGCTTAATAGGACGGGTATTGGAAAATCCAGCAGAGGCGCGAAGTCTTTCGTGGCGATTTAACCTTCTACATAATCCGGAGGAGGTGCTCTCTCTGAACCTGTTACTAGCTCTTTTTAGAGTTTCTTCTAGAGATGTCTCACTCTGTGATGTTGTTTCAGGTTTAGAATTAGACTGTTGGTTCTCGAGAAGCTTTGAAGCTTGGCTGAGTAGTTTGGAGACTTTCTCAAGAGTGTTTTCATTAGATGCCATCTTTGCATTGAGCACGCGGTACAAGAACGACGAAAGAACGACGACGCGAAGACGACTAGTTCCCAGTCCTTACCGATTGTCTCAGAATGAGGCCTGGCCGAGCTCGCCCCAGGAAGATTAAATAAAAAAGTCGAGGATTAAATTTAAATGAATTTTGACGAGTTCAAATATAACAAATATTAGAATTTAGTTTAAATTGAGCACGATTAAATTCAAACGATTAAAAGTTCAAAATTAAATGAATATTTCAATCAAAGTTCAAATTCACATGAATTGAAGATTAAATCAAATCATTATCAAAATGATTAAATATTGCTACAAAATGGCAGCCATAACATGGTCATTGAAAGGGAAATCGCTGACTGGTGAAACGAGTAGTACGCTAACTAAAGCCAAGGTCACACCTCAAGATGATGGACACTATACCTGTACTGTTACTAACAGTGAAGGAAGTGTTACTAGTAACGCGGTGGTTATTAACGTTAACCGCCACAATCAGACGTCCGACAAGATGAAAGAAACAAACCATAAACCTTGCGACTTACCGATGAGCAACTAGCAAACTTGTGGACCCATTTAGCAAATATAGGATATAATTGACCCCCTTCCCAGGCCCAACCAATTTATTGGGAGGTTTCTATTTTGAGTGTTAATCAACGAGCCCACCGTCCATCCAACAATCCATCCATCCAACTTACAGAACAATTCGATTCTTTGTGTGATGCACATCGTCTCGTTCAAGAAAACACAACTGGCTATGTCTTCATGTGTACAACAAGCCTAGCTAGTGGTTCTCCTGCACCGTCTTTGTCCGCTGTTTTCAAAGGAGATAATTAGAATGTTGGATCCGTGGCTTTACCTCGTGTTGATAAAACTCTCAATGGTTATTCAGTGTTTTGCAAATAATTCAGTCGGCAGTGCATCCTGTGAAACTAAATTGTTCGTCTAATGTAAGTTTTAAAAGTTTATAATGAAGTACCTAAACAATATAAATCTCCGAGGTTTCATTCATGGAAAGAAAAAGAATTTTATAACCAAAACCTAGCGAGTTAAACAAATAAAATGAACAAAATCGCAAGATAACAAAATGAAATAAAATCGAAAGAACATCGATACTTGCTAAAATCTATAAACAAATTAACCCGGTCAAATAATAAAAAAGTAAGCAAGGCAAAAAAATGATCATTCAATATTGAGCAATAAAAACCACATGAAAAACGAAAGTCAGAATTTAGAAAATTTAACGAGGCAGTTGACTTCTTATACTGCGATTTTTTATCATGACTTTATTAGTCTCGACGACTGGCAAGAAGTAAGTATAGGAACAATAGAGGAAACTTGGTTTTCATCGGAACTTGTAGCAGTATTTCATTTCTGTGTGATTTGTTCATTTCTTTTTGTTTTTAGATTATTCGTTTTCGTATATCTGAAGGCATCCATAGTCAAGTGCTTAGAGCTTGCTTAATATAACAGAATCCGCAACCTGCAATATACCAAAATTAGCTTTGGAAATTCGGAATATATCAGATCTGAATACGTAATTCAGATTAGGGGCGAAGGGGTCGCCGCGGACTTGGGGGCCAACACTCATTGTGCATTAATTGTTAATAAATGATGTGTTGATTTTCACTGTTAATTTGTATGTTTGACTTGGTACAATCTTGATTTTTTTCCTTCTTCTCTTTTTAGCCTTAGATTTACGAGCCTGTCTTGAAGTCTCCTATGCGTTAGTTACAAACAGTTGTCTTGTTTCGATACCAGCCGATGGCTTCCCAAAGCCGAACCTGACCTGTGATGTTCACAATGCCACAAACAATAACTACACTATTTGCAGTGGGGGAAACGTTGACACTATAGGTACTAACTGTTATATCAGCAACTCCATTAGGAGCTGTAATTTCACGATTCCAGTTTTTGCACGTGGTAAGTCAACGATAACTAAATGGGTTAAAACTGCTAAAAGGTCGTCTATCATCGTCTATTACCATCATCATATATAAATGTTGGTATCATCACCATCATCGTCTATTATCATCATATATAAATAGTGGTATCATCACCATCATCGTCTATTACCATCATATATAAATATTGGTATCATCACCATCATCGTCTATTACCATCATATATAAATAGTGGTATCATCACCATCATCGTCTATTATCATCATATATAAATAGTGGTATCATCACCATCACCATCATCGTCTATTATCATCATATATAAATATTGGTATCATCACCATCATCGTCTATTACCATCATATATAAATAGTGGTATCATCACCATCATCGTCTATTACCATCATATATAAATATTGGTATCATCACCATCATCGTCTATTATCATCATATATAAATATTGGTATCATCACCATGCATGACCATCACAGCAATAACGTGCAGTCACGTGCAATGAGTTGAATTGTAGCATAATAATGAGCGTCTTTTTTTAGAGCCAAATAATATCACGAAGAAATATACAATGACAATTGCTAACCTGGAATTTAAGACAGAGTATACAAATAAAGACTCGACCGAATTCAAATTTCTCAAAAAGAGTTTGGAGGGCGTTGTAAGTACCCAAGTTAATGAGTTGTAGTTCTGTTATAATTACATTGATTGTACGTTTTTTTCAGAGTTTTGCACTATAATTCTACTACTACTTTAACTTTTTTTTTGTAAAATGATATCGTTTTTTGGTAGTATTTCGAGTGGATACATTTTCTTGCTCTATAATCGTTGGCATTAACTGGTCATATTTCTGAGACTAGCTTAGGTCTGTACTGATGCAGAAAGCCATGCTAAGCTAATTAGCAAATTGATTGAATTTTCTTTTTTTTATTTCAGCTGTACAAAATATACAAATATGTCAAGTATGTGATAGCGATAGACGTGATGGAGTTCTTGTAAGTACTATAACTAGTTTATAACTGTATGATATACTTGTATACTGATTAATAGGTCTACCTTTCAGTTAACATACACACATACATTGGGGTTCGATTCCTGATTGGTTGATAGATAAGGCGGATACAATTGTCACTGTAAGATAACTATTAAGTCACATACAGTGTTGTCGTTTGACGTGAGATTATTTTAGTGTTTCAATACCTTTTAGGGACGGACAGATAGACAGACAGAAGTACCGACGGACAGACGGGAGGACAGACTGACAGAGATAGACACAGGCTGACAGAAAGATAAAAAACAAACAGACAGGCAAGTAGACAGACATGTAAACACGCACACTGACACACATGTAATCAAATGAACACAAAAATACAAACACACAAATAAGCAAAAAAAGCAAACAGAAAGTCGAAGATATATAAAATCTTTTTTGTATTAGTTATTTTTGGTATTTTTCTGTGTAGTCCTGGCAGTATCCATGTCAATTTTGATATTACGATGGTAGCAAACGTGAGTGATCCATTGGTACCACTGCAAAGAGAACTGAATCGCACTCAAGGATCATTGGACGGCCAATATTCTATTGATCGTGGCAGCCTTCGCTCAGGTTAGCAAGTTTTCAAAACTTTATTTAAAACTTTAGATAAACCAAGAATAGGGTTGAAGTTGGTGCTTGCAAAACGAGTGCAGTATTTGTGTTGGAATTACAATGAACATCGCTGATGGTTGTTGGTGCTGATGTGGCGCTGCTGATAAAATGCCAAGGCTTGTGATATCGTTGATATGATAATCGTGTTCATCGTTACGCCAAGTTACCAGGTTCAGTTTGGGATTAGGCGCACTAAACTTATTCAGTTAAAATCTTTGTATGTCCGTCTCTATGAAATGAGTTTAACAAGTTTTTGTTTTAATTTCTAAAACTAGTAATAATAAGATACTTTTAAATGTATACATCAATTCAATTATTTTCATCTGGTGTTTTTTTTTTATTGACGTATAATGGCTTTTGTAATCCACTTGAAGAGTGTAGGCGGGAAATGGACACCAATCCGTTCACTTCCTTATACGTGCATGCGTTCTGATTGCTCCAAAATTGTCGTTTATTCTCTCAGAAAACTCATTTTTGAAGCTGTAGGAATGTCCTCCAAGTTGTAGTCCATTTCTTGTTCATTTTTACAAAATGAGAGAATGAATATATTATCAATTATCAAAACCGATCGAACCAAAAATTATGCTCGTGATTTGCTGTGTGTTCATTTCAACTATCAATAAACCTCGGACATCAGTCTTTTGTTTCTTCATTAATTAGGCTGGTTTGTTCCAAAGCCACCAGTAACCACAACTGAGCCGCTTCTAGGCACAGGCGCTATAGTCGGTATAGCTATCGGGTGTGCGGTGTTCGTTATTCTTATCTTCGTTCTACTGGCATACTGCTGTTACCGAAACAAAAAAAAGCAGAAGCCGAAAAAAGTGAGTATTTCATTGTAACTAGAGATACTGTGGAACAACCTTGATGTTGACACATTAAAACGAAAGAATCCTCTATATGTTCAAGTTTGAACTATGATTTTTTGAAAATTGTTAAGTTTTCCTTTCTCTCGTCGTACATGTCTGTGTGGTCTCAGTATGCTTGTCTCTTTCGCTTGATGCATTTCTTGATATGTGTGTCTTTTTTAGTTGTTCTTTATATTTGTGTGTCTGCATATCTCTGTCTGTCTGTCCGTCTGTCTTTCTGTCTGTATTTTTGTGTCTATCTTTCAATACGTATATTTGGTCTCTATATTTCTGCTGTGTGTTTGTATTTGTTGTTGTGTGTATCTATAGTATATAATGTCTGCCTGTTTGGTCTTAAGCAAGCGTGATTGCGATTTTCTTGGTTGTGTTCTAATTCGATCTGTTTGTCTGTCAGTATTCAGTACTTGACTTTTTGTACTTAAGAAGAGTTTAGAAAACTGAGACTCCTATGATGTAGTGAGACATATTGTAAGATAATGAAAGAAAAAAAAAACAGTACAAAAAGGTTTAAAATCAAATTAAACGGTTCTGTAAATTTGACTCTTTTTGAGTTGTCGTTGCTCATATGCATATTCACCTGTAGTTGTGCGGATGTCCATGTCTCTATCACTCTACGTGTGTGTCTCTATGACACTGATATATCGTGTTTGTCAGATGTGTGTCCATGGTTTTCTTGTTCTTTCTCGTACAAAACGTATTACAAACACTTGTTATCATTTGCATCATTTGTTGTCATTGTAGGTAGTAAATAATTAGTCACTAGGGACTGCTATAGCTGTTAAACAGTAAGTTCATACCCATTGTATGCAATTGTTTCCTATCATAGCTAGTCCATTACTCAGCCCCATGTCTGTCTGTCACATGCATGAATGTCATCAAAATATTGGTGTGAAAACATGTACACTGTTGGTCCCTCTAACTAGTAGTGATATTTTGAATGAGTCCAAATTATTTGTAAATCGTTCGTGTTCACTTCTGTCGACAACAAAAGAAATCATTTGTAATGTGAAAACGTGTTGTGCAAATACGTTTACATAGCTTACTAACCAGCTAACATTCACTAACATTCGCCGCGATAACTTCAACAAAATGTCATGAAAATACCCAACATTGATGATGATGTATTTTGTCAAGAGAGAATTAGCTGCTAGAGAACCTATCCCCCGATCCAATCGGAAGTCCTATTCGTGCTATGTTTAGAAAGTTTGTTACAAATGAAGAATGTGAACAATGAGACCGTGCGTCTTCGGATCTGGCAAATCACGTTCCTGTTCCAAAATACCCGAGTTTCAAAACAGAATGAACGAGTCTCATGATGTCGGTGTACAAAGCCCAATATGGTACGTGGATAAACTCGGGGGATAATTTCTCCTACTCATTCGCTCTTGAATTCGGGGCGGTATTTAGGGACCGGTCATTATATATCGCCTGGAGGGGGGAGGAGGATTTTGGGGGGATCAGTTCATGCTCATAAAAGCAAAAGGGGGGATCAGATGGAAATGACAGCTTTGAAAGGGGAGATCATTTACAATTTTCATTTACAATTTTCCTTTGGAAAGGCTAAACTCGGGACCTTATAAAGTCGCCTAAAATCGTTCAAAATTGCTTAAAATCGCGCAAAATTGCTTAAAATTGCTACAAATGCTCAAAAATGCTTAAAATCCTCAAAATTGCTTACAATCGCGCAAAATTGCTTACATTCGCGCAAAATTAGTAGTTTGGATGTTAGATTTGCATTTGTGCGGCTTTTTTTGCTGATATACAATAGTGCGCAGACCAACATTCAGAGATGTGCTACGTGGTATAAGTTCAATTTGAATGTTGGATGAACCTACAATAAGTAATGTGCAGTTAGACGTACTAGCAGGCACGTTGACGTATTGATTGTTTGATTAATGATAATACAAAAAAAAAAAGACAAAGAAAAATGTTTCAGTTTAAAATTGATTTACAAAGATACATACTTTATACTAACATAATCATGTTTCCTTTGTGTCTAGCTCGTCCTCGACAAGAAACTACACGACCTTGACAACAGTGAACGTGTAAAAAATTAACTTGCTGACAAACTGCACGTATTTGTTAGTACATAAGATATCATACAGTACGTCATAGTGTAGATATGACTGCAGGTAGAGCATATTGCTAATATTGGTTTATACTGCAAACCACCAACTGCACGCATTTGTTAGTCTATAAGATATCATACAGCACGTTATAGTGTAGATATCATTACTGTAGGTAGAGCAAGTATTTCGATGATATCACAGGTAGCCCAAATTAGCTGTTTGTGACAATTTTTAGCAATAAAACGAAAAAAATAAAATATGATGAAAATTGAAGTCTGTATTATTTATTTTTACTTCTTTTGAATCATTTGCAAATCTGCCTTTTTGGGACTGGCGATCAATTTATTTCTATCTTGAGATCACTAAATTGCGAGCTCCAAAATGACATAAGTTAATGAATGTTATTTGACAAAATCAGCTCATATTAATTTTGCGATAGAAAAACACAATTATCACAAATATCTTCTTTGTTGAATTCAACAACGTTTGTGAGTGCACAATGACAAATATTGGGTTATTGTGACAAGCCAACCCCTTTTTATAAAAAGAATGTCGCATTTAACACCTTTAAGTGATTAAAAGTTGTGACGTTAGCAGTAGTTAGCAGCATTTTTGTTCCTAAAAGTTGCATCGCTCGATTAGTACGTACCCTACCCACTTTTCAAGGGAGTCCCTGGGAGGGGTTTTGGGCATCTTCAAAATATACCTTGTTCTTTTTCTTAGTATCTGTATTTAAAATGAACTAGACCCTGAATTCAGGGTTTACTCGTGCCTAAGAACGGAGGTTTCTTAAAAAACTGAAGAAAAAAAAACAAGAAACAAAAAACAAGACAAAACAAAACAAAGTTGGAAAGGAAGGAAAGTCATTTTATTTATATTTTTTCGGTAATCATGTAAACCTACTGCCTGGATGTAATTCTTATCCCTTATTCCATTCCCAGTTTTAGGAATTTCTTTGAATATAGCCCATAAAAATAAGGTCAATATATCCCATATGTCCAGTTACTGACAAACACATATCAAACTGTACATTTGGAAACATCGCATATATGGACTCCATAAAGCATATTTAAATATTTTAAAGATAACAATAAAAAGAAAAAAATCAACAACTTGACTGTGAAAATGACATAACAAGGGTAACAATAATAAAAAAATGTAATTCACGCAAAAACTGAGTTTATGTTTTACAACAATATGGATTTTATTTTTACAAACATTTTGCAAGACACCAGCTTGTTTTAAAGTGCTCCAAGTTGTTTCAGGCACTCTTCAGGCACAGGTTTGAAATTAGACAATGGCGGGAAGTTTGAAAAACCTGATAAATCAGTGTCTTCCACCAGAAGCACAGCGCTAGGAGTGTCTAGAATAACTCACTGAAAGAAATTACGGAGCTGAGTTGAAGGCAACCAAGCGTGTGGAGTGAGGTGCGGATTATAGGCATCGCTGCTATATATAATATAAACTTTATTAACAGTCATGGCAAAGAAATACGATTATCTTACAAATAAGAATAAAAATTATAAATAAACAATATATATTATATATATGTACATGTTAAAGAATATATAATCAGTTTCAAAATTTACTATTACAAAGAGATTATAAAAATTTACTTCCTCGTACTAAAAAAGATCGTTCATGTCTCTTAGTTTTTGATGTAGGAACTCTTACTTTGGACATTGATCTTAGATTGTATTTGGTACCCGTTTTAAATTGTAAAAAACGCCTGAACGGGTGGTCTACGTTGTTTACAATGTCAGTAAATTCCCTTGTGTGTATGTTATTTCTATATTCACAGTAAACATATAATTGATGTCACATTACATACATATATTCACACTACAACATAAAGTGATCTCAGTAATTCAATATTTTGTTGATATACACTGCGTATACGCTTGATAATAGTTTGAAAAGTTAAATAATAGAATAGCCCATGTTAATCAAAACGTTCTGCACTTTTCAGTCAGTTACATTACACCAAATAATAGTAAAAGCATGCAAGTAAATATTACACATAACAAAAATGAAACACCAAGCATAACCAATAGTCGACGACAACAAAATAAATAAATAAAGTAACATGAAATAAAAAAATAATATAGAAATATATTAAAATATTAAAAATGTATCAGACAAATGTGTGTGTGACTTTACATCTAGGTTTTTATAAAAATGTTGAAATTTGTTCTTCTTAAATGTTTGTTCTTTCTTAAAAACAATTTGAGTTTTGAAATTTATCGAGGTTCACATGCTCTTCTGTGTCGATCACGTTCAAAGAAATTGTCTTCTTTCTACCTTATGGTAACATATCACATTTCAAGCCAGAAACGTTTTGCAGTTTTTCAGAGTCTATCCTAACAGTTTCTAGTGTTTTCACCGGCAATGTTATGTTAGCGGGGATGCTCGTCGTATCTTTTAGGGGTAAAAATCGACGATTTGGTATCTTTTAGGGTTTAAAAATATGAAATTTGCCAAATTCTTACTTTTTGGCATCTTTTAGGGGTTGAAAGCCACTGAAACTCGTGATTTTGGTATCTTTTAGGGATCAAAAACTTGTGAAGCTGCGCCCTTTTGAAAAACGTCCGGTATCTTTTAGGGGTACTTTTGAAAAATTCCGACGAGCATCCCCGATCATTTATGCCCGGAGTCCCCCCCCCCCCCCCCCCCCCCCGGGTCATTGCCACACGGATCGCAATACTCACAAATTAGCCTCTTTATTTTTTTTACAAATTAATTGACTGTGACATAAAAGAGTCACGTGAGACAGGTCTCCTACCTTTTGATCAGCAATTTTGTTTATTTTTTCCAACAGAGCGTTGGTGCAGCTTCAAGTGCAGCTTGAAGCTATGAAGATCGTCGTGGGAATATTTGTTTGTGTATTCCATGTCTTTTCCATATCTGGTAAATAATAATCTTGGTGATTGTTTTTAAACTTTGTCGTAATTCCATTGGCATTGAATCGTTCGTTTTCTGTCTTTTATCGTTATAGCATTTACCTGGACGAACTTCAAAGACGTCACATTTGTTCAAGGAGAGACAGCTACACTATTTTGGACTGTTAATGTTGGTAGCGGGCTTAAATGGGAGGCTGTAGATATCAAAAGGGGCAAACCAGAATCAGATGTCATTAAACTTACTCCAGTAAGTGGACTTCAGAAAAATTTACCCGGGAGAGATGCAGACCTCGAGCTGATTGTTAATAGTACATTAAACATCGTAAATGTGACTTTTATTCTTCGAAACTTGGCAAGAAGTGACGAAATGGAGTACATAATATATGTGACAAACAATGATATTACCACAAGTTCGAAAACCAATTTCATCAAAGTGTTAGGTAAGTGCTATCTACATCATATTCTTGAAGTCAATAATGCAATTATTATTACATGTAGCA
Organism: Diadumene lineata; assembly: GCA_918843875.1. NCBI lineage: Eukaryota > Metazoa > Cnidaria > Anthozoa > Actiniaria > Diadumenidae > Diadumene > Diadumene lineata. The sequence continues at coordinate 17,808,301 of OU974069.1, read as the reverse complement.
TGTAATAATAATATGTTTAAATTATCTCCTATTTGTATTTGTCGTTCAGTGTTCCATATGTTATGTAGTCTGTAAATATACTTGTGAAAACAAATGTTTGTGTTTTAAACTGAAATAATACACAAGTGCTATAATATTTCCATGACAATTATTGATACTATTGAATTGTCAGGTTATATCAGAAATAAAAAAAAACCTTAATTCACAATTTACGTCCATCACACCAATTCATTCCTACAGGATAGGTATTAAATAAGATGGATTCGGGTTCAATCTGGAATTATTTTGCACCAAAGTTTTTTTTAAAGTAATCGCATCAGCTTGCAAACAATTCATTTTTTTGTAAATTTTGTTTAAAATTTCATCAAATATTTGCGTCGATTGCGTGACAATGTGTGCGTTCAAGGAGAAAATTGAAAACTTTACATCAAAAACTTGTTTTTTTTTGAAATTTTCTTCGTTACTTTTAAATAATTTGCAACTAGCAATGTTAAGAAGATTAACATCAAGCTATAGACACTACTTGTTTTTATTTTGTTTTATTTTGTACGAGTACTACAGATTTTTGTGACTTGTTGCGCCGAACTAGTGTTCTCCACATGCAGCCCAACTTTGTTATCTGTGAATTTAACGTAAACATTAAATAATATTTTTTGTTCAATATATAGTCATAATAATTGCAAGTAAAGGATTTTTTAAAAATCTGTACCACATAAAAATGTTTGGATCACTGTATTCTGTGTTTTTAATATAATTGCATGTTTACTATCCTTTTGAAAGTGGCAGTTTGTAGACAGGTTTTTTTCAACTTAACCGCAAAACTCTAAAGCCAATATAAAATTGATGGATTTAGCAGTTCAATCTCGTAATAAACAAAGAGGTGCAATTATTTGATAAATATATTTAAAATTGATGAACAGCAACTATCATGTGAAAGTACAAACGACAAAAATTTGCAACTGACGTCCAAAGTCAATTTTAGGGTATGCAAAAAAACAAAACAAATGAGCGTTGTAGCAGTAATTTGAACAGTCGACCCCCTGAATGTTGACTTTTAAGAACCTCTCAGCCTTAGTGTTCTTGTTTGCCCAGTTGGAACATTGTCAGGAACCGATTCTACATTGATTATATGTATAATATATCATTATATATATCTAGATATCATTCTGGAGTCTTCCTACCATGCAAGGATAATAATTGTGAATTTTTTTTTTATTCAGCAAATTAGTTTGAGCCTTGATAAGAATATCCAAAAGTGCGCAATTATTTCTGTTATATATATTTATATAACTTACATATATTTTTTTGAAGCAGTGAATATCACTAGTACTAAATTTATCATTTTCAATACACTCAAAGGGTCATAAGTATGCATGTATGTCTTTCAGATAAGTAATTCAGTTATTGGTCATTATTTTTATTTGGAAGCTGCTATGATGTAGTTTTTCCCCCACTTTTGTTTGTCAATCGCTATAGTTCTATAGCTTTGACAACATTTTTTTATAGACATTTTTACTACAGGTATAAACAAAGAGGTCCATTATTATTGATTGTTTTGTTTCATCTTCGCAATTTATCGTATATGAATAAATGTCAAAAAATGATTTAAAATAATTCACATTTTAGTGATTAGCCTGCCATAATATCTTTTTGCTGGTATTGAATGTTGAGTTTATATCCTATCTTGTGTTTAAACAGACTGATGAGACGAACCAAGCGACCAACGCCATCCAAATTTTACAGTCATATAGATAAACATACTAGCTATATAAAACCTTATATTTTGAACGAATAAAACCACTGCGTTAATTAGTAAGAACCATTTGCTCGTGAAAAATTGTGACGTCGTGCAGATCGACGGCCGACATATTATATTCAATATTCAATGTTTTATGTGTCATCTAAAAAAACAATATAGACTTTGAATATTTTCGAGACATTTTTATACAAAACTGTAAACTAAAGTGTAATAAATCGCAAAAGTTGCAACAAAATGTGCAAGCCTTCGTTGCCTCCATATGGAAAAAATAGTGAAGCGTGCGTGGTAGCAATAAATGAATATTGGTTTCCCTGGGAGACACCTTCCCCCTGATTATTGAAATGCTGGAGGATTTAAATTTTGACAAAAAACAGCGCACTTTCTTAATTCGAAAAATAATGAACATTGATGCTCGTACAACGTATTACATTTTCTGCTGTTGTAACATAGTCTGGGATGAACCTCACTTGATGAAGTTTTGAAATTCTTAAAATTCTGTCGTTTTAACCATATATTTAAATATATATATTTCTCACCAAAGAAATTATGGGATAACTCCCAATATATATTTTTTTCGAGTTGCCTACCATAAGTGCTATCTATAGTGGTTGATATCCCATAATTTCCTCTTGGTTAGATTTTATTTATTTTCGTTTAAATATTTTCCATTTCTTTAATTATATTATAGTATCTTATTATTTTTTTTATTATCTATCTATTTATTTATGTAACAATAACAACAATTTAAGAAACAATAAAAGCTAAGAAAAATTGTCTTTCTTTCTTTTCCAGCTCTTCCTGTGCTGCAGTTCCAACCCAATCAGATTGGCTTCTGTGTTCAGAGTACTGTCAACATCACCTGTACTGTAACATTTAATGACCCTTCCACATCAAATTTTACATTCTTTATAAACAGTACAGAAGTTGCCACTACAAATGGCACACAAATACGTGGAAACACGTCAAGAGGAGCTTTGATGTCCAAAGCTTTACTTCATGTTAGAGCATTTACATATACATGCCTATCTAAAAATGAGAAGGAAGGGCTTAGTGGAATGTCCTATCTCAAAACTATCCTAGTGAAATGTACTAAATTTCAATTAAAAATCCAGCCGTGGACTTCCCGGAAAGAATGGGAATTTTTTTTACAAGCTTGTTAAGTGAAGGCTTTTTATGGACCAAAAGGCAAAACAATTATTGTAGATAACGCGGTCATAATAGATTATGCCCGGGGATGATCCGCTGAACAGGGTATGGTTTTTCGACCTTGGTGTCATAAACAGGGTATGGCATTCTACTATATTTCCGATTGAATTCCAATTTACTGTCATATTCAGGGTACCCATTCAGCGCGTTCTCTAGGTTTTAAAACTCGCTTTATTCTGATAAAGAACTTTTTACCAATAACGCAATGTGAACTCAATTTTAAAGCTTTCTTTATTGTCAATTATTTTTGTTGAAAATAAAATTGTTGTAATAATAATAATAATAATAATATAACTGATGTGTTAATCATTTGTTTAGCATCGGAGACATTATGGAACCGGACGTTTTTTTCTTTTCTTTAGCGGCCGTAATAGTTTAATAACTTGTGTTTTTTATACATTACTTTGTTAAAACCTATACGTATTTCGTCGTAGCAAAAATTTGTCTTTTTGACGATGGGGATACATTTAACCGGTGATAGCTCAATTATGGATTTTCTGCTGCGGGCTTAATCGTCACCGGATTTTATCTGCGTTATGTTAATAGGTGTGATAGTTTGGAGTCGTCAGGAAAAAAAACAGAAAAAAAACTTAATTTCGCTGAAACAAGTACAATACTTCACATGGTCTTTTCATATCGGTAGAGTTTCCTAGTTACTGTTTTGTTTACTAATCATAAAAGACACATTTAATCATATATGTAATCTCTGCTACCTTGGAGTACCGTACCTCATGTGAACGAACCCTAGGGTACAACATATATAATGAACTCATCACAACATTCCACGGCATTTCCGGTCATAATTATAATTGAGTCTAAAGACTTCACGACTCAAGCAGTTCTTGTGTGTTAGGTCGTTTTGCAACGTTGACAAGTTTAGCTTCATTGGCTGTCATGGCGTTGGTATCCATTAATGTCGCGGTTTCTAGAAACCCCCCAGTAATCTATGATAAATTGTTTTCTGTTGTCAGGTTCAAGTATTTTCTCTGTTTTATTAAGAAATTGTAAAACATTCCTTGAACTCATGAAGCGTTATTGCATGTCTCCAAACGATTGATCACGCATCGTTAAGAATCATATCAGTATTATATATGACATCGAAACCTCTTAGGTTTTTACTTTACAGCAAGTGTATAATTTTGCTGTGCACCTAACAATACGTTAAAAACTGATGAAATGTAAAAAAAAATGCCTTGAGGAATGAACTCTTAAACGAGAGTGAAAAAGAGAGTAAACATAACGAAACGCCGCTTAAATGTTCATCATTGTCTACTTCGATCAAGACTAATTATCTTAATTTTTAACAAATAGCAAATCTTAATCGTGGTATCAGAGAATCAGAAGTCTAATTACCAACCACCAAACATGCCAAACGTATAAGGTTAAAATTATAGAAGTAAAAGAGAAATGACGACTAAAAAATAAAAATATAAATTAAACAGTCTAAAATATTCAAACGTTAACAGTTAAAATATGCTGCATTAACTACTGCAGTTAATATTTTATTATTACTATTGCCACAGGAAGCCCGATCAAACATGTCATCGAGTTTCAAACCAAATACGTTATTAGGGGCTTCCTTTTTTTAATAAAAAAATGGTTAAAAACAACAAGAAAAATACTTGTACGGGAGATCGATAGTTTCAATCTCTATGCAGGCAATCAGGTTTTGTTCACCAACTTAACATTATTTACAATAATTTAACAGAACTCAGTCTTCGTTATAAAACTGAGTCCAATACTTTTCAAAATAATATATATTTGATAATATATTAACAAAGTTCAAAGAAACGTTATAAACGTAACGTAGCAATCTCTCCAGCAAGTGTCCCAGCACTAATTACCGATGACGCACTCTCCCTCAAATGTACCGCTACATCTAACCCCGTTGGTACCTACACATGGTCATTGAAAGGGAAATCGCTGACTGGTGAAACGAGTAGTACGCTAACTAAAGCCAAGGTCACACCTCAAGATGCTGGACACTATACCTGTACTGTTACTAACAGTGAAGGAAGTGTTACTAGTAACGTGGTGGTGATCAACGTGAACTGTGAGTATCGGCCTTCCCCGGCCCATTCAATTTATTGGGAGGTTTCTATTTGGAGTGTTAATCAACGAGCCCACAGTGCATCCAATCATCCATCCAACTTACAGAACAATTCGATTCTTTGTTTGGTTACAGATTCGCCCAAGATAAAGTGTGATCCACATCGTCTCGTCCAAGAAAATACCACTGGTTATGTCTTCATGTGTACAACAAGCCTAGTGGTTTTCCTGCACCGTCTTTTTACGCTGTTTTCAAAGAAGATAATTAGAATGTTGGATCCGTGGCTTTACCTCGTGTTGCTAAAACTCTCAATGGTTCAGTTATGCAGTGTTTAGCAAAAAAATCAGTCTGTGGCTAAATTAAACTAAATTGTTTGTCTGATGTAAGTTTTAAAAGTTTATAATGAAGTGGCTAAACAATATAAATCTCCGAGGTTTCATTCATGGAAAAAAAAAAGAATTTTATAACCAAAACCTAGCGAGTTAAACAAATAAAATGAAAAAAATCGCAAGATAACAAAATGAAATAAAATCGAAAGAACATCGAAAGTTGATAAAATCTATAAACAAATTAACCCGGTCAAATAATAAAAAAGTGAGCAAGGCAAAACAATGATCATTCAATATTGAGCAATAAAAATCACATGTACTGAACGAAATTCAGAATTCAGAAAATTTAACGAGGTGACTCCTTATACTGCGATTTTTTATCATGACTTTACTACTAGTCTCGACGACTGGCACAGAAGTAAGTATAGGAACAATAGAGGAAACTTGGTTTTCATCGGAACTCGTAGCAGTATTTCATTTCTGTGTGACGTTTTCGTATATCTGAAGGCAGCCATAGTCAAGTGCTTAGAGGTTGCTTAATATAACAGAATCCGCAACCTGAAATATACCAAAATTAGCTTTGGAAATCCGGATTATATCAGATCTGAATACGTCCGAGGACTTGAGGGCCAACACTCATTGTGCATTAACTGTTTATATGATGTGTTGATTTTCAGTGTTAATTTGTATGTTTGAATTGGTACAATGTTGATTTTGTCCTTCTTCTCTTTTTAGCCTTAGATTTACGAGCCTGTCTTGATGTCTCTTATGCGTTAGTTACAAAAAGCTGTCTTGTTTCGATACCAGCCGATGGCTTCCCAAAGCCGAACCTGAGCTGTGACGTTCACAATGCAACAAACAATAACTACACTATTTGCAGTGGGGAAAACGTTGACGTTGTAGGTAGTAACTGTTATATCAGCAACTCTATTAGGAGCTGTAATTTCACGATTCCAGTTTTTGCACGAGGTAAGTTGATGATACCTAAATTGGTTAAAACTGCCAAAAGTTCGTCTGTTATGGTCTATTACCATCATGATCATATATAAATATTGACTGATCATCACCATCATCGTCTATTACCATCATATTTGAATATTGGTATCATCACCATCATCGTCTATTACCATCAAATATAAAAATTGTGTTATCATCACCATCATCGTCTATTACCATCATATATAAATAGTGGTATCATCACCATCATCGTCTATTACCATCATATATAAATAGTGGTATCATCACCATCATCGTCTATTACCATCATATATAAATATTGGTTTTATCACCATCATCGTCTAATACCATCATATATAGATATTGGTATCATCACCATCATCGTCTATTACCATCATATATAAATAGTGGTATCATCACCATGCATGGAGTATGTAGCAGTAACAGTCACGTGCAAGCAGTTGAATTGTAGCATAATGTTGAATGTCTTATTTTCAGAGCTAAATAATATCACGAAGAAATATACAATGACAATTCCCAACTTGGAATTTAAGACAGAGTATACAAATAAAGGCTCGGCTGACTTCAAAAAGCTCAAAAAGAGTTTGGAGAAAGTTGTAAGTACTCAAGTGAAGTTGTAGTTCTGTTATTGTGATTCTAGTTTTTTATCAGAGTTTTGCACTATACTTCTAGTACTTAAGTTTTGTTATGTTTCTGATTCTAACGTTTTTTTTTTGTGCAAGAAATTATATCGTTTTTGTGTAGTATTTCGAATGGATACTTTTTCTTGTTCTATACTGGGTTACATCAACTGGTCATATTTCTGACACTGGCTAAGGTCTTTGCTGATGCAGAAAGCCATGCTAAGCTAATTAGCAAATTGATTGAATTTTCTTTTTTCATTTCAGCTGTACAAAATATACAAATATGTAAAGTATGTGATAGCGATAGACGTGATGGAGTTCTTGTAAGTACTATAACTAGTTTATAACTGTATGATCTTGTATACTGATTAATAGGTTTATCTTTCAGTCTACATACATACATACATCGAGGGTCAATTCCTGAATGGTTGATAAATAGGAATACAAATGGCACTATAAGATAACTATTAAGTCACGTACAGTGTTGTCGTTTGACGTGAGATTATTTTAGTGTTTCAATACCTTTCAGGGACGGACAGAGATAGACAGACAGAAGTACCGACGGACAGACGAGAGGACAGACTGACAGAGATAGACACAGGCTGACAGAAAGATAAAAAACAAACAGACAGACAAGTAGACAGACATGTAAACACGCACACTGACACACATGTAATCAAATGAACACAAAAATACAAACACACAAATAAGCAAACAAACAAACAGAAAGTCGAAGATATATAAAATCTTTTTTGTGTTAGTTATTTTTGGTATTTTCTGTGTAGTCCTGGCAGTATCCATGTCAATTTTGAGATTACGATGGTAGCAAACGTGAGTGATCCATTGGTACCACTGCAAAGAGAACTGAATCGCACTCAAGGATCATTGGATGGCCAATATTCTATTGATCGTGGTAGCCTTCGCTCAGGTTAGTAAGTTTATAAAACTTTATTTAAAACTTTAGATAAACCAAGAATTGGGTTAAAGCTGGTGCTTGCAAAACGAGTGCAGTATTTGTGTTGGAGTTAATGAACATCGCTGATGGTTGTTGGTGCTGATGTGGCGCTGCTGATAAAATGCCAAGGCTTGTGATATGGTTGATTTGATGATCGCGTTCATCGTTACGCCGAGTTACCAGGTTCAGTTTGGGATTAGGCGCACTTAACTTATTCCGGTTAAAATCTTTGTATGCCCGTCTCTATGAAATAAGTTTAACAAGTTTTTGTTTTAATTTCTAAAACTAGTAATAATAAGATACTTTTAAATATAAACATCAGTTCAATTATTTTCATCTGGTGTTTTTTTTAATTGACGTACACTTCCTTATACGTACATGCGTTCTGATTGCTCCAAAATTGTCGTTTATTCTCTCAGAAAACTCATTTTTCAAGCTGTAGGAGTGTCCTCCAAGTTGTCGTCCATTTCGTGTTCATTTTTACAAAATGAAAGAATGAAAATATTATCAATTATATAAACCGATCGAACCAAAAACTATGCTCGTGATTTGCTGTGTGTTCATTTCAACTATCAATAAACCTCGGACATCAGTCTTTTGTTTCTTCATTAATTAGGCTGGTTTGTTCCAAAGCCACCAGTAACCACAACTGAGCCGCTTCTAGGCACAGGCGCTATAGTCGGTATAGCTATCGGGTGTGTGGTGTTCGTCATTCTTATCATCGTTCTACTGGCATACTGCTGCTACCGAAAGAAAAAAAAAGGAAAAGGCCGAAAAAAGTGAGTATTAAACTAGAGATACTAGAGATACTTTGGAACAAGCTTGATTTTGACAGTACGAGTTTGAACTATTGTTTACTTTTTTTTTGTTTACTTAATTGTTTACTTTTCCTTTCTCTCGTCGTACAGGTCTGTGTGGTCTCAGCATGCTTTTCTCTTTCGCTTCATGTCCTTTATGCCTATCTTGATATGTGTGTCTTTTTTAGTTGTTCTTTATATTTGTGTGTCTGCATGTCTCTGTCTGCCTGTCCGTCTGTCTTTCTGTCTGTATTTTTGTGTCTATCTTTAAATACGTATATTTGGTCTCTATATTTCTGCTGTTTGTTTGTATTTGTTGTTGTGTGTATCTATAGTATATAATGTCTGCCTGTTTGGTTTTAAGCAAGCGTTATTGCGATTTTCTCGGTTGTGTTCTAATTCGATCTGTTTGTCTGTCAGTATTTACTTGTCTTTTTGTACTTAAGAAGAGTTTAGAAAACTGAGACTCCTATGATGTAGTGAGACATATTGTAAGATATTGAAAGAAAAAAAAAAAAACAGAACAAAAATGTTTAAAATCAAATTAAACGGTTCTGTAAATTAACCCTTTTTAGTTGTCGTTGCTCATATGCATATTCACCTGTAGTTGTGCGCATGTCCATGTCTCTATCACTTTACGTGTGTGTCTGATATATCGTGTTTGTCAGATGTGTGTCCATGGTTTTCTTGTTCTTTCTCGTACAAAACGTATTACAAACACTTGTTATCATTTGCATCATTTGTTATCATTGTAGGTAGTAAATAATTAGTCATTAGGGACTGCTATAGCTGTTAAACAGTAAGTTCATATTCATTACATGTCATTGTTTGCTATCATAACTAGACCATAACTCAGCCCCATGTCTGTCTGTCACATGCATGAATGTCATCAAAATATTGGTGTGAAAACATGTACACTGTTGGTTTTGCTTGATTCCTACCTACACTTCGTACTGTTCAAAACCACCCAAAAACTCACTTTTGTTAAAGCAAATGTATTTTCTGTGAAAGTTCGAAAATGATCTGCAGTTTGAAGTAATTTCTGATCGAGTTTTCGAATCGGTTGAAATATATTCAAACGGCCATTCGAAAATCCAACAACGTCATATACACAGATAATGACTAAGCTTGGACCACCTGTGCAAGGATGTGAAGTTAGACGCATTGATTGTTTGATTAATGATAATAGTAGAGATAAACTTTATTAGACAAAGAACAATGTTTCAGTTCAAAACTGATTTACAATGATGCACGATGTATATTAACTTAATTATGTTTCCTTTGTGTCTAGCTAACTCGTCCTCGACAAGAACCTACACGACCTTGACAACAGTGAACGTGTAAATAATTAACTTGCCGACCAACTGCACGTATTTTTTAGTCTACAAGATATCATACAGCACGTTATAGTGTAGATATGATTGCAGCTAGAGCACCACAACCACAGGAATTCTGATGGAGGCCCAAATCGCGGAGAAAAAAACAATAATATGAAGAATGTCTAGCATTTTTAGACCCGTGCTCCGGCCATAGCTTGAGCACGAGTAAAAAGAAAAAAGTGTGAGAGAACGAAATGGTAAAATGTACCAACAAATTTGAAACTTAGTGTAGCCTGACGTTATCCAATATCCATCATAATAGACGATGCATCGATTTAGTTCCTACTAAGGACAACTTTACATTGGATACTTTTATTCAGTAGCAAAACACTCATCGCATTACACTCTATGGCGTTGCAACTCTCCATTAACTCCATTAGGAAATATATAATTGATACATTCTATTTTGGTATATTCACAGTAGTCTTAACAGTAATATATATATATAGTTATTCGTCCCTGGCATCTGGGGCCGGTTCCTAGAAAGAGGGATAGCTCTATCCTAGGGATAAATATGAGATATCCTTAGGATAACGTTATTCTAGGGATAAATTGGGTTCCTGAAAGCACGGATAGCGTTGTCCCAGGGATAAATCTCCGAAAAGTTATCCCACCTCCCGAACATAGTATAAATTGCTATCCTAGAGATAATTAAGTGAACTAAACCTCATCGTTTTGGTGATATAAAGACATTCAAGCAATTATTAAAACGATTCGAAAAACTCAATTCCAACTTAATAAAGTTGATTAAATAAAAGATTTAATAAAGTAACGTACGATAGAACTCGATTTACAGCCAAATACTAACCTTTTCCGCTAGTGTATTTAATTCGCTTTCGCTTTATTTTGACGGGAGATTGATTTTGTGTATCAAATATTATCCTGTCCATCATTTTTTCGGACTAATTTGAGTTCCTATTTAAAACAATGTAACAAAAACAAATTCCTTTTTAACTGTTATATTTGTTTTATGATTTTCTTATTAGTATCTTTTGGGCGGTCACAGTTAGCCCGATAAAATGTAAACAACACGCGGCCGCGTCTCATTTTCCCGCCATTAAAAACTGGATTTTTCCGGTTCATCCAGGAAATAGCGAAGTTCTCCCACGGATAAATAATCCTAGGATAAAAACTGCTGTCAGGGACCGAATTTTATTCCTAGGATAGCTATCCCTTGGATAGTGAATTTATCCCTATGATAGCGCTTATCCTAGGATAAAGTTATCCGTCTTTCTAGGAACAGGCCCCAGGGCTTTAAGAAAAAAATATAAGTGAGAATATCCCATAATTTTTAAAAAGCCTTTTTGATATATACTTATATACTTGGCAGTGGCTCATAATTGCTGTATATTGCTGTATATATAAGGGTTTTTGAATTGAGAAACAATGACTGCGAAACAAAGAAAAGTGAAAAATAAAAAAGAGTATCAAAGGGGTCTTAGCCAGCTAGTCCCTTTTTAAGTTATATATTATGTATATATAACTTAAAATCAAATATATATCAAAATATCAATCTATATATCAAAAAGACCTTAGAAATTATGGGGTACCTTCAAATATATTTTATCATCCTTCCCTAGCATCAGAGCTTACGAAAATAATATCAGTCAGGATATCCCAGTCAGGATATACTCCACTGTCCTAATACCGTACTTGGTGGCTCATAATTTCTGCATATTGCTGTGTATTTATATATTTGTAAAGCGTAAATTCAAACTGATCTGTTCTAAGCACTAGTAAATGAAAAGGATAAAGCTCGAAACAAACAGCAAAAATTATAAACATTACAATTACAAAGAATAAGCTAGTTTAAAAAGTTTAGCGCACATATGCGCACGTACGTCATATGATTGATGCGACATCACTTACATATATTCACAGTACAATATATACATTCCATATCAGTATTTCAACATTGTGCACACTTGATTATATAGTTGGTAAAAAAGACGAAATTAAACTCGAACTTTGTCCACTTCCTCAGCAACCAATAAACATGAAATATAAGTGGTCAGCTATACTGATACGTCGTCAGATCTTGAGAAGGATAATTTAAAAAAAGGAAACACATGAAAATAAATAAAATAGAATATAAATCAAAGATTTTAAAATCGGTATCAAATGTTTTTATTTACATTTTGCAGTTTCCGTGCCTGATTTGTGTATTCTAAAAAAATGTTGATTCAGACTATTTTACTACAGCGGAGTTGAGGAGAGTCCAGAGCTCATCAAAAAAAGTCCTTTACCTTTTTTTTGCATATTTATTGCTTAATTCCAAAAATTTTCTTTGTTACATAAGAATAAAACAATTGATACTCTTGATATACCCTCGTTCTAGTGTTGGAGTAACGTACATTGGAAATGACTCAATGAGTTAACACTCTATCGACCGTCCCAGTAATGATATTGAAATTAGAACTCTTTGTATAAAAAAAACGATATTTCAAATAATTTTTGAAAACATCTCAACAAATGTATCGCGGTAAACTGTTGTGCTGATCACTTTTAAAGTAACCTTGCATGCATGTGATCTGCAACTTATGGTCCGCTGATCTGGACCGGGATCATGCAATAGAGCGACTATGGAGAATGTAGAAAAGGCTCTCTATCCTGCTACACGGATAATCGATACTTTTACTGATTTTGATGTTTTTGATATTTTCAGCCTGCTTTCTTGTAAGAAATTAGTTTTCCGTAGTCCCTCTAACTTTTGCAATTATTTTAAGAGCCTATCAATTCATAGTCAATTAACATTTACTTAAGTATTGAAAAAAAATACAATATCGTGTTCCCTCCTGTTTATTGCCGACAGATATCGCAGGCCGTTCCCGGTAAATCATCCAATCAAAGCGCCAGTACTTATCGGACCAGCGGTTATCACGTGAGTGAAGTCAACTTCACTTCCTTTTTGATTGTCAACAAAAATATCTTCCTTCAAAGCAGTTGTCAGCGAAAGAACGTAAAGTGTCCAGCGATCACAGAGGAAGAAATGAAGATCATCAATTCGATAATTATGTGCCTGATGGCACATTGCCTTTCAATATCTGGTAAATAGTCATCTTGTCCATTTTTTTAATGTGTGTTGTAAGGATTCAGAAATGTTCGTTTTCTGTCCTGTTGTCCTCAAATAGTCATCTTGCTCATCGTTTGTTAACTTTGTGTCGTGTTTAAATGTTCGTTTTCTGTTCTCTTGTCCTCAAATAGTAATCTTGCTCATTATTTGTCAAGCTTTGTGTTGTGCTGAAATGTTCGTTTTTTGTCCTCTTGTCCTCAGATGCAGCCTTTGTTTGGATACACCACGATAGTTCTTCCGTTTTTGTTGCACAACATACGGCCAAACTATTTTGGACAGTTGATCTTGGTAGTGGACGTACCTTGCTTAGTATATTTATTAAAAGGGGTCAACCAGAAACAGACGTTGTTGAATACATCAAGGAAGAAGGAGTTAACAAATTATTGAAAGGGAGACAAGATGATGTAGATTTACTTTTTGATGGAACATCAAATCTGATAAACGTGACTTTCATTCTCCGTAACTTATCTAGAAGTGATGAAATGAATTACAGAATAATTGTGGTAAATTCAAGAACTCATCCTGAATACAAAACTACGTTCCTGAGAGTGTTAGGTAAGAATAGCTATTTAAAGTCGTCCTTGAATCTGAATCTGAATCGTAACTAGCTAGAGGTTTCTGAAACATACTGCACTTGTATCGAACTTGTAAAATCTTAATTTTTCCAAGCCACTAAAATTCATAAGATGCGGCAATACCGGGCGTCGCGCCGACATATTACTTCCACTAGATGCATTTGAGAACCACAATAGGTTTTATTAAATGACTAATTTTATTAATGTGTACACTTTACTCAGAAGGGTCATTAGCAGTACAAAATAACAGGTGCTTACTATGTTTTTAGGAGTGCTAAACAGCATGCACACACTGCTGTATATTGTCGACATGATCAACATGGACAAGACTAATGGACTATTACATGTACTGACGTATAGAAATTATTTTTACTTATAATATCAAAGCAACAGGATAACCAATATGCATTGCGACAGTTTTGGACCCAGGTTTTGGATCAAGTATTTTTTTTTTCTTTGTACGCTGTTACCTCAGAGAAACAGTCAATAATAGAATACAATTTGATGGCTTAAATATACTACGAATAGCACTCTTTACATTGTCATAAGGTGAATCACCACCAATCCAAGATGATTATATGAACATAACATGAAAAACAGGCAGTTAACACCTGAGAATTGACAATAATTAGATCTATTTCAAAATAAATGAAATTGTGGATTTAGCTTATTCGATATTGTCAACTACATTATAAAGAAGTTTGTGGAAGAATGTAAGAAGTATGTTGAACGGCAATTCATGACTCCGTAGACGAACGTCTAGCCCGTTCAATTGTAGCAGTCTGATTTTCTTCTGCGGAATTTGTGGCTAAAATTCAGTTTTACTCAAGACCTTTCTTTCTCATTCTTGACTTTTAAGAAATGGACATAGGTTTTTGGACTAAGCCATTGCAGTCCAGCTGTTTTATGTGAAAGTAAAAATGACCAATTGTGTAAAATGTTCGTAGACATTTTTTGAAATTTGAACAGCCGACCCCCTGGTTATTGACTTTTAGAGAACCTCTCAGCGTTTATGTTCTTGTTTACTCAGTTGGAACAATGTCAGAAAGAACTTTTGATTATTTAACGATTATATGATAAAAACAATATATCGTTCTGAAGTCAGTTTTCCTATCACACCGACAAAAGAACAATAGCTTTTTATAGTTATTTTAACAATCACAAAAAATGATGACGAGAGAAAGATATCACTGTGAGGAATATAAAAGTAACGGTTTTATAAAATGCATCATTAAAGCGTTACACATAAAGTCATTCATGACGCTCGCGGGCATTGTTCGACGTGTGCATCGTTTTTAACATTTTAGACATTATACCAAGGGTTTGTGCCTACTCTGTCAATAATAACCGTCTTGCACGCAAGCTAGCTAGCACTTGTCGAAAAAGTCGCAAGCATAAACCACAAACAAGTATTATTATTTTGTACAATTGTTTTTATCATTGTTGTTAACTTGAAACCCGTAAAAATTACTTTAGGAAATTCTTTCCAAGCTTTGCTTGTGATACAGCCGGAATGTCTGTCGTAAATTCCGAATTCACGAGAGAAAAATCTTTGCTGTAGCACAGGCTATCTTAGGCTACGCTTAGACGCATTGTATCCTGATTAATAAATATCCGCGAGTTTACAAGTGCATGACTATCGTTTTCCTATTGTTTTCGGACACACAAAGCCGGCGGTTTATTAAATAGAAACAAACTGAACAACAGAAAAATCGAAGAAGAAAAACAGTATGTACCGTGTAAACGTAGAAAAATGTGCGACGATAAAAATAAAGACGTTATGGTACACTCAGATATCCTACAAAGGTCATAATCATCTCAGGTAATCATGTGTGTCAGCCGAAAAGTTTTGTAAAACATCTTGAAGTCGGGTAGTTACTTCCACAAGACATAGTTTTATCTGACACTCTAGCAAAGTTCAAAAGTAGAATAAAAACAATTCTTTTTAAAAAAGCATTTTATTAGTTTTTTTTGAAATCTTTATTATTATTATTATTATTATTATTATTATTATTATTATTATTATTATTGATTATTGATTATTGATGATTGATATATTGTACATTGTAGTCAATTTTGGCTTAAATCTGATTTCCACATCTTAATTTCCCATATGAGGTTTTTGGAGAATCTCTTTAGATCTGCTAGTAAAATCAGACTTCCATTATACAGCCGTGGAGACCTATCTATGTCAATCTTTGGCTATCTTTCTTTTTTGTGCATATGTTTCTCTCCTTCTCTGCTAAAGGATGTGTTAAGTTTTTTAATTGCGCGCAAAGTTTCTTGTTAATTCATAAATATTCTGACCATAGCCAAAGACTGCTACACAACCTTGTACTCTAGGTTTTTTTTTTCTTTTTCTTTCTAGCTCTTCCTGTGCTGCAGTTCCAACCCAATCAGATTGGCTTCTGTGTTCAGAGTACTGTCAACATCACATGTACTGTAACATTTAATGAGCCTTCGCCATCCAATTTTACATTCTTTATAAACAGTACAGAAGTTGGCACTACAAATGGCACACAAATACGTGGAAACACGTCAAGAGGATCATTGTCCCAAGCTTTACTTCATGTTGGAGCATTTACATATACATGCCTATCTAAAAATGAGAAGGAAGGGATTAGTGGAATGTCGTTTCTTTCAACTATCCAAGTGAAAGGTATTAAATTTCAATTAAAAATCCAGCCGCGGACATTCCGGAAAAAAATGGGAAATATTTTTTACAAGCTTGTTAAGTGAAGGCTTTTTTTAGGGACAAAAATTGCTATCAAAGGCAAAACAATTATTGTAGATAACGCAGTTATAATAGATTATGTTGTGGTGAACCGAGCTTAACAAGTATAACAATCATTATTCTAGCAGTATTTTCTGTAACAAGGTCTTAAATGAAGAACGCGAGAATCATATATGCGAATATTAAAACCCTGATAGAATACATAAAAAAATGATATCTTTCAAGGTAATATGATCGAACAAACAAATTCGTGAAAGGGAGAGAGAGAGAGAAGAAAATCCTGCAGTGCCAGGTGGAGAGAAAAGAGACCTGCTAAACGAAAATCCCCCTATCACTTTTCTACAATGACCCATCCCTGAAAACATGGAAGCAAGCTGAAGCACAAGAACTCCAAGGTTTATAAAAACGTCAATTCCTATTATTGACTAATAAATATTGCTGGTTTTGTGCAATTAATGTTGTATGTTATCTTTTCAGATCCTCCACATATTACAAGCTGCAAGGATAATATAGTTGAGGAAGGTAGCTCACTATTCTGGCAATGTTCTGCCAATGGTAGTGAGCCATTGTCTACATCCTGGCACAGAGGTAATAACACGGCTGTCGTCCAGTCGGGGAAGTCACTATCCATTTCCAATGTTAGTAGAGCTGATGGAGGACTGTACACCTTTAAGGCCAGTAATGGCGAAGGGTGCGCTGCTGCTAGTAAAACAGTACAACTGGAGGACCTTGGAGTACCGTACCTCATGTGAACGAACCCTAGGGTACAACATATATAATGAACTCATCACAACATTCCACGGCATTTCCGGTCATAATTATATTTGAGTCTAAAGACTTCACGACTCAAGCAGTTCTTGTGTGTTAGGTCGTTTTGCAACGTTGACAAGTTTAGCTTCATTGGCTGTCATCGCGTTGGTATCCATTAATGTCGCGGTTTCTAGAAACCCCCAGTAATCTATGATAAATTGTTTTCTGTTGTCAGGTTCAAGTATTTTCTCTGTTTTATTAAGAAATTGTAAAACATTCCTTGAACTCATGAGGCGTTATTGCATGTCTCCAAACGATTGATCACGCATCGTTAAGAATCATATCAGTATTAAAAGTATTTTTGTAATAATAATAATAACAATAACAATAATAATAATAATAATAATAATAATTTAATTCTTAAACGCATTTAAAAATCTCAATGCTTTTACAATAAGTGGATTAATATAAAAAAGGCTATATGAGCGATCGAGATGTCTATGTATATTATAGGTATACTAGCTAGAAATACTATATTTAAATCGAAAAATATAAAAATATAAAAATATTTGCATATAATCGTATATGACATAAATGTGACAAAATTTATTGTAATAGTTAAATCAAGATGTTAATTAATAAATAAATATGTTCTCAGTTTTTTCTTAAAAAATTCTATTGATGGTGATGATTTAATGTCACTTGGTAAATTGTTCCAGAGTATGGGTGAACACACAGAGAAAGCTCTGTAAGTTGACATCGAAACCTCTTAGGTTTTTACTTTACAGCAAGTGTATAATTTTGCTGTGCACCTAACAGTACGTTAAAAACTGATGAAACGTAAAAAAACATGCCTTGAGGCATGAACTCTTAAAAGAGAGTGAAAAAGAAAGTAAACATAACGAAATGCAGCTTAAATGTTCATCATTGTCTACTTCGATCAAGACTAATTATCTAAACTTTTAACAAATAGCAAATCTTAATCGTGGTATCAGAGAATCAGAAGTCTAATTACCAACCACCAAACATGCCAAACGTATAAGGTTAAAATTATAGAAGTAAAAGAGAAATGACGACTAAAAAATAAAAATATAAATTAAACAGTCTAAAATATTCAAACGTTAACAGTTAAAATATGCTGCATTAACTACTGCAGTTAATATTTTATTATTACTATTGCCACAGGAAGCCCGATCAAACATGTCATCGAGTTTCAAACCAAATACGTTATTAGGGGCTTCCTTTTTTTAATAAAAAAATGGTTAAAAACAACAAGAAAAATACTTGTACGGGAGATCGATAGTTTCAATCTCTATGCAGGCAATCAGGTTTTGTTCACCAACTTAACATTATTTACAATAATTTTACAGAACTCCGTCTTCGTTATAAAACTGAGTCCAATACTTTTCAAAATAATATATTTCGTAATATATTAACAAAGTTCAAAGAAACGTTCTAAACGTAACGTAGCAATCTCTCCAGCAAGTGTCCCAGCACTAATTACCGATGACGCACTCTCCCTCAAATGTACCGCTACATCTAACCCCGTTGGTACCTACACATGGTCATTGAAAGGGAAATCGCTGACTGGTGAAACGAGTAGTACGCTAACTAAAGCCAGGGTCACACCTCAAGATGCTGGACACTATACCTGTACTGTTACTAACAGTGAAGGAAGTGTTACTAGTAACGTGGTGGTTATTAACGTTAACTGTGAGTATCGCCCTTCCCCGGCCCATTCAATTAATTGTGAGGTTTCTATTTCGAGTGTTAATCAACGAGCCCACAGTGCATCCAATCATCCATCCAACTTACAGAACAATTCGATTCTTTGTTTGGTTACAGATTCGCCCAAGATAAAGTGTGATCCACATCGTCTCGTCCAAGAAAATACCACTGGTTATGTCTTCCAGTGTAACAAGCCCCGTGGTTTTCCTGCACCTTCTTTGTCCGCTGTTTTCAAAGGAGATAATTAGAATGTTGGAACCGTGGCTATACCTCGTGTTGCTAAAACACAGCTGTGAAACTGCCCTCATTCGTGTTCAAAATGACATTCTCAAAGAAATAGATAATCGTTCTTCTGTTGCAATGATCCTTCTTGATTTATCCGCTGCATTTGATACTGTTGATCATGCAATTCTTCTAAGTCGTCTTCGTAACAAGTTTGGTATATCTGGCACAGCTTTACAATGGTTTAATTCGTATCTGTCTAATCGTTCACAATATGTTTCTATTGATGGCTGTTCTTCTAAATTACTTAATTTAGACTGTGGTGTCCCGCAAGGCTCTGTTCTTGGTCCTTTTTTATATCTACTCTACATTTCACCTGTTGCTGATATTCTTCGTCATCATAACATGTCTTTTCATTTATATGCAGATGATACTCAGCTGTTTATGCCTTTTTCGTGTAATAATGAATTGTCCCTTAATGATGCAATGACTAAAATTGAATGCTGTCTTACTGATGTTAATAATTGGATGACTGCAAACAAACTGAAACTAAATAAAGATAAAACTGAATTCTTAATTATTTCTTCAAAATTCAACCCTCAATTGTCACTTCCTCTCCTTAAATTTGGTGATGATGAAATTGAACCCTCGTCCAAGGCAAGGAACATTGGTGTTATTTTCGACTCTTCTATGTCTATGATTCCGCATGTAAATAACATTTGTAAAACGTCATTCTACCATCTTCGTAATATTGCTCGTATTCGTAAATTCATTTCTACAAAGACTGCTGAAATTCTTGTCCATGCATTTGTAACCTCTAGACTTGACAACTGTAACTCTCTTTTACATGGTCTACCTAAAACTTTGCTTGATAAACTACAGTATGTTCAGAACTCTGCTGCTCGTCTGGTTACTTTATCAAAGAAACGTGATCATATTACTCCTCTGCTAATCAACCTTCACTGGCTACCAATTCATGTACGCATAAAATATAAAATTCTGTTGTTGACTTTCAAAGCCTTACATGGTCTCGCTCCTTCGTACATCTGTGATTTGATAACTAAATACAAACCTGCAAGAAACCTTCACTCTTCAAATGAACTACTTCTAAATTCAACAACATATAATTTGAAATCATATGGTTGTCGCTCCTTCTCTGTTTCTGCTCCAGCATTATGGAACTCTCTTCCATCCACAATTCGAAACATTGACTCTCTAACATCATTTAAAAACGAAATCAAAACTCATCTTTTTAACTTAGCTTTTTACTTGTAATTAATTATTTTATATTGTAGCATTTCCGATTTTTATTTTACAGCGCTTAGAGCTGACTTGTATAAGCGCTATACAAATATTTTATTATTATTATTATTTATTATTTATGGTTCAGTTATGCAGTGTTTTGCAAATAATTCAGTCTGCAGTGCATCTTGTGAAACTAAATTGTTCGTCTAATGTAAGTTTTAAAAGTTTATAATGAAGTACATAAGCAATATAAATCTCCGAGGTTTCATTCATGGAAAAAATAATAATTTTATAACCAAAACCTAGCGAGTTAAACAAATAAAATGAAAAAAATCGCAAGATAACAAAATGAAATAAAATCGAAAGAACATCGATACTTGATAAAATCTATAAACAAATTAACTCGGTCAAATAATAAAAAAGTAAGCAAGGCAAAAAAATGATAATTCAATATTGAGCAATAAAAACAACATGTAAAACGAAAGTCAGAATTCAGAAAATTTAACGAGGTGACTTCATATACTGCGATTTGTTATCATGACAGGAGAAATTCTGTTTTGTCTTTATTTAATTTTAATTTATTTATGGTCATCCATGCATCAATATCTGAGATACAGTTTTCAATCAGTTTCATAGAATCATTTAGAGCTAAATCATCATTACATGAAAACGGAATATATAATTGTGTGTCATCAGCATAGAGGTAAGTATAGGAACAATAGAGAAAACTTGGTTTTCATCTGACTGGTAGCAGTATTTCCTTCAGTTTCTGTGTGACTTGTTCATTTCTTTTTCTTTTTAGATTATTCGTTTTCGTATATCTAAAGGCAGCCATAGTCAAGTGCTTAGAGCTTGCTTAATATAACAGACTCCGCAACCTGGAATATACCAAAATTAGCTTTGGAAATCCGGGTTACATCAGATCTGAATACGTCCGAGGACTTAAGGGCCAACACTAATTGTGCATTAACTGTTTATATGATGTGTTGATTTTCAGTGTTAATTTGTATGTTTGACTTGGTACAATCTTGATTTTGTCCTTCTTCTCTTTTTAGCCTTAGATTTACGAGCCTGTCTTGATGTCTCTTATGCGTTAGTTACAAAAAGCTGTCTTGTTTCAATACCAGCCGATGGCTTCCCAAAGCCGAACCTGAGCTGTGATGTTCACAATGCAACAAACAATAACTACACTATTTGCAGTGGGGAAAACGTTGACACTGTAGGTAGTAACTGTTATATCAGCAACTCCATTAGGAGCTGTAATTTCACGATTCCAGTTTTTGCACGAGGTAAGTTGATGATACATAAATTGGTTAAAACTGCCAAAAGTTCGTCTGTCATGGTCTATTACCATCATGATCATATATAAATATTGACTGATCATCACCATCATCGTTTATTACCATCATATATAAATATTGACTGATCAACACCATCATCGTCTATTACCATCATATATAAATATTGGTATCATCACCATCATCGTCTATTACCATCAAATATAAATAGTGGTATCATCACCATCATCGTCTATTACCATTATATATAAATATTGGTTTTATCACCATCATCGTCTATTACCATCATATATAAATAGTGGTATCATCACCATCATTGTCTATTACCATCATATATAAATAGTGGTATCATCACCATCATCGTCTATTACCATCAAATATAAATAGTGGTATCATCACCATCATCGTCTATTACCATTATATATAAATATTGGTTTTATCACCATCATCGTCTATTACCATCATATATAAATAGTGGTATCATCACCATCATTGTCTATTACCATCATATATAAATAGTGGTATCATCACCATGCATGGAGTATGCAGCAGTAACAGTCACGTGCAAGCAGTTGAATTGTAGCATAATGTTGAATGTCTTATTTTCAGAGCTAAATAATATCACGAAGAAATATACAATGACAATTCCCAACTTGGAATTTAAGACAGAGTATAGAAATAAAGACTCGGCTGACTTCAAAAAGCTCAAAAAGAGTTTGGAGGGCGTTGTAAGTACACAAGTCAAGTTGTAGTTATGCTACTGTGATTGTAGTTCTTTATCAGAGTTTTGCACTATAATTCTACTTAAGTTTTGTTCTGTTTCTGATTCTAACGTTTTTTTTTTTGTGCAAAAAAATTATATCGTTTTTGTGCAGTCTTTCGAATGGATACTTTTTCTTGTTCTATACTGGGTTACATCAACTGGTCATATTTCTGACACTGGCTAAGGTCTTTGCTGATGCAGAAAGCCATGCTAAGCTAATTAGCAAATTGATTGAATTATCTTTTTTTGATTTCAGCTGTACAAAATATACAAATATGTCAAGTATGTGATAGCGATAGACGTGATGGAGTTCTTGTAAGTACTATAACTAGTTTATAACTGTATGATGTACTTGTATACTGATTAATAGGTCTACCTTTTAGTCAACATACATACATGCATCGAGGGTGAATTCCTGATTGGTTGATAGATAGGAATACAAACGGCACTATAAGATAACTATTAAGTCACGTACAGTGTTGTCGTTTGACGTGAGATTATTTTAGTGTTTCAATACCTTTTAGGTACGGACAGAGATAGACAGACAGAAGTACACAGGCTGACAGAAAGATTAAAAAAAACAGACAGACAAGTAGACAGACATGTAAACACGCACAGAGACACACATGTAATCAAATGAACACAAAAATACATACACACAAATAAGCAAACAAACAAACAGAAAGTCGAAGATATATAAAATCTTTTTTGTGTTAGTTATTTTTGGTATTTTTCTGTGTAGTCCTGGCAGTATCCATGTCAATTTTGATATTACGATGGTAGCAAACGTGAGTGATCCATTGGTACCACTGCAAAGAGAACTGAATCGTACTCAAGGATCATTGGACGGCCAATATTCTATTGATCGTGATAGCCTTCGCTCAGGTTTGTAAGTTTTCAAAACTTTATATTTAGAACTTTAGATAAACCAAGAATAGGGTTGAAGTTGGTGCTTGCAAAACGATTGCAGTATTTGTGTTGGAATTGATGAGAATCGCTGATGGTTGTTGGTGCTGATGTGGCGCTGCTGATAAAATGCCAAGGCTTGTGATATGGTTGATTTGATAATCGCGTTCATCGTTACGCCAAGTTACCAGGTTCAGTTTGGGATTAGGCGCACTTAACTTATTCCGGCTAAAATCTTTGTATGTCCGTCTCTATGAAATGAGTTTAACAAGTTTTTTTTTTTAATTTCTAAAACTAGTAATAATAAGATACTTTTGAATATAAACATCAGTTCAATTATTTTCATCTGGTATTTTTTTATTGACGTATAATGGCTTTTGTAATCCACTTTAAGAGTATAGGCGGGAAATGGACATCAATTCAGTTCTGATTGGTCCGAAATATCCGTTTATTTTAGCTGTAGCTAGGAATGTCCTCCAAGTTGTCGTCCATTTCGTGTTCATTTTTACAAAATGAGAGAATGAAAATATTATCAACTATAAAAACCGATCGAACCAAAAATTATGCTCGTGATTTGCTGTGTGTTCATTTCAACTATTAATAAACCTCGGACATCAGTCTTTTGTTTCTTCATTAATTAGGCTGGTTTGTTCCAAAGCCACCAGTAACCACAACTGAGCCGCTTCTAGGCACAGGCGCTATAGTCGGTATAGCTATCGGGTGTGTGGTGTTCGTCATTCTTATCATCGTTCTACTGGCATACTGCTGTTACCGAAACAAAAAAAAGCAGCAGTCGAAAAAAAGTAAGTATTGAACTATAGATACTAGAGATACTTTGGAACAAGCTTGATGTACAAGTTTGAACCGATATGATTCTTGAAAATTGTTTACTTTTCCTTTCTCTCGTCGTACATGTCTGTGTGGTCTCAGTATGCTTTTCTCTTTCGCTTTATGCATATCTTGATATGTGTTTTTTTTTTTTCTTTAGTTGTTCTTTATATTTGTGTGTCTGCATATCTCTGTCTGTCCGTCTGTCTTTCTGTCTGTATTTTTGTGTCTATCTTTAATTACGTATATTTGGTCTCTATATTTCTGCTGTGTGTTTGTATTTGTTGTTGTGTGTATCTATAGTATATAATGTCTGCCTGTTTGGTCTTAAGCAAGCGTCATTGCGATTTGCGATTGCGATGTGCTTGTCTTTTTGCACTTAAGAAGAGTTTAGAAAACTAAGACTCCTATGATGTAGTGAGACATATTGTAAGATAATGAAAAAAAAAAACAGAACAAAAAGGTTTAAAATCAAATTAAACGGTTCTGTAAATTAACCCTTTTTAGTTGTCGTTGCTCATATGCATATTCACCTGTAGTTGTGCGCATGTTCATGTCTCTATCACTCTACGTGTGTGTCTCTATGACACTAATATATCGTGTTTGTCAGATGTGTGTCCATGGTTTTCTTGTTCTTTTTCGTACAAAAAGTATTACAAACATTTGTTATCATTTGCATCATTTGTTGTCATTGTAGGTAGTAAATAATTAGTCATTTGGGACTGCTATAGCTGTTAAACAGTAAGTTCATATCCATTGTATGTCATTGTTTGCTATCGTAGCTAGACCATGACCCAGCCCCATGTCTGTCTGTCACATGCATGAATGTCATCAAAATATTGGTGTGAAAACATGTACATTGTTGGTTTTGCTTGATTCCTACCTACACTTCGTACCGTTCAGAACCACCCAAAAAATCACTTTTATTAAACCAAATGTATTTTCTGTGAAAGTTCGAAAATGATCTGCAGTTTGAAGTAATTTCTGATCGAGTTTTCGAATCGGTTGAAATATATTCAAACGGCCATTCGAAAATCCAACAACGTCATATACCTGTGCAAGGATGTGAAGTTAGACGCATTGATTGTTTGATTAATGATAATAATAGTAATAAACTTTATTAGACAAAGCAAAATGTTTCAGTTCAAAACTGATTTACAAAGATACATACTTTATATTAACTTAATTATGTTTCCTTTGTGTCTAGGTAACTCGTCCTCGACAAGAAACTACACGACCTTGACAACAGTGAACGTATAAATAATTAACTTGCCGACCAACTGCACTTATTTGTTAGTATATAAGATATCATACAGCACGTTATAGTGTAGATATGACTGCAGGTAGAGCACCACAACCACAGGAATCCTGATGGAGGCCCAAATCGCGGAGAAAAAATAAGGAAAAAACAAACATTATGCTGATCAGTTTTAATGATTTGTCACAAACGCTTATTGTTATATGTAATAAACATGTCACAAACTGTGGCCGAGAATAATCCAAAACGTTGTTGACAGTTAATTATGCGTTCTGCTCAGCAAACAAGCACGACATATCTCGTTAAACCATAGGCGCAAGATTTGTAATGACTTGAGATAAAATAACAGTAATATGAAGAATGGCTAGCATTTTTAGACCCGTGCTCCGGCCATAGCTTGAGCACGAGTAAAAAGAAAAAAAGTGGGAGAGAACGAAATAGTGTCGAAAAAAAACATTGTCCCAACAATTTTGCAACTTAGTGTAGCCTGGAGGTGTCCAATATCCATCATAATAGACGATGCATCGATTTAGTTCCTACTAAGGACAACTTTACATTGGATACTTTTATTCAGTAGCAAAACACTCATCGCATCACACTCTATGGCGTTGCAACTCTCCATTAACTCCATCAGGAAATATATAATTGATACATTCTATTTTTATATGTTCACAGTAGTCTTCACAGTAATATATATATAGTTATTCGTCCCTAGCATCTGGGGCCGGTTCCTAGAAAGAGGGATAACTCTATCCTAGGGATAAATATGAGCTATCCTTAGGATAACGTTATTCTAGGGATAAATTGGGTTCCTGAAAGCACGGATAGCGTTGTACCAGGGATAAATCTCCGAAAAGTTATCCCACCTCCCGAACCTAGTATAAATTGCTATCCTAGGGATAATTAAGTGAACTAAACCTCATCGTTTTGGTGATATAAAGACATTCAAGCAACTATTAAAACGATCCGAAAAACTCAATTCCAACTTAATAAAGTTGATTAAATAAAAGATTTAATAAAGTAACGTACGATAGAACTCGATTTACAGCCAAATACTATGGACCAAACTGAACTGATCGTTTTCTTTCGACGACTTTTCCGCTAGTGTATTTAATTCGCTTTCGCTTTATTTTGACGGGAGATTGATTTTGTGTATCTATAATATTATCCTGTCCATCATTTTTTCGGTCTAATTTTAGTTCCTATTCAAAACAATGTAACAAAAACAATTTCTGTTTTACTGTTATATTTGTTTTATAATTTTCTTATTAGTATCTGTTGGGCGGTCACAGTTAGCCCGATAAAATGTAAACAACACGCGGCCGCGTCTCATTTTCCCGCCATTAAAAACCGGATTTTTCCGGTTCATCCAGGAAATAGCGAAGTTCTCCCACGGATAAATATCCCTAGGATAAAAACTGGTTTCAGGGACCGAATTTTATCCCTAGGATAGCTATCCCTTGGATAGTGAATTTATCCCTATGATAGCGCTTATCCTAGGATAAAGTTATCCGTCTTTCTAGGAACTGGCCCCAGGGCTTTAAGAAAAAAATATAAGTAAGAATATCCCATAATTTCTAAAGTCTTTTTGATATATACTGATATACTTGGCAGTGGCTCATAATTTCTGCATATTGCTGTATATATAAGGGTTTTTGAATTGAGAAACACTGACTGCGAAGCAAAAAAAAGTGAAAAATAAAAAAAAAAGAGTATCAAAGGGGTCTTAGCCAGCTAGTCCCTTTTTAAGTTATATATACATATATAACTTAAAATCAAATATATATATCAAAATATCAATCTATATATCAAAAAGACCTTAGAAATTATGGGATACCTTCAGATATATTTTATTATCCTTCCCTAGCATCAGAGCTTACGAAAAAAAATATTAGTCAGGTGATCCCAGTCAGGATATACTCCACTGTCCTAATACCGTACTTGGTGGCTCATAATTTCTGCATATTGCTGTGTATTTATATATTTGTAAAGCGTAAATTCAAACTGATCTGCTCTAAGCACTAGTAAATGAAAAGGATACAGCACGAAACAATCAACAAAAGTTAGAAACATTACTATTACAAGGAATAAGCTAGTGGGGGGCGCACATATGGGCACGTACGTCATACGATTGATGTGACATCACTTACATATATTCACACTACAATATCTACATTCCATATCAGTATTTCAACATTGTGCACACTTGATTATGTAGTTGGTAAAAACATGAGTGATTAAACTCGAACTTTTTCCACTTCCTCAGTAACAAATAAACATCAAATAAAAGTGATATATTTCGTCAGATCTTGAAAAGGATAAATGAAAACAGTAAATACATGAAAATAAATAAAATAGAATACAATAAAAGATTTGAAAATGCAATCACGTAATATGGTTATGAAATGTTTGTATTTCAAAATTTGCAGTTTCCCTGTTGATTGGCGCATTCTAAAAAATGTTCTTTCAGATTACTTTGCTATAAAAGAGTTGAGGAGAGGCTAAACTCATCAAATGCCCCCTTTCCTTTTTTTGTGTATCTATTGTTTCCAAAGTTTTTGTCATCACATGCATGCATGCATGTATCGAGGAAACCCGGTAAAGAATTGTCAAGTGTTGGAGTACTATTGGAAGGTGAACCAATGAGCTTTATATTGAAGGTCCAAGCAACATATTGAAATCATTAAAAAAAGATTTTTTGGAGTCAGATGAGAACAACTGCCAAAACTCACATTTCGAAATTCATTTTCAAAATATCTCTACCAAGAAATAAACAAAGCAATATTGCTTGAAAATACCCTATGTTTTATCTTTGAAATTGTGCGCAAGTTTTGTATATGTCGTTAGATCTTGAGTAGGATAAATAAAAAAGTAAATGAATGAAAATAAATAAAATAGAATATAATCAAAGATTTTAAAATGCGATAACATAATATGGGTATCAGATGTTTTTATTTTATTTCAAAATTTGCAGATTGCGTGTTGATCGTCGCATTCTAAAAAATGTTAGCTATTTTGCTACTAAGAAGTAGAGGAGTGGCTAAAAGGCTCATCAAATGTCCTTTTCTTTATTTGTGTGTGTATTTATTGCTCCCAAAGTTTTCATCATCACATGCAGTAATTGGTATTCTTGATATACTGTTGTTCTACGAACATGCATTCGAACATGGTAAAGAACTGTCAAGTGTTGGAGCAACATTGGAGGGTGACCCAATGAGCTCTATATTGACGGTCCCGGTAACATCTTATTTTTATATATAAAAAAAAAGATTTTTGAAATCAGCTAAAAACAATTACTGAAACTCAAATTTCAATTCATTTTCAAAATATATCTATCAACGATCAAACAAAGCAATATTGCCTAAAAAAACTAAGAGATTGTAGATCACGTTTGTCGTCAGGGAAGTAGAAAAAAGTTGGGGTGCATTCAGATTATTCCACAAATGGAACATCTACAACAATACTCTTAGGCAGCGTTTACACGAAGCCGGCTATTTTTTTAGCCGGCTAAAAATATAGTCGTTTACATAGCGTTTTCGTGTAAACGCTTATCGTTTTCGCGACGTTTTCAGTAGCTTGAAGAGCGTTTGTAAGCATTTTGGTGAACAAAAGTTTGAATAACTCTCTCATTATGACTAAACCAAAGTGTTGACTTCAGCGTTTTCGAAAATAGCCGGCTAAAGCGTTTACACGAAAACGCATAGCCGTCGTTTTCAAAAATATCCACTCTGAGAGGCGTTTTCGAAAATAGCCGGCTAAGTAGCGTTTTCGTATAAACGGTAGGCCTAAACGGATAAAAAAAATGTGCGTTTACGAAAATAGCCGGCTTCGTGTAAACGCTGCCTTAGTCAGCACTTTTGAGACTAGCGTGCTAGTGTGTGGGGCGGAAGACGTAAACAACTCAAAAATATCTATATCATCGCAGATTTCGTATCGAGTTAAGCCTGAAGCTGCCCAATATCTATTGTATAATAGACGATGCAACAATTAAGGAGTACTTTACTTTGGATACATGTATTTTAGATTGGAAAAATATTTAATCATTAATGACATCGCATTACACTCTATGACGTAATTACAACTCAACATTAACGACACTGAAAAATATAATTGGTATATGATATCACTGACGTATTCACAACACAACATAAAGTCATATAAGTAAACATTAAACATTGCGCTGACACCGTGCACACTTGATTATAGTCAGTGAAAAGATTCATTAGACAGTCAAATAACGCTAAATAACTTGAAATGGCTCAGGCTTTCGCTTTTCAGAGCGAAAAAAAAAAGGAAATTAAAAAAAAATACAGAGTTTAACGGACGCACGGACACGAAACGATGACATATTAAATGGCTACACCTCTTCGAGGCTTCTTATATTTGCGTAAAGCAATGTCTAGTTAAGATGTTCTGAGATTATTACAATTATAGCATCTTATAGAAATTTTTGCGCAAAATGCATTTTTTCTCTTTTCTCGAAAAAGGGCTCTGGACCATACAATTTGCTTTTTGATAGGTTCAAATGTTTATTTTATTTATTGCAAATTGTATGGACCAGAAATCAGGACACTTTATAGTCTCACATGATAGTTTTCGAGCCACTCACGTTAGATTTAGAGAAGGTTTTCATACTTTTCATTCTGGCTTTTGCATTCTAATTATAAGCCTATACTTACTCTGCTATTTTTTCTTAATCATTTCAATCCACACTTAAAAAATGTTGAACGGAGTGTAAATTCGCGATTTTTTCAAAAACTATTAACATAAAAGAAATGTGCACTTTTGGTGTAATTCGTTATATTTGCCATATTAGAGGTCGGGTTTTTTAAACAAATAAAATTGCATGGAAAGGCGTAATCTCAAATCAATATAAAAATAACACTATCTGATAAACAATCAAATGCGCCTGTATTTTTTAGGTCCAGCGGTTTGCAAGTGAGAGAAGTCAATTCTACTTCTTTTTGATCATCAACACAACAAGATTTCTTCCGGACAGAAAGTTAAGTGGCTGGCGCTCCGATAATAAGCAATGCAAATCATGATTGGGATATTTCTGTGTCTGGTACTTGGCCTTCCAAGATCTGGTAAATAGTCATCTTGTTGATTGTTTGTTAACTTTGTGATAAACTGAATTGTTCTTTATTTTTGTTCTTAGATGCAGCCTTTAATTGGATACACCACGATAAAGTTGTCGATTTTACTGAAAAGGAAACAGCTAAAATAGTTTGGACTGTTGACATCGGTAATGTAGCTCCTTTGAGGGGCGTTAGAATTGACAGGCTAAAACCAACTAGGACACAGATCATTCGATATTCTCCATCATTCGGAGTAACAAAATCATTGCCAGGCAGAGAATCAGACACTAATTTGATTGTTCAAGGAACATCAAAGGGAGTTATAAATGTGACATTTTTTCTCCATAACTTGGTCAGAAATGACGGAACGGACTACAATGTAATTGTTGGAACTACAGACTTCGGAACAGAAGAAACCAAAACCACTTCGCTGAAAGTGTTAGGTAAGAGTGGATTTCATTTAAGGTCGGTTTTCTTGAATCTGTAGTTTACATTTCATCGTGCATACTACAAAATATTTTCTATTATAAAATAATAGAATAATATACATTATTAATATGCATTATTAAATTATAGTTAATGAGTTATTCAAGTTGCCGACCTATTATTGCTGAATAGTAGCTCTACACTTTAGGTAGCCGAAAATTCTCGAACTTGAGAATGAAACCAAAACGTGCAGTGAGTGATTATAAAATGTTGGTATATTTATTATGAATTTTATTATATTTACAATTATAAGGTGGATATCTAAATTACATTTTGTTTGTTAAAAGCCGCTTATTTGCAAGTATCGAAGCCACTTAATTTTGACAATTTGACCACAAAAAAAAAGTAATAATAATAATTCGTACTTGGTGTGACAATACGACGGAAAATATTTAGTTAATTTATAGTTAGTGCTCACATTTTACTCAGGGGGTGTAATTAGCAATTCACAGAAATAACGGAAGGAACAGGTGCTCACAATATTTTTCTGTAGTGTTGAAACAGCATTTATCTACGTTGTGTATTCACATCATGATCAACTTAGACAAGATTAATCGACTATTAAACGTACTGTTACCTAATATAAAAGTTTTGGATCTTAGAATAATGTCTTTTGAAGGATGTAACCTATAATGACAAATATCACAATATAATTTCATATATTGAATATAATGGAACCTTCTTTTTGAAACCTTTTGAACTCTGTTTAGATCGTCAAGATGAATGAATCAACAATGCATGAAAATTATGAACGTAATTGATTGGTGGTATTTTTTAATAACTGTTATATCAAAATAAATGAAAATTTCGATTTAGAAGGATTTGGAAAAAAAGAAGTTTACAAAAAATCTTGAACGACAAATCAGAACTCAGCAGACAAAACTCTGTCTCGTTAATTGCAGCAGTTTAATTTTCTTCTGCCAGAGCCAAATAATATAAGATTTGGTCAAGACCAACTTTATAATCGTTTTGGACTAAGCTATTGTAGTCAAGCTTTTTTATGTGAAAGTAAAAACAACTAAATATGCAAAGTGAAATGTGAAAGAGTGAGTGCAGTATACGTAGTAGCGATTTGAACAGCCGACCCCCTGGTTGTTGACTTTTAAAGAACCTCTCATTCTTAGTGTTTTTGTTTGCTCAGTTGGAACAATGTCAAAGATAATTATTGATTATTTCATGAATGAAAACATATATCATTATATACATCAATATATCGTTCTGGAGTCAGTTTTCCACACATAAAACAATATTGATTTTTATAGTCACTTTACAATTCACAAAAGATGATGACGAGAGAAAGAAATTTATTTTAAGGAATACAAGAATTGCGGTTTTGTGGCATACTGCAGTGACGCTCGCGGGCATTGTTCGTGCGCATCGTTTTTAACCTTATTTAACATTTTAGCCTGCGTGCGGATGGTTTGTCCCTCTGTCACTAATTACCATCTATACATATTAAAGCCTCGTGTATCTTCATTTATAAAATAGGCACAAGCACAAGCCACAAAAGCAACAAGCATTGTTGTTCTCCTAGTCTTAGCCTGTGATACAGTTGGAATGTCTGTCGTAAATTCCGAATCTACGAGAGAAAATTCTGGCTGTAACACAGGCTATCTTAGGCTACGCTTAGACGCATTTTATCCTGATTAATAAACATCCGCGAGTTTTCAAGTGCATGACTAGTTTTCGTATTGTTTTCAAAAAAAAAAAAAAAAAAAAAAAAAAAAGCCGGCGGTTTATTAAATAGAAACAAACTGAAAGCAGAAAGATCGAAGAAAACAATATGTACCGTGTAAACGTAGAAACATGTGCGACGATAAAAATAAAGACGTTATGGTACACTAAGATACAACCACAAAGGTCATAATCATCTCGGATAATCATGTGTCAGCCGAAACGTTTTGTAAAACATCTTGTAGTCGGGTATTGAACAGTTTATGCTTGTACTTTGTAGTAACCTTTTGGCTTAAATCTGATTTCGAAATCTTAATTTTCTATATGAGGATTTGGAGAATCTCTTCAGATCTGCTAGTAAAGTTTTTTTATTTCGCGCAAAGGTTCGTGTTGATACTTTGATATTCTGCAATAGCCAAAGACTGCTACACAACCTTTTACTCTAGGTTTTAAAATATAATCATAATTATACAATATTATTGCGCACAGGGACAATAAAAGTTTGTCTTTTTCTTCTATTCCAGCTCTTCCTGTGCTGCAGTTCCAGCCAAATCAAACTGGCTTCTGTATTCAGAGTACTGTCAACATCACCTGTACTGTAAAATTTGATAACCCTTCACCATCCAATTTTACATTCTTTGTAAACGATACAAAAGTTGAAACTACAACAGGGACACTTATAATTGAGAATACATATAGAGGAGCTTTGATGTCCAAAGCTTTAATTCATGTTGGAGCATTTCCGTATAAATGTCAGGCTAATAATGGGACGGATGGGCTAAGTGGCATTTCTGATGTTACAACAATTGTAGTAAAAGGTAATAACCTTCAATTAAAAATCCAGCCGCGGACTTCCCGGAAAGAACGGCAAACAAATTTCACAAGCTTGTTAAGTGATGGCTTTTTTAGGGACAAAAATTGCTATCAAAGACAAAACAATTGTACGTAACGAGGTCAAATTACAATATTTTGTAATGAACCGAGCTTAACAAGTATAACAATCATTATTCTATCAGTATTTTCTGTAACAAGGACTTAAATGAAGAATGCGAGAATTATATATGCAAATATTAAAACCTTGATAGAATACATAAAAAAATTGATATCGCTCAAGGTATTATGATCGAACAAACATATTCGTGCAAGAGAGAAAAGAAACTCTTGCACTACCAGGTGAAGAGAAAAAAGACCTGCTAAACGAAAATCCCCTTATCAATTTCCTAATGACCCATCCCTGAAAACATCAAAGCATATTTTGGATCGGAGTATACACCCCCAAGAACTTTAAGGTTTATAAAAACGTCAATTCCTATTATCGACTAATAAATATAGCTGGTCTTGTGCAATTAATGTTGTATGTGATCTTTTCAGATCCTCCACATATTACAAGCTGCAAGGATAATATAGTTGAGGAAGGCAGTTCACTATTCTGGCAATGTTCTGCCAATGGTAGTGAGCCACTGTCCACTTCCTGGCACAGAGGTAATAACACGGCTATCGTCCAGTCGGGAAAGTCACTAACCATTAGCAATGTTAGTAGAGCTGATGGAGGACTGTACACCTTTAAGGCCAGTAATGGCGAAGGGTGCGCTGCTGCTAGTAAAACAGTACAACTGGATGTACAATGTAAGTACATTGATTCAATTCAGCTGAGGTGTCATTGATAGTAAATCTGCCCCCCCCCCTTAGAGTCCCTACAAGGAGTGCTAGTTTTGAAGGGAGGGTTCGCTCCACCTTTGAAACACTGTAAATGTTGTTTATATTTGTTTGTTGTTATTGTTGTTGTGTTTCTTTTATTTGCATATGTGTATGTACGTAATTTGATTGTTCTGCTTTTGATCGCTACGTCTTCTTTATTG
This sequence comes from Diadumene lineata, assembly GCA_918843875.1. Lineage (NCBI taxonomy): Eukaryota > Metazoa > Cnidaria > Anthozoa > Actiniaria > Diadumenidae > Diadumene > Diadumene lineata. The sequence goes on along the minus strand of OU974069.1, from coordinate 17,773,748 downwards.
TCAATTATTTTTGTTGAAAATAAAATTGTTGTAATAATAATAATAATAATATAACTGATGTGTTAATCATTTGTTTAGCATCGGAGACATAATGGAACCGGACGTTTTTTTCTTTTCTTTAGCGGCCGTAATAGTTTAATAACTTGTGTTTTTATACATTACTTTGTTACAACCCATACGTATTTCCTCATAGCAAAGGTTTGTCTTTTTGACGATGGGGATACATTTAACCGGTGGTCTAGCTCAATTATCAATTTTCTGCTGCGGGCTTAATCGTCACCGGATTTTATCTGCGTTATGTTAATAGGTGTGATAGTTTGGAGTCGTCAGGAAAAAAACAGAAAAAAACTTAATTTCGCTGAAACAAGTACAATATTTTACATGGTGACTACGAGGTGGGGGAGGTGAGGGGGAGAGTGTTTTCACATCGGTAGAGTTTTCTAGTTACTATTTTGTTTACTAATCATAAAGGACACATTTAATCAGATATTTAATCTCTGCTACCTTGGAGTACCGTACCTCATGTGAACGAACCCTAGGGTACAACATATATAATGAACTCATCACAACATTCCACGGCATTTCCGGTCATAATTATATTTGAGTCTAAAGACTTCACGACTCAAGCAGTTCTTGTGTGTTAGGTCGTTTTGCAACGTTGACAAGTTTAGCTTCATTGGCTGTCATGGCGTTGGTATCCATTAATGTCGCGGTTTCTAGAAACCACCCAGTAATCTATGATAAATTGTTTTCTGTTGTCAGGTTCAAGTATTTTCTCTGTTTTATTAAGAAATTGTAAAACATTCCTTGAACTCATGAAGCGTTATTGCATGTCTCCAAACGATTGATCACGCATCGTTAAGAATCATATCAGTATTAAAAGTATTTTTGTAATAATAATAACAATAATAATAATAATAATAATAATTTAATTCTTAAACGCATTTAAAAATCTCAATGCTTTTAAAATAAGTGGATTAATATAAAAAAGTATATATGAGCGATCGAGATGTCTATGTATATTAGGTATAGAAAGCTAGAAATAATATATTTAAATCGAAAAATATAAAAATGAGAAATATTTACATATAATGGTATATGACATAAATGTGACAAAATATATTGTAATAGTTAAATCAAGATGTTAATTAATAAATAAATATGTTTTTAGTTTTTTCTTAAAAAATTCTATTGATGGTGATGATTTAATGTCACTTGGTAAATTGTTCCAGAGTATGGGTGAACACACAGAGAAAGCTCTGTGAGTTGACATCGAAACCTCTTAGGTTTTTACTTTACAGCAAGTGTATAATTTTGCTGTGCACCTAACAGTACGTTAAAAACTGATGAAACGTAAAAAAACATGCCTTGAGGCATGAACTCTTAAAAGAGAGTGAAAAAGAGAGTAAACATAACGAAATGCAGCTTAAATGTTCATCATTGTCTACTTCGATCAAGACTAATTATCTAAACTTTTAACAAATAGCAAATCTTAATCATGGTATCAGAGAATCAGAAGTCTAATCACCAACCACCGAACATACCAAACGTATAAGGTTAAAATTATCGAAGAAGTAAAAGAGAAATCACGACTAAAAAATGAAAATATAAATTAAACAGTCTAAAATATTCAAAAGTTAACAGTTTAAATATGGTGCATTAACTACTGCAGTTAATATTTTATTATTACTATTGCCACAGGAAGCCCGATCAAACATGTCATGGAGTTTCAAACCAAATACGTTATTAGGGGCTTCCTTTAATAATAAAAAGATGGTTAAAAACAACAAGAAAAATACTTGTACGGGAGATCGATAGTTTCAATCTCTATGCAGGCAATTAGGTTTTGTTCAGCAACTTAACATTATTTACAATAATTTTACAGAACTCCGTCTTCGTTATAAAACTGAGTCCAATACTTTTCAAAATAATATATTTCGTAATATATTAACAAAGTTCAAAGAAACGTTCTAAACGTAACGTAGCAATCTCTCCAGCAAGTGTCCCAGCACTAATTACCGATGACGCACTCTCCCTCAAATGTACCGCTACATCTAACCCCGTTGGTACCTACACATGGTCATTGAAAGGGAAATCGCTGACTGGTGAAACGAGTAGTACGCTAACTAAAGCCAGGGTCACACATCAAGATGCTGGACACTATACCTGTACTGTTACTAACAGTGAAGGAAGTGTTACTAGTAACGTGGTGGTTATTAACGTTAACTGTGAGTATCGCCCTTCCCCGGCCCATTCAATTTATTGTGAGGTTTCTATTTCGAGTGTTAATCAACGAGCCCACAGTGCATCCAATCATCCATCCAACTTACAGAACAATTCGATTCTTTGTTTGGTTACAGATTCGCCCAAGATAAAGTGTGATCCACATCGTCTCGTCCAAGAAAATACCACTGGTTATGTCTTCCAGTGTAACAAGCCCAGTGGTTTTCCTGCACCATCTTTGTCCGCTGTTTTCAAAGGAGATAATTAGAATGTTGGAACCGTGGCTATACCTCGTGTTGCTAAAACTCTCAATGGTTCAGTTATGCAGTGTTTTGCAAATAATTCAGTCTGCAGTGCATCTTGTGAAACTAAATTGTTCGTCTAATGTAAGTTTTAAAAGTTTATAATGAAGTACATAAGCAATATAAATCTCCGAGGTTTCATTCATGGAAAAAATAATAATTTTATAACCAAAACCTAGCGAGTTAAACAAATAAAATGAAAAAAATCGCAAGATAACAAAATGAAATAAAATCGAAAGAACATCGATACTTGATAAAATCTATAAACAAATTAACTCGGTCAAATAATAAAAAAGTAAGCAAGGCAAAAGAATGATCATTCAATATTGAGCAATAAAAACAACATGTAAAACGAAAGTCAGAATTCAGAAAATTTAACGAGGTGACTTCATATACTGCGATTTTTTATCATGACTTTATTGGTCTCGTCGACTGGCACAGAAGTAAGTATAGGAACAATAGAGAAAACTTGGTTTTCATCTGACTGGTAGCAGTATTTCCTTCCGTTTCTGTGTGACTTGTTCATTTCTTTTTCTTTTTAGAATATTCGTTTTCGTATATCTAAAGGCAGCCATAGTCAAGTGCTTAGAGTTTGCTTGATATAACAGACTCCGCAACCTGGAATATACCAAAATTAGCTTTGGAAATCCGGGTTACATCAGATCTGAATACGTCCGAGGACTTAAGGGCCAACACTCATTGTACATTAACTGTTTATATGATGTGTTGATTTTCAGTGTTAATTTGTATGTTTGACTTGGTACAATCTTGATTTTGTCCTTCTTCTCTTTTTAGCCTTAGATTTACGAGCCTGTCTTGATGTCTCTTATGCGTTAGTTACAAAAAGCTGTCTTGTTTCGATACCAGCCGATGGCTTCCCAAAGCCAAACCTGAGCTGTGATGTTCACAATGCAACAAACAATAACTACACTATTTGCAGTGGGGAAAACGTTGACACTGTAGGTAGTAACTGTTATATCAGCAACTCCATTAGGAGCTGTAATTTCACGATTCCAGTTTTTGCACGAGGTAAGTTGATGATACCTAAATTGGTTAAAACTGCCAAAAGTTCGTCTGTCATGGTCTATTACCATCATGATCATATATAAATATTGACTGATCATCACCATCATCGTCTATTACCATTATATATAAATATTGGTTTTATCACCATCATCGTCTATTACCATCATATATAAATAGTGGTATCATCACCATCATTGTCTATTACCATCATATATAAATAGTGGTATCATCACCATGCATGGAGTATGCAGCAGTAACAGTCACGTGCAAGCAGTTGAATTGTAGCATAATGTTGAATGTCTTATTTTCAGAGCTAAATAATATCACGAAGAAATATACAATGACAATTCCCAACTTGGAATTTAAGACAGAGTATAGAAATAAAGACTCGGCTGACTTCAAAAAGCTCAAAAAGAGTTTGGAGGGCGTTGTAAGTACACAAGTCAAGTTGTAGTTATGCTACTGTGATTGTAGTTCTTTATCAGAGTTTTGCACTATAATTCTACTTAAGTTTTGTTCTGTTTCTGATTCTAACGTTTTTTTTTGTGCAAAAAATTATATCGTTTTTGTGCAGTATTTCGAATGGACTCTTTTTCTTGTTCTATACTGGGTTACATCAACTGGTCATATTTCTGACACTGGCTAAGGTCTTTGCTGATGCAGAAAGCCATGCTAAGCTAATTAGCAAATTGATTGAATTATCTTTTTTTGATTTCAGCTGTACAAAATATACAAATATGTCAAGTATGTGATAGCGATAGACGTGATGGAGTTCTTGTAAGTACTATAACTAGTTTATAACTGTATGATGTACTTGTATACTGATTAATAGGTCTACCTTTTAGTCAACATACATACATGCATCGAGGGTGAATTCCTGATTGGTTGATAGATAGGAATACAAACGGCACTATAAGATAACTATTAAGTCACGTACAGTGTTGTCGTTTGACGTGAGATTATTTTAGTGTTTCAATACCTTTTATGTACGGACAGAGATAGACAGACAGAAGTACACAGGCTGACAGAAAGATTAAAAAAACAGACAGACAAGTAGACAGACATGTAAACACGCACAGAGACACACATGTAATCAAATGAACACAAAAATACATACACACAAATAAGCAAACAAACAAACAGAAAGTCGAAGATATATAAAATCTTTTTTGTGTTAGTTATTTTTGGTATTTTTCTGTGTAGTCCTGGCAGTATCCATGTCAATTTTGATATTACGATGGTAGCAAACGTGAGTGATCCATTGGTACCACTGCAAAGAGAACTGAATCGTACTCAAGGATCATTGGACAGCCAATATTCTATTGATCGTGATAGCCTTCGCTCAGGTTTGTAAGTTTTCAAAATTTTATATTTAAAACTTTAGATAAACCAAGAATAGGGTTGAAGCTGGTGCTTACAAAACGAGTGCAATATTTAATTTGTGTTGGAATAATGAGTATCGCTGATAGTTGTTGGTGCTGATGTGGCGCTGCTGATAAAATGCAAAGGCTTGTGATATGGTTGATATGATAATCGCGTTCATCGTTACGCCAAGTTACCAGGTTCAGTTTGGGATTAGGCGCACTTAACTTCTTCCGGTTAAAATCTTTGTATGTCCGTCTCTATGAAATGAGTTTAACAAGTTTTTGTTTTAATTTCTAAAACTAGTAATAATAAGATACTTTTGAATATAAACATCAGTTCAATTATTTTCATCTGGTATTTTTTTATTGACGTATAATGGCTTTTGTAATCCACTTTAAGAGTATAGGCGGGAAATGGACATCAATTCAGTTCTGATTGGTCCGAAATATCCGTTTATTTTAGCTGTAGGAATGTCCTCCAAGTTGTCGTCCATTTCGTGTTCATTTTTACAAAATGAGAGAATGAAAATATTATCAACTATAAAAACCGATCGAACCAAAAATTATGCTCGTGATTTGCTGTGTGTTCATTTCAACTATTAATAAACCTCGGACATCAGTCTTTTGTTTCTTCATTAATTAGGCTGGTTTGTTCCAAAGCCACCAGTAACCACAACTGAACCGCTTCTAGGCACAGGCGCTATAGTCGGTATAGCTATCGGGTGTGTGGTGTTCGTTATTCTTATCATCGTTCTACTGGCATACTGCTGTTACCGAAAGAAAAAAAAGGAAAAGGCCGAAAAAAGTGAGTATTAAACTAGAGATACTAGAGATACTTTGGAACAAGCTTGAATTTGACAGTACGAGTTTGAACTATTGTTTACTTTTTTTTTGTTTACTTAATTGTTTACTTTTCCTTTCTCTCGTCGTACATGTCTGTGTGGTCTCAGCATGCTTTTCTCTTTCGCTTTATGTCCTTTATGCCTTTCTTGATATGTGTGTCTTTTTTAGTTGTTCTTTATATTTGTGTGTCTGCATATCTCTGTCTTCCTGTCCGTCTGTCTTTCTGTCTGTATTTTTGTGTCTATCTTTAAATACGTATATTTGGTCTCTATATTTCTGCTGTGTGTTTGTATTTGTTGTTGTGTGTATCTATAGTATATAATGTCTGCTTGTTTGGTCTTAAGCAAGCGTGATTGCGATTTTCTCGGTTGTGTTCTAATTCGATCTGTTTGTCTGTCAGTATTTACTTGTCTTTTTGTACTTAAGAAGAGTTTAGAAAACTGAGACTCCTATGATGTAGTGAGACATATTGTAAGATAATGAAAGAAAAAAAAACAGAACAAAAAGGTTTAAAATCAAATTAAACGGTTCTGTAAATTGACCCTTTTTAGTTGTCGTTACTCATTCGCATATTTCTGTAGTTGTGCGCATGTCATTGTCTCTATTACTCTGCGTGTGTATGTCTCTATGACACTGATATAGTCGTGTTTGTCAGATGTGTGCCTATGGTGTTCTTGTTTTTTCTCGTACAAAAGTATTACAAACACTTGTTATCATTTGCATCATTTGCTGTCATTGTAGGTAGTAAATAATTAGTCATTAGGGACTGCTATAGATGTTAAACAGTAAGTTCATACCCATTGTATGTAATTGTTTCCTATCATAGCTAGTCCATAACTCAGCCCCATGTCTGTCTGTCACATGCATGAATGTCATCAAAATATTGGTGTGAAAACATGTACACTGTTGGTCCCTCTAACTAGTAGTGATATTTTGAATGAGTCCAAATTATTTGTAAATCGTTCGTGTTCACTTCTGTCGACAACAAAAGAAGAAATCATTTGTAATGTGAAAACGTTTTGTGCAAATACGTTTACATAACTTACTAACCAGCTAACATTCACTAACATTCGCCGCGATAACTTCAACAAAATGTCATGAAAATACCCAACATTGATGATGATGTATTTTGTCAAGAGAGAATGAGCTGCTAGAGAACCTATCCCCCGATCCAAACCTATACGTGCTATTTTTAGAAAGTTTGTTACAAATCAAGAGTGTGAACAATGAGACCGCGCGTCTTACGATCTGGCAAATCACGTTCCTTTTCTAAAATACCCGAGTTTCAAAACAGAATGAACGAGTCTCATGATGTCGGTGTACAAAGCCCAATATGGTACGTGGATAAACTCGGGGGATAATTTCTCCTACTCATTCGCTCTTGAATTCGCGGCGGTATTTAGGGACCGGTCATTATTTATCGCCTGGAGGGGGGGGGGGGGGGGGGGGAGGATTTTGGGGGGATCAGTTCATGCTCATAAAAGCAAAAGGGGGGATCAGATGGAAATGACAGCTTTGAAAGGGGAGATCATTTACAATTTTCATTTACAATTTTCCTTTGGAAAGGCTAAACTCGGGACCTTATAAAGTCGCCTAAAATCGCGCAAAATTGCTTAAAATTGCTACAAAATGCTCAAAATTGCTTAAGATCGCTCAAAATTGCTTACAATCGCGCAAAATTGCTTACAATCGCGCAAAATTAGTAGTTTGGATGTTAGATTTGCATTTGTGCGGCTTTTTTTGCTGATATACAATAGTGCGCAGACCAACATTCAGAGATGTGCTACGTGGTATAAGTTCAATTTGAATGTTGGATGAGGATACAATAAAGGATGTGCAGTTAGACGTACTAGCAAGCACGTTGACGTATTGATTGTTTGATTAATGATAATACAAAAAAAAGACAAAGAAAAATGTTTCAGTTTAAAACTGATTTACAAAGATACATACTTTATATTAACATAATCATGTTTCCTTTGTGTCTAGCTCGTCCTCGACAAGAAACTACACGACCTTGACAACAGTGAGCGTGTAAAAAATTAACTTGCCGACAAACTGCACGTATTTGTTAGTATATAAGATATCATACAGCACGTTATAGTGTAGATATGACTGCAGGTAGAGAATCTTGATAATATTATTGGTTTATACTGCAAACCACCAACTGCACGCATTTGTTAGTCTATAAGATATCATACAGCACGTTATAGTGTAGATATCATTACTGTAGGTAGAGCAAGTATTTCGATAATATCACAGGTAGCCCAAATGAGCTGTTTGTGACAATTTTTAGCAATAAAACGAAAAAAAGAAAATATGATGAAAATTGAAGTCTGTATACTGTGTCTATTGTCTATTTATTTTTACTTCTTTTGAATCATTTGCAAATCTGCCTTTTTGGGACTGGCGATCAATTTATTTCTATCTTGAGATCACTAAATTGCGAGCTCCAAAATGACATAAGTTAATGAATGTTATTTGACAAAATCAGCTCATATTAATTTTGCGATAGAAAAACACAATTATCACAAATATCTTCTTTGTTGAATTCAACAATGTTTGTGAGTGCACAATGACAAATGTTGGGTGATTGTGACAAGCCAACCCCTTTTTATAAAAAGAATGTCGCATTTAACACCTTTAAGTGATTAAAAGTTGTGACGTTAGCAGTAGTTAGCAGCATTTTCGTTCCTAAAAGTTGCATCGCTCGAACAGTACGTACCCTACCCACTTTTCAAGGGAGTCCCTGGGAGGGGTTTTGGGCATCTTCAAAATATACCTTGTGTTTTTCTTAGTATCTGTATTTAAAATGAACTAGACCCTGAATTCAGGGTTTACTCGTGCGCAAGAACGGAGGTTTCTTAAAAAACTGAAGAAAAAAAAACAAGAAACAAAAAACAAGACAAAACAAAACAAAGTTGGAAAGGAAGGAAAGTCATTTCATTTATCATGCTAACCTACTGCCTGGATGTAATTCTTATCCCTTATTCCATTCCCAGTTTTAGGAATTTCTTTGAATATAGCCCATAAAAATAAGGTCAATATATCCCATATGTCCAGTTACTGACAAACACATATCAAACTGTACATTTGGAAACATCGCATATATGGACTCCATAAAATTAAAGCATATTTAAATATTTTAAAGATAACAATAAAAAAAAAATCAACAACTTGACTGTGAAAATGACATAACAAGGGTAACAATAATAAAAAAATGTAATTCACGCAAAAACTGAGTTTTTGTTTTACAACAATATGGATTTTATTTTTACAAACATTTTGCAAGACACCAGCTTGTTTTAAAGTGCTCCAAGTTGTTTCAGGCACTCTTCAGGCACAGGTTTGAAATTAGACAATGGCGGGAAGTTTGAAAAACCTGATAAATCAGTGTCTTCCACCAGAAGCACAGCGCTAGGAGTTAGTGTCTAGAATAACTCACTGTAGCCATCCTTTAGTTGTTAGATATAACCTTCGTAATTCTAAGAAGCGTATGAGCAGATAAAACAGTAAAAATTGAAAGAAATTACAGAGCTGAGTTGAAGGCAACCAAGCGTGTGGAGTGTGGTGCGGATTATAGGCATCGCTGCTATATATAATATAAACTTTATTAACAGTCATGGCAAAGAAATACGATTATCTTACAAATAAGAATAAAAATTATAAATAAACATTATATAATATATATATGTACATGTTAAAGAATATATAATCAGTTTCAAAATTTACTATTACAAAGAGATTATAAACATTTACTTCCTCGTACTAAAAAAGATCGTTCATGTCTCTTAGTTTTTGATGTAGGAACTCTTACTTTGGACATTGATCTTAGATTGTATTTGGTACCCGTTTTAAATTGTAAAAAACGCCTGAACGGGTGGTCTACGTTGTTTACAATGTCAGTAAATTCCTTGTGTGTATATGCTATTTCTATATTCACAGTAAACATATAATTGATGTCACATTACATACATATATTCACACTACAACATAAAGTGATCTCAGTAATTCAATATTTTGTTGATATACACTGCGTATATACGCTTGATAATAGTTTGAAAAGTTAAATAATAGAATAGCCCATGTTAATCAAAACGTTCTGCACTTTTCAGTCAGTTAAATTACACCAAATAATAGTAAAAGCATGCAAGTAAATATTACACATAACAAAAATGAAACACCAAGCATAACCAATAGTCGACGACAACAAAATAAATAAATAAAGTAACATGAAATAAAAAAAATAGCCTAGAAATATATCAAATATTAAAAATGTAACAGACAAATGTGTGTGTGACTTGACATCTAGGTTTTTATAAAAATGTTGAAATTTGTTCTTCTTAAATGTTTGTTCTTTCTTAAAAACAATTTGAGTTTTGAAATTTATCGAGGTTCACATGCTCTTCTGTGTCGATCACGTTCAAAGAAATTGTCTTCTTTCTACCTTATGGTAACATATCACATTTCAAGCCAGAAACGTTTTGCAGTTTTTCAGAGTCTATCCTAACAGTTTTTAGTGTTTTCACCGGCGATGTTATGTTAGCGGGGATGCTCGTCGTATCTTTTAGGGGTAAAAATCGACGATTTGGTATCTTTTAGGGTTTAAAAATATGAAATTTGCCAAATTCTTACTTTTTGGCATCTTTTAGGGGTTGAAAGCCACTGAAACTCGTGATTTTGGTATCTTTTAGGGATCAAAAACTTGTGAAGCCGCGCCCTTTTGAAAAACGTCCGGTATCTTTTAGGGGTACTTTTGAAAAATTCCGACGAGCATCCCCGATCATTTATGCCCGGAGTCCCCCCCCCCCCCCCCCCCCCCCCCCGTGTCATTGCCACACGGATCGCGATACTCACAAATTAGCCTCTTTATTTTTTTTACAAATTAATTGACTGTGACATAAAAGAGTCACGTGAGATAGGTCTCCTACCTTTTGATCAGCAATTTTGTTTATTTTTTCCAACAGAAACAGAACGTAAAAGTGCAACTTGAAGCTATGAAGATCGTCGTGGGGATATTTCTTTGTGTATTCCATGTCTTTTCCATATCTGGTAAATAGTAATCTTGGTGATTGTTTTTAAACTTTGCTGTAATTCCATTGGCATTGAATCGTTCGTTTTTCTGTCTTTTATCGATACAGCATTTACTTGGACGAGCGTCAAAGACGTCAAATTTGTTCAACGAGAAACAGCTACAATATTTTGGAGTGTTGATGTGGGTAGCGGGCTTACATGGTTGAATGTATTGATCAAAAGGGGCCAAGCAGATTCAGATGTCATTCAACATCTTCCAAGCGGACTAAAGAAAAAATTGCCCGGGAGAGATGCAGACCTCGAGTTGATTATTAATGGGTCTTACAACATTGTAAATGTGACTTTTACTCTTCGAAACCTGGCTAGAAGTGACCAAATGCGGTACAAAATAACTGTGACAAACTCGGACGGTCTCCATGATTCAGAAACCACTTTCCTTAAAGTGTTAGGTAAATGCTATCTACATCATATTCTTGTCAATAATGCAATTATAATAATAATAATAATAATAATAATATGTTTAAATTATGATTATAATATGTTTAAATTATCTCCCATTTGTCGTTCAGTGTTTCATTATATTATGTAGTCTGTAAATATATTTGTGAAAACAAATGTTTGTGTTTTAAAATAACAACGTATATCCAGTGAAATAATACACAAGTGCTCAAATATTTCCATGACAATTATTGATAATATTGATATAAATTGTGTTTGAAAATTTGATTGAAAATCCATCAAATATTTGCGTCAATGATTGCGTGACAACAAGTGCGTTCAAGGAGAAAATTGAAAACTTTACATCAAGAACTTGTTCAGTTTTTTTCTTGAAATTTTCTTCGTTACTTTTAAACAATTTTCAACTAGCAATGTTAAGAAGATTAACATCAAACTATAGACACTACTTGGTTTTTATTTTGCACGAGTGCTACATACAGATTTTTGTGACTTGTTGCGCCGAACTACAGTGCTCTCCACATGCAGCCCAACTTTGTTATCTGTGAATTTAACGTAAACATTAAATAATATTTTTTGTTCAATACAAAGTCATAATAATTGCAAGTAAAAGATTTTTTTTTTAAATCTGTACCCCATAAAAATGTTTAGATCACTGTATTCTGCGTTTTTAATATAATTTCATGTTTACTATCCTTTTGAAAGTGGCAGTTGTAGACAGGTTTTTTTACTTAACCGCAAAACTCTAAAGCCAATATAAAATTGATGGATTTAGGAGTTCAATCTCGTAATAAACCAAGAGGTACAATTATTTGATAAATATATTTAAAATTGATGAACAACAACTATCATGTGAAAGTACAAACGACAAAATTTGCAACTGACGTCCGAAGTCAATTTTGGGCCGGGTATGCAAAAAAAAAAAAAAAAAAAAAAAAAAAAAAAAAAATGAGCGTTGTAGGAGTAATTTGAACAGTCGACCCCCTGCATGTTGACTTTCAAGAACCTCTCAGCCTTAGTGTTCTTGTTTGCCCAGTTGGAACATTGTCGGGAACTATTCTACATTGATTATATGTATAATATATCATTATATATATCTAGATATCATTCTGGAGTCTTCCTACCATGCAAGGATAATAATTGTGAGTTTTGATTTTTTATTCAGCAAATTAGTTTGAGCCTTGATAAGAATATCCAAAAGTGCGCAATTATTTCTGATATATATATTTATATAACTTACATATATTTTTTTGAAGCAGTGAATATCACTAGTACTAAATTTATCATTTTCAATACACTCAAAGGGTCATAAGTATGCATGTATGTCTTTCAGATAAGTATTTCAGTTATTGGTCATTATTTTTATTTGGAAGCTGCTATGATATAGTTTTCCCCCACTTTTGTTTGTCAATCGCTATAGTGCTATAGCTTTGACAACATTTTTTTATAGACATTTTTACTACAAGTAAAAACAAAGAGGTCCATAATTATTGATTGTTTTGTTTCATCTTCGCAATTTATCGTATATGAATAAATGTCAAAAAATGATTTAAAATAATTCACATTTTAGTGATTAGCCTGCCATAATATCTTTTTGCTGGTATTGAATGTTGAGTTTATATCCTATCTTGTGTTTAAACAGACTGATGAGACGAACCAAGCGACCAACGCCATTCAAATTTTACAGTCATATAGATAAACATATTAGCTATAAAACCTTATATTGTGAACGAATAAAACCACTGCGTTCCTTAGTAAGAACCATTTCAGCCATTTGCTCGTGAATTATTGTGACGTCCGATCGACGGCCGACATATTATATTCAATATTCAAGAACAAGAAATTACTTTTAGTAATGTTTTATGTGTCATCTAAAAAAAACAATATAGCCTTTGAATATTTTCGAGAAATTTTTATACAAAACTGTAAACTAAAGTGTAATAAATCGCAAAAATTGCAACAAAATGTGCAAGCCTTCGTTGCCTCCATATGGAAAAATTAGTGAAGCGTGCGGTGGTAGCGATAAATGAATATTGGTTTCCCTGGGAGACACCTTCCCCCCTGATTATAACCAAGTTTGTGAATCTTTTCATAAGTTGTCTCGAAGTTGTTTTCTAATGATTGTACAGCTTTTATTGAAATGCTAGAGGATTTAAATTTTGACAAAAAAACAGCGTACTTTCATAATTCGAAAAATAATGAACATTGATGCTCGTACAACTTATTACATTTTTTGCTGTTGTAACATAGTCTGGGATGAACCTCACTTGATGAAGTTTTGAAATTCTTAAAATTCTGTCGTTTTAACCATATATCTAAATATATATATTTCTCACCAAAGAAATTATGGGATAACTCCCAATATATATTTTTTTCAAGTTGCCTACCATAAGTGCTATCTATAGTGGTTAATATCCCATAATTTCTTCTTGGTTAAATTTTATTTATTTTCGTTTAAATATTTTCCATTTCTTTAATTATATTATAGTATCTTATTATTTTTTTTATTATCTATCTATTTATTTATGTAACAATAACAACAATTTAAGGAACAATAAAAGCTAAGAAAAATTGTCTTTCTTTCTTTTCCAGCTCTTCCTGTGCTGCAGTTCCAACCCAATCAGACTGGCTTCTGTGTTCAGAGTACTGTCAACATCACATGTACTGTAACATTTAATGAGCCTTCGCCATCCAATTTTACATTCTTTATAAACAGTACAGAAGTTGGCACTACAAATGGCACACAAATACGTGGAAACACGTCAAGAGGAGCTTTGATGTCCAAAGCTTTACTTCATGTTAGAGCATTTACATATACATGCCTATCTAAAAATGAGAAGGAAGGGCTTAGTGGAATGTCCTATCTCAAAACTATCCTAGTGAAATGTACTAAATTTCAATTAAAAATCCAGCCGTGGACTTCCCGGAAAGAATGGGAATTTTTTTTACAAGCTTGTTAAGTGAAGGCTTTTTATGGACCAAAAGGCAAAACAATTATTGTAGATAACGCGGTCATAATAGATTATGCCCGGGGATAATCCGCTGAACAGGGTATGGTTTTTCGACCTTGGTGTCATAAACAGGGTATGGCATTCTACTATATTTCCGATTGAATTCCAATTTACTGTCATATTCAGGGTACCCATTCAGCGCGTTCTCTAGGTTTTAAAACTCGCTTTATTCTGATAAAGAACTTTTTACCAATAACGCAATGTGAACTCAATTTTAAAGCTTTCTTTATTGTCAATTATTTTTGTTGAAAATAAAATTGTTGTAATAATAATAATAATAATAATATAACTGATGTGTTAATCATTTGTTTAGCATCGGAGACATTATGGAACCGGACGTTTTTTTCTTTTCTTTAGCGGCCGTAATAGTTTAATAACTTGTGTTTTTTATACATTACTTTGTTAAAACCTATACGTATTTCGTCGTAGCAAAAATTTGTCTTTTTGACGATGGGGATACATTTAACCGGTGATAGCTCAATTATGGATTTTCTGCTGCGGGCTTAATCGTCACCGGATTTTATCTGCGTTATGTTAATAGGTGTGATAGTTTGGAGTCGTCAGGAAAAAAAACAGAAAAAAAACTTAATTTCGCTGAAACAAGTACAATACTTCACATGGTCTTTTCATATCGGTAGAGTTTCCTAGTTACTGTTTTGTTTACTAATCATAAAAGACACATTTAATCATATATGTAATCTCTGCTACCTTGGAGTACCGTACCTCATGTGAACGAACCCTAGGGTACAACATATATAATGAACTCATCACAACATTCCACGGCATTTCCGGTCATAATTATAATTGAGTCTAAAGACTTCACGACTCAAGCAGTTCTTGTGTGTTAGGTCGTTTTGCAACGTTGACAAGTTTAGCTTCATTGGCTGTCATGGCGTTGGTATCCATTAATGTCGCGGTTTCTAGAAACCCCCCAGTAATCTATGATAAATTGTTTTCTGTTGTCAGGTTCAAGTATTTTCTCTGTTTTATTAAGAAATTGTAAAACATTCCTTGAACTCATGAAGCGTTATTGCATGTCTCCAAACGATTGATCACGCATCGTTAAGAATCATATCAGTATTATATATGACATCGAAACCTCTTAGGTTTTTACTTTACAGCAAGTGTATAATTTTGCTGTGCACCTAACAATACGTTAAAAACTGATGAAATGTAAAAAAAAATGCCTTGAGGAATGAACTCTTAAACGAGAGTGAAAAAGAGAGTAAACATAACGAAACGCCGCTTAAATGTTCATCATTGTCTACTTCGATCAAGACTAATTATCTTAATTTTTAACAAATAGCAAATCTTAATCGTGGTATCAGAGAATCAGAAGTCTAATTACCAACCACCAAACATGCCAAACGTATAAGGTTAAAATTATAGAAGTAAAAGAGAAATGACGACTAAAAAATAAAAATATAAATTAAACAGTCTAAAATATTCAAACGTTAACAGTTAAAATATGCTGCATTAACTACTGCAGTTAATATTTTATTATTACTATTGCCACAGGAAGCCCGATCAAACATGTCATCGAGTTTCAAACCAAATACGTTATTAGGGGCTTCCTTTTTTTAATAAAAAAATGGTTAAAAACAACAAGAAAAATACTTGTACGGGAGATCGATAGTTTCAATCTCTATGCAGGCAATCAGGTTTTGTTCACCAACTTAACATTATTTACAATAATTTAACAGAACTCAGTCTTCGTTATAAAACTGAGTCCAATACTTTTCAAAATAATATATATTTGATAATATATTAACAAAGTTCAAAGAAACGTTATAAACGTAACGTAGCAATCTCTCCAGCAAGTGTCCCAGCACTAATTACCGATGACGCACTCTCCCTCAAATGTACCGCTACATCTAACCCCGTTGGTACCTACACATGGTCATTGAAAGGGAAATCGCTGACTGGTGAAACGAGTAGTACGCTAACTAAAGCCAAGGTCACACCTCAAGATGCTGGACACTATACCTGTACTGTTACTAACAGTGAAGGAAGTGTTACTAGTAACGTGGTGGTGATCAACGTGAACTGTGAGTATCGGCCTTCCCCGGCCCATTCAATTTATTGGGAGGTTTCTATTTGGAGTGTTAATCAACGAGCCCACAGTGCATCCAATCATCCATCCAACTTACAGAACAATTCGATTCTTTGTTTGGTTACAGATTCGCCCAAGATAAAGTGTGATCCACATCGTCTCGTCCAAGAAAATACCACTGGTTATGTCTTCATGTGTACAACAAGCCTAGTGGTTTTCCTGCACCGTCTTTTTCCGCTGTTTTCAAAGAAGATAATTAGAATGTTGGATCCGTGGCTTTACCTCGTGTTGCTAAAACTCTCAATGGTTCAGTTATGCAGTGTTTAGCAAATAATTCAGTCTGTGGCTAAATTAAACTAAATTGTTTGTCTGATGTAAGTTTTAAAAGTTTATAATGAAGTGGCTAAACAATATAAATCTCCGAGGTTTCATTCATGGAAAAAAAAAAGAATTTTATAACCAAAACCTAGCGAGTTAAACAAATAAAATGAAAAAAATCGCAAGATAACAAAATGAAATAAAATCGAAAGAACATCGAAAGTTGATAAAATCTATAAACAAATTAACCCGGTCAAATAATAAAAAAGTGAGCAAGGCAAAACAATGATCATTCAATATTGAGCAATAAAAATCACATGTACTGAACGAAATTCAGAATTCAGAAAATTTAACGAGGTGACTCCTTATACTGCGATTTTTTATCATGACTTTACTACTAGTCTCGACGACTGGCACAGAAGTAAGTATAGGAACAATAGAGGAAACTTGGTTTTCATCGGAACTCGTAGCAGTATTTCATTTCTGTGTGACGTTTTCGTATATCTGAAGGCAGCCATAGTCAAGTGCTTAGAGGTTGCTTAATATAACAGAATCCGCAACCTGAAATATACCAAAATTAGCTTTGGAAATCCGGATTATATCAGATCTGAATACGTCCGAGGACTTGAGGGCCAACACTCATTGTGCATTAACTGTTTATATGATGTGTTGATTTTCAGTGTTAATTTGTATGTTTGAATTGGTACAATGTTGATTTTGTCCTTCTTCTCTTTTTAGCCTTAGATTTACGAGCCTGTCTTGATGTCTCTTATGCGTTAGTTACAAAAAGCTGTCTTGTTTCGATACCAGCCGATGGCTTCCCAAAGCCGAACCTGAGCTGTGACGTTCACAATGCAACAAACAATAACTACACTATTTGCAGTGGGGAAAACGTTGACGTTGTAGGTAGTAACTGTTATATCAGCAACTCTATTAGGAGCTGTAATTTCACGATTCCAGTTTTTGCACGAGGTAAGTTGATGATACCTAAATTGGTTAAAACTGCCAAAAGTTCGTCTGTTATGGTCTATTACCATCATGATCATATATAAATATTGACTGATCATCACCATCATCGTCTATTACCATCATATTTGAATATTGGTATCATCACCATCATCGTCTATTACCATCAAATATAAAAATTGTGTTATCATCACCATCATCGTCTATTACCATCATATATAAATAGTGGTATCATCACCATCATCGTCTATTACCATCATATATAAATAGTGGTATCATCACCATCATCGTCTATTACCATCATATATAAATATTGGTTTTATCACCATCATCGTCTAATACCATCATATATAGATATTGGTATCATCACCATCATCGTCTATTATCATCATATATAAATAGTGGTATCATCACCATGCATGGAGTATGTAGCAGTAACAGTCACGTGCAAGCAGTTGAATTGTAGCATAATGTTGAATGTCTTATTTTCAGAGCTAAATAATATCACGAAGAAATATACAATGACAATTCCCAACTTGGAATTTAAGACAGAGTATACAAATAAAGGCTCGGCTGACTTCAAAAAGCTCAAAAAGAGTTTGGAGAAAGTTGTAAGTACTCAAGTGAAGTTGTAGTTCTGTTATTGTGATTCTAGTTTTTTATCAGAGTTTTGCACTATACTTCTAGTACTTAAGTTTTGTTATGTTTCTGATTCTAACGTTTTTTTTTTGTGCAAGAAATTATATCGTTTTTGTGTAGTATTTCGAATGGATACTTTTTCTTGTTCTATACTGGGTTACATCAACTGGTCATATTTCTGACACTGGCTAAGGTCTTTGCTGATGCAGAAAGCCATGCTAAGCTAATTAGCAAATTGATTGAATTTTCTTTTTTCATTTCAGCTGTACAAAATATACAAATATGTAAAGTATGTGATAGCGATAGACGTGATGGAGTTCTTGTAAGTACTATAACTAGTTTATAACTGTATGATCTTGTATACTGATTAATAGGTTTATCTTTCAGTCTACATACATACATACATCGAGGGTCAATTCCTGAATGGTTGATAAATAGGAATACAAATGGCACTATAAGATAACTATTAAGTCACGTACAGTGTTGTCGTTTGACGTGAGATTATTTTAGTGTTTCAATACCTTTCAGGGACGGACAGAGATAGACAGACAGAAGTACCGACGGACAGACGAGAGGACAGACTGACAGAGATAGACACAGGCTGACAGAAAGATAAAAAACAAACAGACAGACAAGTAGACAGACATGTAAACACGCACACTGACACACATGTAATCAAATGAACACAAAAATACAAACACACAAATAAGCAAACAAACAAACAGAAAGTCGAAGATATATAAAATCTTTTTTGTGTTAGTTATTTTTGGTATTTTCTGTGTAGTCCTGGCAGTATCCATGTCAATTTTGAGATTACGATGGTAGCAAACGTGAGTGATCCATTGGTACCACTGCAAAGAGAACTGAATCGCACTCAAGGATCATTGGATGGCCAATATTCTATTGATCGTGGTAGCCTTCGCTCAGGTTAGTAAGTTTATAAAACTTTATTTAAAACTTTAGATAAACCAAGAATTGGGTTAAAGCTGGTGCTTGCAAAACGAGTGCAGTATTTGTGTTGGAGTTAATGAACATCGCTGATGGTTGTTGGTGCTGATGTGGCGCTGCTGATAAAATGCCAAGGCTTGTGATATGGTTGATTTGATGATCGCGTTCATCGTTACGCCGAGTTACCAGGTTCAGTTTGGGATTAGGCGCACTTAACTTATTCCGGTTAAAATCTTTGTATGCCCGTCTCTATGAAATAAGTTTAACAAGTTTTTGTTTTAATTTCTAAAACTAGTAATAATAAGATACTTTTAAATATAAACATCAGTTCAATTATTTTCATCTGGTGTTTTTTTTAATTGACGTACACTTCCTTATACGTACATGCGTTCTGATTGCTCCAAAATTGTCGTTTATTCTCTCAGAAAACTCATTTTTCAAGCTGTAGGAGTGTCCTCCAAGTTGTCGTCCATTTCGTGTTCATTTTTACAAAATGAAAGAATGAAAATATTATCAATTATATAAACCGATCGAACCAAAAACTATGCTCGTGATTTGCTGTGTGTTCATTTCAACTATCAATAAACCTCGGACATCAGTCTTTTGTTTCTTCATTAATTAGGCTGGTTTGTTCCAAAGCCACCAGTAACCACAACTGGGCCGCTTCTAGGCACAGGCGCTATAGTCGGTATAGCTATCGGGTGTGTGGTGTTCGTCATTCTTATCATCGTTCTACTGGCATACTGCTGCTACCGAAAGAAAAAAAAAGGAAAAGGCCGAAAAAAGTGAGTATTAAACTAGAGATACTAGAGATACTTTGGAACAAGCTTGATTTTGACAGTACGAGTTTGAACTATTGTTTACTTTTTTTTTGTTTACTTAATTGTTTACTTTTCCTTTCTCTCGTCGTACAGGTCTGTGTGGTCTCAGCATGCTTTTCTCTTTCGCTTCATGTCCTTTTTTCCTATCTTGATATGTGTGTCTTTTTTAGTTGTTCTTTATATTTGTGTGTCTGCATGTCTCTGTCTGCCTGTCCGTCTGTCTTTCTGTCTGTATTTTTGTGTCTATCTTTAAATACGTATATTTGGTCTCTATATTTCTGCTGTTTGTTTGTATTTGTTGTTGTGTGTATCTATAGTATATAATGTCTGCCTGTTTGGTTTTAAGCAAGCGTTATTGCGATTTTCTCGGTTGTGTTCTAATTCGATCTGTTTGTCTGTCAGTATTTACTTGTCTTTTTGTACTTAAGAAGAGTTTAGAAAACTGAGACTCCTATGATGTAGTGAGACATATTGTAAGATAATGAAAGAAAAAAAAAAAAACAGAACAAAAATGTTTAAAATCAAATTAAACGGTTCTGTAAATTAACCCTTTTTAGTTGTCGTTGCTCATATGCATATTCACCTGTAGTTGTGCGCATGTCCATGTCTCTATCACTCTACGTGTGTGTCTCTAGCTATGACACTGATATATCGTGTTTGTCAGATGTGTGTCCATGGTTTTCTTGTTCTTTCTCGTACAAAACGTATTACAAACACTTGTTATCATTTGCATCATTTGTTGTCATTGTAGGTAGTAAATAATTAGTCATTAGGGACTGCTATAGCTGTTAAACAGTAAGTTCATACCCATTGTATGCAATTGTTTCCTATCATAGCTAGTCCATAACTCAGCCCCATGTCTGTCTGTCACATGCATGAATGTCATCAAAATATTGGTGTGAAAACATGTACACTGTTGGTTTTGCTTGATTCCTACCTACACTTCGTACTGTTCAAAACCACCCAAAAACTCACTTTTGTTAAAGCAAATGTATTTTCTGTGAAAGTTCGAAAATGATCTGCAGTTTGAAGTAATTTCTGATCGAGTTTTCGAATCGGTTGAAATATATTCAAACGGCCATTCGAAAATCCAACAACGTCATATACACAGATAATGACTAAGCTTGGACCACCTGTGCAAGGATGTGAAGTTAGACGCATTGATTGTTTGATTAATGATAATAGTAGAGATAAACTTTATTAGACAAAGAACAATGTTTCAGTTCAAAACTGATTTACAATGATGCACGATGTATATTAACTTAATTATGTTTCCTTTGTGTCTAGCTAACTCGTCCTCGACAAGAACCTACACGACCTTGACAACAGTGAACGTGTAAATAATTAACTTGCCGACCAACTGCACGTATTTTTTAGTCTACAAGATATCATACAGCACGTTATAGTGTAGATATGATTGCAGCTAGAGCACCACAACCACAGGAATTCTGATGGAGGCCCAAATCGCGGAGAAAAAAACAATAATATGAAGAATGTCTAGCATTTTTAGACCCGTGCTCCGGCCATAGCTTGAGCACGAGTAAAAAGAAAAAAGTGTGAGAGAACGAAATGGTAAAATGTACCAACAAATTTGAAACTTAGTGTAGCCTGACGTTATCCAATATCCATCATAATAGACGATGCATCGATTTAGTTCCTACTAAGGACAACTTTACATTGGATACTTTTATTCAGTAGCAAAACACTCATCGTATTACACTCTATGGCGTTGCAACTCTCCATTAACTCCATTAGGAAATATATAATTGATACATTCTATTTTGGTATATTCACAGTAGTCTTAACAGTAATATATATATATAGTTATTCGTCCCTGGCATCTGGGGCCGGTTCCTAGAAAGAGGGATAGCTCTATCCTAGGGATAAATATGAGATATCCTTAGGATAACGTTATTCTAGGGATAAATTGGGTTCCTGAAAGCACGGATAGCGTTGTCCCAGGGATAAATCTCCGAAAAGTTATCCCACCTCCCGAACATAGTATAAATTGCTATCCTAGAGATAATTAAGTGAACTAAACCTCATCGTTTTGGTGATATAAAGACATTCAAGCAATTATTAAAACGATTCGAAAAACTCAATTCCAACTTAATAAAGTTGATTAAATAAAAGATTTAATAAAGTAACGTACGATAGAACTCGATTTACAGCCAAATACTAACCTTTTCCGCTAGTGTATTTAATTCGCTTTCGCTTTATTTTGACGGGAGATTGATTTTGTGTATCAAATATTATCCTGTCCATCATTTTTTCGGACTAATTTGAGTTCCTATTTAAAACAATGTAACAAAAACAAATTCCTTTTTAACTGTTATATTTGTTTTATGATTTTCTTATTAGTATCTTTTGGGCGGTCACAGTTAGCCCGATAAAATGTAAACAACACGCGGCCGCGTCTCATTTTCCCGCCATTAAAAACTGGATTTTTCCGGTTCATCCAGGAAATAGCGAAGTTCTCCCACGGATAAATAATCCTAGGATAAAAACTGCTGTCAGGGACCGAATTTTATTCCTAGGATAGCTATCCCTTGGATAGTGAATTTATCCCTATGATAGCGCTTATCCTAGGATAAAGTTATCCGTCTTTCTAGGAACAGGCCCCAGGGCTTTAAGAAAAAAATATAAGTGAGAATATCCCATAATTTTTAAAAAGCCTTTTTGATATATACTTATATACTTGGCAGTGGCTCATAATTGCTGTATATTGCTGTATATATAAGGGTTTTTGAATTGAGAAACAATGACTGCGAAACAAAGAAAAGTGAAAAATAAAAAAGAGTATCAAAGGGGTCTTAGCCAGCTAGTCCCTTTTTAAGTTATATATTATGTATATATAACTTAAAATCAAATATATATCAAAATATCAATCTATATATCAAAAAGACCTTAGAAATTATGGGGTACCTTCAAATATATTTTATCATCCTTCCCTAGCATCAGAGCTTACGAAAATAATATCAGTCAGGATATCCCAGTCAGGATATACTCCACTGTCCTAATACCGTACTTGGTGGCTCATAATTTCTGCATATTGCTGTGTATTTATATATTTGTAAAGCGTAAATTCAAACTGATCTGTTCTAAGCACTAGTAAATGAAAAGGATAAAGCTCGAAACAAACAGCAAAAATTATAAACATTACAATTACAAAGAATAAGCTAGTTTAAAAAGTTTAGCGCACATATGCGCACGTACGTCATATGATTGATGCGACATCACTTACATATATTCACAGTACAATATATACATTCCATATCAGTATTTCAACATTGTGCACACTTGATTATATAGTTGGTAAAAAAGACGAAATTAAACTCGAACTTTGTCCACTTCCTCAGCAACCAATAAACATGAAATATAAGTGGTCAGCTATACTGATACGTCGTCAGATCTTGAGAAGGATAATTTAAAAAAAGGAAACACATGAAAATAAATAAAATAGAATATAAATCAAAGATTTTAAAATCGGTATCAAATGTTTTTATTTACATTTTGCAGTTTCCGTGCCTGATTTGTGTATTCTAAAAAAATGTTGATTCAGACTATTTTACTACAGCGGAGTTGAGGAGAGTCCAGAGCTCATCAAAAAAAGTCCTTTACCTTTTTTTTGCATATTTATTGCTTAATTCCAAAAATTTTCTTTGTTACATAAGAATAAAACAATTGATACTCTTGATATACCCTCGTTCTAGTGTTGGAGTAACGTACATTGGAAATGACTCAATGAGTTAACACTCTATCGACCGTCCCAGTAATGATATTGAAATTAGAACTCTTTGTATAAAAAAAACGATATTTCAAATAATTTTTGAAAACATCTCAACAAATGTATCGCGGTAAACTGTTGTGCTGATCACTTTTAAAGTAACCTTGCATGCATGTGATCTGCAACTTATGGTCCGCTGATCTGGACCGGGATCATGCAATAGAGCGACTATGGAGAATGTAGAAAAGGCTCTCTATCCTGCTACACGGATAATCGATACTTTTACTGATTTTGATGTTTTTGATATTTTCAGCCTGCTTTCTTGTAAGAAATTAGTTTTCCGTAGTCCCTCTAACTTTTGCAATTATTTTAAGAGCCTATCAATTCATAGTCAATTAACATTTACTTAAGTATTTAAAAAAAAATACAATATCGTGTTCCCTCCTGTTTATTGCCGACAGATATCGCAGGCCGTTCCCGGTAAATCATCCAATCAAAGCGCCAGTACTTATCGGACCAGCGGTTATCACGTGAGTGAAGTCAACTTCACTTCCTTTTTGATCGTCAACAAAAATATCTTCCTTCAAAGCAGTTGTCAGCGAAAGAACGTAAAGTGTCCAGCGCTCACAGAAGAAGAAATGAAGATCATCAATTCGATAATTATGTGCCTGATGGCACATTGCCTTTCAATATCTGGTAAATAGTCATCTTGTCCATTTTTTTAATGTGTGTTGTAAGGATTCAGAAATGTTCGTTTTCTGTCCTGTTGTCCTCAAATAGTCATCTTGCTCATTGTTTGTTAACTTTGTGTCGTGTTTAAATGTTCGTTTTCTGTTCTCTTGTCCTCAAATAGTAATCTTGCTCATTATTTGTCAAGCTTTGTGTTGTGCTGAAATGTTCGTTTTTTGTCCTCTTGTCCTCAGATGCAGCCTTTGTTTGGATACACCACGATAGTTCTTCCGTTTTTGTTGCACAACATACGGCCAAACTATTTTGGACAGTTGATCTTGGTAGTGGACGTACCTTGCTTAGTATATTTATTAAAAGGGGTCAACCAGAAACAGACGTTGTTGAATACATCAAGGAAGAAGGAGTTAACAAATTATTGAAAGGGAGACAAGATGATGTAGATTTACTTTTTGATGGAACATCAAATCTGATAAACGTGACTTTCATTCTCCGTAACTAATCTAGAAGTGATGAAATGAATTACAGAATAATTGTGGTAAATTCAAGAACTCATCCTGAATACAAAACTACGTTCCTGAGAGTGTTAGGTAAGAATAGCTATTTAAAGTCGTCCTTGAATCTGAATCTGAATCGTAACTAGCTAGAGGTTTCTGAAACATACTGCACTTGTATCGAACTTGCAAAATCTTAATTTCTCCAAGCCACTAAAATTTACAAGATGCGGCAATACCCGGCGTCGGGCCGACATATTACTTCCACTAGATGCATTTGAGAACCACAATAGCTTTTATTAAATGACTAATTTTATTAATGTGTACAGTTTACTCGGAAGGGCCATTAGCAGTACAAAATAACAGGTGCTTACTATGTTTTTAGGAGTGCTAAACAGCATGCACACACTGCTGTATATTGTCGACATGATCAACATGGACAAGACTAATGGACTATTACATGTACTGACGTATAGAAATTATTTTTTCTTATAATATCAAAGCCACAGGATAACCAATATGCATTGCGACAGTTTTGGACCCAGGTTTTGGATCAAGTATTTTTTTTCTTTGTAGGCTGTTACCTCAGAGAAACAGTCAATAATAGAATACAATTTGATGGCTTAAATATACTACCAATAGCACTCTTTACATTGTCATAAGGTGAATCACCACCAATCCAAGAAGATTATATGAACATAACATGAAAAACAGGCAGTTAACACCTGAGAATTGACAATAATTAGATCTATTTCAAAATAAATGAAATTGTGGATTTAGCTTATTCGATATTGTCAACTACATTATAAAGAAGTTTGTGGAAGAATGTAAGAAGTATGTTGAACGGCAATTCATGACTCCGTAGACGAACGTCTAGCCCGTTACTTAATTGTAGCAGTCTGATTTTCTTCTGCGGAATTTGTGGCTAAAATTCAGTTTTACTCAAGACCATTCTTTCTCATTCTTAACTTTTAAGAAATGGACATAGGTTTTTGGACTAAGCCTTTGCAGTCCAGCTGTTTTATGTGAAAGTAAAAATGACCAATTGTGTAAAATGTTCGTAGACATTTTTTGAAATTTGAACAGCCGACCCCCTGGTTATTGACCTTTAGAGAACCTCTCAGCGTTTATGTTCTTGTTTACTCAGTTGGAACAATGTCAGAAACTAACTTTTGATTATTTAACGATTATATGATAAAAACAATATATCGTTCTGAAGTCAGTTTTCCTATCACACCGACAAAAGAACAATAGCTTTTTATAGTTATTTTAACAATCACAAGAAATGATGACGAGAGAAATATATCACTGTGAGGAATATAAAAGTAACGGTTTTATAAAATGCATCATTAAAGTGTTACACATAAAGTCATTCATGACGCTCGCAGGCATTGTTCGGTGTGCATCGTTTTTAACATTTTAGCCATTATACCAAGTGTTTGTGCCTACTCTGTCAATAATAACCGTCTTGCACGCAAGCTAGCACTTGTCGAAAAAGTCGCAAGCATAAACCACAAGAATAACAAGCATTATTATTTTGTACAATTGTTTTTATCATTGTTGTTAACTTGAAACCCGTAAAAATTACTTTAGGAAATTCTTTCCAAGCTTTGCTTGTGATACAGCCGGAATGTCTGTCGTAAATTCCGAATTTACGAGAGAAAAATCTTTGCTGTAACACAGGCTATCTTAGGCTACGCTTAGACGCATTGTATCCTGATTAATAAATATCCGCGAGTTTACAAGTGCATGTCTATCGTGTTCGTATTGTTTTCGGACACACAAAGCCGGCGGTTTATTATATAAATAGAAACAAACTGAACAACAGAAAAATCGAAGAAGAAAAACAGTATGTACCGTGTAAACGTAGAAAAATGTGCGACGATAAAAATAAAGACGTTATGGTACACTAAGATATCCCACAAAGGTCATAATCATCTCAGGTAATCATGTGTGTCAGCCGAAAAGTTTTGTAAAACATCTTGAAGTCGGGTAGTTACTTCCACAAGACACTGACACTCTAGCAAAGTTCAAAAGTAGAATAAAAACAATTCTTTTTAAAAAAGCATTTTATTAGTTCTTTTTGAAATCTTTATTATTATTATTATTATTATTATCATTATCATTATCATTATCATTATCATTATCATTATCATTATCATTATCATTATCATTATCATTATCATTATCATTATCATTATCATTATCATTATCATTATCATTATCATTATCATTATCATTATCATTATCATTATCATTATCATTATCATTATCATTATCATTATCATTATCATTATCATTATCATTATCATTATCATTATCATTATCATTATCATTATCATTATCATTATCATTATCATTATCATTATCATTATCATTATCATTATCATTATCATTATCATTATCATTAATGCACACTCTCATTGTTTTGAAGTGTTCTTTATTTCTAATAATCTAGGTTTCTAAAAGTCGGGGAGGGTTTTGAATTCAGCAGGGAAGAGTGGGGGTGATGAATTAATTCAATTCAAACTGTAGAGAGGTCATTATTGTGTACACGGAGATGGGACAGGGGGTCATTATTTGTTAAAGTAATGACCTCCTATCCAATGTCAGTGGGTACAATAATGACCTGATTACAGTTTGCAAAACGTACTTTACAAACAAAACATACAGCAACAACAACAAAATGTTTTTTATTGTTTCGGTTGTTTATGATATTTCATTACAGTTCTCCATCATGCATTATGCATATGAACAGGACTTCATTAATTGTTGTAAATTGTAATATTACAATTCCCACCACTTACATTTACACATATTTTCCCTGGATTACTTTCAATCTCAGAAAATTTGTTCCGCGCGGATAAAACTTCCGCTTTATCACTATATTTCGCTCCATGGCTAGCTTGCACAATACTGGAAACCTCAACTAACTGATTATCCGATACCCTTTTGTAGCTTTGCAAAGAATCTGATCTATGGCCAGTTACCCCCTTTATCAATTGGTCATCAACATTTTTTTGAAACAATCTAGTCGCAGCTGTTGCTCGTAAAGAATGATTTGTGAAAAAACCATCTACCCCAGTTTCCTTCATCATTGACTGCACTACATTCTTAAGTGAAGGAACACTACAGTACCATAATTCTCCTTTCTTGTAATTTTGCAAAGGCTTCAAGTAAAACGCCTTTTCTAATGCATCTTTAGGACAACGGCTTATATAATTGTTAACAATTCGCACAACACATCGCTCTGGACATTGTACATTGGCATATGCCCTACTAACTTTGGGTGTTAACTTGCGATGTTTTAACCCACCTTGCATAGTTTTAGACACACCCTCTGAATAAAGCAAATATTCCCTCCCCTCGGAATCAATATTAATTGAAAAATTACCTATTGTTAATTTCCTATGTTCATCCCCAGCCCTCATGCCAAAATTCAGGCCAATCAAATAAAGGGCTGTTCTCAACAGAACTTTGGGGCAACTATCGCCCAGAAATTTGTTCTCCCAAAGATAATTTTCTATTTCTTCAGAGATTACTTGTGCTTGCTTAGGATGCAAGCCTAGATTATTATTGGTTGAAGTTTTCATTTCGATATCTAGTGATTTTCGTAGCTTTTCATATGCCTCTCCAGAAAAAAACTGAACTACTCTGCCCTTCATTTCTAAATACTTCTGCAAACTACTCACTATCTCGTGCAAAGTTTTAGCAGGATACCGTTCGCCTCCTTCTTTTCTGACTTCTGCGATGAATTGGCTGAGGACGTCACTCAGGTCTTCATCTTGTCTAATATCCAACACGTCTGTCGTCCTCTCCACGATTTCAGAAACCAAAGACTTCTGTTTCATAGTCAAGTCATCACTTTTACGCCACATTGCCCAGTTCTGGTATAAACGGAAAGCCCACATTGCTTTTCTCTTTGTATTGGCAGGGATAGATTGTTCTGCTAGCTCGGCAAAATTTCGCTCTTCCGTTTTCTTGAAACGGAC
Organism: Diadumene lineata; assembly: GCA_918843875.1. Taxonomy (NCBI): domain Eukaryota; kingdom Metazoa; phylum Cnidaria; class Anthozoa; order Actiniaria; family Diadumenidae; genus Diadumene; species Diadumene lineata. The sequence goes on along the minus strand of OU974069.1, from coordinate 17,744,847 downwards.
TTGCTCCTTTTCAATTGCTAAAAATTATAAAAGACGTTCATTTAGTGAAAAAAACATTTATACAAGTAGTTACTGAAAGTCAAGAGAACAACTTTGCATGATAAAATCACGGCAACAGAAACACGATGTTCAAATCACCTTTTGCAGTGAAAGACGAGTTGTCCTTTTCTAAACTGTCCACCAACTGCGATAAGATTTCATCGTCTTCATCGTCAGCTAAAATTTCGTCGAAGCACTCCATCTTTGTAGACAATCTTAGCAAAGTGAACGGCGAAGTGAGCTCAATGCACTGCACATTTAAATGCTGAAAGGTCTCATTGTGTTTTTCGATAAAGTGCAATTATTCAAGCATATAATTTGAGCTTTGCATTCAAGTTTATTTGAACTCCTACACAAAGCACAAAAATTCTTGTGCTTACTTGAAACCAATCAGACTTCGAATGCTTTGTATATAGAAATTTTAATGGACAACGACAACTACAATCACAGTGATTTATAGTCATGACGGAATTATTCTTTTCTTTGTATCTTTGTAAACTGACGCTGTAATAATACACCGAAAATACAAATGAAAATCAGATAAAAAGTGAACATAAAGTTTAATGCACCTTAAGAAAGTGTAATACGCTTGAGTCGTTTGCATATGATCGTGAATTCGAAAATAGATCATATAGTTTGTAGGAGAAGATAAGAAAAAAGAAAATAATGGCCTTGGACGTGTTTACCACTGTTAGTTTGCCTATTCTAAACTATCAATTGTCCTGCTCATTGCTTCTAAACCACGAACACAATATAGTTTTGATAATTCGATCAGCACACATAGTTTCGTTTCTTCGAAAACAATGAGAGTATGCATTAAATCGGATAATGGCCTCGCTCTTCGGATTATTGAAAATAATGACCTCGCGCTACGCGCTCGGTCATTATTTTCAATAATCCTCAGAGCTCGACCATTATCCTATACTTATCATTATCATTATCATTATCATTATCATTATCATTATCATTATCATTATCATTATCATTATCATTATCATTATCATTATCATTATCATTATCATTATCATTATCATTATCATTATCATTATCATTATCATTATCATTATCATTATCATTATCATTATCATTATCATTATCATTATCATTATCATTATCATTATCATTATCATTATCATTATCATTATCATTATCATTATCATTATCATTATCATTATCATTATCATTATCATTATCATTATCATTATCATTATCATTATCATTATCATTATCATTATCATTATCATTATCATTATCATTATCATTATCATTATCATTATCATTATCATTATCATTATCATTATCATTATCATTATCATTATCATTATCATTATCATTATCATTATCATTATCATTATCATTATCATTATCATTATCATTATCATTATCATTATCATTATCATTATCATTATCATTATCATTATCATTATCATTATCATTATCATTATCATTATCATTATCATTATCATTATCATTATCATTATCATTATCATTATCATTATCATTATCATTATCATTATCATTATCATTATCATTATCATTATCATTATCATTATCATTATCATTATCATTATCATTATCATTATCATTATCATTATCATTATCATTATCATTATCATTATCATTATCATTATCATTATCATTATCATTATCATTATCATTATCATTATCATTATCATTATCATTATCATTATCATTATCATTATCATTATCATTATCATTATCATTATCATTATCATTATCATTATCATTATCATTATCATTATCATTATCATTATCATTATCATTATCATTATCATTATCATTATCATTATCATTATCATTATCATTATCATTATCATTATCATTATCATTATCATTATCATTATCATTATCATTATCATTATCATTATCATTATCATTATCATTATCATTATCATTATCATTATCATTATCATTATCATTATCATTATCATTATCATTATCATTATCATTATCATTATCATTATCATTATCATTATCATTATCATTATCATTATCATTATCATTATCATTATCATTATCATTATCATTATCATTATCATTATCATTATCATTATCATTATCATTATCATTATCATTATCATTATCATTATCATTATCATTATCATTATCATTATCATTATCATTATCATTATCATTATCATTATCATTATCATTATCATTATCATTATCATTATCATTATCATTATCATTATCATTATCATTATCATTATCATTATCATTATCATTATCATTATCATTATCATTATCATTATCATTATCATTATCATTATCATTATCATTATCATTATCATTATCATTATCATTATCATTATCATTATCATTATCATTATCATTATCATTATCATTATCATTATCATTATCATTATCATTATCATTATCATTATCATTATCATTATCATTATCATTATCATTATCATTATCATTATCATTATCATTATCATTATCATTATCATTATCATTATCATTATCATTATCATTATCATTATCATTATCATTATCATTATCATTATCATTATCATTATCATTATCATTATCATTATCATTATCATTATCATTATCATTATCATTATCATTATCATTATCATTATCATTATCATTATCATTATCATTATCATTATCATTATCATTATCATTATCATTATCATTATCATTATCATTATCATTATCATTATCATTATCATTATCATTATCATTATCATTATCATTATCATTATCATTATCATTATCATTATCATTATCATTATCATTATCATTATCATTATCATTATCATTATCATTATCATTATCATTATCATTATCATTATCATTATCATTATCATTATCATTATCATTATCATTATCATTATCATTATCATTATCATTATCATTATCATTATCATTATCATTATCATTATCATTATCATTATCATTATCATTATCATTATCATTATCATTATCATTATCATTATCATTATCATTATCATTATCATTATCATTATCATTATCATTATCATTATCATTATCATTATCATTATCATTATCATTATCATTATCATTATCATTATCATTATCATTATCATTATCATTATCATTATCATTATCATTATCATTATCATTATCATTATCATTATCATTATCATTATCATTATCATTATCATTATCATTATCATTATCATTATCATTATCATTATCATTATCATTATCATTATCATTATCATTATCATTATCATTATCATTATCATTATCATTATCATTATCATTATCATTATCATTATCATTATCATTATCATTATCATTATCATTATCATTATCATTATCATTATCATTATCATTATCATTATCATTATCATTATCATTATCATTATCATTATCATTATCATTATCATTATCATTATCATTATCATTATCATTATCATTATCATTATCATTATCATTATCATTATCATTATCATTATCATTATCATTATCATTATCATTATCATTATCATTATCATTATCATTATCATTATCATTATCATTATCATTATCATTATCATTATCATTATCATTATCATTATCATTATCATTATCATTATCATTATCATTATCATTATCATTATCATTATCATTATCATTATCATTATCATTATCATTATCATTATCATTATCATTATCATTATCATTATCATTATCATTATCATTATCATTATCATTATCATTATCATTATCATTATCATTATCATTATCATTATCATTATCATTATCATTATCATTATCATTATCATTATCATTATCATTATCATTATCATTATCATTATCATTATCATTATCATTATCATTATCATTATCATTATCATTATCATTATCATTATCATTATCATTATCATTATCATTATCATTATCATTATCATTATCATTATCATTATCATTATCATTATCATTATCATTATCATTATCATTATCATTATCATTATCATTTTCATTTTCATTTTCATTTTCATTTTCATTTTCATTTTCATTTTCATTTTCATTTTCATTTTCATTTTCATTTTCATTTTCATTTTCATTTTCATTTTCATTTTCATTTTCATTTTCATTTTCATTTTCATTTTCATTTTCATTTTCATTTTCATTTTCATTTTCATTTTCATTTTCATTTTCATTTTCATTTTCATTTTCATTTTCATTTTCATTTTCATTTTCATTTTCATTTTCATTTTCATTTTCATTTTCATTTTCATTTTCATTTTCATTATTATTATTATTATTATTATTATTATTATTATTATTATTATTATTATTATTATTATTATTATTATTATTATTATTATTATTATTATTATTATGTTGACCTGCCTTCTTTCAACTCCCCTTCAATTATCACTGGAGATAGTCAACGACCAGACCTCTTGATAACCACTTCAGACAAACATCTATATATACTCGAACTGACCGTTGGACACGAAACTAACTTAGAGAAAAACTTATTGAGAAAACAAACTAAGTACAAAGAACTATTTTCTTCTAATAACAATGATTTCAAAAATATTAGCTTCATAAATTTGTCAATCAGCGCTTTAGGAATTTTTTCTAAAGAATCTACAACGTTTCTTGACATGCTGGCTGATCTTGGTTTTGACGATAAGACCTCCAAGTATATCATCAAGAGCATTTCAGCTATTTCGATAAGGTCAACATATTATATATTTTGCTGCAGGAACAAGGATTGGCCAAATCCTGAATTACTTAGCTATTAGTTTTTTTTTTTTTTTTTGTTTTTTTTTTTGTTTTTTTTTTTTGTTTTTTTTTTTTCTTCTTCTTTTTCCTCAAACTATTTTCTTGATGTCGATTCAAGTAGCAATGTCGATTCAAGTAGCAAATTGTAAACTGCCTATGTATAGTGAGGTTTACAGTTGTATGTGCAAAAATATGAAATAAAAGTTTACATTATTATTATTATTATTATTATTATTATTATTATTATTATTGATGATTGATATATTGTACATTGTAGTCAATTTTGGCTTAAATCTGATTTCCACATCTTAATTTCCCATATGAGGTTTTTGGAGAATCTCTTTAGATCTGCTAGTAAAATCAGACTTCCATTATACAGCCGTGGAGACATATCTATGTCAATCTTTGGCTCTCTTTCTTTTTTGTGCATATGTTTCTCTCCTTCTCTGCTAAAGGATGTGTTAAGTTTTTTAATTGCGCGCAAAGTTTCTTGTTAATTCATAAATATTCTGACCATAGCCAAAGACTGCTACACAACCTTTTACTCTAGGTTTTTTTTTTCTTTTTCTTTCTAGCTCTTCCTGTGCTGCAGTTCCAACCCAATCAGACTGGCTTCTGTGTTCAGAGTACTGTCAACATCACATGTACTGTAACATTTAATGAGCCTTCGCCATCCAATTTTACATTCTTTATAAACAGTACAGAAGTTGGCACTACAAATGGCACACAAATACGTGGAAACACGTCAAGAGGATCTTTGTCCCAAGCTTTACTTCATGTTGGAGCATTTACATATACATGCCTATCTAAAAATGAGAAGGAAGGGCTTAGTGGAATGTCGTTTCTTTCAACTATCCAAGTGAAAGGTATTAAATTTCAATTAAAAATCCAGCCGCGGACATTCCGGAAAAAAATGGGAAATAATTTTTACAAGCTTGTTAAGTGAAGGCTTCTTTAGGGACAAAAATTGCTATCAAAGGCAAAACAATTATAATTGTAGATAACGCGGTCATAATAGATTATGTTGTGGTGAACCGAGCTTAACAAGTATAACAATCATTATTCTAGCAGTATTTTCTGTAACAAGGTCTTAAATGAAGAACGCGAGAATCATATATGCGAATATTAAAACCCTGATAGAATACATAAAAAAATGATATCTTTCAAGGTAATATGATCGAACAAACAAATTCGTGAAAGAGAGAGAGAGAGAGAAGAAAATCCTGCAGTGCCAGGTGGAGAGAAAAGAGACCTGCTAAACGAAAATCCCCCTATCACTTTTCTACAATGACCCATCCCTGAAAACATGTAAGCACAAGAACTCCAAGGTTTATAAAAACGTCAATTCCTATTATTGACTAATAAATATAGCTGTTCTTGTGCAATTAATGTTGTATGTTATCTTTTCAGATCCTCCCCATATTATAAGCTGCAAGGATAATATAGTTGAGGAAGGCAGTTCACTATTCTGGCAATGTTCTGCCAATGGTAGTGAGCCACTGTCCACTTCCTGGCACAGAGGTAATAACACGGCTGTCGTCCAGTCGGGAAAGTCACTAACCATTAGCAATGTTAGTAGAGCTGATGGAGGACTGTACACCTTTAAGGCCAGTAATGGCGAAGGGTGCGCTGCTGCTAGTAAAACAGTACAACTGGATGTACAATGTAAGTACATTGATTCAATTCAGCTGAGGTGTCATTGATAGTAAATCTCCCCCCCCCCCCTTAGAGTCCCTACAAGGAGTGCTAGTTTTGAAGGGGGGGGTTCGCTACACCTTTGAAACACTGTAAATGTTGTTTATATTTGTTTGTTGTTGTTGTTGTTGTGGGGGTCTTTTCACATCGGTAGAGTTTCCTAGTTACTATTTTGTTTACTAATCATAAAGGACACATTTAATCAGATATTTAATCTCTGCTATCTTGGAGTACCGTACCTCATGTGAACGAACCCTAGGGTACAACATATATAATGAACTCATCACAACATTCCACGGCATTTCCGGTCATAATTATATTTGAGTCTAAAGACTTCACGACTCAAGCAGTTCTTGTGTGTTAGGTCGTTTTGCAACGTTGACAAGTTTAGCTTCATTGGCTGTCATGGCGTTGGTATGCATTAATGTCGCGGTTTCTAGAAACCCCCCAGTAATCTATGATCAATTGTTTTCTGTTGTCAGGTTCAAGTATTTTCTCTGTTTTATTAAGAAATTGTAAAACATTCCTTGAACTCATGAGGCGTTATTGCATGTCTCCAAACGATTGATCACGCATCGTTAAGAATCATATCAGTATTAAAAGTATTTTTGTAATAATAATAATAATTTAATTCTTAAACGCATTTAAAAATCTCAATGCTTTTACAATAAGTGGATTAATATAAAAAAAGGCTATATGAGCGATCGAGATGTTTATGTATATTAGGTATACAAGCTAGAAATACTATATTTAAATCGAAAAATATAAAAATGAGAAATATTTACATATAATCGTATATGACATAAATGTGACAAAATATATTGTAATAGTTAAATCAAGAAGTTAATTAATAAATAAATATGTTTTTAGTTTTTTCTTAAAAAATTCTATTGATGGTGATGATTTAATGTCACTTGGTAAATTGTTCCAGAGTATGGGTGAACACACAGAGAAAGCTCTGTAAGTTGACATCGAAACCTCTTAGGTTTTTACTTTACAGCAAGTGTATAATTTTGCTGTGCACCTAACAGTACGTTAAAAACTGATGAAATGTAAAAAAACATGCCTTGAGGCATAAACTCTTAAAAGAGAGTGAAAAAGAGAGTAAACATAACGAAATGCAGCTTAAATGTTCATCATTGTCTACTTCGATCAAGACTAATTATCTAAACTTTTAACAAATAGCAAATCTTAATCATGGTATCAGAGAATCAGAAGTCTAATCACCAACCACCGAACATACCAAACGTATAAGGTTAAAATTATCGAAGAAGTAAAAGAGAAATGACGACTAACAAATAAAAATATAAATTAAACAGTCTAAAATATTCAAAAGTTAACAGTTAAAATATGCTGCATTAACTACTGCAGTTAATATTTTATTATTACTATTGCCACAGGAAGCCCGATCAAACATGTCATCGAGTTTCAAACCAAATACGTTATTAGGGGCTTCCTTTAATAATAAAAAGATGGTTAAAAACAACAAGAAAAATACTTGTACGGGAGATCGATAGTTTCAATCTCTATGCAGGCAATCATGTTTTGTTCACCAACTTAACATTATTTACAATAATTTAACAGAACTCAGTCTTCGTTATAAAACTGAGTCCAATACTTTTCAAAATAATATATTTCGTAATATATTAACAAAGTTCAAAGAAACGTTCTAAACGTAACGTAGCAATCTCTCCAGCAAGTGTCCCAGCACTAATTACCGATGACGCCCTCTCCCTCAAATGTACCGATACATCTAACAGATCTAACCCTGGTCTAACACATGGTCATTGAAAGGGAAATCGCTGACTGGTGAAACGAGTAGTACGCTAACTAAAGCCAAGGTCACACCTCAAGATGCTGGGAAATACACCTGTACTGTTACTAACAGTGAAGGAAGTGTTACTAGTAACGTGGTGGTTATTAACGTTAACTGTGAGTATCGCCCTTCCCCGGCCCATTCAATTTATTGTGAAGTTTCTATTTCGAGTGTTAATCAACGAGCCCACAGTGCATCCAATCATCCATCCAACTTACAGAACAATTCGATTCTTTGTTTGGTTACAGATTCGCCCAAGATAAAGTGTGATCCACATCGTCTCGTCCAAGAAAGTACCACTGGTTATGTCTTCCAGTGTAACAAGCCCAGTGGTTTTCCTGCACCGTCTTTGTCCGCTGTTTTCAAAGGAGATAATTAGAATGTTGGAACCGTGGCTATACCTCGTGTTGCTAAAACTCTCAATGGTTCAGTTATGAAGTGTTTTGCAAATAATTCAGTCTGCAGTGCATCTTGTGAAACTAAATTGTTCGTCTAATGTAAGTTTTAAAAGTTTATAATGAAGTACATAAACAATATAAATCTCCGAGGTTTCATTCATGGAAAAAATAATAATTTTATAACCAAAACCTAGCGAGTTAAACAAATAAAATGAAAAAAATCGCAAGATAACAAAATGAAATAAAATCGAAAGAACATCGATACTTGATAAAATCTATAAACAAATTAACTCGGTCAAATAATAAAAAAGTAAGCAAGGCAAAAAAATGATCATTCAATATTGAGCAATAAAAACCACATGTAAAACGAAAGTCAGAATTCAGAAAATTTAACGAGGTGACTTCTTATACTGCGATTTTTTATCATGTCTTTATTGGTCTCGTCGACTGGCACAGAAGTAAGTATAGGAACAATAGAGAAAACTTGGTTTTCATCTGACTGGTAGCAATATTTCCTTCAGTTTCTGTGTGACTTGTTCATTTCTTTTTCTTTTTAGATTATTCGTTTTCGTATATCTAAAGGCAGCCATAGTCAAGTGCTTAGAGCTTGCTTAATATAACAGACTCCGCAACCTGGAATATACCAAAATTAGCTTTGGAAATCCGGGTTACATCAGATCTGAATACGTCCGAGGACTTAATGGCCAACACTAATTGTGCATTAACTGTTTATATGATGTGTTGATTTTCAGTGTTAATTTGTATGTTTGACTTGGTACAATCTTGATTTTGTCCTTCTTCTCTTTTTAGCCTTAGATTTACGAGCCTGTCTTGATGTCTCTTATGCGTTAGTTACAAAAAGCTGTCTTGTTTCGATACCAGCCGATGGCTTCCCAAAGCCGAACCTGAGCTGTGACGTTCACAATGCAACAAACAATAACTACACTATTTGCAGTGGGGAAAACGTTGACACTGTAGGTAGTAACTGTTATATCAGCAACTCCATTAGGAGCTGTAATTTCACGATTCCAGTTTTTGCACGAGGTAAGTTGATGATACCTAAATTGGTTAAAACTGCCAAAAGTTCGTCTGTCATGGTCTATTACCATCATGATCATATATAAATATTGACTGATCATCACCATCATCGTCTATTACCATCATATATAAATATTGGTATCATCACCATCATCGTCTATTACCATCAAATATAAATAGTGGTATCATCACCATCATCGTCTATTAACATGATATATAAATATTGGTTTTATCACCATCATCGTCTATTACCATCATATATAAATAGTGGTATCATCGCCATCATTGTCTATTACCATCATATATAAATAGTGGTATCATCGCTATGCATGGAGTATGCAGCAGTAACAGTCACGTGCAAGCAGTTGAATTGTAGCATAATGTTGAATGTCTTATTTTCAGAGCTAAATAATATCACGAAGAAATATACAATGACAATTCCCAACTTGGAATTTAAGACAGAGTATAGAAATAAAGACTCGGCTGACTTCAAAAAGCTCAAAAAGAGTTTGGAGGGCGTTGTAAGTTCCCAAGTTAAGTTGTAGTTCTGTTACTGCGATTGTAGTTCTTTATCAGAGTTTTGCACTATAATTCTACTTAAGTTTTGTTCTGTTTCTGATTCTAACGTTTTTTTTTTGTGCAAAAAATTATATCGTTTTTGTGCAGTATTTCGAATGGATACTTTTTCTTGTTCTATACTGGGTTACATCAACTGGTCATATTTCTGACACTTTTTTTTTATTTCAGCTGTACAAAATATACAAATATGTCAAGTATGTGATAGCGATAGACGTGATGGAGTTCTTGTAAGTACTATAACTAGTTTATAACTGTATGATGTACTTGTATACTGATTAATAGGTCTACCTTTTAGTCAACATACATACATGCATCGAGGGTGAATTCCTGATTGGTTGATAGATAGGAATACAAACGGCACTATAAGATAACTATTATGTCACGTACAGTGTTGTCGTTTGACGTGAGATTAATTAGTGTTTCAATACCTTTTAGGTACGGACAGAGATAGACAGACAGAAGTACACAGGCTGACAGAAAGATTAAAAAAACAGACAGACAAGTAGACAGACATGTAAACACGCACAGAGACACACATGTAATCAAATGAACACAAAAATACAAACGCACAAATAAGCAAACAAACAAACAGAAAGTCGAAGATATATAAAATCTTTTTTGTGTTAGTTATTTTTGGTATTTTTCTGTGTAGTCCTGGCAGTATCCATGTCAATTTTGATATTACGATGGTAGCAAACGTGAGTGATCCATTGGTACCACTGCAAAGAGAACTGAATCGTACTCAAGGATCATTGGACGGCCAATATTCTATTAATCGTGGTAGCCTTCGCTCAGGTTTGTAAGTTTTCAAAACTTTATATTTAAAACTTTAGATAAACCAAGAATAGGGTTGAAGCTGGTGCTTACAAAACGAGTGCAATATTTGTGTTGGAATAATGAGTATCGCTGATAGGTCGTTGTTGGTGCTGATGTGCCGCTGCTGATAAAATGCAAAGGCTTGTGATATGGTTGATATGATAATCGCGTTCATCGTTACGCCAAGTTACCAGGTTCAGTTTGGGATTAGGCGCACTTAGCTTATTCCGGTTAAAATCTTTGTATGTCCGTCTCTATGAAATGAGTTTAACAAGTTTTTGTTTTAATTTCTAAAACTAGTAATAATAAGATACTTTTGAATATAAACATCAGTTCAATTATTTTCATCTGGTATTTTTTTTATTGACGTATAATGGCTTTTGTAATCCACTTTAAGAGTATAGGCGGGAAATGGACATCAATTCAGTTCTGATTGGTCCAAAATATCCGTTTATTTTAGCTGTAGGAATGTCCTCCAAGTTGTAGTCCATTTCGTGTTCATTTTTACAAAATGAGAGAATGAAAATATTATCAACTATAAAAACCGATCGAACCAAAAGTTATGCTCGTGATTTGCTGTGTGTTCATTTCAACTATTAATAAACCTCGGACATCAGTCTTTTGTTTCTTCATTAATTAGGCTGGTTTGTTCCAAAGCCACCAGTAACCACAACTGAGCCGCTTCTAGGCACAGGCGCTATAGTCGGTATAGCTGTCGGGTGTGTGGTGTTCGTCATTCTTATCATCGTCCTACTGGCATACTGCTGTTACCGAAACAAAAAAAAGCAGAAGCCGAAAAAAGTAAGTATTGAACTATAGATACTAGAGATACTTTGGAACAAGCTTGATGTACAAGTTTGAAGCGATATGATTCTTGAAAATTGTTTACTTTTCCTTTCTCTCGTCTGTGTGGTCTCAGTATGCTTTTCTCTTTCGCTTTATGCCTATCTTGATATGTGTTTTTTTTTCTTTAGTTGTTCTTTATATTTGTGTGTCTGCATACCTCTGTCTGTCTGTCTGTCTTTCTGTCTGTATTTTTGTGTCTATCTTTAATTACGTATATTTGATCTCTATATTTCTGCTGTGTGTTTGTATTTGTTGTTGTGTGTATCTATAGTATATAATGTCTGCCTGTTTGGTCTTAAGCAAGCGTGATTGCGATTTTCTCGGTTGTGTTCTAATTCGATCTGTTTGTCTGTCAGTATGTGCTTGTCTTTTTGCACTTAAGAAGAGTTTAGAAAACTAAGACTCCTATGATGTAGTGAGACATATTGTAAGATAATGAAAGAAAAAAAAAACAGAACAAAAAGGTTTAAAATCAAATTAAACGGTTCTGTAAATTTGACTCTTTTTGAGTTGTCGTTGCTCATATGCATATTCACCTGTAGTTGTGCGCATGTCCATGTCTCTATCACTCTACGTGTGTGTCTCTATGACACTGATATATCGTGTTTGTCAGATGTGTGTCCATGGTTTTCTTGTTCTTTTTCGTACAAAAAGTATTACAAACATTTGTTATCATTTGCATCATTTGTTGTCATTGTAGGTAGTAAATAATAAGTCATTAGGCACTGCTATAGCTGTTAAACAGTAAGTTCATATCCATTGTATGTCATTGTTTGCTATCGTAGCTAGACCATGACCCAGCCCCATGTCTGTCTGTCACATGCATGAATGTCATCAAAATATTGGTGTGAAAACATGTACAGTGTTGGTTTTGCTTGATTCCTACCTACACTTCGTACCGTTCAAAACCACCCAAAAAATCACTTTTATTAAACCAAATGTATTTTCTGTGAAAGTTCGAAAATGATCTGCAGTTTGAAGTAATTTCTGATCGAGTTTTCGAATCGGTTGAAATATATTCAAACGGCCATTCGAAAATCCAACAACGTCATATACCTGTGCAAGGATGTGAAATTAGACGCATTGATTGTTTGATTAATGATAATAATAGTAATAAACTTTATTAGACAAAGCAAAGTGTTTCAGTTTAAAACTGATTTACAAAAATGCATAATGTATATTAACTTAATTATGTTTCCTTTGTGTCTAGGTAACTCGTCCTCGACAAGAAACTACACGACCTTGACAACAGTGAACGTGTGAATAATTAACTTGCCGACCAACTGCACGTATTTGTTAGTATATAAGATATCATACAGCACGTTATAGTGTAGATATGACTGCAGGTAGAGCACCACAACCACAGGAATCCTGATGGAGGCCCAAATCGCGGAGAAAAAATAAGGAAAATAACAGTGATATGAAGAATGGCTAGCATTTTTAGACCCGTGCTCCGGCCATAGCTTGAGCATGAGTAAAAAGAAAAAAAGTGGGAGAGAACGAAATGGTGTCGAAAAAAAACATTGTCCCAACAATTTTGCAACTTAGTGTAGCCTGGAGGTGTCCAATATCCATCATAATAGACGATGCATCGATTTAGTTCCTACTAAGGACAACTTTACATTGGATACTTTTATTCAGTAGCAAAACACTCATCGCATCACACTCTATGGCGTTGCAACTCTCCATTAACTCCATCAGGAAATATATAATTGATACATTCTATTTTTATATATTCACAGTAGTCTTCACAGTAATATATATATAGTTATTCGTCCCTGGCATCTGGGGCCGGTTCCTAGAAAGAGGGATAACTCTATCCTAGGGATAAATATGAGCTAACCTTAGGATAACGTTATTCTAGGGATAAATTGGGTTCCTTAAAGCACGGATAGCGTTGTCCCAGGGATAAATCTCCGATAAAGTTATCCCACCTCCCGAACATAGTATAAATTGCTATCCTAGGGATAATCAAGTGAACTAAACCTCATCGTTTTGGTGATATAAAGACATTCAAGCAACTATTAAAACGATCCGAAAAACTCAATTCCAACTTAATAAAGTTGATTAAATAAAAGATTTAATAAAGTAACGTACGATAGAACTCGATTTACAGCCAAATACTATGGACCAAACTGAACTGATCGTTTTCTTTCGACGACTTTTCCGCTAGTGTATTTAATTCGCTTTCGCTTTATTTTGACGGGAGATTGATTTTGTGTATCTATAATATGATCCTGTCCATCATTTTTTCGGTCTAATTTTAGTTCCTATTCAAAACAATGTAACGAAAACAATTTCTGTTTTACTGTTATATTTGTTTTATAATTTTCTTATTAGTATCTGTTGGGCGGTCACAGTTAGCCCGATAAAATGTAAACAACACGCGGCCGCGTCTCATTTTCCCGCCATTAAAAACTGGATTTTTCCGGTTCATCCATGAAATAGCGAAGTTCTCCCACGGATAAATATCCCTAGGATAAAAACTGGTTTCAGGGACCGAATTTTATCCCTAGGATAGCTATCCCTTGGATAGTGAATTTATCCCTATGATAGCGCTTATCCTAGGATAAAGTTATCCGTCTTTCTAGGAACAGGCCCCAGGGCTTTAAGAAAAAAATATAAGTAAGAATATCCCATAATTTCTAAAGCCTTTTTGATATATACTGATATACTTGGCAGTGGCTCATAATTTCTGCATATTGCTGTATATATAAGGGTTTTTGAATTGAGAAACACTGACTGTGAAGCAAAAAAAAGTGAAAAATAAAAAAAAAGTATCAAAGGGGTCTTAGCCAGCTAGTCCCTTTTTAAGTTATATATTATGTATATATAACTTAAAATCAAATATATATCAAAATATCAATCTATATATCAAAAAGACCTTAGAAATTATGGGATACCTTCAAATATATTTTATCATCCTTCCCTAGCATCAGAGCTTACGAAAAAAAATATTAGTCAGGTGATCCCAGTCAGGATATCCTCCACTGTCCTAATACTGTACTTGGTGGCTCATAATTTCTGCATATTGCTGTGTATTTATATATTTGTAAAGCGTAAATTCAAACTGATCTGCTCTAAGCACTAGTAAATGAAAAGGATACAGCACGAAACAATCAACAAAAGTTAGAAACATTACTATTACAAGGAATAAGCTAGTGGGGGGCGCACATATGCGCACGTACGTCATACGATTGATGTGACATCACTTACATATATTCACACTAGAATATATACATTCCATATCAGTATTTCAACATTGTGCACACTTGATTATGTAGTTGGTAAAAACATGAGTGATTAAACTCGAACTTTTTCCACTTGCTCAGTAACAAATAAACATCAAATAAAAGTGATATATTTCGTCAGATCTTGAAAAGGATAAATGAAAACAGTAAATACATGAAAATAAATAAAATAGAATACAATCAAAGATTTGAAAATGCAATCACGTAATATGGTTATCAAATGTTTGTATTTCAAAATTTGCAGTTTCCCTGTTGATTGGCGCATTCTAAAAAATGTTCTTTCAGATTACTTTGCTATAAAAGAGTTGAGGAGAGGCTAAACTCATCAAATGCCCCCTTTCCTTTTTTTGTGTATCTATTGCTTCCAAAGTTTTTGTCATCACATGCATGCATGCATGTATCGAGGAAACCCGGTAAAGAATTGTCAAGTGTTGGAGTACTATTGGAAGGTGAACCAATGAGCTTTATATTGAAGGTCCAAGCAACATATTGAAATCATTAAAAAAAAGATTTTTTGGAGTCAGATGAGAACAACTGCCAAAACTCACATTTCGAAATTCATTTTCAAAATATCTCTACCAAGAAATAAACAAAGCAATATTGCTTGAAAATACCCTATGTTTTATCTTTGAAATTGTGCGCAATTTTTGTATATGTCGTTAAATCTTGAGTAGGATAAATAAAAAAGTAAATGAATGAAAATAAATAAAATAGAATATAATCAAAGATTTTAAAATGCGATCACATAATATGGGTATCAGATGTTTTTTTTTTATTTCAAAATTTGCAGATTGCGTGTTGATCGTCGCATTCTAAAAAATGTTAGCTATTTTGCTACTAAGAAGTAGAGGAGGGGCTAAAAGGCTCATCAAATGTCCTTTTCTTTATTTGTGTGTGTATTTATTGCTCCCAAAGTTTTCATCATCACATCCAGTAATTGGTATTCTTGATATACTGTTGTTCTACGAACATGCATTCGAACATGGTAAAGAACTGTCAAGTGTTGGAGCAACATTGGAGGGTGACCCAATGAGCTCTATATTGACGGTCCCGGTAACATCTTATTTTTATATATATATATAAAAAAAAGATTTTTGAAATCAGGTAAAAACAATTACTGAAACTCAAATTTCAATTCGTTTTCAAAATATATCTATCAACGATCAAACAAAGCAATATTGCCTAAAAAAACTAAGAGATTGTAGATCATGTTTCTCGTCAGGGAAGTAGAAAAAAGTTGGGGTGCATTCAGATTATTCCACAAATGGAACAAACATCTACAACAATACTCTTAGTCAGCACTTTTGAGACTAGCGTGCGAGTGTGCGGGGCGGAAGACGTAAACAACTCAAAAATATCTATATATCGTTGCAGATTTAGGTATGAAATCGAAGCTGCCCAATATCTAATGTATAATAGACGATGCAACAATTAAGGAGTACTTTACTTTGGATACATGTACTTTGTAGTGGACTGAAAAATATTTAATCATTAATGACATTACACTCTATGACGTAATTGCAACTCAACATTAACGACACTGAAAAACATAAAATTGGTTTATGATATCACTGACATGTATTCACAACACAACATAAAGTCATATAAGTAAACATTAAAAACCGTGCACATTTGATTATACTCAGTAAAAAGATTCATCGTATCAGCCAGCCAAATAACGCCAAATGAATTGAATTGGCTTTGATTTTTACTTTTCAGAGCAATTTTATGTTAATGAAGAAAATATATAGCTGCGAACTTCTTCTTATATTTGTGTAGAGCAATGTCTGTTTATGATGTTCTGAGATGATTACATATTATATAGTTTGGTTGGATTTTGAGCATTGAATTGTCATATCGCAGCCGGCTAATTATCATATGCGCCTGTATTTTATCTGTCCAGCGGTTGTCACATGATAGTAGTCAACTTTACTTCCTTTCAGATCATCAACACAACGATACCTTCCTTCCGAGACAGATCGATAAGCTGTTGGCGCTCACATTCAGAAAAAAAAAAACAATGAAAACCGTTACTGTAATATTTGTGTTCCTGATAAATGTCCTTCCAAGATCTGGTAAGTACTCATCTTGCTGGTGGTTTCCTAACTTGGTGATTATATTACATTTTATTTCCACTGATAATTCTTATTATACATGTGAGATTTAATCTAGTGACTAAAGGTCTGTTTTACTAGTCCCTCGAAGGTTTTTTTAATTTCTTTAATGCTCTTAGAATTTGGTTCTTGTCAATTGTACTGAATTGGTCTTTTTCTTTCTTCTGGCAGATGCAACCTTTAATTGGATACATCACGAAGGCTCTGTCGAATTTACTGAAGAACGAACAGCAAGACTAACCTGGACAGTTGATGTTGGTAGTTCATATTCCCTGTTTGGCCTTAATATAGTAAGAGGAAAGTCAAACACAAAAGTTATTAAAAAAACATCTCAAGGAATAATAAAAGAATTGTCTGGTAGAAAATCAGACATGGATTTGATTGTTGATGGACCATCTAATATTGCAAGAATCACCTTCGTTTTCCGTAACTTGGTTAGGGAGGATGAAATGGACTACCACATAACTGTAGTAAATAACGTTTCTGATACTGATTTCAGAACCACGTTCCTGAGAGTGTTAGGTAAGAATTGCCTAAGTCTTCCTTGAAGATGGACATACATATTAGTTTATCCTATTGTTAGTAAGTCTCTTCTCCTAATGATTAGTAAATCATGTATGTCAGTTGATAGTTAATAGCTAATGCTTTAGTCCAGTTATCTCTTATTTATGTTGAAAAGTGATAGAGATAATATAAGAGTAGTACTAGCTGGAGGTACCCGACACAGATAGCTGAAATACATGGACCGGCTGCGCGAAGTCCCTATCCAATGTATAAATTCTAAAGACATTTTAATGAATGGAAAACTTTGTCTAGTGGATAACTTTATTCAGGCTTCGTCCAACCGGTCCCTGTGATTCATAAGTGTTATTTTTTCAAAGCAACTTAATTTAATTAGATGACACCATACCCAAGACAGTACTACCATATGCGATTGAGAGCCGCAAACTACTTTTGACTAAGTATTTATTTACATAAATAGGGTGATTAGCAGCACAAAATAACAGGTGATCAAAATGTTTTTAACAGTGTTAAACAGCATATACAACTACTGTGTATTTGCGACATGATCAACATGGACAAAATTAATAGACTATTACATATGCACTGACGTATGACAATATTTTACATATAGTATCAAGGCCACATCTATGTTAACAAATAGACGGACAGTTTTGGATCTTTACTAATAATATGTAATCTCGTAGGCTATACTCCTAAAAACTGACAATTGGCAATATCGGAATACAATGCGATGTCTTAAATATAATACCACTGGCACTTTTTTGATCGTCACAATAAGTCATCAACAAAACATAAAGTTTATGAGGAAAAACGTAAAATAAAAAATATACAATCAATACCTGAGAGTTCAGAATAATTGGATCTAGACACAATAGAGAATTAGGCAATTATAATTAAACAATTACACGAGAAAATATACACTTTTAATAACCATTATTCAAAAATAGATAAAAATTTGGATTTAGGTTATGCGATATTGTCAAGTAAATAATAAAGAAGTTTGTGGAAATATGTAAAAAGTATTTTAAAGGACAACTTATGACTCAATGGACAAGCGTCTATGGCTGTCTCGTTAGGTGTAGCATTGTCGGATTTGTAACTAAGAAAATTCGGTGTTACTCAAGATTTTTCTTATTCTTGATTTTTAACAAATTCCATGGTTGTTGGACTAGCCATTACAGTTGAGCTGTTCTGTGTAAAAGTACAAAACGAAAAAATGTTTAAAAAGTCATTGTTAATTTTTTAAATGTGAAAGAGTGAGCGTAATAATTCGAACAGTCGACCCCCTGGTTGTTGACTTTTGAAGAACCTCTCAGCCTTGGTGTTCTTGTTCGTTCAGTTGGAACAATGTCAGAAATAACTACTGATTATTTATCATTAAGCCCGATTTTCACAGCGCAATTTGTAGTATACCAGTAGTCGCTCGCTCTCCAAAACGTGTTTTATATAGAATGTCCTATTTTTCATAATTATTAGGATCTTTTTGGCAGCTAGGGTATTTGATTGTACTGTTTTGAAACTTGAAACACGCAAAAACATATTTTAGGAAGTTAGTCTTGATGTTTACACGTATTTTAGTCGGGTTAGAAAAATTCCGCGGTCATCGTCATCGTATTGTTTTCGGAACGCAAAACCGGCAGTTTACAAAATAGAAATTTAATGAAAAAATAGATCAGGATGTACCGTGTAAACGGTAGAAAAAATAGCGAAGCTATGGTACATTCAGGACACCCACGAAGGTCATTACCGTCTCGGATCATCATGTACGTCAGCCAAAAAAAGTTTTGTAAAACATCTTGTAGTCCCGTATTGAACAGTTTATGATTTTGTGCATTGTTGTCACTTTTTTTGCTAAAATCACCTGATTTCGAGATTCAAATCAGAGAGAGGAGTAGAGACCTATCTATTTCAATCTTTGGCTCTTTTTCTGATTATGATTATATTTTGAAACCTATATTAAAAGTTTGTGAAGTGTTAGCTGTGCGAAAAAAAAGCCTAACACACCCTTTAGCAGAAAGGGAGAGAAACATGCACAATTAAGTAAAGCAAAATATAATTATGTAATATTATTACACACAGGAAAAGTTTGTCTTTTTCTTCTATTCCAGCTCTTCCTGTGCAGCAGTTCCAACCAAATCAAATTGGCTTCTGTGTTCAGAGTACTGTCAACATCACCTGTACTGTAACATTTGATTATCCTTCCCCATCCAATTTTACATTCTTTATAAACGGTACAGAGGTTGCCACTACAAAAGGCACGCTAATACATGGTAATTCATCAAGAGGAGCTTGGATGTTCAAAGCTGTTCATGTTGGAACATTTCCATGTACATGCCAGGCTAAAAGTGAGAAGGAAGGGCTGAGTGGATTATCTGATGTAACAACAATTGTAATAAAAGGTACTAAACTTCAATTTAAGAAATCCAGCCGTGGACTTCCCGGAAAGAACGGGAAAAAATTCAAAAGTTTGTTAAGTGAAGGCTTTTTTAGGGACAAAAATTGCTATCAAAGGCAAAACAATTATTGTAGATAACGCGATCATAATAGAATATGTTGTGGTGAACCGAGCTTAACAAGTATAACAATCATTATTCTAGCAGTATTTTCTGTAACAAGGTCTTAAATGAAGAATGCGAGAATCATATATGCGAATATTAAAACCTTGATAGAATACATAAAAAATCGATATCGTTTAAGGTAATATGATCGAACAAACAAATTCGTGAAAGAGAGAGAGAGAAGAAAATCCTGCAGTGCCAGGTGGAGAGAAAAAAGACCTGCTAAACGAAAATTCTTCCTATCACTTTTCTGACCCAATATTTTGACCCATCCCTGAAAACATGGAAGCACAAGAACTCCAAGGTTTATAAAAACGTCATTTCCTATTATTGACTAATAAATATAGCTGCTCTCAATTAATGTTGTATGTGATCTTTTCAGATCCTCCACATATTACAAGCTGCAAGGATAACATAGTGGAGGAAGGTAGTTCACTATTCTGGCAATGTTCTGCCAATGGTAGTGAGCCATTGTCCACGTCCTGGCACAAAGGTAATAATACGGCTGTCGTCCAATCGGGAAAGTCACTAACCATTAGCAATGTTAGTAGAGCTGATGGAGGACTGTACACCTTTAAGGCCAGTAATGGCGAAGGGTGCGCTGCTGCTAGCAAAACAGTACAACTGGATGTACAATGTAAGTACATTGATTCAATTCAGCTGAGGTGTCATTGATAGATTGATAGTAAATCTCCCCCCCCCCCCCCCCCCCCAAGAGTCCCTACACGTAGTGCTAGTTTTGAAGGGTTTCTATGAAATAGTTATTTTAGAAGAAAGAGGAGGCTTTGCTCCACCTTTGAAACACTGTAAATGTTGTTTATATTTTTTTGTTGTTGTTGTTTTGTTTCTTTTATGTGAATATGTGTATGTACGTAATTTGATCGCTACGTCTTCTTTATTGTCAATTATTTTTGTTGAAAATAAAATTGTTGTAATAATAATAATATAACTAATCTGTTACTCATTTGTTCAGCATCGGAGACATGATGGAACCGGAAGTTTTTTCTTTTCTTTAGCGGCCGTAATAGTTTAATAACTTGTGTTTTTATACATTACTTTGTTACAACCCATACGTATTTCGTCGTAGCAAAGATTTTTCTTTTGACGATGGGGATAAATTTAAACGGTGATAGCTCAATTATAGATTTTCTGCTGCGGGCTTAATCGTCACCGGATTTTATCTCCGTTTTGTTAATCGGTGTGATAGTTTGGAGTCGTAAAAAAAAAAAAAAAAAAACAGAAAAAATCTTAATTTCACTGAAACAACTACAATTTTTCACATGGTGACTACGAGGGGGAGGGGGGAGGGAGGGGGTCTTTTCATATCGGTAGAGTTTCCTAGTTACTATTTTGTTTACTAATCATAAAGGACACATTTAATCAGATATTTAATCTCTGCTACCTTGGAGTACCGTACCTCATGTAAACGAACCCTAGGGTACAACATATATAATGAACTCATCACAACATTCCACGGCATTTCCGGTCATAATTATCTTTGAGTCTAAAGACTTCACGACTCAAGCAGTTCTTGTGTGTTAGGTCGTTTTGCAACGTTGACAAGTTTAGCTTCATTGGCTGTCATGGCGTTGGTATCCATTAATGTCGCGGTTTCTAGAAACCCCCCAGTAATCTATGATAAATTGTTTTCTGTTGTCAGGTTCAAGTATTTGCAAACTGGAATGTGAGGTTCGAGATGGTTCTTATATTCTAATGATAGTCAAAATTTGTTGTCGAATAAAATGTTCTTCTATTTGCCGTAGATTTGCCTGATTCGATTTCTTACATGAATATCAGTTTTCTCTATGTTTTATTAACAAATTTTAAAACATTCCTTGAACTCATGAAGCGTTATTGCATGTCTCCAAACGATTGATTGCACATCGTTAACAATCATATCAGTAGTCACGATTTCGACTCATAACAGTTACAAACATTCTTTCCATTTGGAAGTCGAGAAATTTGACTTTGTACGGTAAAATACAAGTTCTGAGGTCACTAGCTTTGCCCAAATTATATTACGTGTGTTCAAAAATGTATGTCAACAAAGAATTTTTACAAATAATTGAAAGTACAATGAAGGATTTTATCTGGAATGGTAAAAAACCAAAAATTAAACATACGACATTAATAGGAGACTACTTGCAAGGCGGTCTAAGGTTACCAGATTTTACACTACAACTTAAAGCAAAACAAATCGGTATGGTGTTGAACTGGATTGAAAAAGCAATGGTATTGAAAAGTAATATAGGAATTCCATTTATGTTTCTAGAAAAATTAGGAGGTGCAGAACAAATAGTGACAAATTTAAACAGCAGAAGAATACCAGAATCAATGTCACCTTTTTATAAACACATATTAACACTTTGGGCAAATTTCACATGTTTTAATCCAGAAGAAAATCTATCACTATTGTTAAGTCAAACAATTTGGAATAATAAGTATATTCTAATTCAAAACGAATCAATATATTACAAAGAGTTTTCGGAATTAGGGATAAATAGAATAGGAGATTTTTGTGACGATCAGGGAGAATTTTCTTGGAATTATGTTAAAAGCAGAGGCTTATCAGAAAAATATTACCTTAAATGGGCTGGGATAATTCATTCCATTCCGCAAAATTGGAAAAAATGTATCAAACAACATTATCAGGATATATCAGGAATTAAAAAACAAAACAAAAACAAATTTTTATTGAAAGACGAACTAATTGATATAAAAAAGATAACTACAAAAAATATATATGAAAAGTTGGTTGAACAAAAATACACCCCACCTACAGCTCAATCAAATTTGAGCAAAAGAATTGGAAATAGGGAGGGGTTTGAGTGGAGTAATGTATATAATAGAATATACACAAATACAATTGATACGTACTTGAGAATGTTTCAATATAAGATTTTAAACAATATCCTTTATTTAAACTTTGACTTATACCGCTTTAAAATAATTGAATTCTCGACGTGTTCTCTGTGCCATTCATATCCCGAAACTGTAGATCATCTATTTATAGAATGTACAGAAGCAATAAACTACTATATTCAAATAAAGAATTGGTTGAGGTCATTTGGAGTGTTCTTACCAGAATTAAATAAATTTGACATCTTACTAGGAGTGGATGATGTACTAGTTAATTTTGTGATTCTGTTATATAAATATTCACTGTATAGATCAAGAGAGAAAAATAACATGCCATCATTATTACTTTTCACAAACATAATACAAAAATATGAACAAATTGAAAGAAAAATAGCTAGATCTCGGAATAAAATTGCATACCATGAAAAAAAATGGAAAAGATTATCGTTACTTTTAGAAAATAAATAATAAGTGCTTAAGTATAGGGAGAGACCCTTGTTCTGTACAGTATTGTACTGTTGACCTATTGTCCTTTTCTTCTTTTTGTAATTCATTGTTTTGTACTGTGACTTATATATTATATATATATACATCTATTTTTCATTTGTGTGTTTGTGCATAGTCTATAATAATTCACAAAAAAAATAATTTAATGTAAATAGATTTAAAAAAAAAATACTAGGGCGGCACACTTAGTGTGCCTCTCATTAATTTGTAAATAATCATAGATTAATTGAATTCTTTGTAAGTTGTCTTTTTGCAAATAAAAAAAAATAAAAAATAAAAAAAAAAAGTTACAAACATGCCATTAAAAGTATTTTTGTAAGTTGGCATCGAAACCTCTTGGGTTTTTAACAGTAACCTCCATTAAACAGCAAGTGTATAATTTTGCTGTGCACCTAACAGTACGTTAAAAACTGATGAACTGTAAAAATATGCCTTGAGGCATAATGGGCTAAAATGACGGTCTTCTCGCGGGCGCGACCTCAACGGTATTTCCCATGGCGACGTACTACGAACACTTTGCTTCTTAGTATAATTTTTGCATTGGTTGGTAGATGTGACCACTTCTGCTTCAATATTAGGTATATTAAACGTTTTTAAAATTGCTTTATTAGTGGGAAAAGACTCCATTCAGAAAGTCCAACCGGAAGTAAAAATACATTGTGTTCATACGCTGAATTGCTTTTACACTATCCCATAGATCCGTAGCTGCATTAGAAAGCAGAGTTTCTGAGCTTTATTTTGATATCAAATATGGCTGGTTTATTTCAAAAAGTGATGCAAAATTGGAATTTTTTCTTTCAAAACATGAAGATCACGAAAGGCCTTTACACACAAGATGGATGGATTAGCACTTTGGCAATAATATACGGTTTCTCGTACAAAATGGACGTTGTTAATCGACGGAATTGGAAGCACACATAGACTTAGTGTGATGAACAAGACATATACTTTAATAAGGATTTAACTCGGCAAAATAGCTCCTTTCAAAGGAAGATGGTCCAGAAACAATAACATGTGACCGGAGAGTTCATAGTAAACTTAACGAAATGCAGCTTAAATGTTCATCATTGTCTACTTCGATCAAGACTAATTATCTAAACTTTTAACAAATAGCAAATCTTAATCGTGGTATCAGAGAATCAGAAGTCTAATCACCAACCACCAAACTTACCAAACGTATAAGGTTAAAATTATAGAAGTAAAAGAGAAATGACGACTACAAAATACAAATATAAATTAAACAGTCTAAAATATTCAAAAGTTAACAGTTAAATTATGCTGCATTAACTACTGCATTTAATATTTTATTATTACTACTGCCACAGGAAGTCCGATCAAACATGTCATGGAGTTTCAAACCAAATACGTTATTAGGGGCTTTTTTAATGTTATGTTATGTTGTGTTGTGTTGTGTTGTGTTGTGTTGTGTTGTGTTGTGTTGTGTTGTGTTGTGTTGTGTTGTGTTGTGTTGTGTTGTGTTGTGTTGTGTTGTGTTGTGTTGTGTTGTGTTGTGTTGTGTTGTGTTGTGTTGTGTTGTGTTGTGTTGTGTTGTGTTGTGTTTTGTTGTGTTGTGTTGTGTTGTGTTGTGTTGTGTTGTGTTGTGTTGTGTTGTGTTGTGTTGTGTTGTGTTGTGTTGTGTTGTGTTGTGTTGTGTTGTGTTGTGTTGTGTTGTGTTGTGTTGTGTTGTGTTGTGTTGTGTTGTGTTGTGTTGTGTTGTGTTGTGTTGTGTTGTGTTGTGTTGTGTTGTGTTGTGTTGTGTTGTGTTGTGTTGTGTTGTGTTGTGTTGTGTTGTGTTGTGTTGTGTTGTGTTGTGTTGTGTTGTGTTGTGTTGTGTTGTGTTGTGTTGTGTTGTGTTGTGTTGTGTTGTGTTGTGTTGTGTTGTGTTGTGTTGTGTTGTGTTGTGTTGTGTTGTGTTGTGTTGTGTTGTGTTGTGTTGTGTTGTGTTGTGTTGTGTTGTGTTGTGTTGTGTTGTGTTGTGTTGTGTTGTGTTGTGTTGTGTTGTGTTGTGTTGTGTTAAGAGAGACTTTGCCTCAGAACCAGGCAGGCTTCCTATGAATCGTGATACACCCTACTAGACGGATTGCATTCATATTTGGCAGAGATATGTACCATAGTATGACTATTGATTGTGTGAAATATTTCAGAAAAATATTCAGTGGCGGAGAAATTATTGGGGTACGAAAATATTTTCTGAAATGACCGAAAAAACTCGCTTAAAATATACACAAACTTTACGAAATATTTTCTCTGAAACTACAGCATATTTTCCAGTCAAAATTTGTAGAAATATACTCCATTGTCCTGGTGACACAACCATATTTAAAACTAGTCAAAAAAATATTTTTTTGAGAAATTATGAGGTTTCACGTAAGGACAGTTGAAAATTGACATTTCGAGTGTGCTTCCTAAATTATTGAATATCGTAGATCCGGCGGGTTTTTCGAACACAACTCAATAACAGTTCTAAACTTCTAATAATTATCCATGTAGTTGTGAAAAACAAATTGTGTAAAGTTATAACACTGGAAAAATATAGGGTCACAAATTGTGTGAATATTTGAGAAAAATGCTAGTCGCCCATACAGAGTAATTGCTATTGGAAAGCAATTTTATATATTTGAAGTCACCATATCACGACCAAATGTCCAAAATAAACACCAAAACTCATATATTCCACCAGATTTGAAATACTCACTGTTTCTCTTGATGAAATATGTAAATACACAAGCTTTGAAGTGGCTTTGAAGCTATCATCACGATCGATTACAATCGAATGAGACCACAAATCCTTGTTATTCTTTATCGTTTTGACCATCTTTATCGTTTGAAAATCTCTCATGGTAGACATTTTTAACGCAGAAATGTATCGAGGGTGAAAAAGTGTCGAAAAAAACGGAATCCATCTCGGTAATTGTATATTTTAAAAACAAAATATCAGCAATCTCCGGTTGCTCTCATGCAGCTCGTTGCCAGTCCGCAAGATTTTCAACAACATAAATGCACAGGAAACCCATGCAGATACGATTTGTGAAATGTTATAAAGGAAAAACATTTTTTATCGGTGTTCCATTTTAAAAAAGTCTTAAAGATATCATTGACTTATCAATTAATTCATTCATCCATTATGCTTTCATTTATTCAATCAATTATTCATTCATTCATTGATTCATTGATTTATCAATTCATTCATTCATTCATCATAAACATGTATAAACTTATTTATTTGTTTCCATATTTCTTATTTATTGGTTTATTGTTGCTCACTCATTTATTTCATAATATACTTGCTTGTCTTGTCCGTGTGGCAGGGGGGCGGGCCGGGGGATGGCTAGGGTGGGGGGGGGGGGGGGGGAAGGGGTGGAGGGGAAGCGGATGGTAGGATATTTTATTTTAATCTGACTGGTTTTTTTTTTTTTTTTTTTTCCCTAATTTTTGTAATTTTTTTCGAATTTTTTGCCTTGCGTTTCTTTTTATTCCCGAACTGCACTAAAAGCTGAAGCTGGAGCTAACAACAGAACTTAACTGAAAACATAAAATGACAGAGCAGATAGTGTTCCAAAGCTAAGTAAGGAACGTTTATTTAGGATATGGAGTCGATTACTAGTAAGTGGAAGATGTGCTACCACTAAACCGCGGCATAGCGAGCTATAACGAGTGTGTTATTCAATATTATTGAAAATAAGAGCCTAAGAAAGTCATGCTCAATCAAAAGCTTATTTGTGTGGTCTTCACAATGTTGGCTTTGAAACAACCGGCGCTGCGTAGATTGTAGCGTGAAGCTGTTCTGAGGACGACTTCCACTTCTTCTTCATTGTTCTCTTCGTGAATGGTAGTTCATGATGGTAGCTTTCCAAGCCTCTTCATTGCTGCTAACTTAGAAAAGTTGCTAGTAATCTGCTGAACAGTTAGCCATTCCCCCTTTCTAAAGACTTTCTTGTCGTTTGCATCACGCATTTGCGCAGATGTTTCTTGGGGCGTCACTTTTCTACCAGTTTCTTCTCCTACTATAAACTATCCTAGGAGAAAGTCTCTCACTTTTTGGGAAAAGCGCTTTACTTGTTTGGATGTGGATAACGCCCATCCCTCGTCAACAGTATCACATGAAGTAGACGTCGTACCTTGTATGGTTAGATTTACTGGGTTAATTGGCAGATTTAATCGATGTGCACTTTTGCGCCCATTTTCATCGCATTTTCATACTGCGATTCTTCGTACAGTTTGAAGGAATGTATCCCAACATCAAGGTGTAGCTCAAAATTACGCCGCTATTCATAAATCCATTCATTTATTCAATCATTCATAAATCCATTCATTTATTCATTTATCCATAAATCCATTCATTTATTCATTCATTCATTCATTCATTTGTTTATTCATTCGTTTGTTTATTTATTCATTCATTTTGTCATTCATTCATTCATTCATTCATTCATTCATTCATTCATTCATTCATTCATTCATATGTTCATTCATTCATTTCGTTCATTTCATTCATTTCATTTTATTACCTGCTTAGTCGAGTATTCCTGGGTAATTCTGAGGGTTTTTAAGAATTTCATACATATTCCTGAAATATTCCATGTAATGAATAATGAGCTGACGACATTTACTTGTTTTCAAATGTTTCAAATTGTTTGATAAGTTTAATTCAGTACAATATACGTACCATGACCAATTTCACATAATATATGCCACGTCCTGTATATCTCTATGGATATTTTTTTAGACACACCCCTTACTGGCTTTTGCTTATGTATATAACTATGTGTTGGGTGTTTGCATGTTCGGCTTGGTCGCCATCCTAGTCTAAACTGACTTCGATGTTGAGGGCAAACATTCCAGCTCTCAAAAGGCAAAGTTCCCCATTCATTGACTCCTTCTTGGGATGATTTCTAGCAACCGCGTAAGTGGTCAGAAATGTTTTTTGTGCATGATTTGAGGGGTGCTGAAATAGTATCTCCCTGTCTTCTAAAAACACCACTTTTGAAGGAAAAGTTACTAACCAAGCACACCGCCATAAATGAATAACGTTTTGAGGGGGGTTGGGCAATTTTTTTTGTGCATGATATATTTTTCCAATGTGATGGTTGTGCAGGATATTTTCTTCCTCTTTGCACGATATTTTGTATTTGCACATCTGCCGTGCACGATATTTTTTTCTCTGTTTAAGGCTTTGCTCCCTCCCCCCCCCTCCCCCCCCCCCCCCCCGTCAAATATCTAATGGTCCGTCCCTTACGAAACCTTATGTAGTACTCTCTCGTTTGTCATAGTCGATTTCTAATTTATGCAAAATGTAAAAAGACGTGTCATGATATATTTCACACAGTCTAGCATTTTCGATTGAATTGAGACGTCGAAGGTTTAACAATTGTTATGGTCGACTTTGAAATGATTGAAAAAGATGGCAAATTGAACCGGAGACACAGGAGAAATTTTGAAGCATTCATCATGTTTGCCGGCAACCAATTACAGTAATATGGTCACCAAAAACAACATTACGGTCCCTGTACGTGAGCTTATCGAATAATAAATAAATACTGCAAGAACTATTGATAAGAAATACCACGAACAAATTCCCGAAAGCATAACCATCGTAATGACAAGCAAAAGAAGTTTATTAAGGTTTAAAGGTTAGTACATCTAAACTGAGTTTTCGTGTTTCATGAAAATTTGTGTTCGATCTACATCTTTGTAGTGGCATATATATCAACTATGCTTGAAACCACACAGTTAAGATATATATATTATCTATAATTTTAACAATTGTGCCGGTTTCTAGGAAGATTAGTAAAATAAGGCTGATTTCAAAGCTCAATTTTTAGGAAATCTATCAGCATATCTTATATATTGCCGAAGTAATTAGTGTGTTGAAATGCATGTATTGTATGTGTTGCACTTGCATAGTAAAATCACTAGTTCCTCAGTCATTTCAATTTTGGTTATGCTTTTACTTTATCGGAACAAACAACCTTTTAATTAGTTTGGTTGTTGTTGTTTTTTAATCAAGCAGCTTCACTAAGACCAATTTTTGGGCCGGCGGGCAGTTTGATATGTGATTCTTCAGTACCCCAGCATATTCAGTCTTTTTCCAACTTTTTTAGACAAAAAAAAAACTTTGATTAAATAGTATAGTATCATCATTCTGTCAAAGTATAGTCTTGTTCTAGCTGACTTTTGTAATCATTAATAAAATGGATGTAACTTAGACGTGAATTCTCGATGTAAAAGTAATATAAATAAATACCGATATATATATATATACGTTTGAGGCACGCATGGGAATTCGCTGTCAAATAGCTCAAGGCAAGGCTAAATTTATTCATTTTCCTTCCCTCTAAGCAGAAATTATCAGTTCTACATAATTTCTTAACAAATTTTCAACACGATGGCTTTTATAAATCGAACGAAAACAGGGACAAATTCAAATAAGGTAAAATATTTGTTTTCTGTTATGTCACGTGACATCGTCATATGCTAGAAAATTCATCTTTGTTTTCAGTTATTTTTCGCTTTAAAAACACAACTTTACAAACTTTTTTTTGCAGAAAATATTGTCCCAAAGTTATATCTAGACGAATATGATGCAAGTTTAAGAGAAATACCCGCCGGATAAGAGCAATAATTTTTTTTGTAAGGTCTATTTTAACGTTTTTTTTCCAAAGTAAAAAAATAGTAGTTACTTGTGCTGTTACAAAACTTAGAAAATTTAACCTTATGCAAATTGAATTTACAGAACGTGCTTATTAGATAAATTTTGAAACATCTTGAAAATATGGATTCAAAACATTGATTTAAAAAGAAATAAGAATCATTTAAACTTAACGCTCATTTTTCAGTATTTTTGACCATTTTTCACCTGAAATATTCATATCCTTCTCACTAAAAGGTTTTTTACTGATGAGCCAAAAAAATTACCCCAAAGAATTTAGTTTATTAAGTTGTACAACCAAACTAATTTGCAAGGAAATCCCTCATGGTTGATGTATCACTCTTTGCATGGTTTTCAGGCAAAGTCTCTCTTAAGCCTAGTGGTTCTCCTGCGCCGTCTTTGTCTGCTGTTTTCAACTGAAGGAGATAATTATAATGTTGGATCCGTGGCCTTACCTCGTGTTGCTAAAACTCTCAATGGTTCAATCATTCAGTGTTTAGCAAAAAATTCACTCGGCAAAGCAATTTGTGAAACTAAATTGTTCGTCGGATGTAAGTTTTAATAGTTTAAAATGAAGTACCTAAACAATATAAATCTCCTAGGATTCATTCATGGCAAAAAAACATTTTATAAACAAAGTCTAACGAGTTAAACAAATAAAATGAACAAAATCGCAAGATAACAAAATGAAATAAAATCGAAAGAAATGATCGATAGTTGATAAAATCTATAAACAAATTAACCCGGTCAAATAATAAAAAAGTAAGCAAGGCAAAAAAATGATCATTCAATATTGAGCAATGAAAACCATATGTAAAACGAAAGTCAGAATTCAGAAAATTAAGCGAGGTGATCACTTTATTGTGATTTTTATTGGTCTCGTCGACTGGCACAGAAGTAAGTATAGGAACAATAGAGGAAACTTGATTTTCATCGGAACTCGTAGCAGTATTTCATTTCTGCGTGACTTGTTTATTTCTGTTTGTTTTTAGATTATTGGTTTCTGTATGTCTAAATTCAGCCATAGTCGAGTGCTCAGGTAGTTGCACCGGCTGAAAATGACCATTTTAGAAACATCTCAAATTAAGTCTGAAGGTTGATTTTCATGTCTATTTTATGTTTTTTTTTTTTTTTTTTTTGTTTTTTGGCGAAAGTTTTAATAAATAGAATATAATTTTTAGCGCTGAAAGTTCAGCCATTTTACAGGACAAACAAAAGAATTAAGTCTTCTACCGAGTTGAGAGACTGGGTCGAGAAAACAATATCTTCGAATATCTTCCTGCAACAAGCATCCAGAGCAGCAATTATTGATTTAAAATGGCAACATTTTTATTGTGCAGATAATCAAGACTATTTCGAAGGAAAAAATGGTATATTTTGCAACAAAAATAAGGATTTTTGACAATAGGTGTCAGACAGATTAATTTTTCTTGGCGCTGATCGAGAATTTTGTTATGAAACTTTTACAAATTAAAGATAAGATGTTAACA
The DNA here is from genome assembly GCA_918843875.1 of Diadumene lineata. NCBI lineage: Eukaryota > Metazoa > Cnidaria > Anthozoa > Actiniaria > Diadumenidae > Diadumene > Diadumene lineata. The sequence continues at coordinate 17,712,951 of OU974069.1, read as the reverse complement.
AAGAAATCTGTGCTTGGGGAACTCTGACATATCAATCACTTAGAACTCCGGTTTTACGGAATATAGGTAATTATTAACTACGCGAATATTTTACTGATTATGTTCCCCAAGCACAGTTTTCTTCTTTTCCTTCAAAGGATTAACTTTTTGAAAAAAAATTGGAAGCATATTTTATATATTTTACGAATAAAACGGGTTTAAAGTCAAATTTTTATATTTTGTTTAATCCAAGTAACCCCCCTGTCTATTCATATGTCATCACAAATTGTACAAATTTGAAATCTATAATTATTAAACTTTCCATCAATAAGCTTTATTTTTCTTTGAATGCTCATTATCTCACTTAAAATTTCTTCTGAAATAACCAGTATTTGCCGGTGCAACCACCTTAAAATAACGGAATCTGGAATATACCAAAATTAGCTTTGCAAATCCGGAATATATCAGATCTGAATACGTAATTCAGATTAGGGGCGAAGGGATCGCCGCGGACCTGTGGGCCAACACTCTTTGCGCATTAATTGTTAATATATGATGTGTTTAAATTTATTTTCAGTGTTTATTTGCATGTTTGGCTTGGTACAATGTTAATTTTGTCCTTCTTCTCTGTTTAGCCTTAGATTTACGAGCCTGTCGTGATGTCTCCTATGCGTTAGTTACAAACAGTTGTCTTGTTTCGATACCAGCCGATGGCTTCCCAAAGCCGAACCTGACCTGTGATGTTCACAACGCTACAAAAATTAACTACACTATTTGCAGTGGGGAAAACGTTGACACTATAGGTAGTAACTGTTATATCAGCAACTCCATTAGGAGCTGTAATTTCACGATTCCAGTTTTTGCACGTGGTAAGTCAATGATGACTAAATGGGTTAAAACTGCTAAAAGGTCGTCTATCATCGTCTATTACCATCATCATACATAAATAGCGGTATCATCACCATCATCGTCTATTACCATCATATATAAATATTGGTATGATCACCATCATCGTCTATGATCATCATATATAAATAGTGGTATCATCACCATGCATGACCATCACAGCAATAACGTACAGTCACGTGCCATGAGTTGAATTGTAGCATAATAATGAGCGTCTTTTTTTAGAGCCAAATAATATCACGAAGAAATATACAATGACAATTGCTAACCTGGAATTTAAGACAGAGTATACAAATAAAGACTCGACCGAATTCAAATTTCTCAAAAAGAGTTTGGAGGGCGTTGTAAGTACCCAAGTTAATGAGTTGTAGTTCTGTTATAATTACAGTGATTGTACGTTTTTTTCAGAGTTTTGCACTATAATTCTACTACTACTTTAACTTTTTTTTTGTAAAATGATATCGTTTTTTGGTAGTATTTCGAGTGGATACATTTTCTTGCTCTATAATCGTTGGCATTAACTGGTCATATTTCTGAGACTAGCTAAGGTCTGTGCTGATGAAGAAAGCCATGCTAAGCTAATTAGCAAATTGATTGAATTTTCTTTTTTGATTTCAGCTGTACAAAATATACAAATATGTCAAGTATGTGATAGCGATAGACGTGATGGAGTTCTTGTAAGTACTATAACTAGTTTATAACTGTATGATGTACTTGTATACTGATTAATAGGTCTACCTTTTAGTCAACATACATACATGCATCGAGGGTGAATTCCTGATTGGTTGATAGATAGGAATACAAATGGCACTATATCTATTAAGTCACGTACAGTGTTGTCGTTTGACGTGAGATTATTTTAGTGTTTCAATACCTTTTAGGGACGGACAGATAGACAGACAGAAGTACCGACGGAGGTACCGGGAGGACAGACGGACAGAGATAGACACAGGCTGACAGAAAGATAAAAAACAAACAGACAGACATGTAAACACGCACACAGACACACATGTAATCAAATGAACACAAACATACAAACACACAAATAAGCAAACAAACAAACAGAAAGTCGAAGATAAAATCTTTTTTTATTAGTTATTTTTGGTGTTTTTCTGTGTAGTCCTGGCAGTGTCCATGTCAATTTTGAGATTACGATGGTAGCAAACGTGAGTGATCCATTGGTACCACTGCAAAGAGAACTGAATCGCACTCAAGGATCATTGGATGGCCAATATTCTATTGATCGTGGCAGCCTTCGCTCAGGTTAGCAAGTTTTCAAAACTTTATTTAAAACTTTAGATAAACCAAGAATAGGGTTGAAGTTGGTGCTTGCAAAACGAGTGCAGTATTTGTGTTGGAATTACAATGAACATCGTTGATGGTTGTTGGTGCTGATGTGGCGCTGCTGATAAAATGCCAAGGCTTGTGATATGGTTGATTTGATAATCGTGTTCATCGTTACGCCAAGTTACCAGGTTCAGTTTGGGATTAGGCGCACTTAACTTATTCAGTTAAAATCTTTGTATGTCCGTCTCTATGAAATAAGTTTAACAAGTTTTTGTTTTAATTTCTAAAACTAGTAATAATAAGATACTTTTAAATATATACATCAGTTCAATTATTTTCATCTGGTGTTTTTTTTATTGACGTATAATGGCTTTTGTAATCCACTTGAAGAGTGTAGGCGGGAAATGGACACCAATCCGTTCACTTCCTTATACGTGCATGCGTTCTGATTGCTCCGAAATTGTCGTTTATTCTCTCAGAAAACTCATTTTTGAAGCTGTAGGAATGTCCTCCAAGTTGTAGTCCATTTGTTGTTCATTTTTACAAAATGAGAGAATGAAAATATTATCAATTATAAAAACCGATCGAACCAAAAATTATGCTCGTGATTTGCTGTGTGTTCATTTCAACTATCAATAAACCTCGGACATCAGTCTTTTGTTTCTTCATTAATTAGGCTGGTTTGTTCCAAAGCCACCAGTAACCACAACTGAGCCGCTTCTAGGCACAGGCGCTATAGTCGGTATAGCTATCGGGTGTGTGGTGTTCGTCATTCTTATCATCGTTCTACTGGCATACTGCTGTTACCGAAACAAAAAAAAAGCAGAATCCGAAAAAAGTGAGTATCTCATTGTAACTAGAGATACTATGGAACAACCTTGATTTTGACACATTAAAACGAAAGAATCCTCTATATGTACAAGTTTGAACTATGATTTTTTGAAAATTGTTAAGTTTTCCTTTCTCTCGTCGTACATGTCTGTGTGGTCTCAGTATGCTTGTCTCTTGCGCTTGATGCATTTCTTGATATGTGTGTGTTTTTTAGTTGTTCTTTATATTTGTGTGTCTGCATATCTCTGTCTGGCTGTCCGTCTGTCTTTCTGTCTGTATTTTTGTGTCTATCTTTAAATACGTATATTTGGTCTCTATATTTTTGTTGTTGTGTGTATCTATAGTATATAATGTCTGCCTGTTTGGTCTTAAGCAAGCGTGATTGCGATTTTCTTGGTTGTGTTCTAATTCGATCTGTTTGTCTGTCAGTATTCAGTACTTGTCTTTTTGTACTTAAGAAGAGTTTAGAAAACTGAGACTCCTATGATGTAGTGAGACATATTGTAAGATAATGAAAGAAAAAAAAAACAGAACAAAAAGGTTTAAAATCAAATTAAACGGTTCTGTAAATTAACCCTTTTTAGTTGTCGTTGCTCATATGCATATTCTCCTGTAGTTGTGCGCATGTCCATGTCTCTATCACTTTACGTTTGTGTCTCTATGACACTGATATATCGTGTTTGTCAGATGTGTGTCCATGGTTTTCTTGTTCTTTCTCGTACAAAACGTATTACAAACACTTGTTATCATTTGCATCATTTGTTGTCATTGTAGGTAGTAAATAATTAGTCATTAGTGACTGCTATAGCTGTTAAACAGTAAGTTCATACCCATTGTATGCAATTGTTTCCTATCATAGCTAGTCCATAACTCAGCCCCATGTCTGTCTTTTGCATGCATGAATGTCATCAAAATATTGGTGTGAAAACATGTACACTGTTGGTCCCTCTAACTAGTAGTGATATTTTGAATGAGTCCAAATTATTTGTAAATCGTTCGTGTTCACTTCTGTCGACAACAAAAGAAGAAATCATTTGTAATGTGAAAACGTGTTGTGCAAATACGTTTACATAGCTTACTAACCAGCTAACATTCACTAACATTCGCCGCGATAACTTCAACAAAATGTCATGAAAATACCCAACATTGATGATGATGTATTTTGTCAAGAGAGAATGAGCTGCTAGAGAACCTATCCCCCGATCCAATCGGAAGTCCTATTCGTGCTATGTTTAGAAAGTTTGTTACAAATCAAGAATGTGAACAATGAGACCGTGCGTCTTCGGATCTGGCAAATCACGTTCCTTTTCCAAAATACCCGAGTTTCAAAACAGAATGAACGAGTCTCATGATGTCGTTTTACAAAGCCCAATATGGTACGTGGATAAACTCGGGGGATAATTTCTCCTACTCATTCGCTCTTGAATTCGCGGCGGTATTTAGGGACCGGTCATTATTTATCGCCTGGAGGGGGGGAGGATTTTGGGGGGATCAGTTCATGCTCATAAAAGCAAAAGGGGGGATCAGATGGAAATGACAGCTTTGAAAGGGGAGATCATTTACAATTTTCATTTACAATATTCCTTTGGAAAGGCTAAACTCGGGACCTTATAAAGTCGCCTAAAATCGTTCAAAATTGCTTAAAATCGCGCAAAATTGCTTAAAATTGCTAAAAAATGCTCAAAAATGCTTAAAATCGCTCAAAATTGCTTACAATCGCGCAAAATTGCTTACATTCGCGCAAAATTAGTAGTTTGGATGTTAGATTTGCATTTGTGCGGCTTTTTTTGCTGATATACAATAGTGCGCAGACCAACATTCAGAGATGTGCTACGTGGTATAAGTTCAATTTGAATGTTGGATGAACCTACAATAAGGAATGTGCAGTTAGACGTACTAGCAAGCACGTTGACGTATTGATTGTTTGATTAATGATAATACAAAAAAAAGACAAAGAAAAATGTTTCAGTTTAAAACTGATTTACAAAGATACATACTTTATATTAACATAATCATGTTTCCTTTGTGTCTAGCTCGTCCTCGACAAGAAACTACACGACCTTGACAACAGTGAGCGTATAAAAAATTAACTTGCCGACAAACTGCACGTATTTGTTAGTATATAAGATATCATACAGCACGTTATAGTGTAGATATGACTGCAGGTAGAGCATCTTGATAATATTGGTTTATACTGCAAACCACCAACTGCACGCATTTGTTAGTCTATAAGATATCATACAGCACGTTATAGTGTAGATATCATTACTGTAGGTAGATCAAGTATTTCGATAATATCACAGGTAGCCCAAATGAGCTGTTTGTGACAATTTTTAGCAATAAAACGAAAAAAATAAAATATGATGAAAGTCTGTATACTGTGTGTATTGTCTATTTATTTTTACTTCTTTTGAATCATTTGCAAATCTGCCTTTTTGGGACTGGCGATCAATTTATTTCTATCTTGAGATCACTAAATTGCGAGCTCCAAAATGACATAAGTTAATGAATGTTATTTGACAAAATCAGCTCATATTAATTTTGCGATAGAAAAACACAATTATCAAATATCTTCTTTGTTGAATTCAACAATGTTTGTGAGTGCACAATGACAAATGTTGGGTTATTGTGACACGCCAACCCCTTTTTATAAAAAGAATGTCGCATTTAACACCTTTAAGTGATTAAAAGTTGTGACGTTAGCAGTAGTTAGCAGCATTTTCGTTCCTAAAAGTTTCATCGCTCGATCAGTACGTACCCTACCCACTTTTCAAGGGAGTCCCTGAAAGGGGTTTTGGGCATCTTCAAAATATACCTTGTTCTTTTTCTTAGTATCTGTATTTAAAATGAACTAGACCCTGAATTCAGGGTTTACTCGTGCGCAAGAACGGAGGTTTCTTAAAAAACTGAAGAAAAAAAAAAACAAGAAACAAAAAAGAAGACAAAACAAAACAAAGTTGGAAAGGAAGGAAAGTCATTTTATTTTTATTTTTTCGGTAATCATGTAAACCTACTGCCTGGATGTAATTCTTATCCCTTATTCCATTCCCAGTTTTAGGAATTTCTTTGAATATAGCCCATAAAAATAAGGTCAATATATCCCATATGTCCAGTTACTGACAAACACATATCAAACTGTACATTTGGAAACATCGCATATATGGACTCCATAAAATTAAAGCATATTTAAATATTTTAAAGATAACAATAAAAAAAAATCAACAACTTGACTGTGAAAATGACATAACAAGGGTAACAATAATAAAAAAATGTAATTCACGCAAAAACTGAGTTTATGTTTTACAACAATATGGATTTTATTTTTACAAACATTTTGCAAGACACCAGCTTGTTTTAAAGTGCTCCAAGTTGTTTCAGGCACTCTTCAGGCACAGGTTTGAAATTAGACAATGGCGGGAAGTTTGAAAAACCTGATAAATCAGTGTCTTCCACCAGAAGCACAGCGCTAGGAGTGTCTAGAATAACTCACTGAAAGAAATTACGGAGCTGAGTTGAAGGCAACCAAGCGTGTGGAGTGAGGTGCGGATTATAGGCATCGCTGCTATATATAATATAAACTTTATTAACAGTCATGGCAAAGAAATACGATTATCTTACAAATAAGAATAAAAATTATAAATAAACAATATATATTATATATATGTACATGTTAAAGAATATATAATCAGTTTCAAAATTTACTATTACAAAGAGATTATAAACATTTACTTCCTCGTACTAAAAAAGATCGTTCATGTCTCTTAGTTTTTGATGTAGGAACTCTTACTTTGGACATTGATCTTAGATTGTATTTGGTACCCGTTTTAAATTGTAAAAAACGCCTGAACGGGTGGTCTACGTTGTTTACAATGTCAGTAAATTCCCTTGTGTGTATGTTATTTCTATATTCACAGTAAACATATAATTGATGTCACATTACATACATATATTCACACTACAACATAAAGTGATCTCAGTAATTCAATATTTTGTTGATATACACTGCGTATACGCTTGATAATAGTTTGAAAAGTTAAATAATAGAATAGCCCATGTTAATCAAAACGTTCTGCACTTTTCAGTCAGTTACATTACACCAAATAATAGTAAAAGCATGCAAGTAAATATTACACATAACAAAAATGAAACACCAAGCATAACCAATAGTCGACGACAACAAAATAAATAAATAAAGTAACATGAAATAAAAAAATAATATAGAAATATATTAAAATATTAAAAATGTATCAGACAAATGTGTGTGTGACTTTACATCTAGGTTTTTATAAAAATGTTGAAATTTGTTCTTCTTAAATGTTTGTTCTTTCTTAAAAACAATTTGAGTTTTGAAATTTATCGAGGTTCACATGCTCTTCTGTGTCGATCACGTTCAAAGAAATTGTCTTCTTTCTACCTTATGGTAACATATCACATTTCAAGCCAGAAACGTTTTGCAGTTTTTCAGAGTCTATCCTAACAGTTTCTAGTGTTTTCACCGGCAATGTTATGTTAGCGGGGATGCTCGTCGTATCTTTTAGGGGTAAAAATCGACGATTTGGTATCTTTTAGGGTTTAAAAATATGAAATTTGCCAAATTCTTACTTTTTGGCATCTTTTAGGGGTTGAAAGCCACTGAAACTCGTGATTTTGGTATCTTTTAGGGATCAAAAACTTGTGAAGCTGCGCCCTTTTGAAAAACGTCCGGTATCTTTTAGGGGTACTTTTGAAAAATTCCGACGAGCATCCCCGATCATTTATGCCCGGAGTCCCCCCCCCCCCCCCCCCCCCGGGTCATTGCTACACGGATCGCAATACTCACAAATTAGCCTCTTTATTTTTTTTACAAATTAATTGACTGTGACATAAAAGAGTCACGTGAGACAGGTCTCCTACCTTTTGATCAGCAATTTTGTTTATTTTTTCCAACAGAAACAGAACGTAAAAGTGCAGCTTGAAGCTATGAAGATCGTCGTGGGAATATTTGTTTGTGTATTCCATGTCTTTTCCATATCTGGTAAATAATAATCTTGGTGATTGTTTTTAAACTTTGTCGTAATTCCATTGGCATTGAATCGTTCGTTTTCTGTCTTTTATCGTTATAGCATTTACCTGGACGAACTTCAAAGACGTCACATTTGTTCAAGGAGAGACAGCTACACTATTTTGGACTGTTAATGTTGGTAGCGGGCTTAAATGGGAGGCTGTAGATATCAAAAGGGGCAAACCAGAATCAGATGTCATTAAACTTACTCCAGTAAGTGGACTTCAGAAAAATTTACCCGGGAGAGATGCAGACCTCGAGCTGATTGTTAATAGTACATTAAACATCGTAAATGTGACTTTTATTCTTCGAAACTTGGCAAGAAGTGACGAAATGGAGTACATAATATATGTGACAAACAATGATATTACCACAAGTTCGAAAACCAATTTCATCAAAGTGTTAGGTAAGTGCTATCTACATCATATTCTTGAAGTCAATAATGCAATTATTATTACATGTAGCATGTAATAATAATATGTTTAAATTATCTCCTATTTGTATTTGTCGTTCAGTGTTCCATATGTTATGTAGTCTGTAAATATACTTGTGAAAACAAATGTTTGTGTTTTAAACTGAAATAATACACAAGTGCTATAATATTTCCATGACAATTATTGATACTATTGAATTGTCAGGTTATATCAGAAATAAAAAAAAACCTTAATTCACAATTTACGTCCATCACACCAATTCATTCCTACAGGATAGGTATTAAATAAGATGGATTCGGGTTCAATCTGGAATTATTTTGCACCAAAGTTTTTTTTAAAGTAATCGCATCAGCTTGCAAACAATTCATTTTTTTGTAAATTTTGTTTAAAATTTCATCAAATATTTGCGTCGATTGCGTGACAATGTGTGCGTTCAAGGAGAAAATTGAAAACTTTACATCAAAAACTTGTTTTTTTTTGAAATTTTCTTCGTTACTTTTAAATAATTTGCAACTAGCAATGTTAAGAAGATTAACATCAAGCTATAGACACTACTTGTTTTTATTTTGTTTTATTTTGTACGAGTACTACAGATTTTTGTGACTTGTTGCGCCGAACTAGTGTTCTCCACATGCAGCCCAACTTTGTTATCTGTGAATTTAACGTAAACATTAAATAATATTTTTTGTTCAATATATAGTCATAATAATTGCAAGTAAAGGATTTTTTAAAAATCTGTACCACATAAAAATGTTTGGATCACTGTATTCTGTGTTTTTAATATAATTGCATGTTTACTATCCTTTTGAAAGTGGCAGTTTGTAGACAGGTTTTTTTTAACTTAACCGCAAAACTCTAAAGCCAATATAAAATTGATGGATTTAGCAGTTCAATCTCGTAATAAACAAAGAGGTGCAATTATTTGATAAATATATTTAAAATTGATGAACAGCAACTATCATGTGAAAGTACAAACGACAAAAATTTGCAACTGACGTCCAAAGTCAATTTTAGGGTATGCAAAAAAACAAAACAAATGAGCGTTGTAGCAGTAATTTGAACAGTCGACCCCCTGAATGTTGACTTTTAAGAACCTCTCAGCCTTAGTGTTCTTGTTTGCCCAGTTGGAACATTGTCAGGAACCGATTCTACATTGATTATATGTATAATATATCATTATATATATCTAGATATCATTCTGGAGTCTTCCTACCATGCAAGGATAATAATTGTGAATTTTTTTTTTATTCAGCAAATTAGTTTGAGCCTTGATAAGAATATCCAAAAGTGCGCAATTATTTCTGTTATATATATTTATATAACTTACATATATTTTTTGTAGCAGTGAATATCACTAAATTTATCATTTTCAATACACTCAAAGGGTCATAAGTATGCATGTATGTCTTTCAGATAAGTAATTCAGTTATTGGTCATTATTTTTATTTGGAAGCTGCTATGATGTAGTTTTTCCCCCACTTTTGTTTGTCAATCGCTATAGTTCTATAGCTTTGACAACATTTTTTTATAGACATTTTTACTACAGGTATAAACAAAGAGGTCCATTATTATTGATTGTTTTGTTTCATCTTCGCAATTTATCGTATATGAATAAATGTCAAAAAAATGATTTAAAATAATTCACATTTTAGTGATTAGCCTGTCATAATATCTTTTTGCTGGTATTGAATGTTGAGTTTATATCCTATCTTGTGTTTAAACAGACTGATGAGACGAACCAAGCGACCAACGCCATCCAAATTTTACAATCAGATAGATAAACATACTAGCTATAAAACCTTATATTTTGAACGAATAAAACCACTGCGTTAATTAGTAAGAACCATTTGCTCGTGAAAAATTGTGACGTCGTGCAGATCGACGGCCGACATATTATATTCAATATTCAATGTTTTATGTGTCATCTAAAAAAACAATATAGACTTTGAATATTTTCGAGACATTTTTATACAAAACTGTAAACTAAAGTGTAATAAATCGCAAAAGTTGCAACAAAATGTGCAAGCCTTCGTTGCCTCCATATGGAAAAAATAGTGAAGCGTGCGTGGTAGCAATAAATGAATATTGGTTTCCCTGGGAGACACCTTCCCCCTGATTATTGAAATGCTGGAGGATTTAAATTTTGACAAAAAACAGCGCACTTTCTTAATTCGAAAAATAATGAACATTGATGCTCGTACAACGTATTACATTTTCTGCTGTTGTAACATAGTCTGGGATGAACCTCACTTGATGAAGTTTTGAAATTCTTAAAATTCTGTCGTTTTAACCATATATTTAAATATATATATTTCTCACCAAAGAAATTATGGGATAACTCCCAATATATATTTTTTTCGAGTTGCCTACCATAAGTGCTATCTATAGTGGTTGATATCCCATAATTTCCTCTTGGTTAGATTTTATTTATTTTCGTTTAAATATTTTCCATTTCTTTAATTATATTATAGTATTTTTTTTTTTTTATTATCTATCTATTTATTTATTTACAATAACAACAATTTAAGGAACAATAAAAGCTAAGAAAAATTGCCTTTCTTTCTTTTCCAGCTCTTCCTGTGCTGCAGTTCCAACCCAATCAGACTGGCTTCTGTGTTCAGAGTACTGTCAACATCACATGTACTGTAACATTTAATGAGCCTTCGCCATCCAATTTTACATTCTTTATAAACAGTACAGAAGTTGGCACTACAAATGGCACACAAATACGTGGAAACACGTCAAGAGGAGCTTTGGTGTCCCAAGCTTTACTTCATGTTGGAGCATTTACATATACATGTCTATCTAAAAATGAGAAGGAAGGGCTTAGTGGAATGTCCTACCATACAACTATCCAAGTGAAAGGTACTAAATTTCAATTAAAAATCCAGCCGCGGACTTCCCGGAAATAATGGGAATTTTTTTTACAAGCTTGTTAAGTGAAGGCTTTTTTATGGACCAAAATTGCTATCAAAGGCAAAACAATTATTGTAGACAACGCGGTCATAATAGATTATGTTGTGGTGAACCGAGCTTAACAAGTATAACAATCATTATTCTATCAGTATTTTCTGTAACAAGGTCTTAAATGAAGAATGGGAGAATCATATACGCGAATATTAAAACCTTGATAGAATACATTAAAAAAATCGATATCTTTCAAGGTAATAAGATCGAACAAACAAATTCGTGCAAGAGAGAGAAGAAAATCCTGCAGCCAGGTGGAGAGAAAAAAGACCTGCTAAATGAAAATCCCCTTATGAATTTTCCAATGACCCATCCCTGAAAACATGAAAGCATATTTTGGATCGGAGTATACACGCCCAAGAACTTTAAGGTTTATAGAAACGTCAATTCCTATTATTGACTAATAAATATAGCTGGTCTTGTGCAATTAATGTTGTATGTTATCTTTTCAGATCCTCCACATATTATAAGCTGCAAGGATAATATAGTTGAGGAAGGTAGTTCACTATTCTGGCATTGTTCTGCCAATGGTAGTGAGCCATTGTCCACATCATGGCACAGAGGTAATAACACGGCTGTCGTCCAGTCGGGAAAGTCACTAACCATTAGCAACGTTAGTAGAGCTGATGGAGGACTGTACACCTTTAAGGCCAGTAATGGCGAAGGGTGCGCTGCTGCTAGTAAAACAGTACAACTGGATGTACAATGTAAGTACATTGATTCAGCTGAGGTGTCATTGATAGTAAATCTCCCCCCCCCCCCTTAAAGTCCCTACACGGAGTGCTAGTTTTGAAGGGTTTCTTTGAAATAGTTATTTTCGAAGAAACAGGAGGGTTCGCTCCACCTAATTGCAACACTGTAAATGTTGTTTATATTTGTTTGTTTGTTTGTTGTTGTGTTTCTTTTATGTGCATATGTGTATGTACGTAATTTTATTGTTCTGCTTTTGATCGCTACGTCTTCTTTATTGTCAATTATTTTTGTTGAAAATAAAATTGTTGTAATAATAATAATAATATAACTGATGTGTTAATCATTTGTTTAGCATCGGAGACATTATGGAACCGGACGTTTTTTTCTTTTCTTTAGCGGCCGTAATAGTTTAAAAACTTGTGTTTTTTATACATTACTTTGTTAAAACCTATACGTATTTCGTCGTAGCAAAAATTTGTCTTTTTCACGATGGGGATACATTTAACCGGTGATAGCTCAATTATCAATTTTCTGCTGCGGGCTTAATCGTCACCGGATTTTATCTACGTTATGTGAATAGGTGTGATAGTTTGGAGTCGTCAGGAAAAAAACAGAAAAAAAACTTAATTTCGCTGAAACAAGTACAATACTTCACATGGTGACTACGAGGGGAGGGGGGGAGAGTCTCACATCGGTAGAGTTTCCTAGTTACTATTTTGTTTACTAATCATAAAGGACACATTTAATCAGATATTTAATCTCTGCTACCTTGGAGTACCGTACCTCATGTGAACGAACCCTAGGGTACAACATATATAATGAACTCATCACAACATTCCACGGCATTTCCGGTCATAATTATATTTGAGTCTAAAGACTTCACGACTCAAGCAGTTCTTTTGTGTTAGGTCGTTTTGCAACGTTGACAAGTTTAGCTTCATTGCCTGTCATGGAGTTGGTATCCATTAATGTCGCGGTTTCTAGAAACCCCCCAGTAATTTATGATAAATTGTTTTCTGTTGTCAGCTTCAAGTATTTGCAAACTGGAATGTGAGGTTCGAGATAGTTCTTATATTCTAATGGTAGTCAAAATTTGTTGTCGAATAAAATTGTCTTCAATTTGCCGTATATTTGCCTGATTCGATTTACATTAATATTAGTTTTCTCTGTTTTATTAAGAAATTGTAAAACATTCCTTGAACTCATGAAGCGTTATTGCATGTCTCCAAACGATTGATCACGCATCGTTAAGAATCATAGAAGCATTAAACGGTATTTTTGTAAGTTGGCATCGAAACCTCTTGGGTTTTTAACAGTTACCTCCATTAAACAGCAAGTATTTAATTTTGCTGTGCACCTAATAGTACGTTAAAAACTGATGAAATGTAAAAAATATGCCTTGAGGCATGAACTCTTAAAAGAGAGTGAAAAAGAGAGTAAACATAACGAAATGTATAAAATTGAAGATTTTGTACTCAGGTTGAATCATAATGAAGTAAAGATGTTGTCTCTGATTATAAATAAGTTAAGCAGACGTTTCGATTGTGATACTGCAGTCTTCCTCAGTGCTTAATTTACATGAATCCATCCACTGAGGAAGATTGCAGTATCGCAATCGAAACGTCTGCTTAACTTATTTATAATCAGAGACAACATCTTTACTTCATAACGAAATGCAGCTTAAATGTTCATCATTGTCTACTTCGATCAAGACTAATTATCTAAACTTTTAACAAATAGCAAATCTTAATCGTTGTGAGTATCAGAGAATCAGAAGTCTAATCACCAACCACCAAACATGCCAAACGTATAAGGTTAAAATTATAGAAGTAAAAGAGAAATGCCGACTAAAAAAGAAAAAATATAAATTAAACAGTCTAAAATATTCAAAAGTTAACAGTTAAAATATGCTGAATTAACTACTGCAGTTAATATTTTATTATCACTATTGCCACAGGAAGCCCGATCAAACATGTCATCGAGTTTCAAACCAAAGACGTTATTAGGGGCTTCCTTTTTTTAATAAAAAAATGGTTAAAAACAACAAGAAAAATACTAGTACGGGAGATCGATAGTTTCAATCTCTATGCAGGCAATAAGGTTTTGTTCACCAACTTAACATTATTTACAATAATTTTACAGAACTCAGTCTTCGTTATAAAACTGAGTCCAATACTTTTCAAAATAATATATATTTGATAATATATTAACAAAGTTCAAACAAACGTTATAAACGTAACGTAGCAATCTCTCCAGCAAGTGTCCCAGCACTAATTACCGATGACGCACTCCCTCAAATGTACCGCTACATCTAACCCCGTTGGTACCTACACATGGTCATTGAAAGGGAAATCGCTGACTGGTGAAACGAGTAGTACGCTAACTAAAGCCAAGGTCACACATCAAGATGCTGGACACTATACCTGTACTGTTACTAACAGTGAAGAAAGTGTTACTAGTAACGTGGTGGTGATCAACGTTAACCGACACAATCAGACGTCCGACAAGATGAAAGAAACAAACCATAAACCTTGCGACTTACCGATGAGCAACTAGCAAACTTGTGGACCCATTTAGCAAATATAGGATATAATTGACCCCCTTCCCCGGCCCATCCAATTTATTGGGAGGTTTCTATTTTGAGTGTTAATCAACGAGCCCACCGTCCATCCAACAATCCATCCATCCAACTTACAGAACAATTCGATTCTTTGTGTGATGCACATCGTCTCGTTCAAGAAAACACAACTGGCTATGTCTTCATGTGTACAACAAGCCTAGTGGTTCTCCTGCACCGTCTTTGTCCGCTGTTTTCAAAGGAGATAATTAGAATGTTGGATCCGTGGCTTTACCTCGTGTTGATAAAACTCTCAATGGTTATTCAGTGTTTTGCAAATAATTCAGTCGGCAGTGCATCCTGTGAAACTAAATTGTTCGTCTAATGTAAGTTTTAAAAGTTTATAATGAAGTACCTAAACAATATAAATCTCCGAGGTTTCATTCATGGAAAAAATAAGAATTTTATAACCAAAACCTAGCGAGTTAAACAAATAAAATGAAAAAAATCGCAAGATAACAAAATGAAATCGAATCGAAAGAACATCGATACTTGATAAAATATATAAACAAATTAACTCGGTCAAATAATAAAAAAGTAAGCAAGGCAAAAAAAATGATCATTCAATATTGAGCAATAAAAACCACATGTAAAACGAAAGTCAGAAATTTAATGAGGTGACTTCTTATACTGCGATTTTTTATAATGACTTTATTGGTCTCGTCGACTGGCAAAGAAGTAAGTATAGGAACAATAGAGGAAACTTGGTTTTCTCTGACTGGTAGCAGTATTTCCTTCAGTTTCTGTGTGACTTGTTCATTTCTTTTTGTTTTTAGATTATTCGTTTTCGTATATCTGAAGGCATCCATAGTCAAGTGCTTAGAGCTTGCTTAATATAACAGAATCCGCAACCTGAAATATACCAAAATTAGCTTTGGAAATCCGGAATATATCAGATCTTAATACGTAATTCAGATTAGGGGCGAAGGGGTCGTCGCGGACTTGGGGGCCAACACTCATTGTGCATTAATTGTTAATAAATGATGTGTTGATTTTCACTGTTAATTTGTATGTTTGACTTGGTACAATCTTGGTTTTGTCCTTCTTCTCTTTTTAGCCTTAGATTTACGAGCCTGTCGTGATGTCTCTTATGCGTTAGTTACAAACAGTTGTCTTGTTTCGATACCAGCCGATGGCTTCCCAAAGCCAAACCTGACCTGTGACGTTCACAACGCTACAAAACATAACTACACTATTTGCAGTGGGGAAAACGTTGACACTATAGGTAGTAACTGTTATATCAGCAACTCCATTAGGAGCTGTAATTTCACGATTCCAGTTTTTGCACGTGGTAAGTCAATGATAACTAAATGGGTTAAAACTGCTAAAAGGTCGTCTATCATCGTCTATTACCATCATCATATATAAATGTTGGTATCATCACCATCATCGTCTATTATCATCATATATAAATAGTGGTATCATCACCATCATCGTCTATTACCATCATATATAAATAGTGGTATCATCACCATCATCGTCTATGATCATCATATATAAATAGTGGTATCATCACCATCATCGTCTATTATCATCATATATAAATATTGGTATCATCACCATCATCGTCTATTACCATCATATATAAATAGTGGTATTATCACCATCATCGTCTATTATCATCGTATATAAATATTGGTATCATCACCATCATCGTCTATTATCATCATATATAAATATTGGTATCATCACCATCATCGTCTATTATCATCATATATAAATAGTGGTATCATCACCATCATCGTCTATTATCATCATATATAAATATTGGTATCATCACCATCATCGTCTATTATCATCATATATAAATAGTGGTATCATCACCATCATCGTCTAATACCATCATATATAGATATTGGCATCATCACCATCATCGTCTATTATCATCATATATAAATAGTGGTATCATCACCATCATCGTCTATTATCATCATATATAAATATTGGTATCATCACCATGCATGACCATCACAGCAAGAACGTACAGTCACGTGCAATGAGTTGAATTGTAGCATAATAATGAGCGTCTTTTTTTTAGAGCCAAATAATATCACGAAGAAATATACAATGACAATTGCTAACCTGGAATTTAAGACAGAGTATACAAATAAAGACTCGACCGAATTCAAATTTCTCAAAAAGAGTTTGGAGGGCGTTGTAAGTACCCAAGTTAATGAGTTGTAGTTCTGTTATAATTACATTGATTGTACGTTTTTTTCAGAGTTTTGCACTATAATTCTACTACTACTTTAACTTTTTTTTTGTAAAATGATATCGTTTTTTGGTAGTATTTCGAGTGGATACATTTTCTTGCTCTATTATCGTTGGCATTAACTGGTCATATTTCTGAGACTAGCTAAGGTCTGTGCTGATGCAGAAAGCAATGCTAAACTAATTAGCAAATTGATCGAATTTTCTTTTCATTTTTTTATTTCAGCTGAACAAAGTATACAAATATGTAAAGTATGTGATAGCGATAGACGTGATGGAGTTCTTGTAAGTACTATAACTCGTTTATAACTGTATGATGTACTTGTATACTGATTAATAGGTCTACCTTTCAGTTAACATACACACATACATTGGGGTTCGATTTTTTGTTTGGTTGATAGATAGGAATACAAATGGCACTATAAGATAACTATTAAGTCACGTACAGTGTTGTCTTTTGACGTGAGATCATTTTATTGTTTCAATACCTTTTAGGGACGGATAGAGATAGACAGACAGTAGTACACAGGCTGACAGAAAGATTTAAAAAAAACAGACAGACAAGTATACAGACATGTAAACACGCACACAGACACACATGTAATCAAATGAACACAAAAATTCAAACACACAAATAAGCAAAAAAAAAAAAACAACAACAACAACAACAACAAACAAACAAACAGAAAGTCGAAGATATATAAAATCTTTTTTTTGTTCGTTATTTTTGGTATTTTTCTGTGTAGTCCTGGCAGTATCCATGTCAATTTTGATATTACGATGGTAGCAAACGTGAGTGATCCATTGGTACCACTGCAAAGAGAACTGAATCGCACTCAAGGATCATTGGACGGCCAATATTCTATTGATCGTGATAGCCTTCGCTCAGGTTTGTAAGTTTTCAAAACTTTATATTTAGAACTTTAGATAAACCAAGAATAGGGTTGAAGCTGGTGCTTACAAAACGAGTGCAATATTTGTGTTGGAATTATGAGTATCGCTGATGGTTGTTGGATAAAATGCCAAGGCTTGTGATATGGTTGATTTGATGACCGCGTTCATCGTTACGCCAAGTTACCAGGTTCAGTTTGGGATTAGGCGCACCTAACTTATTCCGGTTGAAATCTTTGTATGCCCGTCTGTATGAAATAAGTTTAATAAGTTTTTGTTTTAATTTCTAAAACTAGTAATAATAAGATACTTTTGAATATAAACATCAGTTCAATTATTTTCATCTGGTATTTTGTAACCACTTTAAGAGTGTAGGCGGGAAATGGACACCAATTCAGTTCTGATTGGTCCAAAATATCCGTTTATTCTCTCAGTAAACTCATTTTTCAAGCTGTAGTAGTGTCCTTCAAGTTGTCGTCCATCTCGTGTTCATTTTTACAAAATGAGAGAATGAAAATATTATCAATTATAAAAACCGATCGAACCAAAAATTATGCTCGTGATTTGCTGTGTGTTCATTTCAACTATCAATAAACCTCGGACATCAGTCTTTTGTTTCTTCATTAATTAGGCTGGTTTGTTCCAAAGCCACCAGTAACCACAACTAAGCCGCTTCTAGGCACAGGCGCTATAGTCGGTATAGCTATCGGGTGTGTGGTGTTCGTCATTCTTATCATCGTTCTACTGGCATACTGCTGTTACCGAAACAAAAAAAAGCAGAAGCCGAAAAAAGTAAGTATTGAACTAGAGATACTAGAGATACTTTCGAACAAGCTTGATGTACAAGTTTGAAGCGATATGATTCTTGAAAATTGTTTAGTTTTCCTTTCTCTCGTCGTACATGTCTGTGTGGTCTCAGCATGCTTTTCTCTTTCGCTTTATGCCTATCTTGATATGTGTGTCTTTTTTAGTTGTTCTTTATATTTGAATGTCTGCATATCTCTGTCTGCCTGTGCGTCTGTCTTTCTGTCTGTATTTTTGTGTCTATCTTTAAATACGTATATTTGGTCTCTATATTTCTGCTGTGTGTTTGTATTTGTTGTTGTGTGTATCTATAGTATATAATGTCTGCCTGTTTGGTCTTAAGCAAGCGTGATTGCGATTTTCTCGGTTGTGTTCTAATTCGATCTGTTTGTCTGTCAGTATTTACTTGTCTTTTTGTACTTAAGAAGAGTTTAGAAAACTGAGACTCCTATGATGTAGTGAGACATATTGTAAGATAATGAAAAAAAAAAAGAACAGAACAAAAAGGTTTAAAATCAAATTAAACGGTTCTGTAAATTAACCCTTTTTAGTTGTCGTTGCTCATATGCATATTCACCTGTAGTTGTGCGCATGTCCATGTCTCTATCACTCTACGTGTGTGTCTCTAGCTATGACACTGATATATCGTGTTTGTCAGATGTGTGTCCATGGTTTTCTTGTTCTTTCTTGTACAAAACGTATTACAAACACTTGTTATCATTTGCATCATTTGTTGTCATTGTAGGTAGTAAATAATTAGTCATTAGGGACTGCTATAGCTGTTAAACAGTAAGTTCATACCCATTACATGTCATTGTTTGCTATCATAAGCCATAACTCAGCCCCATGTCTGTCTGTCACATGCATGAATGTCATCAAAATATTGGTGTGAAAACATGTACACTGTTGGTTTTGCTTGATTCCTACCTACACTTCGTACCGTTCAAAACCACCCAAAAACTCACTTTTATTAAACCAAATGTATTTTCTGTGAAAGTTCGAAAATGATCTGCAGTTTGAAGTAATTTCTGATCGAGTTTTCGAATCGGTTGAAATATATTCAAACGGCCATTCGAAAATCCAACAACGTCATAGACACAGATAATGACTAAGCTTGGGCCACCTGTGCAAGGATGTGCAGTTAGACGCATTGATTGTTTGATTAATGATAATAATAGTAATAAACTTTATTAGACAAAGAAAAATGTTTCAGTTTAAAACTGATTTACAAAGATGCATAATGTATATTAACTTAATCATGTTTTCTTTGTGTCTAGCTAACTCGTCCTCGACAAGAAACTACACGACCTTGACAACTAATTAAATAATTAACTTGCCGACCAACTGCACGTATTTTTTAGTCTACAAGATATCATACAGCACGCCATAGTGTAGATATGACTGCAGATAGAGCACCACAACCACAGGAATCCTGATGGAGGCCCAAATCGCGGAGAAAAAAAAACAATAATATGAAGAATGGCTAGCATTTTTAGACCCGGCCATAGCTTGAGCACGAGTAAAAAGAAAAAAAGTGTGAGAGAACGAAATGGTAAAATGTACCAACAATTTTGAAACTTAGTTTAACCTGAAGGTGTCCAACATCCATCATAATAGACGATGCATCGATTTAGTTCCTACTAAGGATAACTTTACATTGGATACTTTTATTCAGTAGCAAAACACTTAATCATTATGACATCGCATTACACTCTATGGCGTTGAAACTCAACATTAACTCCATGGGGAAATATATAATTCATACATTCTATTTTTATATATTCACAGTAGTCTTCACAGTAATATATATATAGTTATTCGTCCCTAGCATCTGGGGCCGGTTCCTAGAAAGAGGGATAACTCTATCCTAGGGATAAATATGAGCTATCCTTAGGATAACGTTATTCTAGGGATAAATTGGGTTCCTGAAAGCACGGATAGCGTTGTCCCAGGGATAAATCTCCGATAAAGTTATCCCACCTCCCGAACATAGTATAAATTGCTATCCTAGGGATAATTAAGTGAACTAAACCTCATCGTTTTGGTGATATAAAGACATTCAAGCAACTATTAAAACGATCCGAAAAACTCAATTCCAACTTAATAAAGTTGATTAAATAAAAGATTTAATAAAGTAACGTACGATAGAACTCGATTTACAGCCAAATACTATCGACCAAACTGAACTGATCGTTTTCTTTCGACGACTTTTCCGCTAGTGTATTTAATTCGCTTTCGCTTTATTTTGACGGGAGATTGATTTTGTGTATCTATAATATTATCCTGTCCATCATTTTTTCGGTCTAATTTTAGTTCCTATTCAAAACAATGTAATAAAAACAATTTCTGTTTTACTGTTATATTTGTTTTATAATTTTCTTATTAGTATCTATTGGGCGGTCACAGTTAGCCCGATAAAATGTAAACAACACGCGGCCGCGTCTCATTTTCCCGCCATTAAAAACCGGATTTTTCCGGTTCATCCAGGAAATAGCGAAGTTCTCCCACGGATAAATATCCCTAGGATAAAAACTGGTTTCAGGGACCGAATTTTATCCCTAGGATAGCTATCCCTTGGATAGTGAATTTATCCCTATGATAGCGCTTATCCTAGGATAAAGTTATCCGTCTTTCTAGGAACCGGCCCCAGGGCTTTAAGAAAAAAATATAAGTAAGAATATCCCATACTTTCTAAAGCCTTTTTTTATATATACTGATATACTTGGCAGTGGCTCATAATTTCTGCATATTGCTGTATATATAAGGGTTTTTGAATTGAGAAACACTGACTGACAAAAAAAAGTGAAAAATAAAAAAAAGAGTATCAAAGGGGTCTTAGCCAGCTAATCCCTTTTTAAGTTATATATACATATATAACTTAAAATCAAATATATATATCAAAATATCAATCTATATATCAAAAAGACTTTAGAAATTATGGGATACCTTCAAATATATTTTATTATCCTTCCCTAGCATCAGAGCTTACGAAAAAAAATATTAGTCAGGTGATCCCAGTCAGGATATCCTCCACTGTCCTAATACCGTACTTGGTGGCTCATAATTTCTGCATATTGCTGTGTATTTATATATTTGTAAAGCGTAAATTCAAACTGATCTGCTCTAAGCACTAGTAAATGAAAAGGATACAGCACGAAACAATCAACAAAAGTTAGAAACATTACTATTACAAGAAATAAGCTAGTGGTGGGCGCACATATGCGCACGTACGTACGTCCTATGATTGATGTGACATCACTTACATATATTCACACTACAATATATACATTCCATATCAGTATTTCAACATTGTGCACACTTGATTATGTAGTTGGTAAAAAACATGAGTGATTAAACTCGAACTTTTTCCACTTCCTCAGTAACAAATAAACATCAAATAAAAGTGATATATTTCGTCAGATCTTGAAAAGGATAAATGAAAACAGTAAATACAT
The DNA here is from genome assembly GCA_918843875.1 of Diadumene lineata. Lineage (NCBI taxonomy): Eukaryota > Metazoa > Cnidaria > Anthozoa > Actiniaria > Diadumenidae > Diadumene > Diadumene lineata. The sequence continues at coordinate 17,690,835 of OU974069.1, read as the reverse complement.
GAAAATAAATAAAATAGAATACAATCAAAGATTTTAAAATGCAATAACGTAATATGGTTATCAAATATTTGTATTTCAAAATGTGCAGATTCCCTGTTGATTGGCGCATTCTAAAAAATGTTCTTTCAGATTACTTTGCTATAAAAGAGTTGAGGAAAGGCTAAACTCATCAAATGCCCTTTTCCTTTTTTTGTGTATCTATTGCTTCCAAAGTTTTTGTCATCACATGCATGCATCCATGTATCGAGGAAACCCGGTAAAGAATTGTCAAGTGTTGGAGTAACATTGGATGGTGAACCAATGAGCTTTATATTGAAGGTCCAAGCAACATATTGAAATCATTAAAAAAAAGATTTTTTGGAGTCAGATGAGAACAACTGCCAAAACTCACATTTCGAAATTTATTTTCAAAATATCTCTACCAAGAAATAAACAAAGCAATATTGCTTGAAAATACCCTATGTTTTATCTTTGAAATTGTGCGCAATTTTTGTATATGTCGTTAGATCTTGAGTAGGATAAATAAAAAAGTAAATGAATGAAAATAAATAAAATAGAATATAATCAAAGATTTTAAAATGCGATAACATAATATGGGTATCAGATGTTTTTTTTTATTTCAAAAATTGCAGATTGCGTGTTGATCGTCGCATTCTAAAAAATGTTAGCTATTTTGCTACTAAGAAGTAGAGGAGGGGCTAAAAGGCTCATCAAATGTCCTTTTCTTTATTCGTGTGTGTATTTATTGCTCCCAAAGTTTTCATCATCACATCCAGTAATTGGTATTCTTGATATACTGTTGTTCTACGAACATGCATTCGAACATGGTAAAGAACTGTCAAGTGTTGGAGCAACATTGGAGGGTGACCCAATGAGCTCTATATTGACGGTCCCGGTAACATCTTATTTATATATATATATATAAAAAAAAGATTTTTGAAATCAGGTAAAAACAATTACTGAAACTCAAATTTCAATTCATTTTCAAAATATATCTACCAACGATCAAACAAAGCAATATTGCCTAAAAAAACTAAGAGATTGTAGATCACGTTTGTCGTCAGGGAAGTAGAAAAAAGTTGGGGTGCATTCAAATTATTCCACAAATGGAACAAACATCTACAACAATACTCTTAGTCAGCACTTTTGAGACTAGCGTGCGAGTGTGTGGGGCGGAAGACGTAAACAACTCAAAAATATCTATATATCGTTGCAGATTTAGGTATGAAATCGAAGCTACCCAATATCTAATGTATAATAGACGATGCAACAATTAAGGAGTACTTTACTTTGGATACATGTACTTTGTAGTGGACTGAAAAATATTTAATCATTAATGACATCGCATCACACTCTATGACGTAATTGCAACTCAGAATTAACGACACTGAAAAACATATAATTGGTTTATGATATCACTGACGTATTCACAACACAACATAAAGTCATATAAGTAAACATTAAAAACCGTGCACATTTGATTATACTCAGTAAAAAGATTCATCGTATCAGCCAGCCAAATAACGCCAAATGAATTGAATTGGCTTTGAATTTTACTTTTCAGAGCGATTTTATGTTAATGAAGAAAATATATAGCTGCGAACTTCTTCTTATATTTGTGTAGAGCAATGTCTGTTTATGATGTTCTGAGATGATTACATATTATATAGTTTGGTTGGATTTTGAGCATTGAATTGTTTGCGCAAAATGAATTTTCCCTGATCTCGAAATGACGGGATCGGGACCATACAATGTTCTTTTTCCATTAGAAACATGTCTGTAACATAACGTTTCTAAGAGAAAATTCTGATGAACTTTCACTTAAGTAGTCAGGACCCTTAAAAGTCTCATGTGATATTTTCCGAGACACTCAAGTTAGATTTTAGAGAAGGTTTTTCATATATTCAAAAAAAAATTGTTGAAGATTTGCACAATATTGCAAGTTGTTTTCACCTGTTTAATGACAACATATCGCAGCCGCCTAATTATCATATGCGCCTGTATTTTATCTGTCCAGCGGTTGTCACATGATAGTAGTCAACTTTACTTCCTTTCAGATCATCAACACAACTGAACGATAGCTTTCTTCCAAAACAGATCGATAAGCTGTTGGCGCTCTTATTCAGAAAAAAAACAAAAAAAAAACAATGAAAACCGTTACTGTAATATTTGTGTTCTTGGTAAATGTCCTTCCAAGATCTGGTAAGTGCTCATCTTGCTGATGGTTTCCTAACTTTGTGATTACATTGCATTTTATTTCCACTAATAATCTTTATTATACATGGGAGTTAATCTAGCGACTAAAGGTCTGTTTTGGTATTCCTTCAAAGGTTTTTTTATTTTTAAATGCTCTAAGAATTTGGGTTTTTATCAATTGTACTGAATTGGTCTTTTTCTTTCTTCTGGCAGATGCAACCTTTAATTGGATACATCAAGAAGGCTCTGTCAAATTTTCTGAAGAACGAACAGCAAGACTAACCTGGACAGTTGATGTTGGTAGTTCATATTCCCTGTTTGGCCTTAATATAGTAAGAGGAAAGTCAAACACAAAAGTTATAAAAAAACATCTCAGGGAATAATAAAAGAATTGTCTGGTAGTCATAGAAGTAAACATTAAAAATGCGTTGACACCGTGCATACTTGATTATAGTCAGTGAAAAGATTCATTAGACAGCCAAATAACGGCAAATAAATAACTTGAAATGACTCAGGCTTTCGCTTTTCAGAGCGAAAAAAAAAATGGAAATAAATAATGCAGAGTTTAACGGACGCACGGACACGAAACGATGACATATTAAATGGCTACACCTCTTCGAGGCTTCTTATATTTGCGTAAAGCAATGCCTAGTTAAGATGTTCTGAGATTAGTACAATTGTAGCATCTTATAGAAATTTTTGCGCAAAATGCATTTTCCTCTTTTCTCGAAAAAGGGCTCTGGACCATACAATTTGCTTTTTGATAGGTTCAAATGTTTATTTTATTTATTGCAAATTGTATGGTCCAGAAAAAATTCGGATAACTTTTAACCTATGTAGTCATGACCCTTTATAGTCTCACATGATAGTTTTCGACTCACGTTAGATTTAGAGGTTTTCATACTTTTCATTCACTCTTTTGCATTCTAATTCTAAGCCTATACTTACTTTACTATTTTTTCTTAATCATTTCAACCCACACTTAAAATGTTGAACGGAATTGTACGATATTGCCAATTATTTAAGCGTAAATTCGCGATTTTTTAAAACTATTAAAAGGGATGTGCACTTTTGTGTAATTCGTTATATTTGTCATATTAGAGGTCGGGTTTTTTAACAAATAAAATTGCATGGAAAGGCGTAATCTCAGATCAATATAAAAATAACACTATCGGATAAACAATCAAATGCGCCGGTATTTTTTAGGTCCAGCGGTTTGCAAGTGAGAGAAGTCAATTCTGCTTCTTTTTGATTATCAACACAACAAGATTTCTTCAGAGACAGAAAGTTAAGTGGCTGGCGCTCCGATAATAAGCAATGCAAATCATGATTGGGATAATTCTGTGTCTGGTACTTGGCTTTCCAAGATCTGGTAAATAGTCATCTTGTTGATTGTTTGTTAACTTTGTGATAAACTGAATTGTTCTTTATTTTTGTTCTCAGATGCAGCCTTTAATTGGATACGCCACGATGAAGCTGTCTATTTCACTGAAAAGGAAACAGCTAAAATAATTTGGACTGTTGACATCGGTAGTGATTTTCGTTTAAATGGCGTTAAAATTCAAAGGGGAACAACAACTCCGTTGAAATTGGTCATTCTGAAATCAGAATCGTCAGTTGAAAAAAAATTGCCAGGCAGAGAATCAGATTTAGATTTAATTGTTGAAGGAGTATTAAATGTTATAAATGTGACATTTATTCTCCGTAACCTAGTACAAAGCGACGAAATGGGATACCAGATAACTGTGGGAACTACAAAATTCGACTCAAACGAAGATAAAACCACGTCTCTTCAAGTATTAGGTAAGAGTGAGTTTTTAAAGTCTTGCATACTGCAAAGTATTTTCTATTATTCATTATTAAATTATAGTTAATGAGTTATTCAAGTTGCCGACATATTTGTGTTGATCATTGAGAGGAATAGTAGTACTGGCTCTACACTTTAGGTCGCCGAAACTTTCTCGAACTTGATAATGAAACCAAAACGTACAATGAGTGATTATAAAATTTTGGTATATTTATTATGAATTTTATTATATTTACAATTATAAGGTGAATATCTAAATTACATTATGTTTGTTAAAAGCCGCTTATTTGCAAGTATCGAAGCCACTAAACTTTGACAAGTTGACCACAAAAAAAACAAAAACAAAAAAAACAAAAAATTCGTACTTGGTGTGATAATACGACGGAAAATATTTAGTTATTTTATAGTTAGTGCTCACATTTTACTCAGTGGGTGTAATAAGCAATTTACAGAATTAACGGAAGGAACAGGTACTCACAATATTTTTCTGTAGTGTTGAAAGAGCATATATGTACGTTGTGTATTCACATCATGATCAACTTAGACAAGATTAATAGACTATTAAACGTACTGTTACCTAATATAAAAGTTTTGGATCATAGAATAATGTCTTTTGAAGGGTGTAACCTATAATGACAAATATCACAATATAATTTCATATATTGAATATAATGGAACCTTCTTTTTGAAACCTTTTGAACTCTGTTTAGATCGTCAAGATGAATGAATCAACAATGCATGAAAATTATGAACGTAATTGATTGGTGGTATTTTTTTAATAACTGTTATATCAAAATAAATGAAAATTTCGATTTAGAAGGATTTGGAAAAAAAGAAGTTTACAAAAAATCTTGAACGACAAATCAGAACTCAGCAGACAAAACTCTGTCTCGTTAATTGCAGCAGTTTAATTTTCTTCTGCCAGAGCCAAATAAGATAAGATTTGGTCAAGACCAACTTTATAATCGTTTTGGACTAAGCTATTGTAGTCAAGCTTTTTTATGTGAAAGTAAAAACAACTAAATATGCAAAATGAAATGTGAAAGAGTGAGTGCAGTATACGTAGTAGCGATTTGAACAGCCGACCCCTTGGTTGTTGACTTTTAAAGAACCTCTCATTCTTAGTGTTTTTGTTTGCTCAGTTGGAACAATGTCAAAGATAACTATTGATTATTTCATGAATGAAAACATATATCATTATATACATCAATATATCGTTCTGGAGTCAGTTTTCCACACATAAAACAATATTGATTTTTATAGTCACTTTACAATTCACAAAAGATGATGACGAGAGAAAGAAATTTATTTTAAGGAATACAAGAATTGCGGTTTTGTGGCATACTGCAGTGACGCTCGCGGGCATTGTTCGTGCGCATCGTTTTTAACCTTGTTTAACATTTTAGCCTGCGTGCGGATGGTTTGTCCCTCTGTCACTAATTACCATCTATACATATTAAAGCCTCGTGTATCTTCATTTATAAAATAGGCACAAGCACAAGCCACAAAAGCAACAAGCATTGTTGTTCTCCTAGTCTTAGCCTGTGATACAGTTGGAATGTCTGTCGTAAATTCCGAATCTACGAGAGAAAATTCTGGCTGTAACACAGGCTATCTTAGGCTACGCTTAGACGCATTTTATCCTGATTAATAAACATCCGCGAGTTTTCAAGTGCATGACTAGTTTTCGTATTGTTTTCAAAAAAAAAAAAAGCCGGCGGTTTATTAAATAGAAACAAACTGAAAGCAGAAAGATCGAAGAAAACAATATGTACCGTGTAAACGTAGAAACATGTGCGACGATAAAAATAACGCCGTTATGGTACACTAAGATACAACCACAAAGGTCATAATCATCTCGGATAATCATGTGTCAGCCGAAACGTTTTGTAAAACATCTTGTAGTCGGGTATTGAACAGTTTATGCTTGTACTTTGTAGTAACCTTTTGGTTTAAATCTGATTTCGAAATCTTAATTTTCTATATGAGGATTTGGAGAATCTCTTCAGATCTGCTAGTAAAGGGTGTGTTAAGTTTTTTTATTTCGCGCAAAGGTTCGTGTTGATACTTTACTTACTTTGATATTCTGTAATAGCCAAAGACTGCTACACAACCTTTTACTCTAGGTTTAAAATATAAACATAATTATACAATATTATTGCGCACAGGTACAATAAAAGTTTGTCTTTTTCTTCTATTCCAGCTCTTCCTGTGCTGCAGTTCCAGCCAAATCAAACTGGCTTCTGTATTCAGAGTACTGTCAACATCACCTGTACTGTAAAATTTGATAACCCTTCACCATCCAATTTTACATTCTTTGTAAACGATACAAAAGTTGAAACTACAACAGGGACACTTATAATTGAGAATACATATAGAGGAGCTTTGATGTCCAAAGCTTTAATTCATGTTGGAGCATTTCCGTATAAATGTCAGGCTAATAATGGGACGGATGGGCTAAGTGACATTTCTGATGTTACAACAATTGTAGTAAAAGGTAATAACCTTCAATTAAAAATCCAGCCGCGGACTTCCCGGAAAGAACGGCAAAAAAATTTCACAAGCTTGTTAAGTGATGGCTTTTTTAGGGACAAAAATTGCTATCAAAGACAAAACAATTGTACGTAACGAGGTCAAATTACAATATTTTGTAATGAACCGAGCTTAACAAGTATAACAATCATTATTCTATCAGTATTTTCTGTAACAAGGTCTTAAATGAAGAATGCGAGAATTATATATGCGAATATTAAAACCTTGATAGAATATATAAAAAAATCGATATCGCTCAAGGTATTATGATCGAACAAACATATTCGTGCAAGAGAGAAAAGAAACTCCTGCACTACCAGGTGAAGAGAAAAAAAGACCTGCTAAACGAAAATCCCCTTATCAATTTTCTAATGATCCATCCCTGAAAACATGAAAGCATATTTTGGATCGGAGTATACACGCCCAAGAACTTTAAGGTTTATAAAAACGTCAATTCCTATTATTGACTAATAAATATAGCTGATCTTGTGCAATTAATGTTGTATGTGATATTTTCAGATCCTCCACATATTATAAGCTGCAAGGATAATATAGTTGAGGAAGGCAGTTCATTATTCTGGCAATGTTCTGCCAATGGTAGTGAGCCATTGTCCACATCATGGCACAGAGGTAATAACACGCCTGTCGTCCAGTCGGGAAAGTCACTAACCATTAGCAATGTTAGTAGAGCTGATGGAGGACTGTACACATTTAAGGCCAGTAATGGCGAAGGGTGCGCTGCTGCTAGTAAAACAGTACAACTGGATGTACAATGTAAGTACATTGATTCAGCTGAGGTGTCATTGATAGAGTCCCTACAAGGAGTGCTAGTTTTGAAGGGAGGGTTCGCTCCACCTTTGAAACACTGTAAATGTTGTTTATATTTGTTCGTTGTTGTTGTTGTTGTGTTTCTTTTATGTGCATATGTGTATGTACGTAATTTGATTGTTCTGCTTTTGATCGCTACGTCTTCTTTATTGTCAATTATTTTTGTTGAAAATAAAATTGTTGTAATGATAACAATAATATAACTGATGTGTTAATCATTTGTTTAGCATCGGAGACATGATGGAACCGGACGTTTTTTTCTTTTCTTTAGCGGCCGTAATAGTTTAATAACTTGTGTTTTTATACATTACTTTGTTACAACCCATACGTATTTCGTCATAGCAAAGATTTGTCTTTTTGACGATGGGGATAAATTTAACCGGTGATCTAGCTCAATTATCAATTTTCTGCTGCGGGATTAATCGTCACCGGATTTTATCTGCGTTTTGTTAATAGGTGTGATAGTTTGGAGTCGTTAGGAAAAAAACAGAAAAAAATTTAATTTCGCTGAAACAAGTACAATACTTCACATGGTGACTACGAGGGGGGGGGGGGGGGGTGAGGGGGAGAGTCTCTTCACATCGGTAGAGTTTCCTAGTTACTATTTTGTTTACTAATCATAAAGGACACATTTAATCAGATATTTAATCTCTGCTATCTTGGAGTACCGTACCTCATGTGAACGAACCCTAGGGTACAACATATATAATGAACTCATCACAACATTCCACGGCATTTCCGGTCATAATTATCTTTGAGTCTAAAGACTTCACGACTCAAGCAGTTCTTGTGTGTTAGGTCGTTTTGCAACGTTGACAAGTTTAGCTTCATTGGCTGTCATGGCGTTGGTATCCATTAATGTCGCGGTTTATAGAAACCCCCCAGTAATCTATGATAAATTGTTTTCTGTTGTCAGGTTCAAGTATTTTCTAAATTGTAAAACATTCCTTGAACTCATGAAGCGTTATTGCATGTCTCCAAACGATTGATCACGCATCGTTAAGAATCATATCAGTATTAAAAGTATTTTTGTAATAATAATAATAATAATAATTTAATTCTTAAACGCATTTAAAAATCTCAATGCTTTTACAATAAGTGGATTAATATAAAAAAGTATATATGAGCGATCGAGATGTCTATGTATATTAGGTATACTAGCTAGAAATACTATATTTAAATCGAAAAATATAAAAATGAGAAATATTTACATATAATCGTATATGACATAAATGTGACAAAATATATTGTAATAGTTAAATCAAGATGTTAATTAATAAATAAATATGTTTTTAGTTTTTTCTTAAACATTTCTATTGATGGTGATGATTTAATGTCACTGTTAATTGGTAAATTGCTCCAGAGTTTGGGTGAACACACAGAGAAAGCTCTGTAAGTTGACATCGAAACCTCTTAGGTTTTTACTTTACAGCAAGTGTATAATTTTGCTGAGCAGCCGTAACACGTTAAAAACTGATGAAATGTAAAAATATGCTTCGAGGCATGAACTCTTAAAAGAGAGTGAAAAAGAGAGTAAACATAACGAAATGCAGCTTAAATGTTCATCATTGTCTACTTCGATCAAGACTAACCTTATACGTTTGGCATGTTTGGTGGTTGGTGATTAGACTTCTGATTCTCTGATACTCACCACGATTAAGATTTGCTATTTGTTAAAAGTTTAGATAATTAAAATTATCGAAGAAGTAAAAGAGAAATGACGACTAAAAAATAAAAAAATATAAATTAAACAGTCTAAAATATTCAAAAGTTAACAGTTAAAATATGCTGCATTAACTACTGCAGTTTATATTTTATTATTACTATTGCCACAGGAAGCTCGATCAAACATGTCATCGAGTTTCAAACCAAATACGTTATTAGGGGCTTCCTTTTTTTAATAAAAAAATGGTTAAAAACAACAAGAAAAATACTTGTACGGGAGATCGATAGTTTCAATCTCTATGCAGGCAATCAGGTTTTGTTCACCAACTTAACATTATTTACAATAATTTTACAGAACTCAGTCTTCGTTATAAAACTGAGTCCAATACTTTTCAAAATAATATATATGTGATAATATATTAACAAAGTTCAAAGAAACGTTATAAACGTAACGTAGCAATCTCTCCAGCAAGTGTCCCAGCACAAATTACCGATGACGCACTCTCCCTCAAATGTACCGCTACATCTAACCCCGTTGGTACCTTCACATGGTCATTGAAAGGGAAATCGCTGACTGGTGAAACGAGTAGTACGCTAACTAAAGACAAGGTCACACCTCAAGATGCTGGACACTATACCTGTACTGTTACTAACAGTGAAGGAAGTGTTACTAGTAACGTGGTGGTTATTAACGTTAACTGTGAGTATCGCCTTTAATATCGCCACAATCAGACGTCCGACAAGATGAAACAAACAAACCATAAACCTTGCGACTTACCGATGAGCAAATAGCAAACTTGTGGACCCATTTAGCAAATATAGGATATAATTGACCCCCTTCCCCTGCCCATCCAATTTATTGGGAGGTTTCTATTTCGAGTGTTAATCAACGAGCCCACAGTGCATCCAATCATCCATCCAACTTACAGAACAATTCGATTCTTTGTTTGGTTACAGATTCGCCCAAGATAAAGTGTGATCCACATCGTCTCGTCCAAGAAAATACCACTGGTTATGTCTTCCAGTGTAACAAGCCCAGTGGTTTTCCTGCACCATCTTTGTCCGCTGTTTTCAAAGGAGATAATTAGAATGTTGGAACCGTGGCTATACCTCGTGTTGCTAAAACTCTCAATGGTTCAGTTATGCAGTAATTTGCAAATAATTCAGTCGGCAGTGCATCTTCTGAAACTAAATTGTTCGTCTAATGTAAGTTTTAAAAGTTTATAATGAAGTACCTAAACAATATCAAATCTCCGAGGTTTCATTCATGAAAATAAAAAGAATTTTATAACCAAAACCTAGCGAGTTAAACAAATAAAATGAAAAAAATCGCAAGATAACAAAATGAAATAAAATCGAAAGAACATCGATACTTGATAAAATCTATAAAGAAATTAACCCGGTCAAATAATAAAAAAGTAAGCAAGGCAGAAAAATGATCATTCAATATTGAGCAATAAAAACCACATGTAAAACGAAAGTCAGAATTCAGAAAATTTAGCAAGGTGATCACTTTATTGTGATTTTTATTGGTCTCGCCGACTGGCACAGAAGTAATATAGGAACAATAGAGGAAACTTGGTTTTCATCGGAACTCGCAGCAGTTTTTTTTTAATTTCTGCGTGACTTGTTCATTTCTTTTTGTTTTTAGATTATTGGTTTCTGTATGTCTAAATTCAGTCATAGTCGAGTGCTCAGAGCTTTCTTAATATAACGGAATCTGCAATCTGGAATATACCAAAATTAGCTTTGCAAATCCGGAATATATCAGATCTGAATACGTAATTCAGATTAGGGGCGAAGGGATCGCCGCGGACCTGTGGGCCAACACTCTTTGCGCATTAATTGTTAATATATGATGTGTTTAAATTTATTTTCAGTGTTTATTTGCATGTTTGGCTTGGTACAATGTTAATTTTGTCCTTCTTCTCTGTTTAGCCTTAGATTTACGAGCCTGTCGTGATGTCTCCTATGCGTTAGTTACAAACAGTTGTCTTGTTTCGATACCAGCCGATGGCTTCCCAAAGCCGAACCTGACCTGTGATGTTCACAACGCTACAAAAATTAACTACACTATTTGCAGTGAGGAAAACGTTGACACTATAGGTAGTAACTGTTATATCAGCAACTCCATTAGGAGCTGTAATTTCACGATTCCAGTTTTTGCACGTGGTAAGTCAATGATGACTAAATGGGTTAAAACTGCTAAAAGGTCGTCTATCATCGTCTATTACCATCATCATACATAAATAGCGGTATCATCACCATCATCGTCTATTACCATCATATATAAATAGTGGTATCATCACCATCATCGTCTATTACCATCATATATAAATATTGGTATTATCACCATCATCGTCTATGATCATCATATATAAATAGTGGTATCATCACCATGCATGACCATCACAGCAATAACGTACAGTCACGTGCCATGAGTTGAATTGTAGCATAATAATGAGGGTCTTTTTTTAGAGCCAAATAATATCACGAAGAAATATACAATGACAATTGCTAACCTGGAATTTAAGACAGAGTATACAAATAAAGACTCGACCGAATTCAAATTTCTCAAAAAGAGTTTGGAGGGCGTTGTAAGTACCCAAGTTAATGAGTTGTAGTTCTGTTATAATTACAGTGATTGTACGTTTTTTTCAGAGTTTTGCACTATAATTCTACTACTACTTTAACTTTTTTTTTGTAAAATGATATCGTTTTTTGGTAGTATTTCGAGTGGATACATTTTCTTGCTCTATAATCGTTGGCATTAACTGGTCATATTTCTGAGACTAGCTAAGGTCTGTGCTGATGAAGAAAGCCATGCTAAGCTAATTAGCAAATTGATTGAATTTTCTTTTTTGATTTCAGCTGTACAAAATATACAAATATGTCAAGTATGTGATAGCGATAGACGTGATGGAGTTCTTGTAAGTACTATAACTAGTTTATAACTGTATGATGTACTTGTATACTGATTAATAGGTCTACCTTTTAGTCAACATACATACATGCATCGAGGGTGAATTCCTGATTGGTTGATAGATAGGAATACAAATGGCACTATAACTATTAAGTCACGTACATCACGGGCATGTACAGTGTTGTCTTTTGACGTGAGATCATTTTATTGTTTCAATACCTTTTAGGGACAGACAGATAGACAGACAGAAGTACCGAAGGACAAACGGGAGGACAGACGGACAGAGATAGACACAGGCTGACAGAAAGATAAAAAACAAACAGACAGACAAGTAGACAGACATGTAAACACGCACACAGACACACATGTAATCAAATGAACACAAACATACAAACACACAAATAAGCAAACAAACAAAAAGAAAGTCGAAGATAAAATCTTTTTTTATTAGTTATTTTTGGTGTTTTTCTGTGTAGTCCTGTCAGTATCCATGTCAATTTTGAGATTACGATGGTAGCAAACGTGAGTGATCCATTGGTACCACTGCAAAGAGAACTGAATCGCACTCAAGGATCATTGGATGGCCAATATTCTATTGATCGTGGTAGCCTTCGCTCAGGTTAGCAAGTTTTCAAAACTTTATTTAAAACTTTAGATAAACCAAGAATAGGGTTGAAGTTGGTGCTTGCAAAACGAGTGCAGTATTTGTGTTGGAATTACAATGAACATCGCTGATGGTTGTTGGTGCTGATGTGGCGCTGCTGATAAAATGCCAAGGCTTGTGATATGGTTGATTTGATAATCGCGTTCATCGTTACGCCAAGTTACCTGCAGGTTCAGTTTGGGATTAGGCGCACTTAACTTATTCAGTTAAAATCTTTGTATGCCCGTCTCTATGAAATAAGTTTAACAAGTTTTTGTTTTAATTTCTAAAACTAGTAATAATAAGATACTTTTAAATGTATACATCAGTTCAATTATTTTCATCTGGTGTTTTTTTTTTATTGACGTATAATGGCTTTTCAGTGTAATCCACTTTAAGAGTGTAGGCGGGAAATGGACACCAATCCGTTCACTTCCTTATACGTGCATGCGTTCTGATTGCTCCAAAATTGTCGTTTATTCTCTCAGAAAACTCATTTTTGAAGCTGTAGGAATGTCCTCCAAGTTGTAGTCCATTTCTTGTTCATTTTTACAAAATGAGAGAATGAATATATTATCAATTATAAAAACCGATCGAACCAAAAATTATGCTCGTGATTTGCTGTGTGTTCATTTCAACTATCAATAAACCTCGGACATCAGTCTTTTGTTTCTTCATTAATTAGGCTGGTTTGTTCCAAAGCCACCAGTAACCACAACTGAGCCGCTTCTAGGCACAGGCGCTATAGTCGGTATAGCTATCGGGTGTGTGGTGTTCGTTATTCTTATCTTCGTTCAATTGGCATACTGCTGTTACCGAAACAAAAAAAAAAGCAGAAGCCGAAAAAAGTGAGTATTTCATTGTAACTAGAGATACTGTGGAACAACCTTGATTTTGACACATTAAAACGAAAGAATCCTCTATATGTACAAGTTTGAACTATGATTTTTTGAAAATTGTTAAGTTTTCCTTTCTCTCGTCGTACATGTCTGTGTGGTCTCAGTATGCTTGTCTCTTTCGCTTGATGCCTATCTTGATATGTGTGTGTTTTTTAGTTGTTCTTTATATTTGTGTGTCTGCATACCTCTGTCTGTCTGTCCGTCTGTCTTTCTCTCTGTATTTTTGTGTGTATCTTTCAATACGTATATTTGGTCTCTATATTTCTGCTGTGTGTTTGTATTTGTTGTTGTGTGTATCTATAGTATATAATGTCTGCCTGTTTGGTCTTAAGCAAGCGTGATTGCGATTTTCTCGGTTGTGTTCTAATTCGATCTGTTTGTCTGTCAGTATTCAGTACTTGTCTTTTTGTACTTAAGAAGAGTTTAGAAAACTGAGACTCCTTTGATGTAGTGAGACATATTGTAAGATAATGAAAGAAAAAAAAACAGAACAAAAAGGTTTAAAATCAAATTAAACTGTTCTGTAAATTAACCCTTTTTAGTTGTCGTTGCTCATATGCATATTCACCTGTAGTGGTGCGCATGTCCATGTCTCTATCACTTTACGTGTGTGTCTCTATGACACTGATATATCGTGTTCGTTAGATGTGTGTCCATGGTTTTCTTGTTCTTTCTTGTACAAAACGTATTACAAACACTTGTTATCATTTGCATCATTTGTTGTCATTGTAGGTAGTAAATAATTAGTCATCATTAGGGACTGCTATAGCTGTTAAACAGTAAGTTCATACCCATTGTATGCAATTGTTTCCTATCATAGCTAGTCCATAACTCAGCCCCATGTCTGTCTGTCACATGCATGAATGTCATCAAAATATTGGTGTGAAAACATGTACACTGTTGGTCCCTCTAACTAGTAGTGATATTTTGAATGAGTCCAAATTATTTGTAAATCGTTCGTGTTCACTTCTGTCGACAACAAAAGAAGAAATCATTTGTAATGTGAAAACGTGTTGTGCAAATACGTTTACATAGCTTACTAACCAGCTAACATTCACTAACATTCGCCGCAATAACTTCAACAAAATGTCATGAAAATACCCAACATTGATGATGATGTATTTTGTCAAGAGAGAATTAGCTGCTAGAGAACCTATCCCCCGATCCAATCGGAAGTCCTGTTCGTGCTATTTTTAGAAAGTTTGTTACAAATCAAGAGTGTGAACAATGAGACCGCGCGTCTTACGATCTGGCAAATCACGTTCCTTTTCCAAAATACCCGAGTTTCAAAACAGAATGAACGAGTCTCATGATGTCGGTGTACAAAGCCCAATATGGTACGTGGATAAACTCGGGGGATAATTTCTCCTACTCATTCGCTCTTGAATTCGCGGCGGTATTTAGGGACCGGTCATTATTTATCGCCTGGAGGGGGGGGGGGGGAGGATTTTGGGGGGATCAGTTCATGCTCATAAAAGCAAAAGGGGGGATCAGATGGAAATGACAGCTTTGAAAGGGGAGATCATTTACAATTTTCATTTACAATTTTCCTTTGGAAAGGCTAAACTCGGGACCTTATAAAGTCGCCTAAAATCGTTCAAAATTGCTTAAAATCGCGCAAAATTGCTTAAAATTGCTACAAAATTCTCAAAATTGCTTACGATTGCTCAAAATTGCTTACAATCGCGCAAAATTGCTTACAATCGCGCAAAATTAGTAGTTTGGATGTTAGATTTGCATTTGTGCGGCTTTTTTTGCTGATATACAATAGTGCGCAGACCAACATTCAGAGATGTGCTACGTGGTATAAGTTCAATTTGAATGTTGGATGAACCTACAATAAAGAATGTGCAGTTAGACGTACTAGCAAGCACGTTGACGTATTGATTGTTTGATTAATGATAATACAAAAAAAAGACAAAGAAAAATGTTTGAGTTTAAAACTGATTTACAAAGATACATACTTTATATTAACATAATCATGTTTCCTTTGTGTCTAGCTCGTCCTCGACAAGAAACTACACGACTTTGACAACAGTGAGCGTGTAAAAAATTAACTTGCCGACAAACTGCACGTATTTGTTAGTATATAAGATATCATACAGCACGTTATAGTGTAGATATGACTGCAGGTAGAGCATCTTGATAATATTGGTTTATACTGCAAACCACCAACTGCACGCATTTGTTAGTCTATAAGATATCATACAGCACGTTATAGTGTAGATATCATTACTGTAGGTAGAGCAAGTATTTCGATAATATCACAGGTAGCCCAAATTAGCTGTTTGTGACAATTTTTAGCAATAAAACGAAAAAAAGAAAATATGATGAAAATTGAAGTCTGTATACTGTGTGTATTGTCTATTTATTTTTACTTCTTTTGAATCATTTGCAAATCTGCCTTTTTGGGACTGGCGATCAATTTATTTCTATCTTGAGATCACTAAATTGCGAGCTCCA
Organism: Diadumene lineata; assembly: GCA_918843875.1. Lineage (NCBI taxonomy): Eukaryota > Metazoa > Cnidaria > Anthozoa > Actiniaria > Diadumenidae > Diadumene > Diadumene lineata. Next base: position 17,674,879 of record OU974069.1, on the reverse strand, counting down.
AAAAGACATAAGTTAATGAATGTTATTTGACAAAATATCAGCTCATATTAATTTTGCGATAGAAAAACACAATTATCACAAATATCTTCTTTGTTGAATTCAACAATGTTTGTGAGTGCACAATGACAAATGTTGGGTTATTGTGACAAGCCAACCCCTTTTTATAAAAAGAATGTCGCATTTAACACCTTTAAGTGATTAAAAGTTGTGGCGTTAGCAGTAGTTAGCAGCATTTTCGTTCCTAAAAGTTGCATCGCTCGATCAGTACGTACCCTACCCACTTTTCAAGGGAGTCCCTGGGAGGGGTTTTGGGCATCTTCAAAATATACCTTGTTTTTTTCTTAGTATCTGTATTTAAAATGAACTAGACCCTGAATTCTGGGTTTACTCGTGCCCAAGAACGGAGGTTTCTTAAAAAACTGAAAAAAAAAAAAAAAAAAAAAAAAAAAAAACAACAAGAAACAAAAAACAAGACAAAACAAAACAAAGTTGGAAAGGAAGGAAAGTCATTTTATTTTATTTTTTCGGTAATCATGTAAACCTACTGCCTGGATGTAATTCTTATCCCTTATTCCATTCCCAGTTTTAGGAATTTCTTTGAATATAGCCCATAAAAATAAGGTCAATATATCCCATATGTCCAGTTACTGACAAACACATATCAAACTGTACATTTGGAAACATCGCATATATGGACTCCATAAAGCATATTTAAATATTTTAAAGATAACAATAAAAAGAAAAAAATCAACAACTTGACTGTGAAAATGACATAACAAGGGTAACAATAATTAAAAAAAATGTAATTCACGCAAAAACTGAGTTTTTGTTTTACAACAATATGGATTTTATTTTTACAAACATTTTGCAAGACACCAGCTTGTTTTAAAGTGCTCCAAGTTGTTTCAGGCACTCTTCAGGCACAGGTTTGAAATTAGACAATGGCGGGAAGTTTGAAAAACCTGATAAATCAGTGTCTTCCACCAGAAGCACAGCGCTAGGAGTTAGTGTCTAGAATAACTCACTGTAGCCATCCTTTAGTTGTTAGATATAACCTTCGTAATTCTAAGAAGCGTATGAGCAGATAAAACAGTAAAAATTGAAAGAAATTACGGAGCTGAGTTGAAGGCAACCAAGCGTGTGGTGCGGATTATAGGCATCGCTGCTATATATAATATAAACTTTATTTACAGTCATGGCAAAGAAATACGATTATCTTACAAATAAGAATAAAAATTATAAATAAACATTATATATTATATATATGTACATGTTAAAGAATATATAATCAGTTTCAAAATTTACTATTACAAAGAGATTATAAACATTTACTTCCTCGTACTAAAAAAGATCGTTCATGTCTCTTAGTTTTTGATGTAGGAACTCTTACTTTGGACATTGATCTTAGATTGTATTTGGTACCCGTTTTAAATTGTAAAAAACGCCTGAACGGATGGTCTACGTTGTTTACAATGTCAGTAAATTCCTTGTGTGTATGCTATTTCCAGTATATTCACAGTAAACATATAATTGATGTCACATTACATACATATATTCACACTACAACATAAAGTGATCTCAGTAATTCAATATTTTGTTGATATACACTGCGTATATACGCTTGATAATATTTTGAAAAGTTAAATAATAGAATAGCCCATGTTAATCAAAACGTTCTGCACTTTTCAGTCAGTTACATTACACCAAATAATAGTAAAAGCATGCAAGTAAATATTACACATAACAAAAATGAAACACCAAGCATAACCAATAGTCGACGACAACAAAATAAATAAATAAAGTAACATGAAATAAAAAAATAATATAGAAATATATTAAAATATTAAAAATGTATCAGACAAATGTGTGTGTGACTTTACATCTAGGTTTTTATAAAAATGTTGAAATTTGTTCTTCTTAAATGTTTGTTCTTTCTTAAAAACAATTTGAGTTTTGAAATTTATCGAGGTTCACATGCTCTTCTGTGTCGATCACGTTCAAAGAAATTGTCTTCTTTCTACCTTATGGTAACATATCACATTTCAAGCCAGAAACGTTTTGCAGTTTTTCAGAGTCTATCCTAACAGTTTCTAGTGTTTTCACCGGCAATGTTATGTTAGCGGGGATGCTCGTCGTAGCTTTTAGGGGTAAAAATCGACGATTTGGTATCTTTTAGGGTTTAAAAATATGAAATTTGCCAAATTCTTACTTTTTGGCATCTTTTAGGGGTTGAAAGCCACTGAAACTCGTGATTTTGGTATCTTTTAGGGATCAAAAACTTGTGAAGCCGCGCCCTTTTGAAAAACGTCCGGTATCTTTTAGGGGTACTTTTGAAAAATTCCGACGAGCATCCCCGATCATTTATTTTTTTTACAAATTAATTGACCGTGACATGAAAGAGTCACGTGAGACAGGTCTCCTACCTTTTGATCAGCAATTTTGTTTATTTTTTCCAACAGAAACAGAACGTAAAAGTGCAACTTGAAGCTATGAAGATCGTCGTGGGGATATTTCTTTGTGTATTCCATGTCTTTTCCATATCTGGTAAATAGTAATCTTGGTGATTGTTTTTAAACTTTGCTGTAATTCCATTGGCATTGAATCGTTCGTTTTTCTGTCTTTTATCGATACAGCATTTACTTGGACGAGCGTCAAAGACGTCAAATTTGTTCAACGAGAAACAGCTACAATATTTTGGAGTGTTGATGTGGGTAGCGGGCTTACATGGTTGAATGTATTGATCAAAAGAGGCCAAGCAGATTCAGATGTCATTCAACATCTTCCAAGCGGACTAAAGAAAAAATTGCCCGGGAGAGATGCAGACCTCGAGTTGATTATTAATGGATCTTCCAACATTGTAAATGTAACTTTTACTCTTCGAAACCTGGCTAGAAGTGACCAAATGCGGTACAAAATAACTGTGACAAACTCGGACGGTCTCCATGATTCAGAAACCACTTTCCTTAAAGTGTTAGGTAAGTGCTATCTACATCATATTCTTGTCAATAATGCAATAATAATAATAATATGTTTAAATTATCTCCCATTTGTATTTGTCGTTCAGTGTTTCATTATATTATGTAGTCTGTAAATATATTTGTGAAAACAAATGTTTGTGTTTTAAAATAACAACGTATATCCAGTGAAATAATACACAAGTGCTAAAATATTTCCATGACAATTCTTGATACTATTGAATTGTCAGGTTGTATCAGAAATAAAAAAAACCTTAGTTCACAATTTACGTCCATCACACCAATTCATTCCTACAGTATAGGTATTAAATAAGATGGTTTCGAGTTTGATTGACAATCTGGAATTATTTTGCACCAAAGTTTTTTTAAAACAGTAATCGCATCAAGCTTGCAAACATTTTTTTTTTTTTTGTAAATTGTGTTTGAAAATTTGATTGAAAGTCCATCAAATATTTGCGTCAATGATTGCGTGACAATAAGTGCGTTCAAGGAGAAAATTGAAAACTTTACATCAAGAACTTGTCCAGTTTTTTTCTTGAAATTTTCTTCGTTACTTTTAAACAATTTTCAACTAGCAATGTTAAGAAGATTAACATCAAACTATAGACACTACTTGGTTTTTATTTTGTACGAGTGCTACATACAGATTTTTGTGACTTGTTGCGCCAAACTACAGTGCTGTCCACATGCAGCCCAACTTTGTTATCTGTGAATTTAACGTAAACATTAAATAATATTTTTTGTTCAATACAAAGTCATAGAATTGCAAGTAAAGGATTTTTTAAAAATCCGTACCCCATAAAAATGTTTGGATCACTGTATTCTGCGTTTTTAATATAATTGCATGTTTACTATCCTTTTGAAAGTGGCAGTTTGTAGACAGGTTTTTTTACCTAACCGCAAAACTCTAAAGCCAATATAAAATTGATGGATTTAGGAGTTCAATCTCGTAATAAACAAAGAGGTGCAATTATTTGATAAATATATTTAAAATTGATGAACAACAACTATCATGTGAAAGTACAAACGACAAAAATTTGCAACTGACGTCCGAAGTCAATTTTGGGGTATGCAAAAAAAACAAAAAAAAAAACAAAAAAAACAAATGAGCGTTGTAGGAGTAATTTGAACAGTCGACCCCCTGAATGTTGACTTTCAAGAACCTCTCAGCCTTAGTGTTCTTGTTTGCCCAGTTGGAACATTGTCAGGAACTATTCTACATTGATTATATGTATAATATATCATTATATATACCTAGATATCATTCTGGAGTCTTCCTACCATGCAAGGATAATAATTGTGAATTTTGATTTTTTATTCAGCAAATTAGTTTGAGCCTTGATAAGAATATTCAAAAGTGCGCAGTTATTTCTGTTATATATATTTATATAACTTACATATATTTTTTGTAGCAGTGAATATCACTAAATTTATCATTTTCAATACACTCAATACGGAAAGGGTCATAAGTATGCATGTATGTCTTTCAGATAAGTATTTCAGTTACTGGTCATTATTTTTATTTGGAAGCTGCTATATGATGTAGTTTTTCCCCCACTTTTGTTTGTCAATCGCTATAGTTCTATAGCTTTGACAACATTTTTTTATAGACATTTTTACTACAAGTAAAAACAAAGAGGTCCATTATTATTGATTGTTTTGTTTCATCTTCGCAATTTATCGTATATGAATAAATGTCAAAAAATGATTTAAAATAATTCACATTTTAGTGATTAGCCTGCCATAATATCTTTTTGCTGGTATTGAATGTTGAGTTTATATCCTATCTTGTGTTTAAACAGACTGATGAGACGAACCAAGCGACCAACGCCATCCAAATTTTACAGTCATATAGATAAACATATTAGCTATAAAACCTTATATTTTGAACGAATAAAACCACTGCGTTCCTTAGTAAGAACCATTTCAGCCATTTGCTCGTGAAATATTGTGACGTCCGATCGATGGCCGACATATTATATTCAATATTCAAGAACAAGAAATTACTTTTAGCAATGTTTTATGTGTCATCTAAAAAAAACAATATAGCCTTTGATATTTTCGAGAAATTTTTATACAAAACTGTAAACTAAAGTGTAATAAATCGCAAAAATTGCAACAAAATGTGCAAGCCTTCGTTTCCTCCATATGGAAAAATTAGTGAAGCGTGCGGTGGTAGCGATAAATGAATATTGGTTTCCCTGGGAGACACCTTCCCCCCTGATTATAACCAAGTTTGTGAATCTTTTCATAAGTTGTCTCGAAGTTGTTTTCTAATGATTGTACAGCTTTTATTGAAATGCTAGAGGATTTAAATTTTGACAAAAAAAAAAACAGCGTACTTTCATAATTCGAAAAATAATGAACATTTATTTGATGCTCGTTATTACATTTTTTGCTGTTGTAACATAGTCTGGGATAAACCTCACCTGATGAAATTTTGAAATTCTTAAAATTCTGTCGTTTTAACTATATATCTAAATATATATATTTCTCACCAAAGAAATTATCGGATAACTACCAATATATATTTTTTTCGAGTTGCCTACCATAAGTGCTATCTATAGTGGTTAATATCCCATAATTTCTTCTTGGTTAAATTTTATTTATTTTCGTTTAAATATTTTCCATTTCTTTAATTATATTATAGTATTTTATTATTTTTTTTATTATCTATCTATTTATTTATGTAACAATAACAACAATTTAAGGAACAATAAAAGCTAAGAAAAATTGTCTTTCTTTCTTTTCCAGCTCTTCCTGTGCTGCAGTTCCAACCCAACCAGATTGGCTTCTGTGTTCAGAGTACTGTCAACATCACCTGTACTGTAACATTTAATGACCCTTCCACATCAAATTTTACATTCTTTATAAACAGTACAGAAGTTGCCACTACAAATGGCACACAAATACGTGGAAACACGTCAAGAGGAGCTTTGATGTCCAAATCTTTACTTCATGTTGGAGCATTTACATATACATGCCTATCTAAAAATGAGAACGAAGGGCTTAGTGGAATGTCCTATCTCAAAACTATCCTAGTGAAAGGTACTAAATTTCAATTAAAAATCCAGCCGTGGACTTCACGGAAAGAATGGGATTTTTTTTTTACAAGCTTGTTAAGTGAAGGCTTTTTATGGACCAAAATTGCTATCAAAGGCAAAACAATTATTGTAGATAACGCGGTCATAATAGATTATGTTGTGGTGAACCGAGCTTAACAAAAATAACAATCATTATTCTAGCAGTATTTTCTGTAACAAGGTCATAAATGAAGAATGCGAGAATCATATATGCGAATATTAAAACCTTGATAGAATACATAAAAAAATCGATATCTTTCAAGGTAATAAGATCGAACAAACAAATTCGTGCAAGAGAGAGAAGAAAATCCTGCAGTCAGTTGGAGAGAAAAAAGACCTGCTAAATGAAAATCCCCTTATGAATTTTCTAATGACCCATCCCTGAAAACATGAAAGCATATTTTGGATCGGAGTATACACCCCCAAGAACTTTAAGGTTTCTAGAAACGTCAATTCCTATTATCGACTAATAAATATAGCTGGTCTCAAGTAATGTTGTATGTTATCTTTTCAGATCCTCCCCATATTATAAGCTGCAAGGATAATATAGTTGAGGAAGGTAGTTCACTATTCTGGCAATGTTCAGCCAATGGTAGTGAGCCACTGTCCACTTCCTGGCACAGAGGTAATAACACGGCTGTCGTCCAGTCGGGAAAGTCACTAACCATTAACAATGTTAGTAGAGATGATGGAGGACTGTACACCTTTAAGGCCAGTAATGGCGAAGGGTGCACTGCTGCTAGTAAAACAGTACAACTGGATGTACAATGTAAGTACATTGATTCAATTCAGCTGAGGTGTCATTGATAGTAAATCTCCCCCCCCCCCCCCTTAGAGTCCCTACAAGGAGTGCTAGTTTTGAAGGGAGGGTTCGCTCCACCTTTGAAACACTGTAAATGTTGTTTATATTTGTTTGTTGTTGTTGTTGTTGTGTTTCTTTTATGTGCATATGTGTATGTACGTAATTTGATTGTTCTGCTTTTGATCGCTACGTCTTCTTTATTGTCAATTATTTTTGTTGAAAATAAAATTGTTGTAATAATAATAACAATATAACTAATCATTTGTTTAGCATCGGAGACATGATGGAACCGGACGTTTATTTCTTTTCTTTAGCGGCCGTAATAGTTTAATAACTTGTGTTTTTTATACATTACTTTGTTAAAACCCATACGTATTTCGTCGAAGCAAACATTTGTCCTTTTGACGATGGGGATACATTTAACCGGTGAGAGCTCAATTATCAATTTTCTGTTGCGGGCTTAATCGTCACCGGATTTTATCTCCGTTATGTTAATAGGTGTGATAGTTTGGAGTCGTCAGGAAAAAAAAAACAGAAAAAAACTTAATTTCGCTGAAACAAGTACAATATCTCACATGGTGACTACGAGGGGGGGAGGGGGGGAGGGGGAAAAGTCTCTTCACATTGGTAGAGTTTCCTAGTTACTATTTTGTTTACTAATCATAAAGGACACATTTAATCAGATATTTAATCTCTGCTACCTTGGAGTACCGTACCTCATGTGAACGAACCCTAGGGTACAACATATATAATGAACTCATCACAACATTCCACGGCATTTCCGGTCATAATTATCTTTGAGTCTAAACTGACTTCACGACTCAAGCAGTTCTTGTGTGTTAGGTCGTTTTGCAACGTTGACAAGTTTAGCTTCATTGGCTGTCATGGCGTTGGTATGCATTAATGTCGCGGTCTCTAGAAACCCCCCAGTAATCTATGATAAATTGTTTTCTGTTGTCAGGTTCAAGTATTTTCTCTGTTTTATTAAGAAATTGTAAAACATTCCTTGAACTCATGAGGCGTTATTGCATGTCTCCAAACGATTGATCACGCATCGTTAAGAATCATATCAGTATTATATATGACATCGAAACCTCTTAGGTTTTTACTTTACAGCAAGTGTATAATTTTGCTGTGCACCTAACAGTACATTAAAAACTGATGAAATGTAAAAAACATGCCTTGAGTCATGAGCTCTTAAAAGAGAGTGAAAAAGAGAGTAAACATAACGAAATGCAGCTTAAATGTTCATCATTGTCTACTTCGATCAAGACTAATTATCTAAACTTTTAACAAATAGCAAATCTTAATCGTGGTATCAGAGAATCAGAAGTCTAATCACCAACCACCAAACATACCAAACGTATAAGGTTAAAATTATCGAAGAAGTCAAAGAGAAATGACGACTAAAAAATAAAAAAATATAAATTAAACAGTCTAAAATATTCAAAAGTTAACAGTTAAAATATGCTGCATTAACTACTGCAGTTAATATTTTATTATTACTATTGCCACAGGAAGTCCGATCAAACATGTCATCGAGTTTCAAACCAAATACGTTATTAGGGGCTTCCTTTTTTTAATAAAAAAATGGTTAAAGACAACAAGAAAAATACTTGTACGGGAGATCGATAGTTTCAATCTCTATGCAGGCAATCAGGTTTTGTTCACCAACTTAACATTATTTACAATAATTTAACAGAACTCAGTCTTCGTTATAAAACTGAGTCCAATACTTTTCAAAATAATATATATTTGATAATATATTAACAAAGTTCAAAGAAACGTTATAAACGTAACGTAGCAATCTGTCCAGCAAGTGTCCCAGCACTAATTACCGATGACGCCCTCTCCCTCAAATGTACCGATACATCTAACAGATCTAACCCTGGTCTAACACATGGTCATTGAAAGGGAAATCGCTGACTGGTGAAACGAGTAGTACGCTAACTAAAGCCAAGGTCACACCTCAAGATGCTGGACACTATACCTGTACTGTTACTAACAGTGAAGGAAGTGTTACTAGTAACGTGGTGGTTATTAACGTTAACTGTGAGTATCGCCCTTCCCCGGCCCATTCAATTTATTGTGAGGTTTCTATTTCGAGTGTTAATCAACGAGCCCACAGTGCATCCAATCATCCATCCAACTTACAGAACAATTCGATTCTTTGTTTGGTTACAGATTCGCCCAAGATAAAGTGTGATCCACATCGTCTCGTCCAAGAAAATACCACTGGTTATGTCTTCCAGTGTAACAAGCCCAGTGGTTTTCCTGCACCGTCTTTGTCCGCTGTTTTCAAAGGAGATAATTAGAATGTTGGATCCGTGGCTATACCTCGTGTTGCTAAAACTCTCAATGGTTCAGTTATGCAGTGTTTTGCAAATAATTCAGTCTGCAGTGCATCTTGTGAAACTAAATTATTCGTCTAATGTTTTCTAATCATTCAATATTGAGCAATAAAAACCACATGTAAAACGAAAGTCAGAATTCAGAACATTTAACGAGGTGACTTCAAATACTGCGATTTTTTATCATGACTTTATTGGTCTCGTCGACTGGCACAGAAGTAAGCATAGGAACAATAGAGGAAACTTGGTTATCAACTGACTGGTAGCAGTATTTCCTTCAGTTTCTGTGTGACTTGTTCATTTCTTTTTCTTTTTAGATTATTCGTTTTCGTATATCTGAAGGCAGACATAGTCAAGTGCTTAGAGCTTGCTTAGTATAACAGAATCCGCAACCTGGAATATACCAAAATTAGCTTTGGAAATCCGGGTTATATCAGATCTGAATACGTCCGAGGACTTGAGGGCCAACACTAATTGTGCATTAACTGTTTATATGATGTGTTGATTTTCAGTGTTAATTTGTATGTTTGACTTGGTACAATCTTGATTTTGTCCTTCTTCTCTTTTTAGCCTTAGATTTACGAGCCTGTCTTGATGTCTCTTATGCGTTAGTTACAAACAGTTGTCTTGTTTCGATACCAGTCGATGGCTTCCCAAAGCCGAACCTGACCTGTGACGTTCACAACGCTACAAAACATAACTACACTATTTGCAGTGGGGGAAACGTTGACCCTATAGGTAGTAACTGTTACATCAGCAACTCCATTAGGAGCTGTAATTTCACGATTCCAGTTTTTGCACGAGGTATGTTGATGATACCTAAATTGGTTAAAACTGCCAAAAGTTCGTCTGTCATGGTCTATTACCATCATATATAAATATTGGTATCATCACCATCATCGTCTAATACCATCATATATAAATATTGGTATCATCACCATCATCGTCTAATATCATCATATATAAATATTGGTATCATCACCATCATCGTCTAATACCATCATATATAAATATTGGTATCATCACCATCATCGTCTAATACCATCATATATAAATAGTGATATCATCACCATGCATGGAGTATGTAGCAGTAACAGTCACGTGCAAGCAGTTGAATTGTAGCATAATGTTGAATGTCTTATTTTCAGAGCTAAATAATATCACGAAGAAATATACAATGACAATTCCCAACCTGGAATTTAAGACAGAGTATACAAATAAAGACTCGGCTGACTTCAAAAAGCTCAAAAAGAGTTTGGAGGGCGTTGTAAGTACCCAAGTCAAGTTGTTGTTCTGTTACTGCGATTGTAGTTTTTTTATCAGAGTTTTGCACTATAATTATTTAATCTTTAATCTTTAATCAATATAATCGCCTATAGCAAGCTAATCTTGGCAATGGTTGGTCATTGATGAGGATATTATTTTTTATTAACTAGATGGTGTTTGTTTAAACGTTCTTTGAAACTTGCTAGGGATTTTGTTGTGGCAACGTCAGCAGGAAGAGAGTTCCAGATTGGTATTGTTCGGCAAAAAAAAGAGTGTTTAAAAGCGTCAATTCTTGTTGGAAGTAAATTATAAGTTAATTTGTGTGATTTTCTACAGCGTGAGGAATTCAGTGACATTTCCTTTGGAAATTTAAGATCTATAAGGTTGTTTTGTATTTTATAAAATAGTGTCAGGTCAAAAATTTCTCTTCTCTTGTCTAGGGAGTGCCAACCTAGATCGTTTATTAAGGATGTTACACTAGTGAATCGTTGGTAGTCGTTCGTAACAAATCGTGCGCGCTGCTCGTCTTTTCTACTTAAGTTTTGTTATGTTTCTGATTCTAAGTTTTTTTGTGCAAAAAAATATATCGTTTTTGTGTAGTATTTCGAATGGATACTTTTTCTTGTTCTATACTGGATTACATCAACTGGTCATATTTCTGACACTGGCTAAGGTCTTTGCTGATGCAGTAAGCCATGCTAAGCTAATTAGCAAATTGATTGACTTTTCTTTTTTGATTTCAGCTGTACAAAATATACAAATATGTCAAGTATGTGATAGCGATAGACGTGATGGAGTTCTTGTAAGTACTATAACTAGTTTATAACTGTATGATGTACTTGTATACAGATTAATAGGTCTATCTTTTAGTCAACATACATACATACATCGAGGGTGAATTCCTGATTGGTTGATAGATAGGAATACAAATGGCACTATAAGATAACTATTAAGTCACGTACAGTGTTGTCTTTTGACGTGAGATCATTTTATTGTTTCAATACCTTTTAGGGACGGACAGATAGACAGACAGAAGTACACAGGCTGACAGAAAGATTTAAAAAAACAGACAGACAAGTAGACAGACATGTAAACACGCACACCGACACACATGTAATCAAATGAACACAAAAATTCAAACGCGTAAATAAGCAAAAAAGCAAACAAACAAACAGAAAGTCGAAGATATATAAAATCTTTTTTTATTAGTTATTTTTGGTATTTTTCTGTGTAGTGCTGGCAGTATCCATGTCAATTTTGATATTACGATGGTAGCAAACGTGAGTGATCCATTGGTACCACTGCAAAGAGAACTGAATCGCACTCAAGGATCATTGGACGGCCAATATTCTATTGATCGTGATAGCCTTCGCTCAGGTTAGTAGGTTTTCAAAACTTTATTTAAAACTTTAGATAAACCAAGAATAGGGTTGAATCTGGTGCTTACAAAACGAGTGCAATATTTGTGTTGGAATTATGAATATCGCTGATGGTTGTTGGTGCTGATGTGGCGCTGCTGATAAAATGCAAAGGCTTGTGATATGGTTGATTTGATGACCGCGTTCATCGTTAAGCCAAGTTACCAGGTTCAGTTTGGGATTAGGCGCACTTAACTTATTCAGTTAAAATCTTTGTATGCCCGTCTCTATGAAATAAGTTAACAAGTTTTTGTTTTAATTTCTAAAATTGTAATAATAAGATACTTTTAAATATATACATCAGTTCAATTATTTTCATCTGGTATTTTTTTTATTGACGTATAATGGCTTTTGTAATCCACTTTAAGAGTGTAGGCGGGAAATGGACACCAATTCAGTTCTGATTGGTCCAAAATATCCGTTTGTTCTTTCAGTAAACTCATTTTTCAAGCTGTAGGAGTGTCTTCCAAGTTGTCGTATTGTACAAGCAAATAGCCTTTCAGACTTTAAGAAGAAATTGAAAGATCATTTAGGCATTTAACTTATTTTATTTCATCACTATTACTATTTATTTATCTTTTGTTATTAATCTATTACACCTAGCTTTTATATTTTACACAATTTTTCAATTATTCGTTTTAGTTTTCGTTAGTAGTTTTTTAGGGAGTTTTCACATAGGGCTAACCTCTTAACTTTCTTTTCATGATGCCACTTTTGTTATTAATGTTCTGTATTGCTTTGCTACGCTTAATTTATCTTGTAACTGTCACCTTTAATTTGCATCTTGAATAAACCTTTATTGTATTGTATTGTATTGTATTGTCGTGCATTTCGTGTTCATTTTTACAAAATGAGAGAATGAAAATATTATCAATTATAAAAACCGATCGAACCAAAAATTATGCTCGTGATTTGCTGTGTGTTCATTTCAACTATCAATAAACCTCGGACATCAGTCTTTTGTTTCTTCATTAATTAGGCTGGTTTGTTCCAAAGCCACCAGTAACCACAACTGAGCCGCTTCTAGGCACAGGCGCTATAGTCGGTATAGCTATCGGGTGTGTGGTGTTCGTCATTCTTATCATCGTTCTACTGGCATACTGCTGTTACCGAAAGAAAAAAAAGGAAAAGGACGAAAAAAGTGAGTATTGAACTAGAGATACTACAGAGACTTTGGAACAAGATTGATGTACAAGTTTGAACCGATTTGATTCTTGAAAATTGTTTACTTTTCCTTTCTCTCGTCGTACATGTCTGTGTGGTCTCAGCATACTTTTCTCTTTCGCTTTATGCCTATCTTGATATGTGTGTCTTTTTTAGTTGTTCTTTATATTTGTGTGTCTGCATATCTCTGTCTGTCTGTCTGTCTGTCTTTCTGTCTGTATTTTTGTGTCTATCTTTAAATACGTATATTTGGTCTCTATATTTCAGCTGTGTGTTTGTATTTGTTGTTGTGTGTATCTATAGTATATAATGTCTGCCTGTTTGGTCTTAAGCAAGCGTGATTGCGATTTTCTCGGTTGTGTTCTAATTCGATCTGTTTGTCTGTCAGTATGTGCTTGTCTTTTTGTACTTGAGAAGAGTTTAGAAAACTAAGACTCCTTTTATGTAGTGAAACATATTGTAAGATAATAAAAAAAAAGAACAAAAAGGTTTAAAATTAACCCTTTTTAGTTGTCGTTGCTCATATGCATATTCACCTGTAGTGGTGCGCATGTCCATGTCTCTATCACTCTACGTGTGTGTCTCTAGCTATGACACTGATATATCGTGTTCGTCAGATGTGTGTCCATGGTTTTCTTGTTCTTTCTCGTACAAAACGTATTACAAACACTTGTTATCATTTGCATCATTTGTTGTCATTGTAGGTAGTAAATAATTAGTCATTAGGGACTGCTATAGCTGTTAAACAGTAAGTTCATACCCATTGTATGTCATTGTTTGCTATCACAGCTAGTCCATAACTCAGCCCCATGTCTGTCTTTTGCATGCATGAATGTCATCAAAATATTGGTGTGAAAACATGTACATGTGTTGGTTTTGCTTGATTCCTACCTACACTTCGTACCGTTCAAAACCACCCAAAAACTCACTTTTATTAAACCAAATGTATTTTCTGTGAAAGTTCGAAAATGATCTGCAGTTTGAAGTAATTTCTGATCGAGTTTTCGAATCGGTTGAAATATATTCAAACGGTCATTCGAAAATCCAACAACGTCATATACACAGATAATGACCAAGCTTGGGCCACCTGTGCAAGGATGTGCAGTTAGACGCATTGATTGTTTGATTAATGATAATAATAGTAATAAACTTTACTAGACAAAGAACAATGTTTCAGTTTAAAACTGATTTACAAAGATGTATGATGTATATTAACTTAATTATGTTTCCTTTGTGTCTAGCTAACTCGTCCTCGACAAGAAACTACACGACCTTGACAACAGTGAACGTGTAAATAATTAACTTGCCGACCAACTGCATGTATTTTTTAGTCTACAAGATATCATACAGCACGTTATAGTGTAGATATGATTGCAGCTAGAGCACCACAACCACAGGAATCCTGATGGAGGCCCAAATCGCGGAGAAAAAAACAATATGAAGAATGTCTAGCATTTTTAGACCCGTGCTCCGGCCATAGCTTGAGCACGAGTAAAAAGAAAAAAGTGTGAGAGAACGAAATGGTAAAATGTACCAAGAAATTTGAAACTTAGTGTAGCATGACGTTATCCAATATCCATCATAATAGACGATGCATCGATTTAGTTCCTACTAAGGACAACTTTACATTGGATACTTTTATTCAGTAGCAAAACACTCATCGCATCACACTCTATGGCGTTGCAACTCTCCATTAACTCCATTAGGAAATATATAATTGATACATTCTATTTTTATATATTCACAGTAGTCTTAACAGTAATATATATATAGTTATTCGTCCCTGGCATCTGGGGCCGGTTCCTAGAAAGAGGGATAGCTCTATCCTAGGGATAAATATGAGCTATCCTTAGGATAACGTTATTCTAGGGATAAATTGGGTTCCTGAAAGCACGGATAGCGTTGTCCCAGGGATAAATCTCCGAAAAGTTATCCCACCTCCCGAACATAGTATAAATTGCTATCCTAGGGATAATTAAGTGAACTAAACCTCATCGTTTTGGTGATATAAAGACATTCAAGCAACTATTAAAACGATTCGAAAAACTCAATTCCAACTTAATAAAGTTGATTAAATAAAAGATTTAAAAAAGTACGATAGAACTCGATTTACAGCCAAATACTAACCTTTTCCGCTAGTGTATTTAATTCGCTTTCGCTTTATTTTGACGGGAGATTGATTTTGTGTATCAAATATTATCCTGTCCATCATTTTTTCGGTCTAATTTTAGTTCCTATTCAGAACAATGTAACAAAAACAATTTCTGTTTTACTGTTATATTTGTTTTATAATTTTCTTATTAGTATCTGTTGGGCGGTTACAGTTAGCCCGATAAAATGTAAACAACACGCGGCCGCGTCTCATTTTCCCGCCATTAAAAACTGGATTTTTCCGGTTCATCCAGGAAATAGCGAAGTTCTCCCACGGATAAATAATCCTAGGATAAAAACTGGTTGCAGGGACCGAATTTTATTCCTAGGATAGCTATCCCTTGGATAGTGAATTTATCCCTATGATAGCGCTTATCCTAGGATAAAGTTATCCGTCTTTCTAGGAACAGGCCCCAGGGCTTTAAGAAAAAAATATAAGTGAGAATATCCCATAATTTTTAAAAAGACTTTTTGATATATACTTATATACTTGGCAGTGGCTCATAATTGCTGCATATTGCTGTATATATAAGGGTTTTTGAATTGAGAAACAATGACTGCGAAACAAAGAAAAGTGAAAAATAAAAAAGAGTATCAAAGGGGTCTTAGCCAGCTAGTCCCTTTTTAAGTTATATATTATGTATATATAACTTAAAATCAAATATATATCAAAATATCAATCTATATATCAAAAAGACCTTAGAATTTATGGGATACCTTCAAATATATTTTATCATCCTTCCCTAGCATCAGAGCTTACGAAAATAATATCAGTCAGGATATCCCAGTCAGGATATACTCCACTGTCCTAATACCGTACTTGGTGGCTCATAATTTCTGCATATTGCTGTGTATTTATATATTTGTAAAGCGTAAATTCAAACTGATCTGTTCTAAGCACTAGTAAATGAAAAGGATAAAGCTCGAAACAAACAGCAAAAATTATAAACATTACAATTACAAAGAATAAGCTAGTTTAAAAAGTTTAGCGCACATATGCGCACGTACGTCATATGATTGATGCGACATCACTTACATATATTCACACTACAATATATACATTCCATATCAGTATTGCAACATTGTGCACACTTGATTATATAGTTGGTAAAAAAGACGAAATTAAACTCGAACTTTGTCCACTTCCTCAGCAACCAATAAACATGAAATATAAGTGGTCAGCTATACTGATACGTCGTCAGATCTTGAGAAGGATAATTTAAAAAAAGGAAACACATGAAAATAAATAAAATAGAATATAAATCAAAGATTTTAAAATCGGTATCAAATGTTTTTATTTACAATTTGCAGTTTCCGTGCCTGATTTGTGTATTCTAAAAAAAATGTTGATTCAGACTATTTTACTACAGCGGAGTTGAGGAGAGTTCAGAGCTCATCAAAAAAAGTCCTTTACCTTTTTTTTGCATATTTATTGCTTAATTCCAAAAATTTTCTTTGTTACATAAGAATAAAACAATTGATACTCTTGATATACCCTCGTTCTAGTGTTGGAGTAACGTACATTGGAAATGACTCAATGAGTTAACACTCTATCGACCGTCCCAGTAATGATATTGAAATTAGAACTCTTTGTATAAAAAAAACGATATTTCAAATAATTTTTGAAAACATCTCAACAAATGTATCGCGGTAAACTGTTGTGCTGATCACGTCAAGTCTATGGCAAGATTTCTATTTTAAAGTAACCCTGCATGCATGCGATCTGCAACTTATGGTCCGCTGATCTGGACCGGGATCATGCAATAGAGCGACTATGGAGAATGTAGAAAAGGTTCTCTATCCTGCTACACGGATAATCGATACTTTTACTGATTTTGATGTTTTTGATATTTTCAGCCTGCTTTCTTGTAAGAAATTAGTTTTCCGTAGTCCCTCTAACTTTTGCAATTATTTTAAGAGCCTATCAATTCATAGTCAATTAACATTTACTTAAGTATTGAAAAAAAATACAATATCGTGTTCCCTCCTGTTTATTGCCGACAGATATCGCAGGCCGTTCCCGGTAAATCATCCAATCAAAGCGCCAGTACTTATCGGACCAGCGGTTATCACGTGAGTGAAGTCAACTTCACTTCCTTTTTGATCGTCAACAAAAATATCTTCCTTCAAAGCAGTTGTCAGCGAAAGAACGTAAAGTGTCCAGCGCTCACAGAAGAAGAAATGAAGATCATCAATTCGATAATTATGTGCCTGATGGCACATTGCCTTTCAATATCTGGTAAATAGTCATCTTGTCCATTTTTTTAATGTGTGTTGTAAGGATTCAGAAATGTTCGTTTTCTGTCCTGTTGTCCTCAAATAGTCATCTTGCTCATTATTTGTCAAGCTTTGTGTTGTGCTGAAATGTTCGTTTTTTGTCCTCTTGTCCTCAGATGCAGCCTTTGTTTGGATACACCACGATAGTTCTTCCGTTTTTGTTGCACAACATACGGCCAAACTATTTTGGACAGTTGATCTTGGTAGTGGACGTACCTTGCTTAGTATATTTATTAAAAGGGGTCAACCAGAAACAGACGTTGTTGAATACATCAAGGAAGAAGGAGTTAACAAATTATTGAAAGGGAGACAAGATGATGTAGATTTACTTTTTGATGGAACATCAAATCTGATAAACGTGACTTTCATTCTCCGTAACTTATCTAGAAGTGATGAAATGAATTACAGAATAATTGTGGTAAATTCAAGAACTCATCCTGAATACAAAACTACGTTCCTGAGAGTGTTAGGTAAGAATAGCTATTTAAAGTCGTCCTTGAATCTGAATCTGAATCGTAACTAGCTAGAGGTTTCTGAAACATACTGCACTTGTATCGAACTTGCAAAATCTTAATTTCTCCAAGCCACTAAAATTTACAAGATGCGGCAATACCCGGCGTCGGGCCGACATATTACTTCCACTAGATGCATTTGAGAACCACAATAGCTTTTATTAAATGACTAATTTTATTAATGTGTACAGTTTACTCGGAAGGGCCATTAGCAGTACAAAATAACAGGTGCTTACTATGTTTTTAGGAGTGCTAAACAGCATGCACACACTGCTGTATATTGTCGACATGATCAACATGGACAAGACTAATGGACTATTACATGTACTGACGTATAGAAATTATTTTTTCTTATAATATCAAAGCCACAGGATAACCAATATGCATTGCGACAGTTTTGGACCCAGGTTTTGGATCAAGTTTTTTTTCTTTGTAGGCTGTTACCTCAGAGAAACAGTCAATAATAGAATACAATTTGATGGCTTAAATATACTACCAATAGCACTCTTTACATTGTCATAAGGTGAATCACCACCAATCCAAGAAGATTATATGAACATAACATGAAAAACAGGCAGTTAACACCTGAGAATTGACAATAATTAGATCTATTTCAAAATAAATGAAATTGTGGATTTAGCTTATTCGATATTGTCAACTACATTATAAAGAAGTTTGTGGAAGAATGTAAGAAGTATGTTGAACGGCAATTCATGACTCCGTAGACGAACGTCTAGCCCGTTACTTAATTGTAGCAGTCTGATTTTCTTCTGCGGAATTTGTGGCTAAAATTCAGTTTTACTCAAGACCATTCTTTCTCATTCTTAACTTTTAAGAAATGGACATAGGTTTTTGGACTAAGCCTTTGCAGTCCAGCTGTTTTATGTGAAAGTAAAAATGACCAATTGTGTAAAATGTTCGTAGATGTTAAGTGGTGTCTTTGCACTTCTTTTCAATAAATTAGACGAGATCTGGACGTATAATAGATGTATATTTTTCGAAGTTTACGAGAGACTATCTCTGTACATGTGGTGTGTAGATTATGCTATCTAAACGCGCTATATCTAATTACAACTAGTATATCTTATAGTGTTACAATCGATAACGAGTGTCGCGCAATCTTTTCGGTTGGTGTCTAGTTTCACAACCTAACACTCTCCCCCACTTGAAAAAATGATGTTCCTACTGAACATGATTACAATAAACGAATATAAAACGAACACTTAGTGTCTCTCAACTATAAATGAATTATTTGATGTCCGCAGGTTGATCAGTCCTTTAGAGTCATCAAGTCTTTGTTGCAGTTTAATTCTTTATAGTCCTAAGTTCTTTCTTGACTTCGATTCTTCTTCTAACTGTTCTCTTTGTTCGTCCTGTACCGTTTCATGCATAGGGAACTATTCCCCGATAATAACATTGTGCAATAACACAGTAACGTCCGTTTTTTTTTTTAGTGTTTTTTTCTTTTTTTTTCTTGGTTATACTTGGTTTAAATCTGAAAGATATAAAGGGTTAGTAAGTTCGGACACCAGTGCTATGTCCAATGACTCCATTGTGTGGATAGTACATCTGTGGTTGGTGCTGGAAGTATTGGGGCTGCTGTAAGCACTGTGGCAGCGGGTAATGCACTCCGTTGGGTAGATAGTACACTTGGCGTTGTTGCTGTAAGTACTGTGGTTGTTGGTAACGCATTCCCATGTGGTAAGGAGGAGCAGCAGCAGTGATACCATTCGCATGGTACCAGTTAGTAGTTGGTGTTCCAAACGTGTCGTAAACTAACATCTGTGGTGGCCGTCTGTCACGAGTTGGTCTTTGAGGGAGTTCTTCCAATGGCTCCTCGATGATGGGCTGTTCTTCAGTTGGCTCTTGTTCCGACAAAGATTCGTCTTGCTCGACTTCTTGATCAACGTTGATCGTTCCTGAGCCATTGTTATCTTCGTCGTCGGACAAATCCATTCCTTGATTAACCGCATCATGAGCTTCTGTTGGCTGTAACTCACATGGTAGAAATCCTCGTATTCCGTTGTCGTCTTCCTCGGAGTCGTCGTCTTCATTTGAGTTCTGCTGACAATCATGTCGCCTTTGTGGATCTCTCTGTGTTCCTTGAGCTTGATTGATTGGTTCTAGAGGCAAGTAATTACACGGAAGAAGTAGATTTCTATGCAGTGTTCTTGCTTTGCCGACGGGATGTCCTTCTGGTCTCACTACATACACTGGCAGTCCTTCTTTCTTTTCCACTACTAGATGAACGTTCTTTTCCCAATAAGATCGGAGCTTTCCTGGACCCCCACGTTCGCTAAGATTTCTTACTAGAACACGATCACCGGGTAGCAGTTCCGAGAAATGAACCTTTTTGTCGTAGTTATCTTTTCCGCGAGTCGAGGATAAATTGGCGTTTTTCGATGCTTTTTCGTAAGCCTCACTCATCATAGTTTGCCATTTCTTTGCGAACTCACGATAACTTGTTGTTCCTGTCTCCTTCTGTGTTCCAAGGATGATGTCGATTGGCAGTCGTGGTGGTCTTCCAAACATGAGATGGAACGGAGAGTAGCCAGTTGAGCTGTTTTTCGTGCAGTTATATGCGTGGACTAACTTGTTCAAGGAATCTTTCCATCGGCTTTTCGCGGTCTCAGGTAACGTTCTTAGCATGGACAAAAGAGTGCGGTTGAAGCGTTCTGCTTTTCCGTTACACTGGGGATGGTAGGGAGTTGTCCTCAGTCGTGTTGTACCGGACATGTTCTGGAGCTGTTTGAAGAGATTGTTGTCGAATTCTTTACCTTGGTCGTGTAGAATTGACCCTGGGAAGCCGAACCGCAAGAAGAAATCATTATACAGACAATTAGCTGCTGTCGTCGATGACTTATTTCTGGTTGCATAGGCTTGAGCAAAACGCGTAAAGTGGTCAACCACTACCAGTATGTACTCATAGCCACCAACACTGCGTTCCAGGTGAAGATAGTCTATAGAGATAATTTCAAATGGCGCTGTGGTAGTGATCGGTCGAAGAGGTGCTCGTGTTTCTTTGTGAGGTTTCTTTTGCTTTAAACAACTGCAAGATCTTGATATAAACTCTGTTATATCCCTCTCCATGTTTGGCCAGAACACTCTCTGGCGAGCCAGGTCTACAACCCTCTCCGCTCCTAAATGACCCATTTCTTGGTGTAATTCTTTGTAAACTAGAGTGTGATACTGTGACGGGAGTACCAGTTGTGTGGAGTCTGCGGAATCTCGGTGCAGAATTCCATATTCATCTATATACAGCTTACTCCAGTGTCGTAGCAGTGCTCGGACGGCTGGTTGTTCTCTCCTGGCCTGTCTAACAGTAGGACGTCTACCTTCGACTTTCATCGCCAGAACACGTCCGATTGATGGATCTTGTTTTTGTGCTTCAAGGATTGATGATTTCGGTAGACCATTGATTGTCATACCACTCATACTTTCATCATCAGTAGGGGTTAACGTACCATTTAGAACAGATAGCCAAACACCGTTCATTTCATCTTGAGAGTTTATGCCTTTCAGCACAGTGACAGTATCTTCACTAGAGGTCTCGTGCGAGCAGGATTTCATGTAAGTATTGATGTCGAGTGGCATGCGCGAGAGAGCATCAGCATCACCGTTGGTACGTCCTGGACGGTACTTTATTGAAAACCTGAAGTCGGCCAGTTCGCCTACCCAACGCTGACCAGTGGCGTTTAGTTTCGCAGTTGACAGTACATAAGTCAAAGGATTGTTATCTGTGTACACAGTGAAATGTGGAGCGTAGTACAAGTAGTCGCGAAAGTGATCGCAAACCGCCCACTTAAGTGCTAGAAACTCGAGCTTACCGGCATGTAGGTTGTAGTTCTTTTCAGCTTTTGTTAATGCTCGTGAACCATAGCCGATTACGCGCATGACACCGTCCTGTCGCTGATACAATACAGCGCCCAATCCTTCTTGTGACGCGTCAGTATGAAGGACAAATGGTTGGTTGTAATCTGGATAACCGAGTACAGGTGGTTTCGTAAGGCAGTCGAGTAATTGTTCCAACGTTTTCTGGTGGTCTTCCGTCCAAGTGATAGGCTGGGAAGATGGAACGTTGTTTGTGGTATTTCTACTGTTCCGGTTGTTTTTCTTGTTTTTAACCACCTGTTCATTTTTACGCACATGTAAAAGCTCATACAAGGGGCTTGCGATTCTAGAGAAGTCCTGTATGTATCGCCGATAGTAACCTATCAGTCCTAAGAGTTTTCTTACTTCACCGACTGTACCTGGTGTGGAGTCCTTTAATTTCATAACTGATTCAAGGTTTGAGCTATCTAGTCTATATCCATCAGCAGAAACGATTTGTCCTAAATAGCGAACTTCTTTTTGAAACAACTTGCATTTTTTTGGTTTAAGCTTAATGCCATTATGTCGTAACCGACGTAAAACTTGTCGTATATGTTCCACGTGTTCGTCGAATGTTTTGCTATATACAATTACATCGTCTATGTAAGGGACACAGAATTCATCACGCATATCCGTTAGACAACCTTCCATAAAGCGCTGAAATTCTGCCGGGGCATTCATTAAGCCGAAGGGAATTCGGACCCATTCGTATAGACCCCAGGGGGTTATGAACGCTGTGAGATGTTGACTGGCTGGATCAATAAACCCCTGATGGTACGCCTTCCCTTGATCAAGTAAAGAAAACCATGCGTTTCCCCCCAGATTCTCAAGTGTTGTTTGTATGCGCGGTAATGGATGGCGATCTGGTACAGTTCGTTGATTCAATTGACGATAGTCCACGCATAGACGTAAACTACCATCCTTTTTGCGAACGCATACTACTGGGGACGAGTAAGATGACTTTGACTGTCGTACCCACCCGCGATTTAACAAATCCTCGACGTACTGTTTCACTTCCGGGTAGAGAGGTCTGGGGATAGACGTGTAAGTCTTTTGGACAGGTGTTTTGTCTGATAAATTTATTGTCATTTGTAATTGTTCTGCGCAACCAATATCATCATCTGTTTGTGAAAAGCTATCAGCTTCTTCTTTGAGCATTTTAAGAGCGATAGATTGTTGATCAGAAGTTAAACCTTCAACACTCGGAAGATTAGTCGTTATGTCTGTTTGATTATTAATTGTTGGTTCTAGATTCAGTTGGTCAGGTTGCGATGGCAAGTCTCTACGTATCACTTCAACAGGTGTCACAGACCGCACTTGATATACGCGACCAAGTATGGTGTGACCTTTAATTCGAACGTCGTGATTAGAGGTGTTCTCTACGCTTATCTTCATTCGACAGAATGAACCTCCCGAGATTGTTAGTAGCGATTCGCGTATGTCTAGTTCATCGGGACATGATGTGTCGGTACTAGGTTCAAATAAAACTGGGATCTTGCCGTCTGTTGGTTCAACCTTTGCAACACAATTAACAAAACATGACTGTTTACTTGGAATTATGATATCTCGTTTACTGGTTTTGATCGTTGCAAGTTCACAAGATGGATCATTTGCGCGAATGGCCTGAACTAAACCATCTATATCACCTTTCTTTAAATGTGTTATTGTTGCTGCAATGTCATTGGCTACGTCATCTTCCTGTTTGACGATTTCTGCAATAACGTTGTAGCCAACAATGGGATTGTCTATACGATCGCGTGATACCAGAAAAGGGACTTTAACATTTCCTCCCGCACCGGTGGCCAGTTCAAAGTCAACCTCTACCCAACCCTCGAATGGGAACGAAGTACCGTTTGCAGCCGTTAAGTTTAGACATTGTCCGTCTAAAAGTTCATGGATACTGCGTACTTTTACTCCTGCCATATGTGAATCAACCCATTCCTTGGGTACAATTGAAACCTGAGCCCCCGTATCCCATAATGCAGTGCTTTTGATGCCGTTTAAAAGGCAGTCAATCATACATTTCTTTCCCACGATATTAATTACTTTAGTGTGCTGCTTGGGTGTAAGGTGGGTACGGTAAAACCCGTCTTCTTTCATTTCTTTATTCTCCTTTTCCGTGAGATACGTTATGGCGTTACACAACACCTCATGTTCCTTTTGATGCAAACTCTGGCACTCACTTGAACAATATTTCACGCACTGACACTGAGAACAAGACACAAAGTGTTCCCCCCCTTGTGACCCGCACCACGCGCATACTTGGGACTTCTTGGGTTCCCTGTCTACTCCCTGTCCCCCGGACGTAGACTCTGCGAGTTTTCCGACTGTTTGCGGCACCCACGAGCAAAGTGTTCGCCCGACCCACATTTGAAACAATGGTTACAGCTATTATTGTCTGTTGATTCGCATCTATTACAGCGGCGGCGTACGCTTCGTCCTTCGGGCTTTTGCTCTCGTTCGCGTCTCTTGTTAAAATCCGACCTTAGTGACGCTAGTTCAGCCTGAACAGCTTTCAGTGTTGCCATGTAGCTCTCGGTCTCGCTGCTTTGAGCGTTAACTTGATTAATAGACTTTGCCCGCGCGTGAGAGCGTAACTTATTTTCCCTCTCGCACTCTTCAGACGCGGCAATGTTTATTTTCTCCATCAATTCTTCGTCGCTCACGTCAGGCATTGATAGCAGCGGTCGCATTTTTGTGCGCAATGTTTCCGATTGCAGCCCGGTCTCAATAACATGACGAAACAGACCATTGACTAAACTGGAGTCGTATTTCACTGATTTGTCATTGAGATCGGATGCAAACAAAACTTGTTGCCTTAGATCCATAACTCGCATCAGGAAATCTTGCGCGGATTCTTTAGGACCTTGACATGCCGATGTAAGTTCCTGATAGATTTCTGTGCTCGATTTTTGTTTATAATGCGCTTTCAAAATGTTTTCTAGTCTAGCAATCGTCAAATCTGGGATCATTTCAAGGTACGAACGAAGCTTTAATGCTGGACTTATCGCTCTTATCACTCCCTCGATTATCTCGTGTTCAGTGTACTTATTCTTAAGTCCAGTTTCAATCTGTCTCAACAGACTAACAAGCGATAGTCGGTCTTTATTGTTATCTCCTCCGATGAGACCAGCGATGCGGAAATCTCGCCTAAGCGCTTTTCGTACATCATCATTCAATGCATTACTACTAGTTGTACATACCGTGTCCTCGCTAAGTTTACCTCCTTGCAGCGATACTAATTTTGCTGTTGCTTCTGCAATCTGTTTTTGTTGCTGTTCCATCATCTTGTTGAATTGTTCTTGCATCTTCTCGAGGTCTTCTTTGGCTTTCTGTACGTCTGCGTTGTCTAGTTGTCCACTGCCGTCTTGAGCAATGTTGTCCATAATTTGACTTAGGACTGCTAATTTATCGTCGGCGTTATCCACATCTTCTTCGACTTTTCGTCTGACGATTCTAAGCACTTTCAAATGTCCATCCCCCTCATTATAGACATCAAGTTTCTTGGCCAGGCTAACGAGCCGCTCCATCGGAAGAATGGATATTTCTTTCTCCAATTCAAGCTGTTTTAGTTCAATTGCAGCCATGTCGGTACACGCCCCCAAAACACGATCAACAGTAGCACTAAAAACAGTCTTTAACCAGTCACTTCAATCACTTCTTTCCAAACAAATCAATGTCTAACGCGAGGAAAACTTCTTGATGACAACGGAGTTATTCGTGGCGATTGTAGTTCGTCATATAAAACGTTATAAAGCATAATTCATTCGATGTCTTCTTTCAAACTTGACCTCATGACTGCGACGTGTTTGGTTCGAAAAAAAACCACCTCTTTACGAGGCCAAACCCTCGAAAGTGGTCCTGGCGTGGTCGCCAAAATGTTAAGTGGTGTCTTTGCACTTCTTTTCAATAAATTAGACGAGATCTGGACGTATAATAGATGTATATTTTTCGAAGTTTACGAGAGACTATCTCTGTACATGTGGTGTGTAGATTATGCTATCTAAACGCGCTATATCTAATTACAACTAGTATATCTTATAGTGTTACAATCGATAACGAGTGTCGCGCAATCTTTTCGGTTGGTGTCTAGTTTCACAACCTAACATAGACATTTTTTGAAATTTGAACAGCCGACCCCCTGGTTATTGACTTTTAGAGAACCTCTCAGCGTTTATGTTCTTGTTTACTCAGTTGGAACAATGTCAGAAAGAACTTTTGATTATTTAACGATTATATGATAAAAACAATATATCGTTCTGAAGTCAGTTTTCCTATCACACCGACAAAAGAACAATAGCTTTTTATAGTTATTTTAACAATCACAAGAAATGATGACGAGAGAAATATATCACTGTGAGGAATATAAAAGTAACGGTTTTATAAAATGCATCATTAAAGTGTTACACATAAAGTCATTCATGACGCTCGCAGGCATTGTTCGGTGTGCATCGTTTTTAACATTTTAGACATTATACCAAGTGTTTGTGCCTACTCTGTCAATAATAACCGTCTTGCACGCAAGCTAGCACTTGTCGAAAAAGTCGCAAGCATAAACCACAAGAATAACAAGCATTATTATTTTGTACAATTGTTTTTATCATTGTTGTTAACTTGAAACCCGTAAAAATTACTTTAGGAAATTCTTTCCAAGCTTTGCTTGTGATACAGCCGGAATGTCTGTCGTAAATTCCGAATTTACGAGAGAAAAATCTTTGCTGTAACACAGGCTATCTTAGGCTACGCTTAGACGCATTGTATCCTGATTAATAAATATCCGCGAGTTTACAAGTGCATGTCTATCGTGTTCGTATTGTTTTCGGACACACAAAGCCGGCGGTTTATTATATAAATAGAAACAAACTGAACAACAGAAAAATCGAAGAAGAAAAACAGTATGTACCGTGTAAACGTAGAAAAATGTGCGACGATAAAAATAAAGACGTTATGGTACACTAAGATATCCCACAAAGGTCATAATCATCTCAGGTAATCATGTGTGTCAGCCGAAAAGTTTTGTAAAACATCTTGAAGTCGGGTAGTTACTTCCACAAGACATAGTTTTATCTGACACTCTAGCAAAGTTCAAAAGTAGAATAAAAACAATTCTTTTTAAAAAAGCATTTTATTAGTTTTTTTTGAAATCTTTATTATTATTATTATTATTATTATTATTATTATTATTATTATTATTATTATTATTATTATTATTATTATTATTGATGATTGATATATTGTACATTGTAGTCAATTTTGGCTTAAATCTGATTTCCACATCTTAATTTCCCATATGAGGTTTTTGGAGAATCTCTTTAGATCTGCTAGTAAAATCAGACTTCCATTATACAGCCGTGGAGACCTATCTATGTCAATCTTTGGCTCTCTTTCTTTTTTGTGCATATGTTTCTCTCCTTCTCTGCTAAAGGATGTGTTAAGTTTTTTAATTGCGCGCAAAGTTTCTTGTTAATTCATAAATATTCTGACCATAGCCAAAGACTGCTACACAACCTTTTACTCTAGGTTTTTTTTTTTTTTTTCTTTCTAGCTCTTCCTGTGCTGCAGTTCCAACCCAATCAGACTGGCTTCTGTGTTCAGACTACTGTCAACATCACATGTACTGTAACATTTAATGAGCCTTCGCCATCCAATTTTACATTCTTTATAAACAGTACAGAAGTTGGCACTACAAATGGCACACAAATACGTGGAAACACGTCAAGAGGATCATTGTCCCAAGCTTTACTTCATGTTGGAGCATTTACATATACATGCCTATCTAAAAATGAGAAGGAAGGGATTAGTGGAATGTCGTTTCTTTCAACTATCCAAGTGAAAGGTATTAAATTTCAATTAAAAATCCAGCCGCGGACATCCCGGAAAAAAATGGGAAATATTTTTTACAAGCTTGTTAAGTGAAGGCTTTTTTTAGGGACAAAAATTGCTATCAAAGGCAAAACAATTATTGTAGATAACGCAGTCATAATAGATTATGTTGTGGTGAACCGAGCTTAACAAGTATAACAATCATTATTCTAGCAGTATTTTCTGTAACAAGGTCTTAAATGAAGAACGCGAGAATCATATATGCGAATATTAAAACCTTGATAGAATACATAAAAAAATGAAAAAAAAAAAAAAAATCTTTCAAGGTAATATGATCGAACAAACAAATTCGTGAAAGGGAGAGAGAGAGAGAAGAAAATCCTGCAGTGCCAGGTGGAGAGAAAAGAGACCTGCTAAACGAAAATCCCCCTATCACTTTTCTACAATGACCCATCCCTGAAAACATGAAATCACAAGAACTCCAAGGTTTATAAAAACGTCAATTCCTATTATTGACTAATAAATATAGCTGGTCTTGTGCAATTAATGTTGTATGTGATCTTTTCAGATCCTCCCCATATTACCAGCTGCAAGGATAATATAGTTGAGGAAGGCAGTTCACTATTCTGGCAATGTTCTGCCAATGGTAGTGAGCCACTGTCCACTTCCTGGCACAGAGGTAATAACACGGCTGTCGTCCAGTCGGGAAAGTCACTAACCATTAGCAATGTTAGTAGAGCTGATGGAGGACTGTACGCCTTTAAGGCCAGTAATGGCGAAGGGTGCGCTGCTGCTAGTAAAACAGTACAACTGGATGTACAATGTAAGTACATTGATTCAATTCAGCTGAGGTGTCATTGATAGTAAATCTCCCCCCCCCCCCCCCTAGAGTCCCTACAAGGAGTGCTAGTTTTGAAGGGAGGGTTCGCTCCACCTTTGAAACACTGTAAATGTTGTTTATATTTGTTTGTTGTTATTGTTGTTGTGTTTCTTTTATGTGCATATGTGTATGTACGTAATTTGATTGTTCTGCTTTTGATCGCTACGTCTTCTTTATTGTCAATTATTCTTGTTGAAAATAAAATTGTTGTAATAATAATAATAATAATATAACTGATGTGTTAATCATTTGTTTAGCATCGGAGACATTATGGAACCGGACGTTTATTTCTTTTCTTTAGCGGCCGTAATAGTTTAATAACTTGTGTTTTTTATACATTACTTTGTTAAAACCTATACGTATTTCGTCGTAGCAAAGATTTGTCCTTTTGACGATGGGGATACATTTAACCGGTGAGAGCTCAATTATCAATTTTCTGTTGCGGGATTAATCGTCACCGGATTTTATCTCCGTTATGTTAATAGGTGTGATAGTTTGGAGTCGTAAAAAAAAAAAAAACAGAAAAAATCTTAATTTCGCTGAAACAAGTGCAATACTTCACATGGTGACTACGGGGGGGGGGGGGGGGGGGGGAGGGGGGGGGGTCTTTTCACATCGGTAGAGTTTCCTAGTTAATATTTTGTTTACTAATTATAAAGGACACATTTAATCAGATATTTAATCTCTGCTACCTTGGAGTACCGTACCTCATTCCACGGCATTTCCGGTCATAATTATAATTGAGTCTAAAGACTTCACGACTCAAGGAGTGCGTTCACACTAGGACTTTTTAGCTAGCTATCGAATTGTTTAGCTAGCTATTTACGATAACGCCAGTGTGAACGCATTTTTTTAGCTAGATAGAGATTTGGTCTGTTTTATCAATTATCTCTGTTCACATTGGATATTTTGACCGGAAACCGACAAATTTCAAGCTATGTCGCTACATAGCTTAAAACTGAAAACTAGCTAAAGAGGTGTTGGGTTTGACAGATCTGCCAATAACCAGCCCAATAACTGAAGTTAACGTGTCACGTACTCGAGGTTCACATGTCACTTGCGCTAGGGTTTTATTCTCATCGAGATCAAAAAAGTATTGTGGACGATGCCATGACCATGACCTACGAACTCTTGATATAAAAGCAGAAATAAGGGTGAAAATTCTGACTGGATCGTCCATATTGTTATCCCGCCAAAATTTCAAATAAGGACCATAAGACATATTAAATTACGATTATGACAACTAACTCGTTTGAAAATTAACAATGTGAACGACCTCTGTAGGTTAACTAGATAGAGCGTACATAGTGATGACAGATGATCAAACGCCTGAATGAGACTATCTAGCTATGTTTCGGTCTAGTGTGAACACGCTCAAGCAGTTCTTGTGTGTTAGGTCGTTTTGCAACGTTGACAAGTTTAGCTTCATTGGCTGTCATGGCGTTGGTATGCATTAATGTCGCGGTTTCTAGAAACCCCCCAGTAATCTATGATAAATTGTTTTCTGTTGTCAGCTTCAAGTATTTGCAAACTGGAATGTGAGGTTCGTGATAGTTCTTATATTCTAATGGTAGTCAAAATTTGTTGTCGAATAAAATTGTCTTCAATTTGCCGTATATTTGCCTGATTCGATTTACATTAATATCAGTTTTCTCTGTTTTAGTAAGAAATTGTAAAACATTCCTTGAACTCATGAAGCGTTATTGCATGTCTCCAAACGATAGATCACGCATCGTTAAGAATCATATAAGTATTAAACGGTATTTTTGTAAGTTGGCATCGAAACCTCTTGGGTTTTTAACAGTTACCTCCATTAAACAGCAAGTATTTAATTTTGCTGTGCACCTAATAGTACGTTAAAAACTGATGAAATGTAAAAAATATGCCTTGAGGCATGAACTCTTAAAAGAGAGTGAAAAAGAGAGTAAACATAACGAAATGCATAAAATTGAAGATTTTGTAATCAGGTTTAATCATAATGAAGTAAAGATGTTGTCTCTGATTATAAATAAGTTAAGCAGACGTTTCGATTGCGATACTGCAATCTTCCTCAGTGCTTAATTTACATAAATCCATCCACTGAGGAAGATTGCAGTATCGCAATCGAAACGTCTGCTTAACTTATTTATAATCAGAGACAACATCTTTACTTCATAACGAAATGCAGCTTAAATGTTCATCATTGTCTACTTCGATCAAGACTAATTATCTAAACTTTTAACAAATAGCAAATCTAAATCGTGGTGAGTATCAGAGAATCAGAAGTCTAATCACCAACCACCAAACATGCCAAACGTATAAGGTTAAAATTATAGAAGTAAAAGAGAAATGACGACTAAAAAAGAAAAAATATAAATTAAACAGTCTAAAATATTCAAACGTTAACAGTTAAAATATGCTGAATTAACTACTGCAGTTAATATTTTATTATTACTATTGCCACAGGAAGCCCGATCAAACATGTCATCGAGTTTCAAACCAAATACGTTATTAGGGGCTTCCTTTTTTTAATAAAAAAATGGTTAAAAACAACAAGAAAAATACTAGTACGGGAGATCGATAGTTTCAATCTCTATGCAGGCAATCAGGTTTTGTTCACCAACTTAACATTATTTACAATAATTTTACAGAACTCAGTCTTCGTTATAAAACTGAGTCCAATACTTTTCAAAATAATATATATTTGGTAATATATTAACAAAGTTCAAAGAAACGTTATAAACGTAACGTAGCAATCTCTCCAGCAAGTGTCACAGCACTAATTACCGATGACGCACTCTCCCTCAAATGTACCGCTACATCTAACCCCGTTGGTACCTACACATGGTCATTGAAAGGGAAATCGCTGACTGGTGAAACGAGTAGTACGCTAACTAAAGCCAAGGTCACACCTCAAGATGCTGGACGCTATACCTGTACTGTTACTAACAGTGAAGGAAGTGTTACTAGTAACGTGGTGGTGATCAACGTTAACTGTGAGTATCGCCTCTTTATAATCTTGCCACAATCAGACGTCGGACAAGATGAAACAAACAAACCTTGCGACTTACCGATGAGCAACTAGCAAACTTGTGGACCCATTTAGCAAATATAGGATATAATTGACCCCCTTCCCCTGTCCATCCAATTTATTGGGAGGTTTCTATTTCGAGTGTTAATCAACGAGCCCACAGTGCATCCAACCATCCATCCAACTTACAGAACAATTCGATTCTTTGTTTGGCTACAGATTCGTCCAAGATAAAGTGTGATCCACATCGTCTAGTCCAAGAAAACACCACTGGCTATGTCTTCATGTGTACAACAAGCCTAGTGGTTCTCCTACACCGTCTTTGTCCGCTGTTTTCAAAGGAGATAATTAGAATGTTGGATCCGTGGCTATACCTCGTGTTGAGAAAACTCTCAATGGTTCAGTTATGCAGTGTTTTGCAAATAATTCAGTCTGCAGTGCATCTTGTGAAACTAAATTGTTCGTCTAATGTAAGTTTTAAAAGTTTATAATGAAGTACATAAACAATATAAATCTCCGAGGTTTCATTCATGGAAAAAATAATAATTTTATAACCAAAACCTAGCGAGTTAAAAAAATAAAATGAAAAAAATCGCAAGATAACAAAATGAAATAAAATCGAAAGAACATCGATACTTGCTAAATTCTATAAACAAATTAACTCGGTCAAATAATAACAAAGTAAGCAAGGCAAAAAAATGATCATTCAATATTGAGCAATGAAAACCACATGTAAAACGAAAGTCAGAATTCAGAAAATTTAACGAGGTGACTTCATATACTGCGATTTTTTATCATGACTTTATTGGTCTCGTCGACTGGCACAGAAGTAAGTATAGGAACAATAGAGAAAACTTGGTTTTCATCTGACTGGTAGCAGTATTTCCTTTCTGTGTGACTTGTTCATTTCTTTTTCTTTTAGATTATTCGTTTTCGTATATCTGAAGGCAGCCATAGTCAAGTGCTTAGAGCTTGCTTAATATAACAGAATCCGCAACCTGGAATATACCAAAATTAGCTTTGGAAATCCGGATTATATCAGATCTGAATACGTCCGAGGACTTGAGGGCAAACACTCATTGTACATTAACTGTTTATATGATGTGTTGATTTCCAGTGTTAATTTGGTTGTTTGACTTGGTACAAACTTGATTTTGTCCTTCTTCTCTTTTTAGCCTTAGATTTACGAGCCTGTCTTGATGTCTCCTGTGCGTTAGTTACAAACAGTTGTCTTGTTTCGATACCAGCCGATGGCTTCCCAAAGCCAAACCTGACCTGTGATGTTCACAATGCCACAAACAATAACTACACTATTTGCAGTGGGGAAAACGTTGACACTATAGGTAGTAACTGTTATATCAGCAACTCCATTAGGAGCTGTAATTTCACGATTCCAGTTTTTGCACGAGGTATGTTGATGATACCTAAATTGGTTAAAACTGCCAAAAGTTCGTCTGTCATGGTCTATTACCATCATCATATATAAATATTGACTGATCATCACCATCATCGTCTAATAACATCATATTTAAATATTGGTTTTATCACCATCATTGTCTATTACCATCATCATATATAAATATTGGTATCATCACCATCATCGTCTATTACCATCATATTTAAATATTGGTATCATCACCATCATCGTCTAATACCATCATATATAGATATTGGTATCATCACCATCATCGTCTAATACCATCATATATAGATATTGGTATCATCACCATCATCGTCTAATACCATCATATATAAATATTGGTATCATCACCATCATCGTCTAATACCATCATATATAGATATTGGTATCATCACCATCATCGTCTATTACCATCATATATAAATAGTGGTATTATCACCATCATCGTCTATTACCATCATATATAAATATTGGTATCATCACCATCATCGTCTATTACCATCATATATAGATATTGGTATCATCACCATCATCGTCTATTACCATCATATAAAAATAGTGGTATCATCACCATGCATGGAGTATGCAGCAGTAACAGTCACGTGCAAGCAGTTGAATTGTAGCATAATGTTGAATGTCTTATTTTCAGAGCTAAATAATATCACGAAGAAATATACAATGACAATTCCCAACTTGGAATTTAAGACAGAGTATACAAATTAAGGCTCGGCTGACTTCAAAAAGCTCAAAAAGAGTTTGGAGGGCGTTGTAAGTTCCCAAGTCAAGTTTTAGTTCTGCTACTGTGATTGTAGTTTTTTATCAGAGTTTTGCACTATTCTTCTACTTAAGTTTTGTCATGTTTCTGATTCTAACGTTTTTTTTGTGTGCAAAATTATATCGTTTTTGTGTAGTATTTCGAATGGATACTTTTTCTTGTTCTATACTGGGTTACATCAACTGGTCATATTTCTGACACTGGCTAAGGTCTGTGCTGATGGCTGATGCAGAAAACCATGCTAAGCTAATTAGCAAATTGATTGAATGTTTTTTTTTTTATTTCAGCTGTACAAAATATACAAATATGTCAAGTATGTGATAGCGATAGACGTGATGGAGTTCTTGTAAGTACTATAACTAGTTGAACTGTATGATGTACTTGTATACTGATTAATAGGTCTACCTTTTAGTCAACATACATAGATGCATCGAGGGTCAATTCCTGATTGGTTGATAGATAGGAATACAAATGGCACTATAAGATAACTATTAAGTCACGTACAGTGTTGACTTTTGACGTGAGATCATTTTATTGTTTCAATACCTTTTAGGGACGGATAGAGATAGACAGACAGTAGTACACAGGCTGACAGAAAGATTTAAAAAAAACAGACAGACAAGTATACAGACATGTAAACACGCACACAGACACACATGTAATCAAATGAACACAAAAATTCAAACACACAAATAAGCAAAAAAAAAAAAAAACAAAAAACAAACAAACAGAAAGTCGAAGATATATAAAATCTTTTTTGTGTTCGTTATTTTTGGTATTTTTCTGTGTAGTCCTGGCAGTATCCATGTCAATTTTGATATTACGATGGTAGCAAACGTGAGTGATCCATTGGTACCACTGCAAAGAGAACTGAATCGCACTCAAGGATCATTGGACGGCCAATATTCTATTGATCGTGGTAGCCTTCGCTCAGGTTAGTAAGTTTTCAAAAATTTATATTTAAAACTTTAGATAAACCAAGAATAGGGTTGAAGCTGGTGCTTACAAAACGAGTGCAATATTTGTGTTGGAATTATGAGTATCGCTGATGGTTGTTGGATAAAATGCCAAGGCTTGTGATATGGTTGATTTGATGAGCGCGTTCATCGTTACGCCAAGTTACCAGGTTCAGTTTGTGATTAGGCGCACTTCACTTATTCCGGTTAAAATCTTTGTATGCCCGTCTGTATGAAATAAGTTTAACAAGCTTTTGTTTTAATTTCTAAAACTAGTAATAATAAGATACTTTTGAATATAAACATCAGTTCAATTATTTTCATCTGGTATTTTGTAACCACTTTAAGAGTGTAGGCGGGAAATGGACACCAATTCAGTTTTGATTCGTCCAAAATATTCGTTTATTCTCTCAGTAAACTCATTTTTCAAGCTGTAGGAGTGTCCTCCAAGTTGTCGTCCATCTCGTGTTCATTTTTACAAAATGAGAGAATGAAAATGTTATCAATTATAAAAACCGATCGAACCAAAAATTATGCTCGTGATTTGCTGTGTGTTCATTTCAACTATCAATAAACCTCGGACATCAGTCTTTTGTTTCTTCATTAATTAGGCTGGTTTGTTCCAAAGCCACCAGTAACCACAACTGAGCCGCTTCTAGGCACAGCCGCTATAGTCGGTATAGCTATCGGGTGTGTGGTGTTCGTCATTCTTATCATCGTTCTACTGGCATACTGCTGTTACCGAAATAAAAAAAAGGAAAAGGCCGAAAAAAGTGAGTATTGAACTAGAGATACTACAGATACTTTGGAACAAGCTTGATGTACAAGTTTGAACCGATATGATTCTTGAAAATTGTTTACCTTTCCTTTCTCTCGTCGTACATGTACAATTTACAATTTTCATTTACAATTTTCCTTTGGAAAGGCTAAACTCGGGACCTTATAAAGTCACCTAAAATCGTTCAAAATTGCTTAAAATCACGCAAAATTGCTCAAAATTGCATGAAATCGCTCAAAATTGCTTACAATTGCTCAAAATCGCTTAAAATTGCTTACAATCGCGCAAAATTGCTTAAAATTGCTACAAAATGCTCAAAATTGCTCGAAATTGCTTACAATCGCGCAAAATTGCTTACATTCGCGCAAAATTGCTCAAAAATGCTTAAAATCGCTCAAAATTGTTTAAAATCGTTGAAAATTGTCTGCAATCGCAAACAATTGCCTGAAATAGCGTTTAAATCGAACAGATTCATAGTAAGACAGAGTAAGATGTTTGAAAATTGGTATATAGAGTGCAAACATCAACGTTTTGATATGCAAACAAGTATAAAATGTAAATCATCATAAAATATATATATACTTATATGAGTAGGGGGGATCACTTAAGTTTTCCCTACCTATGAGGGGGATCATCACAATTTTATGATGCTGAAGGGGGGAATCTATTAAATTTGACGTCGACTATAAAAAATCCCCCCCCCCCCCCCCCCCAGGTGATAAATAATGACCGGTCCCTTAAGGGATTGCATGGCTGGGGTCCTTGAGCAACAAGGGATACTGTAGTGTTTGTATAAGTAGTTTGGATGTTAGATTTGCATTTGTGCGGCCTTTTTGCTAAATATACAATAGTGCGCAGACCAACATTCAGAGATGTGCTACGTGGTATAAGTTCAATTTGAATGTTGGATGAGGATACAATAAAGGATGTGCAGTTAGACGTACTAGCAAGCACGTTGACGTATTGATTGTTTGATTAATGATAATACAAAAAAAAAAGACAAAGAAAAATGTTTCAGTTTAAAACTGATTTACAAAGATACATACTTTATATTAACATAATCATGTTTCCTTTGTGTCTAGCTCGTCCTCGACAAGAAACTACACGACCTTGACAACAGTGAGCGTATAAAAAATTAACTTGCCGACAAACTGCACGTATTTGTTAGTATATAAGATATCATACAGCACGTTATAGTGTAGATATGACTGCAGGTAGAGCACCTCGATAATATTGGCTTATACTGCAAACCACCAACTGCACGTATTTGTTAGTCTACAAGATATCATACAGCACGTTATAGTGTAGATATGACTGCAGGTAGAGCACCTCGATAATATTGGCTTATATTGCAAACCACCAACTGCACGTATTTGTTAGTATATAAGATATCATACAGCACGTTATAGTGTAGATATGACTGCAGGTAGAGCACCTCGATAATATTGGTTTATGCTGGAAACGACCAACTGCACGTATTTGTAACATTTTGCCTGAATTATCACGTGGTTGCAAACGAAGATAGAACACCTCGATAATATTGTCTTTATACACACTCGTTTGCAAGAACGTTGTAGTCGAGTGCACGCACTAAAAGTGTGCAACTTAAGTGCAAATGTCAGTAAGGATCGAGCAAAAATTTCATTTTCTTGGCCACGGCCCCAAAAAATGACCTAGCTCATATTTTGTCTACAGGTAGGCCTAAGTACGTAGGTAATGGAATGGAGGTTCTTTAGGCAAGTTCTTTTTTATTTTAGGAGAAAATAGACAATAATCGAATTTGACGAAAATTGACAAAATTCGTCACGCGAGTAGTAAAAAAACACCTACTTTCTCATACCACGAAATCGTACTTTAACATCAAACTGTGGTTTAATTTTTGGATATTTGTGTAGACCGAGCCTTTGACATGGACTTTGTAATTGTTTTGAGTCGTTTTGTAGGATTTTGAGAGAATTAGAAGTCATAAAAGTAGAGGTACTTAAGCTTAGTTCGATTCAACGCAAAACATTCCATTACAAAACAGGCAAAAAATATATGTGGTAACGCTTGAAAATTGTTGATACTCTGGCCATATAATCTACTTGTGATGGCCTTTGAATCTATATATTTTTTAGTTTGGTTTTTACAAACGTTTGTAAAATAATTGGCAATAAAGTATCAGGAATTTTGCCTTTTCGCTACATTGAAATTGACAACAGTCTGTCAAACTTTGAATAAATTATTCCTTAAGTATTATCAAAAACTATTAAATTGAACTTAATTTCGTTACCTGATTATTTGTTGTAACCAGCGAAATATATAACACAACGGATAAATTATTTTTTTTAGTTTTGTTTCTGTTGCAAAACCATGTTTTTGTTAATTCGACGGCAAAAGCAAGGCAAGCCGGCTGCATCGATTGCCATTCGTGTGTCGATCATAATGAATAAACATTTTCAATTGTTTTAATCACCCATTGATTAATTGCAAATAAGACTAATCTATTGCCAAAGAAATAAGGATTTTTCTCGGAAAGATTTAGTATTGTTGCCGTTTGATTTTTCTTTGAATCTTCAATTTTAAGATTCTATCAATTTGAGAGCACTTGAACAAGTTACTCATTATAACTTTTTCTTATCTAAAATATTTCTACTTACTTCCAATCCATAAATGCGTCTTTATAAGTGAATACAAGGTTATGATGCTATAACAATCATTAGATCGCTTTCGCATTATTACTAACTTTAAACGTACAATTGAGAATGTACGGAAAATGAAATGCTAATGATATGCATATGTGTGCAAAGCAATCAAAACAACTGTTCAAACGACAGAAAAATATTTCCTATTAACCGGATTATATGAATATTATTTATATTTTGTTTACAAAAAAATGTTGAAGTGTATTATTTTACTTTGAAAATTAAAAACCTACTTTAAAATTTCATGATGCCCTTCAAATGTTTTCGGAACCCCCTCCTTATTTGAAAATTTTCAGAACCCCCCTCCCCCCTCAATATAAAGTATACGACCTGTGGAAAATTCTTATTTTAGACTAAAGATTGTATGGCATGTCACAAATATTATTCTTCCCCAATAAACAGAATGGGTTTCAAAAGTTTGTTAAAAATGGCATAAATATTAATTTCATAACATTCCTGCATTATGTAAATTTCAATTTCTGCATTATGCAAATTTCATGTACATATTGAACAGTTTTACAAACTCCTTTTGAATAAGATACTACTCTCTATATAATAAGACAGGATATAACAATAGATCGATAAAAATTTAATAGAATTCATTTCATGCATTCTACAACAAACTAGTAGCACGAAAATAAAATCAGGAACGATTTATTCATGTTCAATATATATATGTGTGTGTCTTATATATGGAGATATCATACTTAGCGTGAACAATGGTATAGAAATCATAAAAGTACATAATAAAACAGGTCATATTCAAAACTTCCATAGAATATGGTCTAAAAATTACATTAACTTTGCCGAGGTGTAAAAACAATTTGTTTTTATAGCAAATTATAAAATAAACTAAACTCATTTATATATAGTCAAAAAAACTTTTTTCAAGACCTTCCTATCTTTGTTTTCAAATTCCCCCCCCCCCCCCTTGTTTTTGCTTGAAAAATTTCATGGCCTAAGTTGTGCAAAAGCTTCGCCCCATGTAAGGGAGTCCGGAAAGGGTGTATCCAAATGTGAGGATTCCGGATTTTAAAGGCTCATATTCGAAATTCTTAAGTTTGGATTCCGCATTTCGAAATTCTGGATCCGAATGCCAAGTGAAGGTTTTCGGATTCCAAAAACAAATTTTGTCTGTATCCTTGATTCCAGATTTGTTTACACGGAGGCACACCTGTATGCGGAGAAAAACAGCTTGCAAGTAACGTGAAATAAGCATAGCAATAAGCTGACAAACAAACAAAAAATTAAGATTGGGCTTATGCGTTAGTGAGTACCAGACTTTCGTTTTAATTAATCAAGTTATGCGCAGGGCGTGAATCGAATTCAAACTGTGGACCCGATCCCATTGAGTACAAAATCGATACTTGAAGCTCTCTGATATACCAGCAAAAGATCTTTTATAGAATATCAATAAACATAGCCTTCGTAGCGATAAGTATATTACACTATATTTAAGTTAATGCGTGGCACCCACTTTATATAACAAACGGTGATGATTAGTTGTAAAGCGCACATAGTTGAGATTTGTTTTCAATGAAGAACCAACATCCAAAACGTGAGTTGACCGTTTTGTTACACAGGTCTAACAGATCTAGACTGTATCGATGAAGAATATAGGTGATGATAATAGAGATACAAAAATGCATTTTTAGAAACAGCAATTGCCCTAATTTTATGACGTAACATTTTGATTACGTGGAGCATAAAAATTAAACGCAATAGAAACTTCGAAAAAAATAATCCCATTGTAGTTTGAAATAGCCTGGTTTCAACATATCAAATGTGTTTATTTATCCCAAATATATATCCCAAATATTATTCTGGGCAAATTTGCGCTCATTTATTCGACCCCACTCCGACGACCATGATTCTTAGTGCTAAATTCTATTTTCAACCATTTTCTTGTACAATCATCTTTGCTGTTCATTTTATGCTGATATCATTTCCAATAATTCCATCTATTAAGTTTTTACTTCACTAATTTTTACGGGCGACATCGACCAAAACATCATTTACTTCACAGCCTTATTGCCATTTGTTGATTACATTTACTGTACTATGCCGTACTTTGTACTTTAATTTTATTAGGGCATTTGAATGGCTTTATGGTAATTTGTTATAAACTTAGTATTCTGCCAAGACGAGACGTGTCGATTACCTACACACAGGATCATTCATATCTATTTATAATGTTATCATTGAGATATATAGATTTAGCACTAATAAAGAACTCATTCATGAGTTTCTCAATAGAAATTACGCTGTATAATTTTATGATAGTTTTTTTTTAAGTTGAGGTCTATTTATAGCTTCTACATATTTAATACATTTTAATCTATTAGCAATCAGCGATTAAATAAAAAGTTGAGAAATTCTTATATCAAACGGCAAGATGATATTCCAATCTTCAGTCGTGTAAAAACTTATTCTATGGGAGCGATTTTTATAAAGTGTTTAATTTCTGTGAAGTTACCATTCTGAGGACCGCCAGCACTAGCTCTTCTCTGACTAAACTAAAAATTGATCTTGAAAAAATAAATAACTGAAATAACCAGAATAACATTTATGGCATTCAAAAAAAATATTATTACAGATCCAGCTATAATCGTCAAGCTTGTGTTAAGGTTGTTTACAAATGATCGAAGCGCAAATGGCAATTGATGCCGCCGGCTTGCCTTGTTTTTGCCGTCGAATTAACAAAAACAAAAATGGTTTTGCAACAGAAACAATATTAAAAAAAATAATTTATCCGTTGTGTTATATATTTCGCTGGTTACAACAAATAATCAGGTAGCGAAATCAAGTTCAATTTAATAATTTTTGACAATATTTAAGGAATAATTTATTCAAAGTTTGTCAGACTGTTGTCAATTTCAATGTAGCGAAAAGGCAAAATTCCTGATAATTTGATGCCAATTATTTTACAAACGTTTGTAAAAACCAAACTAAAAAATACATAGATTGAATGAACATCACAAGTAGATTATATGGCCAGAGTATCAACAATTTTCAAGCGTTACCACATATATTTTTTGCCTGTTTTGTAATGGAATGTTTTGCGTTGAATCGAACTAAGCTTAAGTACCTCTACTTTTATGACTTCTAATTCTCTCAAAATCCTACAAAACGACTCAAAACAATTACAAAGTCCATTTCAAAGGCTCGGTCTACACAAATATCCAAAAATTAAACCACAGTTTGATGTTAAAGTACGATTTCGTGGTATGAGAAAGTAGGTGTTTTTTTACTACTCGCGTGACGAATTTTGTCAATTTTCGTCAAATTCGATTATTGTCTATTTTCTCCTAAAATAAAAAAGAACTTGCCTAAAGAACCTCCATTCCATTACCTACGTACTTAGGCCTACCTGTAGACAAAATATGAGCTAGGTCATTTTTTGGGGCCGTGGCCAAGAAAATGAAATTTTTGCTCGATCCTTACTGACATTTGCACTTAAATACCACTAAATAGTGCTGTTTTATGCTAATTCTATTGTTTTCTTTTGTTTAATTTGTGCTATTTACTACTAAATAGAGTGCAAACAATTAATCCGTGAAACTTTAGTAATACTAGATAGTGCTATTTTATGCGAATTCTATTGTTTTCTTTTGTTTAATTAGCACTATTTTGTACTATTTAGTAATTAGTGTTTCAGGGATATATTGATTGCACTCTAGCGACAACGGTTGCACACTTTTATTGCGTGCACTCTATACATTTATACAAATATCACTATTTTATAAATTTGTACGATTTGTACGAGGAAAAATATATAGCGACACTTCATGTTTATAAACAAAATGAATTGATATGCTAATGTGTCAACCAGAACTACTTTTCTTTAAGGAAAAACACAGTTTCACCTCCACTTCTCCGTCTCTTTTTAGTTTCCCCACCATGCATCTCATTTTTATCGTCATCTTTCTTCTTCCTCTTATTAGTTGTTTCCATTGCTTTCCTTCTCATTTCTTCAGCTTTGCATCTATCTTCAGCAGTTTTTTTCTTCTCACTTGGGGTGTTTTCTGTATTTTGATCTGCCTTTTTTTTTTTGTTCAATGCGCTCCTCTAGTAATTGCTCCAGTTCTGTGCCGGGTTCTCACTTGGTGCTTTTTCGCCTCTTTCTTTTTTAATACACTTGGCGGCCAACAAAGAAAACCTTTCTCTCACAGACCTCTGGTTAACTTTGAAATAGAGGCCAGTGGTATTAATAAGTCTACGTTGTTCTGCTATTTTGGTCAAACACTGGACTTTGTCAACACTTCCTTTCCTGTATTGTTTGTTCGTCACACCTGAGCTTCAAGTATGTAAATGAACCAGTTTCTTTGAATTCAAAAGATTTGCTCCAGGCTTATAGCACGCAGAGGACATCGGTGTTTATTAGGGTTGGTAATCATTTTTGGTGGATTCCCTGTGCTTCAACCCTGCCAAGGGCCTGGGACAGCATAACAGATATGCATAGTTAATTTGATCATGTTTATGCCAAAGAGAGGACCACGCTTCAAAGCATGTTTATCCAAATGATTTCTTATAGAAGTCGGATAAATTTAAAACGTAACTTTTGTTCCAACACAGTGGCAAAAAATGTTTCGCTACACAGAAATTGCATAACATTGTTTCCGTGGATTCAGGCGTTGTACTATGGACAAAAGGTCAAACCAGGATATTGTGAACGCCCGATTCAAACACAACAGAACACACTGCATATAACATTT
Organism: Diadumene lineata; assembly: GCA_918843875.1. Classification (NCBI taxonomy): domain Eukaryota; kingdom Metazoa; phylum Cnidaria; class Anthozoa; order Actiniaria; family Diadumenidae; genus Diadumene; species Diadumene lineata. The sequence goes on along the minus strand of OU974069.1, from coordinate 17,631,969 downwards.
GTTTATTTAGTTTATGACAAATCAAAATATGATAACCAATGTGTAGTATATGTCAGACATCACAATTATGAAAAATACAATAGTTATAAACTATTATGAATTACAATTATAGCTATTTATTCTCAAGCTCATGAAATCAGTGACTGATTCCTTAGGTTGGTCCCATATCACCAATTACACATGCATAGTCTTCATTAAAAACACATCAATACACTTTTTCACGTTGTTTCTTTAAAGTTCTTAATAATAATATTGACAGTTTCCACAAGCAATGAAAATAAATTTGAATTTATGTCATAAATGTATGTGACATGTAATGAGGCAGATCCAAGATTTTTGAAAGAGGGCGGGGAGGTTACTGAAATCGTAAAAGTCGAGTGTATACATGTTCAAAAAATAGATTTTTCAATTCAAAAGGTGGGGTGAGTGACCCCTGTCACCAACCATAAATCTGCCTCTGTGTAGTTACAATTCACAACAGTTACTAGTACATGTATTTTTTATTCTGTTACTTCTGCTATTCCACCAACCAGCATAATACATACACCACTTGCACCTTATCATCTTTGTGGTGGGTTGAAAGTTAGATGTCGAAGTATGCAAATAAAGTATGACTGGTTGTACATTCTATTGCAGTATTTCAATATAAATATGGCTTGGTCAAACACAACAGTTGTCATATTTTGATTGTGTCTTACTACATTATTATTTCACTGGTGTTACAGTACTGCATTCAGTTTCTCTCCTAAAGCAAGTTGTGTTTTACAGAGATTTCCTAAATACGCAATCATAAGTAGGTCCTGAAAAAACAAGAATAGAATCAATAAACATTTGGAGTAGTCTATTCAACTTGAAGCCAGCGGGCACTACCTTCAAAGTTCTGCCCCCCAAATTGATTGATAGTGCCAAACAGACTTGGTATATCCGAAAAAAACTTGATTGGAAATTTGTTAATCATTGTTTGCGAAGCAATGAATTTATCAGTAAACTGATGAATCTAAGAACAGAATTCACACTAGCACTTTCTTGTTCAAACACACTTGCAATACAACTCTACTGGTGACAATTATCTGTGCTTTTTTTCAGTCACAGTGATCCTCTGTGAAAATCCTAGTTAAATGACAAATGTACATTAAGTATCCACAAACCTGCATATTACTGTTCAGCATTGATTCAAACTCTTCAGGAGTCATTTTAGGAACAGATTCAACAAAACTTATTAGCTCACGGCCAACTGCACTGTCGCCAACTATATCACCACTCTGTCAATGATTGGTATTATAAGTCAAAGAACTTTTCAAGATTTTTTCCCCAGAAATGATATTGATTTTTATACTATTATCAGAATGTTTGAATATACCTGTAACTGTAATCTGTGTTACACAGATAGAATACTAAACAAACTCTTATCAATCAAGAGTATAAGTTATTAAAATAATTTATGGCATGAAATTTTCTCACAAAAAATGCCAATTTGTGTTAATAACATAATTAGGTATGGTATCAAAATTGTCTTGTAAGAAAAGGATTTTTATATTCCAGGTATAAATGCAATAAGGGAATAAAAAATGCAAAAGATGTACCAGGAAGAGAATCATAATAATGTGGATGGTCTGCAGAGCTTTGATACCCATATCCTTAGATCTTTAATTGGGTTGTTTTGCTGCTTGATCATTAATCATTAATCTAAAAAAAAAGTACACTTAGTCCTCCCAGCAGAATAGTACAGTAAGATCACTTACCATAACACCTTCAACATAGCTTATCACATCAGTGATCATATCCAATAGATGATCTGTAGCACTAGAATAAAATAAAATTTAATTAATTTAAGTCAACTAATGGACAGAATGCACAATGTTCCTACTTTTTGCAATTAACCCTTGACAAAAAAACAAAACCAATGGCTTTGATGTTATTGGTTAAGGCACTATAGGCACTTCCATTGGTGGCCTAGAAGTGTTTGAAGTGTTTTTCTCACCGGTTTTCCAGTTTTCTTCCCTAAAAATCAAAGCTGTGAGTAAAGTAAGTTGTGTGTGCGAGGGTCTGCAGCTGAAGAACCTCTTTATTATTTAAAAACTAAATATTAAATAAATAAAGGTGCAACATCGTCATACTAGGCCTTAATCAACAACATGTTCACAGCATGTGTTGGTTTTAAATTTGAATGGTTTCTGATAGCCTCACTCGTGTGTACTATTTGTGGCAATACTGCTAACCCATCCATATGGCAGTCTCAACTGAAACTCATCAGAGGATTGCTTTGGTTTTATGCCCCGTAACATTCATTTTTCTCATTCAAAAGCCTTTTTCAAATAAAGTCATATCTTTTATGCTTTCAAAACCTTACAAACTAGGAAAACAATACACATTAACATGCACAAAGGAAAATCTCTTCTAAAACCATGTGAAATCTTGTAAGTTTTGATTCACAGCATCAAGCAGCCATTTCGAATCTAGCTCTGAGTATCAAATCTTGACCAAATATGGTGTGAAAATTATGCTAATTATTCTGAATATTTCATAGCATGGAACTGTGCTACACAATTCAATCTTCTTATGAGTTTTCTTGTACCAAACATAAAGTTGTTATGATAGTTAACATCAAGAAAAGCTACCTGGTAACATGCTGCATGTCAGATATGAGAGCAACTGATTTCTTAGGTGCTGTCTTTGTTCTTTGTAGGGCATCAACTGTAATGAAATTTAAAGCATGAGAATCAATTATTTTTTGTCTGGTTTTACCATGATACATAACACTGTTTCATACCTCCAACTTTTTCTGAAGCAGTCAGTTTAATCTCACAAGGTATCTGACTAAATATGGTGCCTTCTGTCTTTTCAGGTACACCAATTTTAACACTACAAATCAATACAAAATATATATTATAATACATGTATATATTATCATTTTTATATATTATGTCATGTAATGTTCTGCCTTTTACATATCGTAGATCATTAATGCCTTCATAACAGCTTTTTAACACAGCAAAAAAAATTGTGATTCCCAAAATGTTTTTTTTTATTATGGTTGGGAAGTGCTACAAAATCCAACATTGGGTTCACATTTGGGATTCCCAAAATGGGTTTATTTTGGGTTATTGTTGGGAAAGTGCAACAAAAACCAAAATAAACCCATTCTGGGAATCACAGATTTTTTCCTGTGTAATATTCTCTAAAGGCAGTCTTGAATTGAATCACATGAATTTAATAAATGGTTCCATGTTTTTATTTTGGCAATAACTTTGCCAAGCTTTCAGCCTTCATCATGTCCATCTTCAAGGCAAAAGAATAAAAACTACAACAGCAACAGCAACAAGACTAGGTAGTCTTGAAAACACAAAGTCATCATGAAATTAACTACAACCTACAAACATCTATTTGGGCTACAAAATTGCTTCCAAGATTTGAGAGGCAATATATGTTATAAGTACTGTAGATACATTTATATTGCCTACATATTTTTGATTCTATAAACCATTTTCAAATGAGTGTACCTCTGATAAGCCTTTACTCCCATCCTAAGATCCTTCAATGTTGTATCTAATGTAAGGTGAATAGGATTACTTGTCTCTCTGGAATAGTACTCATGGATTAGAAGAGAATGTTCTGTGACATCTGGGCCAGTTGCATACCTACAACATCAACAAAAAGCAAATAAGAGACCACTTAAAGGTCTTCCTCAATACTTCACTAAAAAAAAAACACAACTTGTTGGTCTGCCTGTAGTATGAGGAGGGGGAGAGGAAGGAATAGGATAGGAAAGAAGTGACTGCACATGTGTCATTGTTAAAGAAATACACTGCGTTTGTCCACAAACTTAGAGATTGTAAAGTTAACCCTATTCTTGCCAAGGGCCGATTAAATCGGCCTGCTGAACATACCTAGTCTTGCACAAAGTCACTTGTGTCAACGAATCAAAAGTTTTGTTATATGAATACAACATCTTGGAAGTGAGGCAGTGTCTTTCAAAGTGAAATATAAGCCAAATCCAAATCAAATTGCTGATATTTTGTGGAAAGTTTGCCAGATCTTCGCGCGAATTTGTAAGTAAAGATGGCCTGTTTACGGACGATTGTTGTTGTCTTCATTACTTGAAATTAAATGTGTTTAGAATGCCTGATCCAGAATTTGATAGTGGTGGTGAAAGTAGCAATATTTATAGCCAGAATTCAGACTCTGATGAAGAACCGAGCTCACAAGACGGAGATCCGGCTGTTTTTATACCCAAGATATGGACTTGTGTTTATCCTCCAGAAGACAAGACACTTTTAGATTTTACAGCGAGAAAATTTTGTCCTAGAAATCGTCCACCATAGATACTCTAAATTGAAGCTGACATCATAAGGTTCAAATTGGTATGTCAACTTCTAGGTATTGATAATTTTCATTTCTGAAATAATTTTTTGAAATGCCAATGTCTTTTTTTTAATTTTTTCCTCTATTTGGCTATGGCAAGTCAGGAGGACCCCCCCTCAAAAATACTGGCAAGAATAGGGTTAAGCCTTCATTTCACTATTGATATCATTCAATACAGCTGTAACACGAAAACTAAAATTATAACAACTCACCATCCAACAATTTGTTCTTTTGGGTTGGCTTTGTGAGCAAGTTCATACATACTTTTAGCATGTTCCAGTTCTACAGCAACCTATGACGTCAATAAAATAATGGTCAATGAAACCTTCAATTATGTGTAAATAAAAACACTTTTTCCATTCTCATCGTCTTGATAAAACAAACCATCAGAATTTTTTTAGCAATTAACAGCAGCAAAAAGAACGGAAATATAAATAAAAATCAAATGAATTTCGCTCATTTTCATATCGACAAGGACAGCCGGCTCTTATTGAAAAAACCCACCTCGTCGGTAGATTCGTTGTGAGGAACGCCGAAACAGCTTTTGATTTCAACAACTCCTTTGTCAACAACACCAAGAAGTGTTCCTATGACCCTTTTCGCTTCTTCATTCCGTCTTTCAAATGAATCAACGATACTAAAGAGTACAACAGGATGAATAAAAACTTTTTTCGTTCGACTAGCGGCCATCTTGGATTGTTTTATCTTCACGTGGGAAATTTGAGCCAGCGATGTATGAGAACAGTTGTTGTTTGTCATTCACCCCTCCCCAGTACGTAAACTCAAATTATTCAAGAGATCTTAAAAAACTTTCAGCATATTTAACATTTGAAAAATATTATCCAATAAAAACGATATATGTAAAGCGGTGTTTTGAACAGTGAGAGCGTGTACTTTTCTTTTTAAATAAAAACGTTTTCATCTCTATTCATGGACAATAAAGTTTTTTTACCTAACTCATACAAGTTTCTATGGGTACCCCTGAAAGGCAGACTTTTGTTCATTTCCAAGATGGCGGTTTGTCTAAGCAGAAGACACACGACAGTTTTAGCGTTTTACAGCAACATTTCGCTATGGTTTGTCATTATTTTGTTAGCGTTAGTTATACAAGAGTTTGGCCTATCAATAAGTAAAAAAGTTGATAGTGATCCATTGTCAAAACTAGACGAATTAGTGGTTCAAGTCGAACACTCTTTGTTGAAGGACAACTCCAACGACGATGACTTCAGACCTCGTGGCACGATAACTCTACGTTCATTAAAGCAGAAAACAGCCGTGTTTCATCAAAATGAGCAGCTTTCAAGGGAAGAGTTACAGTTGCTAAAGAAGATGGCTCATAACGATGATTATTATCGCATTCGAGTGCCCGCAAAGTTTGGTAGCAATGAAGTCTACGTTTCAACTTATGTCAAAGCTTGTTCACTCTTCGAATCAAAGTTTACTGAAACCATTACAATATCTGTTGATCATCTTGGAAATATCTATGGTATTGGGCTTAGGCTTCCAGTTTCACAGTGTAATGAGAAGAGACGGTACAGCGCAGTATCATCACAGTTCAACACAACAGTTCAAGTACTACAGCAAACTGCAGGTGCTCTTCCCGACACTCAAACCTACGTGCAAAGATTGGAAAAGGAAAAGGCAGAGCAAGTAGCTGGTAAAGGGAAAGATAACCGTTCTTTCTTGGCCAAATATTGGATGTATATTGTTCCTGTTGTAATCTTCATGCTGATGACATCACAAAATCCTGACCAACAAGGGGAGGGTGGAGGTGAAAGCTAAAATGTAAATGTTCACTTCACTTTTTCATTATATCATGACACTGCGTTTCATATATTTATCGATTCTACTTGATGTGGAAAGAGGCATTGCTCTACAGAACCAAAACAGAATTTAAACATTGTTTTTTTTTAAAGTGATGTTGTGCATTATGAATTAAGATGATTTCAGATGAGCAAGAAGTACAAGTAATAATAACCTTGTTATGTAGCCATCATTTCTAAGAAAACAATTAAATCATCTGGCATAGAGTAGAGGCATATTATTGTAACCTTTCCATTCACCTATCCACATGGAAATAACTATTGCTAAATATGTGTAGTTCAGATGAAGAAAGTGTTGATTGATAATTGTCAAGAACTGTAAGACAATTTAGTGGTTATGCAATGCCAATTTATTCTTTCTTTTTTTATCAAAGCAAAGCAACAAAGACAATTGTGTACATGTGTATTTTCTGCTTATTTCAATGTTTTTCTATAAACCACTTTCATAAATGCCTAACAACCAACATTTTTTCTTAAGACTGACTATATCCTAAATACTTTCAGTACAACTATGTCAAGGATCTGTCCGAAATAGACAGTTTTGAAAATTGTTGAAGCTTTTCACAAAATATCAACAACGTTATGGAGGAGTGAAAATACAAGGATTTGTATGGAATTCTTGCTGAGGCCTTTGTAGCCTCGTTTTGGTGTTTTTTGACCCTTTCAAACTCCTATTACTTTAAGGGGATTTAACATTTTTCTGTCAAACTTTCAGAACGTATTAATAGTTTTGATATGTATGTTTTTCAAATATTTCCTTTCCTGAAAACTGTTTTTAACAATAATTTGCTAATTAGTGGTGGCCATTTTTCAAAGCCTTGTATTATACAGCAATTTTCTGAAAACTCGAGAGCTTGAGCGCTAATCATCAATCAAAACTTCTACTTTCAATGGACTGCTTTTGATCTTGGTCTGGACCCGATAACGCATAATGATGGCTATTCAATAAGACAATCAAGATGAATGATTTGATGGTTTGTCTTCATTTAAGTGGTAATCGGAGATTTGATTGACAGGAGCAAAAACACCAAATTACGGCAAGCTCAGCTTGCATAAAACAGAAAATTGCACTAACTTTGGCATATTTCTATTAAGTTTTTAACTCTTTAACAGAATTCACTAATAATAGTTTAGAGAGTAAAATTGTGATCAACATATTGAAATATTAAAAAAACTAACAGTTGTTTTGTATTGCCCATGAGGCAGATCAGTGTATTTCACTACTTTAACTGTTGGCAATTGCTTCTATTTTTTTTTTCTCTCTCTCTTTATTGTTGCATTTTATTTCATCACACCTATCCAATAATACCTTCAATGTATTGGCAAAGTGCTCTGCATTATTCACAAGGCCACCAATTAAACCACTGTAAATGACTAAAACCATACCAGGTATTATGATTTATTTCAAACTGGATATAAATTGTCACCAACTTTTATATTTTTGTGATTATGATGCTGAGAAGACCTGAGAAGTCGGCCTGTGTAGGCAGAGAAAGAAATAAGAAAGCTTTGCAGGAATAGCTGGCTGTTGAGGCTAATGATCACCAGAGTTCAGTGCTCTGAAATCTAAATACCACTAGCGAGAATAAATCTACTGTCTACTATAGTTTCTTGTTGTTGCAAAACACTGGAAATGTCCCTCAAAGAAGTACTGAGGGTTTCATACAGATTTCATTTGATTAAAATGTCTGGAAAGGATGTTTGATGGTGACGGTACTGATGACTTCAATATTTGTTCAGCATTGTCAATGGTATCCTTTTTGAGATAAAGTCATAGTAGCTCAGCTCATCAAAGGATAATTTCAACCATAATGAATATTTTTGGGAATATATTAAAAAAATTACAACGAAAACGTTTATGAAGACAATTTTTTTCTTAAAGAGAATTTTTCATTTTGTTTTGAGTGGAGAAATATTTTGTAACCCGCATATTTCTACCTGCTGTCAAAAACCACATTGAATAAACAAATCGGATTTGCTGGTACCAAATGCTGGACCTTCGATATCAAACGTGAAAAAAAATCAAGAAGACTAAAATGAGCCGAAAAAATAGTGAAACAATCACCACTTACATATCGACACTGCAGGTAAGCACTGAACTCGTTACGCCATCTTGAATGTTATTTTAATTGAATTGAAATAATCAAGTAAAATTTATTGCATTTTATTTAGGTAAATCTTAGTGGTAATGAAGATACTTTTTTGCCGCAGGTGAGTCATTTATTGATTTAATGTTTTTGTTACACTACAGTCGAAGTATGCATATCGAGCATCTTTTCATTTGATTTTTAAATATGAAATTTATTGCTACATGTTATAATTTAATTTCTCTCTATTTTGAAAGAAAGGATTGAATGTATAGAATAACGATGCATGTTCTTACACACTTTTTGTTCTTCCTTGTTCTTGAATTAAAACGCGGTTTTCATTTCTTTTCAAGACGGTGCATCGCATACTAAGGCTACCACCAAAGCAATTTTTACACGTTAAAAAGAAGTGAACGCAATTTGTTCACAATGTGTGAAACTCATTACTAAATCAGTACATGCAGATATACCATTTTCTCATTCCTTTTTGCTTTGAAAGGATAATTATCGCCCTGAAAACACATTATGATCAGGTTTCGTCACATTCGTCATTTCACCTGCTTTATCAAACTATGGTAACTAAGCTAGAAGCGCTCGTCTCTATGTTTCCTTTCGTTTATTCCTCAAAGCCTCGTCGTATCAAACAATCTATGTATCGTCGCAGGAGTTATCATAACATTCCTAATTTACATTTGGTAAGGTTTTGATGCATGAAAGTTCTACACAGCTGAGCATGGAAAACTGCATGGTGTGTCCAGGTTTTGTACTTATGATTAATATGTAATCGCAAGAATTAGATAAAATTAGAAAGATAATTTAATATGAAACGAGATCAGTTTTGGAGTGCTTTGAACTTCAAAATATTAAAAATTCAGATGAGTCTTTCTCATTTCGTATGTTTAATAATTGATACTACACCATTCACAAATTTTGCCGCAGATATTATCTCGCATTAAAGGTCCTAAGATGGGCGTTTCAGCGTTTTTGATAAAAAGTAAATACCTTATATTTAGTTTTTAGTTGCTCTGCTGACTGTACTTTTCAGACTATGGCCTTTATGGTATATAATTATCAAAGGATCTCATGGCTTCTTCTGATATTGCATCTATCACCCCTGCAAAGTGGCCCTTAATTAATCGTTGCACCAAACATATTTTGTCTTTCAGTCTAAGCAAGAGAGGATTTCCCAACACGGTCAAAGCCACACCTATTTAACCTCGACAACTGCCAGCGCCAAACAAAAAAATGATGTCACTTCATCATATAAACATGCATGTGCAAAAGGGACGTTCTTTCAGCTGGTATCATCTAAACCTGAAGGGTCCAAAGAAGCTACAGAGAGCAGAGCATTTCAGAGAGGAAAGGCATACTTCGAGGGACTGCAGAGCGATGAAAGGAAATCTTCTAGTGTACACAATGAGGTGGTTGCAACAGAGAAAGATGAGGAGGTGAGGGATCCTTTTAACCACCTTAGGCTTGACAGTGATCTGTCAACCTCCCCTGACGATTGAGCTTGTAAACATTAACTTCCCTTGTGTGGCTGTTTTGAGCCTTCTCCATGCACTGACTACTGCTCAATTCATTCAAATCATGTATGATCATCTTTTGAAGCACGTGGTTATTTACGTCGTCATCATTAGCATGGCGTTTGACCAGACGATGTCATGATCAATTTGACACGATCATCCTAGCTCTCCTGCACGCAGGAACTAAAATAGCACTAATGGAACAGTTGTCAGCGTTTACACCAAAGGGGTCACAAACTCAATAATTACAGATGCGATATTCCATCCTTCCATCGTTTGCTAAAAGTTCGTATTATTACATGGGTATGTGCGAGCTTGGGCGAATTACTGCGAGTTACTGCGAGTTAAGGGGAGTTTAGGTCCCAGACTAGGCCTCATTCTTTACGCCAAATGTAAGACTTTTTTTTGCTACGGCTCATGTTCTAATGTATTCTTTACATACGGTTATTTCTCTAGGTATCAGAATCAAGCGTCTGTTCTCAGCAGTCTTCACGGCAGACATCTTTCTCTTCTTCAGTGGTGGACTTCGATCAAGAGGTACGCTATCTATCTTGTTGTATAAGCTGCAGCCCATACCAATGTCCTCTCTCCCCATGTTGGTGAATAAAAAAATAATTTTGGAATCCGGCGGATTCCTCCGCTTGTGTTTTGGAATTCAGACCTGCATTGATCGATCTGGAATACAGACTCGTGCATTATAGCGTAAATCCGGAGTCTTTACGATACCGATACCAGATCTTTGGAATCCGGAAACTGAATCCTTGCTGGATTTCTCTTCATGCATGTAACTGTTCATCATCTTTTGAGATAGCGTACTATCATTTACTTATTTTTGTTTTCACAGAACGAGTGCTCTATTTCAAGTGAAAGAGAGAGTTCATCATCTTTACTCGAAACAACGGTAACGTTTTTATCAATCGATCAATCTGTCAATCAATCAATCCATCATCCAATCAAGCAATCAATCAGCCAATCAATTTCTCCATTTAAACATATATAGTGGTTCAGCTGGTATAAAAAAAAAAATAAGAAAAATGGAATTTTTTGTACCTATGAAATGTCACTCACACTCATAGCATACTAATTGGACATGTCATTATTTTCCAGCTGTCTGAATCAAGCTCGTTTATAACCAAGAAAACGACGGAGACCTCCTACTCCACTGAATCATCAATCGAGTCACATACTCGTGGTAAAACATCAAGCTCTTCCGCGGACCGTTACGGTGAGACAGACTGGTACATGGATATTTTACTCCGAATGCAAGCCCTTGATATGAAACAACAGAATTTGATGGTAGAATATGACTTCCTGAATAAAATAGCTGATGATACAAAGCAAGACTTAAGACTTGCCAAAGATTGGGAGAAATATGAATCAGATATGAATAAAGTGCTTGAGGTGTATTGATTGGCCTAATGTCTTGTAATGTGCGACAAATCAAATTCACGTTGATTTGCTCGTCTTTTACTTGCGGTTCTGCAGATTAAGTAACATAATGAATTATATTTCGTGATAATCATTGGCCAAATAATGCAGCAACTATATATCTTGGACATAAATGTTGAGATAAATGTTTGCTCACTTTGGCATTTCTTCAGTATGTTTCCTGCTATTATCGTTCTGACGGTCTTTCAATTATCCCCTCCCCCGAAAGGAATGTTGTGTTCCCTCATGGTGTTTCTTTGCCATAAATAACAACATTGATTGAGGGAGGGGGAAGAGAGGGTCAAATGATGATGTAGGGTAGGGTATAGTCATGAAACTGTACAAATTTTGAACAGTCTCAACCATTATGTCCAAGATATCTGAAAAATAGATAGGTGAAGGAATGATTGACCAGGCTGAACGTCTGACCAGCCTAAGACTGCTGTCCATGATTTTAGTAGTTTGTCAGAGTAAGAAACAATATAACTTACTGACATACCTAGAATTTAATATTAATTTGGTTTTAAGCCTATAAATGTACACTGTAGTTTTAGTACTATATTGATTTGTAAGGTTTGGTGTAAATTATTTAACATTATGTGGAAGAAACAGATTTACTTTCTTTAATAATGATACCCACATACAAACCAACTTTAGATGTATCAAAACTGTAATCGACTTTAATAAAAAAGAAGCGCATTGCTAACACTGAGATATGCTTTGTTCTTTTGTAAACTGCAGAACCACTTTGTTTACCATTGGGTTTTCAAACCCATGATCGGTAACACCCCACACGATCCACGACTAGTACCTCCAGTCTTAGATAATACAGGAAATCCACAATTTACAAAGTATTATTTTATTTTTTCCTTAAATAACTGTAATGCAGCAATATGAGAATATGAGCTAAGACAACGTATCCCCGGAGCCAATCAGGAACCACGAGATTGCATGCTATTTTTATAAACCATGCTATTTTTAAATTGTTACCAATTCCGCTAAAACCTTATTCTTAAGAGAAAGGCGTTTATATATCCAGCATTGTTAAGTTTTTCTTTTGCAAATTTCAAGATCTCTTCTTTTTTATCTTCGACGTCAGCACAAAATTCGTCTATTTCCTTTGTGGTGAATTTGACCAATCACGTCCCGTTCTTAAAATAACTCGGCGGCAATAAGTACACTTAACGGGTCTTATGATGTGTGCAAAGCCTAGCGTGGGGAATAGGTTTTCTCAGCTCAATTTCTCTTGAATGCAGATATGACGGCTATCGTCCAAAGTCATCTTGTAGCAATTCCTTAACTCTGTATCATTCAAGTAAAGGGAGTAGAATGACAATGATCTGTTTTGTTGTTTTTTTTTTCTTCTTCTCAAGTTTGGTACTTGAATTTCCGAAATAAGAGGGGAAAGATTGTTCAGTGACAGACTGATTTTGATATTTAAAGTCAAGTCTGTTTATGCATTTTCATTCCTTTATCATTTTCTTAAAATCGGACCTTATGTTATTTCTTGTGTAAAACTTTGGAATCTGCGTTTTGTCAATAATTTGTAGTAAATGACGTAATCTAAACGTTATGACGTCACAAAGTAATTTACAAAATCAGTGAGTTTAAAAAGTAAAAAAAATTCACTTCACGGTCTACCGTGAAAAGCGCCACACTTCGAATTCTGTGGTTTCATGAGCACCAGATAAGGTATATTTATGACTAAATTAATTTGAATTTGCAAGAATTTCTGCGCCAGTACAAATTTTGTTGCGCGCGAGAAAAAAAAAATCTGAGAAAGTTCATGAGCGTGCGCACAAGTTGACAAGATTGGGTCAAAGAATTTTTTTGTTTGTTTTTGACAAATATTTGGAAGCAAATTGAATCTATCAAAACAGTCGTTACAAAAATCGGGGGATTTATCGAACAATTGCATAATTACTTTAAATTACTTTTCAAGTAAAAATTATTTCTCTCCATCGAAATAATATATAATTGATTCAATATGTACTTCTCTTAGCAACATCATGACTTGTGTTTGCAGAACAAGTGTGCGTGAGGATTATAGTAATAAGGGGATTAAAGCCTAGGCTAGACGCGCAGTGATTCAGTCAATCATTGCATTTTGAGCCAAAATCTTTCAAAAAAGGTTCCGTATGAATAATAGGTGGAATCGCGATCAGATGTTGGTAAAGTGCTCGGTGGAAATGACAAGATGAGATCAAACATAAGGCTGCCGAGATTTGAGATTTAAAAGTTCCGTCGATGTTTTATTGTTCACCAATTTTATGAGTGAGATTTGATCTTTTGTTGATCGATTTAAACTGTTTACAAAGATGTCAAATATTTTTGTTTGTACAATACACATTTAGCTTGTACATTGGTTGACTTGCAGTTTTGAATACGTGTATACAGATAATATTTGCATATAATTTGTCTGACTAGATTGTCATATTTTCTTCGTGAGCTGCAAACAAATTTTTAGCAGCATTTTAAAACACTTTTCTCTAGTCGGAAGTTAAAAAAGCTTTTAACCACTTATCCACAGTTTCGTTTACAATTTAAACATGACTCGAGTGACTCAGCAGTATCGAATGTTAGATGTGCAAGTGAAAAAGACAAAACTCAGTCGTTTATACTTAGACTTGTTTTGGTCATCAGTCATTATCACATCACATCACTCTTGAGGAGTTTTGCAAACTTTGCTGCCATTATTATTACAAATTGGTTTTGGCATTCACCTCTTGTCCTCTGCTGCAGCTGTTTTGGGGAATGATTGAGAAAGCGTCATGTGGATAAAAATCACACTGCAACAAAATTTTCCGTATGTGTTAATGTTGAAAAATAGAGCAATATAATTTGAGCACTAATTTCAAACAAAACACTACTCATAACACATGCTCACTTGAAATTACTGCACATATTAACGCCAGAAGTAATTGCTATATTGTTTTCCTGGTGCCATTAACACCAAAAACTGTGAAAATTAACAAAGACGTCTTGACTGAAGAAGTAAAAAAATCTGGAAAAAGTTCGTAGAAAATTGTTTTAAAATTTCGTTGCTATGACGACTGCAATAGATAGATGCATATTTGTGAGTCTTTGAGTCAGAAACGAAGATTGATAAGGACTTTCATACTCGTTCTCTTTAATTACTCTGCAATGATGCTTCAGTGTTTTGATAATCCAAGTTCCTAAGCTTGTTGTATCAAAACAACAGATCACAACCATTTAGCCAATGAAGCTTAAGAGTGATGGATAATAGGAGCATTATCTTCACAATAGACTGTAGTATCACTTTGTAATGGATCTACAAAAGCAAACACTACGGTGGAAGAACAACAGCAGTTGCTATAGAAACTGAAAAGTGAACACAACTAACCTAAAAACTAAATTTTGATGTTTAGATTATCTGTATACTGAAGGATATTTTATTTGTCAAGATTTTTCGTTAAGATATAAGACAATATTTATGTTTTTAATATTGAACAGAAGCTTAGTAATTTTTTTTATATACTGCGAGAAAAACTACTTTGGATATAGTTTTAAACCACTTTACACTGTGAAATGCATCGAGTACAGTATGATGATGATGATAAGAGGGATATTCGAAAGATTATGTAGTTCTTAAGATCGTACATGCAGATGTTTTACATGTTCTATTTTTATTTTTATTTTTATTTATCGTGGCAGCTGGAAATACGTATATTTTATATGAAAAGAACCTAAATGACAATGACCAAGGCTTCACTGTCTGATGTTCACAAATCAACAAACAAAAGTTTTGCAAAGAAAAAAAAATCAGGAGACGGAGAAAAAGAAGAGATAAGGAGAAATTTGTGTAATATTTAGCATGTCCCCGGTTATCTAAGTTTTTTTTATCGAAAATAATTGAATGAAAAACGTTGAGGATAACTAAGTAGAGGATAATAAATCTTTGTCAACTACATGCATTCTTACTTATTTTCTTTATAGAATAGATCAAAATAACTTTACAGCAAGATTTATCAAAACAGCTTTGTTTTATTTTTGTTTCCAATTCTCGTGGTTTTGAGTATTTTTGTAGTAAATATAATATGCTTTCCTTATACAATGAGCAAGTGTCAAAACTATCGAGTGGACGATATCAATGATTCATGAACTCCCACAATAATGTCACAATATTGAATCCCAACAGAATGTAACAAAAAAAAAAAAATGACTAATATCAAATCCTAAAGAAACTTCATAAAATATTTCAGTATTGTTTTGTGCGCGTTTTGTCGAATTTTATAGAATTTTATATTCAAATGCGTATATTTTCCCTCGTGTTTATTGTTTATTTCGTTGTGCATGTTCAAGATCCCTGATGAGAACCTTTTTTATTCTTCTTGTAATTAAAAACTTAGTCATTAATGTTTAATGATTTATATCCTTGGAGATTTTGTGTTGACTGTATAGTCCTTCTATGCATATTCTGCTGTCTTTGCTTCCGATCAGTGCATTATATTAAAGTTTGTGATTTTGTGTTGTTAAAACCGTTGAAATTCTTCAAAACTAATGTTACGTTCTTCTGTTTCTAAAACAGTTCCAAATTCACGTGGAGCAAAATCAAACAGGAAGTCAATTTGATAAAGTACGGAAGTGAAATTCGCCCAATCAGCCATCGCTGAGTTTGCCCTGATAACCTTAGGGACCAATCACCGCTTTAGTTGTCTAATTGTGTTACAGAACGGCGTAGCCTAGCAACCCCAGACGCTGTGAGATATAAAACATCCGAAGTTACAGAAAACAAGAAATTCCAGAACTCCAAGCCACGAGCGTTTGTTCTTTCTTGTTCCAAACTTAGTTTGGTCTTTAGTTCAGTTTGTGTGAAGTTTTTCTTTCCTGTGAAATTGCAACTTCAGCAAGATGACAACTCAATCGTTTGTCGAAACAGCAAAGTATCTTTCTTCATCGTCTTTCGATCCTCCGTCGTATCTACGAGCGACTGGTGGCCCGTATGAGACAACATACACTGCTGCTTTCCAAGGAATAAGGCCTCATACAACGCCTTATACTATGAGACCTTTAACACTGTCAAGATCGTACGAGTTTCCTTCTAAAATCCTACAAGGTTCGTCTTCAGGTTTGGAACATCTTCCATACTCAACGATCAGCCATCGTGCCATTCACAAGTTTTCACCACAACAATGGCGTTCTTCGAATCTTCTGAATGTTTCGTCTGGAGAGAAAGAAAGAGCAACAGCTGAGAGATTAAGAGATGAATGCTCCAGACTTCGAACAGAAACATCTCTACTTACACATCGCACACAAATGGATGTGAACAAGAAACTTGATAATCGTATACATGACATCAACTACTGGAAGGCAGAGTTAGAAAAACAACATAATGAGACTGTGGCTGAAATCAAAGCGCTTCAAGCGTTCATCGGACGACTGGAAAAAGCACTAGCGGCAACTGAAAAACCTTTGAACATTGCTCAACAGTGCCTCGGTTTCCGAGAGAGAAGAACAAAGATAGATTTGGTCCACGATAGCGTCGAGAATCATCTCTCCAAGGTAAGAAACCATTAGGTTTAATTTGTTTGTAACTTAATGCCAATCTGCCATCTCGTGATATTATTGTAACTTTATTCGAAGACTATCCTGATCAGGTGTTCCATAACAGGAAGAAATGGCGTTAAAGAATCTTTGATCAATGATTCTGAAATTAACACAATTAGGGCTATTAGCTGCTTAGCAACGAGGATTTTAATCATCCAGTATTTTTGGTCAAACTATAAAACACACAGTGGTTGGCCTCTGTTTGACAAGAAAATTCATTCCATTCATTTACACAAAAGTGTTTTTCAGCTTTCTCAACAACTGAAAATTCGATAACAATACATGTAATGTCATTTAATAATTCGGAGACCAACACATGCGGCTAAATATCATTCACTTTCGCTACTACACAAGAGGATCATAATATACACAAAACAATATGGGGTACTGAAAAATGGTATATGTCACAGTAAGAGACGAGAAAACAGTACCAGTGCTTAAAACTTTATCAATGTAACTTTAATCAACTTGAGTCTAAATTTAGTCTACAAATTTAATTTTGTCGGCAGTCGGATTCTCTAAAGAACACCTTAAACAATACTGAGCGAAATCCACATAGACGGCCGCACTGCAATACTTGTTATTTGGTCTAAATAAGAAAAATAAAATTAGAAATCAAGACTATAACAATCTTTTTTTGCAGAGCTCATTGTTTTGTTGCTACATGTGGTCATTCATAATAAAACATGAGTCTCAAGGTCGACCAGTCATGTACAACGACTCAAACAAACTTCGGTTGCCTTGACACCCGATTGTCTTTTGATTATACCTGCTATTCTGCCAGACTTAGTGCTCTCGCTTTCACATTTATGTGTCAAAATCTTTGTCATTATTAATGAATAAAATGATTTTAATCTCTCTGAAATTTCATTTACGTTTTTGGAGAAATAGCCAGTCACCAAAAAGGCACGATATTGAAAAGATACGATATCTTAAAAAAAGTTAGTTCTGCAGAGAAACAAAATGTTATTCAAATAATAAATTTCTACTGAAGGCTAGTCTCAGAGATTTCTATATTGAAAGAGAAATAATCGAGTATTTTAATATTTCGAACTTGATGTCTTTATTTGTATTTTATTCGTAAAATAATATACTTTGATTCATCGGTGGTTTGCAATAAATTATAACTACATTAACCAACTACAAAACGACTCTTTAGTTAACGTGAAACCAAAATGGAACCTCCTTTTGAAAAATCCTAGATACGCCACTGTTTGTCATTATTCTCAACTGATAACCATCCAATTTTGAGTCGGTGCTTTTTGAAGTTTTCTTTTTCACTATATAGCGGAAGACACAAAAGTAAGGCTCAATTTTAGATAATTTGTAAGAAACATTTTTAGTTCTACTGTTTTTTACTTCTCCAAGTGATGCTTGAATGTGTGCTGCAGCTGGCTACTGTTGTTTGCATGTTGTTGTTGTTGTTTAGCTTTTGTTTATTTGTTTGCTTGTTTATCTTTATAAGTTTATTGACTTTTATTGCCTAGGTTCACTTCCAATTTTTGGTTGGAAAGTCTTGTGATATCTTCTTTATCCATTTTTTTATCTTGTCTGATCTCTCCATTTTCCTTTTTTTTCTGTTTATTTCATATCTCCATAATATGGATTTGTCTATTTTCTTTTTCTCCTTTTTATGTTGTTGTCTTGTCAGTGTCTGGTCTATCTTCTTGACTCCCTCCTTACATGAAGTCCCGTTCTGTTTACTCTCCTCGACTTTTATACTATGTTTCAACTAAAAGACCCTTTCAATTTCAGGAAGTTGAAATGATTGAGAATGTTCAAGCTTTGCTCAAAAAGACAATGGACCAAGCTCATGAGCAACTGTGGTAAGATGGGCATCACAACTATATAATAACAGCGTCACATTTTTTCAAACGTTTTCCTTTCCGATCTTGTGCGCTAAACTTTGCGCAATATGTGCCGTCACGAAACTCTCTAGGCTCTCCCATGCAGTTTTGTCTGATTACGTTAAGCCTCCTTTCAAAATAAATATCTATGCAGAACTATATCGATTTAAAAATGATTCAGCCCTTGATAAGTCTATCACATTTCATTATCCCATTTTCCTTTTTTCAAGAGTGCAACCACCCAAGTTATATGATTATTTTGTTTATTGTGATGTAGTGCTTGTATAGCGCATTTCTCCTACTGTCTCATTGTGCAATACAATTCATAATATTTATAGTATGTTTGGCAGTCAAAACATTTACTTTTTGAATATTCCATATGATGATTCATTAGCTAGTTAACCGCCTCAGTCTCACAAAATAAAATTTATTTAATACAGCGTATGTGACTTACATTTTTCTATCTTCTCTTCCCAGGCTTCTCCGTAACGCAAAGACCCAGCTAGAGAAGGATCTGGGCGATAAGTATGGTGCTCTTGGCATCGATGGAAAATGTTCAACTTTGAATAACTTCTCCAAAGAGATCCATTATGCCCCACATGCTGTGACGATCCAACAACAGTAAGTACTCTTTATAACATGTTGATGATACCACGATTGCTGCATGGAAGTTTTTATATACTGTGGAGTGTCGATCCAAAATCAAATGAATGAAGAAGTAACATGCACTTAAACACTGAATTTACGTTAAGGTTTTGTCTAATCCTGGACAGAAAATGTACTGACCTTAAACTGAACTGACAATAGTACACTATTTTCTTATTCTAATGAATTTTTGTCTATTTCAGTTCATTCACTCCTGACGAGTGGGAAGGTTATTCCTCAGAGAACATTGCTAAAGCAGAGCGAGAACGAAAAGCATCAGTTGCTCTTCGTTCAGAAATCAACGGTATTTTGATGCAGACCTACGTTGACTTGAAGAATATCTACGAGACAGTAAATAACGAGTTCTCCAAGCGTATCCAGGAGACTGATGCTGCCAAGAAACAACTTGAAAAGGAACTTGCCAGGGTGAGTATTTTTTGAATAAAAAAGAATTCCTAACTGGGGCGTGGACATATGGTGAGTTGGGTTTTTGATTCTCTTGTTTTGAGGTAAGCTCCCCGATCGATCGGTCAGTTTTGTAACATCTACTGTATTATTAAAATGTGATTTTCGGGGGGGGGGTGTCCTTCCACACCAACTTGGGTAGGGGTGTGCAGCACTGATTTCCAGACTAAAACGACTGAATCGTTACCCTATGCAAATCAAAAAACTCTAACAACTACATGCACTAAGTCACTAAGTGGACGTTCTTTCACTTCCTCCAAAACACAGTTTATTAAGTTAAGTTTGTTACTTTGTTTCAGGTCATGGACGAGCTTGCCTCAATGGAGAATAACATCAGAGATCTCAGAATGGGAATCGCTGAGAAGGAAGCACCTCTTAAAGTGGCCCACACACGTCTTGACAAACGCTCAATCCGACCCAATGTTGAACTGTGCCGTGATCCTGTTCAATATCGTCTGGTTGGTGAGGTTGGAGAAATCAACACTTCTATTGATCGTTTGAGAATGAGATTGGCTGAAGCAGAGGCCTCAATGCAAGCCCTGATCCGCAACAAGGAAAACCTTGAAGATGACATCGATGTGAAGACAAACAGTTTGTTTATTGACCGCGATCAATGTATGGTGGTTAGAAATCAAGTCAGACATATTTCCCACTGAATTCTTCATCAAGTAATGGACTAATGATTACAGTTTTGAATACAATTTCATGTAAGATACTGTATGTGAAATGGAGAGTATAGAATGCTTACTATATGTACTTATTGCTTTGTTAACATATTACAATTGGAACATATTAAAAAAAACAATCTCCTTCTACTTTTTAAATAATCTTTTATTTCAAAATTAAATTCTTTTTTCCTTTAATTTTTAATACTAATTTTGCACTTCTCACAATTAAAATTTTACATAAGTAAGGAAAGTATTGACTTGTCATAACTTTCTCGACTCTTTACCGACCTTCTCATTATATTATGCCAAAAGCTCTGTCGACAGTGGCCGAGAGAGTGTTGATTACTAATTTCTTTCCGCGTCTTATTTTACTAAATGTTCACTTATTAAAAAAAGGTATGTATCGAGTAACAATTAGGCTGTATATAATTATTTTTCTTTTAAACTCAAATTCTAATTCAAAGATATCCTTTTTATTTGTTTTAATTAATTACATAATAAAAAAGCTGCGAGAAAACGTCAAGGGTGGGTTTATCCGGGTCGAAATGTTGTTCAGCTTTTTCACTTTTTCAGGAATTGAACAACTGAGTAAAATTGTATGACCCATCAGTAACTCTTTGAAACTTTGAGGTTTTCTCGTTAGAACAATGAGTGTTTTATACAAAAAATAGTAAATGTTGAAACAGTGTGAAGCTCACAACACCAGTCATCGGTAATCAATGCAAGAAAATATCATTCGTACTAAAGGAATATTTCAAAGCCAGCTATCATTACAATATACTAATATTATATATATACTATTTAATATATATGTATCAATATATTCAATTGTCAGCCTTATCTGAAATTTAGTAATAATATATATATATTCTCTAGTTGTAGCACTTTCATTTTCAAAAAGGTTAATTTAGTGAGCTTTGACTCGTGATATGATATTTTCTTGCCATTGTTAATCACAAATAGACCAGTTCAATGTTGAGTTTGATTTACATAAAAGTACAAATAAAATTAATGCTATTTATGACAAAAAGCATGTGAAGATTTGAAAATAAAAGAATCGAAAAAATATCAACCTGTTGAGATTTGTGTTTATTAGCACATGGAGGGGGGGGGGGGGGGGGTCTGGCAAAATTTCATGTAGCTAGTCTACACACATTATCCGACCTTCCCTTTTCCTAACCCCCTTTCAGAACACATTCAATATTGTGAAACCCCCTGCCCAAACTAAGAGTATAAAGCAGTTTCGAAAGTACTTCTTTGTTACATATAAACAAAAGAAACTTTATGCTAATCTTCTCAGTTCAGTGAATTTGCTGATCAGCATATAAGATTGGGAGGGCTAGAGCGTAAGTTACAGATGTAATTTAGCTCTAAACTATTCCAATGCAGACAAGTCAAAATCCTACACGTAAGCAGGAAAATAACAAATAAATAATTGTCCGCGATGTGGGATAATACTCCGCCATTTGACTGTTTGCTGCCATCCATAGTGCGAGGAGGAAGTATTTGAATTATAATTCAAGACAAGCAAACCTTTCACAGGCAAGTAAAAAACAAACACCATGCTGAACCGGTTAATTAGTCTGAGCTGCAGACACCCTTGATTCTTTTATATGGCAAAGGTATCATTTATGAGACCCTCTGACCAAGAAAAATCACCAACGGAGCAATGATATACTTTGTCACGGTCGACAATCTCAGACTAGCTTGATTGAATTAATTTCGAATATCAACTATATTTACTTGATGCTCATCAGTAATTAGGACACTGTTCTTCACCAACGTTTTCATTACCCGTGCAAGCCGTTATTAGTATTCTAGAGAAAGTAGGCATTTGTTTTGGCTGAAATTAGAAAAAGTCATCAACATACAAATCGACAAATGTACCCGTAATTTTGATCGATTTTTTTAGTTGTCGAGATAGGGTGAACTGATTGGGAACATTGCTACCCTTATATTGGTGCAAGAATCCTGGTGAATATGCACTTCAGAGATATGATCGTTGAAACACATAGTACTAAATGTCTTGTATCGCGCATTATTCACATAAAGGTATTTTTTTCCAACCTCAGGCCCTGTTTTATGGAGCCTACGATTCCATTTCCGTGAATGAATAATGAAATAGTTCACCGACTTGGTGAAATGATTCACTAAGATAATAAACTTGTGCAGTTTCTTTAACTGTACTTGTCTGATCCCCAAAGCTTGATAATGTCGCTGAAGGCTGTCTTATTGGTGTTCATCGTGGCTATGTTGGAGTTTTTAATGCATCAAGTCAAGGCAAGGCGTTATGGCGAACTTCTTTTCGATTTTGATAAAACACGAAACAAACGATCAGTTTCTCAGAATGTGACAGACTGCCCTAGACCAAAGGCTGGAAAGTGTGAGTGCAAGTGTTTACAATTCTGCAAGATTGCTTGTTCTGGCCTTGATGTCATGCCGGAAAAGCTTCCTCGCAATACCATACACTTGTAAGTACAGCTGTCCTCTAAAACTTGTTAATTGTTGATTATCATTTATCCGGGGGGAGGGGGAACTTGATCCAGTTTCTGGCTGGGAGGTTCCCCCCTGACCCTAATTAAGAGAGTAAAATCTCGAAAATCCATATTCTATCTATTCAAGACAAATCGGTAAAATGTAGACCCTATCCATCCCGGCCGTAGATATCAATATGTCAATGTTATTCTTTTTGGCTTTCTTTTCTGTTAGATAAGATATTAAAATCCTGTTTAATACATAGTAAACATATGTAAAGTACACCCCTAGTATTCAAGACAGCTTTAAGTAAATTAAAGACTATTATAGACTTGAAGGCGAAAAACCATGCATACACTATTTGGCAGAACGTCCCGGTATAGTAAATATAAGGGAGTACCCCCAGGATCATTTATCAGTATTATCATCATAATCATTTGATTATCTTACGGATTGGACGGACAATTGGGTAGGACCGGCACCGGAAACTGAAAATGCAAATTTCAAATTTGGTATGTCATAGAAATGAAGCACGCCAAGAAATTAAGATTTCAATGCAAAGTAAACATAGTTCGAAAATGAGTTCTTGGGACTACATTGGTATCATTACCCTTGGGCACATTTCCTTCTTCAGTTTACCAAATAAGAGAACGAAAATTTAATTTCGTGGCATGAATAAAAAAACCGTTTTCTCGTGCTCGGTTAGGAGCAATTATAGAATACCCTGTCACCCAATGATTCCAGTAGCGGCACTCTCTGAAAACGATGAATATTAACAATAGATGTTATTGTTATGCTAATAAGTTGCAGGGTATTCTATAATTTAGCCCTCGGGGAGTTGGAGCCTCGGTTATTTGCCTACTATCATGATTTAGGGTAGTGTGTGTGCTCCATAGCCAAGGTATATTCCACATAACAGCCCAGTCACTAAGATAGCGCTGCCTCATAGTGTCAAGGCATTCCTCATGACTTACTAATTTATGAAATACTTTTGTTTCGATAGGGAAATAGGACAGGGATCAATACATGATATGCCAGTGGACTACTTTCGAGACTATGAATCAATACTCACATTGTATGTCCATAAAACAGATATATCTTTTGATATAACATTGTATCAGATATATGAGGCATGTGAGGCGAGGCGAGATGACATGTCATGTCATGCCAAGCCACTTATATTTCATGTGTCAAAATAATAATAAAATGTATTTTTATAGCGTCAATATCAATAAATTTCAACAACGCTTTATAATGTTCAAACTATAAAAATCTAAGAAAATATATCATAATAGTAAAATATGAAAGGTATGAAAGTATGAATATATTTTGAAAAAAGTGTTTAAATTTAAAAATTACAATTTTAAAGGTTATATGTCTTTTTTTAATATGCAAATGTCCTTGTACTTTCAGAAGAATTGAGAATAATAAACTGTCTTCGAAGTTTTACATTCCACGAAAAGTAAAGGACTTGTAAGTACAACCAGTCAGTCAAAGTACCTATGTATAACATCCATCAACACATTTGCTCCTTGATTCCGTAATATTTGCTATTTTACCTTATTTATTCATTCATTCATTTGGTTCATTCATTTAGCCATTCGTGCACTCAGTTGTTCTTCCATTTAGGTATCTTCCTTTTCATTTCTATCCTCATCCATTGACACCTCGCATTTTGTCTCGTCTGCAGGGATTTGAAAGGTAATCGTTTAAATGGTGCAATTTTATACGACATGCTCAAAGGACTGACGCACATAATAAACTTGTAAGTTTCAATACGTTTTGACCAACCTCTTTATGTCCATCTTGATGTTTTTGAATCATATTTTTAGTCAAATCGTATTACTTTTATCTTTTGATGATATTTGTGTCTCACAGGGAACTTACAGACAACTCTATCACTGATAACCTTAATCCTGACACATTAAAAAGTATGAAGAATCTAGCAAGGCTGTAAGTAGATATGATGTATTTTTTCGTAACATTATATTTTGTACAGCCTGCGAATAGGCAAAGCCTTGAGTAGCATGTAACATTGATGTAATGTATTTAATCATGACAGCCTGCATCTACAAATAAGCGCGGCCAAAAGTGTTGAAAAAATAGTTTATGGAACAAATAAATAAGAAAAAATGCTTTTATAGCGTTACCAAAGTGCCCCTTCCTCTACATAAATGTTACAATGTGCCGAGGTGCAAGCAGTGGAAAATAAAAAATGTTACCATACATTTCTTCTTAGTAGGCATATCACAAATGAAAAACATTGATACATTTGTAAATATTATATTTATCCGAATAAAGGGTCACATTTGTCACATTCTTAGTTAATTCAAAATAGCAATGCTCGTAAACCAACGAAAATATGTATTTTCATAAAAAACGAGGCAAAGTATCATGCCAAAGATTTGTTTGCAAAAATGCACAACTTAAAAAATTAATATCTTAATTATGAAAGTGTATTTTGTCACTCGGTATATGTGGTAAATTTAAGTAATTTTAGGCAATGGGAGGTTTAAAAAATCTGCCCCAATTGGGTTTGTACAGAATCCGAATCACTGACATCTCGTTTTCTAGACGACTGAATCTAAACCATTCGGTCACGGAGGCTTTACGAGACTATAAAACAGATCTAATGTGACTTTCTTCTTTTCTTTAGTAGCATCACTAGTAGCACTAGTAGTATTCTTTGAAACTTTGGATTTATATCAACATTGATCTGATTATATGGATGATTAGGGCCAGTGCTTTTCTGATTAATATGAAATTTATAAAAGTTCTTCAAACGTGATATAGGTTTATTGGGCACCAGCTCAGGGAGGTGCGTACGCGTGCTAAAACAAATGTATGGCAACATTTTTCCGCATCATAACGCCAGCTATTTTTTACGCACGATGTGCCGGGGTAAATTTGGCTGTTCGCCATATTGTACGCGCGCCATTTTTAGGGAGACTGAGAGCGAATTTAACGATGACTGAATGACCTATTTTTAGAGAGTCGTAAGGTCGTCGCTATATTTCCGATTACCTATTGATTGGCGGCAATGGTAGCGGCTGGAAATTTCCTGCATTTTGATACCAAAATTTGTGTATTTTTATGAACGAAAGTATTTTTTATTGATTGTATTATGCAGCACTTTTTTCGAAAATGACTTTTTCTTTACGAAGGACTGATTTTGAGACTTGGTATTTTTTCTCGTGTGTTTTAATTTATTAGTCAAACTACAGCTCACAGTGATCTCAGATAAACCAGTGAAAACGTGTTCTTTTTATTTTTTTGATTTTTGTCCTTGGAGCGCGGTATTTGGAGTCTAAAGTTAACTGATTTTGGTCAATTTTCGATGGAAAAGGTCCTTTTAAACGGTCAAATAAACAATGATCACGAATGTTGTTGAAGATGCGAAGAATGGAGTGTATCAAGCAAAGATTTGATCAATGTTTTTCTTAACAACTAAAAGCCGAAGAAGGGAATTCAAGCAGAGAGGAATAGGTATTTTTTAATGTCGATGAGAATCCCAAAGAAGTAAAATTCAAGGTAAATTGATTTAAATGTCAAATTTTGTTTACGTGCGGTGTAATAGACCACTTCACGTTAACGTCCGCCATTTTGAATTGGGGGCAAAGTCAGGAAATTTCTTAAGAGATTGTCATCACTTTGACGTCCAATATCTCCGCTCGTTCAAGCTCCATTTTTACAATTTTAACTTGAAATAATAAAAACATTACATATCAGTAAACTGATGGAAAATGAGGCCTATCCAGGAATTGGAACTATTTTTTCACGAGCCGGTAAGTTTTCTATATATTTTGATCTACGCGCGCCGATCGTTCGCCGATCATTTTGTTTTGAAAACAAAAATCTCAATTTTCTTTATCAAATGACTATGGTATGTCAACGAAGTTTTAGTACAAATATAAGGAAGTTAATATCTTTTCAAAAACAAAATAATTATGAATATTGAGCTTGAATGAACGGAGTTAGAAGAAATCAAAGTGATGACAATTTATTAAGAATTTTTCCGACTTTGCCCCAATTCAAAATGGCCGACGTTAACGTGAAGTGGTCTATATATCGCACGCGTTGAAAATGTGACCAAAAAATATCCTTTGCAAAGACAATTGGGTTTTTAAATTTCAATTAATTTGTAAAATATAAATAAATTCCTTATGTTAATTGTTTATGTGTGATATACAATTAAGGGTCCTGGCTACTTTAGAACAACGACGACGCTTGAAACCTGTGCCCGCGAGCAATTTACCGCTGAGAACGCCGCGCGCGCGCCAAATCCCGCCAAAAGCAAACATAAGAATAACACAAGGAGCCTTCGAAAATTATACTTCAACCAGCTGAAACCCTCATTTTTTGCGCGGGACTCTATATTTTTCTTCATTTTTTCTGAAAGATTTTGTAAAAATCTTTCTTTTGACAAGATTTGAAAAAATCCTGATGACTTTTCAACATTTCACGCAATGGTAAGTAGTTTAGGGTTTCACTTTTCAAAACGATTTTAAGTCAAAGACGACGACAAAACTGTAAATTTTGACAAAAATTCAAAACATATATAATTTATTTTCCCCTATTTGTGTAAAATAACGTCTGGTTGAGATTGCCTGTAAAAACTACGTCAATAGCTTTATTAGTTTTTGAGTAATATTTTTTTTTGTGAAAAATGCATTTTTCGTCATTTGTTCTTCAAAAATGTCAAAACATGGTTCCGCTCAAAAAATTTTATCTTAAAAACGGGCTCGGGACCATATAGATTTCTATCCATTTTTCGATTAATTGATAAATTCTCTATAAAATATCTTTCTAAGAAAAAATCGTGATGACTTTTTGCTTGAGTAATCAGGACCCTTAAAGTAAAGCGAAATGATATACAATCTTGAGTTTTATTATTGTTCATTTTGTTCATGCACAACTTCATACACCTTTCAAAGGGAAAACACACAAAACATAATTTTTGCATTGTAATGCTTTGTTTGTTTTGCTTTATCTAAAATACTGATCATTGCTTTTCAGCAAAATTATTATTGTTTGTTGTTGGGAACGGTCCCGAGTTTAGCCTTTCAAATTGTAAATGATCCCCCCTTTCAAAGCTGTCATTCCCGCCTGATCCCCCCTTGTGCTTTTATGAAAATGAACTGACCCCCAAAAAAATCCTCGGATTTTAGGCAATTTTAGGCATTTTTTGCGACTAATTTTAGGCAATTTTGCACGATTTCAGGAAACTTTAGGTACCGGTTTTCGCCTTTCCAAATATTGATCCCCCTTTGAAAGCGGTCATTTCCATCTGATCCTCCTTTTGCTTTTATGAAAATACACCGATTCCCAAAAAAATCCTCCGCACACCCCAGGCAAAAAATAATGACTGTTCCCTTATATCTGTGTACTTATTTACATTGTTCACCTAACACTTAAAGAGAAAAACATCGCCCTGGGATCCTTACGGTTGACACATATACTTCATACATTAGCTACATTGCCAACGTGGTAGTCCTTATTTAATTACTACTATGACTAAAAAACATCAATGTTAGACTGACAGGAGGTGTTCTTTTAATAATCTAGATTTGAGCAAAGAAAACTGAAACGCTCGTTTACTGTATCCAAGTTAAGATCAAATTTGGTGCTATGGAAAAATAGATGCAGCCGAAAATAAAATTGTGACCCTCCCCAAAGTCATTCACAAAATTCTTTAGCCCTCCCCAAACGAGAGTTTTACGAGAGTTTGACAATGACCGGTCCGTAATGAATATTATATATGCAAGACAAAATTACACCTGGACAACAAGCACTACAATAACAGTAAACAGTGAAATTTTTGCTCAAAGGAAATGATTTCTATCTTAGATAAAGCAAAACAAAGAAAACAATTATGTGCAAAAATATTAATGGTATCATTTTTATTTTATGATCACTTCATTGTCATCATGTGCAGAGTAATAATATGCATTTATTGGACAAGGCTGAATAAAATATTGTGATTTGTTAGTGACAAGCAGGTAAATTATTGTTTGTCGATCAGAGAGCAGATGCAAATAATTGACTAGAGACAATAACAAATCACATTGTGTTGTGAAAGCTGAGTTCAATGATTGTTCTATTAAACAAATTTTCCTTCAATTGAAAAAAAGAGAGTATAATTTGAATCATCAATATTTGAGCCAACCTCACTCATGAGAGCAAACCTCATTGTTGTACTGTATTGCTTTGTTTTAATTTATCTTATTCTATGATACTGATCATTGCTTTAAGGCAAAAGTATTGTTGTTTGTTGTTAGCAGTGATTGTTGTGTTGTTTTGCATGTTTTGTACATAATGAATTGACGTATGCAAGACAAAACTACACCTGGACAACAAGCACTACAATAAAAGTAAACAGTAAAGCTTTTGCTCAAATCAAATGATTTGTATCTTTGATAAAGCAAAACAAAGAAAACAATAATATTCAAAAATATTGTTGGTATAATTTTAAGTACATGATCACCTCATTGTCATATGCATGCCCAGAGTAATAATATACAATTATTGGAAAAGTAAAATAATTGAATGGAGACAACAACAAATCACATTGTGTTGTGATAGCTCAGTTCAATAATTGCTCTTTTAAGCACATATTCTTTATATTTATAAAAAAGACAATCTAGTTTGAATCATCAACTTGAGCCAACCTCATGAGATTAAACCACGCTGTACTGTCGCAATTTGTAATAATCGTCGCAATTTGTAATACCTATCACAATTTGTAATAACTTTGTCGCAATTTGTAATAACTGTCGCAATTTGTAATAAACCTGTCGCAATTTGTAATAACAAAAGCTGTCGCAATTTGTAATAACTGCTGTCGCAATTTGTAATACCAAAAACCTGTCGCAATTTGTAATAACTCTGTCGCAATTTGTAATAATGGCTAGAATGAGTAAGTACAGTATATATAGACCAATAATCTCAATATGTTTTTTCCTGAGAAACCTAGAGTCGTGGTAAAAATGAAATCTGTTATATTCTGAGAAAGATAATTGACAAAAAAGATACATTGATTAATATGGATTTAAGCCTAATGGTTTCTATTCAACAATCTAAGTGTCAACAGTACAGTCAAACGTCGATTATTCGGACAACTCCGAACCAAGCAAACAGTCCGGATAGTTGAATTTATAAATATGGTAGGGACTCAGAGGGTAAGCAATCGGGGATGACGTCGTATCTGTTAGGGGTATACATCAGCGATTTGGTCTCTTTTACGGTTTAAAATATGAAATTTGCCAAATTCTCACTTTTTGCTTCTTTTAGGGGTTGAAAGCCACTGAAACTCATGCTTTTGGTATCTTTTAGAGATGAAAAATTTGTGAAGCCATGCCCTTTTGAAAAACGTCCGGTATCGTTTAGGGGTATTTTTGAAAAATTCCGATGATCATCCCCGGAGTCCCCCATCCCCGTCCTATTCCAATCGGAGTCGAGATTTTCTATGCCAAGAAGGGAATCGCAATCACTAAATAAAATAATAATAATAATAACAATAAAAATAAAACTTAAAAACAATAGATTGTCAAATGCAAGTCAATTTCATCTGGATTTATTACATTCACATCTGTTTTAGTCATGCAGTTTTATAACGTAAAGCAAAATTCCAGGCCTCTTTTATAAACCTAGTTCTATTTTCTCTCTTTTACCCAACCATGACCTAGCCTTAATATTAATACACAGTGTTTTATTAGGCTCATTACACAAAATTGAGAGACCTATCTTGTCTCAATCTTTCTCGAATATTTACATCATTGACTGTTTTTTCTTTGCGATCGGCGACATGCAAAACTGACATCACGAACATCCTATTATTAGTTTTTCCAATTATTATTATTATTATATCTCTTTTTATATCTTGTGACTTTATCAAAATCTCAATGCATTCCTTCCAATATAAACAGCAATTTTCGAGTCATGACATTATTATTACAAATTGCGACAGAGTTATTACAAATTGCGACAGCTTTTTGGTATTACAAATTGCGACAGCAGTTATTACAAATTGCGACAGCTTTTGTTATTACAAATTGCGACAGGTTTATTACAAATTGCGACAGTTATTACAAATTGCGACAAAGTTATTACAAATTGCGACAGGTATTACAAATTGCGACGATTATTACAAATTGCGACAGTACACACGCAAACAGACTAGTTTTGAAATTGTATTGTGCATATGCAGATTTTCATTTGTACCAGTTATTTGCAATTCTATTTGACAATCAATATACTGCACACTAGAGGTGCTTTTTTTGTAGTGCACTCACCCAAGTTGTCAGCTACATATGATGCATTGTAATTACCCATGCTAATCTCTTTCATTTCTTGTCCAAACTGATATATAAAACTGGATTTAATTGATCAAATTCAAATTTGAAATTGATATTGAAAAAAAATGATAAAAATACAATGTCTGTTTTGAGTAGAAAATGATAAGGGAAACTTGCTGACAAAATACATGTTATGGAATGTAGTTGATCAGCTTTAAATTGAATTTTATTCCTTTAATTGTTATCAAGAGAAATTTAGCTAAGAGAACCTTGCACACATCTTAAGCCCCGTTAACTCTATTTATTGCCGCCGAGTTATTTTATGAACGGAACTTGATTGGTCAGAATGCATGAAAGAGGCTAAGTCACATGGCTTCTTAATTCGCGTCCTTCTACATTCAAGACCATTCAAAATGGTGAAAAACGAGGGGAGCGAGTCGGTTATTTTTGTGGACGAAGAAGATTTAGTCCTTGAAAGCTGTGGAAAATGTGAAGGAAGGAGAGAAAAAAAAATGGTTTTGGTTTGCTTATTATGACCAGACGAATGTGACGACGAAACGAGTACTCCAGATTCGGTAGAAAACTATCCTCTGCCGATCTAGACGTTCAAAGCGATAGCGGTGTCTCATTGGCCGCGCGGGATTGGTAACAGACTTAAAATAGCCTGGTCTCTAAAAATAGCACTAGCGGGGTTCCTGATGGTGTTTGCGGATAGGACTCTTAGCTCATTTTCTCTTAAATGCCACACTTGTATTACTTTGTATTTAGCGTCGGAATTTGTGTTATTATATGCATCGGTAAAAAACGTACTTGAAAATAATATGAACTAAAGGAATGTTTTTTTTTTCAAGGCATTTAGAATCATGTAAAATGACACACCTTCCTCTTGGGGTGTTTGACGGGCTGAACAATCTGGCGGAACTGTAAGTGGTTATCAAAATCGTAGTCACAGTCAAATTAGCACAGTGACTTTCAGACACTCTCACAGGCACAATCACAGACAGTGTACATAATTAACAATCGCAATTACAGCACAACCACGTTCTTTTCTGATTTTTCCTTTCTTTGCAATTTGGAGGAGCGTGAAAGGAAATAATCTGAAGCGAATCCACAAGGATACGTTCAAGAACATCAAAAGCACTGTTGGAATGAGCTTGTAAGTAACTCCAGACCTCCGTACAGTACTTTTTCTATTCGTTCCTATAATTGTCATTAATTTGCCGTCTTTTTACATATATATTTTCCCATATATATTCGTTATGAGTTGGCTTGCGCAACGTCGAAACGGCAATTAGATATTTGTACACGTACTAAAAGCTAGCCCCTTTCATCTTTTCAGTCCTCTGATGCTCGAAAACTTAGTTTTTATCTTTTCATTTTAGGGATATAGCGCGTTGTGGTCTGGAGTTGATTGAAGAAGGGACATTTGAAAATATGTCTTTTTTGCATACGCTGTAAGGGGATTGTTGATAATTAGTTAATTTACATAGATTGGTTATATATTATGTAAAGTAATTTACTTTCGTTCAATCAGTTTATAGGTTGGTATATTAATGGATCAGTTTCAGGGAATGATTAATTTGTATTGCACATTTAATTAACATTTTATTGTATTGTTTCTTTTTTTTTAGTTTTATGCAGAATAACAAGCTTACGATGTTACCTAACTTGAGAGGAATATCCGAAAATGTTCAAAGCTTGTAAGTGAAGAAGAAAAGATGTCAGGCTAATGTCCACATACATGCTTTATAATGATTATATGCATGATTAAATGATGACTTTATTTTATTGATTGGCACAAAAATATACAACGTTGGATTCTGATATACATCGAATCGAAATATGGCGGACGGCGCGGTTATGTACTGGAGCGAGATGACAGAAACGACCGCACATCGATAGTGTTTTGTGTTGATCCTTATATTGTAGTTCAACTTCAAACAGAGTGATTTCCGTGAGTTTTGTACCATTTTTCAACATTAACAACAAAGGCCAAAGATGAAATGTTCAGCTAGACGACTTACTAGCGTTGTTGACGTATGTTTGTTCTGACTGGTTTTATGTGATACTGATTTTTTGATCGTGTATTGTAGTTTTGTATATCGTTATTTAATATAAACATTCTAGAAAAACATTCTTGTAAAATATCATAGTCAGTTTTAAATTAATGCCTCGTGAGATTTTTTAATAGTCTATGGTCATATCATTTCATTTTGTTTTAATGCTTTGATGATTTTCTTTAATGTGATGTCATGTAAGCCGGATCGTAATATAAATAATATAGTACGTAGCATAGTTAACGCAGGGCCGACGAAAACACCGAAAACACGACTCAGAACACGTGGCCTACAAAATGTAATAAAGTGTTGAAAACCATCTAGTTGTACATTATATATTATCTATAATTATGCTTTTATCTTAGGGATCTATCTTTCAACCGCATTGTGGACATTTCTAACATTAGACGATCTGATATCAAAAGGATAATGCAACTGTAAGTTCATTGATGGTGAATGATATGTTATTATTTACAGTACCCACTCTCCTGGCATGGAAGGTCTCAATGCACTTAAAAGCTTTTAACTATTTATAGTGAGTCAGGCCGTTACAGTGCACGGGTTTATGCACTAATCAATTGAAACCCCCCCCCCCCCCCCCACCCGACTCCCGGGGAAAGGGTGGGGAATTAACGAGACATAGCCATAGCCAGGATTTTTAATTCTGTTCTAACAGCCCTTTTCCGCGAAATAAAATAAAGTGATGCCTTAAACACTAGCGAGGGAGCTTTTCTCTCCGAGAACCAAGCTGCCACTTTAACATTTGTGAAATGTTATTTTTCCCGCTATTCTCGCGGCCAGGGGTCAGGGTGGTGGGGTTTCGACTCACTACAAATTACAAGCATGAGGTACAAGTATTTGATACAAAAGAGTTGATACAAAAGTATAATTTATTTATTTTCTTACAGAGATCTGAGCAATAACAAGATTGAAGCAATTCATTCAGAGGATTTTAAGGATATTGAACTGTTTACTTTTGTGTAAGTAACAACTATATTTACTGGTGAATTGCCGTTCTATCACTTTTTTTCAAATATGTTTAAAAATAAGTATTATTGGTTTTTAGGGGCTTCTCTAACAATAATATAAAGAAGATCCCAGCAGGTATTTTCAACAGATCCAGCAATTTAGCACAGTTGTAAGTACTCTGTCTGTTTAGTTTGTCCTGTCCAAATATAAAACACAACTATAAAGTGCTTTATGTTCTGTTTCATTTTGAATCTCGCATATTGATCATCTGTCTGTCTTGTCTGTGCGATTAGAAGTTACGCATGTCGGTCTTTTTTTTCCTTCTTTTTGTGCCTGTCTATGTGATCTGGGGCCAGTTGCATGAAGCCTGCATATCGCTATCCAACGGATAAATCTATATTTTGTTAGATGAATTCAGGCACAAATTCTAATGAGTGTTTAACTTTCTTTGCATTCTTTGTACCGATCTAGTGCCTCTATCCTCATTATGTCTATGTGCTGATTTGCTTTTCTGTATCATGTGGAGTTAATATTTCTACATCACTATGTTTGCTCAACAGGATCTTTCAAAACAACAAAATAGAGATCATTGAAAAGGGAAGTTTCGACAGCTTGAATAATCTCAAAGAAGTGTAAGTCCTTCCAAAAATGAAATAAAGCAACTACATAGACGCATAAACAACCGGAAAATACCAACAAGGGAAATGATTATGCAATGAACAATTATGTTTAGTAGCTGCTAATTTGTTGGCCGTGAATTTGTTCACATCTTTCTTGCTTATTTGAAACGCTAAAGTCATGACTGACGGAAGGTCCTGAAAATATCATCAGTATATGCCCTCGAATCTTGGCTTCTTGGCCATATGTTATTTTTTCTGGACCATTTCTCACACTCGGACATTATCAGCCGATATCCCAGCTAGCTGTCAAAAGGGATTTATTTACCGAATATTATCATGATATCCGCATATATGTTTTTATGTTTATTTATGAGTCCATTTGTACTTTAAATTGCAGTTTTCTCTTCAATAACAAATTAACAAAGCTGCCTGATGATCTCTTTGTTGGAATATCACTACAAAATCTGTACGTATAATAATATCTACATGCTCCGTATTACGACTCGACGCTAAACAGTATGACCGGCTGTGTAACGTATTCGCAGACCGTTTTCTGTCAATCAGGACAACATTTTCATTTACGTACTGATTGGTTAAAAATTGACGTAAAAGTATGTGAATAAGTAATCACTGGTCATACGTTTGAGCTGCGTTGCGCTGTTAAAGAAACCTAAGAAAACTGGGTTCTTTCTCTGTTAGGTTTCTAAATGCAAACAATTTCACAGAGCTGACTGGAAGACCTTTCAGAGGAATGAAAAAGACAAAGACGACTTTGTAAGTCTAAGAGTTATATGAGAGTACAAATATTTTGTACTGAGATTAAAAAATCCTGAACCACCAAAGCCATGAAGTCAGTAGAGAAAAAAATCTCTTCCCTTCCCTCCCCTTCCTCATCACTATTTTAACGGTGCATGTCTAAAGTTCAACTTTGATCATTGTCATTCCATCGGCTCATCCTCTTCCCTATTTGTTTTCCCTATTTACCACCCCTCCCCATATTGCCAATTTGGTTCCCATATATTTTATCAGTGCTTTTGAAATTTGCTACTTATCCCGATATATATATATATATATTTTTTCAGGTACTTGTTTTCAAATAAAGTACGACACATTGCAGACGATTTCTTTGGTGATCTAGGCAACGAAACAACAGTGTAAGGAACTGTAATAAACATTTATAAAATAGTAGTATTTCCATTAAAGTCCATGATATAAAGGCAAACTGACTATGATTAGATGTGTACAGACGTCCCCCTTCTCCCCCCCCCCCCCCCCACAGAAAAAGGCTAACTATATGATTTATTTGTGTAATACATGTAGAGCTCTTAGATGCAGAAGTCTGACCAATCTCCCACATGTCAGCAGGGATGCTTTAGGGAAAGTGTAAGTGGAATACTTAAAACTTTCTTCTCACCATGTCTTGTCTTGCATAAAGGCAAAACATTTTAACCATTTTAAAAATACTTGTCTTCTCCCTAGCTCTGCTACCCACTCTCGATCGCCGCCCCCCTACTCCTCCTCTTGCATCTTTTCTTTACCTTTTCTTCTTATCTCGTATTTCATGTTTTCTCATTTTCTTTTGTTTTTTTTCTTTTTTCATCCTTATACACTTTTCATTGTCTTTGATTTGCTATATACTTGCAGTATTTGTACTCCTTATCATTTGCCTGTCATATCACGATTGAATGCGAACGTCGCCACGTCCCTGTACAAAACTGGCTTCAAGTGTGTTCAGATGCACCAGAACGACTGGGAGTGTAGTATCTGTCATGCTGGTTCTTATGGAAATGGTAAAAAGAGTACAGGATGTTCTAACTGCTCTGCAGGTCAGTGACTGATAACGTTGTTAACTACTAATTTGACGCACAGTCTAATCGTCGAGCGATGCCTTCAAAGAAACGATGATGACTTCCACGCAGATTAAGTTAACGAAAAGTCAAAGCTCAGCTACAGCTAGTCTTTTGTCGGATCACGACGATACTATTTCATCAACATCGATCACACCTCATGAGTTCAAGCATGGGCTCCTTTCCTTGTTTGTATATCCTGATGTAATTCTTTTGTTTCTATATTTTTAGGTGGATTTTACCAAGACGAGATGGGTCAGCAACATTGCAAGAACTGTAGCATCGGTACATTTGTGCATCCTGACTATGCACCAGCCGAGACACCGCTTAGTTGTAAGGCTTGTCCAAAAGGTGCGTCACAAACCAATACATCTCATTTGACTGCAGCATGCAGGCATCATGAGTAGTGGCAACTAGCCACAACCTTCTACTACACCGTATACACGGAGCATTTAAGCCTGACGACGGG
This sequence comes from Diadumene lineata, assembly GCA_918843875.1. Classification (NCBI taxonomy): domain Eukaryota; kingdom Metazoa; phylum Cnidaria; class Anthozoa; order Actiniaria; family Diadumenidae; genus Diadumene; species Diadumene lineata. The sequence continues at coordinate 17,594,819 of OU974069.1, read as the reverse complement.
TGGAATCACCCCTCTTTCCACTCCCCACTACCCCAGACAATGATCAGGCAATGTGTTTAACGATGGGCTTTCATAATGTTTTTTTACCAGGTACGCGATCAAATGAAAATGCTGGTTTTAGGGCGTGTAAATGTCTGAAAGACTTCTACAGGTTTAACCGATTTGGTAGCTGCACAGCTTGTCCTAAAGAAGGTCTTAAATGTATAAATGATTATGCGATACTAGCAAAGGGTTACTACTGGGTCTGGATCAACCAAACTAGCAAACGTCTATACAGTGACTTTATCGACAATCTGAACATTGAATCTGATGAGTTTGCAAGAACTGCTTGGAAATTTTCTGGTTCTCTTCCCAAGCCCCACAAGTGTCCTCGTGATTCCTGTCTCGGTGGACTAAACTCTAGTTGCAAAGCTGGTTACCAGGGCCTTCTATGTGCTGGATGCGCCCCGTCTTACTTTGGCCGCATGAGCAGGTAATTGGTAATGATTGAAGTTATTCGCCTGGGCGCAGGTATGGTGGTAGATAGTACAATATGTACCCGAATCAATGAATGTATGAATGAATAAATTGAACAAATAAATGAAGAACTAGAAATTTGATGCACTAATTACCCAGTTTTGATTGGTAAATGATTGTGCATTTATCACTGTTTAGATGTATTCGGTGTCCACCTAAGTGGCAAGCAGGTCTTGAAGTAGCTGTTGTGATAGTTGCCTTTGCAATTATTTTAATTGTTCTCTGGCGGGGCGATGCTAATGCCACTTCCAGTGGTCGGACCTGGGCTGACGTCATATTGTCTTGGTTTAAGATCATCATTGGGTTTTATCAGGTACAAAGAACGTACGGAGATTATTACTGACACTGTGACCACCTCCACTGTACGATTATCATCATAAATCTATTAATTTCAGCAATGTTTTATTATATATGCCTCTATGTTGATCAGATCAATGCATTAAAGCACCAACATAATCATTGTCGTAATTCTATGTTAACAAATATAACTATTCATATTTTATTATTCCAGGTGATGTCAGGTCTATATTCATGTCTGTCCAACATCGAATGGCCTTCATCCATCATCTGGATGCAAAAAATACTCCACTTTGTTGAGTTGAACATCCTTCAGTTTGCTCCATTGAGCTGCTTAAGCCGTCATCTCTCATTCAACGCCTTGGAGCAGTTTGTAGCATGCATTTCATTTAACGCTTCAATTGTTGGCATCATACTTATCGTCCTTGCCATAAGAGTGCGACAGCACAAGAAACGCAAACATGCTAGTAACGATGAAATCGACCAGTCCATGGCACACACCAAAAGCTCTTGTATTCGTAATATATGCGTGTTTCTCTTTACAACCTACCCAAAGACGTGTTCCAGCATCATCCAAGTACTGTCCGTTAACTGCATACCACTCTGTTTCCATGATGACAATACACATTGCACTACTTACCTACGAAGCGATATGTCTATCCAGTGCCAGTCTCCTCTTTATTCTATCTACTCTAAAGTTGCCCTTGGGTTTCTTCTTTATCCTATTGGGTTCCCTTTGGTGATTACAGCCCTTGTCTGGTATTACAAGCCACCAAAACCACCACAACCAAAACACAAGCAGCAATTGATGAATGATTGTGATGGAATGGCAGAACCTTCGGTACAAGATCAGAAGAGGAGAGTAGCGTTTATCTTTCCCCCAAGCCACAGTGAATCGCCTTTTCGATCAGGTTTGTTGTATGCCATTTTTTCTTGTTAAGTTATTCTTAGTTGTGATTAGCATGGCAGAAGTACACTCTGCTTTAACCACCCTGCTTTTTATATTGACGGCGTAGCCTCCATCGCAGTCTGTAATTCTTAAGGAGGCTTCAAACGTTACGGGACGTCACCAATAACGAGTGTAGAGATGATATCGTAAGATTGGTAAAAAGTACCATATCGTATCGTAACCGTAGGTTAAAGAACGCACTGGAATCATCGATAGTAGAGGCATCACCAACTGTACAGTTTCACACTCAAGCAAAAAATAACACTAGGGTGGCTATTATTAAATTGTAAAGAGTACAGTGAAGTCTACTCCGCTTTAACCCACTTGTCCACTTTTTACTAATATCCATACATAATGATCCATTTGTAGGACTAAGCGTATTCTACGAAAACTACCGCCCCGACTGCTGGTTCTGGGAGCTGCTAGAGATGGGCCGGAAGTTGCTGCTTACTTCCTGTTTGACGCTAATAGGAGAGCACAGTCGTACCCAGATCGGTCTCGGCGCTATTATATCAGCGTTGTTTTCTATGCTGTACGTATGGCTGAAGCCGATTACTGACCACTTTGAGAACTTTCTTCAAGCAGTAGCGCTTATGGCGATATTTCTCAACCTTGGTATTGGAGTAATGCTAAAAGTTTCAGATGATCCCATTCCTTCAGCTACCAATCATCGTAATGATGAGATCGGTGTGTCTGTTATAATGGTTGCTATCAACTCGGCTGTCATTGTCATTGTCGTAGGTAAGAAATCAAAATGAGAAGGATTGAAAAATGGTATGAGTGTATTAGAGTATTAGGTTTATAAAGTTAGGTTATTGGAGGACCATTGTTAAGTGTGCGATGCTTCATGCTTACAGTAACAACTGTACCTAAGGAGACATACTTGCCAGTCCAACTTCACGTCCCTGTTTAACACGTTGTTTTATAACCGTTCATTAATTACACATGCGTCTCTCTTCTACTTCAGTCAAATGCCTCAAGAGCATCATTCAACGTTTGATAAAATGTTGCAAGACCGAAGATGGTAGCTTGAGCTGTGCGCAATGTTGTCATTCATTCATTAGTGTTTTGGGAAACATGGTCACAACAATAAAACTTTCCAACAAGAACTTTGGCCTCGACAGAAGCTACAATCTGCGTCATCATTTGCTTGAGGAATCGCGAGACGGACATTAGCCTGATGTTCATTGATTTGCCTTGCATAACATACAGACGATAATGATAAATGTTTTTGTGAAATTGCGCATATATTGGCTGCCTGCTGAATGGTTTCTCAGTGTAGAACAATCCATATAGGACCGTTGTAACACTTGTTAACTAACTGTTTGATTCATTCATGCATTCATTCAGAACATTTGTTAAACAATAAAATCAATATTTCCAGGCTGATTCAAAACTTCGTATTTTTTGGTGTTTGTATTTACCTTGTAGTGTACAAGCCCATGACCCAGTTCTTCATATACTCATAGCCCATGTTCCCACCCCTCCCTTCCTGCGAGAAAAAAAAGGGGGTATTTTTTCCCCGCAGGGGTGGGGGAGGAAAGGAGTGAGAACGGATGTAAACGGGTTATCATACTCACTGCTCAAGAAAGATTTTGCAACCATGAACACGATACATGCAAAAGTAAACTACTACAATATGAGAGTGTGTTGAGCTATTTATTTCTATTTTGATTTTGAATTTGCCGGGTATTATTAGTCAGTTATCGTAGAGTACATCATTTTAGCTGTTAGACGTCTTACACCTTACAGACGTTGTCGACAATCTCACTTAGTTTACTATACAGATCCATGTAATCGGCTACTGTGAACACATGCTTTGCCTCTCCCATTGCTATTTCTAGTAGTTCTGATTGGTTGACTCCAGCACCTACACCAACTGCAACGACGCTCACACCACGATCCTGGAGCAAAGACAGATACGATAAAATGAATGGTCGAAGTAGAGTGCGCGCACTAAAAGTGTGCAACATAAATACCACTAAATAGTGTAATTATATTGTTTTCTTTTGTTTAATTAGTGCTATTTACTACTAAATAGTGACAACTGTTGCACACATTTGCACTCTACATACTCGTCTTGAATATAGCTAAACCCCGGTCAAATCGTGCATGTTAAGTGATTAAACACGACGTAACATTTCCCGCACACTAAACATTTTTCATTGTTCAGTCCAATGACCAGCAATCAACAAGGTGGTCAAATGTTCAGTCATTGACTGGGGCTTAGCTGCTGGTGTAAGCATGACAAGTATGTCCGCAAACAACCAACTAGCAAACATCAGTTGACAGCATTTTAAAAAGCCCTCTAGAGAACTTGCTCTATAAGAACCACGATTCAGGCTATCTAGTAAACGACAAAGGAAAGCAGAAATGGACAACCAGACAGAGCCAAAAATACAAAAAACAAACAAACAAAACACGAAAAAAAACCCTTCCTACCTTTAAAGGACGCAGTACATCGCTGTACGTGTCACTATGATAGTTAGTTCGTCCGTCTGTAACGACTAGGAGGACATTGCCAACACCCTCTCTATCGCCACCATGTTGTGAAAACAGGTCAGAAGCTGCTTTGGCTAAGGCTTTGTCAGTGCGAGTGCCACCGTATAGGTACGGTAGATTGTGGATTAATTTAATTACATTAGCAATAGGACCACTCTATATAAGAATCGTACACATACGTTTAGAAGATAAAAAGAGATAAAATATTTGCAATTTCTTACTATCGCAGCAGAGCGAGCCGAGTGGTAGAACCACCCCAACCCCAGGACTGAAACATTGAATATAACGGTATTCTTACATGGTTGAATGTAGTCTGTAAATATGGTTCTTGGTTGTACACAATTATGCCAACCCTTGTTCCTTTGATAGAACCTTGTGTATAAGACACCAAGTCTGCCAGGAAATCTTTAGCGGTCTTGTATCTTGTTCGACCAATACTACTCGATGAATCCAATACAATAGAAAGATCAAGGTCACGTCGACAGGGAGTTGGACCTGGTGTTTAAAACCGAACAAAAATATAATATAAAAAAAAGTTGATGTCATTTCTGCGGGGATACCCTGCAGGGGCGGATCCAAGATTGTTTCCAGGAGGGGGTGCTTTACCCAGTAAGCATGAAATACTGAGGATATTTTCGATGCTTTTCCTCACTAATCCGTCGCAATTACGCTCAGCAGTGCAAACTACATCAACAGTTCAAATAGTTACATTTTCCAATGTTGCAAACTTCCTGTTGGGTTGCATTTCCCAAGCACTTTTTACCACCGTTCTCTGGTGGAGGTTTGGTACAGGTTCGCTCACGTGATTTGACCCCAGGACCACACGTTTTGCTGCAAGATGACCAGGGTCCCCATGGCGACCAGTTGCCATCTTGAGGAACTTTGGTATCTGAAAATAAATAGGCAAAGAAATGCCATGGATGAGCTAAAAAAAAACCGAACAAACAAAACAAAACAACAACAACAACAAAAAAAACAAAAAAAAAAAAAAAAAAAACCCGAACATTCAGGAATAGAAAATAGACTATGACAGAAGCAGGTGTACTTTAAAATACACAAAGTGCTGATGTTTGTGCGTTTGATTTGTCTCCGTGAAGTGAAAAAAAATAGCCTCAAACATAAAATCGGATAGACATTTAGACAAAGAATATCTACTACAAATACTCAATTCGAGTACTACGAGCAAAGCAACGATTGATTCCGGCAAACCCATCATACCTTTGTGAATGATTTTGTAAATATAGTTAGTATTTGGCACTCCAACACAGGGTCTGGAACTAGTACGATTGCAATACATGGGTGGAATAGCTAGACCCATAATGCATTGCTCTGATGGACCATGCATTGCGAACCGTGCCTCAGCACTAGGTCCACTCCAACATTCACCATAGAATTGAAGGCCAAAGTAGTTATAGCCACGAGCCTTCGTCTTCTCTGCACAGCGGCATACAAATCTACAGCATTTATTAATTGACTACTGATAAATATATACAGCATAGAGCATAGAGTTAATGATAACAGTTCTTTAATATTTGATAACTTTTCCTTGAATCTGACGGTGTGTCACCCTCCCTTAAGTGAACTGACTGCACCTTGTGCAGACTGGATAAGGACACTATTTCAATGTATAAATACATACTGATTTTCAGTTATTTTATAGTTAAGCTTACCCTTGAAGATAACTGTCAAAATTGTACCAGTCAATCCGTTGACCACTCCACGCTGGATGAGTAGGATCGCGATCGTTGATTAGCAGTTCTGGAAGAGGCCTAGGATTCAATGTATCAATGAAGCATCCGATCTTCTCCAGTTTAGGACATGCATTGGCTTAAAAAGAAACCAAATTACTAACAAAAATGGAAGAATTAACATTCAACATATATTAAAATCGCACATTAAAATAGAAAAAAAAAAAAAAAAAAAAAAAAAAACAACAAAAAAAAAAAAAAAAACAACAACAACAACAAACAAAACAAAAAAAAAAAAAAAAAAAAAAAACAAGGAGACGAGAATATAAAAGAATAGTTTGGTCCAAGATCAAAGAAGATCAAAATACAAATGACAAAAAAAAAAAAAAAAAAAAAAAATCATGACAAAAGGCAGTAACTGAATACCTAAGAAAACTGAGGCGAAACGCTGAATGCGAATTTGAACATTTACATGTGTACATCGATACACATCAAATTTAGGGTAGGTTATAATGATACTCACAGCTTAAAATCTTGCTAATCGCGAAAACATGCAATAAAAGGATCAACACTTCTGCTTTTACGAGCATTTTTCTTCGACTTTCAAACGCGCTCGCAAGACTGAAATGGTACGTTGTTGTTGCCTGTTTTTGACTGAGCCGCAGTATAATCGCAATTAGTTTGATCAAGATCAGTGCATGATCAATAAGAGTGCCTATTTAACACAATTTAGTAACTCTAGCAATTTATCGTTTTCATTTTCCGGGGTCCCGCCAAAAAAACAAACTAAAAACGAAAAAATAGAAAAGAAATAACATAAAATAAAGCACTTTGGCTCTTTTAGCCGCCGCTAGCTGAAAGCGAAGAAAGTACGAATTTACAATATCTGTATCTGTTGAAATTAAAGTATAAAGTCATATTTCAATTAGTTACTCTTGAACACTGAAGTCAACACGTGAGCTCATGACTGAGGAAAAATAATTGGGATGATTTTCACCTCTGGTAATTGATAAAACAAATAATAGGAAATTGGTAGTCCAATTTATTCCTAACTCTACCTCTGGGCTATAATGACTTTTTAAAGTAATCAGCTTTACGTTTCAGCGATGTGTGCGGTTTTGAAATAATAAAAAGTCTACACAGATTCGAAAACACACGGAAAATTTTATTAAAACAAATAAAACCATTGCACTTCAAGAAAATGAAAAAATCCCAGAATACTTTGCTTGCTTGCAGGTCGAGGGAGCCTGGTGTCCAATATTGGTTCAAGATAAAAGGAAAAAAATTAACACAAGCTTACTCAAAAATGAGTGAATTTAAACCTATTATTCTTGGCTTTGGAAACGGTTTGAAGGATTCTCTTTTAGGAATGACAGCTATATTCAACATTGACAATGCAATAGAGCAAAAATATGAAGAAAAACAGAAGAAAATTGCAGAACTTCAGCGTCACCATCGCGGAGTGAGAGCACGACCAAAACAAGAATCGTAAGAAAATATTTTCAAACTTACATTCTTTTTAATAGTAGTCATATTCCCTTCCATTCTAAGTACTAAATATCAGTTTTCTTGAAAAAACATATTTGTTTTTCTTTATATATTCTGAACATTTTTCTTTGAATTGCATAAATGTCAAAAATATCTGCTTATACTATGAACCCAAGCTTACATTCGCCTAATTTCATACCTTAAAATTATTGATAAATTTTATTTTTTATCATTTTTATACGTCATATTTGTATTGTCAATTTTTTACATGGTTTTATTCAAAAATATGCAAATAAATTCCTAAGGCTTATATATATCTTTTTTATTTGCCAAGTATTATGTTTGACGACCGTAAGGATTTTTCATTGTGGTGTACCTAAGTATATTTGATAAACACAAGTATAAAGCAAACAAACCTTCAGCAATACATTTGATAACCTCAGCTAGGTACATGAGGATAAACCAGTAGGATGGGTAAGAAACTATATGCTCAACAATTATGGAAACCGACACAAATACAAACTCAGATTAAATTTGTGACCAGAATGAAGGGCAAATACTGTTTGTCTACTCATTGAAGTATTCTGTCTATTTCTAACAGGCTACAGGCTTTATGTTTCACAGTGAGAATTGAGCAACAATTGGTTGTCAGAAATATAACCGTGATTACAAAGAATGCCCATAGGAAAAAACAAAGAAAAAAATACTTTCCTGTTCATAACTGAATTGTTAACACATCTACAATGCCATTTTTTTAGGCCAAGTTCTTCAAAACAAATACTTAAAAACATGATCCAGTGTTGTTTTCTGAATGGAGGTATATTTTGGGTAAGAATTCTTATGCATTTTTCAATTGATTATTATTGATATATTATTATTAAGGTAATTCCGTAGAAATAAAACTAGACATGGAAATGCCTTTGATACATTTCTTGAAATATCTCAAAAACTAGACATGGAAGTTATTTGACAATTAGATATGTGAGAGAAAACATAGCTCTTGAAAAAATAAGAAAATAAAAAAGATAGGTGCCCAAGTTCATTTTTGTTCTATCCCTGTATAAAGACCTCGAATGTGTGAAAACCTATACATTACCTGGAAAGAACTGGTTAGAGTTACAGAAATATCGCGTTTTCTCACTTGAAAATGTCTGAATTGTCTGGTTTTTTTCTCATTAGTAATCTGACTAGAATCCACGATAAAATTCATAATTTAGCAAAAATTTTGAAACATGTGCAGAACTGTGTGCAGGGCAAAACTACAGAATTAACTATAGTCAGGTGAATCTCATAAAAGATATTTTCAATTTAATGGATTCATTAATTCCCTAATTACTCTCAGTTCTTTATCTACAATATGAAATTTAATTCTTGAATATTTATTTTATTTCAGTTGAGCATATTTTTGTTTGAGAATTATATTATCCCTATTCTACAATGGATAACAAGAAATATATTTGGTAAGATGATTAATATGAGTACATATATGACAATGTTAAAGCTTGTTATGGAGTACCCATAACTACTTTATAGTCTCAAACATCCCTCCATTCAGTCACTTATTACACTTTGTGTTCATCATTCTCTCAAATGTAAAAGGTTACACAAAATGTTAAGTGTATCTTGTCCTCTCAATTGAGCACTCAGTCAGCTGTTTGTTAACTACCTCAAACCATCAACACAATGATTTACTCAGTTGGATTGGTTGATATAGTACATGCTAATGGATTTCACTCACTTATAATTAATTTACTGACAGATGGTATAATACTTTATTCACTTCACTTCACAATCAATCAATCAATCAATCAATCAATCAATCAATCAATCAGTTAATCAATCAATCAATCAATCAGTTAATCAATCAATCAATCAAACAATCAAACAATCAAACAATCAATCAATAAACCAACCAATCAATCAATCAATCACCCAACCAGTCAATCAATCAATTATAATCAATCAACCAAAGAACCAACTACTCATTATAACTAGTGTTAGTCATTCAGTCAGTAAGGCTGTTGTTAAGACAATCTGTCTCGTATTTATTTGCTTCTAACCTTTATTTTTTCAGAATTAGTATCAGGCAATACCTCACAGCACAGTAGTGTGTGGTACTGGATGGCACCTGCTTTGTCTTGTGTATTCAGTGCTTTGTGGGTTCTACCTCTGTTTTGGCTTAGTAAACCACTAAACTCCCTATGGTTTCAGGTATCAAATATTTTATTAAATAATTTAATTTTTGCTTCTATTTGTCTGCTAGTCTGCAAATTATTGCATTGTACTTTTATTTTGACTTTAGCATACTTTCAAGTGACTCTTTGAACAACATTGTACCATTCAATTCAGCCTTTTGTTGACCATTTAATTCTATGCTTTGAAATAAGGTTAGGTAATAGGTATAGTATGTCTTGGAGCTTATCAAATCAGACTAAGAGTACTTTTTTCAATGAAATGTAAATTCTGTTTGGTTATCAACTGGGACTTACCTGTAGATATAAAACAATCCTTTTCAAAAGGTTAGACCATCCAGATTGAATGGTACACTATATGTCTTTAATTTCTATTTTGCATGGCGTTTTGATTGACATTATAAAGTTTTTATATTAGGAAATAGCTGACACAGCATATAGAAAAAACAGAGGACGTCCTTTAGCCTTAGTACATATAGCAAGAGGTGAAAGGTAATTAATTAGCCAAGCATTGCACAGAAGGTTATGTTATGTTATCAAACTCATTAATAATTCATAAGATTGTAGTCCAATGTAATGCTGTTATCTGATCATGTGACTGTATCTTTAGTGCCAGGTAAAGATACAGCAAACTAGAAGTCGGGGGCGGCTTTGAATATTTTCAGGGGAGTGCGGGGCTGATAAAGCATTAATGAATAAAACATTAATGCTTTATCATTTTTTCATTTTTGATAAAGACCTAATGATTTATTCATTAATGCTTTATCAAAAGCTGCTAGCAACAAAGGCAAGACATAATATTTTTTTAATTTTCAACTATGCATACATGCTATAGAAAAAAGTACTGAGTTACTATTACATTAGTTAATTATTATACTTACTTATTTAGAATTAAATGTAACATTACTAAATGTGCAGTCATTAAACACGATATTACTAGCTTTACCGAATTCAGGTTCACTACTTGTTTTGGAAGATGTGATTAAACTTTCACCGCCCATTTCGTTACGTATTTCGTATTCTTCGGAATACTTGAGCTCAGACACGCTGCTTCTTCACTTGTCGACTTAGGTTTTCTGAAACGTCGTCTCATTTTATCATATAGAGATTTCTTCAACTTTGAGTCTCTTAGCTTTTTAGCTTTAACAACAGTCTCTTATTCTTAAAAAGCTTCAACAAACTGAGCTTTCGGTATTGTGAATATTTAATTAGACTGAATTCCCTTGATAGTTTTAATTTCGATTCATATATTTACATAACCATGCTACCTATTGTATCTAATGAATGAAACACATTCAAACTTTGATTTATTGTTTCATCTTTTAAATTCTTTACAGATACTGACACAAATATAATAATGAGGTATTGTTTGAAAGTTTGGCTACAACTAATTGCATTTATGACCTTACTAAAAACGATAAAATAAGATTTTGCTTTTTCAGATTCTAAAACTGTATGAATTATAACAGTTTGATAAGTAGTATAAAGAACTCAAGAGAGTGTTTTATCGGCACTAAAGATTCTCGCTTTATCAGCCGATAAAACACTCTCTTTCGTTCTTTATACATTACTTAACTTTAAAGGCCAACAATGAGAACTTGATGGGATTTCAGAGTCTGTGTAATTCGTTCAAGTGCAAGGCAAACTCGTGACATTATTTATAGCTTATGATTGGATGAATACCTCATGAATAATTAATTTATGTGTTTTTGAAATATATTTCTTAGTCACTACCACAGTTAATGGACATCACCTTTATTTGATTTTCAGCTTGTCAGGCTACTTTAGTCGAAGTGTAGCAGACTTTGCATTTAGCATTTTATTACAGACTTTCTTTTTACTTCAGGTAAGCTACATTTTATTGATTAATTGTGATTAATCATAGGCTATGGTTTAAAGGGTATCACATTATTATTTTGTAATTCCCACTTCATTCATATGTATTCTGTAGTACTTGTTTTCCTGTTTTTGTACTCTCAGGACCTCTATTCCTCTTTATCAGCTATTCATTTTATACCATTTATTTATATATTTAGGGCCTTGTCTTTTTAGGGCCTCTATTCCTCTATATCTATTCATTTGATACCATTTATTTTTAGGGCCTTGTAGTTAGTTTTCTGCCAGTAGTAGGAATGGTTGCAAGTCTTGGTCACATGTGTCTCTTGTACTCTATTTATTCTTTTGAATACAAATGGGTCAACATGGGTGAGTACTTGTGAAATGCACTAATGTTTTGCTTTCAATGACAACAGCATAATAATGATAACAAGCAATTGTTAGGTTATTTGCCATTTTCCAAGATGATTCTACTCAGAATTTAGAGATCACCTCTAGACATTGTCCTGGATTTCCAACTGGAATGGAATTTTCTTCAAACCATTTCCTGAAATTTCATTTCCAATGCTCAGCATATTAAAACGAACAGGCAGGGACTTTGGGTGGTAAATGGTGGATTTGAACCTTTTTTCTTGGAATGGATTATTTCAAGAGTCTGTTTTTATAAATCAATGATTACTCCCAACCCCCTAAAAAAGAATAGATTACAATGTGTCACTGGATTGGGTGGATGGGTCACATGGCTTTTAGAGTTAGGCTGTAACTGTGGCTCTTAATTTTTCCTCTATTCTAAATTTAACAACGACATTTGATGTATGTTTTACAGATTGGTCAGCTCCAAAAAGATTAGCATACATAGAATCCAACTGGCCTTATTTTATAGGATTTGGTTTACCATTAGCCATACTAACTTCCATTCCATCTTCTATATTTGTCAGGTAAACATATTTTAGATCTGCCTTCATATAAGCACAAGCTTGTTTATGTGGATGTACTGACTGTAAAAGCATTGGTTTCACTATCATAAGATGTTTTTTTTTTTCACTTCCAATTCGTTGATGTGTTTTTTTTTTCCAGTGGATGTGTATTTGCAATTTTGTTTCCTCTTTTCATCATAAGTGCCAATGAAGCAAAAGTCTCAGAAACGACGTAAGTAACACTTATAGTGTATGTATGTAATGTCATAGTTAATATAGTGGTATAATTAACTGGTAATGTCATAGTATGTAATGTCTGTATGTATGTAATGTCATAGTTAATATAGTGGTATAATTAACTGGTAATGTCATAGTATGTAATGTCTGTATGTATGTAATGTCATAGTTAATATAGTGGTATAATTAACTGGTAATGTCATAGTATGTAATGTCTGTATGTATGTAATGTCATAGTTAATATAGTGGTATAATAAACTGGTAATGTCATAGTATGTAATGTCTGTATGTATGTAATGTCATACTTTATATAGTCAGTGGTATAATTAACTGGTAATGTCATAGTATGTAATGTCTGTATGTATGTAATGTCATACTTTATATAGTCAGTGGTATAATTAACTGGTAATGTCATAGTATGTAATGTCTGTATGTATCAGGGCATCTGATGTAGTGCGGCAGTGCGATCCCGCATAATTCACCAAAAATCGCACAAAATCGCATAATCACAAAAAATCGCACAATCACAAAAAATCGCATAATCAAAGTAAAAAAACACACAATTATCAAAAAAATCGCTCATTCTTACAACAAAAAATGAAAATTACAATGTTGTAAATAAAAAAATGCAAGAAAAAATCGAGATTTTAAGTAAATTACCTCGAAAAATTGACGGGAAAGTCCAAAAGTCGGACGTTTCAAAACGCGCGTGTTTGCATTATTCTTCCAGGCGTTCCTTGCAAATACGAGTAAATAGACTGGGGCGACTACTTTTTCTGATATCGTTTTTGATTGGTTTATTGATCAATATGCACAACCAATCGCTGATTTTGATAGATATACACAAAAAAGCGTGGAAAACTTAACCTCCTTTTTTGTGGTACTCCTAGTCATAGACGGAGTACCACTATGTTGTCGCAAATGAGCGAATGAAAGAGTGTAACACGGCCTCGCGACCTGGCCTCCACGGGGATCCCACGGCTTACAAATAGCAAATGTCACAAATCAGCAATCAGCCTGTTTTACAGTGGACGTATCCGATTCGCTGTTACTTTCTTCTGGGCACGAATAATGAAATGAAATTTTATGAGTAGTTAGGAAGATTGATAAGCTAAATTGTGTGTTTCGATGATTCGACATCTGATGACGCAATGTGCAGCCTCGACTCTAAGTACCACACACAACTTCGGTGATCTGGCGTGGCCCGTTTACAGATTTCAGAGGAGAACACCAATCAGTGGAAAGTTTTTGTCGAAATTTATCTTTATTTAACAACCAAAATATTTATTTCCAAGCGGTTTTTCGTTAATTTACATTATGAAAGTCGTTTCAAGTATTTTTGAAGTTTTAGGCCTATCTTCATGGCGATATTTTAAGAAGGAACTACATGTGCAGTCGATGCTTTCTCAAAGCGATTTTTTGTTTTCGCAGTTAACAAACGACATGAATACCAAATATAAATGTAATCAGACTCTATTACAGAGGATCTATGGACAAAACTAGACACTCAGAGAGTGCTTACTCGGGGTACTTGCAAGGAGAGATTTGTAAATTTGAGGCATTGAAAATTCTTTCGTATAATAGCATCTTAGCGTCATTGAACATTCGCGGCAACTATTGTGGTAAATATTTTCGGGGGTAGTTTATACACAGGTAGCCCAAGCTTATTAACAGTGTTGTTTAGCAGCAGTGTTGTAGCTAGACAGACAGACGAAAAATATATCGGTATTTGATGTGGATTGCATGGGTACTTTTAGGTCAACTTTTTTCTACTTTAAAATCAATAAACTTCAATAAACCTCTTATCTTGTGTCGCTGATATATTTAAGAGTGTTGTGTATGAATTTGAGCACATTTCGTTGGGTTTTGAGGTGAATACTATTAAAATTATAGAAAATTACATTTATTGACATAACAATGAATCTTAAATGACATTGGTATATTTTTTACAATATATTTACGCATTCTTTTCCTCATTTGTCTGCTTTTATTCATTATACGGGTTATTTGTTTGACTGGAATTCTACTTGGTTCTCGATCACGTTGCAGTGCTCGAAGTTTGATGATTGTGTGTTCCATCATCTATAGAAATAAACTTGGCATAACGTGACCTTAATTCCAATCTGGACGTGCAATATTTATTATAAATAAAACATGAATCAACTAACAATTCTAAAGTTTTCTCAAAGACATCACAATCATTTTCTAAAGACGCGAAGAAATGGTTGAATGGTACTACAACATGGCGTAAAAGCAGGTTGGCAACTATGCATGACACAGCGAAAAAAAAAAGACAATAAACAAACAAATTAGCACTAAAACTACTTGGCACCACTGGAAAAAATTACAAAAAACCAAGTGTGTTTATTTACCTGATTTTGCAATATCCAAATAACTTAACATGGAAAAAAGGCTTTTTTTCTGAGATTTTCAAAAGAAAAAGCCTTTTTTCCATGTTTATTTATTTGGATATTGCAAAATCAGGTAAATAAACACACTTGGTTTTTTGTAATTTTTTCCAGTGCACAACAGTACAAATAATTGATAAACAAAACACAGTTATCGTTGTCACAAACCAGCAAAGAAGCGAATTTGTCTTCGAGTTATGCGATTCCATATGGCGTTCAATTTCCGCCAAAATTCGACTTGCTCAATTCAACATTGTACTTCTTCTATTCGACCTTTTTTTATAATCGGACATTCAACTTTGTTGTTTCAAGAATCCAACATCCTATGCTTCATAGTCCGACTTGCAAGTTTTCTAAATATTGTTGATGTTTCTGCAATCGAACTTTGTACTTTAACGAATTCAACATTCAACTTTCTCGCAATCGAACATCCTTCCGCATGCCACTTTCGTCCAGTCAACGCGGGCTCATAAAATACCAATTCCAACACTGTTGGGTAGGGGGACGGGAGAAAAAGGTAACTTTCCGTACCCCCGATGGATAGCTGTGGAACTCAAAGTCACATAAACCCTCCCCCAAAGCAACATTTTTTTGTCTTATCCAAAAACACGTGATCATTCCCTCGGGTCGGAAGCTGCACTTACGGAGAATTGAAACATTGCCGATGATGACTTAAACGAGGTCAGATCTGCCCTTCTGAAAGTGGCAGATCGCCTTTCGACATTACAGCGAGAAAAACCAAAGACTGAAGATGAGTTTTTCTAGTGAAATAGTGAATGTAGCTGTTAATTGCGATCGTAAAATGTACTGAATGTACAGCAAAAGTTGACCATGAAAAGCACGTGCTTATCATAGAAATGATTATTTAGAAAAAGAAAGAAAAAAATACTTACCAGCTACAATTTTGACGGGAATTAAGAAATCACCGTGCAGCCATCTTGTTTTTCTAGATCACGTGGAACAAGACAAAAAAATGTTGCTTAATAAAAAAAGGTCGAATAGAAGAAGTACAATGTTGAATTGAGCAAGTCGAATTTTGGCGGAAATTGAACGCCATAATTCCAACATGGCGTCCTTGTAACTGTGAACAAGAGAGCAAGTGCTTTCATTGTTTGAGTTCGTTTGAGTCTCAGTATTTGTATTCATTTGAGTTTCGTTTGAGCTTTGGAGTTCGCGGAACGAATCGATTCGAAAATGACGCTCTTTGACATCTTTTAGTGTGAGTCTATCGCGAACGGTGTGTGCATTTGCATGTAATTTGAGCGCCTCTTCATCTGCATTCGTTTTCGTCGACATCTTGTGCAGAACTGTGCAGAAAATAACAAGTTCAGTTTCGGCGAAATGTCTAATGACATCTAGTTCCTGTGTCAATCAATGATATCTACTTCCGGTAACTTTGGGCTTCCTGTGGGCTCCATGGCCACGATTGTCGACATGCGCAGTAACTTGCAATTTTCAAAAATTCTGCATGATACATACATAGATAGACTGAAGGCGAAACCTTAACTCGGTGCCCCCTTGGGGGGTACCCCGAGTAATAATTCTCATTCTGTGAAAATACAACCACGAAATTGGATAATTGAACCCTGCAAAGGGAATATTGAGCCCTGCAAAGGGAAAAAAGCACAAAGCACAGGTAGCCCGATTTTGATTTTTTTGAAAAAAATAATTTATTTTATAAAATAATTCGAATAAAGCGCGCGATTTGATTGGTCGAGAGCCATGTTAGATTTCTTAATTTTAAAAAGTCAGCCCATGTACAATAACATTCCTACGGCAATGTACAATGTTTCCTTCTTGTCTATCGTCTATCGTAACGTTTTTTCTCTATTTTAAGATCGCTTTTATAGGAGTACCACATGCGCAGTTACTGCGCCTTTATTTACATAATATTGTTTTTAAGAAGAAGAAAATGGAGAAATTCCTAATAAACAGTAAGAAAAAAGTTTGTGTTATTTACAGTAATTACAATCTATTTGGTCATTGTATCAGTTATAACATGAAAACAGCACTGTAATTTTGATTATTATTATCTCAACTTCCTTATTAAGGTCAATATTAAAGATTATTACTATTCCTGCATTGTTGTCTTTTACATTTTTCGACCAATTTAATTTGCTGGACCAAAAAAATAATAATTTACTCATTCCCTATTCAGCATAAAAACGCTACAAAAAATGTTTAACAAGGTATATAATAAATATATACAACCAGTATGTCATGAGCTACTTATGGTGACTAAAATTTTACAATTTGTTTGACAATGTTCATATTTTTGAAAAAAAGCACATTATATTTTAACTTCAATTACACTTTATTAACAAAAATTCCACATAATTTACCATATTATGCATATTTATTGCCACATAATCTGGTAAAAAAATGCCGCACAATTTGCCGCATAATAAGGCTTTGATGCCGCACATTTGAGGAAAAAAAGCCGCACAATTTCAAATTTTTTGCCACACTACATCAGATGGCCTGATGTATGTAATGTCATAGTTAATATAGTGGTATAATTAACTGGTAATGTCATAGTATGTAATGTCTGTATGTATGTAATGTCATACTTTATATAGTCAGTGGTATAATTAACTGGTAATGTCATAGTATGTAATGTCTGTATGTATGTAATGTCATACTTTATATAGTCAGTGGTATAATTAACTGGTAATGTCATAGTTAATATACTGGTATAATAAACTGGTAATGTCATAGTTTGTCATGTATTCAATTATTTTCACCAACGTTTTTTGAGATAGGTGATGTCAGTGGAAAGTATTTTCACTCCCACCTCTTACTAAACCAACGAGCACAGTAAATATTGTGACTGGACTGTAGACATAGACATGCATTGCAAAAACATTACAAATGATAATGCTGTATGTATGATCATTATTGATTGACTGATACTTTTGTTCTTTTTCCAGTCAATTTCCAATCAGAATTTTCACAGGTGTAGTATGGCTAACGAATAAAGTATTCCACAAATCAATGTCCAGACCTCTGGACAGACAGACAGCTACACCTTCTGACGAAAATTGATACCAAATCATAAAAGTCATACTTTATTTGTCCGTCCATGTCAGAGAGATATTAATATAATAATTGTAATATAGTTGTTGTAAATGGTTTGAAATTAAATTTGATTAATAAATACAAAATCATACCATATGATAAGTCATCAGCCAACTCAGATTCACTATTCTAAATTTCAAGTTTTATTCATTCACTTCATGTATTGATAATATATTTTGTAATATTTTACATCTTTCTAGTAACTTTTACATCTTCCTAAATTATATGCTTATTATGCCAGTCTCAAAGGGGTTGATGTGATCTGATTACCCCAACTCCAACTACTGGTTACTTTGTTTTATACACATTTCTTTTATAATTTGTTATCATTACCCTTATTCTGAAATTCATTGTGGCATAGGTATTGATCTACGAATCAGTTTATTTATCATCCAATAGGAATGCCTGTTTCATGACCCCTTTGAACTAATGTTGTAATAAAGCTAACATAATAATGCCTTTATCCAGTAGAAGCCATTGCATAATACAGCTTAACTGTCTTCTCGGCCTGCCCTTCCTGAAATCCTAAAATCACCTGGGATCAAGGTTAAGATTAGACCACCGATTTTGTTGTAGCTTAAAAAAATTGATGTGTTCTTTGACCTAGCAGCATTTTAATGAAAATCCAGATGTCATATTCACCAAGATAAAGGCCATGTGTTTTTAATCATTTTCTTAGAAAATAATGATCCGCATTCAATCTATTATCAATTTAAATTTTCGAAAGTTACCTGATTTTTAACTTTTCTGCATGAGGCCTCAATCTACAGGATCATTTTTTTACTAGATGTTGGCTAAATGATATATAGTGACCAATATAATCAAAAGATGAGCTAAATAATGAATGCACGTCACTAAAGCTATTTGTAGTTTGTTTTTCTGTATCTATAGCACTATTGTACCAACAGTTTTTGTTTTTTATAAAACTTCTCAGTTTGTAGGTAATTCCTCATTAATCATTTCACCCGTAAAATAAATTTCTCAGCATACATTATATACATAATCTGTGGCATACTGTACAATAGTACTCTTTGAACTGATATATAGTTGATATTAAGGGGGCACTAACCAATATTGTCATTACCATGGTAATGTGATATTCTACCCTTTAGTAATTAGTCTGAGTGAAGCTTTCGCAGAGCTTCCTGACGTGACATCAATTGCACTGACTTTGATCTCGGTACCACCAAAGTATACATCCAGCTCAATTTTTCTGTCCAGTCCTTTACTTACATCAGGACTAATAACTTCAAACTCGACATTCTCTGCCTCTACATCCGGATCAGTAATAAATAGAGCTTCTGGTTTATTTGTACTGAAGAACTTCAACCTGGCAACTGTCTGTTGAGGATGTACCGGGGAGAAGAAGAAGGTACGCTTCTCGCCGACTTTAACCTCCTCGTTTTCTTTGACTAATGGATCAAAGATATCTTCACAGAAGTCAATGCCTTGGATGCTTGTTCTCTTGTCTATTGGATGTTTCTCAGGACGGAATTGTTCATTGATATCAATGCCATACGTTTTGGCCATAACTCGAGCGCTTAGTAGATGAGGATTCTGTGCGAACATCACCGCACCCTTCATAATCGCCAACTCTCCTTCACGTGGTGTGAGAACGTCAAATCCTGGAAATGCTTTCATGATTGCTTTTCGCAGAGGCAAAGCTTGCGAAAATCCACCGACCAAGAAGAGTGTTTTCACAGTTGACACTTTCTCTTTTTGTAAAATGTTTTTGATCATTTCGATAGTTTTCTGAATTACAGGCTCGTAGAACTTCTCGAGGATAGACAAATCCACATAGAGATAACCACCACCAAGGGTAACTTCACCTTTAGTGTAATACAGGCGTAGATTCTCATTAATGTTCTCATCGGTTCCTATAATCTGACTATACGAATTCACAAAGTTATACGGTAGCACTATGCTGATTTCATCACTATCAATACCACGTTCAGCACGTTTTTGGATTTCAAAATCGTTCATTATTTTCTGCCAGTCGTTTGGATAATCACGTTGGAATAAATGGATGAAATCTTCACCAAATATTTTTTTCAGCATTGCGATGAATTCCTTGTCGACAAGCACTCCTCCCAAAAGTCCTCCAGCAGGAGGGTGAATCTCTTTAATGCTACCATCCCGTTGGATCTGATGCGCAGTTATGTCAAGAGTGCCACCTGCGATTGAATCAAAAGAATAAATTATCAGTCACTAAACTGATACAGGGTGAATATAACAGCCTAGTACGCAGACTCAAATTGCGCCCGACAAGTCTGCGTAGGAGGCTAAAATATAGTGGATTTCATCATTTTCAAAGAGCGAGACATTCACTGATGGTTAGCAATGAGAAGGTGTGACCTACAGCCGGGCTTTTCGTTGTTAGAAATACATGGAGAGTGCAAAAATGCAGAATGATCGAGTGCAAAAACAGAAGAAAAGTTATTCTGCGGATAAAAATATAGTTTTGGTCAGCTCTAGTTTCTAAATAAGTCTATGAATGAAGAACGTTTCACTGCATGGAGAGCGAAAGTAGTGGCGCTAAAATCCTCAAAGATAAAAATATAAGAAATGATGTAATATGTTGATGCCTACCTCCATTGTCAACCACCATATATGAGTTTGACGTTTTCCTTAAAACCTCGCTGATCAATTTCTCTCCAGTCTCGCCTAGAAAGTCTTTCATTTGTAACTGTCTACAGTAGAACGATGCAGCTTCAGGTTCAAGTGCGATTAACAGCTGATCTGGTTCATCGGGGGACGCCAAACCAGCCTGCAATGTACAGATAGACGTTATCTTATAAGATTTATATCTCAAAGAAAGTTCTTTTATGTAACTATAGTCTGCTTAGTAAGCTTAGAGACAACTGGTCTGTCGAAATTCATTTTTTTTAGTAAATCGCTAAAATAGTTTATCGCGCATTTTTACCGGCTAATTTAATGAAACAGCTAGATTAATTTCCTTTAAACGTTTCTCAAATATGTAAGGTAGAAGGACGAGTACGATGTATATTTTGGGTTTTCTACAGCTGCCCAGAATCAAAAGATATTGAAAAAAGACTGATTTTCGTTTTTTTTTTTTTTTTTTTTTTTTTTTTGGGGGGGGGGGGGGGGGTGGGTTATCGTTGCTATGGAAACATGTGACATACATCAATTCGACCTTCAATCCTTAGCAATATATGGTCTAAACCTCGGATTGTTTAGTTAAAGAAAGGTAATGGCGGTTTAACAATGTTTGGCTCATAAAACTACTTCATGGAAACACCAAAACTCTTCCTATACTTTGGTCACCATCTACCTTGGCTTCTGGTCACAGGGTAAGAGTACTTACAATGTACGCGGCTTCTCTCATAAACCCCTTTGCAGTAGGGTTCCATATAGCTGGTACGGTCAACACCCATTGTATCTGACTTGCTATGTATTGCGGTGCTTCGGTACCGTTGCGACTTTGACGCACGCTGTTCATCGTCTCCATAGCGGTTTGACGTAGATATCCTAGACAAACAGCAAATAGATCCAACGCACGAACTGTACGCCCATTAGCGGCTTGTGCTCGTGTCTCTTGATTCACCGTCTAAAACAAACAAAATACTGTATTTCTCATATTTTCACTTCCATGCACCTTATGCTAAGACAATGGGTAATCGAGTTGCACAGTAAATATTGTTTGTATTGGCTAGAGACTAAAAGGAATGTTTTCAGACTTTTTCAGGATGTGCTTTTTAGTATCCAAGGGGGGGATTTTTACAATTGAGGCCAATGATTAATACATTTGAGGCCAGTTATTACACTTGAGGCCAATGGTTATTACATTTGAGGGCAGTTATTACGTTTGAGGCCAGTTATTACATTTGTGGCCTCTACTGGGAGGACTCGAACAAGGTGCACATAAAGAATTCTAAAGCGTTTTAAGATTTTGTGAAATGCGCTAAATAACAACATTCGTATTACATTACATTTGTTACAGTACGGGCGGTACCGCTTTCAACTCAATACGCAAACGACTCTTTAGAAAATGTGAAGACAAAATAGAGCTCCCTTTTGAAAAAAAGCTGGATCCGTTACCAAGGTATATATGTCTTTTATGTAAGTTCAATGCCTCGGATGACGGGACTTGAATAGCGAGATAACGGATCACTGCCCTACATCGCCCGCGTTGTCTTGATCATTCGCCATGCATTATTATTATTATTATCAATTTATTATTATTATCAATTTATTATTACTATCAATTTATTATTGCTATCAATTTATTATTATCAATTTATTCGTGATAACGTTCTACTCTGCTGCGAGTACTCGCGGATAAAGTATTATTTTATAAAACTATTTATAGCAATACGTGTCGACCTGCATGCGCAATAACCGATTCTTGACTAGATTATTTTGTGCTATATAATATGTATCAAGCGGTCTTGAAGCCCCGATCACTTGCATTCATGCATGCGAATTAAGCCTTCACTTTTTTCAGTGATACACCAAAAAGCACTAAAATAATCACAGTTTAAACACTTTTTATTCAAATATATATGTTTTACGAGGCCAATACATATTATTGTTATATGTCTGAGGAAACAAAATGTTTTGTTTTTATTTGACTGAATGGAAAGAAAAGCGAGTGATGTAGCGATTTCATATTCTTCCTCCTTTGTTATTTGGTTCACTTTTGTGTATACAAACATGTTGTTTACGTACAGGTTGACTGGCTGACTGAATGGTTGACTGGCTCACAACATATCATTATAATGAGATACTTGCGTGAGTCGACAGTGCTGTTAGTGCTGAGATGGCCTAAAGCACTGTACAGAACTGTAATATTGGTCGCAGCTATGTGTCGCAGCTATTATTAGATATTTGCATGTCGTTGTTGATGATCTTGATGAAAATGATGATTATGTCTAAGATGAAGAGCTGTCACCGGACATCTTCTGTCGTAAATAAATATGACTTATAATTTGTCTATGTTATAATACTTCATGCTAAGGAGCCTAATTTCGATGCCGTTTTATGCTCCAATACAAAAACGTTATATTTTTTACGGGATCCTCCGATGAACGATTTCTTGATTCACCCCTTGGGATGAAGGTGATGATTGATGATGGCGGGCAATGAATGTTGAACCGATGCTAATCACTGCGATGATAACGAATAGCCACATGTTCTGGGTGATGGCGGTGAAAGTGATGCCAACATCATTACAGTGATTCACATGGCATGACAATGTTGTATAACGGGTTGTGTTGCTTGCAGCAGTAAGGGTAATCTAGATGGATCAATTCGAGTTGTAAGGATGTTGTCAGTGTATCGCTCGTACGAGGAGTAAGCAAAAGCTATCTGGTTCTTTTCATCTATGGTTTGTGTATGATAAGGGCGTTTGATAACAACGCAAAAAAAAAAAAAAAATGATGAAAAGTTGGTGATCGATTGTGATATTAACTGCTTATCACTATAAGATATTCTACAGAATCGGTACACAAGGGTAGTGCATCTTACCAAACATATATCTAAAAGTTTTCAGCAAATCAAACGTCATCATCAGGGGCCGTTTGCACGAAGTCTGGATAACATTATATACATAGGATAATGACCTATCCATTGTATAAAATCTATAAAATGTGATGCACTGTGTGTAACTTTTATCGTATTCATCACTGCATATAGGAGCGACGGAACAGTAACAGCCATGGGGGGTGGGGACACTATTTTGCAAACCTGAAAATCACAGAACAAATTTTTGTAACTTGTAATTTTGTAATTTTTGCTAACTGTGTAAGCTCATGCATTAATATCTTTTATCAAATATTTTGTGGTGGAGGGGCAGCCCCCAAAATATTTTGTGAGGGGGCCCGTGTCCCCCGGTTCCGCCGCCCCTGGTATAGAGACTTCGTACAGCGTGTCCAATATGTATTCCACATGTATAATATATTATCAGAGTAAAGTAGTCATTTATGAATGCGTTCGTTGTGTAGTAATAAAAGAAATGTCAAGAGAAATATATCATATGCGCTTGGCAGATTTGAACCCACGTCGTCGGTATTCTAGTGTTATTATCCGAAGTAATTTCGTCGTAGATTTTTATTGGATATAGCACGATAATTATGACAGTAATATTTATACTCATATTTCCTAGCAGTCTTGGAATGACCTGTTATTGTCTTTTATTTGGTAATGACAACGTTATTTGAAATAGCTATGTACAAAAGAAACAGATAGCAATATCGACCAATATCAAGCATACTAAAGCGTGCATGTTGATATGTTGACTATTAAAGCGTGCAACCCAGACAATTGCCTGCGGCTTCGAAATGACCATCACTCATTTCACTAATGAAACACGCGGCAAAGAAACAGTTCTCTAAATTTAATTACATTATACAAATTATATGCGAAGCTAAATGATTAAACTCTGAAAAATAGCCGCCTTTTTACATGTGTCCAAGAAATTTATATCCAAACGACTCCCTTTGAAAGAAATGTCCAGAATGCAACGCAGGTTCGCAGCCTGCCTGAAAGTGATTCCTGTTTTTTGGAGGGGCTCAGGCGTTATTATGAACAAAGGCATTGACGTCAAGCAAGGGGGCGTTGGCATGGTGTGGTCGACACAATCTCTTTCCTAGCTATTTCACAAGGTTTCTTAATGTTTCAGTCACAATTGCCATTAATAGCACGTGGCATTTTATAGACCTTTCTCTGAAGGGTGGGTACCATCAAATGTTTCGTGTATTGATAAAACTAATTAGGAAAAAGTAATAGAACGTATTGAAAGCTAGCTGTTCATTTCTCAACAACAAACAATAATAAAAACTAATTCAACAATTGATTATTGGATTATTCTAATTGAATCGACAAATCATTGCATTACCTGTCAAATGGAAGCTTCATGTGACATGTAACGCAATGCGTGACACAAGTGTCACGGTACAGCGCGTAGAGCGTTTCATAATCAAAAGCGATTAATAAAATGATAATAGTTAATTGCAAACTCAAATACTCCGAAGGATCTAATACTTGGGCTAAAATGACCCTAATAAGCCATGACAATTACAATGTCTATTATTTTGGGACTCGCTTCAGTAATATATCAATAATGAAAAAACCTTTATGAAATTTGAGAAATACGATCTGAGGAATGAGTATTTAAAACAGATAAGTGCCTGTAAATGCGATATCCAGGCGCTTTCTGACATGATCATCTGTCAAGGATAGACGAATTATTCTCTAATTTTATAAGAAAGCCTGGATATTCACGGATGTTCTTCAGACATT
The DNA here is from genome assembly GCA_918843875.1 of Diadumene lineata. NCBI lineage: Eukaryota > Metazoa > Cnidaria > Anthozoa > Actiniaria > Diadumenidae > Diadumene > Diadumene lineata. Next base: position 17,569,451 of record OU974069.1, on the reverse strand, counting down.
CTTCTTTCATTTGAATGAGCCAGTGATCGAACGTTTGAGCGATTGTTGGTTCGAATAGAATTTCCGCGAGAAAACCGCGGCAAAATGACGTAAACCAGACATGATAAAAAGATATGAACTGACAGATATGGAAAATTCTGGTTCTGATATAACAGAAGCCAATGCATACAACATCACAAAATCCTGAAAGTAAAATTCATTCATTCGTAAATCGTTTTTATCTTCACCTTATTTTGCTTATGAATTGCTTTGCTTCATTACAGACATTGTTTCAAATTCAATCCTTTAATTATTAAGTCAAAATTTTGCATTGAAACTTTTTTATCTGATTTTACCAGTCGACTTCATCGATAATATTCATGTGTATAACCAAACATTGATTACAAACAAATAAACATAAATTCAATCACACCTACTTACCTTCGAATTATACAAGACAAATTTGAATCTGTCGAAGAAGAGTAAATCCTTGCCTTCGTTTCTCGCTAAATGTTTGGCGTAAGTCTCTACAGCTGCATGACCAAATTTGTAAAAATCTCCTTCGGGTGTGAGCAAGACACATGTTGGAGTTTTAAAGAAACTGAATCCTTGTCCTCTTCCCCATCCTCGGAACACACAAATATCGCTTTCTTCGATGGCACTGACAGGAGCAAACGCAAAACCACTGTACGTAGTACCAAAATCGATAGCAACAATCAAATCTCTTTTCCCCGTCGACATTTGGAAATCGACGATTCGAAGCTTTGATCCGGGTACCTTGAGCAAATGTGTTATTTGTTGTGGAGTAAAAATAGTTTGAGCGTTCAAGATCACACCAAGACAAAATGACAGCCAGCAGCGAACGATAGGAAGCGACAAAGGTTTATCGAACTGTTGAAAGACAACACAACATGCCGCCGGTTTAATGAATCAATGACGCGTGATTACCGTAGTACAATCACGTCACATGTATGTACATACTACGTATCGGTGGACAAGACTACTAGTCCATGCATGACAGCTAGCACAGTTCATTACTATAATATATGGCGCTTCGCAATAAGCACAGCTGACTATGGTTTTATACTTCTTTAGTATCTTCTTTTTATGTTAAACACCCATTTCAATCGTGTCTATTGGATCATTGTATCACGGTCATCGTCAACCTGGCAATGTTATCGTTTTTTTTGTGATCAACGTCATCGTAAACATCCTTGTAATTGTTGTCATAGCCACCATCACCACGATCATCACCACCATCACCATTATCATCACCACCATCATCACCAAGATCATCATCACCATTATCATCACCACCATCACCACCATCATCACCACCATCACCATTATCATCACCACCATCATCACCACCATCATTGGCATGATAAGCACCACCATCACCATTATCATCACCACCAGCACCACCATCATTGGCATGATCAGCACCACCATTATCATCACCACCATCACCACGATCATCACCACCATCATTGGCATGATCAGCACCACCATTATCATCACCACCATCACCACGATCATCACCACCATCATTGGCATGATCAGCACCACCATCATCATTGGCATGATCATTATGGTAGAAAAGCAACACTGCTGAATACCATTCACGACCACCGCAAACCGGAAAGAAATTCTTTCACGGCAAAAAATAAAAAACTTACTCTTGACCTTTTATTTCAGATGCTGTAGATGGAAACCGTTCTGCCTGACTTTTAAATCGGAACTGATTATAAAATATATTGAATGGTCATTTATTTCATACAGAATGCAATAAAGACAAAGTAGACTATCTCCTCATCGAATCACCTTACTGAAACAGTTTATAATATAGTTTTTTTTTTACATACCTTAAATTTAATTACATCAGTCATTAAGGAGGTTTGCGGGAATTGCTCGTGCGCATCATTTCTGCGCATGCAGTCTTCGCGCTATTTTCTTTATTTTAGTTATATTATATATTATATCGATATATATATATTATAGTTTGACCACCTACTTAACCCTAGGCAAACATTCGACTGTAAAAAGTCAGCATGACGACCTATGAAAGCATCACGGGCGATTATATTAATAGCCGCTTGGAAATACTTAAACACCCGACCCTGATCACAGTGATCATCAGCACGACACTGAGTTGTCTATGACGTCTATGGGGTGCGCCGCGGTAATACAGGCAATAGGTGAATTTTGGAATGACCACATGTATATTGCTTATAAAACAATTAAAGAAATTGTCTGTTTTATGATTGCGAGCGTACCTTTAGACACCAGGCTATGAATTGCTTTCTTGCTTGCGCTAAGTGACATCATTGACATCATGCGACTTTTGTCAGTATTATTTCTCGAGTAAGTTGATTTCAGAGATAATCCTTGATTTTGCTGGACAAAAGACCTTTGCCAAAATGGCCGTCAACGTATTATTACAATGTTTATAATTGCTGATGTAAGAAAAATAAACTAATTATCAAAGGAAATAGAAATTATTTTTTTAGGAAGATGTATATATTTAGGCCTCTGCAAGAAGTTCCATACATTATACTTTTAAACTAGCAGAACAGCGAAACTTTCCATGGATACCTTACGACACTTCTTTTATTCGAGAGTGACAAAATATGAAGAAGTTTACAATTATTTTGGAAAAGTAAATTTTCCGCCATTATGACAAAGGTGTATTGGTTTGATTATGCATTTATCTTGCAGACACATCGTGTCGGTCGTCAAAATGAAATGATGATAAAAATTCAAATTTTTCACAGTTACTTTTTGTGTAAAAAATATCAATGTTAATGAAAATTTCCATCACCCAGACAATTGATCCTTGCGGCATCGAAACACCGAAGTCAAAATAACCCCAACATTTCGCAATAACACACAGCATGCGATAGCAAGAACATAAAAACACAAACCTTACTGCACAACACTACCGTAGATATCTATGCATGTTCGTATTTCTAGTTTGCCATACCCGGTATATTCACCCTTCGAGGAAAAAAAACTCTCGAAAATCTGTCCGAGTATAGGTAATCCTCCGAGTGCTCCAGTTTCGAATGAGTGAAATTTATTTCCCAACAGCCGAGGAAATGTAGCGAGTACTGTGATGGAATGAGTCAAATTCCTCAATAATTTAAGTACAATTGAGACTACGAAATTGGCAATGTTGATCATAACTAAAAGCCTATATTTTTGATTTAGCATGCATGGGGAGGGGTGGTGTCGACTTCCCATTTTTGGCCATTGCACCTGTCCTTTTGCAGAGCATATATACGGATGTCACTTTTTCTGTTTAGCTACGTTTAGCTGATGTAGCCGCGCTCAATATTTAACTCTGAAAATGACGTCTGCACAGCTTATCAGACCTCACAAGCAGTCTTTTTCAAGACTACTCTTACACAGACGATCAATTTAAGGTGCTTATTTTTATTATTTTTCGTTGCTGTACAATTTATTTACTTTGTGATTTGTTTGAACAAATGTCAAATGTCAAAATCCTAAATAATTGTAATTCTCATATTTTTAATTCTCTTATTCATACCATAGCCCGGCATACTTCACCAAGATGTCACGTTATGACAAGCTACTATCTAAAAGCTATTCAACCAGTCAGAATGCAAATGTTATAATGTAATTGATCTTTGAATTGAATGGAGAACTTTTGTCCAAATTAAAAATTGGATTGCATGTACCAGACAACTGTTCTTTTGTGGCTTTGTTTTATTGTTAATTAAGCTTGGGATGTTTTCTTCTATGTACACTGGTACACACAGAAAATCCGATATCACCTGACTGGATGTGCATAAAAAGAGAAATCCTGTCTGTCATGCATGCGTTGTGATTGTCTGGGTGTGTAGCGTCTGGAGGATTGTCACATACTAGTCGAACAAAATCATGACATCATAGTGAAATATGGCCTATCACATTATGGACGGTCCATTGCAAAAGTGATGGGGGAAGGGAGGGGAATTTTTGTGTCGAATTTGATTCGCTCTCGGTTGTGTAGTTTTTTTCGCTGTTGAAGTAACTTTTTTGTTTGAGATTCTTCTTTGCACGAATTCACCCTATCAGTTTTGAAATGTTCCGTCCTTAATATCTTCAACTAAGGCCTTGCATACACTCTACAAATATTGCAAGACAAAGGATTAATTTTGGGACGACCTAGCCGAGTATCCGCTCATGCAGGGAGAGGATGGGGAAGGGCCCCAAATTCCTTTCGCTACATATGCTACTATGTACCATGAGTTATCTAAACTAAAACCCATCGGCCTCATATGAAGTACTTGCAAATTAAAATGAAGGAGGTTTTCAACCTTCATAAACAATGTAACTTATAAAACACACTAATTATAAAATTCATGGATAATTAATGAACCCAGAAAAATAGAAAATCACTACCGTGAAGACATCTGTATATCAGATACAGAAATTGCCCTGATTTGCATATTAAGGTTTAGCTTGAAATATCTAGGCCAAATTAAATCTAATTTCAAAAATATTCATCTAGAATAGCAGCATTAACCTAAACATTTCATAAGTAATATACAATATTCACGTCCGATCTGTATGAAATATAAAAAGTCTCGCCTTCGGCTCGACATTGTATATTCCATACAGATCGGCCGCTGATGCTGATATTGTATATATTACATATATGTTACATAATCTACATTAAATGTCTTCTTTTCCACAGAAAAGGACATTTCTCCCTGTGCGGTGAAAACCACTCGAAATTCATTGTCATTATTATAATTTCTTAATCTTTTGTAAAATGTGTTTTTATAAGATAATTCAATTATTCAATAATATTAGGGTTTTTTTAAATATTTTGCGTGTAATGCAGTTAATGTCGCTGAGAAATAGGAGCAAACAAGAAAACAACAGTAACAGAATGCTATAGATATATCAGACGTTATAAAACCTAAAGAAAGAGAGAGAAAAAGATTGAAACTCGTTTGCAACTGTATAAGAGATAAATAGTACGAAAAAATGTATAAAAACTGTTCAGTGAAATACGTTAAGTTGAGATCATAAAAACTGAATTAGAATGACAGAATTTGATCCAAAAACGACTGAGTACGAACTGCTCATCAATCATACAGTAATAGATCTCTTGTCATAGTCTTTAAAGGAGGTAGATATTCAGTTAAAAGTTTCAAACTTCGAAGGTCGCATTTCGAACGAACAGTTGAAAAACAGTCATATTTTGTAGATGTGTTTTTCTGCTTCAAGTAAATGGGCGATAGCTTCCAGCCATGAGCCCGAACAGACGTAAAAGCTAGCTACTATATTTTTCCGTCGATTGTTTGAGCAGCCATTACTCAGTCATGTTCGAATGATACAATTTGCATGCTATATTGACATTATATTCAGGTGCTATATACATGGGGTCTTATTCACGCTGTAAGATTTAGTGCTAGCTGGTGATCGACACCGTGTTTCGTGTTTTGTTCCCTGGTAATAAAGGATACCCAAATAACGAGCCTATCGAGTGCTGTCCAGTATTCGTACTTATGCACGAGCCAAAGGCGAGTTGAAAGTCTGAATTCTCGTTACTTGGAAGTTGCAGCATGACAGAGACGACCGCAGCTCTGGCGTCCCCAGTAGTTTGATGCGCAACAGGTGAAATGACTGGTCGATGTGACGCTTCACGTAAATACAGATTGCCTTTACGTTCACGTAAGTTACGACGCGAACTTTCCCGCTTGATTTTCCAACAACTATGAGGAGCCGTTTTCATGTCAGTAAGGAAGGAATAAGTAGCATATGGACGGCTAGCCATAGTTTCCATCTCGCGTGATTGTACTTGAGCAATGCGACGTCGATCGTGAAACTGCTTTACTTTCCAGGCTATGATACAAAGTGCCAGGACCAGAAAAAATACAGAAAAGAACACCGAAAAGAACACAAACAGATCAATTTGAGATAAATCCTGACGAAAGTAGATAATCCCAGTCGTGTCATCATGGCTATTGTCGCCAACACCCATCAACAGCATATAGAATCGACTGCTTCGTAAATGATGCTTAGAATACGGAAACGTTAGCACGAGCCGGTTTTTGATGGACTTGATGCGAATAATATCGTCAGTAGAATGCATCGTAACGAACGTGTTCAACCTGTCTTCGCCACCGTACACACTTATCACTTCTGACGGCAGTACAGTGTTCTCAACGTCACGACGCTTGCGTGCCGGTTTGGTGATTTCCACACTGTGTACGCCAGTGGTTTTATTGACATATACAGCAAACGTACGATCATTCGTCGATACGTAAACGTCTAGACCACCTTGGAAGACGTCTATAGTCGTCCTAATGTCAACATTGGTGTACTTGGGATATACTACATAGCTTACTGTTGTTCCTTTTGGGAGAGGTGGGGCTTTAATGTCACCATTTACATCTGATGCTGCCTTGGAACTGATTGCAAACTCGTTCATGTGAATCACTTTAGAATAACATTGACGGTTTAGATATGGACGACCAAGAAAGCCATCGGCACACTTTACACACTACCAGAAAAAATAAATAAAAAAAGATCAATCAGTCAATATAGTCAGTTGCTCAATAGCTAAAGTCGATGAGATTTGTTATAATTGGTTACTAGTAGCCAATATAAAGTTTTACATTTTCTTCCCCGAACCAAATACAGATATTCTTGGTTGTCCACTTGAAAAACACTTCAGTCAATGACAAAGCATGTTTTTTTCCCAACAGGAATTTCAATTTGATATATACTAATAGCAACCTCGTCCCCAGGGCAAAAAAAAAAAAATGATAATGATATATTATAATATATATACAAATATATATATATTATTTCCTTACTTGACGCGAATAGCAAGGCTCGGACGTAGTACAATCTGACTGGGTATTGTTATAGCATTTACATACGCCATTAGTATCTTTACAACTATCACCATGTCCATTACATTGGCAACTGAAACAAATAACTATTATCAATATCACATACAGGGTTTGAAATAGGAAAAAACATTACCCTGCTAAAGTTTGGGTTTTCTCATGTTCGCTAAATTTCCATCTGATATTTTATATATTTTCTGACTTTTCATGATCATTTTGGATTGGCAAATATTTTAATATTTAAAATGTTTTAATATTTAAAAATGTGGCCTGCTTGCACGCTGCTATTTTACTACGATGGAGTCTGACGCCACAACATGCCCGGTAAATTTTGAAACGTAACATTTTTACCGATACTCATTACTGAAGCCATTACTGTTTTCCCTCTAGAACAGAAGAAACGAACAAACTATCACAGACATTCTTAGTGTCGTCACGCAATCGTTTTTCCCCACTGAGAATGCATGTGTCCTGGTCCATTTACACTAGCATCTTTTGAAGTGCGATTCTCGAGCGATAATCGCCGTGGTCAAGTTGGAAGTCAAAATTGCTCGTGTAAACAGCCTCCAAATCTCGCGGCAATTGTCGTGCGATAATCGCAGCAAATTCGAACACACTCGAAATTATCGCGGCGATTTCACTCGAAAACCGGCAATAAACTTGTATCGTGCGCGCTTATCATTTTGTATTCGTTTCTCTCCCCACGGAGAATGCCTGTTAAAGGCTATATATAAATATTTTTTTTGGAAGGGGGATGGTATAATATTTAAATCGAGATTTATATGAGTTTGAAATCCATTATACTAACGGTTTGCAATAGGACTTTAGGAAGAAATGCCCATCAATGCAATTCTGGCATCGTACACCTCTGGAGTTATTTCTACACAGACATTCTTGATCGTGCTTGATTTCAGTAGGTCCATGATTAAGCCATTTAGGAATCTACATTAACATCAAAATGAACATTAGGAATCTACAATAACACCAAAATGAACATTAGGAATCTACAATAACACCAAAATGAACATTAGGAATCTACAATAACATCATGCAAAATGAACATTAGGAATCTACAATAACATCAAAATGAACATTAGGAATCTACATTAACATCAAAATGAACATTAGGAATCTACAATAACATCAATATCAGTGAACATTAGGAATCAATAATTACATCAAAACGAACATTAGGAATCTATAATAATATCAAAACGAACATTAGGAATTTACTATAACATCAAAACGAACATTAGAAATCTACAATAACATCAAAACGAACATTTACAGTCGAACAGCTCAGAGTTGAGAAACATCTAATGAGAGCCAAGGAATCGAAATCCCTCATTTCGCTACAGAATAGGCACAACAAACTGAAGCTGCACTTGTGTTTTTGAACATGTTTGCTAACCAACATCAACCAACACCACACCGAATGGGAACATTACCCAATGCAGAGCTTTCACACCTGACTCACGCTGGAGAAACACAGGCGATCATGGAGATGATACATATGGACACATTGATAGTGATGATGACGGTGATGATGATAATTATGGTAATGGTACATTGCAAACGTACTCACCTTGTCATATTCCAATGACAAGCTTTCGTTATGTGCTCGTATTCTATCAGCCAGGCTCATGCAGACAAAGGCACTTTTATTGCAGATTTCAAAGCATGATCGACAGCTTCCATTATTAGTAGCGTTACCAACAAACAGTGGAGAGCACAACTCACATTGTTTGCCCTATATAATGAAAATAATACACTTGATTATTAACGCAAAATGTTAAACAAAATTAGGCCATATGACTGACACAGATTGGCATTTTATGACACTGGTAATGTTCAAGAATGGAGTCCAAGTGATGTAACTACAAATTAAGCATGAGCATAACCCCACAGTTATGATTTCTGATGAGTATCACACTTGTGACTCTGCGTATGTTGCTTTCACTTTAATACATGCAAGCTAAATTATAAGTCGATCAATGATTACTGGTATACTGAAAAACTATATACATAAACAAGAAACTATAAAGTATACATTACTTCAATAACTTTGACTTTACAACAGATCTTACAATTTACCTTAGTATTATTACGGCAGTCATAACATGTATCAAGGGAACTTTCACTCAGGCAATGGCCATGATTGTTACAGTGACATTTCACAGTACAGTTGGGTGACGTCCATCCAAAGTTACACGAACAGTTGTTTGGTGTCACACAAACCCCGTTACCACAGCCACCTATACAGACAGGTTTGCAGTCAGCCCTGTTGATAAGGATTTTTTTTCAGATTAATTTATCTACTTTGGAAACCAAAGGTGTGACATTTGCAAGGCTCTAATTTCGATCCTAGTAACTTTACATCTTGGTTTCCAACTAACCCTTCTCTGTCTAGCTTGGAGTATGTTTGAATACCCGTAGAAAGGAATTTTTTCTAATTTTTGTAGCGGTTTTGTTGTGAAAATTTCGTTTTCAAACTTATTTGGCTTTGTGTTGTTTTGGTGTTATACTCATGCTGCTACGTTCCTAGAACGAGTTACAAAGCACCACCGTCGCCGTCACCAGCATCGTCTTCATAACAAACACCACCATATTACCATTGCTACTAAACACATCACATTCACTAGCACAACATTAGGGACTCCTTACCCTGCTCTTTCGTATCCTGGTTTACAGACACAAGTAAAGGATTCTGGTGTATCCACACAATCTTCTACACTGGTGCAGTTATGACGACCATTAGTGCATTCATTCTCTAGAGGACACAACACTGATGCCCATACAGGAGACTCTGAGGTCAATATTTTCTTGGAGAAATCTGGTGGTGTCCGAGGACCTGTATCGATAGTTTTCCCTTGACACGTACCGTATAATGGTCCTGTGAGATTAGATAAACTCATTTCATGTATAAGATTTATGGCCTTAAAGTATCTTGTACATTTGCCTACATGGAAGGTCTTTGGGATCAGTATTCGGCCTTAAGGCAAACGAATCAAATGAACATAGGATACAAGTATCTTTAACTTACCATGTAGTCCGCCTTCCATACATACACCTTCACCATTTGAATTCGGCTTTGAACACCAGCCACAGTTATACGACTTGAAGCACGATGAACACTGTTTGTTAAGTACACATAATGGCATGCATTGATTAGGAGAACCTTGGATAATACGACCACCAACACCCGCTAGTTCGACCATGGGAAGATAGGACGGAGAGAAACACTGTCCAAGAGATTCACTCCAGACACAGCTCTTCCACCCTCCATCACCACCTATATGTGATTGAAAAAAGAGACCAGAAACTGTTAACAGAGTTCTGTTGACAACTACAGATTAATCGTCTGCCATAATCATCTTCATGATTGCTGTATAAGGTCACTATAATGATACCAATGATAACATCATCATTATCACGACAATCACTATAATAATACAATTATTATCAATAAGGTCACTATAAACAGCAATAAGTCATGGTAACCAGTTGTCAATAGGATCTCTAAAACAATTACAACGTCATCATCATAATACTCATCATAATTGTCATTATTAATTAATAAAAAGTACATGATCATTCTCACTACTATCCCCAACGTCATCAGTATCATCACCATGCATGCATGACCATCGCCAACATTACCACTATCTCTATCATGATCATTTTCACTAATATCACCACTGTCATCAGTATCATCAGCATGGCCATCACCAACATTACCACTATCTCTATTATGATCATTTTCACTAATATCACCACTGTCATCAGTATCATCAGCATGGCCATCACCAACATTACCACTATCTCTATTATGATCATTTTCACTACCATCACCACTGCCATCAGCATCATCAGCATGCATGATCATCGCTAACATTACCACCATCTCTATCATGAACATTCTCACTACCATCACCACTGTCATCAGTATCATCAGCATGCATGGCCATCACCAACATTACCACTATCTCTATCATGATCATTCTCACTACCAACAACACCTTACCGGTATCCTTCAGACAAGACTGACAGTCATTATGTCTAGTACAGGACTTGGGACATTGGTCTTCTTTCACAGACACGATATTGATAATGACATTTTTATCTTTAGCTGACTCGTGAAAACAATTCCAAGGGAACGCTACGCTGCTGGATGCTTCTTGTTGTACTTCATTAAGCCACTTTAACTGTGGAGTCCATACGCATTTACTATGTGCTACACAGTCTTTACATGATGATGCTTCGCAAGTATTTTCAGGACACGTACCGGGGGATGTGCGTTTGGCCGGGCTAATCCCACACGAATCTGTTTTATCACATTCTACGCTTTTTTCGACACACTTTCCTCTCCCGGAACACTGCAAGCACCAATGGCATTTGAGTGATCCTGACTGTGAGTTGGGATAAGAAGAAAGGCAAGCTGAACATGATGAATATGTATTGCAATTCCTTTGTTGCACTGCGACAACCATGCTACAATCACTGCCGTTTACAAATATGGTTTGCGATGCGTTAGAGTTAGTCAGACAGACTGCTGGAAGCGATGACGCAACCGAGTAACACGCTGTACCTCGGACATAAGACTGATTCAGTGAAATGTTTGAATGATGAACTTCACACCAGCTACATCCGGGTGTTTCTACGCAAGTATTCCTGTCACGCGTTCCTTGGCAAAGATCTGTTGGTAAAGTTAGTTTATGCAACGTACTGGTAGCTTGACCATTGAATCCTCCGAAAAGATAGATGTCAGTATTATTTGAAGTTGATGCCGCGCTGATTGTGTAGCCTGGTGAAGAACCAAGTATAGCTGAATCTACAAACACATTTCAAATTGGTAAAGACGTAATAAATATAATAAATAATATATAATAAAATAAATAAATCAAACTAGGAAAATGTTATGAATGAATGATGCATGCATGCATGAATGAATGAATGGATGAATGAATGAATGAATGAATGAATGAATGAATGAATGAATGAATGAATGAATGAATGAGTGAATGAATGAGTGAACGAACGAACGAACGAACGAACGAACGAACAAATGAACAAACCAAAGAACGAACGAACGAATGAATGAATGAATGATAGGATGAATGAATCATCTAAAGATTAAATGACCTTTATATATGGAGCAAACACAGAGAAATGAAAGTATAACATACAATCGAAAAATTTGCTCACCTTGTTTGCTCAACATGTGCCAAGAATTACACTTGACCTTATAAGCTAGTAATTCTGAAGAAGCCTGAGTAGTAAAACTTGTACGTCCACCATATACAACCATGATATCACCCACCATAGCTGCTACATGGAAAAACTTTGGTTGAGGCTGCAAGGAAGAGAGCTGTAATGAGCTCACATAGGCTATAGATTTAACTGACAGGAACATAATGAGAATGAAATGTTTCCACATTAAAGGGAACGCCCTATGAAATGCATCATAGAAATACTAGAAAAAAACAACAACAACAAACAAACATAAAACTATTTAATATGTTTGTTCAGAAAGACAGAAAGAGTAGAATTGTTAGTATGAGAATAGAAATTGCTCAACCTTTCCCGCACCAAAACTAAAATAAACAATCCCTAAGTCAGTCAGTACAAAACTGATTAACATTAGGTCACCTTTTAAGACCGTAATCTAGGCAGAAACCCACGAAATGCAGAGACAAATGTAATCAATGACAAGTAAACATATTACAAGCTAAATACCTTATTGTTTGGCAGTGGCTGAAGTAGTTTCCATATTCTACTGGGCAGATGTAGACTATACAAGTCTGCAGATGGCTTCACTTCATGGATTCGAAACTGATATCCACCAAAAACAAATAGTGTTTGAGTGGAGTGATAGACTGTTGTATGGCCATATAAACCTGAGAAAATATAAACAAATATGAAAAAATAAAATAAAAATGTGATCACTTGATAGCCTGAGAAGAAATGGTAATAAGGTAGATGGTCTCCGCGAAAATGGAGATACGATTATTCAAAAGAATGATTTGATGGAGGAACGTGATAGTTTTAATGAATATTTACAATTGCTAGTTAGCAGTTTCACATAGTTTGTCTCATACCAGTTGGGTTAGTTCCTGTGTCCAAAGGTTCCATTACACTCCACGTCTTACTGGGAATACTGTACTGATACACTTTACTATTGAAACCTTCTGCAGGGTTATAGCCTCCGATGATTGTAATGGTATTCCCTACTATTGTACAAGAATGACCTGCAACTTTGGGATGAATTGCATCTGAAGTGAACTGGTGAGAAGAAATAAATATATTCAGATAAAAGGAGAAGTACAACAAAGGGGCTATGACAGATGCATGTACTTACTAAGACTGGAAACCATTTGGAGGATTTTAGATACCACATTTGATTAGAAACACCATCTTTTGTCAGACCACCATAGATAAACATACTATCCTGTAACAATTACAAAAACAAACAAATTAATGCATGTATGGATGGATAAATTAATGAACACCTGATATATATTAGCTTATCATCAAAAGAAAACAAAAAAAGACAAAGAATGGGTTTACTTAATAAAGGGATGAGTACATAAATGAGCAAGCACATATGAATGGATAACAAAGGAAACACTAATCAGATGGATAAAAGACAAGTGAAATATAATGAATAGTAGTGCAATGCCATTTAGCATATTACATCCTTAAGCTATCCACTGATAAGCTCAGTCTGAACAGTCAAGGTTTGTTGTATATGTGTTGTCTGCATATGAATTTGTATTAGTTATTAACATATATTGGTGAAATAGGTGAATCAATAAAAGGTGAATCATAAAATAATTAAACAATACAATACATATCATTATATTGTTTGTCATCAATGTACCTGATGAGCGACAGCACAATGCAAGTATCTTCCTGGTGGAAGACTCTGTGGAAGTTGATTGCCAGTAATGCGACTCATGCTTTTACTTAGGACATCATATCTATAAACTGTATCAACTATTCCATAAGGCACTGAATACCCTCCATAGATCCAAAGAGAATTGGAAAGAACAACCATTGAATGGCCAAGACGAGGCAGTTCATTGTTGCTACTATTAGGTAATGATACTGTGAATAATGTTTGCCATGCTCCTTTGCTTTGTGGAATTGCCTTACTGCAATCAGGACCAGTGAATCCAGTGGAACATCGACAAGTATTCTGAAAGGAATGGAGATTATGAATCATACCAGTCTGAACATTCAATGAGACTTTTGAATGATTATATATTTCCAACACAGTTGAGTGATTTTCATTTACTCATGAATCATATGTATTGAATGAATAAGTGTAATATGCCCTACAGACTCCAAGCAAGTGGTCCTCCCTGACAAAGTGGATTTACATAATTAAGGGACAGCAACCACGTTGGGTGGACGGAAAAAAAGAACTGTTCCCCTTGAGCTGAGAATATTCTCTTTCAATTGATGGAAAATAATTTTACAGCAAAATAGCTCCTTTCAAAGGTCATACTTACCATCTCACAAACACCCTGGCCAGATCCTGAGCTGCAGTTATTTGGACAAGTCTTCATGTCACAATCAGGTCCAAACCAACCATGTTTGCACACACAACTCTCCCCACTTGACGTAGAAACACATGAACGGTTACCATGACAATTGTCTTTACAGCGATTCACTTTAAAAACAGCTCCAAAGCCACTAGATGGTGAACCTGAAGAGATGTCACCATGAAACACCACAACCATATTGCCGGTTATTGCTGTTATATGTTTCTGGACAGTTTCCATGGTACCACAGAAGGATCCCAGTTTGTAAAACGATGGAGGGTATGGTGGTGCATTGTTGAGTATGAAATAAGGAAGCCCGTCATATATATCAACATGTTCTGTAGAGCAACTTAAGTTTATTGATATGAATTGAAGTGTGACGGATGATAGTCTTTGATATGGTAGGTTCTCGCTGAAGATTGTGCTATGGCTAGTGTTGGTTGATGATGAAATCACCCATAGACAGCTTGCTTTACTACGGTCATCAACACCACTGCCTATGTTGGTGGAGATGTCACCTTGTGTGACATTAGTTAGGATGCTGTGAGTAGAACACTCATAATAGCATCGACCACTATTACTGAAACAAAAAAGATAGAAGTTCTAAGACAATAATTAAAACTACAATGACAGTTAATAATAATACTATTTAGAATTTCATTTGTTGGGACTACAGTAAGAGTACAAGGCAGTCCAGTATCTTCAATAGCTTTTATTAACAAAACTTTTGGATAAACTCATAAAGAGTATCATCAGAAAATGTATATGCACATACTACTATTAATCTATTAATCTAAAGTTGATCTAAATAATTAGTTGCAAGTAATTTCCAGGAAATTTTCTGTCAGATTCTCCATTAATGATAGCATTCTTATTTCTAGCAATATGTATGACATCTTTAACCCATTTTGACTGATACTGCATCTAACGCGCAAAGTTATTCAAACATAGCACACATATTATAGTCAGATACTTACACAGGATTTCCAACCAAGCCAGGCAGACACTTCTCACAATTGTTACCCATAGTGTTATCTTTACAGAAACAAACCCCAGTTTGTCTGTCACACTCTCCTTTCGTCATATCACCATGACCACTGCAGTTACACTTCTTACATCCTTGTTTTGATGTTGCATTGCCATAGGATCCAGGTACACACAGTTCACAGTGGTTTCCATGAGTATAATCTACAAAATAAAATACAAAGTTCATTGATTTTATTTTTTCTTAACAAACCAGTTGTTTGCTTATAAGGATCTGCATGGGCTGTTGCAGATAGCTGGACAGCAGTTCAAACCTTGCTGAAAAACAATTACTGGTAGCCAATATCAAAGATGGCATGGTTAGAAACTGTTCTCGTTAATGATGCAATTGGTTCACAATTCTAGTTTCTAGTAAGTTTGTTTTCCCCAGTGTGGCTTTAATGTAGCTTAAGTTTAACCTTAAAGTTTACAATTCATAAATAAATACACTTACAGTCCAAACATTCCAACCGGGACCACTTGGCATTACGGTATTTATATTTTTATTTTCTGAGCGTAATTTCTACTGCTTCAAACTCTCAGAGAAAGTAGGATTCAATTTAAATACATTGAATTATCAAAATAATATTTCTATTTGATTTACTTAAAGGTTCAATTTCTAAAAGTATTGAAAAAAAAACACAATGTGGTCCCAGTTGGAGTGCCTTCACTGTAATCTTTAAAGATGCTTCACACACATTTTGAAAACCACTCTTTCATTGTTAGCTTTCTTCGTGTTACCTACCTTGACATTTGTCGCATATCCCAATAGCTGTGTTACATGTACTGTGTCCATTACAACCACAGTCAATAGAACAGTTGATTCCTTTCCATCCAAGATCACATTTACATGTATAGTCAGGCTTACAAATACCATGAACACATGGGGGATCACAACTGAAATAACACACAACATTGTCATTGTTACATAATGTCAATATGTCATATTACATATTGGATTGTCATAAACTCTGCCAAATTTAAAAATTGTTCTGGAATTATTTCAGTCAAGAAAAAATTCTTGATGTAAATGTATGAAAATGTTGAATCAAGTGCAATCATGTCAGATTTATAAAACCTCTGTACTTGATGTGATGACTGGTGGAAAGAGAGGCAATATTGATGATAGAGACAATTGTACAACACTAACTATACAAATAATAATCAAACATTTGTTTAATTAAAAAAGCATAGTGTAGTTTTAAGTCTGTCTGAACATTTTACATCATGCTCATTTTCACACAATTATATTGCACCGATGAATATGTTGGACATTTGAATGATATTAATAACGTTCGGTCATAATGAGTTATGAAATAGGATTGTAAACCAGCTAAATATATATTGTCATATTTGGGAGAATAAAAACATGCAAATTAAATTGCGATTTAATATAAGGTGATTTATGTAGTGTTTTTTTTAGCATTCAATAAGAGTATTTTGGTTGTTATTAATAATTTCCCAGGACTCGAAGCAAGGAGAATCCTAAAGCCTGTGGTTTGAGTGAAAGTCTATTGCAAACTGAACACTGTATTATTTTTGTCTGGAATGACTGCGTAGCAAAGTAAACAGCAATAACAATGATTACAAAATTGACAAATACATACGTTTTATTACAAAACACCTTGCCATCTCCAGTGAAACCACGATTACACACACAGTTATATGAATCATAAATATTGTGGCAGGTAGCATTATAGTGACAATTGTGAAGGCCAAGACGACATTCATCTATGTCAGGACATCTTCCATATGCCCATGCAACACTGTCAATCAAAAACACTTGTTAGTAAACTACAGGGACTGCCCAATAATTCTTCCGCCATTTTGGTATTTGTAGAAACTTTATTTGTAAATGTAAATATTTGATGCTTTTTGTGTTCTCAATGCTTAGATCAGAGTTATATTTTCAAAATTTTCTGGGGTAGATATAACTTCCAGCTTTGGTGATCGTATTCCCCCCCCCCCCCCCACATTCCAAAATATGTGGCGTGGCCCCTGAACTGTATCAAACTGTATATATGGGATATCTCAATAAATGATCCAGTTAATAATACGCTGGTGAAAAAGAGCAAGGCTTCACAAATAATCATGAATTGACAATTAGATGGATGCAATTAGGTTGGACTCTTTACTGAGTGAGTGAATGAATAAACAAAGAAATGGATGGATGGATTACTGAATGGACATACTGACAGATGGATGATAAAATGGATGGACGGATGGATGGATTGGGTGACTGACAAATCTATATGCAGTTAATAACATAGAAAATAGATACTCCAAATATGGATCTAGAAATACCTTTCATTAAGATTGACTAAACTTGAACACTTCCCACCTTTGGGTCCACTGAAGTCTCCATCAAAACAGCTATAGTATAAGAAATAGATCATTATATTATTGCCTTATAAAAAGCATTATAATTATCATCATTTTAATTGAGTCACACAACTAACATCATTTCAACTGTCGCCATCACAAGTATCATCATCACCACCACTCTCCATCTTCATTGCCACCATCACACCTGTAAATCTCATTAAACCATTCTTTTCTGTCTTTTAAAACAACTAGAGTCCAAAGGAATCATTATTGATAAAACTACAAAACAATAACGAAATGTGTTTTTTAAACCTGGTATGATAATATTTTGATTGTTGAGTAAAAATGGCAGTTAGGTTTGAAGAAACATTTAGTACAATAATTTAAAACTATACTTGACTGTAAAAACAGCTGGCACCAACTTACCCTCCTCTTAATGGGTTATCAGTACTCCCACACCAGCCACACTGTACATCAGCAAGACATGTTTTACATGTTGTATGTCGACTACAGTTTTTGCACTGACCACCAGAATTACTAAACAACACACATACAAACAAATAAGTCTTGTCTTCAGCAATGAACATTGTATATTGAGCATATATGTATGCTTTGTGTGATTTTGAAGTTAATATAAAACACATATATTTAACATTTGGTGGTTCCTAAAGTGTGATACTGGTCTCCCAAGAAGCTGACAGTGTGCACTTTTGCCCTCTTCCCCTCAATGCTCCATTTCACAGGTGCTGGTATTTAAAGCTATTAAAATCTGCATAGAATAATAGTAAGAATTGAAGTGACTAGGAATTGTGCCATATATTGCACAGAAACATTGCACACTAACCAGCTGTGCCATCCTTGCTTCTCAAATGCATAGACTGAGTTGAAACCAACATATTGCAGTATGACATCAAAATAGTCAAAATAAGCCCCTGCACTTCCAGATTGCATACACCTGTAGTACTGACTGGCTGACTGATTGACTGACTGCATGATTGACAGACTGACTGACTGACTGGTTCATGGTGCAAAGATATATAGTAATCATGGACTAGCTAAGAGAGTGAAGAGAACTATCCATTTTGTTAAACATCTCAACAATACCTCTAGCTGGTCATACAGCAATCCTTAGGGATGGGGGGGGGGGGGGATTAGGAAAGACAGTACCTTCACAGCCAATCACTCAAGGGCCGCTATGCATGCTAATGATACTTACACATCCAGCCATCTTGTGCACTCTCCATAGGGATAACGAGTAATATAAGTACCAAATAAAAAACAAGATTCTGTATTATCGCACCATGCACATCCAATACTATTGGATACACATGATGAACAGGTCAGTCTCCTGAAAATGATTGAAATATGTTACTCCATGGGATATTGATTACCACTGATCACATCTTTATATGGTTTACATATAAAAATATCTTTTGATCATAAACATTATAGGTATTATTAACAACAAATAACACATCACAGATGGTGAATGTGGAGGCAGCATGGCATAGTGGTCAGAGCGTTGATCTCGCAATCTGGCAGTTAAATTCCCACTCTGGCCACAGAAATTACATCTGGGTCCAGATTTGGTCATGCTTTGTCATATAGCCAACTGGTATGTCTCCCAGCCAGTTGGGATTCTTAACAATGTTACTAAGAATAATTTATTAGTATTCAGTTTCTGATTTGTCTCCCCAATTAGCTAAACAGCTAAATACATCAAGACTTAATAAAGTAGATACAATTTATTTATTTAATATTCAATGTATTGCATTTTCACATATTGGGCTATGGTATAGCTAAGACACTGACACTAACAATAAAAGGGATGTTTTTTTTAGAAACCAGGTCAGTATCATAAATCAACTTCAATAATCTTACTATAGCTACATACTGTACTTACTTTTCGCAATCAGTTTTACAAGATGCCAGAGTTTTAATCAGATGTGGTGATGATGGGTAGAGGTCTTTGCGGACACACACAAACAGTTGTTGATGGTTAAGCCATTCACAAAACTTGTCCTGTTGATTCAATATAAAACACTCATTATCAGTTATGGTTGTAATACCAGGGGAATGACACTTGCTCATGAATGATGATAATATAAATAATGAACTTTATTGAATGTACAGATAAAGATTACAGCTCTTTTTTTTTCAAATTTGGCCAGAGTACAAGTTATTAAAGTTATAATGATCATTAATACTAACAATATATTTACTACATAATTTTTAGTTTCTTGTTGAGAGAGTTCAGTTTTTTAAGAGCAAGCTCCTAAAGAATGTTTACAATTAAACTGTTTAGTTTTGCTACATAACATGATGTTAAGTTAAGGTCCAGTTTGTTCCATAGTCTTCAAGGATGCTGAAAATTGATACAAATGGTGCTAATGATGAGCCTGGAGTGAAACCTCTCTATATTGGTACTTCAATATGCTGGAAATCTCTTCATACAAAACAGTTTTTTGGACCATGCAGTATATCTCTTTTGCAAAAAAAAAATACTTAATATATAAACAATAACCTCCACAAAACCATTAATTTCCTTTGGTCCCAGTACTGCCCAAGTGTCTCCACTGTACCAATGATGTTATAAGTTACAAATGAATGAAAGTACCTGAACACATGACGTACAATCTTTAAAGTCACTACACCGTGAACACTCTGTAGCATTCATCACAAGGTGTTGGGTGTGGCTACCATCAGTACAAACACTAGCCGAGGACCTGGACAGGCACTTATTTGTCAAGTCACACCAGCCACAACTTGCATCTGTCATACATGCAAGGCAACTTTCTTTGGTACTACACTCGGTTCCTGCAGAATTGTATGGTTGAAGGTATGGCCCAGCCATTGGCTATGAGGGAAATATTGTTATCAGATTACAATGAAAATTTTGTTCACTAGCATAATTTTGTTTTCAAGAGTGCATCCTCAATCAAATTACTAGATTACTTTCAAATCAATATATACTGTGTACTAGTGAGAAGAATTATTATCCTAATGACAAATAGTGGGACAGCTGACATGACACCAGATCAGACCAGACTAGTGTAGGTGAGATGTGACCAAACCAGACAGGACAAAAGAAGACAAGACAACAACAGACAAGACAAGACAAGACATGTACACCCCTAAAGATAGTCAGTTCTTGTTGAAAGCTTTGTATAATTTTAAATTAATGACATGGATAAAAAAAATTGATACAACCATTTAATATTAATCTATCAACTAAAACCTAGGTAACTGACTCACCAAAAACATAGTAGGTGATGGTTTGTTCCATTTTATATTGATTACTAATTCTTTAGTATAATCTTTAGACATCACCCTTTCTCCAACACTTCTCACATAGTATTTCCTATCCTTGGATGGATTTGGGAAATAGTTTCCTTGAGCATTGCAGCCAATTGAGTTTTTTGATGACGGATCTTTCACTTCACAACTTGCAACTAAAACCTTGGGAAACAAGTATGGTTGGAAGCATAATTTGAATGTTATTTTTAAAAGGGTGAAATGATAATATTAAGTAATATTATCATTTACAAAATTCATGAATAATTAATGAACCCAGAACAATAGAAAATCACTACCGTGAAGGCATCTGTATATTTTATACAGAAATCGTCCTGACTTGCATAAGGTTTGGCTTGAAATATCTCGGCCAAATTAAATCTAATTTCAAAAACATTACTCTAGAATAGCTGCATTAATCTAGACATTTTATAAGTAATATACAATATTCGCGTCCGAGCTGTATGGAATATAAAATGTCTCGCCTTCGGCTCGACATTGTATATTCCATACAGATCGGCCGCTCATATTGTATATATTACATATGTACAATATAAGCAGGAGATCAGCTGTATGAGGATTTTAAAAAGTGAGCTGCATTAGAAGTGAGCTGTTTTAAACCTCAAACAGATCAGATGCAAATAGTGTATATTACTTATCAAATGTCTAAATTAATGCTGCTATTTTAGATTGAAAATTTTGAAATTTGATGTAATTTGGCTGAGCAAGCTAAACCTTATGCAATCAGGACAAATTCTGTATCTGATTCAGTTTACAGATGCCTTCACGGTAGTGATTTTGCATGAAAAGAAGAAACTATGCAAAGATTGTATTGTGAAAGCAAGCAGTCAAAGTCCTAAGTCCCACCCTTTTGATCTCTATCAATAATGATAATTTACTGTTTTACCTCATTGGCTTCTGTTGCATCTTTACTGATATACAATGAAGACTTTGTATGAAATTGTGTAGTCATGTGAAGGTGAAAGACGCAAGAAGAGTCGTAAGGAGTTGATGCATACTTAAACGGATAAACAAATCCAATGGACGTCTTAGTCTTTTTGGACAGAAGATATTCATAAAATATCTTAACATCTCCTGTTGACAGCACATGTTGAACATCATCAGGGTATTTGGGATTTGGAATATTAATATTTATAATTTCTATTAGCCCAGGAGGGTAGTCCATTTTACGGCAATGTTCTACGTTGCCTGATAAAAACTGTCCTTGTGCACCCCACCAGCCTTTAAGTTTGTCAGCATTCTGATTATTAAGTGTTTCACAAGCACCCTGCGGTGTTGAAAGAGGGTAGCATCGACTGTCCTGGACACACCAGCCACAGTTTGGTGTATGCTGGGAGCCCCAAGCTAAACATGCAATACATGTGCCATGGATGCCACAAGCACCAGGGCAGGGTGAAACGTCCCAGTTCGAACTTGTACATTTGCTAGCATCTTTCATGGCATAGCAGATCCCAGTTTTACACCAGCCACAGTTGGGATCTGCTTTGCAAGTCTGACCAGTTTTGTAGCCCCCACAATGCGAGCCTGGGATATTGCTAGTAACATTCACCATGGCAACACTGCCAGGTAGTTTATATGCCAGCATATCTCCACGGGGAGTACCACTATAGCCACCAATTATCATAAGTGTAGAGTCTCTAGCAACAGCACCATGAGAATAGCGACCTGTCATTGGCTTATCAGATGATGATCCTGGTGAAAGTTGGGATAATGCTGACAGCGGCACCCATTTGCGGCACTTTAGATGAAAAAAGTGCAGCTCATTGTCAAAGCAAGTTTCATCATCTTGGTGAGTATGGACTGAACCACCTGGGAAAAGAATAAATAGACACAACCATGTCAAAATGTGAA
Organism: Diadumene lineata; assembly: GCA_918843875.1. NCBI lineage: Eukaryota > Metazoa > Cnidaria > Anthozoa > Actiniaria > Diadumenidae > Diadumene > Diadumene lineata. Next base: position 17,546,539 of record OU974069.1, on the reverse strand, counting down.
TATCATGCACCAAAACCATTTCTTATGGCAGCAGGTGGCTTCTAAATGCTACTGCTTAATTTCTGCTGTTATGGTGATAGAGGAACACAACAAACCTGAAATTTTAGAATTTTGAGGCAATGATAGACTTAAATATTTAAAATGAGGGACACAATGATACTAACAAATACAGTTAATTACCCAGAATGCATTGCTCTAATATTGTTGTTGAAACATGTGTAGTTTGAAATAGGCATGTTTGTGGGGATTTAGCTTTGTAAGTAGAATGAAATAAAAAATGGACATACCAAAGAGTACAATATAATCTCCAATAAGAGTGGTAGAGTGAAAAGACCTTGGCTTGGGGACATTTCCTTCAATAAGCCATTCAGACCACACAAGCAAATCAACATGAAACACATACAATGTGTTCATCCTTTTGCTATTTCTGGAATAAAATAAAGACATCACATAAAAACGAATAAATAAAGAAAAATAGACTGATTGAATGTAAACATTGTTTAGAAAATCACAAGATTAGTACAAATTTAGTGTACAAATTAGTTTTTGGCATGACAATGCGTTTCCCTATTTGGCTCAAATTTGTTTCTGGTTTATACAAATCTGTTTGAAAAAGTCAAAATCTAAGTCTCTCTTATTCTTTGAATCATTCAATTGTCAAAGACAAAGACATGTATTTGCAAAGAAATGAAGGGAAAAATTAAATGGGTGTGAAAACAATACCTTGCTGAGGATAGTGAATATCCACCAAAGACAATGATTGACCTGGTACTGTTATCATAAACAGAAGAATGTCCCATCAAACGATATTTTGGTTCTTTACCACTTTTCCACTTCACTCTTGTCCATCCAGTATTTGAACTGCTTAAATCATACTTGTACATTGAAGATGTAAAACTCTCACTCATAGTGCGACCTGAAAAATCCATATAAAGTTAAGATTTGCCTTTATTTTTTGCATTTATTTAATATAAGCAGCATTTTCAAGACGTCACCTTCTTCAAGACCTGGAAGATCATTCTAAAAACTCTCAATTGCCTATTTTAAAATATTTATTGGTTGGTTACAGCCAAATTTGTTGTATTGCAACCCATCGTTACAATTAAAGTTTGTTTTCATTTTGGTCTTTTAATTCTGTCAATCAATTTTGTAGGGTGGTGCTTGCCATAACATGTTCTGTCATTGGCTAATCTAAAAATTAATAAACTTGAAATTGATTTGTGGTTCAGAAAAGACTAAATTAAAACAAAGTTTTAAAATGGCGGGTTGTGATACAACAAATTTGACTGTAATTAAAGCACATGACTGTGAGAAACTGCGTTTGTCCAAAGAGACACCTAGATAAATGCTGTTTCAGATATTGTCAATGATAGTAACCATTGAATTAATTTGATAGGACATGCAAAACATACCTCCAAAGATGTACAGCTTATCATCTACCACATTAGCAGTGTGCATTGCAACCGCTGGGGGACCACTAGGGCTGTTTATCAACGTCCATGTTAATGTGTTTAAATCAAATTTCCATAATTCATTGGTAAGCTCTTTATCATTAATTTGACCACCAAATATAAACATTTCATCATTATACAAAGAAGCTGTATGAGAATAGCGACCAACCTGATACAGCCAAAAAAGACAAATGAATTTATTTTAGCATGAAAGGATAATACTACATATAATATTAAAATTAATATTAACTCTTAAGTGAATTATAACAAAAAGTCACTTGATAAATTCTATAGAGTGGATAACTTTATTCAGGTTTCTTGCAACTGGCCCCTGGAGCACCATATAATACAAATTTGAGGAGGTATATTTATTGATAAATTTTAGTCATAAATGGTCATTTAGTCATTTTAAATTCTTGGCAGAATTTGCTCATGAGTCCTATATCATGTAAAATTAAATAAATATGGAATTAAATGGTTAATATATACTTACAGGATGAGGTTTTGACGTTGTCACTTTTTCCCATTGACCACTTGTTAAATTGAATTTAAATAAATTGTTATCAGCAGAATTTAAATCAAAACCTGAAAAAAAAGAGGCAGAAAACGGTAAGTATAAACAGCGCAGTACCACGAGGAGCACTGGTAAGTTGATGACTATTAATATTTAATCTGTGCTTATATAGCACATTTCACCTTATTGAGTGTTTTCACATATGCATGCTTATGAGTTCTAAAAAATGAGCACATGCACTGCATCTGGGAATGTACGCTTTGCTGTGCACAAAGACAAAGGAAAGCTCACTCAGCTGATAATATCTTTTACATTGACGATAATCAGCTGATCAAACTTGCCTTTGTCTTAAGTTTGTAAATCAAAACGTACATTCCCACTGCAATTCTCATTAGCATTTTTTAGAACTCATCAGCATGTGATAGCTCGTTATGTGAAAATGCTCTAATGTCTCAATTTGCTTTACAATCTTGATAATATTTATGTAATCTGGTTTTACAAGCATGAGGTTGATTATTAGTTAACTAGTATGTATTAGTGTAGGTCTATCACTGAGGATGGTTGTGACCTGCATCCTCAGTCATTTTTTACGTCACCCTGTTATTGGTTAATGTGACAGTGTGGTGAGATAGGACCTCAAAATTAATATCCTCATCCAAGAAGACACAATTAAAGCCTAACAATAAATTGAAGAACATTCTCCTCAATTATTTTAAAACTCTAAGAAATGTTCTGGTTGAGGGATCAAACTCACAGCCTCCCAGTTGACAGACCAATGCTCTCCCAACTGAGCTAACCTGCTAATTGGTTAAGGAATGAAGTTAAAAAAAAAACTCACAGCTTTGAGTCTGTAACATTGTTGTTGGTATTTATACCATTGCCTGCAGTTATCAAGTACTGTTTGATTAAAATAATTTTAACTGTGTATGTACTATAACATGTGGTAAGCGCAGTTCTAATAATCTCATTGTAAACAAACTAATTGTATGTATTACATACCGCCAAATGACCAAATGGTATCGGTTTTGTGATGATAAACTGCAGTATGACCTAGCCTTGGTGAAAACTCTGAAGAGTAAGTCACCATTTTGTACCAAGTATTACTACCATCATTTGTGTTTAGAGGAAGTGCACATGATTCACCAGCAAATCCCTTACTACAAGTACAGTGTTTATTGACCTGATAAAAGATAACATTGCTTGTAAATTGGCTGGATGACTTCAGACTGACTGACTTACTTGGCAAGAACAGATCTGGGGGATGACTGCAGGACTGCACGCCCCACCCTGAATAGATTTTCAGTCCTTGTTTTCCCATGATAATATCTTTTTAAATCCTTTGTGCATATAATCAAGTGAATTTCATGTCTACAGTATGTGTCATGCTGAAACCCCCTTCTCAAAATTGGTGAAATCATTAATCTCTCCTGGAAACAATCCTGGATCCAGAGCTGTGATGGGAGATTGCTGGTTGGTTAATCATTGATTGATTGAGTGAGTGAGTGACTAACTGCGGTGAGTATTGATTTATTGTATAATTGATCAATATTATTGATTGATTTGAAATGATTGATGAATGGATAAATCAAGACTGATTAGTACAATCTAGACAACAGAACAAGTTTCAAACTTACCAAGTCACAAGTACCATGGCTTAAAGCAATCTCACAATTCTTGGGACATGAGCTCAAACTACAGTACTTTCCCCGCCAGTGTAAAGTACAAGTGCATTGACCATTTGAACAAGAACCATGGCCAGAGCACTGACTTGAACAGTTTTCTATTGTATAATTAGCTTTAAAACCTTTCAGAACATAGTTAGTATCACTATAGAAGTGGACCAGCATCTAAGATACAAAACATAATTACATTGATATCAATTCATTAGAAAACAAAATACTCCTCATTATTTGTGGAAGATGCCAAGGCACCAAACTCCTACAACTAGTGGAATGTGTCCTAAAGCAAGTGTTGCTAGTATATTTTACAACTAGATATGTGGTACAGAAAGGATGAATGGATGAAACAGATTTACCATTCTACTGATTTTCATACTGTATCAAATGAACAGAATAATAACATTATCTACTTCTTCTAAAACTCATGAATAATCGAGTGATTTTCAAAGCAAATCAATACCCGTGAGGAGTACTATAACTACTGATATATAACTGCCCTAATTTGCATAAGCTTAAAACTCTATTTTCTCAAGATAAAAAAAAAATATATATATTTGTTTTGATAGAAAAATATAAATATACGTTTGGAGTTTTAGAAGGAATTTATAAAATTTGAATTCATGTTTTATTGGCACTAGAGATACGTGTCTTTGCCTTGTGTCTATATCTGCTGATACCACACACATTCTCATTTTAAAAATACTACTTAATACTTACATTTAAATTATATTACATTCAAAAATCAGGCCATTAAAGAATGAACTGTTTCTCTTACAGCACATTTTGTCAAATTTCCTATTACATTTGGCAATTCTATCCGAAACATAAACAAACCATGACATTAAAATGCAACAGGGGAATTACTTACTGAACCAAGAAATGTAAATGAATGTAAATCAATCAAATTAATATATTTTAAAGACTATCAATTTTATTTGATAACACAGATTGATCACAGCATTTGATGTGTGAAGTGCCTAAGAGGGGAGATTGATATATCTTAACTGTGGAAGCTGATGCAAACTCCACATCTCGGCTCTCATCAATTGTATGGAGCACATTGGATATTGCTTTCCAGGCTTCGCAGAGCGGTTCCCCTATATAACTTTACCTTCCCTGATGATGCAACTACAGCTTCTGGTATATTGTTGCCACTAAAACTTCCCAGTAATTTGGACATATACGATGAACCATCATAAACAAATAAATAATCATAGGTGCACTCAGATGCATAGCTTGAGAATGTCAATGTGATAGTCATATTTGGATGTGGAGCTAAAAAACAAAAAATATAAACAAATTTAAAATTATTAGAAGAAAAACACAACAGACATTGATTTTCCTACAGCATATAACTGATTTTCATAGCATGATGATCAAAATTATGACTGGTATTTATGTATTCTGCTATTTCTATGCATATTATTTGACTCATCATTATAATTATAATAATTTGCAGCTTTAATCATTGCTATGATCATATGCCCAAAAAATCTGTGACTATAACTACAATTTATGCACATACTTCTATGAAGTATTTTTTGGTGACGATTCTAAAGAACATTTTTGAAAGAAACATTGGATGACACATGCACTACCATAACTAAACCTCAAAGCATTTTTACGAATAAAACTAAAGAAATTACATGATTTTGAATTTATAGTAAAAGTATTTCTTCTGTTGCGTATAAGATGCTGATCACTTTGGTATTTTCATTTATTTTGATATGTTCTATTCTGGGCCTTGTTGATCAACAAAATTACATGTATGGTAATAGGGTCACAGGATCTCTTAGTTCAAGTCACCTCTATTGAAAAACAATAAATTATCAAATCCATTAAATATAATAATCTTTAATGTTTTTATTGCAAGAATCATTGAATTGTAAATCGCAATAAATGGAGTTTGAAATACAATGACTACAGGTGTATGCAACAATCAATTTGAATTAACACTAGTTGAGCAATCAAATATTGTTTTATCATTCATTAAATCTATAGACACCAATTTGGTGCTGATCGATCATTGTTTACATGTATAACTGTATTAATAATTATTGTTGCATAACCAACAACTGACAACAAATAATTTATTGTAATGTTATAAATTTGTTGCTTTGATTAGTTGAAATTGCCCATCCTATAATCACACTTCAAACTGTTTTTGTTTTTGTTTTTGTCAAAAATAGAAAAAATGTTATGCATCAATGGAGATTAAATGACTGAAATGATTCAGCACTATAGTTTACATAATCAATATATTATACATGTATGTATTAATGTTTTAATTCATAAACATTTATTACACTCACTCACCAGTCTTATTTTGTAATGGACTATTTAAAAAATAAAATGCTTTTCACATGTAAACAACATTGAAATTGGACACTATGTTTTGATTCACTGTTTCAATTAAGGAAGCTGTTTATGATAATCATTTTTCAGTGACATACATGCATAATAAAACTGAGGAATATCACTGGTGATAGCTATATATCGCAGAACTGAAAATATCAACAATATATATATATAAATTATTCATTTATTTAATTATCTATGTAGAGCTGAATATAGCGATTCTCAAAATGTTAAAATGTGAGTCAAAATCACACTTCAAGATGCAGTTAAAAATGATCATGAGTCAAGAATGAAGTCATTATTTTCGAAGTCTAAGTAAAAAAATAATAATTTCATTGCGAGAATAATAAAGTTTGAAATTAAAAAATGTTAATTAACGGAGTTTATCAGTTGGAGTTTAATCTTTAGGACAACTGAAACGATTTGACACCATCCGAATTTTGAACAATAAATAAAAATAATTGCATTTGGAGGTCTTCTCGAAAAATGACTGATTAGTTATATTCAAACAAAAAAGGAAACGAAAACTATAACACATGAAAATAACTACTATCGAGCAAAAATTAATTAACATATACATCAAATAAGAAATAGTAGTATTGAAGTATTGAGAATATTAGTTGTACTTTAAAATTTAGAATGCGCTGAAAGTTTTTATATTGTCTAAAAAATAATCAAGATGGACTATTGATATTTCATTTCTTATAAACAAATTTATCTGTCGCAGTTAACAATTTCAAAAAGTAGCTTTCGAGATAAAAAGAAAATCACTCAAAGTAAAGAATTATGAAATAATTTGTCGAAAGCCATGTTGTTTTGTTATTTTACGTCGGGCGACGAATTTTAAACAGTTATTAAAATAAACAAGTTCAGGCACAACTTTCAAATAACAGACACGGCTATAGCACTAACGAAAATGCATCAATATTATTGCTAATAGAAATGACGGTAAATCGAGAAATTTACATTCCAAGATAAACACACTGATGAATAAATAGCAATGTAAATTTGGAATGACTTGAATCACTATAACGATGATGCTTACCTTCTATCAACCATTCACATTGGGTATTGGCTGGATAATTATTTGGTCCTGTATCGATAGAACCTTGCAGAGATGTTAATATTGTCTTTCCACCACATTTTGCAGTTGATCGACATACAAATGATGATAGTATGACAACTGCAAAGAGTCCCACAAACGCCAGCAGATACGCCATCGTTTCAGTAGAGCATTTTTATCATTTCTTTCATGAGGATACGAAACCTTTAGTGTTCAACTATTTGAAAATCACTTTCAGACGCCAGACATGGAAGATCACACAGCGCTTGGTTGACATTTTCAGCGCAGTTGTTGAAGAACTATTAGTGAAGTTTCTGTAGCCTACGAATAGTTGGGCTTACGTCCTCTCTGACGTGAACCTTGTCATCCATAACACCCTTTTCATAACCAACTTGAATGAATGCTCTTCCTGTTAGAGTATTAAAGTTAAGAGTCGTTGCTGCTTTAGGAATAGAGATATTACTGAAATTTAACAACCTTTAGCCTTCCCAACACCACAAACTTAATCGAATTCGGAGACAACCGAAATACTGTAAATCCTGCTGTCATCACGGCAACCAAGGTCACGTGACTAACTTTTTAAAAATCCACAGGAACTCTAGTTTGGAATATATATTTTTTCGCCTTCATACATGATATGATTGTTAGACAATCAAAACTAGCTAGTGAAATCACAACGGATATTTCAATATCTTCCTGTTTTAGAATAATTAAAATTAAACTATGGAATCAGTGGTGTAAGGAAAATCTCTTCATTTTTTTGTGTTTATGAAAAAATCGAAAGCTGAACTGTCATACCAAAGTAACACAAAAATAATACTATCATGTAATACATTATTTGAGTACAGATGCATAATACTCAATTTGTAGATAGCAGTTTAGCAAAATCGGATTTTACCTGTTCCTCTCAAAGGAACAAAGAAAAAGCATATGAACAAAATTAATACAAAAATAGTAAATAAATAAAATGAAATAAAAATAAGAAAATAAAAAAAATAAAAATCGGAGAAACCGTCAAAAAAAGATAAAACAGCAACATCTATATGTCACGTGACTTTAGCCTTGGATGCAAAAAGCTGGGGCCCAGTTCGGTGCCATGGTGAACAAGATGGCGTCAGATATGGATGGAGGGCTTGTTGTGAATTCTTTCAAATGAAAAAAAAAAAAAAAAAAAAATACACAAAATTCAGCCTCACAAATTCACAGACATTTTTCTACACAACAATTCTATTTGTACAACGATGGGTTTTTGCTGTTAGTTAAGATAAATTAATTTTATCATGTATTCAAGCGACGAAACTGACGACGAAGAAACAGTTTCTCCAAACTCACAGTCCCATTTGTATCATGCGAGTTTGAAACCAGCGTTGGATGATATTTTTGCAGAGGTGCAAGCTAAAATACCTACCATTGGTTCAGATAGTGAATCTGAGGTTAGTTAAGAACACAAAATGTAATTTACCCGGTAGTTTATAAGTCTGTCTGGTTAAATTTTGCTCTTAGTAACAACTCGCTTTTATACAAACTTTCAGGTTGTCAGTGAAGTGAACACTCTTTTTTCCTGACGACACAAAGTTTTATTTCTTGTTTATTGGCGTTTAAATTGTTTTATTGATGTTTTCTGTTCAGAATAACTTAGTTTTTATTGTTTTATTTATTTGTTTTTATTGTTACAGTGAAACCCCCCTATACCGGCCGATTCGCGACTTCTTGCTTGGTAGAGGTTTCCCAAAATTATTATTATTATTATTTTGAGAAATCTCTGCAAAGCTACTGCCAAGCAGGGAAGACCCTACTGGGGCCAAATAATATTACTGGTCTAGAGGGGGTCCTGGTTAATAGGCATATATAGCAGCAACTACTTAATTTGTCCTTAAACTCCTTTTGTTTCTGGTTCTTTCCTTTGTTACTCTTTTTCACGCTAAAGTAACTTTGCCAAAAGCCTAACTTCTTCAGATGATTTCATGAGGCTCCTAACTTACTTATTACGCATGCCCTTATCATGACTTGGCAGAGTGCCTCAACTAACCAAAATAATGTGTCTTTTGTTTGGTGAACTTTTATCATAGGATTGGATATTAAGGTAATTCCACAGTTTTGCACTGCAAAACAGCGATTTTTACAGGTAGAATCTATTCCTGTGGAATTACCTTAATTCATACTTGGACAGTGGTGTGTTAACTTTAGTGGTTTTCAAATTAAATAGATTGTTAACTATTGTTTTACAGAGAAATTGTGTACAACTACTGAGAAATGACCAATCTAAACTATTTTAATGGTGAACATCTCAAGTTTGATTTCCACAGAAATTTTTTTTATTATTTCTTATTTTATATTTTCTTGGTACAGTTAAACAGTGATGAAGAACCAGTGCAGATATTGAATAGAAGTGCAGGTCTTGCATCGTTGGAACACCCTGGTGATTTAGCATTTACAGTTGAAAATGCCTTTAATGTGCTTGACAATGAATCGAATGGAGCCTCCATACAAACACCTCATACAGAGGCTGGGAAGGCATCTTCTTCTACATCAACGGACAGTGGCCTGTCTATACCTGACCTAAATGATAGCAGCAGTACCAGTTTGTTTAAGGTGAATATAGTCCTTTCTTAGACTATTATTTACAATATTTCTAGGTTTGAAGATTATCTTTCATAAATACGACTAGTTGTGAGGTTCAAAATGTTCTAAAACTAGTCATAGGACATTCTAAAACATGTTTTAGAGGGTGAGCGACTAGTTTTTGAAGTTACAACTAGTATACTACCATTTTAATGTATAAAACCTGAATTGTCAAAGCTACATGATTATAGTCTCATATCCAGAATCATCATTCCCTTTGCCCAATATCCGAGAAACAAAGACTCTGGGAACACAGTTTTTTTTTTGTCAAATCTGTTTTATGATGATATTTTCAAGCTGTATTTAGCGAGCTAAATATAATGCTTGCTCTAGTCACTGGTGTACTGGCAATGGGATATATATAAATAACCCTATTAGCCTAGGTCTGCTCTCAACTTCTACTCTACCACTTTTTTCTGCTGTGGGGTTTCCTGTGCGATGACAAAAAGCTAGTACAAGGAGAAGGGGAAAAACTCAAAGAATAAACTATCGTTGGTGTCTTTCTGCCCAGTCTGTGTTTCAAAAGTCTACTACTGCACAGGAAACCTAGAAAGGAAAAAAGTGAGAAAAAGTGAACGTTGCCTGTGAACGTTGCCTTAATTGTGATCCTTGACCCAGCAGGGATCACAGGGATCCACTCCATAGGTCGGCACTCAACCCACTGGGCCAACTAGACTGAGGCTTGATTGTGCTATTTACTGATTAAATGCACAACTAGTTCATAAGTTTCATGAATATTTGATATTCAACATGCACAACTCATTAACTTGAATGTTATATTATCCCACCGACTTATAATAATTATTTTTTTCAATTTAATTACAGATCAGCAGCGAAGAAGAGTGTAATGTCACAGTTTCGCGCAACCAAGTATCTCCATTGCCTAAATACTCAGCCAACTCTTCAAGCTCTCAAACTGCAGATCCAATCTCAAACAATGCCTCAAATAATGGTTTTCAGCTAAACTTTGGACAGTTGAGTGATATTGATTTTGCAAGTCTAATGAATCAATTCAATGAAGTCACTGTCCCACTTTGGCCAGACATTAACCCTTTAGAGACAGATGACAACAACAATGATGATGACTTGAACAATGACTCTGATGCTGGCAGTTCCAGTAGTGAAGAGCTTATGCTGCAGCTTGTTAGTCTGACACAGAAGCAAAAAGATGAAGCACATGTTGTTCAAACTACTTCAAAAAGTACCACCTCAATTAGCACCGCCTCCTATGGTCTTGAAGAGAATACAAGTGATTTGAGGACTGTAGACAGTGGAATTCAAGCAGATGAATTTTTCACTGAAGAAGGTACCATGACAGCACAGCCAACAACATCAATTGGAGTAAGTGCATCTTTGGGTGATTCCTCTCAAGACTTTGTGGACCAGAACAGAGAAAACTCAAAAGAGAGGGGCACTATATTCCTAGACTTACGAAACCAGAAAATAGAGCCTAAAAAATCTACTAAGGTAACATGCATAATATTATTGTTACTATTGATTTTAATTAGAATTTTTATAATTCTAATAATGTAATTTTTTGAGGAAAATGATTGTAGTGTGCTGGTTGGCTGTGGTCACGAGTAGTATGGTTAGTGGACTAACTGAAGAGGGGGTTGCTCAAAGCATGATTGGTGCTAATCCAGGGTTAACACTAAAATCTTATATCAGATTATTGGTAGTTTCTATTGATAATTATTATAGCAGACCTTCCTCACACTGGCAACAAAACAATAGATTTACAGTGAGCATGGATTGTATAAATCCATACAAATCCTCCATATTTTATACACTCTAGCCTCAATGTGAATCTATTGTTTTGTGACCAGTCAAGCGAATGCAGTAAGGTATTTTAGCAATAGGTGATTGCATGGGGTACTAAACTATAATCATCACAAACTTATTTACACAGATATCAGATGCAGCCTCAATACAGAGAATATTAGGAATTCAAGATATTGAAAGGTGTGCTTCGTATTTACTATCTCTTCCCCCACTAATAGCTTATCATTATGCTTTAATATGCTTTTAATCTTAGGTCAAATTATTCTAAAATGAGGAAATCCTCAATTTTGTTTAGTGACATCTAGCTGAATTCCAGCTGTTAAGGTAGTACCGGATCTTCAGAAATCGTAAATGAATTTTTTTTTAATTCTTTCATTTGAAGATTATTGTTGGGGCTTTCAAATAATGTGAAAAAAATATGTGGTCACCGTATTGGTTTTCGAGGTATAAGACGTCAAAAAGTGCGATTTTTCAATTTTCCGCGCGTTTTTACAGAAAATCTACCTCAATCAATAAATTCAAATCACTCCCATCCATTTATAGAAGAAAAACAAAAACCTGTTCCAAAATATAGGTATTGAGTTTAGAAAACATATCAAAATAAAAAATTCTTCCAATATTTTATAAATAGTGTAAAAAATAAATTGTAGAAAGCAACATTCCTTGTATTCGGGCAAATTATATGTTCGTGCGGAAGTAAAAATGTTGAAATTTGAGAAAATTGGTAAATGAACTTCTTTTTTTTTTTTTTCTCTCTTTATCTAAAGAATAAAATATGCAGAATCGAATGAAAAAGAACAAAATGGGGGTCCCCGTGTTATTTTTGGAGCTATAAGCTAAAAACGCTCGAAAATTGTTGTAATTTCGATGTTTTGGCGGGGAATGCATGGGCACTAATTTCCATTTAGGTCCATATAAAGCGTTTCAAAGTTAATTTTGAGTGAAAAGTCCGCAAATGGCCAAATTTTGCCTTTAACGTACGGTTTCAATTTAGCTGCGCAGGAAATTTTATTCAGATCCACATGCGCGCGCTGAATGCGCAGTAGCAAGGGTCCGGTACTACCTTTAATCATGGTAAATTTTTGAAATTCTCAACAATTTTGTTTATCAACTGCTAGCTCTTCAAGTAGCTCAGAAGATGAGAACGACATGGAATTATGGCATGAGCAGCGTAGACGCATAAAGCAAGGAATTGCTGCACGAAATCAAGCTACTGCGAAGATGACAACTGCAACAATTAAAAAACAAACAGCAAGCGGACACGAGAATAAACAAGCCTTGAAAGTACCACTAAAAGAAACGCACACACGGCAAAATAACACAAAGAAGGTTGAACCAGTTAACGTAGTTAATACGGCTCCTTCTGAAGATATCCAAAAGAAGACTGAGTTGGGCAGAGTGGAGAAAAAGACAAGACCTCTTGAAGAGAAACAGCCAAAAGACAAAAAAGACCAGAAGATACTGCACAAGAAACCAGACGATAAACTACACATCAACAGAGATAAGAATTATATTCTAATCAACAAGCACATTTCCCCAACAGAAACTGTTGCCGAGTTTGTATTAATACCATCACCTGAGTTTGATCGTATGACAGCAGACTCTAAGGCTATCAAAGATAATTCAGGACAAACCACAGAATTAACAAAAAGAACTGCCAGAGAAGCTTGGGTAGAACTCCCAGTTGATGAACAGAAAGTCAGCAACTCGCGCTCTAAGCCAGAAGAAAAGGTCCCAACTCAACTCATCGGTAAAGTCACTGATGCTAGCACCAATACTTTGTTGCCGTTAGAGCAGTCCTCAGAAGACAGCGAAACAAAAGCTAAACCTTCCAAGAAAGAACTAGAACAACGAAAGATATTAAATGAGAAGATCAAAGCAAAGAGAAACCGTATTCAGCAGCAATTGGAAAGTGTGAAAAGAGAACGAGAGAGCAGAAATGTAGGTGGGCGTATCTGCATTGCAGCACCTGAAACACCTGTCGTATATGATATTGTAAGTATTGTCGTTTTAGAATGGTTACTTTCGTTGACCTATTGAGTTGTTTCGTTTATCTTTGTTGTTGTTGTTTTTTTGACTGTTTGTTTCCAATTTTTCTGTCTGTCTACCTTTTTTTAATGTTCATTTGTTATTCGTTCGCTCATTCGTTTGGTGTTTCTTTTGTGTGTTTTTTATTTATTTGTTTGGACTGTGTCTCTGAATGACTTCACATTTTTTTGTTCATTTCCGATGTATATTTTCTTTGGTTCTTCTAATTTGTGTTTGATACTTTCCACAGGATGCATCTTACGAAGCTGCACCGATGAGTTTGCCCGACAGCTATGTCAATAAGCAATATCTACTTCTTTCCATATCACTGTCATCTTGTGGAGAGCTCTCACTTGGAGGAAACAGTGGAAAGGGGAACAGCAGAAATAATCAGATAGGAATCGATAATCGTTTGTATAACATCCTCCTAGCTTGGTTGCTTTCTCTTGTGCCTATTCCGGAAAAGTCTTACTATATGGACTTTGCAGCATTATGTGATTCACCTTTCTACGTGATTGGCATTCAGCAGACTTGGCATGAAGGTGAACTGTCGGTCAAGATTGGTATTTGCAGTAGAGATAACTTCCAACCCTCGCGCACTAAGCAATTAGGTAAAGGCAATGCCTTTCAGTCAGCTGTTTCCAAGTTCCTCAAAACCAACACACTTATTAGTGTGATGTCAAGGCTAGCAAGTTATCCAGAATCGTTTCACGATTCCAGCATCGGAAACAAGAACTTGTCTACTCTACTCAGCATCAACTCTGATCCCCAGGCTATGATCCGCGTATTTGGAGGGGATCCTGGGTTCTTCTGGAAGACCCTAGAAGTTGAAGACACTGTTGATTTGTATACGTCTAATATCGAGTATTGTGGTCCGGACGTCAATAATACTATGATGTTGGTACAGTTTGAAGCATTCCATGATCCTTGTTGTATGATGGATATACTGAATCGTGTTTGGAGGGAGGGGCTAGATCTAGCTGGTGTGAGATTACTGTATACCCATAACATACCATTAGAAGAAAGACCGGGTAAGTAGAAGTTAAATAGATAACAATGGTTAGCGCTCCTTAGCTTATGCTCTCTTAGCTCCAAAGACCAATTTCCCTTCAGCTGTAATATAGCTGATATAGAACTTGTTATAGTAAATCACTTTTATTGACAAAATATTTTTGGTCATTAATAGCAAGGCTTCTCTTATTTACAGTCGTGACCATTAGTCATTATACATTTCCATGAAAAATGCATGAAATCTGTATTTATTTGATATCATTTTTTGCAGGTCTTGACCAGTCGACTTGCAATATCTTCCCGCGTGATGAACCCATCCTGGCTTTAGCTATCAGAGGACCAGATGCTCTACTTCGCTGGCTCGAAGTCGTTGGTCCTAATGACGTCTGGTTAGCCCGTCGTACTAACCCTACCTCCCTGCGTGTTACGTACAGTAATGATAGAGATGATCATTTGTTCTACTGCCCACGGCATTCAGCTCGAGCAACCACAGAGCTAGCACGATGGTTTGGCGGACGTGTTCCACATGGAGATTCCCTAAACATTGGCAACGACGATCTAGTAGTCCAAAGACCAAGGTCAGGATCAAGAGGAAGAAAGGAAGAAGATCTGCCTACAAGTGGACTTCATACACCACTGCCCTCTCCTCCCTGTACTCTTGTGGCTACAACAGAATCGTTAGTTGTCGTGGTTGCCTCACCGATTGTTGTTCCACGGTGTTTTGGTCTTATACTGGCTATCTGTTTCTCAAGAGGTTTTGCCCTTCATGGCGTAAGGCGAATTAGATTCAATCCACCGCAGTTTAAGGATGTTAATCGTGATGCCCTTGGTCTCAGTGCCGAACAAATGTCAGTATTCTGCCCTTTGAAATCATACGTTGAAAGTTTGAAGAATCATTCAGTCTTTACGTACAATGTTGATAAGACAAAACACTGTTATCCATTCAGCGTGGCGTCCACGATGTTCTGTTTACGTAAAGAGAACGGCGTACATCATGCATCTTCTCTTGTGAGAAGTCTGACGGAAGAACTGGCACACTTTGAATATCTACCTAATGAAGTTCTAGTTCGAGGCCAAACCGCTGTTAAGTTGTGCTTCGCGATAGCTCCCTACAGTGATCACTTTGCTAATGTGGTTGGTAGCAAGATGAAGCAAATACCAAATTCTAATATGTACGCTGCAGCATCACTGAGTCATTCATTCTACTCGAATCCAGAGCTTGAACAAGTCTGTGTGCTCACTCTTTTAAAAGAGAAAGCCACGAGGCACTGTCATACTGTCCTTGATTGCCTGACGCTGACCACACCTAGAAGTTCACATATGCTGTACGAAGATGAGCAAGATTACTGTGGGTTTGAGCTGCTTGGCATCAAGTTACTATCATCAATGACACTGCATCAGGCCAAAGAATTCACTCCATACGAAATAGGTGATAAACTATGGCAAAGTAGTCTAAAACCACTGACCTCTGGACCCGCTCTTGTCATTGCACTTCGTGGTATTAATGCATTTGAAAGGCTTCGAGAATTCCTCCATTCCTTTTATGGTGGTTCGCCTAGAAAACGTCCTCAACAGACAAACGAAGGGTCGTGTCCAGATATGTTTATGTCTTCTACACCAGAGATTGCCTATCGTCAACTAACGGCCATCTTCTTCGAGCATGAGCTGTATTCAGATCACTCCAAACGATCCAACCTGCACCTGGTGCCAAACCCCGTTAAAGAAGTTGAAACTGATATCAACAGTCTATCTCCAAATCCCAAGCAGAAAGGCAAGAAAGCTGGAAGGAATAGCACCTCTCAAGGGCGTGATCAAACCCCAGGGTTACACACGCTATTGCCCGATGATATTCCTATCATTTCCAGTCTTCTAGCTGGCCCAAATCCATTGAATACTGTATGTATCATCAAGCCTGATGCTGTGCCAAATCATGTGGGCAAGGTACTCAAAAGACTGTCCAGAGAGGGGTTTGCAGTAGTCAACATGCGTATGGACGTGCTAACTGAGGGTGATGCCATGGCCATAGTTGCAAGAGACTGGGGAAGCAACTCAGCCGAGAAGGTGAAATTCAGTAGATTTCTTTATTGGTTGATACTCCTCTCATGTGTGCATTTATACGGTTTTTGTGAGCAGCACTTGTGAGATTTGTATTCAAATTCAATATTTAGTATTTAGTGAGTAGTAGGCAATCTTGAAGCCGTCAATGCTGTTCAAAATACTCGGTTATTAATTCAAGATGCTTTCAAAACGAGGGAATTAGTATTGATTTTACGTGTGAACCAATCGCCTCTAACCATACATCTGAACACAAAATGCAGCTTAGAGAAAGTCATTTATGTTTTGTCAATGTGTTTATAGAACGCCCATGTTAGCCACCTTACATCTGGTCCATGTGTAGTACTAAGCGTACAAAGAGAGAACGCTGTTGGCAAACTGCTCGAGGTTCTGGGACCTAGCAGTCCTGATCAATGCCAACAAGAGTCCCAGTTCTACTTGCGAGGCTCTTATGGAACGGATAAAATACGTAACGCATTATACGGTAATGTTTATGTTTGCAAACTGTTTCCTACTATCAAAAATAAAGACATTGTTGTGGAGAATTTTCAAAGGCGTCTCTCTCTAAAACCATTCCGTGGTGATGGGCCTGCCAGGGATGAAAGTACGGTGGCCGATAGGGAAAAAAAGTAAGCACTAAAATAACATTTCAAGTGTCTGACAACATTTCAAAAACGCATGCAACATTGAAAATGAGTCTGACAACATTTCAAAATCGCCTGCTATATTTAAAATGAGTCTGACAACATTTCAAAATCGCCTGCAACATTTAAAATGAGTCTGACAACATTTCAAAATCGCCTGCAACATTTAAAATGAGTCTGACAACATTTCAAAAACGCATGCAACATTTCAAAATCGCCTGCAACATTTAAAATGACTCTGACAACATTTCAAAATGGCCTGCAACATTTAAAATGAGTCTGACAACATTTCAAAAACGCATGCAACATTTAAAATGAGTCCGACAACATTTCAAAAACGCATGCAACATTTAAAATGAGTCTGACAACATTTTAAAATCGCCAATGCAACATTTACAATGAGTCTGACAACATTTCAAAATCGGCTGCAACATTTAAAATGACTCTTGCAACATTTCAAAATTACCTGCAGAATTTCAAATGAGTCTTACTAATCGATCTCTTTTAATAGAGCCTTCGATTCAAGACTCTCCAGCTTGCTAGAGAAATATGACGTTATGATGCACATCTCTACAAATTTATTATACATATATGGTTTTTATAAGTGTTTTTATTTAATTCAACAGTGTAGCTATATTTCTAGCATCGCATATAACCTTGGCTTGATTGATTTTGTAGTTTCCCCAAAAAAGCATCCTCCTTAAACGTAACCGAAACATACCACCAACTTAGTTGCTATTTAGGAAAACAAGAAATGTTAACTAGCTATATAAAGTTTGTCATGTAGCCTTAAAATACACATTCATTTAAAGTCTTTGTACTCTGCATGTGAGCAACTTGTGGAGACGACTCAAGTCTACCCAGAGGGCACAGACCTAAGTAAGGATAGATTTGACGATCAACCTCAAGGCCACTAGATCTCCATTTGCGTTCTAATCTGCGTTTAGCTTTTTTTTAAGCTTTTTTTGACAAATGGTGTCATTGAACCAAGGTGCATGTTTGGCGACACAAAATAACCAATTGTCCTATTTCACTATGACGTCATGGTTTGTTTACATGAGTAAGAACAGGCCTAATTCGGGCTAAATAGTTTTCCTCTAGCACATTTTGCTTTGCACGTGAACGTATATTTTGTTCTTTTATTTTAAGCAGGTTTTTCTCGCGATTTGAATACTTGTAAATCAGTTTTTTTCCCTGAAGATAGGTTTGAAACCCGAAACCGCTTGGAACAATAAAATATTTACGTGCATGGACGTAAGACTCATTGTAAATGTTGCAGGCGATTTTGAAATGTTGTCAGACTCATTGTAAATGTTGCAAGCGTTTTTGAAAGGTTGCATGCGTTTTTGAAATATTGTCAGACTCATTTTAAATGTAGCAGGCGATTTTGAAATGTTGTCAGACACTTTTGAAATGTTATGTTAGTGTTTTGTCCCTACCGGCCACCGTATGAAAGCCATTAGAGAATGCCCATTAAAAAGGATCTTCCATGTTTTTTTTGCAAAATAATGTAATTTTTTGGTGTAGAGAAATCTTCCACTGTATCTTGGAAACACATCTGTTTGAAAGGATGTCATGTATTATATATAATGATTATGATGATGGTGCTAATGATGATGATACATATTGTTTTAAAGGTTCGTGCACATACATCGACGCAGTCAAGGATCACAAGTTACTTTTTGAACAAGGAGTGTGTTGTTCACCTACGGCTGAATTGAAGGCAGAAAAGGTACGTTCTATCTTGTGGAAAGCGGCGTAATGATATGGAATACGGGAATACGGGATTATCAAGTCATATTTTTGAAACCTGGCTGGCATGGTCAGTGAAAATAGTAGCTATTTCTCTGTTTCAAATCTTTCCATACATCTTTTTTCTTAGCTTATATGTGCGTACCCTCGCGGACATATTTGACCGTCACACACACATTTGGCACCATGGATAATAAAAAAATATTAATGTTGGCACCGGGCACATATTGACCGCCACGCACATATTTGGCACCATGGATATACTAAAAAAAATATGAATGTTGGTCCTGGCGCACCTATTGGTCACCACGCACATATTTGGCACCACGAATAAAAAAATATTAATGTTGCACCGCGCACATTTTGGTCGCTACGCACATATTTGGCACAATGGATGATAAAAAATATTAATGTTGGCACTCGCGCAAATATTGGCCACTACGCACATATTTGGCACAATGGACGATAAAAATATTAATTTTGGCACTCGGGCACATATTGGCCGCCAGCACATATTTGTCACAATAGATTATAAAAAAATATTAATGTTGGCACCGCGCATATACCGGCCGCCACGCACATATTTGGCATCATGGATAATAAAAAAATATTGATGTTAGCCTCGCGAACATATTTGGCATCATGAATGATAAAAAATATTAATGTTAGCACTTGCGCACATGTTTGGTCTTACACTCATTTTTAAAGCAGACGTTTTTTCATTCTAATCTAGATTTGAGATTTACATTTATGAATATATATGTTTTTAGTAAAAAAAATGCTGACTTGCATTTACGTACCACTTTTTCAATTCATTATCTTTCAATTCTATGTGCTAGATCCCATGTCTTGCCTCGGACAAGATTTTCACAGTTGATCCTCAAAGAAAGCTTACAGACGTCCCTGATAATGTAGTTATTAAAACCAGCCAGGATAAAACCTTCTCAACACTACTACCGCCTTCACTACTGGAACTAAACTGCGTCCTTCTTCTACCTGACTTACTAAAATCGCAAGGGGGCCTATCTGCTCTTAAGCAGACCCCAGGATTTATTGAAATCATCGATGGTTTGATAAGTGCTGGAGCTCAGCTAGTTGGTGTCCGTACGTTACGATTTAACGACAGCCAGGCTGCTCACTGTGCAAGGATGTATAGTGATAGCTTATCTACTGATATAAAACCGCATCAACTGGTAAGTGTTTTTAAAGTACATAACACTGAGAACTGTGTCCTCTCATCAGTGGATTTCACGTATTCCTCGTATGTTATCATAGTTGTCGTGCTGTCATCGTCGTCAGTTCGTCTTTGTGGTCGTGAAAGCGTTTCCGTTTGATTGGGGTCATTATCATCGTCATGCAGCATGCAACATTCTCGCTTTTATCGTCATGCAATTCAACAAGAGAAAATGAGCTAAGAGAACGCATCCCCAGGCCCCCGCCATCAGGAACCACGCTAGTGCTATTTTTAGAAACCAGGCTATTTTTAAACTGTTACTAATCCCGCTAAAACCTTCCAGAAAATAAAAAAATAAAATAAATATGTTATAGATATGTTAGCATGTTCCTCAGTCGTCTTGACGACTGAGGAACATGCTAACATATCCTGTTTGTTATTATTATTATTTTTTTAATTTTATTATTATTTTTTTGCAAATTTGAAGAGCTCTTCTTTTGTATCTTCGACGCCAGTACAAAATTAGTATATTTCCTCTCTGGTGAATCACGTTCCGTTCAATAACTCGGCGGCACTAAATAGACTTCACGTGACTGATGATGTGTGCGAAGCCCAGTATGTGGGATAGGTTCTCTTAGCTGATTTTCTCTTGACTACAGTTATAATAATCATACATTGTCATCACTGTCATTTATTCATTATTTCAGGCTGCCAGTATAGCTCAAGGTCCTTGTTTGGTTCTAGCTATTCTAAGAGATGGTGCCTTCACATCTTTTGAATCATTGCTAGGAGAGTAAGTATTTTATTATTTTTGTGTACGTTTTGTTTTTTTATATATTATACTATATTTTAACCTGACCTAATAACATTGTTTATAGCCCTCTGAAGTCAAATTCACTTGCTGTCAAATACAGAAACTCTGTCCTTGCAGCCAAATCCTTCAAGAAGGTACGTCAGACATGTGTTGATTTCACAATAAGGATTCCATTTTGCATGTTACCTCACTAATAGTAAATAATAGCGCGTAAAGTCTGTCTTCTCCTTGAAAATATTCTTATTAAATTTTATATTTAACTTTTGTATAACTTTCGTTCCAGGCTCGCACATTACTGGAGTGCTTCTTCGACCATCTTATGCCTAACAATAAAGCTCAAATCCAGTCATCCAGCCAGTAATAGAAACCCTACGTACGTTTCCCCGTATCACCTAATTGCAGAAGTATTATATCATGAACAACTGACACCGTTTGTAGTGAAGTGGAATGCGTAGAAACGTATCAGAAATATATAAACTCGATGGTATTTTGTATCTGAATGGTCCTGAATCCTTTACAATCCTCTAAGTCAGGAGGATAACGGTTTGGTCATTAATTGGTGATTTTGTCAAAGAATCGAGACAAGTAATGAGAATCACGAGCGAATAATTACCTCATGTTTATACCATTTCTCGAATGCATTCAAAAGCTTAGTGGATATAGCTTTGTAAAGCCGTATGTGTTAATTGGGGTTGTCCCTTTTGTTGATAAAGCCTGTCTTTTATTGTAGAACGAACATTTTTTAAGGCGTTGTTGAAGCTTTACGGCAAGTTTTCGAAAGTTTAAGAACCTACTTGCATCGTCTTGCCAAGGGCTTAGACAATGGTTTGCAAGTCAATATACGAGCATACATGAATCAGAGTCCAAATGACTCACATAATTTTATTACTTGCATTAGTTTAGCCAGTGGTGGCCTGGGGGGGGGGGGGGGTGGTGGTTGAAGGAAGTCGAGTTACGTGTTGTAAGATATTTTCAGGTAATTCAGTTTTCAAGTTGTTGGAACTTTTCACGTACACGGCGATCGATCTCATATACAAAACGACTTAATTTTCTCCTTTTATAGATACAAAACGTTTTTCCTACGCGTATTGACTGATGAGGGGTTTGCAAACCTCGCAGTCAAATACCTTCAGGCGGTGGCAAATCTACACAACAAATATATACATATATACTGATATAAATATGGAAACTCTAAAAGATAATGTAAATTTTAGTGTGGTTTGATATCTTGTGGTTATTTTTATGGAGATCGGACTTTTCCTTCAGTTCGAAAGTCGTAACGGTGGTGGTTTCATTTGCCCTATTTTACTGTGACGTCACCACAAATTAAACAATGGTGCCAATTCAATTTTAGAAAGTCGAGATGCTTTCACTTGTTGGCAAAAAAAACGTCATGAAAATTAAGCTGTTGTAATGATTTTTGCTTTCTGGCGAAAAAAAAAAAAAAAAAGAAAGAAACACGGATAGCCTTATCGTATCTGTAAATTTCCACCTCTATACAGTATGTGACGTCATTTTGAAACTGGGCAATTTCAAATACAATTTTCTAACGCTTTGCGTAAAACCATACATGAATATCCTCTTATATAGGATATATTTTACGATAAAAGTTTATGATAAATTAAACAGCACTACAAAGCTGCTGTATTTCGCTATTATTTATTTTTGATACCAGGTGAGAAGAAAGATTTTGGTGCAGTTTGGCACCGCAAAGTGTTAACATATTGAAGCAAATGCAATAAAAAATGTGACTTTAAAAATGTTGTGTTTTTCGTTTGTGTCATTATATCTATACTATCTCTTCAGAAGCTCTTTGCTCCATTGCTTTTCCTTTTGATTTTTTTATCTTTTCCGTTTCCTATCTATCCGTTGTCACTTCTCTATCTAAGAGGGGATGACTACTATTGTATGGACTAAAATGGTCTATACGAATTAAAGAGTAGTTTTAAAACCCCGTGAGTTATTAGTGGGAAACGTTACGATACACTAGATGGTTGAAATGTTTTCAGTTATAAAGCCTGGTTTCCATATCGATACGGTCGCAAGGATCGCACGGTTGCCAAAAAAGTGATCTAAATCTCAGCAGTTTGTACATTTCCGGGACTGGACTAGAGACTAGCTAATAGTAACTAATTTTACTAAAAGGCTAAAAATCATCAACCATCATGAATATCGACGGCTGGATTCAAAGTGAAATTCAATTTTCTAGCTAATGATTTTAAAATCGTAAGTAGTGAGTTTTTATTTTGTTAACGCCTAACGGGGGGGTGAGTAGGCCCCAAAAATAAAAATCGAACCTCCCTGTTTGTAAGACTGTGTTTATCGATACTGGTTGATATATCTGATACTTATATTTGAAAAAAAGCTACTGACACGTTCGTGCATCGAATCGGGAATCGAATTAATTTTTTCGATATTTTGGGCTTCCTGTTCTGGTTTCACGGAGCCTGAGTACGAATGTAGGGGTGCCCGTGTTTGATCCCCCTCTAGGAACTATTCCCCACATGTTCTTTCTCTTTGCTATCTTCGAAACAGAATGGTGAGTGTGCGAAATAGCACTCAAAATGTCAGGTTTTTGTGTTCTTTTGTTCGATTTTCGTATAGAAATATAACTTAAGATTAAAATTAGATAATTACTTCATATTAAAATGTGTAGATAATCACTATATTTATCGAAAATGCCATATTTTTTTGCTTGATAAAATTATCACGTGTATGAACAAGGCGCCATCTTGAATGAGGGTTGTTGCAAAGTTCGAGATAATCTATTGATGAAAGCTCCCTTTCCTACCCTACTAATCGAAAAATATACATTCCCACTGTTGCTCATAGTGGATTGTGTTTATTCTGTTATATTTAAGGGTTGTATCGTAAGTTTTTGTCAATAACATTACGTTGTCTGGAACTGATGCATTTCTATGATTTGTAATAAAATTTGTAGCAAGAAGTTAAACTCAATAGAATTTCATCTAGACCTTGTGTTTGATCAAGCAATAGCGTGTGCGTTATTTTTTTATGTAGAACCTGTAAATAGTCTAAAATTTTATTTGCGGTGTTTAAATTTGTTTTGTGAAAAAATATGTTATGAGTTCACAATTCCTTTCACAATATTTTATCACTTAGTGTTGCTATAATAATGTTGTTCCTCTTGGGTTTTTCGTTTTGTTAAATAGAGGTTGAATGGATTCCAATTAGTTCAAACTCGAGCAGTTGCAAAAATTGAGGTGAAGTCAACTTCTGCTGTTGTCAAAGTTCACCTTGTCGAAGTTCTCCATTGGCATGAAGGGCTAAATGCACCAAGAATAATCAAAAGTCTTAGTATACAATGTTTTGTTTTAAACCAATTTGTTAACTTGAATTTGCTTTTTCTATAGCCGCCCAAAAAGGACGATAAGAGTTCTAAGAAGCCTCAGAAGTCTGCCAAGCCGGCTGGCTCTGGAGGAGGAAAGGCAAAAAAGAAGGCAAGTACTTTGCACAAATACATGGAAAATGACTGGTCAAATACTATTTTGGACTGCGTTGGTCTTTCTAAAGAACAGCTGTATAAAAAATATATATATATAATTTGAATCACTCATAAAAATTTGTAGAAAACTAATGTTTTGGATGTTAGTCCTTCTTCAAGATAAGACTGTGACAAAGGACTAATATTTTAAACATCTGTTCTGAACAAGTCTTCACATAGATTCAAATTATAATCATTTATTCAACTTTCCACAAATATGATACATCAAATTATTTATCTATTTGTTTATTTATTTTTATTAAGAAATGATTTAATAGTCAACATGCTCTGTGCTTAAGATGCACACAGTCTTAAAGCTTGACTTAATCTAAATAAGTGCAATGTGGGTGAAACAACATCTTTTTGCAAGGTGAAGCCTGCACACCAAACTATTTTGGACAATGCTGATAAAGAGATATGTATAGTCATTGCACTGTAAATTTGTTTTGCAAAATCAGCCTGTTGTTGTTGTTGTTGTTGGCATTCATGCTAATCCTAAAAACCCTTGAAAATCACTGGAATTGCAAACAATTTTTAAATGACACTTTAATAAGTCCTTTAAAGGGAAGCTCCACGTCCTAAAAATGATTCCTGAATTTTTTATCGATTTTTACATATTTTGTATATGGTTGCAATATTGCTGCTTCAGATGACGTCACAACATCAAATCTTTTTTATCACAATTTGGAGGAATAATTGGTACTGTGACACAACAACAAATGAGAAAATGGTCAACGTTTGCATCCGAGTACCATTTATTCCTCTAAAATTGAAACTGTGAGCTATTGAATATTTGATAAGTAATATAAAATATTTGCATCCAACTTGTATGAGGTCTTTAAATCCTCACAGATCTCATGCTCATATTGTATATATTACATATACTGATGTTTCACCTGCCTGTGCAGCAGTCATGGACTATGATGAAGACTACTGCACAGGCAGTTGAAACTTGGGTTGCACAAAACAGTTTTACAGACTACTTCCACCTGAAAGATCGTGATAATTTTGTTACTTATACAATTCTTTCAAATAACTGTGTTGAAATGAAAGGCAGTAGCACAGGCAAAAGCAATGGATTTTCTTTTAAACATTGAAAAATAAGCAGCATTAAATGCTGGATATAAGGTCCATTGGAGACAAATGGTTATAGTTTGTGCATGAATTGCAGTAATACATTCACACAAAGACCTAGAAACTTTAATCAACAATTCCTTTTGTTCTTGCATTCTCCTATTTTTCTCTGACAACATTTTTTTTTAAATAGGATGCCCTTAAAATTAGTGAGATTATTATATATTATTATTATTGTAGTATTATGGGCTATTTTTCGCTATTGCATCCGTTTATATGAATGCTAGGTGATGATTATGCATTTGATGTTATATTGACACCATGTTCTGCTTGCCTCTTGCAGAAGTGGTCTAAAGGAAAGGTTCGCGACAAGCTCAACAACCTTGTTCTCTTTGACAAGGCAACCTATGACAAACTCTACAAAGAGGTTCCAAGCTACAGACTTATTACCCCATCAGTTGTGTCTGAGAGATTGAAGATCCGTGGCTCCCTTGCAAGACGAGCTCTCTTGGAGTTACAGAGTAAAGGTTTGATCAAAGAGGTGTCAAAACATCACTCACAGCTTATTTACACTAGAGCTACCAAGGGCGAGGAAACCGAGTAATCTGTAATGAAGAGATAATACAATAAACAAATTTTTGCCAATTTAAGAATGTTTTGTTGATACACCTAAGACTTGGGATAAGGGGGACACAGGGATTTGATATTTTGTCTGGTTATTTAAAAAAAAATTTTGGGGGGGTTTTGAAAAATGTTGGTTGTATTTTTTACATTTTTTCCTGTTTTTTTTTTTTTTTTTTTTTTTTTTTTGTTTTTCTCCTTATCCCCTACCCTCTCTGTGACTGTAAAGGTCTTTTGAACAGCGAAAAATGTTGTCAAAGTACGGTACTTATAATCCCTAGAACAATACAAATTTAAGATAATGTTGGTGATTGCCATAGTACAATCCCATTGTTTGAGGTTGATTGCTTTAAAGCTGATTATTTTACAGGTTTTTAAAATTTTACAAGTTTACTGAAATTGACAACAGGTCATATTAAACTGGAAAAGTCTCTCTTTGTACCTAAAATTATAAAATTCATGAATTATTAATGAACCCAGAAAATCTGATACAGAAATTGTCCAGATTTGCATAAGGTTTAGCTTGAAATATCTTGGCCAAATTAAATCTAATTTCAAAAATATCAATCTAAAATAACAGTATTAATCTCAGCATTTCATAAGTAATATTATCAAACTCATTAATAATTCATAAGATTGTAGTCCAATGTAATGCTGTTATCTGATCATGTAACGGTATCTTTAGTGCCAGGTAAAGATACAGCAAACTAGAAGTCGGGGGCGGCTTTGAATATTTTCAGGGGAGTGCGGGGCTGATAAAGCATTAATGAATAAAACATTAATGCTTTATCATTTTTTCATTTTTGATAAAGACCTAATGATTTATTCATTAATGCTTTATCAAAAGCTGCTATCAACAAAGCTAAGACAAAATATTTTTTTAATTTTCAACTATGCATACATGCTATAGAAAAAAGTACTGAGTTACTATTACATTAGTTAATTATTATACTTACTTATTTAGAATTAAATGTAACGGCATTACTAAATGTGCAGTTATTAAACACGATATTACTAGCTTTACCGAATTCAGGTTCACTACTTGTTTTGGAAGCTGTGATTAAACTTTCACCGCCCATTTCGTTACGTATTTCGTATTCTTCGGAATACTTGAGCTCAGACACGCTGCTTCTTCACTTGTCGACTTAGGTTTTCTGAAACGTCGTCTCATTTTATCATATAGAGATTTCTTTAACTTTGAGTCTCTTAGCTTTTTAACTTTAACAGATATTCTCTTATTCTTAAAAAGCCTCAACAAACTGAGCTTTCGGTGTTGTGAATATTTAATTAGACTGAATTCCCTCGATAGTTTTAATTTCGATTCATATATTTACATAACCATGCTACCTATTGTATAGAATGAATGAAACACATTCAAACTTTGATTTATTGTTTCATCTTTTAAATTCTTTACAGATACTGACACAAATATAATAATGAGGTATAGTTTCAAAGTTCCTACAACTAATTGCATTTATGACCTTACTAAAAACGATAAAATAAGATTTTGCTTTTTCAGATTCTAAAACTGTATGAATTATGAATTGTAACAGTTTGATAAGTAGTATAAAGAACTCAAGAGAGTGTTTTATCGGCGCTAAAGATTCTCGCCTTCGGCTCGAATCTTTATCAGCCGATAAAACACTCTCTTTCGTTCTTTATACATTACTACAATATTTGCATCTCGACATTGTATATTCCATACAGATTGGTCACTTGTATAACAAATTTGTATGTCCACTTTGTGTTTGATCTGTCATCATTTTCTATTAAAAATCTATAAAATGTTCAGCTTTGAAGCAGTAATTGACTTCAAATGTTTGGAATATGCTACTTATTGTGCCAGGGATTATAAATTATTTGGTCCAGAGTTTTCCTGCACTTCTTGTGAAGTGAAACTCTTTCCAAACGGGACATTTTCTTTGGTTCCAGTACTGTCCTGAATAGGGAGGTTGAAAAAGAATTGATATGAAATTGATCTAAGGTGAGTTCCCATGCCTTGTAGAGAATGAGCATGATTTCATCCCCTAAAAGTAGACATTTTGGTCCAAAAGCCTTTTTATGCTCGAAAATGATACTAGATCCTCAATTTTAATCTCTAAAAGATAAGGATAAATTGGACAGATGGTTTTCACTCAAAGAATTCGTAAAGGCAAGGCTTGTTCTTTGCCAAGGCGGGTTTCGCAGTCGCGCTGCATGATGGATTATCTTTGTATAAGCACATGCGCAGTGTGTGTACTTTGCAAGTAAGTCAAAAATGCAAAATGGCCACTTACCATGAAAAGACGTAAAAGAAAAGAAATTCCTAAGCTCCAACGACTTGCTTAAGTCATGACTGGCAACAAAAGTATAGAGAAATGCTTCGAAGAGGCAGAGGAGACAGGATTGCTCCATCTAAGCAGCAAAGGACTGAGAGATTTTCCTGATTGTGCGAGTGATTGTGAGCTAATCGATGTCATAGAAGCAGGTAAAAAATGACAAACCCAACCTTATTTGAAACTTTCGCTCTCTTATTACTAAGTACAGAGGGAAACTGACGAATTCTATGTTTCTTAGATCTATCGAGGAATCGTTTTGCCGAATTTCCGCTGGAAATATGTGATTTTATAATGTTGGAGCGGTTAAATCTGTACCACAACTCTATCAGAACTATCCCCGAACTTCATCCACAATTAAAATGGCTTTCTGTTTTAAATTTACGGTAAGTGACTGTAAATCCCTGTACATTAGAAGCACAATTAAACATAAAGACCTAGTGAGTCCGAAAAGTTATCTTGCTTTCCTATATAGTCTTCAAAAGATTTGTGAAAGTTGAAGTGCAAATGGAAGCTTCCGAAATCGGCCACTTCATCGACTCTGTAAATAAATAATTTGCATAGGCAATAGTTTATTTGTTTTAAGATTTAATATGACAATTCTTGCTCAGAAGGTACCCAAACCAACAGTCTCGGTTGACTTTATTTGATTCTTGAAATTTTGTACAATTTGGAGTTGGTTAATAACAATATTTTGAGTTAGTTATACGCCTCCCACACAACCCTACAGACCATTGCGATTGTGTTGTTTTTGGACCTAATAATAACTCTCTCGAATATTCAATCGAGAGAAAACTTGATTTACAGAAATCTTAAATAACTGATGATAATATTAAATCATTTGAATTCAGATTAAAAATCACATATGCTCAAATGCAATTAAAAGTGAAAGGTTTCTAAACTGCTTCAGCGATCCAACCTTCGAATTTTGTCTGCTTCCACATCAATCTACACTCAAGTGCAGAGTTGGATTGTTTCGTTTTCTTTTCTTCCGATTGATTTTAACCTGTAGTTTATTTCTCGGAAGGAATACAGCGTCTAAATAACGTGGGATCGGTTTCGACACATGCTTCTCACTTCCGGGTCGAATTTAAATCGACATTTTTAGACAAGTATTTTAATTTTGATTAATGAACATTGACTGAAAAAATGTTTTTATCTATTTCAACTCCTCAAAGAAAATGCTAAAAGTAATTTGAAAATTGTAGGAAATTGTTACTTTTCTTAATTAATGAATAGATAATCAATGAATATTTAAATATTTTCTGTATCTCATCTGCATTTTAGTCACTTTTCACTTGCTCCCACTTTGTTTCTCTATCGATAGAGCACATTCTACTATTAAAGATTATGAACTTTCATGTTTTTCTCATGTCATTTTGACATCCTGGAATGAAATCAGACTAATAAGCTATAATCTTATGTTGTTGTTGTCATTCCTCTTATTTAGTATTTTCCAAGTGAGTGTGAACTTTCTTCAATAATTTATTTATAACATCATTGAAGCTGCAGGGAGTGTCTTGGTCAGATGTGACATTTCAATCTGCCAAAGAAATGACCAAACGTATGGTTAACAAATCATGTGCTATTGAAATGAATATTGTTAATTTAGTCTCATCTCATATATTGTATCCAAGAAAAGGCTAATATTTTGCTGTTAAATGTTGTCTTCTATGGGGGCAACATTGATCTTTGTTGCCACCTAATTGCACTACTAATTCTGCAGTCCAATTGTTCAATATTAGTTAGGAACATTAGCTAGTTCATATCAAGTAACAATGCACATCTGGTCTCACTGGAGAAGTGATGATCACAGTCAAAACAAAGGCTATCTAAGGGCACTAGTTGTATTGATCATAATATGTCTCCGGAAACTCAATATAACAGGAACCAGAGAAACCAATATTATAATAGTTGCCCACCTGGTAAAAGCTTTTACAATAAATGTCTAATGATTCAATAAGATAAATGTTGTAATAGATATCCTTCCAGAATACCAAATTATGAATACAAAAGTTGGAAATTAGAATGTGTAGAATCCTTTGAAATTGTTGTACATCTTCAAATTCATCTGTCTTTTGGTTATTATATTTTAGCATTTCAGTAATTCTTCATTTTTCAAGTACCATACATTAATAATCTAGCCAAAATACCAGTAGGTTTTTGTCAATTTTAATTTAGTATATTATTTAATATTGCCACCATTTCAATTGCCTAATTAATTTTCATTGAATATGTTGACTAAAAGAATCTGGAAAGTGTTTTTAGACCAGGTCTATGAATTATTAAGAATGTACAAGACATTTTATGTATAAATACTCAAGTCAGAATAAAGGAATAAAAGATCTTCCATATCTATGAAGATGTAAATTTATACTATGACAACTACCTTTATTGGCTGTTTGAAATTCCGATATCATAATTTTGATTTGGCTTCCTTAAACTAGTATTGCCAGTCTATTTTAAGTTGTTGTAAACTACATCCTCTGTCATGTTTGAACAAAGTTATCAGAGACCAGAACAGCTGGTTTTCATTGCTCTCACAAAAGAGTCATTGCTTAACAGCTTCCACAAAAATATATATATATATATTTCTCTTTACCTCTGGGAGAAACATTCAAAAATATACTTTAATTAAATGTTTTACAGGAAATTTTTTGTTTAATTCCATTTCAAATAAATTTAAAAATAAGCAAGTAAAGGTTTTCATGAATGTGAGGGATGGGATCCAAGTATTTTTGAATATAACAATGATTTCCCTCAAAATTATGTGTTTATTTTGCTCTCCATTATTTCATGTGATTTATTATCTGTATAAAAGGTATTATGTGTCATTGCCACTTTTATACCATGAGAATTTCCCTAAGTGTTGTTCAGGGCAAAAAATAATCATTAATTTGAAGGGTCAAATCAACCTCTACAAAATCGAAAGTTTAGTGTTGATGAAGTAAAATTGAAATGAGTTGCAGCGATCTGAAAAGTCTTAAATTTATTAGGAATTTGTGATTAACTGTACAAAATGTATGGTTTTCATACAAAAGTTTGAATGTTTGTATCTCATGAACCAAACTTTGGAATTTAATTGCCAAATTTGATGTGATCTTTGAAATTAGTGACTAACTGCTTGTTGATAAGGAGAAACTAGCCCTAAGGCACCCAGAGAATGACAGTCATCAATGTTCATTTATTTTTCTTTTCAGGAGAAATCAAGTATGCAGTCTGCCATTAAGCATTGGTCGCTTACCACTGCGAGTGTTGAATTTAAGTAATAATAAATTGATATCTCTTCCTGTTGAAATAGGATATTTGACACAACTACAAGATTTAGTAAGTATTACTGGTTAGAATGAAATCTTTTGAGTAAGCTTTCGAAAGAGGAAAAACATTTGGCTTTATTTTTTTCAAACACCCTTATGTACCTCAATCAAAAGCTGAGAATGAGTTGGATTCCCTCAATCATATAGATTGTTATATGTTTTCTCTGGTGTTCACTATAGTTTGCCCTGGTAAAAGATAATTAGTCTATATATTACATTTATAAATAACTATTGCCCTTTTTCTTTTCAGGATTTAAGTTGTAATGAATTGTCACGTTTGCCTAGTAGTATGGGAGAAATGATCTCACTAAAAGAATTAAATGTTCGGAGAAATCTATTACAGGTTCTTCCTGATGGTAAGTGCAAATTTATCCCTAATGTAAAAGTAGCTTTTGTATAGTAATCCAGTGGTTACAAGTTTTATGATGCCTTTTCTTACCCATTTGTTTTAATTTTCAGAATTAAGTAAATTGAAATTGGTGAAATTAGATTTCTCCTGCAATAGAATATCTGTAATACCACCAGCATATAGACTTATAACAACCTTATCGTGTTTGGAGTTGTCTCATAACCCTTTGACATCACCCCCAGCACATGTAAGTACATGATAACTATGCAGTTCATGATAATGATGACTGTGATGATGATGTTTGTTTTTGTTACTTTTAATTAGTAAAGTGACAGTAATAATCATAATGCTTATAAGGATAGTACATAGCTCAATGATGGTGGTGTTTGTTATTAATATTTTGATTTTGATGATGACGTTAATAATATTTGTTGGTTGGAATGGTGGTAAAGTTTATATTCTCTCTATGTATAGGTTTGTACAAAAGGGCGTCAGCACATATTCAAGTATTTGAGTGTTGTGGCCCAACAAGACAAAGTAAGTTGTAAATCTCAATCAAATAATATTACTATTGTTTCCATGTTGCCATTGCACCGAAATGCTTACATACTAGTTCACCAACAGCCATATTATTTGTCTTGCAATCCACCATTTCTTCATTTTTTTTCTTTTATCAAGCCCCAATTAATTTTGTGAGTTTATTTTATATCAACCAATAACAGGTCATGTAAGAGCAAGCTCCTTCAATGAAATCCATTGAAATTTTTGAAACGGCAGATTTGCCTGTAATGTTTTTTTGTACTTTCGTTTTTCAACAGAAAAGAACTGTATTAGATAGGAAGCTACCATATACAAGAAAAGGATCATCTTTAAGGTAATGCCCTCCCCATCCTAGATCATCTCCTGATTTAACTCTGACTTGTGTTCTATTTTGAAAATTATAGTTTCAGTATCCAAAGTATTTGACATATGTTTGTTTTTGTTTTCAGTCTGAAAGATGAATTTTTAGGTATTGATTCAGATTCGTCATCTGGTGAAAAAGTTAAAAGAACATTGTCTCTTGATATGTCTGGAGCTGGGATGTCATACATAAGACAGGTGATTATGTTTACTGCTTTGCTAGAAGTAGGTGGTGTGAGTTGGGTTGTGTAGCTTTTTGAACAGCCCTGCTTTACACATTTTCTACGAAAACCTTCAAGTAAACAAGTCTGGACATCTTACCATTTTTTGCAGGGTTTTTTTGTTGTTACCTTTTTATTGACTGATGTACAGAAGAATACTTGGCTCTAGGTCATTTGTCTGAACAGATCGTGCTGCCAATTCTCCATCCATACAATATCACTTTGAGCCAACTATTTTCCTGTACAGCCTCCCAAAAATTTGTAATGGGTACATAATGATACTTATTCATAGTGTTCACTCACTCTTTCTACAAATGCATCCAATTTGTGTTAGTTATATTTCAGGATTCATGCATTGAGTGGATGAAATTGTAAAGTGATCATTTGTGATTATTGTATCCTTTTTTCAGAATGAGGACAAAGATGTATACAGACCTAGTTCATTGAGAGAACGTGACAAGCATAGGATTCCATTATCTCATGTGTTTGAAACTGAAGAAAAACGTAAAGAAATACAAAAAGAAATCGAAAGAGCACAGAGATTATTGTCGGAACCTGTTGATCAACCAGAAGCTGGTAGTGTTCAAGATGGAGAGGTTGACGAAGGAGAAGAACTAGAAAGGGTAAGTGTGTATGCTTACAGAAATTTGTCCAAAAATCTGTTGATAAATGTGCTATGCAATTTTGTGACCAACACTAATAAAAGCATGTAACTGCATTGATTGAGAGGTTCATTTTCACCAATATGGAGGGTACTGCTTTCAGATAAAATGTATAGCTTAATGCATTTTGTCATGAAAACGATTGGAAGTTAAAGCTTTGGTGCATGTTGCATGAACAAATGTGTAGAGTTCTTGGTAATAACTAGTAAGAAATACAAGTTAGAACTGCATCTGTGTTTCTAGAGAAATAGTTGTAAATGTAATGATAAGTTTGACACCGTTGAATGATTGTAAACTGATGTTTCAAATGTTAGTCCTTAGCTAGTACTACTCCGACGAAGGACTAACGTCCAAAACATCAGTTTTTTGCTACAATCATTCAACAGCGTCAAACTTATCATTACATTTACAACTGTAGAGTTCTTTGTTTTGCTTATGCTTGGTCTGTGCTGTCTGTATGGTTTTGTGTATTGTCTATGTTTATATTGATATCCAAACTCAATAGTTTTACTTGTCAACATAATGCTCACATGTCGTATTGAATGTGACTTGCATTAATGTATTGTAGTTAGCAGTAGACAACAGGCAAATTTATAGTGGGGTATTGTCATGATAATTAAGTGATACAAAACATACTTTCTTCAATGATTTTAACCTTTTCTGCTGTTATTAGTAATGCTATTATAAGTTAATAACTTCCTTAGAAAACTCAACTTTCCTCAACTAGCTTAACAGAAACTTATGCTTCTTGTCACAACTGAACTAACTGTTTAATCTTTTTCTGTCATTTTCCAAACTATTAAACTACCAAAACCATGAAATATTAAACTTCTAAATTAGTATCAGATTTGAACAATTTGCTATTGGCCACACAGAAGAATCTTAACAATTTTGCATTTTAAACTAAGAAATCATTAATTTCATCAATGTTGCGTTATGCTTTGGACTACAATTTTTGTTTTTATGTCCGAAAAAGTTTGAAAGACACATAGGAAGAAAGTGTATTTGAGGAATTTTGGAAAGACTATATTGATAAGATTGAGCATGCAAAGTAAGAAAAATGCATGATTGAAGTGGTGTTGATTTTTTATGTCAATATAATTCAAATAAAATTACCATGTTGTTTGGAGCTCTCACAATTGAACTGTGAGATTTTTTTGGATTGGTTTGTGATTAATCGCATAGTTTACTCTTTATTTACTTATCGTAGATAGTCACAACTGGTCAGCATCGGTTGCTGTGGCTCTAAAACAATAATAATTGGTCTTGCCTTTAGTTAATATTGGTGGAAAGTGTGACAAAATTGACATATTTTTTTATTGAATATTTTTGTTAAAATTGACATTTTTTACATGATGAAGGACTCAACTATTTTCAAAATATTTCCTTATCAATTTTGGAAGCAATGGTATTAAAAAATTGACTTGAAACAGCAAAGTTTCTGTGAAGCTGGCATTCAAAACACTACTCCAAGGAAAAATGAGAAATAAAGTTTGGTTTTCTATGGAAGATGCTGAATCCTTGAAGTGCTAACATCATGCCAGACTCACAGTGTATTTTGATTCTGTTTCAGGTCAATTCATGGTTGATACTGGCTCTTAAACTTCAGCAATCTATATCTCCCAAAGTGATGCTATCCACTCTTGTTCTTCTAATTTATGTCTTTCTTAACCTGGGTTCTGTTTTTAAGTCGTTTGTATTAATAGGGGTGTGTCTTGCAATCTCATGGGTTTTTACTCATAGCTAAATTAATGCAATAACCAAAGTGTAATGCTAGTTCCATACATCTATGAAACAGCAACGCCTTAGATTCAAGGGATTTAATTTGTTACATTTTTGGCATAGCATATTAACTTCTTTTAATAAGTTTTTCTTTCAATTTATTTGCTAAGGCATGAAATTGATTGTCCAATAAATTTACAGTAATCTTTATCAACTTCAGGCTCGAAATCATGCTATTATTTTATTCTTTAGAATTTAGCTGTTATCTTGATTACATCAACTGTTTGTAGCTGTGTATATTTGAAAGATAACCACAAAAGTAATGAAATTCTAAATGATATATAATTATATATGCTAATGAGGCTTGAGTTGAGTAAACAAGAAAACTGTGAATTGGAGTATTGAGAGAAAAGTGCCTACCATCAGCATTAACATATAAACTGTCACTGAGTAGCCAAAATGTCAAACTTGAAGATTGCAAGTACAACCATGATCCAGAACTAGGCAGAATATTTATTCCATTTTTTTTTTTGGAAATCACATTCATGAAATAAGAAGAAAATCATGACCTTGGCACAAACACATCTTTATTTAAAGCAACAAAAAAACTTTGATTTTCAGGTCATGGTTTTTGCAATACGTCTGTCAATAGATGTTCACTGACAATAGTGTGTCAATTTTTATGTATTTATAAGATACAGTCATTTGCAATGTTGTGACTGCTAAAATATATCAGTTTTTGAAACATGCAAGTTACATTATGGGTGGGCAGTATTAATTATTGCAAGCGTAATTAATGGAAAGACTTCATTTTTCAAGAGAACTGGTATATTATGTATTTGTTGACTTGTAATGCCAAAAAAATGACTAAAATACCAACTATTCAAGTAGTAAATTAATAGTATCAATTATATTTAACAAATAGACAGTATTTTTCACTATTGAGTCATATTTTTAAAATGTTATTGATTTAATTTTTTAATGAAAGTTATAGCATATGATTATATTAAATAATGCATAATTTAGTAGGTAGTAGTAAATCAAATAAGTAATGTTCAAGTGAGTAATTTACCACTGTTTTCATTGATATGCACCAGTCAAAAAAAAGTCTCTGGAAAAAGTGGTTGATTCTCTTCCGTCAATCAAACACACTTTGTCTAGACATTAGAAATATTTAAATGAAATCAAAAGCACAGTTTTTGTTAGTCTCCTTTGAAATTACAATCTAAGTTATTTCTGAACCTTTTCTTAATCTAATATGAAACTACTAACACTAAAAAAACTTAAATTTTTATATTCCTAGTTAAGGTTTTCTATTTGTTCATATCCTTTTTATTCGCATACTGCATAATTTGAAGTTGCGCCATATTGTCTAGACAAAGTGTGGACAGAAGAGAATCGACCACTTTTTCCATCCACTGTTTTCTTTTTGCAATGGGCAAACATCAATGAAAACAGTGGTAATTAAAATAATAAGTAATTATTACTGTATTTAGTTATGTGCAAACTGCAATTATTGATTTCTTTCGGCACAACTGACAATTGTTTTCTTTACATGAATCTAGATCACATAGTCTCTTTTTTTAAGAAAAATCTAGTATGGCCACACTGTTTTAAGAGTTCACCTTTTAAATTATCAAAAACAAAAAAAAAACATTTTGCAAATCAAAATAGTAATTTCAAGTTACAGGAGTTTCATTTGAAATGAAAGATAAAAAATTGTACTCATATTAAAACCATAATGATTTTGTTTCCTGCCTTTAAACAAAATTATAATCTTGAAATTAGGTTTTATCAGATGGTACCAGAAGAGTATTTTCATTAACAATTTAGTATTACAGCATGATAAGTACTACAAAGTATGGCCATGTTGTATTGGGATGTTTACTTCTATTTATAAAAAGATGCTCATGGTGGTGATACTTTTGACTGTCATGCTGTATTTATTTATTTATGCACCATGTAACAGTGTAACAAAATAACTTATTGCATTGACAGTGTAGTTCCAGAAATCTTCTTATCCTACCACCAAGGCAATGAATTATGAAATGGTCTTGTTGATTATTCTCTATTACCTCCAATTTCTTCCATTCAAACTTTTGTTTTATATTTAGTTCTATTGGATACCCCTGTCTCCAAAATGTTTATGTTCTGGAACTAGAGTCGTTCTCATCAACCTAGAGTGTACACACTTAAAGTGTGCAACATAAATACCACTAAATAGTGTGCTAATTCTATTGTTTTCTTTTGTATAATTAGTGCTATTTACTGCTAAATATGACAACTGTTCCACACATTTAATGTTTGCGCTCGAGTGAACTCTGATTTCATTGTTTTTCTTTTGTAGTTATTCTCTTTTTAATAGCAAATAGTATTAATTGTTACATGGGTTTAGGAGGACCAATTTATGCTAAGCATTCTACCATTTAAATCTATGCTTTAAAAAAGATAATGATTTTCCTCAAATTATAGCCTGTTAATACATTTTTGATAGGCTGAGCATTGGGATAAACTTGGTACACAATCTTTTACCAAGGTACAGCTTTAAATAGTACAATGTTAATTATTTTAGATAAGATATAGGTGTATTACATTGGAAATAATAGCAGAGCTATAGTAAGTTATTAGATATTTATTATAAGAACAGAGTAGAATGCAGATTATTTTTACACATTCACCTAGAGGTCTAAGGAATATTGTAGTTATGTTGGCAAACATTAAACTATGGTCAAATGATTTCTTGTTGTTTCACTTGTGCTCTTTTGGTATTTTTTGTAATGCTTACCACAAGCATGAAAGCCAGGTTCATATCAAGAACCTCATGTAATTACACAAGTGCAGATTGTCTATTATGTTTAAGGCTGGTACACACAAGAGAGCTCCCGCAACATGCTCCCGGAGCAAAGCTCCCTCATGTGAACCAACGAAAAATATGTTGTGCAACAAAACGTTTGCTCCTGGGTTTTGCTCCCTTTGTTATGCAACATATTTTTTCATTGGTATACACGAGGGGGCTTTGCTCCAGGAGCATGTTGGGGAGCATGTTGCAGGATCTAGCTCCCCCGTGTGTACCGGCCTTTATACTTTATACTTTGGTCAAAACATGATTGTTATCT
The DNA here is from genome assembly GCA_918843875.1 of Diadumene lineata. NCBI lineage: Eukaryota > Metazoa > Cnidaria > Anthozoa > Actiniaria > Diadumenidae > Diadumene > Diadumene lineata. The sequence goes on along the minus strand of OU974069.1, from coordinate 17,507,790 downwards.
CCACATGTGTATGTCATTGTGTTGCTAGTGTTAACTAGGCTGTAGGGCCAGAAGTTCATTTCACATACTGCTTTTGTGAGTCTATCTGCCTATGTGTTTGATTGAATGTCTGTTTGTTTGGTCTGTCTTTTCTTTGTGTAACAGGCATTGTATTCAGAATTATTGGTTGATTTTCTTGTTTAACACAGAATCTTGGTTGGATACACAAAGAACTTGAGTGTCTTTGATTTTTTTTTCTCACTACACATATCTTTATAATTAATTTTCTTTTCCTTTTTTCTCACCTTGTGCCCCAGCCAGGATTTGAAACCAGGAGTGCTGGATCATTAGTCCATAACCAGACCACTTTGCTATTCAGGAGACAGATCTTTGATGTATTTGTTTGTGTGACTGTGTTTGCGTGCTTTGGTTAAATTATGTTGTAAATTGTTTTCTTCCCAAGGAGTTATTAAACATTGAAATGGAGCAAAGAAAGAAGAAAGAAGAAGAAGAGAGATTAATTGAAGAGAGACGTCGAGCAGCACGAAAACTTCATCGGGATCAACAAGAAATTATTCAACAACAGCAAAAATCACAAGACCCAAGACGTCGTACGCTAGACAATGCTAATGGATATGAAAGAAGGTATTTACTTTGCACATTTCTGCCACTGTCTTTTTTCCTTCCTCCTTCCTTCCTTCCTTCCCTCCTTCCTTTCTTTTTCATTCTTTCCTTCCTTCTTTCCTTCCTCCTTTCCTTTTCCTTGCTTCCTCCCTTCCTTCTTTCTTTTTCCTTCTCATTCATCCATTCTTCTTTTGCTTCTTTCTAAATGTATTTATGTTGGGATTTTGTGTTTTGTTGTTTATGTTGCAGTGCAATACTTGTGTTCTCCTTTGCTGTTCTGCATTGTGTATGACAATATGCATGTTTGTCATGTTCAGCACTTGTGTTTAGGTTCATATAAAAAGCTGTGGTTTAGATAGATCTGACTGAACTCACCTCTTTCATGATTTAATTATGCACTTGCACTTCAAAGTTGCCTTCAGTCTTACAAAAAATAGCACCTTTCATACAGTTTCCTTATCATTTGTGAAGAACTTTTGTAGATGTGTTTTAAAAAATCATTCATGGTAGTACAGAACAGTTATCTACACAAACGTCTGTGAGTGAAATCATTCATGAGAAACAATTACACTGTAATGTACACAAATGAGTTTCATCCTGCCTTACAGTTATGTGCATTCAGACTTGGCCAACTTGACAAAGGTTTTGATACCTTTCAAGTATCTGTTAAGCAATTTTTGTTGCTTTGTTACTTTGATAATAAATAACTTATAACTTGTATTGAAAGGGTTATAAAAATATTTGGCTGCTTTATTTTTTTTCTAGGCCTTTTGTCAGGAATAACATTTTTTTAATGATTTGACCAATATTTTTTTGTTAGCTTGAAACATCTTTGACTATATTTTTTTTCAGTATCAAGTCGATCCTGCTCAATAATTTGTTTTTTTAGGTTCATACAATCCCCCTCCTCCCCCATCAATTATGTAGCTGTCCACCCCTTTATTTCATGGGAAAACAGTGTGTTCTTGTGTTAGCCTTGTGTTTACAAACTTGTTTTTAAACTTATAAGTTGTGGAAAAAAGATATTTTGAGTTGGCAATAGACCACTTCACATTAACACCTGCCATTTTGAATTGGGGCAAAACTTCTTAAGAGATTGTCATCACTTTGACGTCCAATATCTCCGCTCGTTCAAGCTCCATTTTTGAAATAATAAAAACATTACATATCAGTAAACTGATGGAAAATGAGCCCTATCCAGGAATTGGAACTATTTTTTATGAGCCGGTACGTTTTCTAAATATTTTTATCTACACGCACCAATTGTTTGCTGATCATTTTGTTTTGACAACAAAAATTTCAATTTTCTTTATCAAATGACTATGGTTTGTCAACCAAGTTTTAGTACAAATATAAGGAAGTTAACATCTTTTCAAAAACAAAATAATTGTGAATATTGAACTCGAATGAATGGAGTTAGAAGAAATTGAAGTGATCACAATGTTTCAAGAATTTTTCCGACTTTGCCTCAATTCAAAATGACGGACATTAACATGAAGTGGTCTATGAATAGATGCACATGACTGTAAAAGACCCTTGTCATTGACTTGTGTTTTCCACAGGAGAACAGGGGCAATGTCAGGTCTAGCCAAGCCAGATCTGCCTCCAAGACCTGCTACTTTAGAAAGAAAACCCAAACAGCAACCTAGAAAACCTAGATCTTCATCTTTGCAAGGCACTGGGTGTGTGTTGTGATCTGTGTGTTTGTTGTTAGTAAATTGCATAATGTTTGTGAAATGTTAAAGCAATGAGCCATGTAGGCTAGGCTTGTGAAAAATGTCAAGTGAACATGTGCAGTATAATGTTGTGTTTAATATCCAGTAGGGTGTGTTCTTTATTTACCTGCTTGACACTATAAAATAATATTGTTATGCAACTAAAATGAATAGTAAGCAATAAGCTTTTGTATTTTTCTTCTATCTGTCCACTTGTTTGGCAAAGTATTTTAGTGTTCATTAATCTTGTTGATTTTTGGTTTAATACTTTCATATCTGTTTTGTATTGTTTGTTGATCATTTTACTTTTATTCTTGGTTTTCAATCATTAGTTTGCTTACTTATTTGTCATTTCTCATCTTTGTTAAACTATCAATCGTGTTAACTGACTGAGTAGTTTTGACCTTCCTTATTTTAGATCGACAGCTGAAGGATACAGTGGTAGACAGGTACATACAAACAGTCAAAACCCCTCAAGCATGCCCACCAAAAGTATATTGTTGATTTCATTCTTTGAATCTTGATTTGATTATTCCATTTGAATCAGTTTAGTGCATTCGAAACAAGAAGACGTCATTTTAGTCAGAAGAAAACTTTGAAAATCTTAAACTGAAAGTTTAAACTGTCCAGAAACTCGCAGTGAAGTATTTCTTGACAAAAGAAAGACATTCTTATTTAGTTTTTTATTTGTTGTAAATACGTTATTTTGAATTTTGTAGACTTGTTTTCAAATTTGATTACTGGAATCGAATAATCAATTCAATATTTGAATAATGAAATCAATAATGAACTTTTGATGGATACACTTGAGATGTTTTGACTGTAAGGAAACAAACATACCTAGAAGATAGACAAATGTGTGGATGTGTAAAAGATAAATTGATGAATGGATTAATGTAATGGAAAATAAATGGATGAATAAATGGACCTATGATTAGAAGGGCCATTGCATTGATGAAGAATGACCAAGCACTAGGAATGAAAGAATAGATGCGGATGGATGGATGAATGCAGGCTTGATGAATAAAGAAAGCAATGTATGAATGGATACATTGCTGGGTTAATGAATGGATAGATCAATAGATTGTCATATAAATGAATGGATGGATGAATAAAGAAATCAACGAATGGATGTATTATTGCGTTAATGAATATATAGATCAATAGATTGTCATAAATAAATGGATGGATGAATAAAGAAATCAATGAATGGATGTGTTATTGGGTTAATGAATAGATAGATCAATAGATTGTCATATAAATAAATGGATGGATGAATAAAGAAATCAATGAATGCATGTATTATTGAGGTAATGAATAGATAGATCAATAGATTGTCGTATAAAGAAGTGAATGAGCAAAAACATAAGTGTTCACAAATGAATGTAAGCTTGTTTAAACGTGTTTGTGTGGCTTCCATTAGGAAGAAGACATGAAAGCAAGAGAAGCCCTAATGCAGCAAAGTAGAAGAGAAGCAAAATTATCTCGACAAAGACTTGAAGAGGAAAGACAAAGATCAAAACAGAAAAAAGAAAGTGTAAGTCCAACTTTCTAAATATATCTTGATGGGCTTATCTTTGAAAAATGGTGATCACTAATATCAAGTAAAATTTAAGATAGGATACTCAAATTCAACAACAAAAGATTTTTACAAAAACAACCAAACTCAATTGCATGACATAAATGTCCATTAACTATAACAATATATATCATTTTCAGCCACTAGCCAGAGAAAACCTCAATTCAAAGGTAATGCATATGTTGCATTATATTTGGGTAAAAACTAAGCAAATCTAAAAAGCAGTCATTGCAGTCTCGCATTGCAAGTTCATTATTCTGTTTTTTTATTTCTGTAGAAGGCTGATAAAGAACCAAGATCTCCCGAAGGAGAGTGGGAGGTGAGTTGCACACAAATATCATTAATTTCACGAGATACAGGTGGATATTTTGCAAGTTGCGAATGTGTTTTGCAAATGTTTGTTTGTTTGTTTGTGTGTTTAATTGTTTATTTATTCATTCATTCATTCATTTATTTATTTATTTATTTATTTATTTATTTATTCATTCATTTATTTATTTATTTGTTCATTTATTTATTTGTTTATTTATTTATTTATTTATTTATTTATTTATTTATTTGTTCATTTATTTATTCATTCATTAATTTATTTATTTATTTATTTATTTATTTATTCATTTATTCATTTATTCATTTATTCATTTATTCATTTATTCATTGATTTATTTATTTATTTATTTATTTATTTATTTATTTATTTATTTATTTATTTATTTATTTATTCATTTATTCATTTATTTACTTACTTATTTATTTTATTTATTTGTGTGTTTATTTATTGTAATAATCAATTTATTTTAGGACAGTATATTTCATAATATTCACAAGAGACCTAATAAAGGAAGTGTCCGTTCATGTAAGTATTTCTCTCATATTAGCACAGTTTGTTTGTAGACCATCCCTTCCATTATGGCAACAATTTTCATCATTTCTGGAAGTAATTAAGCAAATGATAGTTTTTCTTGATTGCTGGTTTGTTCGTCAAATCTTGTGTGGCTGCTCGCAAGAATCGAAAGCCACAGCTATGCTATGGTATGACAAAAAGCGTGAGGAACTATTGCGAGCCAGCGTTAACAGTGGTCTGCTACAGGAAGTCAATTTAACGTTTGAGCATGCGTGTTTTGGACTATCTTAATATTCATCAATTATGTTGTCTGTTTTCAGTGCCTGCTAATATCAAAAACAAAGAAGACCCTAACTTCACTATCAAAAGAATGTATGACAGTGCTAGGGAAGAATTTGAAAAACTCGAAATATTAAGAGAGGTATAATCAATATTATTTGTTGTCAATACTAGGTGGTTTATCCTTGCCCTCCTACCTTCCTACGTCTGCAGTGAAAATTATGATATAATTTCAATCGATGTATTTCTCATTCTCTTTTATTCTTATTTGGACTTTTGTCCCGTTTCTTCTCCGCGCGCTACTGGCACTTTTTTCTTTTCGTCTATTTTGTTTTCTTTTTGTTTGTAGTGCATGATCAAATTCGTTTCCCGCTTTTTGCGCATATGATACGTGCATTTTAAAATGATGTTCATTCAAGTACATTACAAGCGTTCCACGCAATCTTAGAATGCATTCCATACACGTTCTTGAGGGGAGTAATATTCAAATGCTATGCGTGTTCGGATTCGTTTCCCGCTTGTGCATATCATAGCAAAGTGCGCGCATTTTAAAATGATGTCCGTTACATTACAAGCGTTCCACGCAATCTTAGAATGCATTCGATGCGCGTTCCGATTCGTTTCCCGCTTGCGCATATCATAGCAAAACGCGCGCATTTGAAAATGATGTCCGTTGCATTACAAGCGTTCCACGCAATCTTAGAATGCATTCGATGCACGTGCTAGAGAGGACTAATATTCAAAAGCGCAAGAGTGTTCCGATTCGTTTCCTGCTTGCGAGCAGATTTAGAACCGCGCGCGCTATAATCCCATCATTCCTTGAGGTATCAGATGGTGCGCGCGAGTAAGTTTTTTTCCTGGGTACTTGAAATAAACCGTTGATCAAATGCAACCGGATATAGCAAACAAGAGACAAGCTGATGGGCACCAAAAAATATCTAAAATAGCTAACGATAAGTGAAAGTCTTGATCGCATGAAACAGTGCTGTTACTAAACAAGACTGATCTGTTGATATTTTTAGGCCTTGGAAAGTAGACTTAAAGTGACTCTGCCCGATGACTTGACAGCGTCTTTAGCTGATGGTGTTGTGCTGTGCCATCTGGTTAACCTCGTTTGTAAAGGAACTATCCCCAGTATTCATATTCCTTCTGCTGGAGTTGTAAGTATCCTTCCTGTGGTATTTAGTCTCCCTCGCATCCGTTTCCGGTCTGTTCGACAAAATCTTCAGTCCAGACAGACCGGAAACGGATGCGAGGGAAACTTAGCCTGCGTAGCCAGGCGTTTTTGAGTGGGACAAGGGAGCGAGGAGAGGAAACGCCTGCCAGCATCCCCTGAGATTTTAAAATACGCCCAATAGTTGTTTATGCATGATTGATTATGAAGGCGGCAAAATTTAGCCAATCACGTTCCTCGTCAATAGACAGGTAATAAATGTTCACTTCCGCTGTAAACACACGTGAAACCCTGCTTCTGTCAAAACAAACACCCGCGTTTTGTAAGCGACGTTCGGAAATATTCACCGAATGATAATTGTAGATTTTGTAGAACTAGTTTCAAGATAAAATACGGTAATTATCAATCATCCGAAAATCTTTTCAAACCATCTAGACGAAGTCATTCGTTTGGTACTGTCCTTGCAAATATTTGCAATGTAGTTGGATTGAAATCGGTGTTGTAATCCATGCGCTCGCAAAGTGAGAAACGTAGGAAAGTTGTTTGAGTTTCTAAACAAAACTACTGATAACACTGATTGTTTAACTCCGACGAAATCTGAAGCAAAAACGAAAAGGGCACTAGAAACACCAGATAAAGCTAGTCCGTCTTGGGGAAAGGCTAAGGTAGTTCGTGTGAACTCGCCAAAGCCGAAGACAACAAGAAAGTGTTTGGACTTAACTCCAGTAGTTCATATACACCAACAATAACTAAAGATGATGAATTAGACACTTGTTTAGATACAGATGACTTGCCGGACAGTGGTCTACAAGTGAAAGTTGTTTTTAAAATGCCAATTGGCAATGTTATCGTGCGAATACCACGAGAGGACGAGACCAAACAGCTGGTTACTGTGTTAGGTTTTTCTAAGCCCCGATCTTGACAAAAGGTCAAGAGCGATGAAACAAGGCCTCCTTGCTAGAACAATGATGAGCTGTGATTGGTTATCTAGAAACTTAATAGTATCAAAGTTGTCAAAAACCTGTCAAAAACTTGTACAAAACATTGTTTGGTGATCAGCACAGTAAGCATATCGCATTGAAAAGTGCTGTAAATATTATTTTTCACCACAATGACATTAATCAGAACTCAAAGATGCGTTGAAGAAAAACATTTCCAAAGAAATCGATAAATATATCAAGTCGAGAAGCATTTTGGCTCAGTGGGAGCCTGACGAGATTCAAACAAAATATTCATAGAGGAAATTAGGATTTTTTGTCCGTTTTGGTATCAAGCCAAACTCAGTCGGTAATACAGCAATCAAATCTTTGTTCCTCGTTAACTGTTTGATACAGTCTTCGTGTTCCTTGTTCCTTTTTGAGTTTAATGTCTTCATTTAGTTGAAAAGTTCTGAGAGATTCTTTTAGTGCTTTTTGTATGTCGGCTATGCACAATCGCTACATACTTCCGGTTGTCAATCCAAATAAAAGAGGCCAATCAGAGACGTCCGTTCGTGGACGAACGGGAATTTCAAAATCTCAGGGGCTGCTGGCAGGCGTTTCCTTTCCTCTCTCCCTCGTCCCACTCGGAAACGCCTGGCTACGCAGGCTAGGGAAACTATGTGATATTATACAGTTCTCGCATGACTAAGAAACAGTGCTGTAGAGTGCACGCACTAAAAGTGTGCAACAGTTATCACAATTAATAGTAAATAGCACTACGTAAACAAAAGAAAACAATAGAATTAACATAAAATTTAGTGGTATTTATGTTGCACACTTTTAGTGCGTGCACTTTACAGTACTGTATTACTGATTGGATTTTTTTCCCCTAGAATTTCAGTTAAGATACAATACGGAACCCCATAAGCAATCTGCTTTAACCCACATCTAACTCAAATTGAGTATTCTCTATAAGAATGAGATAATAGTTTACTTACATTGAATTTCATTTTTATGATTTTAATTTTCATTTCCAACAGCCGAAACTCACAATGACCAAGTGCCAGAAAAACGTCGATTCGTTTTTGGAAGCTTGTAGAAAATTGGGTGTTTCAAAGGTAAAAAGGTTCCTTTTCAAAAGATTCTCTGAATAAACACTTAACCTAACCTTGTAAGGTTCAGCATTGTTATGAGACTAGGGGAGTTACTAATTCCAACCTTACTATCCCTAAATCTCGAACCAATGCAGGAAAACGCAGGTTCTCTCATGTAGCTGCTTCTATTTGGAATGCCCTGCCTCCAGAATTGCACAAAATTCAGTCATTAAAACCTTTTAATCAAAGGTGTAGGAAGCATTTTCTAGATCAGTTTAAGGCTTCAGACATGATTCTATCAAATAAGATATATTAATGACTAAATTATATTATATTATATTATATTGCATAATGCATATTTATTGTATCTTGCATATATTCTATTTATGTTTACTTATTTATCTAAATTTAAATTTATTTATTTTTTATTTATTTATTCATTTGAATACTTTTGTAAATGTTTTATATTTATATTTATGGGCCTAATTGGAAAAAAGCTTATTCTTTATTAGCTACCCAAATAAAGATTTATTATTATTATTACCTAAAAAATGTTTGCATTATCTTTATATCGTTTTTATCAAATTGTCCTGATCAATACAAACGTGAATATTCCACGTTTTATATTTTTACATTGTTCAATTTCATATTCAAATAATATCATAACCCCGATATTTGCAACAATATCGTCCCTTTCGAATTTAGCGCCAACATTCCAATACTATTTTTCCCGCCATTTCAAAGCCTTACCCGTTATTTGCATTTTCATCTACAAATTTTCATCTCTTTCCGAAACTAAGTTATTGGATATTTCATATTTTTACAGGGAGATATATGCTCATCTGCTGACATTCTTGAGGAGAAAAGTCCACAAAAAGTTTGCGTCACAGTTCAGGCGTTGTTAAGAAAGACAGACTCCTAGCAGAGCCCAAATTTGTATGAATTGTAACGTAGACGCCACTTACGAAACTATTAGTAAAATTAAAAAGCGCAGTATTTTTGCTTAGTTTTACCGTGAAAAATATTGCGCGACGATGCAGATGCAGTCTTTAATGCTCTTCTTCCAAAAGTAGAAAACTGTCTCTGTTCCTGAGTATGAAGAAAGAGATCAGGAAAAATGTTTTTCAGACCGTGGAAGTTTACAATTGGTAAATTGAAAATAAATTTTTTTTGACCCATTTTTTTATCTTATTTTGTTTATATGGGATTTCAAAAAAATTGTAGTCAAAATACTGAAATGGTTTCTTTGAATTCGGTAAATATCGACAGTTTCATATTGTGTATTTTACAAATACCGTTTAATTGTGATATCTGAAAAAATGTTAGATTCTTGACACATTCCTAAACGTTGACAAATGTATGTTCCTTTTTAGTTGAGGGCAGAAAATATCGAATTAAAACTGAAACATCGCAGATATTTCCGGGTTTTTTTCGTGAAGAAGCTAATAACGTGGAAAGTAAAGACAATGAAATTGGATGTGAAATGCCTGAATTCATGTGGAATTGAAGAAAGATGATTTTCAGACGTTATTTCGACATTTATATATTTTTCCATTTTTTTCATTTTTGAGCCACAGATTCTAGTTGTTAAATCCATAAACAAGAAGGAAAAGAAATTATTATGTTGCCGATTTGATATCTACCACGTCTATAATTATTATTATTATTATTATTACCATATTAATGATTTATTAATTTGATTTTATTCAATGTATCAACAATCAAATATTTCACTTTTGTTGAAAGACACTATTTTGTAAATTCTGAAGGTACATTTTGTAAATAATATCACAATTCCACTGAATTGCTGTACTGCTTCCCTCCCTGAGTTCAAAAAGGGATTGAGAACGAGTGTAGAAATATTTACAAAAACTGATTATATGAAAGTCCATATGAAAAGTGGAAAGTTTGCCCACTTATTGAACCCTTGGACAAATAGCATGCTTTAGAAACATTGTCATAGTTCACGCACTAAAAGTGTGCTATTTTATGCTAATTCTATTGTTTTCTTTTGTACTGTTGCACTCTAATAATAGTACTAATTATTTCTTTATGGTCTTTCTGATCTTTCTTTTCTTTTCTTTTTTCTTTCTTTTTTTTCATATTTTAATTTGTTTAATATTTTCACTCGGCACAAACCCTTTTTTGACTTCGAAATTAATTGGGATTATATCGTTGGCATACAAACAGAATTAAAATTATAATTTCATTTTGGTGTCTTGTTGTTTCTTGTTGTGGTTTCTTATTGTTGTCTCCTGTTTGTTTGTTTGTTTGTTTGTTTGTTTGTTTGTTTGTTTGTTTGTTTGTTTGTTTGTTTGTTTGTTTGTTTGTTTGTTTGTTTGTTTGTTATCTTTCTATTTTTTAATTTAGTTTTTCAGTTTTAAATTTAATTATGTCTCATTAACTAAATTGGACTTCCTGTGTGTTTTTCACAAAAAAAAAAAAACACTTCAGTAAGATCTTTTGTTCTGTAACAAAACATCGTTACAGCTATTGTGTTTTTCAGTGTAGTTATGTTTGTTGTGAATATATAACGTGTATTTCAAACGACTTGAGATAACAGTGCATTTACTACTGGAAACGGATCATATCGTGAGTTTATATCATTTGCAAGACATATGGCGGAAAAATCAGCTGCTTTATCGTATAAAATAACCTCTTTGTGATGGCTAACTTACAAAAGATCGGTCTATTGCTCGCAGTTGCTGTCACTGTGATAATTTATTGCTATTTCAACCTACCGAGTAATCACTACGGAGACTTTTCTTTTGGTAACGACAAAAGTAATATTTCGTCTGGTATAATTTCAGAAAGTTTTCAAACAGAGAAAAGACGACTTGTTATAATTGGAGCAGGTGCGACTGGACTTGGTGCTGCCCATAGGCTTTATGAGTTGGGAATATTGCGAACAAATACTCAAGTTGTTATTTTAGATCAACAACTTAATCCAGGTGGACTTGCTTCGTCTTATCGAGATACCAACGGCTTTCTCTGGGATAATGGTGGCCATGTTGTGTATTCGCATTTTAAATACTTTGACAATGTCTTGAACAACGCCGTTAAAGAGTGGAACAGCCACAAGAGAGCAGCCTTCGCTTTCATGAAAGGTTCGAGTGGAAAACGAAAATTCCTTCCTTACCCGGTACAAGATCACATTATGGCCATGGACGAGAAGGAGCGTTCTAAAATACTAAAACAATTACAATCGATTATCAATAACCCTACGTCACGCAAGCCACGAAACTTTGATGAGTGGTTGTTGAAGAACTTTGGTGAAGAACTGTGTAATGTGTTCATGAGAAAATACAACCGTAAAGTGTGGACGGTCGATCCTAAAGAAATGAACGCAGTATGGGTTGGAGAACGAGTTGCTGTGCCAAGCATTGCTAAGAATAAGGCTAATGCCGGCAACCTGAACGACTCCCAATGGGGACCAAATACGTGGTTTCGATTCCCCAAGTACCATGGAACAGGAGGGATATGGACAGCTGTAGCTAGCCTTCTACCTCAAGGATGGATACATACAAACAACAGAGTCACAGAAATAGACCCAGCAAAAAAGAAATTAAAGGTTATAGTAGGAAATGCTAGCTTGGATGATTATTATATTCTTCATTATGATGTTCTAATAAGCACCGCTCCATTAGACCTCATGATTAATATGATTCGAAACTCGAAAGTCACTTCTCCCGCCATCAAGGGTTTATCCAAAGATATGCTTTACTCTAAAACGCATATCATAGGAATTGGACTTAAAGGAAGCGCTCCTAAGCACCTAGCTGACAAATCCTGGATGTATTTTCCAGACTCCGATTCTCCTTTCTATCGTGTGACTGTATTTTCGAAATATTCTAATGATCACGTTCCAAAGAATGGGCAATATTGGTCACTAATGTGCGAAGCCGCTCAACCGCTAAAAAACACCGGTAACCCACACTACTGGACACAAGACAGCATTCTTGACAAGACAATTTCGGCTTTGGTTGAATATGGCTTTATTACAAAAAATCAAATCGTTTCCAAATATTATCGCAAGTTAGATCACGGTTATCCTATACCTTACCTCAAAAGGGAGCAAGTTTTAGAAGCTGTGCAACCATGGCTCGAATCGAACAACATCTACTCTAGAGGTCGATTTGGAGGCTGGAAGTACGAAGTTGGCAATCAAGATCACTCTTTCATGCAGGGCGTGGAAGTGGTTGATCGTATTGTACGTGGAATTCCCGAGGAAACATATCCTAACCCTGACCTGGTGAACTCCATGAGAGTTTCTGATCGCGGCCTCAGTCATATGAAGTCAAACGCTGATTATGAAATAGTTATATCCCACTATAATGAGAATCTAGACTGGATAGTAAATGAAGCAAGTCATGTCCATGTTTATCATAAAGGAAAAACGGTCATTCCAGACCTGAGGTTCCAACAATGGGAACGTCTTCCTAATGTCGGACGAGAGTCTCATACTTATTTATATCATATCATAAATAACTATAATCGACTCGCTGATGTGACGGTGTTTCTCCAAGGGAAAATGGATACAACTGAAAATGAACATTGCTTCTCCAATGTGAAAGATTATGTAAGAATTGCTTTGAAAGAAGGCTATGCAATTAAGGCGCCAAGAGGTTATCTTCGCAATTGGGGAAGATTAGCACATCATGGGAAATGGCATGATTTGATAAAATCAGGAAAAATGAGACGGAGTAACTGCACAATAGGAGAAATGTGGGAAAAAGCGATTGGACTTCCCCATCCTGTAGAAGTTCGAGTTTCTTTTAAGGGATGTTTTGCAGCTACACGAGAAAGGATTCAATTTAGATCTTTAGACGTTTATAAAAGGTTGATAAGCTTTGTTGGTGATCACCCCAATCCCGAAGAGGGCCACTATTTTGAACGCCTATGGCATGGATTATTCTTTGGAAGTTGAAAAACAATTATTGCATGCGACCTTCACAGCACCAAAAGTCATCTTTCCTAAATTTTAAGAGGTCAGCAACTTTCTGTATATTTCCGTAAATATTAAAGAAATCTTTATACAAAATAAACGCAATCCGTAAATATCATTCGCCAAGCAAATATATCCGTTCATCTCGATTTATGCTCATATGCTCAAGCTGAATTTACATTCAGTCATTCACCATTTTCCAAACCCATGCCGGAAGAATCATAGTTATTGTCTTTGAATGAATATGATGTTTTAAAAGTATGTTGCGTATGCGGCACAGACTGTGTTCTGTTATACTAGCGAGGACAATATTTTTAAAGATAATTCTTTTAATTTTTGATTGATAATCAATAATTTATATAAGTGCCCCCCCCCCCCCCCCCCCCTGTCAAACTGTCTGGATCCGCACCTGCATTCAGCTATATAGCTTTCAAAACAACAGAAAACAATATTTCAAGTCAATTAACTTTATTTATTTACGGTTTAAAATATAAGTACAATTGTTTTACAGATATGCCGTGCTAAAAATACAACCTTATTGCATTCTAATAACTATAAATATCAATTACGAATTGCATATCATAATCTAAACTTCATTTCAGTCTGAAAAACTATTGAAATACTCTATATATTCTTAGTCAACAAAAAGTGCTTTTTACGAAATCTCCTTCAGTTTTGATTGATTTTTGTAATCTTAATTTCCCTTATTTCATTCGGAAGTGCATTCCATGCCAGCGCTCCCCGATAAGAAAACGTTGGGTTGGGTAGCCAGGGGCCGCGCGAGAGGGGGGGGCTCAGAGGCTATAGCCCCCCAATAATTATTCTGCCATTTTGGTATTTGTAGAAACTTTATTTGTAAATGTAAATATTTGGTGCTTTTTGTATTCTCAATGCTTCTCAGAATGCCGGAAATCGCAATTCCGCGAGGGTTATATTTTCAAAATTTTCTGGGGTAGATATAACCCCCCAATCCAAAATACGTGGCGCGGGCCCTGGTAGCGCTGGCTGGAAGTCAGATTTGCTGCCTCTAGGGCTTTAAGTATGTACATCTGATGTTAAATTAAATACGGATTGAAGATAGTTAGGTGTCCCTAAATACCATAGTTTGGAGTTGCATTTGTTGTCTCTTGTACAATATGAGCGGCCGATCTGTTCGGCTCGACATTGTATATTCCATACAGATCGGACGCGAATAATGTATATTACTTATGAAATGTCTAGGTTAATGCTGCTATTTTATATTAATATTTTTGATAAGATTTAATTTGGCCGAAATATTTCAAGATAAACCTTATTCAAATCAGGACGATTTCTGTATACAGATGATTTCTGTATACAGATGCCGTCACGGTAGTGATTTTTTATTGTTCTGGATTCATTAATTATTCATGATTTTATGGTGCGAATAAAATGATAACGCCGTGTCTAAAAAAACTGCAGACCAGACGAGTCACATACAAGTAACATACATCTACATACGTCTACAAACGGCTACATGCTACATACCAACACATTCGAATAACATTCGACAACATACAAGCAACATTCGACTACATACATGTAACATACTTCTGCATACGAGTAACTTGCGACTTCATACAAGTAACATAGCACTACATACAACTAACATACTTCTGCATACATTATTATTGACCCCAACGCGATACTAAATAATCATATTTTCTCTAATAATGGTAAAGAATAAGGTGAGTTTTTTTAATACTTAAAATAATATAGCATTCTCAGAAAGTTAAGACAGAGAAATGTAATAAATAGGAATTAAGCACAGTGCGAATTTATATGATAGTCGATATATATGATACACACCTAAACATTGGAAAGGATAAATAGGAAAGCGAGGTTTCTTTTAATTTTGTTTTTACCATTTTATGTCTCGTCACTTTGTGTAATCTTATGTAACCATTTCGAATCTATTTGTAATATTACTTACATTCATTAAAACTAATAAATATAAAAGGGACTGTATGTTGTTAAGATAGTGTCCATATAACAACCAGGCAGGAGGTGATAAAACCTGCTTATATTTGGCTCACATGTAGCACTCAGTGAGCATAGTATGTGGTAGAAGTTTGAGATCGACGTAATGCATAGTCACAGAGCATTTTCAGTAAATGTCTGTTATTTTGGAGTGAAATTTTTAAAATTCATCAAACAACAAAAACATATCTGACAGCAATCAACTTTTTGCTATTGACTAGTTGGCATTTGGTCTTACAAATTATGGGCATAGCAATGATATGAATTGTTTGTGGTTGTCATGACAACGTCATTAAGAAAGTACATTTTTCAATTTTTCAGCTACGATTCATTTTAGTAAACTTTGCACACAAAAAAATTGCGCAACCCTCCCCCTTCAAATATCTAATGGTCCGTCCCTTACAAAAAATCAGATGGTTTCCAAATATTATCGCAAGTAAGATCACGGTTATCCTATACCATACCTGCAGTTTCTGGTCGGCAGAGAGTCTGGTCTGCAGTTTATAGATTTAATTGCCGGTGTCCAATGGATTGTTGTCCGAAATGGATTACGAATTAATATGTCGTTTAAAAGCCACGAGTTACGCAGCCATTGACTGTTTGTTGTGATTCTAATCAGTTGTTTATATTGGTATGCCTCAGTAATCGATTTTAAATATTCCGGCCATATGGTTGTCTGGTGCACGTGGCAAATTGCAATTGAAATCCCCTAAGATCATACTTTCCGTTTTTGTTCTTGATCCAAACGTTTTATATATCGTTTCAAATTTGTCCAGTATTTCTATTTTAGAATCTGGTGGCGTATAGGAGAGTCTTTGTTTACATTTCTTAGCTTGTTAGAATATTGTAAGAAGTAAAAGAAAATGGTCAAAAACTAATAAGAACTGTTTGATATAGGCTTTCTACTAAAATATTTTCGCTTTTCATAAGAAAAATTTGAAATTTATGGGTGGCATAAAAAAACAATTAGGCTATACATTCATCTGCAAAATGTTAACATATTTAAAATTTTATAACTTAAAATATTCCACGTGTACAGTTCAGATGTTCTGGATAAGCTGTTTGCTAGCTATAATTCTTCCAATAATCAGTGCCAATGTGGAGTTAGCGCAATTAGATGTGGAAATTTTAACTGAATACCTCTGTGTGGCAAAGTGCTAATGAGCCCCTAATACATTTTTTGTAAAAAATGGAGTTTTTGAAAATTCATCAGAAGAAAATAGCAGAACTATTTCCTGTACAAAGTTGAGAGTTTCGCAAAAAGCTTATTTTATTATGTCCTTCCAATTTTCAGTGATGGGGTTAGTTTTTTCTTATTATTAAAGAAATGTCTATACTAATGAGGCAAAATGTTAACAATGACTTCAGCAAAGATCTTCCTGTATCAGGTTGTAACTAAAAATGGTTTCATTCAAACTTGGTTTAGGTAAATCTCAATCGCATCTGATATGTTGTAAATAATTTTTTTATTTCAAACGCTACACCTACACTATGTCTAGTTCTGTCCAGCCTAATCAAATCATAACCATCAATTTCTACTTCGGTGGTTGCGATGGTTGAGTCTATCCTAGCGGCTTGATTAAAAATGCAAAAAATGTCAAATTTTGTAGCATGTAAAAGAATACTTGGTTGATCATGGTATTTAGTTGAGCTAGCTCCAAGGCAGCAATTTTGAGTCCCCGTTATTCAGTTGGAAAGCTATCCGGATAACAATAATCGTTATCATTATATCATTAATAAATCGTTATCATATTTTAGCTCTGTGTAAAGTTATTTCTTTTGCAAACACAATTTTTATAATTTGGACTATATATAAATAATTTATCTGTAAGAAACGTCGGCACTTAGGTTGGAGCTATGCTCTGTTGTGATCGTCCTCACCTTTATAATCAATAATTTTTTACTATTTGCTTCTGTAGTATTAGTCACGTGTGTTTGCATACTAGTGTACTTAGTGATTTTTTTCTCCCACACCAGTGGAAACTGATTAAATTTAAAAGAAAAAAAGAAACAAAACCCGGAAAAACCCTGCTATAAATTTCATGAATTTATCCATCGATATTCAAATACCTTTCGTGGATATATCTCAAAGTGTCCAACTTCAAACTGTCTCCTATACATATTGCGGTAGCTAGTCTTTGATCTGTCCATTTTTTCATTGCCTGCCCATTCAATGATCTATTCCAAACAAATATTTTTCCTCCTGCATCATAGGGCTTTACCCCAGCCATCTTTGCAACGACTCCTAGAAATGCGTCTTCGACTCGGAATTTCTTAATTTGTTTGGATATTTTGACGAAATGATGTAATATATTTCCAGACAGCACATAGCAAGGCCCTGCACAGTAATCTGGGAAAATGCGCCCGTGATACTCAGCTTTACTGACGTAATGCTCGTTTTTAGGATTCCGCGAAATGTATGCGCGATAGTGCACATAGCCCGCATAAAGTCTTTGGGGAAGTTTGACATTTTTTATCCACCAAAAAAATCGCGGTAAATGCAAATAAACATCATCATCTGCCTTAATAAGATATTGGGGTTTATGTTTCAGCGCCCATTCAAATGAAATCCAGACTTTCAGTACGATATTTCGGTATGATTCTTGTTCAGGTGAACATAGGATGTCACCATGCTCACTCGCTTCCTCGTTAATAGCTTTGTTCTCGGTTTCATTTCGAGATTTTCCTAACATAAAAAAAACGTAAACAGCTCCCATAGTATTGTTGGATTGAGTGTCATTCTCCGCTACGCTTCTTTTACGTATCGTACCCCACGATTTTCGTATAAAGTTCCTTCTATCTTTAGCTTTGGGAACAGTGGTTACTAATATGATCAAGTAAATCTCTCCAGGTTTGTGGTTGACTGTGGGTTCCAATACAACACTGTTATTTTCCACCTTCACTTCTACAGTGTAGTTGTTAGTTGTAGATGACAAAAATGCTGGAATATCACTGACATTTCGAGCGATCTTCAACCAATTCAAATCTTTGTGTTCCAAATCTATAACTCCATGAACCTCTGCTTCATGTTCAACAGATAAAGATGATTCGTTACTCCATGCTTTCCAAACATTACGAAACCTGATCGATGTCGTTCGAAACGTATTCAAAATACCAGATTTCAATACAAAGAGCACAACGCAAGTTTGGAGAGCTGCTATCAATATAAACATGAAAACCTTGCCTTTCATGTTACTTATATGTCCACTGATAAAAATGCATAAAAAGCCCTCTCGTGTTTCATTCCGTGAGTGACATTTAGTAGCGTCTGTACTAAAATGTTGACCTTGATGGGAAGGGAGGGACACGCTTAAATACTAGTGTCGATACTAGGGACACAAAAATACGGGGTAACTACCAAATTTATCAACGTCTACGTTATGCTTCCGTGCAAATATCAACAACAATAATCGGTTCGCGATGTACAGCTGTTTTTGTTGTTGTTTAATATAAAGGTGTATTAATTGAGGTGCATCACTCTCTAAACCACGATAAAATGTTTACAAAGCTAACAATGTCGACCAACCAACGAATGGACTGAACGATAGTCACGTCAAGCAAGTGACACATAAAAAAACAGAGCCAAGAGTATGATTGATAGGCCGGGAATGGTTAGCATTGTTTACAATGACGAGCTACAGAGGCTAGTTACCGGCGTATCAATCATACTCGTGGTAAAAAAGGGCTCTCTAGCTCGTCATGAGAAATTCAACTTTTGAATTGTGTGGAAACGTGATGACAAGATAATGCTATATTTTGTCTTTATTCAAAGACATAATCATGAACCTGAAAGAGCATATTTTTAATGCTGTTCACAACAACTCACTGTAACTGCCCATACAGATCGGCCGCTCATATTGTGTATATTACAAAAATATATCTTTAGTTAATGTGCGATAGAGGCAACGTGTCCTCAACTAGTGTGCAAAATGCTCAATAACATTGACACGAAAATAAAGTATGGAATTTGTGGGAACGAATTAAGATATGTTATATTAATTTTGCACAAGGTTATGTGACTGATAATGTCATGCATTCTACCAGGGGCGCCCAGGGTCTTTTTCGTTGCCCGCTATTGGCCATTTTATTACTCGTGATGAATTAATTTTGAAAATAATTCCTCGTGAATCGTGATAGAAAACCATCGCTTGATTCGTTATAACAAATAAAATTATCCGATACTCGTGAATTTGTGCTGCTTATTTTCATTATTCTGAAAACTTGGCCGTAAAAAATAATTCCGGATGAAATTAAATATCATTTCTTTGCATTTATTAGCTATAAAAACACTATTTTTTGTGAAAGTTTGAAAATGATCAGCAGTTTAAAGTAATTTCTGAGCGTGTTTGCGAATCGCTTGAAAAATATTCAAATGGCCATTCGAAAATCCAACGACGTCATAGCCACAGATAATGAGCTTGGGCTATCTGTGCTTGGATCACGTGGCTAAATCGTCGACATTTCAATATTTCAAAATTGTTGAAAAGTGAAATAACGCAGCAACGTTGTCAATCCTCTCTTTTTAACATGACATATAAATTAAGCACAAAGTTTATTTTTGGGAAATGTTATAATCAGCAGAGCAATGGTCATAAGTTCAGAATTTTTTCAGTCGCTTTCGATGGATTTCAGACATGAAAAAGTGAATCAAAATTTCAATTTCAATTTTTAAATAGAGAGAAAATTTAGCACGAAAAAAATATCACTTGAATGGTCATAAGGTACACGCATTCTGTAGCCTTAAAATACACATTTCAAGTCTTTGTACTCTGCATGTGAACAGTGTGAACAGCTTGTGGGGCCGACTTAATTTTTTCTGAAAACAACCAAAATTGTCATGGAAATTTAATTAATGCATCGCACATATTTAATTTAAAATGACAACATTTCGTTTATTCTTGATATGTTTTAAATGTCATGTCATCCGACAACTCTAAATTAATAATGAAAAGTTTTTCTGGCAATTACTTTCCTTTTTTTATTGACACAGGCCAGTCCTCAAACCTGTTCAGTTTGTGCATGTGCAATTATGTCTTATTCAATTCAAAATAGAAGATTGTTTATTCTAAACAAACATTCGACATTTACGGCACTTTCATTTGAACTAGTCACTATTTTAGACATTATTTCTTATTAGTATTTTATGACCAACATTTACATCAAAATAGGATTTTTGATACTGCATCGACAGATTTCGATGATTATTTACGGTTAATGCTCAACATGAGTTTTTCCTTAAGGTAATTCTGTAGTAATAAAACTAGCCATAAAATTTTGATAAAAATTTCCACAATAAAAAAATTGAGTTTTCCATCAAAAATGTAAAATAAAAAAGTGGGGTCACCGTATTGGATTTCGCGAGAAAAAGTTTTAAAGTATACCCACTTTTGTCAATTTAGCGTCTAACATTCGAAAATGGGCATCATTCATAAAAGTATCTCTTTACTGAGCTTGGTCAATACCAAATGTTTTGAATGTGTTTTAATGTGCTCCTTATACATTGTGGTACCAATGCAAAGCAACATTTTTTCAATAAAATTAAACAGCGAAAAGAAATGACGCAAAAATGAACAAAATGTTCGAATTTTTACGGGCCTCATCGATGCTTTGAACGAAACACTTTTCGAAATATCAAAAAATCTAGCCATATAATTTTGTCATCGATCAAATATGTTTTAAAAAACATGATTTCAAATAATATTATGAAATAAAAAAGATTGGTGCCCGTATTGGTTTGCGAGATATTTTGAGAAATATCCTCAAAATTCAATAATATCAAGGCTTTACCGAACGTGGACTTGGGCGAGTTTAAAGAAATACATAATTGCTCGCTTGAAAATGTGAAAACTGTTCGTATTTTTTACGTTAAAGTGTTTCTCAGACATAACTCTGTATTTTTTGATGATACGAAATGTAAAACTCTAAAATTCGAAATATGCGCAGAACTGTGCGCAGTGCAAAACTACGGAATTACAAATCAACAATCATTTGTAAGTCTTACATCATCTAGTAAGAACTAGGCAGAACTAGTTTGACGAGTACAACTCTTACGTCAGTTGTGAAATGCTAATGAGATGCATATAAGCTGAAACACACTCTACCTCACTCTCTTTTTATTTTACGCTCTTTTACTTCACTAACTCTATTTACCTATAAGTTGGAAAAGGCAGCTCTGGTACATCAGAAAGGCTGAGTGGGTTAAAAGCCAGGATAGAGACTCAAGTTTTTGGAATCCCAACTGTGGTCGCGCCGTCTCGAAGCTCGCTCACGCTGACTGTTGTACTAGAGCTGACCGAGCTAACAGAGTCCGACAATAAAGAATCTTCCACCCAAAAGAAAAAGTAAAGAGAATACAAATTTTATTCCTTTAATAAAATGACCAGTGAAAATCAAAATTTCTCGAAAAATAAAGCAAACGTCCACAAACAAACTACACCACGTTGATAGCCATATAATAGAGTACAAACCGGCAAAGTATGAATAAAACCCTCGTTGCCATTTTTATGTTTGGTATTTACCGACATACCTTCTTAAGTCTCTTAAGGACGAGATCAGTTAATCATAAAAATTACAACTATACACCGCGGTTTTACTGGGCCGAGTTCACGAAAACGAGGCTAGTCAGTCATATACACATCGAAAATGCTTTGTGTTTATCTTTGTATCGTAGTTTAGTTCTAAATACTTAAGTGTTATAAAGCTATGCCTTCGCACTGCTGTGTTGTAGGTTGTACCCAAAGATGATAAGCTGCGAAAAATAGATGGGAAAAAGTTTCATTTTTTTTAGCTTCCCAAAAGATATAAAGGGAAGAAAAACAATGGATTCACGCAGTTTATAAAACAGTTTGTTCGCTTCACATTTTTTAATAAGCTAGCCTTGCTATTTACGAAAGACCTTAGCAGGAGGTATTTATCCGGTTGAGACATCTCTATAAAACTGTAGAGCATCCAACTTTAGAGTAGCTAAAAATATGATTCTTGTAATATAAACTTTAAGAGTTGCTTTGCTTGCTTTAGTACAATTCGCTTCGTGTAGATTTTCCCGCCGTCTGGATAGACAATACGTTTGTCTCTACCTAACTCAATATATTCCTCGACCATAAACACTACTGAGATCATTAAATCAACTAGAGAAAATTTATGTTTACTTATTACTCGTTTTTTTGTAACTAGATCATTCATTCGCGCTCAATCATTACGTGAAGATCAAACATGAACAAAAGCAAGTGATATCAACATCTGTGAAAATAATCAAGCTGTACTTTATTAAGCTGTACTGTGAAAATCAGAAGCAAAACAAGTTGAATATAAATTGCATTTTTCTTTGCAAAACTCCCTATAAAATCTCACAACTTGACTAAGCCTTCGAATCACCTCGTCGTTTGAGCCAGAAATGAAATTCTTCGTTTTTAAGAAAGCATGGCTTTTTTTCACAAAGATTAGCTTATGGAGTATCTTCTTCGGTTAGAGTTATTTCTATGACTTTTCTATCATTTTTCAACAACAAGACGACTGACTAGCCTCGTTTTCATGATCTCGACGCCAGTATTTACCGCGCCATCCGCCATATTTCGATTCGGTGTATAACTATATAATTAAGGGTCCTGACTACTTTAGAACAACAACGACGCTTGAAACCTGTGCCCGCGAGCAATTTACCGCTGAGAACGCCGCGCGCGCGCCAAATCCCGCCAAAAGCCAACATAAGAATAACACAAGGAGCCTTCGAAAATTATACTTCAACCAGCCAAAACCCTCATGTTTTGCGCGGGACTCTATATTTTTCTTCATTTTTTCTGAAAGATTTTGTAAAAATATTTCTTTTGGCAAGATTTGAAAAAATCCTGATGACTTTTCAACATTTCACGCGATTGTAAGTAGTTTAGGGTTTCCCTTTTTAAAGCGATTTTAAGTCAAAGACGACAATAAAACTGTAAATTTTGACAAAATGTTAAAACATATATAACTTATTTTCCCATATTTGTGTAAAATGACGTCTGGTTGAGATTGCCTGTAAAAACTACGTCAATAGCTTTATTAGTTTTTGAGTAATAATTTTTTTTTTTTGTGAAAAATGCATTTTTCGTCATTTGTTCTTAAAAAATGTCAAAACATGGTTCCGTTCAAAAAATTTTATCTCAAAAACGGGCTCGGGACCATATAGATTTCTATCCATTTTTCGATTAATTGATAAATTCTCTATAAAATATCTTTCTAAGAAAAAATCGTGATGACTTTTTGCTTAAGTAATCAGGACCCTTAAGTAAGTACTATTTTTTTCCTGTGGAAATACATCAAACAACTAATGGACAATTACTTCCTGAAGTATTATAAAAAATCAAAGCTTTGCAGCTATAATAAATATACAAAATACGAAGTGTTGACATTTTTCTCTCTTCATTTTTCGGCGTGTAGAATACTGTATATATAAAACAGTAGTTCACTACTCCCAAATATCAATCTCGATTAGCGTAAAATCTGCAATGTTTGCAGGAAAATATACTTGATATTTTATAAAAATTTAACAACACACAGTCCCTTTTTTATTTCTTAATTTTAATAGTCGATCGACAGCTGCCGGCCTGAATCTACAAGAATTGAATTATTAAAATGCCAAATAAACCACACGATAAACAATCCGTTTTAAAACATTAAACATAATATATACTTTATAAAAGTTATTTAATGTAAAATATTTTGCAATGTGAAATGCATGTCAGTTGTCAGTTGTTATATCCCATTCCAAAATCATTGTTATTTAAGAACTCACTAATGTCAAAACTGAAAGTCGAGAGCAGCCGCTCAGCGCTAGAAAAGTCACCGTTTTGAGCCCGCGATAGTCGTCAGCTGCTTTACCCCATCGAGGTGTTTGCTCGATCCAAAAAATGTATGCATAACGTACGTTGTTTTCACAAATATTTCACAAACTGCGATACTTTTGACATTTGCCCAGCCAGAAAAGAATGTATCATGAATAAATATAATAAACAGTGACTTTTCTTAATGTTTGTTTTCCTTTTCCATTTTGAACAATTGCTTACGGCATTTTTGGTTGTATATTGATGCCTTCCAGACTTGAATTATGAGCATTAGGTTAATTTTTACGACTTGGTAAGTGTAGAATTATGCATAAAGTTGAATTACAAATCATTGGAGAATATGGGGTTTCATTGCCATTGCGAAAATGCGTGCGCAGTGCAAAATTGTGGAAATACCTTAATGTTAAAAGAATGTCTGATAATCTTAACTCCTACGATTTAAAAAAATACCTATTGCATTTAAGAGGTGAATTCAGTCACTTAGAACAAAAATAAAAACCAACAATGTGGCTTTCAAGCTTTTTATAACAAACTATTTTGCTTTCATGTGTTTAATTGCGGTATGTACTTCATGTATTTTTATATCATGTACTATTGTTGAAAATGTTTAATGAGGTGCACGAGGTGTTCGTCCCATTAAGTCCCTAGTTCGATTGGGCGAACCCGCTGACTATCCGGCTCACATGACCGACTTTCTGTGTTTTTCGAGCGCGCGCCCTAATTAGCTTCGAACAAATGATGTTTACACGAGTGCGCGCTATCTATTTGCTAAAATGTTTTGAAAACGACTTCTGGTACCTTTATTTTTGTAGGTACTATATGTGCTCTACAACATTTTTTGAAAAAACTGACGATTGAGTTTTGAATGAGGTCAAATTTACGTGACAAATCGAGCTCTCAAAGAGTTGGAAATCTCGGCTTTATGACTGCAACGCGCGGATTTAAAATTTAAATTATCAAGAATTTTATCTTTAAAGCTTCAATCTATATTCAAAACATCAAGTGCCGGTTTTATTTGATCTTTTTATATTTTTCTAACGTTTTTCACGTAAAATCTGCACTGAAAAGTGTACAAATCTGCATATTGGCAAAGTATCAGCCCAATGTCACCCTTCATATTAAGTAGCAATGAGAAATCAGTCTGCGTGAAGGTCTTGAGTCTAAAATGATTCCAAATCACTGGTTGCTCTTGAACCTTCCATACGGGTCCAAGCTACATTGACACATCCATGCTCAGTGTCCACCATCGCTCATCTATTTGCTAGTACTTTTCTTGAGTGTAGGACTTTTATTCGAAAAGCTTCTTTCTTTGTTCTTTAAACGTCCAGGATTAGACATGAATGCCGATTTAGCTTTGTTCAGAGCACTACCTCTCTTATTAGGCGTGGTTGCTGTCGGGGATGTAGTATTTTTATGTTGGGATGTCTGCTTGGTACTGGCCACATTACTTTCGCACTTTGATAATCGTTCTACAAACAAGAAAGTAATTGGCACTTGAAACAGGGCAAAATAAGGCCATGCAAACAGGCGCATGCACATCAACGAAAGTTTATGGAATGAAGTAGTTTTGTCTTTTTTCACAATGGAATATTTAGTTATAATCATAATATGCTTTAGTATAGCACACGATCAGCTAGTTACCTAAAAATGATGATGTTATGATGTTGATATCATTCAGAAGAGGTGTGTACGATGAGATTTCATCTTCAGTTTTCTCTGTTCGAATAAAACAAAAATGATTAATCGATTAGTACGAGCAGACCGCGTGGCCTAATGGATAAGGTGTCTGACTTCGAATCAGAAGATTGAGGGTTCGAGTCCCTTCGTGGTCGACGTTTTTATTTTAGCTCAGTCACTTGAAACACTTTGTTAACCAATATTTGTTTTAAGTTGGATATATGTACCAATACGTTATCTCAAGAAAAGATTTCTTCAAATTCTATGGCCAGTAGACTTACGAAAATTAAGCTAGAAAGCAAAAAAGAATTGTAGCTTATCCAGTCACGTTTTATTGTGCACGTACAGTTTTCTGCTATTTTACATCTAACAAACAATAATCTTCAGAAAACTGTCGTTGGCATCCATAGCCATATTTGGCAATCGTATCTTATTTGAAAGTAACTATAGATTTTATATTGGTAATTTTCTACCATCTACAGCCACAAATCTCGGGAAAAAATCAAAGAAAACGTGCAGGGATTAAAGTGAACAACTTTATCAAACTGTCATCCATTTTAAATTGTGTTTAGAAGGACAGGAAACCCCCAAAAAATGAAAATTACACAGGAGCCCCAACAAACAACAGTAATTGTTTGATATGAGTAACAGAAATTCAATGCAATGTATTCTGTTTTTTGCAATCTAAAGCACCACTAAAATTAGTCTTGAATTTTGGAGGTTTTTCATATGACAGTGGAATGAACTGATTATAGACTGATTATAGTCGTTCAGCCATGCAATCATCGGCCACAGGTCAAAATGATAATAGGGTATAACTTACTTTCAATTCTAATCAAAACAAAGGATTCTCTGTCCTTCAGAATGTCTGAAGCGTAGCTGTGTGGATGGTCTACCAAGAACTTAAGGTTTCCATTCTCGTCTGATAAATCCACCAAAGCTGCATGTACAAAAGGTGTCAAGAAAACTTTAGAAGATCACACGAAGACAATAGAAAAAAGTAATAAAACTCTGTAATACACGGTAATTGGTATATCCTGCGTCTACAGTATTATACTAAGCGATCCTGATATTTATTATTTATTGCTGTTTAAAGGCCCGTTTACACTATGCGATTCTGGCGCGATAATTGCTGCAAATATCGCAGGTCGTTTACACAAGTCAATCGCGGCGAGTATCGCACTGCAAAATAGCTTGTGTAAACGGCCCTTATTGAATAATGATCGTTAACAGATCTCATCTATAAAGTTCCGTACAGCGCCAGTTTATAGAACCTCAGTGTTGGCTGTAATGCTCTGTTCGTTTAGAGCTTTCTGTTCAAGAGTGCCTGCTTTTTTGTGCTTGTCAAGGTAAAAAAACGAGTTGCGTAGATTATGTATTCTGTGTATTTAGATGGAATCGTCTAGCAACATATGCTTGAGCTAGGTACCTGACAGCATTTTGATATGCATTTAACAGCTGATTAGACAGCAGAGCATCAGATCATTGTGCTTAGTAGTATAGACTACAGACACGTGCCACTTCGGAATTTGATCGTGATGATATAAGATGCCCAGGTGAGGGGGGGGGGGGGACTCCCGATGTAAACGATCGGGGATGCAAGTCGTATCTTTTAGAGGTGAAAATCAGCGATTTCGTCTCTTTTAGGGTTTGAAATATGAGATTTGCCAAATTCTCATTTTTTGGTATCTTTTGAACCCATTTATTGGCATAGCACTAAAACTCATGATTTTGGTGCCGGAGGGGATAGTGAGGGGTAATCATCCGATCAGTGATTCGAACAATGTTTTTTTTATTCGTGAGTGTTCGTCATTCTGAGCCATAAAGAACACCAGAAAAGAAATGTTCAACGGTTGCTTTGAAATATGAAAGCTTTTAACGTGATCGGGAAGTTGACTTATAATAAAAACCTTTATCAAATATATGTATTCCGTAATTGAAGGTATGTATCATAATTTTATCGAAATCAATGATGCAGTCTTGTGCGGAAACACTTTCTCAAGCAGAATAACGGATCTGTTGTACCTCTGGTCTGATAATGACTGAACATACTAGTTTAGGAACATGTACATAAAATCACAGTATCAAATTGAGCAAACATTTCCGAAATTACACATGCAAAATAGTACTTACAATCTTTTGTACACTTGCATCTTCGTTTGATATCTTCAAGTAAAGCAGTTATTTTACATTGTGGATTAAACAATGTTTCTTCGCCATCTGAGAAAACGTCAAATCCAAAATCGAAAATAGTTTCAATTAGTGTCACTCAAAACTTATTTTACAAAAATCAAATCATTCAACAACAAAAATTAGAGGCCAGTCACTCAACTGGGCTCAGCACGTTTTTATTATACAGGAGTGAAAAGAGATAACTACTGCCAACAGCTATCCATGCAAGTACATATAAAACGTTAAATAGCCACCTACCTCCATATCGTACAGTAATAAACATCATGTAATGACCCCTAATAGCTCGATGAACACTGAGCACTAATAGAATTAAATGTAAAATGTCAAGTCATAAACGTTCAGTGAGAACACTGTATATTCCAAAGACTTTGAAAACCAACAACGCTTTTCAGTTGTTTGATGGTCATCAGTTTGACTTGAATTTCATGAAGTGCAGCTCATGTTTCAAAAACAAACTATTACAAACCGAACAAAACATCATGACTGATAGTAATTGCTTCAGGATTTACACCAACCAGTCCTAACTGCTTTATAATTATAATGAACAAAGCATTAAACGGACCAGTTCTTTGTTGCCATAGTAACCATTTAAGGACGGAAATGACTGTGTTTTACAAAACAAACTGAGGATTAATATGTTGTATTGTAAGTTGACGGTAATCACGTTTTGATTGTGATAAAACACTGTAGGCAATTTATGCTCATTGTGAATTCATTTTTGCCTATGACCAGGTTTTTTCCTAGATTCATATTGTAATTTTTTCTTTCATACCCACGCTGAGGTTCGCGCTGTCTTCTGATGGTTAATGTTCAGTTAGTGATTTTATGTGAAATAAAAGTCTTTCCTAGTTCGATTTTGTTTAATTTTTTTATGTTATCATTAATATATTGGGTGAGTCACATTTTTGTTAGAGTATATTTCCATTATAGTGTATTGGGCGGTTACATGAGATATTATCTTATTTATAGTTATTAAATCATTCATTCAATTATTATGCAAGCTAACTACGGATCTACAATTCAGTTTCAGTTACTGGACTGCAAGAAAGGGGGTGGGGGAGGGGAGTGGGCACCGGCTCATTTGACTGCATTTCAGCCTTTACTTTACAATAGATTAAATAAATTTTAACTAGTTACTACATATGGCTGTAGCATATCTGTTAGGTATTTAAAGGATCAATAGAATAGAAGACAAAACAATGAACATTCAATTCATGCAAACGGTTTCCAATTTATTTTTAATTTAATACTTTGTCATATCGTTAAAGGTTACAATAATTTAAGAACAATACATAATATAAAAATTATGAAAGCAGAAGATTAAATCAATCAATCAATCCATCCATCCATCCATCCATCTATCCATCCATCCATTAATGCATCCATCCATCCATTCATCCATTCATCCATCCATCCATCCATCCATCCATAAATAAATAAATAAATAAATAAATAAATAAATAAATAAATAAATAAATAAATAAATAAATAAATAAATAAATAAATAAATAAATAAATAAATAAATAAATAAATAAATAAATAATTAAATAAATAAATAAATAAATAAAGAAAGAAAGAAAGAAAGAAAGAAATAAAGAAATAAAGAAATAAAGAAAGAAATAAAGAAATAATGAAATAATGAAATAAATAAATAAATAAATAAATAAACAAACAAACAAACAAACAAACAAACAAACAAACAAACAAACAAACAAACAAACAAACAAACAAACAAACAAACAAACAAACAAACAACAAACAAACAAACAAACAAACAAACAAACAAACAAACAAACAAACAAATAAATAAATAAATAAATAAATAAATAAATAAATTAATAAATAAATAACTAGATAAATAGATAAATAAATAGATAAATGGGAAACGAGTGACAGAAGAGAGGAACCGGACTAGCTCTCGCACCAATCCTCCTTAACCTAAGATATAAAAAAGTTAAAATATCATTACATTACGATATGACAAAATGAATGATACAATCGGAGTTCACGCACTAAAAGTGTGCAACATAAATACCACTAATTAGTGCTATTTTATGCCAATTCTATTGTTTTCTTTTGTTTAATTAGTGCTATTTACTACTAAATAGTGACAACTGTTGCATACATTTAGTGGTATCACTCTACAGTAAATGTAGTAGTCATGAAAAAGAATGTTAAATACTAGCTGTCCACGATGACTATGCATGCCAGGGTCCTGAACGGGTAAATTGGGACTTGGGATTTGCCTTTTTGTAGGCTGGAAATTAGAATTTTTTCTTTGGGAGGTGGATTTTCAAAATTTGAATTGTGATTTTCTCTTATTATCCCATTTGGATCTCCATAAGGAATTACGTATTTTGAATTATTTTATCTGCTATCTCACATGGGCGGCAGAAGACAAAAATTAAGACTCGCCCAATAGGCAATAAAAATAGTCATAGTGCACACGATATTTTGTTTGCAACTTACAGTGAGGACACTCGAACCGTGAACACTTTGTGCTTTTTTGACACTTTTTTTAACATGCATCCTTCAAGTGAATCTATTTAAAAACATTTGAATTTTGATAATTCAGTGCATTTGAGTTCAGTCCTAATTTTTCAGAGAATGTGAAGCAGTAGAAAGCTCAGAAAATAAAAAGCTAAATAAATGCAAGTGTTCACGGTTCGAGTGCCCTCACTGTAATAGATTGGGATTTTTAGTTCTACCATTGGGATTTGAATACAAATTAGGGAAAAATTGGGATACCCCCCCTTCAGGACCCTCCTGTATATATCTGTTTTACTCTACATGATACAAGCTGTTGAATTAGGTTTAAATGTATTTTATGTATTAAGAATAAATTAAAAATATCGAAACTCAGAACACATATTGACCATTTTCTCCAGAGATTGGCATGTTTTAACGGTCCGAAATAAGGTAAAAATTGGACATTCTTTTATGCGTTAAACAGTTAATCTTTTGGCATTCATATCAAACTTTTATTGTCGATTTTGGGTTTCCTGTGGTTGTACACAGCGGTCCTGTTTTAGGTTTAACAGTTGTTTTTCGACCAGAAGTGAAAATGTCAGACTTGCTGTGTATGCTTTCACTAAAAAGCTGTACTGAAAAATGTGAAGTTTTTTGCGAGAAAAGTCGCTTTTTTTGCATTGTCGAATTACTCCAATGCCCAAATATACTAGGACTGCTAGGTACAATCCTTATAAGGGAATATGTGAGGCTTGATAGAAAACGTTCTTAAGGGAAAAGCTTGATATGCATACGTTTACGTTTACGCTAGTCAGTAAATCCCATTGACACCCTCTAATCCACTGAACACCTCAAAACAAGTTGACCAAATGTGGGTGTAGTAGGCATAACGTGGGTGGATAAAAGCTCAGTCTTTTATACCGTTTGAATAAGGCTCAAGTCGAGTCTTTCCGAGATCGTCTATGTGTAAAGGATGCAATTTGTTTTTTAATTACTTGTGATTTTCAAACACATGTGTCAGCTAGTGGTGACTTAGTTATGTGTAATTCTGCAACTACACTTCAAAACCTTCAGGTCCTTCGTGAAGGGAGCGCGGGCCGCTCTCTTTCTCTCGCTACAAACCCTTCATGTGGTTCTACCCAAGGTAACATGGGTTTACACAGTTGTATTTCGCAAAAGTGCTTGTACATAGACATATTTAACCCTCGTTAAGGGAGCGGACCGCTCTGCCCTTCCTCGCACTTCCAAACCCTTCATGTGCTTCTCATACTTTACATATGTTTACACAGTTGTATTTCGCGCTAGTGCTTGTACACAGACATATATATATTATAGACAACTTCTCTGGTCCCAACCAAAGTCTTTTATAACTCCCAGCATGACATACGGAGAAAGATAAAGAGCCAATGGACGGGTATTAACAAAACGATGAACTTATCGAACAAACATATGTCCTTGCAATCCAGAGAACATGCCATTAACAGTACAATAACCGTAAAGAATTCTTTTGCCTGCAACTAGAAGTCAAAAAAAGTTCAAATTGATTCGTTGATCATCAGTAAATGATTTATTGGGAATCTAAAATCCACGAAAACTTTGCCGCTCCTGGAGTTGGGCCGGAATCTTGCATTGTTTTAAGAGATAGACGGGTTTGGTGTTTTGGGACTTTTGGAGAGAATCAAAAAGGAATGACCCCTCTTTTTCTCTTCGACGATCTTCATTCGACAGGAAACTATGCAAACCCGTGCACGAGATACTCCAAAGGAGCAGTAGCCTGATGAAGAGGCTATGTAATTCATTGAACTTTTGCATGCGCAGGCTTATTAGTTTGATTTTTTATTGGGGGGGGGGGGGGGGGAGGAGGGGGGGCTGGTCTAGTTGTGCTTCCACATAATTTGCTATTTTTGGTTGGCCGGTTGGATGGTTGGTTAACTGGCTGCATGCTTCCTATTGATAAGTTTTAATGATTGAAAGTGGGTTTTTATCGTATACTCACAATGTTGTGATGATGCCCAACTGGTACCGCATTCAGTGGTATCATGGCTGTCGAATACTAGAGTACACCATTAAAAAATAAATAATTGAAATAGTTTTAAGCTAACTATTTTCCGGATTTTAACAGAAGCGATTAGAATTTTCATATTCACAAAAAATCTTTAATTTAACTTAGCTACTAGCAATTGATAGAATCGAAATGATTTTCAGTTTTCCATTTCAGTCATTTGTAGCGGGGCTTCTGTTGGGGTCTAGGGATAAGTTCTCGTAGCTCATTGTTTCTTGCTTATATGCAAGACCGCATTATGACACTAATAAGCGATCTGCATTATGGCGTCATTTTACTACAACTACTAGCATTCTTTGCGAATTCTCTTTCATATTCAAATTCTTAATCCCTTTGGAGATTAACAGAACAATTTGTGCTAATTGCGCTACAAAAGAAAGTAAGCAAGGCATTGTGGTAACTTGTGGTAGTTGTAATATATGACGCTATAATGCAAATCGCCTATTGCGCTTCAAAAGAAAGTAAGCAAGGCATTGTGGTAGTTGTAATATATGACGCTATAATGCAAATCACCTATTGTATGACAAAGCCGTAACTTATAATGTTGGCGTGATACCTTTGTGACAGCTGCTCTTAGCAATTTGATATCCCTTTTCGATTCCATTGCAATTAGACTCCCAGACATATGGGTAAACATGTGAATATATAATTCTGGGACACCTGTAGGGAAGTAAAGAAAATAGTCGTCATCAGTACGGTTAATATCCATTCTCATTTCCATCATCAATCAACATGTTACCATTAGTATTATCACGTTCCGCCAAGTACAGGTGTGGATCCAGGAGTTGCATTACAGTGAAGACCGTCAAAGGATAGGCAAACTAATAGTTAATACTAAAGCCATTGTTTTCTTTTGTTGTTTGTCAACTACTACAGACTGAATAGTCTGTTTGTTTTTTTTTCATTGTCATATGAAAATCACTTTACTACATAAACACGAAAAACACTGGGTACTCATTTGAAGAGAAATCAAATTCCTTGCAATCATTTTAGGAACTGGGGTGCAGACCCTCCTGCACCCATAGCTAGATCCGCTAGTGCTGTACTTGTAATCAATCTTCCTTTTGCTTGACTGTTGAAATGTAGGCCGTTTTATGGTAATTTTGTAAACGTAAATTCTATTTAAAAGCTAAACTGTATTTCCTAAAACAGTATAATCTTATATCTAAGAGTATGTGACGTTTTCCCTTCCAAGAGACTCTTGTTCAGTCCACACTTATCTCACATGTACACTTTTATGTTGGAACTTTCCCACGGTGGAGTTTCTGTATAAAGGAGGTTTGATCTCTGACAGTTCCAACTAGTAGGAAATCGCAGTGGACAGCTTGATATAATGGCAATCCCAGTCTATTGAAAGTCCTAACTAAATATGGCTACCAGATAACAAGTAAAATTCATTTCCTGAATCATATTTAGCTGAAATATTCAACAACAAGCAACAACAAATATTATTTTGGGGGGAGAAAATTCAAGTTAAAGTTGTGTGCAAATTAGGACAAATCTATGGATAATTTAAAAACTCGGTCATGGCTATGATTTTGTATCGTTCTCTCCCTCATTAATTATTCAGGATTTTTTAATATATATATATAAGCTGACTTATTCCTGGTTAGTCCTGGTAGTCTAATCAATTAAGCCTGAAAAGTACAACAGTAAACATGATATTCTGCTATACATGGGTTACTTTTCTCTTACCAGTATCCATGACATCCCGAGTCGAAGAACTGCGATCCAGAAGTTAACTAAAAAGTCGAAATAAAAGTGGAAATTAAACATCTGTATGAAAAAATACGGAGGTTTAACGGAAAGGTCATCAGCAATAAAAAAAACTTACTCTATAGAAACCGTTGTACGACATGGTGCTCGTGGTCATGACATCAATACGAAAGGTACCTTTATCAAAACGATAACAAGTAAAATTGTTAGAGAATCTATGCAGATGTGATAAAGTGAATTGTGTTAACTTCATGAGTTTTGATGGTCTTTTCATGGTATTTTTATGTTTTAGATGAATATAGCTGACATTGGAGTGGACGACACCTATCTGTGAAATATGGTATAAAAATCAACAAATTAGTCAATAAGCTTAATTCGTTGATGCAGCTGTTTCAAAAGCTCAATGAACACTAACCCTCATGAAATGCCAGAGCGCGAACATCAGAGTCTGACAGCTTTCTACCAGGTAAAGTCCCAGTAACCAGTGGTACGCACAATGTAGTGTTGAAGCAGTTATGCTCTGTCTGCAACAAATGGTCCGTGTTTGATGCACTTATTGACACCACAAGAGACCACCCTCCTCCTGAAAGAGACAAGAAACTTTGTTAGACATGCACGTCTAACTGGGTCTGTGATTGTGAGTGTCTCTATATGTCTGTCGTCAGCCTGTCAGGTCTCTTGATGTGCCTGTGCATGTGATTGTGTCTTACCGTAGTTGTCCATATCACAGTAGACAGACTTAGATACACCGTTCACCTCCAGCTCATACACTCCACTGGGAGAAGATGGATTCATCTCTTTGATCTTGGCGCATGTTCTGTACTTGGGTACTTGTTTAGGTCCTGTATCCTATACCAAAAAGATTTTCAAGTAAGCAACAAACGTTACAAGTCGCTCATTTTCAATTGAATTTAGTTTACCTGTTCATCCGTGACTGGTAGATATACATATCCTTCTTTTGGTTTAAGATAATCAGGATGTGTCATGTGGCTGTTTTTATTCAGTTCACACATGCCGCCAACCAAGTCATAATTGGAACTTCCACATCCAGGAGTGTTTTTACACAAATCAAAGCAAGCTTTGACGTTAGAGACTTTTCTATTTGGGGCAACTTTGGAATCAAGCAATCCATGGAGATATATCGACGCACTTGTTTGCTCGTTGATTTTTCCTATGGCTTCTTTGGGTAAGACCAAGACAAGAACCCAAATGGTGGATGTGGTTGGCAAAATTGAAGTTATCAGTGTTTTCATCTTTTAAGGAAACAAGTCGAGACAGTCAAAATTAATAATTATCGAATCAAATTCTCTCTGGTGAACTGGAAGGAGGGGGAGTTCTCTGAACGGTAAGTCTTTCGGCTTTCAAGTCTTGGGTAGGATATCATGTTTGGTGGGGTTAGGTTTTGGTCGC
Source organism: Diadumene lineata (assembly GCA_918843875.1). Lineage (NCBI taxonomy): Eukaryota > Metazoa > Cnidaria > Anthozoa > Actiniaria > Diadumenidae > Diadumene > Diadumene lineata. Next base: position 17,472,292 of record OU974069.1, on the reverse strand, counting down.
TTTTTCAAAAATCTATTGAAACTAGCCGTTCTGAAAAGTCAAATCGCTTAACTATTCTGATATTATAACAGTTATTTATGCATAATAAAGCTACAAAATTTCAAAAAATGAAGCGAAGAAAAATTGCAATTTTGTCTTTTTTTACATATTTCTGATTCACTAACTCAAACCAGGTATCTGTGTCGAATATAAAAAAATGACGTCACAAAATCACGTATATCCTTAAGTTGTTACTATCTAACTATCACAAACTACTATTTCAAAAACCTTAAAAGGCAAGGGCTTAAAAACAATAGCAATTATTTTAAAATATAAACGCTTTTGATTATTATAATTTGTTATTGAATAAATTTGATCATGAAACTACATGCTCCATAGTTCACAATAGATATACTCCGTTTTTCCTCTTTTCTTTCTTTCTTTCTTTCTTTCTTTCTTTCTTTCTTTCTTTCTTTCTTTCTTTCTTTCTTTCTTTCTTTCTTTCTTTCTTTCTTTCTTTCTTTCATTCTTTCTTTCTTTCTTTCTTTCTTTCTTTCTTTTGCCTTAACAGTGAAAGCAACTGAACATACTAGCAAATTGTATACAAGAATAAATGCACACGTACTGTAAATTCAAACTAAAAATTATAGATTCTTTAAGTTATTTTCTTACCTTTTACTCTGCTTAGTTTTGTGCGACTATTTTATGCCTAAGTTAAAGTCATTTATTTTTCATAGCATGACAACTATACGCAATAAGTCAGCTTTCTATAGCAACGATGAACTATGATTTACAGTGTTGTTATAAACAATCTTATGTACAGATTGAAAGGTTCGCAATTTGTGGAGCTACAAGCCCGGACCTGGTACACTTCCGAGTGATATATAAGGAATTTTGAATAATGTGGCAGGGCTATAGCTCCCCTAGCCAGTGTAGTATACAACGTTCATCATATGCACACATAAAGTTGGCGTGTATTTCCAATACATTTCCTATGTTAGCAAATTTTAATTTAAAAATACGATAAAAAAATAAAATACGATAGAGAGTGGGCGATAGAATCGCTAATTCTAATATGAAATGAGATAAGCTCCTTAGCAGTCCGGTTCATTACTAGATTTGGTAATATGCCTACGTCACAAGATGGCGGACAAAACTTTTTCAAGAGCACCTCTATTTTTTGTCCCTTACGGCTTGATAAAGACCCTTTCCCATTACTCTTTGCCCGCTTACTCATTCGTCTATAACCAACAGCCATATTGATGTGAACAAAAGGGTTGAATTTACAATATTCGAGTGTTTTCCTTGGTTATTTCGAATGGTTTCTTATTTCATCTCGTTGGTGTTTACTCGCTAAAATGTGATTTTAAGGATCTTTGCCCATTCTACTCATAATTTTGCCCATGTGAAGGCAAACTAGAAGAGTTGATTTATCGTTAAAAAGTTGTTTTGATGGAGTGCCCGACAAAAAAGTGAAGTGCCCAGCGCTTTGAAGTGTCTGATTCTTGTGAAATGGAGGTCAGCCGGCCCGAGCAGAAATGGATGTACATGCATGATCAATAAACTGATGGCGAGTTGTTTGTACGACTTCGCTGAAAGGGAGACATTCAGCAAGAAAAAGTAGAGAAAGGATTTGTAAGGATGTGTTTGTAAGAGAATTCCAGAATCACTGAAATATTAACGACAAGAAAGAAACGACTCATTTCCGCAGTTCCTTTGTGTCGTGCAAGCTTTTCTTCTACACAGCGCGAAGCGGTGAGGTCAATGTTACAAGTCGAAAAAAAATTTACTTCACGGACGACTCATTTAGATAAAGGATGCCAATGTGTTAAATCTGAAGCCAAGAAAAGGAAGAGAGCTGATACAGCCAGCAACATAGCAAACGGTAGCAACACAGACACATAGACAGCATTGATGAGACAAGGGAACAACACGAGTTCCAATCAAATGTATTTACTAGTTACAATGTTGCTGAAAGTCTCTCGCTTATTACATGACTTTGATGCAGCAGAGAAATAGCACAACGGCTAGCAGAGAGATATGACTGTATTTTTATCACTTGTTAAGATGTTTATGACTGTACGAAGATGTTCGAAAAACTCAAGAATGGGAAGAAATCAGAGATTATTGGATTGTGCAGTCAGACTTACAAACATGAATTATAGGCAGTATTATGAAACAATTATTACGAGAGGTCAATAATGAAATTTTGAGCGCGGACCGCAACAACTATAAATTGTCAGAACAGATGATGTTGATATGTAAACTTGTGATTTAAATATGTAACGATCAATACTGGAAATAAATAATATTATGTATCACCCGGAGTAAAATAGCTTTCTTGACCCCTAAACTATGTAATTCAATCATGTATTTGATGTAAATCTCAGTATGTTGAGTGGTGTTGATTGATGTTTGCCATGAAATTTAATGCAAGGCTCTCTCTGATTGGTTGAAGCACTGTTTACAAAATATTACCAAATCTAGTTATGAACCGGACTGCTTAGGGAAACGGTTATTAATTGTTCTCAAACGACTTGGTTTTCGGATAATATAAGTACACATGTAGTCCATGCCATCATGTACACTGGATAACTAGTTCACTTTATTAATTTTCCGTGCATTAAAGTTGATTTGACCCTTCCCCCCATGATCCTTTGCGTTTGATATCAACAATAGATTGTTTTCATTTGACGTCATAATAAATTAATGCAAATGCAAGTCAAATGGAAGTGTTACTAATGATATTTCTAGTGAAGACCGGGGTATTACGTCCAAAGACAAAAACAAGTAAACTAGCTACTTGAACAACTCGCACTTGAGTCTAGCACTCTTAAAGGTAGAGCTGTTGTGTGTACATGGAATGTGGCGCCCTAAACTATATGGGGTAAGGTCAGGGATTGGTCGCTTTTTTTCCAAATCTATTGAAACTAGCCGTTTTTTTTAGTCTGGGTTAGGGCGTTCAAACTTTTAGGTCTGTGATTTTTGATGTTGTATTTAATTGGTATCGATTAATAGAAATAGACTCTATTGTACCTATCCAATTTTTGTTTTATAATAAAACTTTATACGCTGATTATTATCATTGTGATTGTATGTAAACAAGAACAATGCTTCAAATTTGTCCATGCAAATTACCGCTGAAAACGCTGCGAGAGCGCCAAAAGACAACGCAAGAATAACACAGTCTAATAAAACTATGCTTCAACCCCCACAAACCCTCATTTTTTTTTTTTTTTTTTTTTGCGCGGTACTCTATATTGTTTTTTTCATTTTGTTTGAAAGATCTCGTAAAAATCTTTCTTTTTACAAGAATTGAGAAAATCCTGATTTTTTTTAACATAGAGAAGCTATAGTAAGTGGTTTAGAAGCGATTTTAAGCCAACGAAAACAGTCCGCCGATGAGCTTAGTGGGCAGTTTATGTTTTTTTTAATTGCCTAAACCTCTAAGATCCGAGATCTCCACAACTATATGGAGCCTCCTGACGCTATAAAATAAAAGACAAAAAGATACAAAAAAATAAAATTAAAAAAAAGTACTAGTTAATTTTTTTAGTAAATGGGCAAAATGAGGATTGGGATCATAAAATCCGTTCAATAGGATCATTTTTTGGAACAATTTTTGATTCCTGACAATGCAATCTTTACATGTTTATCGTAGTAGTTTTTGCAAAATACATCTAAAATTCCTAAAATATACTTAGTATCATTGTCTTTTTCACGGAAAAGAACCGCGCTTGCCCAGACTTGATTGCAGTCTAACTATTGCAAACTACCATTTCAAAAACCTTCAAAGTCAAGAGCTCAAAAAGAATTATTGCAGGAAAAGTGTTTTGAGAAATGTAATTTGAATAAATCTGGTGAAGTGAGTGACATGAGGCTCCTTAGTTTGCAACAGTACAAGAAGTAGTGTCCATTATAATTTTAAACATAAAAGTATAGATTGTTTTAGTTATTTTCTCACCTTTTACTCTGCTAAGTTATGTGCGACGACCGTTTTACGCCAGAGCTTAAAGTCATTCATTTTTCATAGCATCACAACTATACGCAATAAGTCAGCTTTCTATAACAACGATGTACTGTGTTTCACAATGGGATCTGACGCACAAATTGCAAGCCGGGGGAGAAGGGGTGTTTTGGGGGCAACGGGACTTTTTATTTTTCTCCTCAAATCGTAGAGCCACAAGCCAAATCTTTCTTTAAGATACTTGTGAATTCTACCCACTCTACCCACCATTGAAATAGTATTTGGTAAATTTTATTTCTTTGCGCACAAGGTAAAGCTGAAGCGATATTTTAGCATTTTTTAGTTATTTGTAGGACAGGTGCGTTTTACAGGAGTTGTCTTTATCAGGTGTTACTGCTTCCAGGATGACCGAGAAGTTAAAAAGTTCGTGCAAATTTAGAAACTCTGTCGGTTAGAGTTAGAGTGGGAGAGCCTTTGGATGATAGTTGTAGAAAGACAGATTTGTAGAAGCAAATGTGAAAAGGATGAGCCTTGTTTTGAGGTTGATTTCGATAGAAAACATCTAATCCCTTGTTTTCACTGTCCAAAAATAGTTTATTTATGGTCAGAAAAATCATAATTGTTATGTTAATACATTTTCGCCACAATGGCGGAAGATTGAGTTTTACAAATCAATTAATATTTGGACACTTTGAACTATCATATACACATTCATAGAGATTGTAGTCCTTTTTTGTAAAATGCCCATAATAAAACTTTAAAAAAGCAAGAATTTTTATTTAAATTTCTTGCTGAGACCGTTCTAGCCTTGTTTTGGTGCATGTTTTTTATTTTTCATTTTATTTTATCTTATTTTATTTTATTTTGTCGGGCGGCCGTTAGACAGTTTCAGATTTATCGAACAAACATATATCCTTGTAACCCAGAAAAAATGCCGTTGACAGAACAAAGACTGTAAAGAACTCTTTTGGTAACTGAAAATTAAATGGAATTATCATTAGCTTCTGTTTGATTGGCAAAATGGTTCTCAGGTTGTTTTATAAGCTGGAAGGATTACTATATTTCTGTGATGAATTAATGCATGTATGCTTTCTTGTATGTTCAGATTATTTGATGAATTGGTGGATGGATGGATGGATGAATGAATGAATGGATGGATAGATGGATCAGGATGGATGGATGGATGAATGGATTGATGGATGGATGGATGGATGAATGGATTGATGGATGGATGGATGGATGGATGGATGGATTGATGGATGGATGGATGGATGGATGGATGGATGGATGGATGGATGGATGGATGGATGGATGGATGGATGTACTCACAGTAGTGTGTTGAAACCCATGCACTACCGCACTCGCTGTTATCATGATGGTCGAATACTAGAACATAAACATTATAAACACTTATTATTGAAATAGGTATGTATAATAAATCGCATTACGGCTGGTCCTTTCTAGGATGGGGTAGCACGGATGTTCTTAAAAGTTAGTAAATCTAAAATGATTTGTATGCAATGGTTTATGTTTTTAATGTTGATAACTTTACCTTTGTAACATTCATACGCGGGAATTTGATATCCCTTTTCGATGCCATTACAGTTGGATTCCCAGACATAAGGGTAAACATGTGACGTTATAATCCTGGGACACCTGTAGAAATGCAAAGAATATCCGCCACCATTAATAATAATCACCACGATCACCACAGTCATCACAATCATCAGCATCAGCATGATCGCCACAATCATCATCATTGTAATCACCTTTTATTACATACAGTGTTTCTCTCATGTGATAAAAATCGTATCAACACATGTGTTCAGTGGTGATATTCCTATTTATCAATTTGGATTTTTGTTCGGCCAATCACAAAGCGAGATTTACTTTTTAAGCTAATCAGAAAGCGACTCTTGCGAGAATGTTATATAATAAACAGAATAATACATGGTCGCTTGGAGATATGAAATTTATCTTCTTGTGTTCAACTCAAAATAAATTTCATATCTCCGCGCGCCCATGTATTATTCTCTATATTATCACAATCCTCCTTCTTTCCTCATTATCATCATCACCATCATCATCATCTCAATGCATTCCATTCGATCTTCGACAATCGTTATCATCAACCAATTTTTTCTTACCATTTTCCATTACATGCCGAATTAAAGAATTGAGATCCTGAAGTCAACTAAGATAAAATCAGAATAAAAAGCAGGTATTGTTAATCACAACAATAAAAAGTCATTAGAAAAATATGATGCTTCATTTTACAGTGTCTGTGTGTCAACTTCAGCCTCATCAGCAGTCTGGTAGTCCAGTGTGCTGACATAACCATGTGACATGCAATTTATACTAAAGGTTGAATGAGTCTAGAATTGATGCATATAAACTATGAACAGCTTAAAACTACTTAATTTTTTACAAATATAATTGTGTTAAAATTGTAACACGAACTCTGTATGAAATCGTCTGTTGGTGCAACCTATCGTGGATGTTTTGATGCAATTTCACATGGTATATACGATCATGTCTGCTAATAACAAACCAACTTACTCTAAAGAAAGCGCTGTACGACATGGCGCTCGTTGTCATGACATCAACACGAAAGGTTCCTGTATTAAAAAACAATAAAGCACATTAGTGAATATAATAATCCAAACAAATAGAATATACCATAAACTGAGTCGTTGCAGCGCAATTTTTGTTTAATTTAAGATTGTTGAATAAACCTAGTAAAACTATGGACATCTTGAGACGAGCAAAACCCTTAGTATATCCCGAGAGAAAGAATGATATTCCAAAAATAAAAAAATATATAGGTTTATATTAAAGGGTTATTATATGGCCGTTTTTCTTTTTAGATGCGCCGAAAAACGGTGGGAAACGTGAACTTCCGATATTGCGCGAATATCGATTTATCGATTCTTTCAAACTGCACAACACATGGAGAGCAAACTGGCAAATGGCGGGTTTATTACAGCACAAAACTGCTTTTTTATATAAAGAACTTTAAAAATAGTTCAGAAATATTTCAGAGAACTTTAGAAAATGTTAGAGAGACGCTTATTCAAACAACTGTGGCTCATTCATTGAATGTAGAACAAAACTAAACAACGAGTTAGTCAAGGTCAAGCGACCAGCTTTGTGTTCAATCCTCATCGTCGCTTTCGATGACAATCCTACGACGTTTTCCTGCTTGGATGGTCACTGAATCATTGAAAATCTGAAAGCTGCATTTTGAGATGTTGTGGACGCGAGAAAAAAAAAACTGAGACGTGTGAAATGTGTGTCAACCGATGGCGTTTTTATGCGAGACACGAACTCAGTTATGGACTGTTCGACACTACCTTGCTGCGCTTGGGATGGTCTGAAAATTTGTCATAGAATTGGGTGAACTGCTAGATAAAGACATCAACTCCTTGGTTACAAGAGTCATAGATATGGCTCTTTAATTTGGTGTTGCTCGCCGTCTTTTTTGCAGGACTGAAGGCTCTCGATTGATTCACGGCCACTCAACAACGTAACTGACATTTTTATTTTGTAAACCTTCTTCAAGCTCCTGTAGATGCAAACTTCGCTTGAAGAATGGTCCTCCTCGCCACTCATAGTCTTAGTTGTTTTGTTTTTATTTGATATTGATATTTTCAGTGACATTTTGAGTTCAGAAATGTCAAATTTCGCGCCGTGAAAAAAGTAAACAAAGACGCGAAGTTGATATGAGATCCGGACAATTATCATGGTAATCACGGCCACTCAACAACGTAACTGACATTTTTATTTTGTAAACCTTCTTCAAGCTCCTGTGGATGCAAACTTCGCTTGGAGAATGGTCCTCCTCGCCACTCATAGTCTTAGTTGTTTTGCTTTTATTTGATATTGATATTTTCAGTAACATTTTGAGTTCAGAAATGTCAAATTTCGCGCCGTGAAAAAAGTAAACAAAGACGCGAAGTTGATATGAGATCCGGACAATTATCATGGTAATCGGTCTGAGATGGGAAAATCTCAGACCGAAAATCAGCCAATCAATTTTATGGAAAATCAATGGGAGAGTGTAAAACTGATAGCGGTGTGCTGCAACAACCTATCACTTGCAGTAGGACATCATATCCCAAAGTTAACTCAATAACTATATTATACTTACCCTCATGAAATGCCAGATCGCGAACATCAGAGTCGGACAGCTTTCTACCAGGTAAAGTCCCAGTAACCAGTGGTACGCACAATGTAGTGTTGAAGCAGTTATGCTCTGTCTGCAACAAATGGTCCGTGTTTGATGAACTTATTGACACCACAAGAGACCACCCTCCTCCTGAAAGAGACAAGAAACTTTGTTAGACATGCACGTCTAGCTGGGTCTGTGATTGTGAGTGCCTCTATATGTCTGTCGTCAGCCTGTCAGGTCTCTTGATGTGCCTGTATTTTTGCTTGCATTTCTACGATGCCTTTCGCCGCCTGTCTTTATTTGTGCATGTGATTGTGTCTTACCGTAGTTGTCCATATCACAGTAGACAGACTTAGATATACCGTTCACCTCCAGCTCATACACTGCACTGGGAGAAGATGGATTCATCTCTTTGATCTTGGCGCATGTTCTGTACTTGGGTGCTTGTTCAGGTCCTGTATCCTATACCAAAAAGATTTATGTTTTCAAGTAGGTAACAAACGAGTTGAATTTGATTTGAATTTAGTTTACCTGTTTATCCGTAACTGATAGATATACATATCCTTCTTTTGGTTTAAGATAATCAGGATGTGTCATGTGACTGTTGTTATTCAGTTCACACATGCCGCCAACCAAGTCATAATTGGAGCTTCCACATCCAGGAGTATTTTTACACAAATCAAAGCAAGCTTTGACGTTAGAGACTTTTCTATTTGGGGCAACTTTGGAATCAAGTAATAAATGAAGGAACATCGACGCACTTGTTTGCTCGTTGTTTTTTCCTGCAGTTTGTTCGGGGAAGATTAAGACAAGAACCAAGATCGTGGACGTTGTTATCAGTGAATTCATCTTTAAACAAGAAAGTACTAAATCAGTTACTTGTTGAACGAAATCAATGATTGTCTGTCTGTCGGTCCGTCAGTATTTTTTGTTCGTCTGTCTATCTGTCGTTGTTTTTATTGTATTAAAAATATTGATTTCAGTAATACGTTTAATGCATAAATTGAAACGAGCTTTTTATGTTTTATTCTAATCTTTGGTTTACAGTGAAGTGAAAGTCAGTTTTAGCGACTTTTTTATCATGAAAGTATTTTTTTATCGCCGTTTCCATGCGAATATGTAGACCAAATATGTATTTATTAGAAGTGAGATTAGGAGATCATGGCTGCACCTGCCTGATGCTCTGTATTGTGAAAAATCAACTGTGATATTCCTTGGTTGGTATTTTAAAAGAAAAACATATATTCTAAATCAAAATTACGCTTGAGGGCTACCTGAAAATTTCTACTAAAGGTGTTAAAAAAATACATACACGAGGTGTAATGAAGTACAATTCGCTAAAGTTTTCTTCGAGTGTTTTTGAAAACCACTCATGTTATTGGATCATAACTGATGTGTGAAATGATACAATGGAGTAGATACTTTTTCTAGCTTTTTCTACATATTGTACGTGTGAAATTCCCAATATGTAGAAAAAAAAACAGATAAATGTGAAAACATGTTCTAAATTTACTCTTTAAAGCTTTTAACATGGGCGCAAATGTTTTGTGATGTTTCTTTCTAGTTAATAGCTCGAACAAGCATAAGAAAGAAAGAAAATAAAAATTAGACAAAGAAAGTTACAAGCCAGTAGCAAACTGAGAATAGAAAAGTACTGCAGGCCAACATATTTCAACAGTTCAATGTTAACTAGCAATTGCTGAAATTACTGACAGCCTTAAGAAAGCTATTGATAACAACACGTACACCTGTGGGGTATTTTTAGACTTCTCCAAGGCGTTCGACTCAGTAAATCATTCAATTTTAATCAATAAGTTAGAGAAATATGGAATTCGTGGAATGCCTTTAAAATGGTTTCGTAGTTATTTAGAAAACAGAAAACAATACGTTTCATTAAACAACTTACAATCAGGAATGCAAACCATAACTTGTGGAATTCCCCAAGGGAGTTCATTAGGTCCATTGTTATTCTTAATCTATATAAATGATCTCCCAAATTGCACAGACAAACTGAAATTTAAAATCTTTGCTGATGACACAAATTTATTTGCTTCTGCAAATGACCTCAAATCTCTGGAACAGATGATGAATTCGGAACTAGCCAAAGTTAAAGAATGGTGCGACGTGAATAAGCTTTCAATCAACTTTTCTAAAACAAATTTTATGATAGTAAAATCAACTAGAAAAAAAGACTTCCCTGTGGATATTAAGTTCAACGATAGAGATGGTACTTCCCATTTATTGGAAAGAAAAACACATTTAAAATACCTAGGCATCATAATTGATGAAGCAATGTCTTGGAAGTACCATATCTCCTATATTTGTTCGCGAATATCACGCAATAATGGAATTATATCCAAATTAAGACATTTCCTATCTTTGGCTCAACTAAAACAAATTTACTATAACTTAATTTACCCCTACATATCTTATGCAATTATTGCATGGGGTAGTACTAGCGCAACAAACCTAAAAAAAATTCAAGTAAAGCAAAATCATATAATCCGTCTCATCTTCTTTGCTACTCTATATGGCAAAGATACAGCAAGTGCTAAACCTCTTTTAAACCTACTAGACATTCTTTCAGTAGAAAACATCTTCCACTTGCACGTCTTGAAATTCATGTATTCCTGGCATAATGGAAGCCTACCCAGTATCTTTAACAATATGTTTACTTATGCTAGTAATATTCATGGATATCACACAAGATATGCAAGCGGGCAAAACCTCCATAAGACTAAAGTAAGAACCAACACTGGCAAACAGACATTATCATTCACGGCAATTGACCTTTGGTCAAACATCCCCCTGCAACTCAAATCAGCCAGTAATTTGTCTTTTCCTAAACAATTAAAAATATTTCTTCTTTTCCAACAACATTCTGAGTTTAAAAATGTGTAATTTTCCATCTAATATTTCTAAACAATTTTTCTTGTATCTTTCTTGTATTTATCTAGTGACAAATTATTAACTATTTTATTTCTCTTTTCTTTAATATTATTCAATATTCATTCGATTTCTTTATAGTTAACCTCAATAATACTTATTAACTTTAAAACTGGGGGCTAACTAGAAAACTTAACAGTTTATTTAGCCCCCAGGCTCATTTTATTTTATGTACAAAAAACATACTGTAAAAAAGACTTTTTTATTATTATTATTGTACACTTATATAAAATGTAACTATAGCTTGTATTGAGCAAAATAAACATTCTATTCTATTCTATTCTATTCTATTCTAACACAAGGAATATTGTCAAGGATGTTCTCACCTTTTACTCCTCCAATTTATTGGTGTCAACCGTTTTATGGAATACAACAATAGCTTGTTGATGACGTTTATACTTTATAGCATCTCAACTACGCATTAAGTAAGCTAGTTTCTTGTTACAATAACTTGATGTCAAGTTTTAGCAACGATGACGTGTGCTATACCTCTGCGTAGCATATCTAAAGTTGTCAAATATCCCGGGGGGGGGGGGGGGGGTTACTTGATCCAGTTTCTGACAGGGAGGTTCCGTTGGTACCTCAAAACCCTGACCCTATTCAAGAGAGTAAAATCTCGAATACCCATACCCTACTCAAGACAAATCGGTAAAATGTCAATGTTATTCAATTTGACTTGATGTTCATTTGGAATAGATATTAACACCCTGTTTAAGACATAGTAAACATAGTGAAATTACACCCCTATTCAATACGTACAACTTGTAAATTGTATACTCTTTTAAGACATGAAGGGGAAAAACCATACCCACAACCCGAATGAAAATGCTAACCAATCATAAGTTATTGTGATAAAGTCAGTTGCACAAACATAGGTATGAGTAGGCGTATTTAGACAAACTTCGAAAATAGTTCATTGAAGTTTGAAAACACCAAAGACATCAGCATTGGAATGTAAAACGGAAAACCACAGCAAGTTTCAGTTATTTTCTATAAATTGTTTAAATAACAAACTCCATTGGCCAGATGTTAATGGCAATAGATAATACAAAAAGCCTCAGTAAAACGTAATTTCTCATTTGATTTTCCTTGATATGGACCCTACTTATCAAGGAAAGAGAAAGTTTATTGATAAAGTAATTCACAAATGCAAAATGTGACAGTCAAACAACCTGAATCGTAAACATATATTACAATAAAATTCGTTGTCTTTGTATCGCTACCCGCCGTTTCAAAATTTTGTTATGATTTCGTCTTTACTCTACCGTTAATCAATTTCAGGAGGCGGAGTTTATGTCAAATCCAGTACGTCGATAAAGGAAGCTACGCCCCATAAAATTGATTGACAATTCAGAAAAGACTAATATCAAAACAAAGTTTTGAAACCTAAGAAGGTTGCGATACAACGAAAACAAAGCACGCGGAAATTAATATAAAACATATTTCTAAAAAAAATCGAAAATAAACAAAACAGAAGTTTCATTTGTCGAGCAATACTTCAACTTGAATTTGAAAGCTTTTTCCTGCCCGAACGGCGCTCACTTCTTTCTTGCTTCTACTTGTAGATGTCAAATTCAAAAGGAAATTTTCAAAACAAAACGAATAATATAATGAAATCCATTTTCCAATATCAGTCTAAACATAATGGTATAGACTCAGTATCCAGGCGAACTAAACCTAATTAAAAATTTAAGAACATTGACGAACGTTTCAGGTTTGAAATGTCGGTCTCTTGGATAACCAGCTTATTTTCATCATAATGGTTTAAACATTTGGTTCTCTTATTATTAACCTTGCCAATGTCTTATAAATTTGTCATTTGCAAATATAACATTTTTCAGTTGATTCAATGACTGGAATCGCTCGATGCTCAAAACGTATTCACAGTGAATCTAAATAAGGTAAGAGCAAAAAACTATTTTAAGTAATTTTTCCCGGTTAAAAGAAATAGAAGAAAACAAATAAAAGGTTTTTATAAACGATTTTAATTTCTTATAATGAAAATCAACGAATAGAAGAGACGTTTCGACGTGCTTCCCGGACGTCATTTACAAAATTAACTTCTGCTTTATTTTGAATTACACCTTTGTTGTCATAATGGCAGAAAATCGACTTCTCCGAAATAATAAACTTCTCATATTTTGCTACTCTCAAATCAAAAGAAGTATTATAATTAGACATTCATGGAAGGTCACGGGGTGTTCTGGACTGAAAAAGCGTAGGCCTTGCAAGTCCCTCACCTTCGTGTTCAAAGATCTCCATCGTCAGTCACCAAACTACATCACCCGGCGAACTATTCTTCGTTTGCACCACGTGATAATTCAAGCAAAATGTTTTATTTTAAATCCTACAGAACATCTACATTCATATCCTTTGAGAACATTCCAAAAAATAATTCTGCCAAATCTGAAGCTTCTAGAGCGAATAATTACTGAACTATTGACGATCAAAGATTCGTATTATTTGGTAAAAATGTATGGCGTCGCCATGTTGGATGATGACTTATATCATCCAATATGGCGGATAGAACTTTAGTGGTCTAAAAATAAGGCAAATTCAGTATTTTAGATCAGGTTTTTGGATTGTGTACTTAAATTGAATCACCAGGAGTCTATTTGAGACAAAGTCTTATAACAGAGATGAATTTATCGACCTAAATATCTCGCAAGTGAGCAACATTTTTAGACCCATATGTCTACAAAGTCTTTTGATAATCGTTAGCTATTTTATATGGTGAGTATGTTTCAATTTGATTAAAAATGAATTTGTCATACTTTTGATGACGTCACATGAAAACGAAGAATACTAAATGTTAGAGTACCTCGCCGAATTCTTAGATCGAACTCTAATGTCACTCTAATGATAACATGATTCTTGAAGTGCCCTGCTTTAGAATGACCACTTAGGTGGACGCTCTTTTAAGGTCTCTGCATTAGACATTAGACACTCATCGTCTTTGGATGTTTTTAAGAGAAAACTAAAAACGTACATATTTGAAAGTTCTTATTATCATAAATGAACACTCGTTTTTTTACAACTCTATACATATTTTATAAAAATAATATAATTTTATAATTTTAATATAATATATTTAGAACGATTATAATTTTAATATTTTTAGAGAACGTTTCTTAAACTTTTTTTTATTTGTATTGATATATATATATTTGATATATATTTTACATGACTAATAATAATAATAATAATAATAATAGTAATAATAATAATAATAATTATGTTAAGACATTACTATCCGTAAATTCTCACAATATCATATAAGATACTATTACAGCTACCAATAAAAAAGGCCACTAAAACCACATCAATTCATTTTACACAAAGATTTTAGTTATGTTACATGTCTTGACAATTTTTCAAATAATTTAGAATTTTGACATAATATAATTGGTAATTTTTCACACTACAGAAAAAAAGGATTCAATTACAATAAGGAAAACAATTACTACATAAAAATATGCGTGTTATCACTTTGGGATTCATTTCAGGTAATTATTGCCAACATTTGTTCAGTCTTACTGAAAACAAAAAGAAATGTGAATATAACCTGCTCATCGTTCAATGTATAATTAATTATGTTTTTGATAAGGTTACTGCAAAATCCAGTTAGAAACTAGCTGCTTATTTGGTAAAGAAATCTTAACCTTAACACAGCCGGAAACACTGAATAATAATAATAACTGCATGTTTAGTTGACCTAAGGGGTATTAAATAAAATTTACTATAACACTATGATTATTGTCGTTTTCGGCGATATCGTTTATGCTAACCATATTATATACATTTTTTTTTTAAATAGAAAGGTTTGATTTTCTCGAGGGAACTAGTTTTATTCAAATAACCACTGTTATAAAAGTAAGATGCTTTGATATTGGGAACAAAATTAGTTTTATCAAAACCCGCATACATGGCGAAATCCCGGAGACGTTTGCGCTCAATTCATTGATAAATTTTTTTAAAAAAGCAATAAATTATTAACTGGCAACACCAATATAGTCAAGAGTTTCTAATAAGCCAATTTGCGTGTGCAGTAAAAACCCGCATATAAGAACCATATTTTTCAAATTCATCAAAACAGAACAAACTTAGATATTTTATGTATCTGTAAAACATTGTATTTTGTCTTAATTGGGGAACTATTTCGAAATTACCATATGCAGCTTAAGCTGACGTGCGTTGTAAATAATTGATAGTTGTTTGTTGTAGCTACTTTTGGCTATATTGCCACTTGAATATTTTTTTTCATAGAAAGAATACAATCAAATCATAATTAATTTTTATACATTTATCAGCAAGCAGAAGAAAGGTAGAAGGTATAACTGATCCGTCAATGACATCAGATATCTCTTGACTATTCGTTCATTCTTTCAATGTGAAAGGCTTGCCTTGATAAAAGGCAGTAAAATCGATGCACAGTGAAATCACTATTGGTCTCGTTTCAATTTCTAGATGAACAACCAAATTCGAGCTCTCGATGCTATGAAGGCAGCCATCTTGTTCTGTACTCTTTTCACTCTGCAGAGTGAAGCGTCCAATGGTCAGTGTTCACGTGCGTCTTCCATGTTCTCCTACCATTTGGTCGAAAATCGAGCTATCTCCGACAAAAAAACTACCGACCTCCGCGCTTGTTTTGACTTGTGTAGACAGACATTAGAATGCAAAAGTGTGAACTACAAATTAGAGGGACGTTTATGTCAGTTGAACAGCAATAATCACCTAACTCATCCTAAACATCTTAAAGAGAAACATGGCTATATTTACGTGCCTGTTCTTGACATTGTCAAACAGCCTTCAAAATATAAGAACCACACCAGTCAACAACAACCTCAGGTAAATCAATATAATCGACTGTAAAGTGAACACAAATTTAGCAAATGAGATTTAACTTCAGAAATTATGATTAGTTCTAATTGATATATCGTTCCTATATTCAAAGAAATAATGATACATGAATGTATACTTTCAATTTTTTAGCCTAAATACAGAACATGCGCCAAGATCAAAGAGATGAATCCATCTTCTCCCAGTGGAGTGTATGAGCTGGAGGTGAACGGTGTATCTAAGTCTGTCTACTGTGATATGGACAACTACGGTAAGACACAGTCATAGGCCGATTAACAGACCGCACGGGCATAGACAGGGATACAAATATAAAGCACCTCCACGAGGGCACAGTTTGCTATAATGTACACATTTTCAGTTGCATGCGTTGACCAACAGGTATATTCTGTTTTCCAGGCGGAGGTTGGGCTCTTGTCGTGTCAATCAGTAATTCAAACAACGAACATTCCTTGAGAACAGCAAACAACTGCTTCAACTCTTCACTATGCGTACCGTTTGTAACTGGGACATTACCTGGCAGAAAACTTGCCGACTCTGATATTCATTCTTTGGCATCTCATGAGGGTGAGCATTTTGTATTTTATAAATAACTCTTTCGGAAACAGTTGAAAAACGATATTGTGTAATTTCTGACGAGCGAATCGGAACGAATCTAGATTATTTTCATTTAATTTTAGGTACATTCCGTTTTGATACAAAAACTACCAGTGCAACATTGTATACAGTGTTCTATCGGGTAAGTACAACAATAGTCTGTTTTAATAGTCATATATCATGTAAATTGGCGAAACGACGGCGTCACGGACGTTACAAGTTGTACGGACCGTTTCAGTTAGTATGATTACTTTGGATGGACGTTATTTCTCTGCAAATACAGCGACGTCAGATCTTGGCCGCATTAATTTCACCACATATTCTCCATATACGTTTCTGGTATTCAAACTGAATATTTTGTTTTAACAGGTGGTGCAGGGTGCACAGTATTTTGATGCAGGATGTAGAGATCCCAAGTAAGTAAACATTACTGGTGACCATTTCCCTGACAGTAACTGTTATTTTTTTGTTATACTGTTCTCCTCATCTAAGCTATCGACAAATGAATTGTAAAGGCAATAAGCCATGTGGTTCAGCTCGTGAAAAATGTAGATGCAGTGAGCATATGCAGTAGATAAGGTGTGAGCCAAATTTGAAATAACTCTTAGGAATGCATATACCAATTAAAAAAATGTCGATAAAATTTGTTTCTGTGAAAAATGTTTTTTATTCCATTATTTTCAACTGATCACCACTCCCGACTTTCAGCCAATATAGCAAGTTGTTACCAACAACAGGCTTGTCATCGAACTGATGACAATATTGATAGTGCAACTTTGTTTAAAGAGAGTAGTCCATTCAGCCAGTGGCTGATAGCCATAAAATATCATGCATTACAATATCATTGTCCATAATTTTTTATATATTTCCCTTGCAGTTGTCCTAGGATCATTGTTACATACTCATACCCCTATCAATGGGAATCAAATTGCAAAGGAATAGAGACAGGCTATCTTATAGGGTCCAGTAGTAATTGTTATACTAGTAAGTATGCTTTAGTTAACAGAGGTGTTTTATAATGACAACATTTAGTTTGATGAAAGTGGTAGTAATGACGACATATATGATGTAAGTACTTGTGGTAATGTTGACAATGATGATTAATGGGCGGCTAAAAAGTCATTATTTATCGGCACGGGTGGGGCGGAGGATTTTCGTATTAATTTTCAAAATAAATCGTAAACTCCCAAAGTGGCCAATAATCTTTTTCTGACACCCCTTTTTCAAAGACTGGAAATTAACTGCATTCCCTATGCTCGTATAAGCAATGCAGATCGATGCAATATGCTGATGCAAAGCAGGAACAAGGTTGTCGGAGATAAACTGAATTTGAATTTTCCTCGAAAATGTCGGGAAACTCGGTTATTGACATGAAACTTGAATATGAACTCGCGGTGATATTGGCAGTGGATGTGCTAGCTGTTATGAAGTACCTGTTATAAAGAACAAATCATATTCCAGACTTGTTTTTCTCTAGTGTTTGATGGCCATGACAATTCCGAATGTGGTAGTGCGTGGACGTCATCTGGATACCAAAGTATGTTCATTTAATAGCTAAAAATATATGTAAATTTATTGCCTCAGTGTGATTAGTGTGTAAGGTCTGTGAGTGTCAAGGAAGACAGAGGAAGATCCAATACACGTAAATTGGATAAATATTTTACACATTTCTACTATCTGATCCTCGAGAAGTCACTCGCGCTCACTATCAGGTCGGTGCTCTTTAGCAACACTATACTCTTTAGTAACACTATACTCGCACGTTTATTATTGCTGATAGAGTTGTGCAAGAGAATACCTCCCCAAGCCCTTATTTATATGGAGTTCTTTTGTGTCCTTAGCTCAGACATCTTTCCCTTTTTTATATTTTGCAGCAAAAAGACTTTTGTACTATTACTGCGATCATAGTTCTAAGGGTTTCTACAATGGCATCCAAGGCTACATGTTTGTCCGATAAAAATACCCAGTCTTGGGTATTAAGTGTTAATAATATATAAATTGATAAAGACCTTATAGCTTTGCACTTTTTATGCTCTCGGCACAAAGAGCTACAAAGGTTCCATGGTATCTACAATAGCATTCAAAGAAAGATGTATGTGTGATGTTTGCTCGATAAAACACTCAAAACGTTGGTACATTTACTGCTTTCAAAAGAAATCTTAGTTGTCTACAATTGCATCAACAAGTAATAGATGCTTGTTAGATAAATTAACCAAGCTCTGTTTTCGGTACAAAAATAAATACTACGACTAATAAACGCACATTTTTTTGTGTGATGCGAGCAAGTTGGCTATACGGCCCGACATCTGCACCAAAGAATTGAAGAGCACAGATATTCCGCTATTGGCAGGCACCTCCTACAAGATCATGGCCTCACGACAGCACTCCCTGCGACAAGCTTTAAAATAATCAAAAAGTGCTCATCCAAATTTGACTGTTTAATTAACAAAATGTTTTACATAAAAAATTCAAACCATCTTTAAACGTACAATCAGACTCTGTACGAGCTAAACTATTTGTTTAGTTTATCTACGTATTGTTTAATCTATCCACTTATTGTATTATATTTGCTCACTAAGTGTTATATTTTAATAATTGTCTATATAAAGTTCTATCACCATAAAAATTCTGCACTTGACAATGACATCGGACGATGTCGAAACGTCGTGAAAATGAATGTAGTTGCGTTCGTATTTTTGATCAAGATTTTATGACTACTAGTGAATACGGCTATTGAACTTTTAATACTCTCGACAAGGACTTATTTTGGCCCGAATGACAACTCACGCATTACCCTTAAACACCCGGCCTGAACTTCAACTAGAGATAAAGGGAACCAATGAACAATGAAATTTCAGCTTCTAATGCACTGCACAACAAAATAGCCCTGAAGTGTGATGACGTTTTACCCCCGTCTCTATACCATAATAGTTTTTAAAATCCTTTCATATTCAAATTTCATATTCACTCGAGAATACAGGAACAATAGAGCATATAGAGAATTTGTCTGCGCATGTCGTAAGTTAATGGTAGAAGCCGCTATAATCACGCGAAAGAAAAATACCTTCTAGTCCCCTTTAATCCCAATTCACAAAAGCGATACTTCAGCTGTCAAAAGTCTCTGTTCTAACCATACAGTGATTGGCCGTTATTTCCGTACGGCTTATTATAGTTCTTATTCCACATTAGCATAACAATTTGTTTGTTTATAAACATGCAAGATTCTGCAATATGGCCGCTTTCACAACAAGACTAGGTCGTCTTTGACTGCCGATCAAAAATTTTGGCCAATACTCTATCGAAAACCAAAAGTATAATACTAATCTACGATTATTAAGAAAGCATACCAAGGAAAAACTTAGCGGCGCATAACAATTAAGGAGGCTCCATATAGTTATTGGGCGTCTAGGATCTTAGAGGTTTATTAAAAATCTACTGCCCACAAAGCGCATGGGTGGACTATATTTCAAAGACTTTGAGTCAAAGATTTAGTTTTTGCACAAATGATCACGTGACCGGTCACCATAGCAACGCTATGGCTGTCATAATAAAGCTCATTTTTAACGTAGAAAAAATAAAAACTCCAGTTTTAAGCGGTAAATGTTTTTGAAAACATTGTATATGGATTGCAGTACGATGACCTAGCATATATTACCGTGACAAAAAAATCCCAACTGTAGAACCTCAGAAATAACGGAATAAAGGTTTTTCCTAAATTAAAAAAAATCTGCAGTTGGAAAATCGTTGAAAAATTGCAAACTACTTTATTATACCACTAAAATAATATTCTGAAAATTTCAAAAACATTTACCGCTCAGTTTTTGAGTTTTTTAATTTTTTTAAAAGCGCGCGTTGTATATTTTCATGACGTCATCAAAATAAAAATTCTTCAAGTTTGAGGTGTGCGCATGTGCGTGGTCATGCACGAGCGCGCGCTTTGAAATTATATGGAGCCACCTTAAGCTCGACTTCTCGACAAATCAATGCGAAAAAATTGACCAAAGAGTAAAGGCCGGTACACACTAGGCGACAAGTCGCAGCGACTTGTTCCCGCGATAGGTCGTAGCGACAATTTCCCCCCGTGTGTACCAGGTATTTTTGGCGGAAATTGTCGCAGCGACAAAATCAGATGTATTGGCGACAAATATTGAACCAATGCACACTGAGGCGACATGTCGTGGCGACAAGTCGCTGCGACTTGTCGCCTAGTGTGTACCGGCCTTAAGACTGACAAATCTTCTCCGTGCTTGAGTTAAAGTTTATATTTAGTGAAGATAGAAGTATATCAACAAAAGCCTGACCAGAAATTTACAAAATTTGGTGGTTCATCTGTGTTTTCACAATTATTTGGATTAATCAAGATCATTCTAACCTAATTTCAGGTTCGGTATTCAAATCAGTCGAAATTGCTTGAGAGGAGAAACACAACCATGGCGTCAACAAATAACGCAATATCACATTTTGGCCAGTATTTCTTAAAAAAATAACAATGCTGTGATGTAGAATATGGTTTGACGACTCGCATCATTTATATTTAGCTTCGGCGCAGCCCCTCAAACATACCACTTATCAAGAAGGAAAGTTGACCAAAACTTGCAAAATGCGCAAATAATCTGCTCATCACTCCACAAAATCGATCCTCAATAAGAAATCATTTTGTACCACACAATTCCCGTGACCTTTGATTGTTAATCTGTGGAAAAAGTTTTCTGCTACTTCTTTAATTTTGGCAGCAGTTCTCATACGAATGCAGTAGGTTTGTGTTTTCTTCTTCTTTTTGCGGACTTTTGCTCAAAAATATTTTGAGATCGAAAACCTCCACATTTGCTTGACTTAGTCACAGCACCTTACAAAGTGATAGACTTTAAGTATCCATTTATATTTTCCTAAATTGAAGATCACTAAGATTGCGATTGGAACTCAAAAGTTCCCCGGTCGTAGAAAAAAATGTAAACATGACCGCGAGCTAAAATTTTCTGACATGCGCAGACAAATTCTCTATATGCTGAACAATAGTCATAATTAGTGAACAAAAGCAATGTGAAAAGGATTCTGGTCTAGACACGGGGGTAAAACGTCATCACGCTTCAGGCGTACGTATTGACAATAAATTAAAGTTGTAAAAAATTAGTTTGTTGCATCATGATGTTTACATGGTTACTGACAATTTAGGGGAAACGAAGTGTCTTATAGTGAAGCCTTAGTTATAGCTAATTGACTAGCCATACAGCGGTACTAAACAGTCTTTTCAATTCAGATCAATATTTGATATCATGATCATAAATCATGGCTTACTTCAGTCTATGCTGTATCGCAGTTTTGAATTGTAACATCCCTAGCTTGAAAATGGCTTTTAAAAGACCGGGAGAATTCAAGTGTTGGTAACTTCACTGTTGAAAAAAAGTGGTCATTATTCTTCTTTTATCAATTAAAGATATTAACAATTGCTTTCCAATATTCGTTTTAATTTGACGCATTCAGAAGTCAACGCCGGTGAAGCTTCATTGGTCAAATTTTGTTAGTTATAAATTATTCAAAAAATCTAGAAGTTATTTTCTAGTTCTATAGTACTGAAAACATTTATTTACACTGAAATTCTTCAGATAGGCGACGCAGTGGACCGTTGACAGGGAATTGACGTATAAAGGTAAAATTAATCTTTTTTTATAAACTTACTTTAAGAATGCCAACGTTTTTCAGTTAAAAGTCATCTCGTGTGGATAAACAGTTCTGCGTAATTTAATTCACCTCATTAGTGAAATGTTTTGCCGGACAACTGAGCTGCATTTTGTTTTTTATGATCAATTTGTCAGTTTAACTAATTTTAGTTTCGAACGTGTTAGTTTTTCAACTTTTCTGTATATTACTCGCAAGAATCAAATAAAGCAAGGCTTTTTTGGAGGTATTCTATGAAAATAATTATGGAATTTCAACGGAAAACTTAATTATAATTCTTGAAAAGAGTGAGAACAAAACTCCAATTAAAGTAGGTATTCAGTTTTAAAAAGCTGGTTTCCACAAGCGCGCTGTGTGGATATGTAACTATTTCAAAAAACGTAGTTGGAAAAAATAAGAGAAAGCACAGAGCAAAAGGATTAATAACCATCTGTCACCCATGGACAATTATTTGATTATATTTCTGCTTATTTACCAAAATCCCATGATCCCTTAGGGTTGCATGTTACTAACGTCTTTCTCTTCGACAACAATAAAAAAACTAAGGCAGCGTTTACACGATATGAGAGTACCATGGTAAAATGTCATGTGAAAAAACAAAAACATTTCAATTGTCACACAACATTTTTCAGCAGTTTAGAATCATCGGCTGTTTTTTTTGGCCGACTAAAGAATAGCCGTTTACACAGTGTTTTCGTGTAAACGCTAATCGTTTTCGCATCATTTTCGGTAGCTTGAAGTAAGAGCGTCTGTAAGCGTTTTGGTGAATAAATGTTTGAATTACTCTCTATCATTAAGTCACATCAATTATTAATCAAAACCTAACTCTACTTAATTAATGAATTTTTCCTGCATGGATTAAGTACGTAACACCAGAGCCTGTGTCACTTATATTTCACAATTTGACAATATTTTGTTCTTTAGCTAAGCCATATCCCTACTAACCAAAACACAGAAGAAAAAATAGGTTGAATTTGTCTGTATTGCATGAGGGCGCTACTATACAATGAAGCACGTTTTCGTATGTCTAACAATTTGACAATTACTGATACGTCTTTTTTTGAGGGTTAATACCAATTTATCAAACAGCAGAAAAATACCTGTTAGAATTTGGTTATACTGGTTTATTATTGAAATGAAAACAAAGAGATCAAAACTAGTAAATTACTAGTGTGAGTTGCGTCGGTGTTTCCATAGAAACAGTTAAGTTTTCTAAGTCTACTATTGCATACGTTTGCGTAGAATGTGTACTCTACCTTTATATACACATCTATTCGTTAATTCACTGTGTACAAACAATAGAGTAAAGGTAAGAAGACGAAGACGTGGGTTCGAGTCCCGTCAAGGGAATATGATATTTACACATTTAATGACACAGCAGACTGTATGCTATAAAATCTAGTAAATGTGACATGTTTCTCTTATTCATTCTTTCATTACAATACACAAAACGCATTTATAACTCACTACTTTAATAATGTTAATTAAAAAAAAAGTCATTGTCTTTGTTTCAATTTCTAGATGAACAACCCAATTCGAGCTCTCGATGCCATGATGACAGCCATCTTGTTCTGTATTTTTTTCACTCTGCAGAGTGAAGCGACCAATGGTCAGTGTTCACGTGCGTCTTCCATGTTCTCCTACCATTTCGTCGAAAATCGAGTTATCTCCGACAGAAAAACCAACAACCTTCGCGCTTGTTTTGACTTGTGTAGAAAGAAATCAGGATGTAAAAGTGTGAACTATAAATTAGAGAAAAGTGTATGTCAATTGAACAGCAATAACCACTTAACTCATCCTGAACATCTTAAAGAGAAACATGGCTATATTTACGTGCCTGTTCTTGATATTGTGAAACAGCCTTCACAGTATGAGAACACCACGAAACCAGTCAACCAGTCAACAACTCCTCAGGTAAGTGATATCTTCTTTAAAGTAACGTTCGTAAACACTAGTTTCTATATAATCGCTTACGATCGCTGGTGATCATTTTCAGCAATCCGTCGATCGCGAGCGATTATATGGAAACCAGACTTAAATCAGTTATGATCGTTTGGTCTTGTTTAGGTGCGAGAAAGATTCTGAAGCTAGTGTTTATGGCCTGTGATATATCGCAAATATATATTCAAAGTAAATAACTTTTGGATTTTTCATTGAATACATTCATGATGCTTATTTTTGTACATTTTCATTTTTTAGCCTAAATACGAAACATGCGCCAAGATCAAAGAAATAAATCCATCTTCTCCCAGTGGAGTGTATGAACTGGAGGTGAACGGTGTATCTAAGTCTGTCTACTGTGATATGGACAACTACGGTAAGACACAGCAGTCACAGACCGCATAGGCACGAACACGGCCACAGATATAAGGCACAGGCACGTTCACAGACGGAGGGGTAGGCACAGAATTTGAGGCAGACACAGGCACAGTTTGAAGGTGCACTGCACGCAACAGATAAAGAGGGCCCAGTCACATGTACAGGCGCAGACCGGCATCTTTTTTTAACCATTTAGTGTACTCGTTATTTTCATGTGTTCGCTACTTCTATACATAGCTTTTCTCTGTCAGGTGGAGGTTGGGCTCTTGTCGTGTCAATCAGTAGCTCAAACAACGAACATACCTTGAGAACAGCAAACAACTGCTTCAACTCTTCACTATGCGTACCGTTTGCCACTGGGACATTACCTGGCAGAAAACTTGCCGACTCTGATATCCATGCTCTGGCATCTCATGAGGGTTAGTAGATATTTCGAATTTTGAATAATGAAAAAACTCTCTTTGCACAAATGTAAAAGCATGTTTACAATTGTCGCTCAACGAGTCGGATCACTTCGTCTGAATGGAATTGTCCGGCTGTATTTTGTCCGAGTACCCAGATTACACTTATGGTTATCAATAATGATTTTGGCTTTGTTGCCATCTATTTTAGGAACATTCCGTTTTGACACAAAAAGTACCAGTGCAACATTGTATACAGTGTTCTATCGGGTAAGTACAACAATAGGCTGTTCTATTTTAAAGCTCAAACTTTGATAACACATCCGTATAATTTTTTGGTGATTCAGTTGACGAAATTATTCGAAGTAAATGCTATAAAAACAAAAGGCGATCTTAGGCGATTTTAGCAAAATTGTTCTAAATTAAATATATGCTAAATACAAATTAAAAAGTTAATCTTATTCAATTTGATGGGCCGAAGTGGGCCCTTGCACGGAAGAATTTGTTTAATGAAATGAAATGAAATGAAAGGTTTTGTTGCAACTATTTGACAATTTTCAACCCAAGGACAATATCTAAACTTTTAATATGATGATCACTGCAAAAATGTGAGACTATGAAAACATAGACGTCATCGGTTTTATCATTTTGCTTATTTTCATAATGACTTGGAATGTTGGCTTCGCAATTTTGATACACAATACAAACATTTGGTTTCACTAGGTGGTGCAGGGTGCGCAGTACTTTAACGCAGGATGTAGAGATAAAAAGTGAGTAGAATATACATTCACCTCATGCTTTATATCTATCATCATCATCAACTGAATTTAATCATCAAAATATTATCATAACATCATCAACAAACCATCCTCATCGAAGCATCAACATCCACGTCATCACTGACTGCGGACCATCGATATCGTTACTGAATACCATCGATATCATCACTGAATACCATGGATATCATCACTGAAGACCATCGATATCATCACTGAATACCATGGATATCATCACTGAAGACCATGGATATCATCACAGAAGACCATGGATATCATCACTGAATACCATGGATATCATCACTGAAGACCATGGATATCATCACAGAAGACCATCGATATCATCACTGAAGACCATGGATATCGTCACTGAAGACCATGGATATCATCACTGAATACCATCGATATCATCACTGAAGACCATGGATATCATCACTGAAGACCATGGATATCATCACTGAATACCATGGATATCATCACTGAAGACCATCGATATCATCACTGAAGACCATCGATATCATCACTGAATACAATGGATACCATCGATATCATCACTGAAGACCATCGATATCATCACTGAATACCATCGATATCATCACTGAAGACCATCGATATCATCACTGAATACCATGGATATCATCACTGAAGACCATGGATATCATCACTGAAGACCATGGATATCATCACTGAAGACCATCGATATCATCACTGAATACAATGGATATCATCACTGAAAACCATGGATATCATCACTGAATACCATGGATATCATCACTGAAGACCATCGATATCATCCTTGAAGACCATCGATATCATCACTGAATACCATCGATATCATCACTGAAGACCATCGATATCATCACTGAATACCATGGATATCATCACTGAAGACCATTGATATCATCACTGAAGACCATCGATATCATCACTGAATACCATGGATATCATCACTGAAGACCATGGATATCATCACTGAAGACCATCGATATCATCACTGAATACCATCGATATCATCACTGAATACAATGGATATCATCACTGAAAACCATGGATATCATCACTGAATACCATGGATATCATCACTGAAGACCATCGATATCATCCTTGAAGACCATCGATATCATCACTGAATACCATCAATATCATCACTGAAGACCATCGATATCATCACTGAATACCATGGATATCATCACTGAAGACCATTGATATCATCACTGAAGACCATCGATATCATCACTGAATACCATGGATATCATCACTGAAGACCATGGATATCATCACTGAAGACCATCGATATCATCACTGAATACCATCGATATCATCACTGAAGACCATCGATATCATCACTGAATACCATGGATATCATCACTGAAGACCATCGATATCATCACTGAAGACCATCGATATCATCACTGAATACCATGGATATCATCACTGAAGACCATCGATATCATCACTGAAGACCATCGATATCATCACTGAATACCATCGATATCATCACTGAAGACCATCGATATCATCACTGAATACCATGGATATCATCACTGAAGACCATCGATATCATCACTGAAGACCATCGATATCATCACTGAATACCATGGATATCATCACTGAAGACCATCGATATCATCACTGAAGACCATCGATATCATCACTGAATACCATCGATATCATCACTGAAGACCATCGATATCATCACTGAAGACCATCGATATCATCACTGAAGACCATGGATATCGTCACTGAAGACCATGGATATCATCACTGAATACCATCGATATCATCACTGAAGACCATGGATATCATCACTGAAGACCATGGATATCATCACTGAAGACCATGGATATCATCACAGAAGACCATCGATATCATCACTGAATACCATGGATATCATCACTGAAGACCATCGATATCATCACTGAATACCATGGATATCATCACTGAAGACCATCGATATCATCACTGAAGACCATCGATATCATCACTGAATACCATGGATATCATCACTGAAGACCATCGATATCATCACTGAATACCATCGATATCATCACTGAAGACCATGGATATCATCACTGAATACCATGGATATCATCACTGAAGACCATCGATATCATCACTGAAGATGATCGATATCATCACTGAATACCATGGATATCATCACTGAAGACCATCGATATCATCACTGAAGACCATCGATATCATCACTGAATACCATCAATATCATCACTGAAGACCATCGATATCATCACTGAAGACCATCGATATCATCACTGAATACCATGGACATCATCACTGAAGACCATGGATATCGTAAGCATTACCAAAATCTTGTGCATCATCAACTTGAATCATCATTATTTTCGTCATTGATCAAAAGTACATCACAATGTAAATATAATCTACAACCACCAATGTCATCTATGTGTGACTTCGATCGTTGCATATTCAAGGCTGATCTGGTCATGGACAGTGCACCGCAATAACAATGATAACGTTCTATAATTTTATTTTCTGTTTTCATCTAGTTGTCCTAGGATTATTGTTACATACGCATACCCCTATCAATGGGAATCAAATTGCAAAGGCATCGAGACGGGCTATCACATAGGATACAATGATTGCTATATTAGTAAGTACTGTGTTGCTATCAGAGGTGACTGTAATAACGATATAACGACATTGATGATTTGTAAATAACGACGTCAGGGCCGAATCCAAAGGGGGATACACAGGGTTCACGTGCACTCCCCCCTCCCCAGAAAAGCAAAAGGCATGCTATAATAAATATATTTATTTATATCACTGTAAAAAGACCAAGCCAATGACTAATGGATTGCAATACGGTGTAATAATCAACGAAAATACAAAAAAAGTAAAGTCACTCAAAAGAACTGTAAAGCACAATCAAATGTCTGGTTAAATCAAATTTACCTGAAATTTCTCCTGCATGGCAAAAAGTAAATAATGAACACATTTGTGGAGACAAAATTTCAATTTTTATTCGATTTCTTGCAAAATGAGCGAGAATATTAACGGCTACAACTGAAATTATTCAAAATTGCGACACAATTTAGGGGAGGTATTTCACTAATATTTTGTCTGGACGACCTGTGATTAACGCAATGCGAAGTTGGTTGACAAGTACAACTCAACTCATGTAAACAGGGCCTAATTGTCGTGGGTTGAAGTTTGTTAAAAAGACGACTATAAGAATTGTATTACTGCCTTTCTATCGAAAAGCATCATTCTAAATCTCACTCATTTTTTGCTCGCGTCCCTGCAATTGGATATTCCCGGACATCTTTATTTATAACACTGCGCACAGTCTATCAGTTTCATGGTTCTAAAATGTCACTACATGAAAAACAAAAAACACAAATATATATATATATATATATAATAAGTAAAAACGAGAAACACGTTGTTCTACTGTGACTCCGAGTTTCGTGCTTACGCACTCATCAGACAGTGTTTAATGAAAAACAACCCTATCTACTATATTTATATTTGTTTACATGTAATTACAAAGGCGTATTGTTATAGATCTATTACATATATTATATATATATATATATATATAAAACTTGAAATATAAAAAACTTTTTTCCTTCTAGTGTTTGATGGTCATGATAACACCGAATGCGGTACAAACTGGAAGTCATCTGCATTTAGTAGTAAGTTCATAATATATACTTATACTTGATTGCCTCATAATGATCACCGACAAACCAGACAAACACCCAATGTGTGATTTGAAGTGTCCTTTTTTATGGGACATTGGTGCATACTTTGTCGATTTTTAAACCTCTCAACATGTCATGTATTGGTTAGTCAATCTGGAGCTGGTCGAATCCTTATCTCAGACCTTTGTCATTTTTTTAATTTTGCAGCGAAAAGAGTTATGTATGCCTACTGCTCAGGTTCCAACGGTATTCACAACGGCATCCAAGGCTACATGTTTGTCCGATAAAAATATCCAAGACTTGTTTACAATTAATAATCGGATTCTAATAATCTTTGCGGCGTGGCAGAATGACAGAGCGGCCCAGGTGATATATGACGACGTTTTTTGTATTGTTCTATGTCATGTAATCAGATGTGATGCAGAGATCTTGAATGGCGTTTTGAATTGGCCGTAGAGAACAATATCAATGTTTTCATTCGTAGTCTAGTGACTCTAAACATTTTTAATGGCAATTACTGAATTAAAACAGACTTTAAAACAATTTTCTATGAATTGCGACGATCTGACCCCCCTAACAACCATGATCCTTTGCGTCAAAAAATAGGTTCCTGTTATGTGACGTCATAGTGCATTAGAGCAAATCAAAGAACTTTATGTTTATCATTATCTATCACATGACCTGTATTACCTTGATTTGAACACAGTTACAGATTAGTTACAGAACCTTGTTTTGAATATAATGGCCTGCAGTATTGCACAGCGGTAGTCCATACAAGCTTGGCTTGCATATCACTGTGCTATAATGTAGCGATGATTTTTGAATCATTAGGAATTGGAACCGTAATTTCTAACAAAATCAATGAAATTGACTGTTGTATCGTAAATCAGGTATCTAAACCCACCCTTTTCTGCCGATGCAAAAATGAGTTTAATAAGAATGCTACACAGACTGAGAGCAATTAACCCACTGGTGATCCAAAGGACTTGCCTTGAGCCATGTCTGTCAACAGTTACAATTAAAAATAAGTAATAAGCACCTAGTTGCACCTCATTGGCAGAGGCATTTTCACACTAAATCTGTACTTGGTCATTATTTGAACTGTACTTTTGCAAAAGATTGTATGACAGAGATATACCAGTGCTCAGCCAATCAGAGTTTACATTTCTTTGAAGAACATGTTCTGATTGGCTAAGCTCGGGGATATATCTGTCAAACAATCTTTTCAAAATGTACACATTTAAATGGTAAAGTACAGAAGATGTTAAATGTTTTTGCAAGAAATGCTAGCTATGGATCTTAGAAATGAATACCAAAAAGCTAAATAGACCAAATTTAAAGAAAGTTTGGACATCACGTATATGATGTACTTCCCTGCTGGCAGAGTCTCTCTTGTTTGTGATTTCTTTTTTCTCGCCATGGATCACAAATGAAAGAGACTCTGCTAGAAGGAAAATGACGGTACAATTTAAGGACCAAAGCCATGTTCATATAATGCTACCAGCTGTCCATTTGATAAGAGCCGTCACAGGACACTACAGAAACACAACTGTATAAAAACACAACATTCACTAAAACATGTTTGACAAACGTGTTTTGAGATGCACCTCACTTCAAATTTAAAACTTAAATTTAAAACTATAAAACATTGTTGCATTAAAATCTGTACGTGAGCATTTAAATTGGTATTAAAATAGATTGTGAAAGGTTTATTCCAATACTTAGCCAATCATAATGCTTTATTTTATTGTTTGATTGGCTATTAAGTTGTGAGATATCCAATCGTTTTTAAAAAGAAATATTAAAATGTCAAGCACAGATTCTAATAGTGCAATGTTTAGTTTTTCCTAAATTAATCCTAATATTTTGTAATATAGACTAGATGATTTTTGCAAATATTTCAAATCAAAATGAACATTACCTTTCTAAAAGTGAACATTCTACATACATAGTAACCTCTTTGTCTATTGAACATCAAAAAATTCATGAACTCTATAATTCCTGTTGACAAGCAAGAATGCATATATCCATTTCTGAATGCCATACGTACTTGTATAATAGAGTGCATGCACTAAAAGTGTGCAACATAAATACTAGTGCTATTTTATGCTAATTCTATTGTTTTCTTTTGTTAAATTAGTGCTATTTACTACTAAAATTAATAGTGACAACTGTTGCACTTTTTTAGTGCATGCACTCTATGATAAACTTTGAACACATACACAATCATACAACTTTTTTTGCCCTTTCAAATTATTTTCTTTCTCTCTACCTGATTGTATTACAGCACTTTTAATTTAAACCTCGTACTCACTAGTACATCAGAGCAAGCAAAGAAAAACAATAAAGAATTTAGGGATTAAATTGGATTATTTATTATTTATTTTTACATGATTATATATTGTACGCTCCAGTGTAAAATGTTTGTAATTTGCTAGCTGACTCATGTCATTTGGCTATTAGGCCACAATATGATTAAATTGATTAATTGACTGATTGATTTATTGATTAATTGATTCAATGATTGAGGGGATGTAGAAGGTGATTTCCTTTGTTTTCCTATTGTCTTCAATTTTGCTTATAATTTTGCGTCAATGCTTATTGTCATATATGTCACACCCGTTACATCATCCCTTTGTCTTTTCATTTGTTTTCACTTATGCTAGCAATAATTTTACTACTGAGTACCAGGCTGTATGTTTGGTGTGTGTTGTTAAACATGTTATATTTTTTGAACACCTATTATGACAGTGACAATGCTACCTTACATTAACTATAAACTGAACATTATTCTAACAAACCAGCTTTTTCCCTTTGCCAGAGCCATTCATGATACTTGTTTAACTTGTGGTCATTTGGCTGCACATCCTTCCATTCTCCCAGGCAGAAAATCCTGTACGAGTCACTTCCATACTTCCCAATACCATAGAGTGTGTCAGCATAGGTCCAATTTCTTGACAAGAACTCGTCAGAGAAACGGATCATTGTTCTCGCTCTTTTTTCATTGAGGCCAAGTGGCTTCATCAGCACTAAAAACAAATTAAAGTTATTTATTAAATAAATCAAATATAAAAGCTAGAATAAAAATGGAATGCAGTTTTATATACCCAGAATCTGTTAGATGGCAATAAATCCTTATCCAGTGGATAAATTAATATAAAGAAATTCTATGCTGTGGATAATCTGTAAGCTGTTACATGCAACAATTCGCAACTCCAATTTTTTGCACAATGTACCTTGTACCATTTGTTTGTCCATTTGGTTTTGACATGTAACTTGTACAATGTTTCATATTGCAAGAACTTTAGCACTCAGTTCACATGTTCCTAACTCATCCGATTGTAGCTGCCTAGCTTTCCTCTTCTTATAAACATTTTTCAACTTTTGAAGCCAGATCAAGACTTGCAACATGTTGTCAAGTGAAATATTATTTCACTAGAAATTGTGATTTGCACCAAGTTACATGTCATGGATTTTTCGAGCAATGGTATTGTGCTAAAATTGGCATTGCAAGTTGTCCAATGTAATATCACCTTTCTCAGTACATAACTTAAATTCTTCAAGTTTGAGGTGTGCGCATATGCGTGGCCATGCACGAGCACCTGCACTGAAATTATATGGAGCCACCTTAAATGTTTCAGCCTCAAAGAAACTTGAAACTCAACTTTCTCATAATAAATTTGAAAACATCTATTTTTTTACAGGCAAAAAGGTTTTGTGCTTTTTTTTTGTCCGTAGTTTATTCCAGAATCCTCTAGCTGTTACAACGTGGTAAATAGATAAATTCATGTTATCCCTTAAACAATATATAATATTATATCAGTGACATATATTAAACAAATTTAATATCAAAACGAGCTTTACAAGCTGTTTATTGTATTAGATAATTATAGAGCTTGTACTGTATTGGCATAAAAATCAAACTATTACTAAAAAAATCAACCATATTATATTTTGAGTGAATGATAAATTAAACAATGTGATACATTTACTACATATTATTTGAATAAAATAGGAAATGATGCTCACCTGCAATAGGCTTAGGATCAGCCTGACGAGTTACTTCAGCATTGGGATACCTTCTAAAAAACTCCCACATGATAGGAATGGCTTTATTGCCTGCTGTCCTGTTTAGAAATATTGATGAGATCAATAGCTTCCAAGGATCATGGAATAACGTTTCTTGTACAAGGTTATAGGGTGACTTAGGTGGTGTCCACTTCTTTTTCTCAGGTAAAGTATCCTTTAACCCTAGCTTGGGTGGATTGGGAAGCTGCTCTGTACTAAAAAAATATGGGCTTGTAGTTTCCTTGTGGTCCACAGAACATTTGCTTGCTTTATTCAGGGTGCTAGACATTGCTGTTGTTGTGTTATTTGAAGTTTCACTTTCAATAAAGCAGGTGTCACCTTGATCTGAAACAGCAAAATTATTATAAACGTAGGCTAGAAACCTAGCAGTTACAGCCTAAACTATGCAAAGCTACTGAACAGAGTATCCTGACATGGTGTAAAAAAAAATCAAAATTGTGCGGAATTTTAGGCCAAAATATGCAGCAAAGATGCTCAATTATGCGGCAAAAATGGCTATTACATGGCAAATCATGCAAGTTGTTTCTCATCTGTTTTTTTTAATATTTTTGGAAATGTTTTATGGTAAATAGCATCTATTTACATTTCTAAGGTATGTTAATTTATACAAAGCATGAAAAGAAAACATGAAAAGCAGCTTTTGATAAATATTCATGGCTGCCAGAGCTGAAGTAGCTGATTTACCCTTGCCACCCCTCATTTGTCTCCAAAATTTGTTTAAATTAAAATATTACCAATCAATTTCAGAAAATTGGGGGCTCTATGGTGGGTAGAGATTGATTTCTTTTGCTGTTATCATCAGTTTTTACATATCTGTTCTTCTTTGCTTTTTCCTGGCAATAAATCTTTATTCTACCAAACAAACCAGTGCGTTATACGTTACTGTGTTAATACTAGACAGTGTTTATGAGTTGCTTCAAAGTTTATGAAGTAATACAAAGAAGGGATAACATGATTATCTTCTTGAGACTTTAACTACTAGTAAGCTTAAATTTGTACAATCAGTTCTATTTGATCTAAAAATCATCTTACCATTTTGATTGTTTGGACACTGTTTATCATCTTGATATTCTTTTGAACTGCTGTAACTATGGTTACAGAAAGAGGTACTTTGATTGGGACTGAAATACTGTGGTTCCATACTTGCATCGCATTCATTAGAATTCACTTCACTGGTCATGGCAGCCACATCATCCTTAGCAAGACCTTGTACTGTAGGTGTACTATTAGGTGAACTGTGCTTTCTTTTTCTATATCTTTTTCGTGGTGTTTCACTTTCTGATGAAATTTGTTCATCATCATTTGATACTATACAATCTGAGCAAGTGTGCTTTCTTCTTGAAGAATCTTTTTGCACATTGTGACTTCTTCCTGGTTCTGATTGTTGTTGACTACTGTTATTCAAAGCAAAAATGTGACGCTTTATTTTTGCTGAAGGAGACTTCATATCAAAATTGGAAACATCAAGTTTGGACTTAGTTTTTGCTAAGTAGGCTTTTAATTCTGGGCGTGATCTGATCTTTGTGCCAGTGGGACTGAACAAATACACATCATACCTTCCTTTCTGTGACCCAGTCTGTCTTTTAACTGCAACTTTAGACCAGCCTTGAGGAACCCCAGCTTTTGTTATGCCAGAACTTTCACATCTATACTGTCTAATATTGTTATATTTGGCTGTGTTACCATTAAGTAATTTCTTGTCTGCTCCTGGTTTACCACTGATTGAATCAACTGACTTTGCATCTCTTTCTTTGCTGGTATTTGCTTTGCTAAAGTTTATTTTCTTTGCTTTGGATTGCCTGGTATGTCTTTGGCCATTTGTCTTGATATCAAACTCATTTGCATCTATTGTTGAAGTATTATTATCAGTCAAGTGATGTGGCGGTGTCTCATTTTGAGCTGTTTTTGCTTCTTGACTTTTTCCTGTACCTAAATAACTCATTTCCTTTGAAATTCTTCTTTTCCGTGCAGTGACGTGAGCTAATTTGCTTGACGATACTTTATGCTTCTTACTTTCCTTTGTAGAATGTGTCACATCTGTGGAAATTTTTCTTTTTCTTGATATAGATATTGCTTCATCATTGCTATCATTTCTATTGCCATTTACTATCTGGTTTTCTTCATGGTTGTTGTTTGTTTCCGTGGAATTTGTCTCTTTAGACTTGCATTCCTTTGGTGCAACATAGGCCAGCTTGCTAGATGATACAATACTCTTTTCCTCATCATTTTTGATGTCTTGTGATTGAGTCATTGATTGAAGTACAGCTGTTTTGGTACCACTCAAATCATCCTGATTCTCATTTTCAGCTGTTTCTTTTGGTTGGGTGTTCTTTGCTTTTGTGGAGTTCTTTTCATTTGACATCCTTCTCCTTGCTACAAAACTAGCTAACTTGCTTGGAGATTTCTTGTCTCTATTACAACTGTATTGTGAGTGTGTCACTCTTGAACGCTTTCTTCTCCTTGATGCACATTGGACTAACTGGCTAACTGGTTTATTAGTTATGTCTTGACTATCTTTTACTTTCTTTTTACTTCTTACTGACAAATGCTTTGTTTTCTTAGGACCTGCTTTCTTTCTTCCCCAGCGGTGCATTGTTAAGCTTGAGCCTGCTTTTAAGTCTGAATTATCCTTATCAGCAATTTCAAGATCTACAGTTGACATATCAAAGTCGTCAATTGAGAGACCAAGTTCAGGCTGAGCTGCTAAAAAAGATATAACTTCAGGACGAGATCGCAAAGCAATTCCCTCTGGACCAACCATGTACACATCAAACTTTCCCTTCAGTTTCCCATTCATTCGTTTATGCACAACTTTTGTCCATCCAGGAGGTGCTCCTGTTGCAACAAATTTATTCTTTCCATCAATGCTCTTTTCCCAGTTTCTCATCATAAAAAAGTTTTGGCTAGGAAGTTGTTTATCGTATTTGTAGTAGATTTCAGGATTACATTTCACAGATGGACGAACTTTTCTCCCTGATCGTGTTGTACGTTCGTGTTGGGTCTCCAAACCAATAGACGCTGCTGCAGATCTCTTATTTCTACGGAGTGTTCTTTTGACTCGTTCTGAAGACTTGCAGTCACTTGATTCAGCTAATATCTTTCTATCTGCTAACTGGTGGTTGTTTGAATACTTCATTCTATTAAGATTTCGTTTTTCCATTTGTTAACTTTTTACTTTTCTTGTTGCTGAACAGACCATGTATCAAACAGACCAAACAGGTGAGAGAGCACGCTGCGCGGGACCAACACATTGGGGACAATTTTGCCAACTAGGGATAGTGAAAGGCAGTAATATTGTCATTAACAAATAAAACCCCATGGAATATTTAAAATTACAAATTTGCATATAAAAATAGTTAAGAAGTACATCTTTATCTTTTTTAATAATTTAATTACAATATTATAAAAAATTGTACAATTTTTGATATTTCTTTTTCCAAATACCCTACCTGTCCCTTGTAAGGATTTATTTGTTTACCTGTCGCCTGTGATATCCGAATGTCAGCGGTATTCCAAATCAGTGTTCAAAATGGCGCCGAACTTGCAAAAAGTTTAAACAAGCAGAACAATATTATGTTTTCCCTAATATTGTTTTACCGTAAAGAAATGCATTGAGTTTAAAGGACTGGATAGCTACCATTTAAAAGTTAAAATTCCGTTGTTTGTGGCTTTTTTGCCAGTTTTCTTGTGTTTTTACTAATATTTTTTGACGCTCGACCCTTCAACGCTTTGCAGTCGTCGGTGAAGATGAGCGAGTTTCGGATTCATCATCATGTATCGGAGCTTCTTTCTCTACTTGGGTAAGTAAAATCAGTAATTCAATTGTGCTCTGTAATATTACGTTGTTTATTGTGTATGTCAATTTTTATTACTGTTTCGAATGTACGATTTTGCAGTGAAAATTTAATTATTTTTTGTTTTAATTTATTAATTTGTAATTTTACATCCAGATAACCTATATGTATTCAATAACTTTCCTGTATTGTATTGATGTTTTTTCACAAGTTTGGAAATTCTTTAAATAGCGTTTATAGTGTGCATTTTTTTATATTAAAATAATTTCTCTATTTGAATTTTTTTTTTTTTTTTTTTTTGTGCTTTTAGGGTTAGTGGGGGAGATGGGCCAGAAGTCTACACTGAAATGTTGACAAGAAATATGACACCATATGTCACAACACAGGTTTGTATTGTATTCTAGCTAGTTTTCATTGACCCATAGCAATACTTTAGCTTTGTCATTCATGTGTTAACAAGGCTGTTATTTCAACCTTTTCAAAGGGCAATATAATTTCTGGTTGGTACTTGGAGCAATTATACACTACCCATCACATAACAATTTCAGTAACAGTACTCTTTGAAAACGATGAATATTAATTAATATTCATATATATTAACAATAGATGTTATTGTCGTGCTAATAAAGTGACAGGGTATTCTATAATTTAGCATGGTACTTTAACATAACATTTTTTGTTAATTATTAAAACTTGAACTTAAGCTATCATAGTTTTTTTCAATTGTTTGCTGTCTGTTTGGAAAAAAGTTATTCAATAAATTACTCTGTGATTGAATGGAGACAAGTGAAAAATGCATTGCATACAGTCTGAAAATTGTCATTCCTGGGAACACACTGGTAAGGTTAAGTGTTTGAATGTTTTTAATTTACATGTAGCTATCCTGAGTTTCATGAAAACAAGTAACATTACAGCAATAATTGTTTTTCCTTTTCGTGTGAACATTTTTCTAAAGGCTGGTCTTTGTTTTATTTATTTAATAAATTCCACCGAATAATACAAAAGATAGATGAAATGAGAAAATGAATAAATGATAGAGATTAAACAAATTGTTAAAAACATGCAAAGACATGTATATTACTAAATCAAAGAAAAAGGTCAGTGAGGGAAACACAATTACAAAGCAGGGCTCCTATTGAAGTGCACCCATTTTATAAAGATCTAGACATTTTTTAGACTTAACTACTGAATTAAAAAGCTGTGGGCTTTTTCCTTGTATCAAAATATCAGAAAATGTGTGTGTTCCAGGTAAACAATACCGTTTTCAGAGTGTGAGCAGTGCATTTGTCACCTGGTGAATGTACAATTGAATGTACATTTAGCACCAACATTTAAATCTGTAGGTTGATGTGACCTCAGCCAATCAGAATGCATCATTTTATTCAATAATGTGTTTGATTGGCTAAGCTTTGAAATATATTTTTATATAAATCTGTAATATAATCTATTTCAAAAGTACAGATTTGAATTGTTAAGTACAGACGTAAATTGTACAATGTTTATCATTCTTCTTGTAGGTATCAGCTCACACTTCAAAAAGTAAAATAGCAGAATCATCTTCCACACCAAGGGAGTTCCTCAAGAAATATGATGAACTCAAATCTAAAAAGTATATACAAAAACAATACACAAGGCTGTACATTCTTTGCAAGGACTGGTTGTACGGAATTTGGATAGAGTTATTCACTGAGTTCCAGTTACCCAGTGCATATAATTTCTTTAGCATTTATCCATTGGATAGGAAATTATGTGATGGATAGCACTATCCAGGTTTTGTACAACTGTTCTCAGACACTTTGACCAGATGTCGAGAATGTTAATACCAACAAAGCCCTGGTAAAAATAATGGTAAATGTTCATTGACAAAACAGGACTGAATGTTTGACTGTTTGGCCATCTTGTTGATTGAGGGTCCCCAATAGGTTTGTTGGCTTTATTTTGAAGGTGGGGTTTGGGTGACAAGCTAAAAAGGGAGCGGGATGTGTGATTAAAATAACGAGCGGGAGTGGAATTTGATGGTTTTGGCAATCAGAATTCGGGATTTATAAAAATTTTTTAGGGGGGACTTATAGCGGGATTATGAAAAAAATTAGCGTGATGGCGGGATCAAAGGACTCCTATTGTGGACTTTCTTGATTTCTGATCAGTGGACTGAACAATGAAACAATATTCAGTGGGTGGACAATGTTCAGGCATGTTCAGTCACCAAAAGCTACTGTTTCACTAGGGCTAAATGAGGATGATTATGAGAATACCTGATATATGACCTGATCACAATTATGTCACTTGGTAATGATGACAATGCCAAGAATGAGACCAGACTAATCTCACCTGGATAATCAATTTCATTTGTGATCTCTACTTTAGTGCAATAAATAAATAAATTAAATATAAGCAAGATAAGCACTTCCTTACTACTCAATCATCAAGGTCAAACAAAAAATAAATAAATAAGTAAGTAAGTAAGTAAATAAGTAAGTACTAAATAAATAAGTAAATGAATAAATAAAAATAACCAAAGCAAAGTAAATATATCAGAATTTCTGTAAAAATAAGCAATGAAATGAATAACACATCAGTGCCAATAAGCCCAATTACAGGAGGCACTCCCTCCAAAAATTTAGAATTGTTTAAGCCTTATGAGAAAAACCATGCTTTTGTATAACGCAGTATAAATTTCTCAAAGAAAGCCAAAAAGTGATGTAAAGTAGCATGATCCAAAGCCATTACTGCTGAAAGAAAACATTGCACAAGTTCACCCTGATGTTCAGTTTCTCGCTTATTATTACATTATTTATCATTGACTTTTAAAGTGATTACCACCATGTGTAGTTTAATAACGCATTAATGAATATTAATCAAATGTAATATTTTTTGTTGTAGTGTCCGTGAGCTTGATCCTCTAGTCTATTTGTTATCTAAAGTGGTTGATGACAGACAGGTAATCAGCCTATTCAAATTAGACTTCACGTCTGTGCAAATTCAATTTAACAAGGTTCCCACGGTCAGGGAAAAAGTCAATGAAATTTGAATTTTTTTCAAGGTCAGGGAATTATGGTATGATTTTGGTCAGGGGAATTTGATATTAAAGCCTGGTTTCCCTATAATTGGGAATGGTCTAAGATGATCACAACATTCCAATCATACAATCAAAAAAAGTGTTTCAATTCATATAATCGTAGATGATCGAAATAGGTCAAAAATGGTCATAAGTGAAAAACTTTTCCATATAATTCAAACATTTTGTCAATCGTTTGTGACCGTTCTCATTATTTTTGATTATATAGAAACCAGGCTTAAGCAAAAAGTCTGGGAATTTTTTGTAATTCTAAAAATATTCATTTTGGTGATAATTATGTACTAATTTGATTAGGAGTGAAGTTCACTGCTAAACAAACGTTCCTGATGAAATTCACAATCATTTTGCAAAGTATTTGGTGTCCTTATTTCAATGGTCATTGAAAAGTTGTTTGTGATCAGGAAAAATTCAGAGAATTTTACTTAATTTTCACATGAGTGAAAACCCTGTATAAACTCTCGCATTAATTTTGTATTTTAATTACTAGTCTAATCAGGTGTTTGCTATTGATTT
This sequence comes from Diadumene lineata, assembly GCA_918843875.1. Taxonomy (NCBI): domain Eukaryota; kingdom Metazoa; phylum Cnidaria; class Anthozoa; order Actiniaria; family Diadumenidae; genus Diadumene; species Diadumene lineata. The sequence goes on along the minus strand of OU974069.1, from coordinate 17,431,445 downwards.
CATATTACCGGTAGATGACATCATTTTTTGAGAGGAACAGCAAGACACGAAGTAGAGCACGGCTGAATGCTCTAAAGAGTGGTAAAGCTAGCATGCAGGCCATTCAAGATGCAATACCAGCAACGGGCACTATGACACCACAGGAACTCAGTGAAGTGAGTTATAATGTTATTGGTGATGGTTCTTGGCGAGCTGCCATTAAAATGCACTGCACTAACCATCTGAAATTACCAATTATTACTGGCAATATATGTACTAACCTTAGTTCAATTTTCTGTTTATTTTTAGTCAATGATGCATTATTAATCATTGATATAATCATTAATTTTTTATTCATTCCTTCATCTTCTCTTCTTTCTTTCAACACATCCAGCTGTGCATCCATGCATTTTACCAGACTCTTGGCAGTTCCCTTAATGTTAATTCATGATGTTTTACTATTTATTTGCAGTTACGAAGTCAGCTAGCAACTGCTAGTAATGTAACTCTAGCTGGAATAACACCAGAAGAAAAGCTGAAGATATTGAGAGAAAAGCAATCTAAAAGAACGGGTATGCTGGATTTATATACGAATATATGAGTTTCTACTCACAAGCCATTGTACCCCAGTTTGTCATTAGACAAGTGCATTCACTCAGACATCCATCCTTTCAATCCTTCATGTATTCATTAAGAAACAAGCTTAAGGGTGGTACAGTTGGCTAGCATGCAGCCATCTGTACAAGAGGCCACAAGTTTGGTTCCCAGTTACTTCACATCCTTGTTTTGACTTCGTTTTGTTGTAGCTTGTAGTAGCTTTAAATGGTAAAGGAACTACTGGTAAGGTTGCTAGCCCCAGTTTCAAAATAGCCATACAAGTGGGATTGAAAGCTGAGAATTTTAAGAATATGTGAAATGAGGAATTCCCCCTTGGCGTTTCCGTAGTGACACGATCGCCCTATATCATACACCATAAAAAATTTCAATCTTTACTCAATACTCGTGTAGTAATCAATTTACTGTATGTTTTTCTGTAGATGGATGGTAATGTTTGGAAAGTGACTTGTATGATTGGCTATTTTGAAACTGGGGTTAGCTACCTTAAATAAAGTTTTCATTTCCTTTTCCTTTCCTTCCATTTATTCTTTTATTCATTATTGTTTGTGTATTAATCTTTCTTCCAGCTGTTGCTCCAAACATTTTATCCATTCATCACTAGTTTTATTTAATATATATTTTTATTTAATCAATTGATTGGTTGATTTTCAGGCAATATCCCTGGTGCTCCATCATGGGTTGTAGAAAGACCGTATTTAAGCAGAGACTTCATCCCTTCTACCGATGACAAGCAAAGCAAACCTGTAAGATTTTACTTCCCACCAGTTTGAAAACTTTTAAAAATTATAGATACAAGAAGTAAAAGTCATGATTAAGTTATGGCTAGCAGTACATTGAAAATTGGGAATTTTACTAAGTAAAATAAGTCTTATTAATTCATCAACCCTTTAGTTTATACATGAATTTAATAATTCAATCATTCAATCATGGTGTCAGAATGACATCAAAACGTCATGTTTTGTACCAATACATTTTTATAACAAATGAATATTTTACCAAAACCCACAATCATTCATTTGGTCATTTAGTATTCATTCAAATGTTATGCTTTATTTTTTTCATTATGTTCCTTCACATTTTGATATCTTTCTGTTTATTATTAATAATTGAATAACTCATCATATTATAAAAAGGCTCTATGACTGTATAACAAGTTTCTTGTAACTTGAACAGGGTGTGACTATAGGGACACTACCAGTGCCAATGCAAGAACTAGCTGCAGTAGAGGATCTACTCTTTCTGCTTATGGTAATAAATTATGAAATGACATTTGTTATAAATGTCATATCTATAATCATTGATTTGTTGAGGTGACAGTGTAGTGAATGTTGAATTCTCAACTGAAGTTGTTTTTGTGCCTTCTCAGTAGAATGTCTATATTAATAAATAATAATAAGTTTATTTCACTTTTTTCGCAAATAAATGAATTACAAAAGTGTTACAAAAATCTAGTATGACAATTAAAATATATGATATCTTTATATATGAAATTAGAGTTTACAAAAAAAGTTTATAATGAAATATAATTTAAGAATGATTACAAGTTTTTTAATAGAATTGATTGAGGATTGATCTAGCTGTGAGTAAAATGACTAAAAGCTATAAAGCATTCATCTCAGCCAAAAGACCTTATCTATTCTAGTTAAAAATTATAATGGTATTGATTATGATATGGTGTCAGATAATGATGATGATCATCAATAATTATTGGCAATGATTGAATGTTGGACTCAATTTTGTTTGTTTCATCCAATCTGTAAATTTCTTCACAAATCTTTTTTTGATAATGTATTACCTTTTTCTTCACATAATTGATTTATCTTTATCTATTTCTTGACATGCCTATTCACATGAAGACAAAATTACTTTTCAGGGAGTAGAAGGAAGGTATATATTTGTCAAACCACTCAAAGATAAGTACAATGCCAGGACATTCACTGTTGACAAAACACTAGGTAATAGTTGCACTGCATTAAATTATTGATAAGAATTTTAGATGTAGTGTTCATAAAATTAGAATGATTGTTTGATCTGCATGTATAAATACAAGGCGAAGCCGCATATCTTTTTCCATAATCCAATTCAAATTTTATAAATTGCTTCTAAAACTCCAAACATATGTTTATTTTTCCATCAAAAGCCTGATAATTGTTCAATTTATATTAGGAGAAAATAGAGTTTTAAGTTTATGCAAATTAGTACAGTTCTATATCCATAGTAAGTTATAGAACTCGTCACGGGTGTTGATTTGCTTTGATAATCAATCATTCATTATTCATTATTTTTAGTTTTGCTGTTTTAATTATTATGAATAAAATTTTTATTAATTTTTCTGAAAATTATAATTATGATAATTGTATGAAATAATGATAACAGTAACCAGCACGAGCCAGAAGGACTCTCTATATGTCATTGTTTAGGAAAGTTGTGATATGCTATTAATTGTTCATTATTTTGTTTCAGATGTGTCCATAAATGAGTTGGTTCAAAGAATTCTTCCTGTTTGCTCTCACTATTCCACTGTCTGTAGATTTGTTGAAGGTAAGTCATAAAACACAATGAAATCATCTTTGGTTTGGTAGTGACTTGATTGCCGTAATTCACTATGACAACAAAGTTTGTTTATTTCTGGATAGAATTGCAGATTCCAATAGAACATTTAACAACAGTCATTTGCTCCAGACCTAGCAAAACAGTTTATTCTAAAATGACCTGTGTTAAAATGTGCTAAATAATATTCAGGACATTTTGATGACCATTCCACTGATCTTTGTGGATTAATATGAATTTTAAAATAATGTGATCCTTTGCAGAAATTTAAGCAATAGATTGTTTTTGTATGAATCATAGTGAATTAGGGCAACTTGTTCAAATATCATGGATCTCCCACTTGTTCCAGCATCAGATATAATGTCAACTTGCTTTTATACCAGTCTGAGAGCTGGCTAGTTAAATGAACATGGGTTACTAAGTTCTAAGAAAACATTTGAATCATCTGCTCTATGACAGTGGTATTGTGACCATGATGATGTTTCTCACTCATTTGAAAACAACCCTTATTATAAATTAATTAAATACAGGCTGTTCCTTTTCATTGTTTTGTTTTAATGTGTATAACTGTCATTACATATTGTTTTGTAAATGTGCCTCTTTCAACCTCACCTAATATTGCATTTTTGTTTGCTTAGAGAAATCATCATTTGAACATGGTCTAGTAAACCATGCTCTGTGTTCAGCCATGAGAACTCTTTTAAAGGTATGTGGATTGAACATATGCAGTAGATAAGCTGTAAGCCATGAAATAGCTATTAGGCCTCAAAAGTTGAGGATGCACAAAGGCCTCTTAACCATAAAGCAAAACAATGTTTGCCAGTGCAACTACCAGCCGTGAACAGCTGTTTCTGCCTTTTGGGCCTTGCTTTAATATTTATGTGATGCTGGAATTTCTAAAATTTTGATATGTGGAACATGACCCCAATCCCACTCGCCTGGCCACCCTGTATGGTCTGTCATCTACTCATTATATCCACAGTTTAATATTATAAACAATGTTAATCTTTTTCATATTTTTTTCCAGGAATATTATGTGTTGGTGGCTCAGTTGGAACATCAATTCAGACTTGTAAGTAACATCAAACGGCTAGTTAGATTTTAAGAATAACATTATTGTATCATTGAAAAATCTGAAGTTCTGAAACACAATTTGTCTGGTACTTTGATTCAACCAAAAAACTTATGAAATGATATGGTCATGTCACTAGCCAAGACTTCAATCGTATAAAATGACATTACTTTCTCCACAGGGCCAACTGTCTCTTCAAAAATTTTGGTTTTACATCCAGCCTTGTATGAGAACACTTGAAGTCTTGTCTTCAATAGGCATAGCTGTTGACAAGGTAAGCTGATTAACAATTTATATTATAACATAGAAAAGTTATTATGTGCGCTATGATTGGTTCTTCTTTATGAACCATTTCACAATGGTGCACGCTCGCGCACGCTGTCATCAATTTTACTTACAAACAAAAAGTTTCTATCTTACGCATGCTCTGAATGGAAGCTCAGAAAAGCTAGAGTTGCACTCCACTATGCGCTCATTAAATTTTGTTCGTGCTTAGCAACCTCCTGCATGCATCCATAACTTGATGGATGCACGCTACTTATGATCCATTCCTTAAATATTAGTGCATGGTACAAGTAAAATGTTAGGGATTTCAGATCACAACACAAAAATTCAATTTATTTTTTAAAATTTATAAATATTTATTGATAATATATCAACAGAGACAATTTACAATTTTTTCATTTACATTTTTTTTCAGGGTAATTGCAAAGGTGGATCTGTTTTGACTCTTTTACATGAGAAGACAGTTTCGTTTTCTGGGTAATAAATTAAATTATTATACAAATGAATGTATCTTTTGATTATAATGTTGATTATTTCATTGAGAATATGATTGAGTTGATGGGCTTCATAGAACATGGTATGATTCCAAAGTCTTATGTTATACATCCTCGGCAACCCAGGCAATATGCTCTGTCGCTTGAAACTCAAAGTTTCAAGCGACAGAGCATACCGCCTGGGTTTCTGAGAATGCATGTTATACAGGTAAATCATGTATTACTGTTTACGATGTGTTGTTTTTTTATATCAGTGATAACAAGGTTCAAGATCTTTGTCTCTTTTTAACCCAAGCAGTAAGTACTGTTCATTGCGATTGTTTGTCGTGCATTATAAGTTATTTACTAAGTTTACGTTTTTGGACCTTACTGTAATCAAAAAGATGGTATAATTTATATTTATATATAATTTACTACACAATCTTGCTCTAATTCTGATCTTTATTATCTCAGGCATGTGTACCATATTTTGATATCCTGGAGCAATGGATATACAAGGGTATCATCAGTGATCCATACTCTGAGGTTTGTGATGGGATGGTAATGGGATGGACAAGCTAAGCACAATATTTATTATAATTATATTTATAATCATATTATTAAGATATATAATTTGCTTTACAATAGTCATTAAAAAACCTATCTGAGGGTGCTTTGCTCACTCTCTTTTGTAATGTACTTAGTACAAATGTTTCTGTTAGTCTACAATTAGGGATTAAGGAATTGAATATGAATAAGAATGCTGGCAGTTGTAGTCAAGTCTATTGTTGCTAGGACTAAGTGACTTTTGTCCTTTTAGTTTTTAGTAGCTGAGCATGGATCTGTTCAGAAGGAAAAGCTAACAGAGGACTATAACGATGAATATCCTTACATTGACTGTGATCATCAATCGTCATCTTGTTATTTGTCATTGTGTTATTATTATCATCATCATCATCTTGTCTGTATTATCATCATCATCATCATCCTGTGTGTATTATCATCATCATCTTGTTATGTTTCATTGTGCTATCATAATCATCTTGTCTGTGTTTTTATCATCATCATCTTGTCTGTATTATCATCATCTTGTTATCTGTGTTATCATCGTCATCATCTTGTTATCTGTATTATCATCATCTTGTTGTCTGTGTTATCATCATCATCATCTTGTTATCTGTGTTATTATCATCATCTTGTTGTCTGTGTTATTATCATCATCATCTTGTTGTCTGTATTATCATCATCATCATTCTGTATTATCATCATCATCATCTTGTTATCTGTGTTATCATCATCATTGTTATCTGTGTTATTATCATCATCATTTTGTTGTCTGTGTTATCATCATCATATTGTTATCTGTGTTATTATCATCATCATCTTGTTATCTGTATTATCATCATTCTGCATTAATGTCATCATCGTCTTGTCTTTATTATTGTCATTATCATCTTGTTAATTGTCATTATGGTATGGCATCATATTACACTAACTTATTTAACAGATGCAAGGTAGGCAAGAATTATTGTTGCATACTGTTTATATTATTCCCAGTCGACGAGAAGTAGAATGATGTTATTCTTATGTTGTCATACTTGTTGAATATGTTATTTTGATCTTAACATTTCTTACTTACTGGGAACAACGATACACAGTTGTCAGGGAAAATATCCCAATATTCTTGGAAAAGGTACCGTGATAACCGATGTAATATTATTTTTGTTACCTTCCTCATCTTTCCTTCTGTTTTAACACCTTTTTGTACTTCACTCACTACTTTTTTATGGACTTAAATCTTCATCGCTTTTATTAATGGATCCATCTATAACATTTTCTTCTTGACTATCCATTTTCTTATTTTGTCTATTTTGTCTCATACATTGCTTTTATTTGCTGTGCTTCAGCCTCACATGAAACAATTACAGGAGGGCCCAGGAAAATCTTTGTCTGAGCAAATATTTTGATAATTGAATATCAATAAATGGATATAATTCAATACTACATCTATGTTAAACTTTGTTTCTTTTTATACACTCATAAGAAACTCCAACAGAATAAAACGTTTTTTAAAAATTAAGGTAATTCCGTAGTTTTGCACTGCGCACAGTTCTGCGCATATTTCGAATTTTAGAGTTTTACATTTCTTGTCATCAATAAATACAGAGTTATGTCTGAGAAACACTTTAACGTAAAAATACGAACAGTTTTCACATTTTCAAGCGAAAAAATTACGAATTTCTTTAAACTCGCCCCATTCCTCTCTCGGAAAATCCTTGATATTATTGAAATTTGAGAATATTTCTCAAAATATCTCGTAAACCAATACGGGCACCTATCTTTTTTATTTCATAATATCATTTGAAATCATGTTTTTTAAAACATATGTGATCGATGACAAAATTCTATGGCTAGATTTTTCGATATTCCGAAAAGTGTGTCGTTCAAAGCGTTAATGAGGCCCGTAAAAATTCGAACATTTTGTTAATTTTTGCTTTATTTCTCTTTGCAGTTGAATTTTAGTGAAAATCTTTTGCTTTAAATCGGTAGCCCAATGTATAAGGAGCACATTAAAGCACATTAAAAATATTTGGTATTGACCAAGCTCAGTCAAGAGATACTTTTATGTATGATGCCCATTTTCGAATGTTAGACGCTAAATTGACAAAAGTGGGTATACTTTAAAAAATTTTCTCGCGAAATCCAATACAGTGTCCCCATTTTTTTATTGTATATTTTTGATGAAAAACTCAAAATGTTTTAACGTAGAAAGTTTTATCAAAATTCTATGGCTAGTTCTATTACTACGGAATTACCTTAATTGACTGGCAAAAGAGACATTAGTACAAACAACTTTTAACATATTTTGGGAATTTTTCCCAAACGTGATCCCCTACAATTCAAATTGCTCCACTGTGTCTGAACTGTTTTTATCCTGTACCCATTCATATTGCTTGGCTTTCTCATTTTTATTCAATTTTCCCATTTATTCATTTTGTTGGCATCTATCTTAGAGTTAGTGTATGTTGTTTAACAATTCAGGTTGCTCAGAATATTCTCAGTACTGGGAAATACTTGAATGTGATCAGGCAGTGTGGTGGGTACAAAATAATACATTAATATAATTTAGATTTTTCTGTACGGTATTTTTTAAATTTTTTCTTTCTTTCTTTTTTTTTTCACCTTCGTTTATAACATCAATATATCAAGTCTTACTGGGGACAAACTTGAAACTTCAATGATATAATTTTGAATTTTAATATTGAACTTCAGTGATATAATTTTATATATCTAACCTAAAAACATCTATCGAGCAATTTAAATAATGATCTTTGCTGTGACAAAGTTATTTTAAACTGCTTGACAATGGTGTGTCCTTTAGTTTTCATCTTCATGATTTTGTTTTTAATGACATTACAGGGCGGGATATAAGGTGCCCTGATGCAGAGGAAATCATTTATACTCTACGAGAAAGAGAATATGTGGATAAAATAGAGAAAGCATACAACTATGCTAGCAAGACACTGCTTAGTGTGTTGATGGTTGAAAAAGAACTTATGGCAAGACTTGGGTACATTTTGCTTTATGCTGTTATTGTTGTTTTCAGTCCAGTTTTTCTCATTGTGTAAAAAAAATTATAAATTACTTTATTTAACATGACAGCTACACTTAGCTGATAGTCCACAAATGGAACATAACAATGTTACAAACGAGTTGTCTATATACAAAGCATGACCAAATCTGGGCCAAGACAAATTTAATTTCTGAATCGAACTGTCAGATTGCAAGACCATTGCTCTGACCACTCGGTCATGCTGCCTTGCATAGATTATTTACAGTTCACTATTTACAATTCTTTGTTTTGTCCATTCATTTAATCATCCATTCATCTATTCATTTCTTCATTTCCTACTTATACCAGATCAATCAAGCACTATTTCCTCATGGATCTTGGAGACTTCTTTGTACAGTTCATGGATTTAGCTGATGATGAAATGAGGAAAAATATGGATGGTATCCTAATTCTGATACAAGATTCTTCATTCTACTCAATGCCATTTCTTTTTGAGTTTATAATGTTTATTTGTTCTAATTTCCAATACGCTCAACAGCCTTTGATAGGGACTGTTTCACTGTCCCTAAAAATGTAGTAGCTTGCATTGTACATAATCCCTTTAGTAGTGCAACTAGCACCTTCTCAGTCATCAATAACACCCTCAACACTGGTAACTTGCATAACTACATAATTATACAATGTAATTCCTTCATTGTTATTTTGTTAACTGTGTAAGATATTGTACCCTCTCGTCTTGAAGCACTTCTTGAGTTAGCTCTACGAACTAGCACAGCTAATAGTGATCCTTTCAAGGATGACCTCAGGTAAATAGTTCTGACTGCTGCATGTCCTCTTAGTTTGATCATATTTACTATCATTGCGATGGCAGCGCTTCTAATCATCCCTTGTTTTAGTTTTGATAACATAAATGGGAAGGTAACTTGCAGCTTGTTTATAAACTATTTTTAATTACTAAAATAATGTTTTGGATATTACTTTGATGTCTCCTTCAAAATCATTCATTGTAAAGTTCAAGGAAATCAAAACAAGACCACTTGGTCTAGATATCCCAGATCATAATGGGGAATCATTCCATGTTATTGAGTATTTTTACAAGATATGAAAATAAGAAGTGCCTTAGAAAAAAAACTTAGAGGATCTTGCACAGTTACCAGTGCACTGGAGTACTGGGGCCGGTTGCACGAATAAAGTTATCCACTGGATAAAGTTATCCACTCCAAAGGATTTCTTTAGAATTTATCCGCTGGATAGCGATTTATCCGGTGGATAGCGCTATTCAGGCTTCGTGCAACCGGCCCGTGCTACTGTACATGAAAGCAGAACCAAAACAGGAACTCTTTACATTCTCACTAAACCTTTTAGTCCCCACCAGACCTCCCTGGATTGTCGTGCTATGTCCCAGTCCAAGGTGGAATCCAAATATGCAAATGAAACAGTCACATGTTATCTTCAATTTTTAAATGATGAACAATTATTTTCTAACCATTTATATTGATATTTTGTAGGACAGACCTTCTACCGTATGATCTTATAACACAGTTGTTTCGTATCTTGTCTGTTGCTTATGATAGTAGAGGTAGGTAATATCACTGGTGTTACTTATTTGGCAAATCACTTTTGACTTGTTAATCCCATTGTTTGTCCATTTATTCATTTACTGTTACAAGTTACCGGGACTTTAACTGACAGTTTCTTTGATAGGAACATCAACTGCTTTTCAACAAGATCCGACTGAGCTTCAAATCTCAGGTAACATAAATGTTTTTCAGATGAGTTTACTCAGACATTGTTTTTATTGGAGTTGACACTGATAAAAATTCTAGTTGTTTGTATTTGCCTACACAAGGGTTCTTCTCACATACTGATGTTCATAAGACTATCTTTTATTGTACCTGTAGGATTAGAAGCATTCTCCTTTGATTATGTTGTCAAATGGCCTGTATCTTTGATCCTGAGCAAAAAGGTATGTCATATCATCACCATAGCAACACTCAAGCTCATAAACAACGAAACAAACTAGCAGAACAAGACAAAAATACAATAGATAAGATGAAGACCAGAACAGAGAGTAATATGGGTGGTGTGATGATTTTAAATGGGTAATTTTGTGGTATTATAGGCGTTGACAAAGTATCAGATGCTGTTCAGACACTTGTTTTATGCCAAACACGTGGAGAGACAGTTGTGCAGGTGAGAAATTTGATATTTTTGACAACGTATATGACCTATGTCATAAGTGATTCTCAAAATTAAAAAGTGATTGTAGGGTGTTCACACCCTAGACCTCTCAATATGCACAGTCTTCCATAACACTACACTGCACAGTACTCTCTTTACACCATAGTTAGTAACTATGTTTACACTAACTTGTGCACATCATTTACATCTTCAAATCATGCATTCACTTGTTATTTTTTGTTTTGTAGTGTATGGCTGAACAACAAGAAGGCCAAGCAATTTACACTACATTCTTCACCATGGTAAGTTTCAAAATGTAAAGTAGTCCTAGTCCATAATCAATAGCATCACACATTATAAAGTTGCTGATACTTCGCATCATGCGGTGAACATTAAAAATAAAAATTATTTCTCGCAATTATTATTTCCAAAGCCATTTGACGAGTTCAGCACAATGCTCCCGAGAACCAAACACACACCAATCACAAAGATGATGATCAGAGAGCTCATTTACTAATTGTAATGATTACTTCTACTTTTGTTGTAAGAAAAAGGAGTAGCCTAATATGTATAAATGAAAATAACAAACAATGAAATATTTTTCATATTTCCAAGGTATGCTGCAGCATTTGCGTTACGACAGCGCATGCTTCACTTTGTCCAAACGTTCCAACATTACATGATGTTTGAAGTACTGGAACCTAATTGGCACCTGATGAAGAAAAGCCTGGAGGAGGTAAGAAAAACCCGAAAATTTGATAGGGTGTATTTTTACTGATTTACGTGGTGCGATTAGAGGAATAGCTGTCAAAACATTTTTGTGCTTACGTAAACAAACAAACAACTTCCCCAAAGGCGACTTACGTGAATCATACTAATAAAAAGCACAAATGACACCATTGTATGTTTTGCAGGTTACCAACATCGATGGTGTCCTTGAACATCACAACGATTTCTTGGATCGTTGTCTAAAAGACTGTATGCTAACAAACCCTGATTTACTCAAGGTATGACTATTGCATGGGTATTGCAACATTACATGAGACTAGCAATTATGCTGATGGCATGAAGTAATAATGTTTGTTTGTTGTTGTTAGAATGTCAGTAAGCTGTTGCTGGTCTGTGTTACGTTCACAAATTGTATGCAGGTACGTAAATACTGTTATAAGTCTAGGACATTTATAGTGTAGTGTTTGTAGTGTATTATCGACGTTGGTGTTGGTCAAATTAAATTAGTCATGATAATTACAAAGCATATCAAGGGGGCCGAGTATATAGTTGATAAAACCCTAACCCTGTTTAGAATGAATATTACTATATTTAATACCTGAGCTTAATTTAAGAGTTAATGAGTGCTGCTGTAGCTGCCATAGCTCTGACAGCTATATTGTATATCTACTCAACTATGATCGCTGCCTTGCTTCACTTGCACCAGACTCTCTCCTCTGCGGCAGCCATTTTTTTCAGAAATCTAACCCTGATTGGAATGACTGTGGTGTTGTTCATGGGAGTTGTGCTTGTGACTATGGTGACCCTCCCCTCCTCTATTTTCATGACCCAAGGGAGGTACGCCTGCAAATATAGGTTATGCTCATAATATGGCATATCATGTGAAGGTGTTACAAGTAATGGCGATGATGATGATGACGATTAAATAGTAATGATTACATTTGCAACGATGATTAGGATTCATCTGGTAATGCTGATGGAGGTGCTGATGACCAGTTGGGAACTGTTGTTCCTGCTCGCAGAGTCTGTCGTTTGTGATTTCTGATTTTCTCGTCAGGAATGACAAACGAGAGAGACTTTCCTAGCGGGGAAAGAACTGTTGTTTTTATTGTTTAAATTCTCAGCGATTTACCCAAAGTGCCAGCGCAGATTTCATCAGTGAGGAGCCTGGGCAGAGTCCTATGAGTAAGAGGGGTCCACCTCCTGGTGAAGAACAACAGAGAAAAACTGCTGTCAAGGTAACTGAATATCAACCAGACAAAAGATACTGACAAAGATACTCTTGGAAAATATAACAGCTGTCACACACAAAGAAGCTTGATCCTGGTGCACGATCCCTGAAAACTCTCAAGAGAACCTAATCTGGGACCAAAACAAATGATGCACAACAATTTATTTTTCGTACGGAATCACTAGTACATACATGAGAGCTTACTTCGAGAACAATGTTTGGGAGTAAAACCAAGTTCCCCGTGTTTTCAAGCTTTATCATATGACGTGGGAAAAGTGCATCTTCGAATTTACTCAAGAACTGAATAATGCCTGTGAACTTCACATGTATTGTTCCAACTGAAGCTATTAGCTTATTTAGGTTAATTGTGTAACTCTACTGACATTTTTAACACAGGAAAACAAACCCTTCACGCTAGCTTCTTGTTATTTTTATTTCGCACCACCGGAATCCCAGGCTGGCATCTATATACATTCGTGTGCACAAAACTACCTTTTTAGCATTAGCTGTCTTGTATCTTATCCACAGATTGAAGCAGACCATATAAATCAAATGATGAGTGGTGAAGACTTTGAGAAGACAGTACAGAACTTTGATACCAACTTTTCCCATCTTTTACTGAACTTACTGGAACGACTAAGTCACTACTCCACTACTGACTGTGAACACCAGATGTTGAATATTATAGCTTTACTAGACCACAATGGCTACTACACTGCACAGCTGGAGAAACGTGCACCCGAGGGTAAGGTGTAACAAAGTACAGCATAACACAACATACAGCAACATATTTCAGAATGATATTTACGCATAAAACGCTGCTCTGATCTGGTTGTTGATTGTAGTGTTAGAAATGACATTTCAATAGACCTTATTCCCTTCCATGTTTATTTTCCCATTTCAGACCATGTGATGTCACTCTTGGGAAATGATTCTTTCAGGTGTAAATATTTCAACACATTTTTCATAAAAGAACCATTGCCTAGAGAGTGTTACATTGTCTGAAATGGGCAATTTCCACAGGAAGCCAAAAAGGTCTATTAAAGTATATGTATTATAGACTGGAATGGTGATTGTAGTACTTAGTGTTTGAAATAATGATGACGATGACGATATTGATGAGGATGATTGCCATAATTGGTGATGAAATTCAGTGATTCAATTAGTCATGGTGATAATCATTAAGATATTTTTAGTCCGGTGACAATAATTCTAAAAGAAATGTTAAGAGAAAAATATCATACGCCCTTCATAAATTACTACTTGACAATAATTCTGCTGAATCAACTTGTCTTCTCTAGAGTCTATCTATGCAGAAGAGAGTGAACGCAGGGAACCATCTTCTGTTGTTGCCGAGCCACAGCCTGCCCCACCCCAGGAGGGACAGCAACCAATTAGACGCACTAGTGGTAGCAGTACATTAAAGCCGTCAACCTCTCTGGAAAACATCAGTGCACGTCTTAAAACACTGAAGAGTTCAGTCCCAGGCTCCATGCCGGATCTCTCTGATGGCAAACGAGGTAGAAGGTAGATGATTAGGAAACTGAGTCGATACATTACAATTGCAGAGTTGCACGGTAGAGGAGGGGTGAAATTGCACTTGAAATTACACACAAAAATGACTCTCTAAATACAGATGAAGTAGTGATGTTTGAAACTGGTCCGATAGAATGCAATGCATTCGAGAAGGGGTGACTAACTCGCTCTTACCAAAATAAAACAATAAACACAGACCATGTATAAAGTAGATATAGAATGGACCGATAGAATAGGTGAAAAGTAGAAGAGGATGAACTCGCTTCTCCCAAAAATGAAAAATATCTATAAATGCTATGGGGGTTAGAAGGTAGACATCACATCTTTCAAGTTAAAAAAAAAGATGCTGTAATCAACTCGGAGACCAAAATCATACAAATTTATTTCCATCAAATACAATCTTATTGAGCAGAAAAGATAATGGTTTGAAAAGTACGTACCATCCCCAAAAAGTGCAGCGTCTCGATATGTCGTGTTGTTTCTTCAGATTGTTAGATGATTAACTGTGAGCTAATTTCGGTCAGAAATTAGTGGTACAGGACTCTGTAAATAACTATACACAGTGGCTTGACAACGATAGTACCGTATTTGATACCTGACATTTAATGTAAATGCTTGATGAAGAGTCGAGCGGGGATTCTTTTTCTATTTTCTCTCATCAATTACTTTTTTTTTGCCAAAAGCAGGTAATTTACCGTGAGACTCAAAGTACTGACCCCTCAGGGTAAATTTTCTAAATTATCTGACATCGAAAATGTACTTAAGCTTGATTGCTTTTTCCTGGTGGTCATTGTGTCATTGCTATTAGACTTGATGGTGTTCGATATCACAGCGGTTTGTACATAAAGCTTACGGCCTTTCTTTACTGTTTTTGTATAGTTTTTGTAAGTCGTATAATAAATTGTAAGATGATGGTTTAACTTAAATATGAAAACGTGTTTGTATTAAATTTGAAGTGTACGCTGATGTTTTGTTGTTATGCTTATTTTGATTGGCTGGTTGCCCGATTGATTTATTGATTGGCTGGTTAATCGATTGGTTTATTGATTGGTAGTTCGAGTGATTGATTGAATCAGTTTGATGATTGACTCATCAATTGATGATCTATTGATTGGCTGATTGAATGGTTGGGTTGTTTACTAGCTAGTTGGTTGATTGTTTTATATTTCATTTCTCTCGCTTCATCCATTTCCCAGTTTCTTTGAGTCGCAAGTTTTTGTTTGAACTCGGTTCTTCTCTCGACCATATTTACGCAGTTATTGATTTCCTCGCTCCTACGAAATTCAGTATCGGCTATCAATGTCTTGATGTATGACGGGTTTCCTGTATCTTCTCCGCCGATGAATTCCTTCTCGTCTTCCGAACGCCTCTCATCATTTTTCGCCCAATCAGGTAGGATTATGTGACATTATAGGGCGAAATAAGCTGCTAATAATAACGACCCTACATCCTTTGACAAAGCTCCGTACTATATCAGAATGTGAATATTGAATTTGACATTATCAGCAAGTTAAAAAATGGACAGTTTTCTTTTTTTGTTTGCTTCGTTGTATTGTGCTAGTTTGCCTGTTTGTTTACTTTTTGTTTTATTTATTTATTTATTTATTTATTTATTTATTTATTTATTTATTTATTTATTCTATTTGTTTTTTGTTCTTTTTCGTGCTCTGTTCATTGTCTGAGTGGTTTTTGCAAAAAATATTTTTGCTCTTGCTTTCTTTTTCATGTTCTTGATTTTTTTAAATTTACATGCATTTCTCAATTTTCCATTTATTTTTCTCTCTCAACGAAGTTTATACTTTTTTGTATTCTTTTGCGCTTTCTTTGCTTTTCACTTTTTTGTCAGAGTCAAAAGTCATACCCTCGTTTCCTGAAAAAAAAGCTTGTCATCGATCAAACATTTTCAGACATTTCAACGAATATGAAATATTGATTGTATTATTTCAAAAGGTGTACTAAATAATCCTATTACATCAAACATTTTGCACGAGAAGATATTGGAAGCCAATCGAGTGCATGACACTTTGAAGGTACTCGAAGCCGATTCGATTTTATTGGTTGACGTACAATAAGCATTGTAAGCGGAGTCGCCGGAAAAACAAACATCAAACAAAGATCTGTAGAAAACAGTTGTTCGACTACGCTGCCTGCGAACTCTCAAATACCTTTAAATCGTAAAATATGACTTAAAGTTGCTAGAAAATGTAGCGAGTTACAATGTGGTACTCTGGGTTGACAGTCGTATTGATTTTATTATGGCTTTTCTGGGTTAAGCTAGTGCATGGCTCGTTTAATCTTTTCATGAACGAAACAGAAGCCAAGCGAGTTTTAGGTAAGTGAATAGCGTCAATTTCATCGCTTTTATCCGTAATTTGCTCATGTCTTGCCTCATACTTGTAGGTGTTACTGGAAGAGTGTATTTCATTCGTAGTGGAACTGTCATCAAAAATGCTGTGAAGTTCGATATGACGATTCCATCAAGCGTAAACTGCCTTGGATTCACGTGGTTTAGAGAGACCGATTCGGTATGTTACAAAAATGACTAGCATTGAAATGGCTTCCAGATGCACTGGATTGGCTTTATGCTTTCTTGAATTAACAACTTGAACTTCCAATTCCTAAGTGTAGAAGTATTTCGTGTTTTACGAATTCGAGTGGATTATAAACAAGAGCATAAGGGTCAACAAGAGACTAAGCAAATGGCTGTTTTGGACGTCAATCTATCGACCAATATACACTCATCAAATAAATCCAAAAAATGCACCCAAAACTAAAACACTCTTTATAATAAAACTCTCCCAGAACTCCCAAAACAACATCTATATCTCGGTTGATCATTGTCATTTGTTTTATTCGTTTTATTCCCAATGTATACCACACAGTAGGACACTACAGTTTTTCAAGAGGTTATTGTCGACGATCCAGCTCGTTCTAATAGTATTTACCTCCTGATTTCAGCCAGTACGATACTCACTTAAATTACAGTCCTTGAGCCCTAAGATTCTACACAATCCAGAGGTAACTGTGAATAACATTGGAACGGTGCCTATGAAAAGAAAAGGTAGAGAATTGATGAAAGTCACTTTTACTTCTGTTGCGCAGCGAGTTGTTCTTTGATATACGCGTGTCAAAAATGTTTGAATTTTATTGCTTTTTATAGCAATCTAATTTGTTTAGATTTCTCCTTGTTTTAAATTTCCGTTTTTCTGATATTTTTCAAAGTTCTTTTTAATGTAAAACTTCAAAAATATTATAGCTGGATTTGACTTTTTTTAAAGAAATATTTTAAAGTCAAACGTAGTGCATTTTTTGAGTTAATATAATTTCGTTGTCGCTAACTTGATGTTCATTAGTAATGTTATCTTTTTTATTAAGTACAGTTAAAAAAGATTTTCTGCCGACTGATTTCTTTACTTTGTAACGTAAATTTTAACTTAAATGTTTTGCTTTATTTATTTTGACTTTTATTTAAACGTTTTTATTAATTTTTATCACATGAAAACGTTTGGCGTAGATTCTTTAGAAAATGTAAATAAAAATATAAATTTTGTACTTAGAATTTGTATAATCTCACTCACATGTTGTTATTTTAAACAACATTTATTTATTTTTTATTCCATGACTGCTTGTCGCTATGTGGCCTTTGTTTGGAATATATTTTTATTGTATTGAAATGTCACACTCTTTGTGTATATTGAGTTTGTAGCTGGTGAATACTCAAATGCTAATATAATTTAATTTATCTGGTTTAACCGAGTTTGTGAATTTAATTTGTACAAGTCAACAACTTAATTTGAATAGATACTATGGCAAGTTTTTATATTTTAAAAGTATGAAAGAAAGGCAAAGATCTAACTTTGAAGATATTGGTCATATCATTCTATCCAATAGAGTCATTTGTAAAGCTTGAGACATTGATACTTACAAGTTCAGTATAGTATAACTACAACTAAAATAAATCTTCAAAAAGTTTTGCTTTAGTGGATTCTTGTCTCATTTCTAGTACTTGTGAGTGGATGGTACCTTGCTTGTTACTGGTTTGTAGTCTTATACTCATGTATTATCTTTCTTTTCCCAGAGTTTTGTGTGAAGATGCTTTGCAAAGGCTCTCAAGAAGGAACAGCAGCAATTCAATTGAACATGACATTTGTTTCTCTAACACCAATTCAAAGAATTGTAGAACTAACAATTAAAAGATTTAAAACATGTAGAAAAGGTAAGTTGATATTTCCAGGGGATTGTAAGAAACAATAAATTTTCATATCTTGAGACTGGCTGCTCAAATGGAGGGCTGTCAACTCTCCTGGATGATCTGTGAGTCTCCAGATTTGGGGACAAATCCCAGTCTCAAGATTTGAGTGTCAGATTTCCCGGATAAATGTGAAACTGGAAATTGCAATGATTTTCTGATGTTTAAACTGTAATTTTTCATGAATAGAAGACACCGCCCTTGAATTTGATGGACGGTTCAGAAAAGACCAAATCAACACAAAGTCTTAAAACGACGGGTCGAGATACAACGAATTTGGCTGTAAAACAGTGCATAATTCACTGTTCAATTATTGTGCATGAAGCATTTTTGATGGAATGATAATTATTATTATTATTATCATCATCATCATCATCATCATTATTATTATTATTATTATTATTATTATTATTATTATTATTATTATTATTATTAGAATTATTATTGATATACCTATTTCAAATAGGGGTGTCCATGGACAACAAATTTGACTTGCTTATTTATTGTGTACCATATCTTTATCAGGACCTCCAGTTTCACAGTCCGTGTCTTTAGGTAAAGAAGAAAATAAACCAGGTAAGACTTAATTTATTTAAAACAGACAAAGAATTGGAATATGTTGATGGAATGATCTTGCTCTTGATTTGACTTCCTCCTTTACTGTTGAAGGTCATCTTCACAATAGACAATTTGCATGTCGATGTATTTAACTAGTTTGCCGACTTTCTTCTATTTTGCAATTTGCACAGATTGTCTGTTACTATGTTATCTCCAAAGGAATTGAGTTTGATTCTGAAAGAGAATTTCAAGCAGAGAATGTTTGTAGTTGAAGATTTCAAGATTTCAAGAGATTTCAACTTTATTCTCACTGGCTTCTATTCAATATATACAATACTTAGATATAGCAAATAAACATTCAATAAATTACAAAAGGAGAATAAATTTCCATAATTAATTAGTGAAGGGTAATTAAAGTAGCTAAAGCTTTCGAGTTAATTAGTTATAAGTTAAATGATGGCATAACACGAATCACCTATTTCCCTCTTTACAGGTGATGAGTCATTCTCTGCATCAGATAAAACTAAAGTATTTTACATTGCTGTTGGTGTTGCCTGTAGTATTATCTTCATTATTGCACTAGCAGTGGCTGCAATACACGTCCACTCATTGCCATCACCAAACAAAGATGGCAGCAGGTAGGGCCCAGTAGTTTGAATGTATGATGATGATGATTAGTTTTATTTCTGTCTCAATAACACATATGTGTAAGCACTATTACTGGACACTTAATTTCCAGCAATCAGTTTACCTAAATAAAAAAAATGTTGGGGAAAATAAGGGAATACCAGATTGTGGATGTAGATTTCACGACCAAAAGGTACTGTGGGCATACAATAATGATACAAAATGAGCAGTAATTTTATTTAAATGGTGCCCATACCATTGGTAGCAAGCATTTTACGAGTGAGCCTGAAGTCTTGAGTTGAAGTTTGAACTCTTGTTATCAATGACTCTGAAACTATAACTATATGTCCAGAATAGAAAGTCCTTAATTTCAAGAAGTTGTTTCAAAAATAATACATTTTGATAATTTCACTGGTGTCACCAATGTGGGGGTGTCTATGGTATAGGGGTGCCTGTAACATGAGAGCTGGCAGGAAAATGATCAGTTACTAATGCATGTATGTCTAGCACACCCATGTCAACCATCTCATCCATTGTTTTATTGTTGTTGTTGTTATCTTGTAGTGTTTCTGATGGAAGTATAAATGGTCGTGCTAACCAGCTCAAGCCAGCTGGAACAGCAGATGATAGTACAGTACATACATCTCTGTTAGACCAACCCACACAAGTCGCTCTACCACCAATACAGACAGGTATGATGATGATGACTATAGTGCTGATGATGACAATGGTGATGATGACAATGATGATGATGACAACAGTGAGGATGATAACAACAATGATGATTATGACAACAATGATTATGATGATAATGATGATGGTGACAGTGATGGTGACAGTGATGGTGGTGACAATGATAATAGTGATGATGGTGACAATGATGATAATGATGATGGTGGTGACAATGATGATAATGATGATGGTGACAATGATGATGATGGTGACAATGATGATGATGACTATATTGCTGATGATTACCATGGTGATGACGATAATGACCACTTTTTTTCCATTGCAATAGCAAGCTATAAAGTCAATGGAAACATACCTACAAACCCTCCACGCAACACCCAAATACCAGTACAAGTCCAAATCAACCAACCCAACCACTTAGCAATTCCTAGAACCAGATACTTTGCTGGCCAGGCAGGTCCAGGCAGCCATTCACAACTACAGAATAGTGATTATAGCCGTACCCAATCTATATCATCCAGTGTTATGGGGCCGTCAGTGAGACATACATCGGAGAGTAGCGCACCAAGTGAACTCTATCCTCATGCTGGTGGGCTGACTAGTACTCAGAAAGGAAAGTATGGTAATAGGGATATCAAGGCAGAGCTGAAGCCATTGGATGTTGATTTGGATAGAATTACTTTAGGAGAGTTATTATATGAAGGTAAGTTTTTAACGTGTTGGTAGAGTTGGTAGATAAGTCACTTATTAATTCAATCATTCATATTTCCTTTAGTTAATTCTTTCTTTAATTCGCTCGTTATTGCACCATTGACTTATGCAATCACTCATTCGTTGACATGTTTTGTTCACATTAGGTACTTTTGCAAGAATATATGAGGGAGTGCTTACGGGTCCAGATGCTGATGAATTCAAGCAACAGAGTGTTCTAGTCAAGACAGTATCTGAAATCGCTTCAACACAGCAAGTTAATCTTATGTTAATAGAATCGTCAATGCTGCGAGATTTGACACATAAGAACCTTCTCCCTATATTGAGTGTCTGTTTAGAAGACGAGAAACAACCATTAGTAATGTTTCAGTTTATGAATCGAGGAAACTTGAAACTGTTTTTGAAGAAGTCAAGATCGCCAGAAGGCATGTCAAAGGTGAGGAAAGTACTGCTACAAAACTAATAATAAGAAATCTCAAATACAAATAATCAAAATAAAAAAAACTTAACTATTAAAAAAACTTCAATAACAGCTAAAAAGAGGAGAGACAAGCGTACCAGGTACGTTGGGTGATATTTCTAACGGGTTCTAGTCATAATGTTTTTTTCTTCTAAGGACAGGGGGTATTTCTATTTGAAAAAGCACGTCAAGGACGTCCATAAAGACGGCCAGGAAGGCCCTTGTCAAACTTTAAAACATAATCATAATCAATCGTCAGTTTTCATCATGTTTCAGTCCTAAGAAAAACAGGTATATTCTCATTGATTTGCCTATTCTACAAAGGCGTTCATCAATGAGATCTTCTCAGGCCACTGTGCTAGCTAAGCAATGGATGCTCGATTACTTGATCTTAATATCAAGCTGGATGGAGCATAGTATGGTCAAAACGTCGTATTAATTATCACAACAATAAGTCAGAGTCAAAAAACTTGACATGTATTATACCAGTAATATGGATAAGAATAATGGCAGCTCATTTATTCACAATAATTTCAACTTACTCTTTTTTGGTTTTGTTTGATAATTCTCCTTGAATAGTCGGAGTGTTCCCATGAGTTTTCTTTCTGGGATCGACACCATCAAACTAATAAACCGACTTGTTTTGCAGACTGTAACTACTGCAGATCTTGTACACATTGGAATACAGATAGCTAAGGGAATGCAGTATCTTGCGCGACGGAAAATTGTACATAAAGATTTAGCTGCAAGAAATTGCTTGTAAGTAAATGAATTTCCTATGAAGAGAATACATCTTGAATGCCTAAAATCACGTTTTATTCCTTTCAAAACTTGCTTGAGCCAAAGCTATATTGTTAGAGTATGATCTTTTCCTCTTTTCATTTCCTATCAGTCTCGACGACGAACTTAACGTGAGAGTGACAGACTGTGCCTTGTCACGTGACCTATTTCCTAATGATTACTGCTGTCTATGTGACAATGAAAACAGACCTGTCAAATGGATGGCCGTGGAGAGCCTGGAACACAACAGATATACAGTCTCTACTGACGTGGTAAGTAGGTTTTGTTTTGTTTCAATAAAAAATAGGATCATTCCGTTTCGTTAACCTCCCATCCCCTCCCTCACCCCGAGAGCTGCATGTTTATTTGCCGTAAGAAGTTTGTTCAGGGTCGAGAGCCATCAAGAGAAAGCTTAAAGGCTTTCCTGACATTTATTTTTTTCACGTCTAAAATATTTGATATAACACCAAGAGGCACTTGTAGGATATCTTGTACTCGTAAATCATTCCGTGTTTTTTTCCAAAGTGCCCTTTGCTTTGCCCTAGTGTCAAATTGCTTCACGTTTTCTGTGATATAATTTACTCACGGTCGAGGCTAGCCCTTTAAAAGGATTTAGACATTTTGCTACAAGAAAATGCAAAACCAATCAGCCTACCATCCAATGAAATGCAAATAAGCTAAAACAATTACCCAACCAAAATTAGACAAACGAACAAAGCCAATCAGCTTTCCACCAAATCAAACCCAAAAACAATAGCCTAAAATCTGCCTGATGGAACCAGCTTGTCGTTCCACTGCTTGCCACTACAAAATACACTTAAAAATGTTTCCTTGCAAGTAGATCTTAGAGGTTTTGAAAACAACTCTATCACTGCACAAGTACTTATCGGTTTCGTATTACCGGATCTTGTCGTCTTGACTATATCCTGTTAAAGGGACAAGATTCCCTTGATAATGGATTGCTTGTTTTTTAAAGTGTCACACGAACGCCTAGCCTCTACCACAGGCATTCTAAGAGATGGACCATTAGATTTTTTTTTTGCAGAATATTTTTTTTTCACAGAATATTTTTTTGCCATACGATAGTTGTGCAAAATATTCTTTTCCTCCCTGCACGATTATTTTTTTGGCACACCTGTCGTGTACGGAATATTTTTGTACTAAATCTGACTGCACAAACATGTTTCTTCAAGACAACACAAGCAGTGTTTGTCAAAACTACACCAACAGTTCAAAAAATCGCATGTTTAGTTGAAAACACATAGAGTATACAAAAAAAATCGTTCTATCAATAGGGGATTTTGCATTATTTGCGAATTCTCTTTCATATTCAAATATGCAGATTGAGCAGAGCATTCTGGTATTTGTAATTAATCAGCAATCAACTTGGGCGACCTTCTTCAAAACACGAAAATTACTACCATTCGTAAGATAACTTGGGCTTTTTTAGAACACACTTTGTCATAATGTAAGAAAAATAAACTAATCCTGAAAAGATAGACACCCACCTTAATAATTGCTTGTGAAATTTGAAGAAAAATATTTTTTTCGGAAGATATAAGCATTTGAAAATCATCAAAGACACCAAAACGAGGATAGAAAGGCCTCGACAAGAAATTCTATATTTTCAACTTTGCAGAACTTTCTACTCTTTTTGTTCAATACAGCGAAACTTTCCATGGATGTCTATTCATTACACTTCTTTTCTTCGAGAGTAACAAAATTTTGAAAAGTTTATTACATGTATTTTGGAAAAGTCAATTTTCCGCCATTATGGTCAAGGTTTATAGCTCGTTCGAAAATTGTGAATGAGTAGAATTTGATTAAAAAAATTATTCCAAGGGTTAATAATTGTGGTTTTTATATCTTTGCAGTGGTCTTATGGTGTGTTACTGTGGGAACTAATGACGTTGGCCCAGCAACCTTATGCCAATATCGACGCTTTTGAAATGTTAAACTTTCTAAAGAAAGGACATCGAATAGCTCAACCGCTGAACTGTCCCGATGAGTTCTTTACTGTTATAGCGAGCTGTTGGGCTTTATCCGAGGTAGATCGGCCGAGCTTTGGACAGTTGATAAGTTGCCTTACAGAGTTCAGTAATGCATTGACTAACTTTGTATAGTACAACCCTTGCTTGGATGCATGGAATACACCGTTTGGAACTGTAAGAAGTGAAGGTGCAAAGCTACAAATAGATCACTGGACAACAACAAAACGATCACCCGACAAATTTTTGGATATCACTGGAGTGAGCGAAATTGAAGTGACAAAGTTTTAATATGAAAGTCCAGTTTTCCAAGAAAAATGCGTTGGCTAGTGCGCTAACTTGGCGAGTTTTACAGAGTGTCCATTTGATGATTCAGTGCTTTGCAAAGCGATGCAGAGCAACCACGACCTCATAGTATAGTTCTGGGCTGGGATGTTCAAAGCTCGATTAGCACTAATTCTAAGTTAACGCTAAAAAAAACCTTTAGAGTTTACCCCTGGATTAGCACTTATCAAGGTTTGGGCAACCGGCCCCTGGAAATGAAAAAATAGTGTAATAAAAATCATGACTTTGCATGTGTAGTGCATGATTGATTGAAAAAAATACATCCGGATTGATGGGTTTCGAAGCCACTACACATCACAACAAAAGGCTGACAAAAGTTAGTAGTGAATCGACTGAATTTGTGGAGCTACGGATTGGAATAGACTCGATAAATAGGTGCGAACCATCTATCCGAATAGCTGGAATAACATCTCATTTGCTTTTTATGTGTTAAAAGAAAAGCTTGTGTTGTAAAACTTGAAATAACTCCGATCAAATAAAGTGCGTCAACCTCAATTTAAATCAGATCTACTGGAAACAACTATGTATGGATGAGATGGTTTTCTGAGAATGGTAATGCTTTCAACTAGCAGTAGACCTTATCATGTGAAAAAGTACGATGTGATATGAAAACCAATCTTCATCAAGATGTTTTGGACACAGGAAGTCCAAATTGGACTTAAACGATTGTTAATCGACATACAGGAACTCCGCAATTTAGGTTTAGATTGCGCATAAGATAACGTGATTGCACGATTTCATAGCGTGAGTGCCTGGGGCTAGTTTCCCTTATATTATGTCAATCAACAAATGAGTCAATACAATGAATGACAACCTCAATTTTTATAAAATCGCAAAGTTTAGTATTGATTGAATGAAATGAGAATCAGATACAAGCGTTCAAAATTACAAAGAAATTTATGAAACCCGGACGTTTTGTCCTGTTTCCGTATGTTTCCTTAGAAATTTTGGACTTTTGGACAGCTTGTATCGCGTTCAAATTTTACTCTATCAACACCAAACTTCGTGATTATATGAAGCTTAGTGTCATCGTTTTAAATAGACTCAATTGTTGATTGACAAAATGTATGGGAAATTCGTCCCAGGCCTCACGGTATTAAATCGGGCAATAATGCGGGCGTGCTATTTATAGACACGACGTTATACATTGATTTGATGATTTTAGAAGTATCAATAATGTAGTTAATATGTCAATGTTTGAATATAATGCTTAAACATGATGAGATGCAATAAAGAAATGTGTTTTTATATAGCCTGGAACTGTTTGTGGGTTGTGACCACCTCGATATAAAAGTTAGTTGGGTTTTGACTGTTGGCGGTAGTGTTTAGCAGTTTGAATCCCAACTGATCAAAAAATTCATCAATAAAAGCTATAATAGTCACAGTAGTTTTCGAAATGGTAAAATGCATGTTTGGCGTTTTCAAGACATTCTATTACACTGTAATACACTTAAAACACTTCAATACACTTATTGATAATATTTTCTTTTGTGTTTTTTTCGGTACTGATGCACTTTTAAGGTATTGCACCGAATGTTTCATGGGTCTATGAAAAACACTTTTTACGAAACGATACTGTTTTAGGCAATAAAAGTCGCTTCGACGAAGAATGAGAATTTCATACAATGATAACATAGCAAAACAAACAAACAACAAAAACACAAAATATTTGTCTGTAAAAACAGCCATGACGTCATATAAAACGACGCTTAATTAAGTGATTGAATTAAACAATTATAATATGTACACACCATATTAATATGAATAAAATTCTATAATGAAAGGTAATTTGTTGGCAATTATGCTGACATCGAGTTGCTAATCTTATAGAAAAAAATATATACAAATGAAAATATTTTACACATCTCATTCACGTAGTGGTTATTCTTGAGATGGACGTACGTTAACACTCGCTATCCCTGCATCAATTATTTTACACACATCTTTGCATATATGAATGTTGATTCATCTTTGCAATGTACATGAAGGATTATATTTAAGACTGATAGTGACTGAATGATAGACCAGATAGACCATATCCAGACAAGTGCCACAAATCAAATGTGCATGCACTGTTGCGAAAAAGGTTCTCCATGATGTGAAACTGACTAAAGTGTTATAATTGCCGCCAACTAATTATCACAATGTTTAAAACTCAAAGCAGTCGCTGTCGTTCATATGGTTTGTCACGCAGTCGTCCTCACTTATGGGTGAAAAGCACTGCGTGTCACGCCCTAAAAACGACTGCGAGCCTACGTACTTCGCTTTGCCAGAACACCTAGGACAGGATTATGGTGATCTTTAACTTTAATTGAAAACATATAACTTGTTGTGTCAGATGTAATTCCCTGCGTGAAAAAAAATACTATTGAAAAGACTGTTTCTGAAATTAGAGATTACATATTAAAGAAAAGAAGAATGAAAGTAATATGATAACAAAATCACTTCGTTTGGTGGCGGTACCACATGGACAAATGCGTAATTGAATGGAACATTTCTAACATCAGTTAACAAGCAAAAACATATTGTCTCCACACAAAATAAAACACAAATTGAAAAAATATATATCATGCCCGTTTTCAAAAAAAGGTTGCATTTCAAAGTCTTTTGAGATCTGACCGGTACGACCGGGCACTTTAGAGATTGCATTACGCGATAACTTTTCCTTTATTTGAATGAGACTCAAAACACAAACAAGAGAGTCGCTGACCATTTGGTGACGATGCCTTTCTGACAGATAATTCAATAGACGTTCTAAAATTAGAGATTACGTTAAATGCATATTTCCATAAGACTCGATGCGGTTGTTAGGAGGGATTTAGGTTGCTAGGTGCTCAAGGTGACTCATCGACCCAGAACCACGTGGTCTGTTATTATATGGTTAAAATCACGTAGATGTCTAGTATTGATCAACTGTAACTATTTTTGATATAGTTTGTTTTTCTTTCACTCTTCGTGTAATTTCTTTCGTCAAAAATCGACATGTGAGGGACGTGTCAGTGCGAGTTGTAAACTCTGTGTGTAGAGGTGGTTAGTATGTGTCCTTCACTAGAATAGCCTCTATTTTACAGATATAAAAAGACATTTATTTAATTTGTTTATTGTTATTTATTTATTTATTTCCCCTCTGTCTTTCTTCTCTTTTCCATTTTAATTCAAAACTTTTTTGTAATCTTCGGTTGTGTCTCCATTTGTTTTGTTTTATTTTTGTTGTGTTTTTATTTATTTATTATTTTTCTTTTCGTTCTTCTCTGTGTCTGTGGTACCTCTTTTATCATCGCTGTTCTTTCTATATAACATTAAAAGTTACCAATGTCAACCATGGAAAATTCTAAATGCTTTCATGCTATTTTATGTCGTTTCTATTACTCTTGAGAACAATTCCTTGTAACTGTGCACAAGTGCTGTTTCCTGTGTGTAATAGTTTCTGGTTGAGTAGTGATGTGATTGAATGGCTATTTTAACAGACCTTTTATGTACTAGAGCACGAACTATAACTGGGACATAACGTACATTGTAACAATAACAATTAGTTTTTGTCAAACAAGCGTTTTTTTTTTGTGTGTGTGTGTGTATTTGTTTGCAGCTTTTTATTCCTAGCGTTTTATTTTTTTTTCGAGAAATATACTGTATTTATTTGTATAAAAAGAATTAATTTGTTTGACTATTTTTGTTTTTGTCTGACCTTCTGAAAATTCATGCTTATTTTTTCATTGCCGTTTTTTTTTTTTTTTTTTGTTTTTTTTCTTTTGGCTGTCTGTACTTCTGTAGTTCGTTTCCATCTGTATTTTTTTTGTTTGCTTATTATAAGTTCCACATAATTTGATTGTTTTTATTTCCAGAATCTATATTCATCTTTATTCGGAATTCACATCACCGCTTCGTCTGTCAGCTGTGTCAGTCTTCATTCGTTCATTAATTCATTCATTTCATTTATTTCTATCCCAGAATTCCAAGCAAACCTAGTCGAAATGTCATTCTCTTCAGTGTTCTTGTATGTATGTTTATCGTCTTTTTCATTGATAATCTTGCATCGTGTCTGCTGTTGTTTCCCTATCCCAGCATAACCTAGTCTGTCTTTGACAAAATGTCAGTCCTCATCAGTTTTCTTCTGAAATGTTTTTCTTTTTTCGTCTTTAAATGACAAACCCTTTGCCATCAATTTCCTCTAAACAGGGCGATTCAGCGATTCTTATGACACGACCTTTCGGAACTATGGTCTTTGGATAAAAACTAGTAAGATATAATTACGGAACTGAAGGCGTTTTTAAGATGATTTCATATAATGACTCATATTAAACACGACTCGCGTTTAACCGTCCAAAACAAAGCTAATTTCAAGTGGTTGTCTAAATTACAAGTAATCGAGTACTTGAAGGATAGCATTTCCTTGTCTTGGCTCAATTTACGGATCTAGTATATTACTGAGAATATGTGGCCACACTGATAGAATAACAACATATTAAAAAGGTCTCGCTAAAAATAAAGCAACAGCTTCAATATTCAATGTCAGAATGATACTATACAACTACTGAATTCCTACTATATGTTTTAACAATTTTGTCCAACAAAAGTAGAAATATCCCCATCCCAATCGAAAAAGTTGCAAGTTTAATAATGCAAGCTGCATCCGGATTTCCAAGAATGTTAAGTCAGAAAGAGTCCTTAGAAAATGGCTTACGGTAATAAATACTACAAGATAATGTATTGAAATCATAATCAAAATTCTCATTTTCATTGTCATCAATGTAGTTGCGATCCAGATGTCAGCCATCGCCACCATCATTGATGAATCATGTTCCGAAACATCAGCAGCATAGTTATAGCCTTTCACACAAGTATTTTTGGACTCATGGAGATTTTTTCTCCTGTGCTATTGGAGGCGCGCATCGTGGTCGTTGCTACAATGATCTATCTCGTTATCAATATTATTATCATCATTTTAAAATCATAAGCTATGTATTATCCGCATTGCCTCCAACATCGCAATTATCATCCAGTGATCGGTCCCAAAGGCATCATAAACATCCTCGTTAAGCTAGACTCTGAACCATTCAGGTTTTTTTTTTTGCAACATCGATCACCAACATATCAGATGCTCTATCGTTAGCTAGTTATCGTTATGATCGCATTTAGAGTCGTTTTCATGTGAGTTGAAAACAGCACTGTACCGTACCGTAACCGTAGTCGTTTTGGTATGAGTGGGAAACGGTACGCGGTTACGACACCGCTACGATACGGCAGGAAATTCGAATGTTTTCTAAGAAACTACGGCTACGATACGATACAGTACTGTAGTCCCACTCATACCAAAACGTCTCTAATTTTCTGTCGTGTCGTAACGGTATCGTAGCCTTATAAGCTTGGTTCCCACATTAATCGCTCACGATTGCCGGATCGCTAAAATTACTGATGCGAGGATCGCACACGATCGCTGTCAATTGTTTCGATGTGTTTCGATCGCTGAAAAGTGTTTTCATATAATCGCATTTTCAGCGATCCGGCGATCGTGAACGATTAATATAGAAATCAGCCTCAACCGTTTCCCACTCTTATGAAAACTGTACATAGTGAAAGCATCAACTACCATAGCGGGAATGGCTATTTCAACATGGTCATCACTCGTATGATCTTGGATCAGGAGCTTCTGCACAGCCATAACTCATCAGTGTTCTCACACAATTATGCACCACTCCCACCCTCTCCTTTCTTGAATTCAGCTCTACTTATTATGCGCCCTTTTGTGGTCACCAATAGATTTAGGTACAAGGCATCTAGAACGGCGCCACGTACTCTTAAAGATCTTGCGTTTTTCACGCTTTTAAAATGACCGAATAATTATATAACTCTGCCTCTTAAAATCCTTGGTTAAATATTGACATTAAAAGAAAAAAGATTGCCAGAAAAAGCTCCAATGAAATTATCAACTGAGCGACAACATATCTAACCGTCACAGACCAATTGACGCACTAACAACCAACAGAAACGTCATGATTGTCTTTAGCAAATTTACAATTGAAAAGTACCTGAAGAAAAGACGGTTTAGAGGAAAAACCGTTCGATCATACCATTTTTTCTACATACTTCGTTTTTTGGCTATCGAATTAGCTGGCAATGTAGTTCAACCGTTGCACAAATAAATGCTATTTTAATGTCGAGTTTTAGTGCAAATACTATTTCAATTCGATTGAACACTGATTGGTTCCCGACCGCGAATTGTTGATGCGCATACAAACGAATAACTAAATACAGAATACAAATAGGTAATGATAATAACTTAAAAACCAGTAGAGTTATTGGTTAAAAACTAAGAATAAATGCTCTTAAAATCGACTCGAGGTATCAAAGTCTTGAATTTTTAAATATCTGACACGAAAAGCGAATTAGGCGTTGTGTGACGTCGTGACGTGCTATTTGTTGGCGAATGACTCTGCACGTGCTTGGAGTAACACAGGCAGCCCTTCATTCACCTGTTTAAACGGAACATATTTTCTACGACAACTTGATAACCATCACGGACTCTTCACTAGAGCATCGAGGATGACTACAGCTATTAATTCTGCACGTTTTAAGAGATAGACTTAAAAAACACGCCAAGGAACATTGAATTTCATTGTGAATGAATAAGATGAAAGACTGTTATGGCTTCACGGTCTATTTCAGCGTTGTGTTGACTTCATGAAATGGGAATGTTTTTAATTCAAGTTTTGCTACTATTAGGGATCCCATGTTTAGGAGGAAAAGCTGCACCAGGTATGTACATTAGCTTTTCAATCAATTCTTTTATTTCCTGTTTAAAGGACAGCGTCAAACAACAGAAAACCTGCTCGTACCTGCCACCATTATTATGCACAATACTACTGAGTAAACTGACTTTGCTACCAACCATTCGTAACTGTCGTTAGCTCATATAATCTCTCTAGAAATTCAACTAAAAGGACAAATAATTCATCGTTAATGTCTTAAATAGAGGGATGTATAGTGATTGAGAAAATATCCATTTATAATTTCCGCGTATTCATATTATTGATAAACACCCTTAACAATATAGCTGCACAACTCAGTGTATTTTTTTCCTGAGTGGAATTTATTGGCGGAACTTTTACTAGTAGTAATTGCCTAAAGCTGCTTGCTAAGTTTCAACCGCTTGCTATTTTATACAAAAGGTTTTGTCTACAATAAGGGGAAAATTACATTGTGCGATTATAAGTCAATGGTGACTCGTTTAAGTGGTTTGGTAAAAATACGACATACATTCTGCATTATCTACTCCGCCACATTTCCAACATGAAAATTGCCGCCGACGTTTGCCGCAAAATGCCCATACTTTTTTTTCTGTTTGCTTATGAAAATAAAAGTGATATTTTTGCGTGTTTCACTTTACTGCCTGAGGACTTCAACTGTGAGGTAATTAGATGTATTTTTGACTAATATTCTTTTAGCATTGTAGTGAATTGATCATCTAGAAAATGAAAAATAACTTGAGAATTATGCACAAAGACGTTTGATTTATGATCGGGACTCCCTATAGTCAATACAAAACTCTTTTTCTAAATGTTGTTAAAATATTTTTGTTTGTTATTAGTAAACTTCAAAAATGTTAAAAAACAAAATACGTAATCCAAAAATTTTGCCTTGGCCTTTTTTCTCATCAGGACGTCAATGAAAGTTGTGCTCTTTACTATATGACAGTTTTTTCAAAAAAAAAACACTACAAAGAAATGATTTTCTGGCTCTTCGGTTTCCATGGTTTTAGGTATATGTTTTCAAAATCCCCGAAAAGTCGTGAAAATCTTTAGAATTTAATAGTTAAACTGTCGCTAATCCGTACGGTTCTATCGAGTCTTTGCTTACATTTTTCCTCGTCTTCTTAAAAATTCTTCTTTTCCATTTAAATAATTAACATTAAGATACTAAAAGTCTCTTGTCTAGATTAATGAACAAAATACTTTAAAAAGCAAGAATTGAAAGCACGCAAAAATAAAATAATTTCCATGAAAAATATTATGAATTTTGTGTCTTTTTATCTTGCGTTTTCAATGCGGATATAACTCAGTTTCGCACTGTGAGAAACGTGTTAGTTGAATAAATGGATTTTAACAATAATGTCAAGTTCATAATCATTGCCGACCAAAAATTAAGAGCGTTAGGAAAGAGTCGTCCAATATCTTTGGTAGTTTATAGTTATACCCAAAAAATAGAGTTCAAACAAACAAACAAAATATGGCAAAATGTGCACATAGTTTCAATTTTTTTAATATTTCGTAACATACACTTTGTATGTCTTTTGCATTTTAGAAAATTTTATCAAGAGTTTTATTTGTAAAGATTCGTTTCAAAATATATAAGTTATTGAACATTTTTTTTCCAAGAGCAAACAAAACAAGAAAAATATTTTTATATAGTTAACAGTGTTTCGAAAATGCCTTTAATTTTTATCTCAAATGTGTTTTCATTCGAAGACAAAAAAACAAAATGCACAAAAAAAAATTCCTCGCAAACATCTTTGTACAAATGTTGAAGTAAGTTTTGTGATTTGTAACTAACTCAAGCGTGACACTCAGAAGTAATTCTCTTTTTGATATAACAAATATATACGATTGATCCAAAAACCCACTGTAATATTAATATCCAAACCATATCACTCCCAACCATTCATTCTAAAACCCTACAGTGGCATTTTGAAGGCTTTGAGTTAAATATTTATTAACGTTCATAATCAGGAACATCAAGAAGGTCGACCTGGGCGCCACAAAATGCCTTTTGATTTTTCAAAACATCTCCTTTTATTGGAATATCTAAAATATGGCAGTTAGCCACAATTAAACCTTCAATTTTGCCATCTTTTTGTCTTGGAACAACTACGCTTGTGCATAAAGAGTGTGATCAATTTTCAAATCGCTTATCTGGCGGTTTTTGCGTTGAGCAGAGATAGGACTGTAGTCAGCTGCCTACATCTGCGAAAATCCACCATCAAAATACCCATCATAGTCGTGTAGATTTAACATAAATACAAAATATTCACTTTTCGATGGTTGACCGTTGATCCTTTGTAAAATCCTGCACTTGTGTTCATTCGTCTAAAACGAAGAGCCGGGAGATTACATTCTCGTTTTTTTTAGCATGCATGATACACAATTTCGTTAAAATTGCATTAACTTTGATATATTGTGGGCTTTTATTAGCTGGGAATTCTGTCTTGCTGTGGGGTGATTTGTAGTGTTTCATAATGAATTTTCTTTTATGTAGGTCAAAAATGAGCTACGAGAATTTCAACGGAAAAATTGTTCGAAAGTGATGACTTAATTGCTGTGGAATGCGACGTATGGCGCGCGCTTTTTTAGCAAAGTCGAGCGTCGGTTTCTAAAGCTGGGTTGTTGATCAGCCAATTTCTATCAACTAAAAGATAAAACCAACGTGGAATGAAATCAAAACAACATCAGAAACCACTGATTTGCTGAAAGGAAACAAAATATTCATTCTGATAATCCTTTTCAAGTTTGAATATTCAAAACTTCTGTTTATTTCATTCTTGAGATGGTTTAGGACGTAGAAAAAGACCTTTCGAAAGTACTGAGATTTAGTGAGACATTGCACTTTGCACTCGGCTAGACTATGCACATGGGTTTTCTCACTTCAACACTACAATGTTTACAACATGGCAGCCTTATGTGGGAACTTGTCTCCCATCTGCAGTGTTTGTGCCAAAAAGTTATCGCCTTATCTCAGTAAAAAGGAATTTTCAGCAAAATACTCTACTTTGAAAAATCAGTCAAAAGCCTCGCCGATCTAGATGGGTGCGAGTGATTTGAGCTTAGTAAATGCATTAGATTGTTAATCAAACTAATAGTCTCAAACGAGCTTAATATCCAGCCAGAATTGAAGCTATTTTGTGAAAGAGGTAACTGAAACCGACCCATTTAATCCCTCAAATTTAGAGCTGTTCGTATTGTGGAAACATCGCCAAGATTTTTGTTTTGTTTTGGATTGTTCGTGGATGTGATTGATATTTTTGATGATAACGATTTTTCTACGAATTCGTTTGGCTATCACTTTCTGATATCTTCATCTTTCCATGTGACAAAGTGACAAAAAATCTATCACATTTCGGGGAAGTTTTGTTTTTCTCCATTATTTATTTAGTTTAATTTGTATTTCTCAAATTGAAGCTGTGAAGATCATATTATCATTAGGAAATTAAACAAACGGATTTTGTTGAAAACACCTTACACGCTTTGATTTTCTCCAAAAGAAAACTGTAGTTTTTTTGTATTATGTTCAGAAAAACAAACCGAACCAAAAAAAAAACTTCCATTTAAAAAAAGAAGTGTTTTTAGAATTCTTTTGTGATTTCGCGCCAAAACTTGTAACCTGAGATGCTATGCAAAAATCGATAATATGTATGACGCAATACAGCTACGACATGTACAGGGAAATTTTCTACAAACAGTTTTTTTTTTTTTTTCGAGAAAAAAATCTAAAGAATATATAATAAGATTTTGCTATTTTACATGTTTTTAGGCGCTTTTTCGCTGACATTAACCTTGTAAAGATGGCATTGGAGAAGATATAAAAGCACCAACAACAATGCGAAGGACTGAAGCCAAAATAGTCCCAAATTACTCTTCATTTTAAACACCATGTACTTAAAAGAATTGCTTGTTAATTCATTTTATTGGCCAATTCGATTCGATTTCTTATTGCAAAACAAAGTAATTCGGGAGTTAAAAAATGCATGTTTTCAATAGAAAGCATTTTCATTTTCTTAAAAACCGAGATAAACGTTGAGGTTTTTAGGTCGTCAATCAACATAATATAATATACTTGCTATCAGTGTTGACTAGCAAGCCTCTTACGATGAAGTTTTAACTCTTGGGATATTGCTTATCAAGTTTAATACATGTTCATTATCAAAAAATACAATATTGGATTATTTGGGCGAATCTATCAACCCCAAAAATAATATATAATGAAGCAAAACTACTGATCAAGAATTATGTATAGAAAGTCGTCAACACTTTTAAAATATGTTTAAATGATAGTGAATTATTCGACTTTGCGAAAAGAAGACTGTTTTTTTTTTTGTTTTTTTTTGTCCATTGTCAGAATTTGGGTGTTTTGTTTTTCCTTACACAAGTAAATTATGTAGATGGGCTAATATCATTTTTTTCTTCGTGATTATCAATCGTTTCGAGTAAAAGGTGTGGTTTTCTTTTTTTCAGAATTTTACAGTTTAGAATTTTGCAGATTTTTAATTTTGCCACAAATAAACCACTTTAGTGCTAGGAACCCAATAAAGTGTCACAAATCAATTGCCCGCAATCTTGCGTAAACCATTTCAACTGTAAAAAAAAGCCATTCTAATGTGTTTCATTTATACTTTAACACTAAAACGTACTCAAACATCTGAATGAAATTTTCGATGTTCAACGAATATTTTCAATTGAAAAATCCTTCCAAAGTTCCAATCCTTCCAAGAAAACATTTTCCGTCATCATCCTCGCCCAGTTTAGTCCCTATTGCAGCATTTTATAAAATAAATTCCTGGATTTTTATTGTTCTTGAACATTTCTAGCAAAAAAAGAGACGTTTTTCACTTAGAGAACTGTAAGTTAAGCAGAGGATTTTGTTTGAGTCAACAACCGCAATATAATGATCACACGAAAAATATACAGTTCACTCATAGGCGACAAAACATTTTAGCTGAGTAAAATAACATTGCACTGTGTATGCTTTTCACACTTATCAAGCGAAACTTAAAACCTTAGCGGAATTAGAAAAATGAAATGTTTTTTTAAAAGTTGTTTTAATTTCGTTACCGTTCTGCTCATGTGCCACTTCGAAGATGATCGCTTGTATGAGAGAATACGCCTTGCTCTCCTTGAAAAAATGCTGTTGAAATCGTTTGGGATTCTGAAATTATTATTATTTCAAAGTCGGCTGCACGCAAAATGCATGAAATATTGTCAAAAGTTGTCAATTTTCCATTCGCCCTCTCAGAAATTACAGTTTTACTTAGTGAAAAACCGGGTTCTTTTGCATAATAAAAAAAGGGATAGAAAGGTCAACATCCAGTAAATAGCTTGGGCAATTATGAGAAACGTTGCTTTGTTATCGATAGCTGTACACTGCGAACAGAGATCGATTTGTGGCTGACTGCTAGAACACAGTTTGCCCGATGTTCATGCAAATATTGGCAAAACAGCTCTTGTGGTTACTAAACCTTGTATTATGCACCGATCATCACGTTTGTCACACTGCAATACAATAGTAGCAGTTTACAATCTATAGTATTAACCAATCTGGGTAATCAATAAAGCGATTTGGTCAAAAATAATAGTGTATTAACCTGATGATCACGGTGTTTTGATTCGGCACTGCCTGCACACGACATTCATTTGGTACAAGCCTTCAGAGCAAATCGTAGTACATCGAGAATAGAAATTGTTGAATATATAGAATAAATTGGAAAATGAGAACACAGTTGCTACCGTTTTCCCAGTTATTAATGAAGAAAGTTTTACACGCCCTAAATGTTCTAGGAATGTTTATTGCTACTTAATTCAACTAGCTACAATCAATTGGTGTTAGATAGTCTTTGCTGTTCACCGTGGTAATCTACAATAGCTTTGTTTTAGGAAAGTGAGTTTAAAATGTAGATCAGCATTGAAATGAAAAATGACTTCAGTCAGTCTGTCACAGTTCATGGTCCCCTTTACGAACTATCGTTCTCAATTCTAACTTTTGATATATGTGATGCTCTTATTCATGGCTTTTCAAGCAATTTTATTTAATTATTTATTGAATTATTAATGCCTTTCTTTGTTATTCTAAATTTTATTGGGATTAAATTCAATCCCACAAACGCACTCATTCCTCTGTAAGACTTATTCCTTCCAGCAAAACATATATAGGTGTAGTTGTATACACATATCAAATCCTATTATTGCAAAGGTTGCGCTCAGGATACAAGCTTAATATGTAATAAAAAATGATTTCCTTATAACTATTTCGGAATTAAAGCAAAACAAACTTCATTGAAGATCAGAAAAGAACATTTTTTAACATTTACTCGCGCGACTGAGGGGCGAGAAAAAACCTTGAATAAAACAAAAGGAATTATTTTAGAATTCTCATGTTTATTAATTAAAGATTTTCTTGGTAAAAACAGAAGTTTCGATAGAATTTTTGTCACTTTTTCTTTCCCGTCGCCAAACGAGGAAGCATTTTAATAAGTAGAGCAAAGAAACTGCTAGTAAGCCGTCCGCCATTTTGGCACCATTTGATTTCTTTTAAGTCAACATGACTTCAAATACTTTGATTTTGTGTACTTCTCAACTTTTATCTAATTTTCCTTTTCAAATTTAATAAAGGGCAAAACACAGAAAAGACTTCATAAATCTATTTACAGGAGGAAAGACTAATATTTAAATGTGTATCCGAATACTGATCGATTTCGATCAGTCTAGTATAAAGGAATATTTCAAGTGAAAAGATCATTTTGTCGTACTGGTTTAGCTTTTTCTCTAGTTTTTCTTCTCTTCTTTCTATATTCTAGTTTTGGTGCTGTTTCTTTGATATCATTTATTTTTCTTCATTGTATGATTGTGTGTAATACATTTTTTTGTTCAGTATCTTTTTGCCTTGTTGTCGATAACGTCTTCTTCAATTATTCTACCGAATCTTCTTTCTTCCGTTTTATTTTTTTCCTTCTTTTTCGCATTTCAACCTCAAAATAAGCTCGATAGGTTTTTGCTAGAAAAACGTACATTAGAAATAATTAAAAAAATAACTATGATTTTTCTATCAGTGTGAAAAAGATCCCGGGAACTATTTGCAATATATTAGGTACAATAACAATCCACTTTCATGGGTAAAAAACTAGCTTGCATAAAACAATTTTCAGCTAGGCCCTAAAGATTTTCTTGTTGTGAACTGATTTGAACTTCTATTTAATTCATTTACGGGTTGTCATTCTCAATCAAAGGTAGCCTTTAAAGGACTTAATAGATCTAGTTAAGGCAGTTTAAAAACTAAATAAACAGAGAATGAAAATCGTTTCTCCTGCCATTATGTCAATGAACGGTTAATGTGACTTTATATCTTTTCCTTCAAGTAAAAAACTGATCTAAGACGATTTTCTTAGTTTATCATCACAAATGTAGGTATTTATTTCTGTTTTGATTGAGAAAAAATCCCGGCCAAAAGTGTGGGTGATTCAAAGAATAAGTAGAGATGTTATTTTGGATAAGCGA
This sequence comes from Diadumene lineata, assembly GCA_918843875.1. Lineage (NCBI taxonomy): Eukaryota > Metazoa > Cnidaria > Anthozoa > Actiniaria > Diadumenidae > Diadumene > Diadumene lineata. The sequence goes on along the minus strand of OU974069.1, from coordinate 17,392,551 downwards.
GGAATTGCTTCAAAGAAACCCTCAAACGCAGCTCAAAACTGATAACATTTCCACTTTGGAAGCATTGAAAACATACTAGGTTTTCTCGTTTATTAGATCGCAGTTGCTCATATTGGCTGCAAATTGATTGTTGTTCCAGTAAAAATAATTAGAATCAAAAAAATTAAAACGTGAAAGACGAAGTTGACTTTTTGATAAGGTCTAATTGTAGTTCCCCGTTTCTTTGAGTGTGGCTCAAGACCGACCTTGAATGCGTGTGGACCGGATTCTCGCTATTTTTATTTCATTGTTTAATGTGTAATTACAGTTTTAATTGTCACAGACTCTTTAGCAAAACCCATGATATTGCTTGTAGTAGAATTGTTAGTAGAAAGAAAATGATATCATTTGTAATCTTCTCTCTATGTGGGTGTATATTGCTCGCCGTTGGTAAAGAGTGAAACGCACCAAGAACAAAAAACACGCAACAATTTGTAATTTTCATTTAACAAACAAGGCTCACTTTCCGATTGAATTTCACTCAAAATGCTTAATTATACCGTAAATTAAAAATCAAATCTCGTTAAATGAGATTTTTTTGGTACTTTCAGAAAATAAAGGAATTTTGCGCAAAAGCAAAAATTGATGCTAAAATCGAATTAATAATTAGTTTACTATGTCTTCAAAAATTGAAAATATAAAAGATATGTTTAATTAGATTTTAAAGCCACTTTTCTTTTGAAAAGCAGATAAATTTCATATCAAAATTCTGAACTTATAAGAAGAGTTAAGAATGTGTCCAAAAACCCTTTGCTGATTTTAATGTGCAACTCAACAAATTTGTCCCTGTTAGTGTTGCGACAGTTATGAGGGGTTGACGCTGACATTAACTTATTTATAAGTGAATTTGTTTGTTTACGATTTCTGAAACCCCTCTATACCGGACTCTACTGGGACCAAATAAAATTTCCGGTTTAGAGGGGGTTCCGGTTTATTGAGGTTTTTGTATAATCATTGAAAAACACACTGTAAATTAAAGGCACGATCATTTTTGCATTTGAGTATCGCTATATCAATAAAGCAAACATGTTATATTCATTTACATTTTCGTTGTCAACTTTGGCACTTTTTCCGAAGATTTGAAATGCTTTGACAAAATAAGGCGATTTCAGATGATCAAGCCGGCTGTTTAAATTATTGAAATCTGCAATTTTGTCCGGACTAGCGGGGTATATTCTATTGTTAAATATCTTTTGAAGAGAAATTATTGTCCGGTTTCCGGAATAGAGGGGTTCCGGTTCAGTGAGGTTCATTTTACAAAAGATGTATAGAGAAAATTTCCGGACCAAAAACATTGTCCGGTATGGAGAGAATTCCGGTAAACTGAGGGTCCGGTATAGAGGGGTTTCACTGTATCTATATTGTTGTTGTCGTATTTGGTTTTATTGTTATTGTTGTTGCTGCAGCAATGTTGCTGTGGCTGGTGTTGCTGTTAAATATAACCACACTTAGATGTAAAAATGATATTTGTGTGTAATTTTGCCATTGTACTGCCCTTTACAGTGTGTTTTTCAATCGATATACAAGAACCTCATTAAACTGGAATCCCCTCTTAACCGAACATTTTATTTGTTCCTAGTAGAGTCCGGTATAAAGGGGTTTCACTGACTTTATTGTGGAAGGTTTTAATTTTCTTGGCCTTTGATTGATCATGATTCTTGTTGTTATTTGTTATTGGCATTGTTTGTGTTGATTGTATATATATATGTACGTAATAATGTTGATGAGTATTGTGATTGATCGAAGTTTATGCTGCGGCCTATTAGATGTTGATGTACTCTATTGTAACTGTTTTCGATCACTGGTAACAGCTTTCATTATTGTTATTATGATTGTTGTTATTGTTGTTGTTATTTTCTTTATTTTGTTATTGTTATTGTTGTTATTTCCTTTATTTTGTTATTGTTATTGCTGTTATTTTCTTTATTTTGTTATTGTTGTTATTTTCTTTATTTTGCTATTGTTGTTGTTGTTGTTATTTTCTTTGTTTTGTTATTGTTGTTGTTGTTATTTTCTTTGTTTTGTTATTGTTGTTGTTGTTATTTTCTTTATTTTGTTATTGTTGTTATTTTCTTTGTTTTGTTATTGTTGTCATTGTCTTTGTTGTAGTTGTTTATGTCTTTGTTATTATTATTATTGTTGTTATTGTTGTCATTGTCTTTGTTGCAGTGGTATTGCCTCTGATGGTGGTAACACGATCGCTTTCAAAACTTGTTCACTTCACAGTCCTATTCATTACACTAACCCTATATGGATCACCATCTTAGTTTCTGCTTTTCGTATTAGGAGGTTTTTGCGTCAGATATTGTAAAGTGCATTAAATATTGAGCTTTTACCTAAGTGACACCTTACTAAACCTGTTCACACCTTTTTGTGAGCTATTGCATCTACATATAATTAGTCTTCAACAATTGGTCCCTCCTCAGTTGATAATTTTACTCTCGTTTTAGTTTTTGTTTTGGAAAAGTTAAGTTTGCTCATTTCGGCGTTACCAATGTGAAAGAGTATTAACGAAACAGGGTACATTAAAGTCATTAAATAAACTTTTTCAGTGGACAAATGCCAGTCTTTATTTTGAATTTGTATTTCGTAGTCAATTAATTGTATTTGTTGTTGTTGTTTTTTTTTGTACCATTTTCTTGGATATCCCCTTCATGGGAAATAGAACAACAAGTAATTCAATATACAACAAACATTAAAACCGTGCAAAAATATTCTTTCACTGTATTTAAAGCTATAAGGCTAATTTACAGTCGGCTCACTTCTTTTGTTGATAATGCAATCTTCTCTTTTTAGCACAGCTTTGATATTTGTTGACTTTGCTTAGTCAATTGTCAAGCGGTCAAGTTCACTTTCGGATATTGCCATATTCAAAATCCTGTTTAATCAGGTTTGGAAAAGCCTGTTTAGCCAGTTTATTGACTGCATATAACGGTAATGCGCAAGAATATTTGGTGTGACGTTGATAAATGAATGTTGTATTTGTTGAAAAAAAATTGAATTAGTCGAGATGACAAAGGTGATTATAATGATGACGATAGAAATAATAAATGAGTCGTTGATTTGATTGAGTGATCGGATCCATGATAACGAACAAGTAAATACATAAAAGCTGCATACATGAGTGAATGGATGGGCCAATGGTGAATAGAAGAGTTAATATAGTGAGCCGAGAAATGAATGAATGAGTAAAGGGATGAATGATTGAATGAATGAGCGGATGAATAAATAAATGAAACGAATGAAGAAAAAGATGAACACTGACATCTTTATATAACAGATTTATTATAACCTACAATAAGCGCTATAATACATATCTTTTTTTTATTTCTAAACAAATATGACAATTTTAACCACAATTTAAGCCGATAATGCTTTGGTTTTTTTTTGTTTTTAACCGATGTATTCCCTCATGGCACATTAATTGTCATATAGTGCTCAGATGTTTATTTCGCGCGGTTCACCATAATGCTACCTAGTTAATGTAACTCTACTAATTCACTTACTAGTATGTCTGTATTTACGATACAATCTGAATGTCTGTGCTTCTAGAACTGTGTAATACCGGGTTAAAAATCTCAAAACACCAACGCGATCCGACAACAAATCATATACATGTATGAGAACCCTTCATCAACATTCGGCTATGAGAGGTCTGGTACTGAACGTCAAAATTTCTAAAGGCTCAAGAGGATTTCCACAGGAATCCCATAAGTGTTGCGAAGATGCACTGACTTGCACCGAATACTTTATCATCTCATTTGTTTTGTTAAAAGAGCCGAGATATTTCACTATATAACCAGGATGGGAATCGAACCCACGACCTTCAGCATTCCGGACTGATGCTCCTACTACGTTATCAATATACTGGACCGCTACAAGGATGAGCAAGGTCCTCTGTGGGTTTTGACATGTGAACGGCTAAACTGCAGGTTTAACTAACATACATTTTCCTTTTCTCTTTTAAGCTGAAACGTCCATGACACTACGATTCAGCAAGGAACCAGCGGATACTCAGTTTGCGCACACTCAGTACGCGGTCTTGAACTGCATCGTAGAGGGAAGCCCAAGGCCGACCGTGACGTGGAAACTAGCGCGAACAAATGTCGTGGTGACGAACGTGACAGGATTGCGTTACGTGACGTCAAACGGTTCGTTGGTTTTCCCGCCTTTTGCAGAGGATCGACTTGACAAGACTTTACATCAGGCTGAATATCAATGTCTTGCTGTGAACGTGCTGGGGAAGATTATCAGTAGAGCTGCGAAGTTACGAGCAGGTAAAGAGGTGGTCCTATTGTGAGCTAGGTGTGTCAATTTCGTTAGCGTGGGAAAACGTGATTAAAAAAAACAACAAATTGTTTGCCGTATCGTAACCGTGTGATTTCTAAGAAAACAATCAAATTGTTTGCTGTATCGTAACCGTGTGATTTCTAAGAAAACAATCGAATTGTTTACCGTATTGTAACTGTGTGATTTCGTGCTGTATCGTATCGTAACCTAAATTCCAAGAAAATAATCGTGGCTTTTGCATGCATGGGATGGTAAACGTACTGTCTTGTACTCATCGTGCGATAACGACACAATAAATATTTTTGTCACTTTTCAGTCGTGGTTAAACCGTTCAATGTGTACGCTGTTGATCACAAAGTCATGGAGGGCAATACTGCAGTAATAAGAGCCGTTATACCCAACAAAGTTCGAGATTACATCACAGTAAAGGCTTGGCATAAAAATCGTCAAGTAGTTAATGTTGGTGGACGATACTCGGTCATGCCTTCAGGGGACCTGGTGATCAGTAATGTGCGGCGTGAAGATGCCATGTATGTCATGTACCACTTTACGACTGTCAATAAATTAACGGGCCAGATACAAGCTAGCAATCCTGCTAAATTGGTCATTATTGGTAAGTTGATGCACACGACGGAGCTTGGGCCTGTAGCAGGCTTTCGAGAAAAGCTCCCGGAGCAGCAAGCTTCTTCTTGTTTACTAGCAATTTCATGAAAATGTTTTTTTAAGACATATATTATATCGTAATTGCTATGACATTTTTACTATTAGAGTGAAAGGGATTGTTATTCATCGTGGATGAAGCATATAAATAAAATAAAAAGTTACTTAAGACTAACATCGTGAGACAAATGATAAGCAACGTTTTATTCATATTATTACTATAATTCTGTTTTCCTACAGATCAGCGTATTTCTAAATCACACATGACGTCGGGGGTTTACAACTTAACGATAACTGCTGGTGAAACCGCTGAGCTCCAGTGCTCTGCAGACGGCTTTCCTATTCCACATTACGCCTGGAGAAAGAACGGTGCATCTCTAACCATCATGGATCGGTTTTCGTTATTCGCTGGTGGTAGTCTAAGAATTGAACGGACAGTAGCTGAAGATGAAGCTGTGTATATATGTGAAGCGATTAACAAGGGAGGCTCGGATAGTATTACTGTATTTCTGAAAGTTAATGGTGAGTGAGTTTTGAATCAGATAGTCAGCTAATCAACCAGATAATGAATCAACTGGCCAGTCGGCCATTAAAGCGATCAATTTACCAATGAATCCATCCATCCATCCATCAATCAATCATTCAATTAATCAATCCATCCATCTATCTATCAAACAATCAATCAATTAATCAATAAATGAATCAAACAATCAGTTAGTCTGGTATTGAACCAGTCAATTGAATAATAAGTCAATCAATCATTTATGAGTTGTTGCATATTGTATAGCAGATGAGCGTTATATGAGTTTTAGCAATTTTTAGTACATGAGCATTTTAACAGCTATAAATTTTTGAAATCTTTGCTATTCGTCAGTTCCAGTAACATTCACGGAGCGACCGAAATCTAAATCAGCACTGGTCGGTCACCCAAGAATGGAGATGGAATGTGAAGTGATTGGTAAACCCAAGCCTGCTGTCACGTGGTACCATAACGCAAAGCCTGTCGATATATCTAAAGAACGAATCAGCATCAAGTATAATAATCTAGTGTTTGCAACAGTGTATGGCAATGACTTTGGTGTCTATCAGTGTGTGGCTGATAACGGCAAGCAGTTGGAACAGAGTAGCGCTGAGTTCTACGTTGGATGTATGTATTGTAATGAAATCCATGTATAAAGCGCATTTCACCTGTATTGTATTGTAATGTAATGTAATGTAATGCTTATATAGCACATTTTACCTGTCTCAATGTACTTTACAGTTCTTAATATTTATAATATGTACATCATTCAGATGGTCCGACTGATGGTTCGAACCCGGAGCCTACTGGTTGACAGGCCAATGCTTTCCAAACTGCGCTAACCTGCAGGGTTATGGGGTTCAGGTTTTCGGTTGTCGTTTAGATAGATGCTTCATTTGTTTGTTTTGTTGTCTGCCTGTTTGTAAGTTCATTTATTACAGATTGTTTGTCTCTATTGGCTTTTGGTTAGTTCATTTACTTGATTGATTTTTCTTTTATATCCTTCGGCAAATTTTAAGGTCATAAGAAACGTAATTTTCTAGCTAGTAATTATTTAATTATCTATTCTAATAAATTCATCCTTATTATATGTTTGAAAATATTCCAGTTAATCCTCCCAAGTTCACAACTAGTTCTTCAGAGATAGTCTTAAACCCCGGCAATAGATTGGAAATCTCCTGTGAAGTCTACTCGACACCAGCTCCCTATGATGTGCACTGGTACCACGACGGAGAGCTCCTGGACGTTAATCAAGGCTACGTCATAAGTGATAAACCTGGAAGCCGGAAGTACAGCAAGCTCAGTAAATTGACTAAGTCAGCGGTTACTTTAGGTGACAGTGGAGATTATAAGTGTAGATCCAACAATGCGGCAGGCTCGGCTGAGCAGATTACAAAAGTTTATGTTACAGGTAATTCGACATCATTAGAGTGGTTCTTAAAAACACCATGAAAACACTTTACCATACTGAACTTAATAAGGCTGTGCTATCCAGTTTTTTTTTACTTTTTCGTGACAGAAATATTGTGCGCATTGTATTTTGACATTGCGTACTGCACTATAGACAATCTAAAACTGTTATTGGTGTACTGTGGTAAAGTGCATTGTGGTGTAAGTAATCACTGTGCCTCGCCGTGCCGTGCCGTGCCGTGCCGTTTCTATAATATACTGCTCACATTATTTTATGGTGATTTTATCTCCACAGGAAGCCCGAATATCACGTATTATTTAAGTGAGGTAACTGGTGTTCAGGGTCAAACAATCGCCTTGCCATGTCGCGTTAAAGGCTATCCGTTACCCAAAATCACATGGACTAAATCCGGTCTTGCCATTCCTTATGACCAACGGCAGTCTGTAGCTGATAACGGTACTTTATTTATAAGAAATGTACAGAAGAGGTCGGATGTAGGACAATACCTATGTACAGCGGCTAACTTTAATGGAATAAAAGTATCGGTCACAGTCAAGGTCAAGGTCATGGGTAAGTAAGATAAATCGTGAAGACGAGCAAATCAGTAATTTGCTGATAAATGGGGCGATTGGCATGATGACGTACTACCACTACCAAAATGCTTTGCCGACTTTTTTTTGTATTTCAATTAGTGCAAATTGTTTTACCAATCTCCAAAGGGATTAAAAATTTGAATATGAAAGAGAATTCGCAAAGAATGCTGGTATTGGTAGCAAAATGACGCCATAATGCAAATCGCTTATTCATTTACGAATCAACTTTCCGATCATTTATTCTTTCAAGTATCCATTCGCTGTTTTTTTTACCCTTTCTCTAGCCATATAGATGTTTTTCAACCATTCCCAGGAGACAATTTAAACAAAAGACATGGCAGCCATGCTGGTGGACTTTTCAAAAGAAAACCACCACCGTGACTGGTGGACCCTTTTGTTCCACTCACTCTCTTGGGAATGGTTGAAAACTATCAATTCATATTTTAATCCATTATTCATTCATTCAGTTTCCTAAAAGATCACCAGACTATTTATTTCTAAAATGAGCCATGGTCTCATTTTTAATTGTTACTTCAGTCAGTCATGAAGTCAACCTCTCTCTGATTCAACCAATCATTCATTTATATTCTTTCGAAAGAATCATGGTGTTATTTAGTGTGTTTAATTGATCCTTGTCTCTGCTCAGTACCACCAGTGATCACACCATTCAAATGGGCTCCTGTTGATGAAGGTCATTTTGTGCACAACCCCTGCGTTGTGGCTGATGGTGATCTACCTCAAATCACGTGGCTCAAGAATGGTCGTCCAATTACCTCCGATCCAAAAGATGTTTACATCATGCAAAATGCCATGGGTGTCAGTGCTATGAGCATAGCTAAGGTAACCAATGAAAAGACGGCGGCAAAACAATATAATTTACCCCAACTTTTAACCTTTCTTCATCCTTTTTTTTTTTTTTTTTGCGCTATTTCACAATGACGTCAGATCATAATATTTTATTGTTAAAAAGGAGGGGCACATATTAACGTGAATTCATGCCAAACATATAATTCATCTTAATCCACAAAACGAAATGGAATAGCAACAACTATATTTTGAAATACATTATTTTCTTTATATAAAAGAGAACAAACTGTTACTCTAGGAGCAAATTTGTAACGATTTTTTATTGAATCTGGGTATTCTGTCCCCAACATAAACATAGCGTTTAAAATGCAGTGGGGCAATTTAAAACGTAAATTCTGGTCTTTCCTATAGGTGAACGCAAGTCATGCCGGGACGTATACATGCATAGCAACCAACAAGGCTGGAACTGCCAGACATTCTGCACAACTTGTTGTCTACCGTAAGTTAATACTGTCAAACAGAGTCTTGGAGCATCTACCTCATCTTAAATAGCTGTTATGATCTGAGGTGACGGTAATTTCTATTATTATTATTCTCAGTTGGGGCCAAGTTCATCGAAGATCCCAAGGATCAGCAAGTGCTTAAAGAACGCACAGCACATATGACGTGCAAAACATTTGGGTACCCTCCAGCTCGTGTAGAATGGAGCAAAGCAACCGGGAGCTCGTTTATACCTCTCAATAATGACCCTAGAATTAGCCAGCTCCTCAATGGGACGTTAGTTATACGAAATGTTAGTAAAAACGACGAGGGAAGATACTCATGTACTGCATATAATGGAGTGGTCGGAACACCAGTTAGTAGACAAGTCAATCTCGTCGTGCATGGTACGTCATAACGGTTGCTAGGGACATACCTTGTGTTGTCAAGCAACAGTAACGTAGTCAGCATGTTGCTATGGTTGGTATTTATTGTTATCAATATTAGCCATGGGAGTAGTAGTGATAGTAGTAATAACATTGTCGTCTACACCACTTGTTCATTACCACCACTGAAACATTCATTCAAGCATTTATTGCCATATGCGCGAGGAGGCAATTGAATTGTTGCTTTTCATGTTATACGTTAAGGCAGCCATCTTATATGAAATTGAACAAAAGATTTCAAATCAGCGAGTATTGTATGTTCCATTCGTTTGTGTTTTGATTTCCAAAGGGATCGGATTGCAAACCATCAATTACCCAAGTAAGCAATAAAAAAATGGGACAGTATTTGCCCTTATTGAGTATTAGATGTGTTTGAGTTATTTCAATGCTTCAGATAAACTGCAGGCAATGCTTTTTCGCTTGAATCAATGTTTCAGTGCAAATGATAAATTAAGGTGAATTAATGATCACAAAAAATAGAGTTGTTTCGTGCGAATGGGAAACAATACCGTGCCGTAGTTTCTAAGAAAACATTTGAATCACATGTCGTATGTATCGTAGCGGTATCGTAGCCGTACCGTTTCCCACTTAATGAAAAACGACTCTATGATTACATGGCTAGTACATCACTATACTTCTGTCCAGCAGTTCCAGCCGCCATTGTTAGCCCGCCAATCGACCGTTCCCAAGTCGTCGATGGTGACGTGTCGTTTACGTGTGTTGCTGTCGGTAACCTACCTATTGTCATGATGTGGTATAATGGTACAAAGCGGTTGGCCGACAATCGTCGTGTCCACATATGGAGTCATACGGTGGATAGCGAGCACATGGTCAATGGTACATTGCGCGTCACTGGTCTACGTTTAAAGGATACTACAAAGTACTCGTGTAAGGTGGTTAACAAGTTCGGTAAAGACCGGAAGTACTTTAAGATAACTGCACAAGGTGAGACCCAATCACGGCCTCTCTTTGATTGTTGCTCCCATCTGTGATTCGGTATACTTATAGTTATATGGCGTAGTTTTTATATCATGTTATAAAATATTATGAGCCTTAAGCTTTAGCAAGGCATTGTAAGTCGGCACATGTTGTTCTGTTGCAAATGCTAACAAACACGCAAGACCTCGCAAGTATGCTCTAGTCGATGAACCAGCCGCTACACCAGCATATTTGAGCACAGAGTGTCGAGTAGTAATTCGTGTCATCACATCACATTCCATTCCATTCGATTCCACTGCATTGCATTGCATTACATTACTTGCGTAAAATTACTATACCTATATAATCACGATTCAAAACAAATAAATCTAAATGCATACAGATTCGTCAATTTATTTAGTTGGCACCTTATGTATTTTTTTTTTTTTTTTCAATAAAAACAGAACGTCCATCACCACCTTCTAAACCAACAATAGGACGTATTAGTGCTAGGACCATTGAGCTTGTCTGGACTCCAGAATTTGACGGAAACTCGCCAATCGAACAGTATTATATTTCCTACAAAACTGCTGATAAGGGATGGGATACGAAAATAACCATCAAAACACCAGGATCCTCAAGGAGGTACATCTTAGATAAACTCAAACCAGCCACCAATTATCATGTGAGATTGTACGCTAATAATGCCGTAGGAACGAGTAACCCGGGCGTAAAGGCTGACGCCAAGACCAAAGAAGATGGTAAGTCTGCTACAATCATGAAGCCATTGTAACGTAGGGTTTTAATGATATCAATGATCTTAGTGTGGATGACCTGGAAGAGGTGGAATACTCTTAACATGAATGTACGACCATCATCCCGAACACTCGATCAATTTGACTTTTGGGCATCCCGTTCAACCAATCGAAATTAATGACAACAGAGTTCAAAACCGTAAGCTAAACGTTATGACGCCACAAAGTTATTTAAAAAGTCAGTGAGAGCGCAAATCCATGATGTTTCGATTACTATAGCACCATTCCTAGCTAACTGAGTGAGTCATAAAAGACCATAAAATATAAAGTATAAAATATAGACGTATGATTAACGTATTTCAGCACCTTCAAAACCTCCAGAAATTGGCAATGCCACAGCCATATCATCAACTGCAGTTTATATTGAATGGCAGGTAAGAGGACGATTAAATGACAATAACAATATTATAGTAACAGAAACGTATAAGGGATTAAAACGTGCAGCGACAGCCACGTGGCTTTGGTTTCATGCTCCGGAAGATTCGATTATTTCGTTGAAAAGCCTTACTCAAATAAAGCCATATCTTTTATGCTTCCAAATCTTTACAAGCACATGTTAACATATAGAAAGGAAAGTCTGTTCTTAAAATCGCGCAATATGTTTGATATTCAGTGTAGTGTTGTGATGGTAAGAAATAGACGGTGATTGATCCAGATTGTTTATTGACAACTTACTCGCGAACTAGGTCGCCATGATGGATTCACAGTCCCTCTCGGGCCCAGTCCATCTCTATACAAAGGAATCCCAATTAACATTATTACACAACATTCAGCACCAGCGGTCATTTTGAATCAAGGTCTGAGTATCAAATATGACCTAATATGGTATTAAAATCATGCTAAGTAGTCTCGATGACTGTGACAAATATAATTGCAAAAACCAATGTCTGCAATAACGTTTATCTGTTCTTATAAAATTCATAAATAATTAATGAATCCAGAACAATAGAAAATCACTACCGTGAAGGCATCTGTATATCTGATACAGAAATTGTCCTGATTTGCATAAGGTTTAGCTTGAAATATCTTGGCCAAATTAAATCTAATTTCAAAAATATTAATCTAGAATAGCAGCAATAATCTAGACATTTCATAAGTCTAGTCTTCGGCTCGACATTGTATATTCCATACAGATCGGCCACTCATATTGTATATATTACTAATAACATATCAAATTTTCACCCACCAGCCTCCGCCTAAGGAAGATAGCAATGGAATTATCATTGGTTTCTACATCTCATACAGACAAAGCAATCGCTTTAAAAACCACCACAATATTACCATATCGGGTGGAACCATACGTAGTCACGTGATAACTGGATTAGCAAAGTACAAGCCATACTCCATAGAAATGCAGGCTTTTACACTTGCTGGACCCAGTCCCCGGTCTAAAACGAAAGAAGTCATGACGCAAGAAGACGGTAAGTTCTTTGTTCTCTCAAAAATTGCTCGAAAATTAGGAACGCATGCAGTTGCGTGCGATTGGAATTGCATAGGAAACGAAAAACATGTGAATTGAAACCCAATGTTGGTTCTAGCAATATAATTTTGGTATCGCTTTCCAAATGAAAAAACCCTAGGAGAACCACTAACATAATTAATAAAAAACATTTGAAATCTCCTGCCAGTTATTCTTACAGAGAGGAAAAAACTTCGTGTTTTAAAAGAGTACCACATATCGTAGCAACCCATATACAGTCAGGCAACTTTATATACATGTATGTATATATATCATACATACGCGCGCTACGATTAGCAGTTTTTTAACCATTTCTCGATATGTCTTCAATAATACGCGGGCTACGATAAGTATAAAACATACCATTAACTTTTCTTCAGTGCCAAGTAAACCGCCCCAGTTCGTCGAAGTCAAAGTGTTAAGTTCAACCGCTATCTCAGTATCATGGAAAGCGCCACATCAAGATTCAATCCATGGTCGATTACGAGGATATAAGATACGATATCACCGTGTTGACCAGCCAGATAGTGCCCGTGTCAAGAAAGTAGGCAGCAATGTACTCAATGTCACCATCAAGAAACTGGGAAAGTTTACAACCTATAAGATAATTGTACTAGCTTTCACGAGTAAAGGACATGGGGCTAAAAGTACGGAAATAAAGGTTACAACGGCCGAAGATAGTAAGTACAGTTTTGTCTAGCTGGCTCCTTTGCCACAAGCATTACTTGCACGTACACGAGATGCACGAGACTACGCCGACAGTGTTTTGTATTTGTTCTCACAGCTATATGTGAGAAATATATTGATACAGCTATTCTTGAAAAGGTTGTCCAGTTGAAATACTGATTCAGCGAATAACAATGTCATTTGCATATATCAAGTTTCAGCTTTCTTGTTTTTAACACAAAGCTACACATATATTATATAGTTACATAGTTTATCATAATTATGTGATTTTGTACATTTTGACTCATCATTTCTAAAAAAAATAAAAATCATGAAATATGCAAATAAAATTTCCGGTTTAGAGGGGGTTCCGGTTTATTGAGGTTTTTGTATAATCATTGAAAAACACACTGTAAATTAAAGGCACGATCATTTTTGCATTTGAGTATCGCTATATCAATAAAGTAAACATGTTATATTCATTTACATTTTCGTTGTCAACTTTGGCACTTTTTCCGAAGATTTGAAATGCTTTGACAAAATAAGGCGATTTCAGATGATCAAGCCGGCTGTTTAAATTATTGAAATCTGCAATTTTGTCCGGACTAGCGGGGTATATTCTATTGTTAAATATCTTTTGAAGAGAAATTATTGTCTGGTTTCCGGAATAGAGGGGTTCCGGTTTAGTGAGGTTCATTTTACAAAAGATGTATAGAGAAAATTTCCGGACCAAAAACATTGTCCGGTATGGAGAGAATTCCGGTAAACTGAGGGTCCGGTATAGAGGGGTTTCACTGTATATCCAAATCACATTTTTATTAACTCATCAAACGGCTTCCGCTGTGGATCAATGTAGTACTGATTTAGAACGAGATCACTTTCTGGCATTGATTGGCCATTATTTACTGTAGTTCCAGGCCCTCCTGCCCATGTCCAAGCGATCCCAGTGTACCGCAAGCAGATCCGAGTACGATGGAAGGAACCTAAAGAGCCAAATGGCATTATTCGTGAATACAAGCTATTCTTTAGCACTAACATAGAAAGACCATCCATGAATGATTCCTCAAAGAAAGTCTATATGTCAACTACGCACGGTAATGTGACGTCTCTTAATGTCAAACATCTAGAGTCTGATATGGTGTATTACTTCTGGGTTGTGGCGAGAACGTCTGTCGGCACTGGCAACTCTTCGAAGACTGTGAAGCAACGAACAGAGGAGAAAAGTGAGTGCGTTTTCCTTTCTTCGTTCATTCGTTCGTTCATTCACATTCATTCATTTAATCATTCAATCAATTCATTCATTCGTTCGTCCATTTATTCGTTCAATCATTCGTTTATTCGTCCATTCATTTATTCGTTCGTTCGTTCATTCACATTCATTTATTCGTTCATTCATTCATTCGTTCATTAATTTGTTCATTCATTCGTCCATTCGTTCATTTATTTATTCATTCGTTCATTCATACATTCGTTCATTTCTTCACTCATATTTTGTCCATTCATATATCCGCTCTTTTGTTTATATGCTCATTTCTCCAAATTTAATTTTTTGTTGTTGTTTGTTTGTTTGTTTTTACTAACATAGCCACTTTTGGTTGCTACTTTATTAGTTCCCGCCAATGTGTTTGACCCTTATCTCCCCGATACTATGGAGCAGCGTATGCGGACAGCCATTTTAAACTGTGAAGCTTATGGTGATCCTAAGCCAACGATCTTTTGGTACAGCGGAGGTATGTCCTTAATGTACTTATAACGATGTTCATGGTGACGATTTTACTTGACTCAAAATGACAACAGGATGGTTGTACATGTTATATGGCGAAATATAAAAATACATGACGATAACACAGCGACGACAACTGACCGGCATACTGCTTCTAACAAGCCTTACAAATATCTCAAACACTAGATTAGCCTAAAGCCGAATTAGACTGTGCGATTTGCCGTACGCGAATCCCCGTATATATTAACTAGTTGTAGATTACACTTTCCCACACAAGTTTTAAGGTGCGTACCAGTAGTTGTAGGAGTTGTAGCGTCTTCGGCAAATCTATCTCATCGTGCAAATCGTTAACCTTTTCAATGAAACAGCAAGTGTTTCTGCAATCTGAATATGCGATCTAAAGTAGTCGTTTCAGGCAGAATGATTATACACAGCCTTTCTCATACCCGCCAGTATGATCGTATTTCACTATTTCATGTCTGTTCCATGTTCTAGGTAAAGATCTGTCCAACGAAGATAAATACGTACAATATACTAATGGATCTCTAAAGGTTAAAAACCTTGATAAATCAGATACTGGGGATTATGTCTGTACGGCAAGCAACAGGCTTGGCAAGAAGACGGTTACCAGAACACTCAAAGTACAAAGTAAGTACAAAAATGAATAGAATGAAAAGGATTGTTATTCATCGTGGATGAAGCATATAAATAAATAAAAAGTTACTTATCATTTGTCTCACGATGTAAGTCTTGTAAAAAACGCGACGTTTCGACTGCATTCAGCTAGTCATCATCAGGCGGAATGCGTAGAAAGGGATGACGCAACATCTTATACTCGTCTATTCCCATGGGAGTGCATTTTGATGGTGCGAATGTATGCCTCTGGGATTTCAATGCCGCTATTAATGTTGGTGGGGTGGAGTCTGATCTGTATGGCCTCCTTGACGCGACGTGAATACCAATGCTGGTCTTGGTCGACACATTCGATCAAATGAACTTATGTCAACATCTTTACCATAACGATGGTATAGATGTTGACATTAGTTATTAATAGTGATGTCATATTGACCATTTCTTGTATTTTTCCTGTATTTTCCAGTCCCGCCTAGTCCTCCCAAAGATATCACAATCAATGTTGTTCCTGGTATTCCCAGTGCCATCAATATTTCCTGGACGCCAGGATTTGATGGGTACAGTAACATTACCGTGTTCTTATTGGAGATTAAAGTCCAGAGGGCGGAGTGGAGAGATGTTTACATTTTCAAAACAACGTATTATGTTATGTACAAAGTCGACCATACCAAACCATATTTCTTCAAGCTATCGGCTTTGAATGGTATAGGGAGAGGCAAAGCCAGCAAGATTATCAAAGTTACTTTTGCAGCTAAAGGTGAGTGCATTATATCAATTTTATCGTCATGTTGATTTTAAGACCCTTCTATCATGCACCATTAAGTAACAATGTGCGTAAGAACTAGTGAGGTTTCTATTGTTCTGCGGCAATTGCAACTTCCCCACATCAAAATTCTTTAATTTCCACGATGTTGATGTATCAAACTAAGGGTTACACATTTCTTACGTAAAATCTACAAAATGCTGTTTACAAGACAATGTTTCTTTTGTGTTTAATGGTTTTGTCCAATCATAATTGCTCAAAACAATGGCTAGGAGACGCTTGCTTTTCATAGTGAGCCCCACGGTAAAATTTTCTCATAGAAAAAAAATAAGATCGCTTTAATAAAACTGAAATGAGATTTTGAATTAAATGTAGGGAAAATATCCCAAAAGTTTGAAAAAGGCAATGGAATGCATAAAGGTGTTAATTGTGTATTGTTTAAATGTTTGATCTGATTGGCTAAAACAAGAAAATTGGCCTTTTTTCAAACTTTTGGGATATTTTTCCTATATTTTATTCAAAATCACATTTCAGTTTTATTAAAGCGATCTTATTTTTTTCTATGAGAAAATTTTACCGTGGGACTCACTATGAAAAGCAAGCGTCTCCTAGCCATTGTTTTGAGCAATTCTGATTGGACAAAACCATTAAACACAAAAGAAACACTGTCTTGTAAACAGCATTTTGTAGATTTTACTTAAGAAATGTGTAAACCTTAGCTTGATACATCAATATAGTGAAAATTAAAGAATTTCTACGTGGGGAAGTTTTTTTGCCGCAGAACAATAGAAATCTCACTAGTTCTTACGCGTATTGTTACTTAATTAGAGAGCCTTCATTTATTAGTATAGAAGCATACTGAGGAGCCATTTAGAGGGATTATCACATTATAAGACAGCTTTTAGGATAATGATCTTTTTTTAATATTCGTTTTAATATCAAGGAACCATTGCAACTATAAAGCAGGTTGATTCTGTGGATGAAGCAGCTGAAGATGATGACAAAAACAAACGATTCTACAACGATCCTGCAGTCCTTGGTACCTTGATTACCGTCAGTGTTCTGATTATAATAGTACTCTTGCTACTGGTGGCTTGTCGATTCAAACGAGTTTCCTGGAAACTACCAACAGGTAATGATTGTCGAATCAGGGTGGAGTCCATGTTTTCGATTCCGAAATTTCGTTCAAGGAAAAATCCATGGAAGGGAATTGCTAATACCAACCGTGGACCCAGGGAGGGGAATGAAGCTCTCATATATCGTAAATTTTCAAACATATCCCTAAATGATACCGGAGTCTTACGAAGGTTGGTGTGGTAACATATGATCATCCCCGACCGCTGTCAACTAGAGTCCCTCCCCTTAATGAAAAAGCACTGACGTTTCGAATCCTTTTTTGACGGAATGAAAAAGGAGGAGGAATGTCAGATCTCCAGTTTTTGTCACTATTATGCACAAAATTACTTTTTTGAGTGTATGGCAATGTTAGATTGCTGTCTTGTATACCTTTTCATTTTTTCAGTTCTCATCTTGTCGGTCCAGTGAATCGTAGTAATTTAGCTCATCTTTTCTTGTGTTCTTTAGACTGGAAGGATGTGTGGGATAAAGCAATACTGGGACATCCAGCACAGAGAAGTGAAGAAACAAGGTATTACTTCCATCATTGAGGGCATAATACTCCATCCGTATTTATTAGCTAAACAACAGTTTTTGAATCAATCTCTGTGTATAGAAAGAACATTTTGATCAGTTATACACCGTTCATTTATTTATTTATTATTTTGTTGTGGATCATCTAAGTGTAAATTATTTACTATTATCATAATACTTATAATACTTACTTGATGAATCTT
Organism: Diadumene lineata; assembly: GCA_918843875.1. Lineage (NCBI taxonomy): Eukaryota > Metazoa > Cnidaria > Anthozoa > Actiniaria > Diadumenidae > Diadumene > Diadumene lineata. The sequence continues at coordinate 17,374,475 of OU974069.1, read as the reverse complement.
GCAATTGTTTATCTTAGTTCTACACCACCTGATAATGGGCTCGGTGATGACATGAATGGTGACAACACAGAGTCTCGTAGCCCTTCATCCGACGGCCATTTAGCTGATTCGTCGTCATCAGTAGAACAAATGGCATCCACACGTGGATCTCTGCTCAGTCTCCCACGGTCTAGTGGCTTCATACATCATAACTTAGCACACGAACCAATCATGGAAGAACCTTTCCCTCCCCCTCCCCCACCGTATCAAGGAACTTCTCCAATGCGTTCCCTTCTACTACCTCCTGTGCACCACGATGACAACATTAGTGACACTTCATCAGAAATCAGTTTCGGGGGTCCTGTGTATCATCGACCAATATTGCATGACAGTGATGTCATGTCACGTACACGTCGTACTCCTTTATCTGTTGACCCACATCTAATGCAGCATCCACCAGTGAGATCACTCAATGGTACTCCGGGTGTTTCACTGGGCATGCGTGGTCCAGCAGATGGCGGCTCAGAGCTTGATAATACAAGCTTAGCTTTGAGGGGTCACGAATCTAACGCAGATCTTCGCAAAACCTTCGGAAGCCGACTCGGTCGGAATAGCAAACAACGTGAGATGAGCGAGGAAACTATGCGCTCGATATACGCTCGAACACCAGCTTCGGGAATTTCTCGTATGCCAGACTTCGGGTCTCGTCACGAAATCGGTCGGAAAAGCGTTGGATCACGAAGAGGGTCGTCCGCTTCGCAAAAAGTGGCTCCTCTAAACAAACCTCCAGTTGAAAACTTAATCGATACCGCTCCGGTGATCTGTCGTAGGGATTCAGTATCTTCCAAAGAGTCGAACTCATATCCACCAGAAGTGGAGAGAGCTATTGCTGCAGCACGTGATGCACGTGCATACGACTCAACGTCATCAGAGTACAGCTCATCACGTGATGAACTATATTCTGCTCTAGAATTTGGGAAAAGAAATAACTTTGAGAAGTTTTACGGTATACCAACACTGGAGACGACGTCTATGTCATCTGAAGCAACTAACAGTAGTGAACAAGATGGTATCTGTAAGTTCTCTGGTAGTCCGAGAACTGTAGGAGATGGATTTTATGCCCCAGTACCCTTACGACAATCATATTACGTGCCAAGATCACGTTCAAGAAATAATGAAGCTTATCTATATGTACTTGACCCAAGACGAAGAATCATGGATGGTGGGCCTGTACGGGTACGCTCTCAGCTGGATCACAAAGGCTCTTTAGTATAATGCCCCTTGTAAAATGTACCAGTGAGAACGCGTCGAGCCGATGTAGTGGCACAACTTGGTACTGTAATACTAACATGCAGTCTCGATCTTCAAGTTTGACACAAAATAAGGTTGTGGGTGACTATCAGGACTACGAACTAGGTGACTAAAAGCAAAGGGATTATGCATTAAGTTAAACAACGATAAAGTCGAGTAGGTACATTATTAGACATGGTTTCACACAGAAGCAATGTAGTTCTAATGTCTGTAGGATTGCGGCTCGCCGGAGGTCCCAAAACTATATCCCTGTGAAACACTGCTTATATATGTATAAGCAGCGTAACAGTACGTATCATTGAAATATTACGCAAGGGATGAGTAGATGACACGCCAAAAGCTTTCCAGGTCACTGATAAACAATACTTTGTGAAGGCTTTCAAAAGCAGTGCTCTACTCCAATGTTTGATAAAACAACCAGCCACGGGACTAAATATCGCCGCGTAAGAACTAAAGTTTGTTTGACAAGGACAGAAGCTGAGACGGAAGAAATATCAAAACCTGGTTATTTGAGCCTGAATCCAGCATGTAATGTCAATCATGTGAAATGACTTGGTAAATAAGTAGTGGAATAAATAAATAAATATTTTTGGGACTGAGGAAAATTCGCTTTTCCCTTTTACAGTGCGAATACAAAAACCGTGGACAGCAATTTTACAGGAATGTTGTTATTGTTCTTTGGCCAATCACAGACTAATAAATGAACCCTAACCGAAAAGTAATTCTGATTGGGTAAGAAAACATTCCTGAAATATTTCTGTCTGGCCACGGTTTTTGGATCCGCACTGTTAGTGTTTTTCTAAGCTATTGGTTAGCGAAAGTGTCAGTTGCATTTCACAAAACATGTACATGCAAAGATCGGTTGTGACTCCTTGTTCCTTGATTCAATGTATCATAGTGCGAAAGAAAATACGTACAATAAGCAATTATAGATTATCAAAGGTGAAAACTTATTATTAAAATTTTATTCTACTATTAGAGTATGTTTTGTTTAGATTTATAAGATTATATTATTTGTGCATTTGTGCACGATGGTTGAATAAAAATGCATTCAGAACATTGAGGTATTACTAGTAATTATTATTTTTTTTAATTTACCTACACTCGCTGTTTTGTATACTAGATCTATAGGTGATGAGATAATGAAGATAGTTAAGACTGATGATTATGTGATTCTAATGGTGAAGCCGATGACGATGATTATATACCTGCGCATTTACTGGCTTTCTACTTGGTCGGGCAACTACTAGTCCCTTTCAGAACAATTTATCAGCCATCAATGAAGGTCTTTCTTTGTCCCTCTAAAGAGAGTCAATGAATGTAGTTTTGGGCATTCTTCAGTCCTGCAATGACCGTGCGTGGCTTTAGTCACGTAGAACCAACTAAAGCCTAGTTTTCATGTAATTCCTCACGATCGCCAGATCGCTTTCAGCGATCGTCAGCGATTATATGGAAACACTTTTCAGCGATCAAAATATATGGAAACAATTGACAGCGATCGTGAGCGATCCTCGCATCAGTATTAATTCAGCGATCATGCGACCGTGAGCGATTATATGGAAACGAGGCTTAATTTCTACGTGTCTGATATGATGCTTGTAATCATGGCAATTGATGTATTCTAATGCAGACAATATGATATAGGGATGATTAGGATAATGATTATGTTGATAAGATCTGATAGTGTAATAGTGATGGTGATATACCGTCGATGATTGCAATAAGATGGTACAGTCAATAAGGTGACTATTGATGGAGCGATCAGAAATCAAGTCATACCTAAATGGCGTGAATTTCTGGTGCAATAATCATGGCAGTAACATCTATACCCATAGGAATGGCCTATTATTGTCTTTTGGTGATGACAACGTTATTTGAAATAGCTATATACCGATCGAGAAAGGCTAACTAGGATTTTCATGATAATCAGATGTGATGTTGATTAGATAATGCTGGTCACACTGTGAATCATTGCGGAAATCCAAACCTAGTTTCAATCAGTAAACAACGGAATTTGTTTTTTTACGAGGTTACAAGGTTAGTTCCGTTTTTCGTGATCAAATAACACCGAGCAACTAAAACTGACCTACGTGCCATTTCGAAAAGTACAGTTCAATTTATTTATTTTTAATCATTAACTTGCATACCGTAGACATTTTTCCGTGATTCCCAGAATGGGTTTATTTTGGTTTTTGTTGCACTTTCCCAACAATAACCCAAAATAAACCGATTTTGTAAATCCCAAATTTTAACCTAATGTTGGATTTTGTAGAACTTTCCCAACCATAATCCAAAATAAACCCATTTTGGGAATCACGATTTTTTTCCTGTGTATTGCCATTGCCATTGCTATTGTTATTGTTATTGTTTGGGGTAGGGGCGGGGATTTGATTTGTAGCTAGAGTAATTAACACATAAATACTGTAACAAAAAGTATTTTAATTTTCCATGCAAGTGATCGTTTCGATTAGCAAGTAATAAGAGCATTAATTGCTTTTCTTCTTTCATTATGACTTGTTCCTCTGTTCTAAAAGGGATCAAAAATTTCAATATAGAAGATCGCGAGGCTTTGAAAACTTTTATTTGATAGTATAGAGACGGGGACAAAACGCCATCACGCTTCCATCATATATCCAGAACTGGTAAACAGCTCATTTCATGAAAAGTACGGGATTTTATTCACGCGAGTACGTTGTTTGTATCACATAAAATAAAAACGAACGGTACGAATAGTATAATTTGTTTTTATTAAACATCATGTTTCATGGTTGGGATATACCTGAATATAACATTTATTTGTTAATTCTCGAAAGGTATACTGTACATAAATCATTTTGACATTTGTGATATTATTATATTGTAAATATTTACAGAATAACTTCTCATGATAAGTAGAAATGTTAGTAAGTCTTGAGAATATCACCAAACTACTGAGGTCATGTTTTGCTTCAGCGTGTTTCAGAGAATTTGCAAGCGGAAAAAATATCTTACATTAAGTTCCTGACCGGCATTTCCGTTTAATAATTTTTAACGTTTGTTTGTTATTTTTTTGTTGTTGTGTGTCTACTTCAGCTAGTTTTACGTAGTCTTGAGTACTTTCAAAACTGCATTTAAAGAAAGATTAGCACAAATGGAGAACTTTGTGACGAGAACGATGTGACACTCAAAACACACTAAAATGATTTTGCCTGCCGGAGCGATCTGACTTTGAAACTCGCCCTAAAATCTCATTACCAGGGTGGTAACAAATTGTAGACCAAATAAATTATGATTACTGGATAATGCATTTAGTGCATGACTTTATCAGTGAACACAAGGAAAACCGGACTGGCTCACACAATATAAACAAAGTTGGGAATTGCATAGGAAATGTTCCCATTAAATGGGGGAAATATGGGTAAATTTGAACACCATACTGGGTTCGGTATCATTTTCCTGTTTTTTTTCCTGTGACGTCACAACTCGTACCTGCGCTGTAGAGCATTTGATTAGTGTTATTTTGGTCAGGCTGGATTGACATGTCAAAGACCACACCCTATCCGACAAATGCCGCAAATGTAGGCAGTAATCTTGACTGATGATGATGTTTTTTGTTACTGACGTTTTACATCGGTGCTTTGAATAAAGCAAATCACATATGTTTCCCACAAATCAGTGGTAAAATACATTTGATGAGACTGATGTAACGACAATTGCTCAGCAAAATCGATCGCAGAATGCTTTAAAGTACAACATAACAATTTGGCAGGCAACAGACATTTCAATGCAAGATCAAATGTTCATCTTTTCCCCGCGGTTGTGTCCGTGTATCTAGAGTATCTAGAGTACCTACAGTATCTATCGTTGTTAAGTCAACATCATGTTTATTATACATTATTATACATAATCAGTATTTGCATGATACACTTTTATAAGCAATTGTTCGGAAGATCCTGGACAAAATCATCATATCTAAGCTATAGCTTGTTTTGGTCGGTGAATAGACCGATGTCACTTATATGAATGGTACAATTAATATGGCTGAATGTGTTGGACTGCATGCCTTTGTTTTATTACTGTTTCAAATTAAAACAGTAATAAACAGCATGCTTCTTTCATACTTAAGACTAAAATGCTTCACTTTGTGATGCTTAGCAGTCAAGATGTTCTCGTTAAAGTACGTTTTTCAGTGCGGGAGCAAAGAATTGAATATACCTTTATCGCGAAGTGCCTTGAGCTGGAGTTCGTAAATGAATGTACATGAGGATGTGGTTGTGCAGCTATAGACTGCTGGTTTGAAAATACCACTCTAGCACAGTCCATAGCAGTCTGCAGACTGCTGTTGTTTTATGAGTCATCTTCCATATATTCCACGAGTTTGATGTTGAACCAATTCATCGTATCAAGATTGGGCATGATTTCGTAAAGGAAAAGGTGTTTCGTCCCTGGGGGAATTCCCTCACTTGATTTTAAAGTCACAGCGATTTTCAACTTGCTGTCTTTATACAGTTTCACGATTCCTGACATGGAGACAGTGTATAGTTTGACTTTCCTCAATCCATCGGTAAACTCAAATGCCTTGGGGATTTCTGAACGAAGCTTTATTGGTTGGCGTTTTGGCTCATGCATAACAATGCTTACTTCAGAAACCAAATGTGCACAACTACTATTTGGGAATTTACTGTTTAGCATGGTTAACTGAAGTGAGAATTCGTAATAGCCCAAGACTTTGATATCGATTTCTGAGGTCTTGTAGTTGATCCCCCAGTCAGGATTACTCGGTTTGTGGGGAAACTGTCGACAAAATGCTAGTGATGGTTTGTCTTTGGGACAATATGTACGCGGTAATTTCCATTGTCCAAAACTGTACATATTTGGTTGACCTAAATAAAAAGATGAATTATAGTCATATTTAGAATGGATGCATTTTTATGTGTTTCCGTCTTTTATGCGCTATGAATATTACTTAATTTACAAATAAAACACAAGTTTTGATACATTATTGGGTCATTATTGTACGAGTTATAGTCAATCACGCATGAAACAGTCTATAGCTGACAGAGCTAGTTTGTTTTCGTGTTTTCAGGGTGAGAAATTAATCAATGGATGTGAGTCACGAAAAAAAATACAATACATACATACTCGATTTCAAAAACGTTATACATTCATTCATTATCTAATTAATGATAATTCAAAATGCAAAATAAGCATTTGGTACGAAAGCCAACCAACTGTTTTAAACCCTTTACGAAGCCAAACAGCCAAGAAAAAGTATGTTTTGATAGTCATTGAAAGAAGAAGACAACAAATAAAGCGAGCTAGATTTGTGTTATGCATACAATTATTATAAGTAATACCATGGCATGAGGGAAATTTAATCGCTAATTTCCCGAGTGACATGGTATTACTTTGTAATACCATGATTACCGAGGAAATAAGTAAAAAAAAGTGCGGTTTTAGTCGTGCGGGTTTGAAGTCAAGGAAGCGTGAAGAACATATACATTCAAACTTATTTGCAAAAAATATAGAGAGAGGGAGATAAAAAAAGAAACATTCAAAGAGAAAAATAAACCTTATTAAACAACTTAAAGTTGTCATTTTTAATTTATTTTGTGGTCGAGCATGCGCAAAGTTGCCAAACACGATGCACAAGAACGGAGAAACGCTCCCCACATTGAAAGCGATCAGCAATTTTTATAAGGACGCGTTTTGCTCTAGTGAGTAGCAGGAACTTTAGGTTGTTCCTTTGAGGTGGACAAGGCATTGTCTTCTAAATTTCTCTCATGCATAGACATGAGGGAAATTTAGAAGACAAAGAAATCCTTTGTCTTTTACTAAATTTCTTCTGTATAATATGTGCAAGAGGGAAATTTAGTAAAAGACAAGGATTTCTATGCATGAGGGAAATTCGGGATTGTAATTCCCGCGAAAGACAAAATAATCCGAGGTGATCATGGTATTAAAGCACAGCAATGTGCAGAAATTACGATCCCATCATTTCCAATATCATAGAGTGTACTTTGCCCTAAATGTGTGCAACACTTATCAGTAGTAAATAGCTCTATTGAACAAAAGAAAACAATAGAATTAGCATGCTTATGTTGGTATTTATGCTGCACACTTTTGGTGTTGACACTCTATGATATCTATATAGACAAACAAAAAAGAACTATATATACTATGACAACTGACCATTTTTGCCGGGATTATTAATCAGTCTAAGTGGGTTCTTCGGTTCAAAAGCAAATTGAGCATGGAGGTTTGAGGCTGTAAATGCAATGAAAACCAATTAATAATAATAATAGTTAATAATAGTATTCACAATTATGGTATTATATATTTACCAACCAACATCAAACAAATAAAACGTTTATTGGCTATTTGAAATGTGGTTTCTATCAGTATTAAGATGTTTTAATTTAGACGTAGTTCGTTTACGAGTTCACTACATTGACTGATATTTATATAAAGGCCGGTTTAGAAGCAGTCTTCTTCATCTATTTACCGATCGGCGTTGAGCTGATTCCCAAGTTCCATAGTAGCTGCCTCAACTCACAATAAACCATAAACGGTTTGATTTCAGCTGAGATATGAAGTAATGAACTGATAATCTTTCTTAATACTTAAGTATCTTGGTCAACGTACCACTCTATCGGTGCATTCAACAAGTTTTGGATGGGAAGGTATGCAATACGACGACATGCATATGATTGGATTGTATGCTTGTACCTTTTTTCGGAAACTCGACATCTTTCTCCAATTTCTTGATTATATTCATAAAGTGATTTTCTGTGATTTCCCTTTGCTTGGAAACTGAAAGATTAAAAATAAAAGGATCAGCTGAACTTAAACATACAAAATGTTCCACGTAATCACTTTTCATTCACAAAAGAGATAGTTGACCATGGTCAACAAAACGCAGCATGCAATAACACCATAATGGCCATTCACTCTAGTTAACGTTCCAGAGAGTTTTTTAATAGTATAATCCCAGTCATAACATAACAAGGAAAGCCAAAACCCAATCTGCTTGTGAAAACCTCTGGGATCATTCAAGGTACTTTTGATTATATAATCTAGCATATTCCTTAGTGTGAACTTACATTGCACCAGTAGTACGAATATGATCGACCAATAGAATAAAGTACGGGGCCTCGTCCAGTAATTTATCGTGATGTTTGAGTTTACATGCATGACTTGTCAGCTTTAGGTATAGTTATTATGAATGCTAACCGACTGTAAAACCTGAACTTACACACTTACATTAACTCAGCACATTTTTATCACTATGTGTCATTTTGTAAGTTGGGGAATTTTGGAATGATCAAGCTAGTATGACTAATGACTAAAAATCAAAATCTCCCATAACTGAACTGAAATATTGAGCATTGATATTTATGATGATTTGCAGTTTTTTTGCCTGCTTGCAAATTTAAAGTTCTGATTCACAAATCCCATAATCTGCTTATTTCACTTTACCATGAATAAAAACCTCATTTATGAAATGTTTGAATCAACGTCTCTTTTGATATCGGTGATTTACAGCAAATAGCATGAACTAATTATAGCCTTTTGATACGCATCGCATGTTATATCTATTCAGTCCTGTGGTGATTGGAGGAGTTTTTATTTTTATTTATTATTATTTTTTGTGTTGATTGCATGGAGTAGTTATATGATGGTGTAAACCATACTATTGTCTCGTGACTGGCTTTGCTAACTACCTGACTGAAGTTTACAGGACAAAACGAATCAAACACACACACACAAAAAAAAAAAGAAAAAAAAAAAGATAATCGGAAATGTAAAGGTAAGAACTTGGATCGCACATGCATCAATGAATCTCACAGTTCAAGTGAATTAATTAACTTTTGGTTAGTGTTATTCAGTTCTAAAAGAAACACGAGAAAAGATTCTTTGTTGTAATTAAAAACCAAAAGATAATACTAAATCCAGTAAATCAAATAAACTGACTGCACCAAATCATTGATTAATAGTTAGTAGTACCTTCCTTTTGCACAAAAGGACAAATAAGCTGCAGCCTCTTGCGTCGAAAAGGACAATCTGTAAAGTTCATCAGTAAATTATTAGTAACAACGAAATCAGTTATTTGTTTGTCGTATCTAATTGCAGCAGATATTACTCTAGATTGACGCAGAAACTGCATGAAGCTGTTACTAAGCAATCCAGAACAAATTATTAACTACGTGAACACTACAATTTTCTCTGTGTGAAATTGCAAGCTAAGCGAGTTAACCATCAAAAGCAAAACAGTAATTCCTACATAGTCTACATAGTTGGATACCAAATAATTGTCATTTTTTATTCAAAATTGTTTTTTATTTGTCAGAAGAAACTATCATTTAAATGACAAACTGTATTCCCTAGCACGTGAGTGAAGTATATGTTTCAAAAACAAGGAAGTGGTGTTTCGAGATGCTGTTAGTGAAAACATAACTGTCAGTTCCACATTGAAATATTGCTTGCTTAACGCTTATGGTTAACAAGCAGATAAAAAAGCTTATGAGACATAAACTTTCAGTTTGTAGGTCAGGGAAAATGGCAAATTATGAAAATACATTAAGTGTTGTTTTGAATTGCCTCTGCTGTGATGCAAGGGTCATTGAATGAAAACTCACATTATTACCCAAATATTTTGAAAAGAATACAAGAATAACAACAGAACACCACCAATTTCTATTTGGAAATACTTACAGGATTTATCAGTTGCTTTTAACGATCTTTTTAAAAGCGTCGATTCATCAACCTATGACAAAAATAGTTTTATCATTTTGTAAAGTCGTCGATGTAGCCCAGCTTAAGGACATTACGGGACTTATCAAAGTCCAAGAATTCATATATCAAGATATATACGTCTCGACATATTTAAATCCTCGACAAACCTGCTTCTGAGTTGCAAAACCGTGACTCTTTGATTTTTTTGTTCCTGTAGGGCTTTTGTTGTCCTTCTCAGCAGAAAAAGTTGACGTAGTCCTTGGATTTGAACTTTTTATTTGCTGCTCGATAACATTTAAATCTTGCCTGCATCCCTCGATCTTTTTCAAAAGCTCCGCATTGTGATAAAATATAATGAAAATCAAAAAACAATTGAAGACCAATTGAAGTATGAGTAGGATTGGTAGTATGTTGAAATTGCGTCTTCTGCTGTGAATAGCGAGATGCCTTGACGTTAAAGCTGACTGCTCCATGACTGTATGGCCGATCACGTTGTGCGTGACATTACGCTAGCGAGATAGCTATTGAAGGCTACTGAAAATTCCCCTGCATTTCATTTCGGTATAGGATATAGTGCGGCGTTCGTGACCCCGGTCCGTCTCGTAGAGTAATCTATACTCTTTAAAATTGAGTTTCAATGTGCGCAAATTGCATTTGCTTTTCATTTTGGATGTGTCAAAGAAACTTGTCGGAAAAGTCATAGCAGCGACAAACACTGCATGGGTCAAGTAAAAAAATGTTTATTCAAGGTCATATGACGATTTGGTGCAGTCTGGGGAATAACCGAATTTTTCTTAGTATGATAATGAACTTACTTCATTCATTTTAATTGATGGTGATAGAGTACTTCATTAGAATAACCATTTGAATGAAATGAACGGAAGGCAGTCGGATATGAACACGGTGGTAATATATAATCCTTCCTGCAATTTCTTCCTGCTTTTGTTGCTGTGCTAATGGCACGTCATAGCACGTCCGAGATAATGTTTTTTACATTATGGTTAATCTTCACTCTGTACAGTCTATACGCTGTGATCACATGTCTAAAAAAACAAGATCGGAGGGGAGGGCGCGCAAAATTGTAAAAGTTAATCATGCAGCAAAAAAGAATTTGAATTTTAAAAATCTATTATCAATTTGTATTTCCTTTTAAGCATTATCTTTCTTTTTTTCAATTTTTATAACATTTATTAAATTTGAGGTATTTCAGGTGTCTCGATTAATCTCAAAAAATGAAATTCACAATATTAAAAAACCAGTGCCATGAAATCCATGTTTTTTCACGGAAACTTTATGATGGAATAAAGTTAACTCATGTTCATTATTTCGTGTTTTACGCAGAGCGATAAAATGATTTTAACCAAACTAAAAATAATCATTACTCCTTACCTAATTTGATTGTAAGCATGTACCCCATGATAATACCACATCCGATCTATTCCTCGGTAAACGTAAATGAACAAAAAATAATATTCATAGTAGCCTCTCCAATGCAGCGGGGCTCACACTACACTACAAGTCAAGCGACTGAGATTCATATTACTAAGTGAAGAGGAAGTGAATGTCAGTTTCGGTTCCTGCGCGGGAACTGAAGCAAGGTCAAAGAACTACGGTCAAGGATCCATTTTGGAAATGGATTATTTTTATTTCTGTGAACCACAGTATCTCATCAAAGTCATCAGGTGTCACACAAATCTCGTTTTTTTAATTGTATATTTAGGGTTTATTAGTGAAGCTGCCTTTGATACCAGTGCTTAGCTCTGTTCTTGCTCGCGGTATTCACATAAAACAGTCAATCAATCAAATGCCCTAGCTTGCCGAGAAATTAAAGTTAAAGCTCATCAGTTGGCATTAATCGACGTGAAGACAGAGCTGGAATTTTAAGATTTTTTAATAGGGGGGCAGACCATATAACTTAAGGGAGGGGTGGGTCTTTTTGAAAAAACATCGAGCTACATGGTCGAAAAAAATGCATGCAAGCGCATGTTGGTTAAACAAAACGTTAAATATTTATTAAAAACATTTCGTGCCCGTTTACGTGGGTTACAAAATTCCCCACCCCCCAATAACTCACTGATGGTCTGCCGCTAAAGCGAGACAAAAATCTCCGAGATCCGAGATTGTGTTACATCCGGAATATTCTTTGTGTATACAAAGAATATTACAGATGTAACACAGGCTACCGAGATCCTCGAGGAAACGTCATTCCTTTCACCCTGCTATCCAGTTAATACAGCGTGTGCTTGGGGGTCAGGACAGCGTTTACTTTGTTTATCAACTTTTTTCTCACACATATTCATTTGGTGTCAATTTTTGCTCCCGTCAATCAAAACCCTAATTCCCATCCGTATAAAAACTAACCAGTAACGATTCATCACGATAAAGTTCGTACTAAAATCGATAGCTAGGTGAGTTGAAAGTCTTTATTGACGGAAGCAAAAAAAACAAATGGTGATATTAGAGCGTCCGTGAGAAAAAAAACAAAATCTACCCTTTGATCCCGCCCTACCGGCACTTCCTCGATTGCTGATCACAGATCAGAGCTCTTTTGAAAATTGTATTTTGGGCATTGGTTACCGGATTGAACCGTCAATCAATTTCAAGGGCGGAGTATATTTTGAATTAACCAATGACAGAACGTGTTAGGGCAAGCCCCTTTTTCTATGAACTTTTAAACGCGATTCAGAAAATACGGCGCGGGTCGCGATACAACGAATTTGGCTGTTAGTAACATGTAGCAAATTGGAACCTTGGAAAGTGAAACACAACAACAACAATAATATCTTTGTTTACACCTCAATTGACAAAAAAAACATATTAGTTTACAAAATTAAATAAATCCAGAAAATAGGTGTCAGCTAAATAGAATAACCTATGTCAAAATTACAGAGTCTTCTTTCGTATAGATAGATGTAATTCTCATTTGTCTTTGCATAAAAACTCGTGATCCACCCCCTTTTTTGCACCAGTCCCCCCCTTCCCGATAATTAATGACGAGTGTCTTATGTTTTTATATACAAAACATATTCAAGTAGTGCAGTATCTGACCGCTTATGGAAAAATAAAAAAAGAGCTGAATATAAAGAAAAATATTATCATGTCTACACTATTAACAAAACTCCATTCTAATTAAAACAAAAAGACCACACAAGGATAACGACTTGATTACCATGCAATTCTTTTGGATACGATTGATACTAATCAAAATCGACCTCAATGGGACATCCGAGCATTTGCCGTGCAATTCTCAAGGGTACGATTAAAATCGACCTTAAAGGGACATCCGAGCGTTTGCCGTGCAATTCTCAAGGGTACGGATAAAATCGACCTCAAAGGGACATCCGAGCGTTTGCCATGTATTTCAGTCTTGGGTACGCCTTAATACTAATGTGGAATCACCTTAAAAGCATCGCTCTATTTTGTTTTACACTAATAAAGTTTATTCCCCTGCCTCACCGTGGAAAAGGAGTGTTTTGAAAACGGCGTTTTACAAAAATCCGGCGGACTAAGACATACCGGTTATTAACTTTCACCGCTCCTTCCAGGGCCCCGGGGTTTCAATCAGGACTTTGATTACATGAACGTCTTTATTTTTGACAATCTTTACTTACTAAACAATCTACTTACTAAATATTAGGTATGACTTGGTAGTCATTCCACTGTGAATAAATCTTATTCCAAAAAGAAGCGAAAATGCTGCAAACTAAAATTAAATTGGATTCCTGTGGTAAGTCCGCTGACCATACGATAATGATTTCAGAGTTTTTTTCCGCAACAGGCAGCCCAAGCAATCTACTTGTCTTCTTTACAAAATGGAATCCCATTTATTGAAAAATAAAAAGTAAAAATAGTAAGAAAAATATAGTTTAAAAATAAGTGTTCATTTTTTTTTCTAGTCTCCCATCGTGGGACTCGAACTCGTCACCATTTTGAAAAAAAGACAAGTAGATTGCTTGGGCTGCCTGTGCTTCCGCCAATGATTTTTAAGTTTGCTAAAATATTGTAATGGAATTTTTAATCAAGATTTGAAAAAAATTATTCTTAAAAAATTCTGACATATTTTCATAAATATTCAAAGAATGTGAAGTTTCCTGTTTGAAAACCTGAAACAATAACTGGACTGTCACATGACATGTGGGGGTTTTCCCGCGTGGCTCAGTCCACGGTGCGGTGGTGACCAAGCTGAGACGTTTTGGTAGTAAATTCGCTTTTTCTTCTAATTTCTCGCCTTCAAAAGTAACACTTACTAACGATAAATACAAGAAATGGATGTTAAGGACTTATTTACTCAAGGTATGTCACATTTTGGTGTACTTTTAGCCTATAATATTGCGTTTTGTAAATGACTGCGCAAATGTGCAAGGCCAGCTATTTGGCAAAGTGCTTGCAAAGGACACTACAATCGTTGTCAAATAATGCATTTTATCACACTTCGTGCTGTATATTTGCATTGTAAATGGACTAAATAAGCCAATAAGTTTTATGTAGCTTTTAGAAGTTTTTTTGTGTGTCTTTTTCTAGATTTCGTATACTTTTTTGCATTTTTTAAAGTGGGAAACGGACTTGTTTGTAAATCCGCACTAATCTTCGTCCCTTTTATCATGCTTTTATGAAGTTAAGTATCGGAAAGTATTGGTATTCTTTATATGTATGGTTTAATGAATAACATTTGGTTATGTTTATTCGAAAATAAAAGAATTTGAAAAAACTTCCTTTTCAAAAGAAATTCTAAATAAGAAAGTGAATGAATTTTATTTTATTTTTCTCTTAACCTAAATTCAATTTTAACATGATTGAATAGAATTGTTGGATGAAAAAATATGGACCAATTGTCATTATTTGTGAATTTTTTATTGAAAATAATAAAAAGAAAATGATACGATTTCATATTTAAATGCAATATATATTATTAAGTATTTAAAAGCAGTACAATTGTTGGTTATACTTTATAGTAAGAAATAATTTACAGCATAATTTGGGCTTTAGATAAGCTGCAGCATAATTACATAAGGTACTTAATTCATATGAATTTTGGATTGTAATCACAGTTTTATGTTATTAAGTTGTTTTCAACCACTAAATTACTCTATATTATATATATATATATTTACATACTTTGATGGGTGTGTATTTTACCAGATGATCTGCATCAGCATGCAAGGAATGCTGGTACTAGAATTATCTAATGCACCATTTCACAGCCATGCAACACAATGTTGAGAAATATGTGAAATATGGAATGTTTTACATCACCAATAAAAACATACAGCTATTCTTGAAAAGATTCATTGTCCAGTCGAAATAGTCTGATTAGTGAAGAACATGCATTGTCAAGTTTTCAGTTTTCTTGTATTAAAGTTAGACTTGACACAATGATAGAAAGCTTGTACATATCATATACATGTCATGTAATTTTGTATATTTTCAGTCATCATTTCCCAAAACTGAATAAAAAAATAAAAACATGAGATATGCAAATTATATTGCTATTGACTAAATTGTCTTTCAACTGGACAACCATTTCAAGAATAGCTGTATATGTATGGCAAATGATTAGATAAGAGATTGATGTATTAAATCAAGGAATGTGTTTTCAATACTTTGTGATACACTTCAGTGATCACCTGGATAAATCTTCAACCAAGGAATTCCTTGCACATGCATTCAGATCAACTGGATATATTGTAGCAATGACAGCTGGTAAAATGTTAGAGCTATCTGTTTGAATAAAGCCTGAATACCACTAGTGTGTGTTATACAGACATTATTGTTGATGAGATAGATTGATCCATGTAGTGCAATGACTAATTAAAATAAACTTTTTTTTTTAAATGTTTAGGAGGGGGCAATTTTTGTTTGCAGACAAAGTCATTTAAATTCCCAAGTAAACATCAATTTTTAGAGCATTCCGTATTACATATATAGGCAAAAATCTTTTAGATTTCCTAAAAATGGACCCCCTAAAATATACAATAATCATTTCTGCCAGTTGCCAACCACAGTCCCCTCCCCTCCACCGGTCCTGGGCATTAGTTAGTATTATCTACACTGTATTTACATATAGCAAAATTATAAAAAATCTTTGAAATTTTGTTGCAAGGATGTTCAGGAAATTTGATTGTGCATATTCAAACTGAAATATGACAAAAATAACCCCTACATATTGGCGAGAAGTGTGACTGGCCAACATCCTTTTATTAACTGGTCAGAATAATGTTTTGACATATTAGGAAAATATATGGTACACAATAATTTACAATATATATTGTTTAGCAGGGCGATGAAAATTTAGATGTCAATCAACTGGCTTTGGGACAGAGTTATCTCATAGTTTTTCCACAAATGTCTCATAGTTGATTGACAGCTTACATTATATAGAACTTTGTAAACTGTTTGGTTGTAATATAAAATGTTTTGATACAGTACCTTCTTCACCACACTGTTTATTATAGAGTCGTTTTCGTATGAGTAGGATAGAGTACGTACGTATCATAGCCATAGGTTCTATGAAAACATTTAAATTTCCTGTCATCTTAGTGGTGTCGTAACCATGCCAATTCCCATACTCCGTTTCCCATGTGAAAATAACTCTATTATTTGTGAATATTTAGGATGAAGGTGTAGACATTGTGGGTTTTCTTTTAGTATCTGTATTAGTAGGGTAAATTAAAAATGCTCCAAAATAGCTAGTCTCTTTATTCATATATAGTGTCTCATTGAACGGTACTCGAATTGAAATCTTGTCTCCAGAGTTCAGTTGAAAGACTCCTCCTTGATAGTTAGTGTAATACTTGCGTTTTCCACTGGCCATACTTGACAGACTTCTTAACAGAGGTGTTTCGTTAACATATAAGTAGTGAGCCATATACATAGCTTTGCTTGAGTAGTAAAACATTTGTGAATAAAGGAAGTAGAAGCCAGGTTTCCCAATGACAAGGATACCATTCTCACCAAAATGCATCTCCCCTTGTAGATGTCTTACTTTCCAGGTAGTTAATCGATGAACTGCTGAGAAAAAGAATATTGTATAGTTCACTGAAATAACAACTTGTCTTCATGACAAAAATTGTGTTGTAACCGTAATGTGTTTGCGTCATAATACTTTATTTCAAAAAAGGTCTGACCAATGGCTTTTCACCACTTGACACAGGTTCAATTCCTGGTCATTAGGCAACACACTTAATAGTTAATTGTTTGCTGTCCATTCATGGCATAAGCTTTTTTTCCTGAGGTTTTCATCCACCAGAATTAAATAAGAGATCTCTTATTTGAACATGGCATTATTTAGAATGAATGGAGCTGGGAATATTTTAGAGGGATTAGGGTAACATTTATTTTGGTCCTCATTTCGAGAGGGTTAAAAAATGTTGTGCTTATTTTATGTGAAGACTCTTAATTGACAAGCCAAATAGCAGACAACTTCTCACATCATCCCAAATAAGTAATGACAGCTTCCTTATGATAAAATTTTGTATTTGGAAGTGAAGTGTTATAATTGTAAAAAGTAGTAGTACATGTATTCCTACTCACAGCAAGAAATACTGATGAAATCATAAAATAGTACTAACATTTTGTACTACCTGTCTGTGGGTTGATCTCTTGACCATAGCCTTCAATATGAGCCGAAGCTGAAAACTGTAATGGCATATTGTACTTGAATAACGACAGATTCCCATTCATTAATATATGTACAGGCAAATACAATCTAACCATGCTATTGTACTTTAATTAATCCTTGGGTAGTGTGCATTTGGTATTTGATGATTCATAGGGACTAAGGAATGGGGGCTTGGTTTTTCAAAATTAAAGTGATATTTTCTTATTATTTTTCAGACAAGGTTAGTCTTAATATATCATCAAAATTTTTTATATCAAAAAATTAATACTAATTAAAATAATATAATAAAATTTCAATTGGAATCATACAAATTACAGATGCACTGTTCTGATTTTTTTTAGACTTTTTGATAGCTTTTTCATGTTGGTGATATTGACACTTAAATTTATGTTTTGTTTCATGATAATAATGTATAAAATAATTTTTTTCAACTGATTTTTAACAAAACACTTTTTATTTTCACTCTCTATATATGGCAAGTTTTTTGTTGTTGTTTGGCTTTAGTGTTAATTGAGAAAAACCCAATATTACTTTTCAAAGTACACCTTACCATTGTTGAAGTTGCCCCATCTAAAATAATAAATAACAATATTTTAGTGATAATTAAAAATAAAATGTGCTTTGCACTGTCAGCTACAAAGAGCATTGAAAAACACACGTTTGTAAACAAACAAAAATTACAAAATTAACAGCAAACACACATCCCTATAAACAAGAAAATAAAGAAGTCAACATACAAGCAGACATGGAAGACAAACAAAGAAATATAAAGGCGCACAAGAAAAAGACAAGCCATTGGGCAAATATAAATTTCCAATAAAAAAATGTACATTCAAACAAACCTAATGAACGTTGTAACCAAACCAACAATGAACACAACCCAACACTGTCAATAGTGTATGTAGTGTTTAAAAGCAATTAATGTGATAACTAAAATACCTCTTTGTGTATTGCAGCTTCTTTTTCTGCATTTCCCGCGTGGGCCTGGTGGGCCTGGCGGTCCAGGAGGACCTGCTTCTCCTTTGGGCCCTAGCTCATCCAGAAAACAAAATATGGTAAGTATTAGACTATTGGTAATCTACATTATGCCACCATCTCTTTACTGTAATGAACATCTAATATCATCTAATATATATATAGTGGTATAGATCCCTTGCATGTGACATCAAAGCCACCTCCATTGGGAGGGCAAAACAAACGATTTTTGCTCTCTTGGGAGCTGAAATCCATCGTTTTGTCCTCCAGGTTGAGCTGCATTCCAACGAACTGCAAGGGGTCTATAGCCAGCTATCAACATTGTCTAAAACAGTTCATCACAAACACTTGCACAACAATACAAAGAGTTATTCAATGATTAATTATATGCACAAGATGAATGGTTAATTTTGATTGCATGGAAATGTTACAAAGAAATGATTAATGGTTAGCTGCTGTGGTTACCTTGACGTTTTCTTCTTCTCTTCCCTGAAGAGAAACACATTTGTTTACTGCTGGCATAACCCCTGCTAATGTGTCATTCCAGTGATATTATTATAACATTAATTATTTGGTGTACTATTTTAAGCTTGACATGTGATGTTGATTTTTTCTCTTTTTCAAAACTGTTTTTCTTAAATATTAGTTGTCATCTTTTTTTTTTCACTCTGAAATTCTGATTTTTTACATACAATTCAACTTTCGTAGAGTATTCAAAATAATTAGGTGTTAGCATTGGAGAACTAGAGGAACCAACGGTTATTTAAGCCTGTTGCCCATTTAATGTAAGCGAGTCAATTTTTTGGCCCTCAATTTTGTTGTGGTGAAGGAAACAAGAATTTCACTCAGATACAGTTTCTCCTTTGCAGTTTGTAAGATTTACAGTCAGTTTGCATGGTTAAAAATAAGTGGGATAAGAAGGGAGAAAGAAATAACAGGAATTTGTCATGGATATTGTGGGATTGGTAAGAACAGAAGGTGATCAATGATAAGCCAGTTAAAGTTTTGGGATACCAGACTCCACATTATTGATGCTGCCCATATAATGTTGTAGTACTACCTTCAGGTTTTTTATGAAACCATTATAGAAAATAGTGAGTGAAAATGCATTTTAAGGGCATTAATATATTAGCCCATCAAAGGCTAAAGTCTTCCTCATAGCAGATACATGTAGTTTTCAGACCTCTAGAGATACAGAAAGCCTATACATAGCTAAATTTTGCAGCAAACAAAGGAAGCTATTAATCAGAGGACAGACAATAATATAGATTCTTGCAAATTAAAATTGCACATACCTCGTCGACCCCTTGGTCCTCGTGGACCTCTTGGGCCAGTATCACCTTTAGGGCCTGTTGAAATTAATAAGGGAGAATAAACAAAAAAAGCTATGGGAGTAAATAAAGAATGTCCACAATAGGTTTGATGGGACACGGGATTGACTTTATTTTGAAGGCAGGATTTGGGAAACAAACTAAAAAGGGAGTGGGATAAAAATAATGTGTATGAGTGGGGTTTGATGGTTTTGACAATCAGGATTTGGGATATATGAAATACTTTAAGCAATGTGCGGGATAGAAAACTGAAATGAAACTCTTATGGCGGGATTGTGGGAAAAAATGAGCGGAATGGCAAAGATAATAAGGACTGAATGACTGAGTAGTACATGTAGGAGTGAATAAATGAATGATTTAAAATGAATAAATGAATGAATCAATGAATGATTCCCGGGGATTGATTAAAAATAATAATGAATGATTGAATGAGTAAAATGATGGAGTAAATGAATGATTAAAAATAATAATTAATGAATGCATGAGAGAATTATATGAATGTCTAAAAATAATGAATGAATAATCGAGCTAATAAATTGTCTGTAGTCTGTCGTTAATAAATTTCTTTCACGTTTTTTATTGGCTTTTCTGAATGTAATCGATCGTTAATCGTCTTGACCTTGACTGAGACAGCTGCGTGACATCAGACTGACATTGCGTGACAACATTACTCCGGACATAATATTGTTGACAACTTAATACAATGTCTGATCATCGGTGCTAAAATTAAACACATTGTTCTAATGTTATAACCATAAATTATGCAACACGAAGTTGGAATAGCTACAGCTTACACGTATGGAATATTTTATTCCAACTTTTACGCAATTTGTCCATTCTTTGTTTACAACTTTTGGCAAAAGTTTTACATGGTTTTGAACCTTTCATCATGTTCTTTAGTGAAAATTTGACAAGTACGCTTTGAGCTCGAGTGATCGAGTGTCAAGAGGTCGAATCATTGTCTTCTCAAGGTTATTCGTGTTTATAACCATTACCTTGTTTACAAGGACATCGTCTTCTTGAAGCTCGTGTAACTCTGTTCTGCATTTCGAGTTGTCGTACCTAAACAATATCAAAATCACAGTCAAACACATTTCCGTAAAATTTAACCAATTTTCTCTCGATTATACGACTATGTGTTATGAATCAAAATATCTATCGTCTTTATATTAGACAGTGATAAATTTTCACGATTGTTTATTGGAAATCCGCTCGAAGTATGATGTTGTTTTATACAATGGCCAACTAATATGCGTACCAAGTTGATCCTGATCCAAATGGTGCATAAAAGTGTCAGAGTTAGTCAGCAGTCGGGTTCTGACCGAAATTCTAACATTTGAAAATAAAATGTGCAATGATGTGTGTTATCTAGGAAATGATTTTTCTTGATTTACTTAACGAACGTTTAGCTTAGATGTTTTAATGTGCCCTAAATAGTAAACCTTGGATATTTATAGTTTCACGAAATTTTCAACTATACTCTTTATGTCTTAATCGTCTGACAGGACATTTAATCGTACCAACAATGAAAATATTGTTTGACTCAACGCATTTTTTCTGGTCTTTTGTCGATACTGTAACATTTTCAAAAAACTAAAATTGATACTGAAAAACCTTACTTATACTGAATGTACGATTGTGTGTGTGGAGTACCGAGTAAAGCTTTTTTTCTTGGTATTATACTTGGAAGTAGTTAACCACAACCTATATATAACAATAGTTCCAATAGATCCAGTACAAACAACAAACGCAATGCTTAACCCAACACCAGCTCTAACAACTTCCACTCTTATCAGGCATTGCATATTGGACATCAAGTAAATCAAACCTTGTCCTTTAGCTGCTGAACTGTAGCTAGTAGTTTAGATACTTCACGTTCTTGTGCCGTCCTATTGTTCTTCGTTCTTATGACAACTTCCTGATCGCGCATTTCTTGTTTGAGTACAGCTATTTGCCAGAGCGCTACAGTACACAGAGACAAAGCTACAAGCACTAACACAGCCAATATGACAGCTACACAATTAGGCAGGGAGCTGTTGTTCCTCTTGGACGTATTCTCCTTCTCCATCTGTGTTGCTTATCCGGTAGAAAAATATTTCGAGTTATTTCAAAGCTGGCAACATTTCTTTGCCATTTCTGAGAAACGTTTTGATCACGTGATCAGCATGCAGGAGTTGGCTTGTTCTCTGATCTTCCAGAACCCCGTTAATTCGAACGGGACCTCCTATTACGTCCAGAAATGTGAATCGTACTTTGGTGCTGTACAATTTAAGGGTGGCGAGGGGAAAGGGGGTACATACAGACCACGTAGCACGGACTTTTTTTTCGCGATCTTTCATGAATGATATGAATCTCGATTTTGATTAAATTCCTGTTAACGTGAAAAGGTCTCACGATTTCTCCGTGATTCAGGAACCTGAGGGTATGGCCAAAAAATTACGTGAAAACGTTTCGTGTGATAAGAGGGTCTACAATAGGTTTTATGGATACGGGATCTGGTGATATTCATTTGAGAAAAAATTTTAAGCTAAAATACTAGTGAAATGTGCCCTCATGACGAGCGTGAACGAAGACATCGTTAATGACGGGATAGACGATAAAATTAAGCGGGACGACGGGTTTCAAGCGGTTTCAAGCCTCGATGATTTCGAGTACAAACGAGATCCGCAGTACACAAAGTCGTTTCGCCAGTGATTTTTCAGTGCACGCTTAAATCCCTTGTGCCCAAGCCTTTGCAAGATATTGCAATCTTTGGTTCCTTTCATCCCGACAAACAACAAACCAGATCAGTGGTCGCTTTCCAACTGGCAGATCTCGATTTCGCCGATGATATCGTCTTGGTTTCTTTGCGGATGATATCTACAAGCATAGAAAGTTGAATCAGAATATTTGAAGACACATATACACGTATGCCTGGCATTGTGTTGAACTTGAGCTGGCAAGAGCGCAATCTCCAACGAAGCTCTTTACAGGGGATCTGCGGATAGTGTATCGGATATAGAGTAGCCTAGCGAAGACTTAGTATTGCATGCTATACCGTCATCCTGATCTCCCTGCGATTCTCCTCGTACTTTGAGAGCCATCCCATGGTATCCGCCGTCCAGGATGGTACACTGCAACATTTATGGGCACGCTAAAGGGTGATATTGGAGCGGCCAATACTATTGAGCTTGTCTCCTGTATGAAGGATCGTGCAGACTGGAGGAGCAGGCGTGTGGCCGAGGCCACCTTACGTTAAGTAAATTAAGTCATCTCGACCAATTGAAATTGCCTTGTAAGGATATGAAAAAAAAGTTTTTTTTTACGGCACATACACATATGCAGGGTCTGATGAAGCATGCAGGCCAACCAATGAGTTAACATAATCATTATCCCGATGGGTCTGCTTGCAAGTTGAGGAATGCCGGTTACCAAGGCAAAGCCGAGTGTGTGTTCACCGATATACACTTAAGTGTCAATGTCAGTACGGATCGAGCAAAAATTTCATTTTCTTGGCCACGGCCCCAAAAAATGACCTAGCTCATATTTTGTCTACAGGTAGGCCTAAGTACGTAGGTAATGGAATGGGGGTTCTTTAGGCAAGTTCTTTTTTAATTTAGGAGAAAATAGACAATAATCGATTTTGACGAAAATTGACAAAATTCGTGACGCGAATAGTAAAAAAACACCTACTTTCTCATACCACGAATTCGTACTTTAACATCAAACCGTGGTTCAATTTTTAGATATTTGTGTAGACCAAGCCTTTGACATGGACTTAGTAATTGTTTTGAGTCGTTTTGTAGGATTTGTAGAGAATTAGAAGTCATAAAAGTAGAGGTACTTAAGCTTAGTTCGATTCAACGCAAAACATCCCATTACAAAACAGGCAAAAAATATATGTGGTAACGCTTGAAAATTGTTGATACTCTGGCCATATAATGTACTTGTCATGCTCTTTGAATCTATGTATTTTTTAGTTTGGTTTTTACAAACGTTTGTAAAATAATTGGCATCAAAGTATCAGGAATTTTGCCTTTTCGCTACATTGAAATTGACAACAGTCTGACAAACTTTGAATAAATTATTCCTTAAGTATTATCAAAAACTATTAAATTGAACTTAATTTCGTTACCTGATTATTTGTTGTAACCAGCGAAATATATAACACAATGGATAAATTATTTTTTTTTAGTTTTGTTTCAGTTAAAAAACCATGTTTTGTTAATTCGACGGCAAAAACAAGGCAAGCCGGCGGCAAGCCATTCGTGTGTCGATCATAATGAATAAACATTTTCAATTGTTTTCATCACCCATTGAATAAAGAAATAAGGATTTTTCTCGGAAAGATAAGCTTTAGTATTATTGCCGTTTGATTTTTCTTTGAATCTTCAATTTTAAGATTCTATCAATTTGAGAGCACTTGAACAAGTTACTCATTATAACTTTTTCTTATCTAAAATATTTCTACTTACTTCCAATCCATAAATGCGTCTATATAAGTGAATACCAGGTTATGATGCCATAACAATCATTAGATCGCTTTCGCATTACTAACTTTAAACGTACAATTGAGAATGTACGGAAAATGAAATGATAATGATATGCATATGTGTGCAAAGCAACCAATTAAAAAAATTGTTCAAACGACAGAAAAATATTTTCCATTAACCGGACTCCTCCGGACAAAGTAAAAATGACCGAATGATAGAAAATATGAATATTATTTATATTTTATTTACAAAAAAATGTTGAAGTGTATTATTTTACTTTGAAAATTAAAAACCTACTTTAAAATTTCATGATGCCCTTCAAATGTTTTCGGAACTCCCTCCTTATTTGAAAATTTTCAGAACCCTCCTCCCCCCTCAATATAAAGTATACGACCTGTGGAAAATTCTTATTTTAGACTAAAGATTGTATGGCATGTCACAAATATTATTCTTCATCAATAAACAGAATGGGTGTCAAAAGTTAGTTAAAAATGGCATAAATATCAATTTCTTAACATTTCTGCATTATGTGGTTACTTTATGACAAATTTCATGAACATATTGAACAGTTTTACAAACTCCTTTTGAATAAGGTACTACTCTCTATATAATAAGACAGGATATAACTGTAGATCGATAAAAATATTATAGAATTCCTGATTCCATGCATTCTACAACAAACTAGTAGCACAAAAATAAAATCAGGAACGATGTGTGTGTCTTATATATGGAGATATCATACTTAGCGTGAACAATAGTATATAAATCATAAAAGTGCATAATAAAACAGGTCATATTCAAAAATTCCATAGAACTTGGTGGTTAAAATACATTAACTTTGCCGAGGTGTAAAAACAATTTGTTTTTATAGCAAATTTCAAATAATCTAAACTCATTTATATATAGTCAAAAAAAAAAAACTTTTTTCAAGACCTTCCTATCTATTGTTTTCAAATCCCCCCTCCCCCCCCCCCCTTCGTTTTTGCTTGAAAAATTTCAGGGCCTCCCATTTTCTCCTCCACTCCACCCTCCACCCAATTTAAATAATGACCAGTCCCTAAGTTGTGCAAAAGCTTCACTCCATGTAAGGGAGTCCGGAAAGGGTGTATCCAAATGTGAGGATTCCGGATTCTAAAGGCTCATATTCGAATTCTTAAGTTTGGATTCCGCATTTCGAAATTCTCTATCCGAATGCCAAGTGAAGGTTTCCGGATTCCAAAAACAAATTTTGTGTGTATCCTTGATTCCAGATTTGTTTACACGGAGGCACACCTGTATGCGGAGAAAAAAAGCTTGCAAGTAACGTGAAATAAGCATAGCAATAAGCTGATGAGCAAAAAAATATAAGATTGGGCTTATGCGTTAGTGAGTACCAGGCTTTCGTTTAATTAATCAAGTTATACGCAGGGCGTGGTCGAACTCAAACGGTGGACCCGATCCCATTGAGTACAAAATCACTTGAAGCTCTCTGATATACCAGCAAAAGATCTTTTATAGGATATCAATAAACATAGCCTTCGTAGCGATAAGTATATTACACTTTATTTAAGTTAATGCGCGGCACCCACTTTATATAAGCTGTAAAGCGCACATAGTTGATATTTGTTTTCAATGAAGAACCAACATCCAAAACGTGAGTTGACACAGGTCTAACAGATCTAGACTGTATCGATGAATCGATGAAGAATATAGGTGATGATAATAGAGATACAAAAATGCATTTTTAGAAACAGCAATTGCCCTAGTTAACTATGACGTAACATCTTGATTACGAGGAGGATAAAAACTAAACGCAATAGAAAATTCGAAAAAACGTAATCCCATTGCAGTTTGAAATAGCCTGGTTTCAACATATCAAATGTGTTTATATATCCCAAATAATATTCTGGGCAAATTCGACCACCTTCCGACGACCATGATTCTTAGTGCTAAATTCTATTTTCAACCATTTTCTTGTACAATCATCTTTGCTGTTCATTTTATGATGATATCATTTCCAATAATTCCATCTATTAAGTTTTTACTTCACTAATTTTTACGGCCGACATCGACAAAAACATCATTTACTTCACAGCCTTATTGCCATTTGTTGATTACATTTACTGTACTATGCCGTACTTTGTACTTTAATTTTATTAGGGCATTTGAATGGCTTTATGGTAATTTGTTATAAACTTAGTACTCTGCCAAGACGAGACGTGTCGATTACCTACACACATGATCATTCATATCTATTTATAATGTTATCATTAAGATATATAGATTTAGCACTAATAAAGAACTCATTCATGAGTTTCTCAATAGAAATTACGCTGTATAGTTTTATATGTTTTTTTTTAAGTTGACGTCTATTTATAGCTTCTGCATATTTAAGTTATGAAAATAATACATTTTAATCTATCAGCAATCAGCGATTAAATAAAATTTAAAAAATAAATTCTTATATCAAACGGCAAGATGATATTCCAATCTTCGGTCGTGTAAAAACTTATTCCATGGGAGCGATTTTTATAAAGTGTTTAATTTTTTGTGAAGTTACCATTCTGAGGACCGCCAGCACTAGCTTTTCTCAGACTAAACTAAAAATTGATCTTGAAAAAATAAATAAATGAAAAAAACAGAATAGCATTTATGGCATTCAAAAAAAATATCATTACAGATCCAGCTATAATCTAAGCTTGTGTTAGAGTTGTTTACAAATGATTGAAGCACAAATGGCAATTGATACCGCCGGCTTGCCTTGTTTTTGCCGTCGAATTAACAAAAACAAAAATGGTTTTGCAACAGAAACAAAACTAAAAAAAATAATTTATCCGTTGTGTTATATATTTCGCTGGTTAGAACAAATAATCAGGTAGCGAAATCAAGTTCAATTTAATAATTTTTGACAATACTTAAGGAATAAATTATTCAAAGTTTGTCAGACTGTTGTCAATTTCAATATAGCGAAAAGGCAAAATTCATAATACTTTGATGCCAATTATTTTACAAACTTTTGTAAAAACCAAACTAAAAAATACATAGACTCAAAGACCATCACAAGTAGATTCTATGGCCAGAGTATCAACAATTTTCAAGCGTTACCACATATATTTTTTGCCTGTTTTGTAATGGGATGTTTTGCGTTGAATCGAACTAAGCTTAAGTACCTCTACTTTTATGACTTCTAATTCTCTACAAATCCTACAAAACGACTCAAAACAATTACTAAGTCCATGTCCAAGGCTTGGTCTATACAAATATCCAAAAATTAAACCACAGTTTGATGTTAAAGTACGATTTCGTGGTATGAGAAAGTAGGTGTTTTTTTACTATTCGCTTCACGAATTTTGTCAATTTTCGTCAAAATCGATTATTGTCTATTTTCTCCTAAAATAAAAAAGAACTTGCCTAAAGAACCCCCATTCCATTACCTACGTACTTAGGCCTACCTGTAGACAAAATATGAGCTAGGTCATTTTTTGGGGCCGTGGCCAAGAAAATGAAATTTTTGCTCGATCCGTACTGACATTCACACTTAAACTTGACCTTTTAGCATGAAAACTGAGATGTGACGTGAAGAAGAAAAGAGACGAAGAAATACCCACACATACCGCAAAAAAAGAGAATGGAATAAAAAATAAGATGAACTAACAATTATATGAAAGAACTGTGAAGATGCTTGAAAATCTCTAAATGGATACATTCAACCTATATATAGATAGATCTATATACGTCAATAAAGGCAGTAGCCATGACGTCACATTAGGACATTAGGTAAAAGTGACCGCGTGGATAAATCTTGTTTCCAGGGTTTTCGTTACCTTGGTGATGTCGTGTGCCCTAGCACATAAAAGAGACACTAGGTACACTAGGTATCTCTAAATGGATACATTCAACCTATATATAGATAGATCTATATACGTCAATAAAGGCAGTAGCCATGACGTCACATTAGGACATTAGGTAAAAGTGACCGCGTGGATAAATCTTGTTTCCAGGGTTTTCGTTACCTTGGTGATGTCGTGTGCCCTAGCACAGAAAAGAGACACTAGGTACACTAGGTATCTCTAAATGGATACATTCAACCTATATATAGATAGATCTATATACGTCAATAAAGGCAGTAGCCATGACGTCACATTAGGACATTAGGTAAAAGTGACCGCGTGGATAAATCTTGTTTCCAGGGTTTTCGTTACCTTGGTGATGTCGTGTGCCCTAGCACAGAAAAGAGACACTAGGTACTAATTGATAAAGAACCGTGAAGTCTTCTCTCACTCGCATGCACACTTTTACATCAATTATTTCAGCTGATCCCTCTACATACATTTTCACGTTGAAAGCAAGGCACGCTGAGGTGCTAGTTTCTTTGTGTTCACTGGAAGTATATGTATTCATGAATTTGGTTTGACGTCTATTATTTGTTCTCATATTTCAATTAATTAATAGCATTCGTTTGTCAATACTGAGGACAGAAGGACGTGGTAGAGTAATCGTGATACTGTAAGAATATTATAGAATTAAAGATATTTTTAATGTTTTTCTTTACAGATCGACAATAATACACATTTCATATTATAGAAAAGTTGTTTTTCTTCATAACTTATCATATACAGTTATTGGTTGTCCATATAGAAGGGAGGGGAGGCTGTCAAATAGATGTCTTGACAGATAGAGTATTTGTAACCTGTTTAGCGGCTCTTGGAGAAGGAGTGGGAGGAATTTGAGGACGCGAAGGAGGATTGTGAGGCGAGGAGATGAATGAAATCCCCCTCCGTGTCCCAAATCCCCAAGAGCACTACGCAGGTTAGGGTATTTGGTATTACACATTTTGAAGTAAAAGGTCGTATTTCAAACCTACCCTAAACCAAACCAAACTTGACACTATAAGTATCCGGTATAGCTTTCTCATTTGTGAAGAAGTCTACTTTAGTGAGCTCCATGAAGGTTTTCGTTCTTGTTTAACCTTGCAACTCCTTAATGTGTGACGTTTATTTGCATGCGTTACTCTTTAAAACAAATCGTAAGGGGTTTATAAATCTAAATTCCTCTCTAGCAGAGTCTCTCTCTCGTTTGTGATTGCGGACATTTCTTCGTCGGAAAGATTGGCTTTCAGGTTGCGGTTGCTATTCCTTGAAAATGTAATAAAGCCGCAATAGCACGGAGTTGAGGATGCTGACCAGTTTAGAACGCACTGACCTGTGCCCGCAATCAAATGCCGCTGAATTGCTATAGCCACGCGGTGCGCGCTTTGGACGAAGTTTGAGAAAATCGTCATGACTTTTTTATAATGAAAATGCCATGCTATGTGGTTTAGGCTCGAGCTTTTTAGAGAGATTTCAGATCAATGAAGAAAGTAAAGCAGTGAATTTTGAACAATTATTTTAAATCGTACACGGTTTCTTTTCTCATGTTTATGTAGACTAATGTCTTGTTTAGATGTTATGAGAAGATACTATTTTTAGCTTGTTTCGTTTGTAACTATCCAGTGTTTTGTGCAATTATTTTTAGCCAATTATTCTTCAAAAAACGTTTAAACATGGTTCTCCTTCAAAATCTGGGCCTGGGACCATTACCCTTTTCATTTGTCCATTCACATATACATTGTATGTTACATATCTTTCTAAGAGAAACTCCTGCCTGATGACCTTTCGTTTAAGTAGTCAGGACCAAGAGACAAATAATTCCGTAGTAATAAATTATTTATAAAGTAAAACTTAACTATTGAGTAAAACTTTATTGAGTAAAAATACGCATTGTGATGCGTGTTAAAATATCTAAAAAAAATATTAACAGTTAACGCCTATATATATATGTACACACCTAATAGTCAAAACGTGCTTGAAAATCTCTAAATGGATACATTCAACCTATATATAGATAGATCTATATACGTCAATAAAGGCAGTAGCCATGACGTCACATTAGGACATTAGGTAAAAGTGACCGCGTGGATAAATCTTGTTTCCAGGGTTTTCGTTACCTTGGTGATGTCGTGTGCCCTAGCACAGAAAAGAGACACTAGGTACACTAGGTATCTCTAAATGGATACATTCAACCTATATATAGATAGATCTATATACGTCAATAAAGGCAGTAGCCATGACGTCACATTAGGACATTAGGTAAAAGTGACCGCGTGGATAAATCTTGTTTCCAGGGTTTTCGTTACCTTGGTGATGTCGTGTGCCCTAGCACAGAAAAGAGACACTAGGTACACTAGGTATCTCTAAATGGATACATTCAACCTATATATAGATAGATCTATATACGTCAATAAAGGCAGTAGCCATGACGTCACATTAGGACATTAGGTAAAAGTGACCGCGTGGATAAATCTTGTTTCCAGGGTTTTCGTTACCTTGGTGATGTCGTGTGCCCTAGCACAGAAAAGAGACACTAGGTACTAATTGATAAAGAACCGTGAAGTCTTCTCTCACTCGCATGCACACTTTTACATCAATTATTTCAGCTGATCCCTCTACATACATTTTCACGTTGAAAGCAAGGCACGCTGAGGTGCTAGTTTCTTTGTGTTCACTGGAAGTATATGTATTCATGAATTTGGTTTGACGTCTATTATTTGTTCTCATATTTCAATTAATTAATAGCATTCGTTTGTCAATACTGAGGACAGAAGGACGTGGTAGAGTAATCGTGATACTGTAAGAATATTATAGAATTAAAGATATTTTTAATGTTTTTCTTTACAGATCGACAATAATACACATTTCATATTATAGAAAAGTTGTTTTTCTTCATAACTTATCATATACAGTTATTGGTTGTCCATATAGAAGGGAGGGGAGGCTGTCAAATAGATGTCTTGACAGATAGAGTATTTGTAACCTGTTTAGCGGCTCTTGGAGAAGGAGTGGGAGGAATTTGAGGACGCGAAGGAGGATTGTGAGGCGAGGAGATGAATGAAATCCCCCTCCGTGTCCCAAATCCCCAAGAGCACTACGCAGGTTAGGGTATTTGGTATTACACATTTTGAAGTAAAAGGTCGTATTTCAAACCTACCCTAAACCAAACCAAACTTGACACTATAAGTATCCGGTATAGCTTTCTCATTTGTGAAGAAGTCTACTTTAGTGAGCTCCATGAAGGTTTTCGTTCTTGTTTAACCTTGCAACTCCTTAATGTGTGACGTTTATTTGCATGCGTTACTCTTTAAAACAAATCGTAAGGGGTTTATAAATCTAAATTCCTCTCTAGCAGAGTCTCTCTCTCGTTTGTGATTGCGGACATTTCTTCGTCGGAAAGATTGGCTTTCAGGTTGCGGTTGCTATTCCTTGAAAATGTAATAAAGCCGCAATAGCACGGAGTTGAGGATGCTGACCAGTTTAGAACGCACTGACCTGTGCCCGCAATCAAATGCCGCTGAATTGCTATAGCCACGCGGTGCGCGCTTTGGACGAAGTTTGAGAAAATCGTCATGACTTTTTTATAATGAAAATGCCATGCTATGTGGTTTAGGCTCGAGCTTTTTAGAGAGATTTCAGATCAATGAAGAAAGTAAAGCAGTGAATTTTGAACAATTATTTTAAATCGTACACGGTTTCTTTTCTCATGTTTATGTAGACTAATGTCTTGTTTAGATGTTATGAGAAGATACTATTTTTAGCTTGTTTCGTTTGTAACTATCCAGTGTTTTGTGCAATTATTTTTAGCCAATTATTCTTCAAAAAACGTTTAAACATGGTTCTCCTTCAAAATCTGGGCCTGGGACCATTACCCTTTTCATTTGTCCATTCACATATACATTGTATGTTACATATCTTTCTAAGAGAAACTCCTGCCTGATGACCTTTCGTTTAAGTAGTCAGGACCAAGAGACAAATAATTCCGTAGTAATAAATTATTTATAAAGTAAAACTTAACTATTGAGTAAAACTTTATTGAGTAAAAATACGCATTGTGATGCGTGTTAAAATATCTAAAAAAAATATTAACAGTTAACGCCTATATATATATGTACACACCTAATAGTCAAAACGTTGCTCTGCGATTTAAGAAGATACAAAGAACACTAGGAATGCCTAGCACTTATGTTATTGGATTCCTATTTTCCTCAATCCCTAAATTTCAGAAAGTTGTTTTGGCAATTAAGTTTATAAATCAGATATGTACACAATCGTAAGCTTGTCTTATTCGCGTTGAAAAACAAAAATTGTACGTTTGGATGTTCTGTGTTGCGACGACAACAAGTTTAGATGTTATATGTTTATTGTGTAAGAAAATCAAACTGCTCTCGATTGTATAGAGTAACTGAAGAATAGCACTTTTATCTAATTAGCTTCCCTCCTTCATGCTGCAGGTCTCCCATAACATAACGGTCCTTTCCCAGTTTTGCAACCAATGCTCTTTTTACCGACGATAGCAATCTATATTTTAGATCATTAAACTGTTCTGGTTATTCCTGCTACCCAGATAAAATCGATACAATCATTCTGACTTTGTTGTGATTGTTAATTTTTCTTATTTCAGTGATGACTTTTCCATGATTATTTAAAGGTTACTGCCATGTCCTACGTGAACTCGTATAGCAAAACAATCCAAAACTCAAAACTCTTCAAAAAAATGTTGTTTTTATTTTGTAAAATATTTATAGTTTCGAATTCGAAAAATAATATATAATAATGTATTAAAGCATAAGACAATGTTTGACGTGACGCGGTAAGACTTTTGGCAATATACCAGTCCACGAAGGTTGACGGTGACCTCGACCGATAGGTATCTTTGGTTTTTAATTGTATTTTTTTCTACGGGCATTGTGTGTAAAGCTTCTATAAGCTGCACAGTAAAAGTGGTAATGGAATGTCTCTCAGTCAACCTAAGTGCGAGATAGTAATGCTACACCAAAATATGATCCCTTCGAAAGAACCACTTGGGAATTTCTCGTACCTACGCAAACTCGATCATGCCTTTGCAAAGGAAACGCAGCACTTTGGTAGCTTGAACGGTAACCATTCGTGTCCCCTGAGTGTCTTTCAATAGGTATTGTTAGGACCTTTTTACTGTTAATCAACGTTTCATGTGTGGTAAAGGTGCCGTCAGCTCGATATAAAATCTGATTATATACAAGGTAGATCCCTGGCACATCGATTACAACACAGCCCAATGGTGATGAATATGTAACGTTACCAAACAAATGCGTTACTTTCCAATCGGTGAGAATGTTTTGATCTGAAATGAAAAATGAGATAAGATCTGATTTAAGTGATGATGATCATGATGAAGGTGAGCTAATGACAACGTTGATGATGATAGATATGATGACGATTACAACGTCAATGATATAAATAGATCTGATGATGGTGATGACAACGATAATGATAATAAGAAACGTAATGGTGAAGTACTGTAGTGAAGAAAATACCATTACTGTGGTTGCTTTATGGTAATGACATATATCGATGTTAACGATGTTGACAGCAAAAATGGAATCGTAACTGATGATGTTGATGATGTTTCAAAGATGATGATAGCAAACAATGCATGTGATAATGGTATCAACAAGCCAAATTCTTTACAAAATACTATCTTATAGTGTTGGTATTCCATACCTCCTTCTCTTGTAACGACTTTCGTGGTTCTTTCCAAATGTATGCTGATTGCCTGCAAACATCAAGATTACAATGCAAATGTTTCCGTAGGTACTCCTAAGTTTTGTTTAGGACATTACTGATTTACGGTTGAAATTCATGTTAACATCCTTTCGGTAACTTACATGACGATGTTTCCTTCTGCGCATGCGTCTCTCCAAAACAGTTTCTAAAATAAAATAACAGAAACATTAATTTTAAACACCTTTTCTCAGCCTCGCTGTCTGAAACGTTGTTGCGTGATGCCACCAACCGTGTCTGTCCACTATATTAACTATGGTCCTGGTGGGAGATTGAATGATAAACCCAGTCTCCAGTCGTGAGGCATTTATACGCGGTCGCGATCTTCTCACCTCTTCTGGTTGAGGACGTAGGTAATAGTGGGTTACCGCCAATGTTACAGAATGGTCAGGAAAAAGTAGAATTTCATAGTTTGTTAGCTTCGATGAAATCCTATAAATAGTCATTCTCACCTGATGTTCGCTTGTTGATGCCTTTGGATATCTGTCATAGTGAAAAGAAAAAATATGCGTTGGTTGTATTATGATGCACTCTAATTGGCACCATGGTCAAGATGTCGCAGTTCTTATCTTTAAAAGTGCTAACGTTATGTTGTTGTGGCAAATGATGTTTTTACAGTAACATTTTGCTATGGGAATGTTATTGTTTTTAAAAATTCATTCTTTGGATTACAAATATTGTTATTAAGTCTTGTCGGTTCTGACAATTTTCCCACACTGAAATCGTTGCATCAACAATGCCTTGTAACGAAATCAGTAAAGGAAATTGTGTTTTCGATGCTGTCTCAGTTACTTGAATCACTGAGAGTGTAATTATGGATTAGGTGTTTTACTTTGATTAAAAAGTATTATGGGCGTTCAGTTGTCTTTTCCAGACGTTTGTCTTTTAGGAATCCGTTGTATTCATTAGTAGTTACTCTTGTGTAGGGTATGTTCTTCGTTGGTCTGACTACTTGGACAGATATTGCTATTGGAATTCCTGATTATTTGCAACCGTTTTATAGCCTTTTACAAGGAAGTTATTTTAAGAACAGCCCAGATTGAAAATGAAAGTAGGGACTAGAAAGCATATGACATATAATTGTCAATACAGGTCTGTGAGGTTTTTTCCATTGTCTTTCAATTTACAGCTCTAACAGCCGAGTATAAGCTAGTATTTACATTCGTCACTTCTTCTTTGCCTTGTATTCGTTTTGGTCCATCAATACTTAATCTTTCTGTTATTTTCAATTTGTGCAGAGTAAGCACATTGTAGCAGGTATACAATTAAGTTCATTTATTGCTAAACAAAAAGAAAGTAAACCACGTTTTTTGCCTATATTCATTTACTGTTTCCCCTACAATCAATCTGAGTTAAAATAAAATCGATCTTTTTACATGGTGTGCTAGTTTTCAATCCCAAAATTCATTGTTTTCGATGTTTTAACGATCTTTGCAAAAAACTTGTTTACGCGTCTGTTTTGTTCCGGTTAGGGGTTTTCCCCTATCCCGTGAACCTTTGTGATACTGCATTGGCTATTTATAATCTTCTTAGAATGAGCCTGTGACCTCGATCTTAGGATGGTCTTGGCCTGTCTTTTATGAAACGGATAAGCTTTCCGATGATACCGGGGTATAAAGGTTCTTATTTTTCATTATGTGCAGCTTGCCAGTTTATTTGTAATTCCGAGTCATGCTAGAATGGACTGACCAAAATCATGGAACAACCATGTGTTTCTGAATCATAAGAAGTGCATGTGATAATTTGATACCTTAAGTTTTGTCTCGGTTACGAAACATCAACGAACTGAGTATCGCAATAAATCATGGGTGTCTTCGCGTGCTATTCATGCTATATATTCAATTTTATTTTTCGGATGAAGATTTATAAAAATACCGTGCACGGGGTATAAAAGAGAATAATCAAGAAATAGCACGTCATTGCCACGCTTCTAATCCACCCGTATTTTAATTACACTCGCTTTCAGTCGTTGTAATGTATGTTTTAATAGAATCCATGCATGACATGTTTTTGAATGTGCATCTGCAAGCCACCTTCGACTAATTGTCTCGACGAGTCCTAGTGTGCAAATTGGCACAACAATGAACGATTTGAATGTGAAATAAACACTCGTCTGCTTGTTGTATAATCAACTTAAAATCAAGGTTATATTACTTGGCGTACGGCCAGGTTTGTGTAATTCGAAGGGTTGCATTGTTCGACCTTTTTGAATTGCATTGGAATTGAAATGTCAATCATTGTTTGTTTGTATGGGGGCTATGTGCTGCTTCTTACAGTGTATACTTCCGGTCTGTGACAAATCAACTGACCTTGTACCGCTTTTTGTAGAATTGTACTCTGTTTCATGTACTTTGAAACATTGCAGTAGAACTGGCTAACTAACTATATGGTGTATTGTGCAACGATGCGATTTATTATGTAACATTTACCATAACCCCCCTTCACAAGTGTTTGCTCGCAATGCAAATAACCAAAAGCCCGCGCTTTTTTTATGCATATAAAATACAATCAAGTACATACCTTATCAACGATTTTCCCCGATTTGGCAGATGATTTCAAACTTGCTTGGCTTCCAACATTACTTTTTGGAAATGATAAAGGAAAGTTTGCAATAGCTGACTCCAACTCGGAAACACGAGCTTTGAGCAAGCTAAATTCTCTTACCGTGTACATGGCAAACGTGAACGATGCCACTGTCAATAGCCCACAACAGACTAAAAGACATGAGACGAGAAAATCTGGTTTCGAGCGAGTTCTGAAGCCATCGGCCATGGTGTAGAAATGGCATCAATGTTTACAAGCCCCAACTTATGTTTTGACTTCGCTTCTGGGAATAAATTGTCACATGGTTACACATGCGCAGTCAACCAGTCAAAGATATGCTTATTCTACGAATAGGCAGGTTTTTGCGGGGAGGAGGGGGGGGGGGGAGAGTGTGGATTTTAATCCTTTTAATATTCCCCAGATTATTGAAATCGAAAGAGTTCACAATTTTGCAAGAGATAGTAACTTCCTTTGCAAAAGGAAAAATGTGCTATCAAAGTTGTTCTTTATTTGGCGTTTATCTAATACTATCATACATAAAAATCTTGTTTCAACGGTGTTTTCTGGAAAGAATGAAAGTACATGTCTGACTCTGATAAATATTCCATCATTTAGAGGTCGATAAAGACTGTCAAATATGGTATGTTTTCGAGTTTGCTACCATAAATAGCCTATATTTACTCCTCACTCAGCTAATTGAAGTGCGGGTAATTTTTTGACATTACACTTTATATTCTAGATGCCTTCCCGGTCAAAAATATCGAGTTATATGTACCAGTTTCATATCACTTTCAGCGGGGATTTCCCCTGTTTAAGTTTTGGCGGAAGAAATTAACATAGCAGCGATCGTTAGTTTCAGTAACGAAACTGTATAGACAATATATCAACAATGAATGACAGATAACGAACTTTCGGGTTTCAGGTATTTTTACGATCTGTTTATGATCTTATTATCTGCATTTTTACTTTTGCACATTCGGATAACAAGTACACATTTCGTATTCACCCAAGTGTGTTTATCAGATATTGTTTATCATCATACTAGACACTCTTGTAATGGCGGTAAATTGACTTTTCCAAATTTACTTATTTTTAGAACTATCATGAAGGAATATCATGAATGACTAACTGGCTAACAAAAACGACCTGAAAAAAAAAAAGATTTGCAACGTTTCCGCGTAATTAAAAACATTGAAATATATAAGAAGATATCACAGAGGTTGAGATAATCTTTCAGAAACCTTCTTAGAATTTTTGCATGATATCGTAATGCAACTAAGGGGAGTTTTTGGGCAACCCGCCTTACTTTCGAATAATCCACACCCAGGCACTCCTCTGGCTTGAAGACTGCTCCAAACTAGCTAATGATGTCATGAAGGACTTTTCCGTGTTTAGACTGTGTATTCTTAGGATAAAGGGTACTTTATTTTTAAGACTTACACCGACAATCTGAAACCTCGTGGTGTACTTGATATGTCTGTTATTATCATCATTGCCTTTTAATATATGCTGTAGCAAGCATTTCCACCATAAACTCAGTTGTGTCAGGGAGGGGTGTTGTCAGCCTCTTACTTGGGCCTTGGGCCGTTTCTCTCGATAAGTGTATTAGAACATTAGAAAATACTAGGGGGAAGTATTGGTTAGATCGTATATTTAGCTTTGTGTCGGTATAAAATTACCTCCAGATCTGATTTATAGAGATTTTAATAACGTAGTGAAGTCTTGTTCAAATTATGAGTCAAACGAGCATGCCTTATGGCAACTTTTAATAGAACAATTTGTCATTTTTGTCATTTCGTTTGCAATATCTACCCTGTAATGTTTGATCGTATAAAAAAAGGGTTGTTAGAGTCATTTTCGCATGAGTGGGAAACGGTACGGCTACGATCACTACGATACGACATTTAGTGAGAATGTTTTCTTAGAAACTACGGTTACTTACGATCTAGTACTGTATCCGGCACTCCATTGGTGTTATTCAGTTAAGAAAAATATAAAACGAAAAACCTTTTTTTGTTCCACTCCTAAACTTAAACATTGCATCACTTTTTAGCACAATGGTACAGCGTGGTCTTCTACATTTTCTGTCGTTTCGATCGAGTCTCGGTTTACGGTAGGCTCATTCTCAGTGGTTGTCTCTGAAAAATGCTTAGTTGGAAACTGAGCCTGAGCATTCTGCAACATACTGAAAGATCACTGAAAGACTGATATTTGTTTTGACTGTGTTTCGCATTCGCTATAATTTCAATTTATGAAACAGAAGCAAAATTTGGCCATAAGTGGACTTTTCACTCCAAAAAAAACTTCATATGGGCCTAAACAGAAGTTATTTAGTGCCCATGCCTTCCCAGCCAAAACATCAGTATCATGTATAACATTTTTTGCACGTTTTTAGCTTATAGCTTCAAAAATAACACGGTTACCACTCTTTTTCGTTTTTCTTTTAATCTACATATTGTATTCTTTGGGTTATGTGCGAAAAAAAGAAGTTAATTGAAAAATTGTCTCGAATTTTGAAGATCCGGTACTACCTTCACAGAAAGGTCTCCTGTCCTTCTCTGCTAAAAATAGAATGGAACTTCCATCCACACTAATCCACATGAATCCGGAACAATTTT
Organism: Diadumene lineata; assembly: GCA_918843875.1. NCBI lineage: Eukaryota > Metazoa > Cnidaria > Anthozoa > Actiniaria > Diadumenidae > Diadumene > Diadumene lineata. Next base: position 17,335,301 of record OU974069.1, on the reverse strand, counting down.
ATGCAAATTATATTTCAATAGCCGCACTTTTTGCTTTGCAAGTTGTGTTTTCAAATTTAAAATTGAGCCTTAGTCTGTGTAGATGTATTAGAATTGGAATACAGTTGGTCGTGCATGTAGTTATGGTTATATAAAATATGTCTAACAAAAACTGGTTTATTAATGAAGATCGAAAGTGCAGAAGTTGGTTGGTTAAGTTGGTACACACGGCATGGAATTTACATTGATAGAATTCGTGCAAGCATTGGTTCACAGTTACTTGGATAGGATACAAATTTTATGCTAAGAACAAAACAGTTATTGAGTAAACTCGTTAATTATTAAAGAACCTTGACATCGTTGTATGCTCCATTTTGTATCCACCCATCCAACTGTGTGCAAACTATTGTGAAAGTTAACAAAACATTGAAATATTTTCACGTACTCGATCAGATAATGGAAATGTTTTGGGTCAGGTCAGTCGACTATGGAGAATAGAAATCAAAAGATTGTGAACAACTCTGCGTGTCATTATCCGAAACCAACTGGAGTCCAACACCAGTATCGTACCCAGGCCCGCCTGATATATCTGGCTAGGTTACATTGACAACAGTTAGTGCTTAATACTGTGGGCTCTGTAGTAAAAGGGGGTTTTATTTGTATAATTTTATGCTACTGATGTTAAAACGGCGGCACATACCCGTATAGCAAATATAGGGGATAACCCCCCCTCCCTCAGGGTAACATTTATCCAACTACTGTTAAATTTAGCAAAGTAGTTATTAGCCTCCCAGAGCAAATATTGTTTTTTTATAGTCAATTAGTTGTTTGTCCTACGTTTTATTTATATATCCAAGCTTATTATTATTATTTATCTATCTATTTATTTATTTAATGGCAAAATTTAAAACCAAGAGACTAATTATACAACGTTTCGATGCATCGAGCATCATCATCAGGTACGAATGAATAAATATATGTAAATGTCAAAGTTATAATATCGGTCTGATAACAAAAGGTGTTGTTCTAAACAAAGAGTTTGGCTTTTAGTGAGTCACTTTGAATGTTAATAGATGGTTTGTATTGTGATATAAATAACATCTCGTAAATAAGGCAATCAAACTTATTATTACAATGTTTAAAGATGTTGAATCGATCTTGATTAATGTAAGTTGTTGAGGTAATTCCGTGGTCGTCTCTGATATGTTTATAAATTGAGCTAGATGGAAGTTTATGTTCATCGATACGTTGGTGAAGGTGCCTACATGTGTAGCCAATATAGCTTGAAGAACACAAGCCACATTTAAACTCATAAACAACATTGTATTGGCTGATAATTGTAGGTTTACGTTCACGCGGCATAAGATCTTGACCTATCGTCTTGCTTGTGAAGACTGGTAGTAAGTTGCGATTGATGGTGTGACTCAGAGATTTTAGTTGAGATCGTACATTATCAGTAGCTCTTTGGTCTTTGAAAGGTAGCAATATACGGAACACCTTCTTGCTAGCATCATTATTACTCTCGATGGTATTGGTATTATTGTTGTTGTTGTTATGTCTACTATCACTATTGTTGTTGTTGTTGAAGCTGTTGTTGCTACTGATGGTGTTGTTGCGGTTATCTGCATTAAACATACGCTCAGTGAATGACGAGATGGCATAATCAATAAGCTTTCCAGGATAGTTGAGCTGTAAAAACACATTCCTGATGCGTTCACATTCTTCGGTAAAAAATGACCAAGATGATGAAAGTTTATAGGCACGATTTAGCATGGTGGTAATTAGCGACTTCTTATAGCGAATGTCTACATGGCTTTGGTAGTGTAAATAGAGACCTGTATTGGTTGGTTTCGTGTATGGTCTAGTTATTACAGTCATTCCGTCTTTCATTAGTTCAATCCCAAGGAAGGGTATCGAGTTGGATTTTGATACTTCCATGGTAAACTTGAGAGCTGGGTGGTAATTATTCAGTGTTTCAAGAAGTGACTCTGCAGAGTGTTCGTCAGGAATCGCTGTTAACGTGTCATCAACGTATCTGTAGTAGAAAGGCGGTAGAACATTTTGCTGGGATAAGGTCTCTTCCATAGTACACATGAACGTATTGGCTATTAATGGTCCAAGAGGAGAACCCATGGCGACACCGTCGAACTGCTCGTATAATTTTCCATTGAATTGAAAGAGCTGGTCTTTTGTAGCAGCTATCAATAAGTCGGCTAAGTCCTGCTTGGTGATGTTCAGGTCATTGTTAGAATTGAACCAATTATCTTTGAACGCCTTTTCTACAAGGATATTGATAGTTTCGTCTAGTGGTACACTTGTAAACAAAGACGATACATCATAGGATACCAAGACATCGTCTTCGTTGAAGGATGTTTGACTTAGATCCTCTGCAAATCTGAATGTGTCCGAAATGGTGAACTGGTTTACAGACAAGGGCTTTAAAGTCTTGTCTAGCCATGTCGCGAGTTTATAGTTGTAAGCACCAGTAGCAGAGAGGATAGGACGCATCGTAAGTGGATTCTTGTGGGTCTTCGGTAGGCCGTATAGGTGTGGTAGTTTTGAGCCTTTTGGAATCAGAGTATCAGCAAGAGACTTGGGTAGAATTCTTTTTATCATCGATTGCAGTTTCTTTTCTTTCTCTAAGAGTGGATGGTAGTGTTTTTGAGGTCTCCCTCTCTTTTTTGGTCTTTCACTGGTACGTTCTCTAAACTTCGTCTGATCATCAATAGAGGCTTTAGATAGAAGCTGTGTGTAGTCACACTTGTTCATAATTACTACCCCTGTGCCTTTATCTGGTTTGGTGATGATGATGTTGTCTAGCTTTTTAAGGCGCTTGATTGCTCTTGTAATCGATTTAGGTGGTTTGTGATCTTTCTGGTTTGAATAATTAATAGCTATGGAGCGTATTATTTATTTGATTGTTTATTTATTTATTTATTTATTCATTCATTCATTCATTCATTCATTCATTCATTCATTCATTCATTCATTCATTCATTCATTCATTCATTCATTCGTTCATTCATTCATTCATTCATTCATTCATTCATTCATTTATTTATTTATTTATTTATTTATTTTTATTTATCTATTTATTTGTTTTTATTTATTTATTTATTTTTATTATTTACTTATTCATTTATTTATTTATTATTATTTTATGGCAGTGTAGAATACATCGGTATGCCGATATCATTACGTTTAGTCGGGCAGTGAATATACTGTAATCGTCTAAACTGAAGCCTAAACTAGATCTAGAAACATATAATGCTACAAATATTAAACTAAAAACTTATTATAGTTATTTACATAATACTTAAAAATATATATATTATTATTAAAATTATTATGTGGACATAAAGTCCTAATAAAATATGTTCTCTATTTGTGTGTCTCTTGCAAGCAATATAAATATTCTATTAAAATGTGTAAAATTATAAAATAATGTTTGATCAATCCTGTGCGGTTATTAATTCTTGAGCTTATTTCTCGCTCATCACTTTAAAGCATCTTGCAATGTTCAAAGTACTTGATAGTTTTGATTTTTCAATTTTTTTTAAATATTATTATCATTATTATTATTATTATTGTTTATTTATTTATTTATATATTTTAATGAATTGCAATTATTAATATTTTGTTCATTTAGTTATTTCAATATGTAATTATTCATCATTTTATTCATGTAATTCCGTTTACTTTGAATTGCTTGCGCATCCTTCTTGTAAATAAGCTTAGATATTGCTCAGGGTCGATTATATTTAAATAGAAAGATTTGTTTATTCGTTCATTTTCTTATTTATTTAGTCAACTTAATTGTTGTTTGTTGTTTATTTCTATTTTTCTATTGCAACAGTGTGTGCGCATGTAATTCCGTTTACTTTGGATTGCTTTCGCTTCCTTCTTGTAAATCTATTGGTTTATTTGTAAAAACGCGTTCTTACACAATGTAGTATGAAACAAATTGTAAACACATCCATTTTTGCCCTGAAGATGCGCGATTAGCGCGAAAGCTTGGCTATGTGAATAAAACGAAAAAAAAAAAAAAAAAACTAATTGACTATATAACGATGCCCACGTACCAACCAATTTTAGACATAATTATTTTTTATTCAAATTTTATTTTTCATTTGTACAAGAGCAAAAACATGAACGCTGTCCCTTAAAACAGGATTGCCATCTGGCATCCCCTTGCCGCCTGGCCCTTCCCCCGCTAATATGTGTTCCCTACTCCACCTGCTATAAATATGTACAGTTAAATACATTCTATGTTTTAATTCTTAGGTACGACTAGGAACGCGCCAATGTATGTCTTAGTTGGATGAAAGTTATAGTGGCCAGTAACATCGACTCTCAATGAAATCTGATCACCTGTCTTCATAAAGAACATCGCACCATTGTAATTTGAGTTGTACTTGGTGCTGTTGTTTGCTACACTGCTGGAGCTATGCAGGATCTTAACGCTGTTCTTATACACAGTGTGCGAGTAAAGGTGGGTCTTGTCATCGAAATAGTATACTTGGCTATAGAGAAAATAATAGCCAGTTATTGAAACAATGATGCAGCCTTTGCGTTTGTCGTAATGGATGCTGCCTTCACGATGTTCCAACTTCCACTGTTTGATGTTCACGTTCGCTATAAGACAAATAATGATAAATTGTCATACAGACAGGCAAAGTCCTTGGACCCTCACTCTTTCCTGTCTTTAAATATTCATTCCTTTCTTCTACCCTTGCTTCCTTCATCCACTCCCTCCTTTCTTTCTTTTTTCTTTTTGTTCATTTCTTCCATTCACTTCTCCGTTCCCTTGATCCTTGCATCCTTGATTAATATTTTGAAAACACAAGAACCATCACAAAGGCAGCATCCATACCAGAGAACGTCGCTCACTTTTTAAACTCTAAGATTAAGCTTAGATATGGCTCAGATATCTATATATGATATTTAAATTGAAAGATTTCTTTAAGCAGTGCTTAATTACAGCTAGTCTGGGAAGACACATGCTTTGCCCACCGTATTTCTCCATTTAACCCTTGACGTGAACTTACATCACCAAAAATGCCCAGGAAGATGTTATGAAGTCTAAATTCAATCGACAACACTTAGCGTGTTCTTAAGCTTTATTAGTTAACATTGCTTTATATTTTTTCTGATTATTTACAAGCTGTTTTAGTTATTTTCTAATCAACATTGTATAACAATGACTATTAAGTGTAAATCATGTATGACTGACACAAAGCACGATTGGATGAGAGCTTTGCTGTTTAGCTTCTCATGAAAAATACAGTATTGTTGTACTAGTTGACAACTGGAAAAAAAATATTCTTTTGAAAAAAAAACATCAATCCAATTATTTATCCAGCCAGCAAACCAATCAATCAATCGATCACTTTAACGATGAGCAAGTGATGCAAACCTTTTGCTCAAATATTCTCATTTTCCCATAATGCTTTGTTCTAGTGCTTTCAGTTATATCTCGTGATAAATATATCTTATTAGACAGTTGGATGTGGAATATGGCTGGATATTTTTACGAGTCACGCTGTATTTTGACGAGCCTTCAGGCGAGTCAAAATGCAAGTTGACGAGTAAAATATCCAGCCATATTCCACATCCAACTGTCTAATAAGTTATTTATTATCCAACTATCTCGCAAAAATGAAAAACAGGTCGAAAAAATCGAAAAAATAGTAATTTTCATTTCCTTAAAAAAATTAGTTGGACATTGCGTGACGTACGTATTGCATTCTGATTGGCTCATTTATCATACAGGCCAAACAGGTTTTAGCAGCTCACACAAACACGCCGTTTTAGCCGATTATCAATGTAATTTTTTTCGACTGTTTTTGCACAAATTTTGGCTGTATTTTGAGAAAAAAGAGGGAGAACGTCAACAAGACAAATGAAAAAATGGCTACCGTTCGGAAACTTTGATGAAGTTAAATGAAAATGCAGTAACAAAGGAAATGTTGTGTCAAGAACTTGCAGCGATTGTAGTGCTTTCGTTTCCATTCGTGGATCGTAGTTGCTTGCTTCAATTAGCTTTACATTTCAACTATAAAGGACATTTTTGCAGCTCTTCCACTGAAGGATTACATTTTGTTGTATTGAGGTAATTTTTTTTTTTTTCCTTATAAGAGCTAGTCAGTCAGCTTATATGTCAATAAACTTGTGAGCTTACAAAGCATTTTCTTTTCTCTGTGTTTACATGTTCACTTTGACTCTGTTTTAAATTTTAATTTCGACAATTTTGTTATCTTAATTACAGAAGAATCGAAAGCGTTTCTGTAGAAAACGTTCAAAACTAATTCAGTTTGCCTTGCAGACATTTTTGCTGTAGATGAAAACCTGTCAAACTGGTATAGACAGCGAAAAATATCGCTGTATATTTTTACTCGATCCAGTCTTACTCACGCGTTATTTTTTACAAGTTGGATAATAAAATATAATATTTAATCAAGACTCTGGGTTGGAATAGCGTAAAGGGATTTATCCAGTTGATAGCGATATCCAAGCTTTGTGCATGTTGTAAGGCAAATGTTTTTTTTAATCAAGATAGACTCCTTAAATAATACCGAGATCAATTCATTTGAATAACTTTTTATGATAATTGTCAAGAGCACTGTCTTTAGTAGCATTGTTTACAGTATATCGCTGTGTTCGAGGCCCCAGAAAAACTAGCATGCGAAGAATAAGAGAGGGACTGGCGTGTGTGTGTATTTTTCCCCTCTCTCTATTCTTGCCAATCCTGGTAATGTGGCATACTTCCTCTTAGGCGGTAAAAAAAGATAGGAAGCCCGATTTATGAAAAGGAATAGACACATGTCTCAGATGACGAGTATTTTGGCTATTGGTGCTAAGCAGGATAAACCAAAAAAGCGCCAAAGAAACTGCCATCTCGATGCATGTAATAGGTAGCACCCTTAGAAATGACTTTCAGACTGAGCGTGTCACCAGCTGACAATCGAATAAGAGCGCCATTATAATTAGTGTTATATTTTCTTTGGTGATCTGAAGCATGTGTACTAGTTAAGCTTTTTAGGTATGTCTTTTTATTGACAGTGATTGTGTGACCCATCACGGGTATATCTATATCACAGTAGAACATCTGTGAATACACATAGTAGAACCCTGCTCTTGTTATCACTATTGCCCCGGTTGCTCCGTGGTATTGGATGCTGCCCCGTGACTGACGCCTAGACACGCGCCATTGCGTGACACTACGAGACGTATCTAAACATAAACACAAAACAAATAAAGCCTTAGGTATGGCATCATAGAGTGTCTTTAGAAAAAAGAATCTTATGTGATACCTTATGCGCGATGCTTAGAAAGAATAACGTTTAGCAACAGGTGCCGGAGATTCTCGGAAATTTTACACATAGGGTGGTGAAGAGTGCAAACACGTGACACTACTTAGATCTCCTAGAACACGCGTCTTGCGTTACGATTTGTTACCGTTTTAATGAGAGCTTATAGTGTAACCCAATTGGCTAGCGATAATGCATAAAGAAGTAATGGATTGTGGGGTCGAGTCGATGTGGATAATTGCTGGTGAAGACTTAAAAAGTGATGCGTACATCAGCCCGGAGATTTGCGCCGCAAATCGTAAACAAAAAAAAGTCGTAATCCTCGAAATGTCGAGAAATTCTATATAGTTTGATACTCCGTGATTCGTGATTTAGAAACGTTCGTGATTCGAGTTCGCCGAGGTATTTTCACCACCCTGTTGTTAGTTATCGTCTAGGATAGAAATGGCGTCTAGATATATCATCTATAGGGCAGCATCCAATTTAGAAGCCTTTAGGATGACTTACTGTAGAAATCCATGATTGATATGAAACTATCACCAATATACTAATAAATACTTATGAGTATCGTTTATACAGCTGCTACAACGCTACAACGCACCAATGCAAAGTAAGGTATTGCAATGCACAATTGCAAAGCATGTCTAGAAGACGGTGTTGGTCGGTAAATGACTGCAACTGCATTTATAAAATGCAAAACCTTGGTTAACTAAAAAACATGTCCTTCCCTACGAAGCGCGTTATCTAAGTGGTACATTTTCACAAAGGACCCACTAAGGACCTACACGGAATGCACCAAAGTAGCTAGTTGTTTCGCTGAATGAGTAACTGTGGTGCGTATATGGCACCTTGACTTGTATTCGGTCATTATGTTCAAGTCGAAACACGCCAGCATGTTGTTTCGTAAATGTTTTGCTTCTTGAGTCGTTAGGTAAACCAACGAAACTCTCCAGAACGACTTTGCCGTTGATGGTAGTTTGGTGAGCCATTAAGTGTTGTTTCTCGTTGTAATAATGCATTTGACAGTAGATATAGTATGTACCAGGGGCATTAATAACAATAGCACCCACTGAAGGCTTATATTGGATGCTGCCCTGTTGAGCTTTGGCCACCCATGCTGTCATATACTGAGACACTGTAGAAACATATTCATTTAGTTATTTCTAGTCTTTATAAGCTTGCTTTTGCAGTATGCAAGGCGAAACGTCACGATATATTGCATGACGCGTTTAGTCTCTGTTGCTGTCACACAACACCATGACATGAAGAGAATTATACTTCACATTCTTCAGCAAATATATTTTTATATATATCTTACCTGTTTGCGAAAATTTTTGGCCATTGCCAACCAAGTGGATGCTTGCACTGATCTTGGTAAAACAATAATAACAATAATTTTGTATTAAAGTATTAAAATAGCTTTTTGCATTTTTTTATTGCTACATTGGAGAAGAGAATTGGATAGAACATTAAGAGACGATCGAATTAAACATTCCCTTGATGGCAGGGTTACTTGCTCATTACATCGTGGTTTCTAGGGGATTTTCCCATCCCTTGAACTGTCGGGTGAAAAAAGCTCCTTGCCTCGACTGCTTTCAATGTATCTGTATTTTTGTTTGACTTACCAATGGTCCTGGAGGTCCTCGTTCACCTACATAAACAAACAGTTGTGAAATGAATGCCATACTGTAATATTGGATAGTCGTTAAGTCGATCTATTAGGATTTACTGAAGACTTCTTTTTCTAGCTATCCCAACCACGTGTTATTCATGCCATCTTTCCCTCCGACGAAGATCTAACATGTGTGTAACCTTTTAGTTAGAAATAAGTGTGCAGTTCCCACTGGGTCAGTCCAGACGTGGACCTATACTTAGAGTGCTTCCACTATATCCATGAAGTAAAATCTAATTAGTAACTAACTAATAGTCTCTATTTAAAGACTATTTAGGTGCTATCATTCAACCAGAACAGTCAAAGAAAAGGAAAATACAAATGAAACAATACCTTGTCTAAAATAGTCACCATAAAAAATATGAACTAATAGGTAGTTACTATTTAGATTTTATTTCAAGGACACATTGTAAGCACTCTATACATATTCTTATACATATACTACCTATATGAGGCGATTTGCATGTCGTCATTTAACTACAACTACCAACATTATTTGTGAATTCTCTGCCATATTCAAATTCTTAGCTCCTTTGGAGATTTAAAGAACAACCTGCACTAATTGCGCTACGAACGAAAATAACCAAAGCATTCTGGTTGTTATATATTATAACAGAAAAACTGCTTAGAGTTTTCCATTGTTTCGTGTGTGCGTATAACCTCGGATGCATCCGTTTCCGGCTGTTTATTCTCATTCCATTCTGTGTGTCTGTCCGTCGCGTCTACGCGCGTCACTAACCTTTATCTCCCTTGTCTCCTTTAGTTCCATTGAGACCTTGTTGTCCTTGAGGTCCTATATCACCACGTTCTCCTTGATCTCCTTTAGCGCCATCTGCACCTGGTGGTCCTTGTTTACCTGACACAAACAACATCGAGGTAAAACTACTATAGGATATTGAAAATAGGCAATTGTTGACGTTAAAAACAAAAACATTTACAATCAAGTAAACGTTATTCAAAGAGGGTAAGCTAATCATCTCAATGTGTTATATCGTATATGACCCTCTTCTAAAGAGAAATATGACTCAAAATACTTAATTTATATATGCATTTATATGAGCTTATCCAAACAAACAAAATGCCTGTTGGTTGTTTCTTGACGTTAATGAATTTGGGAAAATGTTGAGCTCGTGTGTCATTAGGTGCTTGAAAGTGTTTGTTATACAGTTACTTTGCGTCGGTTTTTGTTGCACATTGTTTTATTTTTGTACATTGATTGGATATGCTCAAGTGGTTTTAACAAGTTGCACATGCTACTCTACCGATTCGCGATATCATTGATGCATTTTTCGTAGTGCGTAACGTGACTTGACTTACCTCGTCGTCCAGGGGGTCCCATAGGTCCAGGAGGTCCAGGGGGTCCTGGTGGTCCTTGAACAGATTAATAGAATCATAATTTCAGGATGTACGTTTTTCATTTCCATTTTTCAAGTTTTTTATTTCAAGAGCTGTAAGTGCAGCTGGACTTCATACGTACACGAGTCTTTGGACGAACAAATAATCAATAAGAAGTAACGAACAAAAACAAACAAACAGAAAAATCAAAGGATTAATCAAATTGACAAACGTGTTTGGCTCAACATTCTTCCGACACCTCCCCCTAGTGTTCCAATTATTTTACTTGTATGCATCACTGGAGATGCACAATTGTATGTTGGCAATGACCTTGGTTTGCATTTGATTATAAATAAACCGCTTGTTACAAAACTGACAAAAACATAACATGTTTTTCAAATAGTCGAGAAGTTCAGTTGGGTTGAGAAGCTGGGACCTTGAAGGGTCTTCTTTCATATAAAGCATTTTCAGAGAATTATAGCCGGAAAAATAAGAATAAAATGAAGTAGACAGAAACACTGTTTTCCTTGTGGTAGAGACAATTTTAAATTAAGAATGATCGTAATCCTTGGATTATGGCATCATATACAAATGTAAATATTCGTACGTGGGTGGCTGATTAAACGAGATCAGATAATATCTGTACTTTTTCTATGCCCGCGAAATATATTTTTTTAGCAGTGAAGAAATCTTGACTTTATTTCCACGATAACTATTAGCATTTTTAACGTTGCCATGACAAAAGCCCGCTTCACTTCAGAATTTTCGATCTAGCATGTGTATACGATATTTTACTCATGAACTGCATCATAGTTAACTATGACTGCATCTACTCGACAAGGTTGTAGTAATGCAATTCAGTTTGTAAATTCCTTTTCTCCCTAGGTGTACATTAACTCAAATTAATTTAAGCGAAATAGAATCCAAATCTTCAAAAATATCCTGTCATACAAGGCAAATATGGCAAGACAAACTTGCAAGAGGATGTTTATAAACATTGAGCGAGCCATGTATAATTTCCCCACCCCTCCCCCTTAGATTATAATATTAGTTCACTTTGTTTATTGTTCCAGTCTTAATGCTGCTACATCCGGGACTTTGCCAAACACGGAAGTTGAGTAGGTCATAGTTAAAGCCTTTTAATGTCATTACTTTGATTAATTAGATTTTAAGTCATGCACTACCATTGCATTGCATATTCGTTTTCAACTTAAAAATCGCTTCAAAATACCCGAGGTCGCATTTCTGTAGCGAAAAACGTAATGCTGTAGTACTTAGTAGGTTCATAGTAAATTGTGAAGATCAGAAGTCCAGCCTAGGTCATCCCAAGAGGGCACAAGTACTTCAAATATCAATCGTTGAGGACGTTTATCATGTCCACGTTGTTTGTTAAGGTTTCTCACATGGTCACAGTGTATTACTACAGGTTATGTGAATAAAACTTTCGTCAAGCTGTGCTTGTACAAACTGTCTGTAGTAGTAGTTGTCACTAGTGTAAGATTTGTCTTGTCGTTTTCATACCTGTCAATGCACAACCAGCACAATAAGACTTGAACTGTCTACGGTGTCTTTTGTTCTGATTTGCTGGAACCTTAAGGTTCAAAACAACAACAAGGTGTTAGTTGTCTGTAGTTCTTTATAAATACACAACACTAGTAATTGTCGGCTTCGCTGGTCAACTAATTCAACTTATTTGAATTCATTATAGCTGTTTCTGATGTTGTACTACAATTGAACCAGTAAAACAGTCTTCAGTTCTATTCATTAACGTAAGTTAATCTTGCAGCTTGCTTTCCCGAGGTTATAAGTGCATGCTACATTAGTGATCCATGCAGAAACTGTCGTTCCACTGATTGTGAGTACTGGATATTTAGCTATATTAAGAAATATAATTTTCTGGATAAATAAAGTATGTGATGAGCACTCCGACCAGTAGCACGGTGAGTGTCTAAAACTTCTATATGCTGTGAAGTACATAACGAATTCGAACACTCCATAAGAACTTCAATGGCTTTGTTAAAATGTATAAGCTTATTAGTAACGACGTTTACTCACATAAGACGCTTCCTTCTTCAAACTAGACCTACCTTCAATTGAGCTTTATCGGTCGTTTGGTCGCCTTCGGGTGTCCCCTCAGAGGCCAGGAGATTTTCCAAGTCAACTACTCGATTAGCGAGTCGTTTTACTAGTTTCTCCAGCTCGTCTATCCTGTTAGACTGTGCTACGGTCTGCCTAGACTGTAATGCCATGAACACTGTAGTACACACGACGAACAACAGCAAAACAGACACTGTGCCACACAGAATCAAGTCGGGTCCTCGTTGGCTCTTTAAAGGCATTGTTTGGATGCAGGTTGGAATAGCAGTTGGCATTTTTGTGGCTGACAATTAGCCCATACTCTCCTTCACTGACTGCCTTGACGAAATTGCCTTTGTTTTCGTTGTTTCATGGCTCGGTGACCTTTTAGTTACGCTTTTCTCGGAAGAAGGTTTACTGCGCGTGTGCGGTAGTCTGTGGAGTTTATCTTAACGCTTTGTACGTGAAGCTATAAGCCATAGCCACAGGACTATATCCTGCGTGCAAAACACATGCTATTAATATCTTAGCTGAGTGGCATGCAACCCTGACTAGTCTACCAATTTCCTTTGACGGTGGTGGGGGAGGGGTGGTGCTGCTAGGTATTGCTCTATGTACTCTGTAGATAAACCTCTAGACAACCCAAGCATCACTGTTGTAGTGTGTAAAATGTCTACTCTGCCTTGTCTATTTTTTTCAATGTTTGTTTGGTACTTATGTGGTCAGTGTTCAGCTGTTTGTCGCAGAAAATGAATGTGAAACTGCTGGTGCAGTCTTGAAGACTTTCAATAGTTATTTTGTCGCAATAAGTCATGTAATTGCCGAAGTCAATGAAGTTTAGCTTCACATGAACATACATTAGCTACGGAGAGTTACAAAACATAAAATCACGAATTGTTGGTTTGCCGATAAGCAGCCTGAAACGTTTTCATATTCATACCCTGCAAAAATGTATTTTCCTACAACTTTGATTATTGCATTAACTTCAGTTTGTGTTTATATTGTTAAAAATGTTATTTAAAATTAAAAAAACCTGTTCTCGCCGGATATTACTTTAAGTGGTTTCTCATGCACATGCTTGTGGTTCCTGATTTTACTTCCTCATTTCTTTTATTAAGTTGTTGCTCCTCCCCCTTCTTCCTATTATTCCGAGAATAACTCTGGTACACTAAAATGCGAATTCCAAAGTCCGCTCTACAAAAGCGCCTCGTCCGGCTGGCAGGGAGTATACCTCCAGGCACTTTAGGGCACAGAATCTGGCATGTTCTCCTAGTGAATTGCTTATAAGTGAGTAAATCCATCTGATATACCCCTTCTCGTTGTGAGTCCGAGAAAGAAGGGAGAACACCTTACAGTAAAAGCACAGATACAATGTCTTACTAGTGGTAAAGCGATGATTGATAAGCGTAATGGGCTGTGTGATATACCTTCCTTCCCATGATAAATCGCATGGCGTACATGCAGGATTTGGAGCCAATTTTCGCCTATTCATTCTATGTACGCTTTTTAAGAATGCAGATTTTCTACATATGGCTTATTTGCATTCATTTTGCATGAAGTTGCTCACATCTTAAAAAGTGGCGATTTCAGGAGAGATTTAGATAGCGCGTTTGTACTGGATTGTAAGATGCATTAGTTAATTGAAACCACAGTCCCCGGGGAATAGCGAGAAAACTAACGTCGTTATATTTTACCCTCCCTCCCTGGGGGTTGGTACTTTCTACTGTCGAATGTTTAATCTTAGCTGAAGCATTTGTTTGAATGAGCAGGCCATCATTACTAGGTCAAGGAAGCTGGGGTTTGTGTACCATGTAAAACACATATAACAAGTAGTACAAATACTTTTAAAACTGTTCAAATGACAATATTTTATTAATGAAGTATTTATGCTGTATATTTACAACCAGAATATGTAAAAATTCATATTTAAACTATTAGCCGCTGTGTTATTTACAGCTGATAGATATACTATGGATATTTGATAAAAAATAAACAATAAAATTAAATATAAATTTGCACGCTTTTAAAGCCAAAATTCTTAAAGCGAATGATTTTCTTATGTACAGCTTCTACACCTTAATTTGATATCCTCTTGCAATCGTCCCTCCCCTCCCTCGTGTGATAAATATTATATTCTTTTGAAGGTCAGGGGAGGGAAAATTGACTTATTTTCAACTCGTGGAGTTATTTGTATTTACAAATATTCTAAAATAGATAAAAAATCCATATATACATATACCCCCCAGATTACTTACTGCTAATTTTTATCACCTAAGCTCACGTCTATGTAAATTTACGAAACAATTAAACTATAACTAGCTAGTGTAGCATTGATAAACCTCCGCTATACGAACTGATGATAGTATGATCCAATCTATACCCTTTTGAAAAAGTATTCAACTTATTCGCAATATTTGATCAAATCCTTTTTACAAAATATTTATTAATGTTTATAATCATCTCATTTCAAATTCGTACGATTGAGGTTTTGATGTATTAAATTATATTTACACCGTTGGAGTCAAGTTTTTTTACTCATTGCTATTTACAAATATGAACAAACATGTACCCCCTCTACTTCCCAGAAGAACTTTAAGGTGTGGTACAAATAACAGTTCCCTCTACCACCCGTTGTAAACAAAATATTAGATCACGAAGGTTTCTGTTAAATACTTCAGTGTGGACTCCCCTTCCTTGTTTGGAGTTAGAGCTGGTCCAAAAGTTAAGAGCCCAGCAAAGACTTTCCCTCCTCCCCTTTATATATACAATGGGCGTGTGCTTGGTGCTAAAAGGAACAAAAATTGAGCTCAAAGACCTCTCTTTCCACTTTTACCATATTCAGAATAGGTCACCAACACTTAACAATGAGTGTTCAAATCAGTAAGACACAAAACATCCTTTCCTCAGGGGGCGGATCAAGGATGTTTTAATGAGGGAGTGCGCCGGCCGTCTTGGAGAGGGGTGTGAACACTATGTGAACACTAAAAAGATATTAGAATACAAGAGCTTGTAATCCTTCCAGGAGGGGATGCACACCCCTGCAATCCTCCCCTAGTTCCGCCCCTGTTACCCGTCTATACAAACCTATTCTTGATGTATCATAAATAGTCCAAAGTGCGTATACTCTGGCTTAAGTAAGTAAATCTTACTAATGAAGACTGACACTGACAGCTTATCTCCGTTACGAAGTAGAAAGACTCCTCCGTGATTATTTGTATTGTATTTTTTTCTAGGGCTGATCACACTGGATGCACTACCCAGGATCTTCTGACCATTCAGCAAGGTATAATGGTTTAGCAATACAGTAGTGCCATCATAGTAATACATTTGGCTGTAGATATAGTAGAAGCCTGTACGCCCGATGGTTATTTCACCGGTATGTGGGTTGTATCGGAGAGAACCTTTGATGTGTTTCTGATTCCAATACGTTATTACACCTTTAGAGAGAAAAGTATGGAGTCAACTTAATGAAATGGAAAAAACAAATTCTATAAAAGGCCGACAAGTGAATAAATGTATGAATATAATACAGTTAAGACAAATCTGTGAGTGTAGCAAGTATGGGTGAAAGAAGGCGTTGTAAACAACAAATGGTGAAATGGTCATTTTCAACACTAATGAATAGATGAATAGATTAATTAAAAAGAATCACAAAATGAGTTGATGACTGCCGTTTAAATACGAATGTGGTATAAATACCTCGCTTTGTGAATTTAATTCAATAAATAAATGTGGAGACGTAATGATAAATATATACACAATACTGAGAGCAATAAATTAAGAATGGGCTGGGATAGCAAGTAAACTACAAGATCTAGAGAAATATACATAATTAGTGATCAACAATTCTTACCTGCATGTTTTTTTCTGCGTCCATCGCCAATGAGATGTGCACTTTCTGCAATCTGTGTAGCAGCAAATAAACAGGCTATTAGTGTTCTATTTCCTACAGTAATTATTGCCTGACTGTAAAAATATACTTACCACTGTGCTGTTATCTGTAAATATAAAAAAAAAAAACAGAACAAAGAGAAATCAGTATTTGGGTTGAACATCATTCAGAACGTCCACTTATCGTAATTCAATATCACAATGTGATTTTGAACATTGGTATGCACAGATGAACTGGTATGGTCATCTACCCAAGGTGCATTGCTTTTAATGATTTAACATCATCGTTATCATAGATACTGTTGGCATTAGCATCAACAACACCATAACTATTATCTTCATCATGAGCAACAGTTCTAATTGCCATCGTCATTATCTTCGTTATCTTGACATTACTCAGCACTACCACTATCGTCAACATGTTATCCATGGTACTCAGTTGTGAAATAGACGCAAGCGTAAGCGACCAGACACATACTATTCTCTTGTGCTGTCCTTATATGTGTAGACGCAAGCATATCAGGATCAAAACTTTCCGTTCTTTTTGTGCTTACGCTCATGTTTAATTTAGGCTATTTCACGGTGAGGAAAGCAATTGCGCTATTCATTACGATCCTGTTTGCCATGATAATCGCCATCAGCGTCATCATCATGACTACCATCATTCCTTTGTCACAATCAAAGTCATGGCTACCATCATCAGCAACATTAATATCACATCATTTCAAGCAATCCCTACCTTTAGGTGCAGGTTTTCCAGGTGGTCCTTGAAGACCTCTGGGACCTTGTGGTCCCACAAGTCCTTGTATTCCTTGGGGTCCTTGTGGTCCAGTTTCACCTTTTTCTCCTTTCTCGCCTGGATCACCTTTGTCGCCTTTTGGACCGGGAGGACCAGGATCACCTGCAACATACAGATACTTTATCACTTTGCTATACTGCTAAATTGACAAGGCAGCGTTATTCGTTAAGTTAACAGAATGAAAGAGAGAGCAGTATCAGATTTACAGAACTCTAATTGTGTAAACGGCTTCTAACGGTTTTAATCTTTTTTTTTTAAATTTTATCGAGAGAAAATAGAGTTTTATTAAGGTAAGGATACATTTGTATCCGTAGTTACAGAACTCGCCACGGGTATCGATTTGATTTGAAACTCATTAGCCATGGATGAGTTATAGAAGGACGTATTTACCATTCCATTCCAATAATAATATACAGCAAAATCAAAAAGTATACTGACCTTTATCTCCTTTCTTTCCTCTTCTTCTCTTCACTGTAAACAAAACAGATTTTGAGTTTAATTTTGATTCTAACAACGGCATATCCGCATCTCTTATCTTATGACTTGTAGGTCTTATTATTACGTTGTTTGTGCCTGGATCCATGCAAGTATAATCGAAGCATAACTTTAACCCATTTGCGAAAATTTATCAATGCTGGCTGTCATACTTATATGATTGCTTAATTTGCAGACAGTCAGCGGCGTGGATAACCTCACTAAATAACATCGAAAACTTAAAACATTGTTACCAAACGTTATCAGTGTCGTTTTCCTGATCTTGATGATCATGAGTGTTTACAGCACCGTCCCGAGTAGAAGGTGGTGCAAATTTCATAAAGCAATTCGCCTCGAAGACAAAACAACTGCGATAAACTTGTCGACAATGTCAGAGATAACTAGAATGGTTGACTATGTTGATTGTAAGATCAATGAATGGCAATAAAAAGTACGCAAACATCATAGGTGGAGGTCTCGCGTTTTTTTGAGAAAACATAGCCCATTAGGGCAGATGTAAGTCGGTTATCGATAACGGCGTAGAAAATTGGTAAACAAGTCTGAGAGATTTCCTTTGTTTATTTTAAGATCAATGAAAGGCAATTAAAATACAGAAACAATAACATAGAAACAGGAATGGTTGGAGGTCAGGCCATTACTTAGCTTGCAGATGTATCTCAGGTATCGATAATGTTGTAGATAGCTGGTATTAGAACAAGTGTGAGAGGTTGTCTTTGTTTATTGTAAGATCAATGAAAGGCAATAAAAATACGGAAACAATAACAACATAAACACCTAAATGGTTGGAGGTCTCACGTATAAGCCATTACTTAGCTTGCAGATGTAACTCGGTTATTGATAATGTTGTGGATAGCTGGTAAAGAACTCTGAGAGACTGTCTTTGTTCATTGTAAGATCAATGAAAGGCAATAAAAATAATGATAATGACCGAGAAATATTTCTCCTCTAGCTGGTTACTCACGTTCTTTGACATGAGGACACAGGCTTAGTCATCGGTACAATAACCCAAATTGCCAAGAGCTTTCTACTCTTGACCATAGGTTTGGTGTCAATCCAAGTTGCTTTGGTCAATTACCATGACGCAACAAGCACAGATGATTTTCAGAATCGACAGGTTTTATTCCACCTTATTGCCTCTGAATAAAATACTGGAACGCGTTGATCATTTTTTTATTTTTTATTTATTTATTTATTTTTTTTTTTGCCGATACATGTTTTCTGGTGAATCTAAATTTTGCTCTCGGGAAAGTTATTTTCAGATTTTGCAACATAAGGCGATAAAAACTTTGTGGAATTTTTGCAGTTTTTGCAGGTCGCCGGGGCTATCGCGAATTCTAGTTACTATGCTTTTGATAAGAATGAAGAAACCATAAATTTATTAGGTTGACATATCATATACTTTGTAAGAAGTAGGAAAATCCTCTGTAATGTTTTGTTGGTCATAAACTTCAATTATCATTATAGATATGTATGGGGTTTCGATTAAGTCGATTCGGTTTAGATCGTTTCGAGTTGTAGGGAAAAAAGTTCAGAAATACACAAGAGAAGTATACAAAGTTCAAGATGTAGAAAAGCATTACATTACTACAGTATGGAATGTTACTTTGCCATTGTGTTGTATAAACCACAAAGCTGGCAGATTTCCCATGTTGATACAATAATCATTATATAATCCGACAACCCACGATTTGTAATATTTTTATATCATCGTAGGCTAATTACATTAGACAATAACACCTATTGTCCTAGTTCTTGGCAGTTACCCATTATCCAAGAGTAAGGAACAATACATTTTTGAAATTCTGAAACAATAGCTATGTGAGTAGCTTGTCCAGTACAAATATGGAAGGTGGTAATCCTGTTTGAAAGTGTTTGAATTGCTACTACTCTGCCAAGTTCCCACGAGTTTACACTTTTCTAAATCCTAGGATAGTTATTCAAGATTATACCTTTGCAACTTTTGCAACTCCTGTCAGCTCGCCTGATTCTTTCAACCCCATCTTCAGTTGATGTAGCCACCTAGAACATGAATGAAGAGAACGTGAAGAAAAGTCACTAATGTAATAAAATAATGGAAAAGAAGGAACGGCAAAATAAACCAATAGAGTAGTTTAAAGAGCCGTGAAATGTACTTATAAAGATGACTCAGCTTTATCAAGTGATATTCATTGTGATTTTGTGTGTGCTTTCAGTGTTAATATTACACTATATATAACACGTTGACTCATTACATAAGACATAAAACGAAGCCAGCAAAAATAAGACAAAAATCCGATGAAACAAAAACAAGATGCAAAATAAGCACACTCGGCTCTTTCAAAGAAAAGTGGAACAAAACACAGAGGAGGGGCATTTGACTAAACAAGAAAATAAATTTATCAATGAGAAAGACTAAAAGACGGTTGCTTTTTGTAGTGGATTTACCACAAAGTTTAAGTTGAATAGGTTTTCCACTTTAACGTTAATATATCCCCAATATTTCAGGAATCCACAACATAGTGAAACCGAAAGGCGACCGAGGCCCTTGACTAAGAATAGGTTGCTTTTTGCAATGGAATGGCCACAAACTTCAAGTTGAAGAGGTTTCCTACGAAAAGGAATCCCAATATTTGAAGAATCCACAACATATAGTGCTACAACTATCAATATTTATAGTTACTCGATCCCTGGACTGAACTTCTTTCTTTGACCTTGCCGTTAATGTATGTTGTACCTTGTCTACAACCGGCAACACTGGTGTTTTGCTATGTGCGTTTAAAGATGTGTGTGGTTTCTAAATAAATGCTCTTGTGTCATCCACAAGAAAAGAAAATCATCACTGATCGAACAAACGTTTGTATGATAATGCGCCCGGCCGAAATATGAAAACATCTGGCATGTTTGTACACTTGATTACTTTGTTGGTCAATTGCAGACCATACAAGAAAATACAGATTAGACATTTCATAAATATAATCATTTGATTGTTTATTTGTTTTTAGCGAAGCTTCACAAAGCGAATTTTTACCAAGCACATTTAAAAAATGATTTTATTGAAAGTTTGGAATTTCTCGAATCTCAGCTGGTTTGTCGTTGTGGTTTGCTTCGATACAAAAACTGATGTGCTATCTTCCAATAGGTTGTAATATAAAAAAAACAAGTTTGATCACATTGTCAACCAGCGCAGTATTCAGGGTTCTCGAGTGGTTGGTGACAAGAAATCTTTTTTGACCACAATGGTCATGGATGATAAATATATAGAAAACCCAGAACAGCTCAAAACAGAGCCTGATCAAGAGGCTTGCTGAGAACTTCTCGTGAATCGCGGGTTCCTTTTGTATTCTGAATGGAGTTCGACGCCTTACCTCTTAATGAACAATGAACAATTGGTTCTTTGTTGATTTAACAATAGAGGCATCTCACCCAAGTCTTGGTCAATTTAATACGGAAAGCCTCTGTCATCTTTTTTTTTAAAAATAGAATCTATTCTAAAATAGCTGCTCGTGTCGTTTCTAGCTTAGGGATGGATGGATGAGAAGATGTGGTAATCGTTTTAGGGCGGAGACTTTCACTTCTTAGGGGTGTGGTTTTAGTGCAGTTTAATTTGTTCACGGAATTCGATTGCAAAGATTCAAAACAAAAAGAAACATAAGCGAAATCTGAATGTTTTTGGTGGAACTCTTTGTTACTAAAATTACAGATTTGCATTTGTGCTTTGGCTACAAACTGTAAATTCGTACAGTATGTATGACCAATTCCGTATACAACGACACAGAGTTTCTAATGTGGCCCCTGTAATAACGAAATCTGGGATTTCTAGAATAAGAAGTCTTCATTAAACTGAAGCTGTCCGAAATTACACGAACCAACTTGAATGTTTGTTACTATCATTACTCATGTCAGAACACAAACTATCTATTGAACCGTTTCTGATCGCAAGCCTCGAGTGTGCCTGGGCTTACTTTTAAACCACACCGAACACGAACTCATTCAGTTACTAAAATTAATTTTTATTGCGACAAATTTAGAACAAATCGAACCTTAAATAGACCACCACAAACAAAGCCTTAAACGAACTGTTTTATAAACTGCTGGAACTGCTGAGCGACAAATAGAAAAAAACAAAGCATTAGCACTGCATATTGGCAAGAACATACAGCGGCTTTTCATCTCCTGCAGCTTTGGAAGTGGTGCAGAACACCGACAATTAGTAATCAATCTCGTACAATAAAAACCTTTCGCTCTTTGTAACGTTTCCCGATGACTTTCCATACTTTGCAACGGAATTTAAGGATTTGGCTAAGTAGAAAATACTGGGTTTGAAATGTTCGAAGTCATGTGACAACACGTGGTGAACATCCCAGCAAGATACCACGTGATCACGACTTTTCGGAACCCGTCAAAAAACCGCAAAGTTTTATCAAAGTTATGTAACCTAAACGTATCACATCCGTCCTTGTCTGTATTGAACCTTAGGAAGCCACCGTAGGAAGGCAAAGAATAACATTGAGGAAATGAGAGAAACGTGCCTCATTCTTCGTCATAGCTTAACGATCACAACTGAAAATAGTTTAAACTTGCCGGCAAAATCAAATGCAATTTTAATATTAACATCGTTATTAGAAGCCAAAGGCGGTAAATAATATGAGCCAATAAAAATAGTATTTAAAACAGTTTCAACTTGTAGCCTGAGACATTTCGGTCATTTTGTAATTATCTTTTAACTTTATATAAGAAAGATCCGAAGACTTGAGCGGGCTTTCTTCCAAGAGTGAAGTTATTCAGTTGACTAAGTGTGAGTTGATTGATCCCGATGAGTGGTTTTAGTGTTGTGTTCGATCACTCGCTCTCCCGCATTCTTCACTAGTCGGTACATCGCGGGAAAATGTAACATGATCGCATATAAACAAATCAAATATGAAAGACATTGTCTAGAATAGTTTTACTGGATTGATAGTATCACGTATTTTCGATAACCGAGAATCACTCGAGTCTAATAATATTTTTGTCTGGGTGAATTAATGTGTGATTTAATGAAGGGATGATTGCAATTTGCATAGTATTAAAATAGTAAAACAATAGGCTTTGCGCACCAAAACAATCCAACGTCAAAGTTCAT
The DNA here is from genome assembly GCA_918843875.1 of Diadumene lineata. Taxonomy (NCBI): domain Eukaryota; kingdom Metazoa; phylum Cnidaria; class Anthozoa; order Actiniaria; family Diadumenidae; genus Diadumene; species Diadumene lineata. The sequence goes on along the minus strand of OU974069.1, from coordinate 17,312,646 downwards.
TCCGATACGTAAAGAAATAATTAAACTTCGAAGAACATTTTTTCGTGACGAAAGGTTAACCTAATGTTAACAGTAGAGTACTAAGATAGTCTATGTCGTTAAGCGTGTTTTGGCATGCCTTTGGCCAATATTTTATCAGCTTTATCGCCGATACAACTTCAATGTTTTGATTTAAAAAAAACAATAAAGATAAAAGAAAAAAGTTTGAATTTCTTATAAATTAATCATGATATAGTTACCTCGTCTTGAAGGCGCTCTACATCGTCGCTCTCGGAACTTTCAGTGGCCTTTTGGGACTTAGATCTTGATGTAAGGGAGTCAGTTTGCTCAATCGATTCGATTCTTTTCTCAAGACTCGTGGCGTAAGTTTGTAACGCTGAGTGATTCCGAGCCAAGATAGTTATAACAATCGTTAGACCGATTGAATAGACGACTAAAAGTAGAAGACAAAATAGCACCACGACACGAAAAGACTTTGAAGTATGCTTAGGTTCCATGATTACTTGGGACTGTAAGGGTTTAGATTGAATGAAGGATTCCGTCGCCTGCATGTTCCTACATTAATATCACTACTACATCCACGGTCGAGCTTGCTGTATTTTGGTCACCAACCCGGCTAGCTGCTTCCTTTATTCGGAGAAACGTTCTACCAATGATTGACAGCTGTCAATCATATCCATCATGCCCGTAAGAGGATCTGTCTGATAATCAGCTAATTCCTGATACCTAACTCTTATCCATTTCAGCGCTTTGAGTTTATTTTTGGAAAAATTCATTCAAACTTTTATAGGGAATTCTTCTTTCTTCCAGTTGTAACAATTAAAATCTAAATATTGTACATTACAATTTATACGTATATATTTATACTCTACGTGATTGCTGTTATAGAGTAGTAATCTATGACATGACCTTTGTATCGAGTTTTCTCTCGTTTATCAAAAAAGCCGGTTCATGTTTTCTTTTAGTGATACAAACCAAAATATCTCCTCTCTCCCGTCCCTTAGTACAAATACATATTGATATAGTTGATATTTAATTTCAATACATAATTTTATAATTGAATCCCTAGATTAATATACACTTATATATTTGATGTTGAATATCGTACGCCGATTCTGAAAAAGCTATGTTAAGCATCAGAAACATTAAGAGACCTCTCGACAAATAATATTCTTATAATAAATACTGTTGAAAATTTACCACGCTAAGTGTTTATTAATGTGCAACGAATCACGATCTCCTACACTTAAGCCTGTCTAGTAGAACAAGAATTCCGAAAGGGGAAAAGAGGAAAAAAGTCGTACATTTGATCGTTATTTATCATTTTACTTCTCGTCACTTGACCTACCTATTGTTCGATCAGAAGTATCACGTCATTGGTGACGTCATTAAGACCAATACCATGAGCTAACCATGCAATCATATCCTAGTCTACTTGTAAAGGATTAATAGGTGCAGTGATAGTTTGTTTACATCGGGATCAAATTAAAGGAATAAATAGGACGTAAACCGTTTGATAATCGGAAGAATGGAGCGTTTTGTTCATAAGCATCCTTGAGAATTTTAACTGGGCAGTTCTTTGTCACTAGCGATGCTTTGGGAGTGATTGACAGCCACGGCTTCAAAAACAGCGTTTTGAATAAAGGAAGCAAAGGAACAAGGGATGTGAATCATATATTAATATTTTGAACACTTGATGAGCACAGTTCTTCACAAATCTACGGCATGTGCATTCAAGAGGCACTGCTCATATCTGGGCCGGTGCACCCCTCACCCCCCCCCCCCCCCCCCCCTTGGGAATACCTTATTTGTTTTCATAGATAGTACTATTTTTGATTGATAATCAGTAATTTTTTTGATTAGTGCTTCCCCCTTTCAAAATTTCTGAATCACTTTTTGATTAGTGCAAATATTGCACTTGCTCACACACTCAATGAGAAACAGCCCTTGCAGATAACATACTTCTCCCTTATTTCACATTTATCAAGCCCAACAACTACTAATTGCCCTAATATGAACCTAAAGAGTGTGGACTTGCTGAGAACAATGGGTTACTTCACAATATTGCAGTTGCAAAAGGTCGGAGATTACGAAATAAAAAACTCGTCTATTTTAGGTAAACCGGAACATATAAGATATTGAGAGTAGTACTTAGGTATAGCACGACGCATTGTTTTAGAGATCAAGGGAAATTGCATATTGTTACATCTTCTGCAGATCTGAAACCCTTTTGGTGATCATAATTGGTGAATTGATAGCATGGAAATCATACAAGGTCATATAGTTAGTCGTAATTAATCATATTACCTTGTATTTCACTTGATACGCTTTTGCCATAATCATTTATATGAATAACACTGACGATTGTGAAAACGAAATGAGTACTATATTGTATCTTTAGTGACGCAAACTAAATGAATAAAAAGCACCACACATGTTAACATTTCATTTTTCAACCTCGTCTCAGCACTTTTTGTTTTTCAGGGTGGGTGGGGTAAACCCTTATATATCAACTGTATCAAAGCAGTTTCATGTATAAATGAGACAATTAGGTCATTGTATCTGATGAAAGTGAATAAATGAAGGGTTTCGAAACTACTTTCAAAGGAGGGTGTGCGTGGGAGTAAAAACGAGTATTTTTTCTTGTGTTGTAAAAAATATAATGTATGGAAATTATTACATTTCTCTTTTGGTATCAAGCTATCTGAGACGTGAATTTGAAGCCCCTGGAGTAAACCATTTAGTATATACATATATAGTTGATAAAGGAATTCCATATACTAGACTTGTAACTTCTATTTAGTCTTTGCTGACGAATACCGGTAAAATTAATGAAAACTATGAAAAAAAACATAGGCTAGTAATCCAGCTGTTGGTATGTTAAGAACGCGAAGAAAAATAGAAACGACGAAAACTAAATCACTTATTGCAAGAAGTTATATCAGTGAGTACTAACGTTAGAGAGTCAAATGTTCAAACGCATTGCAAACAACGGTCACCAGACATAAGTGAGCTCTCTCCTGCAAAACACTTACGCGGCAACATGGTCCCGGGGCAAAACTCCAAATCGATTTCGCGACAAACATTTCGTCCTTGGTGTTGGCTCATATATCAAAGTGGTTAAATACCAGGAAGCACGCTCCAGAAGCAAATTTGTTTATACGTGTTTATTTATACTTCCCAGCTAGCACAGAGGTAGAGTCAGAAATTATCATGTACCGAGCTGAATAGACCGGTTTCATGTTCTTCATTGCTCAGGCTAAGCCTTGAATTGATTGTAGATAAATTAACAAAAGAGTCGAGACAAGACCATTATATTTATAGTTTTGTACGAGGTACAGCCCGTGGGAGTGCGCCAATCCGAAAAAAATATAACTACTATCATATGCAATTGAGGCTTAGCCTGAGCAATGACGAACACGAAACTGGACTATACCTTATAACTAGCATTTCAACGTATGACGGAGGGTGTCAATGGGGTGACATAAGACCGTTTTGTCGTTATCGTAAACTTATAAATGACCAAAAAAAACTGTTTAACGTATAAAAGAACGTCCAAGTTTTACCGTGTTTGACATGAAAATATAATCAAATATCTGGGGGAAATGGCCAGAATGTAATCGGAGTTTAGATATTTTTCATTTATTCTCACATATAAACAAAAGTAAACACACTTCAACTGCTTGTCTCGTCTTTTCTGATCCTTTTTTTTCTTTCTTTCTTTAGCATGCGACTGAATCGCGATAATTTATGAACCTGCGATATTTGGTTACCATGGAAACGATGCGAAAAAGTGAATTTACTAACTAAGCTTTTTTTTCTACTGTTTACTGACTAGAGACATACCCCATTGACCGCCCTCAGGACGTCTTGTGCACATTGTGCGGGAATTATGTCGGAGACAAAAGTACAAGCGCTTGTGGTTGTAGTTGCTATTCCGAGCTTTCGCTTGACGCGGTTTGCACTACAAATAAAGTGACCAAGAAATTATGTAAGGAATAAAATGTGGACCCATGTTATAATCATTGAAGAAGAAATTTCAAATCTAAGGATGCAGCCTCTTCTGCCCCTATGTCCTACGTTTAGAACTCTAAGGACCTCTAATGGTATATAAATACAATTCGGCAAAGGTGAAAACTATTAAAAAAACACTAGACAGGACTGCGTCGGTGTTTCTAGAGAAACAGTTGTAAATGTAATAATAAGTTAGACACCGCAACAGTAATCGGAGTAATACCGACGAAGGACTAACGAAACGTCAATTTTCTCTACTATCATTTTACGCTGTCTAACGTATCATTACATTTACAACTAATTCGGCATATAGTTAATGGTTACGTGCATTTTGAAATTCTCGCAAACAAAAGAGCACTGATGATATCATTTTTGTTTCATTTTTTTTTTCATTATGATTTCACATATATTCATTTGAGTGTCGACTGAGGGAAACATTATAAGCTTGAGTCGGTCTGATTCGACCAAATTTGACTAGTATATTTGTGTTTATGTCATAACCAGTTTTATAAATTAGTCCGAATAATAAAATTGCTGAATAATTGATTATGTATTGTTGGTAAATGAATACGGATGTGGTTTGTCGTAGAGTGTGCATGTTGTGTAGTTTGTCATATCAAGTCATCATTGTTTTTAAATACTGGAATGTGTCGATTACATCAACCAGCCCTATTCTTGTACGTCAAATTTGTAAGAGGAGCAATTGGTGACGGAATAAGGTGGTCCTCCTGTTGTTTGTTGATATTTTTGTGTTTTCATTTCAGTAATTTTGACTATGCACGATGTGAGACATTAGCTGGATGTGGTTTTGACTCTGAAGTTGGACCACTGGGCGGAATATATCGTCAGTCGTATCATTAGATTTTGCGTGATCAGTCTGACGGTAGTTACGGACGATGTGGTTTTTGGGTGGATGGGTAGTGATTTTGTCATATCCTGTCGTACAGGAACAAAGACGTTCAGATACTGTAAAATAAACGCCAAACGATCGTGTAGCGTACCGCATAACCGCGAAACTTTTAAAATGTTACTGTGTGTGTAATTTATGAAACAACAAATTGCACGCGAGAAACCGAAGCACAGCAATAGAACATAACCTGCATGTTGTCTGATGTGACGCAAGACAGTAACGAGCGCCAAGCGATTTAGACATCCCCTTTCTCAATCGCTTTGCGTCTATTTACATTGTAATATCTGTATAATCAAGAGTCAATCGCATAGTCCGAAAATAGAGGTAGTCATGACACTAGTGTATGACCGACTGCAGGAGTGGATGTCAACAACTTATTGATATATCACATAGCTTGGATTCTTGTATTCTGTATTTTTCGTAGGCAGATCAGTATTTGACCTGAAATCGTGGGATATTTGAGTTATAAACAAGGTTCTCTGACTGTGGCCACGTTTGTCGAGAGCTCGCATGAAACAGTATTAAAACATCAGCAGAAAAAAAAATGAAGTTGGAGTTTCAACTACTATAGCTCTGTTGTTCATTTTAATCAGTTTTGTGATTGGATGACAAGGAGGATCAGAAAACTATTTAAAAAAGATATTTCCCTCCGCTTTCCACGAGCCGCTACGCTAAGTCCAGCGACTTTCAAAAGTTTACACTGTAACGCACATTTACTTTTTTTAAGGTAAAAACGGATCTTCAGAAGGTGTCGATGATGTTTTAACAAGTTCATTGTTACGTTGATCAATTCCCCTTTCCGGAATTCAACAAGGGACTGGGGCCGAGATCAAATTTTACTCAACCTCCAAACCATTTTTAGTATTATCAACATGTTTCAGCGTGTATGGATAAATATGTACTGAGTGGCAACTTTTTAAAAGTCGCAAAAACATCAAAGAATGTATGGGGTTTGAAGACAGCGTCCCCAAATTGTTCACCAAAACCATATATTCTCTTTAATTTTCAAGATTTCTTTAAAACCTAAAAATTATTTAATATTTAAAATTTTTTAAACTTGGTAATTTAAGTGCGATCTTTTTAATGTTGTGAGTTTTGTTTTGGATTACATAAATATTTCTAAATTCGTCTCCAGTACTAGTCCCTTTTTGAATTCCGAAAAGGGGAATACTGTAAAAAAGGAGGCCCACGTTATTGGTTTTCGACTTGTATAAGACGTCAAAAAAGAGCAATTTCTCAGGGATTCGACAAAGCAAAGCATTTTCCCTTCCTACAGCTCAACCTTCTTTAAAAACCACGGGATTTGCAGGATGGAGTCATTCTCGAAAAATATATATACATATATGTCTTTAAGCAAAAAGTGCTCAGTTACTAAACAAACTCCAAGTCGTTTGATATCATAACAGATGTTACGTTCCTTAGTTAATATTTATACAACGAACATTAAATTGTCATATCCGTTATTCAATTTGACGTCAATTTCTTTAGAAACGTTGACGTCGTCAATACCGCCAAAACCGCAATAAATTGATAAAAACAATGAAAATATCTAGCAACAAAAAAAAGTACCCAGCCCCCGCTACTGCGCATCCAGCTCGCGCGTGTTCATTTGCGGAATCGTCATCTCCAAAAAAATCAACATTTTTAGCATCCTACGTGCATATAATTGCGCAAAATACAAGGAGTTTTACTTTCTAGAATTTATATTCTATTCTATATTCTATTTACACACTACTTATAAAATACTGTATGGATCAGTTTAAATCTTAAACAGTTAGCTTTTTGTTTTTCTTTCAGAGACAGATCCATTTTAAGGTAACTAGACGCATGCAAGCACCCTTGATCCTACTTTGTAGAAATACGAGTTGTAAAACCTTCAGTTGCCAATGTGCGCGAAAAATCGCACCGGTATTGAAGTCGCTCCGCGGCCATCTTCCATCGATCCCACTTTTAAACTCGCTCGCAGTCATTCAGTTTGTAGTTTGAGACCGTATGGGAATAGGCCCGAAACTAAAAACCAAACTGCTGCGAGGGAGTTTAACTTTTTCTGGTGTAACCACAGGGAGCCCGGCTTACGAGATATTGCCGACTCGACTCCAGTGATAGTTGGAGAGTCGGACTCTTATGTCAACAACTAGAGGTCACGCAGCGCGCAAACCAGCCGGCCGTTAATAATGAGATTGTTACGTAAGCCAGTTGATACGACCTGTAATAAAACACCACTATTTACTTAACTAGTGTAACGTCACCCCATAAGGAGAGAAGAAGAAGAGAAGGGCTGAAACGAAATTAGTGCATCTCGTAAATAGCCGACTTTCGTACAGTTGCTCGGACCCATATTTAGCTTAAACGGAAGAGTATAGTTTAACCCAAATGACTCTGGTTTCGGTTTTTCCCTGACCAGCTTTTAATCGACAAAATCGACGGTTTACGAAGAGCTTGTTTTAAAGTGCAAATGAACCCTTTTTCTTTAGCACTTGTATCGATTAAAGATGTCTTCCAAGACAAAATATCGAAAGAATTTTTTAATTTGAATAAATTCCCGCTTTGTAGTGATTTTTTGAATTTCGCGCTCTTTAACTTTTCGGAGTTCCATCCACTCAAATTGGGGGAATGGGTCGAGTGATTGGAAGTGACGCACACCAAGGAAGGAAAGTTCACACTCTTGGTAAACAAACCTTTGTAAGAACTCGCGTCCGTCTACACTTTCGTAACTATCTTGAAAAAAACATTAAAAACTCGCTTCAGTCATGTCAAGCATAAGTGACTCTTCTGACAACTCCTCAGAGTCCGATTGCCTGTTATCGGACTTCGAATTCGAATTAGAAGACGAAGAATTCACGACGTGCGAAACAACTAGAACAGCTTCGCCATTACCGATTGTCGACGATGTCGATGAGGGAGCATACCAGGACGAACCAATCGCTAGCAATGAATGGATAGATGACTACAAGCAGAAAGAAAAGGAGAAACGGGAGCAAGAAGAAGAGTTAACAAGCGGCTGAATGGCTTATTACCAGTTACTGCCTGGTAGGTATAATGAGCAATTGTTTAGCTTTGACAGATGTCGACAATAGCACAATCAGCTTCGCGATTACAAACCCATATTTATCCGTTTATTGGTTTTCTTTTTAGGTGCCAATGTGGAAAATGTGACACGAAGAATCTGACCAATATCAGTGAGTGTTACTGTTGTGTCGAACTAGAGGGATGCCAAGAATCTCTCGAAACTGAGTGGGTCGTTCAAGAAATAGACAGTAACGACGAACTCAAATGCGTGACAGACCATCCTGGATTTGCACCCATTTGCCTTGAGAAATGGTCGTTAAGAATGGCTGCCGATCGTTTCAAACGAAAAAATAAGCAAATATACCGTCAAACAGAGTCTGAAGAGAAGTAAGTATAACTCCGCTGAATTTCATAAGATTTTCTTCAACGTTACATTAATTGTTCCCTCAACTCTGATACCGTTGTTCTCTCCTACAAAATGTACAGTCTAATGGTTACCATTCAATTTTTTTATTTCTACGCAATAATAAATTGTAATCAAAATTATTATTATTCATTCAGAGCTTGTTTCACGCAGCCAGGTTTTTGTCATTCAATCATTGCTGTCTTTGCATATTAGGTTTTCATCATTCCTACATTTTTTGAACTTTATATCTCAACTTGGTTTATATATACAGATGCAATTTGAATTTTCTACTAACAAATGTTTTAACTATGCATTAACCCTTTGGATTACATCTCTTCCAGGTTTTTGAGGAGCATTGCTTACAGGGAGTTCACACGCTTGGTTTATGGGTGGCTCGGCACAAAAAGAATACCACTTCCAGCCTGCACCTACACATCAATAAGACAAACATTTCCAATTGCTACAAATGAAGAGAGCTATGTTGGCTTTGAATTGGATGATTAAACAATATCGATCCTCGTTTTTATTTTTATCAAAGCTTGTACATGTAGAAATTTCTCTCTAGCAAAGATTGAAATTTTATTATTTTTGTTTCTTTTTAACACCATTGTAAATTGCTACAATTATTCTGATTTGATCAAAAAAGATGACTTGGTTGATAATAATAACTATATGCAGCATATAATGTACTATATTTTCCAAACTATTGAAATCCTGTGTTTCAAATTGAGTTCAAAAACTTTTACAAGTATCCACTGTAATGTGAAAAATAGAGTGCTTTTAAAATACCTCTGAAATACACTTTAACATATTGCAGTCTCTTATAATTTATTTTATCATCCATATTTATGTTTTCGGTGTATTAAACTTAAAAACAGTGATTACACTTTATTTCACATGTCTTTCAAACCAAGTCTATATTTCACAAAATCTAAAAGACAAATATCATTGTTAAATATTCAGTTATTTTTCTTGGTACAATCTATCCCACGTTTGTGGCCTTTCAAAGGCTTCTTGCACTTTTTACATTTTCGAGGTTGCTTTGAAGGTTTGTCAGACTCTGCTTGGGTGTTCACTACAACAAAATAAAAGTACCAAGATCAATGTTGAAAATAATATTCTTTTATGTTGTGTGGCAACAGTCACAGATAAAAGAACATTGAGTAAAGTAAGAATGTATGTAATAATTTGTGATAAGCAACTAATAAGTCCTGTGGTCAATGATCATCTGTGTTAGATAAAAAATATACCTGGCAAGCCAGTAGCTGGTACATCTTGTACTGTCATACTCTTTCTGTTCTGTCGTTTTACTGCTGCTTCAGCAACAGACTGTTTCTCGAGAATTGTGTTCATGGGTGTTGGGGTCATTGCCTTCAGTTCCTCCCTTACATTTTGTATCTCTTCTTTGGTACTTGATACAAAGGTATCATATAAGTTCTCTACATAACCTACAAGAATTGCATAGAGTAATTGATATTTTTAACATATTGCTTACATGTTTAGTACCCTTGGCTTGATCTCAAATTTCAACACTTTAACTTTTAGTAGACCATTACATATTCTATGCAAATATGAAATTACTAGACAAGCAAATATTTTCAACGATTCTTTTTTTTTTTAATATAAAACATTGATACCATTATACAAGCCAAGAATACTTGATTACACTCATCACAACAATAATCACCCAACAATTAGAATCATAGTATTGCATTGTATGCAATTACTGTAAATGTGGATGATTAAATATCAAATTGTTGATTAAATTTGAACAAATTAACAAATTAATGTGTATATGGTGGTATTCCTTACCAAATTTCTGAGCAACACAAAAGCTTCTTACTGTTGCCTCTCCATTCTTGAACTTCGGATAGGACACTCTAAGCTTTTCTTTTCCATCTCGTCCTATCTTGACTTCTCTATCTAGGTTCTCGTTGAAATGAAGAATGGCTAAAATATGCCTGTAATGAAAAAAAAAAAAAAAAAAAAAAAAAAAAAGTTAATTTTCTGTGTTTACATAAGCTCATCCTCTCAAAAATACATTTTAGAGCAAAGCAATATGTTCCCAATATTATCATGATATAGTTTATCAAAGTAAAACTTTGTCATTGCCATAAAGTTTGTAAAAATGTAGTACAATGAAACAGTTTTGAGTCTTTCAAGTTAACTTCACCAACCTGCAATACATTCCTGGATATGAGTATGCAATCATCTTGGGAGAGAAGTAGTTGACCACCGAATGAAACCCCTCAATACTACTTGTCTGTTCAAATTTGGGATTACCAAAATGAGTTTATTTTGGGTTATTGTTGGGAAAGTGCAACAAAAACCACAATAAACCCATTGTGGGAATCGCATATTTTTTCCTGTGTATCTTAGACCGTTTTTATTACACTTACTAACGAAGAAAAAAATAAAAAATAAAAAAAAACACTTACAATTCTCTCGGTGTGGTTATCAGTCCTGTCTTTATGGAGCTCGACATTTTCTGTCAATGGAGCTTCGTGATCTTCATGTTCTTTATTGTCTTTGCTTGTCGAAGGCTCATTGAAAAGTTCATATTCGTTTATTGCGTCTTTCAGTATCTGAGGATTATAAACAGTTTACGATTTAATAATATGTAAAATTAGCTTTATAGAAATAACTTTCAACAATTACCTTTCTTTTTTTTCGACTGCTTATAGCTTCTTCTGCATGCTCGCCATCTTGCGATCCTTGAATAGAAGGCACAACACACACTCCCAAACTATCTCTTTTTAACCGAGGAATCAGTGGCTTTTCCTGGCCGGGCAATAAGGCAAACCTTATTGTAAAAGCGTCTGGCTCGAAATGTTTAGAGCAGATGCACGATCCTTTGCTTGAGACAAAGTTTTTTCTCTTCTTCTCGACAAACTTGATCCATTCTTTTCGGCGTTTTTTTGCCTCGGGTCGTTCATCTCCGTAAAACGGAATCGTGAACAAAAAAATTCCTTCCTTCGGTCTTGCAACGTTGCTGCAGCCATATACGATACACCGTTTTGGCATATCGGCCGTAAAAAGTAGTATTCAAAGGACAATCGTTGTTTTTAGTGACAGTATCTTCAATTCCTCTTGTATTTCTTGCAAGTATAAACAACTTTGGTTCCCTTGTAGACGTCATCAGGCGATTTAGATATCAAAACGAGGCTCCAACAAGCTCGACCAAGTCCCCCGGCGGGAAACTCGGCATTTTTAAATGCCCCAAAATTTCACAGGAAAAAAATAGTTTTAAAAATTTCCCAAAAATCGGGAATTTTACCAAATCAAAAAATTTTTACATTTAATTGTCTATAAAATTACAAAGATTGCATACCATAACATTTCAAAAAGAGTTCATTTGCACTTTAAAGTTATCTGTTCCAGCAGTTGATGGGACAGTTGATAATTAACCAGAGGGTATCAGCATTTGTCTCGAGGCTTTAAGCAGTTTTCAATCCAGTTAATGGACTTGTAAATTTAGAATTTCTGAGTCAATTTGAATCTTGTTTACAACTCACCGAATTTTTATTTAAATCTGTAGAAAATTCCCCCGGAACAGTTTTCAGTTAGAGATATTAGTCATGCACAAATCTCTCATTTTACTGATGCGGTAGGTTTGAATTTTATTAACGGTTGTCTGTTTAATACAAATTCCAATACGACAATAAAAATTTTGAATCAGTTATTGTCGTTATTAACCATTTTACTAAACTTAGAGAACCCACAAACTGTTTGGTTTGGTTCTCCGAGCGAACACTTGCATCATACGTCATGCTGGCTTCAAGTGTCCCATCAACTGCTGGACCACATATAACGATAAATCTACCCGCGTTTCAGCCCTTCTCTTTTTTCCTCTCTCTTATGCTTGCGTTACACTATTTAAATAAATAGTGGTGTTTTATTACAGGTCGTATCAACTGGTTTGCGCGCTGCGTGACCTCTAGTTGTTGACATAAGAGTCCGATTCTATCACTGGAGTCGGCAATATCTCGTAAGCCGGGCTCCCTGTGACGAGCGGGCGGAGGGCGATGGTACCGATTCGGCCCGTTACAGATTGAATCAAATTTTTTTTACAGCGATTTTAAAATGTATTAATTTTGATTTAGGATATCCATGATAATAGTTTTTTGGCAAATAAAATAAAATAATTCGCTTGGGCACAAATGACGGTTCTCGGTCCACAAATTATCAAAACGTATGCCCTCCAAAAGTCATGTTATTATTATCCTATTATACAATGCTCTCCCTAGAATAAACCGTACCATGTCGGTCTTAGAAAGCAGAGTATGCAGAAACCTCAAGTCAAAACAGAGCGGTTTAAAGCAGTTTTTAGATAAGTTTTTAATAATTCAGGAATTTAATTTTTCTTTTCAAATACATTTTAATCTGTAAATATAAACATGTATTTTATTTATATATTAAAGACATTTTTTTTTTTTTTATTTAGTTCTCTCCATTAGTTAATATCTACTTAATATTTACAGTTAAGTATATAATTACAATAATGGAGACTGGGCATTATATAGAAAAAAATCTAATTAGCAGCCCAGTGATAAATTACAATAAATAAAAACAGAAACATATAGTTATAATTTTACAATTTATGAATTAGTACGTCAAAAGAAGAAGAAGAAGAGACTGACATGAAACAAGATGTTGAAAGCTGACATGTGACCACATACTACGGTCAATGTTTTTCTTCATATTTATTTAGATAAAGATTTTTAAGAGACTGCTTAAATTGTGTTTTTGTTTTAGAGTGTCTAATTTCGAGAGGTATGTCGTTCCAAAAATATTTACCTTGAACCGTTGGACAGAATTTTCTTATATTAAGTCTAAAGGACGGATTAGTTAATAGTTCAGATTTCTTGCTTCTTGTTTCATAATTGTGTTGCTCAGAAACTAAGGATAATTTATAATCAGCATGCTTATTGTCATAGATATTGTCATATATAAATAGACATGTAAATAGTTTGACTATTTCTGGAAGTTTAAGCATTTTTAATTTAAAATAAGATGGAGTAATGTGCTCCTGTAAATGAATATCACATATTATGCGAATTGCTTTGTTTTGAAGCTTAATAATGTCTTCTAAACTAGAGATATAGTTATTGCCCCATAAAATACACCCATACGTTAGATATGGATATATTAAGGAGTAGTAAAGCGTTTTTAGTACATGCGGATCAAAACGAAAAGATAGTTTTGTTAAAGACATTATCATTATCAAGAACCGTGCAAAATGATCACATGAGCCTTAATTATTTAATGTTTTTATTTTCTTTTGCATGAACACTTTAAATGACTATAAATTGACTATAGTGCACAATTAAGAAATTTCTGGGGAACCACCTTGCTACTAATTTTTGAGGATCTTTTCGCAAAATTATGTAACCCCGAAAATTAGTAACAATAAAATACAGAGAATGGCGTTCTTCCTCCATGTTCCCCCTCTAACTCTGCCACTGTCTTGGCTTTTTTACTGGTCTGGAAATTACAACTACCTAAGTGACCTTGTGATCACGGCGATTTGTCAGAATCATGAAGTTATGCATTTTAGAAAAAAAGCATTCATTAAATCGTTGTCATTTTGAGTACCAAAAACCATTTATAGCTCTCCATACATCCAACACAAGGCAGAGTTCATTAATAAAATAAAAATAATTTAAAAAAAAATACATTTGTCCATTTAATCTAAAATTACATCCATTAAAAAAAATCATTTCACAAAATAATACAATGATGCATACAATTTATCATCTATCTACATGTCTATTGTGCATATTATATACTTAATACAACTAGGGTGATCAACGGTGTTTTGAGTGTAAGTTATCCATTAAGCTAAGTATGGTGGAAAACATAGTCCAGCATGTTTCATCCCTTTCAAACTCTTCTCTCTCTCTCGTTTTTTATGTATGTAAGTATGATATTCCATGTACAAACCCGATCAATGGGTTCTTGTCAAGTCTTTCCATAATCAATGTCATTAAATGTATTTGGTCATTCTTAAATTTGTTAAATGTTGAGCTTGGTAAAATGTTACTTTTTTAAATGAGTAAAAGTGTAGTTGTCATTTTTTTACTGATTGCAGTAGTATGATGGGAGATATTGTTTTCTCTTTTCTTTTTTGTAGGGCTTCACGGTATTATCAACACACTTTTCTCATATGTTTAAAATAAATTCTGATATAAGAAAAATAGACTTATCAAAAGACAGACATCCACAATGAAAATAGCTTGTGAAAGATTGAAAAAAAAAAAAGATTTAATTTTTAGGAAGATATAAGCATCTGAAAATTAGCACTGCACACAAAAAACACCAAAACGAGGCCAGCAAGGAATCAGCAAGAAATTCCATACCTAGCAGAACTTTTTGCGCTTTTTGTTCAAAACAGCAAAACGTTCTATGAATGTCTATCCATGATAGTTCTTTTAATCAAGTGGAATAGAATATGAAAAAGTTTATTATTTTGGAAAAGCCATTATGAGAAAGATGTATTAGAGAGTACCCTACATACTATACTACACTCTCTGTTCTAGTTGTCATTGTTCTGCTGAGCTTGTTCAAAGAACATGAAGTCCTGCAATAAAACAAATTATTGACAATATAGGTCAGTCCTACAACTTGCTTCTTCTATAGTACAGAGGGTATCTCAACAAACAAAGTACATAAAAGTACATTAAATAAGGCAAAACGTAGATCCCATATATATTCTTTAATTTTACATCTCACAGTGAAGAAAAAAATCAAATATTTTATGTGAGACGTAGGGAATGGATAAAAAATCAAATAGATAGCTAGCCAACACATCCCCTTTGTCCGTAAAAATACAGTGTTAAGGCAAATGGTATGCACTTGCATTAATTCTTTCCTCACTGGAGTATGTGATCAAGTTGGATTGGCAATCAATATAAAATGAAAAACAATGGTACTCACGATCAGGAAGCAGCTACCAAGCACCACAGCTTTCATTTTAACATCAAGATCCATTGGGACTGTATACCAACAAGAAACATAATTAACTTGTACTTATAATAAAATATCAGTTTGTATTTCATCCATTGACGTAGTTCAAGAACTTAACCTAACTGCTGGCCGATTGGCTCAGTTGGTTGAGCGCCGGTCTATTGTGCAGGAGATCACAGGTTCAATCCCTTTGGCCAGATCAACACTCAGGGTCTTAAAATAATTGAGGAGAAATTGCTGCCTTTAATTGTAATTACATCTTCAAATGGTTAGAATTTCAAGTCTTCTTGGATAAGGACGAAGGTCCCAAGGGCTGTTAGCCTGTGTTACATCCAGTATATTCTTAGGCTAGAGGGCCGTATGTTAGATAACTCTTCAGGGTTAATATGTCGCCCTCATTAAATAAATACTACTACATAACTACTAACTTACATGTTATCCCAAAGTTATCTGCATCTGTAAACATTTCTTTAGCAAGACCAGACCACTGTTTGGAAATTTTTCCAACTTCATTCTGACCATCAGCTGATAATACCTAGTTAAAAAAACAATCAGATAGGTTATGGATCAATCAATCAAGCATCACTGTCCTAACCCAGCTAGTAGAATAAACCACTGACAGTTAATCATGCAAAAAACAATTATCACTCACTCAAACATCACCTGACCCATTCAACCAGAAGTACTTATCAACAACTCAGTCAATGTTCACACAGAATTGTACAATATTCTTAAGCAGTGACTGTAAACTATTGGGCTGGCCAAAGTAGGGACAGGGGAGCCTGGGGGCCAGGGGGGCTAGAGCCCCCCGAAATATCTGAAATTGATTGGTATTTTTCGTAGTTATTGGAGAAAAGTGATAGGGGTAGGGAGGGTGGATGAGCTTAGCCCCCTTTTATCGAAAAACTGTTCCGCCATCTCTGCAAAGTTAGCACAACTGTATACTCACATTGAACTCAACATCTCCACAGATGTTGCATTGACAAAACGGTCCTTCTATTTTCAGAATGGTCTCTCGATTGACATTTTGTATGGAGAATTTTGGGATGCAAATGGACCAGCTAGGAAAAAAAGTCAAAAGTAATTTATATTAAGTGTCAAACAAAGAGATAAAAACTAGTACAATACTAGAGAGAGCTGTGTCAGTGTTCCTATAGATTGAAGATAAGTTGTGCACCATAAAGGGAAAACATAGGTATTGGACCGCCGTTAGTCCTTCATCGGAGTGTTTTGCCTTCATCCCTTTATGGTGTACAACTTATCTATAAATTATACAACTTTATTTAGTGTAACTGAGCATTGAATATTATATAATTACTAGGTACACTGAAAATAAATAAGAAGACTGCTTATATTTCCTTGTCACTGTGCAGGTGCAGACCAAGAACAAAAAATATCTCAACCATAAGTTTATCTACAGTTGAAGGTTCAGATGTTATCATACTTGTCTGTCTCGGAATATTAAAGACTTGCACTGAGCAACTATGAGTTGTGGCATTCTCCTGGTGTTGTGGTTCTTAGATCTGTATTCTACAAATAGACCAACTCCTGGAAGGGTGGTCCCTTGGTCCTACAGGTTGGGGACTCAGGGCTGATAACCCACCTCCATAAAAACTCACATATTACAGAACCCAGAAGTGAAAATGACCCCCTCCTGAAAGTTAATCAATATATTAAGAAGATTTTAGTAACCCATACTCACTCTTGTGCACAGTATCCAATAACTGTTCCAGGTGGTGATTGCACCTCTATCTCTTGAAGACAACAAGGAAACCAACATGATGAACATCTCAAAGGTCTGGACAGATGGATTACCTCGCGTTGGAAATTATCAAGAATTTTCATTTCAAATGGTCGACCTGGGCCACAGCACTGACGAGTGCAGCAATCCGTATCTGGAAATGATTTCAATGAAAAACATACAATTTTACAACAAATGAATTGTGCACTATTTAGTTTAAAATCTTTTATAGATTGGAAGGAAAAGAAATCAAATAATAATTATGAAATTCCAAGCCATTGAGAAAAGACCATTTCTATATGTCTCAGAGCATATTATATGTGCATTAATAAATTATTCTGTAATACAAGGCTTTTGCTATAAAGCTTTTGCTATAAAAAGCTTATCACTTCTGTTCAAATTTGAAAAGTTGGTGTTAGTGAAATACACTATCCTTTTCATTTATTTATTCATGAATTCAACAAAAATCATAACGTCCCAAATTTAGTATTATAGTAGAGTGCATGCACTAAAAGTTTGCAACATAAAAACCACTAAATAGTGCTATTTTATGCTAATTCTGTTGTTTTCTTTTGTTTAATTTGTGATATTTACTATTAAAGTTAATAGCGACAACTGTTGCACACATGCAGTGTTTGCACTGTAGCTATGCCAATTGTAAAGTAACTTTTTTTATATTTAGTTACATGTTTCAGCAATTTTCTTGAAAATTTGCTTGTTTTTGCAAGTCAACATAATATTGTCATTTACTTTTCTAGCAACAAAATTGTTGGACCAACAAGTACACAACCACTCTGCATGGGGAAACAAAATTGAACATGAAGGGCAAGAAAACACTTTAATTACTAGGTAGTTCAGGACCCTTGCTACTGCGCATCATGCTTGTGCATGTGAAATCAAATCAAATTTCTCATGCGATTAAAAATGAAATTTTGGGTTAGAGCAGTAATTATATCATCAATCTTTAATCCCAAACAGGCAACATGTCGGGTATTTTCTCCAAACTGTCCAATTTGGACTATAATGGGTTTGTTTTTCATTTGTATTTTTCTTTGATAAAAAACTTAAAACTGTCCAATTTGAAAATAATTTGATAGTTTAGAAATAAGCCAATCAGAATGTGTGAAAGACATTGATTGGCATTTTTTCAGCTTTGCTTGGCTTGCTGTAGAAAATTCAAAATGGCAGACAAGTCTCTGAACAAAATAAATGGACATATATCATGGATTTTCCACCTAAAATAAGGATATAATAATGTAAAACAAGCTTTTAATTATTAATAAAAATTAAACTACCGCACAAACTAACACCACCTACAAAATGAAATCATTTTAATGATAGTCCAGGATAGTCGAGGTGTCTCAAACTAGAAAGTAAAGCACAGAAAAAAAATCTTGCAATGAATGGTATTTATTTAAATTCTTGGATAGTTTTATTTATAATTAATATCTAACAGGACTACATGCTTGTCCAATTTGGAAATAATTGAACTCAAAAAATTCCTCTGACTGCAAATAATAATTTTAGTACCCTTAGAATTTTTTTCATCCAATTATTTCCAAATTGGATAGCATAGAGTCATATTACCTATACAAATATCCATGGTCATTCTGGAACTTTTTGAAAAAAGTTGACACCCAATTATTTTTCAATTTTTATATTTAACATAAAACCAGCTTTAAATGTTTGGAATAAAAAATACATGGTCTTTGAGACCAAAACATTGTAATTTTGACTTTTTTGTGGTAGAGTGTACAAAAAATTAATGAAGCTCGTCATTTAAATCTCCATAAAATATTTCAGTTGATGTCTTTTCCAAGGAATAACTTCATGAGAACTATAGTGAAGGGAGCATTTTGTCAGACTCTTTGCAGAATTGTGAAAAACTTTTTTGTTTGCAAGAATATTACATTCAACAAATTTGATGCTACTTCTTTTAGAGTAAATGGGCCTATTACCACCCCCTACAGTTCCAAAAAAAGCATGGTGACCCCTATTTTTTATTTCATTTTTGTTTTTCATATGTGTCAGTCCTTATGTAGAAAAAGTTTTTTTAAATTCTATCAGCAGGAATTGTGGACCCTGAACTACCTTAATCTCTCAAGCTTATTTGTTCAATAGCTAAACATTTTCAGTTAAAATGACAGCTGGAAGTCTTTATTTGTACATCAATCTTTTACTGTTTCTTGAAGGAATTTTAATTTGAAGAAACCAAAGTGCCTGTTTTTGAAAGTATTCTTTTTTTGTGTGTGTTTTTGATAGTATTTGTTAGAGGTTATTTCAGAGGGATACTAATTGCCCTCTATAATATATGCAGAAGCGATGCAGAAGTGTAAAATTTACACAATATCATTCATGTGCTAATGCAATGTTATCTTCATTGTCATGGAAACGGAAGAAAATATTTTGACAAGTTAGTGTACCTAATACGCGAAGTATTCCATGTAAAAATAACCTTGCAATCTTCAAATTCAAAGACTATGACAACAATATATTTTCAACCAAATAATGTTGCTGTTTTGGGAATATAGACTTGCGTGTTGAGGTACAATTTTCAGATAAAAAGCTTGATTCCCTAGGGAACTTAACTTGCAAGGAAACAATATGAACTTCAGTGACGTTTCAGGTCAGAAAGGTCGATTATGTCTACATTGAATACGGTCGATTTAGTCGCAATCTAGTAGTTCTATACAAGAAACTCAAGCAATTAATATTTTAGTACTTCCTAGTGCGAATAAGATTTTTAATTGGCATTTTTTTTTTTCAAACTTTATTGTAAATGAACTGTCCATGCCAAGATATAAAAAATTGACGTTTTATCAAAACTTGCGAGAAATTAGGACTTGCATTCATTATTTTTGAGTTTATGGAACCATCGCACAAAGGAATAAATTGGTGAACTGACTGACCTTCTGCTGCAAAATACACTTGTTGTCCGAGATTGTTTGTAATCTTGTATTTATTGTTAGTCTCAAAACCAGTGAAAGCTGAAAAAGATACCATTATCCATTAAATTTGTTTTGGAAAATTAACTTGCAAAAGAAGTAATATTGATAACTCAAACTTTCATTAGTCATAATCATATTTGTTCTCACCTTCTAGCAGTTCAACTTGCTGTTTTATTAAAAGTTGGTTAATTTGAGTTAAATACTCTAAACCAGGAGGGCAATCGGGCGGTGGTTGAGGTGCAGGCATCCACATTTGACCTGCAGCAGGAGCTGAAACAGACGAAAATTACTATTAAATACCGAAAATAAAAATCATTGATGCAAAGGTGACATATGCTAGGTTCGAGAGGAAAAAACAAACTTCCGAATAAGAAGAATAGAAATTGATTAAGATTGCAGTAAGTTAGTATTTTCAGAGGAAGAATTCAATTTGATGGACAATGTTATGCTCTGTTAATGACACGCGCAAAGACACAACGTCCAAAAACAACTAATCAAAACATTCTTTTGCAATAAATTACAAAAAAGTAAGTTCAATAACGAAAAAAAAGCCCCATATTGACCCTAATAAGATTTGAATCATTGTGTTACATTATAGAACAAGACAAACCGACGAAAAAATCAAACATTTAATCCTTATGGTTTACTTAGTAACCATATTGGACGCGCGTGAACGAAGTTGAAACAACTCACAACAGTGTAGTAACTACAGCTCACATTTACTATCAACTCACAAAACATCCAAGTCAGACTCACTACATTAGATCGTATCGATATTTTGTAATTAAAAGAACGGTTTTAGTGGTCTAACCTGCGCCATAACCCGGCTGTTGAGCAACTGGAGGGGCATAACCAGGTTGAGCAGGAGCATAACCGCCAGGTTGTTGTTGCTGTGCCGGGGGATAAGCTTGTCCATGAGGCGGAGGATAGCCTTGTTGTGGAGGAGGATAACCCTGTGGGGGATAATTATTCCCTGTGCTTTCAACTGGAGGTGGATAGCCGTATCCTTGCTGGGCCATTTCTTGTAAAAGTGTGTTGACCTAATAAGTACGTTGAACTTCCCTTTATGTAGACCGTGAGAGGCTGGAACGAGGAGGAGGAAACAAACAAGACCATACATGCAGAACAATCAGTAATTTTTTTTTCCTTGACCTCCTACAATCGAACTGTACAAAAGAAAAAGGTGTTAGATATACATGGAAATTTTATTTCGCTCCAAAAATAATCGCGCTCCACAACGATACAACGACACAACGACCGCTCCACAAAAATTCAATTCCGCTCATCCGCTCCACTAAATCGTGCTCCCAGGCTCCCAGCTTTTTTCGAGTGAATTCGTTCGCATTGATCTATGGGATATTTAACATGGCGGACGTCGAGATGAAAGAAGAGAAAGATACTGTGCCGAAAACACCATTGGAAGAAGCTAATACGATATCTAAAGACAAAGAACCTCAGAAAATGTTTTCTTTAAAGAAATGGAATGCTATAGCGATGTGGTCTTGGGATGTAGAATGTGATACTTGTGCCATTTGTAGAGTCCAAGTCATGGGTAATTATTTATTTGCGTACGTTTAATTTTTTTTAACATGCTATCGTAGTTCAAAATTATGTAAAAAAGTATTTGTTCACATTATCTATTAGGCTTTAGGGTCTTAGACTTTCTATCTATAATAAAACCCTGACATAATGTCAAAACAAATTCACTTGAAGTGTCAAAGTAAAAAAATACATTTACATTTCATTCTACTTTTGTTTCTTTCCTAAAGATGCATGTTTACGATGCCAGTCAGATAATAAGCAAGAGGAATGCGTTGGTTAGTATCTAAAGTTCCACAATGATCTATTATATCTCCACCACAGCAATCAATAGCAGGACCGTAACCAGACCATTCTCCCTCAGAAAATTTTGAAATCCACGATATCACAAATGTGATTTCTTAGAATAATTGACCTGATATCAATTGATAAAATTCCATAGCTCATTAGTTTGTATGGAGGGGGATATTGGTCATAAAATCCATTCTATCGTCATTCATCCTATTGGATAATTTGTTACATTCCATTGGACAATCTATCTCATGCAATAATAAATCACATCACATTGGATATTATTACAGTGAAACCCCTCTATACCGGACTCTACTGGGACCAAATAAAATTTCTGGTTTAGAGGGGGTTCCGGTTTATTGAGGTTTTTGTATAATCATTGAAAAACACACTGTAAAATAGCTTAATAACAAACTAATATCATTTTTGAATTTAAGTGTACATGTTATATTCATCTACAGTTTCGTTGTAAACTTCAGCACTTTCTCCGCAGACCTGAAGCGCTTTGACAAAATAATGAGATTTCAAACAATCAAGCCAGCCGTTTGAATTCTTGAAGTCGACTTTTTTTGAGATTGGCAAGCTTACTCTTGAATGGTTATCCCAGAAACAGGAATGTTTTTTGATGATGCACATTGAAACCGCTGGAAAATAAGATCGTTCAGAGGATGGTATTTGCAGTTGATATTGAATCCTTTTTTTTTTTTGTTGTTGTTGTTGCTGTTTTTTACTAGTATGTACTCTTCCTTATTGACTTTTTTATATCCGTTCTCTCTTTTTCCCAGATAATTTGATGATTTTTATCACAAAAATTAAATTCTGTTTCACACTTGGACAATGCTAAAGTGCCAATTTTATTTTTTTCCAATTTGAATAGTACCAAATATCGTTTTGAAGACAAATTATTGTCCGGTTTCCGGAATAGAGGGGTTCCGGTTTACCGAGGTTCATTTTACAAAAGATATATAGGGAAAATTTCTGGACCAAAAACATTGTCCGGTATGGAGAGAATTCCGGTAAACTGAGGGTCCGGTATAGAGGGGTTTCACTGTACATGACATTGGATTATTAATACATGACATTGGATAATACATTACATTCTATTGAATGTAACAAATCATCCAATAGGATGAACAATGATAGAATGGCATTTATGAAAACAACTTTTAAAAACATTTCTCTTTAAAAATTATTATGATTTATAAACTTTGATATTTTTAAGTTAGAGTTACATATTTTAGTTCCTATAAATAACCTAGTCTCAATATTACTAGATACATCTATATCTTTTACTATGTTTTTAATATAGATTGCCTTTTTTCATTATAACATTAGAGTATTGTAAAGCACTATTGAAGTTTAGGGAATAGCGATAAATATGTTTATTATTATTGTTATTATTATGACCAATGCCCCCCTCCATAATATTTGGTTACAAATATCAATCAAGTGATGATTATTGATTGATATTTTTTGTGGATATCACAAAACATTTGCTTTGCCGATTCCCAGATACAAACATAACAGTTTTATTGACTTGTCAAAGCTGACTTGCAACTGAGAACGAATGAAATTCCAACTTTGTTCGAAAATTACACCTCCCCTCATTTGCATACTGAAGTTGAATGCTTTTTTTTTCAGTTGTCTGGGGAGAATGTAATCATTCGTTTCATAATTGCTGTATGTCTTTATGGATTGTTCAGAATAATCGCTGTCCTCTTTGCCAACAAGAGTGGGTGGTACAAAGAATTGGAAGATGATCTTTAATTATTGATTGAAACAATATTCTTTATAATCTGGATATTTTTACTATGGTGGTTTCTTCCGAGTTTATTTAAATTAACATGTCAAAATTATTGACATAAAGCACTCAAATGTGATGTTTTTGTAAATAGATTTCCAAGTAATGTCTAAAAAAATAAATTAAATCATAGAATTTGTTTGGGTCTTTGTAATATGAGGTGAAGCTTTTTATTATGCATTTTTCTGATTTATTTTACTGTGGTAATTTCCAGGCATAAGCACTGTTAATCAGAATAATGAAAAATGCACAAAAAGTTTTTTTTTTTTCAACCAATCAAAAGCACATCTGGTGAGTTGATGAAAGCACTAAATCCATTAAAAAAAAGTTTTTTTACAAATTGTTGAAATAATTGTGGCTCTTGGGTCTCTGCACCCTGCTTAAACAATACCCTTGATTGGTCAGGTGTTTGTGAATCCCATGATCACAATCCTGAACTTGAACTGCATTTACCCATAACAATTAACTTGATATAGCAAATGCCATTTCCTATGTAGGTCTTACCACAGGAAGTCCACAACAATCAAACAAAATACAGTAACAACCCACATAAAAGAACAAGTGGGTAACTTACGAACACCTGAATTTTGGCATTTTATGTACCATGAGAACACCATCGGCCTGAAAAACTGAAATGTGTTATTAAAAAAATAAAAATCAACATTTATGCACCAATACCGACCTGATTTTTCTACTGTTTTTATGTATTAATATTAATATCATCTACATGTATTGAAACAGTAGTCTATATATTACCCTGCAAGCAGAGTCTTTACATTCGAGTACTTTCTCTCTCTTAGGGGAAAGGTAAAAGCAGACTGCTCGCAGGGTATCAATATAGTAATATATATTTTAGAAACATTGATTTTAAGAACAACTTAAGAACACCTTCAGGCTGATTTTTCAGTAAACACCCATTAAATAAGAACACAAATCAGCCTGAACTACAAAAATGGGTTTTCTTTTATGTTTTTTTTTTTTACATTGTAGTACTCTTCTGAAGGTGCACATCACCATTAATAACAGTGAAGTTTGAGGTTGCATCTTATCAGCTCAAATTCTGGTAATACAAGCACACAACAACTAGCATGATGTGTTTATTAGAAACATTTACTGAAAACAATAACTTCTTGTTGAAAAGTTGTATTTTATATGAAGGCTTTCAAACTGTTGTCAAATGGAAAAATGTGCAGTCTAAAAAGCAGGGGCCGGGTTGCACGAAGCCTGAATAGTGCTATCCACTGGATAAATCGCTATCCAGCGGATAAATTCTAAAGAAATTCTATGGAGTGGATAACGTTATCCAGTGGATAAATTTATTCAGGCTTCGTGCAACCTGACCCAGCATTTTACATCTGGGGGCTCTCATCTTGGAACATACAAACCAAAGGATATCTAGACTCTGCCACTAAGCAAATTGTTTCATTTTTATTTTGACCCATATTTCCATTTTATCAGGCATATTGAACGCAACTTGAGTATGGTGGCAAACAATTTCTGCATTGTTTCAACATCAATAATGACTGCTGAAACGCCAATTGTATTTGGAAGTGCCATATATAATGGCTTTGACAGCTGTTTCTCAAGTCAAAATGAATAGAGACTAAACTTAAAAGGTGAAGCAAATGTTAAAAAAAGAGGTGGTGAGGGGTGGCAAATGCTTTTGATGTTGTATTGGATAAAATTCCAATTTTCACTAGTGAAGTAAGAGGAGGCATAATTGTGAGGGAAACAGAACAGAAGGTTTACTCTTGCTTGCATAAACTTCCTTCTCTGCTTCTGTTTTCATTTGCTAATTTTCACACATGCAAAAGTGTGTTTATGTCAAAGTACTATCCTTTCCTGCTTACTTCACTAATGAAATTCATATGTCATGAGGTTGTTCACTAAATTCTCTCAAATTTAATTCTATAATGTGCTCTTTGCAATGACAACATTTTCTGAAATTGATTTGAATAAGTTATCACTTTACTCCATGTTGGTGATATTAGAGCTAGCAGTTGAACCATATTATATACAAAAACGGAAATGATATAGAAATACTGTACTTTTTTGCTATAGAACTGTACAGAGGCTTAAACATTACAAATTTCCTTTCCTACCAACACCAAAAATAATATCCACAAGTCCAACAATTGTTATCCGAATAAAAACTACCAGAAGTATTCAACAATACTCTTGGCATAATAACAATTTTTGATCACCAAGATTTGTATTAAAAAAGTCTAATATTCCAGTGGATAGTTCTTTTATTAAAAGATGTCTTGCTGTTTGTTTCATAATTAAACTGTAGTCTGTTTGGCAGAGGTTATTCGAGGTTTTGCAAATTCAACAAATTCATCTATCAGCACAGGCCAGGCCCCTGAAATATAAAAATAATATTGGGTGAAATGAGTATGGTACCTAAAATATATTGAAGGCAGTTTACATTATACTAATGTCAAGTTATTGTTTATTTGACTAATCTACTCACGCCATCACATCACAAATATTGCTATACAATATAGAGTGAACGCACTAAAAGTAGTGCTATTTTATGCTAATTCTAATTGTTTTCTTTTGTTTAATTAGTGCTATTTACTACTAAATAGTGACAACTGTTGCACACTTTTAGTGTGTGCACTCTAATATCAATTTCATTTATTTAGAGTGCTTACAATATATCCATAAAATAAAATCTAAACACCAGTAGTTAATACCTATTAGTTCATACTTTAATAGAGACTATTTTAGACAAGTTAGTTGTAATGAGTTATTGCTTCCTTTGTATTTGCCATTTCTTTGACTGTTCTGGTTGAATAATGGCATTTAAATAGTCCTTAAATAGATACTACTATTGGTAGTACTTAACTAATTAGATTTTATTTTGTGGACATTGTGAAAGCACTCTATTTAATTCAACATTTTATTTATTTACATGTATTTTGCTTTTTTAGGTCAACATTATTGTTTCTACTTTAAATTCCCTCTTTACATCATCAATGTTAACATCATAATATTGTCATCATCATTGACATGACCTTGGCCATCATTTCATCTATCTATATGTTAGTATTAATAAAATGATATATATATATATAACCACTATAACTTCCCTCAAGTAGAGGTACATGTAATTTTGTAATGTATGAGACAACTAACCTTCTTCATCATAATTTGACATATCATCCTCTATCATATTGCTAAATTCAAGTAACAGATTCCATGTATCTCTAGATATAGCTCTCTTATGATGGTTCTTCAAGATAATTAAAAGTAGAACAGTGAGCATTGGTTAATAAGTGGCTTACTGCAAACTACAAAACGAAACGAAATAAAACGAAATAAAACGAAATCTGTAAAATACAAAATAAAACGAAATAAAACGAAATATAACGAAAGATATTTTTATCATTGTTTATAATAACCTGGTTGACCCCAGGTTCACTAAATCGATCGATGCCGACGAGGTCTCAACACTCGTAAATAAACTTACTCATCAGAAGTGACCATGTTATATATTCGAGCTTACAATATGATACTGAGCTGAGATATTGTTGGGTTCATAATAAGAAACAAACATTTTATTAGCGAGTTATTAGAATACTAGTTTACAATCGGTAAAATAAATATGGTGAAACTGAATCAGTGAATCAAAGCATGTCAATCGTGAGTTCAGGTCGTGTTGTTGTTTAGCACGAGAAGTTTTACCTGAAAATTCTGTGAATGAAAAAAATATCCATTGCCATCTTTAATACCTCAGGTAGCTTATTACTTCACAGCTTTCTATTCAACATATTTGAGGCTGCATTTTATAATCCTGACAACCTGCATGCAAGACTGATTGAGCGCCTTGGACGTGACCGGCCATGGCAGACATCGAATTGTCAGCACATGCAGCCGCATAATGTGTTTAATCGTCGAACTTTTACAGAAAAAAATCCACAACTCGTTTACTAACCCAATCGTATTCATAACTGAGTAGTCTTCGACCAAACAAGCACTCGTAGTACGAAAATATCACCATGTTTCGTAAATTGCAGTAAGCCCCCCCCGCTAACTGCAAAGTACGAAACGAGCAATTTTCTCAAACCACCCTCCCCCCTACCCCACGCTTTTATGGGTAAACAATCGTATTTCTATGCAGGGGATAGAGGGGAGGCTAACTATATGGTTAATTTTTAAAGTGTATTACATCATATATTGATTATAATAAATTACAATTTTGATTATAAATCTGAATAGGAGTCTAAAGAAAAGCATGTAATGCTTATAAAGTTTAGACCTCTATTTTAAGGTATATATTTTGATTATTTAAAGTATTTATTATTTTGAATCTTATTAATGAACTGTAACAACTTTAAAAATGAAACATAGTAATATAATAGTAAAAGTAAACATTCGCGTGTCTCATTGTAAAATGATTGGAGATGTAGCCGGTTCACCATTAATAAGTATAAACTATATAAAATTTGAAAGATAATAACGAAAAAATTGATGCACATTTTTGTTCAAACTGATTTCGGATAAGAATACTAAAATGTTTGTTATTAAAAAGCGTTTGTATCAAAAAGTCACTTTGTTGTAGATTGTGCCCATTAAAATTGTGCAACATAAATACCACTAAATAATGCTAGAGTGCAAACAATAAATCCGTGAAACACTAATTACTAAATAGTACAAAATAGTGCTAATTAAACAAAAGAAAACAATAGAATTGGCATAAAATAGAGTGCAAACAATTAATCCGCGAAACTTTAGTAATACTAAATAGTACAATTTTATGGTAATTCTATTGTTTTCTTTTGTTTAATACACTCTAAAAATTAACCATATAGTTAGCCTCCCCTCTATCCCCTGCATAGAAATACGATTGTTTACCCCTAAAAGCGTGGGGTAGGGGGGAGGGTGGTTTGAGAAAATTGCTCGTTTCGTACATTGCAGTTAGTGGGGGGGCTTACTGCAATTTACGAAACATGGTGAAGACTACTCAGTTATGAATAGAATTGGGTTAGTAAACGAGTTGTGGATTTTTTTCTGTAAAAGTTCGACGATTAAACACATTACGCGGCTGCATGTGCTGACAATTCGATGTCTGCCATGGCGGGTCACGTCCAAGGCGCTCAATCAGTCTTGCATGCAGGTCGTCAGGATTATAAAATGCAGCCTCAAATATGTTGAATAGAAAGCTGTGAAGTAATAAGCTACCTGAGGTATTAAAGATGGCAATGGATAATTTTTTCATTCACAGAATTTTCAGGTAAAACTTCTCGTGCTAAACAACAACACGATCTGAATTCACGATTGACATGCTTTGATTCACTGATTCAGTTTCACCATATTTATTTTACCGATTGTAAACTAGTATTCTAATAACTCGCTAATAAAATGTTTGTTTCTTATTATGAACCCAACAATATCTCAGCTCAGTATCATATTGTAAGCTCGAATATATAACATGGTCACTTCTGATGAGTAAGTTTATTTACGAGTGTTGAGACCTTGTCGGCATCGATCGATTTAGTGAACCTGGGGTCAACCAGGTTATTATAAACAATGATAAAAATATCTTTCGTTATATTTCGTTTTATTTCGTATTTTACAGATTTCGTTTTATTTCGTTTCGTTTCGTTTCGTAGTTTGCAGTAAGCCTTAATAAGTACATAAAAACAGCAGGTAATACAAGTGTGATTTGTATATAGGAAATTGAATGGTTTCGAGTGTAATTTGTACAATTAAATGAATTGCACAAGCCTTCCTAGCCAGTTTTTATTCTATCTACCTATGATTTTTTAACGATTGAAATTTAAAAAAAGAAACACCGATATGATGAAATACGAATGGATATTTTGAATTATAAATAATTGAAAATACAAAAAAGCTAAATTCTCACAACATGTTTCGAGAAAGGTGGTAAATTTACAAAACTTTCATTCAACAGACCATCGATGAAGAAGCAACAATGAAAAAAGCATGTATTTTATTATAATTTGTTAATAAATCGATGCAATCAGTTTTAAATTCATTTCATTAAAAATCCACTGAGCATAGTGACAACTGACCAAAACATCAGTTTTTTTTAGCAAAAGCAATAATTTGCAAAACCCTTCATGGTTTTCATTTTTCACTTCATCTACCTTTCTTATTCTATTTGGCAGATCCTTCTAGCCTCCAAATGATAAATGCTGTTTCCTTGTATAGGGGAAATGTGTATTTAAATGAAATCTAAAGCCTACACTTGGAGTCAATGGATAACAGACCAAATATTATAAATAAATACAACAATTTTAGCTACAGGTAAACCAATTAATTCAAACTTACAAGTAGAAATTCACACCAGAGGTCCAAGAATTTAAACCGTGTACTAAGCAGAATTTTCCAGTAAGCGATAGCCATATCTAAATCTGCAAAAGAAATGTTTGAAAATTAGAAACATTTAAATTAGAAACACTTAAATTTTATTCTGGACTATAAATTCAAAATAATTTTACAGATACAATCACTGCCTCTTAAGGGGGCCCCAAATAATTTCAGCGCCAGGTGCACACCTCAAACTTGAAGAATTTTTATTTTGATGATGTCATGAAAATATACAATGTGCGCTTTTAATAAAATTAAAATAACTCGAAAACTGAACTTTTTTGCAATTTTTAGAATACTATTTTAGTAGTATAATAGAGTATAATTTTCAACGATTTTCCAACTACAGAATTTTTTAATTTAGCAAAAAACCATTTTTCTGTTATTTCTAAGGTTCTGCAGTTGCAATATATGCTAGGTCATCATACTCAAATCCATATACAATGTTTTTGAAAAACATTTACCACTTAAAACTAGAGTTTTTATTTTTTTCTGCATTAAAAATGAGCTTTATTATGACAGCCATACTGTTGCTATGGTGACCAGTCACATGATCATTTGTGCAAAAACTGTATCTTTGACTCAAAGTCTTTGAAATATAGTCCACCCATGAGCTTTGTGGGCAGCTGATTGTTAATAAAACCTCTGAGATCGGAGGCACACCATAACTATATGGAGCCTCCTTAAAGTAATTCTGTAGTTTTGTGTCTCGCATAGTTCTGTGCATGTTTCATGTTTCTTTTATCATGTAATTTAGTCAAATTATATTTGTAGTACTTTATTAATCATGGTATTATAATTATGAAATATATATCAATGTAGCATATAGAGAATTTGTCTGCGCATGTCAGAAAATTTTAGCTCGCGGTCATGTTTACATTTTTTTCTACGACCGGGGAACTTTTGAGTTCCAATCGCAATCTTAGTGATCTTCAATTTAGGAAAATATAAATGGATACTTAAAGTATATCACCTTGTAAGGTGCTGTGACTAAGTCAAGCAAATGTGGAGGTTTTCGATCTCAAAATATTTTTGAGCAAAAGTCCGCAAAACGAAGAAGAAAACACAAACCTACTGCATTCGTATGAGAACTGCTGCCAAAATTAAAGAAGTAGCAGAAAACTTTTTCCACAGATTAACAATCAAAGGTCACGGGAATTGTGTGGTACAAAATGATTTCTTATTGAGGATCGATTTTGTGGAGTGATGAGCAGATTATTTGCGCATTTTGCAAGTTTTGGTCAACTTTCCTTCTTGATAAGCGGTATGTTTGAGGGGCTGCGCCAAAGCTAAATATAAATGATGCGAGTCGTCAAACCACATTCTACATCACAGCATTGTCATTTTTTTAAGAAATACTGGCCAAAATGTGATATTGCGTTATTTGTTGACGCCATGGTTGTGTTTCTCCTCTCAAGCAATTTCGACTGATTTGAATACCGAACCTGAAATTAGGTTAGAATGATCTTGATTAATCCAAATAATTGTGAAAACACAGATGAACCACCAAATTTTGTAAATTTCTGGTCAGGCTTTTGTTGATATACTTCTATCTTCACTAAATATAAACTTTAACTCAAGCACGGAGAAGATTTGTCAGTCTTACTCTATGGTCAATTTTTTCGCATAAATTTGAAGCAAAGTCGAGCTTAAATGTTATGCGCCGCTAAGTTTTTCCTTGGTATGCTTTCTTTAATAATCGTAGATTAGTATTATACTTTTGGTTTTCGATAGAGTATTGGCCAAAATTTTTGATCGGCAGTCAAAGACGACCTAGTCTCATTGTGAAAGCGGCCATATTGCAGAATCTTGCATGTTTATAAACAAACAAACAAATTGTTATGCTAATGTGGAATAAGAACTATAATAAGCCGTACGGAAATAACGGCCAATCACTGTATGGTTGGAACAGAGACTTTTGACAGCTGAAGTATCGCTTTTGTGAATTGGGATTAAAGGGGATTTAGAAGGTATTTTTCTTTCGCGTGATTATATCGGCTTCTACCATTAACTTACGACATGCGCAGACAAATTCTCTATATGCTATATCAATGTCACTTGGAATATACCATAAATTAAATGAAGATAATTAGTTTAAATTAGTAGCTAAAATAATGAAATAATAGATGCAGTGTAACAATTTAGACCGAGTTGAACCAATCAAAATTACCTAAACTTTTTTGTCCTGGTGTTTTGGCGAAGTTAAAGGTAAACTGATATAAGTCTTTAAACTTGGCTGTATCTTTTAACTCGGATTCTATTGATGGTAGTTTATTCTTCAGCTTTTCAACTGAATCACAGCTGAAAAAAAAGTGGTTGACAGATTATTTCAGTTTTATGCAATGCAAAAAATAACATTTTTCATGGATATATATAATTGTATTCAACTTGTATCATTCTGGATACTTACTGAGAATGCAGCATGGCCCAATGGTCATGCAATTTGGCAGTTTTAGGGTGGATTCTCACTCTGGCCACAGAAAGTGTATTGTCTGGGTCCCGATTTGATCGAAATATAATTTCTTGGCCATTCTTTGTATATAATTACCCTATTTCATTATGACATCACGGATTGTTTATGTTGGAGATAGAAACTCCAAATCCAAAAGAAAATTTGACCAAAATTACTCCTAGCCAAACAAGTTAAACTAAAATGATCTGGTTATTGGATATAATGTGTGTTCATATGTACTAATCAGGGCATCTGGTATAGTGCGATGATGCGATTTCACACAATCAGACCAAAATCACATAAAATCGCATAATTTCCTAAAAATCACACAACTGAAAAAAAATCGCATAATTTAAGAAAATCCTTGATGAAATATTTTTTTAAATCTAAAATAGGAGGTTATTTCGACTTTTAAATGGCAATTTACCTTGAAAAAGCCATAAAAAGAAGACTTTAAATACGAAAACACGATGCGGATCGATCTACAAGGCATTCCTTACAGGACAGAGCAGAGAGTGGGCCAAGTATTGCTAAATAACATCGTTTCGATTGGTTTATTTATTTGAGTGACTAACCAACCATTGATGCTGTCAAATACACATATTTTTTAATTAATTTTTTTTTAATTTAATTTTTTTTTACTTTTTTAAAATTTGTATTTTTTTTTAATTTTTATTGTTTGTATTTTTTTAATTTTAATTTTTTTTTACTTTTCAAATTTTGAATTTTTTATTTTTTATTTTTTTTATTTTTTCAAGATTTTTTAATTTTTTAATATAAACCAGTGAGCAGCACTACTGATGCAGAAATTGATTGCAAATTTTTTTATTTCTCCAAAACGTTTCGTCTAACTCTGTAGAGTTCGTCAGGGAGTTATTCAATATAATTAAGCATAGGTAACATGTATTTATGCACTAACAATCCTCTGCTACGTGCGTCGTTTGTAGGAAGTAGGCAATAAAGTTATGCTTATGATATTAAAAAGAATAAGGGATAATCTAATTGTTTGTTTATTTATTCAGCTACAGCTATAACTGTGCCCACGAAATAAATAAACAAATAATTGAATTATCCCTTAAAAAAATAGTCGCATATGGACATAATAGAGGGAGTAAAGGATTTTATATGCTTATGGGATTTATATCTGACACTGTTAACTACATTTAATCAATCAAAATGATCATATATATTGATTTATATAAAATCGCATAATTTGCCGCATAATTGGTCCTAATTGCCGCATAATGAAGGGATAGGTGCCACATAATTTTGGATTTTTTGCCGCACTATACCAGATGCCCTGACTAGTTAAATAATATTCAGGGCATTTAGAAACTATTCTACTCCTCCTCTTGAATTTATGTTTCTTTAGAACGATTTTCAGTGAATTTGCGACCATGATCCCCTGCGTTAAACAATAGAATTGTGATGAATGTTTTGATGGTGACGTCATAATGAATAAGGGCAATTATTCAACTGGCTTGTCTCTTAGTCAATTGGGATTCTTAACAATGTTACTAAGAATAATTTATTAGTATTCAGTTTCTTATTTGTCTCCCCAATTAGCTAAATACATTGAGACTTTAATAAAGCGGATTATCAAGGAACGTAAAAAGAGACATGTGACACTAAGGGAGCCCCCCACAGCATAAGACAATTGCTGGCCAACGTTCCTGGAAATTACATTTAGCCAAATTTTTTCCCATACTACCACACATTCAAAAGCCAAATCCTGTCTAGCAAGTGGAATCCAATAACCATAACAGCGTGTCTATATAACCTTCTTTTCGAAAATACTAACAGAGGC
Organism: Diadumene lineata; assembly: GCA_918843875.1. NCBI lineage: Eukaryota > Metazoa > Cnidaria > Anthozoa > Actiniaria > Diadumenidae > Diadumene > Diadumene lineata. Next base: position 17,278,423 of record OU974069.1, on the reverse strand, counting down.
AAATTTGATCAAATACCATAGTACCATGGAACCCCTTCATGCTGGAACACCCTATATACTTACTTTAATTCTACCATTCCATCCATAAATTCTTTTCTTGTGAATTCACATTGTGTAGCAGCTTTGAATTTCCAAGCAATAATAAGAACTTTCAAATTAGCTGGGTCTAAGTGTAAGTCATCTAAAAAGTGACCAATTCCTTCAGCTGAAATTTTATCTCCATCTTCGTGATCTACAATGACAAAAGATACTTTTGCTTTATGTTTGGATACAAGGAAAAGATACAATTAATTTTTCTTGTTCTAACGATATCCCAACAATTAACGAAAAATGTACATTGATATATTACAAGGAAGCAAAAACATCAAAATTAGTCAGGAAAACCTTATAAACCTACTGAACACATTTCTTTTTTTAGGCTTTTCTATGGCAAGCATTATTGAAACTAATCAGTATGTTGATCAACTGCAAATAGTTACTTTTGCTATATATGGTTGCCAAATGCAATAACCCATTACGATATAGATCCCTTGCATGTGACATCAAAGCAGCCCCATCTGGAGGACAAAACAAACAATTTTTTCTCTCTTGGGAGCTGAAATCCATTGTTTTGTTCTGCAGGTTTAGCTGCATTCCAAAGAACTGCAAGGAATGTATATATATAATATATATATACTCATGTGGTAAAGTAGCTGATACCATATAGAAAGTGCTCAATACACTAGAAGTGTAGAGCTGAATACAATAAATAAAATGAGACAAAGGTTCTCTGTTACTCTGAGTTTCGTGCTTTTGCACTCGTCAGACAGACTATTATTTTATATATAACTTTTAATACTATAATTTTAATATATATATATATATATATATATATTTGTCAAAGTATGAAAAATTGAAATACTGTACTTAGACTGATTTGTTCAGTTTTCAGAAGTCATTAACTAATGATCTTTTATCAGCAAACAAATTTATCTATACTGGTGTATATGGCAATCATTAATCTAACAGCTCAGATCTAAACATGCTTGATGTTGAGAGAACACGAGAGGGGGTGTAGGAAACCACGACCTGTAGCTTATATAAGCGTGAGCAATAGATAGAAATCTCTCATCAAACATGGTTTTCGACCAATCGTAGCACACTTACTATCCCAATCATTTTATAAATGAAAATCAATTATACCAAGAGTCCCTTCAAAAAATTTAATTTTAATTAATTAATTAAATTAATTTTACATTCAGAAATTTATCTTAAAAACCTTGGGAAAGGGAAATTTCATACAACTTACACTTGCAGCAAATTATTCTCTATTAAACTACTTCAAAGAGTATTTATAAACATGCAGAGCAAAAGTCTCATCCACTAATGGAAAATCTCTGTTTCCAAACTAATTTACAAGCAACATGAATGCCTTACAGTAAATTGATACAAACCAGCTTAAAATCAATATTTTATATACTGATAAAACAACATGGAAGTGAATATAGTTCAAAAAAAGTAAAAAAATCACTTTTGAAACCAAATAATTAGTTTTGCTACAGTGAATATGTTTAAAAATACAAGAATTATAATTGAGTAAAATTTAACATCACAGACTGAAACATTCAGATGACCTGAAAAATTACCTGTCTAGTGGAAAAACAATAATATTAATAGCAATGTAGATAGTGTGAGAAATATGATCAAATTTGCTAATGATTCGTCAACTCCAAGACATAAAAATTTGTTAATGAGTCAAACTACATACAATAATGTGAAGCGCAAAAATGCAACTTCTAATACGAAAAAAATATGCGTTGTATAATATAACATCAGTCATACTTTTAAAATTTCACTTCTACAGCAAAATAAATCGTAAAATTAATGAATTTTCATTATTGTTGAATCAATGGAGATTTAATACAGAGTCATATAATTTGAGCAGAAAAGATCAATGTAGTGAATCTTTATTTACGGTGTAAGCTTAGTGTTTGTGAGTTAATCGATTTGCACAAGAATGACAAGAAACACATGCAGAATGACATAAACAAAAACCTAACAAACTGCACTACATGATTAACAAAGAAAGACTGCAGATGCAATCAGGAATACTATATTACTACAACAAATAACGCAATCACGTAACCAAAAACGTTTTTGGTATGAAAAACCCATCGTGCAAGACGTGCATAGCGAACACTGGAGTGATCTCCAGGATTGAAATGGCTTGCAATTCTGCCGTATATTTCTCACCTTTATAGTGATCAAACAAATGCGCGAGCCTCTTTTTGTCCACAGCTACTTTGCAATCGGAGTAATAACGATCAGGATTTTGAAAATAGTTATCCGAAGCGACATCGAGACGCCAATCATGTTGATTCAAACAGGCTATTGCTGTTCTCTCGTTTGTTTCAGTGAAGGCAATAAATTGCCTGACTTTTTCTCTTTGTGAGCTCTTTAATCTGTTCTGAAAAACAAAGCAACGGAAACAATGATCATCAAACGATTATAAACCATTCTGTATTGGAATGCAATGAGTAAAATTAAGTATTTTTGGCTTACCATTTCCTCATAACTCCGAAATACAACCGCCCTGGCTTCGCGGGTTCTATTCATGAAAACTTGAGCCTACAGTATTTACATTCAGCGAATTTCAGACTCACCCCTCCCCCTACGAGAGATAAACGTACTACACCACCAACTCCAACTTTAATATAAGATATTATACATGACAAATAAGATTGATCGCAAAACTAAACACCATCCATTTAGTTTATTTATGTGAGAGCTTTCAGTGTTTTTTGAAAAATTGTTTAGCGGTATTTGTACTGAGGAGGGGAGGGGGGAATTAGAAATTCTACTTTACCTCGTCCCAGCCCACCTATTCGTTGATATATTTACTCGCAAACAGGACCAGTGACTAAATAAGTGCTGCAGAAAGCACTAACTATTTACGGTGTTATTTCCACACTAAATAACCTCTAAATGGCATGATTACGGCAATCCTTGCTTGACACTACAATGATTAGAATATCAATTCCAAGATACATCAAAATCAACGATGAAAGAGGGGATTTCACAACATTTGAAATTCACACAGCAAAGCCAGGAGGCACCAGTGTCATTGAAAAGAGGTACAGTAGTTTCAGAAAATTGGACAAACAAATACGTGAAATCGGAGTCGACACGCCACATTTACCTCCGAAGACTTTGATGAACAGAAGCTCTAAGTTACTGGAGACAAGGCGAAAAGGACTTGAATATTACCTACAAACTGTAGTTGACCAGCACATTGATCAAGATGTGTATGGAATTTTATCTGAGTTTTTAGAAACTAATTTACCCACTACACTGCCTTGTCGTCCTAGAAATAATAGTTCTGCCGATGAGTTAGATGCAGAGGAACAAACACAACCACAAACGACTCATCAAAGTGTCATGCTTTTTACTGATGATCCTGTTTTAAAGTTTTACCAAAGAGGTGGTAATTTTATTCAAGACTGGAATCGTATCCCAGATACGGTGATTAAAGGGGTAATGGATGGATTATTTAAAGAAGGCACCACCCTAACACCTTAGAAGACACTGCAGTTAGTTAGTCATTTTTTGCAATTATATTAAAAGGTCTAAAAGTAGTAAAATAGTTAAGGAAATTGAAAGGAATAGACTAAGGAGAGCTGGGCTTTTGGTTTCATACAGGATGAATGTGTTGTGCAGTACAGAAGTCAACTGGTTTGAAAAAAGAAAATGTTTCATAAAACACTATCACAACAATCAAACCAATCTGGGACCTGTAACACTGTGCACAATCCCATCTTGCTGATAAATTTTCCAGAGGGGGCACTCCCTGGGCAAAGTGGGTAAGGGTGCTTGACAGACCTCTAAGGATTGAATATTACACCCTTGCCTAGAACAAGACACCTGATCTTTTAGGGTCAGATTTGTCATAGTTATAATTATTGTACAAGTATATTTAAGGGAGCATTTTGATTATAATGATAGATTGATTACATAAAAAATATATAAAATAGAAATTGTATCATGTATGGTCTGAAATATCATCTAAGTTATGCATACATTTTAGGGTCATTTTTAAACCAGTCAAGCACTCTAATCTCCTTTTCAAGGTAGTGGTTAAATTTATCCATGCTGTTCCAAGGCTCTTCTTCCAAGATATATTATTCCTGTGTAATTATATTTAACCATGGAGCATAGTGGATTTTTAGATCTTTTAGTAAATGTGTTGCTGTACAAGGGTATAATATTCATGGTTGGAAATGTTTTTGTAAACATTTTGTGAAATATTGTATGGAAAATATGTAAATGCTACTGGTAGGAAAAATTGACATTACTTAACAATTATTTTAACAATATAGTGGATTATTTAATATTGTAATAATTTCAAGTAATTTTTAATTTCAAGGACTTCAACATTCTTGGAGCAGCATTGAACAATTTGTTAACATCACAACTCAAATCAGTACATTTGCTTTCTCACTCCCTTGACTTAGTCAAATGGTTTTTCATTGTTCAGGTAAAAAATAAGGGACATATGGGATTTGTGATTATGTGGTTTTGCCTAATAAGTGTTATTTCCCCTTTTTTGCTTCAAAAAGTGCAGTTTAGTATTTCTTCATTTTAAGATAAAATTTTGGTTGCGATTTCTGATTCTTGATCATTTTTTCTTTTTCTTTTTTTTTTTGGGGGGGGGGGGGTCCCCCTTATGCTCTTTTCACTGAACAAAATGGTCAAAATGTTAAGTGGGTGGACAATAATCGGTTGTGTTTAGTCAATATAATTGAATATTTGGCTAGGTTTCACTGCCAAGACCTTGACAACATTTATAGGCTTGTAATGTTGTGTGTCATTACAACTAGTGATGGCACAGACCATGTCAACTATCCACTACAAATATGATATCCACCTATTAATCAAACAATTGAAATAAGATATCAATCTAGTCACTGAATCCAAGTAATAAAAGCTTATTTAACAAAGATCAGTTTGTGTGATAACAGAGTGCACAGGGATCAGGCTTAATAGTGCCACAGGCCTAACACAAGCTCAGGGCTGTCAACCCTCGCGGATAATCCGGGAGACTCAAGATTTTGGGACCAATCTCCCGGTCTCAAGATTTCAGTGTCAAATCTCCCGGGTGAATGCGAAATTTTGATTTTCCTGTGTTTTAACCATAATTTCCTCTTGAATAGAAGCTACATAGAAGGTAGAATCGGCAGATTATATAAACAAAGATGCGTACAACTTTTTTTTTTTTTTTTTTGGTTCGGAAAATTTCAAAGGGAAAACAAAATGGCAGACATCAGGGCGATCTCAAGATCAGAAACGGCCGGGGGTTGACAGTCCTGCAAGCTACAGTAGTTGCGAGTGTGAATCTCTGGGTGTAAATACGAATTGGTGATGTTTGGGTTTCTGTGGTTAGGCTAAGCCGGTAATGTCGGGCTTCCTGTGCTTCCTTGTTCAAATTTCCCCCCTTCCAGGGAGAAGCTGGTAGGAGTTAAGTTTAAAAAGTGATTTCATCTCGTTGAGCTTGCAAGGAAATTGTGAACTTTAATTCATTCAAATGGAATAAAAGCACCAGATGAAAAAAAACCGGGCATGTTGGCCGTATTATAGTAAGACTCTTTTAAGAGTAAAAGTACATTTATCATTGAACTATGTTACATTTTATTGGCTCTATAGCTATAAAGCAGTGTGCTTCTGCTCAAGGGGGGGGCAGTCGGGGCACTTTTTTTTTTGGGGGGGGGGGTGAAAATTTGTAGCCCAACTACACCCTCCCCCTTTACGGGTATAGTCTGCAGAGTAAGCTAGCGCGGAATCTCAGTGTCACTCGATTACATAAGTTTAAGTTATCTATGATACCAGAAGTTTGAACTAAAAGACGGTCTTTCCAATTTAAAGATACATTATTGTTCGTAAAATGCCCTGGCTTTTTGCGTGTGTCAGTACAGTGTATAGCAGTGCACTAAATATTCACGGTTGGGACGATCTAATGTATGTAACATCAAAGGTTTTTGTTGCTTCTTATTCTTAGTATATATGATTCGTAATGAATTAAAAAGGGTGTAAGTGTTTTTGAACTAAGAAACATTGAATTGGAAAAAAGAAAAGATGGGCATCAAAGGGGTCTTAGCTCACGACTCATAAAATAAATGTTTGTAAATAAAAGTACGCAAAAATAAATAAACGAACAAATAATAATAACAGTATAAATAGATAAATAAATAAACAAATCAAATTGACACGCACACACGTTGTAAACTAAGATAGATGTGATTTATTTTGCCATTTGTTTCATTAGCTAAAGCCCCGCTTACACGAGCGATTTTTTTTTTTTTTTTTTTTTGGGGCCGATTTTTAAGCCCAATTTTATGTCGATTTTTAGATTATGTGCAGAATATCAGTTATGAGAATTGAATTAAACTGTATAAAATGGCTAGTTACAGTGGAAACTGCAGTAACAATCACCGTGAAAATCGCAGCAAAAATCGCTCGTGTGAACCAGGTTATAAGAGGGTGAAGACATATATATATTAACAGTTCAGCCCATCGTGTACATATGCATACGAGTATAATTCAGCTTAATCCAGCTTATATTCACTTACTTATTCACTACTTACTACTTTATAAAGTGCTTGTTAATTTTTTTTACGTAATTTTGTTTGTTTTTGTTTTTTGTTTATTTTTTTCTTTTCTTTATTTATTTTTATTTTTTGTTTGTTTTTGTTTTGTTTCTTTTTGTTTTAGCAGCTTTATGTGTATACAGTCCCTTACAAGAACGTTGTAGTATACATTTATACAAATATCTAATTTATTCGGTGTATTTAATGATACGCAAAACAGAAAACTCGCTTTATTAACTGTTTGATTGATTCAGTGAATGTCAAAATATATTTTTCCTATCTATTGACAACGTACAAAGTTATAAAACAGTGGGTTTGGTAGTAAAATGGCTTATTTTGCCTTTTGCATCTGATTAGATATTTGTATAAATCTATAAATGTATAAATGTATACTACAACGTTCTTGCAAACAAGTGTATGTATATATATATAAGTCAATATTATCGAGGTGCTCTGCCTGCAGTCATATCTACACTATAACGTGCTGTATGATATCTTGTAGACTAAACAATACGTGCAGTTGGTCGGCAAGTTAATTATTTACACGCTCACTGTTGTCAAGGTCGTGTAGTTTCTTGTCGAGGACGAGTTACCTAGACACAAAGGAAACATAATGAAGTTAATATAAAGTATGTATCTTTGTAAATCAGTTTTAAACTGAAACATTGTTCTTTGTCTAATAAAGTTTATTACTATTATTATCATTAATCCAACAATCACTACTTCCCGAGGGAAGGACTCCGTGGATAATCGATGCGGAGATGCTCGTCGTCTCTTTTAGGGGTAAAAATCAGCGATTTGGTCTCTTTTAGGATTTGAAATATGAGATTTGCCAAATGCTCACTTTTTGGTATATTTAAGGGGTTGAATATCACTGGTATCTTTTAGAGATGCAAATTTTGTGAAGCCACGCCCTTTTGAAAAACGTCCGGTATCTTTTAGGGGTATTTTTGAAAAATTCCGACTAGCATCCCCGATCATTTATCCCCGGAGTCAACGTGCTTGCTAGGGCGTCTGCACATCCTTGGGAACCAGATACCTATTCTTCTCCTCATATCTTGCGGCATTTAAAATGAAGTAATACCACGTAGCACATCTCACAATGTTGGTCTGCGCCAGACTATTGTATGTCAGCAAAAAAGGCCGCACGCATGCAAATCTAACATCCAAACTACTTATACAAACACTACAGTATCCCTTGCTGCTCAAGGACCCCAGCCATGCAATCCCTTAAGTACCGCGAATTCAAGAGCGAATGAGGTAAGAGAACGTATCCCCCGAGTTTATCCACCATATTGGGCTTTGTACACCGACATCATGAAACTCGTTCATTCTGTTTTGAAACTGAGGTATTTTGGAAAAGGAACGTGATTTGCCAGATCGTAAGACGCGCGGTCTCATTGTTCACACTCTTCATTTGTAACAAACTTTCTAAACATAGCACGAATAGGACTTCCGATTTGATCGGGGGATAGGTTCTCTAGCAGCTCATTCTCTTTTGACAAAATACATCATCATCAATGTTGGGTTTTTTCATGACATTTTGTTGAAGGTATCGCGGAGAATGTTAGTGAATGTTAGCTGGTTAGTAAGCCATGTAAACGTATTTGCACAACACGTTTAGGCTGCACAAATGATTTCTTTTGCTGTCGAAAGAACTGAACACGAACGATTTACAAATAATTTGGACTCATTCAATTCAAAATATCACTTCTAATTATAGGGACCAACAGTGTACATGTTTTCACACCAATATTTTGATGACATTCATGCATGCAAAAAGACAGACATGGGGCTGAGTTATGGACTAGTTATGATAGCAAACAATGTTGTGCAATGGGTATGAACTTACTGTTTAACAGCTATAGCAGTCCCTAATGACTAATTATTTACTACCTACAATGACAACAAATGATGCAAATGATAACAAGTGTTTGTAATACGTTTTGTACGAGAAAGAACAAGAAAACCATGTCAAACACGATATACTGCAGTGTCATAGAGACACTGTACATAGAGACATGCACACGTAGAGTGAGAGAGACATGGACATGCGCACATCGACAGAAATTTACATATGACAAACGACAACTGGAAAAGGGTCTTACAAATTTACAGAATTGTTTGATTTTCAACCTTTTTGTTCTTTTTTCTCTTTTAATATTGTCTATTAAAGGAGAGAAGCTAAGCAAAAATATGTGCAATTTGTTTTACTACATTTTAAACTCTTTTTTAAGGAAAAGCACACACTAACAGACAGACAGATCGACTGAACTAGAACACAACCGAGAAAATCGCAATCACGCTTGCTTAAGACCAAATAGGCAGACATTATAACTAAATACACACAACAACAAATACAACCACACCGACAGAGATATATAGAATACAGAAACTCAAATATAGACCAAAGATCACGTTAGGCACAAAAATCAGTACAGACAAAAAGACAGACAGACGGACTGACAGACACTGGACGAACAGACGGCTGGACAGACAAACGAACAGAAATATGCAGAAATAGACCAATTGAATAGGCACACATACCAAGATAGGCATAGCAAATACAGAGATTTACAGAAACATAAACAAAGCGAAAGAGACAAACATACTGAGACGAAAGAAAGGAAAATTGCACAATTTTCAAGAATCATAGTTCAAACTTGTAGATAAAAGATGGTAATGTGTTAAAATCGAGCTTGGTCCACAGTATCTCTAGACTGCACCAACAATTTGAGAAGAAAACAATAGAAACAAGAAACAAGAAAGTATTTGTCAATTTCTAGAAATCCGTTGCTTTCAATCCAATTTGGCTGGACGGGACTAACGTGGTTTATACATAGTTACGAACTATGGTTTATACTACTTTTTTAAAAGTTTTTTCAACGAAAACGTTCCTTTGTTTTATTTTACTAAAAATTTATCATTTGCGACGTGAATAATACATTTTTTAGAAGGTTAGTTATGTGCAAAAATGTTAAAGTACACATTCGATCTGATTCGATGACTTTTTAATATTCTATTATCTTTGTTGAGCTATTGTAGAATTCAATGACAATGCTAGCTGCTTGATTTTGGAGACAGTTGCAGGCCGTCATTGTGCAGAGATTCATTGTTTCTCGTTGTGCTTGTACACATTTACTGTAGTGTGCAACGGTTTACGAAATGAATTAGTTTACGTACTATCTAGTGAAAACCTTTTAAACGTATTATGGTCTACAGAGACGTATTTCGTTGTGGATATCTCTTCCTTTTTTCTGACTACATTTTTATTAACCATTAAAGTTTTAGTTTTACTTGTATCATGTTGTATACTACGGACAACTAAGCTCGCGCATGTGGATCTGAATAAAATTTCATGCGCATCTAAATTGAAACCGTACGTTAAAGATAAAATTTGGTCATTTTCGGACTTTTCACTCGAAATAAACTTTGAAACACTTTATATGGACTTAAATAGAAGTTAGTGCCCATGCTTTTCCGGCCAAAACATCGAAATTACAACAATTTTTGCGCGTTTTTAGCTTATAGTTCCAAAAATAACACGGGGACCCCCATTTTTTATTTTCCATTCGATTCCACACATTTTATTCTTTAGAAAAAGACAGGAAAAAAAAGAAGTTCATTGACCAATTTTCTCAAATTTCAACAATTTTTACACCCGCACGAACATATAATTTGCACGAATACAAGGAATGTAGCTTTCTACAATTTATTTTTTACACTATTTATAAAATATTGGATGGATTTTTTATCTTTATATGTTTTCTAAACTCAATACCCATAGTTCGAAACAGGTTTTTGCTTTTCTTCTATAAATGGATGGGAGTGATTTGAATTTATTGATTGAGGTGGATTTTCTTTAAAAACGCGCGAAAAACTGAAAAATCGCACTTTTTGATAATTTTTTTCCAGTATTTGAATGCCTCAACAATAATCTTCAAATGACAGAATTTAAAAAAAAATTCATTGACGATTTCTGAAGATCCGGTACTACCTTAAGTTATACGCCTGCCATCGGCACTTATCAAATTTAATGTAAAGTGCTTTCTTTAGTATATCTTAATTATTAGTATATTTCATTAAGATTTATACTTTCTATTGACAAAATGTCTTTACCATGCAATGTTTCAAAAAAGCATTTATAGTTTAACTAAGTTAAAATGATGGTTACATATATGTGCGGATTTAGTCACTCCAAGCTGACAACAATGATGGACACCCTCCGATAATACAAAGTTTTTGAAATAATAAAATGTTTTATAGTTCAATTCAAGACGTGAGAAACTGAAAAATATTAAAATAATAGTAAATGCAAAAAAAAAAAAAAAAAACATATTAGCAAAGTGCTTGAAAGATTTAGTTAAAACTGAAGAGATTTTCGTTTTTAAGAGTTTCGAAATACAACTATGACTAATTGTTTGGTTAAACAAATCTTATATTTCTTAATTGAAACAAAAAAGACATTTGGTTTCTAGAAGGGATATTGTCGTAAAGGGAACAATCATCAATAAAATATGCAGCAACAGCAAACGATTTAGGTTAAAAACTATCAGTGTTAATCAGTACGTAGTCATAGAGTATATATCAAAGGTATATTCTACATTGTTGTCGCCAGGAGTGAGATGATTTAGTCCAGCATGCCACAATGGATGAAGCGGAGAGGGGAAAACTCACAGGGCATTATTAATTGCACTCTGCTGACGTCACTTACCAGTTTTTGATGTAGAGGCATTGTCTTTCATTTTAACAACAACTTGGCTTCCTGAAGCAATGTCTTGAGAGGGCGACATTCCTTTGTTCTCAACTCCCTCCGCAGCTCTATAAACAAAAACAACTGAGAGCTCAAGTAATTCAAACTACAGAGTAACTAGTATAGATTCAAGATTGATTCAGTTATAATGTATTTATTGCTTTTGATTTCGAATTTGCATCCAAGGGTTTATCTTAAACTGTCACGGCTGAAAGGGATCTGAGTACAAAAAATACAGAACCGTACCGTAAATATTTCCTCGCCGGACTTGTAAACATATAGGGACAAAATATGGGTAAATTGGTGCTCGGCGGATCTTTTAATTTGGGTTCAAAAATGAAACATTCGCTGACACGTGAAATCGTCCAAAAACACACAATATAAGATGCAGCTAGTTGTATTTCCTAATTTCAAATATATGATAATAATTGGTAAAATGTGATCGTAACCTTTATGGTATAAAATCACTACTATCGTAGTTATTTATTCAAACATTTTTGGGTCATTTTCACAACCGTCCAGATTTGAACCTCGCTAACTTTTGAAAACGCATGGGAACCTATAACGTTTTTTGATCGACAACGTAAAGAAAATACCGAATTTAATTTTTAAATTGAATATTTTAAAATGAAAATGGTTTTGGTTATTCTTTTTGTAAATCTTTTGAAATCCTTTCACAATAGTATTTTACTTTTTGACGCATAAAATTATTGAAAATACTAATTCATCTAAGTATCAATTGCAATTTTTAATATTTTATAGAAAATATACGTGTAGTAGAATATTCCTAGCCAGTTTTTTGTCCAATATCCCAAAATAATGAGAAGTAATACGTATTTTCATCGCTGAATTTGACGCTTACGTCATCATGCGTTTAGCGTTAATTATCTCGCTTATATGCATGGGATCCCCCAAATTTTTTTCCGGTTTCCAATAGCCCATTAGGTAATTCAAATGACTGACAGGCTTCAGAAAAAATAAAAATGGGTTGCAATTAGGGGGCACCATCCTTAAGCGAGCCAGAGCCCCCCCAGGTATTTTAAACTTAAATGACTAGTTAACATGCCATCACAACAAATGATATCACTTTCCTCAGACTCGCCATCATTTTTCCTGATAAATAGTATGAAAATTAATTGGAAAGCAAGCAAGGAGATGAGTACTTACGTTTGTTTATTGTCGTCTCTAACCTCATGCGGAAACGGGATGTATCTTAGCGGCCTGTTAACAGCAAATACAATAACCATCATGAATCCGACACTAAATAGTTGTTCATTAAAACTATATCACAACAACAATAAATGATAAATAATACATGCAAAAATGCACCACGTATATTTTCATTTGCTGCATATATATATATATATTTCAATTAAATCTTCTCATTAGCTTCGATCTGAATATGCAATGCCGATAGCCGTTTGCTTGCCGCGATAGTGGTCAACTCGAAAGTTAAGTTATCTAAAAATCTGTATATATTATTACACATTGTAATCAATGTTTTCAACTCAAATAAAAAAATGGTGATATTGGACATTTGTATATATAGTGTGTTGTTTATCAAACACTAATGTGATCAGTTATTATTGAGCCTGTTTATGGGTAATAGCGCAGATGTGGATTTGATTTGATTTGAAAATGACTTTGAATCAAAAACTAAATAAAAGAAAATAATAATAAAAAAAGAATCAAAAAAGTTAAAATAAAAAAACTTACATTCCATTTTCATCTTTTAAAAAGTCATCTACAAATTAAACAACAACAACAATTAATAACATAACGATGAAGAAGTGTCAAGATGAACCAACAAATAGCCAAGAAATGTCAAGATGAACCAACAAATAATAACAAATAGTCAATAAATGTCAAGATGAAACAACAAATAATGACAAATAGTTAAGAAATGTCAAGATGAACCAACAAATAATAACAAATAGTTAAGAAATTTCACAAGATGAACAAACAAATAAAATGATGAACATGCAGTGATAATTGATTTGATTGATTAATCATCAATTGATTTATTAATTTATTGATTGGTTAACATTGGTTGACTGATTATTAGTTGATTGGTTGGCTTATTAATCATTTGAAGATATATTGTTAGTTAGTTGATTGATCTATCATTTAGTTCATTGCTCATTGATTGATTGATTGATTAGTTGGTTGATTGATTGGTTGGTTAATTGGTTAGTTGGTTGGTTCAGTGGTTCAGTGTTGGTAGGTTAGTTTGTTATATTGATCACTAAGAAGGTGTATTGTTCAATACTCACTTTTTTCGGCTTCTGCTTTTTTTTTCTTTCGGTAACACCAGTATGCCAGTAGAATGACGATAATGATAATAAAGAACACCGCACACCCGATAGCTATACCGATTATAGCACCTGTGCTTAGAGGCGGCTCAGTTGTTGTTGTTGTTGTTGTGTTTGTTGTTGTTGTTGTTGTTGTTGTTGTTGTTGTTGTTGTTGTTGTTGTTGTTGTTGTTGTTGGAACATACCAGCCTAATTAATGAAGAAACAAAAGACTGATGTCCGAGGTTTATTGGTAGTTGAAATGAACACACAGCAAATCACGAGGACAATTTTTGATTTGGTTGGTTTTTAGTTGATAAAATGTTCATTCTCTCTTGTAAAATTAACAAGAAATTGACGACAACTTTCAGGAATTTACTGATAAAATAAAAAAAACGATTTTGGACCAATCAGCACGTATACATAAGGTAGTGAACAGATTGGTGTCCATGCATTTCCTGCCCACATCTTTCAAAGTGAATTTTCAATGCGATAAATTGAACTAAATATTCATAGAAACAAGGCGGTAGCCATTATACGTCAATTAAAAAAAAAAAAAAAAAAAAAAAAAAACACCAGATGGAAATAATTGAACAGATGTATATCTTTCAAACTATCTCATTATTACTAGTTTTAGCAATCAAAACTCTTCTTGGTTTATCTAAAGTTTTACAGTGCGACTACTTCAACCAAAGCCACCCCGACAAATTTTTCACAAATTGTCCAATCACGTTCGAGCATTTGAACAATAGATTTCCAATTAATTTCAAAAATTGCAACAACTGATATATCGCGAGCAACAATGTATTGTGCAAATAATTTTGGCAAATATTTTGTCAGATGCTCGAACGTGATTGGACAATTTGTGAAAAATTTGTCAGGGTGGCTTTGGTTGGAGAAGTCGCACTGTAAATAAAGTTTTAAAAATTGCTAACCTGAGCGAATGCTACCACGATCAATAGAATATTGGCCATCCAATGATCCTTGAGTGCGATTCAGTTCTCTTTGCAGTGGTACCAATGGATCACTTACATTGGCTACCATCGTAATCTCTAAATTGACGTGGACACTGCCAGGACTACACAGAAAAACGTGAAAAATAAGTAATACCAAAAAGATTTTTTTCTTCGACTTTCTGTTTGTTTGTTTACTTATTTGTGTGTTTGTATTTTTGCGTGTTCGTTTGTTTACATGTCTGTCTGTGTGCATGCTTACATGTCTGTCTGTCTGTCTTTCTGTCTGTCCCTAAAAGGTATTAAAACAATAACATAATCTCACGTCAAAAGACAACACTGCACGTCACCAATTATCTTACAGTGACACTTATATTCCTAATTATCAGCCAATCAGGAATCGACCCTCAATGTATGTGTGAATGTGTACTGAAAGGTAGACTAATTAATCTGTATGCAAGTACATCATACAACTGTATATACTTGTATATACTTGTATATACTTGCATACAGATTAATTGTACTAGTACTTACAAGAACTCCATCACGTCTATCGATATCACATACTTTACATATTTGTATATTTTGTTCAGCTGAAATAAGAAAAAAAGAAAATTCAATCAATTTGCTAATTAGCTTAACATGGCTTTCTGCATCAGCACAGACCTTAGCTAGTCTCAGAAATATGACTAGTTAATGGCAACGATTATAGAGCAAGAAAATGTATCCACTCGAAATACTATCAAAAACGATACAATATTTTACAAAAAAGCCGGCAAAACCTTTAGAATCAGAAACATAACAAAACTTAAGTAGAATTATAGTGCAAAACTCAGATAAGAAACTACAATCACAGTAGCAGAACTACAACTTGACTTCAGTACTCACAACTCTCTCCAAACTCTTTTTGAGGTCTTTGAAGTCACTCGAGTCTTTTTCAGCATACTTTTCCTTAAATTCCTGGTTGGCAATTGTCATTGTATATTTCTTCGTGATATTATTTGGCACTGAAAATAAGACGTTTAGCATTATGCTACAATTCAAACTGCAAATGACTGTCACTACTGTGATGATGATGATGATACCAATATTTATATATGATTATAATAGATGATGATGGTGATGATACCACTATTTATAAATGATGAGGTAAAAGAACTTATCACCCACACTGCGCTTTGCACACACCATGAGACCCGCCAATTCTACTTTTAAAGTGAGTAATTTTTCATGGAAGGAGAACGTGGTTTGCCAGATCGCATGTTCAAGACACTTAATAAATAAAAATGGTTGTTTCTAAAAAAATAGGCCAAAAAGGCATGATTGGGTCTGGGGATGAGTTTTCTTACCTCGACATTCTCTTTTGCACTCGTACAGCGAGAATTCCTCACGACCTTTTGGCAGTTTTAACCCATTTAGTTATCATCGACTTACCTCGTGCAAAAACTGGAATCGTGAAATTACAGCTCCTAATGGAGTTGCTGATATGACAGTTACTACCTATAATGTCTACGTTTCCCCTACTGCAAATAGTGTAGTTATGTTTTGTAGCGTTGTGAACATCACAAGTCAGGTTCGGCTTTGGGAAGCCATCGGCTGGTATCGAAACAAGACAACTGTTTGTAACTAAAGCATAGGAGACATCAAGACAGGCTCGTAAATCTAAGGCTAAAAAGAGAAGAAGGACAAAATCAACATTGTACCAAGTCAAACATACAAATTAACAGTGAAAATCAACACATCATTTATTAACAATTAATGCACAATGAGTGTTGGCCCCCAAGTCCGCGGCGACCCCTTCGCCCCTAATCTGAATTACGTATTCAGATCTGATATATTCCGGATTTCCAAAGCTAATTTTGGTATATTCCAGATTGCAGATTCCGTTATATTAAGCAAGCTCTGAGCACTTGACTATGACTGCCTTCAGATATACAAAAACTAATAATCTAAAAACAAAAAGAAATGAACAAGTCACACAGAAATGAAATACTGCTACGAGTTCCGATGAAAACCAAGTTTCCTCTATTGTTGCTATACTTACTTCTGTGTCAGTCGGCGAGACCAATAAAATTCGCAGTAAAGTAGTCACCTCGTTAAATTTTCTGAATTCAGACTTTCGTTTTACATGTGGTTTTTATTGCTCGATATTGAATATAATGATCATCTTTTTGCCTTGCTTACTTTTTTATTATTTGACCGGGTTAATTTCTTTATAGATTTTATCAAGTATCGATGTTCTTTCGATTTTATTTCATTTTGTTATCTTGCGATTTTTTTTCATTTTATTTGTTTAACTCGTTAGATTTTGTTTATAAAATGTTTTTTTGCTATGAATGAATCCTAGGAGATTTATATTGTTTAGGTATACTTCATTTTAAACGTTTAAAACTTACATCCGACGAACAATTTAGTTTCACAAATTGCTTTGCCGAGTGAATTTTTTGCTAAACACTGAATGATTGAACCATTGAGTGTTTTAGCAGCACGAGGTAAAGGCACGGATCCCACATTATAGTTATCTCCTTTAAAAATAGCAGACAATGACGGTGCAGGAGAACCGCTAGGCTTGTTACACTTGAATACATAGCCAGTGGTATTTTCTGGGATAAAATGATGTGGATCGCATTTGATCTTGGGCGAATCTGTAACCAAACAAAGAATCGAATTGTTCTGTAAGTTGGATGGACGGTAGGCTCGTTGATTAACACTCGAAATAGAAACCTCCCAATAAATTGGATGGCATGGGATAGGGGGTCAATTATATCCTATATTTGCTAAATGGGCCCACAAGTTTGCTATTTGTTCATCGGTAAGTGGCAAGGTTTGTTTGTTTCATCTTGTCCGACGTCTGATTGTGGCAAGATTATAATATATAAAGAGGCGATACTCACAGTTAACGTTGATCACGTTTGTGTTGTGTTGTACGTTGGCTTTTATTGCCGTCACCATGTATTTATTGATCAATATTGGCCAACATTCTCAATCATACTGTTACATATCATAATAATCCTCATCGTTACTATCTATGGCTATTATCTACTACTTACAATGTACAGTTATTGTTTTACTGCATGTCTTTATTCCAACGTGATTCTGGGCTTTACAGGCCATCACCGCACCATTATGCATTGCCGTTGCCTTTACGGTCGTTGTTGGTTGGCTAACTTGTTCGTTTCCTAATAATATCCATGTATAGTTCACTGCATGGGGATAGGCACGTGCTGAACACTTCAGTACAAAGTTGCTGTTTGCACTGACAGGGTTAGGAGTAGCATCACAAATAGCATCTTCGATATCTGATGAGTATGACCAAAAATAGCGGTTTAACATGCAACAGAACATCTTTCAATAACTTATCAAACTTGTCTATCATGTTAATACTTACAGTGAACTTTCAATGCTACATTGATAGTGGCACTGCCGACTTTATTAATTGCAGTACACATGTATATACCATTGTCGTCTCTTTTAGCTTTGATAGAAATGGTGTCATTGGTTATGCCAAAGAGCATTTGACCGCCAAAGGACCACTGATAATACGGTTTGGGGTTTCCTTTGGCTAAGCAAGTCATGTTAACAGTATCTCCTTCACTGACAACCATGTAGTCATTTTTGGCCTGGATTACAATGGGATGTTCTGGTTTGTCTGTAATTAATAACTGAACAGTGTTATTTCTATACCACTTAGCATGTTGGAATGAGATCATTAGAAGATTAGTTGTTATATGATTATTACTGATTAAATGATGCATTAGTATTAACGTTCAAGCATGCAGTACATGACGCGTAACCTAGTTGATTACGAGCCACTGACATGGGTTCGATTCCTGGACAGGACGATCAGAGGACAAGACACTGTACTCTCTCAGTGCTTACCTATTTGTCATGACAAAAACAATGAATGTGTGATAAAAGCCAGAGATTGCTTACCTGCATACAGGACTGCATTCAACTATGACACAAAACCCACTGGTACAATGAAGTACATGAATGATGACTGGATTCCATGTGAGGAGGAGCATATGTACCACAAATGTTTAGTTTATTAACAGTCTTTTAAAACATTACAGCAGCGTTGTACGAGTTATATATGAATTCACGTGGAGGCTGACGTTATTTTTTTAATACACAGCATATATTGTATTTAAGTTTTATTTGTGAAGCAATTAGTTGTGAGATTGGTATTTATCATTTCTTAATATGTTTATAATTGTTAGATAAAGAATGAAACAGGTACAGTCGTAGAATAGTTATATAGTCACGTACTGATAATGCCCACCGATTGGAGACATAACATCTTTAAAAAAACACACAGCGTTTGCCAAAAAAGCACACAAAACTGCACACCACAAAACAACAACATGTCTAGTTTAATAATAGCCTGATTATAAAAAGCTGCTAAGTACGTCCCTAGTGAGGGGCTAATAAAAACTACCTGGGAGTAAGTTCTCGATGGCCACTTCTGTTAGTACCATTAATGTCATGTAATCATGATTGTCGAAAAATCTCAGTTTTCTTTGTTGTGTGTTTTTATTCATTCATTCATTCATTCATTCATTCATTCATTCATTCATTCATTCATTCATTCATTCATTCATTCATTTCTTCATTCCTTCATTCCTTCATTCCTTCATTCATTCATTCATTCATTCATTCATTCAATCATTCATTCATTCATTCATTCATTCATTCATTAATTCATTAATTCATTCATTCATGCATTCATTCATTCATTCATGCATTCATTCATTCATTCATGCATTCATTCATGCATTCATTCATTCATGCATTCATTCATTCATTCATTCATCCATTAATACATTCATTCATTCATTCATTCATTCATTCATTCATTCATTCATTCATTCATTCATTCATTCATTTTTTTGACGATTGTTGCATTTGTGAAAATATTTCCAAAATCAATAGTATACCATTTGATATAATAGTTAAAAAACAAATAACAACACCGATTATATTCTAATCCAAAATGCTTCAATATATTATAAAGAGTTTGCTGAATTAGGAATATATAAAATAGACAATTTTTGCCATGAACAGGGAGTTTTATTGGTATTATGTTAAATTAATACTTAAATTTTGGAAGAGTCTTGTGTAGTGTTGTACTATTTTGTTGTTTTTATATTGTATTGTGTAGTGACGTAATGTGGAAGTAAACTGAGTGTCGTATTTTATTTTTTTGCCCTAAAATAAATGAAAAAACAAACAAAAAGGAAACGACATAAA
Source organism: Diadumene lineata (assembly GCA_918843875.1). Classification (NCBI taxonomy): domain Eukaryota; kingdom Metazoa; phylum Cnidaria; class Anthozoa; order Actiniaria; family Diadumenidae; genus Diadumene; species Diadumene lineata. Next base: position 17,258,556 of record OU974069.1, on the reverse strand, counting down.
CATAACATTGACAAGAACGTGTAAATAGAATAAAATATATTAAGAGTAAAAAACACCGATTTTAACAGACAAGATCTTCTGAGGGTTTTTTTCTCAGTAAGTTACTGAAAGGCACAGCTATTAACTAAACAGATGCCATTTTGTTACAAACTTTCCTTTGAAAATGAAATGTCAAAATGAAACACACCAAACTATTGGTCAGGACACTAGTTTGCTTTTTGAGGCTCGCGTGGGCTGTAAGTGGGATAGAATAGGGAAGCTCTAAATTTTTTAGCTTCTTTTGGAAAAACAACAAGTATTTTTTAACTTTAGAAAAGCGGATTAAAGCTAAAACGCATACAAAAGATATTAAAAGACGAAAATAGAGATTATAAATTATGTGCAGATGCTTAAAACAATTCAAAGTTCTTTTTGCAGACAGAAAAAGTCAGAGAAAACAATTGAGTGCCTCGTTTTTTGGAAGATTTTCCAGTTCCTGCACTTTTAGAATCAGATAAAGAAACCAATAACATTTCAGGAGTGTCTTGACGCGATAAAACAAATGGTTGCTTCGATCAAAAACTCCAAGAAACGATGGTCTTACAAAAGAATTTTGCCTTTGTATGTGGTAAGAAATCAAGGAAGATTTAGTGAATTGTTTAAAGCGGATTATTTCTGTATCTAATTCATTATATATGTAATCACGCCTATTTATTAGCTTTTGCTTTTTGCGGGAGTCATTTGTAATTGTTATTATTTATTCTGAATAACGTTTGCAGCAGTAGAACGAAATAAATAAAATATGATAAAAACTGTACTTGTCTATTGTTATTTTCTTTGCCTTCCTATTGAATTTCAGTCAATTTAAAGCAATATAAATTCCTTAATGATAGATCTTAGATCTCGGGAAAAGACCACATATCACGAAAATATTAAAGTGGAAAAATTATCATCAGTTAAATGTTAAAACCTAACATAGGAAAACATAGGGGACAAGTCTTTCATTTTGTTCTGTATTCTGCTTGTAGTTTGTTTTTCTGTTTTGTTTTTTTTTTCAATTTTTTTCTTATTGTAATCATGTAAAAAATACCTTTGATATTATTCAAAACAATAATGTTTATAACGTTTTTTTTTAACTTTGTTTAAATAATATATTACCAAATATATTATTTTGAAAAGTATAGGATCAGCTTTATAATGACTGAGACTGAGTTCTGTAAATTGTAGATAATGTTAAGTTGGTGAACAAAACCTGATTACCCGCATAGAGATTGAAACTATCGATCTCACATACAATTAGTATTTTTCTTGTTGTTTTTAATCAATTTTTTATTAAAAAAAAGGAAGCCCCAAATAACGTATTTGGTTTGAAACTCCGTGACATATTTGATTGGGCTTCCTGTGGCAATAGTTATAATAAAATGTTAACTGCTGTAGTTAATGCACCATATTCTAACTGTTAACTTTTGAATATTTTAGACTGTTTAATTTATATTTTTATTTTTTAGTCGTCATTTCTCTTTTACTTTTATAATTTTAACCTTATACGTTTGGTATGTTTGACACTTCTGATTCTCTGATACTCACCACGATTAAGATTTCCTATTTGTTAAAAGTTTAGATAATTAGTATTCATCGAAGTAGACAACTTATGAACTCTCTTTCTCACTCTCTCTTAAGAGTTCATGCCTCGAGGCATATTTTTACATTTCATCAGTTTTTAACGTGTTACGGGTGCTCAGCAAAATTAAATACTTGCTGTTTAATGGAGGTTACTTTTAAAAACCCAAGAGGTTTCGATGCCAACTTACAAAAATATTTTTTTCTTTTAATGGCATGTTTGTAACTCTTATGAGTCGAAATCGTGACTACTGATGTGATTGTTAACGATGCGTGATCAATCGTGTGGAGACATGCAATAACGCTTCATGACTTTCAAGGAATGTTTTAAAATTTCTTATTAAAACATAGAGTAATCGAATCAGACAAAGATACGGCAAATAGAAGAAAATTTTATTCGACAACAAATTTTGACTCTCATTAGAATATAACACCATCTCGAACCTCACATTCTAGTTTGCAAATACTTGAAGCTGACAACAGAAAACAATTTATCATAGATTACGTACTGGGGGGTTTCTAGAAACCGCGACATTAATGCATACTAACGTTATGCTAGCCAATGAAGCTGAATCTGTACGTCAACGTTGCAAAACGACCTAACACACTAGAACTACTTGAAGCGTCTAGTCTTTAGACTCACATATAATTATGACCGGAAATGCCGTGGAAAGTTTTCATGAGTTCTTTATATATTTATGGTGTACCCTAGGGTTTGTTCACATGAGGTACGGTACTCCAAGATAGCAGATATTAGGAAACTCTACCGATGTGAAGAGACTCTCCCCCTTCCCCCACCCCCTAGTCACGACGTGAAGTATTGTAGTTGTTTCAACGAAATTAAAAACAGTCTGTATTCCGAGTGGGAAGAATGTTTTTCCATAGTCCGATCGAGGTTTCTTGCAAAGATTTTTTTTACTACTCCAAACTATCACATCAAATAACAAAACGCAGATAAAATCCGGTGACGATTAAGCCCGCAGCAGAAATTCAACAATTGACTAGCTAAATAATCCCCATCATCAAAAGAAAAATCTTTGCTACAACGAAATACGTATGGGCTTTAATAAAGTAATGTATAAAAACTCAAGTTATTAAACTATTACGGCCGCAAAAGGAAAGAAAACAACGTCCGACCAATATAGTCAGGTTCCATCATGTTTCCGATGCTAAACAAATGAGTAACACATCAGTTATATTATTATTATTACAACAATTTTATTTTCAACAAAAATAATTGACAATAAAGAAGACGTAGCGATCAAAAGCAGAATAATCAAATTACGTACATACACATATGCACATAAAAGAAACACAACAACAACAAACAAATATAAACAACATTTACAGCGTTTCAAAGGTGGAGCGAACCCTCCTCTTTCTTCTAAAATAACTATTTCAAAGAAAACCTTCAAAACTAGCACTCCGTGTAGGGACTCTAAGGGGGTGGGACACCTTGAATTGAATCAATGTACTTACATTGTACATCCAGTTGTACTGTTTTACTAGCAGCAGCGCACCCTTCGCCATTACTGGCCTTAAAGGTGTACAGTCCTCCATCAGCTCTGCTAACATTGCGGATAGTAAGAGAGTTTCCCGACTGGACGACAGCTGTGTTATTACCTCTGTGCCAGGAAGTGGACAGTGGCTCACTACCATTGGCAGAACATTGCCAGAATAGTGAACTACCTTCCTCAACTATATTATCCTTGCAGCTTGTAATATGTGGAGGATCTGAAAAGATCAGATACAACATTAATTGAGACCAGGTATATTTATTAGTCGATAATAGGAAATGACGTTTCTATAAACCTTAAAGTTCTTGGGCGTGTATACTCCGATCCAAAATATGCTTTCATGTTTTCAGGGATGGGTCATTAGAAAATTGATAAGGGGATTTTCGTTTAGTCTTTTTTCTCTCCACCTGGTAGTGCAGGATTTTCTTTTCTCTCTTGCGCGAATTTGTTTGTTCGATCTTATTACCTTGAGCGATATCGATTTTTTTAATGTATTCTATCAAGGTTTTAATATTCGTATATATAATTCTTGCATCCTTCATTTAAGACTTTGTTACAGAAAATACTGATAGAATGATTTTTATACTTGTTAAGCTCGGTTCACCACAACATATTCTATTATGACCGCGTTATCTACAATAATTGTTTTGCCCTTGATAGCAATTTTTGTCCCTAAAAAAGCCTTCACTTAACAAACTTATGAATTTTTTTCTTCGTTCTTTCCGGGAAGTCCGCGGCTGGATTTTTAATTGACATTTAGTACCTTTCACTTGGATAGTTGTATGGTAGGATGTTCCACTTCCTTCCTTCTCATTTTTAGATAGGCATGTATATGTAAATGCTCCAACATGAAGTAAAGCTTGGGACAAAGATCCTCTTGATGTGTTTCCTCCTATATGTGTGCCATTTGTAGTGGCAACTTCTGTACTGTTTACAAAGAATGTAAAATTGGATGGTGAAGGGTCATTAAATGTTACAGTACAGGTGATGTTGACAGTACTCTGAACACAGAAGCCAGTCTGATTGGGTTGGAACTGCAGCACAGGAAGAGCTGGAAAAGAAAGAAAGACAATTTTTTCTTAGCTTTTATTGTTCCTAGCAAAACAAAGTACTCTTTGAACTTGTACTATAATTAGAAAAGATTTTGGTATACAACTGAACAACTTCAAATTGACTATAGAGTGCAAAGAATACATGATTGAAAACGTCATTAAGCTAGTACAAAATACTGTTGATCCTGCGAGTGATTTTTGGCCTTTTGAGTGCTCTCCCAACATCCCAAGTGGTTTATTTCAACGATAAACCACGGAAATCAATCGTTTATAGCTTTTATAATATAGACAGACATTTGAACACATTTATTTTCGCAAAAACCGTGGTTTATGGCGAAATAAACCACGGTTTTGGACCAATCAGAGCGCGCGTAAGAATAAATCTATATTATAAATAAATATATATAACAGAAATAACTTCGCACTTTTGAATATTCTTATCAAGGCTCAAACGAATTTGCTGAATAAAAAATGAAAATTCATAATTATTATCCTTGCATGATACGAAGACTCCAGAATGATATCTAGATATATATATTGATATATTATACATATAATCAATATAGAATAGTTCCTGACAGTGTTCCAACTGGGCAAACAAGAACACTAAGACTGAGAGGTTCTTGAAAGTCAACATTCAGGGGGTCGGCTGTTCAAATTACTCCGACAACGCTCATTTTATTTATTTATCTATTTTTTTTGCATTCCCCAAAAATGACTTCGGACGTCAGTTGCAAATTTTGTCGTTTGTACTTTCACATGATAGTTGCTGTTCATCAATTTTAAATATATTTATCAAATAATTGCACCTATTTATTTATTACGAGATTGAACTCCTAAATCCATCAATTTTATATTGGCTTTAGAGTTTTGCGGTTAAGTAAAAAAACCTGTCTACAAACTGCCACTTTCAAAAGGATAGTAAACATGCAATTATACTGATTAAAAACGCAGAATACAGTGATCCAAACATTTTTATGGGGTGCAGATTTAAAAAAATCCTTTACTTGCAATTATTATGACTATATATTGAACAAAAAATATTATTTAATGTTTACGTTAAATTCACAGATAACAAAGTTGGGCTGCGTGTGGAGAACACTGTAGTTCGGCGCAACAAGTCACAAAAATCTGTAGTACCCGTACAAAATAAAACAAAATAAAGTAGTGCCTATAGTTTGATGTTAATCTTCTTAACATTGCTAGTTGAAAATTGTTTAAAATTAACGAAGAAAATTTCAAGAAAAAAAAGAATTGAACAAGTTCTTGATGTAAAGTTTTCAATTTTCTCCTTGAACGCACTTATTGTCACGCAATCATTGACGCAAATATTTGATGAGATTTTAATCAAATTTTCAAACAAAATTTACAAAAAATTTAATTGTTTGCAAGCTTGATGCGATTACTTTAAAAAAAAAACTTTGGTGCAAAATAATTCCAGATTGAACTCTTGGGTTGCATGTGACGTCATCAAAACACTAAAACTTGAAATATTAATTGCAGATAGCTGGTATTTTAACATATTTGTTGAGAGCTTAGGCGACATTGTTCCTTGAGAATATGGACCGCTTTCGTTTTTTGGTTGTGGAGATACAGGATGCTAAATAGCTGTCACGCAACTTTGTCGCGCATTTCTTACACATGTAAAAACGATTCGCAATTGCGATTGACAAGAATATGATGTAGATAGCACTTACCTAACACTGTAAGGAAAGTGGTTTCTGAATCATGGAGACCGTCAGAGTTTGTCACAGTTATTTTGTACCGCATTTGGTCACTTCTAGCCAAATTTCGAAGAGTAAAAGTTACATTTACAATGTTGGAAGATCCATTAATAATCAACTCGAGGTCTGCATCTCTCCCGGGCAATTTTTTCTTTAGTCCGCTTGGAAGATGTTGAATGACATCTGAATCTGCTTGGCCCCTTTTGATCAATACATTCAACCATGTAAGTCCGCTACCCACATCAACACTCCAAAACATTGTAGCTGTTTCTCGTTGAACAAATTTGACGTCTTTGACGCTCGTCCAAGTAAATGCTGTATCGATAAAAGACAGAAAACGAACGATTCAATGCCAATGGAATTACGACAAAGTTTAAAAACAATCACCATGACTACTATTTACCAGATATGGAAACGACATGGAATAAACAAACAAATATTCCCACGACGATCTTCATAGCTTCAAGCTGCACTTTTACGTTCTGTTTCTGTTGGAAAAAATAAACAAAGTTGCTGATCAAAACGTAGCAGACTTCTCTCGCGTGACTCTTTTATGTCACGGTCAATTGATTTGTAAAAAAATTAAAGAGGCTAATTTGTGAGTATTGCGATCCGTGTGGCAGTGTACGAAAATAAAGAAAATTCTCTAACATAACATCGTGAAAACACTAGACACTATTAGGATAGGCTGAAAAATTGCAAAACTTTTCTGGCTTGAAATGTGATATTTACCATAAGGTAGAAAGAATACAATTTCTTTGAAAGTGATCGACACAGCAGAACATGTGAACCTCGATAAATTTCAAAACTCAAATTGTTTTTGAAAAGAACAAATTTCCGAAAATTATCATAAAAACATAGATGTAAAGTCACACACACATTTGTCTGTTACATTGTTGATATTTTGCTATATTCCAGGCTATTTGCTCGTGCCCAGGCCATATTCAGTGACGTTTTAATGTTTTATGCACTTTTAAAGAAATATTTATGCCAATGAGAAAAATTATGTAAACAATGACGTCAGCAAAGATCCACCTATAAACTTAGTTCTGTATTGCAGACATGATTGATTGATATACAATAAAATTGAACTTTTACATGAACGACACACTGTGTCAAAACCGAAATCTAAACTAATCCCAATTAGTTTCCAGTACGTTCTCATTTGTCAAATCTGCATGTATAGACACATTTAGACACATGACCCATTACAGATTTGTATACATGTTTTATAAATGAAATCTCACGTTTTAATTGATATGATCAAGAAATGTTTACACAAATTTTAGTCGACTTTTTCCACATTGTACACTTATAACTGGACATATAAAATATATCCACTTTTTTTTAATGGACTATATTCAAAGAAATTCCTAAAACAGGGAAAGAAAGGGGGATAAAAATTACATCCAGGCAGTAGGTTTACATGATTACCGAAAAAATAAAAATTAAATGACTTTCCTTCCTTTCCAACTTTGTTTTGTTTTGTATTGTTTTTTGTTTCTTGTTTTTTTTATTTATTTATTTTTTTTTTTAAGAACCTCCGTTCTTGGGCACGATTAAACCCTGAATTCAGGGTCTAATTTTTATTTCATGTTACTTTATTTTTATTTTTTGCTGTCGTCGACTATTGGTTCAGCTTTATGTTTCATTTTCGTTATGTTTCATATTTGCTTGCATACTTTTACTAAACCAGCTTAGCCGACCACTATTATTTGGTGTAATTGAAAAAGAAAAAGTGCAGAAAGATTTGTTTAACATGGGCTATTCTATTATTTAACTCAGTTTTCAAACTATTATCAATGTATCACATGATATTTTTTTCTTAACATTTCTTTCAATTCAGAGCATAGTCAATTATTAACTATGACCAGATGGATATAAAATGTTCTATTCAGCACGATCTGATCGTGAAGGTGGTGGTGTTGCTATGATTTGTCGATGTCTGAAGCGAAATGCGATTCAGCAATTTCAATCGTTTGAGGTTGCCGAGTGGACTGTCTTAATCTCTCAATTAAATATTCCATTGTCACGTGTTCGTCTGTCTGTCATCTACAGACCACCGTATTCTCCCGCTCATGCTGTAACAAATAACACTTTTTTGGCTGAAATTGCTAACTATTTGGAATCATTTGTTCTCTACACTGAGCCTACTGCAAACTACAATTGGACAAGGCCAAACCTTTAACCCAACTCATAACCTTCAGGAAACTGATATCAATTGACCTTGATGCATATAAAGAAGATCTTGCAAAGTCTGAGCTTATGCAGCAAACACCTCATCTTAACGAATTAGTTGATATTTACAGTGCGACATTAGTTCGCTAATCGACAAACACGCCCCAATCTGCACTAGATGCATTCGAACAAGAGAACGCGCGCCTTGGTACACCAACGAAATCTGTAAATGTAAAATAACAACGAAGAAATTAGGCTGAAAGTAAATGGAGGAAAACAGGTCTCGACAGTGATCTAGCTGCATTCAAATCTCAGCTGCAGAAGAACAAACCAACGTATCTCATGAATAAGGCTCGCCGTGAATTCTACACTGACTTTGTAAGAGAACTCAGATGATCAAAGAAAATTGTTTCGTGCCACTGACAAAAACCGTTGCTCAACATGCGGTCGACATGCGAACTGGAAACGACACGAGAACTTACTTTGTTAAAAAAATATCTGACATCCGTACTGCACTTGATTATATACATCCTACACATCGAGACGAACCTTCCATGCTTGGATCTCCGGAAGTACATGCTAACTTTGATCAGTTTGATATTCTTAGCACCGAGTCTGTTAAGAAAATAATATTTATATCTTCAACAAAATCATGCGCACTCGACCCTGTGCCTACTTCTGTGCTGAAAAGTTGCTTGGATAAACTTGTAGATCCACTAACGACGATGATCAACATGTCACTTCAAACTGGTAATTTTCCTTCTGTCTGGAAGGATGCACTTGTCACACAAATGCTAAGACGCAATGGACTATAGACACGTATTTTAAAAGAGAATTATCGTCCTATCAGCAGCCTCCAGTTTGTATCTAACGGTTGCTGAACGAGCCGTCACAGATCAACTATACAACTTCATCATTGGAAATCCCAAATCTCAGCTGCAGAAGAACAAACCAACGTATCTCATGAATAAGACTGGCCGTGAATTCCACACTGACTTTGTAAAAGACAACTCAGGTGATCAAAGAAAGGTCTTGATCGTTTGGTGGTTCTAATACAGTAACCTCGTCACATTGAGCATTGACCTTCTGTCTTTCTTTAGGTATAGACTACATCTTCTTTTTTTTCGTGTTGGTATACTAATCGTAGAGTAGGATCTTGGTGTTTTCCAAGGTACGTACTCAAGCCAATTGTAGATGTTTTGTATGAATTCTCGATGTGAACAAGTCCTCGACCTCCTTGAATGCGTTTTACATATAATCTGTCAACATCTGCTCTTGGGTGGTGCATGCGATGCATAGTGAGATATTTTCTTGTTTTACTATCAATCCTTTTGATTTCAGATAACTTCCAATTTACGATGTTAAAACTGTAGGTTACTACAGGGACAGCTATCGTGTTGACAGCCTGGATCTTGTGGGCGCAGCTGAGTTCACTCTGTAGTACCCGCCTCACTCGTCTGCAATACTCTCGCAGTACTTTCTCTTTCATCTTGGAATGTTGTAATCCATCCCTTTCGTCAACTCCTAGGTACTTGTATGTCTCTTCCTGGTCAAGTTCTTTAATGACTGTATTAACGTCGAGCTGTACATTAGTAGACTTTGTCAATCTTCCTCTCTTGAACGATGCTTTAGCACATTTGTCCAGACCAAAGGTCATTTTGATGTCATTACTAAATTGACGTACAGTGTGAAGTAGTGTTTCTAAGTTGTTGTCATCTTTTGCATATAACTTGAGATCATCAATATAAAACAAGTGGTCAATCTTCGCCTTCTCAATTCTGTATCCACAGCCAGTTTCGTTCAACATTTTACTTAGTGGTGACAGTGCCACATAAAACAGCAGTGGAGATAGTGAGTCTCCTTGATACTAGATACCACTTTTAATTGTATATATTATGTTCTTGTTAATAGTGTTCCTGTGGTATGGCTTAGGATCATCCACCTCTTCCAGTTTTTCATACTGTGCTTTAGGAAAGTTGATATTATGGGTGATACTTTGTAGATCTGCAGCACTTTTAAAATTAGCTTGATACCACTTTTAATTGTATATATTATAGTCTTGTTAATAGTCTAGTGTTCCTGTGGTATGGCTTAGGATCATCGGCGTCTTCCAGTTTTTCATACTGTGCTTTAGAAAAGTTGATATTATGGGTGATTCTTTGTAGATCTGTAGCACTTTTAGAAGCCATGGATGTGGAACACTGTCAAATGCTTTACGGTAATCAATCCATGCTGTACTTAAGTTTTTCTTATTTCTCTTGCAATCTTCTACAATCATTTTATTTATCAGAAGTTGAGCTTTACATCCATATGATCCAGGTTTGCAGCCCTTCTATTCTTTTGGTAGGAGATTATTAGTAGTCATATGGTTGTGTATTTGCGTCGTAATAATGGAAGACAGTAGATTATACATATTTGATAAACAGATGATCGGTCTGTAATTTTTTGCTTGCTTTGTTTCTTTATTTTTTGGCAAGAGTTATGTAATCTCTTCTGTTAGCCATTCAGGGCAAGTTTGTGGATGTCGCATAATTCGCTAAGGTTTATTGCAAGAGTTTCACATAGGCTTGTGATATTTTTCAGCCAAAAATTGTGAATTTGGTCGATCCCAGGTGATTTCCAATTACCAGTTTTCTTTATTACAGAACTTATATTATCTTTGGTGATGTTATTCCATGTTTGTTCGTCGATGGTTTCGTTCTCTTGTTGTGTTCTGTTAATCCACTCTGCTTGCTCGTTGTATCCCTTCTCCTCTTCTAAGATCGTTGACCAAAATTCTTCAATTTCATCAATATATAGATAGTGGTTCATTCACTGTAATCTGCTCTTTTCCAAACTCTCTATACAGCTTTTTGGATCTCTTTTAAACAGTTTATTTTGGACAAACTGCTATGTGCGTTTCTCAAACCTTCGTATTCTTTGCGCTTTTGCTTGTATTTGCTGTTTTATTTTTTCCATTATTTCAGGAATCTGGTTGGTTGAGTCGATAAAATACCTGGCCATAATCGTTCTCTTTTTTCTTTCTGACAATCTGTTTTTTGTTAATTCAGTAAGAATAGATACGTCCTTTCTTTTCCTTTGTATGTCCTTTGATATTCTGTCTTTCCAAGTGGGTTTCTTTGTTACTACTTTTCTTTTCTTTTTTCTTCTGACTCCAGTTCGATCAATTATTACAAATGCAGTTGCATGGTACAACTGATTAACATCCAAGATTTTAAGGTCTTCTACTGTTCTTTTTATTTTATCTAATGCTTTGTTTGCATTATCAATCAAATCCATAACCTTCTTGTACTTGTTTAATTTGTGCAGTCTTGGTCTTTCTTGCATATCCACACACTTTATTTCTTGTCACTTTCTCATGATTTCATCTTTCATTCCATTTTCATCGTCGTGCATTTCTTCAGCTACTTTATTCTGATGTGTTGTCAAAGGAACTTCCTCTACTTCTTTTTTCTCTATTGTCATCATTTCTATCATCGTTGTGTTCCAAGTCATTGGCATCGTCAGTGGTGTCAATTTCAGTACGCGTGTTTGCTATAACTTTCCCACTTAAATCCAGTAGCTCTTTTTCCGAAAGTCTTTTGTTTCTTTCGATGTCTCGTCTAACGTTTGTTATGATCAATGGTTTCTCGTTTCTTGGGATTTTTCTCTCTCCACAACCTATAAGCTTCTTTTGTATACTGATTGTTCTTTAGGATTGATTGATGCCATGTAATAGGTCTCCATTACTTGTTTATGTTCTTCTTGTGTCCATTTTACTCTTTTGTGCCGGGTTAAGTTTTTTATTAGTATGCTGATCTTTTTGGTTCAGTCAGTGGTCCCTGTTGAGACTGTATCTCTGTATGTTCCAGTAATTGCAACTTTTCGTTCTTTGCCTGGTTCCTCACCTTTGCTTGGTTTCTCACTGATGAACGCGCTCCTTGTTTTGTTAATATTTGAGTGTTTGTGCGCGCGCATACATCGTAGTTTTCTCTTCAAATTACGATCTTTGCCGGGTAGTTTTTTACAACTTCATCTCGTGAATGAACGATCGGGGATGCTCGTCGGAATTTTTCTAAAATACCACTAAAAGATACCAAAAAGTTAGGATTTAGCAAATCTCACATTTTAAACCTTAACAGAGACCAAACCCCTAAAATATACAAAGAGCATCCCCGATCGAGTCTCCCCTCGAGCGAGAAACTTTGAGTTGATCAGTCTAGTTCATAAATTGTTTCGGAAAAAATAACTCGTTTTCTTGTCTATTTTATTTCTGAACTTTCCTTGTAATTGTTAAGATGTTTAGATATTCAATCTATTTTAAAAATCGCTTATATTGAACTCAGAATTAAAAAAAAATACAAGAATTTGACAAAAATATTTTGTGATGAGCGCAGTAGAGATGCGCGTGGGAGACTGGGTACGACGCATTGAATTATGGGAAGATTTTCGGGGACGCGTGCTGTTAGCTCCACTAAAGTCACTAAATCTCCTGCGAGTTTACTGTAATTTACAGGGGAAATATGCAGTTTCTGTGCACTCAAAAGCAAAAACATTAGGCAAACTGTTACACCAAAATGCTCCTTAGACACTCTCAAATGTGTGAAAGTTTACAAATCGCTAAGAGGTCTATTTAAAAAGACGAATTTGATGCCCGAATTCAGCTTTGTTTCGTCGATTCGTGCAGTTCGATGAAAGACCTTACATCGACCTGACATCGATCTAACATCGACCCGATTTGTGGACTATTAAACTGTTCCACATTTCTCCGATGATTTTTTTGAGCGAGCTCTTCAAGTTCTCTGGCTTTATAGCCTACTTTAAACCTGTACACAATATAGAGGTTGCCCGAACACGCCTAACAGTAAAACTTCCGAGTCATTTCGAATTTACCGCCATTGATCTGATTATTCAAACTATGCTTCATTACTTATTTACATTGTTTTCTTACTGACTTCCAAAATCGGCTTTGCGCATACGCGAACGTCAACATGACTTCCGGTGCTTCATTTGCTCATGCGTGAACGTCTATGGGCTTCTTTGGTATTGCGTGACTTTGTGACGTGACACTTCCGGAGTCTTTGTCACGTGACAGTCTAATCCTTAATCCTCAAAAACCGGCCAATTTCATACTCCAACATACTTCTCCCCTCTATAGTAAGGGCTACTGTCTCGGTTATCATTCAGATCTGGTTATGGCCCTGATACGAAAGGTCGCGAAACGGAATCCTATCAATTATGAATCGAAGTATCTCTAAGCTAGAAAATCTCCTCAATTATTTCAACACCCTGAGTGGTATCACTTTATTAAATTTCAAAAATTTCAATTATACACCATCTGAATTATTATATTTTACTTTTTTCATTTATTCTACTAAAGATCTGAGAAACTGCAAAAAACATGTTCTAGGTCTTTCAACAAAGACAAGGAATTATTTTTGATATTTTCATTAGTATATCTTTTTAGCAACTGTAATCAAGTATCTGCAAATGGTATCTGCGTGTTCTTGAATTAATTTATATTACTGAAATAGCATTCTCTTCACTCTTGACGAAATGCTGTAGTGTGAATCATAGAAATTTACAGTGAGGGCACTCGAACCGTGAACACGTGCACTTTGTATTTTTGGATAACATGCATCCTTTAAGTGAATCGATTTGATAACTGAATTACATTTGAGTTCAGTCACACATTTTTAGAGGATTTAAAGCAGTAGAAAGCTCAGAAAATAAAAAGCTAAATAAAGACAAGTGTTCGCTTCACTGTAAGTGATCTCATCAATTATATGTTTTCTAATGGAATTATGGCGACTTGCTATGTCATACAGTGTACGATGTCATTCGTTATTAAGTATTTTGCTACTTTAAAATAAATATATCCCGAAAGTAAAGTACTCTTAATTGTTGTCTCGTTTATTACGATAGATATTGCGTCAGCGTCAGACCGTTGTATGGATTGGTAGTAATTAATTAATGCCTTCCCTATATGTATGGAAATAAACAAGAAAAGAAAAAAAATATCATCTTCCAGCTCCGTACTGTCGAACGTGGTATTTAATTATAACATACTTAACGGACTGCCAAAAACTCAAGTCATGTTTACGATACCATACCAGAGCATATGATAGATTTTCTGTTAATACTGAAGTCCATACTTGTAATATACATAACAGACTGCCGAAAACGCAAGTCATGTTTACGATTCCAGACAAGGAAATATGATAGATCTTCTGTTATTACTGTAGTCCATACTATGTCGATGGCTTTAAAACATCACGATAAATCTATATTTTTTAATTTCGTTTTCTGTTCCGCACACTCACTGCTCACACACTACCGATTGAATATTAGTTGGGTAAAAAGGTGCAAGTTTTAGAACTGTCTCAAGAGTGCTGGGTTAAAAACTAAAATTGGTGTTTATCTTATTTTATGTGATATATATAATCTACGAGGAGATCAACCTTTTCTTTTTTATTCAAACTTTGACGGGAAACGTGAGCTGCGCGCTATGGCAAATCAATAATACCTATTATGTACTTAATGCCAGAGGCACGAATAGCATCGTGCACTTGGCCGATACAGCTTCTTCAACCACAAAAACACAGAAATTGCGCACAATTTCAAAGATAAAACATAGGGTGTTTTCAAGCAATATGCTTTGTTTGATTCTTGGTAGAGATATTTTGAAAATAAATTCGAAATTTGATTATGGTAAACGATTTCAAAAATCGTTTTTTTCAATAATCTCAATATGTTGCTGGTACCGTCAATTTTAGAGCTCATTGGTTTACCTTTCAATGTTGCTCAAACACTTGACAATTCTTTACCGGGTTTTCTCGAATATATGTTCGTAGTACAACAGTTTATCAAGAAAACCAATTATTGAATGTGATGAAGAAAACTTTGGAAGCAATAGATGCAGAAAGAAAAAAAGAAAAGTACATTTGATGAGGTTTAGCCCCTCCTTAATTCCTTTGTAGCAAAATAGTCTGAAATAACATTTTTTTAGAATATGTGCCAATCAACACGGAATCTGCAAATTTTGAAATAAAAAAAATTGATAACCATATTAATTTCATCTTTTTTACCAACGATATAATCAAGTGTGCACAATGTTGAAATACTGATATGGAATGTATATATAATATAATCATATGACGTACGTGCGCATATGTGCGCTAAACTTTTTAAACTAGCTTATTCTTTGTAATTGCAATGTTTGTAACTTTTGTTGTTTGTTTTGAACTTTATCCTTTTCATTTACTAGTGCTTAGAACAGATTTGAATTTACGCGTTACAAATATATAAATATACCGAGAAGGATAACAAACTATATTTGAGGGTACCCGATCCCAATCTTTCTAAGGTGTTTCAGTGATAAATATATATAACTTACTATATAGCTGGTTAGGATCTCTTTGATGCCTGTCTTTTATAGTTCTCACTTTTCTTTGTCTCGCAGTCAGTGTTGCTCAGTTCAAAAACTCTTTGAGAAAGTCATCACGTTTCATATATCTATACATATTACTGATATGTAGAAATAGAATGTATCAATTATATATTACCTAATGGAGTTAATGGAGAGCTGCAACGCCATAGAGTGTCATTAATGATTAAGTGTTTTGCTACTGAATAAAAGTATCCAAGGAACTAAATCGATGCATCGTCTATTATGATGGATATTGGACACCTTCAGGCTAAACTAAGTTTCAAAATTGTTGTGACATTGTTTTTTTTTTTCACACCATTTCGTTCTCTCCCACTTTTTTTCTTTTCTCTCTACAATATCCTGGTCAAATCCCCCTCCCCCTAAACAATGAAAAAAATGTTCAACAGAAAGATTTTGTTTAAAACAACGAATGCCCAACTAATTTTGAATCTTAGTGTGTGTCACAGTCCAGATACTGCGTTGTATATTAATAATTAGTTTATGTCTTCGGTGTGGGTAATGAAATAAATGGACAGCGAAAAAATATGATCTACCGGCTACTTATCGAACGTGGTGGGTCCTTGTATTATACTAATTAACAGATTAAAAATTTATGTCATGTTTTCCATTCCAGAAATGGACGTATATGATAGTCTTTCTGTTATTACTGAAGTCTATATCAGTAGTATACCAGTGTATACCAGTACTATACCAGTGGCTTTAAATCTGACGATAAATCTTGTCTTGTTCCCGGGTTTTGGTTACTTTTTCTATTCCACACACTCACTGCTTACACGCCACCAGATCTCGGAATATCAGATGCGTAAAAATGCGCAAAGTTTTCAAAGTGTCTCAAAATTGCTGGTTTTCACTAAGACTGGTGTTTTCCCATTTTATGGAGAATATATAATCTGTGATGAGATCAAGTTTCCCTTTTATTCGATTTTTGACGGGAAACGCGCGTGAGCTACGCGCTATGACAATAATACCTATTATGTTCTTAATGACAGAGGCACGAATAGCATCGTGCACTTGGCCGATACAGATTCTTTAACCACAAAAACGCACAGAAACTGCGCACAATTTCAAAGATAAAACATAGGGTGTTTTCAAGCAATATTGCTTTGTTTGATTCTTGGTATAGATATTTTGAAAATAACTCCGAAATTTGAGTTTTGGCAATTGTTCTCATCTGACTCCAAAAATCGTTTTTTTTAATGATTTCAATATGTTGCTTGGACCGTCAATAGAGAGCTCATTAGTTCACCGTCCAAAGTTGCTCCAACACTTGACAATGGTTTACCGGGTTTCCTCGATACATGTTCGTAGAACAACAGTTTATCGAGAGGGCTAATTATTGCATGCATGTGATGACAAAAACTTTGGAAGCAATAGATACACAAAAAAAAGGAAAAGGGCATTTGATGAGTTTAGCCCCCTCCTTAACTCTTTTGTAGCAAAATAATCTGAAAGAACATTTTTTAGAATGCGCCAATCAACAGGGAATCTGCACATTTTGAAATACAAATATTTGATAACCATATTACGTTATTGCATTTTAAAATCTTTGATTATATTCTATTTTATTTATTTTCATGTATTTATTGTTTTCATTTATCTTTCTCAAGATCTGACGAAATATATCACTTTTATTTGATGTTTATTTGTTACTGAGGAAGTGGAAAAAGTTCGAGTTTAATCACTCATGTTTTTACCAACTATATAATCAAGTGTGCACAATGTTGAAATACTGATATGGAATGTATATATTGTAGTGTGAATATATGTAAGTGATGTCACATCAATCATATGACGTACGTGCGCATATGTGCGCCCACCTTTTTAAACTAGCTTATTCTTCTTTGTAATTGTAATGTTCATATAACTTTTGTTGATTGTTTCGTGCTCTATCCTTTTCATTTACTAGTGTTTAGAACAGATTTGAATTTATGTTTTACAAATATATAAATATACCCACAGCAAAAATGTGTCGAAAAGACACTAAGTACGGTATATCCTAACTGATATTTTTCGTGAGCTCTGATGCTAGGGAAGGATAATAAAATATATAATAATTTCTAAGGTCTTTTTGATATATTGATTGATATTTTGATATATATTTGATTATAGCTGGTATACTAGCTGGCTAAGACCTTTTTGATGCCCGCACTCTTTTTTATTTTTCACTTTTCTTTGTTTCGCAGTCAGTGTTGCTCAGTTCAAAAACTCTTTAAGTAGGTCATCACGTTTCATATATTTATACATATTACTGTGAATATATAAAAATAGAATTTATTAATTATATATTTCCTAATGGAGTTAATGGAGAGTTGCAACGCCATCGGAGTGTAATGCGATGAGTGTTTTGCTACTGAATAAAAGTATCCAATGTAAAGTTGTCCTTAGTAGGAACTAAATCGATGCATCGTCTGTTATGATGGATATTGGATAACTCCAGGCTACACTAAGTTTCAAAATTGTTGTGACATTGTTTTTTTTTCGACACCATTTCGTCCTCTCCCACTTTTTTCTTTTTCTCTCTACAATATCCTGGTCAAATCCCCCTCCCCCTAAACAATGAAAAAAATGTTCAACAGAAAAATTTTGTTTAAGACAACGAATATCCCAACCAATCTTAGTGTGTGACGCAGTCCATACTGCGTTGTATATTAATAATTAGTTTATGTCTTCGGTGTGGGTAATGAAATAAATGGACAGCGAAAAAATATGATCTACCGGCTACTTATCGAACGTGGTGGGTCCTTGTATTATAGTAGAATATCAGATGCGTAAAAATGCGCAAAGTTTTCAAAGTGTCTCAAAATTGCTGGTTTTCACTAAGACTGGAGAATATATAATCTGTGATGAGATCAAGTTTCCCTTTTATTCGATTTTTGACGGGAAACGTGCGTGAGCTACGCGCTATGACAATTATACCTATTATGTACTTAATGACAGAGGCACGAATAGCATCGTGCATGGCCGATACCAGAAACTGCGCGCAATTTCAAAGATAAAACATAGGGTGTTCACAAGCAATATTGCTTTGTTTAATTCTTGGTATAGATATTTTGAAAATAACTTCGAAATGTGAGTTTTGGCAATCAGTGTTCTTATCTGACTCCAAAAATCGCTTTTTTTACTGATTTCAATATGTTGCTTGGACCGTCAAGTCCGTCAATAGAGAGCTCATTAGTTCACCTTCCAATGTTGCTCCAATTCTTTACCGGATTTCCTCAAATACATGTTCGTAGAACAACACTTTATCAAGAATGCCAATTATTGCATGTGACGCCGAAAACTTTGAAAGCAATAGATAAACACAAAAAAAGGAAAAGGACATTTGATTAGTTTAGCTCACTCCACAACTCCTTTGCAACAAAATAGTCTCAAATAACATTTTTTTAAATGCGCCAATCAACAGGGAATCTGGACATTTTGAAATACAAACATTTGATAACCATATTACGTGATTGCATTTTAAAATCTTTGATTATATTCTATTTTATTTATTTTCCAAAACTTTGTAATTATAGTCATTTTTAGTATAGCAGCAATTTGATTTTGAATTCGTTTTCCTCAAAATACATAATTTTATTTTAATTTAGCGTGGCAAGAGTGTATTCCTTACACTCACAGCTCACGTGCACACCAGGTCTGAACATCAGCCGCGTACCTAAAAACGCAAAGTTTTGAAACTGTCTCAAGTGTTGGGACATGGAGAAAGGTCTGGGTACGAGAATTCCATGAGCCTTTCATAAAGGTCAGCGTACTCTCAAAGCAGAACACGATTTCCAATGAGACGCCATCAGTGAACATCTGTAAAAAGAAGATATTTTATGACTTATATTTCTTAATTTAGCTGCAATTTCGTAGCAAAAATAGACGAAAAAGCATGACTACTGCTGCTAGGCCTACTTGGGATACTGCCAGAGGTGGTCGAGGCAAAGGAGAAGGTGATTTATCAGCGTTATCAAAACAGTATTCCAGTCGGGATCTTCCTTCACATACAAAACTAAAACACAGGTAAACACCATGTTTTTACCCAACTTATTGTTATGTAGAAGTGTTGTTATACTAATGAATGTTGTCTGTGAGGTCTTATGCAACGAAGACGCAGTTTTGCTGCGAGCAACATTTTCGGATTTTTCTTGAAAATGTGTTTGCCACGCAATTTTCTGTTAAAACGTTTCATTGGCGAAACAAAACATATTGTCATAATCAAAAGCTGTTATTCTTGTGAATAAATGTGATATATATAATATAAAGTATAAATCATTTATAATAAAATAAACTTGGACAAGCTCCTTTCATCTTTATTAATGTAAATGTAGTCATTGCTCTGTGCTTATCTTACCCCTTTAACATTAGTAAATGTTCAGTTTATGTGATCTGAAAGTAATTTTGTAGCAACTATGGGTTCAAGATGAAACAATGTCCATATTGTAGTAGCTTGAGTATTAATGTTTGCACTACTATTTTTTTAAGACAAACTGGCCAAGATACCATTGATGAGATTAGAAGCCGTGATCTCCGTAAAGATCTTGAAGAAAAAGAACATTTGGCACAAAGAGAACGAAACAAGGAAAAGAGTGGTGGACGTGGAGGTACTGCTGAACAGGCTAAGAGAGCTAGATTGGAACATGCCCCAAACCTTGATGCTGATGACCCAGTTGATGATGATGATGATGATGACTCTGATGCAAGGTAAACTAGCAGGGGTATAACAAGAAATGCCTGATGATCACAGGAAAAAACACATTTATCAGGGCATCTGGTATAGTGCGGCAAAAAATCCAAAATTATGCGGCACCTATCCCTTCATTATGCGGCAATTAGGACCAATTATGCGGCAAATTATGCGATTTTATATAAATCAATATATATGATCATTTTGATTGATTAAATGTAGTTAACAGTGTCAGATATAAATCATATAAGCATATAAAATCCTTTACTCCCTCTATTATGTCCATATGCGACTATTTTTTAAGGGATAATTAAATTATTTGTTTATTTATTTCGTGGGCACAGTTATGGCTATAGCTGAATAAATAAACAAACAATTAGATTATCCCTTATTCTTTTTAATATCATAAGCATAACTTTATTTCCTACTTCCTACAAACAACGCACATAGCAGAGGATTGTTAGTGCATAAATACATGTTACCTATGCTTAATTATATTGAATAACTCCCTGACAAACTCTACAGAGTTAGACGAAACGTTTTGGAGAAATAATAAAGTTTGCAATCAATTTCTGCATCAGCAGTGCTGCTCACTGGTTTATATTAAAAAATTAAAAAATCTTGAAAAAAAAAAAATAAATAAATAAAAATTTCCAATTTTGAAAAGTAAAAAAAATTAAAATTAAAAAAATACAAATTTTAAAAAAGTAAAGAAAATTAAATTTAAAAAAATTAATTAAAAAAATATGTGGATTTGTCAGCATCAATGATTGGTTAGTCATTCAAAGAAATAAACCAATCAAAAACGATTTTATTTAGCAATACTCGGCCCACTCTCTGCTCTGTCCTGCAAGGAATGCCTTGTAGATCGATCCGCATCGTGTTTTCGTATTTGAAGTTTTCTACATTTTTATGGCTTTTTCAAGGTAAATTGCCATTAAAAAGTCGAAATAACCTCCTATTTTAGATTTAAAAAAATATTTCATCAAGGATTTATGTTTCATTCGGAAACATTTTTCTTAAATTATGCGATTTTTCTTCAGTTGTGTGATTTTTAGGAAATTATGCGATTTTATGCGATTTTGGTCTGATTGTGCGAAATCGCATCATCGCACTATACCAGATGCCCTGATTTATGTATTGGTTTAAACCATTATGGTTTTCTTTAAAAAACATAAATATTCACAACTATTAACTATTTATTAACCATTAATGGTTACATTCTAAAAGTGGAGTTTCTCATTTTAAGAAAAATACTGGTATTTTGATTTCCTCAGATAAGAACTTTTTGTTTCTTATTTTCAGTGAACTCTTATATTAAGAAGTTTTTCATCTCAAATTGAGAAAAACAATTAAAAACAAGAAACCAAAAGTTGCTATCTTAGGAACTTAAAATAAGTTTTTTTCTTAAAATAAGAAATTTTACTTTTAAAGTGTTAATATTCAAGATTAACCATGAATGTTTTTTAATGGTTAATATGTAATGTACTATTAAAAATACCATGTTTTTTTATTTATTTTTTCCTGTGTGATGGCCTAAAGATGACTTAGGATATTGTTTTCTACACATGTGCACTTTAACAGTAATAATATCACAAGTGTGTGACCATTATTTGTTTGCTTTTCTCTTCAATATTTTAGTAAATTTTCTGACTTTTTCTGTAATTAACTTTTCAAGGATGATGACCTCCAATTTGTATAGACCACAAGTCTAACTCATTTATTATTTTACACTTTTCTCTAAAATGTTGAGTGTTAGCAGTTGTTTATTTTGAAGTTTTCCCAAAAACTGAAAGTAATCATGAAAGGTTCTTAAATATCATTGAATAGTGGAGGTGGTATCAATGCTGATTATAAATGACAGGATTGATCATTTATTTATTCATTTATTTTTTTGTATGCGCCATTGTTCGAGGCAGCAAGTCGTGTCCTGTGTTGGTCCCTTTAACTTTAAATAATTGCTATCCTGTACATTGTAATGGCTTATTTTCGTCCTCCAAGTACTTTGAATGCATTTTTCCACAAAGCATGGCCTTGTTATCGTGGTACCAGAGCAGGAAAAATTAATTTAAAAATTTTACCACAATTCAGTTGTTTTTTAGCTGCAAAGGTTTTTCTATTAAACATATCTATCTATCTATCTATCTATCTTATTTGATTTGTTTAAAAAATTAATAGTTGTTTTCTCTATTATTTGCAGTGATGATGAAGATGACACTGCTGAACTCCTGGCTGAACTTCAAAGAATAAAGAAAGAGAGAGCTCAAGAAGAAATGAAAAAAGTAACTCTACATGCACTTTATATTGACAAGAATTTTAATTATTGCTGCTAAGTAATTGTATTATTAGCCTCAACAGATATCTATCCCATTAGAACAGCTTTTAAGCTTTTAATACCAAGGTTTTACATAGGTTTACTCTTTTTTTAGGAAAAGCAAAGAAAAGAAGAAGAAGAAAGAGTTCGTATGGAAAATATTATGTCTGGAAATCCATTATTAAATTCACAAAGCAGTAATTTCAGTGTAAAGAGAAGGTTCGTAGCAATTCCACATGAAATGATATAAGATGTTCATCAATTTGTCTCACATTACACTGTCATAGAGTGTAAATGTTGTTGTAAATGTGCATTAATAGCTGGATTTCATCCAAACACTAAAAATTATGCTAACTATCAAGATAATAATTATTTAGCCTGTGTACATCCGTTCTCAACCCTTCCCCCTCCCCCTACGGGGAAAAACGTCTGCGATTTAGCGATACTCATTATGTTCTGAGGTCACTTGAGGTCCTCAAGCTTTTAAGGACAATTTTCATTGGCCTTGTGATTGGATAGAAACCAACAGTTGACACAAAATAACTTGTCAAGTTTCTGGCGGCGTCACATGACCTCCCTGATTTTTTCCCTGTAAGGGGGGGAGGGGGGGGGATGAGAACGGATGTACACAGTTTGTCATGTACTAAAACATTTTTTATCATTGTTGCAGGTGGGATGATGATGTGGTTTTCAAGAATTGTGCAAAAGGAGAAGATAACAAGGTATCATTTGATTAAATTTTATAAAAAAAAAAATAGTAATAATAATAATAATAATAATAATAATAATAAAATATAGAAAAAATGGCTTATTCAAACTTAAAATGTAGAGTCATGGTTCAAGTGTTCTCCTTTTGTCTTTATTTTTCAGAGTCAGCATTTCATCAATGATATGTTGAGATCAGACTTCCATAGAAAGTTCATGGAAAAATATGTCAAGTAAAGGAATGAAGAGCTACAAGGAACTCACCAACTCATGATGCTGGCACCTGGACATGATAATAAACAGAAAATATAAATTATTGAAAACTTGGAATTAAGAAAAAAGGACTATGATAAAGATTCTGTGAAGTGCTGATATGTGTATTGTAGTTTTCAAGTCCATACTCAAACAAAAGCTGCAATCATTGTCATATAAAATGTTTTATCATTCTGCTACTTTGAAGCTACACTCATATCTGTAGTCACCAATCATCAATGGTCACTTACATTCTTCTACTTTTAGAATACCATATTCTCAACATTGCTTTGAAGATCGCAAACAAATATAGCTTATTGTTCTTGTAAATATCTCTTGCTTTTTTGAATAGTAATAAAAATAACATTCACTTTTGAAAGTACTTGTTGCTACTGTGTGCATATTCCAGTTACCAGTTTTTTATCACTAGATTCAGCTTTATCACTATCAAACTTGATCTACAACCTCCACTAATCAGACTTGAGTATGTGAACGTTATTTAAGTTGGCTATATGGAGTAGAGTGCATGCACTAAAAGTGTGCAACAGTTTTCACTATTTAGTGGTAAATAGCACTAATTAAACAAAAGAAAAACAATAGAATTAGCAAAAAATAGCACTATTTAATGGTATTTATGTTGCACACTTTTAGTGCGTGTACTCTATCTGCATTATGTTATCCCTCATTTTCAAATTGCTTATTATGTACTCATTGACTGAGTGGGAGAGTCGTACGGGAAAATATTTGGCTTGAGGTGATTTTCCTGTACGGCCTGACCGAACTCAGTCAATAAGCAATTTATCATATGACCCTCATTTTTGAGCATTTTTGGGCTTTTTCAAGTTTTTTAATTCCCTGCTCGAAAAAGCCGTACGGCCCTACACGTCATCATCTACGAAGTTTTTTTTTAAGAGCGCCCCCGCGGGAGGATACGGGTCATATGATAATTCATATTATGCATATGCAAGTTCTTAGACTCAAGGAATTTATCAATTAATCAAAAAATGGTTAGAACACTGTACGGTCCCGTGCCTGTTTGCAAGATAAAATTTTTTTGAATGGAACCATGTTTTGACATTTTTGGAGAACAAATGATGAAAAATGTATTTTTCACAAATTTAAAGACTAATAAAGCTATTGACTTAGTTTTCACAGACAATCTTAAGGTAATTCCGTAGTTTTGCACTGCGCACAGTTCTGCGCATATTTCGAATTTTAGAATTTTACATTTCTTATCATCAATAGATACAGAGCTATGTCTGAGAAACACTTTAACGTAAAAATACGAACAGTTTTCACATTGTCAAGCGAAAAAATACGAATTTCTTTAAACTCGCCCCAGTCCGCTCTCGGAAAATCCTTGATATTATTGATATTTGAGAATATTTCTCAAAATATCTCGCAAACCAATACGGGCACCTATCTTTTTTATTTCATAATATCAATTGAAATCATGTTTTTTAAAACATGTGATCGATGACAAAATTCTATGGCTAGATTTTTCGATATTTCGAAAAGTGTTTCGTTCAAAGCGTTAATGAGGCCTGTAAAAATTCAAACATTTTGTTAATTTTTGCTTTATTTCTCTTCGCTGTTGAATTTTAGTGACAATGTTTTGCTTTACATCGGTAGCCCGATGTATAAGGAGCACAATAAAGCACATTCAAAATATTTGGTATTGACCAAGCTCAGTCAAGAGATACTTTTATGTACGATGCCCAATTTCGAATGTTAGACGCTCAATTGACAAAAGTGGGTATACTTTAAAAATTGTTCTCGCGAAATCCAATACGGTGACCCCATTTTTTTATTTTATATTTTTGATGAAAAACTCAAAATGTTTTACCGTGGAAAGTTTTATCAAAATTCTATGGCTAGTTCTATTACTACGGAATTACCTTAACTAGACATTATTTTACACAAATATATGAAAATAAAGTGGTTGCTTGTGTGCATAGGTTTTAAGCATTTCTGGACTAGATGGAAACTTTCACTGCCAGACCTGCAAAGGAGTGACTTATTTCCCTTTCTTGGGAGGTAAACTCTTCATTTACAGACACTTAGGATCACTTAGATTTTGTTGGCAGTCATGATTAAATTATTAAATATTGGAATTGGTGTAGGCGAAGTATGATCAAATGATGTTTGCTGAAGTTCGGGATTTTGGTCGATGGATGCAAAAACTACAAATTGTGATGATTTTAGAAAAAATAAAAGGATTATATTGCTAAGTTGTAGTCCCGGGAGGGGGGGGGGGGACTCCGAGGATAAACGATCAGGGATGCTCGTCGTATCTTTTAGGGGTAAAAATTGATGATTTGGTATCTTTTAGGGTTTAAAAATATGAAATTTGCCAAATTCTCACTTTTTGGTATCTTTTAGGGGTTGAAAGCCACTGAAACTCATGATTTTGGTATCTTTTAGGGATGAAAAACTTGTGAAGCCACACCATTTTGAAAAACGTTTGGTACCATTTAGGGGTATTTTTGAAAAATCCCGACAAGCATCCTTGGGGTTGTAGTACACAAAGACAGGTCAACTGAAAATGTTTTGAAAATTCATCCACCCCTACCCCCTTGAAATCTGTTCCTGCCACTCTAAACATTTGGTGTAAATTACTACAGGCCACTGGTGAAGTAAGCAGAGATGCAAGCAGAAAGAGGGTTTTCTTTGGCTGGCAATGTTTCACTTCTCCACTTCTATTCACTAATTATCGGCTTGGAATTGCCTTTCCATTCCATCCCCTTATTCATCTCCACTTACTTCAATGGTGACAATTACCTGTAGCTGACACTTTGTAATCAAATCTACAATAGACCTTCCCCGCATTCAGTTTCAAGACTGGCCAGAAAACAATACATTAACACTGAGACTGGAGTGTATAAAACTCAGAGAATGTATGGATTTATACACAGCCTTGGTGTAATTATACTGTTTTGTGGCCAGAGGTAAAAACTAGTAAAAATACTAAGTAGGAATGCATGAGTAGAGAAACAGTTGTAGAATGATGGTAGAGAAAACTGACGTTTCGGACGTTATTCCTTTGCAGGATTAAAAATGGTATTACTCTGACGAAGGACTAACATCCGAAACGTCAGTTTTCTCTACTATCATTCTACGGTGTCTAACTTATCATTACATTTCCAACTGTTTTCTGGCCAGTCAAGCGAATGTGCGGAAGGACTATCTGACACTTCACACACATATAGCTCACAAAATCATTTAAAAGCCAATAACAGTAAATAACATTTTAATTATTGATACAGTTCTTATTATGTACATAACGAGAAGACTATCACTAGTATTAACTTATAACTGTTACAGAACACAACTTACCAATGCAATTATCATGTTTAATATATAATCACCCTAACTATTTTATAATTATACAACAATATTTTAGTTTTCATTGGTAGAGCAAACACAGAGTACTTTTGGTTAGTTTCCCTTTTTTGGTGAATCTGCTAATGATAGTACAAAATGGTCACTACTTTGAATGACAGCTCCCTCAAACTTCATTAAATTCCAGTTTAATGTTAATCAATTGAATGGACTCAAACAGACATGCATTCAAAATAATAAAGTAACAAATAGGTGAAACCCAGACATTTTGTTATGCTTCTTTCAATATTGTGGACTTTTGGAAGGCTTATAAACTCATGACAACATATTGTTCAATACCAAACACTGAATTGTTTGAAGCCTAATGCAATCAATCAAAAAAGTGACTTTTGTTACTTTGTTGATAGTCACAATGTAAGGCAAATTCACTGAAGTCCTAACAGTATGACATCAAGCAATGGCTGACAGAATGAGGCCACAACAAAGAACACACAACTACTCAAAATACTATGAGAATATTTCATATATACAACTTGTTGTTTCAAGTTTAAAATTTAAGTTAGTCACAAGTAATACTTATGATCCTGTAAAACTAAATAATAAGTAAACTGAAACTCAAAATGTCAAAATTTATCTAATATTTGGATATTTGGTTTGATCTTATATAATATTTCTGGTGCTACCCTTTCAAAGGATAGTGTTCTGTACAAGAATAAATTGTTCCTATTATCATAGAAAAATACACCTGAAATAAAAATGAGAAAATGTGAGCTTGCATATATATGTGCATGGAGGAAACAGTGCTAATGATGATGATGATGATGACATTGGTTGAAAGAAAATACAGTCACATAAATAATAAAACAAAATCAAATGCTCCAGACATCACAAACATTCAAAAGTTGAAAGCACATAAACTATTTTTACCATTCATGTGTGGTGCTGAAATATAGCACATTTCATTAAGTCTCCATGTGCCAAGTTACATGTACAATTATATATATTAGTTTACATATATAGGGACCGCTATTTGCCGCTTTAAACTAGTACTTTAATAACATTCAGATCAATTGAAGGGTTCAGAGCGAAAACGGCGTAAGTGCATTTTAGGATAATTTTTTCGAATTTTCGAATTGTCACCAAATCAATCAAAAAAAGGCATCTAACAATTCAATTTGGTCTAAAAACAAACATCTTCTATTTTTTTCCGAAGAAATTGTCCAAAAAAGGACATTTTTTGGCGATTTTAGGGATTTTTTGAGTCTTACAAACCTTAAACTCGTCCTGGGTAGTTTCTTTTTGGCTTCGATCAAGACTCCTGTGTTTTTGTGTTACTGGGGAGGCATGAAACTGGTAAACATGTTCAACACGTTTGAAACAGGTTTTCAGTCTAATCAGAACTTTGACAAATTCACATCATTCGTGATTTCATCGTCGTTTTTTGCTATTAATTTGCCTCTAAACGCTTCTGGAACAGCATCATTAAGCTTTCTAGTTGTGATGAGTCTACTGTTTGAAAGAAATCAAGCAGGTGAGATGATTTCGAGTAAAAATTAGTGTTTTTTTCGCACTCGTGAATCTTGGCGACCGTTGAAGAAATCATCACTTAAAGACTGTTTTAGAGGCAAATTCTCGGACTGCCACGTGTATTTTTGCAAGTTTTGGCGATCAAATAACACAACAAGCCTGAAAATTTGGCAGAATTCCGAGGTAGCGTTAGACTTATAAAAAAAAACTTGAAATGGGGGGAGGCTATGACGTCTGCCGAAAAATTCGTTGATTTCCCAGAATGCATTGCAGTGGTATTTTTGTCATAACACGAAGGCCAAGCTTTTAGCCAAAAAATACATATATATTAATAGGTTTATTTGTAAATAGTGCTTATTAAACAAACAAAACAAAAAAAAAACAAAAAACAAAAAAAAGAAAAAGAAAATATAATTAGCAAAAAATAGCACTATTTAGTGGTATGTATGTTGCACACTTTTAGTGCGCGCACTCTAAGATTTGTACTTATGCATATTCACTCGGGTATTTTTATTGTCCTATACAAATTTGTGCTTTTCACGCAAGAGTGAACGGTTGTCAAGCAAAGCGAAAGCGTAACTACGGGCCGAATTACACCTTTTTCGGACAAGTTCTTTGGAAAAAAATATAAGATGTTTATTTTTAGACCAAAATAAGTCATTAGATGCCTTTTTTGATTGATTTGGTGAATATTTGAAATTCTAAGAAATTTATCCTAAAATGCACTTACGCCGTTTTCGCTCTGAACCCTTCAATTATCTGCATGTCTGGGAAGGTCACTGATCACTATTAATTAAAAGCAAAATTTAAAATATATAATCTAATAATTCAAATAGTAATTATAATGATTAAAGATGCAAAATGTTCACTTACAATTTGTTTAAACAATGACATCCAAGTAATGTCAGTCTCGGACAGGAGCAAATGTAAAACAAGACTGTGATGTTCCTAATGTTACAGGATTGTCATTATGCGTATGTGTGATAGCTGGCCCAGCCAGTGGTGAACGAGGTGGTGTGAAGCGGGACCGATGATAACTTGGGAAGGACATATGCCGATGGTTATCACTTATCATCATTGGAGACACTGCCTGGTGATTGATTGCCGAAGAGATTGTTGTTGAAGAAGTTGAAATTGTAGACTGGGGTATGCTATGGTCCATGTTTAGGTATCCCATGTCATCAAAGTTGAGATGAGCTGTTTCACATGGGCCATCTAGCGAGTTGTTGTGAGATGGTCCATCATACACTCTCTTAGATGGACTTACTCCAAAATCATGGCCATATGAAGGTGACACTGAAATGAAAAAACATGCTTGAAAAGTGAAAAATAATTACCATATTGAACAGTAAATCAATGTAAGGGTAGCTTGTGTGAGATAAAGTCTCCTCTGTGAATTAATAGAAAATGCTAGACAACCAGTCTTTAAAAAGGATATATTATACATATTTATATGGCTTTAAAAGTACAGACATAATGTAAATGGTACTGTAACAACGTTTTTTTATTATAAGTTATAAATTATTAAAATCGTGAATTAACAATATTCATTACTTAAAAAAAATATGTAAAGTGCACTTGATATACCATTGAAATAGCCACTAGCAAATAATATTAATGCTAATTAGCACTAGAAATGCAGCAAACTATCAATTGAGGGCTTGAATGTGTTTGTTATGAAAAACAGCACAATTAATACACAAAATAATGTAAAAATGAAATAGAAGAGAGTGTATGTGTCAGAATAAAAAAAAAACATTCTTGAATAAAGGTTATCCCTAAATGTTAAAATTTCAAAGTACAATCAAAACTAAAACATGATGATAAACAAGAGATTGCCAATCTGAAGCTGCTCTCCATTGAACTCTTATGCTTCACTGTGAGACTTCCAAAGTTAACACTAATAATTAGCACTATTAACGCTAACTATTTCACAGGTATAATATTTGCACTCTAATATTAATTATAGATTACAGCATCTTTTGATTAGATGCTTAGAGAGATCAAATTCTCATCTAGGTTTTACAGCATTGTGTAAGTAGAGAGAACCATCAATCAATACTAAATCTAACAAAGTTACCTTTTCTTTTCAAACATGGTAAAGTTGGTGATAACATGCTGGGGCGTAAACACACAGGACTAAGACTTCTTCTACTGTAAATGTAAAAGTAGTACAAAGTGCAAAACCAATTAGATTCAAAATAAACAAACAAATTTATAACAAATAGCTGCTTTATATTAGGTAGATCCTAGGTATGTAATACTCTAAAGATAGGCAGCATGTGGGTAGGAATAGTTTGTACATGTGTGAGCTGGCTTTTTGGTACAAACAAGCAGGTTTGTAGGTTTGTTACTTGACTTATTATGAGTTATAACTTACGCTGGCATTGTTATGGTTGTTCGTGTTGGACTAGGAATAGGACTGGGTGTCATACTTCGTCCATTCCGACCTGGTATTGGCTGAAAAAAGAAACAAAAACACACCTTCCAATTCACCAATTCTATTTAATATAGTTTAGTTTAGTCTATTATGGAAACAATGACAACTGTAGCTAATATTTGCATGAATGAAAACTAGAGAAGTGATTGAGAAATAAACAAACAAATATTAAAAAAAAAACACTCAACTGTCATGAAGAAACACTGACAAATTAAATAAATTAATGACATCATGAGCAACACCATATAATATGAAAACACCAATATTTGCAGTATTACACTGCTTAAATATCATTATGAATTATGTTTAGGTTTAACTTACTCGTCCGAATCGTGTTGGTGATGGTGATGATGGAGCAGGTGATGGAAACATATCAGCAGAGCATTCAAATGAATGCCGTCTCTCAGGCATAGGGCTGTCGTGTTTATCATTATCCTGATAAAAACACAAATGCAACATAAGTTCAATTATAATGTAAGAATTTTGAATAGCATTAACTAAAGAAAACTGTTTTAGTTACTTACCAAATGCATGCTTTCTCCTAAATCATGAACTAGATTGATTGTGGCATTCACTTCACTGTAAAAAGAACCACAATGGAAATTTATTGATTACAGCCACATTCACCTGCTGTTTAAAAATTTTATTTAACGGTTCAGGGCTCGAAATAAAGGCAGTTCAAGGGACAGTGTTTCTCCAACTTTACTACTTGATCAGTCCTGTCAAATCAGAGTATGAAAGGACAAGTTGACCTCAGACTGTATTTTTTAGGTAAAAAACTCATCTTTTAGATGTATTTCTAGAAATAGGAATCATTATTACAAATTTTGACCTTTCAAAACAGGGGTAACGACCTTCCAAAAATGCAGTTATAAGGTCATCTTGAATTATGTATGTCAGGCTGTTATTTCGAGCCTTGACAGTGGTCTTTTCCCCGACCACCAATTAATTTGATAAGGTGTAGCTTATCAATAACAAGTATTATCAATAACTGGTTTATTTAAGATAAATTACCACCTCTGATAATAATCTACTGCCAAGAAAAGATCAAATCATAATGAAACTTTGAATTGGTGGTTGAGCTACAACGGATTTGGCAATAAAATTCATGGGGACTTCAAGGTGATTTGGACAAAGTAAATGTAGATTTGTAATTTGATAAATCAATAGATTTATAAAAAAGAAATTCATGTTTCAGATGTTATGTACATAATATATACAAAAAATGATGGTGTATATTATAATTATATATGGGTAAAAATAAAGTGAAAAATGAGAGATAAGCAGACGATAAAAAAAGGAAACAAAAGGAAAAAATATATACAACAAAGGAAAAAAATAAGATTCCAGCATGACTATTTTAAATTGTTTTTTCCTTAGTGAATGAATGAGATGTATTTCAGTAGTTTACGCATGCACAAAGCAAGCACCATGGTACAGTGATTTGTTACAAAATTCTTCCTTATTTTTTCTTATGACGCAGCACCAAAAAGATATGATGAAAACTGATGTTTCAGTAATAGTCTTTTTCCTCTGACAATGGACTAATGTCAGAAACAGGGCCGTAACCAGAATTTTTACTCGGGGGTGCACATAAAAAAAACATGGACCATTGATGGGTTTTAAGTAGTAGCTGTCATATTTTGTACAAAGCCGGCGTGCTTTTCAAAAACCTGTATTACAATTTATTGCTCTTATTGTGCTTTACAATTCTTTTGAATGACTTTACTCTTTGTATCTTCGGTGATTATTCTAGTTTTGTGCTCTTGATTCTAATTTTAAGAAATAAATTCTAGTATAGTAAAATGGAGATGGAAGAGCAGACCTTCTGGCTTTTTCGTGGAGGTGCATGTGCACCCGACCCTGTGCACCCCCCTTGGTTACGGCCCTGAGAAACATCATTTTTTTGTTGCAACAATCATCCAACAAAGGACTAATATCTGAAACATTAGTTTTCAACTCATCTTGACAGTTTACACTAGATTACACTATTATATTCAACTGTTCCTTTAGAAACACCAAGGACATCCATGACAGTATTTCACTTCTAGCCCATCTACATCTATATAATGTTATGGAGTACATTCATTTCCAGACAATATGTTGTCTCTTTCAAAGAACAACAACTTGAAAGGGTTGTTAATAATAGATAGATTGCTCACAATATTATATTTTAATGTTTAAAGCATCATTTCGTTAATCAAAACAGGGACAAAAGTGTCGGATATAAACATAATGTTGATCCAAGAAAAGAAATAAGAAAAATCTATTTTAAAATATATGTCCAAGTTTGTAAGTGATTACAAGTTTATGTAAATT
The DNA here is from genome assembly GCA_918843875.1 of Diadumene lineata. NCBI lineage: Eukaryota > Metazoa > Cnidaria > Anthozoa > Actiniaria > Diadumenidae > Diadumene > Diadumene lineata. The sequence continues at coordinate 17,225,489 of OU974069.1, read as the reverse complement.
TTCTTTCAATAAAAATATTTTCTATATCTTGTAAAACTACTTCTCGTTTAACATCCTTCGTAAGGTTTTTTTATCGTCTGTTTATCACTAAAAAACTTATAACTGATGTCTCACATGCATAATAAATCGTAAAGAGAACAGTTAGTGAGACAAAAAGTACACTGTAAAAATGATATCGATACCAATTGGATTACAGTGAGAGCAAAAGAATAGAACATAATAAAAGATTAGCATTACAAATCGATTAACAAAGAACTTGCACATGTAATATTGTTTCAGCACAGCTAGTCACGTTGAAACTTCTTTCTTTGTTAAACAATTGGTGCTGATGAAGTTTACCATCGATCAGAACCTGAGAACTACAAATACAATGCAAAAATTCTAAGACCATTTTGTTATGAAACCAGCTATTTACTTACTTTTCTTTCAGTACCTCCCTGACCATATTATCAATACTTTCATCCTACAAAAAAGTAAGAAGAAAATAAGCTTTTTACATGGAATCAAGTGCAATAAAAATGACAGACGACAAGAGCGAGCGTGAAATTATGTCTACCTTTTGGTGGAAGGACGATGAAATCTACAAATAACACTCGCCAACACACAACTACTTACTCTAATAAGCTGGGTAACGCGAGATGCCGGGGATCCAACCGTCTGAAAGGATAGCAAAAACATCAAAGTAGTTTTGTCGTGATGAATGTGGTGATCGTGAAAAACAATCCAAGTGGTGCTCATACTTACGGCTACATTTTGGTTCGGAGAATTCACGGAAAATCGTCGCTGTCTCGGCAACGATAGTGAATGAAACGTTGGTGTATTTTGAGTGCATACAGCAACACTTATATTTGGTGCAGAATTGGATCGTCTAAGGCCGTTGGACGCCGGGAGATGCGTGTGTTCATCTGTTTCCATTTCGTTCGCCGCCATTACTGTTCTGAAAGACAACATCTAACCACGCAAGGGATTGCCAGGGTTATTTCCTGTCGCGTCCCACCCCTCCCCAGCTAAGAGACATCAAATTGTCAACACAGGAAGCTCGCATTATATTATACATTGAAAGTTTTGAGAAATATTTTTTGAAATAATATTTTATTCACATATAAAGCAATCAATGAATCAAGAAAAACCATCAACAACCATTTAAAGATCGATAAAAACATAGTCGAGTAATTTGTTATGGTAACAAAAAAATAAAATACAAAAGCAAAAAGTTTTGATAGTATTGCATAATGAAATTTAATCAGTTTTATCAATATCAAATACATAACGAATTCGCTTCATCCGACACTGTGCAGAACCCCCTCCTCTGAGTTTCATGATAGACATTTGAAAACTCTAATGATCGACTCGAGACTGTGAACCAGCTGCTTCACGAGTACCGCACATGCGCGGATTGAAAAAACGTGCGAAGCAAATTTTTCGAGGGCATTTCACGTCGATATGGATGTAAAATTCCATCTTCAAAAATGTAATTCTTGATAAATCTTCTTTGTTTAGAAAAGTGATGGGTTGGACAACAGAGGAAGTCGACAAATATGTCGCTAAACTCGAGAAAAACATTACTGGACCAACTGAGGTAGGACAATCTTTCATTCATATATATCCGTCATGATCTTGCAGATTTCTCGGAAAATTGACAAAGCACCTATTTTAATTCATATTATAGAGAAATCTCAAAGGCTATGCATTTGCTCGAATGTACAGAGAAGCCAAAAACAATGAAAAAGCAAAAAGGTAAACTTTCTTAAAATGAATGGTTCTGTTTTCCGTTTTGTATTACATGAACAAGTTCAATTTGCCGCCATTTTTTCAACTAACCCGACCAACCACCAGTAGCCATATTTTGTTTATGTTATTTAGATCCTTGGCGATTATCCTTCAAATAAATCTTTGTCGATGTGAATGTTTTTTTTTATAATTTTTATAGGTATTTGGAGACGTACCTCAGCGTCAGCGAAACAGATTTCAGGTTTGTAAATAAAGTTACATAAACTAACGAAACAATTGTAAAATATATTGGTAAAGGGATGGTCTAAACGTCCAAAACGTCAGTATATATTTCCATCATCCTTTTTGATGTCTGAATTACCTTTATATTTTACAACTGTTTCTATAGAAACACAGAAGCAGCTCACACCAATACTTTACTAGTTTTTATCTAAACTTTAATGAAAGTCTGTTTGTAACAGGTTTTTTTTCTTCTTCATTTTATTATGTTTGTAATAGGACAATAATATCTAAATTTTAATTATGTTATATTGGCATCTTATTAGAATTTAGATTGATCCGTTTTGTCTGTTTTTTTGTTGTTGTTGTGTTTTTAAGAAGGATTTTTGTTCTGAATCAAGTAATCAATGAAATCAATTTTTAATCAAACAACCATTTAGCCAACTAAGATGTTTCATAATGTATAAAATATCTTGATGATCATTCTCTTTAGGGGCCACAAAATGATGGGGGAAATATTGGAGGAATTAGGTGATCCTCAGAAAGCATTGCTATCATATAAAAGGTAAATTGCAGCATTATAACTAAAAGAAACATCTTATATTCAATGGAATAACTCTTTTGAGTTTTAGAAAAGCCAACTTTGACGAAAACTAGTTGAAGTGGTGCAAACTCTTCGGCCAAGAAGATGTATTGACCAGTCAAAGAAAAGATTGCTTATTTTTAAATCATTTTATCTGTATTTAATTTGTCAGATCGCTCAGCCTGAATAATACTCAACATGATGTGATTCTCAAAGGTAAAGTCTTTACCAAATTAATTGCTCTCATACATAAATCATAATAACATTATGAATAACATGATGAACGTAGTTTATGACTTCTAAATAGTTAAGTTAATATACCAACCACAGCCACAACAATCTTTGAGAAGCTGTTTTGAAAAAAATGGACTAACACTGTTTGGTTAGCAAATGAATGACAAAGGCTTAAACCAGCTTGAGCATTGCTACAATTGGTGCTGCCAATAAGCATTTATATGATAACAGCCACAATCATATTGTTTTTAGTTGTAGAGTTATATCGTCAAGTCCCAGCTGATCCGCAAGTTGCCAAGGTAAGCTAAGGCATCAAACTTGTTTATTGACACATTTAGGAGATGGCAAGATCATATGACCAACAAATCTGTGATTAAAAAAATAGTAATATTAAAACAGTTCTGGTTGGAATCTTTTTAATTTTATAATAACTGACAAGGTAGATTTAGAAAAAAAGCTTTTGTCACTATATTTCTGATTTTTGAAATCTTTACAATTTTAGGCTTGGGCAGATAGAGCTGCTTTACACTTTCCAGGACATATTGCTGTGTTTAGATTGAGGGTAGGTTTTATTATTGTGAATGTACAAACAGGATCAACCCAATTCAAATTTGTCAACCAATCAATAATATTCATAAGTCATTCAATTAATCAATCAGTGCAAGTAGTCATTACATCAATTTGTAGGTCAGTCAATTCAAGCAAACAATCAACCATGATGAGATACAAGTAAATGAGTTGAAATAATAACATGTAGTCTCAAAGATGAACATATTGTGAAACATAGAGATGAAAACTAAAATAAAGTATTAGTGTGAAACATACATGGATTAACACAGTGGATCTTTTCAATATTCAATAAACTGAATGTTTTTTTTTTGTCTAATTGTTTACAGTTTCGTTCTTTGTTTGTTTGATTAGTTGTTTGTGTGTTTCTTTGTTTGTTTATTTGTTTGATCTTTTTCTTTCTTTGTTAGATGCACCTCCTGGAGTCAGCTGGAAAGATTGATTATGACGAAATGGAAGACTTGATCACAAGTGAAATGGTAACCTTACCTAATAATATTATAGCAATAAATCACTTTACCTAATGAACAAATTATGAATGAAAAAAAGAAGGATATATATATGAACTTACTAATCAATCAATAAATAACCGAATGATTGAAAGTGACCTATTGAATGAATGGAAAAAGAATAATTGGATGAATGAATGACTGAAAGATTGAATAAAGTGACCTATTGAATGAATGGAAAAAGAATAATTGGATGAATGAATGACTGAAAGATTGAATAAAGTGACCTATTGAATGAATGGAGAAAGAATAATTGAATGAATGAATGACTGAAAGATTGAATAAAGTGAACTACTGAATGAACAAATGAATGAATGAATTAATGTGTAGACAAATATGTGAATTACTGATCACATTACTGACTGACATATGAAAGTTTATCAAATAATGTATGCAAATTGCCTATTAATGTTAACAAATATCTCTGATATTGTCAGCCAAAGAGACCAAGAGATGTTGGCCTCCATATTGGACTAGTAAGGATCTATAATTCAACAAAACGTTCCCTTGATGCCTACAAACACTGTGTATCTGTTATTAAAACTAAAGCATTTAAAGGCAGTCAGGATTGGTGGAGATGTGCCATAGATGTCTTTGAGGTATGATTTATAACGATTCAAACATATGAAAATAATAAATTTTCATTTTTCATAAGCACTTGATTGATTATATGTCAATAATTGATACAAGCAAAGTGACCAAAAGCATTATCCCTGGTTATACATCAAAGCATCGTGCTGTAAAGTTCCTAGAGATGCTTAGGCTAAAATCAACAAAACAATATAACACCAGTAGATTAATAGATTCCATGTACAAGAGTAGAAGTTTATTGAGCATGATTATATACATGGAATATGTGCCATATAAGTATTAAATCATTATTAAATCATTCTTAATGATCATAATAATGTAGTAATCTTTTTTATTTTTGTTTAGAAATACATGGCAAATGAGGACAAAATGAGTGAGTAAAGATCAGTGTTATCAAGCAATTTTTTATTGCAATTGTGTGTAAATATTCATTGGATAAAGTGTGTTAGGAACTTTAATGTGCAAGTTTTCTTAGATACGCCAAACATCAATCAGGCAATATTGTATAGGATTATTTGCATTTGTCACTATGCTAACAAAACACTACTCTAAAAAAACTGAAAACAAATTAATTAACTAATTATTTATAAGCATACATTTATTTTTCAGTTTCACGTAACAGAGATATTTCTCCAAGTCACCAGATTCTTGACTTGCATGCCCATCTTTTGGATGCTCTGTGTCAGCTTCTTAACCTGTACTTGAAAACTGAGTCAATAAGGGAGTGTAAAAATATTTTTTACAGGTAAATGGATATATCAAAGATAATGGGCTGATAAATGAAGGACCAAATTGAATGGATGAACATCTCACTAAATGTGTCAGTGAGTGACTGATGTATTTAAGAATTGGATGACCTAAAAGAGTGAATGAATGAATGAATGAGAGATTTATTGAGATGAAGGTGTGAAAGAATACTAGATAAATGAACTAGTCCTTGAATGTGTAAATATAAATAGATTGATTAGGTAGATTTGTGTAGACAAACTAGCTAAATGGAAAAATACGTACTGATTGAAAAAATAAATAAAAGAAAGTGAGTGATTGTACTAGTCAACTCACAGATTGGATGATTGATTGGATGATTTATTCCTTTTGAATAAATGTCTGAGTAATTGAAGTGGGCGTCTGTGTCCCAAATGTTTTCTAGGGGGGGGGGGGGGGGGCATATTTATTAAGGAAGACACAAAATAACCGGCGGTAAGTGGTAAAATAGGTTGCACTTTACAGCCCGTAGCCGTCTATTATTGAAACCATGAAAAACAGATGAATATTTTGATTACTCACTTAAATTGTAATAATTGATGAATACTTATTTATATTTCCTATTATAGATTTGACTGTTGTTTGAATGCTGCATATGATAGAAAGGTTGGACAGCTGCCACAAGCTACATATAGAACTGAATGGGAAGTGGTGCTGACAGAAATGAGAGCTCAACTTTATCAACATCTTGGAACACTTGCACTGAAAATGGCAAAAGAGGTAGGATTATGATATACTCATCATCAGTCTGTTCCCAATAAATCTCACTGTTGTGGGAGATCAATTTACTGGTCTTCTGGTCTCACTGATGTACAATTTATTGCTCTCAGCTCATGGAATCATGTAAACCAGACTGCCTTTTCATTTGAAAGGAGCCAGATCTTTTGGTCTCACCAGTTGTTTTTGCAGAGTTGTGTCGTATCTGAAAAACATTGCAAATGCCAATGTATTGAAGACATCTGTGTGAAAGCTACGATACCACCAATGACTGGTGAAACAGCTTTTGATATATGGGATGGCTTGTCTTTTTGGCTGGCTGGTCTGGTGTTGTTGACCTTCTGCAGAAATGAAGAAGGATAACCATTGGAGACAGCTCCTGAACTGAGATGTTGCTTTTCTCTGATCATACCATTACACATATGCAACTGATTAAGTGTCATTTTATTGACCTTGATTCCACAATGAATCATTTATTTCATTGTATTATTTTACTTTCAGAACTATTTGACGTGGCCCAGAGGTTTACGATTAGCCAGTGTTTGTTACCTGATATCTGCTCAAACACCAGAACCTGAAATCAATACACCTTGGATAGCTACGGCAAGTAAGGCTAGAGATCCTTTGAGATGGTATCACATGGCTTGCCACAGACTCAGTCATTCAGGTACATACAAAAATATGATTAAGGTACCATGTAAATCAGTTTGAAATACATAAAAGAATTGCATTAGAGGTATAGATAGGAGCTTGGCCATTCAGACTATGTTGGGGAAGCTTTTAGGTAGTCCAATCAAGAATTTCTTTTTCAAAGTACAAAAGCAGTCTACCAATTTAAGTGGTGCCCTGTTTATGATCTGCAATTCAGTAAGTGTCATTTTCTAAATAGTCATAGCATGTTTTGTCATTCTGTAGGGCATATACTAGGAGAAGTGTCTAATAAATATGGAAAGAACTGGTTGAATGAATGCATTTCTGACTTGTGCACTCCACAGGTATACAACTTGATTTATTTTTTCTTAGAGCCATATTCATTGTCACGTTTGCTATTGTATCTGTTACTCAGTGCACCATCATTATTTCTAAAACTCATGGATAATCAATGAGTGATTTTCAAAGCAAATCAGTACCTGTGACCAGTTCTTTAACTACCGAATATAGAACTGTCCTAATTTACATAAACTTTAAACTCTTGCCAATAAAGTTGAAAAATTCTTGAGTGTTTGATGGAAAAATATAAACATATGTTTGGAGTTTTAGCAGCAATTTATAAAATTTATTCTTGCTATAGACACTCAGCTTCGCCTTGTGTCACTCATTCTCATTTTATAAATACAACTTATATAACTATGTACCTTTATGGATGTTACCATCCTGGACAAACATAATCCAGTATGTTTGACTAAGATTTAAATTCCTATAATAGTGTCTAGCATCAGTATCACCAGCTGTAAATCATTATCCATCAAGAATTTGTCTAATGTTAGTACCAATGTCTGTTTGCAGGGTCAAGATGAAATTGTTAATACCATCTACAATCAACAGCAGGACCTATCAAAGGTATTGTGACCTGGTGTTTTATATTGTTTGTCTGTCTGTCTGTCTGTCCATTTGCTTAAATATGTCCTATTTATATGTTTAATGGTTTTAATGGTGTTTTTTTTATTGTTACAGTCATTTCTGTCAAATGATAAGGACTTCTATTATGTTGAGATTCAAATTCCATCCACAGACCAAATGCTTGAATATGACCAAGGTATTTATAATCGGCATTGGCATTGTTTCCACTGTTGTTGTTGATCACCGATCCATCTGCTGACTCATCCATCCATCCATCCATCCATCCATTCATTCATTCATTCATTCATTCATTCATTCATTCATTCATTCATTCATTCATTCATTCATTCATTCATTCATTCATCCATCCATCCATCCATCAATCCATTCATTCATTCATTCATTCAGTCATTCATTCATTCAGTCATTCATTCATATATTCATTCATTCATTCATTCATTCATCTCTGCGTTCATTTATTCATCTCTGCAATCATTTATCCATCTGTCTATCCTTCCATCCATCCATTCCTTTATTAATCATCTCTGCATGCATTCATTCATCCATTCCTTTATTAATCATCTCTGCATGCATTCATTCATCCTTCCATTGTGAATTTATTTAGTTTTCATTCATACATTCATTCAGCTATTTGATCCATTTATTATTATTGTGTGTTTTTTTTAGTTTCCATATGCCAGAATCCAACAAACCTTCAGCATATTGTATGGATTGGGTTACATTGGCATCAGTTTGAAAGTCGTATTAGGCCTGGAGGTAATTCTTATTAATTAAAATCTGTTTTGTGATCATACACATGTACTTGTTTCCTTTAATGGTTATCTCATTTCATACCTAATCAACCTTATCTCTTGTTAGTATTTTGTTGCACATTGAATGAAATAACTATAGGGTAATATTATGAGTGTTTTCAATTTCATTTTTGCAGTGGGAGTTATTGTGACTCGTCTGTTTGAAAGTCTCAGAATGGATGCACACAATATTGAACAAACAGCTGCAGAGACTCTTTGTTTGAGAGATTTAGAGGTATTGTTGGTTTCACTGTACAGTTATTACTTACTTGAAAGGGTTTTTTATGAGTGGGAAACCGTACAGCTGCAGTGCAACAGATTATTCAAATGTTGACTTAGAAACTGCATCTGTGATATGGTACGGTATTGTTTCCCACTCATACAAACACCCTCCATACCCCTATTTAATCAATCATGAATTTAACTCGACCAGCAATGTTTTAGTTCAATCCATAATTATTAGGTGTTTATGGTTGGGTAGTACAGGTACCACACTGGTGCATTGGTGTTTGTAGTTTCCCACTCATACAAACATGACTCTAATCTTCCATTTAGTCTTATTCAACGTATTTTGTTTGTGTGTATGTTTTGTTTTGTTAAGTACTCTATTTATAATTTCCAGCATTCACCCATTTGTCAGAAAACAATAAACTAACTAAGAATATAAAATAAGATGTAACTGAACAGGTGTTAGAGTGAAAGATGGTTCGAATATGAATACATTAGATGGATCTATGGTTTTCTTAGAAATTAAAATTTTGACATAGTGATGTTTCCTCACTCAAAATCAATGTTGTGACACCAGTATAATGATTCTTTCATCTACAGGCATTTCTTTATGCTGTCATAAGAACATCTGCAGCAAAGCATTTAGAGGACTTGGATGTCTACAGGCCTGACTATCAACCTCAAATACTACCACAACAACTGTGTGTCTGTCTGTCTTCACAAGCTCAAGAAGAATGGTGGACAGCTGCTTATAAGTTTTACTCAGGAGCAACAAGGTAGTTAATATGCAACTTTTCATCGAAGAGCTCCCATCTTTTCCTTTCTAGTTGGATGTGACTATTATTTGAAACAGGAGCCAAATTGTCAACTCAAAAATCAACAAAACAATCATTTTTAGATGTAGTAATGACACATAAAATTGAAATACTGATTTGTTTGAATTGTTCTCAAATTCTTCTCTTTTCCCCCCTGAAAAATACCAGAATCATGATCCCAGCCTCTAAACAAATTTACAATCATTCCTGTAAATGCTAATGTAAGGAATACCCTAGGAAATTACATGTAAAACAACACCAACCAAACAAAAATATTATACTAGAGATTGAAGCATATGTTTATTAATTAGATAGTAAAGTATGTCAGTATTGTACAATATATACACATTGTATTTTATGGACTTGTTGTTTAAGTGTGAAACAGTCTGGCAAAGCAAGATCAGTAGTGCAACGTGGCTTAGAAGTTGTTCGTGCTCTGGGAAATCATGGAATGCATGTCAGATTGCTGATATTTCTGGCATTCAACTTTGGCGACAAGGTTTTTTTTTTTATGCTGATATTTAAATTGTGTTATCTGCTTTTATTTTCGATTTCATTATAGTGTTGATATATAGGAAATGGGTTGTTTCCTCTGAAGCACCAATTCATAACTACAATTGCAGGCAAAACAGTTCATTATGCAATTTTTAGATATGTATTAGCATCCTTGATGTGTGTCGGCTCCATTCACACCAACATTGTGGGTTAAGCATTCAAATAATCCTGTGAAAGTTGTAAAATGTTTGACCAAGTGCCAAGTAGGTTTGTCCAAGGTTGTAAGAAAAATGTCGTTTTTTGGTCCTAAATAGGCTGAATACTTGAAGGCAGCTGGTTCTATGCCATGGCACTATCAAGCTCATTGGAAGGTAACAAACACTTCTGGTTTTTACATTTGAAGATACATAATTTTATATACATTTGATAAAAGTTGTGCTGACTTTTGGCACTCTTCTGGCTTTGGCAGGCTCACTTCATCTAGTGGTCACATAAGGGCATGTCAATTAAAATGTTTTAGACTATCAAATGATGCTCATATGTGGTACTAAGGTAATGTTAATGCGTCAAGTAGCCTCCTTCTCTGAAAGTTTCAGCTTCAAATGATACAACTAATTTCAAATTTTGCCAAAATTACAAGATTATTAATTTAGTTGGAGTTGTTTGACCAAAGAGCAAGCCATGGTGTATTTTTTATATAAAAAATTATCTTATTATGCCCATTTTAAACCTGTAAAGCCAAAATGTTTACAGCTTGAAATGAAAATCTGTGACAACCTATAGTTTATGTACATTCTTTCTATATCTACATTTCAGTCAGTCTTAAATGCAGCTTAGTTAAAAAGTAGACATAGAAGTGTGCCCATAAATTATACTGGATAATTTTTGGATCTAGCGGTAAAGAATGCCCTTTTTTGGTGTTCTCTATCGTGCTTGCTTTGTTAATATCATAACTATGATCCATAACTATGCAAAGGTAGTGCCAATGGTAAGATTCAGAATTTGACTTTAGTCTATGATATGTAATGTCTTAAGATTAGGTAAAAATGTTCATGATTGTGTCATATTATCATTTCATTCTAAATTTTGTCTTTATAGAGCTTACAAGCAAGAAGTCGACATTACTGGGAAAACGTTCTTGAGATACTTGAAAAGCTTATGAGGTAATTAACATACCTTTCTTGTGAAAGTAATAGAGGCTTTGTACCATCATTGGATTGCAGCCACGACATTTGCAGGAACAGTAGAATCTGGACTAAAATTGATCACACAAAAAATAGTTACCTCTCCCAAAGGAAAACTATCCTTTGTTCCTGCCTCCTGTTATGAATGCTATCACGAGTCTGATGTTGCAAAGCCTCTACTCATCTATCTGTTGATGATTTTGTTATTGCAGAAATGAAAATATACCTGTCAGAAAAAATCCTCTTTTTGAGCCTCTGAAGAACTTGAAGGTTTGTTTGTTTGTTATTATTTCTATTTTACTAAGTAAACCTTTTTTTCCCAATAATTTGTTATTCAATGCATTAATTAATAATTTGTCTGTTTGATTTAGACTGAGGAAATCCAGTTCAATATTCAGAGAGCAAGACTTGTGCTTGGTGAAGCTCTTTTCAGAGAAGCGAGAATTGAAGAAGCAATGGAAATGTTTGAACAAGTCAAGACCATTCAAGGAATGTGGAACCTTTCTCAGGTAACATGTTCAAACATTGCACATACCATAGTTTATAGTAGAGCACACACAGCACAGCACATCACTACATAGAACATGACATATAACATAATGTAAGAGAAGAAATCAATTGAGAGCAACTTCAAATTGCAATTATTATTTTATCATCCACTGGGGGCAATTGACACTATTCAGGACACAAATAAACAATGTGCCCTCCGAAAATTATGTTATTGTCCTGTTATTGACGCTCTACATTAAGGAAATTAATGTAGTAATAGAACTAGCCATAGAATTTTGATAAAACTTTCTACGGTAAAACATTTTGAGTTTTTCATCAAAAATATACAATAAAAAAATGATGTCACCGTATTGGATTTCGCGGAAAAAAATTTTAAAATATACCCACTTTTGTCAATTTAGCGTCTAACATTCGAAAATGGGCATCATACATAAAAGTATCTCTTGACTGAGCTTGGTCAATACCAAATATTTTTAATGTGCTTTAATGTGCTCCTTATACATTGGGCTACCGATTTAAAGCAGAAGATTTTCACTAAAATTCAATAACAAAGAGAAATAAAGCAAAAATTAACAAAATGTTCGAATTTTTACAGGCCTCATTAACGCTTTGAACGAAACACTTTACGAAATATCGAAAAATCTGGCCATAGAATTTTGTTATCGATCATATATGTTTGGAAAACATGATTTCAAATGATATTATGAAATAAATAAGATAGGTGCCCGTTTTGGTTTGCGAGATATTTTGAGAAATATTCTCAAATTTTAATAATATCAAGGATTTTCCGAGAGAGGAATGGGACAAGTTTAAAGAAACTCGTAATTTTTCGATTGAAAATGTGAAAACTGTTCGTATTTTTACGTTGAAGTGTTTCTCAGACATAGTTCTGTATCTATTGATGACAAGAAATGTAAAGCTTTAAAATTCGAAATATGCGCAGAACTGTGCGCATTGCAATACTACGGAATTACCTTAAGCAACATGTAACATAACAGCACAACACTCATTCCATACAATAATTTAAAAAGCTTGTCCAGTTTACAATTTAATACAAAGATACTAAAAAAAACAAAGCAGATCTCCCCGTACCTATAGACTCTTGACCTTATCATGCTGTTAACTGATTGTTGGATATTCAATTCAAGCTTATCCACACACACACACGCACACACACACACACACACACACACACACACACACACACACACACACACACACATACACACACACACACACACACACACACACACAAAAACAAAAAAAACACAGAATAATACAAACTTAATTTAAATAACACACTTAGTTAATATAACATTTACAGTAGGGAAAATTAACAGTGTATTGTAATTAATTAAGGTAAAAGTGAGGTTAGTGTGTATGGCTGTTGAAAAAGTGTAAACTATCAAGTCAACAGACATCCATTATTAGAGTAGATTATAAGTTGTGCTAGACGAAGATAGTTATGTAGTATCTATAAAATGAAAATGAGTGTTTTATCAGTTGATATAGATACAAGGTGAAGCTGTGTGTCTATAGCACTGATAAAGCACTCATTCGAATTTTATAAATTGCTTCTAAAACTTAAGGTATGTTTATATTTTTCCATCAAAAACTAGATAATAATTATCAATTATTGTTCAACTTAATTGAGAGAAAATAAGTTTTAAGTTTATGCAAATTAGGGCAGTTCTATTTCAGTAGTTAAGAGCATCACGGAATTCTACTGACCATGCGCACTATTAAGCACAAGTTTACGCGCGAGTTTCCTGTGGCGGAGGGAAATTTAAAATTCACAGCAATGGCGCCACAGATCGCGGCGATAGCCTTGCTCGTTTCAGCTTTTTTTAATGTCAATTTCTTCTAAATTTTGTTTCTGTGTCGTTTGTAACAAGGAGTGTTCGAAGCATAATTCAACTATAGAAATGTGGAAAGCTATAAAAATGATTTACCGGCATGTTTTGGGGTGACCTCGACGAGTGGAGTTATTTGTACAATAGCGATACTTCATGTTTATAAACAAACAAATTGTTATGCTAATTTGCCAACCAGAACAACAATAGGCTCTATTGAAATAACGTCCAATCACTGTCTGCTTGGCAAATGAATAACAAAGGCTTACGCCAGCTGAAGTATCGCTCTACATTCATCAAACCAAAAACCTCCTTAGCGTATTTTTTTTTTCTAATATAATTCAAATGATAAATGAATACAGTGTCCAAAGGTTAAGGACAATGATTTTGGTATTGGTTTCTGTTCCAGATTTAATATAAAATAGAATTCAATATTCATAGCATTTACTGTTATAAAAATGAAATATATAGAGTTTTGTCATGATCAAACTCTTGGACAAGAGAGTGTCGATTACAGTGTATATTAGTTAGGATGATAGGCAAGACACATGACAACATGAAATTACCCACTGTATGGGATAAAAAAGGTTATGAGAAAAAATACAAAGTAAAAAAGACATGATCGTAAATATGCTAATTCCATGGCAGTTGATATTGAACATGAATTTTAGAGTGAAAGCGTATTTTTTATCAAAACAAAAGTACTTCAGAACAGTAAAATAAGCACTAAAGAGAGAGTGAAATACATTCTCTTACTGGTTGGAAGCCTCGATGCAAGTTCTAAACCATTTTTTTAAAAAGCTGAAGTTTGTGTCTTTGTCATTTTGAATTTAAATTATCATGTGCTTAACTGGCACAGATATTTTATGTTAGAGCCTAGCCTACTTCTATGACATTAGTTAATAAAAGACAATCGTTCAAATTACCCTTGAGCAATCCGATTGTTAAAATCTGTGGTGATAAGTTGTCTCAAATCGTGAGTGGGCTCCATTATATCCTTGGTCTAGTTTAACCATGCAAGAGGTGAATCGATAGGTTATTGGATGCTCTTTTCAGCGCAATCATGTTCTAAATATACAACATTTGCAAGACTAAAACAAATAAAACAACCATAACCGCTTTGGAAGGTAGATTCGCGTAAAATGATATTGATATCTTTGACAACACAGGAGTAAAAGGAACAGCTTCTCGAAGACACACGCCAGGAAAACATAGAAATCATGGAATCTACGATACGTCAAATTCCACAAAGCTCGAGGCTTTTATCGATATACCCAACGGTATCATGCACGCCATAAAAAGGCATCGTAAATTTACTATCTTAGCAGAAAAAGCTTGAAAAGCAAGGCTCTAAAGTTTGCATTGATAAACGCTTCGTTGTGACAAATCGCGCCCGCAAACTTGGTCAGCGTCCACAGAATTCCGTGATGCTGTAGTTAAGTAGTTAACTTGTCATGGGTTGCTTTGAAAATCAATTATTATTCATGATTTTTAGAATAGAAATTAGGGAATTTTTATGTTATTTTTTTTCTTCTAATCTGACATAAGTTACTGTATTCAGATATACCAGTACCTTGCTAATGTAGAAGCTCAAGCAGCTGCAGCTGATGATCTCGGGGATGCAAATGGACGCCCAGGTTCACCAGCCCATGAGTACTACAAGTGCTTGAATGAAGCCAAATATCTTGTGCTACTGTGTCTAGAGAAAGTGGACAGTAACCAGGTATTCTCAAATGACATATCAAATTCACCAGCTGCATATTATACACCAGTAAAACTCTTCACTTAATCATTTACCATATACTTTTATTGCTTGATTATTTAGCCATAAATTCATTTGCACATTTATCATCTTACAGCTGCATATCTTTGCATTACCTTTCAACGTTTCTTCTATCCTTCCAATTATCCTCTCATTTATTGAGCTATTAAATTGGTTGTGCATTCCATTCATGTTCTCATCTCTGCCATCCAATGATTTATGTCATGATTGTTCTTTGTTGACTTGCAGAGATTATGGCAAACTCTTCAAGATGAGCTAACTAAAATTGAAGATCGACTGAATGAGCCTCAGAAAAAAACGAGTATGTAAAATGATGTTTATCATTATTTTGTTATTAATATTCATTTGATTTATTCAGTCCAGTTTCTATTTGTGTGTGTGTTGTTTTTTTTTAAACCACAATTGTATTAATTGTATGAATTTGGATTTGTCGTATAAGAACTGAATTTGTTCTAGTTCATTTGTTCATAACACTCCACTCAAAAACTCCCTTGTCCTTGTTTTGCATGGAAGACTGTCTTCTCCCTGCTACCAACGAGAATAAACAATTATATTCTCTTTCAAATTTACAAACGTTTTGTTCTCATTCCTATTAGGGAAGCAACTAGATTTCAGACAACTGAATTTCCAATCAAGCATCAGCTCAACAACCTCAGATGTCCAGGAATATGAAGACAGCTTTTGGATTGACCAGGTAAATATGCATTTATTAAAGCAATCTCAACATGCTGTTTTGTGTTTAAGTTGTTATCTGTGTTGGTAAAGATTTTGTGGGTTTGTTGACGATTGTGAATGGAATGGTGATGTTGTTGTTAGTACAGGTGGTGTTGATTTCTGTAAACACCTGTATATAAGAACACAATGCTATACAAAATGTTCTCATAAAATGGGGAAGGTCTCAAAATTACCTATATACATGTAAGCCTGCTGCCAGACAATTCTATGAGTTTTGGACACCTTCATGCTTTTCAAATTATCTAGTGGTCTGAAGTATAATTTTCACCTATAAATGGTATAAACTATTATAACTATGATTGTACAGTATTGAATTTCTACTGAATCAAAATGTAAGAACATTTTAAAACATCTTGAGGATGATTTTTCACTACACTGTAAGTACCCAATAAATAAGAATACAATCAGCCTGACCTCTGAAATCTTGTCTTCTTACATGCGGGTGTTCACTGGATCATAATGATTAAGCTTGTTTTTTGAAATCCTGTTAAGGTGAACTTGGCTCACAACTTATCACTGGCCATTGATGTATCAGGTTTTTAGAGTTGTCTTTGCTTAGTTGGAAAACTGTTGGTTTACAATACCATTAAGAACAGCAGATTACTAGATCATTTTTTTCAGAAATCATGGAAGTATGAAAACTGTGTACTGACAGTTTTCCAATCTCACAAAATCCCTTACCCTATATAGACCACTATGGTTAATGTCGCAATGTATTTAGCTCATCCTGTTTGTCACTTACAGCCTGAAGATGGAAATACAAAAGACCTGATTGCCACATTAAGTGAGATGAGTTTGAACAATGGCTATTTACAGGAACAAGTGGCCATACGTGACCAGTATGTCCAGGATTTGACGAAGAAATATGAATATTTAGAGGTAACAGTTTTGGTCTTGTATAATTGTTGTATTGTTAATAGCCTGAAATGAGACATTTTACATCTGCCTCCAGACCTATTCCTAGTTCTCAAAAGTTCCTTGATTCCTTTGATTTATTTGAGAACATAGAAAAAAATCAACAACAAAGGCAATGTGAAAAGGATCATGTTATGAAGACAGGTGATAACCATCACTTTTCAGGCGTAAAGTGGAAGACAGCAAGCTAATTTTAGAGATATTAGTTTCGTATATATTATGTATATATTATAAACCTAGATTCAAGCCATTGTGCACATGTATTTTGTAAGGTCCATGAGGAGAATTTCAAGTGAAAACTAATTTCTCAGTCATTTGTTTTGCAACAATTCAAGAAACATTTTTGATCTGTGCAACAAGTTCCTATTCTGATGTAGTTTCCTGTCTAATTTTAATTCAGCTTCTATTTTTCTTGTTTCACCACTAACTCTTGCAAACTGTCAATTAAAATAATTGTCTTTTAACAACGTCTGTTAAATATTGTTAACATAACCTAACTTAATAATGTAGAAGATGACTAAAACACTACAACCTGATGATGATGATGGCTCAAAAGACTGGAACTCCAGCTTTCAAGACCAAATATCTCATGTACGAGGCCATAGTAAGTTGGGTCTCACCAACAAAAGTGCTAATCGAGAGGTAAAACATTGTTCCCTCTCCCTATTCTCATGTTTAAAAGCCAAACAAACAAAAAACGTTTGCCTAATATGAAAAATTCAAGGTATATATCTAATTTTTCTTCCTAATCTGCTGTTAAATCTGCTATGGTGATAAGGCTCAAAGGCCCTGGAAATCGATTTTTCCATGTTGAAGGTGTAACAGTTTTGCAACAGCTCCCAATTTAGCAGTAGCACATGTTCATTGTGTTGGCATGAGCTACACTACATGTCTTATAGCCCATGTTCTTTGCTGATACTTGTCATCGTCTAACAAAGTAGTCATGCTGGTTATTGATTTCCATTTAGAAGATGAGGCCCTCTAACCAAAGTCATGATGGCAGTTCAGCAGACTTGGTAGCCAAGTTAAATGAAGTAACTATGAACAGTGGATACTTACAAGAACAGCTAGCTGTACAAGACCAGAAATTCTGGAATCTTTTCAAGAAGTATGAAATACTTGAGGTAAAACTGTGGAACCATTGTTTCCAATCAATTGCCTTATCATTGCCCAAATGAAGATCTCAGACTTTTCAACGCTGCTGACTGTATGAAAATCACTGTTCTTCAATGAGCTGGACAATCGTTTCAAGCCAGGGTATAACCAGTTTTCCTTTTCAAGAGTTTCCTCTCTTCATTAGCATCTACTAAAATATTTTGTAATGCAATCTAATTTAATGGATTCTAACTGCATTTACTTTGGTGATCACAAAGCTATTGTTTCAAGCTGAGGCATGCTTTGGTTCTTCTGTTGACTACTCCTATGATGTCCAGCCTAAAAGGGGGCCAGTTTGGTACATCCCATTAAAACAATTTTCCTCTTGAGCAAAAGGATTAACTAACACACTTTATACTTCATTATTGTTAAGGTGGTACCAGATCTTCTAAATTTGTTAATGTTCTTTCACGAATTCTGGCATTTGAAGTTCATTTCTAGGGTATTCAAATACTTGAAAAAGAGCTGGTCACCATATTTATTTTCAAGGTATAAGATTTAAAAAAGGAGTGATTTCTACGTTTTTCACAGTTTTTTGCAGAAAATCTACCGCTAGAAATGTATTCAAATTACTCAGATCCATTTATGGAAGCAAGGCAATAAATAGGTGTTGAGTTTAGAAAATATTTTAGCTGCTTCAGAAATTTTATTTGGATTAACTTGATCAAGCTGGATGTGTAGTAGCAAGGGTCTGGTACTACCTTTAAGCAAGTAGAGTGGACATATGAAAGCTTTCTAAAGCCACCCAACTATTTGTCTAGATGGTTTGTTTACTCACCTACATGTATCTATCTAAGAAAAGATTTAGTAAACACTTAATAATACTCCCAAGTGCTAGGCCTATACTAATACATACTAATAACTTTCTACTTATCCTCTCATCTGTAATTTACGGTGGCCCACAACTGTCACATCAATACACAAAATTGTGGTGGCCCACAACTGTCACGTCAATACACAGAATTCACTGACATCACAACACAATAAATCTCAATTTTTTTTTAATTTTTTAATTTTTTTAAGACTTCTTCAGAGAATATTTTTTACAACAATTAGCGCTAATTGCATGGGCCCCAAAATTAAAAATTATCTTAAAATAATCTTATTATAACACGAGTCATTACGTTTTTACGTATATCCTGTACCAGCATATATTAGTATTTAGTCACTTCCACGAGAAGTTTAATGCTTGTCACGTTGCAAAAACTTACATATTATATATAGCTGGTTATTAGTTGTAAAAAATATTCTCTGAAAAAGTCTCCGTTAGAGACGAAACTAGTCAGAATTAAAACGTTTACAACTACAAACAGTTCTCCGTCGTGCTGCTCACTAGTTCACATTAAAAAATAAAAACATAAAAAATAAAAGTAAAAAAAATTAAAAAATTAAAAAATTTTTTTTTAATTAAGATTTATTGTGTTGTGATGTCAGTGAATTCTGTGTATTGACGTGACAGTTGTGGGCCACCACAATTTTGTGTATTGACGTGACAGTTGTGGGCCACCGTAGTAATTAACCACAATAAATGTACATAGTAGAAGTGTGATGCCTATTTAAAAGCTGTTGCACATGTAAAGAGACCTGTACAGATTCCATACTTATGATCATATCTAATTATTTGCAATTTCAATCATATGAATTTGTACTGCTTAAACTGTGTTTTAGTAATCCTTTTAGTAAAGAATCTTACCATGATAGTCCATTGTGAACATGATATTTTTTCCTCTTATTTCAGTCTGAAGTAAAAGAACTAAAACAACGACAGTTCTCTGGAATGGCAAGTCCAGCAAGTGCTTCTTCACAAGTCAGTAGCCTGTATTTCACTCCTTCCTCCACAGTAGTCTCTGATACTCAAGGCACACCAGTAAAAAAACCTACAACTGTTTTGTCTTCTGCACCAACAAGTACATCACCACATGCTACACAGAATACTTTCCCTACAGAATCAACACCAGTTTCCAAACCATCAGTAAAGTCTCGTCTTGGTCCAAGACCAGTGCAACCTCAACCACCTAAAATTCCTCTTGACTTTTTTGCTGGACTAAGTCAATCAAACAGCCCTGAGAAAAGACAAGAAGAAGAAAAGGCTGAAGAAGAGGAGTGCAGAGACAAAGATGAGGAATCTGAAAATGAAAGCCCACCCGACTCCACTTCATATGATGATGGCATACACTTTGAACCTCTTATTCCTTTGCCAAAGAAAATCGAAAAGAAGACTGGTGAAGAGGGGGAAGAGGTTTTGTTCGAGAAACGTGCTAAATTGTATCGTTATGTCAAAGATGACAAAGCCTGGAAAGAAAGAGGTCATGGAACAATCAAAATTCTCAGTTCTGAAGATTCATTTAAGTTTAGAATTGTAATGCGACGTGACCATACTTTGAAGATCTGTGCTAATCACTTTATTACTGCTGATATGGATATTAAGGCAGGTGCTGGTAAAGGAAATAGCTTGGTTTGGACAACACATGCAGACTATGCCGATGAAGTCCCTAGAGTAGAGCAGCTTGCAGTAAGGTTTAAATTACCAGAAGAAGCTACAGACTTCAAAGATGTCTTTGAGAGCTGCAAAGCAAAATTATCTGGTGCACCTGAAAATCTGCAGAAAGGTGTTTCTCCAAAGACTACTTCGTGGAAATGCATCAGTTGCTCCAAAGAGAACCAGTCCAGCATTACAGTTTGTGCAACCTGTGGTTTACCTAAGTTTAGCAATACAAAGTTTCCTATTAGTAATGTGGATGGCCCTTCTACCAAGACTCCAGGCAATGCAGCAGCATCTCCCAGTGCAACACAGTCTTTGTTGACCAAGTTTGCTCCTAAACCAGGCACCTGGGAGTGCAATCAGTGTTTGGTAAATAACCAAGCAAGTGCTTTGTCCTGTGTTGCATGTAACAACAAAAATCCTTCCATAAAAACACCAAACACTGCATCTCCTTTTGGCACCAGTGGAAAAGAACCAATCTTTAAGTATGGTCAGAAAACAGGCTCAAACAGTCAACAGCCTTTATTTGGTGCAAATACAAACTCAATTATTGATGCATTCACAAAATCAACATCTGTTGAGCAAGAAAAAGAGGCTATCTCATTTAGTTTCAAGCCGCAAACAAGCCCTGAAACTGACACAGATAAAGCCAAACCAAATAAATCTGTGTTTGCAGCACAGCCTGCAGCACCGTTTTCATTTACACCAACATCTGGATCACCACTGAAGTTCAGCTTTGGACCAACACAAATACCTTCACCTTCCTCATCAAGCACTGCAAAATCGCCTCATGCTTTTCCTACGCTCTTTGGTGAGCTTTCAGCCCCAAAATCATCTGACAAGACATCCTCAAATAGCCCACTCCAAGGGTTTTCATTTGGTAGTCCTAGCACTAATAGAAGTGCAAAACAGCCTCAAGATAAGCCTGAAGATAAGCCTCTAACATTTAGTGCATCACCCAATGCAGGATTTGGTCTTGATGAAGATGATGAAGACAAGCCAGTCGAATCTAGTGATCAACCATCACCCAGTACATTAAAAGAAACCAAAGCTGCACCTGCCACAGCCACTACCATCATGCCTCAGCTGTTTTGGCAACAGCAACTGGAAGAAAAGTTCAAGTTTGGAAATCTTCACAAGACTCAGCCATTAGCTGGAATGGCACCTGCACTTGCACCTATAAGTGGAAAAGGTGATTCTACATTTCCAGCATCATTTGTTTTAAGTCAAATGGCTGCTAAATCATCTACCGAATCACAGGCCACACTACCTTCTGGATCACCTTCAGGTGCTTTAGAACTTTCTCACTTTAAGCAACCAGAAATCCTGATGTCACTTCTTAATGGAAAACCAAAAGTCAGTTCCCCTGAGGAGCAGAGAGATCTTGATGAATATGATGATTATTCAGAAGATGACAATTATGAAACTGAAAGTGAGTACACAGAAAGTTATGCATCTAGTGAAGAAGACTACGAAGGTGATGAAAGAAAACTACATGGAGAACAGGAAAGCTCATTTCATGAACAAGAAATGTATTGTGATAGCAAGTCAAGTACTGCTGGTACACAAGCATGTGGAGGTATTGGTGGACGTAAAGTCTTAACAGCTCGCAGTGCATTAAAGAAAGATCAAGCCACAGTGGAGGAATGTGTGTTTGTCTGCAAGGTAGAAGCCTCTAAATCAGATCAAGATAAAGCAGCGAGACTTATGTTGCCACCTAATTTCTTCAACTACTCATCGCTAAAACCTTGTGAAGGCTGTCTGGGTTGCAGTGAGACCAAACGTTCAGCTATTGTAAAGGAAAAGGAGCAACAAATACTCCATGTACGTGGACCAAAAACTGAAGAAAAGAAGACAGAGTGTAAGCAAAGTCCCTCCATCTTTGGTACTCCAGGGAAAAATGTGCTATCTTTTTCCTCATTTACATCGGGTACCAGCTGGGCAACTGCCAACAAAGAATCCTTACATCATGCATTTCCAATGGCGGGCCAACAACTCTTTTTGTCAGCTGAAAATGAAGATAATGATCCATCTGAAGAAGCTGACATTCATTTTAAACCACTCATTGCTCTTCCTGAACTTGTTGATTCAAAATCCGGAGAAGATGAGTATACTGTGTTGTTCTCAGAAAGAGCAAAATTATACAGATTTGATGTGTCATTGTCAATGTGGAAGGAGAGAGGAACAGGTGACATCAAACTTCTTCTTGATGAGAACACAGGACGAGGAAGAGTTGTGATGAGAAGAGATCAAGTCCATAAACTTTGTGCAAATCATTGGATAACAAAAGATATGGAACTTCTCAGCAATTCCACTTCTGAACGTTCTTGGGTCTGGCAGACTTTGTCAGATTTGTCTGAAGAAGTTCCATCTCAAGAGAAGCTTGCTGTACGATTTAAAAGTCCAGAAAGTGCCAAAAAATTCAAGGAAGTATTTGAGGAACTTGTTGTCAAAGCACAAGATCTTCCAACATCTAATGAAGTAAAGAAAAGAACACAAATCCCTCTAGTAGAGAAAAAACTTGATACTTGGAACTGTGATGCCTGTTACTGCCCAAACAGTACACAAGATACTAACTGCATTGCTTGTGGTGCTGAAAATCCTGAAAGAAAAACGTTTGATGGTAATTTAGCTTTAAAGGAGGTTAGAAATGTGGATATAAGCAAAACTGAGACAATGCCTAGTCCAACATCCATGGCTGCTGTCACAGCCAAGCCAGTTTTTACCATTGGTCGTGATAGTGAGCCAGAAGAAGATCTTGAAACGGTAGAATACAAGAGCAGTCCTAGCAAATCTTCCCCATCCAAATCAGCTGTCAACTCGTCCTCTAATCAACCAGTTGTTTCAAGCTCCACTCAACATGAGCCCTTCTTTGGGTCTGGTCTAGGGTCAATGGCAACTGGAAAGTTTAATTTTAGACTTGAGTTGAAACCAGATTGTGCAAAGCCTAAGTCGGTTGTCAAAAGTCCAGTGAAGTCTCCACAGTCTCCTCGCTCACCAGGGTCACCAGGTTTACATCCTGAAATGGAAGATGATGGCATCCATTTTGAACCTGTGATTTCCCTTCCTACGCTAGTTTCTAAAACTACTGGTGAAGAAAATGAAGAAACACTCTTCTGTCATAGAGCTAAAGTGTATCGCTTTGATGCCAAGGAAAATCAATGGAAAGAACGTGGTGTTGGTGAAGTAAAAATTTTATCCAGCAAAAAATCTGGTAAAAGTCGCATTCTGATGCGCCGTGACAATGTCCTTAAAATTTGCGTCAACCACCAGATCATGCCTGAGATGGAGCTTAATCCCAAAACAGAGAAGTCATGGGTTTGGAATACTCCTGCTGATTTTGCTGATGAAATTCCCAAGCCAGAAACATTGGCCATCCGTTTTAAGACCCCTGAAGTTGCAGTGGAATTTAAAGATGCTTTTGTTAAAGGAAGGCAATGCAAGAAAACAGATCAACCACCTACTGCAAAAGATGTAGAACAACAGAAGGTAGATGATGTAGCCAAAGATAATTTGTCCCAGAATCAAGTGGATAATGCAGAAACTACAGAGGCATCTTCTGCAAACGAAACGTAAGGATTGATATTTTCTTAATTTTTTATGCAGTTAGTCTGTGTGGGCAATGACTGTAAAGAATATTGTATGAATTAATTAAAACCCAGCATATAAGAACACTGTTTTTGGAGTTCAGGCTGATTGTGTTCTTAGAAAAATAGGTCTTTTCTGCAAAGTCAGCCTGAAAGTGTTCTTATGGTGTTCTTAATTTGTTTCAAAAAATAAATAGCACATATTCTACTAACATCCATGGGGAAGCACGTTTTTATAAATTTTTATATAAGTTTTGACAATAAATAAGCTGAAAGTGGCAGGCATTTGTTTTTATGCAAGAACAATGTTTTATTGTGTTCTTATGTATATAGTACTTAAAGAATGAACGTCAGCCTGAGTATTCTTAACCCAATTTTTATATTCTTTTTATGTGCTTATATGTTTACTGAATCAAACTGACTCTGCATCCTTTTGATAGCATAACACAACTTCCTTACACTGAGATACCTTATTCGTACTTATTTTCGCGGGGCTTAAATTTCGCGATTTGGCCTAAAAAAAATTTATTTAAGGGAATTAAATTTCGCTAAATTTCTCAAAAAGCGATCAGCATGAAACGGTTGGTCGTACAATCAGCATAACTATTTTATTTAATCAGTCATTTTTTTTAATCAAAAAACTGTCTCTTACAGCTAAATTTACTGAACAAAACCATGTAGTATACGTAATGTGAAAGATGTCTATAGTGCAGTACAAAGGCAGTCTCGCAGTCTAACTTTGCCTAGCTTATTTAGACTGCGTTGATTAATCTTTCTTGTATAAAAACGTTTCTTTCTTCTTCTTTTTTCACCAAAACAGTATTATAGTTCATTATCATCTTTGTTCTTGAGCTCCAACGTACAAGTTTAAATATTTGAAAATGCTTAGAAAATTATGTCTGTAATTCATTTTTCCCTTGATTAAAAAAAAAATAGTATGATATTAAATTTCGCGTGGTTAAATTTCGCGAAAACCTTTTTTCGCGGGTCTTAAATTTCGTGATTTGTTTTTTTTAAATCGCGAAAATTAAGCCCCGCGAAACTTAGTACGAATAAGGTACTATAGCATTTTTCTTTAAATTGAATGTGTTGTTGAAGCTCTGATATTTATTTCCTACATTTGATTTCTTGTTTTGTAGCATAAAAGGAGAAAAGAAAAATTCTGAAAGCAAGCAAACAGCATCACAATCCAAAGGTTTCCTGTTCGGTTCCTCCAACATTTCATCTCTGACTTTTGCATCCATTGCTGAAACACTAAAAACAAGTCCAGCAAAAACTGAGACAACAGAAAAAACTGCTTTTCCAGGAACAGGCTCTCAATTGTTTACATCAAACCTTTCACCAAGAAAAGAAAGTGAGAGTGAAGATCACCACGATGCTGACCCTCATTTTGAACCAATAATCCCATTACCAGATAAAGTTGAAGTAAAAACAGGAGAGGAAGAAGAGGATATTAAGTTCTCCCATAGAGCCAAAGTGTACCGATTTGACAATGATTCTAAACAGTGGAAAGAGCGTGGTGTAGGAGATATAAAGATCCTCTACCATAACAAAAATAATCGTGCTCGAATACTAATGAGAAGAGACCAGATTCATAAAATCTGTGCAAATCATTATATTTTACCAGAAATGACTTTGTCTCCAAGTGGTGCTTCTAACAAGTCTTGGGTATGGAGTACTTTAGCTGATTTCTCTGATGAAGAAGTCAAAGCAGAGCAATTGGCTGTACGATTCAAATCAGAAGATATTGCTGAGGAGTTCAAGAAAAGGTTTGAAGAATGCAAAGAAAAAGTATCACAGAAGAAAAGTCCTTCAAGGGAAGTTAAGCATACCGAAGTAGAAGATTCTGCTACTAAACCTACAGCAACAGCCTCATTTCTGGACAAATTCAAGCCTAAAGCAGGAACATGGGAGTGTGAAGTTTGCTGCATACCAAATGATTCAAAATCCACTTTATGTTTAGCTTGTCAGGCACCAAAGCCTGGCTGCGAGTCTACCCAGTCAACTGAACCCTCCAATTTCCAATTTGGAGTCCCACTTAAGCCTCCACAAGGTACAGAATTCAAATTTAACTTTGGAAAGAGTTTCAGTGCTGATTCTAACATTGGGACAACATCAACTATCTCACATGCTACTGAATCCTTAGCACACATATTTAAACCTGCTGAAGGCTCCTGGGAATGTGATTCTTGCCTTGTACAGAATAAATCAGATGCCACAGCATGTGTTGCTTGTCAAGTAAAACGACCAGGGACTGACAGTATCCAAACAAATGTATCATCAACTGCAGATGTTCCACAGCCTACTGGATTCACGTTTGGGACTTCAAAACCCAATAGCCAAGCTAAGCCTACATTCACCTTTGGAGAAGCCAAACCAACAGGGTTTTCGTTTGTCAATTCTAAGAGTAATTCTCAGAGTAAACCAGCATTTGGCTTTGAAAGTCCTAATCCTACTGGGTTTGTGTTTGGTTCAAATAAGAATGCATCCTTAGCAGACCAATTCAAACCTGCAGAGGGTTCCTGGGAATGTGATTCATGTCTTGTGCAGAATAAATCAGATGCCACAGCTTGTGTTGCATGTCAAACCAAAAAAGCAGGGTTTGACACCAGCCAAAACAATGTCTTGTTGTCTAAAGATGTTCCACAGCAAACTGGATTCTTATTTGGTACTGATACCCAAGCAATATCCACATTTTCCTCTGGGGGTTCACAGGCACCTGGATTTTCTTTTAGTTCCAAGCAAAGTTTTGATTTTGGGTCAAATCATAACAGTAAAGATGAAGTTCCATCTGTTCCATCATTCAGGTTTGGTAAAACTGAAAGTCCTCAAACGACTGGGTTTACGTTTGTTAGTTCAAAAGCTGACAACAAAAGTCCATTTACATTTGGGCAGCAGGCTCCTAATGCAGCTGGTATATTTCAGAAATCAGCAGATTTTGGTTCTGGTTTGGTATTTGGCTCTGCTCAAAAGTCAAGTTCCTCTGATATAGTAGAAAGTGAACTTGCCCACACTAAAGAGGAACCAGAAAAGGAAAGTGATGGTAAAAGCACAGAATCATTCATTGAAAAATTCCGTCCCAAACAAGGTGCTTGGGAATGTGGCACTTGCTTGATTCAAAATAAAGCAGGAACATTAAAATGTGCCGCCTGTCAAACACCAAAACCAGGCTCAGATG
The DNA here is from genome assembly GCA_918843875.1 of Diadumene lineata. NCBI lineage: Eukaryota > Metazoa > Cnidaria > Anthozoa > Actiniaria > Diadumenidae > Diadumene > Diadumene lineata. The sequence continues at coordinate 17,198,281 of OU974069.1, read as the reverse complement.
GTAGTGAGAAGAATAAACAGGCATTATTCAACTTTGGTAGTGCAAAGCCTTTGGATTCCTTAACTGACAACACAAATTCCCAAACATTTTCCTTTGGAGCCAAACCAGCAGATCCTACACCTAGGCAACCTGCAACTGAAAGTAAACCCCCATTTATGATCGCAGAAAGTAAGTTGGATGGGTTCTCATTCACAGCCAATGCAGCTACCAACAAAGGTTCAACTGCAGGAGCACCCAAAACAAAATCACTTGATCTTCCGGATATACCCAAGGTAGAAGCTGACTCTACAGGCTCCCCAGAAATGGAGGAAATTTATTCATCAATCTTTCCAGATAGTGCAAGTCAATCCAGGAAAAACCTTGACCAATCTGCTTCAAAATCAAAGACAGATGACTATGATCTGATGATTGTGAAAGTTGTTGAACCGACTGATGAAGAAAAGGAACAAGCTAGACGTTTTCTTCTTCCTGATGGGTTTTACCTAAGTATGCGACAAGATACACCTAGGGCAAAAGGTTCACAAAAGCCAAGGCCAAACTCTGCTATTCAAGTGGGGAAGGAAGATAAACAAACTCATAATGAACAGAAGAAAAGCAATAAAGAATCTCCCAACAAAAATGTATTTGGATCAGCTTCTTCCTCTTCATTTGCCTCATTTTCTGATATATCGTCAACAAAAGGTTTCCAGTTTGGAGGCACCAAGTCACAAGGATTCGCAGGTCAAGGTACACAGCTGTTCAGCTCAAGTCAACATGATGATGAAAATCAGAGTACAGAGCATGATATACATTTTGAACCTCTAGTAAATCTTCCACAAGTTGAAATTCAAACTGGTGAGGAGAAAGAAGAAAAAGTATTTGGCCATCGTGCTAAGTTATACCGTTTTGACAAGTCAACATCACAGTGGAAGGAAAGAGGTGTTGGAGACATCAAGATTCTCAAATTGAAAGATGCTACAAAATTTAGAGTTGTCATGAGGAGAGAACAAATCCACAAATTATGTGCAAACCATATCATCACAAAGAACATGAAACTTGTTCCAAGTAGTACTTCTGACCGCTCATTGGTTTGGAGTACTTTAGCTGACTTATCAGAAGAAGAACCTGCTCCACAGCAGTTTGCAGTGAAATTCAAGAATATTGATGTTGCTTATGAATTTAAGCAAGTTTTTGAAGAATGCCAAGAAGCTATTTCTGACAAACCACTTGAACCAGCTGATGAATGGCCATCAGAGGAAAACAGTGAAGAGGACAATAGTGCAGAAGATATAAATCAAGAACAACCAAAAATCGTCTTGAAGGATTTTGGAAAGAAGCTCTCTTCTGCAGGAGAAGTATTAACAAAAACTGCAACCACATCTTCAACTGAAAAGGTCTCAACCAATGATCAATGGAAGTGTAACTCATGTTATACATTAAATCTTCAAGCACAACCAAAGTGTCTATCCTGTGGTGTGACACATCAATTAGATGCTGCTTTATCTAGCAAAAAAGTCCCTATGCCTGATTCTACTGAACCTCGATCAACTGCAGATTCTAGTACTTCGAAAGGGTTGCAGTCTGAAGACAAGCCCAAGACAGGATTCCTATTTGGAACTCCATTGGTGTCTTCACTCTCCTTTAGTGATGCTGCACAATCAATTCTTTCTGATGAAGTGTCTTCATCAGAGCCATTTTCATTCAAAGGTTTGAATGACCCAAAGTCAAACCAATATACCAATGAAGATAATGAGGAGGAATACCATAATGTGTCCGGTGATCATATCCACTTTGATCCAATAATTCCTTTACCTGAGAAAGTTGATGTGCATACTGGAGAAGAAAACCAAGAAATATTGTTCAAAGAACGTGCTAAGCTCTTCCGGTTTGATAAAGATACCAAGCAATGGAAGGAAAGGGGTGTCGGTGAATTAAAGATTCTCTCTAAAGATGGTCGTACACGTATAATAATGAGGCGTGATCAGATCCACAAACTATGTGCAAATCATGCTATAACATCTGATATGGTATTGACTCCTCATGGTAATTCAGATCGTTCATGGGTTTGGCAGACTCTTGCTGACGTTTCTGAAGGAGACCAAAAGGCAGAACAGTTGGCAGTTCGATTTATAACCACAGAGATGGCACGTGCATTCAAGAACACATTTGAAAAATGTGCTTCAGGTGAAACTCCATCAAGTACAACTGAAAGTTCAAGTGTGGATGAACCAGACCAGACTTCACCAAGTAAATCTCACTCACAAAATATCAAAGCAAGTGATTCCACTGAAAGCAACAAGTCTGGCAATGATAAAAGTTCACTTGTCTCAAAGCTGAATGTTGCACCACAATCTCCTACTAGTACCCAGTTTTTCACAACTACACTAACTAAGACAGTACAACGAAGTGCAAGTACCACAAAGACAGTAACAACACAACAAGGTGACAGTACAGTGTCCACTAAATTTGAAAAATCTGCTTCTGAAAAAGCTCATCAGGAAACCAAAGTTGAACATTCAGGTGGTGTACTAACTGAAGAAACAACAACTGCTGCATTAGCAATCCAAGATGAGTCGATTTCATCTTCCACCAGCCATAGTAGTCCCTTTCAGTTAATGAGAACTGGAATGTTATCATCATCTCCAGGCACACTTGGTCTATCACCTTGGTCCCAAGCTCTATTTCCTGCATTTGGAAACACTGCCGATGTATCAAAAAGAACAAGCTCAGCACAGCCAATAATGAGCAAGACTCCTGAGATGAAAGGAAGGGAAAAGGATACAGAAGCAGCAGGAGAAGTTGAAACATCTTATAATGTACAGTCTTCTGCTGAAATATCAGCTGGGAATCAAACCATTTCTTGCTCACCAGAGATAACAAAAGTGCTTCAAGAACTTCAAGACTCTGAGAAAAAATAGAAAGACAAAGAAAAACTGTTTATATGAAAATATGATCATAGAGAAAGACAAAATACTATATCCCTGTTATATAACCTATTAGTAAAAGTTTACTGATGATTGTGTTTTCCTAAAAAGAGTAGTACACCAGAAACACGTTTTTGTCCATGCTTTTTACTCCGTTTATTTTGAAGACCTTACTTTTATAAGAGGTTTCATTGTATTCTTGCTTAAACAGTGTATCAGTTTATCTCAAAAGTGATTGCACCATGTGTCTGCAAAAACTAGTTCCTGGTTTAACAGTATCTCTCTCTACTGGCAAAGAGAGAATTGTTGGGGATTGCATAACTTGCTTGTTGATTGAATTTAGTTGTTTGACTTTTGCTCGACCAGATAAAATCAACAACAAACATTGAAGTATTGCAGTGTGATCTTACTCAACAACAGTCACAATTTCCCAATGACCATGTATGAATATAATTGACAGTTAGATCTGATTCGAAAATAAGCCATACATGCACTTGTAACTGTAGAAATAAGTATAGGTATATATCAAATGGCAATACTAAGTACATGTTTGTATTAACATTTGTGTAAATTAGTAGTTATATTTTTGCAACCTTCAATTTTGCATATTTTTCTAGTGTAATATTTGTATAGTATTTTCGAATTGGCACATGTCTATAAAAAAAGATAAATGCAAGGTATTTGAATGCTAATATTAACATTTTGCAGAAAACAATTTGTAAGTGTTGCAAAAATATTGCTACATATATCAATGATTGTATTTTGCTCAATAAAATAAGTGTAGACAAAAATGTGTTTTTTAGCTGTTGTAGGTGTACTATTAAGATGGTCAATTGTAATGAAGATAAACTTAGATTCTTTATTTAATGTTTACTGCAAAACTCAGTGATGGCTCGTCCTCAACCCCAGGTTCTTCCATCCAACACAGGAATCCTGATAAGATCATAACTCGACACTAAGTGGGATGTACTGTAATGTAGGTGGAAAATATTTATACTCCAGTATGGATATTTTTACTCCAGGAAAGAGTGATTTTTAGATGTTGTACTTATCCTGTAATCTACAACTTCCAAATTTCCTTTGCTCAACTTTAAATTTTTTTTTTTTCGGAGACTCCTCTCCTTTCAAATTTCAAAATCTCTCTGGGTGGGGTATGGAAATGATCAGGACAAAACACCTAAATTTACTGGTTGGCACATATTACCATGAACATTGTCTATTATGTTGTTTTAGAAGCTGCAGTTCGACACATTTAGGAGTGGAAGTGCATCTATCCAGTTACGGATGCACATGCGAGGTTCCGAAGCACAAAAAAAAGCGTAATGAGTTGCATGACATGTAGTGGAGTGCAACTATAACTTTTTTGAGTGCTTAGCAACCTCCCAAGTGTATCTATAACTCGATGGATGCACAGCTACTTATGATCCATTGCTTTTTTAACATAGATATTTTTTTTAATAATAACTTTTTTTCTAGCACACATACAACAGAAAACATTTACTGACAGCACAGGCTCTGTTATATCATCCAATCAGAGCACACGTAAGATAGAAACTTTGTTTGAAAATAAAATTGATGACAGCATGCTCGCACCATAGTGAAATGGTTCATAAAGAAGAACCAATCACAGCGTGTGCGAAACAACTTATCTATGTTATAAATAACTTTGGTCTGCTGTTTTCATTTTGGAACTTCATGCAAGTCTCACCTTGACCCTCAAAGCTAAGTCTCATCTAGGAACTGGTATTTTGGTGAATGTCAGTCGGAAAGCAGACAAAGTGTGAGGCAGACTGATGCATTTATGTTATAGTCGACCTTTTGTCAACCTTTTTAATTGACATCCACCAAAACGTCAGGTTCTAGCTTCGATGGTCGCACTTCAATTAAAATACAAACAAATTCTATTACAGAAATAACTTTATTGAGTTCAGTTCCACAAAAAATGATACAAAAAATGACTACTCTATACTAAAGTATACAAAAATACTAAATGATAAATTTGATTCATACTCAGTAAAATGCTTGGTTTAAAAAAAACACAGTATACAACATAATATCAATGACTTTGAACACCAAAAGCCATAATTAAATAAGTGAGATGCTAGTTGATATTTTACAATACATAGAGAAGATGAACTGTTGTTATCGGACAAAAGTGATTCTAGTCTTACTCTGGTTGATTTGCCAGACATTAAGATCTTCATATTCACTAAGACAGCTGTTGAACTGATCTGGAGTGAAACCCTTTGAGAGACATCTCTGCTTAGCTTCTTGCATTCTTAAAGAAGACACATTTACTCATTAGTAAATAAATAAGCAATATAAACTTGTCAGGGGTGAAGCCTTTGAACAGGCATTTGTAGCATTCAAACTACCCTATGCTTTGTAAAACTCCTTTGCCCAAGAACATTAAGTAACAGGTGCTTTGCAAACAAGCAATGTAATTTCTCTTTACAAATGAAAAATAGTATAAAACAATTCAATTAATTTGATAACAAGTTCAAGTAATTCTGACTTTATCAGGAGAACTTTGATTGTTTACATATTAGTAAAATCTCTAAAGTCTCTAAAAATTCTTCAAAAATCAACCAATGTGTACCGTTAAGTGAGAGAACGTTTAAGAATTCAGAAATGTTTATTTCTCTATTGGCAATTTTTTGCTGACCTTGGAAATGCCTGCACAAAGCATTCTGGTTGAAACAACTCCTTCCAATAACCATTCCATTCAGGTAAAAGATTTCTAAACATTTTTCCATTGATCAACCCACATGTCACATAAGGCACACAGGTTTAAAAGAGTGAGTTTCTGAAAGTACTTACTTGACACTATTTGCATCGCCAGCTATTTCTTTGATGATACCATAAATAGCATCTACAGGATTTACAACTCTGTAAATAAAACAACAACAGCTAAGCATTCATTCCATTTAACATCAATTACATCTCAGCAGTCAAATGTAGACTACTGTAATAGTGTGTGAATTATGGAATGAATACATGCATCCAAAGGAGTGTAGACTAGTTGAAGACCAAACATCACTTTCAATGCACACGCTACCCAGTGGTTAAGGCTTTGGGACCACTGGAAATCATGTTGTCTGTAGGCAAAACACTTTACTCTGTCAGTGACCCAGCACTGGTTTCTAGATGCTGAAAGGACTTATTATTTGGACAATTTAAACCCACTCCCCGATATCATTCCACAAGTAGTGTTTCACCAAACCTACAACTAACCTTCTTGTGCCTTCTTCATCATTCAGCGATGCTTTAGACATCTCAATTAGTCTCATGGCTTCGTTAACATCTTCCCGTTCAACAACATCAGCAAGTCGTAGTCTTGCCTGTCAAAGAAAGTGAAAGAAATCTGATCAGCAAAATGTCAATCAATCGTGTAACTTTTTTCCAAGCTCATTTTCAGTAAGAGATACAGGCCAATTAGGATAATTTTTTTTTTACTCAATAACTTGTGGACGAACTAACACACACAATTATATGTTAAGTAGCTTTATTGACCTTTCATCATCAGGAAAGTTCTTTGTCACAGAAATTATGACACTCATTTTTTGAATTTGAACTTTAACTTTGATGTTTATTTCATGTCAGTCAACCCAATAAAAAAGAAGCCTTGATGATCCAGTCTGCATTTCATGAAGAGTTAAAAACTCCATCACTGATGTTACAAGGAACTGCCAACAATGCAGGTTTTGTTGTCTTTTTCAATGTGTAAAATTTAATGCATTTCATACTTACAAGTGCAGTTGAAAGTCGTAGTACAGCAAGCAACGTTCTTGCTGACGTAAATGTTGTGTCATGGCTTGTTCTTGCATCCTTTCTCATCTCTACATAAGCACTGACAATGTAGTCTGTAAGAGCTTCTGGAATAACTGGCATCTTTTCTTTGCATGCTGCTATGTACCGTCTTTAAAAAGAATACATTTATTTATTTACTTATTGACTTCAATGTATCTTTCCTTGAATTTATGTTATAACCTTGCCTAGTTTCAATCACTTGAATAAATATAATACAATTTTCGTACAAAATCAAGAAAGACTTCAGTCAATACTGGGAATTCGTGTGGACTTTTTGCCACTTCATGAATGAAATTCCTTTTCATTGAAAGATGTGGATTACTTGTGTGTTGTTGTTGTTGTGGGATATTTGTACATACCTCATTAGGTTCATATCCAGAGGTTCAAATTCACATGGTGGATGAGAGGAGTTTTGATGGACATAAGTGATATGTTGAGCAAGTCTGTACAATAAAGGCAACAATATCAGACATTTTGCATTATATAAAGCACTATCAAACAAAAGAGATGGAAGCTTAATCCTTGAGGCCATTTATAAAAAGGAAAAACAATTGTTTTAAACTCCAATGCCACATTGATGTTGAGAGTGCAAATTGATGTTGACAAAGTTAATATGCAAGAGAAATAGCAAGAAAGAAACTGTGACAAAGCTGAACCAGAAAACTTGATTAGAAGGATCAATTGTTCCATTGTCATGTCACAGTCAATGGAAGATATCATTGACAAAAAGCAGGTAATTGTATCAGGGAAAAGTAAATTCTTTCCTTCAAGCTACAGTCAAGTCAACTATCTGTACTATACCATACCTCAAATCATTGTCTTTATCAGGTTTGTCTTGTATTAACCAGAGAACATCAAATCTAGAGAGAAGGGCAGCTGGCAGTTGGATGTTTTGTTCTGCCGACTTTTTAGGATTATACCGACCATATGCTGGGTTGGCAGCTGCAAGGATTGACACTCTAGCATTTAATGTTGTCATAATACCAGCCTACAAAAGATTAAAAACAATATGCTCAGTCTTCCATATGGCTATCATGTTTAGACTTAAACAGCACTTAAATCATACATCACTTTGTAGTATCAAGTATCAATTTGCTTTGTCATAATAAATACATTTATTACTTATTGTTGGCCTATTAAGAAAAAAGTCTAATTTTAATTAGTACCAGCAAAAAAATTACATGTATTAATGATCCTAAATATTCATTTCTGCAATATTACTAATCTTGTAACGTTTGTTTGATAAGTACTTGACTAAACAAGATTATAGTATTGAAGATATGGATAAACCAGAGTGCAAAAGATTATTGTCAATATTATGACATGCAGACAATACTTTACCAACTAGGTCAATCAAGCAAAGTTCAGAAACCCTTTCTAAATCCAAACTGGTTATCACATACAACACAAAAGTGATTACTGTAACTCAGACAAATAGTCAAAAACATGCTTGTAAGTTGGAAGTTTGGCTGTTTTGACTAGTGCACTTGCAGAACTTGCTGGATTATCAAATCTATTAAACTAGGAATGCTATAGTCATTATTTCAAAGCTTACCTTGGCAATTGAAACAGTTTGTTGTTCCATCACTTCATGGATTGCAGTCCTATCACCGTCCATCATTTTATCAAATTCATCAATACAGCAGATTCCTTTATCAGCAAGTACAAGCGCTCCACCCTCTACACAAGAAACATTTACACACCTCAGTATGACAATACAACAACAAAACTACCATAGATCCTGGATGCAAATTGAGGATACACAAGAATTGTTCAAGTATTTTGGGTTATAAATGTCCATTTTAAAAGAGTTGATGTCATGAAAACAGAATATAATTGCCCTAATTCACTATAATGTCACATTAAAACAATTTTCAATCTGTTGTCTAAATTAAAAGGATCATTGTTGTCACTGAAAATGCTCTAAACCCTGTGTGAACCCAGGAAAAGAAGTGGAGTAGCCTTGCAAACACACTAAATATTATTGTACAGGTATTTGCACATTTTATATTTGAAAGCCAGGTCATTTTAGATGTAACTGTTTCACCAGGGGTACATTTTGTGAAATGTTCTACTGGATTCAGTGATTCTATCCCCCACGTAATAAAGCAGTGACATTATAATGAATTAGAGCAATAATAATATAACTGAAATATCTCAGCAAACAATTGAATAGGCTGTAGTAACATAGCCATCAGCATACCATTTCTCACTCATGCGAAAATGACTCATAATTTTTAAATATTGTAACTTTTGTGAATGTACAGTGACAACTTTCCTACCAAGAATCATTTCACCAGTCAAAGGGTCTTTCATGACAGCTGCTGTTAAACCAACACCAGAACTACCACGGCCCGTAGTGTACTGACCTGATACAAACAACATGTTGAGGTGAGTCTATTAGAATGCACTGCAAACTCCACTAAAATAACTCAATAGGTTACTTGTCATTGAGAGACAGAATAAAGTGTGCAGCTTTGTACATGGTCCCCCTTTTTTATATGTCTGATATCTCTTGGGTAACAGGGACATTACAATAGCTTTATGAGTTTAATAATAACAGCATAATAGCAGGACAAGAAAACGAAAAAAGGGCCTCTGTGCTTGGGATATGGATTATTTGTGTGGAACAATACACATTCTTAGATTGAATTCTTCAAGGAAAGGTTTACAGGATAGCAGAAAACAATAATTACTTACTTCGTGGAGCAAGTCTGTCTATGTAGGAGAGCATTTGACTCTTGGCTACACCAGGGTCTCCCATTAACAAGATATTTATACTGCCTGTAGATACAATTTGAAAACACGAAAATATAATATTTCATTTCAAAATACAATCATGGACAAACTCATTGTCATAAGAATATTTTGTTGCATTGGGCTAAAAGATGTTAACTTCACAAAAAACGTGTCATGAGAAAGTGGAGAGGAATATATCAGTTAAAGTTAACAATGTTGTCTTAGCAAATGCTATGAACGACTAATTTGTCCAGGATTGGGTAAATATTCAATTATTGTCATTAGGTAAAAACGGACATGAAAAAAATAAAGCAAATTTGGGGTCAAAATGGTGTGATCATTGCTCAAAATAAGTCAATATTGTCATGAGCATATTTCCATTGAATCTGTTCAAGATCATTTAACTTTGAACACAATCATTCTGTGATTTATCTGCAGTGAGTTTTACCTCTAATTTTCATTCCATGTGGTGTACAATCGACACCTCCAACTAACAGTAAAAGCAGGGCTTTCTTGATATCTTCATGTCCATAAATCTCAGGGGCAAGTGATGATGCAAGCTTGTTGTAGAAGTCAGGCACTGTAGAAAAGAATAAAAGCTTATGGTTTACACGAAACTCATGAGGCGATTGAAATGTGTAGGGAAGTCCCATGCTCCAGAATATTCAAGCACCATATTTGGTCAATATTTGATACTTAGAGCTAGATTCACATTGGCCACTTGAAGTTGTAAATCTAACATTTGCCAAATTTTGTGAGTTTTTAGTAGAGATTTGCCTTTCTGCATGTTAATAGGTGTTGTTTGCCTAGTTTGTAACGTTTTTGAAGCAAAAAAATATACCTTTTGTATTTGACCACAAAATATAATTTTCTAGAGCACAGAACTAAACTAATGCTACACATTTTAATCCTCTTATGGAGGACAACTTTTCGAAGTTTCATAACTATTTGTCTTGTTAACCTTCAGAAAGTGATTTGATTTCTTCTTCGGAAAGGTCTTCAGTACCAAGCTCTTCATCTTCTGTTTTGTTCATCAATACAATCCTCTGTAAACACAAAAAATTTACAAATGACATTAACATTAAATCATCAAATATCCTCTATGTAAGCTCAGGTGGTATTTGATTTCCTTCCTACTCTAAACAGATTGTTTTCAGCTATGACAAACATTATAAACAACAGACTGAATTGTTCTAGTGATGATACATGAAAATTAGAAATTCTCTTGATAAATGGTGGATACTTTATGTCTACATTTTATCTCAAATACAAATATACATTATATTGTATATAATGTTTATCAGCTCACCTTTGGTTATCCCAATCAAGTGTGCTGTTTCAAAAGTACAGATTTGAATAGCCAAGTGAAGGTTTAAATGGTTCAATGTTAAAAAAGCAGAGTCTGTACAGTTGTTGTTGATGTTATGAACTTTGAATCACTTTCAATACTAATTTATTCTCAAACTTACATGAGCTTCAAGGAAAGTATCAGACAACAGCCCTTGAGTCATTTGTCTGAATCCAGTCATCAACATTGGTAAGAAGATGCCAGTCACAGACACATGATCACCAGGAACTGCTTTTCTTGTGTTTTCTCCTTTTGCAATGATTGTCATAGTTCGAGGTATATGACCAACTGGGACCTGGTCACTGTGTTCCTGGACTTTTAGTTCTTGGAATTTGACAAACTTGGAGCCTCGTGTTTGAAGATAGAGACGGCCACCAGCCCTGGGAAATAAGAAAATAATTGTATTTTAGAGTGGAGTGTCGAAGCTTTCAATATACTTCATTGGCCATTGAATCAAGATCCAATCAAACAGAAGTATTATGATTTTACAAGATGGAAAACAAAGGGGAGGTAGAAAAACACAATACATGAAGCTAATAGAGTACATATGTTGAATAATTATTACAAGAAAAAAAATGACAAGAAAGATAAAATTCCAATGAGTAAAGAATTCTATGCAAAATGATTTTGAAAATAAGTACACTTCCATATTCATATATGTATTTATGGAATGTTGATTAAAACAGCTTTGCTAATTTGATGTTTTCCACTCACTTGTTTGATTTACATTCCTCACTAGGACACATCAACATTGGCATAAATGTTTGAGATTGGATCTGCAAAGAAGAGTTACATGATGTTGATAGGAAATGTACATGTAAATTGGTCAGACAATTTCTTAAGCTTCACAATATTATCACAGTATGGACAGCTTCATTTATGCCAAAAAAATTGCTGACAGTGAAAGCTTTCATTGAAGATGGGTCTCAAGTAATAGGCTTCAGTCACAATACTAGTGTTCAGCTAGTCATCATTGGCTTCTGTTACAGGTTAGTTAGAGTTAGGGGTAGGGGTAGGATTTTCAAGAACATATCATCATTAATTCCAACTTTATATATACCCATCTTTCAATAGCACAACTTTAAAAAAAAAATAATAAAACAGCTGTTGGAAAAAATTTGGGTGCATAGCTTTGGAGGGGAGGGGGGGCATGCATGGTTGCTATATGAAAGGCTTGTGCAAGGTGATTCTACAGAAGCACTGTTTCATTGAGGGGGGTGTTCAATATTGTGAAAGAGCAATATTCTATGTCATATTTGTTGAGAGTGTTTCCACCCTTTTTGCTAAAGATTATAGTTTACCAAAATCAACATGATGCAAAGAAGGACAGCTACTTAAATGTGTTTACTGCATTATTAAGAGCACGAAGTCATAGATTTTATTATCATGATTTGTGCACCAAGAGCATGACATTGTAACATTTTCAAAGTCTCACATGACGAGAAGAAGGACTGTTTAGGCAGAACTTACTGGTTGATAAGATTCAGCACCACATTGGTCACATGTATAAGTTGCAACTTCTACAACAGGCTTAACTTCAGTAGAGCGTGTTACTATTCCTCTCACAACAGTCAGTTTACCAATGGAGTCAGCCTTGATCCTGCGTACTGATTCAGGCTTTTGGGTACTTAAATGTTTGAAGTATACCTCACTGAAAACAAAATATAAAAACGATTAATTAAAAATTGAAAGAAGTATCTATTTTATATAAAAATCTGCAACTGCATTTGAATTATTAATATTTTTTTGTCTCTGTTAAGTGAACATTACAAACTGTTCAGTTGAGTTAAATTTTAGTTGCTAAATTAATATTGTAAGAAATGTGCAGGGAGCTCTCCTGTCTACAATAAACAATCTGAAACTTACAATCTTCTCAGAAGCTCTGGAGGATATTTGCTTCTAATATCCACAGGATTTTGTTGGTTCTGCCTGTTTCTCTGCTCTAACAGCAGTCTGTGTTCAATATAAATATCCAAAGCATCTTTCACTTGATTCTGCAGAAAATATTTGCATCAAGGAAAAACATTGTTAACAATGAAATTTTGTTTACCAATAACAGTTTAATATCCAATGGATAGGGAGTTATCTGCTTCATAGCACTATCCAGCCAGGCAGTATACCTACCAAACCTGTTGACATTTTGTTGATGGTAACAATTTCAAGTTTAAAAACAAATAAAAATAATTACTGCATTCAATGCACTATTTAGAGAGGGAGCACATTTTCACAGCTTTGTGATACTTTAGTGATAGCTTTTTTGACTTTCCAACTATTGATCTCTATTTGGCTTAAGATTTCTTACGTCATGTTCTTTATAGTCAGGCAGCATTTCATACACTGCATCTTCAAAGATCTTCTTGTACCGGCGACCATTTTCCTTAACACTATCTGCAAGTTGTTGGTCAATCTAAATGAAGATATAGATGCATTTAAGTATTGCTTGGATTAAGAATTACAATATCCATAAAATACTTTCAAAAAGAATTTCAAAATATGAAACTTGTAAATTCGACAATTTTAATTTTAATTGAATACACCAATGTAAAAACTTAAGTTTATACATATCCAGAAAACAAAGTCACCACCAATATTTTTATTCAATAAATATTCAAAATTCAATTCAAACAACCAAAAAAGTACAAAATATCAAACATAACTTTCGTCGAGCCAAATGCTACCAGTTCAAATTCAACAGATTCGAGACTTGAAACTTTTATAATTGAATTACTATTACCGTCAAAGTAGAACTTAGTCACAATTTGGACTATTCATTTAAAACTATTAAATCAACAGAAATGTTTTACATACCTCAGCGATATCATCCAACTCGATTTGAAGCTCAACTTGCTCACGATGCGCAATTTTGACCTGTTAAACAAGAGACAATAAAATCAACAACAGAGCTTTCGACACGAACGTTCGCTGCAAGCCGATTCGATCTTATAGTCGACAAAATTACTCAGAAACTTCAAATAGTCCACAGAAATTCACAAAAGTATTTTGAGATTTACACACCAGTTGTTCGCCGTACTTGAAGATTTTTCCCTCGTCTCCATCGATGTAAAATTCGGCAAGAAAACGCTTGGCTTTGTCTGAAGCGAATCACACAAGGAGAAGTTGAGATGAAAAAATACATAACAAATCCACTCGAATTGGTTAATTGAGCACCACAAATGTCTGAATATGTGTTCAAAATGTTCTACCTTTCTCGTTGTCGTAATCAGTCATGATTTAAGCAGGATTTAACCTTCAAAGATACAAAACGAACCCTTACTACTGCAAACCAAGTCTAACTGTTTTCTGCATGAGCATGTGACAAATTTGGCGCGAAAATTATGCGCACGGCTCTCTGGGTAAAGAAGCGAGGAATGCCTGGATACTTGAGAACGAGGCTGAATTAGTTTCATTCCTTCTTTCTATCATTATTTTTTTCTTTATTTATGTTTCTTTCTTTCTTTCTCGCGTTCTTTCTTTCTTTCTTTTTATTTCTTTTAATTTCATTCATCGTTTCCTTATTTTTAAGTGTTTTCTGAAAACTATAGTCAGCATGCCTATATACATGATCTACAGGCCATGAGTCACGAGAAGGAAGGAGACGGGGAAAGGAACACATCTTTTCACAAGCTCTAGAGAAAAAATGATTCACTCGATTCTTGTGGAATATTTCAAATAATTGCTAGTAAATTTGTTGCCAGTTGCTGCAATTCGTTGCAAAAAGCCAAAAAGTATAAATGAAGTCTATTATTTAGTAGAACCGTTTCTCAGAGATTGTGAAAAACTCCAGCTGGGGAACACCGTTGAGGGGCGCGGATGCAAGGAGCTCGACGTACCCTCGGAGGGGTAAAACACCAAGCTTCTAAAAAAAATTGACCCCCACAATTCTGCCGACCCTCCCTCCCCCCTTCCATGTGCAAATAAATAAAAGCCTCCTAAGACCCTCGTACATTTTTTCAATTACGTACTTTAATAGGCGATTTTCATAACGTATATAACTACAACTGCCAGGATGCTTTGTCCACTCTCTTATTTTGTATTGTAATTAGTGTGTATTTTTTTTAATTCTCTAGAGAAATTACAAAATTGAATATGTCTGAGAAACTTGCATGCAAATATATATTTGTCAAATTATCGATCTCTCTTTATACTGGCAGCTTGGAGCAGTATAGACTTTTATGCTAGTAGCTATAATGGTTCGCTTTGGACATCGGCCACTATAGGGTCACCAGGTACCGGCCGTACTACTTCACGTTTTGAACTCGTTTTGTTATCTAGCAATTGATCATAAACGAATAAATTAATTCAACTCGTTTCATTATATTTCGCGCAATGCGTGAAGACTGTTTGTTTGACAGTTTCAAAGCATTTCAAAATATCAAGAGGAAATATTTATTAGAAATTTTGACACATCAGATTTACAGGCAGTAACAATGCTATTTTTTAACCATAAAAAACAAATATATCTTTTTTTTTTCAGTTTGATGACGTCACGTTAATGCAAACTGTTAATACACAGTAATTCAGTAAATTTGCAAATGAAACACGCTTCAAGATTGCGGCTATAATACATCTCTGTAAACTAATATCCCCACACGTAAACATAATGTCGAGCAATGTATCAACACAGTCAACGTCTATACCACGTTATAATGATGCTTCGTATATATGGTTTATAATGGATAATTTACAAACAAGAGATATTCCTACAGCGAAGTTACCTGTTGGCTATACAGTTCATACATGGAAGGTAAAAACTCAAACGACAAACATTTCGTAAGATCATAAAAAATGATCCGCGTGGTTAAAAATACACGTACAACTCCGGACAACGAAAAATGCTTTTGGAAACTTAAAAAACTATGTTGTGAATGAAATACCCGTAAACAGACATCATCTCACAATAACATTGATGTGTTCACGACTGTAGTAGAGGTCTTCTCTGCAAACTCTCGAAGTGTATGTTGAGACGGCAAAGGTACATTAACTATGGGAATAAGTAAATGCGGAAAATATAATTGCGGCAATGGGAGTAACATATAAATAATACAAGTTTATTTTTAACAATTATAGCTTGCATAATTAAACTAGTGAACCTTAAACATAGTGATGCATATATATAACTTGTGGACTGTTCCGTTAAAATTAACATATTTTGTATGTATCAATATATTTCCAATAACCATCAATCCTGCTGCATACATGTCCAAAAAGGTTAATATTTATGATATGATTTTTAATTTGGCGACTGTTAATGTTGCGAGACGCACCGACAAACAACACGACCAGCTTCAGTTAGTAATCTCAAAACCATTTTAATGGATGACTGCGCACGTTTTGAATTATTAATGTACTATACATGATAAGACCTGCTTATGAAAATATTAAGCTGAAGAGAAGAGAAGAGAAGAGAAGAGAAGAGAAGAGAAGAGAAGAAGAGAAGAGAAGAGAAGAGAAGAGAAGAGAAGAGAAGAGAAGAGAAGAGAAGAGAAGAGAAGAGAAGAGAAGAGAAGAGAAGAGAAGAGAAGAGAAGAGAAGAGAAGAGAAGACAAGAGAAGAGAAGACAAGAGAAGACAAGAGAAGAGAAGAGAAGAGAAGAGAAGAGAAGAGAAGAGAAGAGAAGAGAAGAGAAGACAAGAGAAGAGAAGAGAAGAGAAGAGAAGAGAAGAGAAGAGAAGAGAAGAGAAGAGAAGAGAAGAGAAGAGAAGAGAAGAGAAGAGAAGAGAAGAGAAGAGAAGAGAAGAGAAGAGAAGAGAAGAGAAGAGAAGAGAAGAGAAGAGAAGAGAAGAGAAGAGACGTTGTTGTGATTAGAATGAACAGGGAGAAGCTGAAATACTTTGGTAAGCCCCGGCTTTATACAAATGCATAATTAACGGTTAGTTCGTAATGTAATGTGTTATTGCATTTTTGTAGGATGTTCCTCAGAGTGAAGAGATTTGGTTTAACATCGGTAAGCATTTGATACTGGCTTACTATCAAAGTTTATATACATAAAGTGTACTAGTCCGTGATATTCACGCTTGTTCTTTTCTGCATGACTCCTATAACGGACTAAACAACATTTACTGTGTTAATTTGTCTCATTTCAGTCAAAGAAGCCTTCGAACCTGAATTTCAACAAAGATGGAATATCGATGGTTTTAAAGAAACGTAAGACTGCATTGAAAGAGCTGTGCGACTGCGGCTGCGCGATACACTGTATAACTGTCATTATCACCATCCAGACTCGTACCGAACCACATCTCTATTATGTCTAATATCTTTCGCGGATAATATACACCATAGAGTGATGGAAGTAAAGCATTGACGTAGGAAAATAAATCATTGTAAGGACGCGAAGAGAAAATCAATTTAATTCCCAAACTTCTCCGTGGTGGCACTTTTAAGTAACGACCGAGTGCACGAGTCTGATCACATACCCGTAATATATTCTTCAGTTTTCTCGTACATGGTGTTTTTTTATTACTATACCACTTCTTACACTAGCTAATTCAGCATTTCCCTTCTTTAATTTCTTCTTCATTACTTTTACTTTTAATTCTCCTCCTCAATTTCGTTCGTATCTATATACGAAAAAATGGATTTACATCATCAGTATATGGTTTGCAAAGGTTGAGTGAATACCAAATTTGTGCACATTTGATCACCTTTGCACCAAGAAAAGGTGTAAATTTTCTATACCTTTGCATAGTTGTCAAAGGTGGTGAAGACCTTTTTCGCTATTGCATTTGTAACCATTGCAAATGTTGAGCAAAGTTGTATATTTACTCAATATATGACCCTGTGCAAATATGATAGCAAATTCGATTTTTGCTCATTTTTACACAATGTGTGAACATTTTGTAAACCTGAACATTTGTGGTTGTAAAACAGACGCAAATATGTGCAAATATGAAGTTTGCAATGTTTTGCTTGACCATGTAAATAGTTGTGAACACCAAATTAATTATATCTTTACACAATGTGTTAACACTTTGTAAATCTGAACATTTGTGATGGTTGTAAAACAGACGCAAATATGTGCAAATACGAAGTTTGCAATGTTTTGCTTGACCATGTAAATTGTGTCAAATACCAAATTTACTACCGATTTGCTAACACACCAAATTGATAATGATTGTAATCATTTACCCGTTATAAATGATATGGAAAAATTATAATATATGGTTATTTAAAAATGCAAAAGAACAGTGCCACAACATGTATTTCTTGTCATGCTAAAACAATTTTATTTCATTTTTAACAGCTTGAATTTATACAATAATAAATAAAATGTGTATAATATACATCATCTTGAATCAAAATATTATTTGACAACTGGAACAATATTTACATATTTTTAAAGTATTCTATGTAAAAAACAAACATCTAATAAGATGTAATAAATAATTGCATACACTCAAAATGTGTAGAATAATATTATACTTTTCAGGTTTTTGAAAACCGCTAGCTGTACCTTGCATCATCACATGATGCATTTCAATAACTAGAACAATATGTACATATATTTATCCTTTTTAAATATTTGTATGTAAAAAACAAACTTACAATGTAATAAAGAGCATATAGAGTGCTTATCGTATATCCATGAAATAAGATCTAAATAGTTATTGTCAAATAGTTTCTATTTATAGTTACTATTAGTCACTATCACTCAGCTGGAGTGATAGTCTTACAAACAATAAAGAATTTGCTGTCTTTCTATTGTTGAGTATTTGGGGTATTGTCACAAGACTGTTCCAGTTGAGTAATAGTGACTAACAGTAACTCAATAGAAACTAATAGGTAGTAACTATTTAGATTCTATTTCACAGACATACGGTGAGCACTCTACTCGAAATGTGTAAAGTAATTTTTTGAAAACCGCTAACTGTACCTTGTATCATCGCATAATGCATGTTAATTTCAATAACTAGAACAATATGTACATATATTTATCTTTTCAAAATATTTAAATATAAAATAACAAATGAATAATGTAGAGTGATATATACTTTGCAGGTTTCTTAAAAACACTAAACTGTACTATACAACATCACAGCACTACATTGCTGGGCTATAGTATTAAGATCATATGAAAATCATATATTTAGTTATAGTTATACATTTATACATTTATACATTTATTCACTTAAACTAGCTTTGACAATGTCTGTAAAATATTGAGATCATGTCAATAAAGCCTATTCACTATCACTATCATATCACTCTGCAAAGGCACTAAGGTATCACAGGACCCAGAATACCACTGTTTGCTTGATCACTCATAAAACACTGAATATTTAACCAATTTTCATTAATATTACATATCATCTGAAAGCTGGCTGCCTGGTTATTTTATATATATATATGTATATATATCAATTGTTTTAAAGTATGAAAATATTTAGAAGTCTTGAGGCTTTCGTGCTTGGTCATATCAATCCGAAAAGCCGAATTCAAACTTTTAAACAATTTTTCTATATGTAAAATTAGCAGCAGTTCAGCTTTCATAAAAATAGGTCCAATATTCAGTATTTTATGAGTGATCAAGCCAACATCAATAGGCTGGGTCCTCTGATACCTCAAGTCTCAACTTTACACAAAAACAATAACAGTATAGATTTGCTTCATAAGCTAGACAAAATAAATTTGAATAAATAAATATATAAATAAATAAATTTAGTATAATTCAGAAATTTTTGTTTTCTGTGTATCTGTTTCTGTGAGTTCTGTGCTTTTCCACAATGTATATAAAAACTGCCCTACAAACTAATTTAAAAATGGGATATAGTACAATTGTACAGGGTTTTCAATATCTTTTTGAGTAAGCTTCTGAGTAAATGAAATAGGCGTCTGTGTCCTAAAATTTACAATAATTTTTTTTTTACGAAGGACACAAAATAGCCGGCGGTAAGAGGTAAAATAGGTGGCCCTATACCGCCGGTATCCGCCTGTTATTGAAAACCCTGTTGTATAAAAATATTGATTTCAATTAAAAACCTGGTCGGAGTGCCCACTCTGGAGCTTCATCAGGAGCAGGTCTTTCTGAAGCTATTGGACTTTGGACTCTACTTAAAATCATGGACTTCCCCTTTCTACTGCGCTTTCTAGCAGTTCTTTTGTCAAGTCTTGTGAATAGATCATTCACTTCTTGGCTTCGCCAAGGTAGCTTTCTTAGTGTGATGAATGGAGCTGTATTTTCATCATCTGAGTGGTGGTCTTCATTGTCAAGTTCTTCTGAAGATTCTTCAGAGGACATGTAGTCATTGGACATTATCATTTTATATTTTTCCTTCAACTGCTGAGTTATTGCCTCTTCAGCCAAAGCCTTCTCTCTTTGTGTTCGTTTCTGCAAATTAAAAGAAAAACACCAAATGTGAACATCAGGCACCTACAGATCTAATTAAGTTTGCTGTATTGTAGGAAAGACATTCGACAAATTCAAATTGCAGTGGAAAATGCTTACCAGCTTGTTCTCTATAAAATGAGAATTTTAAACACACTCTAAGCTATTTGAGCTAAATGCTAAGATTTGAGCAAAGTTGATGATGTTTTACTTACATTCATTATATTCTCATATTCTCTATATATATATTGATGAAAAACTACCTTTGACAACAAGTGACTGCCTTAAATAAATGTATCATTACTAACATTGTAGCATCTATAATGACAAACTTACTTTTGTCATGTCTATCAAAGTCCTGACAAAGCTTTGTCTACTAAGAATTAAAACACTTACAAGGTTCAATCTTGTCCTGGACCTCTGTTCCTTTAGATAAACTGCTTTCTTGTTAGCATTCATTTTAAACTGGCGCTTCCTTGTTCTGTAGTAGACTCTAAGTGCATCTATGAAAAAGAAAGAAAAAATAGAAAAAAGAAAATTATTATTAAATACATAAGGGGATAGAGCAACAAAAAGTTTAGAAAGAAAAGATCACCCATCATATCTTGGTCAGCTTAAAATAATAATGTTAAGTCTTAAAGGGGCACTGTCACTGGCCAACATGCACAGTATCACAATCTATCTAAATATAAGATATCTAGAAATACCTGATTAAAAAAAAATCATTTTGATCATTTTATTAGAGAAAACACTTTCCTAGCTATTCTAAAATATGTGATCATGTTCCTCCTTGTCACATTCAAAGTATGGATTTTCAAAACCTAGAATAATAAGACTTTCTTTTTGAACATTTTTGCCCACGACAGTATCCTTTTAAGCATTTTTTGTTGTCAATTTACAGAAATAAGGAACTTTATTATGTTATAAGATGTTTGTTTTTATTCTCTTAACTAAAAAGTTTATGAGGACAGTATATTCATATTTCTAAATAAAATATTTTCACTCTTGAGAATGACGCCGGTGTGCGTTGAAATGTCGAGAAAACTTGTCTCATAAACTTTTTAGTTATTGTGTTATAGAGTAAGAAAACTCATTGCTAATTCTCAATTTGCCATTCTTTTTTATATTGGTTATTTAAAAAGCAGCAAACAATATAGAATTCAAAGTTACCTCGAATCAGATCTGACGATATCTTCTGAACATTTTGTACAGCTGCAGTAACTGTGACATTCACCTCTTCATTCTGTGGACTGTTGAAGCTAAATTTGAAGAGGAATGCAAATTAATCTCATGAAATGACATTTTCATATATTTTAGCCAGTTGCTTTTTCACTGGGTTTTAGACTAAGTTCAACAAGTACTTGATGTACATTGTGCTTTAAGGAGCCGTCTCAACCAGGGTGTTTTGCAATTCTGCGGTCTATAAAAATTAATCTGCTCAGATATTTCTTCTAATTCTATAGATTCTTTCACTTATGTCGAAAAAAGTAAATAAGACTTTACTCATATTTAAACAATAAGAACAAGGTTTGAAATCATCCTGGTTGAGAATCCTTAAAGTGCCTATCACCCCTCAGAGTGGACCAATTTAGTAAAATTGTAGACATCAAGAGCTTTCAAATGATATAAAGAATAAGTGATTTGGATAAAAGCAGGCTGAGATATTTAGGGTTTAAAAGCTGTATTTTGGGTTTCCTGTGTTACTTTGACAGATGCAAAACTAGGTCGAGTGATGTCATACTGTACCTGGGCACATACGCAGTGGTTTACATATCTCTCATCACATTATACTTGTCATTCAACACTACATATAAAATTGAAATCGACACCCAAACAACACAAGTTATTTGATAGGGTATGTTATTGTTGTGTTGGAAATTGTTGGCAAATCAAAACAGTTGTGTGTGGTACAGTATGACATCACTCGACCCAGATCCCAATTCCCGGCAAGGGCGAGGTCACTTCAAACTTTAAAAAATCGATAAAATATTCGTGTTTGCTCCAAAATCAATATTTTTTATTGTTCTAGGGGTGATAGGCACTTTAATAAACATTAAAACCACAAAACATTTTTTTACTTGTAATACCTCTCTCGAAGGTTCCATGCGTCCGTCAAGTCATTACCATAAATATTTCTTACGGTGGTCCTTACGTTACTCTATTAATAGATATAAAACAATTTAGGAAGCTACATTTAATTTTGATGTCTCAAGTCCTAACCTTTTGCAACCGACAAGTATAAAAAGTACTGTATGTGATAAGTGCAACTCTGAAGAACATTTTACTTAAATATTTTAAGTAAATAATGTGATAAGTGTTATAATATGGAGCAATTTTAGAATACCCCGTCACTTAATAATTCCAGTAGCGGCACTGTTTGAAAACGACAAATAATAACAATAGATTCTATTGTTATGGTAATAAGTGACTGGGTATTCTAGTTAGCCCAAACAACAAAGAACTTTGATTCTTTGCTTTGATTCTTTTGATTTTGTCTGTTCTTTGATCATATATATATATATCATCACTGTAGTTTGTATATTTCAATTGTTTGAGAATGGTTTAAATTAAACCGAAATATTACAACACTTATTGCACTATTTACTTAAAATATATGTCCACTTGCTATGGTCCACGCTTCAACTGATTGGAAAATCTGCCGAATTTTGAAAGAAAATGGCAAAATTTGCAGTATTTTTTCGTGAAAAATTGAAGTAAAGTGCAATTTATTGAAAGCTTGTTTATTGAGCTTTTATGCTGATGTAGTTTTTGTGTAATTCTTGTTGATTTTGGAGTATTTTTTTTTGCCGTTAAAGAAGAGGTGGTATGGATGATAGTTTCCTGCCTTCTAGAAATATATGTAATAAAGGGGAAAAAATAGAAATCGTGAATGAAAAAATTCAATTTATAAAAAAATAAAAAGTAAAAATAGTAAGAAAAATATGGTTTAAAAATCAAGTGATAAGAAAATAATTTTTTTTTTCAAGTCTCCCAGCGTGGGATTCGAACTCGCGTACTTCCAATGAACCGCCATTTTGAAAAGAAGACAGGTAGATTGCTTGGGCTGCCTGTGCTCACACATACCCCTTCCCGAGCTTTTCCCGCTTTTGTGTCAGGCCCTTTGTTCACATGGTGACCTCAGCTATTACAAAATACAAAGAATATATATATATATATTTCCAAAAGTCTTACATACCGTCAGTGCTCGTGGCAAACGTTTCCTTCTACCCGGCTGAGAATGCCCATCGAGTAACTTGAAAATTCTGTCGAACGCTTGTCTCGACTCTTTCACAAAGCTGCTAAGAGTAACGGTTCCTTCGTCACTGTTGTTTACTAAACCTTCAGGATTTTCAGCTATCAAGTTCTCTTCGCGTAGTGGAGTATTCGATCTGTTCGAAGAACTAGTTGAGGCTGGTGATTCGGGCATAGACGTTGGAGACAGTTGACTGACTTGACTGCTTGCTCCCGGCGTCACAGGCATTGGTAGCCGTCGACTTATCGGTCGATTTTCATGGAAGTTTCGGGGTTGCTTACCCACAGACACGTTTCTTATCGATCCTGAGGCATTTGGTGTGCTTGGTACTCGATGTCTGGCCATTTTGAGACAGAAAAAGATAGAAAAGGCGATCAAAAATCAATAATCTTTATCAAATGCGTGACTAGAGAGTTGTGTGTGATGCATTGGGTGTCACGAGGTCAGTGCTCGCGGAGCATTCATGTCTCGGCTTATGATTGGATGAAAATGGTATTACAGCTTGATGATCACGTGAAAGTTCCAAGGAGCAATTGTTAAAGACAAAAGAAAGCATGCAAGTAATGTAAGGAATCCACTGTTTCACTGAGTGACATATTATATTTCAACAAGGCAAAACTCCAGACAAAACTCAATATTATTTTACAACACTTATACATGGAAGAAGATAGAAAGTACTGCTTTCACTGTAAGGAGTTCTTAAATCAAAGAACGTACAGGCGCCATGTTTCTTTATATTACAATCGGACGACCAAAATATGGAAACGTGATCGGACGCTATTTAACTCTGATGATTCCGACACGAGTGAAGAGAACGATAATTCATCATTTGAAAATTTGGGATGTACACCGTTATCGTTATCTCATGATGATAGTGAACACTGGGAAGCCAGCGATCAATACTTTCAAGAAGATGACACTAACCGTCCTAGCCATGATCAGCATAGTCAAGGTAAATCTTTATATTCTCCGTCCAAATACCAATTATAACGGTGCATAAAATTGCATAATTTTTATAAAACTAAATCTTATATAGTAACATTTTATAGAATATACAAGCTTGTAATACACAGACAGTTGAGTATCACCATGGTAACGCGTCTGTGTGTTCGCTACAAACGAGCGAACTTTTTTAGGGGGGGGGGGGGGGGGGGGAATAGATAAGATACATAAGTATGCTCGGCATGAACCAAAAGTTGAAAATAGATTTACTCAAAGGCTAATTGGTTAGTAAAAAAAGAATTTTCGTATTTTTACCCCTAACAAATACCATCCTTTAAAAAAAAACCTTGGATTTCCTCTCACGACTCCAACAAAATACCGAAACGACGATTTCAACCCCTAAAAAATATTAGTGATTATAAGATTTTATTTATCTTCTAGGTGCAACTGTAGATGATTTAGAAGATGAAGACCAAATACTTTTAGGAGACAACATCAGGTGTGAAGAAAATGCCAATGAATGGATATATATGCAGAGAAGTCTTGCTGAAAGATTGTTTGAAGAATGGGATGTTGAAGAAGAAGATTTAAATGCTGACTTTGGAGATAATGGACATGATCACTCTTCAGGCGAGATGTTTTATAACATTCAAAGTAGAAAGCTAAAAGACATTGCAAAGTGGATTATGATTTGCCTCTGTGTTTGGTCTTCATATTGTGGCATTTCAGACAATGCTTTAGACATTTTAATACACATATTGTTGGCTGTTATTAATTCCATTGCCACAGTTTTTCCAGTTCTTGCCTGTTTTACATTATTTTTTCCTAAATCTATAAATTTACTTAAAAAAAGACTGGGACTTCATGATGACAAGTTCACCAAATATGTTGTATGCCCAAAATGTGACAGTATATACCGATTTGAAGACTGCTTCTTTGAAAGGTTAGGACAGACAGAGATAGAGAAGTGCTCACATGTCTCTCAAGATAATCATCGCCAAGAATATAGAAGGAAAAAATGTGGTGAGCCCCTTCTCAAAGAAGTCATACTTAAAAATGGTGTTAAAAGGCTGTATCCTCGGAAAGTATATTGCTATAATAGTGTGATAAACACATTGAAAAGCTTCATATCACGCCCTGGTTTTACAATGAACTGTGAGTTATGGAGACAAAGAAATGTGCCAACAAACTTCCTTGCAGACATTTTTGATGGTCAGGTCTGGAAAGACTTTATGTATATTGATGGAGAACCATTTTTAGCAGTCCCTAACAATTACTCTTTTATGTTAAACATAGATTGGTTCCAGCCATATAAGCATTCTCTCTACAGTGTTGGAGTTATGTATATGGTTATAATGAATTTACCCCGTGAACTGAGATTCAAAGAAGAGAATGTTCTTCTTGTGGGAGTAATTCCTGGACCTAATGAGCCCAAACTGAACATCAACTCCTACTTGCAGCCACTTGTAACAGAACTTAACATTTTATGGGAAGATGGCATAGAAGTTGACTCAACTATTTACAAGGCAGCTCTTTTATGTGTTGGCTGCGATGTTCCAGCTGCTAGGAAAGTATGTGGCTTTACTAGTCATGCCTCCTGTCATGGATGTTCCAAATGTAAAAAAGCTTTTCCTGGTAATGTTAGTGAAAAAATGGACTTCTCCGGATTTGAATCATGCCCTCCAAGAACAAATCAGGAACACCGTTCTCAAGCAGAAGACATCCTCAACCAAACATCACAAACGGACAAACAACAAAAAGAAAAAGAATATGGTACAAGGTTTACAGAACTAATGATGTTGCCATACTTTAACTGTGTAAGGTTCCATATAATAGACCCAATGCACAACTTATTTACTGGCACAGCAAAACACTTAATGAAGAATATTTGGTTAAATAATACATCACCAGTTATTGACAAGAACCAGCTTATAAATATACAGAATAAAGTTGACAGTGTCTGTGTACCCTCTAGTGTTGGTCGTCTTCCTAAAAAGATTGCAAACAGTTATGGAGGGTTTACTGCCGATCAGTGGAAGTCCTGGACAATTATCTATTCAATATTTGCATTATGGAATATTTTACCACAAGAACATCTAGAAATTTGGCGCAGCTTTGTATTGGCAAGCAGCCTATTTTGCACCCCTACAATAACAAAAACTAAAGCACAGTTGGCACATGGTTATCTCTTGAAATTCTGTACTGAATTTGAAAAACTGTATGGTAAGGACAAAGTCACACCAAACATGCATCTGCATATGCATATCCTTGATTGTATTGTTGATTATGGGCCAGTTTACTCCTTCTGGCTATTTAGTTTTGAACGATATAATGGCATATTAGGAGAATACACGACAAACCAGCGAGCTGTTGAAGTTCAATTGATGCGGAAATTTCTTTCTGATCAATTTGTGAAAACTTTACCAAGACCATCTACTTGCAAAGAATTTTTTGAACCAATCTTGAATAGAATGAGTACTGTTGCTACTGGAAGCCTTGGTGTTTACAATGTTAACTGTGAGAATTTAGCATCCTATGTAGTTAGTCAAAAGCTCTTGTCTCTTGGTCCTGTCAGAAAAGGAAATAGTTGGATTATCGAAAAGCAAGGTGAACTTCTTTACAAGTGCCTTCCTCCATCTTACATATGTGCAATTGACAGTGATTTTTTGTCATATTTAAGGGAATCATACCAAGCATTCTTAAATAGTGTCACAGAATCATCAGTAACCATCAATTGCACTGCTATGTCATGTGTTGAAATTGCAGGTCAAGTATTTGGAGCCTGTAATACTAGAAAAGAGAGATCAGCATTCATCATGGCTGCATGGTGTGGTCTCGAAGGACAAATTGACATTTCTGGTGTTAATGTGCGCCCTGGTGTGATACAGCAAATCTTCAAACAAAACATTGAAGTAAATGGAAGACATGAGACTTTCATAATAGCAGAAGTACGGTGGTTCAAAGAGCACCCTTCAAGACATGCAATTGGAGCACCTGTGGAAGTTTGGTGTAAAGATATATTTGAAATTGAGGGGCCAGCTAGCTTTATTCCTATCCAGCGAATACAGTCACAGTTTGTACCTGCTTTTGATATTGTGAAAAAAGAAAGTGTCTTGATCTCATGCCCACTACCAAGCAAGATGCAGTGTTAACCTGAAAGCTGTATATAGAATATGAAAGAAGTCATAGTTTGTTGTGTCCAAACATCACTGAGACTTTCAGACATAAAGTGAGATTATCGCAGCAAATGATTAAATATATTAACAGATTATTTTCATTGACAACATGAAAATAAATTTATTTATGAATGACTTAAAGACGTTTTTGTAATTGGTTTTAAAGTTTATTGAGGCATAATGTGGTCAGTATATGCCAACATTGTTTAAGAACCATAATAAAGTTTTGTTATCTTTCTTGCTCTTTTCATCAAACAACCATGAATCACAAAAAGGTGTAAATAATCACTGCATAATATTGCTATCATTCAAAATATCACAACAGTTATAAGATAAAGCTAGTATCTATATTGATGATAAACAGCTCCTCGCAACAGAAGTACACTATAATAAATAGTATTATTGTAAAATAAAACAAAATTAATTTAATCTGTCTGACATTTCTATTGACATTTTATGTGTGACATTTTATTGACATTGACCCACCCCCACCCCTCCCATCTCAAAAAAGGGGTTAATGCCGCCAATGATAAAAATGGACTTGAATGATGTGAAACTTATATTTTTGAAAAGCCCTGACTATCCTGAACTTACTTCAGTTTGTTGAAAGCTATTCTGATGAATATTTTCAAAATTATCAAACTTTTTCTATTTTCATCATTCATTTTTATGTAGCATGTGTAAACCCAGTGTGCTAAAAACTGCTTTTTCTGGATATTTCATTGAAAATAGACCCAAACTCAGTTCAAAAGCACTTTTCTGAATGTTTGAGACTCCCCGATACAGAATTGTTGATTTTTGTTGACATTGACCCACCCCCACCCCTCCCATCTCAAAAAAGGGGTTAATGCCGCCAATGATAAAAATGGACTTGAATGATGTGAAACTTATATTTTTGAAAAGCCCTGACTATCCTGAACTTACTTCAGTTTGTTGAAAGCTATTCTGATGAATATTTTCAAAATTATCAAACTTTTTCTATTTTCATCATTCATTTTTATGTAGCATCAGACTTTATACCCAGTGTGCTAAAATCTGCTTTTTCTGGATATTTCATTGAAAATAGACCTAAACTCAGTTCAAAAGCACTTTTCTGAATGTTTGAGACTCCCCGATACAGAATTGTTGATTTTTGTTGACATTGACCCACCCCCACCCCTCCCATCTCAAAAAAAGGGGTTAATGCCGCCAATGATAAAAATGGACTTGAATGATGTGAAACTTATATTTTTGAAAAGCCCTGACTATCCTGAACTTACTTCAGTTTGTTGAAAGCTATTCTGATGAATATTTTCAAAATTATCAAACTTTTTCTATTTTCATCATTCATTTTTATGTAGCATCAGACTTTATACCCAGTGTGCTAAAATCTGCTTTTTCTGGATATTTCATTGAAAATAGACCCAAACTCAGTTCAAAAGCACTTTTCTGAATGTTTGAGACTCCCCGATACAGAATTGTTGATTTTTGTTGACATTGACCCACCCCCACCCCTCCCATCTCAAAAAAGGGGTTAATGCCGCCAATGATAAAAATGGACTTGAATGATGTGAAACTTATATTTTTGAAAAGCCCTGACTATCCTGAACTTACTTCAGTTTGTTGAAAGCTATTCTGATGAATATTTTCAAAATCATCAAACTTTTTCTATTTTCATCATTCATTTTTATGTAGCATGTGTAAACCCAGTGTGCTAAAAACTGCTTTTTCTGGATATTTCATTGAAAATAGACCTAAACTCAGTTCAAAAGCACTTTTCTGAGTGTTTGAGACTCTCCGATACAGAATTGTTGATTTTTGTTGACATTCACCCACCCCCACCCCTCCCATCTCAAAAAAGGGGTTAATGCCGCCAATGATAAAAATGGACTTGAATGATGTGAAACTTATATTTTTGAAAAGCCCTGACTATCCTGAACTTACTTCAGTTTGTTGAAAGCTATTCTGATGAATATTTTCAAAATCATCAAACTTTTTCTATTTTCATCATTCATTTTTATGTAGCATGTGTAAACCCAGTGTGCTAAAAACTGCTTTTTCTGGATATTTCATTGAAAATAGACCTAAACTCAGTTCAAAAGCACTTTTCTGAGTGTTTGAGACTGCCCGATACAGAATTGTTGATTTTTGTTGACATTGACCCACCCCCACCCCTCCCATCTCAAAAAAGGGGTTAATGCCGCCAATGATAAAAATGGACTTGAATGATGTGAAACTTATATTTTTGAAAAGCCCTGACTATCCTGAACTTACTTCAGTTTGTTGAAAGCTATTCTGATGAATATTTTCAAAATTATCAAACTTTTTCTATTTTCATCATTCATTTTTATGTACCATCAGACTTTATACCCAGTGTGCTAAAATCTGCTTTTTCTGGATATTTCATTGAAAATAGACCTAAACTCAGTTCAAAAGCACTTTTCTGAATGTTTGAGACTCCCCGATACAGAATTGTTGATTTTTGTTGACATTGACCCACCCCCACCCCTCCCATCTCAAAAAAAGGGGTTAATGCCGCCAATGATAAAAATGGACTTGAATGATGTGAAACTTATATTTTTGAAAAGCCCTGACTATCCTGAACTTACTTCAGTTTGTTGAAAGCTATTCTGATGAATATTTTCAAAATTATCAAACTTTTTCTATTTTCATCATTCATTTTTATGTAGCATCAGACTTTATACCCAGTGTGCTAAAATCTGCTTTTTCTGGATATTTCATTGAAAATAGACCCAAACTCAGTTCAAAAGCACTTTTCTGAATGTTTGAGACTCCCCGATACAGAATTGTTGATTTTTGTTGACATTGACCCACCCCCACCCCTCCCATCTCAAAAAAGGGGTTAATGCCGCCAATGATAAAAATGGACTTGAATGATGTGAAACTTATATTTTTGAAGAGCCCTGACTATCCTGAACTTACTTCAGTTTGTTGAAAGCTATTCTGATGAATATTTTCAAAATCATCAAACTTTTTCTATTTTCATCATTCATTTTTATGTAGCATGTGTAAACCCAGTGTGCTAAAAACTGCTTTTTCTGGATATTTCATTGAAAATAGACCTAAACTCAGTTCAAAAGCACTTTTCTGAGTGTTTGAGACTCTCCGATACAGAATTGTTGATTTTTGTTGACATTGACCCACCCCCACCCCTCCCATCTCAAAAAAGGGGTTAATGCCGCCAATGATAAAAATGGACTTGAATGATGTGAAACTTATATTTTTGAAAAGCCCTGACTATCCTGAACTTACTTCAGTTTGTTGAAAGCTATTCTGATGAATATTTTCAAAATCATCAAACTTTTTCTATTTTCATCATTCATTTTTATGTAGCATGTGTAAACCCAGTGTGCTAAAAACTGCTTTTTCTGGATATTTCATTGAAAATAGACCCAAACTCAGTTCAAAAGCACTTTTCTGAATGTTTGAGACTCCCCGATACAGAATTGTTGATTTTTGTTGACATTGACCCACCCACACCCCTCCCATCTCAAAAAAGGGGTTAATGCCGCCAATGATAAAAATGGACTTGAATGATGTGAAACTTATATTTTTGAAAAGCCCTGACTATCCTGAACTTACTTCAGTTTGTTGAAAGCTATTCTGATGAATATTTTCAAAATCATCAAACTTTTTCTATTTTCATCATTCATTTTTATGTAGCATGTGTAAACCCAGTGTGCTAAAAACTGCTTTTTCTGGATATTTCATTGAAAATAGACCTAAACTCAGTTCAAAAGCACTTTTCTGAGTGTTTGAGACTCTCCGATACAGAATTGTTGATTTTTGTTGACATTGACCCACCCCCACCCCTCCCATCTCAAAAAAGGGGTTAATGCCGCCAATGATAAAAATGGACTTGAATGATGTGAAACTTATATTTTTGAAGAGCCCTGACTATCCTGAACTTACTTCAGTTTGTTGAAAGCTATTCTGATGAATATTTTCAAAATCATCAAACTTTTTCTATTTTCATCATTCATTTTTATGTAGCATGTGTAAACCCAGTGTGCTAAAAACTGCTTTTTCTGGATATTTCATTGAAAATAGACCCAAACTCAGTTCAAAAGCACTTTTCTGAATGTTTGAGACTCCCCGATACAGAATTGTTGATTTTTGTTGACATTGACCCACCCACACCCCTCCCATCTCAAAAAAGGGGTTAATGCCGCCAATGATAAAAATGGACTTGAATGATGTGAAACTTATATTTTTGAAAAGCCCTGACTATCCTGAACTTACTTCAGTTTGTTGAAAGCTATTCTGATGAATATTTTCAAAATCATCAAACTTTTTCTATTTTCATCATTCATTTTTATGTAGCATGTGTAAACCCAGTGTGCTAAAAACTGCTTTTTCTGGATATTTCATTGAAAATAGACCTAAACTCAGTTCAAAAGCACTTTTCTGAGTGTTTGAGACTCCCCAATACAGAATTGTTGATTTTTGTTGACATTGACCCACCCCCACCCCTCCCATCTCAAAAAAGGGGTTAATGCCGCCAATGATAAAAATGGACTTGAATGATGTGAAACTTATATTTTTGAAAAGCCCTGACTATCCTGAACTTACTTCAGTTTGTTGAAAGCTATTCTGATGAATATTTTCAAAATTATCAAACTTTTTCTATTTTCATCATTCATTTTTATGTAGCATGTGTAAACCCAGTGTGCTAAAAACTGCTTTTTCTGGATATTTCATTGAAAATAGACCCAAACTCAGTTCAAAAGCACTTTTCTGAATGTTTGAGACTCCCCGATACAGAATTGTTGATTTTTGTTGACATTGACCCACCCCCACCCCTCCCATCTCAAAAAAGGGGTTAATGCCGCCAATGATAAAAATGGACTTGAATGATGTGAAACTTATATTTTTGAAAAGCCCTGACTATCCTGAACTTACTTCAGTTTGTTGAAAGCTATTCTGATGAATATTTTCAAAATTATCAAACTTTTTCTATTTGCATCATTCATTTTTATGTAGCATCAGACTTTATACCCAGTGTGCTAAAAACTGCTTTTTCTGGATATTTCATTGAAAATAGACCTAAACTCAGTTCAAAAGCACTTTTCTGAATGTTTGAGACTCTCCGATACAGAATTGTTGATTTTTGTTGACATTTAGTAATATATCGGTTTTTATATGTGGCAAATAAAATTCTCCCACAATAGTCATAGTTGCAAATACGAAGTTTGAGACCATTTTGACGACAGAGCAAACTTAAAAACATTGGATTTAGAAATATTGTTGGCAAATATGGTATTTGATAACAGTTTGCGCTACGCAATTCTGAAATGTATTTGCTCGTAGCGTAAAGTTGATGCAAATAAGGTGCAAATTTAAACATTTGCTGTTTTGTAAATTCAAGAGCAAAGATCTTATTTGCTCACCTTTTGCAATAGCTTTGGATCCAATCAAAGTTGATCATTTGCATTTAGTTTACAATAGGTAGCAAAGTTGATGCAAATATGGTTCATCAAATTTGCACACTTTTTGCTATATCAGGCAAAAAATAGCAAATCCATTTTTTCGTGCAGTATAAATTTATATATGTTTTCTTTTTTGTGCATTTAGTTATCAAAAGAAGCCGCAGTTCACCGAAGATGGCTTTTATTTCATCAAAAACCAAAATAGGTACATAGGTACTGCTTTTGCTTGGCAGGATGAACAGCACTCTGAACAAGGAAGACTCAACTGGGTAGCTGTTGTACCTGAAGAACAAGGAAAAGGCATTGGAAAAGCGCTTTGTTATTTAGTGTTACAGTATTTTAAAGATCAAGGGAAACTCCGGGCTTTAGTCAAGACAAGACATTTTCGACAGACATCAATTACACTCTATAAAAAAGTTGGATTCAGTCTTGTCAATGAGGATAATTGAATTTTTAATTGCCGTCAAGCACTATGACGTCATGGCTTGTTTACATGAATAAAAATGCATCTAGTTCAGGCGAAATATTTTCCCTTTAATACATTTGGCATTGTACTTATACTTATAATTTGTTCCAATGTTATAAGTGAGCCTTTACCCTATTTTTCAATTGATTTTAAGATGTTGAATTCCCTCTTTTGCCCATGATTCTTAGCATTAAAACAATAGATTTGTTTACATGTGACGTCATAGTGCTTGTGGCTAATTGATTGCATTGTCTTCGGAATTCTAATTCCCAATTGGCTCATGCAGCCAATAACTTAACTTTGTGTAAGTTACTACCGTCCTAGACCGTGTTACGCGGTTAATCATCATCTAGCACAGGTGGTTGAATGAAAATTGCAATTATTTAAATATTTTATGAGGGCCACTTTTGAAGTAAAAAAATTCAATAGTTCAATAAACGGAGAGGATTTCACCATAATTAATTATGATTTTATCATACTTTTTATCAAAATTAATGATACTTTATTTCTTAACTTATTATGCGCAACCCAGTGCCTAGCCTGCTTTGCATCCGGTTTTATGCTGTAATTTCCAAAGAAATTACAGAGTTTAACACAGGCTACCCAGCGCCCGGCAGCTGAAAGTCAATTTAGTCATTTGCACATGTTCTTTTGTTTTCTTTTATGAAATGATAATTAAAAATGTACAAAATAACATTACATGTAACTATAAAATATGTGCAACTTTGTATCGTTGTTTTAAGTCTTCGACCTCAAAGACATGAGACTAGAGACGCACTCGGAAACCCCGGGGGGAGGGCGACTCCGGGTGAAAAACAATCGGGGTTGCCTCGTCGGAATTTTTCAACAACAACAACAAAAAATCCTAAAAGCCTCTCGGCGGTTTTTCAAAAGGGCGTGGCTTTTGCAAATTTTTAAAGATATACCAAAATCATGAGTTTCAGTGCTTTTCAGCCCCTAAAAGACACCAAAATGTGAGGATTTGGCAAATCTCATATTTTAATCCCCAAAAGAGACCAAATCGATGGTTTTTACACCTAAAAGATACGACGAGCATCCCCGATCGTTTACCCCCTGAGTTCCCCCCAGGTCGGAAACCCACCGGTATACTCTGTCACCTAGTTTCCGTGGATGAACTAGAGTGAACTGGGATAGTAAAACACATGTCACGGTCCATTTTCGACTACTGATATTCAGAACTTCCATTGTCATATGCACGCACAAGAAAAAAAAAATTCTTTCGAATATCAAATCGTAGTTTGCAAAGTTTGGTGTCAGTCAGTTTGGCGTTAAGGCCGGTACACACGAGGGAGCTTGCTCCCTCAACACGCTCCCGCAACACGTTGCCGCAACATGCTCCTGGAGCAAGCTCCCTCGTGTGTACCAACGATCTCACGCAAAAAAAGTGTTGCGCAACAACACTTTTGCTCCTTGGTTTTGCTCCCTCATATCAAATTGGTTTGATGTGAGGGAGCAAAATCAGGGAGCAAATATGTGGCAAAAGTGTGTTTCAGGAGCAAGCTCCCTCGTGTGTACCGGCCTCGCCTTTAGTTCCGTTGGTTTCATGGTTCTTTCCCAGTTTTTCACTCGGTTGGTGCTGAAGAGCGAGAGACTGTGAAAGACAGAGAAAGAAACGCCTGACAATTCCTGACAAGAAATATCATGGCTTCCAAAGACAAGAGTGAAGAAGATGTGATATGGCTTCGTTTTGATAATTTGCAATCACGAAGTATACCTGAAGCCACTTTTCCGCATGGTTACACTCTGCATAAGTACAAGGAGGTAGGATTCTTACTCTTGCACCGTGTTGCTAATTTGGTTTTTCAAAGCTGTATTAAAATGTTCTCAATGGGTATCATTTTGTGACTAAGTTATCAAGCATTTTTGAAAATAAATAAAAAGCTATAAATTTTTATGTTAGGTTGGTTATGAAGAAATATGGTTCAATATTGGTAAGATTTTTAATAGTAATTAACATTTTTTAATAGTAATTAGAAATGAATTCTACTATGTCATATCAATTATTGAGCAAACGCAGAAAAACCATGAAATAAAATAATAGCTATTAGTAACTATTTGTCACTAGCACTCAACCGGAACATAATACCGTGACAAAAGAAATAGTAATGTTGTGATTGAATGTTTACGGTGGCCCACAACTGTCACATCAAAATAAAAAAGATCACATCAAATACAAATTGCTCACATCAAAATAAAATAGCTCACATCAAATTCAATTAGCTCACATCAAATTAAAATAGCTCACATCAAATTCAAATACCTCACATCAAATTAAAACATCCCACATCAAATTCAAATAGCTCACAACAAATTAAAATATCCCACATCAAATTCAAATAGCTCACATCAAATTAAAATTCACGATTAAAAAAATGCCGGTCAGCAGTCTTACTCAATTCTTCGGTAGGTCCGTTATACGTGATACACTATAGTGGATCCATATACTAAACATTTTTAGTACATTATCTTTTGATATATAGTGTGTATAGTGTATAACGTCCCCGACTTCTCTGTCATGAGGTATTTGCATCTATCATTAGCTATCCTTGGCTATCATTAGGTATCCTTGGCTACCCTTAGGTTTGCTTGGCTATCCCTTAGAAAAATAACAACAGATGCTGGAAGATCGTGTTTTTCATCCGCATTATTATTTACAACTAAGCTGGAAATAAAGATTTAGCAAAATTGTAATACTAATGGCTATGTTACAGTATTTGAAAGGAAAGAAGGTGACATGTCAAATTTGCGGGAAAATCTGTTCAGACGTTTTGACCAGCAGAATATATACCATTGCGCCATACATTTCTCTCTATTTGTGTTTTGGTTCTTTTCCATTTCTTTGTATTTGCGTTTTAATTCTTTTACCTTTCTCTGTATTTGTGGTTTGGTTCTCTTAATATATATATTTAGCTGGTCATATTTCAGCCATTATTGAATCGATTTTCATGAGACTTCAAAATTCAACAAATTAAAATATCCCACATCAAATTCAAATAGCTCACATCAAATTAAAATTCACGATTAAAAAAATGCCGGTCAGCAGTCTTACTCAATTCTTCGGTAGGTCCGTTATCATGATACACTATAGTGGATCCATATACTAAACATTTTAGTACATTATCTTTTGATATATAGTGTGTATAGTGTATAACGTCCCCGACTTCTCTGTCATGAGGTATTTGCATCTATCGTTAGCTATCCTTGGCTATCATTAGGTATCCTTGGCTACCCTTAGGTTTGCTTGGCTATCCCTTAGAAAAATAACAACAGATGCTGGAAGGTCGTGTTTTTCATCCGCATTATTATTTACAACTAAGCTGGAAATAAAGATTTAGCAAAATTGTAATACTAATGGCTATGTTACAATATTTGAAAGGAAAGAAGGTGACTTTTCAAATTGCGGGAAAATCTGTTCAGACGTTTTGACCAGCAGAATATATACCATTGCGCCATACATTTCTCTCTATTTGTGTTTTGGTTCTTTTCCATTTCTTTGTATTTGCGTTTTAATTCTTTTACCTTTCTCTGTATTTGTGGTTTGGTTCTCTTAATATATATATTTAGCTGGTCATATTTCAGCCATTATTGAATCGATTTTCATGAGACTTCAAAATTGTGCGTCTTTCAAGACACTCTTGCAGCGTGACGGCTAAATTAAGATACAGAGCACACTGAGAATACTTTTATGTGTACCCAAGCAAACCTAAAGATAGCCAAGCAAACCTAAGGGTAGCCAAGGATTCCTAATGAATAGCCAAGGATACCTAATGATAGTCAAGGATACTTAATAATAGCCAAGGATACCTACAGCTTTCCTTAGCCATGGATGTCTAAGGAAATCCAATGGCATGTAATGATGTGCCAGGATGTCTAGGGATAGACAATGATATCTAATGTCATGCAAGGATACCTAAGGATTGCCAAGGATATCTAAGGACAGCCAAGGATAGATAAGGACTGCAAAGGATACCTAAGGATGATAACGGACGCCAAGTTATAGCTAATGATAGATGCAAATACCTCATGACAGAGAAGTCGGGGACGTTATACACTATACACACTATATATCAAAAGATAATGTACTAAAATGTTTAGTATATGGATCCACTATAGTGTATCATGATAACGGACCTACCGAAGAATTGAGTAAGACTGCTGACCGGCATTTTTTTAATCGTGAATTTTAATTTGATGTGAGCTATTTGAATTTGATGTGGGATATTTTAATTTGTTGTGAGCTATTTGAATTTGATGTGGGATGTTTTAATTTGATGTGAGGTATTTGAATTTGATGTGAGCTATTTTAATTTGATGTGAGCTAATTGAATTTGATGTGAGCTATTTTATTTTGATGTGAGCAATTTGTATTTGATGTGATCTTTTTTATTTTGATGTGACAGTTGTGGGCCACCGTAAATGTTAGAGTGATTTTCATTTGACTGTGCATGAAAATACACCATTTAGTAGTTGACAAACAACAAAAGAAACAAGGGCTTTAGTGTTAAATACTAACTATTAGTTTGGCTATTCTTTCACGGTCATATGAAAATGACTCTAGTGGCAAATCGTTACTAAATATCTACAATTTAGGTCTTTATTGTATGCTTCCTGCACATACTCTATTTCATTTCCAACAATTGTTATATCAACTTTGTAATTTGGTTTTCTGTAGTGAGGCAATCATTTGGTGAAAGATTTTTAGGAAATAGAACATTGGAGGCATTCAAGGAAAGGTACATGGATTAGAAGTTTGCTATTTTTATATTTAATGGATCACACTCATGACATATGTATTTATCAAACTTTTCTTTCATTGATTCAGTCCTTCATAATAGTTCACGCATTCATTCATTTATATTTCTTTATTCCACCAGACATTCACTTCTCAAGGGCAGTGGTGACATGGGGCACAGCCTTGGGAGCTTGCCACATTTGAGAAAAAATTTTCATAATTGATTCAATCAAGAGAATTCCATTCTAGATCTTATTATAAATATTTGTTTCTTTTTAAGCATTTAAACATGCAAATGAACAATGTTTAACATATTTTTGAATTTTTCTCAATTGAGCCTCCCCTACAATTCAAATTGTTCCAGTGCCTCACATTCTATCCTTCCTTCCATCAATCCACAAATCCAATCCATCCACCCCATCCATGTTTTATGTTATTATTATTTTAGTTATTATATAATTGTCTTTTATTCTAGTATCTTCAGAAAGCCACAATTCTCTAACGATGGCCTGTTTTTTGTTAAACACAAAAACCAATATATTGCAACAGTTCTTGCTTGGCAAGATGAAGAAGTTACAGATGTTGGACGTCTTCATTGGCTTGCTGTTTTACCAGATCATAGGGGTAAAGGCATTGGAAAGGCATTGTGTTTGTGCATTCTCAAGTTTTTTAAAGACCACAAGAAAGCAAGCACTAAACTCAGAACTGAGACATTCAGAGACAAAGCTATACAATTGTATGAAAGTGTTGGATTTGTGAGGGTAATGCCCATCATTGTGTATTAAATATAAGAATGTATTAATATGTTAATATCAAAATAACATTAGAATAACATTTTTATTGAACATAATTTCACATGCATCTTCTTACATTCATTTGTTTTCATTTTTTATTTTGCATTTCATTTTCATTGAAATTGTCTACTCAATTCTTACTGTGATTTCTACACCTTTGTTATGAAAATATCAAATCTTTATTTGCTGTATCATTTATATCTATTAAACATGAAAGTTATTCTCAATTTTGTCCTGGCTGGTTCAATCTATGTGGTTTGCTGCAAAACCACATATTTTAACCACATTATTTGCTGCAAGGTCTACCCAAGTATCAATAGTATTAGCCAGGCTGCAGTTTGTCAAAAATGAAGCTGAGAGAGTCGTTTGTCAATAATATGAACATATACTTATTTTGCTCAACAATGCCTCATGATAAATGCTCCAATTTTTCTCTGAAGTCCCACAATGTTTCAAAAACATGAAAAAAGTCATTTAAGGTTCAACTTTAACACAAAGAACTGTTACTCAAGCAGGATAAACAGTAACCCAGCTCTAATCACCAATTTTTAGGATTTTTTTGTGGGAGGAGGGGGGGGACTGGAGGGGAGGAAACTTTAAGTATAACACCTCAGTGGTTTAACTAATAGTTATTCAGCTAAAACTTGTTGATTTACAGAAGTAATATAAATGCAAGAACAATTGCATAGATGCCAACTTGTGCTGAGTACTTTGTGCTGGTGTTCTGTGTAGTTTTCTGAACACCAAGCCATGTTGCATGAGTTGATGGTTTTTCTGTAATTGGATGATTTGTTTTACTTGTAGCTGACTCTATAGATTTCAAAAGTACATATTAATTACTAGCATTTGCTCAATCTCACATGCAAGTTTTTCACTTTGCACTTAGCTGATATTTTTGTTGTTTAAATATTTTCTTTTTCGCAGTCATTCATCTGGTTATTTGATTTGCTCTTAAGAAAAACAGCATTTAATTCAGTTTTTTCCTCTAATCATTTCCTAAGCAATTGCTT
This sequence comes from Diadumene lineata, assembly GCA_918843875.1. NCBI lineage: Eukaryota > Metazoa > Cnidaria > Anthozoa > Actiniaria > Diadumenidae > Diadumene > Diadumene lineata. The sequence continues at coordinate 17,158,336 of OU974069.1, read as the reverse complement.
CCTTATTATGATTCTTCCTATATCATTCTTAGTAAAGTAAAGTAACCATATTTAACATCAGGAGTCCCTTTAGCTGAAGCTAATCTTCCAGAGGGCCGATGGTGCGCTCATTTTACTCTTTCCTTTAATGCTCTGTTTTATGAGTATGTAAAGCTACTATAAGCTACACAGAACAGAAAGAAAGCTAAACAAGGGCGTGGCATCACTAGGAATCGAACGCAGGACATCTTGCACAGAATGCCACGCACTAAACAACTATGCCACCCTTGCTCCTAATTCTTCCCATCCTTTCTTTATTCTTTCTTTCCATTTTTTGTTCTTCCATTTTTCCAACTCCTTTCGTAATCCTTAGAAGCAATACTCATACTCAAAACCCCATTTTTCATGACCTTGTACAAAACAGAAAAGCTAATATATATGATGCTTATTGTCTTCATGTATCAAGTGCAAACAATAAATCAGTGAAAGATTGATAATTACTAAATAGTAGAGTGCATACACTAAAAGTGTGCAACATAAATACCACTAGTGCTATTTTATGCTAATTTTTTTGTTCGAATAGTGCTATTTACTACAAGTAGTAACAACTGTTGCACACATTTAGTTTTTGCACCCTATAATTTTATGCTAATTTTATTGTCTTCTATGCTTTGATTAGCACTATTTTGAACTAAATGGTTAACTAATGACATACTTACTGGTCATCTTAGGTGTTGTAACTACTCTATTTATTCGTTTGTTACAGTAGTCGTCGTGGCAACACCTTGCATATGGATATCCTTGACTGTACTTGCATACAAAACTAAGTTGCTGTCCAGGATGTAAGCAGGTGCGTTCAGTTTTGTTTTTTTTATTCTTGGGAATTATTGACTGTATGAAACATGAACCATTTGTTTGGCAGAAGTGCTGGTCTTTCCCACATGTGTCACAATAGCATGTAATTGGTTTTGGCTCTGATGCTGAGTTGAAAAGAAATTTTAGAAGTTTTAAGATATAGCATGCTAATATATGATTATTTAGCTTGTAAAGCAGGGATTTTTAGTGAGAGAAAAGGATCCTGGAATTTGAGGGCCATGGATTTGAGCCTGGAGCCCTGGAGGCTGGCTTGTGATTAGTGATAATTGCAGTCAGACTTATTATTGTCATTTGTTTTTGCTGGGCCATCTGAATCTTATTCCATGTGCTTTGATTTTATCAACTCATCATCATTATTTAATCAACATCATTATTATCATCACTTTGCACCTAGGTGGTGCATAAGGCCTCCATTGTTAATATTATTTCCGGCAAATTGCCACATATGTTCTCACAAACCTTGCCTTCACATTGGTCACTATGCGTCATTCATTATCTTTTCGAGTATCCTGTTTCTTCTTACAATATAACAATTTTATCATCAGCAGCATAAACAACAATGACAACAGCAATAATAACAGCAACAACAAGAATAATAACAACAGTGATAACAACAATAATAGCAACAACAGTGACAACAATAACAATAGTAATAAAAACAACAGCAATAACAATAATAACAACAGCAATAACAACAACAATAACAGCAACAGCAATAACAATAACAACAGTGATAACAACAATAATAGCAACAACAGTGACAACAATAACAACAGTGATAACAACAATAATAGCAACAACAGTGACAACAATAACAACAGTAATAAAAACAATAATAGCAACAACAATAACAACAACAGTTATAAGAATAACAACAGTGATAACAACAATAATAGCAACAACAGTGACAACAATAACAACAGTGATAACAACAACAACAGCAATAACAATAATATCAACAGCGATAAAAACAACAATAACAACAACAGCAAAAATAACAACAATAAGAGCAGCGATAGCAACAGTTTCACCTTTTGTTCGTGTATAACAATATGCAGGCTAAATATACATAAAGCGAAACAAATGTCGAAAGAACAAGAGCGAACGTATAACGTTCTTATAAGCAATTATTAGATGAGGTTGAGCCTCCGCCTCCTGGTTCGGCAGATAACACAGCTTCGGTCTTGATAATTTACGTTATCATGGGAAAACCGAATTCAATAATTGCTTTATTATACATTTTGTGAAAGAAACAATAATAATACTAAACATAAAATAATAAAACCATGAAATCTTATTTGTGAATAATTGCTTATGAAACTCACTCTTAGCAATGGTCCCTAATTCCTGTTTATTTTCTGGTTCCGACAAAGCTTTCTCTTGCAAAAATTTTAGTTGATACTTTAGTTGACCTTTTTGTATTTTGGGCGTCTTTTCCATCTAATAACGAACGAAATTCTTCATCAGTCATCAATGCAAAACGTGTTGTTACGCCACAAAATGTAATAACTCGCACAAAATGTAATACTGACACAAAGTATAATAAAAACTGACACAAAATGTAATACTGACGCAAAATGTAATAAAAACTCACACAAAATGTAACAAACTTCCTAAGACAAAATGTTGATGGCATTGTAAACAATATTTACTCTAAATCAGTAATAAAATTAAGAATTAAATTGTCCAGGTCTTTCCTTGAAAAGTGAGTAGTGGGGGCTTGGCTGTGAAACTGAAATGACCCTGGAAAGTAACTATTTCTAACTATTTGTCACTAACACTAAACCAGAACACAATGAAACAATATTTATGAATGTACGTTCTGGTTAAGTAATAGCAACAAATATTTACTAGCTAGATAGTTACTATTCGTTGGTATTTAGTTTGCTTTTATTTCGTGATTTCTCTGCGTTTGTTCTGGCTTTATTACATTTTGTGTCAAAATTTATTACATTTTGCGTTAATAAAGCTATTACATTTTGTGTCAAAATTTATTATATTTTGTGTTAGGAAGTTTAATACATTTTGTGTCAGTTTTTATTACATTTTGTGTCAGTATTACATTTTGTGCGAGTTATTACATTTTGTGGCATAATTTGGTATTATTGTTTTCGTGAGGAAAAGGTAAAAACAAATAACACTCTTAATAACACTGAAATTAGCACTGAGATTTGGCGTTTACTTGAATAACTTAGCATGTTATTTCAAAGTGTACGGTTGATGGCATTGTAAACAATATTTACTCTAAATCAGTAATAAAATTAAGAATTAAATTGTCCAGGTCTTTCCTTGAAATGTGAGTAGTGGGGGCTTGGCTGTGAAACTGAAATGACCCTGGAAAGTAACTATTTCTAACTATTTGTCACTAACACTAAACCAGAACACAATGAAACAATATTTATGAATGTACGTTCTGGTTAAGTAATAGCAACAAATATTTACTAGCTAGATAGTTACTATTCGTTGGTATTTAGTTTGCTTTTATTTTGTGCTTTTCCTGCGTTTGTTCTGGCTTTATTACATTTTGTGTCAAAATGTATTACATTTTGCGTTAATAAAGTTATTACATTTTGTGTCAAAATTTATTACATTTTGTGTTAGGAAGTTTATTACATTTTGTGTGAGTTTTTATTACATTTTGTGTCAGTATTGCATTTTGTGTCAGTTTTTATTACATTTTGTGTCAGTATTACATTTTGTGCGAGTTATTACATTTTGTGGCGTAACACGTGTCGACATTTTTCACTTCACGAATGCAGTATGCAAAGCTGTCACCCGGACGGTGCGCGCGCCGAATGAATTTGACAGATAATTCCTATATCTGCAGGTAACATAGGTAACGTATGGATAATAGAGTTATTCTGCCGATTTTACAGGATATCACGAATTATCTGCGCGCGGTCGACCAATCAGAATCAAGATAGTGAGTAAAATGTATAATATAATCCAACTTGTAAAAAATAACGCGTGAGTAAGACTGGATCGAGTAAGGTAAAAAGGTAAACTGAATTTAGTTTGAACTTTTTCTACAGAAAACGCTTTCAAATTCTTCCGTGTTAATAAGATAACAACGAAAATGTTGAAATTCAAATTGAAAACAGAGTCAAAGTGAACAGGTTAACACACAGAACAGAAGCTGCTTTGTAAGCTCACAAGTTTATTGACACGGAAACTACCTCTTATAAGGAAAATGAGAAAGAAAGAAATATACCTTAATACAACAAAATGTAATCCTTTAGTGGGAGAACTGTAAAATGTCCGTGGCCTTATAGTAGAAGTGTAAAGCTAATTGTAGCAGACAACTACGATCCAAAAATGGAACAGCACTACAATCGCTGCAGGTTCTAGACACAACATTTACTTTGTTATTCCAGTTTATATTTGACTTCATCAAAATTTCCAAATGGAAGCTACTCTTTCCTTTGTCTTGTTGATCTTTTTCCTCTTTTTTTCTTAAAATGCAACCAAAATATGTGCAAAAACAGTCGATAAAATTATATGGTTAATCTACTAAAACGGAGTAAAACGGCGTGTTTGTGTGAGCTGCTAGCCTCTCACACAGCCGCTTTTTTGTGTCACACAAAAACGCGGCTGTGTGTGAGAGGCTAGTGAGCTGCTAAAGCCAGTTAATTTGACCTGTATGAAAAACGAGCCAATCAGAATGCAATACGTACGTCGCGCAATGACGTCCAACTAATTTTTTTAAGGAATGGAAAATTACAATTTTTTTATTTTTTCGACCCTTTTTTATTGACAATTGGGTAATGAATAACTTATTAGGCAGTTTGATGTTGAATATGGCTGGATATTTTACTCGTCAATTTGCATTTTGACTCGCCTGAATGCTCGTCAAACTGATACATGACTCGTAAAAATATCCAGCTATATTCCACGTCATATATTTCATTTTCATCATCTAGTTCAATATTTGAAACAGAAGCTGAGATATAAATATTGAAACCGTTTTCCTGAGGTACATAGTGTTTTTTTTTTAAATAATCGAATAACTAAATTTACTTATAAAGCTTGTATAGACTGTGAGTTTGCGATGTTTTTCATTCTTGTAAATGTCTGTTCAGTCCGGTTTTGTTGAATTGTTTACTTGATCATTTGAATGTTTGTACTAAATAGATTGTATAATGTCAACATTTACTGTCTTTTCCGTCACAGGCACTGAGGAATTTAGAATTCCTGAGGAGGTTAGGACAACAGTTCCCGTTCTTGTAACAATTGATCGTAATTGCTGCTCAGGTCTGTGCTGAAAACGACAGTTAGGTAAGAATCTATTACAAATTATCATATTTAATAGATCAAGCTGTTCACAAGATAAATTTATCAAACAAAAGAGAGACACCAGTTGACAAGTGTAAACTGCATCAATGTTTCTATAAAGAAACAATAGCGGAATATGAAAAATGAACCTGGATGATTAGGCTTCAACTAGTTCAAAAAAAGTTGCGTTAGCTGCAGTCTGAGCTGTGAGTTTTGAAATGTTCATTTTTATCCAGTGTGAATTGCTGCGCAAGAGCCCTAGAGTTTAGAGTACGATTTATGTGCTAGGCATTTTGTGAAAAAGCGGGCTTGAAGAAACAGAAGGACAGAAGCATCTGTTCCGAAGATTATGGAAGTAATACGGTGATGAAATGGTACCATTTCCTCTATTACATTAAATGCAAGTTTAATTTTTGATCGCTGTAATGTTCACTAGGTCAAACGAGAGCAAACGTGCGAAGACAGGAAAGCGCTATTTCATTTAAAATTCTTGTAACTAACTAAAATTATTTGTGCAATATATTCTTTGTGAGGATCGTATCAAACGTTTGTTGTCGATTTTAGGCTTGCTATGGTGAAATACACTGTTTTTGGTTCAACGGTTTCTTTTCGGCCAAAAACCAAAATGGCTGGCTTGTTGCTTTCAGTAAAAAATGTAAAAACTGGAGTTTTTTTTCGAGAAAAATCCCTGTTTTTGCATTGCTAATTTACTCCAAAGCCCAAATATGGTGGGTACAATCCTATATAAGGAATACGTATTTCCAGCAAGGCAGAGCTCTCCCACCCTGGCTAATATGATATTTTTTCGTATAAAATCCGGGGGGGGGGGATTCTCATTGACTTATCCCCCAACGACACAATTTATCCATACATGGTTTGTAACAGCAAATATTTCTTTTTGTCGGACACCCCTTCTAAGTTCATAGACCTGTCTTAGACATGTTCCTGTCTTTTCTTTCATATTCCACATATAATAATGACTGAAACGCTCCAGAAAATACTTAATCATCCATTTTTATTTATAGCTTTTATTCAATTTATTAGATTTTTTATTCTTTTTTATGAACTTTTTTTATAGTATTTCTTAGCAACAAGATGGTCGAGTGATTCATATAAAAGCATTGTTATGACTACAACTACTAATATGAAAACTGCATCGCAAGTCACCTTTCCAAAACATGTAAACCATAACTTAACTCACAAACATTGGTATGATATGTTCTTAATATTTTCTCAAACATTTTTGTGTTATGGTTGGTCAGTTCGTTTTTCAGCATTGCTAAATTTAGAAAATATTTTATTGTATCGGTTTGGGAACTAGATTCCATATAAGGTATTGTAGAAGAGTAGCCGAAAAGTCTTGTTTGCATTAGTGTTGCTTTTAATTTGCTGTTTTTATCACACTTTAAAGTTTCATTATTCATTTCATTATTCCATTATTTATCTTGTTTTCTTCCATTCCTATATTCACATTTCAACTTGTTTTAGTGTACCATACCATCGAAAAGACATATTGCTATTCGAATATTTTTGCGTCACTTTTTTTAATTACTTCCTCACAGTGAGCAAACAGGGCAGTCTACTGGTTTCAACAATTTCAACATTTTTTTGCACAGATCGTTTCAATGTACCTTTTCATCTTACCTGATGAGTCGGCATCAAACTGAATACATCTTGCTGTTTTTCCATTCTCGTTTCTGTTTTTTAATATCTGACAGAAGTTGGTGTAAACAGTCTTCAGGTGATTCTCCTCTATCTTGGATTTGCACTCTTCAACAAACGTTTCACATACATCTTTGCATGGCAGAACTGGTGCAGTTTTGTTTTCAGTGCATTTAGGAACATACTTTGAACACACTATCAGTGTTGAAAGCTTTGAACAACTTGCAAACAGAGCCTTGTGTTTGGAAATATCTGTGTAGATCTTGTTTCTGAACTCTGTAGCATTTTGCCATGAAATAAAAGTGGAATTATATCCAGCACCGTGGCACAGATGTTGAAAGTTCGGCTCAAGTCTTTGGCACTGAAAGCTGTAACCCAAGGTAGAAAAAACAGCAAGTAAAATAACTATCACTTGAATCATTTCAGTGATTTTTATGCTGAAAATGTAGTTATGGTATTTGAGAATAGTCCCCTCAGTGCGTTCCAAATATATCCTACTGAACTTTCTGTCTTTTCTGAGGACTGACTCAAGTTGAAGTTTTTAGCTCTCACTTGTTTGTTGAATTTGAAAACGTTTACTCCTCTATTGTCAAGTTGATTCACTAGGGCAAGCAATATCTTACACCAATGAGCACGGAGCGAACATAGTGCGTATTTCAGAAAACAGCCCGTATTATAACTTCAAAATCTTTTAATAGCAAAAAAATATCTAAATATACAATTAACATCCAATGTGATTGATTGGTTTTGCTTCAATAACAAATCAGCAAAATATGTCGATAAATCAGTGAAGGTTATTAATTAATTGATGTCATAATTTGTCATTTATTCTCTTTAGTAACGTGCCTCTATTTGTGGCCTTCATATGTTCTGCATGTGAACATTTATTATGATTATAGCAATGCGCGTCATATAATTTTTTTATTTTCTTAAAATCCTTTAGACTGGTTTAAATTAATTTTTATTAAATATACCAATAAACAAAGTCCTGCACGCGTTGATAATTGCAATTTTTTACTTTTATCACAGCTGTATTGAGTTTTTTTGTTTTTTGTTTGTTTGATTTTCTATTTGTTTCTTATTTTTTGTGGCACATAATCGGCTAATTTAACTTAGTTTGAGTGGTCATTTCACGGTAACTCAACCATTTAGTTGCTTATTTCTATTTCCAATATGAATTCAATGTTGTTTTTCCATTTAGCGAATGGAATAGTATAATTTCAAAGTGTTTCAAATATCAAATAGTACTAGCGAAGGCGAAAATTATTCATTTCCACCTCAGTAAACTAACAGCTAAAATAAACCCTGTACCCCCTTTAAATATCCCCCTGTAGATATCCCTATGGGAATGGATGGTAGCTGTGGTGTTTGCATGTATCGCAAGGTCTCTATCAGTAACTGCAACTCCAATTCATGACATGCCATAGATTGATTTACTCGGTTTGTTCGCTAAGTGGTCGAGCAAGCATCCAGTAAGGGGAAGATCGAAGATTCCTTCGCCCTACTAGCCCGGGGGGGATTTTCATTTCTAAAAGATACCAAAATCATGAGTTTCATTGGGTTTCAACCCCTACAAGATACCAAAAAGTGAAAATTTGGCAAATTTCATATTTTTGAACGCTAAAAGAGATCAAATCGCCGATTTTTGTACCGTTAAAAGCACATACGACGAGCATCCCCAATCGTTTACCCTCGGAGTACCCCCCCCCCCCCACCCCAACCCCCAGGGAGATCTACAAGGAGATCTCACTTGTTTTTAACGAGCCTGATAATTATTCGGTCTTTTAAGATTCACAATAACTTTATAGACAATGACGGACACTTGCAATGGGAGCTGTAGTACATTGTAAATAAAACGTTTAGCTCAAACCAGTTCAGTAGAGCATAATTTAATAGTGACAAACATTCCAAGTGGAACTGTGCAAATAGTCTTTATGTATCAATCGTTCATTCAAGACATCACTATGACAGTCATTTCTTCTTCTTCGACGTCTCCATGTCTCCAATAACCTCGCATGTTTAAAACTCTCCTCTTCCTCATGTAACAGTAAATGCCAGTTGTTGTCGTGGCGCATGCAGCTACCAAGCATAATGTTATTGCTATTGCTGTTGTGTGTATTGATGGGTCTGTCTTTTCTGTGATTTGTCGAGTTGAGTCCTTTACTTTGGCCATGTTAGACATCGCTGAGGAGAGAATGTATTCTACGTTTTTGATCAAGCAATCATTGATTGATATCTAAATAAAAGTATATTATTAATGATTATATTAATATTATTTGTTCGGTTGTTTCTCCGCTTGTTCTTTTCTTTTTGCTCATAATTTTATTTCTAATCCGTTCATCGAGTCATTCACCTTTTTTTTTTGTTCGTCCCTTTGCATTGATTAACATAACTTTATTGAAATTAACCGTCTCGTTAATCAATTGATTAATTCATCCATTCACTTATTCATTCATTAAATTAACCCACTCACTCACTTATTCATTCATTTACCAACTCACTCACTTATTCATTCATTCACTCGTCCATCCATCCATCCATCCATCCATCCATCCATCCAATCGTTCATTCATTCATTCATTCATTCATTCATTCATTCATTTTTATTCATTCATTTATTCACTTTTATTCATTCATTCACTCTTACTCACTTACTCACTTTTTATATCCATTGGTCCATCCATCCATTCATTCACATCATCTCATAACTTCCATCATTCCGTTCATTCCTGCGTCATTTAGCCATATTGTAACAAGCATACCTCTAAGCCATTTGTGAGTTCCAGGCCATTCAGTCGCTCTACAAAACCCTTGATAATCAGTCTCCTCTTCAGCCTCCATGGAGCACTCTTCAAAGATCCCAAACTGCTTTAGTAGCACGGCAGGACACTCTTCCCTTAGAACAAGACACCGTGACTTACACACAGTATATATCGCAGGCGCTGAGTGTTTTCCTTGAAAACAAGGTGGAGCAAGTTCTGTACAAAGGAAAGATCGTACGACAGACTTGCAGTATGAGCTTGATGATTCCGTCACTGATTGGTTGAAAATTATATCGAAGTAAGTGCTTAGGTAAAGTTGTTCTTCGAATGATTTGGTGCTGTAATTGTACCCGAAGTCTTGACATTGTGGCATGTAGAGCTTAGTGCAGTTCGTCCGAATTGGTACTAGAAAAAAATATTTAATATTCTTCAATCAATCAATCAATCAATCAATCAATCAGTCAGTCAGTCACTCTGTCAGCAAGTCCGTCAGTCAATCAATAAGTCAGTCAGTCAGTCAGTCAGTTTCTTATATGATAACTATATAAGTATTGTATTTTAACTGGCATATCGTGTTTTATCAGGTTTAAAACGTACAAAAAACTAAAAAGTACATAAACTAATTTCAACGAAGATTTCCGATAAAAGTACAAAGAGCAGACTAATTGACGTTTTCTTTTTACGAATTCTAATGAAGTTAAAGTGATTACTCGTGTGTAAATGTTTGTCGGTCTTCTTCACCCGAAATCACAGTGCATAATAAATCCTTCGCCATAATTATTTGGTTGTTATTTTTTCTTCGAGCCAGGTGTGCATTTGTATCGTCGTTTGTCAAAATACTTCATAGTGTCCTGCAGTGCTGAAAATAGATGCCACTGTTTTCAAGCTTGCTCGTGGAGTGAAAAAAATGTTTGTCTCGTGGCTTTAATTTCCTTAATGGACGATCTAGAACAGTAAGTGAAATCACCCCATGTGAACGGATTTCGAAATCATTTAATAAATTGTTGCGAGAATATTTATTTGGAATATTTGATAAGGGCATTTTTTTGAAGTGCAAAATCCCATTTGCCATGTTGGATCAGAACTTTTGATCAAATCTTCGAAATGACTAAGTTTCAGATTCGTTGAGTCTCGACCGACTGAAGTGCTGTTTATAATATAAACAAATTACTAAATTACCAGCAAAGAAAGATTTAAAAAATTCGATATTATGAATATACCTTAGAAACGAATGTGAGTTGGTAGTAGTTCATTGGGCAGAGCACTGTTTGTGTGAATGTAGAATAAGTGCAAAAGCTAGCTCGACTCTAATTGTCATTTTGTCAATTTAGGTGCAAATTTCCATTATTATTATTATTGTTATTGATTCAATTGTAAAACGAATCTTCAGTTCCTATCCTTGGTGTAGATTTGATGATATTCTAGTTTTATAAACGGGCCTTTCAAACTAATTGTGTTTTATAAACTGCCGACTGAATTACGAGACATATAATAAAGATAGCTTTGGTTACTCTATGGTACCCTTACAATATGAATCAACGAAAAACGCTTTTGTTTGGCAAATTTATGAATAAGGAAAATGAAATTTTTCTTGAAATAAATCATTTTTTTTACATTTTCAAATCAGTTTAATTTTTGAAGACTAAACAACGAAAATCTGGCTTGTTTTCTTTACCAAAGAAGGAAAAATATCGTCTTCGTTTTTGTGGAGTCCATAAATACCATTGCAGCTCGCCGAATATGATAGTGACATTTTTAAAAAGTGCAAAGCGCATACCTTTAAAAATTGAACTACATTCGATCATTAGATTATAGTAATAGTCTTTTACCTTTTGTAAAAATCGGTTTAAAGTTTATCGGCTCTATACAACGACCAGTATCTGGTAAAATACTGCAAAGTCCTTTAAACCATTCAACATCACCATTGTAAACTTGGTGAGCTGTACATCCACGTACCACATCTTCACAGACTCTTCTGCACGGTAACACAGGCTTTTCTACACCTTCCTCACACATTGGTACGCTTACAGAACAAATTAGAAAGTCAACGTATGGAGAGCATTGCTTCAGCTCTGTAATCGTCTGTGATGTTAGCGCGGAAACTATCACTTTATTGCCAGGATTTGTTGGGAACGTAATTGTAGTGTTTATACCAGCATGGATGCATGCCGAGAACAACCCCTCATCGAGCTTTTCACATAGCTGGCGTTTATCCGCTTGTGTTGTACATATCGGTGCGAAGGCGAGAAATAGCAATATGAGGATGATATCTAGACTTTCCATCACTTTCCATGCATTTTGAGTTGTAAATAGCTAATTTTGTTGGTGGTTCCTTAACCGCAAAACACGTCTTATCTTAACGTTTCTTTCATGAAAACATCACCAAAAGCCAAGGATGGTTAAATCACAGAAGGAACCCTGTTTTTACATTTCTTTTACCTTCGTGATTTTGTTCTCTTTGATATTCAGCTATTTTGCGAGTCATCTCTGACCAAAAGCGCTCGCCGCTCACCGTTACAACAAAGAGTTTCTATCATCAATGATTTAGTGAGTGACTTCTCAAATTATGGTACAGTAATTGAAGCGAATCTTGATTGTATAGAAACAGCTACAAAGACAACGTCCTATGGCTCCAATTCCTTTCAATATTTATGGTCTCCTAGTTGTTTTTTAGATATTTATGAGAAGCTAAGTATTTTCAATGGATTTTTATTGGCTGTTAGGAAGACAACCTCCTTGCTTTGTGTTGACTTTAGGGATTCCTAATCAGCTTAAGAATTAGATTATTTTGGAATTGAAATCCTATAACAAGCACACTGTTACATTTGGTTATTTCCGAATAAAAGTTCAAGAAATCCAAAACGATTAACAAGAGAAATGTGCGAAATGAGTTATCAATATAGAAAATAAAGAGAGGCAGACACACGATGAACTGTAGTGTGAAATATAGATAATAGTTATAGATAATATTCCATTCTATTCTATTCTATTCTATTCTATTCTATTCTATTCTATTCTATTCTATTCTATTCTATTCTATTCTATTCTATTCTATTCTATTCTATTCTATTCTATTCTATTCTATTCTATTCTATTCTATTCTATTCTATTCTATTCTATTCTATTCTATTCTATTCTATTCTATTCTATTCTATTCTATTCTATTCTATTCTAATTTGATTCTGTGCTATTTTACCAAAATATTATTTTATTCTATTCTTTTTTGTTTGTTTGTTTGTTTGTTTGTTTTTTTGTGTTTTTTTTTTTTGCTTTATCAACATTTGTGGTATTTGTGCGAACAAAGTACTCAGCTTACTTGAATGAGCCCAGCAATTTTTTAACCTACTACGCCTCTAGCAATTAGTTCCTCTTTATAAAATATCTGAAATTGATAAAATATGAAGTTTCTGTTTTATACTCTGTGCAAATGTGTTGTTATATTCCACATGGTTATAATTTACCATCTCTCTTTTGAATAGAGAGCGACATAGTGTCTCAATCAAGTAGAATCAAAGTCTCGGCTACATGACTATGAAACAGGAACCGACATAAGCCGTTGCTTTATCGATATTCAAAACACACTGGACTGTTTCGTATTTTCACGTTTACAGAATTGCGAAGTATTTCTTTAAAATTTAAAATTTTCACGATTCAACATGATCGGAATTTGAAAAATATATATATATTTATATATGTTCTTGGCGACAGAATTTATGCAGTTGACTGTATATATATATATGGCCTTGATTTACTTTATTCTACTTATATATATATATATATATATATATATATATACAGCCAACTGCATAAATTCTGTCGCCAAGAACACATATAAATATATATATTTCTCACCGAAGAAATTATGGGATACCTCCCAATATATTTTTTTCGAGTTGCCCAGCATGAGTACTATCTGAAAAAAATATAGTGGTTGATATCCCATAATTTCTTCTCTGAAAAATATATTTACTTATATATGTTCTTGGCGACAGAATTTATGCAGTTGACTGTATATATATATATATATATATGCTGTAGCTCAAATCAAGGTTTTTTTTCTATAAGATGTGAATTAATGATGGAGCAAGAAGAATGCTGAAGACGAGTGTTAAAGCGCATTTTGACTGAGGAGCATCTTGTGTGTGTTATTCCATTTGATTGTTACTCATCTACATATGTTTTCTCACTCTTCCTTTGATTTGACCATCCTTCCTTGCAATAATTTTGTCCATTCGCTCATGGTTTAGACTGAATAAATATTAAATAATTGATTCTTAGTTCAATCTTTGATTTTTTCTTTAATGTCCATCAATAAATTCTGACATTCACCTTTTTCACGTTTACAAACTTGATTCGGAGGAGAGACATAAGGTTGCAGTATCGTGGTATTCTTCGCTTTTAGGGTAATTCTGTATTGACAGAGACATTTTTGGTCTCAGTGTTCGGTTAAGAAGAGTACGCCGAAAAAAAAACACTAAACAATCACGGTATTTCGCTAAATCTAGGCAATCAATATTTGGCGATATTTCAGTGCGCGGTAATGTGATATTCAGTTTCCCTTACATCCCCCCCCCCCCCCCCCGAGATTCGTGCTTTCTTTATCATCTCTATCGCTATTTTATCCGGCTCTACGTCATTCAGATCGAATAGCAATCAGCCAGTTGTGTTGTTTTGACCTGGTGGCCCCACTTCATTGCAAACTTGAGTTTAGTTTTATCACGGGCTCGACAACAACGTATAACATCGCTATTAACACATGTCTTCGACAATCACGGTAATACACTGGGCGGAGTGCTCTACATTTTGCAGTATTAGCCGTAAAAAAAACATTCCTCGTTTTATTTCATTAGATAAGACCATCGGAGATGTGTTTATCTGGATGACCTTAAGTGAACTTATGGTCTTTGGCGTTTCTGTATGTGCTTGGGTTACATTTTATCTCAATTTATCGACGACGAAAAGTCTACGAAAGAATTTCCCCATGATCACTGAATGTACATTTGCCTGTTAGACGGCTCCCTGTTTACCCTGATCAACAATGCATTGCAATGGACGACGAGGCTCAAATAGGACGGTACTTCCTCGACATGCTGTCTCAAAGCTGATAATCTAGGCCATTACTCCCTTATATCCAGACGTAACCAATCGATGAGAATCGATCATCGGAAATCCAATCGATCAATCGATAACAATCGATATCTGTCTATCGATTAATATCGATTGCCTGTTGGCAATCGATGACCAATCGATTCACACACAAGAAAAATTGATCGATTGCCAATCGATAGTCAATCGATGATCTTTCATACGATACTTAGCATCCCAGGAAACACAATACTCTTGCACAAGTTGAAATAAACCATGCTTGTGCAAATCTCTGAAGACGAGGTCAATATAGCAGCTCAGGGCCGGGAGATAGTTCAGTCATCGTTCATGCGATCGTCAAATTAAAGGGTACCTGTGCCAGTTCCTTTTGAAGTAAAGGTGGGGAAATCTTCACGTTAAGCCGAGTTAGACGGGATAATAATTTTAAAATAGGATTGAGGGTCAGTGATAGCCGAGTGACGTTGGCAGACAGATTTAAAACAGCTCGCTTGCAGCCCATACAAATCGCCCGCTCATATTGTATATATATCTTGATATCTAAAAATGACTTTATATTTTCCGAGATTGCACTTTGTTATTATTATTTGTGAAATAAAAGAGAAAAACGTAAATTTGTAACAATCTGAGGTCTCTTTATTCAGCTACGTACCTAAAAAAACCCGATAATAATCGATGTCAATTAAGATATCAATTGACATCGATAATCGATGCTAATCGATTCACACACAAATTTCATTCATAGATTGTTCATCAATTTCCGAAATCAATCGATTAATTGTCATCGATTGATATCGATTGGCATCGATTGGCATCGATTATCGGTTTCATCGATTGGATACGTCTGGCTTATATTACCGTGGTCCCATATCGAGGCTTTATTTATAACGCTTCTTCCAGCTAGCTCGTCCGATTAAAATATTAAATTAAATGCAGAAAGCCTGCACTGGCAATTGGCGGAGATGATCGTCTCATCTTTTTGAGGTCGAAATCAGGTTGTGTGGGACACGGGAATAAATATTCAATAAATAATTTACGGGTATTTTTCCTACGATATATTTTGCAAAAAGTGACTTTGAATCGTTTTTTAAGTTCTCGACGTTTCGATACCGTCCAACGTCACTTTCGAATCCGATCTGTTGGAGCGAATATCTTTTATGAACATTATTAGATTATGGAACAGTTTAGATATGCTTTGCATGTTTATTTCAATATTTGTTTGTTCATTTGCTCGCTTTTGTGTCTTATGTTTATATATTTATTTGTCTGTCTGTCTGTCTATGTATTGTATTGTTTGATTATTTTTTATATTTGATTGTTTATTTGTCTGCGTTTGTAGAGCAAACGCAGGAAGCCCATGAAATAAATACAAACCACATACTAACAAGTAGTAGCTATTTAGTCTATTTAGTAACTGTTTGTCTCACTGAACCAGAACACAATACTCGGACAGAAGAAAAAGCAATGTTCTGGTCAAGTGATAGTTAGCTAGTATTTGCTTGATTTTAGTTATTTAGTTTATTTCATGTGTTTCCTGCGTTTGCTCTATGATTGTTCATCTTGTGTTGCTTGTTTGTTTATTCATTTGTTTTTTGTTTATTTGCTTTGTTTGTTTATATGTCTATGTGATGTTTGTATGATATTTGTGTTTATATGTTTGTTTGTTTTGCCCAAATGGCGCACTTTCTAATCCTTTTCCTTTTTTTATTTGTAGGCCTCCCGTAGATTGTGTTGATCGTTTTGATTGACGTCAGGAAGTGATTATCAGCTTACGCGCCACAGGGTACATCGACGACATCTCCAGTTTGCACAACTCTGATTACTTCTATTACATAAGGCGGCGTTGGCTTGTAGAGTTACTGCAACTTCTTTAGCCAAGAAAGTCGTTTTAACATGCTGTATTCCTTGTTTGTAGTCGCTCTCACACTTGGGGCAACGTCTGCAGCGTTTGACCAAGCTGAGGAAGATAGGGCACTTGCTTTTCTTAACTATTTTAACAAAGAAGTTCTGCAGAAGGATTACCAATCAAACGAAGCTTCTTGGAAACATGCGACGAACCTCACTGAGTACAACAAGAAAATAAAAACCCAAGAAAATGTCAAGTTCACCCTCTTCATGCAAGACGTTCGCAAAAATGCCTCAAAGTTTGACGTCGAAAAACTTTCAGCAGATTCGAAGAGGCAAATCAAGTTGATCAAATCATCTGCCAGCCCTAAAAGCCAGGACGATGTCACCAAGCTCAGCAATATGGAAAGCGAAATGGAGAGCATTTACAGTGAAGGTTCAGTTACAGATCCTGCTAACGAAACAATTCAACTATATCTTGATCCAGAACTTACTAACATTATGCGAACGAGCAGAGACTATGATCGACTACTGTTTGCTTGGAAGGGCTGGCGTGATGCCGTAGGACCTAAACTGCGACCTATTTACAAAAAGTTTGTGGATCTTTCCAATAAAGGTGCCAAAGACAATGGTTGGGACGATAAAGGTGTGTATTGGCGTTCTTGGTACGAAGTTGATGACCTTGAAAGTGATGTTGAAGGTCTGTACAACGACTTGAAACCTTTATATGAAGAACTACATGCCTATGTACGTTTCAAACTCCGTCAGAAATACCCTGGAAAGTTTGGCGAGAAAGACCCTATTCCCGCACATCTTTTTGGCAATATGTGGTCGCAGAGTTGGATCAACATTTACGATCTCATTGAGCCGTACAAAGGTCAACCAAGTCTCGATGTCACTCCAAACATGGTGAAACAAAAGTATACACCTTTGAAGATGGTTCAACTAGCAGAATCGTTCTTTACTTCCATTGGTTTGAAGAAATTACCCCAATCATTCTATGATAAATCGTTGATTGAGAAGCCTTCCGATGGGAGAAATGTAATATGCCATGCCTCCGCCTGGGACTTTGGTATTAATAAAGATGTTAGGTAAGTAAAACACATATTAATTAGTTTATTTATCTTATCCTACGAAGAGGCTTTCTTAGTGTCGTCACGCATTCGCCCTCCATCCCCCCTCCAAAAAAAAAAAAAGAAAACAAAACAAAACCATTGCGTGACGACGCCAGAGGCTATCGAAGAGTAAACCGTTATGAATACCAGAAAAGTTTCTTTTGATTATCAAAATCGAGGGAGTAGAGTAGGGGACGTCTATATAAATGCTAATGATAACACGTCAAACTACCTGTTGAATTCCTTTATTTCCTTTTCGTTAAAGGCTAAGTGAATCTCTTTGAACTTGTTTACAGTGCGTTTTCATCGCTGCCAGCAGACAACGTATTATGATTTCCTTTACGATGATCTTTTCATGCTGTTACTATCATAACTGTTTTTTCTGTTTCTCTGGGATCGAGTTTCGAGCTGAGTTTTCAAGGATGCTTTTTTCTGCTCTTTTTCACTTGATCTAAATGGAGGCTAACTCCAAAACTTTCCACTTAGCATCCATGCTTATTTGTTATGATTTTTTATACATGGTAATCCTTTGTTTACCTACTATTGCCTAAAAATATAGTAAACAAATTTTGAAATTAAATCAATGATTTATCCTCTTCTCTTTTGTTCGAACCTCTTTGCAAACAATATTTCTTTCTGTATTGTTGTCATTACATTTTTGTTATGATGCAATTATATTTGTGTTCTAAATTATAAATTGAAAAGAATCTGATGAGCAAAAAAAAACTACTATCCACTATCCACTGTTGACTAACCTAACCAGTTGATGACATGATGTCGAGGACATGTCAACACGTTTCCTGTCTATTGATCCTCCTTCGAACAAAAGTAGACAAACTATTACGAAACACTCATTCGATCGAGTCCAAAATCTCGAGACCGTGCTCTATACAATATACCATAGATGTTATAACGATACCGTAAAGAAAAGAGTTTATTCAGTAGTCGCATAACATCATTTCCAACTCAGGCGCGGATTTTGTCAAAGGGGGTGACCGTTTTATGTGGTAATAAAGTTCATAAGGAATTGCATGTTCAATCGGTTTAAAGTAACACGTATTTTACATCAAAACAAACAAAATTGTATTTTAGTCTTAATTTTCGAAAATGATTTTTGTATCTTTTTGTCTCAATTTTTTTAAATTCTTTTTTCGAAATTGGAGGGGGTCACCCCAATCACTCACCGCCCCCTCCCCCCTTCCCCCACCAGTTTTGCAGGAAACAAAATGCAATGGAGTAACAGTTAAAGAGACTCCTTTACCACGTACATTTGTATCTGGAGAAGTTCTCTAATCTATGCACCCACCTTCGTATCGTTGTGAATTTAGATGTGCACGTATGACTTCTGATCACTCTTCCTCATGCAGTACGGTGTGCTTTACTTGTCGCAGCACCTGCAAATTCACCAATCATGAAGAACAAATCTGTTTTACGATATATTTTTGGCGAATCACCCCCTGCTATTCATCTTCCAACATACGTGTCTGTGGCGTGTCAGTCATTTATGCTTACTTTGAAGTTCAATTAAAAATTTTAATCAATCATTTGTTTATAATAATTATTAAAATAATTATTATAGAGTGAAGCAGTGTACGACAGTGACTCACAACTACTTGGTCACTACCCACCACGAGTTGGGTCATATTCAGTACTACTTGCAGTATTGGGATCAACCTTATAAGTATCGAACTGGCGCAAATCCCGGTTTCCATGAGGCTGTCGGTGACACTCTTTCCCTATCGGTTGATACACCACAGCATCTTAAGATGATTGGACTGTTAGATGAGTATGGCACATCTAAAGGTATTTTTATTGCTTCTACTGATCAAGCACAGTTTTGTCTACTCTATTAGCAGAGATTTCATTGAAACAAAACCTCGTCAGTATTTGCGGCTTGTTATATACATTTACAGTTGACAATCATTCAACACAATGGATTACAACTAGACGCGAAAATCTGTAACCACCTATAATTTATGTGTCTATGTCTAGATTAAGTCAGTCTTTATTGCTGCATAAATTATAGGTGGTTCAAGATGTTCCATGTAAATAATGCCACGGATAGATAAGACCTCCCGGCGCTGTTAGTTGAAAAGTTGTTAATGCTTCATGAAATTTTCTCCTTTTTTTCAATTTCATTCACTTATGACCTTTGACGTCATTTCAAGCGCATTTTGCATTGACAATAAATTTTAGTCTTGTTGTGCTTTCCTTGTTTAGCTGTCCACTGTATTTATGCATTATTTTGTTGTTTTTTTGTTTGATTTTGTTGTTTTGTTGTTTGCTTGTTTGTTTGTTTGTTTGTTTGTTTGTTTGTTTGTTTGTTTGTTTGTTTGTTTGTTTGTTTGTTTGTTTGTTTGTTTGTTTGTTTGTTTGTTTGTTTGTTTGTTTGTTTGTTCAGTCGTTCATTTATCAATCCATTTATTCAGTTATTTCATTACTCGATCTTCGATTTATTATTTATTCCGTTAGAATCAGACATCAATGCTCTTATGAAGATGGCACTGAGTAAGATTGCGTTTTTACCGTTTGGTTTCTTGATTGATCAGTGGAGGTGGAACGTATTCCGTGGAAAAATAACATCCGATAATTACAACAAGGAATGGTGGAAACTACGTACCAAGTATCAGGGTATCAAGCCACCAGTTAACCGAACTGAAAACGACTTTGATCCTGGTGCCAAGTACCATATTCCAGGAAATACACCTTACATCAGGTACATATGTGAGAGATCGTTATTTGGTTGAATCCCTGGGGGATGGCGGTGTGGATCATCGGTTAATTGCATAGACGAGTGAGACGAGTGAGATACCTCATTCGAAAGCTAAGAGTGTGTAGAATTCACTAATTTCAATCTAGGTGTTATGAAAAGCAATGTAAAAAAATACAGAGCAGATTTTATACACTACTCAAATGTTCCCTCACAACAATAAGGGTACCTAATTAGATTGATACTAACTAGTCCATATTTTTTCTAGATATTTCGTGAGCTACGTACTTCAGTTCCAGTTCCACAAGGCAGCGTGTGCAGCCGCCGGTGTTACAGGTCCTCTCCATCAATGTTCTATTTACAACTCGACTGCTGCTGGTAAAAAGCTTGGGTAAGTATTTTAGAGAATCCTAAATCGTGTAGATGCTTACCTCAATAAAAACCGGCCCTGAGAAAGATACAACAGCAAATTCTGCAATTAAAAATATGTTAAACTTTGGATGTTTTGTTCAACAGTGATATGTTGTCGATGGGCAAAAGCAAACCATGGCCAGAAGCGTTAGAGAAGATGACAGGAATACGAAAGATGGACGTTGGACCTCTCAAGGACTACTTCCAACCTCTTCAGGAATGGTTGGAGGAGCAGCGTGTGAAGAACAAATATCCTATTGGTTGGGTCGAAGAAAGCCCAGCATCTGCATGCTCCATGACGTTGGCATCAGTCTTACTCACTACCGTCGCCATGTTGGTCTCCATGGTTTTCTAAACATGTGTCGTTCTTTTTTTTGGCCAATGTTAGCCTTGTGTAAAGCAGGCGCTAGTAGTTTCATCACGCAACTCATACACCATCACGTGTGTGTAGCCTATGTACAGACGCGTCCCAAGCCCCACACCTTGTGGAAAAAGACTTTCTTTTCCTACTAGCAGTGGAGAAAGAAGAGAAGGTCTGTACATAAGCTAGTGTGAGATCCCTCCTGTGTTTTTTTTTACTTTAATTTTTGTAAAGGGTAGTTTTTTCAGTCTGTAATTTGATTTAAGTGAATTGTATTTTTTTGTGCGTGTTGCTCTGAAAATTGATAATGATTGAGTATATATTTTTGCAATAAAACAATATTGTTTATCCGAAATGGTCTAATGATCTAATTTTTCATTTTTGAAAATCGAAATTTACCATGTGGAGCTCCCGGTCCGTTCCTCGTTAGTATAGTATTTTATTTATTCCCACCACCCTGCAAATAGCAAAGCCTCTCTAGGCAGATTGGTGTTTCTATTTATCAGTAATATCAAAGTTAGATTACATTACGCATTTTTTTCGATTGTACATTAGAATGGACAATTTTTACATAAAAAAAGAGATCTTTTACAAAGACAAAAAATAGATTTCTTAGTTACATTGACAAAATAACGAAGACATTTTTCCTTTGTTTACATTGACGTTTTTTGACTTAACATAAAATGGAGAAATAGAAATTTATTTATATTTATTTATTAATAATCATTACTTATTTAAAATGAATACAAACAAAAAAGAGAAATGTCAAAGTTAATGGAGAATTCAAGTTACACCTCCTATAAGAATATATATTTGTAATATATTTTTTTTTAAATATAGGTTTCGACAGCTCCCTTGTGTTAACTGGTATGTAGTTCCATACATTAGCTCCAAAGCGGGAAAATGAAGATTTTTGTATGTTCGTTAATTTGTTAATAAATTTACAAGTTTTTGGACGTAAATGATCTAGTATTGTAGGAATGAATGTCAGATACTTTCATTTATTATATCAAACATTAAATTAGCAATGCTATGTATGTAATGGAAATTTACTGGAAGTACATTAGATTTGATAGACAGAGATGCAGCAGTTTCCCTTCTGTCTGCAAAATAGATCAGTCTAAGAGCTCGCTTTTGTAAAATAAGAATTTGTTTTAAGGTAATTTAAAAGTTTTGCACTGCGCACAGTCCTGGGCATATTTCGAATTTTAGATTGTTACATTTCTTGTCACCAACCAATGAATACAGAGCTATGTCTGAAAAACACTTTAAAGTAAAACTACGAACAGTTTTCACATTTTCCAGCGAAAAATTACGGGTTTCTTTACATTCGCCCCAGTCCACACTCGGTAAAACCTTGATTTTGATTGAATTTTGAGAATATTTCTCAAAATATCTCGCAAACCAATGCGGGCACCTATCTTTTTTATTTCAAAATATCATTTGAAATCATGTTTTGTTTTTAAAATATGTAATCGATAACAAAATTTTATGGCTAGATTTTTAGATTTTTCGAAAAGTGTTCAAAACATCGATGAGGCCAGTAAAAATTCTAACATTTTGCTAATTTTGCTTTATTTCTTTTCGCTGTTAAGTTTTAGTACAAATGTTTTGCTTTAGATCGATACCATAATGTAAAAGGAGTAGCTTGAAGACATTTCAAACATTTTGTGTTGACCAAGCATTTGAAGGAATAAAAGACGCGCGCGCGTGCTTTATCGAGAAATGAAGCACGCGTGTTGACCAATCAGAGTGCGCGGTGTATCAGTAATTTTATAAACCTGACTGATAATATAGTTAGATATCTTGAGATTAAGGGTTAGTTTATTAGTTGTTAGCCATTCATAGATTTTGATTAATTCATTGTTTATTACTGTTTATAGAGTTTTGATATTTTTAATGGAGTACAGCAAGTTTATAGTGAGGAGGATTTGTTTTTGTAGAGCATCGTTTTTCATTGTACATACATGAGCATTATACATTAGGTGTTGAGTATAGTAAAAGTTTTCGATAAGTTACGATATGAGTGGTCTGGTGGTGAGAGCACTGGCGTTTCACCGATGGGGGTCGAGTGTAGAGTTGTAACTTGATGTGTCATCTGTTCAGTTTTGATAGTCACTTTAGTCTTTCATGCAACGATCCCTTTCGTGTCATCTCCCTTGGAATACCATATAATATTCCGAATATATAATCGATGTTTCCAGAGCAGTACTCCTACGGTTGCTGTGATGAGTGCAACTACTGGCACAATAACAGCAATAACAATCATTCTTGTCGATAAACCTTGAGTTGTTGGTGGCTTTTTTGTTGTTGGATGCTCTATCAAAAGAAATGAATGATTAACTTCTGTATATACTTGATCGCCATAGCAGATCATACCGATGCGGCACCGTACCATACCATACCATGGCAGACTATACCATGCCATAGCATACCATACCATAGCACACTATATCGACACTGTACCTTACCATAGCACACTATACCATACCATGGCAGACTGTACCATGCCATAGCATACCATACCATAGCACACTATACCCTGCCATAGCATACCATACCATAGCACACTATATCGACACTGTACCTTACCATAGCACACTATACCATACCATGCGGCACCGTACCATACCATACCATGGCAGACTATACCATGCCATAGCATACCATACCATAGCACACTATATCTACACTGTACCTTACCATAGCATACCATAGAACACTATACCACCATACAATACACACTATACCGTGCCTTAGCATACCATACCATAGCACACTATATCGACACTGTACCTTACCATATTATACATGTATGTACCATAATTGTAATCCAGTGATCTGCCTCTGAATAGTGTACACTAATTGCAGATCACTGGAATTTATCAAGTTGTAAATTAATTAATAAATAAACACTGATTTGATTTGATAGCATACCATAGAACACTATACCACCATACAATACACACTATACCGTGCCTTAGCATACCATACCATAGCACACTATATCGACACTGTACCTTACCATAGCACACTGTACCTTGCCATGCCATAGCATAGCACACTGTACCTTGCCATAGCATACCATGCCATACCATACCATGGCATCTATACCATGTCATAGCATGCCATACCATAGCACACTATATCGACATTGTACCTTACCATAGCATACCATAGAACACTATACCACCTTACAATACACACTATACCGTGCCTTAGCATACCATACCATAGCACACTATATCTACACTGTAACTTACCATAGCAAACTGTACCTTGCCATGCCATAGCATAGCACACTGTACCTTGCCATGCCATAGCATACCATGCCATACCATAGCACACTACACTTTGCAATACCATACCATTATATACTATACCATATCATACTATACCATAGCACACTATACCATATATCATACCATGCCATACCATACCATACCTACCATAGTACACTATATCATACCAAGCACACTATACCATACCATATCATACTATACCATACCATACCATACCATACCATACCATACCATACCATACCATAGTACACTATACCTTACCTAGCACACTATATCATACCATGTCATAACATACGGTTACATATGTTCCTATACGTACCTCCATATAACATCTTAAGAGAGTAGATCCACTCATGAGGGTTTGGCCAAGTTTTATGCTCGCAGAACCCATGTGATGAGTCACCATACGCTAGTAGCCCACAATCCTGCACTAGCCAGTAGTTAAAATCAAACTCTGGATCATTAACTATTTCTGGACACTCGGTTAGTATGTGTTGACAATGAGAACGACATAAAGTGTATAGCCCTAACCCTTCCCCTGGAAAGAAAGGGGGGGCCATATGAAGTCCGCATGCTGCTTTTCGAAGTGTCTTTGAACATCTAGAATATTTATGCACGACCCACTCCCAGTGATGAATAAAAGCAGAATTACTATATAGTGCGTCTTCAACAGCGTTCCCGGTTAAGTTTTTGCTGTAGTACGTTTTGTAGACCTCTTTCTGGAGCCGTTCTGATAACAATGTGTAGTTGTATTGGATATCTGCATGTTGACACCATGGAATAAGTACTGGATATCCTTTAAAGTCCTTTCGCATCATTTTCTCGAATAAACCTTAAATGATAAAAGAATGATTAGCTTGGACAGCTAATTGACCAATGACAGAGCGTGTTAGAATGTAGGAAGGTCAGAGCCAATCAAAAATCGCTTCATATATCATGGCTAGTCCATTGGGGGTCCAGAACACGATTCTGAGCGTTATTTCACAGACGGTGTCAGGTAAATACTCCGGATGGAACACAGGCAAGGAAAGTAAGGCAATACTGTGAGCTTCCAATAAATTAATGGTAAAAATAAGAAGTAATTTTATTAAAATTAGCGTTATTATCTCAAGTTGAAGATCTTCGATAGTAGATAAAATGGTATGTGTGTATATTCTATAGCTATTTATTAAAAAACACATTACCCATAGACCTTTTCAGTCGTGTAATCGACATCAACAATCCGGATCTTTTTCTTAAAGCAGAACTTGTGGGATATCAACTAGTTACAATGATTCACAATATGTTCTGAAACGGGTTTCCTTATCTTGTTTGTTTAAAGAAATATGTATGTATTTTGGTAATCACCAATCAATAGAAATCAATTTAGACCTTTTCAGTCGTGTAATCGACATCAACAATCCGGATCTTTTTCTTAAAGCAGAACTTGTGGGATATCAACTAGTTACAATGATTCACAATATGTTCTGAAACGGGTTTCCTTATCTTGTTTGTTTAAAGAAATATGTATGTATTTTGGTAATCACCAATCAATAGAAATCAATTTAATATAAATAGTTATTAATTCGCTCGCCCCTCGGCCGCCCTATTTAAGTCACGTACGCTAATATGAGGATCCATAAAGACATAGACTACTTAACATATTGAGATAAATAACAAACTGACCAATGCCAGTTATATTCTTGTTTTGGTATGCTTTACCTTTCTTGTATATTTTTTATTTACTAAGTCTAAGTTTAAATCAGTTGATTTGATACCAATTTCAGTGTTCATGTCATCAAAAACCAGAGATTGGAAAATGTCGGAATCGTTTCCTCTAAATTTACAATGAGTGTTTTGTTCTGCTTCCAGACAGTAGGATTATTGATTAAATTCGATAAGAAGAAAATTGCCAAATTCATTCTAACTCAATTTTGAGACTTCATTTGATTGTACCTGACTTAGCAGGGTTGTAGTAATCTTCAAATCCAGGTGGCTCAATGCACTTCCCTGTAGCTGAGGTAGTATTGGGTAAAAGAGAACACAGAGCCGATGCTGTTATAGTCCATACGTCGTTAAACATAGTAGTAGCATTGGCACATCTTTTAATCCACTCAGAACAAACCCTCTGACGTGGTATGGCAGGTTGTGAATGGCCCTCGATGCAACTTGGTGTATACATAACACTGCATAACATCATTTCTGCTAATCCACGTGGAGAGCACATAGAGAAATCTTGTATTTGTCTATCAAAGACACGAGTGAATCTTTCGATCCATATTTTATCCAGTTTATAAGGAATTGGAAAGGTGTAGTTGTAGCCAGCCAAAGTGCACTTCTCTCTCCAATCCCGTTTGAGAGGTATAGAGGGGGACATTGGGGTTTGCGGTGTTGCGGTGTTGTCCTTATTTTAGTGCGGTGTTACGGTGAACGAGGCTGAAAAATTGCGGTATTGCGGTGATGCAAAACCTCGCGATGTGCGATATTTAAGTTAATTTACGTGCGGTGTACGGTGAAATTAAAACATTTTTCGGAGTTGCGATTTTAATCCAACGAAAATGATTTTTTTGCACGTGACTCATGAAAAAATGCGGTGACGGTGTTTTGTTGAATTTTTAGCGGTTTTGCGGTGTACACCATCGGTTTTTTGCGGTGTTGCGGTGTTCGATACTCCCCAATGTCCCCCTCGGTATACAATGTTGGCTAGCTGTACCAGTAGTTATAATGACCACAGAAATCACACCCAGAAATATCGTCAAGGTGAGAGCCATACTAGATTTATCATCTGATAAACTTCTTAGCTGCATAAACTCGTTTAAATAGGTTTTAGTTATCAGCGCGACTCTACTAGATCAGCGGGTGTAATTAAATACTTGTATTTTTATTTTGTCTTCCGCACTTATTAGATCCTTGAAAACATGTACAGGATGTCCCAGTAGCAGAACAGTTAACAAGCAATAGATATCCGGTTTGTTTTGAATTCCGTTTAATGCTTACAGTACCAGCTTACAGCGGAAAAGTGTGCAAAACTGTCTTCGCCATCATTGTTTCGTGCGGAACTCATGACGGTGTCTCGATTGTTTTGTGTTCAATCCAGGTTGAAATAGACTTACCCCTTGCAATTTCAGTTCGTCGGAATGCACCTGGAGGACAAAACAATGGGTTTCAGCTCCCGAGAGAGGAAAAAGGTTTTGATTGGCCCTCCTCTATGCACAATATATATAGAGGTATCGAAAATACTGGTATAGATCGATCATTCCTCTACCCTCTCGTGACCCTCTCCAGATATCTTGAGGTCATTTAACTGATATTCATTTTCTAAAGACGGAAACACTGAATACAATTAACAACACTGTAGCGGAAGACAATGTTTTCTTTCGGGTTCAAGGAGGCACTTCTTTGTCAAGTATAGGACATGCGATATTCTGGCCATGCTTATTTTGCTTGTAAAATTTGCTTTTCCACTGTCGGAGTTGTTGGAGCATCCGCTATACAAAATGTCATTTTTATAGCACTTGAACTGAGGCAGGATGTCTGAACAAAAATGGAACATTTGTGGATATCTATACCGTTATCCTCTAAAAAGGTAGAAAGAGAACCCGAGGAGTTAGGAAAAAAGGGGCAGAAAGAGTGGACCGCTTAAAAAAATGCAAAATATCAGGAAAAAAGTTTAAAAAACGGAGAGAAAATGAAGGTAAACGAGGAAAATGTATAATAATAATACGAGGTATGTATCTGTAGTATGCTGGATGCATCTTTTGAGCCGCCAAGGAATGACGTTGTACTGTCGCAATTTGTAATAATCGTCGCAATTTGTAATACCTGTCGCAATTTGTAATAACTTTGTCGCAATTTGTAATAACTGTCGCAATTTGTAATAAACCTGTCGCAATTTGTAATAACAAAAGCTGTCACAATTTGTAATAACTGCTGTCGCAATTTGTAATACCAAAAAGCTGTCGCAATTTGTAATAACTCTGTCGCAATTTGTAATAATGGCTAGAATGAGTAAGTACAGTATATATAGACCAATATCTCAATATGTTTTTTTTCCTGAGAAACCTACAGTCGTGGTAAAAATGAAATCTGTTATATTCTGAGAAAGATAATTGACATAAAAGATACATTGATTAATATGGATTTAAGCCTAATGCTTTCTATTCAACAATCTAAGTGTCATCAGTACAGTCAAACGTCGATTATCCGGACCACTCCGGACCAAGCATACAGTCCGGATAATTGAATTTATAAATATTAATGAGCCAGCAGCTCAACATTTTTTTAATTTTTCAAGCTTTTAGGCTATTCTTCAGCCTGAAAACCTTTATTATTTTAATTCCATGCTAAGTCTATCTTAGCCCCCATATTTCTCCAAAATCAATCAACTAATCCCATGTCTAATCCGTTAAGATTCCAAGGGTTGATCCCAAGTTTGGGGTTCCAGATTCCGTTGATGTGGATTGCTCAAGACGGATCGTCGGTTTGTATCAAAATGGACAAGAGAGCCGTTGCTGGGTGCATGCTAAGCCCAGGGGGGGGGGGGGGGGGGGGGGGACTCAGAGGGTAAGCGATCGGGGATGACGTCGTATCTTTTAGGGGTAAAAATCAGCGATTTGGTCTCTTTTACGGTTTAAAATATGAAATTTGCCAAATTCTCACTTTTTGGTTCTTTTAGGGGTTCAAAGCCACTGAAACTCATGCTTTTGGTATCTTTTAGAGATGAAAAATTTGTGAAACCCCCATTCCCGTCCTATTCCAATCGGAGTCGAGATTTTCTATGCCGAGAAGGGAATCGCAATCACTAAATAAAAATAATAATAATAATCAAAATAAATAAAACTTAGAAACAATAGATTGTCAAATGCTAGTCAATTTCATCTGGATTTATTACATTCACATCTGTTCTAGTCATCCAGTTTTATAACGTAAAGCGAAATTCCAGACCTCTTTATATAAACCTAGTTCTATTTTCTCTCTTTCACCCAACCATGACCTAGCCTTAATATCAATACACAGTGTTTTATTAGGCTCATTACACAAAATTGAGAGCCCTATCTTGTCTCAATCTTTCTCGAATATATACATCATTGACTGTTTTTCCTTTGCGCGGCGTCATGCAAAACTGACATCCCGAACATCCTATTATTAGTTTTTCCAATTATTATTATTATATCCCTATTTATATCTTGTGACTTTATCAAAATCTCAATGTATTCCTTCCAATATAAACAGCAATTTTCGAGTCATGACATTATTATTACAAATTGCGACAGAGTTATTACAAATTGCGACAGCTTTTTGGTATTACAAATTGCGACAGAAGTTATTACAAATTGCGACAGGTTTATTACAAATTGCGACAGTTATTACAAATTGCGACAGTACATACGTTTAGCTGTACCGTCCTATTCAATTTGTGGAACCGCACGAGACGAAAGTAGATAAACTTTATCTAGAACAACTAAAGCAGATAAAGCAGTTCGAAATGACATTGAATGTAGTTTATTTTTCCTCATGCAACTTAGTTAATTATATGTTGAAGTCACCAATACTTTTTTGCAATTAATTTAGTATAATACTTTATATTGTAGACACTACATTGTAGGTATTTTTGATGACATATTTGTATATTTCTATTTATTTGCTGTGTCATGCTAAATTTGCCCTGTTTTCTTGAATTCACATTTTGTCCTGAAAGAATATCCTATCTGCCGTACACATCTCTTGCATAATCTCTCACGAGAAAATTGCACAACTAAATTGGATCGACAATAAGAAAAAAAGACTATATACAATTATTAGTGGTTTTTATAAAAGAAAAATGTAAAACAGTCAATTAGCTATTACTCCTAGACAGCTCGCTTAGTATGATTTTAAATCATCAAGATGTGGTGGCCATAACATGATTGTACTTATTCTTCGTTTTCATGTGACGCCATCAAAAGTTTGACAAATTCATTTTTAATCAAATAGAAGCCTTCTCACTATATGTTATAGCTTATGATTATAAAAAGACTTTTTAGAGATATGGGTCCAAAAATGTTGTTCAATTGCGAGATATTTAGGTCTAAATTGTGTCACGCAACGCTATCGCGTTATTCGAATCGAAGGATAAATATCGAGATAAATGCATCTCTGTTATAAGACTATATAAGTCCATAGACTCCTATTGATTCAATTCAAGTACAGAATTAAACAAATTATCTAAAATACTGGTTTACTTTCATTTTTAGATCACTGAAGTTCTATTCGCCATGTTGGATGATATATGGCGGCGCCATATATTTTTACCAAATAATACAAATTTTTGATCGACAATAGTTCAGCAACTATTCGCTCTAGAAGCTCTAAATTTTGCAGAACTACGTTGTTTTGCATTCTCTCAATGGATACGATGTAGTTTTTTTTAGTGGGACATATATTTAAAATAAAACATTTTGCCTGAATTATCACGTGGTTGCAAACGAAGAATCACTATAAACAAAACAAAACAAAAAAACCTTAATGAATGATATAGTTCCTGTACATTTTATACGAAATATTGCAACTGATTGTATTTGTGAATTTTGTCTTTTGAGGAGAGATTATTACAAATAAAGATCATTGTATATATAGAAAAGATTATGTTCCAAAACATGGTTGTTATTCAATGATACCAAGCGTGTATTTTTCTTTTCATAAGTACTGTACAATAATCATTTGGAAGAGGGATGTAAAATGTGCGAAGCATAGCAATTATACACCTCGTCATCAGTATAAAAAAAACTTAATATCTTTAACATGACAAATTTTAGTTCCCGTGTTTTATTTACATGCCCCTTTCGGATACTCTCCATCGTCTCGTCCTTTCAACAAAATAAGTATCATTATGGATCAATTTCCGATCGATAAATGACTTATTGCACCAGAGACGCAAAGTTCTTAAATGTATAACGTTTTATGTTACAAGGTCCTTTCTATCATCAGCCTTTAGATCAAAATAACGCCAAGGAAGTTTTCTGTGTCTCCAAAGAATTACTACACCAATGACTAGCACAGCAATAACAATAGCTGGAACAAGTATAGCAGCAATAATCAATCCTGTTCCATGTGGTTGATCAGGCGGTTTTGTAGTGGGCTTAACTATGAAAATTAAGAAAATATAAATATTGGTAATATTATAATTTTAATATAGCCAATTTAATGACGTAGTAGGAAGGAGGACGGCAGACAGACAGTCAGGAAGGCAGGAGGACAGACAGGTAGGCATGCATGCAGACAGACATGCACGCAAGTAGCCAGGCAGACAAACAGCTAATAATGCAAAAAGGCAGGCAGGGAGGCAAGCAGGAAGGAAGGCAGACCGGAAGGAAGGCAGACAGGAAGGTAGACAGACAGACAGACAGAAAGGAAAATGCTGACATAAATAAGTAAACCAATTAATACATACTTCCAAAGTATTTTTCTTGGTGAAGCCAATGGTGTGGGTTTGGCCACGAGGTGACAGCACAAAAACCATGGGAACTGTTTCCACTTTCTGTAAACTCACAATCATTTATAAACCAATTAAGGATAGAATTTTTGACCTCAGGACATTCTTTAAGAATTGAGGAACACAATGACTGGCAAGTAGAGTATAGTCTTGCGCTTTCACCAGGAAAACAGGGAGGGACCATCTCTGAGCAAAACATCATTTTAATCTTCTTTAAGCATTTAGGAAACTTGCTCGCGAGTTCATCATAGAAATGTATATTGCTTGAATTGGAGAACTGGGCATCAATCACTGAATCATCGGTAAAGTTTTTTCCGTAATTATATTTGTATGACATTAGTTGCATATCTTCGGGAATTATTGTGTAGTTGTAGGTTAGATTTTGACACCAAGGAATCAGGATTCTTTCACATCGTCCCTGCATTAGAGCTTTGAAAAAAAGATTATATCATATTAGTAATTAATAAGTATACACTCTTTACTTGGTGTGGATATACATCAGTGGATGGTGGGGTTCAGTATAGTACTGATTTCTGAGCTAATATTATACTTGCAAAAAATTCTCAATTCTTATAAGTCGAGAGCACTGCAGTTCAGGCGAAACACCAGTGCAGAAAGCTGTAATACCAGTGCAAATTACAACTTGATTCAAAAGACAAAATACGCCCTAAAACTAAAGTTTTTGAAAATGTTCAGTATCTAGACAATAATTTCAATTTTCTAAATATTTCTATTTGCGAAAAGTTTGAAATTATTCAAAAATACCTAAGAAATTTGCAAAAAAACTTAGCGAGATCTCGATCGTTGAAAGGTTTTCTGAATTTTTCCGTTGAGCGCGCGCTACATGACGACATCATCACGCCATCATTGACGTACGCTCGTTCGAATTTGAATGAAAATTTCAACCAAATGTTTATAAAAATCAAGAATGTTTTGCAAGTATATTATTAAAAGGTAATAAGATGGTTTCTCGTTCAATTTGGATAAATTTGCACTCGTTTGTTTTTCAATTACATACTCTTTGAAAAACAAACTCGTGCAAATAAATATCAAATGGAACTCGAAACCATCTTATTATTTCTACTATTATTACTATATTAATGATATCGATTTGATATCGACCGACGCTAACCGTGCAATTGGTTGTCATTGTCACAGTAAACAATTAAGGTAATAGATAACATATTACTTGGAAGAACAACGAACAGTTGTCCATTTCTAGCTATGGAACCAGATGCTCATGTACGGAGTTGATTTTTAACCCTAAAAAATACGACGGGACGCTCACACAGGAAGCATCAATCAAATATAAAAGTACTATGAAAGTAACTCAACGCCGTTTTTATGTTTTCATGCACTAGATGTTAAATATGTTTATAGTACAATAATCTAGTAGTTGAAAGCTTTATTATCATTATTATTGTCCATAGTAGACTGCTTACAGGCGTTCCTAGTTGGGGGCCGGGAGAAACTGGGGAGGAGAAGGGAAGGGAACGTTCCCTTCCCTTCTCCTCCCCAGTTTCTCCCGGCCCCCAACTAGGAACGCCTGTAAGCAGGCTATGTCCATAGGAACTGTTAAAGTTAACGGGTTAGGCAAAAAGACGTAGTGTGGTCCCTTACGGGAGAAAGAAAACAATTGCAAAATTATTGTTTTTTAACACCAAAGGTGGTCACGGGTAATTACCAGAGTGGTCACTCATGAGATCGTTTATTTTGTAAGACAAAATGTGGTCACTTACGGGAGATGGTCGCTCACGGGAGTGGTCAAACCTATAACACATAATATAGTATAGGTTTATTTTTTATGTGCTAATCTTTTTAAATTTTTCGATCCACTCCTGTGTTATCCCGCATCGTTGAACAGAACGAGTTTATCAGTGATTGCAAAGTCTGTTCTTTGATCTACTAGCGACATAGTAGCATTAACGTCGTCGTTCTCTACAGTACTTACCTGTAGATGATGAGTTGTAGTTTTTCTCAAATCCAGGAGGTTCATAGCATTTACCGCTGACTGCTGTGGTGTTTGGAAGGAAAGTACACAGTCCATACATGCTGTTCATGAAGATATTTAGATGCAATGTCCAATCATCTTCATCAGCATCAGAATTTACACATCGACTGAAAAACTCTGCGCAGACTCTACGACACGGTAACAAGGGATCTTTCCGCCCTTCGACACAATATGGAGCATACATAAAAGAGCAAGTTATGGTCTCTGCAATGCTCCCAATCGTGCAATTTTCTGACATCTTTAATATTTCTTCAAGAAAGTCTACTATCCAGATTTCCGCTTCTGGGTCCATCTTATAGGAAATTGGGAACGTTTGGTTGTAGCCAGTAACAGAACATTGCTTGCGAAAATCAGTACTTAAAGAAGTACATTGTTGACCAGTTGCTTCAATGCTTAAATGTACAACAATAACAAAAGCTGCAAGCCATACAAGATGATAACCACAACGAACCATCCTTACTGTGAAGTATTAAATCTTTGTTGTCCTGATCCAGCTTGTGCAGTATATATAACAATACCAGGCATAATAGGCGTGAGTGTTTTTACTACGAAGAGAGCATATCGTGACTGTAATTCAAATCTTTTGAAACTTTATATCATGATGCTCTCACTGTGCATAATGCGTGTGTATTAACTTACCACAGGGAGTCCGTGACATCACTTAGATGACATGCATCTCCAAATGTTTTATTTTATAGCTAGAAGTAATAGGTACAACTGACTACTAATATCAAAAACAACATATGTAGTTTATCGCCGACCAGTTAGCTCAGTAGAGCATCGGACTACAGTGCGGAAGGTCACGGGTTCGATTTTTGTGGCCGAACCGACACTCAGCGTCTTCAAATGATCGAGGAGAAATTGGTGCCTTTGTTTCTTCATCTATAAATGGTCAACCTCTTACCCAGAGCCCGCGTTTTCTTGCGGCAAAGAACGAGGGATCTGGCATAATCCGATACCGGAATCCATGTTTTACTTTTTTTTTTTTTTTTTTTTTTTTTTGCAGATATTCTATTTTGTTTCTATACGCTTCATTCACTAATTTTTATTAGAGGGACGTTTAAGAACCCACAGTACTGTTCGAAAAAAAGTAGGTAATTCCCGGTGTGTGTGGACTGATCATACTAATTCAGGCTAACTACTTACCCCTCATGATTGTAAGCTGCGCGGCTGTTGAATGCGCCTTAAATAACGGGTCCGCATTGTAAAGCGGATTGAGAATTTGTGAAATGCGCTATATAAGCACCTCACATTGTTATTATTTTTAATCCTCTTAAAAGTTTTAAGCATCCATGACACTTGAATTTTTTATTTATTTATTTATTTTTTGTTACTGAGGAAAATAGAGCAATCGCGTGCTTTTTATTTTGAAGGAGCTTTTGCAATCTCTTTCCTTTGTAAACTCTTTCAAGTAAAGACTCTTTCGTTTGTAAATCTTGAATACAGTGACCTGGATGCTCACACCGAAATAAGTCCCAAACACGGCGTGTTGTAGTCGTTGTCATGAGAACAGCTAGCACGAGATCATGAGACTCTCCAGTTGAATTTCCCCTACAGACTAAGCGACATCGATGCATTGGTCTTTATAAACAGCAGCTTATTGTTTATTCCATGTACTGTTTCAGATGAACGTATTTACAAAGTCTCATCGGAAGAGGATATTGACATATGGATCAAGAATGCTTGCAAATAATGTCAGCACCTATTACAAAATTGTAGTTTTTGCAGTTCAACAGAGGTTAGGTACAACCATGCGATATTTTGCGTTGGGGGAGTACTTCGTTGGGGGAGTACGTACTCCCATATAGTTATTATACGAGGATGTGCTACGGAATAAGGTATGGTTTTAAACTTGTGGGTTGCTTAGCAACAAGCACGTTAAATGAGTGGGTAGCAAATTTGTTAGTTGTTAACTTGTACAAGTGAATGTACCTTTTGAGTCAGCGGCTTGCCTTCGTTGAATAGGATATCCGATAAAGAAAAAAACTAAATTATTGCATATGTTTATATCTTTCGAACCGTAGACGCTTGCAAACTAGAGGGAAGTCTATTGTTTAGCCTTTTCTAGCTATTTTAGAAGTCAGACTAAAGAACCACTGATGAGGTCCCCACAAGTTACTCTGCATTGGCAGATTGATTATACTTCTTGTCTCAAATAGGGTATACATTTTACCCGAAATTGTCTTGAATATGTCTACCAATTTCAAGTTTTGCTTTTCTTAGTTTTCACCAAAATGTTTATTCGGATGTATTGACGATCGATAACTGGTATCCGGGTCGAAGACGAGAAGAGCGCTTTCAGTCTTTTTTCTCTTCATATTATAATTCATGGGGTATAGTTTTTAATTTTTTCGATGTCTTTAATAGGCAGAGTTAGGGTTTAGAGGCTCACGTGGAACACCCCAATAGAATCCAGGGCGAGTAGTACTCACCTCCCTCTGCGGCTGGATAAAGGAAGGACTTTTGTTGGCTTTTTTAAATCAATTAATTCAAATCTACTTTAATTTTCACAAAAAAAGAATCACTTAGCTATATATTGACTGGTATCTTTGGTCTTGCCTCGATATTCAATAGCACACTACAGTACAAGGTTTTATAGTTCATTGTTTTTTTGAAAAACTCTGCTAGCACACGTATTAAAGAAAATCTTCCATGGTTTCGACAGTGGTCTAGAGCATGTCGAACACACTATCCTCCATACCTTTCTCTTCTCGTGCAGTCTAATCTTCAAGCTTTTATTTGAGCTTAGTTATTTGCTCACTTACTCATTCGTCTGAAAAACGCAGGAAGCGACGAACGGAACTCTCAGAAGCATGTTATCTTCTTCATTTCAGTAACGCATTTGCACTTGAGGGCTGGTGAAACGACTATATATGTGATTATTTCCTGTTTTCTCGGACCTCCAAACGCGTCCTGGTCTCGTCTCGCCAAGAAGGTGATGACTGTGTGCATGAGTTCAAGTAACAAGTTCAACTTTGTCATCCTGTTGTCGTACATAACCCCTAGATGGTAGTTTTCGTTTCTTGTACATGAATACAAGCGCTATAATTAGCCCTACTATTACAACAGGGACCACAATAATGGCTGCAATCGCTCCTCCATCAACTCCTGAAGGCATAGGTCGCTTGGTTGGCGGATGAGGTTCTACAAAATGAGGTACATTTGATTAAATAAGGAGAGAGCATACCTATGCTTGTCCCAACTGTGTCCGATAGGTAAATATTGTATGACGAAATATTTAAAGCATACGTTATTGTTAAGATGCCCAGATCGACTCTGACCTCCATATTAAAAATGATTTATCAAAAACACCACCAGCATCATCATCATCACCAGTATAATAATAATCATCATCAGCTCTATCGCCATCGTCATTACTAACACCATGGTGATAATCATCATCATCATCACCATTATAATAATAATCATCATCAGCTCTATCGCCATCGTCATTACTAACACCATGGTGATAATCATCATCATCATCATCAGTATAATAATAATAATCATCAGCTCTATCGCCATCGTCATTACTAACACCATGGTGATAATCATCATCATCATCACCATTATAATAATAATCATCATCAGCTCTATCGCCATCGTCATTACTAACACCATGGTGATAATCATCATCATCATCATCAGTATAATAATAATCATCATCAGCTCTATCGCCATCGTCATTACTAACACCATGGTGATAATCATCATCATCATCATCAGTATAATAATAATAATCATCAGCTCTATCGCCATCGTCATTACTAACACCATGGTGATAATCATCATCATCATCACCATTATAATAATAATCATCATCAGCTCTATCGCCATCGTCATTACTAACACCATGGTGATAATCATCATCATCATCACCATTATAATAATAATCATCATCAGCTCTATCGCCATCGTCATTACTAACACCATGGTGATAATCATCATCATCATCACCATTATAATAATAATCATCATCAGCTCTATCGCCATCGTCATTACTAACACCATGGTGATAATCATCATCATCATCATCAGTATAATAATAATAATCATCAGCTCTATCGCCATCGTCATTACTAACACCATGGTGATAATCATCATCATCATCACCAGTATAATAATAATCATCATCAGCTCTATCGCCATCGTCATTACTAACACCATGGTGATAATCATCATCATCATCACCATTATAATAATAATCATCATCAGCTCTATCGCCATCGTCATTACTAACACCATGGTGATAATCATCATCATCATCATCAGTATAATAATAATAATCATCAGCTCTATCGCCATCGTCATTACTAACACCATGGTGATAATCATCATCATCATCACCAGTATAATAATAATCATCATCAGCTCTATCGCCATCGTCATTACTAACACCATGGTGATAATCATCATCATCATCATCAGTATAATAATAATAATCATCAGCTCTATCGCCATCGTCATTACTAACACCATGGTGATAATCATCATCATCATCACCATTATAATAATAATCATCATCAGCTCTATCGCCATCGTCATTACTAACACCATGGTGATAATCATCATCATCATCACCATTATAATAATAATCATCATCAGCTCTATCGCCATCGTCATTACTAACACCATGGTGATAATCATCATCATCATCACCATTATAATAATAATCATCATCAGCTCTATCGCCATCGTCATTACTAACACCATGGTGATAATCATCATCATCATCACCATTATAATAATAATCATCATCAGCTCTATCGCCATCGTCATTACTAACACCATGGTGATAATCATCATCATCATCACCAACACCATAGTGATAATCATCATCATCATCACCAACACCATGGTGATAATCATCATCATCATCACCAACACCATGGTGATAATCATCATCATCATCACCAACACCATAGTGATAATCATCATCATCATCACCAACACCATAGTGATAATCATCATCATCATCACCAACACCATAGTGATAATCATCATCATCATCACCAACACCATAGTGATAATCATCATCATCATCACCAACACCATGGTGATAATCATCATCATCATCACCAACACCATAGTGATAATCATCATCATCATCACCAACACCATGGTGATAATCATCATCATCATCACCAACACCATAGTGATAATCATCATCATCATCACCAACACCATAGTGATAATCATCATTATCATCATACACTCACAGTCTACTTCAGTTTGCTTTTCGTTTTTTTAATATTAATTTTTTTTTTCAATTTCAGTAATTATATAATTTGATTAGCGCTTTTATAAATGTACATAAAATTCAGATAAGTTTAACTTTGTTACCTGTAAAAATATCAATCCATTGCATAGGTTTGGGCCAATCGGTGTGTCTGCAATAGCCTTTATACGGATCACCATACGCCAATTTCTCACAGTAAAAG
This sequence comes from Diadumene lineata, assembly GCA_918843875.1. Taxonomy (NCBI): domain Eukaryota; kingdom Metazoa; phylum Cnidaria; class Anthozoa; order Actiniaria; family Diadumenidae; genus Diadumene; species Diadumene lineata. The sequence continues at coordinate 17,119,036 of OU974069.1, read as the reverse complement.
AAGAAATTATAATGTGTATCAAACAATTCAGGACAATGCCTACTAATATTCATACATACATCTTGGCAGGCCGTATAATACGAAAGTCCCTTTTCTTGAAAACACGGTGGAATGTGCTCTGCGCAGAAGAGTCTTCTGATGTTGAACGCACATGTAGGATTTAAGCTTTGAGTTAAGTTGAGAAGTTTTTCAGCTTCTGACCTTGGTGCTGGTTTAGCTGTTTTAGCATCGTCGGTATAGTTCTTACGATACATGTGTCGATATAAAGTTTTCTGTCGGTCTACTGTGATCATAGTGTGAGTGTAGCCGATATCCTGGCAGAACGGAATGATCATGGGGGCACAGCCTCTCTCCAGTGGACCTGATATGAACGACAAATTAAACGTGTAAGTGGGAATTTTTTCAACTAAAAGAAATAAAGGCTGAAAATACATATACTGAAATAAAGTGTATTGTACCGACAAAAAATAAGTGAAAATGTATTTCAGGTGTATTTGAAAACCATTCTGTTTAGTAACAGTAACTCTTAATACAGTTAATACTTTTCTTTACTAACGGTTCTGTTTTTTTCCATGGTGTGAAACACTTCTGTAGTTATGAATGAATAAATGCGTACTTAGCCTCACTTTTTTTCCTTTCTGGGGTTCCTGTGCAGTTACGACCTTTGGAGCGAAGACTCGGTGGGAATGAAAAAAGACTTCAGCATTTTTTCTTCGAATTCTTCACGTTGTCATCCCCCCTCTCTATATAGGTTAGATTGTTCAGATTTTTGTCGAGAGCAGAAAAAGAGATAGAACTGTAAAAGCGGACGTGCCAGCGGACACCGAGGATATAAATGCGTACGGTATGCATGAGTTCTTTCCATTGTTACAAGTGAATCCGTTGTTTTCATAAACTCACTGTTAGCTTTTCCGTACAAAATACACAGATTATAATTAACATGTTCTCTCGAAGTTTGCCCAAAGAATATTTATTTTCTCCACGACTATGATCAGACAGACTGCGTTAAAACATGCATATATTAGGTGCAGCAACGTCTTCAAATGATTAATTATTAAGTGTATATGGCAATTAAAAATCAAAATACAGAAGAATTGTAAATCTTTCCTTGAAGCACCTAAACAAGTTATTACTTATATTTTTATTTTATTTTTTTATAAACTAAGTAAACAGTTAATTCATTTATGAACAATTTGACAAATAAAGAAATCGAATCCCCTGAGCACAACTGCTTGTTTTTAACAACATGTGTTCAGAAAAAAAAAATGCAAATTGGACTGTTATTTGTCATTGACCCGAAAACAAGTACCAATGTGTTGTGTAAAATCAAAAGTGAATCTATCAGAACTATTCTAGCTTACCCATGGTGGTGGAGTTATAATGATAGTGGAAGTTAGGAGGTTCGTAGCACGTCCCTTGTATTGCTGTACTGTTGGGTAGTATCGAACACAACGCTATCATCATATCGACCAAAAAGTCTGGTAACCTCTCTTCGCATCTTTTGAGGAATTCAGAACAGACTCGCCTACAAGGTAGAAAAGGTTTTTCACCAGTTCCATTACAATTAGGAGCGATGAAAGAACAGGCCATAGTCTCAGCTATACCACCAATCGAACAGTTTTGAATCTTCTTCATAATAAACCGTACACTAGATTTAATCGATGATATTGAACGCTTTGATAAATCCTTGGGTAGTGGATAAGAGTGGTTATAACCAGCTAAAGAACACATTGATAATGGACTATTACGTAGAGGTGCACATCGAGGAAGAAGTTCCAAACCAGGGAATACAGCAATAACACACAGTAAAACGAGAAGAACAAAACCAAGTTTTAGAAACAACGCCATTGCACTTGCCTCACAGACAGTTGTTTATACTGATCGCATGTCTCGGTTCCTTGACTTTAGCATATTTAATGGAAGACTTGAGAACGTTTTCATCTTAAAAGTTAATTACAAATACGAAGAAATCTTGATCAATGAAGCCGGGCTGTACATCCACGTCGATAACGTCTGTTACAACCCCGTTACAAACTGACAATGGTCAGATCCATGTCACGATAGCTGAAGTCTTTACTACACTGATGTAAGAACTAATAGAACAAAAGTCACACAATCCAATGAAAACAAAGAATACATTTACTTGTCACGGCTGTATAAAGGTAACGTTTTACAATTTATATTTAACACTTGAACTGGGAAAAGGGGAGTGTTTGCAAGGGAGCGAAATGGGCAAAATCAGTTTTACAAGCCGATGTTCGCAGAGTCCAAAGAAATAATAAGCGTAGGGGCGAATTGATGGGTGATGACAGGGGTAACTAGTCACCTCCTTTTTGACCAGTAAAATCTACTTTTTTGATAAACTTTGTTTTTAGCATCAGTTCTACATTTAACTTTTACGATTTTAGTCACCCCCCTTTAAAATTCCTGGATACCCCGCTGAAGTGGACCCCAGTATTCACTGTTTACAAACAAACACGCCACAAACGAATTGTAATGTGAACGTGCTAACCATCACACAAAGGATTCTATTGAAATAACGGTCAATCACTGTCTGGTTGGCACAAAAATAACAAAGACAACCTCGTACCCAGAGCCCGCGTTTTCTTGTGGCCCCCTGAGGAAAGAACGAACGCAGGCCACAAGAAAATGCGGGCTCTTGACAATGCAATTGCCAGAAAAGAAAACATCAAATGATCTACTATGTGGATTTGACAAATAAAAAAACAACAAAAAAGGTCGGCATTTTGGGATCAAATGCACCAAGTTATACAATATTTTTGATCAAATCCCTGTTGTTGTTGTTTTTGTTTTTTGTTTTTTTTGCAAGATGACAGTAAGAATGCTGTGTTAGAGGGGGTGGGAAAACTTTAAATCGGTTCACACATACAACAATGTCAATAATACCTTGCAAATTAAAACCTTTTCTGGTTTAAATTCTATAAATTTTTAAAAGTCACCACAAAGGTTTTGTTGCTTGTATAGAACATGTTCCACCCAATGACCAAACTTGAAAGCTGGCTATGGATGCATGTACTTCGGTCACAGCAGTGATCTCTCGATGAGTGAATGCTACCAGTACTCCGGTTGTGGGTCAGTATATATAGTCATGTCATTCTAAATTTCTTTGCGCATTTGATATCTTTTTCTGCTTTTTAAAACGAATATGACCCATCATTGACTAAAGGGGAGTCGGAGCGTTATGTACACAGGGGGTTTACAAAAAAATAGTCTACAAGTCTACATTTTTTCTTAAGGCACGGGATTACTCCCTGGGGGAATACAAGGGAACGGAGTGCATGGACTATTGAAACCCTCATCGTTTTTATTGTTTTCATGGCGTTTTCTACCACTTCTCAAACAACCTTATCGACGGAGGTAAGCATATCTCTTTGAACTGTACAATATATACTGAAAGTTACAGGTTTTTATATATGAAACACTAATTAAGTAGGTATGAAAGAAAGAAAGGCGATCTTTCAAAGGGCGAATAATCGATTCGCCTCACCATGGTTCCACACAGGCATGTCCACTATCACGTTTTAGTTAAATCTGCCAAGTGTCTTGTATAACATTATGCGGACCCCTCCATTGAACAAGAATTAGTCATGATTGTCCCCCTTAAAGAGCATAAATGCGTTTACGTATTTTACAATCAATTAAAAACGTGGAAGATTTTGATAACATTTTCAGTCAAAACGCTGGCATCTAAAAGCAATGACTTTTCAATTGGTGTCGTGACCCTGAATAAAAGTATCAGTTTTGCTTTTAACTGTCAGTCCCACAGTCATCAAATGCCTACGCCATTTGTGATCTCTACTTTACTTCTGCTCGCCATAGAATCAGTATTCATCCGCTTTCTACACATGCGTTGCTCAATATAATGGCACTTACGAATCTACCTGCGTTTGTCTTCGGCGTTTCTCTCGTAATATCACTAATGACAACTGGAAACTCTCAACAATGTTCTACGATGATAGGCACTCCACTTGATGCTTGCCAAGTTGCAGGATACAACTCAACGTTTCCTTTGCCATACCAAATGACCAATGGCACCAAGAGATGGGTTCGTATCTTTTTAAACTACGTCCTACTATTATCACAGTCGAATAATTGTACAAATGAACTGCAGCGCATCGGTGAGATGATCATCTGTGCGATTTACGTACCGAAATGCCAGCAGGGAAAGTTGATGCTGCCTTGTAAGAGAGCTTGTGTTGAATATTTCAACAGATGTTCAGGCAAAATAGATCCATTCTGGTTTGATTATTTCATTGCTCATTGTACAATGTTACCGGATTACAAGGGATCTTCAGGGAAATGTATTGAGCCATCGAACTTTGATAAAGTTTATAACGTCAGTGATCCAGGTGAGTGTTATATCACGGCCATGCACTTAGTACCTCCCCCCCCCCCCCCCCGGTCCCGGTATAGTGATAATATAACGGTAAAGGGTCTAAAGGTGATCTGCGTTATTCTTCGTTCTGTTGTCTTTGTTGTTATGGTTATGTTATTATAACCGCTGTGTTGTACATGATGATAGTGAAGATGCACTATATGACTGTATTCTTTTTTTAAATCATCATTACATCATGTTGATAATGTCACTGTCAATGTCCGTAGCGTAGAGACAGACACAAGTGTTGTCTGTGGTTTGGCGATATGTATCAATCAGAAATGTCGATTACCAAAATGATGTTTATATTTGTTTAAAAAAAACAAAATCAGTACTGCTGGTCATGATATTTCTATAATGTGAACGGCTTAATCAACATTGACATAATTGTCCACATCTGTTTATGAAATTCTAATTAATACTAGTTTTTGTAATCAAAGTTATGATTGTAGAAGTTTGACAACTTTTAAGGACGTGTCTGTACACACGACTGCGCTGATAAATATTGCTGATATGCTTCTGCTTAGTCTCGATCTTCGCTGAAGTAAAGACAAGAGAGAAGATGCGTGTAACTTTTACTCTGACAAAAATAACATGCATAACCTTGTGACTTGGCATGAATATATAAAGTTTGATGCTTTTTGTCCGTCTAAATGTTTCAGAGTCACTGATGGTATTGAATTACTCGAGTTACTGAAGATTCTTTACTCATGCAGTGTGATCGACTCGGGGTCAGATTATGCTTAGAAACTCATGAATGTCATCAATATTAATATTCTCTAAGACTACGAATCATGTTATGCTGAAATTCCAACTGATCATGAGCAGACATAAAAATGTATTAATTGGTTGTGTCTATAGACATCCACAGCTATATGCTTTTCAATGACATTTTGTATGAGAAACTCAATCAATGCAAATTAACCAATTACGATTTGAAGCGTATAAGTTGGAGATATAAACATAAATCTATAGCAAAAACGTTTTGTTTTTCTAATTCGCTCAATCAGAGACTAATTTAAGTGAATGTGCGTGTGTGCGAGGAAGGGGGATTGGCTGCTAGCGTTCTTCATTTCAACCCACCCATCAACCTCCCGTCCCTGTAAATGTCATGTGTCGTCGTTGTTGGTGTTGCACGTTCCTAACTGTTGTGCATGTTCTGGCTGTTGTTAGTGTTAACAATTAGATAATCTTGTTACAAGTAAGATTTACAATTTCTTTTTAATGAAAGTGTGAGTATACTATGAAAAACATCACAAGATAATGACAAATTGCTATTTGCAAATTACGTCAATAGGTATTCTCCATGGAAAATGTCACAAACTTATCTTTCCTTGGTGCAAAGGATTCAAATACCAATACACTATCATGAAGGAATCTACACAAATTAGTTCATACAAGTACTTTTACGGTAAAAACTTCACAAATGTTTCAAGCGTTGACAAAGTTTTTTCAAACACATCTTACATCAACTACTGGACGCGTTTCCAAAAGAACTATTCCGACTGCTCGATGGAGATTCAGAAAACTCTTTGTGCTGATCTTTTCCCTCCTTGTTTCCCGGATGAAGGGACGTCTTTGTATTCTGTTTGCCATAAGACGTGCTTAGACATGCGCAGACGATGCCCGCGTATTGCGGAACACTCTACGTTTATGGGAAATTTTTTCAATTCTTGTGAAGCATGGGCTTCTGGGAACTCTGATCATGGATTTTGTAAGCACTCATCTTGGCCAAAACCACTTTTATGGTTAAATTATTTCAGAGGTAAGCATGTTTTAACATTGTTTATAATCCTTGTTACAAGCAGCAGACAAATTTGTTACGTTGCGTCATTAGAAAATCGACCCCGATATAGATATGTATTTGTAAAAGATCTTGGTATATATAATATTGGTATTATCGTGTGTTCTATATGATAAATTGGTGACAATACAAGTATAATACCAAATCAATCAATTAATTAATAATTCTAAATATGTTTCAGTTTGGGAGGTTGTTGGTATTTTTTTGCATGCACGATTTTACCAATGACTATACTAAATTTGGGATGTTCTTTTGTGTTCAGTACTGCTGGTGATTAATGTGCCTACAGACGTTCCAATAACACGTCAATGATGATCGTAAAGCGTGGTTTTCATATCGCAAAGGATCGAGAACGGTCGCAAGCGATCGGGAAAAAATCGATTGTAGGGAAACCAATGTTTTAAATTTGATCCTACGACCGTTTTCGATCCATATACTGATCGCGATCGAAATGGTTCAAAAACGGTCGTAGGATCGAAAAACGTTGGTTTCCCCAAAATCGATGCGACCGTTGTCGATCGTTTGCGATTGTATGGAACTGAACCAGGATTAAAGGCGATAGTGATTGGTCATGAATGTGATTATCAATAAAAGTTATCAACATTGCCTTCATGGTAATGGGTGTCATCATATTTACAATGATATTAGCAGCATCATCGTCACTACCAATCAACTATTATTATTGTTGATACTTGCAGAAAAAGTGCCCGTTGTTCCAAGTCGAAAACGTCCTTCATCATCCCTACCCCCTTACGTCATAGTGGTTGTTATACTTGTCCCTCTTGTCGCACTTGTCATCATTGGTGCAGTGTTGCTATGGAAACAACGTAAACAGCCTTGGTTTGTGCGCATATTCAAGCGAGGTGATGATACACATAATATTTTACAAGAAGATTCGCCGATGGAAATAACCAGTCAAGGAATGTCTGAGATTCAAACAAAGAATGATATTGGTCAAAGTAAGCCAGAACAACAGAAAAATAAGGGTGTTGTTGTGAAAGTTGTATCTGAGATGCAAATGACAAAGGAAGAGTTTAAAGAATGCCAGAGCCGCCAACCTGAGGCACAAGATACATCAAAGACATAGTATCTTACAACGAAAAATCATTTTGTATTTGCCTACGATTGAGGCTTATATTTTTAGCTACGCTGTATTGATAAAATGCAATGGTAGTTTGGAGTTAGTGTAGATTTATGTCCTTGTACCACACAGGAAAATATGCAGCACATCTTATCGGCAGAACCGAAGAGACCAAGAAACTAACCGATCCAACTTTCCAAATAGACATATTTAAAAAAAATACATTCTTGAGATGATATTGGTATTATCTTGCGTTTTATTATGTAAATTGATAAAATTAATCCCAAGATGTTTTTTCCTTTTCAGAAATATACTTATTTTGGAAGTTATTGATATTTTCTTGGCGTACTCGATTTTGTCAATGCAAAACTTGAAGTGCTAATTTTTTCCCTGTCCTTTGAATTTGTTGAAATATTTTAGACCCAGTATTGCTTATAATAAACAGGCAGCCACTTCTGCAACTTTTTTTACTCTTTTTTTCCGATTTTGTGATTCCTGTATAGCGAAGTCTTCTTTTTTTACCCCCCCCCCCCCTCGCCCCCTGAAAAAATGTTTCATCATTTTTATGCTTTATTCAGACAATTAACATTCATAATATAAACATAATTTTAAGGACTTTTTAAATGCATAAATGTCTGCATTCTAAAAACGTTTTCAAGATCAAAAGTAAACGCATGATCAGCCTTTTTGCTATGTCATATTCTATTCTTTCGTATTCCGTTAAAATTTCTATAAAATGATGCAATTTTGGATGTTTGTTTCTTAGTCTCATGTTATATAAGACATATTTATAAAGCAAAAAGAGAAACCCTTGCATAACATTTTCAGCAATGCCTAGTATTACATTTTCTAGATTTAAAATGGGCAATTTGATATGACTATCATCTAACCAGCTATTTATGTCTTGGAAAAATAATTTTGAATATTTGCATTCAACGAAAAAGTGCTCTAGAGATTCTGTAACACTTTTGCAAAAAGTGCACAGAGATGATTCAACAATATTGAATCTATGCAAGTCTTTATTTAGATATAGATAGTTATTCAATATTTTAAATTGAAATTCTCTCAATCTAGGATTGTTGGTGTATTTATACACTCTTTTGTAAACGGATGTCCACTCAATGTCCTGGATGTTGATACTTAACTTTCTGGAAATGTGTTTTTGTGAAGTAGGATTTTGAAATTTTTCTTTAATAATGTCTGAGTATATTAATTTTGATGTTATTTTATTTTTATGGACTAGATAGCCGGAGATTGTAGTAAATTAGTCTTCCTGATTTTTCAGTCCTAGATTTTCTATATTCTCAATTTTCCTAATTTCAACTTTCCATTGTTTTGGTAATGCTTCAATTATGCATCTCCAAACCATATACTCATCGTTATTCCATTTTCCTTTCAATAAAACTCCTGTCCAATCAAAACCTTTATATTCTCCCAATAAGTCTTTAATAATCAATATATCTTTATTTGTTAATTTCGTAATATTTATATAATCATATGCTAATTTAACGTGCTTGTTTAACCAAATAGGCTGTCTTAAAATGTCTATAATATTTTCCACTTTTGTTGATCCAATTATCGCCCATTGGGCAAATACTTCTTTGTAGAAATCTGATATATTTTTGGTCTGAAGTATTTTCAAATCTAAGTTTTCTCCGATACTTTTTAATCCTCCAAAATTTTGCAACGTTTTTTCTGCAAATATTTTCCAAAAGCATTTTTTCTTATCTATGAGTTTTAACATCCATTTGGTCCTGTTTGTTTTAATGATAGAATCTAGGTCTGGTAGTCCAATTCCTCCGTCTTTTGTGTCACCAATTAGTGTTTTCTGTTTGATTTTCGGTTTTCTACCATTCCAGATAAATCTAGCCATTTCCGTTTCGACTTCAGAAATAAAATATTTTGGTACCGGTAACTTCGAACACACGTAAAGTAATTGAGATATAGCTAGAGATCTAATAATATGTACTTTGCCATATATAGTTAAATTTCTCATCTTCCACACGGCTATTACTGCTTTAAACTTTTTGAAAACTCTTTCAAAATTGTTTTTTCTCATTTCTAGTTTATTTTGTGTGAAGTATATTCCTAATATTTTTGTTCCTTTAATATTAAAGTCAACCTTTTTTTGTATGTTAACCTCTGTTAAGTCAATACTCTCTTTTTTACCAATGCAACCAACTTCTGATTTCTCGATATTTAATTGAAGAGATGAATATTTTTTGAAAGTTTCTAACATTTCTAGCACATTATGTAATGATTCGATGGTTTTGATGCCAAATGTAGCATCGTCAGCAAAAATTTGACAAGCTTTGTTTCCTCGGATGCATCGGAGAGTTTAACTCCTTTTATATTCACACTGCTACGAGTTAATTGTGCCATCATTTCGATGGACAAGATAAATAAATATGGCGAGATTGGATCACCCTGTTTTGCTCCTCTTTGGATACTGAACCAATCTGAAACTATTCCGTTATTTTGTATGCAACTTCTTGTGTTTTCTAAAATAACTTTTATCCATTTAATATAACTATTACCAAATCCATAATGTCTTAAAACTGCTAATATAAAATTGTGTTCAATTGAATCGAAAGCTTTTTGAAAATCAGCAGCAAAAATTATGAATGCTTCTTGATCATTTTCTTTTGAGTAATCAAACAAATCTAACAAGAATCTTAGAATGTCATCAATATTTCTTCCTTTTACAAAACCCGCTTGGTTTGGGTGTACTAACTTCGGCATTAATTGCACCAGTCTGTTGCAGAGTGCTTTGCTACAAATTTTTGCATCTACATTTATGAGACTTATAGGTCTCCAATTCTCGATTAATCGGTTGTCTTTATCAGGTTTTTCAAGTAAAGTAATATACACTTGATTTTGAGTTGTTGAAAGAGTACCTTTTTCAAAACTATAATTAAAACAGTAAACCATCATTTCGCCCAACTCTTGCCAAAAAGTCATATAAAATTCTTTGCTTAATCCATCTACCCCAGGAGTTTTATTATTCCCCATTGTTTTGAGACTTTCGAAACACTCTTTATGGTTTAACAAACCTTCGCAATTTTCTTTTTCCTCTTTACTCAATTTTGACACATGAATCTTCTTAACGAATTCAAAACAGTCGTTTTCCGTTAAATTGTTCTTTTTCGAATATAAATTGCTATAGTGCTCTTTTAGTTTTTTTAAAATTTCCGTCGGAGTGACGATAACTTTGTCATTATCTAGAATCTTTCTGATATGTGTCTTATTTTTCCTTGTTTTTTCTAAAGTGAGAAAAAATTTAGTATTTCTTTCTCCTTTCTCAAACCAAGTTATTTTTGACTTCATAATTATACCTCTTGTTATATAGTCACTTAGAGTATTCAAATTTCTTTTTAATGTTTCATGTTCCTGCATTAAAATTTCGTTTTGCTGCCAGTCCCGTATATTTTCAATTTTTTTCATTTTCAATTCAATATCCTGATAAAAATTTTTCGATTGTTTTGCTTTTTCCTTCGAATATGAAATGGTAATTTTTCTTATCTCATACTTCATAAGTTCCCATTCTGTATGTGCATTATATGTTTCATATTTAAAATCATTTTTCTTCTTTTCAATTAGCCGCCTTATTATTTTTATATATTCTTCATCATCCAATAAGGAGTTGTTCATTTTCCAAAATGAAGGGCCGTATCGCTGCTTTGGTAGTGATTTGATATACAATGTTATGGCGTAATGATCCGTGGCTGGTGCTGGTAATATATCGGTATCCTCTACTAAGGGTTGAAGTATGTCCGAAATATAAAAGAAATCTAATCGACGAAATAATCTTTCTTTAGATTTTGATGCTTTGCCTTGGGCTGTCCCACTCCAAGTAAAGCATTTTTCATTTTGATTCCGAATACGCCAAATATCAACTAAATCCAAATCTTTTAAAATTGTTTCCATCTGCTCAATGGAGTCATTTTTTAGTTTTGGATTTCCTCCAAACGCTTCTAATTCTAGATTTCTAATAAAGTTAAAATCTCCTCCCCATATTATCATTGTTTCACTTGTTATTTCGTAGGTAGCAATTTTTTGAAGAGCTTTTATTTGAAAGGAAATTTGTTGTTTTTCGTCAATTGGAAAATATGAATTAATTAATAGAAACTGTTTGGATTGAACTTCACATTGGATTATTATCAGTCTTCCCTCCTCGTCTTTTTCTACTGAATTTATAGTGTATTCTAATTTATCTCCAAAGAATATTGCTACTCCCTTGCTGTGACTAGATCCGTGCGAAAAGAAAATTTTTCCTTTGAAACGTTGTTGCCATTTATGTTCAATGTTACATGTACTATATGTTTCTTGTAAGAAAGCAATTCCTGTTTTTGTTCCATGTTTTACAAGCCAATTCAGCATTTTCCTATTCTTTTTGTAACCGCGCATTCCTCGGACATTGAGTGACAATAAACTAAAATCTAACACTTCCATTATTTTGAAAAAATTGCTTAATCTCTTGAGATCCTATGGCATTCCTATTATAGTATAATACAATGAGAATTAATTCCTTATGATATAGTATAGAAGTGAGTAAGCAAAACATTAAAATTAAACAAAGGCAGCCTTTTAACAAAAATAAGAATTAATAATTAACATTTGAATAGTTATCGTGAATGTTCAGCAGTGATGTTAAGATATTCTCTATCTAAAAGGTAAGACTAGCACAAAATAAATAATATAACACTTGGCACGATCACTACGATGCGCTCAATCATTACAGTGCACAAAGCTGGCCTGTTCTACGATCACCTTGCTTATGATTTTCAGCGCATCCTTACATGTGGTAAACGACTTTCCTCGTGTCGCTTGCGTCAGCAAAAATTATTTCTAAAAAGGCTTCATAATTGTTTATTTAGGTTTTATCAAAGAAAGACCCCATTTACTCTCATATTTTTTTTTTTTTTTTTTTTGCATGTGTGTTTTTTATCGTACTACTACGATGCAGTTATTATCGCTATGAGGAAAGAAATCAAAATCTTACTGCTCTTTACATACAGCTGCATACACGTCAGTATTAATATAACAAGGTAGTGCAACCCTAAATAAACGGTGTCAATTTTTACTTCGACTCTCATTTGTATTTTATCCAGTGCACTTTATCAAACTCATTTCGCTGAATTCAATAGATCCTTACGCTTTTCTGATGTTGAAAAGAATTGACAAACGCTTTCGATGCATTCTCGTACCCAGAGCCCGCGTTTAGTTTAAAGATTCATCTCATCACATTAGATGAAACTCTAAAACCGCTATAAAAGGGTCTTAAAGCAAAATATGTGCATAAACAACTAAAGCCGGAAACCATAAAACAATGCTATCGGATTATGCCAGAGCACTCGTTCTTTGTCGCAGGCCACAAGAAAACGCGGGCTCTGGGTACGAGATTCCTTTTGATGTGGCATTGGATAAAATCGAAATGGGTATCAAAGTAAAAATAGAAATAGGTCTTAAGATACTACAGGTTTACCATTTTGGGTCATTCTTTTTTATTTTATTTTATTTGTTGTTGAGATTTCTGTGAATTTTGTGTGAAATTTCGATTTACTATGTAATGGCTAATGACCGTTGAATTATTAACCGCAGGATCACACAAAAATAATATAAAAAAAAAGAATGACACAAAATCGTAAGCCTGTGACGATACACAAGGGGTCAGGAGGCATCGCTGTTTGTGGGCTTAGAAATCACATTTTTGCTATTTTGTTCGAACAGATTTTAAGCAATAGCCCTGAAGTGTGATGACGTTTTACCCCCCGTCTCTATACCATAATAGTTTTTAGAATGCTTTCATATTCAAATTTCAAATAGTCATAATTAGTGAACAAAAGCAATGTGAAAAGGATTCTGGTCTAGACACGGGGGTAAAACGTCATCACGCTTCAGGCTTATTGAAATGGGATCACTCATATCTTAGGAATCGTGATCGCTATAGAGTCCTTGCATGTGACGTCAAAGCAGACAATCTAGAGGACAAAACAAAAGAGTTTTGCTCTCTTGGTAGCTAAAATCCATTGTTTTGTCCTCCAGGTTGAGCTGCATTCCAACGAACTTCTAAGTGTCTATCTTAAAATAGGATTGTGGATCAATTTTTTTGTTACTTTATGGATCATTAATCAGCTGGGTTTAGGATCACTGCAAAATTGTAAACCTCGTTATAATGTATCATATAAATTTAGCTCGTCCATATCGACCAACTGGCGATGTTCTGTGGATCCCCTAAGTTTACCGCGTCTTTTCAGAACAAGTAGAACAACGACAGTGATTAGAGCAACAGATAGTAGCATCCCGATTACCAGACCAGCTATACCTCCTTTGGATAGTTTACCACTTTGGTGGCGTTTGGCACTTACACCAGGTGTACTAGAATTGGTAGGAGAGGCTAAGAGTAGATAAATCAATGAACAAGTAAATGCTTGAGTTATTCTTAACTGAATGAATGCATGAATGATGATTGACTGAGCGACTGCAGGATTGAGCAAATGATTTAATGAACGGATCTGAACTTGAATTTACAAATCAATTTTTCTGATAGAAAACCCTCGTTGAATCAAGTATTAGGAAGAAAGAAAGTATAAGGAAAATATAAATATATGAATTAAGACCATGATCAGCGAATACCTGATCATTTGTCACAGTGAATGACCAAATAAATGACTAAATGAATGAATCAACGTTACTTCGTGTCACATCTCTTACCTGGAGTTGTGGAAAGATTTGTGGTTGGTGTGGTAGTTGACCCGCCGTTTGGCCGCGTTGGTTTAGTTGATGATGTCGCCGTTGGTTCAGAAGTAGTAGTAGAAGGTGTAGCAGCAGTGGAAGTTTCCATTTTGGTATTTGTCGGTGTATTTTGTTTTGTAGTAGATTGCGTATCTGGTAGTGTGTTTGTTTGTGTAGTTGTTTGTGTCGTCGCAGCTGATTGTGTATCTGGTAGTGTGCTTGTTTGTGTAGTTGTTTGTGTCGTCGCACCTGACTGTGTAACTGGTAGTGTGTTTGTTTGTGTAGTTGTTTGTGTCGTCGAAGTCGATTGTGTATCTGGTAGTGTGCTTGTTTGTGTAGTTGTTTGTGTCGTCGCAGATGATTGCGTATCTGGTAGTGTGCTTGTTTGTGTAGTTGTTTGTGTCGTCGCAGCTGATTGTGTATCTGGTAGTGTTTTTGTTTGTGTAGTTGTTTGTGTCGTCGCAGCTGATTGCGTATCTGGTAGTGTTTTTGTTTGTGTAGTTGTTTGTGTCGTCGCAGATGATTGCGTATCTGGTAGTGTGCTTGTTTGTGTAGTTGTTTGTGTCGTCGCAGCTGATTGTGTATCTGGTAGTGTTTTTGTTTGTGTAGTTGTTTGTGTCGTCGCAGCTGATTGCGTATCTGGTAGTGTTTTTGTTTGTGTAGTTGTTTGTGTCGTCGCAGATGATTGCGTATCTGGTAGTGTTTTTGTTTGTGTAGTTGTTTGTGTCGTCGCAGATGATTGTGTATTTGGTAGTGTGCTTGTTTGTGTCGTCGCAGACGATTGTGTATCTGGTAGTGTTTTTGTTTGTGTCGTCGCAGCTGATTGTGTAACTGGTAGTGTGTTTGTTTGTGTAGTTGTTTGTGTCGTCGCAGCTGATTGTGTAACTGGTAGTGTGTTTGTTTGTGTAGTTGTTTGTTTGGTTGAAGTCGATTGTGTAGTGGTTTGTTGCGGTTGAGTTGTTTGTGTAGTTTGTTTTGTTGTAGTTGGTTGTGAATCTGGTAGAATAGTGGCTTGTTGGCTATTGGTTGATTGTTGTGTCACGGTAGTTGTTTGTGGTGGTGATGGTGGATCAGTTGCAGCCTTTGCGCATGACAGCTGAATGAGGAACATGACCGAATATAAAACCATCGATAATGTCGTTTTCATGTTGGAATACTGCAGATCTGCAAACAACATGGTTGATCGTTGAAAATTAAATAAAGCTTCAATGAACAAAAATAAACATCTAAAATCACTACAATAATTTAACCTTAATTACCATTTTAACCTCACTAAGTCAGTATATCAAACTATCGTCGCAAAACACTACAGGAATATGATTAATCTTTACATAAAAATAGCGGCTCGTTCTCACTTTGTACAGCATTGAAAAAACAACATTACAATACAATGATTATGCACTAGAATACCATACAACACAATAGACATCGTTTTTTTTTCAGTCTTCAAATTGTATATAGCAATTTTAAATCACTTTGTCATCACCACAAGACAATAGGTCATAATTCCAAAACCACTAGAATGATGGGTGAAAGTCATGACATGATTTAGAATGGCATCTTGGACAGTCAAAAGGATGAATATTACCCTTTTAATCTATGCAGAGAACAGAAAGCAAATCAAGTCATAACCGAATGGCATTAATTTCTTGTCAACTGGTGCATTAAGTATGGCATTAATATTTATACCCTTTTGGTGATGACGACGTTAGTTGAAGTAGCTAAAGAGAAAGAGCCAAAACAGCAACATTTATTCTTGACCCGTCGTCAATCTGAAAGCTTGTTCGCTCAACCGATAACTAACTCAACTGTGTCCGTAGCATCTTTTCATATCATTTTATATCAAACCAACTCGCTCGTCTTCTTTGTCGCAGATTAAAGTCGATAAACGCAATTTGTATCAGACGATTATATTGTATTAACATAAAATGTTATTTTCATCAATAAAATGTCGATATTACTCGATACTGTTTAGCCAGTTAATGATTTCCATTAGATGTCATGAGAGAGAAACTAAGAGACCGACATGACTGCCAAAAGGTGCATCGACTATTATTCAGTATAAAAAAAAGATCATATAATTACAAATTACGAATTACAAACAAATGAAACCATAATATCAATGAGCAGGTAAAGAACGAGTAAATAACACATTAATATACAAACATTTGAAATAAAACTCATTGCCGTTAATGATTCAGAACTATAAGTAATATAAATACTCACCCAATTCTCAGTTTCAGAATTGTTTCACTTAAAGGTTGAGCTTAACCAAACTCAATATTTTCTTTTAAATCATTAACCAGTTTCAACCATACAGTCGGTATATAAGTACTAATACAATTTATAACTTTTTTCAAATAACATCCGCAAAGTTTCAGAATGTCAAAAATTCCGGTCTCTATTCAATCGTGAAAGCACGTGAGCTGGATGTTCATCAGAGCGCCAATTACAATTTGACATTTATTATATTAATAGCACAGCACTTCACCTCTTGTTCATACCTCAACAAACATTGGTAACTTGTTTACTAACGTTTGATTCTCAGCGATGTTCCTGGATGATTTTGAATTAATAAAAAGGGTGTGTGCATGCATGGATGTCTGTGTGTAAAATGGTGAATGTAAGGGTAGTGAGTGTGATAGACATTATCGTAAAATTAGCTGAAATACTAGACATTTAGATTGGATTCAAAAGCTCATAATTATTTCCAAATTGTCTCTTCAAAGCTTCATTTCCATTTATCATGAAGAGTGTTTCATGGATTTATCACAATGTAATGCCAGATTAACAGTCTGAATATAATATAAACTGCATCAGCTGGGATCAAAATTGAAAGAGATCGGAGACATTAAAAGAAATGAAAGAGAAGGTTACCCTATCGCTCCTATACATCGACCAAAGCTGTCCGTAAAAAAAGAAGCTTATGAAAGTTTTATTTCATAGTACTTACAGAGCTACAGTCTTACGAACATGCTTATTTTAAACTACACGTGTATCAAAAAAAACACTGCAACGCATTCTGAGCAATTAACGATATTTTCAACAATATGTTAGAATACACATTTCTAGATATTTTAGTAATTTCATGATTCAATAAGTAAGATATACTCACCCGATTCTCAGTTTCAAAATTGTTTCACCAACTTAAAGGTTGAGCTTAACCAAACTCAATATTTTCTTTTAAATCATTAACCAGTTTCAACCATACAGTCGGTATATAAGTACTAATACAATTTATAACTTTTTTCAAATAACATCCGCAAAGTTTCAGAATGTTAAAAATTCCGGTATCTATTCAATCGTGAAAGCACGTGAGCTGGATGTTCATCAGAGCGACAATTACAATTTGACATTTATTATATTAATTAATAGCACAGCACTTCACCTCTTGCTCATACCTCAACAAACATTGGTAACTTGTTTACTAACGTTTGATTCTCAGCGCTGTTCCTGGATGATTTTGAATTAATAAAAAGGGTGTGTGCATGCAAGGATGTCTGTGTGTAAAATGGTGAATGTAAGGGTAGTGAGTGTGATAGACATTATCGTAAAATTAGCTGAAATACTAGACATTTAGATTGGATTCAAAAGCTCATAATTATTTCCAAATTGTCTCTTCAAAGCTTCATTTCCATTTATCATGAAGAGTGTTTCATGGATTTATCACAATGTAATGCCAGATTAACAGTCTGAATATAATATAAACTGCATCAGCTGGGATCAAAATTGAAAGAAATCGGAGACATTAAAAGAAATGAAAGAGAAGGTTACCCTATAAGCCTGAAGCATGATGACGTTTTACCCCCGTTTCTAGACCAGAATCCTTTTCATATTGCTTTTGTTCACTAATTATGACTATTGTTTCTGTATTCTCGAGGGAATATAAAATTTGAATATGAAAGCATTTTAAAAACTATTATGGTATAGAGACGGGGGTAAAACGTCATCGCACTTCAGGGCTATTGCTCCTATACATCGACCAAAGCTGTCCGTAAAAAAAAGGAAGCTTATGAAAGTTTTATTTCATAGTACTTACAGAGCTACAGTCTTACGAACATGCTTATTTTAAACTACACGTGTATCAAAAAAAAAACAAAAAAAAAAAACACTGCAACGCATTCTGAGCAATTAACGATATTTTCAACAACATGTTAGAATACACATTTCTAGATATTTTAGTAATTTCATGATACAATAGTTAAGTATGTTTTGCAGTTATATTTGCAGCAAGAGACAATTGAAAAAATATGCAACTCTCCAGTGCGGGTGTTGCCATGCAACGTAAGTCACGTGATCGCTAGCTACAAATAGCCTATTGGATGACGATTAGACTGTAGTAGCGCGAGGTCACGATAGTTCACTGAAACTAAATATGTTATAATGATGTTCTAGATTTACTAAAAATGAAACATTTGTCACAAGTCAAATCTCGAATTATTATTAATAGTGAAACGTATACCATTTATGGAATAGTTTCAAGCTATACAGAGCTCAGTGACAAATGCTGAAGCTTGTAAAGACTTATATTTTAAGATTTAGGATAACATCCTTAAAGTGTGTGTGTTAGTTGGATCACCAGTTGAATGTAATAAGATCACCTTAGAGCTAGCTGGAACAATGTCTATCGTAAAACAGAACTAAAATAAAAAATGTTGAAGGGTACACCGTCTTCACGAGTCATCGATCCCAAATTTCATGGTTTAGTCTACCACTATACACCGACCAAAACTGCCCGTAAAAAAGCAAGCCTATGCAAGTTTTATTTCATTGTACTTACAGAGCCAGGGCAGAACCCCCACAAAATATTGGTTAAAAGATATTAATGCATGAGTTTACACAGTTAAAAAAATGTTTTCATTTTAGGGTGGGGGATGGGGATTATAGTGCCCCCCCCCCCTCCCCCATGGCTGTTACTGTTCCGCCGCCTCTGAGAGCTACAGCATTACGAACATGCTTATTTTTATAAACTACACGCGTTATTTTCGACTCTTCTATGTCTATGATTCCGCATGTAAATAACATTTGTAAAACGTCATTCTACCATCTTCGTAATATTGCTCGTATTCGTAAATTCATTTCTACAAAGACTGCTGAAATTCGTGTCCACGCATTTGTAACTTCTAGACTTGACAACTGTAACTCTCTTTTATATGGTCTACCTAAAACTTTGCTTGATAAACTACAGTATGTTCAGAACTCTGCTGCTCGTCTGGTTACTTTATCAAAGAAACGTGATCATATTACTCCTCTGCTAATCAACCTTCACTGGCTGCCAATTCATGAACGCATAAAATATAAAATTCTGTTGTTGACTTTCAAAGCCTTACATGGTCTCGCTCCTTCGTACATCTGTGATTTGATAACTAAATACAAACCTGCAAGAACCCTTCGCTCTTCAAATGAACTACTTCTAAATTCAACAACATATAATTTGAAATCATATGGTTCTCGCTCCTTCTGTTTCTGCTCCAGCATTATGGAACTCTCTCCCATCCACAATTCGAAACATTGACTCTCTAACATCATTTAAAAACGAAATCAAAACTCATCTTTTTAAGTTAGCTTTTTACTTGTAATTAATTTTTTTTTTTTTTTTTTTTATATTGTAGCATTTCCGATTTTTATTTTACAGCGCTTAGAGCTGACTTGTATAAGCGCTATACAAATATTTTATTATTATTATTATTATTATTATTATTATTATTATTATTATTATTATTATTATTATTATTATTATTATTATTATTATTATTATTAAAGTCTGGTCACTCGCACAATGTAAACTACCAAAAAACATCTACAACTTCACCATCCGTTACATAAATAACACTCTTCCCACACGTAAAAATTTGGTTAAATGGGGCATCTCTTCATCTTCAGATTGTTCTCTGTGCTTACAACCAGAATCAATTCTTCATGTTGTTGCTGGTTGTAGTTCCTACCTAAATCAGGGTCGGTATACTTGGAGACATAATTCTGTCTTGCAGTTTATCGCAAACTCTTTGTCAGCAATCAAAGACATCATCCTGTATGTTGACCTGCCTTCTTTCAACTCCCCTTCAATTATCACTGGAGATAGTCAACGACCAGACCTCTTGATAACCACTTCAGACAAACATCTATATATACTCGAACTGACCGTTGGACACGAAACTAACTTAGAGAAAAACTTATTGAGAAAACAAACTAAGTACAAAGAACTATTTTCTTCTAATAACAATGATTTCAAAAATATTAGCTTCATAAATTTGTCAATCAGCGCTTTAGGAATTTTTTCTAAAGAATCTACAACGTTTCTTGACATGCTGGCTGATCTTGGTTTTGACGATAAGACCTCCAAGTATATCATCAAGAGCATTTCAGCTATTTCGATAAGGTCAACGTATTATATATTTTGCTGTAGGAACAAGGAATGGCCAAATCCTGAATTACTTAGCTATTAGTTTTTTTTTTGTTTTTGTTTTTGTTTTTTTTGTTGTTTTTTTGTTGTTTTTTTTTTCTTCTTCTTCTTTTTCCTCAAACTATTTTCTTCATATCGATTCAAGTAGCAAATTGTAAACTGCCTAGGTATAGTGAGGTTTACAGTTGTATGTGTAAAAATATGAAATAAAAGTTTACATTATTATTATTATTATTATCACTGAGCAAAAATACCACTGCAACGCATTCTGAGCAATATAATTAACGATATTTTTAACAACTCAAAATGGTGTTTTCAAGCTATCGTTCACTCGGAATTCTGCCAAAATGTCAGGCTTGTTGTGTTCCTCTAAAAAAGTCGCGGCGGTCCGACGGAGAATTTGACTCTAAAACAGTGTTGAATTAATAAATTTTTCAAAAAAAAACAAAAAAAAAAACCGTCTCGATCTAAGCCAAACAAACTGCTCTCAACGATTTTGAAGGTTATGCACCTAAAAACGTCCGGGGCTGGATGCACGAAACCTGAATAGCATTATCCAGCGGACAAATCGCCATCCAGCGGATAAATTCTAAAAAAAAATCTAAAGAGTGGATAACTTTATTCATCTTTCGTGCAACCGGTCCCTGGTTGAATTCTCCAGGAGCGAAAGGGTTATAAGAAGAAGTACAATAGAAGAATATTTATTAGAAAGAATAAATAGAATTGCCACTCACCAATACATATCAACAAGTTTATTCATAACATCAACCGATGCAAAAAACTATTTTAGAAAACATCTATATCAAAAATTAAAAGAAATATTTGGAATCCATCAATACTTATTTACAACATTGCATTTGCAATTTAATATCACTATCAGTAAATTGTAGTAATAAACAATTGAAATTTTAATAAGTTTCTTACAGTGAGCACACTTGATCCGTGTCGGTGAACACTTTGTGCTTATTTGACCCGTTTTAGCATGCCTCCTTTGCGTGAATTGATTTGAAAACATTTTATCTTGATGACTCGGTCCACTTGAGTTCAGTCCTACGTTTTTAGCGAGTTTTTTTAGAAAGCTCAGGAAATAAAAACCATATTATATTGAAGACAAGTGTTCATGGTTCTAGTGTCTTCACTGTAATACTAAGTAAGTTTATGGAAGTGTACCATAAAGACGCTGGTAATAGAAATATAAAGAAATCGTCTAACAACAGACAATTTTCGAAAATTAAATTATAATAACATTAGTGTCTAGAATTGTAGTATTGAGTTTCATTAGATTTAATCAGAGTACACTAACGTAACGTAACCACACGATAATTAGGATATGCCAGATTCAATGCTACCATGTATTCACGAATCCACATGGTCTCCTCAAATATCCGTTTTGCAAAGAAACAACTTCATGGAAGAGCACATTCCAAGATTTGCAGAGTGCTTGTCTAACTAGTCGAATCCGAATTCTTTCTTTAGAAAGCCACAATCTGGTATCAATAAAGTAGATCTTCCATGTGTGACAGATGGCTAGACCTTTCCAATTCCTTGCAAAATTCATTTCATATTTCGAGAATTTTATTTAGATGTCTTTTGAGAGGGTTGCCAAGTTTTACATGCGTGATATGCTTTATATTGCCACATTGCCAATGTTCCACCATGGTATATCCACGTTTCAGTTATGCACATGTTGCATCTGTAAATACCTTACTATGCTATTACGTTACAAAATTTGGCGTCAGTTTATCAATGTTTGGTCTATCTTTCCAAAGTTATGTTTTATTTTGTCTGGAGCTGGTAGCATGAGCACAGTTACTTTTTGGCTCCGTTCTTCTTAAATCCATATTGAATTTCCAAAGGCAAATTAACATGATTTCTTTAATACCGACCTATCTCCTTGCCAAGTTCGGCCTTTTTAATGTGTCCTTATCCAGATCTTCGCCAACTGAGTTTTTCACAGGAGTTGCATGCAAGCCTGAAACGTTTATAAACTAATTATGTAAAACACAGTTTACATAAAAAATTGCAATTTGACCAGTTCTTCCTTCTCATTACGATTTTGACTCTTATTTCATCATAGGTCAGCATTTTGATGAAATGTTTTCAAATCCTTCCTTACCGCCTGTATCAATCTATCTGTTTTCAAAACTGCCAGAAGAGGCTGCACAACTTTTATGCTTACATTTTTATCTACATATCCGGTCATTGCTCAACCATTTCTACTTCGTCATAGTTTTGTGATCTTCTACAGTACTTTCTATAGATTATGACAGCAGCAGCAAAAATAATGGCAC
The DNA here is from genome assembly GCA_918843875.1 of Diadumene lineata. Classification (NCBI taxonomy): domain Eukaryota; kingdom Metazoa; phylum Cnidaria; class Anthozoa; order Actiniaria; family Diadumenidae; genus Diadumene; species Diadumene lineata. The sequence goes on along the minus strand of OU974069.1, from coordinate 17,096,326 downwards.
CACCAATCAGAACACTCATAACCAAACCAGCTACTGCACTTGCTGAGAATCCTGAACGAGCTGATTTAGAAGCCTCTTGATTTGGGCTTGAATTACTTTTGTCGTCATTAGGCACTTTGGTGGTTGGAATGGGTTCTGAAATAATTATAGTAACAAACAACTTTATCATTTACCTTAACTAATAATTATGTTAACTGCTGTCGTAAATGTTGGAGGGCAAGTAAATCTATGCCTGCATTTTAAATGGTTGTTTTGCCTTGTAATGAGACATGCCTGCCGTCACAAGGTGTCTTTGATTATTAACACCGGGACCTTTCCAATCCAACTATACGTTTTTCTCAGACGCTTCGAGATAGACAGATGCAAAAGAGTCCTCTTGAAATTCATCTGTTATTAGCGAGTCTTCCTGCTTAATATCGAGCTTAGTAAGCTGATTATCATCTTCAGTTTATCATTATACAGAAGATTCTGTTCAAAAGCGATATGATTAGGCCCTAAGCCCGGGGGGTACTACCCTATATCGACTATACGGGGATGATCCGCTGAACAGGGTATGGTTTTTCGACCTTGTTGTCATGAACAGGGTATCCAATTATACTCTATCTCCGATTTAATCCAAACTTCCTGTCATACTCAGGGCCCAAAAAATGAGAAAAATTATTTTGCATTCAGGAAATTGGCAGAAATAAGATCGTTGACTTTACAAATAGATAAGAGCAGCACGTGCGTCTGAATTGTTATATTTATACAAATTATATAATGTTTGTAAGCAATTGTAATTTGTCATAAACAGGGTATGGAAGTTATGTATTTTTTGTCATAAACAGGATAACCCCTACAAGATCCCAGCGGAACACCCCTACCCAGATCTGAAGGGAGTACCCCCCCGGGGCCCTAAGCAAATGGTTTCGACATTTCACTTCTGACTCACTTGTCAATTCTATTCAATACTAAAATTGAAAACGTTTGTATGCCATGGCTTTTCAACATCCAAAATGTGCAAGATTCTTTTGAATTGCGAGTCGAAGTAAAATTCGAACCGTTTGCTTGGAGCTTTAGCTGACTAGAGTTGACTCACTATATAAAATACTCGGTTTCAATTATTTTATGTGATGCATTTTATACATTCAAAGTTACCAATTACCTGCTGTTTCGGCTACAGTTTTTGACGATACTGCTGCTTTTTCCATAGATGTTGCTCTGACATTAGACGATGTCACAGTTTTAAGTGAAGTCGCTGTGGAAATAGTTGTACTAGTCATTGATGTTTTAGTAGTAGTAGAATCAGTGGTTGTTGTTTGCAAAGGGTTAGAGTGCGTTGCTATCGATGGTGATGTTGCTGTTGTTAAAGTTGTTGTTTCGTTTTGTGCAGTTGTTGCTGCTGCAAGGGTTGTTGTTGTTGGCCCCTTTGTCGTGGGTGATAATGTGGTAATTGGTAATGTGGTAGTTGGTAATGTGGTCGTTGGTGTTGTAGTAGTTGGTGGTGATGTTGTAGTTGGTGGTGATGTTGTAGTTGGTGGTAATGTTGTAGTTGGTGGTGATGTTGTAGTTGGTGGTGATGTTGTAGTTGTTGGTGATGTTGTAGTTGGTGGTGATGTTGTAGTTGGTGGTGATGTTGTAGTTGGTGGTGATGTTGTAGTTGGTGGTGATGTTGTAGTTGGTGGTGATGTTGTGGTTGGTGGTGATGTTGTAGTTGGTGGTGATGTTGTGGTTGGTAGTGATGTTGTAGTTGGTGGTGTTGTAGTTGGTGGTGATGTAGTAGTTGGTGGTGATGTTGTAGTTGGTGGTGCTGTTGTAGTTGGTGGTGCTGTTGTAGTTGGTGGTTGTGATGTAGTAGTTGGTGGTGATGTCGTAGTTGGTGGTGTTGTAGTTGGTGGTGATGTTGTAGTCGGTGATGTTGTAGTTGGTGTTGATGTTGTAGTTGGTGGTGCTGTTGTAGTTGTTGGTGATGTTGTAGTTGGTGGTTGTGTTGTAGTTGGTGGTGCTATTGTAGTTGGTGTTGTTGTAGTTGGTGGTGATGTAGTTGGTGGTTGTGTTGTAGTTGGTGGTGCTGTTGTAGTTGGTGTTGTTGTAGTTGGTGGTGATGTAGTTGGTGGTGCTGTTGTAGTTGGTGGTGTTGTTGTAGTAGTTGGTGGTGTTGTTGTATTTGGTGGTTTTGTTGTAGTTGGTGGTGGTGTTGTTGTAGTTGGTGGTGGTTGTGTTGTAGTGGATGGTGATGTTGTAGTTGATGTTCCTGATGTAGTTGATGTTCTTGTGGTCGTGGTTGATGTTTGCGGTGACATAGACGTTAGTTGTAATGTTGAAGTTTCTATTGGGTGTAAATTTGCAGTCGTCTGTGAAGGTTGTGTAGTTGTCAAGGCAGAAGTTGAAGAAGGCAAAGCAGCTGCAGTGGACTCTGCTGTTTCTAGATCCTTACTTTGGGAGGTCGTAGATACGTCTATATTTGTTGTCGTACTCGGGTCCAGTTCTTTTACAGCCATTGTAGTTGGATTTTGTTTACTATCTATGATAAATATACATATTAAATGAATAGTAGGTATAATATATATACCGGTTGACATGTTTTTATAACACTACTGCAGATTTTATAAATATAATACAATAAGATGCTATCTTTATCAATTTGCATCCACAAATAATGCTGGGGCCGGTTGCACGAAACGTTAATAAAGTTATCCATTGGATAAAGTTATCTGCTCCATCGGAATTTGGATAGCGATTTATTTTATCCCGTGGATAGCGCTGATCAGGCTTTGGTTCCTGATATATATGTGAAGATGCTAAACCAATAAAATGTATCTAGTTCATTGTTGACAAAGCATACAAACAATTACACGCTGTAATTACGTACAATGATACCTCTATTAATCAAGCGGCCACCCTCTATTAGGCGGCCACAATATAAGTCCCGAGAGTTACCGCTTAACAGACGTGAGCATTTTGAAACGAGAACTGATAACAATTATGGACAGTAATGTATATCGATACTGAATTTGCGGCAATTTATTACTCCGTTATTTCTCTCTTCTCTATGCAGTCTTTTCAGCCTTGTATACTCGGGAAACGCTACAATCAAAATCTATTTTCAGATCCAATAATAAATGGCATTTTACTTGCGAGCTTACAGTGGAATTTTGGCATATCTCAAACTGCTTTATAAATAGTTCATCAACATTTTTTGTTGGTTGTAGTGATATTTACCATAAACTGTTTTCTCAACAATGCATATATTTGTATTAGTCTTATTCCATGGGAAAATCTCGGCCATCCACAGGGAAGAGAAAGATGTTATGAAGTAATAATAAATTTTGAAGAAAAATAATTTTCATTCTGGTCTTTGAAGGCTGTAAGTACCAACTCTCATTGGGTTTTGAAATATATCGTCTCTGGACGTCTATATTGTCTATATTTGAAATATTTTCAAACCTATCATTTGAAATATTACATGGTAGATTTAGACTTACCAATTGCGGCTGGATCACTTTCAGACGGTTTAGCTGACGTTGTGACAGCATCGAGAGACGGAGAATCAGTGGAATTAACAGGCAAAGCGACTAGAAAACTTGCATTTACTACTAGCAGTAGCATAATAACTCTTGAGAACCTAATGAAGTACATCTTTCCTGAAAAGCCGAAACATTTTATCGTTATAGAATAGCGTTTGTTTCGATTAATGTTATAATAATTACTAGTTAACGCTGTATGCAGAATATATCAGATATATACGAACAAAAATTCAATTCGGCAATTTTTTTTCCTGTCAAAAACAAAAATAAGTTATAATAGTGATGATCTGAGACTAGTTTGATAAATGTCAGATGAAGTGATTTAATGTTTATGTAAGTGTTTTCCATTCTTGACACCTTTTGGACATTTACCTTTTTTAAGACATTGGCTTAACAAACTTCCAAATATTGAAACTGCGTTACAGTGATCTTATACAAGGCTATTGAATTCGGAATAGCTTGTGTTTGTGAGCTGTTGCCTTCTGAAAGTCAAATAAGCAAAACCATATTGCTAGGCATGGAACTACAGTGAGTCGACGAAGAATCTTCCAGTATCCAGCCACTGTGGTATTGTGAGTTATTAAAAATAAATCCCAATAATATTAAAATATAATCATTAAATATGGAATACCTTTTGGCAGTCTGATTCAATTTTTCATTATTTGAATATTCTGTTCGTTTGGAGACTAAAAATGCTAATTTTTGTCAAAGTGTGGAATGTCTTTGGACTAATTGGCGACTCGTTTGTGAAACAAAAAACGTGAGATGTGCTAGAGGTTTTGTCTTTCTATAAAGCCCTAAAAACCACAGAAATATCATTTCAAGACAGCGCAGCAAGAACGCCATTAACATAAAAAATAACAACCAACGGAATATCAGAAAGTGTTTTTATTTAATCCCTTACAAAAGATACCATTCAAACTAGCATGATTTAAATTTAGATATTCCAAATATTTGGAAATATTTGTTTAGATTGTGTGAAGTTTAGTAAAAGCAAACAGCCAATCAAAGCTCTGCAAAACCAAACGGAAAGCCTCTTTTTAAAACAGTCCAATAATACACACTCTAAAAGACAAAAATTTTGAATTTCAACTTCTAACATTTCCCATTTGTTTTAACAATAATATTTGGTAATTTTAGAATGACTAAGTACGCAAGAGCGTTTTAAGTGCCTCAAAATATCTTGGTTCGCCACCTGCACTTGTTTTGCTTTGTAGTTTAATTATTCATTTGTTTATATTCTTGTCAGAACTAATCAGAGTTGAGGTCAAATCAACCAGCTTGAATATAATTATAAAGACTTCATAAATATGATGCATTTTAAGAAAATATGCCGTTATAACAACAGAGTTTTGATGAATGCGTTGTTTTATTCAATGCTGATGCATCAATTTGTTTGTTCGTTGTGCGTAACACATGCAAAATTCTCATGAAATAGATAAGGAAATATCTCTAACAAAATATAATTTGTGGCTAAATTAAAACTATCAAATAATAATATATTTTTTTCAGTTCGTCCTTTTTTCTTTTTAGATTTTATAGTCAATTTTTGTGATTAGTTTATGAAACAAATTAAAGACCTCGTGGTAATATTCATTTGTTTTATGCAAACTCGATCATCTTTGGATTTTTTTATGTGCTTTTCTGTAATATTTTTTTAATATCATTACAATGCATGTGGTTAGTTTGTGTTTATTGCATGTGTTTGATTAGAGGTTCGTTAATAATAAAGACAAATTAAATATGAAAACGAGAAAAAGAAAGATATCAGATACAAAATTAACAAGAAATATCACAAAGGATAGCTTTTTAGTCCTTCTTGGAGTTTTGGAAGTTTTTAATAGTACAGGCTTTGCGATTGACAGCTGATTTTTAGAGTGATTTTCATATGATCGTGAAAGAATGGGCAAACTAATAGTTAGGCGAGTGAACACTAAAGCCATTGTTTACTTTTATCCGAGGGTAATCGATCGGGAATGCTCGTCGTATCTTTTAAGGGTGGAAATCGGCGAATTGGTCTCTTTCAGGGTTTAAAAATATGAAATTTGCCAAATTCTCATTTTTTTAGTATCTTTTAGGGGTTGAAAACCACTGAAACACATGATTTTGGTATTTAGGGATGAAAAATTTGTGAAGCTACGGCCTTTTGAAAAACGTGTAGTACCTTTTAGGGGTATTTTTGAAAAATTCCGACGAGCATCCCCGATCGTTTATCCCCGGAGTTCCCCCCTCGGAAAAATTAGCGCCACTAGTTGCACTGAGAGGTTATGTAAGCGCATCATGTGACCCCCTCATGTTGAGGCAACAAAATCAGCTATCCGAAAAGTACGCATGCGTGACAATAATAAATGACAGTATTTTCACTTTTTTAAACAGTAATATTGTATTTAATTAAGGTAATTCCGTAGAAATAAAACTAGACATGGAAATGCCTTGAAACTTTCCACAATAATATTTTTTGAGTTGCTTATTTCAAAAATGAAATAAAAAATGGGGTGCTCGAACTCGTTTTTTCGCGAGAATTTTTTGAAAAGTACCCTGTTTTGTATTTTGGGAGTAAAATTCGAAAATTCAAAAATAATTTATTACTGGTCGATAAATAGACATATTTATCTAGACATCGGCACAATTCTTTTGATTTTGCTATTGTCCCATAAAGATATAAGTGGATATAAAAATCATGGGTTGCAAGGTGTGTACGCCTTTTCCTTAGACCTTAACGGCTATTTTAGGGCTCTCAAATTGTCTACTGCACATAACATGCTCAATTTACATTTTACATGAGACACACCCACATGGCTTGTTGCCTTTATATTTCACTTATTTTCCTGAAAGGATTAAAAGTCATCAGGGGCGCATTTAGGGGTGGGCCGAAAGGGCCGCGGGCCTCCTTTTGTTGAATAAAAAAATAATTTTCATTATCTTTTTTTATAATTACAAAAAATGACGTAGATTCAAAAATGCTAAAAAAAAAAGGCCATTTTAATTGGCCGGTCCCCTCTTTCTCAATATCCTGGATACGCCCCTGGTCATAGTTGCCTCTTATCTTTCAAAAATATCCTCTGTGTGGTCAGTTTATTTTCTTGTCTACGTGGTGATGAGCCACCATTCTGAAAATACTCCCGAGTCCACTGCAATAGAACATTTAAACAATCGTCTATATAAGACCATTAAGTCTCCTGCTTACGTACACTTCAAAGATCTTCAAAGATCATACATAATTAACCTTTATCAGTCTGATAAAATATCCTCATTGATTAGTATTCTTTATATAAAAAATACTAATGAGGATATTTTTATCAGATATAAATTAGGTCCTTGAGTCTAGCAAAGATTTCAAATGTCGTCATAGACCTTCACTAGCTTTTGAAGATGCTAAAGAAGATAGCGTCTTCTACTACAGTGGTCCTTCAATGTGAAGGGGAGTGTGCAGGTGGGTACAATTAATGTTCTTGGCAAATGGGGAGACTACCTTCCTATATCGACAGCCCTCTGTAAATAGATCTTGGTTAGATATCTTTAGCCTTGCTAACAAATAGAAACATTCTATGGTGGAAAGCAGAAAATGCACCAAATTTGGTCTCTAGTTTTTTTTTTTTTTTTTTTTTTCGCTGAAAAAGAAAAATATGCCTCATATAACTAATCGTATTGGTTTTGCAATCGAATTAGATACATTCAAAAAGCTAATTCTCCGCCAAAGTAAGAAAAAAAAAAAAAAAAAAAAAAAGAGAGACGCCTAAGACAGCAATTACAAAAGGTACCAATTAAACGATATTATTCAGACACTGCACATGTGGCTGTTCACTAATTCTTCCCAATGGTTTAATTATGTTTGTAAATAACGGTGACCAATTCTATCTAGCAAACCGGGATGCGACAAATTCTGCCAGTCAACTGACAACTGGTCGCTAAAGTTTAATGTTGGCATTGTTGTTGCTTTTGTGGTTAAGAACGTTCTGGTTAAAACATCTGTGCTTTTGACCATATAGGATGCATTTGAAACAAAACTGCACAGTTGATTATGAAAGAACAATCTTGGTGATCGTTCAAGTAAACAGCTTACTCATCTAAATATGTAAGTAAATGGTTGAAATAAGCCATATTCGTGAAAACGTGTGTTTTCGAGTTACAATAACTGAAAAATATATAGATGATATCTTAGGAAATCACGTTTTTCTTGTGTATAGTACAAAGATAACAATGATGAATTTCTCTCTTTCGCTGATTTATTCGTTATCAATTTTCACAACTGTACGGTGTGGTTTCGATTATTTTTTTAGTTTTAATCTTGGTATGTAGATGATATTATAATGTTTCATGCATTTGTAGTCTATTCCTAGAAATGTATTAATTTCAAGATTCAAGTTTTATTTTATTGTTACATCTCACATTACGCTTATTAGTAATTGAATATAATGTTATTGTTATCATATATAAGACAGGGACATTAGTGCGATTGTTTTAAGAGGGGGGGGGGGGGCTATCAGAGTGTATCTGAAGACCTGCTGTGTTCTACCTAGGAGAGTAAGAAAGCTTGAAAAAAGTGTGCCTTCCAAACTTACACTTCCCGGCTTAGACATGATTGCTATGGAACACGTCAACTACCGATATAGTTAAATAACAACGCATCCTCTAAGTCTATTTTGCCGCTTTTCATTAGTCAGAGCCCATTCCATTTCTCACCTATTGTCATTCTTTTTCTTATTGTTTCATTTTGTTTCGATGCCTTCTTTAATTTTAGTCCATTTTAAGTCCACTATTTAAACGCCTCATTCTATTATTTATACTCACTTACTTCGACGAAGAAAAAACGTCCGAAACTACAGTTTCTCACCAGTGGTGTATAAATGTACAAAACTCTTCCAACTATTCCGTTTGTTTGGGGTTTTCATAATCCTCCAGTTTCTTTAGAATGTCAGCATGACTATTCTACTAAGATAATTAACTGATCATTCTTATTTTGCATTTGAAGGACGCCAAAGATATTGAGGTCTTGGTTTACTTTAACATTTGTCATCTATGTTGGCTTGATCGTTATTACAGCGGGCACGTCGGTCCAAGATGACTCTCCTGTTTGTAAACCGTTTAACGAATCTTCTGGCTGGAAGGAGTTTTGTGGATATGACTCCACTGCAAGCTTTATCAAGAGTGACTCGGTCGACTTTAAGAAAGTTGCAAAAACCCAGCTTTTAAAGTTGAAGGCAGGAAAATGTGCAGATATCATCAAGCTACTAGAATGCTCAATATGGTTTCCTCGCTGTGTTCAGGAGGTCCGCGGTCCATTCTTACCATGTAGACGGGTTTGCCATCATGCAGTTTACAAGTGCGGTGAAGAACTTCGAAATCTTTCTCAGATGCTCTTTTGGGATATTAAATTGCACTGTGATATGCTTCCAGAGAAAAATCAGCCAGGAACAGCGAATTTCAGGCGAAGATGTTTCGAGCCTCCAAACTTTGAAACAGATCTTCAAAAAGGTGACAAAAAAAGACTATTTAATTACAACATTTTAACGCTTAACAAAGTTTGAGAGACGTTTTCAATATACGAATCACCGCATGTAATATATGTACAAACAGCGTAGTTAAAGTGGCGACAGAAATATGATTGCGGTGGTTATGATGAGCACGCGCAAATTCTATACTATATTCCACAAATGCCACATCATGTAAAGAAAACGCAATCACTTTGAGAGGACTTTTTTACATCCTGGAGTGTGCGTGTTACCCCGACAAAACGCACAGCCAGATTGATTTTTTACGGAGAATGGCAATGAGCATTAAATTTTTTACATCGTCATTTCACCTGATTTATCATACGTCTTGCAAAACAGAGCGTTTCCATATACGGAAATGTTTATCAATTTTTTCGAATATAGTTTGTGTATTGCTATGATATTGAAATCAAATGATCTTGTTTTCCCTTCAGGTGTTATCGAACCACGCAAGTGTTTTCCTATCCACGTGTCATTGTGTAAAAACCTGAGTTACAACTACACTTTTATTCCCAAAGAGTCACAAATGGACGTCTGGTCACCTCACTTAAAATACATTCTAAAGGAATCAAACAAAACGTTATGCAATGATTTGAGAAAACAATTATTTTGTGGTTATTTCGTTACGCCCTGCTATGCCGATATCATTGTGCGTCCATGTCAACAGACTTGCCAACGGTATTACAGAAACAAGTGTGAAATGAAATGGCTTACGTTTGCCAAAAACTGCGGTAATTTACCGCAAGGTTCGTCACCGGTTGGTTACTGTACCGTTCACGATTGGCACTATGCTAAGTCGTGGCCAGCTGCTTACGTAATTGAGGCAAAAAGATCAGGTAATATTTAAAAAAAACATGCATCCATATCCATACATCGTGTTGAAGTATAGCAGGATTCTGTATAATATTATCAGCCATGACAAAAAACTCACAGATCGACAATAATGTGAATCTAATTGAGAATTAAGGACGTTCCTTAAGGTATTGCTCGCGCGCATCGTTACTGCGCAAGGTTGAGCGCACGCGCTCATTACCGTTGGTCAAATGAATGATATTTTTTCCTTCATTTTTTCCACATAAGTCCCATTTATGTTCGATTGAAAACCAGTTGAGTTTGTTTTTTTGTATTTTAAAGTCAATTTGCTACAAAAAGAACAAATATTAAACGTTTTACGCCGTAAGCAAATAATTATTAGAACCTAGTCCCCGCACGGTATTCAAGATGGCCAGATTTTTTCTCCTATTTGCCGCAAGATATCTCGAAAACAAAGTCGGTGACCCCTATTTGTTTCTTTCGTGAAATGAAGCTTCCTATTAAGACTACAAAATATGCAAAACACAAAAAAATGAGCTATAAATATAATTCCGAAAAACATTTCAAATTCACTTAAATATTTTAAGTAAATAATGCTGTAATAGTTGTAATATTTCGGTTTATTTTAAACCATTCTCAAACGATAGAAATATGTAAACTACAGTGCTGATATATATGTATGAACAAGAACAAAGACAATTGTTGATAAACAAAAGAATCAAAATAAACTTAATTCTTTAGCTGCTTTTATTTTGATTCTTTTGTTTATCAACAATTGTCTTTGTTCTTGTTCATACATATATATCAGCACTGTAGTTTTACATATTTCTATCGTTTGAGAATGGTTTAGAATAAACCGAAATATTACAACTATTACAGCATTATTTACTTAAAATATTTAAGTGAATTTGAAATGTTTTTCGGAATTATATTTATAGCTTATTTCTTATACTTGTCGGCTGGAAAAGGATTTTGGACAAAAAAATGACATTACATGGAACGAAGAACAGTACACTTTTGTAAAAAAAATTGACCCATACCTTGGCACGAATCCCGCGACATCACTTAACTTAAAAGCATTTTTATTTGTAAAGGCATAAACAATCCTATTTTCTTTTGGAAATTTGAAGAAAACAGTTTATCAATTAATGAAAATGGCAGTGTTTAAATACGCGCGTTTTTTCATGAAAATACGGTGACCCCCAATTTTTATTGCAGTTCTGAAATTTTCATATAATGAAATAGCATAATAGTAAAACGTTTCACAAAAATGACATTAGAACTTCATTTACCAGGAACGTCCTTAAAAAAACAATTAGTTCAAAATAAACCATTTTCTCTGTTTTCCAGGTGGTAACCGAAGTCTACAGCCAGGTGCCATTACCCTTTCCGCTGGATTACTGATTATTTCTGCAAGGATGATATTCATGGAGTGATAGAAAATTGCTGGCGGATTAAAAAAAATAAATAAATAAATAAATGCATGGGTCATATAGTTTGGGCGCTATGCATTTTAAAACAGTTGCGCACAATTTATATAATCCATTTTGTTCGCTAGACAAAGGTAGTACTTTTTGTAAACGATTTTAATCATGGTATTGACATTATTGATTACTATTAAACTAAATCTAGGTCTGTATATGCTTCATGCTTACATCATTTGCAAATATTAAGGCATGTTTTAGTCAATACAGTGCTGAAATCGTTTTGAATTGTAAAAAGCTTGTGTAATATTGAGCAAAAACTACTTAATCAAAGTTCCGATATTACAGCTATGTAACGATCTGTGTTCGTGTATTTATGCGAAGAATAAAAAATTTTGTCGATTAGCAGTGATAGAAACTACTTTCTAATTATTATAGACGTAAAGACGTTCCTTGCAGCAATATTTACAATATATAAAAATATGATGTTAACGTTTGTTACGATAACAATATTTGGTGTTGTTACTGTTCAAGGTGTTTTCATTGGTTGTTATTTCCCAGTTTGTATTTGCATTTACACCGGTACGTGAATGGAGTCGAAGTCATCCAAGTCGCTGTCGTAGACCTCGTCCACTTCATGATCAAGCTCCTCCAGTTCTGTTTCCTCGTAGAAACGTTCCAAGAATTTCCTTATCGGCAATAGACAGATAATGAAGAATGGGAATGCAGGAGCCAGCGGGGTGAGTTTAATGGCTACAAGGAAAATCACACAAACGATTTGAACAACAGTGAATACGTGCATCTTTATGGTTGAGACATTTCGGACGTAACTAAGGTCAGGATGGTGGCTTGGAGGAATAATGAGGAGTTTAACTCGTTCACAAAGCTGTATGTGAGATAATGATGATACTCCAAGGAAGATGAAGACACCAAAAAGAACTGAAATGGGTATAAGGCGTAGTACAGGTGCAATGACAACGGTGACACCAATCAAAAGGTGTATTACCACATTGGTGACTCGCTGTTCTTTGACTTCAATCAGATGAGGATGCTCACCCGGTGCATTGTTTGTACTCAGAACTGACAGAGCGTGAAAATGGGATACAGTGTGAACAGGTGTTGCACACATCCATGGCAAACCGAGAAGTGAACAGAGACCAACAAGAAGTCCAACGATGAAGAAGTCGAGGTTGTAGCCAGGTCCTTTTTTGAGCTTGTTGTCTTTTTTGTCAAGGATGACATTACAAAACTCCACTTCCATAAACAACAAGATGCTGACAAGAATTGCAGGGATCAGAGCTGCGAAGATGTTACCAACAGGCATTATTTCCTTGTGACCCATTGGATTGACAAACCAACCGTCTCTTTCAGGTGACGTTAAGGTCATGCCACCTGTAGCGTCGAGTTTTTCTGTTGGTATGCTACTCGCGATCATATCCAGAAAGATCATGCAGACAATAGCAATGAGTACGCCAAAGTCACTGACAATGCGACGTGCAACGTGACCAAAGAAGTGACTGTGTCTAATCCCACGAAGGGAGTGTGCAATGAAGAACGTACCAAATAGCACAATTGTCGAGAAAAGTGCAATGTTCAAGTAATGCTCAGGGTTATGGACTTCCCCAGGAACCATTTGGTTTTTGTAGTCATACATCTTCCAAATATGAGATAGACCATCATAGATGAAGATAATGGAGATAAGAAGCGCAAATATTTCCTCTGTAAATCTTGTGAAGTACTGGATCAAAAAGCAACCTTCAACAGCAACAATCAAAAAGCAAATCACCATCACCCACAAACCGACCCATGCCCGCCATGGCATAAATTCAATGTCAAACTTTTGACAAAGTTCATATGTATTTTGCTCGAAGACCAGAAGAGGACCAGTTGCGCCTATTATTATCAATGGCTGGCCAGCAAAGAGTGCGAAGATAACGCCAGAGAGTGCTGTAGCAAAGATCATTTCAGAGACTCCCATCCATCCATCAGTCTTCTGATTAAGCAAACCTCCAAACGAAATAGCTGGTGCAAGACAGGCAAAATAGACAAACATGGTTGCTACAAGACAGCGTACATTAAACGCATCTGTGATGTCGCTTTTGTAGACTGAGAATCGTCGTTTCACATCACGGATTAGCCCACCACAAAACATTCCCGTTCTCTGGAGTGCATCTAAAGTTTCAGGTGCTTCAGCTTCTTGTGGAGATGTTGGTTGTTCTGATTTTGCTAATCTTGAGATTGCCTGACGTCTGTGACAAGCAATCTGTTTGGTCTGATCGCAAAGCATTGGTATAGTGTGGCTCAAGACATTTCGATCCCAGTCTCCAGGCGGTATTAGTATACTGTCGAGTAGGAAATTTTCCATGCCTTCTAGTATGTCATCAACATTCTGAAATTATGTCAAAATGTATTGTAGGATTAAAAAGAATCGCGTTAGAGCCAAAATATGGTCATAATATGGGCAATATGGGCCTCAAAATAGCTGGTACCTATTCCCACACGTCCAAACTGGACTAGTCGTATATAACAAATCGCACAAAAAAATTGCATTGTGTAAGTGATGGTACATAGTAAACGAATGTATGCAAACACAAATGAATGAATGTTTACTAACCTCTGCGATATATGCACAGTCAAGAAACACCTTGTCAGACATCATAGTTGCAAAACTACGACCAATTTCGTGATAATTTAGTGGACTATCTTCTGGACCAAGTAAAATGAATAGGAATCGTACAGGGAGGCATACTTCGGCTAGGTTGCCCATGTTACACCCACGAAGAAGACGAACAAATCTTCCTACATAACTGGTCAGCTCTGAGCTACTACCAACAAGTACTGTGGTGGCTTCTGCCGTCTTAGGTATTTGTTTTTCTATGTTGGAATGACTATTTAAACCCCAATGTGACGACTTGGGTAATCTGGTGGAACTGAAATAAATAAAGATAGATTCAGCTGCAATCTCAGAACAACAAAAACAAATACCTACTATACATTTTTGTTTTGATTTTGGCTGATGTTATAATGATTATAATAATAAGAACCTGACACTTTTATATTAAGAACTGAGCAAAAAAAGTAGAGTAGAGTAGAGTAGAGTAGAGTAGAGTAGAGTAGAGTAGAGTAGAGTAGAGTAGAGTAGAGTAGAGTAGAGTAGAGTAGAGTAGAGTAGAGTAGAGTAGAGTAGAGTAGAGTAGAGTAGAGTAGAGTAGAGTAGAGTAGAGTAGAGTAGAGTAGAGTAGAGTAGAGTAGAGTAGAGTAGAGTAGAGTAGAGTAGAGTAGAGTAGAGTAGAGTAGAGTAGAGTAGAGTAGAGTAGAGTAGAGTAGAGTAGAGTAGAGTAGAGTAGAGTAGAGTAGAGTAGAGTAGAGTAGAGTAGAGTAGAGTAGAGTAGAGTAGAGTAGAGTAGAGTAGAGTAGAGTAAAATTGCAGGGCATGATTCCAAATTTACTGTAATCAATGCAATTGATTGTACACAGTTAATATGTACATATCAAATTTTCAATATATCATACATTGATTGGGCAGTTGGAATCCGAACATTTCATTATGAAACATAAATAGCTGTTTATGAAAAAAGCTGTTATCAATGTTAGCCCAAATCAATCTTTGGGTGGCATGGGTGGCCGAGCGGTGAGAGCGCTGGCCTTTCACCACTGTGACCCGGGTTCGATCCCTCGATCGGTCTGGGTGATATGTGAACTGAGTTTGTTCATAATGTGTTGTTTCTCTCTCATGCCACGAGGGTTTTTCTCCGGGATCTCCGGTTTTCCTCCCTCCACCAAAAATCAACACCGTGAGGAGCGTTGTGTGAGTTGAAATATAAATGTAGAGGTAGTGAGTGTGAGAGAATGCAGATGAAGAACCACTCAGTGGATATGCTGCATTTAAAGAATATTATATTATTATTATTATTATTATTACCTTATATCCTCTTCTTCTCTGATAACTGTTAATCCATTTGAATGAGCGGCGGTGACACGAGATAACTTTCGATTACTCTTCTTCTGTGATTCATGTTGATGTCGAGGAGTTACTAATAATGAAATAAAACCACTTTTCTCTTCTTCGGTAAGGCTGCCGTTTGAAACTGAGACTTCAGAAAATGATTCGGTGATATCCTTAAGATTATTTTCATCCAAATCCAAGAGAATTGTCCCTTGTCTTAATATATTTTTCAAGTCACGAACACTGTAAAAATTAAGACAAGGAATGTGCGGTTTACCCCAACGATGTGCACTTTCCTCTACATCTTCTTCGAACTTGATCCAACGGGCAGTCTCTTTCCAAACAATCTCCTTGTCTTTGCAAGTTAATTCCTCTAACTCCACGAAACCTTCGCGTGAAGGTAAAGCAGCGACAGATTCGCTTCCTTTGATGGGTAATGCGAAACTCATTCCTCAAAAACAGTTTAAGTTATTTCGTAGCAAAAGTTGTTAGCCAAGAAACAATCATCGCGAAAGAAATTTGGTCAATCAACGGTCAAACTTCGTGATTTTATTTTCGTTCGTCGCTAGAGTGTTTGAAAATCTTATTCGTGCTCGCGCGCGCAGGATAGGCTGGGAAAAGCTAAGATCAACAGCCAGAGTGACTTGAGATGAAAACTACTACTTCCCGTGACAACGATTCTAATAATCTAATATGCCTTAACTTACATGTGAAATCATTTACTTACCTTGAAATTAACTGATTTGTTTGCTATGTTGTTTTCACGTTTCTGCAATTTTTTGCATTATTTTTTTTCTAGTGTGCCTGCTGCGAGCTCGTCCTTTGGCTAAAGTTTTGGCGGGAATATCAAGCCTCGATATCACGATGCTAATTAACCAAGATGGCTGCTTGAAGTGAAAGCCTAGTAGGCTGGAAGGAGAGTCTAACTTTCGACTAAAATTTTACTAATTTGCCAATTATGCCTTTGATAAAACTTAAGCATATCTCTTCATTTAGTAGCGAAGATACGGTGGGTTTAATTTAATAGAGTTCTATGTAATATTTGATTACGAAATAACGAATATTTGCTTGTTTTGTAGGCTCAACCGAGTTCGAACTTACTCAAAGCAGAGACTTACAGAAAGTGGCGCTGTGCAGAGCCTGGAGAAAAGCAAGCTGTTGTTGTTGTTGAGGTTTGCATATTTTTAAACTGTAAGCCAAATTTTACAATTAACGTTTGTCAGCCTCTGGAAAAGGACGAGAAGGACAATGGCATCTGCTGTTTGCCTGGCTGAAGCAAATTCTGTCCCAATATAAAAATTGCATTTGCATGTCTGGGCCATAAATGAGAGCTTTTATGATGCAACAAACAAAATATGCTCTCGTGCAAATGGGCCCTTGTTCAACTAGAACAACTGGGTTTATGGAAACATGGCTTAAACGTATGTAATTTGTAGAAAATATAAGTTATTACATGTTGAACAGTTTTACTTTGAATATAAACATTAATAATTTCAGCTTGAAAAGTCAACTAAAATACACTCCATTGATTTAGGCAAGTAAATGAATGTAATTTTTAACATTTTAATTGAAGAAATTCATATTTTTAAATGAAATACGTGTACTGTGAAAATAGTTGT
Source organism: Diadumene lineata (assembly GCA_918843875.1). Classification (NCBI taxonomy): domain Eukaryota; kingdom Metazoa; phylum Cnidaria; class Anthozoa; order Actiniaria; family Diadumenidae; genus Diadumene; species Diadumene lineata. Next base: position 17,079,526 of record OU974069.1, on the reverse strand, counting down.
CAGTTGTTTTGGAAGGTCACAAAACTCTTTCTACCCTCTCAGTATATTTGTTCAATTCTGTATCAAAACAGGTAACAATGGTTCTGCATTTGTTGAAGTATTAGTAGGAAGATCTTCTGATGCTAATGACAAATTTAAGGTACATGGTAATTAACTAATTGACTACTCTGATTGCATACCTAATAGTGAAAATTATATTGACAACGATCATTTGCATGTAGATGATGTGTTGTGGATGCATGTGAGGTTGCAAAATATAAAAGAAGTTCCACCAAGTGCTTTCCCTAGCATAACATCCTTTGTTTGCATAACTGTCAGTAGTGCAAAGAACAGGAAAACCTAGAATTTACATTTTCACTTTAAAAAATATTTTATGGATGACAGCATGTGGCAATTGAGAGATGCAGTTGACTAAATGGTAGAATGTGCAAGAAATTATCTAATATACAATTAAAACAATAATCAATAATGAATGAGTACATTTAGTGTTCCGCCATTAACTAGATCTATTATTTGCTGTGCCTTGTGATCCAACTATTTACAGGTTCTTCTTGTGGCGTCGTCCTTCATGACTCCTGCAGATAGCAAGTCATTCACCAATACAAACAGAGTCAGAATGTTTGGTAAGACAAATTGAATTGTAAATTAATTTTATATTTTTACAGCCTGAGCAAATTTGTATATTAGGGATCAGACTTCACTGGAATTACAGTCAAAACCACCATCACTGTGGTCAATGTGTTATACAAAATTCAGTACGGGACTGTTTGTCAAATTAAGTTGTAGTTTAAACAATCCAGAATGACCCTTGTTTTGCATATTTTTTTTCACTTTTATGTCTAGTATTGACTAGTTGTATTATTTTGATTTTTCCAGGAAATGAGAAGTTATCTAAACCAGTTGCTGATGAAAAATGGGATAAAGTTAAAATAGTGTGTACACAACCTTTTAATAAGGTGAAGTTTATAAACCTTATAGAAGTCTTTGTTCATCATCACAACTGTTACTGTCATCAAAGTGATATACAAGTCATGTAATCTCAAATCTTATGGTCATCGATCCTTCTCTGTTGCAGCTCCGGAACATTGGAACTCACTACAATCATCTCTACGAAATATCTCTAATCTTGTGTCTTTTAAAACTGAACTTAAAACTCACCTTTGTAAATTATCTTATTTCTTGTAATTGGTGTTTACAACTGTTGTAATTAGTTATTTTGTGTTTGTCCATTTTATTTATTAGTGCTTAGAACAGATTTGGATTTGCGATAGATCTATAAATATTATATTTGTGTCTTTGGTTTTCTTCTTCGTCTTCTTTTTTTTAAATCTGACTTATACTCCATGATCTACATTTGATTTTTACCCAAGATAGCTGCTTTCATGTCAATGGAAATGTGCCAAACTTTGTCAAAGATATATTACAACAATCTTTCATGAAACTCAATCTGTGCATTAATATATTTACATGTAGCCTTGACCAAACAATATATTCTGATTGTGTTTCCAGAATGAGCGCTATGGCTTGTCATTTGTTTCTTTTCACTCTCCACCAGAAGATTCCCCTTCTAAGAAAGAAAATGATGTACAGGTATTGTAAATATATCATTCTATACTTTATACTATGTTTCTCAAAAATACATTGAAAAAGACTAACCAAAATTACTGTAAAATATAAACTGACACATGCCCTGTTTAAACATTCAAAAAGGTCCTGCAGTGAAAACATTTTGACAATTAATCTAAAATTAGCCTGATGGCATAATTATGCTTCAAACTAATTTGCTAACTTGTGCCATGGCCAATAAATTAATTGAATAAAAAAGGTAGGTCACTGTGTTTGTAAGATGTTTTGAGAAATATCAGTATTTTATTGTTGAAAGTAATTGTTGTTTTTAAAAGTGGACTTCCCAGGGCAATGTTATAAAATAACATTTCAGATATTAAAAATGTTCAGAATTTTATTTTAACGCATTTTTTCAAATATTTTTCAATAGAAAATTGTGAAAACAAAACAACTATAAAACATGCACACTGCTAAATGCTAATGCAATGCTAAACAACAGAATTACTTTAGCTGTTCTACCAATTGAATGAATGACCATGCAATGATTTCAGAACTTTCTCACCTTTTTTTAATACAGAGTAAAAAAAGACTTGGTAGCTTTACACTTAGAGATGAAGAAGGTGACAACATCAAGCCAGGCAGTTTGTTCTTTCAAAAGAAAATGACCAGTCCTCCACCATCTGCATCAACTGCAGCACAAGTTAGAGATGCAGCTTCATCATCATCATCATCTCATTCTGACTTTCTCAAGAAATCAGAAGTTGGTGGGCTGCTGAAAAGTAGGCAGCCAGTTGCTAGCAAACCAAGAGAAGAAAAGGAAAGGAAACCTGCTAAACAGGAATTGAAACCTTTCAAACAAGATAAGCCTGCATTATCTGTTCCTTCTGAGGTGAGTGAATATTGCAGCTGCTTTACATTAATATATATACATACATGTATTGTGAATAACATTACTGTTCTACATGCAGGGCTGTCAACCCTCCCAGATAATCCAGGAGTCTCCAGATTTTGGAACAAATCTCTCTGTCCCAAGATTTCAATGCGAAACTGGAATTTGTATTTATTTGATCTTCCTGTGTTCAAACCATAATTTCTTACCGAAAAGAAGCCAGGATCTCTAGATTATAACGGAAGATGAGTAAAACAGTTTTTTTTATCGGAAATTCCAGGGGGGTTGACAGCCCTGTACTTGCAAGGTCATGTGTGAATATTGAAGTTTTATGTAATATATCCAATATGAGTGTGAGATCAACGAGCCATTTTAAACCTAATACAGAGCGGACATGAATTATTATACCTTGTTATCATTGTGTTTTGCAGACATCAAGTAAAAGAAAAGAGAGAGCAGATACTAAATCAAATCCTCCAAAGGTTGAAGATTATCTTCTGTTGTATTTGCGAAATTTGTGTATTATTACAGATCCATAGTATTGGGGGAGGGGTGGCCAAAAGGCCCCTTGAAGTTCCTTGTTATTGTCTCAATTTCTGAAATTCTTGGGGGTAGCGGAATCAGAAAGAAAATTGTTTTCTTTGATGTCAAAGGATAATAATTTTTTTTTCAAAGTACACTATCATTAATTAATATCAATTTAGAGAGATGCCAATACTTATGACCACTGGTCCATCATGAAGGCAAAAACAAACTGAAATGTTATTTACAACATAATCTCAAGAAAATTCATAATTGAAATCCTTCTCTAAAAAGTCAAAAGAATCAAGTACCATGCAGCAAAATGAGTTATATACCTTTACGCCTCCCCCCCCCCCCATGACTATTGTGCATATGTTGTTTGAGAAGGTAAAATCATATGACATTACAAAAAATCCCAATTATTTGGTGATAGTACTAAAAATGATACACTCTTTCTTGTTTGGGAGTTGATATCTTAATTTGAGTAAAATTTTAACTCGGCCCCATTCCCTTTTTGAATTCTGGAATTACTATCATATTTAACTAAAACCAGTTGCGTCTCTTTCACTTAAACCTTGACTTGTTACTTATTTACCTTTTTTTAATTCCAGTCTGTTTCTCCTCCACCTAAGAGAGTTAAAAGTAAGTTGACAATCTATTACTAACTAATGAATCAAAAATATCTATGTTTGTCAAATTCATTAATAATTCATGAACCCAGAACAATACAAAATCACTACTGTAAAGGTATCTGTATATCAGAGACAGGATTTATCCTTATTTGAGTAAGGTTTAGCAGTTGAAAATTTTTAATCTAGAATGGCCGCAATAATCCAGACATTAAGAGTATACAATGTTTGTGTCCAATCTGCATGAGATTTAAAATAGTTTAATTGCAGCTTACTGTTTTTAAAAATTCTCACACAGATGTCCCACTCATATTGTATATAATGCTTTAGTACATGACTTTGTTGTATAGATATTCTTGAACTTGTACTGCGAATGTTGCACACCAATCAAGATCTGGTTCAGATACAACTCCTACAGGACTAATTTCACTTTTATGTTTATGTTAATATTGCTCTTTTACTTTACCATGTCAGAGGCACTCACAGTTCTAACCATTTATTTATTTTAAACAGAGACAGGAAATGTGCCATTTCATCAAATAATGGTAAGAAAGGTGCACTGTGTTTTGTCTATAGTCTAATGCTCATGTGTTAGCTGTCATAATAATGATTTACTTCCTTCATGTACAGGGAGTTTTTTTTTCAAAATTGCTCTAATCATCATTAACATCATTAAATGACAATTTTACCATACGCAATTCATGCTCAATCAATTCCACCGTTGTATTCTAGAAAGGTGTAGTTTTTGTTCTGAGTGGCTTCAAAAATCCAGAGAGAGGAGACATAAGAGACAAAGCTCTTGAGATGGGAGCTCAATACAAGCCTGATTGGATGACTGGATGTACTCATCTTATGTAAGTGTGTGTTATGTACAAACATTATTATTATTATCATATTTTCATGGGTTAAGTTATTTTTTTATGAATGGGAAACGAAACGGTTAAAGATACAATATAAAAGACTGCATTGTTTTCATAGAAATTTAGGGTTGAAGTATAACATGAAACAGTTTCCCAATCATTCAAATTTAACATTATAAAATGTAGTGATTATCTGACTCTAAAAATCTCTCGACCTTTAAAATTAAAGTTTATTTAATTCCTATTTCATTCCATTTGATGTACCTCTTGCGATTTGATGTGCATGAAGAGAGGTCTTTTGAGTGGATTATTCACTAACCCTATCAAACACAAAAGGTCTTTTTCTAGTTGTTGTTGTTTTTTTAATCTTGACCATTTAATTTTAATTTTAGCTGTGCATTTGCCAACACTCCCAAATATTACCAAGTCAAAGGTAAGGAATTAATTAGGAATTATATGACTTTTACAACTGCTGACTACAATGGAACAAAGGGAAAAATAAGTAATTTCTGTCTCCTAACATATCTTTAGCCATGACCCTGTAACAAATTCAACCAAGGCAGATGTAGAAGTGCATGACTTAGTTATAGACACTCAATCTCAATTTTTAGAAATATATTAAATTATTGGGCTTGTATGCAAAGCCTAACAGTATTTTAAAAAAAACATGTATTCTTGATTACATATTGGGAAACGTTTCTTGTAGGAAAAGGTAAAATAGTAACCAAAAAATGGATATCAGACTGTCACAAGAAAAAGAGAAAGTTACCAACAAAAAAGTAAGTATAAACAAAATGTATGTCACATTAGTGAAACATTTTGTAAATTGAAAGTCAGAGAGAAATTTACATAATAATTCATGAGTGTGCCAATCTCTACATTCATTATAATTCTTGGTTGTTTCATCCACCAGATATGGTTTTAGTCAGATATATTTGTATTTGAAGAAGAGCACAGTCATGTACATGCTAGTCATACAGTTTTATGCACCTATGTCATAATGTTGGTGTGGTCAGAGATGATTTTGGCATGAAATAAAACCTCATTCAACATTGTTTAGGAGGCGGGGGGGAGGTTGAGTGGATTATTGTATATAGAAAAAAATAGGAGGGAATGAAATAGTGGCGAAAAAAGCCAATGAACCAATAATTTTGAAATTTAGTGTAGGTAGGAGTATAGAGGTAGATTGGGGTCAGTTATTGCCTGGGGTCAGGGAAATTTGTGACATTTGTTTTGTTGTGAAATTTCTGGGTTGGGAGATTGTGCTTTTTTTGTTATTACAATGAAGGGAGGTTGTACATTACTGTATGCCTTGACCAGGGTTTTTTGCAATCTCTCTGGTCAACCTAGTGGTGGACCCCAAGGGGAAGCTGCTGATAGCTGCATTAGAAACACAAAAACAAGTAATTTGCCTTGTTTTTCATAGCTATCACCTTCCTGGAGATACAAGCTCATCTGATGGTAGTGACACTGAAGATGAATCACCATCTGCATCGCCACAGTCATCTTCAAGAGGAAGCTCTCTAGACAACTCTAGGAACAGCAAGGTCTGATGGACTTATGTAATTGCAAGCTAATTTAAACAGTTATTACATAATAGCAGAATAAAATGTGTTCACTTGACTTAAATTTTATTGTGCAAACTTCAAAGAATTGAATAATTATAGCACAGCACAACTGCTCCAGTATGTGACATTATTAAAATGTTTGTCATGATTGTCAATACAATAAGTCAATAATCAGTTGAGCATAAAGCAAAAAATAGGAAATATTAAAAAATAATGGAGTTTTCACTAACTTCTTTATAATGTATAATATTGTATTTTCCTTAACCTTAATGTAATGTGGTGCTTATATAGCGCATTTCACTCATTTAACTTATTGTTTGTTATTGTTTCTCAGACAATTTTTTATGTGTTACTTCCAGACAAAAATCTCTTATCAAGATGAAGAAACTAGCAGTGTCAAAAGAACACCAGGTGAGCACCAGATGTGATCAATAAATAAAGGAAAGATGAAGTGAATGAGTATAGGAACAGAAGGAAAAATGAATGAATAAAAGAACAAAGGCACAGATGACTGAAGGAAGAACAAATATGAATGTATATAAATGAATGAATGAATAAATAAATGAATGAATGGATGAATGAATGAATGAATGAATGAATGAAGAACAAAAATGAATGTATATGAACAAATGAGTGAATGAATGAAGAACAAAAATGAATGTATATGAACAAATGAGTGAATGAATGAAGAACAAAAATGAATGTATATGAACAAATGAGTGAATGAATAAATGCCAATCTACACAGGCAAGTTTTCCTGGACAAGTTTACTTGCCTCATACAGATGATTATGCAAATGATCAGCAAGTTTTTCTTGCTCATGTAGATGGTAAAAAACGTTTCCTTTATTGTTATTACCTAGTAACTTTATGTGAAAACAAGGTTTTGGAAAAACACTTGTAAAATGGTGAAAAATGCTATAAAACTCAGCAAACACAATCATACAAAATCTTTCAAAATATAACCTGAATCTCCAAGCGGGTCAGTTTGCTTTTGTTTGTGAATTATCTGGAAAAACATTCAAAACTTGTTGTGTCCTTGCCACATTTTCCTTGCTGTCCATTTACCCAAGACAATTTTCATCCTTGACATGCCAGCATGCTAGCTTTTCCTTTATGGAATGTGTCAAGGAAATCATTTTTTTTTTTTCATTTCTTCTTCATTCTTCATTTATGGAATGTGGGAATCAAGGATTATTCCATTCGTGATAAGTAATTAATATTTTTAAATGAATGATAAATAAATTAACATATAGAAATGGTTAAAAAACTGAGCAAAAGAATGAATGAAAATGAATAAAATGAATAAATGATCAACAAGTAGAAAAAAATTAATGTTTTCATTTGAGATGTTCTGTTTTACTGTAATCTTTTTTTATGTCAGAGTTGCCCTCTATGCAGAATAATGATGATGAAAAAGATCCACTTGAGGAGGACACCGATGATGAAATTGCAGCAGAAAAAGATGAAAATGATGAAAAACCTAAAATTGCAGACAGTGATCAGGACACAGATGATGAACTTGAAAGGTGGGATAATAGACCAGTTTCATGTTCTTCATTGCTCAGGCTAAGCCTCAATTGTAGGTAAATTAACAAAAGAGTCAACAAAAAACCAATAGTATTTATATTGTTTTTTGATTGGTGCATTCCCATGGGATGTACCTTGTACAAAAGAATATATTACATACTATCGAGGAGTAGCCTGAGCAATGAATAACATGAAACTGGACTATTATCTCATTTAGATTGAATGGCCTCCCTGTGTCAGTTGTAGATGTAGTGCAGGGGCCATTTGCATGAAGCGCTATCCACCGGATTAAATCACTATCCACCGAATTAAATCTAAAGAAATTCTAATGAGTGAAAAACTTTATCCAGTGGATAATTTTACCCAGGCTTTGTGCAACCAGCTCCAGTACTCCCACATTACACAGTATTTACACTTTATCTTTTTTGTCAGATTACAAGACAAGAAAGATGACAGTGATGATGATGATATTTATAACATGTCAACTGAAGATGAAGACAAAGGTTGTGATGAATGTTACTTCTTCCACAGAAACTCTATCAATCAACCAAACAACTGACCAACCGACTGATGATGATCAGTCAGTCAGTCAGTCAGTCTCTCAGTCAGTCAGTCAGTCAGTCAGTCAGTCAGTCAGTCAGTCAGTCAGTCAGTCAGTCAGTCAGTCAGTCAATCAATCAATCAGTTAATCAATCAGTCAATCAATCCTATTGGTCAGCTAGCCAGTCATTCAGTCAAATGTGACATTTCTATCTCTCCTGTAAATAAATCAATGTTACAATGATGTAACCAGGCATTCTTAGACATACATTGTGAAAAAGGTCTCTCTTGTTTTGTTCTAGATAATCATTTGGAAAATGGTGATAGTTCTGGTCCTGATGAACTGCCTGAACTCCCAGATTTCTTTTCTAAGAAACACTTTCTATTATATGGTGAAATGGACCAATTGACACGAAGAACACTTATTCGCTATATTACAGCTTATAATGGGTAAGTTAACTTTGATTACAAATATGCTATCATAAATAAATTTTAAGGTTAAGTTGAAATATCGCAGTCAAATTACATTTAATTTCAATATAAAATAGTAGCATTGATCTAGATATTTGATAAGTAATATACAATATTTGTGTTTGATCTGTATGAGATCTAACCTTGCTTGCAGCTCGCTGTTTTAAATCCTCATACAGATTTCCTGTCCATATTGTATATACTACTTATTACTATTTAAGGTAGTTCGGGATCCACACTACCCATTGATAGAATTTTTTAAAACATTTTCTACATAAGGACTGACACATATGAACATCAAAAATGAAATAAAAAATAGGGGTCACCATGCTTGTTTTGGAACTGTGGAGGGTGGTAGTAGGCCCATTTTTGCCCCATTTCAACTAAAAGAAGTAGAATCAAATTTGTTGCAAGTAATTCTTACTAACAAATCTGAAAGTTTTTCACAAATCTGCTCTAAGAGTCTGACAAAATGCTCCCTTAGCTATAGTTCTCATGAATTTATTTCTTGGAAAAGACATCGACTGAGATATTTTACGGAGATTCAAATAAAGAGCTTCATTAATTTTTTGTACACTTTACCCCAATAAAGTCAAAATTACAATGTTTTAGTCTCGAAGATCATGTATTTTTTGTTCCAAAATTTTAAAGCTAGTTTTATGCCAAACATAAAAATTGAAAAATAATTGGGTGTCACCGTGTTAATTTTGGAGCTATAAGCAAAAAACGTGCGGAAAATAAGATGATTTCAATGTTTTGAACGCGCGGGAATGGGCACTAGTTGCTTCTGAGGCCCGTATGTAATGCTATGATGTTATTTTTTAATAAAAAAGTTCAAGAATGACCATATTTTGTCTCTAAAGCAAAATTTATTTTCAATCGCACAAGAAATTTTATTTGATTTCACATGCGCGAGCAGGATGCGCAGTAGCAAGGGTCCCGAACTACCTTAATATTACTACATTTTACACTATTTTACTTAATGTTATTTTCACAACCCCATGGAAATCAGCTTTTGTTGATATGGCTAAGCACGACTGTGGATTTTTTAAAGTTTTACCAACCAACCATCTTTATAGTTGAATGTTTAACTAGGTGAACAGGCAGTTACAGCAATATGGGTTGATAATACCTGAGATACAATAAACTTTTCCCCGTTTACCATGACTATTTGTTTTTTCTCAGTATTCTTGAGGACTACATGACAGAGTCTGTAGACTTTGTTATTACTAACGAAATATGGGATCAAAACTTTGAAGATGTAAGTACAAATTTCATTATATATACACTTGCTTTATTAATAGTTAATTGAAGAATGTAATGTTTACAGCTACCATTAAGTTGTCAGTCCCCTCCCTTTCTCTCCACACCAAGACCTGACAATAGTTGTAGACCTTTGCAATTTGCCAGGTGTCATAATATTTTGAACTCAATTGATACAAAGATACAAAGATACTAAGAAGTATATGTTATTAATTTTATTAAATTTACAATAACTTTTTTTACAATAAACAAAATACAAGTTATATAAAAAACAAGTCGTAAAAAAGTAATTGTAAATTAACAATTTTAGGTGAAAATCATAAAAATTAAAGAAATTAGTGTATGATTTTAAATTAAAAAGATGTTTAATTGGGAAACAGCAAGAGGCAACAATTACTATTCTAAAACGCGCTTTCTGATTCTCAGGCGCTGAGCGAAAATGCTTCACTGGCTTTTATCAAACCAAAGTGGATCATCGTTTGTCATGAAAAATCAAGTATGGTTCCTTTTCAGCCGTACATCATCACTCCATCATGATCCTACGTGCATAAAAATGCCAACCCTTTACTATGCAGCAGAGTCTTTTACTCACCTCACTGGGTTAGAAGTGCCATTATGATACCTTACTAGTCTATCTGAACTCAGACTTTAGTCTCCTCCGCAATCCCTCCGCATGCAACTTCAGGATTTTCCACAAGCGATTTTTTCTTCATTGACCTGTCCCCTCACCCTTAGGTTAGTTTTTGTGATAGTACAGGGAACCCAAAAGCAGAAAAAGAGCTGTAGAGCAGAAGTTCAGTGCCTGTGGAGAAGGCTTATATGTACTTTAATTTTCTCCTATAAAAAGAACTTTGTAGATGTGGTGTTGTTGCAGGCTACACTTTTGGGTCCCTCATTCATTTGCAGCCGACATCATCCTGGCACCTACGAAAGTGGGTGGTGAGGAAGGGAAAAAGTCGAGAAAAACGTTCTTAGTTACTGATATATCAGTCCCATCTTAGAGACGTTGTTTAGTTGCCTCCCTATCTAATAGTTTGAAAGCTTACATAAACAATTTGTCTGGGTTAATTAGAAGGCGATTCATTCGTGATACTGCAAGTTTCCACATCTTTATCATATCACATTGCAGTATTAACAAAATGCACCAATCCAATTTTCGCAATTTCTTTTTGTGTAACATATCAAAAAGGCTTTATGTAAATCCCACTTTTAATGGCCTGCGTAAAAATGTAACTCACAGTTGTTCGAGCACTTGAATGAGCTTGCTTGTATGAAATATAATTTATATACACTCGTTTGCAAGAACGTTGTAGTATACATTTATACTAATATCTAATTTATTCAATATATTAAATTGTATGCAAAACAGAAAACTCGCTTTAATTGAATTTATTGTTTGCTTCATTTAATGAATGTCAAAATATATTTCAGTCCCTGGTCTATTACATCGTACAGATTATAAAAAAAGTGCGTTTTGGATATAAAAACGGCATATTTTGCCTTTTGTATCTCATTAGATATTTGTATAAATGTATACTACAACGTTCTTGCAAAGGAGTGTATAATATTGTATATTTAAACAGCAACGTTAATGTGGTTGATACATTAGAAGATACAAGTCGAGAGTCTTTCGTGTTGTATGTAAAAATGTTTTAAAAGTAAAACTGCTACGATGCTTTCCCTTAAATCATCGATTGTATAGTAATGTATCGCTCTATTTAAAAAATCGAGCAAGTGTTCAGATTCCATTTTCCATGGTTCTGGATTCCGGATCCCAAGTGAAGGATTCCATTTTCCCTTTCATGTGGCGAAATGTAATTTTGGCAAAAACGTAGATAAGGGTAAGAGGTTGTAGGGCCTAGCTACGCACATTTCATTTTCTGCTCAGATAACACTTTTATTTTAACGTTTTTCGCATTATCGCAGTTGATTAATCAAATTGATTATGATCAGTAGATTGTGAATTAGTTTAGGTATCACAGGACACAATTTCTTTCCAAAATATATAAATTTCAAAAATATCCTTTAATGTTCTACCCCTAATAAACTACACATTTTCTGAAAGCTTAGACCAAATATTCCGATTTTAAAATCAATTAGACTCTAAAATCTTAATAAGTAACATATTAATTTTTTTAATCAAAAATCGACCAGTCGATTTCAAATAAGTTAAAATTGACTCTTTGTTTATGTTTAACAACACCCCTTCCCGGTGGCTGTAAAAGCTGGAACAGTCCCCTAACAGGTACGTCATTACACGTGTGAAACCAATAAAAAAGCGCTAATCGTTTTTAATCTTTTATACAAACAACTCACATGCCATGTCCGAACTGGAGCGTTTTCCTTTGTCTGTAATAAAGCGTGGTTTATATTCTTTGTTGGTGCTCAAGTGTTATTTTCTATCTTCTCTAACTTCTTATACCCGCACTCGTAATAATGATAACCATTTTGATGAGTGCCGAACTCTTAGAATGGTCTGTATAACAAATGGGTTTGTAGTCATCAAAAATTAGAAGGACAACGTCAACACATTGGCAATTTTTGATAATGATACTGATTCTTTAATTAAAATGACACATAATACTTGGCATTACCGTTGTTATTGCCAACGAAACACTATTGAAATTTGTGCGTTTTTTTTTTTTTTTTTTTTATGCGCAATCAGTGAAAATGATATTATTTTATGAAGGTGGGGTTGCATGCAATTCTGTTTGGCACTTTTTTCTTATGGTCGGCCCTTTACATCGTACAGCTAGTTTGCTGGTATTTTTCTGAAAGACAAAAGTCCTGTCCAATCTGAGTAAATAGATGTACTGGTATGGGTGAAAATGACATCTTTACTGCACGTATTCACTGGAAACATTTATTTACCAGAAGTCCATTCACTCCGTAAATAGGTCTATTATAAGTGAAAATGTTTACAGGAAGGATTACTGGTAACCATATTGCCAGATGGTTAATTACGTTGATCGTAAGGCTTTTCTGGCAATGAAAAACAAAGTTTTGGAAATTTTCATTTCTGTCTTACTCCATTTGATTCCTGTTTGGAAATTTTCTGTTAAACAAATCGAACATAGATTTTCCATTGTCTGTTCTTCTTGTTTTATCTTTGGGTATTCGATAGAATTGAAGTTCTGGATTCCTTTTACGATTGTTTGAGCAACCATGTGCACAACAAAAGTCGTTTTGCCCATGGTTAGTCTCTTCACTAACAAACCAAAATGGCGGTCGTCAAGTGAAAGTCTACCAACCGCTTAACCCCCTCCCCCAAGACGCAAGCAGAGCGGGAGGAGGGAGGGCAAAGGCATTATGGGTTTAACGAAAGAGGAGAAATAATCATAGATGACGTCAAAAAATGTTCAAACTTAATTGGAAGCACAAGCGTAGCGAGGAAAAGGAGTGTTGAAGCGGCGTTAAAACTCTGCCTTTGGACTGTTATTATCTCGGCCTTTTCCGGGAGTCGTGTTTGCAGTTGACTAATAGATAAATTATCTTCCGTTTGGTCAACCTTTCTGATCGAGAATAGTTCTACCTAATAAAAAGCAGAAACATTTGTATATAAACTTACAATTGTTGACTAATGAAAACCCCTGGCGGAAGAAAAGTCATAATTATTAAGTAGTTATTCTTTGTAACACGATGGCTTAGTCGTGGTTATCTAAATAGTATCCCATTTAGAAAAAAGGAATCTTTTACACACTTCCGAAATACTAGTGGTTTAATGAGCGTTGTACACTTTGTGGCAGAGTTTTTTTTTACTCTCACTTTCTCGGAAACTTCTGTCGTGCATTGTGATAGCATTACAAAAAGGGCACTCATATATAAATGTATATGCGAATGTGAAAACACTGATTTTGCATTCGTTAATGCTTATTGGACTAAGTTCGGTTTATATGGCGCGAGTTTTCTCGGCAAGTATTGTTATAGGGATATAGCTACTTTGCGCTGTCGTAACACTGAAGCACGGTAGGAGTGTACGGATAATTAATTTATGACTTAAATTATATAACAACTTGTTAACAAGCAAAACGGAAGAGTTCGTTGGTTGCAATTTGCTAACTAGTTTGTCTAGTTAACATCTAGCTTATTTAAAAAGAGTCATTTTGAAGTGTTGGTCTCTCATGTCACGAGGGCTTTTTTCTTCGGGTTTTCCTGCCTCTGCACTAGTGCTTGTCGGGAGATTTGAGACTGCACTAAGGTAATTTATTTATTTTACAAGAAATTTCCATTATCAATCGACTTGCGTACGTGTGTATATATACACAGTTGCTACGGATATGCGTAACCGGCTTTACGTAACCGGCTTTATATTTGACGAAATGGAGACATGCTATAGCTTTAAATACACTAACTGCAATAGATATAGAAACAAGTCTGATTAAATATATTACCCGTTAGCAGTGTGTTGCTCCTAACCTGCTTGTTTGTCTATCCACTTAAAGTTAGCTTGCTGATCGGCCATGTGCAACCTTGAACGACCTTCCACAAGACATACAAGTGTATTTAAAATGATAACGTGGATCCTTATGTAAAATAGGCGGTGTGTATTTTTGTACCGAAGCTGTACCGATTTGCTTTATATACTTAGCCTACGAATAGTAAACAGGGGATGGTTGTGCAAAGCCTGTAAATTTATCCACTGAAAAAAAGTTATCAGTTGCAAAGATTTTCATTGGAATTTATAATAAGAATATTAATAAATAAAATTCTTATGTGCGCATTTCAAAAACTCTCAATTTATCTGCTGAATAGCGATTTATGTAGGGCCGGTTTTACGAAACCTAAATAAAGTTATCCACTGGATATAAGTTATTCACACTATAGAATTTCTTTAGAATTTATCTGATGGAAAGCGATTTATCAGGTCAATAGCGCCATCTTGGCCTCGTGCAACCGGCCCCAGGTAGGCGTGACCTACTGTAACTTACAGGTTCTGGTTTGCAACATTTATTGTTCCTGTTTTTTCCTTCTGTTTCTCTCCCCCCCCCCCCCCCCCCCCCCCCCACTTGATGGTTACATTTTTCTTTTTAATTTATTATTTTGTTTTCTTGTGTGTGTTTTTTTTAATAAAATTGCAATAGTTCAATACGCAATTTGTTATCTGTTATAATAATGCACCAATGAAAAAAGGAAAAAAATGGTAGTGACTAGTTATAAACGGGCAATGGAAGGGGGTGGGGTGGGGTGCAAAATTAAAGTTTCCATTTATTAAATCTCAGTTTGCTTTTATCAGTGGTTTTAAAAAATTAACTTCTTTTATTTTGTTTCCGTTATTATTTTTTAGTATATATATGATTTTGTAATTCGAAATCCTGAATTTGCACTTGTATGTGGTGAATCTATAGCTGTCGGGATCCCGCAGAGACCTTGAATGTGGTTTTTTCCCATTTCCAACAACCGTTTCTTCAACAAGTATATTGGTTGGTTTCTGTTATCAGCCGATCAACATCTCGGGTTTTATATTCACTATGCTATTTACACATAAATGAAGACCAAGAAAACGAAAAGCGGATTCTACTTGGTTTTACAGTCGCGTCATATTATAAAGAAGGCTAAAAAATGGGGGGAAAAATATATAAATAAAAAATGTATAAAAAATATACATACAAAAAAGCTAGCTTCCAGCTAAACATAAAGCCCTTGTCATCTAATCTTGCCCGATGCCCTGCAGTACACTGGCGTCAGTCCATTTCAATTTAGCTCTTTCAGCTTAAGACGTGATGAACTGTCTAGCTATCTCGGCCTGGTATTGACTTAGGACAAACATCCTATTATCAACTGTCATGTAACTAGCTATTGCTTAACTAACTATGACATCCCTCAGTTCTTGTCACTTTCTTGTGCTGTCATGGTCATATGTAGTTAATTATTTTGCTGTCGTATTTTGTATGATTCTCCGTCCCAAAACCACGCCTTTGAAATAACACCCTTCATTAGATACCTGCAAAGATGTCAAAACAATCATCGTTTATCTCGCTGAGGAAAGTTGCCTTCTAAAATATCGATACATTTGCTGTTTTGACTTCTATCACTAAAAAAAAAAAAAAAAAAACTCGCATTATCTGGAAGGTTTAACGCCAGAATCTGTTTGAAAAATATTTTAGTCACTCTTGAAATTTGTAATATACCCGTATATACAGGCCGATCAAATATTACCCTTTGCGAAAGCGCTGCCTACAGAGTATTCCTTTTTCTACCTTTTTCTATCTTAGAATTACATTAG
Source organism: Diadumene lineata (assembly GCA_918843875.1). Classification (NCBI taxonomy): domain Eukaryota; kingdom Metazoa; phylum Cnidaria; class Anthozoa; order Actiniaria; family Diadumenidae; genus Diadumene; species Diadumene lineata. The sequence goes on along the minus strand of OU974069.1, from coordinate 17,063,466 downwards.
TTATTGTCATACAAGCTAAACTTGAAGTTTTCTAAGTTAACTATATATTTAATCAATTCTTTATGATTTATCCAAGATTATTCCTATTAGTGCTTATCATTTTGGTAGTGATTTTTATTAAGTTAACCTTGCGATCCAAATGCAAGCGAAAAAATCTCAGCAGAAAAATCATGAGAAGAGTTTAAGCTTCTGCTTAACAGCCTGCAAAGGAACGCACCTCAACAAGCCGACGTGTATTTATAATTGTCGTTCAATATTTACGGAACCTTTGAACAGCTACAACGCGTTGTAATGGCGCCAATTTGCTTTCAATTGTCATCTTGTAGCTGTATTATTGATTGTGGCCAACGCTTTCTTTAATTGCTTTAATATGATGTTGTATCGCGATAAACGATCGTGACAGGCACGATTTTCTACCTCTTAGTACAGTAATCCATCTTGTCAGAATATATGTCAGGCAGATAAGAATACGATTGAAAGCTGTGCACACTGCCATCAATGGCGTGTCAATGTACTTCATTTAGGAATCCGCACGCCTTGCTGTTGAAATCAAGGGAGTGCCCGTTTGGGATGGTTGAACGTATTAGGCTTTCTAGGCACTGTTCTTTCGCTAATGCGTCAAAACAAAACGATACGCAAGCTACACTACTAGCTAATCAAAAACTCGTGACAAAGAAATACGTAAACTTCACTCTTTACGCTGTAATAGTTCTGAATTTCAGTTACAATTAAACCGTTCATGAACTTGTTTTCAAAATGCACACCCAAGGGACTATATATAGTATTATATATAAGTATAACGTACACTCCTCTGTTCACGAAACCGTACGTAACCCACTGACAAACGGAACGCATGCACTGAACTGCAGGTCCTTATATTTTAGGCTAAAGGTAGAGTTGAATAATTCACCTCTCCTTTAAATATTCCGTTAAGACCAGTAGGTTAAGAACACTTTTCGCTGTATATCGAATTAGAGTTAGATATAGATTAAAAGGTACTTAACTGCATGTTAGTGCATACCTATGTTACTGTTTTAAATACTATGAAAAGCAAGACATTAAATGCTTCTTTAAATCACAGCCCCACTATTCAAATTCAAGGTAATTTTTTAACAAAATATCCCCTGTATCTATAAAACAGCAGTGGACTACGTATGGCTGTATTTACGTCTGTAAAACGCAAGCCTTCGCGTTTATTTAAACAGATCTCAAAATCAAGCATATCTAAAATGCTAAGAAAGCGTCTTAACGTCTGCAAATTACAGCCCCAATATTCCAGAAGGTATTTTGAGCACAACTCATACCGAAGCACATCTAAAACGATAAGTATCATCGTACGCAGGTCGTCTTTACGTCTGTCCATGCAACGCTCGCAATATTCTTATATGTCCCCTTACATACAAATTGCTACATATATTCGTATATTACTAGATACTAACAAAGCTACAATTCTGCATTGAATTACAATGAATAGTGCATAACAGTCGAACTACTCGATCAATCCGTATAGCTATCTTGGAGACTGTTTGAACCTACCGGTTTTTCAATATCCTCTCGCTTCCTTCCCTCAATTAATAACTCATCAAAAACGAATCATTGGCTGTTTTATTCTGGTATAATAGAGATAACGATCTCATTGAGCTACTTTTGTGGCCAAGTGCACACTTAGCGACTAGAAACAAAACACGTTGAGCAACGTCTTTTTAAACCCTGGTTTTTCGTATAATCGAGAACGGTCGAGAACGATCGCAACATTACGATCGTACGATCGAAAAAAGTGTTTTCATATAATCGTAGACGATCGAAATGGATCGAAAACGGTCCTAAGATCGAAAAACTTTGTTTTCCATGTAATTGAATTTTTTTTCTCTCGATCGTTTTCGATTATATGGAAACCAGGTTTGATGACAAGTCACATTTGCTTACAGTTTGTGAATGGGTACTCTAATGTTGTCTTATATGATTTTTTTCGTGATAGAGATACCTATCTTACTTAGCTCCTTTTTAAGCGAAACAACAGTTAAATCTCCTTAAATAAAAAAAATGGACATCCTTTTCAAATTGGCTCTCTTAATTTCTCTCTCATTTGGTTGGTAGTTTGTATTGAAGTAATGAGTGATCACTTAACATAAGAAAAATGAAGTTTGCAGGTGAATGAAAACAGTGGATGAGTGAGTGACAAGTTGTCATCAGTTCATTGTTGAAATAGATAAACTTGTGAATACAAAGGAATGAATGAACAAAATGATGAAATGGATGTATACATGATTGGCTTCCTGGCATATTTGTTGAGATGATCAAAATATTGTATGCCGGGCATTTTTCAAGTTTATTTTACAAGTTTATTGTATAGATGATTAGCTTACTTTAAGCCATTTTGTTGCACCCTCCCCCTTTATTAGAGTGAATGAACAAGCGCTATGTAGTTTACTTTTGGCGATTTCAGTCACTTCTGAGGATGAATTCGAATGAGGACATATGAAAAATAGTTTATTCCACAAAAATTGCCGTTTCGAAGCCATCATGGATTGGTCTGGTGGTTAAGACCGGTGGCTGGCACACGGGCTCGATTCTCGGTTCGGGTCATATTTGATTCGCGGAGTTGTCTGCAGTTGTTTTCTCTCTTTTCCTGGAGAGAAAGCAAGGCAAGCTAAAGCTGTATTGGGTTACTGTATAGCGGTATTTGTTCATTAACCTGATGTAGAGACAGTTTTTAACCTACCTACGACTTTAGTCAGTTGTATAGTCAAAACCTGCCTCTACCCGCTAACTATTTTTTCCCAACTGTCAGAGCTCACCATTGGGTTCTTACAAAAGCATTTTTACATCTTGGTGTGAGAAATTACCTCGCTACGCAGTCTCTCAAAACCCATTGGAAAGAGCACTTCTTTGAAAATTGTTTTGTTAAAGGAAAGGAAATCCTTCCTTTGTAAAATGTTAGCCAGCTAGCATTAATCAACCCTTCTCTCTTTATAAACATATACATGCTATATAATGCTGGTTATTTAGTTTTGGAAGGTGTCCTTTTCTTGCACGGTTGGTTGTTAATTAATCTGCATGTTACCACCTCGAAAGAACTTGGAAATTTTGCTTCAAGTGCCTTTGTCATTTTAATTTTATTGGTCTCTCGTCTCTTTTTAATTACTATTGATTTAGTACCAGCATCTAGGTTTAGTGTATTTCTTTAGTTTGTAAGACATTCTCGAAATTATTTAACAACGTGTCAAGTTAGTCTTTTGCCGTTGAAATTTGTGCATGTGCGCATTTGTCTAAATCAAGAAATCAGGCATTTTCGCGTTCTAGCGGTTGCCATCCAGTAGTGCATACTGGCATTGAATCAAAATCAGAATGCGTTTTTTTAATCTAAGGAATTGTAACATGGTCAAATTAAATAAGATTACGGATGTCACTTTCCAAATTTGTGATTCTTTTGCATTTTTAAGACTACCACATAAATAGTTTTTCAGCTAGTATTATCACCACAATTGATTTCAGAGCTTAGAGCATTTGAAGGAGATCATATATTTTAACCACATGGTACTTGAGTGGCATTTCGAATTCGTACCAATGTGATTGGCTTTCAGGTACCCGATTAAATGGTGTCATAATATCAAAGCTGTAGGGAAGATTTTAGAATCATTGCATTATCCTAGCATGATAGCTTTGTGTTTAAATGTTTTTACATATCAACACAGTTATATTTTCTGTTTCATAACGCGCACTTGATTGGTTTTGCAAAATAATGGTCTTATTGATTAAACACCAGAGCGTTTCATTGTCTGGACCAAAGCGGTTCAAGCGTAGATGACAGGGTTTCATTATTCTCCTAGGTATCGGTGCAATTTATTGTAGAGTGCTCGTAATCCGCTTGTTATTATTTAAGATGAGATCACATTTGAAATTAATGGCCTACACTGTCTCTCTTTATCACAGATTGTTCCAATTCTCTTCGTTTATTGATGAATTTAGTTCATCCATTAAACTGCTCATCCATTTATTCGTTGGTTCGTGGTGTGTTCATTAGTACATTTTTCCATTATCTATCTTTATTTCATTTATTTACCTAATGATCGACCAAAAATGAATAAAATAATACAAAGTACAATTCATAGAAGAGAAAAATATAGTAGAAGTAGAAGTAGAAGAAAAAAGTCAACTAAGATAAAATAATGCATGAGGATTGGAAAAAAAATCATTCAAAACGTCCTTTCCACCCCTCCCATTGTCATCTCATCCATTCTCTATAATGGAGGGACAGGGGCACGCTGTCTTTCTTTAGAACTTCTTGCGGTTCAGTTTCTGTTTTTTTTTTCTTTACTGTGAAAAGATATGGTTTTAGACCTGGATGGTAACACCTTTAGCCTTTCTATTCTACACGCAGGGTTTTGCATCGAAATAAAGCTTGCCATTTTTTTTACATCTTATAAGTAACATGTCTATTTTTCGGAAATCTATTGCAGTTACTGTTAGGCAATCGCTATTATTTTAAAATTATGCAATTATTCTACAGTGGCTAGTTGCCCGAGGCTTTCCGTGTTTTTCTTCGCAGATGAATGTTTAAGACATTTTAAATCCTAGGATTAGGACAAACATGAAATGTTGTTTTGTTACAAATCATGTCATTTGATGGCAGATTTTGAAACATTATTCCACTAGTTAACAAAACAACTCAACAGTAATCATTCGATTTGAATACCTCAATCGGATTCCATGACACGATCAATCGTTCCATCCGATCATCTGTTAGAATCGACCATTCATTCAAAATCTTTAAACTGATCTTTTTGGTTCCATCAATTCTTGACATTTTTAACTCTGGAAAAAGGCTTTTTTTTTTGTTCTCACAATCTTATGGTAAATCCATGAATTACGAATAAAACTCGTGATTTGATTCAAAAAAACTGAGATAGTGATCCGAGTCAGTGCTATCTTTTTTTCCTAAAGCACCTAAAACGCCCATATTTCTATTGTCAGTGTGAAATGCCAATATTTAGTCATCAAAAACCATCATGCTTTTACAGAAAAGGCATTTCTTATTTTGATCACTAGAAACGTTATTTGATGACGATCAGTGTAATTAAATACTTTCATGTTTGAAATAAAAATGAGGCTTTTTCCATTCTGTAGTTGTCTTTTTTTATTTATTTCTTCTTTTTTTTGACTCAGTAGTATGATATTGAATTACATTTTCGTTTTTTGGATGTCATTATTATTGCGATTTGCTCAATTCGTTTTGAGCTATCAATTTATCTCGTTGTTTATTGTTTTGTTTTATCGTGTTTTTTATTGTTACTATTTTGTTATCAGTATTTAGTTGTTTTGTTTTATATCGGTATGTTTTATGATTTATCAGTATTTATGTTGGGGTAGTCTTCTTTTGTGAACTGTTCTATCACTGTTTGTGGTGTTTCATCAGACATACATCTAAAACTCAAATCCTCGATAATTACTGTTTCTTTATCTTCAAAGCAAGTTATTTATGTTAAATTGTTGTTTGTGCTTTTGTAAAGTTTGCGTCTCGGCAGTCATTTTTTGCTGCTTTGATGTGAATGAGTGCCTTATCAGGTCTTGTTTCTAACATTCGATCTCAGCTTTATTAAATTATATTCCAGCACAGGAAAGCATTATTATGACTACATTGATCATTTCTGTTTAAACCAGTTTTCGCATTTGAATATACTTTTGTTCATCTGCTGCATTTGGTACTATGAGGCAATCTTTTTCCTTTATACTTACAAAAAGTACAGATTATGATTCTTATATATTATGAAATATTTGGACCTATTTTTTTTTTCGAAAATCACTTAGGGTTACGGTTAAATAGAATACCGGAAACGAGCCGATACAAAATGCGATCTCAAAAGAGCATGTATTTTTTGGTTTCATCTCAAGTTTCATTCTTTTCCAACCATGCGTCTTGATGCCAATATGATGAGTTTGTTATGATCATGATCTTGCAGTTAATTTCCCGATCTAGTCCCGGTCAAACAGGTGAGCGTACAAATCAGTGCCTTGCGTATTGTACAATCTATCGCTGCAGACATCTCGTCTTCAAATTTGAGTGCACCCATACAAACCTCTATTCAACACACGGTTGGCTCGGCTCGCCCTTTTCTTCATATGTCAAATTCAGACCATTGAGTCTGCTTTTGATGACACATTGACCAACAAAGTGTTCAAGCTCTTACCATGTCATGAATTAGAAATTTGTGGGCTTGAAATAATATGTCTTGATTTGTTAATGATCGAAAGGTTTTGACGAGTCCGTTTTCGGCTTCTGTTTTGGCAAAATATTGGAAAATATTTTCATGGATTAGGAAACCCTGAGGTTGGATACAAAATAAGTTGGCTGGTTATCACTTTGCCCCAAGCTTTGAATTTGGTTGTATCATTGGTTAAGTGGGTGTAAGCATAGTGTGAGCTTAAGTTTGATTAACAAGCGATATGTACCAATATGAAAAACAATTGGGAATTTAGAAGGAAAAAAAAAATACGTCGAAGGGCATGTTTAAAAAATCCTAAAAAATTGTCAGGACATTTCACTAATAACATTTACACACGGTTTGACGATAGGATACAATACGATTCGGTGCGTTAGACTTTATTCAAAGAGGGTACGTATTTACAAATAAATGTACTCTTCCATACGATTCTAATGAAGAATAAGAAGCTAGATAATACATTTGCTTAACCTAAAACATCAAAAGTGTCATCGGTGTATTTTAAGGACGATAAAAATGTTTTCTTTGTGATTTTACTATTCACGTCAGGATCAAAATTCAGTTCGTTTAGCATAGTTTTATAGATGAGTAGAAAAAGGTATTTGGGATATTTGATTTAATCGAAAAAATATATTTTGTATTTAAGAATTTGAAAGCTATAGGGAACTGGCTGTAAATTTCACCATCACGGCTATTTTTGACAGGTACGTATTGTCAGATCGTACGAGTCAAGTTCCCATACGATCGTAATTGCGTCGCAAACCCGGGCACATAGTCGTATTTGATCGCATTTAATCTTCTGGAAAGCTTGCATTATGAGGACTTCATATTTCAATTAGATCAACTACTATTTTAGCTTTTTTTGATCGGATCCAATTTATGGGAAGTCAAGCTTTATGAGATCAGTGCACACTTGATTCGACTTTCATTTAATTACATATGTATGTCAGTCGGTAATGATCGCAGTTCATCATATTTGATCGCATTCCATCTCATGGAAACCAATGCAATCGATAAATTAGTTCACCCGTCTTGTGCAAACAATACGAAATCAAGATTAATACTGTGTCGTCATTCCCCTTCAGATCTTTCGCCGACGGGGTCTATTTAGAGACTCGGAAACTAATATATCCAAATAGATGGCTTGCTTTTATGGTCATTTTAGGCCATTCTTATGCATGATCTGTACTTACCGTTAAACAAGAGGTATAAAAGTGGACGAGGAAATCGGATTGTTGGGGCTAATCCAGTTTTTTTGCAATAGAGACGTATATAAACCTATTAGATTAAAACCAGCAGAGGGAAGTGATCCTTCTAACTGTGGCGTTAGCATTATTCGTATTCACTCGATTTCATTCGTTTATTCATTCATTCATTCATTCATTCATTCATTCATTCATTCATTCATTCATTCATTCATTCATTCATTCATTCATTCATCCATCCATCCATCCATTCCTCCATCCATCCATCCAATCTTTCATTCATTCATTCATTCATTCATTCATTCATTCATTCATTCATTCATTCATTCATTCATTCATTCATTCATTCATTCATTCATTCATTCATTCATTAGTTCATTAGTTCATTTTGCATTCAGTCTATTCAAGATTACCAACTCATCCATCTTTTGATTTCTTTATTCCCCTTACTTATCTTTTTTCTTATTTATCATATTGTTAATTCTTTCGATAGTCCACCCGTTCAGCTCATCCTGTCATGTTTGCGCGGTCTGAGTTATCCCATCAATTTATATAAAGCTATTTCTAACAGTATTGTATGCTGATTTTCTTCACTGTTCACATGCATACAGTAAATTATCTAGATTATATCTGTAAACGTCCCGAAACTTAGTGCGCTATTTTTTTTCGGCGTATCAGTCTAAACGATTTGTCCAAAAAACTAGTTCACACTATAAAGTAACGTTTTCCAATAGAATCGCATGTTTTTTTCTGTAAAGTAATAAAAAGGGATGCTTGAAGTAGGTTGAAGAATATCCATAATCTATAATTCTCTTTAGTTTGTGCTAGCATTGAAAGCAATTTGAGTCGGCCAACTAACTACAACTAAAATATCACGAATCAATACAGAGAAGTGCAAAAATATATATCACCTTTGTTGCTATAATTAAATCGGATTTTTTAAATGTTACATTTCTTAACAGAAATGTCAACATTTAATTTGTTTCATTATAGTTTTCCAACAATTCCATCAAACTACCATATACAAAATCAAAGTACGAAAAATGTTGCCAGTAGTCTTCATCATTAAATATTCAAGCTTTCTTACACAAAATAAATTAAGTAGTGTAATTGTTGAGTTGGTTTGTAAGTCAATCAATTATACGCAGAACTACTGAATGTTGTAACGAACACTACGGGGTCTCTTCGTTTCAATTTTAAAACACTTAACCCAATGTAGTCCTTTGTATCCAAGACTCAGTAACACAGTACGGCGAAACTGTTATACACTCTCTAAGCTAATGACCTCAATTCCTTTGTTTATCTCTCAAAAAGTCATCAGAGACTGTTTTTCTCGGAAGGGCCGTTGTGATTGCATTTTCATGCCTTTTAGAGTAGCTTATCTATCCTGTTTTGACGGAAGAAAAAACCGTTCAACAACCACAGTGCAGTTACAAATTGTGTGCGGTGCTTTGACTCTCTGAAATACTTTCCTAATAGTATGTTTTAAGTTAATTGTTGTAGCTGTTTGTACGGTTAAGATAGATATACTTCTATATCCGGCTTTGACTGTATTCTATGCTAAGAGCCCGATACATCATTTAGCACAGTGTTTTTTGTTTTGCATAACAAATCCATGCTAACTTCCTCGAAAATTGGTTCATTCTTCTGTGCGGTTTCTTATTTTGCTCTTTCGGTTTTAACTTTTTCTAAAAATATGTTTGTTTCAGGTACCGGGCAAAGTATTAAAAAAAGATTAGAAACCATTTTACCTTCTTTTAATTTCTCCCTTAATCTCACCGAAAAAAATACATTTCTGTTTTTTTTTTTTTTTTTCTCCTTTTTGATATGTCTTACATGGTCAGTTTGGGTCATTTTTTGCTTTCCTTTTATTATATTCCCTTTTGTTCAGAAATGTAGCATGTCGACTTTTTTCATATCCTTCTTTAAATACATGCTTGTTTCAGCATCTCAGCTCATTATTACCAATAATGAAACCAACAATATATGATGTGTTCAGCTAAATCAAATTTCTCGTTTTTTCTTGTGATACAATTTTGTCACCTTTTACTGACTTATTATGTCATCATACGTACAGAGGATCGGAACAAATCACTTTTTATGAACAACTGCTTGCTAATTTTGTTGTGGGGACAGTGAAATATGTACAGTAAACAGTATGCGATATAGAATTTCATTTATTTGAGAAAGTGTTTCATTTATTAATTAAATGGTTAATTTTCATTTAAAATGTAATAAAGCCGTGTTATTTGAAATGAAATATTTTTCACGCTTGAGAACTTTATGAATGAACATTTTAACAGAAACTGTATGGTGTGTCATTTTGAACAAATGAAAAAAACAACACTTTTTGACAAAAACGGCGTTGCTAGTAGATCTAGACAGTCCTCAATAACGTTTCGAACGGTACGCGTTTTTCATACATTGTTTTTTATTGTCTTTTAGCAGGCACATGTATTAGAAAATAAAAAAAGTAACGACTCTATGATGACAACGACACAACTGGGTAGTGGATTTTGCTACCAACGTTTTGAACGGTACGCTTTTTTTATAGTTTTCCTTTTTCGCCGTTTTGTAATTGTCTGTTGTTACCCTGGTAAGCACACGTAATATTAGAGTAGTGGAATTTGCGGGCTTTTTAATTCGTGACGCATTGCTTATTACCATGAAAGTTAAAAATTGCTCGGCACTTCTTAAATATAAACACCTGGGCTTTGTATTTTAATAAAACGGGCAAAAATCGGCGTTGTACGCTAATCGTCACTGCTATTGTGCTACCAATAGGGCTCGAGTAAAGCGTGCTAGAAACATACATGCTGATCCACCCCGCCCCCAACTAGCTGACACCGTTCAATATTTCATTGCATAACATTTCACTCAGTGGAAATTGATGGTATGCTGTGGGTAAGATGGCGCGTGATGTTTTAGAACTAGTCCCTCGCTGGGATGTTAAACGCACTGTATTTATCAAATACAACTCCGCTGTCTCACAGAGGGAGTCGTCACCCCCAAAGAGCTATTTATTGGCGCTATTGTTGAATTTTTCACAAAGTTTGCTTGCTGGAAATGTAACAGAATAAAGAGTTGATTTGAGAGATAAGGGAGGGAAGACAGTTGTCGTTTGGGCAGTTGATGCTTTGCGGTTATCGTGAGCGGGTAGTAACTGACTGACGCCATTGATTCAAATCACAATACTTCACTAATGGTCAACTAAAGCTTATCCTCAATCAATCTGGAAGTTTTCAACAGGCTTTCCAAAGGATAAAATACAACAATGTGGTTAGAGAATGATTGCGAGTAGAATAAAAATCGCAAAATGTCTTCTCTTTTTGTCTAATGATGTTACTTTTTTTGCGCGCGCTTTTTATTGCCAATTCGTATTTTTTCTTGTTCTGCCCAATCATTTACGCTCCCCACTCAAGTGTAATTCATTTTGATTGGCTTATCCAACTGCTAGCAATTATACTATTGATTTTAGCCGTTTGTGATGATACCAGTTTCTTTGTTTTGTTTGTTCGAGGAATTACATGCTTTGGGTTTAGTATTCACCATAAATATTTGCCGTCTATCACAGGTGGCTACATCGTTCTTATTTACTCCATATCCAATCAAGATTTCCAACTGATAACTTTTCAATATCAGTCCATTTTCAAGCTATTTACTTGGCTTTTTTGTGAGGAGCTATCAATTAACTTGTTCTAGATTATCTGGTTCTTGAGGTTTGTTCGTCGACTGTGGTTAATCAGCGCTCGGCCAAGTGGGTGACCCGTTTGACAAAGACACAATTTTTACAGCGAAATAAAACATCAAAAATTCAAATCAATCTCCACTAAAATTGCATGAAGTTCTTTTCAAACCAAAGAGTAACCCAAAGTAAATAATGTAGACAGATCTACATAAACATTGATTTTGGCTTCGTTTCAATAACATATCACGACGCAAACCAACTCCGTTAAGTTAGCATTTTTCTGTAACCGAAGCCCGTTACCGAGAAGCACGATCAAACCTAAAACCCCCAACATTGTCTCAATATCCAAACTACACATCAACAAAACATACAACATTGAGAATCAAATTAATACTTTATCCCTTGGTTACATAGCAATAGCGTTAAGAAGAGTTGTGAGCTTGCACTGTGATTCTAAAAATTGAGCTCTTAAAACTCGAAATACAACAACGGTGAAAACTAACAAGTGAAGTGTATTTAGATTTGGGTGCTACACCAGCCCCCGCATTCCTTACATTTGCTAGGTAAAACAGTTATCGGAAAATTTCTCTTGGTGTATTGTTCATTGTGATCTAATTACACGGAAACATAAGAGGAGGCGCAAATTCATCTTGAACAAAAGGATATCATTTCAGGTCGTGTCGTGTAGGAATTATTGTGCTTATTATATTCTTGTGACACCACCGTGACTGTTGTTTACGCACCATTTATTGGCTAGAGAGAAACAAGACCACTCCTAGCAGCGGATTAGCATGGTGTGTTTTAAAAAAGCTTCATCTTTCAGCGCCAAATCTGTCAGCAAAGCTTTCATCTCAATTTACAAGACTTTTAGCTCACACTATGTGCGCGCATCACGATTTGCCAATGTGTAAGCAAATGAAAGCGAATTCGGAATTTCACATTGGATTTGTCGACCTGTCAATTAGGTGAGTGATCTATTCTTGGACTTGTTTGTTGTTTCCTTTGATTTGAATTGTAAGCACTGAATGGGTTACAACGAATGATTGATTGCAGTTATACATTATAAATTAATTAACATTGTTTGCTGGGAAACAATATATCTGCCTATCACACCCCCTCTTAGTACGGCAACAGCGTATTACCGTAGCAAACCTAACGGTCCTACACAGTTCTGTTCTCTAGCCGATCGTACAACGACACATCGTTGACTTCAAACACAACACACAAATAACTCACCAAAGCTGCACTCAACAGGCAAATGCGTTGCGTCGTCTACTAAAACTACTTCATCACCGACTCTAAACCCTACAGGAATCAATTTCAAGATGCCAAGATCTTTCCTTGTTAAGAAGAAGAAACCTATAACTAGGAACTCTCAATCCGACGACTCTGCAGCACAAGATGTTGAAGCCTACAACTCAGGTGAGTACTTGAATCGATTTTTAAACAGTTTCCAGAGATCGTAGCTCTTAACTTGACCCTACGGCCAAGTTATTTGGTTGGCGAGCGTAGCTAACATTTCCTGTACGATCACCGTTATATGTTAGGTAAAGTGTCACTACTACCAGATGTCTTGGAAAACGTTTTTTTATTTTTTTTATTTCTCTCTTCAATAACGGACTGTGCAATGAATTTAATCATAGCGTATAACTGTACCAGTAATTTATTTCAACGATAACAATTCTCGTTCCTTTAACGACCGAGGTATAACCAGCGTTTTGGTCGGACAGAACTGTGGGAAAAACATTTAAATGTTACACTGTTTGAAATGTGACTGATCTTTATCTTGTACTTTGAAATCACGGCCACAGCAGTTTGCACATTCGATTTCGGTGCGGAGATTTTTCAATCACAAAGGCAGGAAGGTGTCTTTTTATTCTTCTTGCAATTAAATATATTTTTAACTTAGTTTGTGTTTAGGCTAATTAATGCCGTTTACGCAACGTAGGAATTATATATGCCATACATGAAACGGATATGTGATACGTGTGTTTGTAGTTAAACCCATTAGAAACTCGTGTTTATGGCTTGCACTCACGTTAGAAATCATGCTAGGGTCACGAATCGACGCTCTTTCATATAAACAATAGCTTAAACGTTTAAAGAACGGTCAAATGAGCCTAAAGTCATTTGTTGCCTTTGCTATTATGATTTTTAGTGGTTTTCAAGTCAAAGACGTATTGAACAAAGTCCAAGGAAATTGAGCCTGTTAGAAGTGTAATCATTGATAGGTTTTCCACAATGTAAACGATTTTATCCATTCATATTCAAATAGGATCTCGTCAAGTAATAAGCGTCAAGATAGTAGATTGGAGTACAAAGAAACGGGATTGTGTTAAATCTTTTAGACCAAGAACTACGACGCGTGCCTGTAATTATCAGCTCTTTCGATAATTTTAAGTTATCGATCTCACAGCGCCGTTCGTCACAAAAGCCTAACATACCAGTAAATTCGAGTCGTTTACTAATATTTATATTAGTGCAAAGGTGCATTTACTTTAGGGGAATTTATCAAAAAAGTCGGATTTTGTAAAAAGTAAAACAGTTAATCCCATGTACATCCATGGTGTGGATATAGTCAGGTTGATCTTTGATTGTTGACTTTTTGTCAAATGTCGTCAACATGGATTTTGCTCGATTTGACTTTTTCTTTAGAACGTCAGATTCTTTCTAACTCGGTGATCAAAGTGTCAGAGTTGAACCCGCCCCCTACCCGACAATGGCAGAATGTGATCCAGTTGAGAAATCATCATAACTCTTTTTGAGAAACGTTTTTAGATAAAATGTTAACGCGCAATGGAGTTACCCGTTGCGAGATAGAAACATCAGTAGCGCACTTTGAGTTGTTATTGAATGTACGAGAATCTGCCAGATGTCTCTACGTACTAATCATGTTTCAGTGGCCTAGATGTCTTAAAGTGCTTAAATGTATACATTTCTGACGTTAACTCATGAATTTCATAGTGTAAATCAAACGAAGTTCTATTTTTACTCCGTCGCGGTGGAAATTGTGTCTATTTTCTTAGAATTTGACTAGTTTTTTTTAAGGAAACTACATTTTTATGTTGCGCGCGTTTTTCTGTGAGAAGTGTTGGTACTTTCAAATTAACAGTGTTAAAGCCATTTATGTAAAGTCAAAGTTAATAGTATTTTAATTGTCGAGTCGCGAGTGTTGGTGTAATAGACCCATTCAATGTATTACACTTATTTGCGTCCAGCAATTTGTAAGCGAGAAGTCTAACACATCTTTAATCAAATCAGCCCCATACTTTTATCCAAGAGTAAAATTAAATCTAGCTGACAAAGAGTTTGCGGTTAAGAGTCCGTAATTACAAACCAATCTCGAAAACGCAGCATCGTTTGACTTGTCTGTATCGATTTAATGAGAAATGGCGCTTAAAGAGTTTCCTTAATCGAGCCCCTTTCTTGTTGTAAGCTCTTGAGTTTATTATAATCAAAACTTTTGTATCTAATTCTGTTGACATTGCTAGGTGACAATTTTTTCCTGGCTTTTTCTTAATAGGAAAATTTGTCGAGAGAAAAAAATGAAAAACTGTCAATTTTTTTCTTGACATAGACAGGTGGTTACAAATAGGTTTTGTCATAGCTTTAGTTTTTAGAGCGCAATTCAATATGCATCTAGCCTAATTTTAGATTATTTAGGTATTAAACTTTATTTTTCTTTAATGGCAAAATCCTCGAAGATTAATGTTTGAAAGTTGTTTAATCTGAATGGCCTTAACAAAGAGGACGTCTTGAATGGACTTTGAAAGATAATTCCCTTTCTTGTTAAAGTGCTTCCGATCAAACTTCTTCCTTAACCTGTGTTTTAGTGATTATCGAGTTGATTTTTCCTTGAACGCTTTCAGATCAGCAAAGAGTTAGGTCGATCAAACACAGCTTTAGCCTATTGTGATGGAATGGGCAGCCAATTCAATAAAACAACAATACAACATGATAGCTTTATTGAAAGATCACTTATTTGGAGTTTAAGCCCTATTGTGATGAGTAGTCTTCTCGTTGGGGCACGTTCTAAGACTGAAGAGGAATTTCATGATTAGTGTTTAGGGATTGCTCGAAAATACATATAATCCCAACAGTGTTGCTGAAAGATTTGAGAACAGATCTACTACACGCTCAAGCACATACATTTCACCTTTGCTAAAACCAAACGTAATAAATGTATTGTGGATTTTTGACTGTAATCCATTCAGATGTTCAATTTGATTGTTCCTGTTGACCTTTCAACATTCATTCAACGTTATTTCTCTCAGATTCAGCACTATTACTCTTTCGTTTTTTTTGCACGTATCTGATACTGTCAAGTTAACAAAGAGTGTTTCATATTGTCAACATTATTATTTAAATATTTTTTATTTTCTTTAATCCTGTTTTGCCTCCTCCTGTTATAGTTGTATTTTGGCACATCCAGTAAGGAACATTGAGTGTCCATGTCATATTTCGCAACACTACTACTTTTGCTGATATTTTTATTGTCTTGTTTATATTTCTATTTTCATTTTAAATTGAATGTGTAAGGAAAGCCATTTATTTCAATTCATTTGAAATGCTGTCGTCTTTGTAGAAGATCGCACGGAAAAATTGGCTGGAAGAACCTGTTTTGTGTTTTGTTCGAATTTTACTTTTCATGTACATCTTTATGGAGGAAATAGTTTTTTTTTCTTTCTCGCCCCTAGCTCTTTCCCACTCCTCGTCCCTTTGTCTTTCCTTCCGTTCTTCTTGTATGTAAGCACATACTTTCGAATAAAGATGTTAACGCGTTCTTATAGTATTTCTTTCTTATCAATTTGTATTTAATGGAAATTGTACTTGGCGGTAAGACCTGCTAAATCAATTTTGAACTAGAAATTTTTCTCTCTCTTCACAAGTCAAAAACGTCTTTGAAAGGTCTTCCTTTAGCTAGCATTGCAATTGTTTTATGCCGTGATTTTCTTATCTTTTGTCTCAAGCTTGTTGAAACCGGTTGTTAGTTTTCGTTTAGCGTTTCTGTTATTGAACAATTGGTTATGTCAACTTTTAGAACGAAACCTCTGGCACGCTCCCAAGGTGGTCGGGGCAGTTATCGGAACACGAGGGCCTTACAGTCAATGTACCAACCATCTGTGAACAAGCCGTTACATTGACAGTCTATTACAAAAGAACAGATATACTGTATTCCTAATTTCTTCTTTTGTAACAAAACAACTTAATTGTGTATCAATGCATGTAGTTATCTGACACAAATATCATGGTTGTTTTGGACTTCCTGTTGTCCTAACATAGAGATTTAATCGATGAGACTTTGTAACGTTTTCGATCGACTTTCATCGCGCCCGTGTTTATTTATTATTTCTATGGATTTTGATACGTTTCGAAGGCAAAGTCCATTGTGTTCAAGTGTTGAGGTTTTGCAACGTTCCTTTAAGACAAGAAGACGTCATATGACTAGCGAAACGTAACGCCTTCTGCAACGCTTAGTAATGGAATGAAACCAGCTTGTTTAGAAACAAAATAATACGATTCCATTCTATCAGAAAGCTGCTACCTAAAATAAAGCGTTTCTAAAAGCTTAACAGCTTATGTCGTAAAATTATTGTTGTTTCGCCTTATTTTGTCACCTAATAAAATTACTTTCCGTAGTAGAAACAACGAAAGTTTTCGTTAAGAATTATGAGCTAGATCTATTTTGTAGCGGTGAAAATGGATCGGTTTCATATCGTTGAGCCAGGTCACAACTAGCTTGTTGTGTTTGTAACGAATCCTATCGTATCAGTAAGCCTATTTCTAAAACAATAAAGTCCCTTTTCTGTATTACTTATTAATGAACATTTAATGTGTTATGAAATAGTGTAAACCGGTGTTACTGTATTTTTGATTATATTATAATACAATTAAAACGACACCGATGAGGTAGGGGAACAAATCGAGTCGTCTAATCTGAGTTTAGTTGAAAAGTAGTCGTTTATCTTATCTGATGTGTTTTATTGAGGCAATCTTTCAATCTTCAAACCTATTATCTTTGGGCATTTCTAAACGAGATCTTGTAACTTATCTGTAAATTTCAATTCATTTTCATCTAATCTTAAAACAGCCATTGGCTTGTCTGATAGAAACTGGTTTTGGTATCAAAACGGCTGTGAGACATTCTCACCATCGGCGTGCAACTTTCTAAACCACAAATTAAGTGGAAGTGCTAGTCAATAATCAAGGCAAGAGGTTTCACAATGGAAGAACAAAATTGGTTCTGTAGCAACACGGGGGACCATTTAATTTTTTGCGCGCGAAATTATTAAAAACATTCCAAACTAGAATTACTTTCTTTGTGCTTTTTCTACAGTGCAAACTGTTAATTATTGATTGATATATACAAAGAGTTTTTCTCTGTGGAAAGCGAAAAAAGCTGTAGTGTTTGGAAGTCGGCAATTTTACCCTTGTTGAAATCATAGCCTATTACTTAGGACCATGATGTTGAATATATGTACCTACAATTAAATTAAGCTCAATTCAATTTTGTTGTTTTGGACGAGTTTTAATTCTTTTTGTTAGGAAGCTAATCAACGGACCACTAAACCTATCTATTTTGATTGAGAGTTCAATTAAACATCACTTATGAAGGCAAACAGCGTGTAGAACAACTGGTTGTAAGACCAATTCTTTTGTCTACTTGCTCTATGGTAGTACACGTAGAACAGGTAGTAGATTCTCTTCATATCATAGTGTAAAATAAACTACCTTTCAAACGATTGCTAGCTTATTTGCTCAATTGTACTCTCTAGGTTCATAAACAAACAACATTGAAACATTTGGGTGTCACAGGTTTGATTTACATTTCATCATAAAGTTTAAAAATATAGGCAGTTCTCCGGCTTTATATCATGGAAAAAAATAAATCGTTTTTTAAACCCATAGTTAATTTATTCGCTCATAGCCTCTCAATTTTACAGTCTAACTAAGACTGTAAGAATCGTAAACAAACAAACTTCATTTGCCTCACTCAATTGTTCCCTTCACATTTCTTTAAAACTGTTCATACTAAACCATTAACAGACCAGCTGGTTCTTTTCCGTGTTCTAATATCGGCTTTTTTAACTGCATTCCATCATATAAAAGCTACGGGCATAGAATATTCGTTATTCCCAATTACTTGCTAAGCTAAGAATTTTCGTATTTTCGGATATGCAACTGCACATTTCCATTTACAACTATTTCCTTGACAAAAGAAAACAATTTTCCAACTCTCCAGCTTTCAACCAATTGCTAATCTTAGTTTAGTTATGAAACCTGATGGAACCTGTTGTACTGGTGCTAGTGGGTCCATTCTATTTCACTTTCCCTTTATCAAGTGTGTAGATATGTTTACCAGCATTTTCTTTGCTTTGTTGGTTTGCACTCATATTAATAATTGTTCGGGTAGGACTCGTATTTATAGCATTGGATTTTTGTTGTTACTGCAGTGCCATACTGACTAGTGTTCACGTTTATTTGGGATGGGATAAGTCTATTTCTGAACGGTGACAACAACAATTTTCCGGTGTGATTTTGTTTATTCTTGTTATTTATTAAGGATTTGTGAAGAATTAATGGCTTGATATAACCATCAATGTGGTATAGTGTGTGGTTTTCGATCATCTCCTAAAAATGAACGGCGATACAACTTGCGAGAAACGACAATATATCGGCATATAACGTGCGCAAGTTCCCGTCTAGGTAGACAGTAGTCTTTCAGTTGTTTTATGAGCAGTGCTGATGTTATTTTCAGTATATGTTTATGTGGAATCACAAAAGAATATAATAACATACTGTGATATAGACAACACAATTGCTTTACCTGTTCCAGTATCGGTTTAATAACCCTTTGCAGGCATACAAGAAAAAGAAATAAACAACCAATTTTACTAGTGTGAAAAATATTTGTGAAAAGTTTGAACAATTCCCCCCACGTTATATTTCAAAAATGTTTATATATATATATGTTATGTATTTTTTAATACAGTTTTTATTTGCTTGCAAACTTGCATGTTAGTAAAAATGTTTTTTTTTCTTACCAATTTTGTTATTACTTTTAAATTAAAATCAAGGCTTTTGCTCCCTTTCTACTAATGTTCTTTCTACTTATCTTTTACCATGTCATACTTTGGACTAAATAACATATTGTAACTATTATGAAGTAAAGAAATACGTCGTCGATTTCTTTCCTATCTGCATATTTTCAACTTGAAACACTTTTAAAAATGTCAAAAATGATACAATTCAATTTCATGCAACAGTTATTTTCAAGTTAGAGTAGTGTCCTCTTCACAATACATTCATCCCGATCGTTTCATTTTGCTGTATCCTTATAAGCTTAAACCCCATCATTTCATTTTCATTAAAAAAGACAGTGATCTATTTATTTATGCATCTATATAATTGCTGGTAAGAAAAAGTGCTTAAATTTTTAAGAATTGTCTCTAAATTTAACTAGAAAGTAAAAGTAAAACTTTTTCAGAACTGTTTACCGAATTGGTGCATGCTCACGCCTTTTTAGTTTTCTTAGATAATTGTAATGCTTTAGTATGTAGTTGTAATTCTTACTATGATCAAGCAGTTACCACATATGTTTTGTAAATCATCAGTTTGAGTCGTTTTCGTATGAATGGGTAGTGTGCCATAGTTTATAAGAAAACAATCGGTATCGTAGCGGTATCGTTTCCCACCCATTCGAAAACGACTCTAGCGTAAAGGGATTGTAGGCTCTTTTGCTTAGTCTTTGAACCAATTTTCTTTCATTTATTCTCGCTCAAATAGACAATTTTTGTTTTGCTGAAGCGCAGATCGAAATATAGACCGCAAGTCCTTTATAAGCTGTCTCCGTTTATAGTGTATTGTTCTCTGAAGGAGGTCAGCACTCGTACTTGCTGAGGCTCTGCTTATTTCAAAATCATTAGTTCAACTTCCTTTCTTATATTTTGTTTTATATTGTAAATATATTCTGTACTTTTACAAGGTAATTCCTACGCCAAATAGGTTGAATATATTAAACTTCTGTCTTTTAAAGCACTTTTGTCAAATTTTAGTATCATCTAAAGTAAAAAAAACATTGATCCAAATGTGTCTTCTTTTTGATCGAACAAGAAAAACTATTCCATAAATTTCTTTTCTAGAAGTACCACTGATTTTCAAAGTGCCGTTCCGCCCAAAACGTACCTACAACATACAAAATAATCGTTTTCTTTGTTTGTAACTTGAACTATGTTGTGTCGTATTTCTACTTTGATATTAATATTCCATTCACTGTACCACTTTTAAGTCAAGATGTCTTTTTTTAAAACAAAATACCATAAAATATTGGTATTATAAAAACAATTCAAAATTACAATTCATAAAATATTAGTTCAAATTAAATTGAAAACTATCCAAGCGTTTATGTACTTTTACTCTTCACTATCGGACGCTTCACTTTATTAGAGCTTCGAGAAATAGAAGAGACGCACGTATATTTCACGGATTTACATAGTGAGGTAAAATACATTTTAAGATTTAAAAAAAAACTTTAAGACTGTCCAATTATGTAATTTTAGTACCGTGACATTGAATTGTACAAAATATTACTCAGTTTATTAGGTATAATGAACTATTAATAGCGAGATGTGAACTTGTTTTCCAAAGGATTTTTCAATTCGTAGTCTAGGTTTTGTGTAATAATTGTTCGTTTTCAAGGGAAAAAGTAGGATTATTTACGAAGTATCGGTTTACTTTCTTTTTTTTTAGAAGAACTTTTGCCATGATTAAAAAATTTCATGTTTCCATGTTTCAGGTTTTTGGCTGTATTTTTCAGTTTGTTATTTTTCCATGATTGTAACGTGCTGAATTTGTGATTATTGTTTTTGTTTTTTTGCATTCTATAGGTCAGTTATTTCCCAATTATTTTCAAGTGACAGAATTGTTCAATTTTCTTGCACAACTTGCTATTGACATTATAGTTTTTTTTTTTTTGATTCACTAAAATGATAACTCATAAACATTTTACTATGTGGGTAAGAGATCGTAGCATTTCTGGGCTTCAAGATAAAAGATTTATTATGCTCCCAACTGCTAAAAGATAGTAACAATATACGATTAAATATAGAATAACTAGCCTTTTAGCTTGATTTTAATCACTGATATTTTTTTACTTATTTGTTGAACCTTTCAGCGGAATGCACACCCAGAAGTGAAAGTGAAGAGGAATCAGACGAGCTGGGAAGCGAAAGCGGTGAAGACACCATAGAAACAGCCCATTCGGACAAAAGCGGTGAAAACACACCAAAAGACAGCATGTCACCAGACCCGAGCCCGAAGAACACAGCACACAACGACAAAGATACAAGTAACAAGAAGGAGAATATTAACAACAAAGAGGAGAGGGATAAAATACCTTCCGAAAAAGAATTAGAAATGAATGGATATGACCGAGATTATTGGATTACCCGCGTAGAGAGGCTTCCACCACCTCCTAAACTAATAAGCTGCCCGACCTTAAGGCTCGATAATGGACTATCCACCAAGATTAGACCATATCCCGAACCGTCCCTAGAAAATGGGATTTCTGGGAAAATTCGTGGGATTCCCGAAATGCCTCTTGAGAACGGGATCTCGACGAAACTTCGTGGCTTGCCTGAACCTCCTCTAAGTCCTATACCTCATGCCTTTACGAGGGTCAGTGGGTTTTTACCTCATAACTATCATCACTTACTGTCCGAAGCTATACATCCACAGTATCAATACCCTGAAGCAGCTCAGGAATTTCCGTATCATCTTCGGATGCATACGGAATGTCCTCGGGATATTCAGATTTTTCCTGGTATCGGACCATGTGGGGGGCACTTGGGAAGTCCGTTCTTTATTCCCGCGCACTCTTTCGGGCCCACACCACACGGATCATTGTCTCCTCTATCACCACTAGAGAAAGCTCAACCAGGCAAGAAGATTGGAGAAGGGCTGAAGGGCGAACAGAGTAAATATAAGTGTGAAATATGTCATAGTTCATTCTCTCTTCAAAGACTCCTAAATAGACATATGAAGACGCATTCCTTCTACAAGCGATATCACTGTCAGTTTTGTGGCAAAGGATTCAACGATACGTTTGATCTCAAGAGACATATTCGCACACACACGGGAATCAAGCCCTTCAAATGCAGTGATTGCGAAAAGTCGTTCACGCAACGGTGTTCCTTAGAAGCGCATCTCACTCGTGTACACGGTATCGTACATAAATATGGCTTCCGTGAAAGAAGAGAGAAAATGTATGTATGTGAGGACTGTGGTACAACATACAAAGATTGTCCTGACTATATGAAGCATATCCATGAACAACATCCTGACACAGAAAAGATTATCCGTGCTCGGAGGAATGGCTTTGCCAAAATAAAGGTGTCCTAGCTAGCGCGGTATAATATGCATTTAGTTTTTCGTATGAGTGAGAAAAAGTATAGTATCGTAACCGTGATTTAGACCGTAATCGTGAACGTGATTTAGACCGTAACCGTGACCGTGATTTAGAAGGGAACATTCGAACCATCTGCCGAACATTGTAGCGGTATCGTTAACGTACCGTTTCCAACTCACTCGAAAACAATTACAGTATATTGTTAAAAGTTGTTATAATTGCACATACGTAAACCACTTCCATGGTTTAAATTTCCGCGTAATACTATATCTCGACGCACAGTGATACAAAGTAAACTACACGAGCCACTCCATTCTTATATTCAATTGCTGCGCAATAGATTTGCCTCACGCCGCACTTGTTTGCGCCACTTGTTATTGCAACGTCACTGTGCACGAGTTTCGTAACATTCAAGTCGAATACAAGTTCTCAATCAAAGTCATCCCAGCATATCGGGTAAAAATTAGTGTTAAAAACAGATTAGTAATAGACTCGAATATATTTTTGTGTTGTAATATAGGAATTACATGTCTGCAAATGTGTTAGAATTCAGTTTTTTCTTGCGGTTTTTTCATTGTATTTGGGATGCTTCTTCTTTTTTTACTTTCATCCAGCAACCATATTGCATTTTGGGTAGGCACTTCTTTAAGGATATCGACAATATTGCACTTAACCAGCCTCAATATCCTAGTATTCTCGATGCCAGAGGACGCAATAATAGACTCTTACAAAACACAATGTGCGTGTACAGCGTTTGTTTTGTGATATCTTTATAAAGGGTGTACTCTACTCGGTCATACCAGATATATAGTATAGTCATGTGATTGATCACGTGATGTATTCGTGTTTCCAAAGGTAACGCACATCTTCAATCAAAACGATATACAAGATTTTTAAACTATCAAAGAAAACCAGATTATTTATTGCTAATGTTTCGTTATAAAAGGAGAAATTATTATTATTATTAGATTGTAAATACTATTACGCTAGTGCGATGCAAAATATGCATCAAGGAAGCAGTAAAAACACTTCATTTTCGAAGAGTGATACTATATAGATATCAATGATTAATCTTACAAAAGTTTGTCTGAAGTTACTACCACTATCAAATTATTTTATTGACCTAACTCATTGTGCAATTCGTTTTATGAATTCAGCTATATCAAAGATGATCATTCCGTATACTAGCCTCCTCTCGCATCCGTTTTTAGTAAAAACGGATGCGAGAGGAGGCTATCCGTATACAATTTCCGCATGATTTTACAGTATTTTTGTCAATTTATTTGTACATGCATTCATTTCCAGGCAATTCAATATAACTAATAGTAGCTTTCACTTCAAGTCATGAAATAAATAATGCCTGAGCACAAAGCCGAGTGTTCAGCTACAGACTAAACGTTTTTTGGTCATTTTGAAATTTATTCTCTTTTTCTTTATTATTTTTGATATGCAAATTAGCGTTTATCTCCATAAATATGTTACGTTTAGTATATATGACACTCAAACATAAGGTGTCTAGCTTGAATAGTTGTTTTTACTAATTAAAGATAACCGAGTCATCCAGCTAGCATACTGTGTTCAAGTGTCAACAAAAGAATAACTGATTAGAGCTGAACGCAGGAAAACCATGAAATAAAAAAACAAACTAAATACCAAGAAGAAGTAGCAGTTTAGTTACTATATCTCACTATATCATTCGACCAGCACTCACTTTCGAAATTGTTTTCACATTGTCATTTTTTTCGACGTCACTTTGGTCTTTCCGATTTTGTTCTTTTTAAGGAATGGTCCATAATTAGCGTGCGAATATCCAGTTCTGGCAGCACGCGAGCAGCATAAGAGATGCTCGCGGCGTAGCTTAAAATATTCCAGTCAATCTTTATCTCCTCCTAAACAATGTTGAACGAGCTATCATCATCACCGATCATACCAACATTGTGGGGAGGGGAGGGGCCTAAAAATATTCAACACAAATGGCCCAACTAATTTTGAGTGTTTGTGGTTGGGTTTTATGTTCTGGTCGAGTGATAGTCGGATGAGCTTAGTGACAAAACGTTACTGAATAGATACTGTTTGTTAGTATTTAGTTTGTTGTTGTTTCATGGTTTTCCTGCGTTTGCTCTTTTCAGTTTAGTTACCATACATTTTGTCGTTAGTATTATTTTTGTTATCTGAAATGAATATAATCTAGTCATTCATACTTATGCAATAAATATAGTGGAGACTAACCAAAGTGCTAGCATAGTCATGTGATCAAATAAGCCAATCATTTTCAGTAATTTTAATTCAATATAGATAAGTTGATCTTGTAAAAGATTGAATGCCTTTTTTGATAATTAAGATGAAAGTGATTTTTTTATTAATAAAAATTTTACAACTAAAATTATGCATCGATATCATCAATTTGTTCAGTTTTAATGCAATAGACCTTTTCGGCTTCGTATATTGAACGCCAAATTGTCCATTTCAAACTGTAACACTCTGTAGGGAATGGATCTTTTATGAAAAATGATTAAAATGTTTACACCCGAAAGAATCATTTCCCAAGAGTGACATCACATGGCCTGAAATGGGAAAATTAACATAGAGTCAAAAGAGGTCTATACCGCGTTAAACTTGTCTACCGTTTAGAGGCTTGCGACCACAGTCCTTCTGGTACTCGTAGTAATTGTGCGTAAAAACGGCGAATGTTCATCGTTTGAGCATTGTTTACCTTCTGAACATTTGTCAAGGAAGGTCAAACGGCACTGAACACTGCCATAAAGAGATGTGATTTATCGTATTATGGTCTAGTGCACAGAATAAAACCCAATGAAAAACGCACAACAATGATCACCTGACAAATAGAACAAAACACGTGTTCAGTGTTGTTCAGTTCGATGATTGGCCGCGCTCAAACTCAACTGGACGCGTATATGTACACTCCTGAACGACACTGAACAAGATGGGCAAACGGTAAAATGTTCACGGTAAGTGGAAAGTGCTCAGCCACTGAACCGGGACGTTATGAGCACGATTGATAATTTCAGCTGAATATTGTTTGGCTTTAAGCAATAGAAGTCTAATTTGTTTATCGGGGGTTTTAATGTTGATTTGTTACAAAAGGAACACACTTGAAACGGCTTTACGCAAAAAACGATAAATTAATGATACCCAGTCCCCGTGCGCTGATTCAAGATGGCGAGCTTTTTATCAACTTTTACATAAATTAAACAAAGACCGCTGTCTCTATTTTTTCTTGAAATAAAGAGTTCTTTGATGCCTACAATATCAAAAATACAAATAAATGACATCACAAATTCAATAACCAATAAAAAACGGCTTTGAACAAATTCAGTAATTCAGCAGATCTACATATCTTGTACAAAACATGGCCGACAGTCATCACTCGAAGTCCAACTATTGTCATATTCCTTTGTCTGCTCTTCTTTGATGATAGAGTCCTATTTCTAAGCTCATTTTCCTCCTTCCCACCCTCTCCTCCCTGGTTTTTCACCCAGCAAATTTGATAACATCAAATGTACATGTACCTACACCTTGTATAAATCATAGTTGTAAAATGAAACCAGTCATATAATAGTAACATTCTCCTTATCCTGTCATTAACGGCTAAGCGGTTTTTCATTCTGTAAGCTATTTCCGACAGATATTAGCACATTTAGAGTTAAGTGCTTTAGAATAAAAAAAAAATACGGAGATCTCAGTTTTCTTGAGGACAGGAGAGGATTAGATCAGTCTCGCTTGCTCGTGTACTACCGTCGTCACATAATGCTTTACTCGCGTGACGTGCACGTGATTCATCCGAGGACGATTAGCCAGGATGAGTTGAGAGGGGAGGTGAGAGGGGAGTGTAGTTGCGAAGTCGTTTTCACTGTAATTAGGATATTACTGTCATCTTTATCATCATCCACCATCATCGTCGACAATTTCTTCGCTTGAACAGCTTGATACCGGTAGATGGTCAGCGGGATGTTAGCCTTGCAAAAACGTTTTTAATCTACTCCTGGTCGAGCAGAATTTTGGTCATAGTCGAACTAATTTTAATTATATTAAAACTTCTTCTTTGAATTTCTTCCTTGCACAACAACAGGTTTTTGCCCTTTTTCGACCTTTTTCTGTATGTTTCTTCAATCCCACCAACAGCCCCATTAGGAAAGGTACTGAGCCCGGGGGGTTACTACCCTATATCGAGTGTACGTGGATGATCCGCTGAACAGGGTATGGTTTTTCAACCTTGGTGTCATGAACAGGGTATCCAATTCTTCTCTATTTCCGATTTAATCCAAACTTTCTGTCATACTCAGGGCCCAAAAAATGAGAGAAATTATTTTGCATTCAGGAAATCGGCAGGAATAAGATCGTTGTCTTTAAAAAAAACAAGTGCAGCACGTGTATCTGAATTGATATATTTATACAAATCATATAATCTTCGTAAACAATTGTAATTTGTCATAAACAGGGTATGGAAATTTACTTTCCCTTTCCTCTCCCCAGTCCCCCTACCCAAGAGCCAGGCTGAGCAAGCTGGCGACCACGATTACCGCCTGCGACAAGGCGGACAATAACACAAAGAACAGCTTCCGCCGCAAGTTGTGGTTCCGCATTGTACTGTTGATTCTACTCTTAATGATCGGACCAGACATGTTCCATGCAGGGGCGGCGGAATATTGGTTAAAATACATTAATGCATGAGTTTACACAGTTAAAAAAATTGTGTTTTGTGATTTTAGGGTGGGGGATGAGGAGGGGAGGAGTGGGGGATTATAGTCCCCCCCCCCCCATGCTTGTTACTGTTCCGCCGCCCCTGCCATGAAACTATATCATCTGTTTTTAACTGTTATTATTTTATTACAATATTTTTATTTTATTACTTGAGGATTTAATAGCTAATATCTTTCATTTATATCATAGCAAATATAACTTGAAATTACATCTATTAAACGTCACGTTTGTCTGGCTAATCAACATAATCTGTTCGCCTAGAAAGCCACTTGAAGATTAACAAATCAATTTTTTGTGTTTGATACTCTGATCAACACATGAGGGAGGTTGAGAGGACACGAGACCACAAAATATTCTATAAAGCTCAATTATGGTGCGCAATTTTTCCGTGAAGCTCCTTTTCACAGTTTATAGGTATACAGCTTTTACAGCTGAAGTCTAACGCACATAAAATGCAAAGAAGTGGAAAGAAGGATGTTTGGTTTCTGGAAATTAAAGTATAAGAGTAATTCAGTCTTTAAACAATAGATACCACGTTGATCTCCCGCTCAGGGCACTCTTGTGATAACCGTGAGTTCGGAATGTTTCGTTTTACTGATCAAATGTTATCGATGCAGTTATTTAACAGGATTCGTTTGTGAGCTGATGAATTGTGAATGATTTATGCAGAGGGACAAAGAATATTCCAGACATATTTTTCAAACGGTTCGTGGTTTTCATAGAATTGTTATACCAGGCATACCAAAGGGCGAAGTCACGACTTGACAATTTTCTTTAACATCAGCGGTTTGATTATCTGATATTTTGTTGCGTCCAAAGGTATATATAATATAATTTGTCAACATCATTGGGTCTGTTGGGTTTCTGGTTGATTTGATTTTTTGTACCACCCAAAGTCATTAATACCCAGTACTCGGCGGTTTTGTCGGTACATCTTGTTAAACCAACCGTTTGATATTATCTACTTACCAATGAACCCGTAAACATGATCTGTTTTAGGTTGTATATCACTCCAGACAGGAAGCCATACTTCATATTGGCGGTGGTTTGGCCTATCAAATATTTAGGGTTTTTTTTTGTACAACACGGTCCGTGTTACACCAATGTTAAGTATACTTGTGAGTTTAAATAAACTTTTGCAATCCCGCAAGGCATGATGGATGATTATTCATCACTATAGATATTAAAGGAAAGAGAAGGCTTTGCTGGGACTGTATTCGACCACCCCAAAACTAGCCTGCATAGCGGCGGATTTTGGCAGCCTCCCTCCCGAAACTGCCGCTGCGCAGGCTACTACAAAACAAATGGCAAATGGCATCGAACTATAGTTTATGACTTGAGTGTTACACATGTGCCAAATCAGTCAATGCAAATCACTCCAATTTCTTTGCTTTTTATCATCTCATTGACACGTGACATTACACTTATAAACTAGCCCTTTGATAGTCCTAGAACACGATTATTACAAACTGAACTATCACCCCGTGTCTATTAATACAACGGAAGTCAAATAAATTATTGTTATTTAGTACCTTTAGGAACTTTTAATCAGTAACCTGTTGCTATGGACAACATCTTTACAAACTGCTGTATAACCCACACTTGAAAGAGTGAGGTATAACTGTATACATGGTGTATTGAGCCTTACACTTTTTTACATCGAGTGTTTAACTCTAACGATAGCGACACAGAATTGACAGAGCTTTATACGCAAGCTGAAGTCTTCAATTTTGAAGGTATAATTTTGTATTCCGTTTTTTGAGGTAAGAATAATACCAACTTGTGTTTACTTTTGCAATTATGTACAAAAACGCGCGCATATACAAACTTGATTTCAGTTTTACATTTACACGCTTGTATACGAACTATGAATAATTGCAAGTCTACGTATTAATCATAATAAAAATAATAATAAATTTGTTATTTATGTAGCGCAAAATTACGTGTATATATAATCCACACGATCAATTAACTGAAAAAGACACATTTGCAGCTTCTTGTCTTCAATATCATTGCATGCAAAGTTATTGTTCCGTATCTCGTGTTTTAAAAACGTGAACATTAAGGCAATCGTAGATGTGCGTATATGTATATATTAATGTCACATTTAATGTTAGTCTGTCCCTGATTGCCATTACTTTTATTTTTAGAAAAAAAAGGAAAAAAAGATGAAATAGTTATTCATGATTCAACCTGGTTAAAACAAGGAAAGCCATATTGCAGGTAAATATATGATGTTCTCCTATCTGTTCTATATAATGATATCTGGTTACTTATTTTCGATAGCGAATCAAAACGTTACAAGTGGGTATTACACCGTATATGATGCATAACTTCAAAAGCACAATTCGTTCCTTTATATAACAAATGAATTCAGTGTAACAGAGTTATTCATTTGAACCCAGGTGTATTCTATATACCTGAAATGAGAAAGACTGTTAGTGCGGCCTAACGTTTCTTCAATTTTTACTTCGAAGATGAGACCGCACAGTCTTTTTTTAACTCGTTTTCAAAACTTCGCTCGCCAGACGAGCACCTAGTACTATAAGTAATAAAATGCATGGACACATGAAGTTCTAATGTCTGATATCAAATCTAACACATTTTTACGTGCGCACATACTGTCGTTTTTTAATGAAATCAAACATATGTTTATTCGAAGTTTTTACATTCAGAGAGACAATTTACTAATACAAATAACACACAAATTTATACAAAAAGAGATAAACTTTTATGAGAATATATGGAAGCAATTTTTCGTTACAGCGTGGTGCGCTGTTTGATCCTAGCTTGTGTACCTTCAAAAACCGAATATCCTCTACGTACTACCTTCTATAGTAACTTGTTTGATCTTGTTTATGCACCTGCTAAAACCGTAATGGTTTGTACCACCAATACGTATATTACTATAGTCTTACAGTTTAATATGAATAGATGTTTTAGTGCAGTTTTTAAAGCTTATACTTAAGACTTTCATTACTTCAAAATAATTACGAGCAATCACAAAAAAATATATATATAAGAAAAGTACAACTGTACAATTGATTAATAAATAACGGATTAAAACTTCTTTTCATATTTGAGTGTGCGTCGAAATACTATGAACGTTCGAAAGCCAACATGAATAGATGTTAAATAACACAGCTTTTCAATATTAATATTATATGAATAATATGGTTTTATTTATGCATTAGTTAATTAAAAGCACGGCCCCTCTGCCCCCGCGGAATAGTGGAGGAATTAACGTTTAACAAAAGCTATTCCTCGGGGGTTCGTGCTTTCAATTCACCAATTCGTTATGATACGTTACTTCTGCTTTTAAGCGAAACCTGCTTAACCTGCTTGCGCACTTGTTGAAACCGTATTGGCCCATACATAGCTTCAATAGATTTCAGTTCGTAATATGTGGGAATTGCAGTACCCAATCGAATTGTCTACCATATGGTAGCGACATCATAACCGTGAAATTTCCTAATCATGCGAAAACAACTCGAAAATAGTACATATGTTGCTGCACTTGCTTTCAAGAGAAAACTGTTTGCCCCTGCGGCAACTGTAATAATTTTGCCCACGAATATGGATATGACTAAATCGAGCTTGAGTTCTTGAGGTATTGTCTATCAAACATACTACTATGTAGCATTTCATGAGTGAAAGAATGCGCATAATACATGTTTGTAATAATATCATGATCATCATTATTTACATTATCCAGATCATCATTATTCTCATCAACAACTTGTCTTTACCATTATCATCATAACCATCATAACCCTCATCACTATCATTATCCTCATCACCATCATCACCATCATAATCTTCATCATCAGCATCATCAGCACCAGCAGCATTAACATCTCGTCTTCACCATTAAAATCATTATCCTCATCACCATCATCGCCATCATAATCCTCATCATCATCATCGCCATCATAATCCTCATCACCATCATCGCCATCATAATCCTCATCACCATCATCGCCATCATAATCCTCATCACTATCATCGCCATCATAATCCTCATCACCATCATCGCCATCATAATCCTCATCACCATCATCGCCATCATAATCCTCATCACCATCATCATCATCATCATCACCATCATAATCCTCATCACCATCATCGCCATCATAATCCTCATCACCATCATCATCATCATCATCCTCATCACCATCATCATCATCCTCATCACCATCATAATCCTCATTACCATCATCACCATCAGTAGCATTAACATTGTCATATAATTATCATCGTCATTTATCATTCCTATCAATGCGAAGTTTATATTCATGCTTGCGGAACACATAAACTGACAGATATAGTTAGCTAGAGTTACAATACATCGAGTGTTTGATGTTATCTGTACTAGTAATCTAATAACTGCTTTCCTGGCATACACCTGGAACTATCTACATTATACAAGTTTGAAGTGATTCACCGCTGATCGGAAACGAAGTAATTTTCAGTTTACTCTTTTAAAAGACAAGGGTCCCTAACAGACCTTATAACTTTAGAATTTTCAACTATTGTTGGGTTGCAAATGGCTTCACGTCAGCTGTACTAGATGAATGTTAACTCGTACGTTAAGGCTTTTTATCAATGTTTATCGTTTGTTCATCAAGCTTTCCTACCGTTTTGTTGTCTTTTGATTGACAAAAGAACAGACCAAACAAGCCTTGCAATTCCGTATACAGTGCTCTACAAACTGAGTTGCGAAACAAGAATAAATGCGCATGCTCAGGAGGCCACATGTTTTCGAGATGGACATTTGCCTGATTAGTAAAAAATTCCAATTTCAATTGTACCGCTTGTGATAGAGTCAAAATATAATCACCGTGAAACTAATGATATTATTTAAACTTGCTAATGACTTACCAGTTTCGCCGCTATGTCGCCTTGTTAAAATCTAATTGTCCTCCTTCTTATTTTCATAGAATATTAAAGATGTTGCCCGTTATTGCTCACGCGCGTCTCTACTGCGCATTATCTCAAAATATTTTCATGCCAAATTATTGTGCTTTTCTTTTCCTTTCGTCTTTAAACATCTAAACAATTATAAGGAAAGTCTTGAATTGGTGGAGGGTGAAAGATTGCACACTGACTTGCTAACATTTTAAAACAAATAGAAACATTTATATTTTTTGATCGAAAACGTAATGAAAATACCATTAATTTACAAACGGAAATTTTGAACACAAAAATAGTTTTGGTCATTTTGTAGTTGATCATTTGAAATCATGTCCCAATCGTATTTTCTCACGGATAAATATATTGAAAACGCTAATTTATCTTAGTATAAAATGCAGTTTTTAATATTCTATATAAAGTATATGCGTATAGTAGAATATTCTTAGCCATTTTTACGTTTTCCAAAACAATGAGAAAAAGTGAGTTTTTAAATCGTTGAAATTGACGATGACCTCATCGGGTATTTATAGCCGTAACTCTATCTCGTTTATATGCCTGAGACACCCCAATTTGTTTTCTAGTTCACTATTAGGTAATTCAAATGACTGGCATATAAACTTATAAAAATGCGTTGCAATTTAGAGAGCACCATTATTAGCTACTCATTGGCATGAGGCAGAGGATGTGGGTGGGGTGGGTTGGGGGCGATGTCCATAGTAATACAAGTCACATGAATCATGTGGATTTCTAGGATTAATTGGATATCATGCACTAGTTCATGTAACCTTTGTAGAATATCGTTAAAAAGCTCAATATCACAAACATCTTAGAATATTGTTATTGCTATTATTATTATTATTATCATCATCATCATCATCATCATCATCATCATCATCATCATCATCATCATCATCATCATCATCATCATCATCATCATCATCATCATCATCATCATCATCATCATTATTATTATTATTATTATTATCATCATCATCATCATCATCATCATTATTATTATTATTATTATTATCATCATCATCATCATCATCATCATCATCATTATTATTAGTATCATTATTATTATTATTATTATTATTATTATTATTATTATTATTATTATTATTATTATTATTATTATTATTATTGTTGTTGTCGTTGTTGTTATTATTATTATCATTATTATCATTATTATTCATTATTCATGTCGAGTTATGTGATAGAATAATTACATTACCGTAGGCTAAAAAATATTTCAGTTATACTCGTTTAAACTGTCTGTCATTTTTGGTTCTTAATTTCTCATACATTATATTCTGCAGATGCAGATTTAATTAATTAAAAGTAGATTCCATTGATGGAGGATTATCAAATGTTACTGATTATCAGATTATTATAGACTGATAAATAATTGAAAATTATTAATTAGTAAGCCTTCTGCGGGCTGGGCCTTCGAGATTACTTACGCTTCCCATATATTTTTTAATTAAGTAAGACGTGCATATGTGCATCAAAATTGAATTCGACCGTTTATCAAGTCAAACTATTAATTCAATCTTTTTTATTTCATTTTAAAGTTTTACTTTATATCTAGTTTAGACGTATATAAACCAGTCTTGTTGTCTATGTGTATTTTAATTACAAATATGATAATAAAAAGCGATGGAAGTGAATAATTGCTTAAATTAAAGAAACGACAATCTCTCAACTAGATTAGTTTTAAAAAAAGATGTCCATACAGTTGTATCTTTCCATTTAGTTATTAACTTTACCGAGATAAGGCCAATTGTTCTGCTCATCGCAATTTACTACTTCATGGAACTTACTAATAAACATGAAAAAGATTTTTGGTACAGGATTGATTTAACTTCAGCTGACATTCAACCAGTTGGTTACATATTGCATATTTGTCTATTCAAAAGTTTTATTTGCTTAAAACCCTTCTTCGTTAGTTCGTTAAGACAATTGTTAATAACTGTTCGCTCAATTATTTGTTCTCATGTTTATTTATATATTTGTTCGTTCAACTGTCTGGCTATCCGGTTTGTGTGTTTGTTTGCTTATTTGTTTGTTTGTTGGACGCAAATCCCATTTGTGTAAATATATGTTTTATATCTTTTCCTTAATAACAATCGTACAGACATTTCTCATCAGCTCTCGCTCATTTTTTCCGATCATTCGTTCTTTCTTACATTTTTTCTTTTGTTTATTCGCTTATTCATTTAATTGATCATTGAATTATTCACTCTCACATTTATTCTTTAATACGATTAATGCACAAAATGTTCAATAATTTGTTCGTTTGCTCACTCGAGCATTCGTTCTTTTGTTTGTTCGTTTATTCATTTATATACGTTTATTCATTCATTTGTTCGTATATTCATTCGTTCATTCATTCATTCACTCACTCGTTTGTTCGTTCGTTCGTTCGTTCGTTCGTTCGTTCGTTCATTCATTCATTCGTTCATTCATTCATTCGTTTACGCAATTATCCATTACTGGCTCATTCCATCCATTCATTTATCCGTTTGTTCGTTCGGCTGCTAATTTATTTTTTCATCCATTTATTTGTTCATTCATTCTTTTATTTATTCACTTACTTCGTCATTAATTCATTAACTCATACATTCATCCATTTCTTTACTTAGCCATCCATTCATCTATATATCCATTCCTAGCATCTTCTCAGCCTAATCCTCTATTCTGTATTTGCAATAGTCATCATGTTATTCCAGCCCTGACAACTTTCCGTTTCTATTCTTTATTAGTTGTTGTTATTTTTAATAAAAAACGGAGACTTAAACGTTAATAGGGCTAATGACATTCTTTTCTAAAGTCCAATTACGTTATAATCTCGCCCTAAGTGTTCAAACAAAACCAAAATATTTACAACAATGTAATGACCATTAAAATGTCCAAAGTAGGTAAATATCTTACAAAATGGAATAATGTATTGGTTAGAAACATCCACGGCCTCAAGGTTTAGGCAATCCGACGCTTATAAAATCAGTTTGTTTTGGCTTTATCTTTAAGTAAGTTGCACTTCTAAATCGTTCAATTTAGGAGACTGTAAAATGGCTAATAATATGTTTAGGCCTCAGGGAGATTGATGTTAATAGCTATGGAACGTTTCGCAAAGCTGCATGAATAGAGTAGGTGGGATGATGTCTAAATGTTCGGTAAATTAGCAGCGGATGTAAGAACTTAGAGGACAATCATGATTTCTCGACTGAAATGAAAACGATGAAATAAGCGAAAGATTGTGAAGAGTAAAAAGAATTTTGGGATGTTTAAATTATTGACAATACCGATAAAATACCAGAAATAGACCGAGAAAAAGGGTCATGATTCACTCTTCAAAATTGAAAACATTGAATTACCTCTAACATTTTACACATTTTTTATTGTGTAAAAAATAGAAAGTTAACTAAATGCCCTAAGAACCAGATATATGAAAAAGAATTGAAAACCCAAAAAAGCGATTTCAAATTATGCGCAAAGTAAGTCATATTGTCTCTCGGTCGTTCTTTTGTAACTCAAATACCCATCGTTACAGTTTGACCAACACATCTGGTTGCCCAAACAATCACTGACATATTCCCCTAATCACCAAAACCTGTAATATAAAGTACATAACTACAGTTGAATGAACTGAGCCTTGTTCAGTTCCGTGTACAATTGACGACTATTTGTTTGATCACTTTCCGGCCTTTCTATCTGATGGAAAAGCGAAAGTTTTTTTTAATTCTGACCCGTTGCAAACAACTGTTTTTTTTATATTATGTGGTTTTAAAACCGTTGTTTTCTTATAAAGGAGCTGAATAATCTAGACATAAGATCAGCCGGGTCCTTTTTGATGAGATTTCATTGATAGATTTAAGAGTTTCAAGCCGCTTCCATCCCTCGGATCACATTTCAGCTTGTGTTGCAAATGATGTCTTGTTAGATTTTAAGCCTCTTCGATTTCTTGATATCAAAACCTTATCTTAACACAGCCGCTACTGTCGCAAAATATCGTTAAAAGCTTAATGTTAATTTTGTTTGTTAATAAAGATGAACTAAAGGTGCTCTGTTTTTCTGTTTTACAGCAAACTAGTTTTCCCGCCTTTTTTAGGTGGAAACGTGCTCGTGGAATAGCATTTACCAACAACAATAAACAAAACATAACTCGCGCCTTTTAGTTGAACACATCAATTTTTCCCCATGCTAATGTGTTGTCATTGCTATGTTAATTCTTGAGCACTAAAATTGATTGCTTTTTCGTATTTCCAAGTGTTAGTTTTTAGCTATTTGAGGCCATTTTTTTGTGAACAAGCATCCTTTCCCTAAGACGTTTGTGCAGTATTTTGCATACGGTCGCGTTACAATTGTGCGCATTATGATGTATCATTAATGTCTTCCAAACGAGTTGACTGGTCTTTTTTCTTATACACCACAACGTTTTACAAACACTGTATCAAAGTATAATATATCTTTGCTTTGTCTAAAACAGTTTTGTGTGGTTTACTAAAAAAGAGCGTCGTCAAGACGTCTACATCTTGTCAAACCAGATCCTTAATGTATCAACGGACATCTTTCGCCTTCCAACATAAGATAACACAACTAGCTTTTTGATTGTTACTCATATCTTACAATCTTAAAGTGAAATCATAATGGCTTCCACCATCATGGTGGAATATGCTCGAATCTCATCAGAGTAGTTCACCATGACAGGCGACCTTGTGGAGACTATAATAGATTTTTTTTCCTTTTCACATTTTCAGTTTGCAATCCTATTTCTATATATGATTTTTATATATTTAATGCAGTCTAATACTATTCCAAGCTCATCTCAAATTATGAATAGGGTACACTGAAGTAGGACCAACATACGTAGATTTTTATAGTTTTTGCTGACCCTAGAGTATGAAATTGCCTATCTCAGGTCTTAAATGTAAACCATCACTAATTTGTTTTTAAAAAGGATTAAAGCGGTATTTAAGGAAATTCAAATGATTTTAACCCTTAAGTCTTATCTTCAACTGCTTGTGTTTAAATTGAATGCGAATAATCTTCAAATGGAGTTTTCCACATATTTTCAAAAATAAGTTAAATTGCTTTCTTTGATAATTAGCAGAGGTGAAATTGCTTCTGCTTCGATATTATCAAGTTATTTGATAAAAAAAACAATGTATAACACATGAGTTCAAGTATAAGCCTGTGGCTTCTTTTTGTTACTGCCTCTATATTTACAGCTGCAACTTCAGACTATTGTCTATAAATACCTATCAACGTATATTAAGCTTAATGATGCCCATAACACTAATTCAGTACATTAGATTTACGGTCAGTGTAATTCATTCTAATAAGATATTAGTTATTGTGACATTTATTTATCTATCTATATATATTTATTACGTATCTAATAATAATCCTTTGCAAAAATATATTCATTGGTATCTTGCATGTCATCTTTCTTTATAAAAAGTTAACATTGATTTTTTAATAAATAATATGGACATATTCGCCTGTTTTTGTAGATGTAAAATGGTATGCAACATATATATCAATATATCTTGGCCTTACAGGCGTTTTCATGCTAGACCACCATTAGTGGAAATAAGATCTTTGTGGTGTATAACAAGATGTAGGCCTGCCCACCGATCTCATGTTCTCTGTTGCATATGGTGTTGTATGTTTGCTTCTCATCTGATAGAGCCACGAGTGAAGCCTGTACTGTATCGAAACCTCTAGAATTAATAAGTAGCGGCCTTTTTTTGTTTGTAGCTCGATATCTATGTTGGGTTTCGCAAGGTACAACAGTAAGTTCTGTTAGACTTTCCATATGAGACTCTCTGAGCCATGCTTGTTTTTTATTCCACATTTGCTTTTTTAATTTGCTCTATTAGCTCGAAAATGATTCATGACCCTTTGCATCATGTTAATGTCTACAACACATCCCTTGACAGGGTTTTTCAGTGTTGCCAACACGGTATACATGTATATAATTGTTAACAATCCAGGAGACAAACCAGTTGGCTATATACAAAGCATGACCGGCAAATTATATTTTGACCAAATCGGAAACCCAGACAAATACAATTTCTGTGGCCAGAGCGGGAATCGAACCCTATAGGACCCCCGAATTGCGAGACCAACGCTCTGACCATTCGGCCATGCTTCCGTCTTATGAATGATTACGACTTTATATGCAAGCTTGCTTCTCACGTGACACGCTAACAATTTGTAACTTAACAAATTTGTGGTGTTGCGCAAGCTGCTTCTTTTAGCTCTTTCTTATCATTGTCTCGTTTTAGTCATGCTTATTGTTGGATATTTTGTTCGCATTTTTTCATATTTCGATGTCCATGAAGAGTTGCGCAACCTCCATCAATCGTTCTACATCAAGTTTTCTACATCATGCTTACTTCTCATTGGATGATTTTTTCATTTGCGTTTATTTTGTAATTCAATATCTAGTGTCGCACAAAGTGCATCTGTTAGGCAACCAAGCGATTCGCTACAGCGTGCGAGATGAAAGCTACACTCTCACGTGGTATTAATTAAAAGTATACATAGAAATTAATGATGACAGCTAGTTTATTTTAACTCAAACTGGTCGCACTATTGGGGCCCTAGCTGTCTCTGTGGTAGATCTAACTTTGCTTATATACGTTTTGCCTAAACATGCACTGTTAGATCCTGTAGGAACTGAACTGCCCGCGCGCCTTGCTGGCTAGTTCGCCACAAGGCATAACTTACCAAGGATCAATCACGTTTCTATTTTTGACCTCGCTCTTTTTGAAATTTTCTTTGGAAATATGGATATTTTTTTTAGTGTTTCTTTTATCTTCTTTTTTTGTCTTTTTATGTTGACATTAACAAGTTTTCTTGACTATGTGTATATTTTTTAACTTGACCACTGTGAATGATTCGCCTCATTGCTAAATATATCGGGTGTAGATTTACTCCGTTGTATGAAAATGCTCTCTGTTTATAAGTGTACCTATAGTTGCATAAGGGATATAGAGTGATTCTGAATATCGAAAAAATGTTTTTTGGTTTAATAAGATCGAGTTAGTAAGCTAGCTAGCTAGAGCAAACGTCCGAGTTTACTGTACATTAGGTTTTTTTCCCTAGAACTGGGTTGACTACACTCACGTTACCATTGACATAGTTCATTTATACATGATATGCAAAAAGATCGAGCTAATAATTTGCACCTGTGTTTTTGCACTTCTTTTTGTATTGCTTTCTATATATATATACATATATATATATATATATATATATACACTCATTTGCAAGAACGTTGTAGTATACATTTATACAAATATCTAATTTATTCGGTATATGTAATGATATGCGAAGCAGAAAACTCGCGTTATTTATTGTTTCCTTCACTCAATAAATGTTAAAATATATTTTTCCTGTCTGTTATATCGTATAGATTATAAAACAGATAGTTTGGTGTGTAAAAACGGCTTCTTTGGCCTTTTGCATCTCATTAGATATTGGTATAAATGTATAAATGTATACTACAACGTTCTTGCAAACGAGTGTATATATATATATATATATATATATGAAAAACCGTTTTAGCGCGAATTGCATGTATATTAAACAGTCCGATACAGTAAGCACAGTTTCGTTTTAGTACGTGTTTTTACCAATGCTTGGACCACAAATTTTAGACTTTTTTCATACTTTTAATTATCTTACCATTTTTAACTTTATTGAAACTCCTTTTTTTGGAAACTGCATTTTTAATTTATTTCCCCCCGTTTAGCGCCGTTTCAAAACGTTTCTGACTTAATGATCTTTTTAACTTTGTCATAAGAACGTTTTAGCATTGTCATTTGCTTAACTCTACTCGAGCTTTACATTTTGGGTTTGTAATGACTTCCTACAAACATCCATTTGATGTATTTTCATAGTTCTACATAACTACCTGCAGCCCCCATTTGTCTAACAAGCTCATTCGTCCAAGCTAAACGTTTTTATTATAGTTAAAGAGTACCTTTATGCAATAACTTCCTGATGTCATTTCTGTTCAATTTTCATAACTATACACACAACACTTAGTAATACTCTTACAATGACTTAGTCCCTTCAAGCGAAGTTCACGTCGTAAAAATTAAAGTACTGTGATCCTTGTTGTTTATAGATTAAGTTTTGATTTTTCGCGGTTTAATACTGCTATATTCATTTTTTCGTCCGATGTTTTTCTTTTTGATTCCTTCTTCATTTTTATTTTATTTTATTTCTACTTTTTAACATTCGATGTTTTCCTTTAATAATTTTATTTTGCATATTTTAGTTGTGTTTTTCCATAGTTTCCTTTCCCATCATTCATAGTTTTTGTAACATTTTTATTATTTTTGTTATCATTGTTTTGCTTATCGAATATGTGAATAAATAAATTGTTAGATCTCAAAAATAAATCTTACGTCTTCGAAGTTTAAGTCATCTTCAGTATTTATCGCCATCTTCACTATTTTTTTCTTACTTTTTGTCTCTCTTTCGTGTTTGTTTAATTTATTCTGGTAATATCTTTTTCCTTCCTTTCTTTCTTTTCAATTCTTTCTATTCTCTTTCATTTTAATTCTTCCTTTCCTTTCTCATATTCCCACATATTTCCTCACAAGTGTGATTTCTTTTCACGGCTTAATTTATACAATTTCTGTTATTATCATCTGTCGTAAAGTCCGTTATATCATTGCCACTATGTTTAATAAACTCATTCACGAGGTTTGAATTCTCTAGTTTCACGTCTATTATATATCACAAAGTGGCTGCTTTCATTCATGTCATAAGTGGCTCGGGTCGGCTCTGTCAGAAGTTTTCTTTTTGATGGAAAAATTGATGCTATAAAGTAGCCAGAAAGTATTCGGTTACTTTTAATGACCGAGATGTTAGTTTGGCGCGCTTTTCGCACCAAAGAGACGCATTCGATCTCTGACTCTTTGCGTTTCCATCGCGCCGTTTTTGCACATCGCTCACTGTCTAAAAATGAAATGTTTTTGCAATGGAGTAATTTGCCAATTCCGTTTAAGGTCCTTGGATGTTTTCATTTCAGTCAATTCTAAAACAAAA
Source organism: Diadumene lineata (assembly GCA_918843875.1). Classification (NCBI taxonomy): domain Eukaryota; kingdom Metazoa; phylum Cnidaria; class Anthozoa; order Actiniaria; family Diadumenidae; genus Diadumene; species Diadumene lineata. The sequence goes on along the minus strand of OU974069.1, from coordinate 17,022,237 downwards.
GTTTGCATGATTTGATTATGTGATTGAAAACAATAGTGAATCGCTTCCCGTCCCAAAGGGCTCTTTTCTATCTCTATTTCCTTTTAACAGTGTCCTCTCTTCCTGAGTAAATTGCTTAGACTCATTTCTTTTTGATGACTCTATCATTGCAATTACACGTTATTAACTCTTTAGCTGCATTTTGTCACTCCATAAATAGAACGTCAATTTTCACCACAAACTCCGATAATAGTAGATGTCACTCATGCACTGCCCACAAGCGAAGCAGTATTCATAACATTAACTCGGCTTATTAGAGTTACTGATATAGCGGTAATCGAACGACTAATCATATATCCGTTACAGTACCATTGTATTCATATTGTTCGTCTATAAAATGTTATTTACTATTGCAGCTGCTAATAGTTAAAAACTTAAAAATAAACTAAATTTACTAACAGTATCTCAGATCGTCTTCACGAATGATTTATCGTAACACTTTTCTCTTTTCAATGTGTTTCTTTTCACTCGCAATCTACAAGACATCTACAATTCTAAATGATAGCTTTGAGTCATAATCATTATTTGCTTTTTGCTTAATTTGCTTTTCCTTTACTGTAAATGACTTCCTTGGAGAAAACACGGCTGATAGCGACTTGTAAATAGCAAGTCCTCACGGTAGTTGGTCAAGGAATTGACAATTTGTTATAACTTACTAGTACCCTGCTGGTTTCAGTAGCAAATCCGAAGCTATTAGTGATTTTTATTTTACGTTGTGAATGTGAAGACAAATATTTCAAGGCGGAGCAACGAACCTTGGTAGTTCTAAGTCAAGCATCTTGGTAATTTTCTTTAAAAAAATGTGAGGTTCTGATATTTTCGAACTATCTGCACTTTGTTTTGCAAATTATGTGTGTATATGTTTCATTCGTTGACTCATTCGTTTCTTCGCTCGTACGTCCGTCCGTTTGTTTATTCATTCATTTATCCATCCGTTCACGCATTTTTATATTCATTTATTCTTCTATTCCTTCATTCGTTTGTTCATTATTCAGTCATTACTTGTTCATTCGTCTTTCTTTCCGTCCGTCCATATTTTCTATTCTATTCATCCATTTGTTTGTGCAATCGTTCCTTCGAGTCATTCTTTCCTTTTTTCTGTGCACTGTTTAGTCTAGTCAAGGCTTCATTGATCGCCGTGAGAAAATTAGATTATTTTCGGTTTTGATCGTAATTGTGGCCATTCCAGCATATATTAAAGTTTTGTGTTTTATTGACCTGAGAGATAGTTAAAGGTCGAATTTACTTTGTTATTCTGTACCAGAAACAAACAGTGAATACGCCTGTGATTTTATTGTCTTAGGTACAAAGGATGTGATTCAATTTGTTTCTGTCTTATAAGTTCTTCCGTTGCACATAAATCGTTCATTAATGATATTTTTTCTTCGTGAATTTTCTTTCTTTGTTCATTTTTAAGAAAGGCACAAAAGAAAACGCATCACAAGATCTTTTTTCTTTTAAAATTGCTAAAAACATTTTTTTAATGTCTGCGCACTATCAGCACAAAGTTTTTTTTTGGAAATCACGTTTTTATTTCAGCTTGGCAAAAACATTGTCGCATATTATGGCGTTTTGACCTCAGCTTCTATTGTGTGATATAACAATTACTGCGGTTCCATCTAGTGTTCTGTTAGTTTGCTATTTGCAGTTGTTGATTGGAAGAAATCGCGTGTTTATTACATTGTAGTGGGTCCTGAATCTTAAACAGTATCACGTGGTTCAGTCCCGCCTCTGACACCAAATGCTAGACAGCATCTATGTAAGCCAGTGTGTTCGAGGCTAAAAGTAACGGAATACAACAGCCAGCAAAAGATAACTGGTGCACTTACGGTACAGAAAATAATAATTTAGGGTTAGAACAAGTTGTTGCGCACAACACGAGGCAAGTTTGTATATCTTTGTAACTCTGTATCTTGTTGTTATTCACAGGTAGACCTGCGTTATGCCTAGATCATTCCTCGTGAAAAAGAAAAGGGCCTTAAGAGCTCCTGACGACAGCCTTCAGCCACAAGACGCCGAAAAAGGTAACAATGTTTTACATTGGCATCTTTGGACGCGCGCGCTGAACCGGGCCTAGGTTTGCTAAGCTTTGTTGCTATCTGTTTTTAAGGTTCTGTAATGTCCATCCAACTGTCGCCACTTTTTTGACCTTTGCAACTTAAAGTTTTACTTAAACGTGCGCGCTCATTGCGAGGTCAATCCGACTGAAAATCTACAGACACAAAATCCTTGGCTACAATTTAATTATTGAGTTTTGGTATACAACAGAGTGACTAGATCGTCTAGTTGAAATGTACGAGTTGAAAGTTTGACGGAAAGTTGAGTTGAATTGACTGGCGTATAATGGGTAGTGTTTCGCGTTGACCGCAAGAGAAAACTATAGATTGCGAGAGAGAAAGGGGAGGGATTGTTACTTAGTTATCTCCAATGTAAATGGATATTAAGACAATGGTTAAGTTTGATTCCATTTCGTGGCCACTTTATTAACGACACGTTATTTCGGTTAAACGGCTGCCCATTTTGAATCCCCCCCATTGCATCAAAGAACCTTGTGAATACTTAATGATGGCGAGAAGTTCATCACTTAAGTTCATCAATAGATATGGTTTATGTGTTTCACAATCTCAATTGTTGGCTTTATCAGATGGGAATAAACACAACACGAATCTTTTCTGACAAGCTTCTGTATACGTTCCTGTCTGATTTCACTATACTTTCACTCTTCACCTCTAAAAGCTTGCTCGAGTCGAGAAGACAACTTTCAAGTTTATTTGAGAACAAAGAGTCGATTGGAATTCTTAATGAATTGGACAATTGTGGCTGATGAATAGTGTTTGAACAACCACTGTAACGCGTGCTGTTTCATATATATACATGTCATTGTTGAAGCGGCCCAACGCGCGCACTGTTCGCCATTGGAAGTAACTCCTTTTCACCGTCAAACACAGACGCGCGAACACCGATAAAAAGGGTTTTTGACACCTTGTTAATGCTAGAACTGCTTTTTTCACTCTGGGCTAATTAGGAAAAGAGGAGTATATACACCAGCTTTGACTAAGAACTTGAGAGATTTTCCCGCTAAAATAGAATTCATACAATGGAAGTTTACTTGCAAGATTTGGGAAACAAACTTTAGATTTTTGAGTCATGAAGAATTTGACTTCATGACTTTACATCTTTCGTGGATGCAAATTTACACTTTCATTTTTGAAACCAAAAGCTGTATAATTTTCATGGCTGCACTTTATTTGTTTTTTTGTAGATGAACAAGAAGCATCTTGAATGAGTTTTTTTTAAGTCAAGGTAAAAATATTAAAGGTTTGGCGAAAAGGTTTTTTTTTTTTTTTTTTTTGCAACACTTCAACTTTGATGAGCATTTCAAAATTAAATTCATGACTATTTTGTTTAACTTTTTTAATGGAATAGTGCAAGGGAATGGAAAAATAAATTTGAACAGTTGCTACAACTACTTGCTAATCTTATATATCTCGCTACTCAGTGAGGTAAAAGGTATGCATTTAGAAGTTTTCAATTTACTATTTCATCCTGTATAGCCACTCATGATGACTTTTTCCAAATTTTCAAATCAAGCATTGAAAAGAAAAGAGAAAAAATGAGGCAATATTGTAAATAAGAGTTTTTGTTTGTTGCTTGTGGTTTGTGTTTATTTACAATAATATTCTCTCAGAGGAATTCATTGATTTGATATTGAAAACACGTTTTTGAATGCGCTTATGAGCCAACCATTTCTTATAAAACATACTTAAACCACCCATAAGGACAACTTGCTATCCATAAAATTGTATTTTATTGCGTTTCGCCAATGTCATTAAAATTTTAGGATTTTTTTCTTTCGAAATAGTTTCTATTTGTGTATTATAATGCAGTATACCATACCTGCACATTACTGTACAATTTTTACAACGGAAACAACAACAAAAAAACGTTTTGAATTTGAAAAGAAATAAAAAGCTTTTTATTTACTATTTTGAGGAATTCAATTGTTTTCTTATCTTTAGTTATAGTTTTTTTTGCCCTGAAAACCGTATTGTAAAACTCAGGGTACCAAAAAACTATGTTGCTGTCAATTGCAGTATTATCCATATATCGATCATTATCTATATATATATATATTTTTTTTTCTTCTTCTTCTTTTTGCAATACCTTATTGCACGCACTCAAAAAATTTCTTTTCGAGAAAACTAAGAATCCCCCATTTCAGAGAAATAAAAGTGCATAATAAGAATGCTTAGAAGAAAAAATAACAAAAGAAAATAGAGAAGCACAAAAAAAATTGCTGATAAATATTTTTTCAATTTTATCCGTAAAATACGCAGAATAAAGTAACTTTTACAATGCAAAACCTAACAAATTCTCTACCAGTAATACATGTTTGATGATTTCCTTATCTATAATTTCAAAGCAATTATAATACTGCAATATCTCAATGTCAAAAGCTCTGCGATATATAGACTTGTCCGACAGGTGCTATAGCCAGTTTATTGATCTTTGTGTTATACACTACAGACTACGGCCTATACTAACATCAAACAATATATACACGAACAGCACGCATTGTTCCCAAATTATTCCTAGCCAAATGTTTGTTGATCATAGCTAATAGAAAATCAGTTACATGAGTAAATAGAAGCAGGAGGAAAAGAAATAAAGCGAATAGGTTGTAAATTTGGGCAGTTTTGGGGTTTGTGTGTTTTTCTAAGTGCGGGTTTTAGTGGTATGATGTGTTTGATAAAAAAAGTTCTCTTTGGGATGACGATAAAAAAAATTAAGTAGATAATGGATGCTCGGGATTGCAGGAAAAAATTGTGTCTCTTTTTATTTATTTATATTTTTTGTTAACGTTGTTGTTGTTGTTTTTTTTTTCTTTTTGGTCTTTGTTATACTTATTCCTGCCCTTATTTAACACTTTGAATACTGAATGCCTGAAATGCAGATGCATTTATAACTGGTGCAAACACTCACACATAAGTTAATAGTGAGAAGAAATTTATTTTCAACTATTTTATTATCTATTTTGTATATTTTTTAGAGTCGAGTCCTGTCCGAGACGATTATATCACTAAACGATCTCCCCATTGATATATATAAATAGATACATAAGATATTTTTTTAATTTTATTTTACATTGAGGTGTTTTATTTGTATTGTGAAAGTGTTTTCTTACAAGATCGTACAACGAGACTAATCTCTTTTTTTCGAGCATTAGAAAAATTCTACATTCACTTCGTCAAAAAATAGAGGGTCGAAATTCTACTACAAACGAGCTTTTATAGACACTGGTGCTAAAAAAATACGTAATCTTTGTGATCATCATATCAAAGTCTGATTTTGATTACAAGATAATTTGAATGGAAGGAAGGGAGGCAGAATGGAAGAAAAAGGGCAGACAAATAGAAAACAATAATCATACAAACTGAAACAAAATATTGCTTTATATATAAAAAAATTAAGGAAAACAACAAATGAAAAAAAGACAAGCAAACAAAGTACCAAAAAACAGCAAAAGAAAAAGACTGCAGCTTAATAAAAACTAATCCTTATGAACAAATAAAGGAATGACAGAAATAAATGTTCATTACCTCCAAAGGCGTATGCACGCTAGTGTAACATTTTTGTGATTGCAATAACTCTACACGCGTGTCTCTCAAAATTGCTGATCATAACATTGTTATGATAATGCGTATTTCTTTTTTTGCTACTTCTAAACATCTATGAGCTGTTCTTTTTTCCTAAAAAACAGCTAAATATCATGTTTTCGCTTGGAACAACACGGTTGTTGCAGTAATTTTGCCTCGTTGTCCGTGAGGCAACTTTATAACGATTAGCTATATCTACCCGTCACAATTGATATAATGTATACTTTCACAAACTAAAAAAGCTATGATATATAAACACGCACACATATAAAATGTTTCTTTGTTTGAATATGTGTTTATGTGTCAATACAAAATAACCGAAAAATAAACTCAAAGCATTTAAAAGTTACCTTGTGTTAATTTATGTACAATGCTGTGCTAATATAACGCATATACTGTTCAGTTTCAATGTACCTTTTATTAACTGTGTTTTATTAGCAATTTCAGAACGCCTTTAAATCATTCTCATTGGAATATGTTTGTGATGTTCAATTGTATGCTCTTTTTACAACAAACTACCTTTAATAACATCGTCGAAAAATTGCAATAAGAAAATTGTATTTTTTTTTTCTTGGTACATTTGGCAGTTTTATGAGTTACTGAAATGCAAAACGGAGCTTTTTTTACTGGTCAATGGATTCTTTGATATAATATCCCCATTTAAGTTTTTCAGTTAGATCAAATTTGTTCGAAAGTCTCTTTTGCAATTTTACTTCTTTTTTTACTTCCTCTTGTTCTAGGGGTTTATAATCACATTTTCAGCCAAGACCGATTTTCAGTTTATCAAAATCAGTTTTGGTCAAATAACTTTCGGAGTTCATTTATGCTAGTTCGCATAAGAATGGATCTTAATTTGAAACCTAATAGTGTCCGTTGTAGAGATTGAGAACGTCAGAAAGTAACATTATTTACGGTTAGAGTTAATAAGAATAGTTGTGTGCGATAGATGTTGTACATTGATCTCTATGAAGTGTTTAAATAGCTCAAAGTGGCTTATATCCTAGATATCCTAGAAACAGTTGCCCAGGACCGCAAAACGGTTCCGATCAAATATCACATTTCAACGAATGTATTTTCTGAAAATCGGCGGAAAAAACTGTGGGAAGTTTGCTCTGAGTCAGACATTACCTTTTCGAAATTAGAAGCAACGAATTGAGTTATTTTGAAGGGTGTTTAATAGCATTTTACTTTAGGTTGTGAAAAAATAACTAAATATGATCTTTGTTTTTTGTTCAATGTACACAAAAGTGTTTTTATGTACTTTCTTTCCAGTGTCAACATTTTGCCCTTTCAAATGCCGCATTTTAAACATCACGTTTCTTTAAATCTCACCAAACAAAATAATCTGTACATTATCAGACTGTTTTGCAATAAGAAAGTCTTTTCTATTCATTGCCCTTTTCTGATGTATTTATTTAGATAAGAAACATTTCTCTTGAATGATGTATACATTAAAGTTCGATCTTTTTTTACAGTGCTGAAAATCCTTATAAAAAGGTCATAACGAGTTTGTTAATTAAGAACAAGTAAATTACTCAACCATTAAAAGTTAGATAAATTAGCTTCCTTAAAGTATAACGTAATTCAGAGCAAGTCGTCTCAGCGAAATAATGAAATAATTCATATTCTCCAACAAATTCTAAACGATTTGCTATACATTCTTTTTGTTGTTGTTGTAATTTTGATTCTTTTATAGAGACGGTTCTAATGCATGTTAAAACAAAACTAAAACTTAGTAGAGACACAAGGGATGGTCGCCGCTTTACTTTTTTTTCATTTTGGCGTTATTTTTAAGATTATTTTTTGTCTTTTGGAAGTGATCAAGTGTTGTCGACGTATTGTGACGCAACTGTTGTTTGCATGCATTGTGTTGTTTTTGTTGTTTTTAATTCCCAACTTTCAACTAGCCTATTTAGGTTAAGGTACTTGATTGCGTCAAGCGATTTACGGAGAGCTAACAATTGGATCAAAAGTGATTAGAAACGCTTTGATTTGATTGTATTTATTTAAGCGAACTGGAAGTGGGTGCATTTTATTTCACAATTTCAGAGAAAAAATAGATATTGTCCTAACTAGAATTAGGGTGTATAAGGGTTACAGTCATGGTTACCAGGTCATGGCAATGGTTTGAGTTTGGGGCGAAAATTTAAAAGCATGAATGAGTGACGAAATGACCGAACAAATGAATAGGTGAATGAATCAAGTTAGAAAAATTAAAACAAACAGGAAATGCAAGAAAAACATTGATAAATCTATTGTTTGCACGATTTCAGATTAAAAACATTTTGTGCCAAAGGTTTCTAAAGATTACAAATCCATCTTCCAATCCATATAAAGAAGGTATAATCCTAAAGGATGTTTCCGTTGTTAATCGGTCTTTGTTTCGAGCGGTTAAAACAAACATTAAAAACGTTTTTGACAAATTGTACTGATTATCAACATTGGTAAAAATACACAAAACTTGCAATGACAACAATCACGGGTGTTGTTTGGTGATTTTATCATAATTATGATATAGAAGATAGTCGTGCAACTGCCATTTCATATTATCAGTATATCGTAATGGCAAAAAATATCTGAAAATCTGCTTTCAAAGCAAAAAATAAAAAAAGTAAAATAAAAACAAGGGTTGAAAAGTATCAAATCATGTGTTTACAACATCTGCAGAAAAAAAAATTTCAAATGGCATCAAAATTTTACTGTCTACAAAAAAATTCAAATTCACACGGAAATTCAACATGAAAACATTCTCTGTTATAAAATATGACTTACTTTTTGTTTTGCATCAGTCATATTTTATTTTCTATGTTTTGTTTTCGTGCGACTAAACTCTATGAAGTCGACTTAAATCGAGTGAAATTAAAAATACAAAAATAACAAAGTATCAGAATGAGCTGCTAAGAAGCAGCTTTAAGGGAGTTAAAACAAGCTAGCATTCTTTCAAAAACAAGAAGTATTATCAATTATTTCCCTCCCTTTTAACACAGCCACAAAAATATCGTCAGATTTATCTAAGCCGTCAATATTCGGTTTTGTGGTTTCAAAAAAAAAAAATACTGATCTTAACTGTAAATTCTAAAGGCCCGCTGGCAGACCGTGATTTTTCTAGTATAATACTGTGCTTAGATTTCTGATGATCGTATTGTTCATCAGTAGTTTGTTTTTATTTATAGCACCAGACATGTTTCTGTGGTTAGGACAGAAACGTTCCGACAGAGTTTTTCCAAAGAGATGTTTAGAAGAAATCTATTAATGTTTAATGACTAGCGTGATTTCATAGCTCTTGAGTGCTTAACCATAACTTCAACTTAAAAACTGGAACATATTGAGCATTGATTTATGTTATACGGACCGCACTGCCCATTTTAATAGAGAACTATCAAAAATGTCCATCTACTTACACTTTAAACTCCCTTTTGGCAAACCTCACATTTTCCCGTCCATAATCATGCAAGTAATTAGCCTGTTTTATGACGATACATTGGCAAAACGCAAAGGATCATGGTAGTTACAGATATTCAAATCAACATAAATTCGCCTAATAATTTTTTTTTCTAAAACGCAACCTTAATCCATATAATGGGAGTATTGGCTATTAACTGCTTTTAATGTATGTAATATTGTTTTTCACGTATTGAAATGGTCGTCCAGTTGAAAGACAATTTAGTCAATAGCAAAGTCAAATGCATATCTCATGTTTTGTTGTTGTTGTTGTTGTTGTTGTTGTTTTGAGAAATATCGGACTCAAAATGTACAAAATAACATAACATGTAACTATATAATATGTACAGCTTTGTATTGTTGTTTTAAGTCTAACCTTAAAACACGAAAATTGAACACATTGTTATTCGCTAAATCAGTATTTCAACTGGACAACCTTTTCAAGTATAACTGCATATATCACATCTGAATAACACACCATCTAAGATTGAACTGTGTCTGCTATGACATGAAGGCGAAAAAAACAGACGACTTTTCCATAGTTGTATTCCTCACATGGACAAGCTGTGTCAATGTCATAATGTTCCGTCGATGAAATGCTAATTATTATGAGAATATAATGTGCAAACGAATGTTCATTTGTAATATTTTATTTAATCAGCTATGATGTGAGTGCACCTTATTCAATCTACATTTTGAATCCTTTGCTTGTTGTACAATCCTATAGCTCTGACCGAAAGGCACCATGGGGAATAGGAATTCTGCGCAAATTCGTAGCGTGTATCACTCTTAGGGTTTTGAAAAGACAAGTGCAAACAGAAAGAAAACCTTAAATTCGACCACTAAGCTTCTCTTGCTTGTCATGACATTATTTCTAATGGAAAATTTGATAGTCTTTTTTGATAGGCTTTTTTAGTTGTATGTATACAAATTATGTCATGGATGGATGGATGGATGAATGGATGGAATGGTTGATTAGGTTTTTAAACGTATGTATCATTTATTAATATTACTATTGTAATCCTATTATTATTTACAGTTGTATGAATAATATTAAAACATATATATATATATATATTACAATGTCTGACGATCTATATGACTTTCCCATGTACAGCAGACTGTCTACATGACTGAGTGGCTGCCAGACCGACTGACTACATAACGTGTCTGAATGAGTTTATTGTACAAATGTACTGGCACTACTTATTTGCAGTGCTGTTTTCGATTTTGTTGAAAAGACGTTTGAAGCTTTTGTTGTAGCCGTGTCGGATCTGTGTCAATATATTTCATATATATTCCTCTTGTTGAGCGATTGCAATGTTCTTCTTTCTCTCGCGAAATTTCTACAAAATATTCATATTTTAAGGGAATTATGCATTTGACTATAGGATTTTATTATTTTCTCTAATGATGGTTTCTAGTTTATTCTGTGGTCAGTGTAGCCGACTTTAGAATCATGAAGAACTGAGATAAGTTTTGCTCAAACTGAAAGAATTTCCGTTACAACGGAAACTAGAAAAAAAACACAATAGAAACAAAAGACCTGCCTGCCAATGTCCAAATATAAGCGAATTTAGTTTCCGAAACGAACTTCAAACACATGCGCTACGTTTCGAAATCTGTACTTTGATTATTGAATCTCGAAACTTGAAAAGTGTGCTGACCGACTAAGTGTTCATCCATTGCCACATCCCGAACATTCTGGCTGTAAGTAAAAAAGAAATGAATAAATGAATGAATGAATTCATGCTAAATGTCGTGAAAACAACTCCACCAAGAGCCTGTATTTTCGCCGGACCCCCCTGGTTAAGACCACTTTCAGTAGTCTACTGCCTCGGTGCATTCAGGTCTGGCTACGATCCTGGTAGATGTAACGAATGACAGAAAGCTATAAATTGTTTGAAAAAAGAGGGGGGAAAGTCGCAAAAAGCTCGTGAGAAAAACACGTATACTTTGACATGACATTCCGTGTATAAAAACCGTGGAAAGACCTCAGTAGACACGTAAGCAAACACTGCAAGTAACTTTAACAGAGAACTGTTAACAGAATGTTTTACAGTAAAAAGCTTTTCAGATTTCACGTTCTTGAATAACGTCATTGTTGGTGATATTAACACAGCTATTATATAAGAGCCTAAAGGCTGACATTTCTAATATGCTTTTAGCTTGAACATTAGTCGTCTCCACCTACTTCAACTACATTTACTTTCTTACTTATTCAAATAAACAACAAAATTAGCTATTTGTCTTACTAATTGATCGGGCAATTTATTTAATCATTCATTACGTTGATTTTGGCCAAATCACCGTTGTTTCGTTGGCTAGAAAGGCGAGAATAAATTTCAAGAAAAAAGAGCATGATTTTATGCTGTGCGAAACACTAACGTCTTGTGTATTTTGACTTTTTAAAAACAGTCATTTGTTTAGGAAATTTTGTTTTGTGGTTGATAGAATTGAATTTAGCTCATAAATAATAAACGACTTTTGTTATTAGATTAATGCACAAATGACTGCAAAAACACATCTATTTTTTACAAATGAGGATCTAAAAACCCACATAGTGATAATGGAACTTTGATTTTTTTGTGTGTGTTTCATATAAACAAACAATGACTAAAGGAATTTTGATAAAGTCAACTTATCAACATGTCAGACAATTTTACGAATATTGTGAGAAAAAGATAAGAAAAACACGGTTTTCTTTTTTAAAACACTGTTAAGAACCATAACATGTATTTCTGCAGAGTTTTCATCACTTCGATATAATTCCTCGTACGAAAACAGTTGACATTTTTGTTTCGATCTACCTATCATATATACCAACTTTTTTCAATAATAGTGGTCCATAAAAATGGTTGAATATATAAATGTGTTTTAAAAAATTAATTTTGCTACATTCGCATTTTCAAGTATGGAATTGGTTATCAAACATTTCATGGGAGAAGACCTCATTTATTATATATTGTAGTTGTTGTATTCCTAGTTGTTTAAATTTGTACGAGTTTGCTGCTAGATTGTATACTTTTTGACCTTGTTCATGATCTTTTGATCATCGCGCGAGTCTTTTCAGATTATTTTACATATTTGCAAATAAAATCTTTATATACAAGTGACTATCATATATATTCGTTTTTCGATGTTTAATTCACTTTAGTGATTTTCCTTTCTTGACTTTCTTGTTTTTTGTTTAATTAATAACTAAAATTTAAACATACACGAGCCGATATACATTTCTAGAAAATCAGCTCCTTTTCAAAACTGATATCATCTTTAAGATATCTAAATTGAAAATTAAAACGGGAGCCGATTAAGCTCTGATAAATTTAATCCCTTAAAACATAAAGGTTTACTAACGATATCGTTTACTTTGACTATAAAACAACGACCAAAATACTCGACCCTAAACCCTTATTAGTTCAGTCAAACCTTTTTTTTACTTTGCATTTTTCAACATTGTATTCCTTGTAGTATGGTATTTTTTAGCTTTTTTTTATTTTCTAAGCTCTCTGTTGCTTTAAACCCTTAAAAAAGTAGAATTGAATTAACATTCACATTTAGAGTGATCAAATCAAAACCTATTTCTAATCCATTCACTAAAATGATGCATGTTGAAAAAGATTATTCAAAAAACACAAATAGTTCACATGCAGGAATTATTCTATGTTCTTACTGGAAATATATAATAATGATGAGGCAGGACTGAGAATTGGTTAAAAGAGGAGGAAACATGCAGACTCGATATCAGCCAACTTTGTGGAAATATGCATACATCTAGAACAAAAGTACCCCATTTCGGTTCGCTCTTTAAGCTAAATTTCAAATATGATATAATCTATGAAAACTAAAGCATGATCTTTTCTACAGTTATATACAAAGCATAGAATGCAATTTGGCGCCGGCTTAACTGAGCAATTTACGATTTGCCGAGATAAAGATTTTTTTCTATGATTGTGCGTGGAGAATATCAAATGTAACGGACTTGTTAGCGCGCCAGTGTCTAACAAAACCAACGGTTCAGTCAACTGTCCGTCTCTTGATCACTTTCAACAACATGGTGCTGAAATTTATAGCGGCAGGCTTTGATGTAAAAACTAAGCCATACCAGATTCATTCTTGTCTTTCTTGCAACGAATAAACTTGATTTGATAATTTCAGAAATGTAGCTATTGATTTAGAAATTGAAACTCAGATATAGAATCGAATTTGAAGATTATATGAAATGCAGTTTTTAGACCGTTCTATTCCATTCCCAGTCATCACACCTAACCGAAAATTCGTCAGATTGTTTGGCAATTTTTTGTTTGGTTTTAAAGTTGTTTCTACCTTTTAAACAAGTTTAGTACCAGCCTCAAATTCATCAATTTTAGTATTAATTTCACATATTAAAGTTTGCTAAAAATCATGGACGATAAACCTTTATTGATCCCAGTCCATTTTCAGTTACTGGGAGTGACTGAATACTGTATAAGAGTCTTGAGAAAACAAAACTCTGCTATCAGCTTTTTACTTTTAAGATGACCAGTAAAATATTAGTTTGGACATCAGTTTTCTAAAAAAAAATAATTGAGTAACGAAGAAACAAAGGACTACGGTCCGAAACGTGAGTTCTCTACCAATCTTCACAGTGATCCAAATTACAATCTTTTACTCGATTAGTTATTTAGCTGCATAACACTGGAAATGGATTTGTTTTTACTATCTTCGATAAAACATTGAATGAAAATAAAAGAATGCTGATGTGAAGGATCTTTATTTTGGAGCTCATCTCGACTGTATTTACTACACCGTCTTTATTTTACTCTTTCGTCTTAATCTAAATTGATTTGATTTAATGCGTTCGATATTCTTACTCTCCTGGATCATCGCTTTCATGATGATATTTCCTAAGAAGAATTAAACATCTCAAAATCCCGAACCATCCGCTTTATACATCAAGTTCTCTAACCCTTCAATATAATAACCTCTTCAGTCCCATCTTTAATAATAGACACCCGTCTAAGCTTCTTTAACTTAAACACACGTATACACAAACTGAAAAAAGTTAATCCGTTTTGTTTATACACTGAAAGGCAAAATATAAGAGAGCTTTTAGGAGGATTACATTGTCTGAGCTCTTTCTAAAGCACCGCGTAGAATTGTTTTAGTTTTGGATCATCTCCGCTGTTGTGGACTGAACAAGCTAATGTTAAAGTGCTGAAGTTTCTCTCGAAATCGATGGTAGTTGCATGCACACAGAGTACAAAATCTCTGTTCCACTCGATAATGTTTTCAGTTTTGTTCTATTGATCGACATTTATTTTCGACTTTTCAAAAATAAATGCATTAGTTTTATTCTCTATATTATATATATGATTTGTGTGAAACGTGTGTTCGATTTTGGCCTACTGCTAAGATACAAATGCACGGGCGAGGAATTTGTTTATTTAACCAAATATAAAGGGTTTGTAGCGTAAATAACAATCTAAATCTACTTTTAAACTGACCTTGCTTTTTATCGTTCGACCGACATACAGACAACTAAATCGAAGAAACAAAAATGCTACATTTTTTTCAATAAGAAAACATTTATATTTTAGTCAAAATCAGCTGATAGCAAGATTTAATTTTTCGTTTTTGCAAAGTAAAGTAACATGAATAAAAAACTGAACATAAAAGAATTACGAGCTTAATGTACAAAAGTGCTTTTTTATCAAGAATGCTAAGACAGTAACAGAAAACAAAACTAAAACAATTATCGTAAATCATTTATCGATAACAAAACTAAAATAAATAAATAAAAACACAAAAGGTGACAATAAAATAGTTATTTCTACGTTTTCAAAAAGCTTTTTGACCAGTATTTTAATATACTCTAGTCCCCTCGCTTGCTAACATCTACCTATGTAAACAAGCTTTTAATTGATGATAAAAACTGCGATGTTTGCCTCGCCAAATACCAAATACAAGAGCAATTTAGCTATGTACTCTTTCATTGTAGCATTTAGTACAAGCAACTTGGAAAGAAAATTGTTCTTGACATGTTGTTAAGGACTTGGGCGTGGAAGGCAAACAGAACGCTTTCATGGCTATCAGCGGAAATTATTGAATGAGTAAGCAAAGGTTTGACATTTTCGTGGAATGCTAGCTCTTTGGCAAATTTTAAGCTTTACCATTTTCTATCGTTATGGTCAGTAAATAATCGTTGTTTAACTTTCATTAAAAAAATATTGATATTTATCATATATTTCAAAATAAAGAAAAGCCATACTAATACAAAAGCATGGAGGACACTGAGGGCACAATTATTTCAGTTAATAAGCAATACCTAAACTTGGAGTACAAAATGTCTAGTGGACGTTAGTGATCACCGGACTGTATAAGGGATAAACTCCCACGAATGACAATAAACGTCCGAAACAATTTTTTTCTAGCTAGGCTTTATGGTGAACAAATTTACAAACTCTTCTAACATTACCTAAACTTTATATATTGATGACCAATTGTAAATCAGTCTATTTTTTTTATAACTGCAAAGAAAGTCCCAACCCAATAAGCCTTCGATTTAAAAGAAAAAATGGCGTTTAATGAGTCAAGACAAACTCGGTTGTCTATTGCCGTTTTACTGTCGAGCCAATTGTACACTCAGACGCTATTTATAATTTTAAAAATGGAATTTCTGAATTACAATTTATCGCGGCTATTAGTTATTACACAGTTGTCTAGTGTCAGTTAGGCCCCGCTGTCTCGTCCACCCAATCACACAGGAGACTGAACCGGTGCCCTCTGTTGACACGTTGACAATAAAACCACTTACTGCACTCCCAACGACGGTAACGTGTACAAAATGAGACTCTTACATCGCGTCAATCACCTAGGACTAATTTAATACACAAACTGAACCCCTTTTCAGCAAAATGTTAATTGACAGCAGAGATGTCTTCTAGAACATATCTCGTAGTCGCCCTGTTTCTTTGCCTTACTTGTTTGGTTGTTGTTGTGATTTTTTTTGTTGTTGTTTTTTTGTTTTGTTTTTGTTTTGTTTTTTGTTTTGTTTTTGTTTTGTTTTTGTTTTTTTTTTGCAATTTTTATTGTCAGTTTTTCTATCGTTACTTTATCTGCTTAATATGATTTTTTCCTTCTTAAATTCATTCTTCTTATTTCTCCAGATCCTCCGGTTTTTGCTCCGTCATTAAAAGCGGACTCGTTTTGATCTACGCTGTGCTCTGTGATTAATGCGTTGGTGACTGCTTTGTAAGCTGTTGTAATTGTGTAATTGTCTTTGTAATGAGAGGGCCCTCATACAATTTGATCAAGTTGAGCTGCGTCCTTCGCAATTCAGCTCTCTTGCTGTAAGTAATGTCGATCACTGCACCCACCAATTTATAATTTATTTCTTTATTATTTTATTTTTCTTCGGCTGATTCCTCTTCTTGGTCGTTGACTGCTTCTCCTTGTCCTCCTTCTTCGTCTTCTTGAGATTTATTGGACTCTAGTCAGTAAAGGAACTTTATAACTTTGTGATTGTTGTATGTCAACAATTACGATCGAAGACGTGACATATAGTGTTATAACTCAAGTTTTCCTTTGGAAAAAAAACTTTTTAAAAATGTGTTGATATATGTGTTTTTTAATTCATATGCTATGAAGTTAAGCTAAGTAAATTTTCAATTATAATGTAAAGCGATAGACAACAAGTTCACCCTTTTTTAGAAAAACTCAAGGACAAACACAAAATACCCTTGAAGCAAATGATAAAGTGCAAACTCACATCCCATATGCTATCCAGCTGAGATACCAAATATTTGATTGGTATTTAAGACCTATATTGCAATGTTTTGGTTGGACTGAATATCAACATGGGTGTATAGCAACATTTAATTGATTTAGGAGGATGGGGATCTCTAACGCTATTAAACCATTTTCTTCATTTCGTACATTTTCTCATCAATTTTGGTCGGTAGGTTGTAAATATTGTAGATATTTTTGTAGGACTGGAAGCAGCGAGGTGGTACTCATATCAAATTCGGCCGTTTGTCCAAAATAAATGTTTAGTATTGACAGCAACGCGATAAATAATTTTTCTCTAATAATGGTAAAGAATAAGGCTAGTTTTAACAATACCTAGAATAATATAGCATTCTGAGTAATTTAATACAGCTAAATATCAATAAATAAGAATTAGGCACAGTGCGAATTTGTGTGTAGCAACACCCATTCCATAGCTGACAACGGTGAATATAGCAATATTACAGATATTTTGAAAGGTTTTATCGAAAGATACTATTATACGTCGATATATATGACACACAGCTATGCACTGGTAAGAATAGATAAGAAAGGAGGTTTCTATTAATCTTATTTTTAACATTTTATGTCTCATGACTTGGTGTAACATCATGCATTCATTTCGAATTTCTTGGTAATGTCACTTCCATTCATTAAAAATAGTCAATAAAAATGGGATTGTACGTTGTTGAATTTTTATGGAATATAACGTATATTTTCCTGTAAACATTTTGGCGTAGATTTTACGCTAATGGAGATTCATATTCGGGAGCAGTGCACTATTAAAGTTTTATATTTACATCTTGGACATACCGAAAATTGAAGAGAGCAAAATGTAAACACTTCGTATTTCGTATATTTACTATAGCTGCAAAGCCTTGATTTTTTTAATACTTCAGGACGCACTTGTTCATTAGTTATTTAATGTATTTCTGCAGAAAAAAATAAAATTACTACTTACATAATTGTGTAGTTGTAGTTGAAAGGTTTTTGGTTAATTTTCGACAGGCGAATACTCATGTGCATATATTATAGCTCGGCGCAAAAATTATTAGCTTGTGCAATGTAAGCGCAATCTCTAGCATATGTGTATTGTTGTGCGAGAGTCTCGTATTGTTTACAGCATGGTTTCGAAATATAATATTAAATCATATGAAGCAAAGAATAAAAAAACAAATCATAAAACATCAAAAAGAGAGACGATCCCGATAACTGAAGAACTAAGGTATAATGGAGTGATTACATTCACTATCATTTGTATATGAAAAATATATTAAATATATATGTAATGCATATAATATATGATATACAAGTATAGAACATTATTATTTGACAATTATTTGGTATTTTTTCTATGTTTAGATAGCAAATTTTATCGTCTGAAGGAAATAACAAACAAAGTAGTTACCAGTCTCCACGCGGCTATCTTATTTATGTACATAAATAATCCATATTAATTATCACATATACAAAAAAAAGTCTCAATTTCAATACTTTTTGCCAATGTCTCATTCTATTACAAAAAAAGTGCACATTTCATGTTTTTCATGAAATCGTGCTTGTGACGCTAATGGTACCGCCTCGCTGCTTCTAGTCTAGATATTTGTCTCCAGGTCCCCTCGGGTGCGGTTGTTTGGCTGCAAATCTCCACATATTTATGCATATTTATAAATTTCTTTGTATTGTGTCTTATTAAATGGAATTCTTTTCGACATCTTACGATTGGAGACATATTAAGTTCTTTAAAAACTTTGCTTAGCATTTCAACTGAACTTCAGCACTTTTTGCGACAAATACCAACATATTCTGTCGGGAGTTTAAACCATTATTTGCAAGGTTTTTGTTTTATTTTGACGTACAGAATCAAAACACGTTAAAATATATAGGAAGGCTAAAAGTATTTTAACACTTAAAAGCTCTATCTAAAGCACTACATCTAAGGTCATGTAATTAGGTACATACAAAGGACACATACAAAGGAGACACACCTGACTCAGCAGTTTTTAATATTGAGTTTTATATAATACAGAAATGACAGAAAAGTGTTATATAAGATACGCTATTTCACAAACGTCGATCATAACAATTAAAAGCACTGGTACTCTTCCATTTTTTGAATATTTGCAGATCAATATATTTTTCTGTCATGTTGCATAATTTACAAAGGTGTTGGCGAGCCAGGACAAATTAATTATGCCGAGTCAGCATTTTTATTGAATGTGCAAAAATGATTGGACTGAAGTACACTTAAGGAAGAGACAATTGAAGTGCTTTAATTTGCAAATCAAAACTGGAAATAGAAAAAGTTCTTGTAACTGTGAGCATTAAAATGATTAAAACTGAGAAATAGTAGTTGCTTTAAACTTTTATTTAATTAACTGCGTCTTCCCCACATCTGAGACAACATTGTGACTAGTGTGCTCAGCTTTCATATTGGTGTGCATGTTCTGCCAGAAAGCTAGAGAAAACACTTCCGCCGTTGATTTCATTTAGTTCCAAAGCGTTTCTCGCTTTCATGCATTAGAGAAAGAGCCATAGTCTTACTATTCAATTCAATACGATATAGCACCACCAAAGATTCATTATATAATGTTCAGTGGGCTTGTCCCCGTTGCAAAGAATCAGGCTGTGCGCTGTCAAGATATTTCTTAACAAGTAATGGAAAATAAAGAAAAATAAGGACATGTTTATAAATGTTTTAAAAGCTATTCCACCAAGGTCAGATTGATTGGGACGTCATTTCTAAACATGCATTATAGAGGTGTTAACACATTGCTCGTCCACTATAAAAAACAAAATATTACGAAAACTACACTATATATCATAAAAGAGTGTTTGGTTAATGTTTGTGTCTGTGTGTTTTGAACTATCCTATCCTATCCTATCCTGTTTTGATGCATCTAGAAAATTGTTCATTTACGTGACGTCATAGTGCTGGTAGGCTGTGTTAAGTATAAATTCTAGACACTGAAATACTATTCAGCATTTGTGTCATTGAGCTCTACTTGTTTAGTTTGTCTATTTGGAGTAGATTTACTTTACTATATATACTATATAGACGTGCAAACTGAACTTAGTGCTCATTTTGTTCCAGGTTGCCAGCAGCAAATGCAAAGTGAAGAAGAACTGGAAAATATGGAAGAAGACAACTGTGATGTTGATGTTACGACGCTCATTGAGGTCGAAGAAATTCTTCCTCCAAGCAAGACAAATATCCAGGAATTCTTCCGTGAGCTTAAAGACAAACTCTCGCTAAATACTGATCGCAAGGAAAGAGACCTTGAAAAAATAGATGAAACCTCTTTTGATGGGTTGAGGGAGTCATCAAAATTAACTGAAAATCTACTTGAGGAACTGTTCAAAGGACGTTCACGACTTTCTAGCAATTTGAAAGAACGCAATATTCAGCGAAAAACTGAAGAAAACAGCTCGCACGATGAAGACATTTTAGGAAACCAGTTGGGTAATACCATTGACAATACAACAGAAGAACGCAAGAGATTTCCATCCATTCACTGTGAAGAGAGAAAAAAGAAACTAGGGTATAATGCAAGTAAGAATTCACCAAAACATGAACGTGAAATGCACGATGAAATACCTATGGACACAGCAAATGATTTACATAGAGGTTCCACAAACGCTTCCTTACCAGAAACTGCAGTCGTGTCATCTCCCACTCTACCAGATTCAGAACAAATGTCTGGCGATCCCAAGTCTCCTGTAAGCATTTCACCGGATAGCTCTACTGGTTTCGTGAAAACTCGTAAAAACGATAATGGAAAAGCTTCTTCAGATAGTTCTATGGTCATCAGATCTCCTTCATGGGAAACACGAGATTCTTGGGGAATTCCTTGGGGCACTACAACTCCTATGAGGGACACTATACGGAAATTGCCTAAAATTCCAATAGTTGAAGAAGTAAATTGCTCTGGAATCTCTGAGGCTTCAACAGACAGGACGAAAATAAATATGGAATTTTCCAAGGTGTTTAGAAATGACGCTAAGGAATATGCTAGTATTTCAAGTACCGAAAAAGATAATGCAGAATGTGATAATAAAATTCAACGAGATAATGGAAACGATGATAAACTTGTTATTTCTATGAATGTTGCAGGATCAAGCGACGAGAAAACTATCCCAAGGATTTCATCTCCTCCAGCACTTTTGTCCATCAACGACAAGACTTCCAAGTATTTACATTCTCGTCAAAGAGGCGATAAAAAAGATCTCCAACAACCAATTATCCATTCTCCAAGTAATGAAATAAGACACGATCGAATGCACTGGGACGACAACAAACAAAACGCGGACAGACAGACAATGAAAGACGTTTTGAAAGATAGATATGACGCCGTTATGAACGATGAAGGTAGTCTACCAACGAGAGTGATTTATAATGATAACGTCATTAAGTCACCTACTCTACATCCAGCGTTGAATCGAAATATTGATCCGTTTTTTGGGCGGTTGACGCCTGTCGTCAACCACTGCTATCAAGACATACATCATCCTGTAACTTCACCAGTATTTCCAGCCAATCATTTACCAGACGTAAACCACTTGTCTGCTCTTCCCACAATGCACCGCAGCGTGACAGACCCTGAACTAGTACGGTACCTGATGTTACAAAATGGCACCATGAAAGATCCAGTAAAACATTATCAGTGGTACAACAACGCCTATGAGAGATCGGTGTATGCCACTGGTTGGGATCCGTATTTGGCAGCAAGAGGGTTTCTTCCTCCCGGAGAAATTTACAAAGAAGGGAAAGAAACACAAGATGGATACAATGGCACAAGATACAAGTGTGGGCTTTGCGGGGCTTCATTCTCTCTTCAAAGACTCCTAAATAGACATATGAAGACGCATTCCTTCTACAAGCGATATCACTGTCAGTTTTGTGGTAAAGGATTCAACGATACGTTTGATCTCAAGAGACATATTCGCACACACACGGGAATCAAGCCCTTCAAATGCAGTGATTGCGAGAAGTCGTTCACGCAACGGTGTTCCTTAGAAGCTCATCTCACTCGTGTACACGGTATCGTACATAAGTTTGGATTTCGTGAACGCAGGGAAAAACTTTACGTTTGTGAGGACTGTGGCATCACTTTTAAGGAAAATCAATCTGAATTTCGACAACATGTAGCAAATCACCACCCTGAGACAGATCGAGTTTTAAGGCTACGAAAAAATGGGTTTCCTGCTTGATGAAACTTTTTAATGACCAAAACAAATAATTTCATGATCTATATTTCATTGCGGTTTAATTGCAGCTTTGCTGGATAAAAGCTATTTTAAATTCAAACCTTGACTTAAATGAAATGCAACTTTGACATGACTTTGAAAGTATGTTCTGATGTGCAGTTTAAAAGAAACAGCGGCCTGACTGATATTATGGATTTTGTGTGGTGAACTTGATCAGTTTTATATCTCTTTATTGTGTGGCAAAAAGTCCCCTAACTGTTGTTAATTTTCGAATTAACATTTTTGTGCAATTTATGTAAATCATGCATATTCAAACTGTGAAACGTCTTTGAAACTGTTTTTAATTGATCAATTGACTTTTCAATTATATGTATATGAGGATAAATAGTGCAAGATAATATAAGAATTAATAGACGTTACACTTTCTATTTTCATGGTAAACGTCCACATTACGTACGAAATTGCTCACAAGTTAACTGGTAAAAAATCAACTGGCCTTTAGGTTGAAGGCTTGTAGCTAAAATTTTCGTATAAATTGGGCGATGGTGTACAGCTAAAGTAACTGGGTACAAATAGGACTGAGTCACCTTAATAACCCACACAACAAAGATAAAGAAACTTTGAGTGCAAAACTTGTCGACACATTCTCGATACGTTGTACCATTTCCCCATCTTCGTCAAGTGAAAAATTATAAACTGATGCGTCAAAAATATTAACATTACTCTTCTAATGCACCGCCAACGAGGCACTGAGTTCTCTCTCTTGTGCCAGAATATAGCTTTGCAATTGATTTTTACGCGTGGCTAACTATAAAACTTTGCCAGGTCATGTATTCAGGAATGGGTGTGGCAGTTAAGTTTATTTTATTTCCCACTCCACCCAGACCTGGAAGAGTGAAGTGATAAATCAAGTGTAAACGTCCTCGAATAATTATACATGAAAAGCAGGAAGCACGTCACTACTTCACATGCCCCACAAGGTGTCTTTAATTAAGTCGTGGAATCACCACCACGTCAGATCCGTATGATTATTCAAGTGGTTGTACGTAGTTCTGACAAAAGAATGCTAGAAATGTTAAAAAAAACAAAGACAATAAAATATTAACCTGTATAATATATCAATAATTATTATTTCTATTGCTGAATGTTTGAAGATGAAATCAATGCACAATTAAATGAGCTGCGTTTTGTTGTCGTGGTTGTGATCTATTCATACGACTCATAAACTATTCATGATACCATCCATTCCTCCATTTATTCATTCATTGACTGATTTATCCATCATATACTAGCGCATTCAATAATTCATTCATCCATCCATCCATCCATCCATCTATCCATTCATTCATTCATTCATTCATTCATTCATTTATTCATTCATTCCCTCATTCATTCATTCATTCATTCCCTCATTCATTCATTCATTCATTCCCTCATTCATTCATTCCCTTATTCATTCATTAATTCATTCATCCCCTCATTCATTCATTCATTCATTCATTTATTCATTCATGCATTCATTCATTCATTTATCCATTCATTTACTCATCATTCACTCAGGCAATCTGACATCTCATGAGAAAAATATCAGCAAGTTTGTATTGTGGATTTTCCATCTGGCCTGTTTGGATTGAATACGTTTTTCAGATTTGAGGTAATTTTTACAAAAAGATAAAAGTAAAGCACAATTACTGATACTGTGATAACTTGCTGTAACGTAATTTCCTTGGACCAAATATAGTTGACATACCATACATTTTTCATTGCGTCATATCAGGGCCAAGCCACATATACCTTATATCCATGGATATTTCTTTATACGTTAAAACAATGGTAACTGCAAGGACGAAATTGCATTTAATCAAATTATGTTTAACAATAGTTACTGATAATTACTTTCTTTAAACAGTCTGAAAATTTACAAAAATTATCAAATGGTAATCAAAGACCCAAGACAAATTTTTATTAAGTCTAGAGGAAATCATCCTAAAATCATCAGCCAATATCACTTCCCACAAAAATCCTGTTTCTCAAATGTATTCAAATTAGAAAGCTTATAACCATTGATTCATTAAATACAAAGGTGATACTAATTTTGTGATATTTTGAGTTTCTGTATTTACAAAAGATCACTAGATACTTCTGTCCGTAAATAAAAGCAAAACAAAAGGACACAGTAGGAAAATCGGGTTCACTTCGGGCATTCATTGTCTTGCAATATTGTATAAGACGTATAACATACTGAGCTACTAGAAGGGACTAGCTTTTATTTGATCCTATCGAAGCCAAATATAGACTGAAAGCTCTCAATTGTGATATAACTGGAGTGATTTTCATATGATCGAAAAATAGACCACTCAGTTTGAGTTGATAAATAACAAAAGAAAACAATGGCATTCACGGGGTGAACTAGTACCTATTAGTTTGCCCATTCTGTCAAGGTCATGTGAAAATCACTCTAGATTTTTTTAGTATGGTGCTAGTGGGAGGTAAAATGCATTGATCTTGCGATATCCTGGGAAAATATTGGCCACCAATTTTGTTCTTTTTTGCCCTGCCTGGGGCAGGTTCAGTTGTCAGAACTTTCGTTGTACCAGCGCTTGGAGCCGACTCAAAACCATTGTAACAAACCAGGAAGACCCCGTTGTTTTCAATCTCTGTCTCACCCGGAATTAGAAAATAGAAACACATGTACATTTAGATATGAGTATACCTCGCTTCTTGCTGTTTATGCATTCATGCTATTACATATTAGCATTCAGCCCGGTTCGGCTTAATTTATCCCTCCCGATATTTCTTTGTTGGTTTAATTTTTTGTAGAACAAATCCACTTGTAACTCAATATAAGTCTAAGACATACAAATTGTCAAACAAACGTTAATTAGAGAAAGCGGTTCGGCTTGATTTAACGTTAGACAGAAGCGTATAAGAATCAACTAAGCTTGAGGCGGACATGAGACTCTGTAAGTATTTAGCTGAAATAATTAGTCTCAGTAGGTTATGACCCGCAAACAGCTGCTATCTGTTTCAATAGTGTCGATATTTTATGATGCAAAGAGAGCAGTCAGTTTTTTACTAATTTCATTATTTTTATTATTTGTTTGCATTTTACTGACACTAACTTACCTATATGGTAGATAATGCTACTACCACTGCCTTTGCTCAAGTTGCGGGAAATGGTACACGGTGCTTTTTGCTGTGAAGTTCGCAGGCACATGCACATGGCGCAGAATTTAAATGAAAAACAAATAAAAAATAAGCATAGTCCAAAGTGAAAAAAGCGGTTTAACTGAATTACTTTCCTTCCCGTAAATCAATTATTGACCCAGTTACAGACCCAAGTTTTACTGAATTTATAAGTGGACAAATAGTCAGTTTGAAATGATTTTGTTTGCATCATGTATAGAGGTTGTAAAGCAAGAAACTGACATTTTTGACCGACTAGCCGGATATTAATTATTGGAAATGACTCCAGGGCACCGAACGAAAATGTGAAAATATTCAGTACTCCGTGCTCAGAGTAAAAATGTTTGTAACTATTGATGGTTTTCAACCATTCCCAGGAGAGTGAGTGGAACAAAAGAGTCCACCAGTCACGGTGGTGGTTTTCTTTTGAAAAGTCCACCAGCATGTCTTTTGTTTAAATTGTCTCCTGGGAATGGTTGAAAACAATCTATATTAGAAGGCAATTAATATCTCTATGAAATAAACTCTAACAAATATTATCAAAAACACACACAAAGAATACTTTCAAAAACAGGCACTTTGGCGAGAGAAGATAACAAACCAAGGCTTTACGACTCCAGCTTCTCCTTAGTGGTTGGTGTTTTACAATGTTTCATCTAAATTGCTATATTTCTTTGATCCTTTGATCTTCAAGCTTGCACGATTCGCTCTATTACCTTCAAATACATTCTATTACATTAGTTACCTTTTTTATTTTTATTTACTGCGTCACTGCACTTCATTGAAAAGTCATTAATCATCGACGTATTCTTCTTCCAAGTGACGGATCTTTTCATTTGAGATGTTAGTGGCTATTTGCTTTGTTAGCCTTGGTTGTTAGACTAAACTATATATAGAGAAAAGAACTTTATGAGCTTAAAATTTTGTCAACAGTTACCTCAATTTTATCTTATTCCATTGCCCTATTTCAAACGTCCCGTTTTTACAACAAGGCTAACATCGTAAGACAAATGATAAGTAACTTCTTTTTTTTTCAAACATTCCAAGAGTCTGATTCTGATGCTACATTCACATAAATAATATTTGACGGACTTTTTGATTGATCGGCCTACTATTTTTTTAACTTATTTTTGAGTTTACTTTATTGATTTTGTGTATATTGACTTTCCTATTTCCATTGTAGATCTGTGTACTTGCTCTTTATTACAAAAAGGTTACAAAGTAATGACGTCCAGAAAATGTATGACAAAATACTCGCCAGCTGCTGTTATAAATCAAATGCTAAAAATAAAATAACTGAGCGTGCTTGCTCGCTTGTTTTCTTGCTATATATTTCTTCCTTGCCCACTTCAACTTCTTTCTATATTTACCTTTTTTATTATCAACTTACTTATTTGTAATTCGCGTACTTATATCTAAACATTGCATTTAGATACTTGGACATAATATTAACAATACCACAATTATTTGTGAAATGATAAATAATGTTGCGTAACAAATGTCTTGAGCAATCTTGGATTCAAGCAAATTCTTCATTACAAAAATGTGGCTTTAGAAAAGTGATTTAGAGCTTAGTACTATAGGATTAGAATTGTGTAGATTCAACCGAAAACTACCATTAAAAAGACGTGAAAATTGCTAGTAGAACCATATGAAATATCCCTTAGGCTTTGAAAAAATAAATGCGTTCTTCCAGGTATCAGGTCTTTTGTTTTTCACGTATAAGATTTGAACTGAAGAAGACAATGGTCTTCAGTATAGACTAAAGTGGACCCTGACAATAACGACGTCATTATCATATCAGATATTCAACACTAATTTAGTAAATATATTAATTTTAATTCCAAGTCTATTTCTTTCTACAAATATCAATAAATACATGCTCTTTACAGGATATGAGTCAGATTTAATTTCCAAGCCCTCTTCTGACTCACGGGCCTGGTTTGATAACACACGTTTTTTACCCTTTTTGGAAATGGTCAGCCAACCAACGAAAAACAACCACCAAGACGGTCAGAGACTGAATGCGTAAACAACTCAATTGTAGTAAGAGCTCTACGCAGTTACGTTTCACATAACGATCGCAACTTAACTGTTTTTATGTACATAACTATTTGTTCTTTTTAACTTTGACAAATTTTGTAAATATCATGGTGTATCCAAAATGCTTGTTGTTGGTTACGTTTGCCGTTAGACAGTCATTTAGTTAATCACCTCTCAGTACGAACTGTTCTTTTGCTTCTTGAATCCTTTGGTTTATGCTTTAGAGTCTTTAATATGTTTAGGTACACCGAAAGCTCAAGTTTTCAGAGTTCGTTTTGTTCTCTTAGAACACAACACAAGCTGACCATTTGCGTTTCATAAAACTGGCTTTTACCAGTATTTGCATGCTTTTCTCTTTCACCGCACTTTCTTTTTCAAGAGTTTGAAGACTTCAGTTACTTTGCCAATCCATGGTGTTTTATTTGTCTCGCTATCGGTGTAACTGCCTCCACAGGTGTAACCACTGTCTCTTGACTCAGCTTCACTACCAATGGAATCAATGTCGTAGCTAAGCTCTTTTTTGTACGCAGTGTTAAATGCTGCTGTGACTGCTTCTACAAATTTCTTTGCCTCTAAAGCAGAGTCCATGTAAATAGCATGACACTCTATTGCTGGTGGATCAGTTGTTGATAGATAATTGAATGCCACAACTTGTGGTATCTTCTGGTATGTAGCACAGAATAAAGTACTTTTAATCGGGTAGATGCACATCATGCCATCTTCATTCTGAATTGAGATTGCTTTGGCGTTGACAACAACTGATAGATAATCACAATTGTTAATGTTCAAACATCCTTTCTGATAAATCCTCGCTGTGTTTTCCAAAGTTCCAACTTTAGGATCTACAGCATCAGCTTTTCCTAGGTATTTTGCACGACAACGATGGGAAACCATCTCGGCTTTGTGAAGATCGATGTATACTCTTGCTTTGTTTACAGCTTTTCAATTAAACTGAATGATACTGGTCGAAGCGAGTAAATATATTAATATGATATACTAGAGTGAACCCCGTTGTCTTGGTTCTTAAATATCATCCAATTAGGTTACCTTTACGGTAAGCAAGCTACTGAAGTGGAACATATCCATACATTGATGACTGCTGTCAGATTCCAGAGACTTCGTCTGACGTTTTGAACCACTTTCCCTGCTGAAAAAAAAAATACGAAAACGCAATAGAGAAAAAGCCAGAATAACAAACAGCAAATTGATTCATTTAGTGAGTTTTCTAATTTTTAGTCAGGATTCATGTTAAAAATTAAATACGATAACTCATTCGGGTTTTTTTTTCAGTTTGAAGCACGCTATGAGTTTTCCCTTCTTTAATTGGTCACCTTTGTATTTTTTATCATATATATACTCATTCTTTTTTTTATTTTTTCTTGTATTACTCCGACGAAGGACTAACGTCCGAAACGTCAGTTTTCTCTACCATCATTCTACGGTGTCCAACTTATCATTACATTTACAATTTAGATGATGCACAAGATGATCCAACCACTATGTTTGAAAGAAAATAATAGTTGAACGAAAATATCTCTTCAACAACTCAGGTACCGCTAGTTTTTATTTCAAAAATATACTTTTAACAATAAATCTTATAACGTATTAAAAAATCAAAAAAAATTACAGCTAGGATTTTGAATAATTCACAGTTTTAGGATAGTTAGAAACGACCAGTCCAGAAGCGCTAAAATGGGACTGTTTTAGAGGAGGAACACTTAACTTCCATGCAACACAAAATAAAATAATGTCTCACGAACCACCAAAAAAATAGTAGGTCATACGATTAAAGAGTCTTACAAGTAGTGCTAATAAGTTGTTTATAGATTTAGGAAAAATAAACGTTCTTTCTAGGGTTAGACAGTCCTGTAAATAATTTGGAAAGTTATAAAGATCAAGGTTTCTTCTATGTTTTATCGTTTAAATTACAAACCGAGCTTTCTGACAAATCGTCCATCCTCAGGGTTACAATGAAATTAACGTTACTAGCGCGCGATACCTATTTGTACATGAAATACTTATGCGCGAGCAAGAAATTTAAGGAGGTTGCACCGGCAAATACTGGTTCTTTCAGAAGGAATTTTAAGTAAGATAATGAGCATTCAAAGAAAAATAAAGCTTATAAATGGAAAGTTTAATAATTATAGATTTCAAATTTGTACAATTTGTGGTGTCATGAATAGACAGGGGGGGGGGGGGGGGGGTTAATTGGATTAAACAAAATATAAAAATTTGACTTTAAACCCGTTTTATTCGTAAAGTATATAAAATATGCTTCCATTTTTTTCAAAAAGTTAATCCTTGGAAGGAAAAGAAGAAAACTGTGCTTGGGGAATATAATCAGTAAAATATTTGCGTAGTTAATAATTACCTATATTCCGTAAAACCGGAGTTCTAAGTGATTGATATGTCAGAGTTCCCCAAGCACAGATTTCTTTGTTAACATCTTATCTTTAATTTGTTAAAGTTTCATAACAAAATTCTCGATCAGCGCCAAGAAAAATGAATCTGTCTGACACCTATTGTCAAAAATCCTTATTTGTGTTGCAAAATGTGCCTTTTTTTCCTTCGAAATTGCCTTGATTATCTGCACAATAAAAATGTTGCCATTTTAAATCAATAACTGCTGCTCTGGATGCTTCTAGCAGCAACTTATTTATTTATTTATTTACTTTGTGTGTATGTATGCTTTGTTAATATGTTTGTTTGTTTATTCACTATTTTTATTATTTTATTTACTTATTCATTTATCCATTACTTTGTTTTTAAATATTTTTATTTATTATTGTTTGTTCTATATTTGTTTTTGTTTATATTTATTTTATCATATTTTAGTTAGTATTTTAAATGTCTTGCTCGCGCATATAAGTATGTCATGTACAAATAGGTATCGCGCGCTAGTAACGTTAATTTCATTGTAACCCTGAGGATGGACGATTTGTCCGAAAGCTTGGTTTGTAATTAAAACGATAAAACGTAGAAGAAACCTTGATCTTTATAATGATTCCTACGTACCAAAAAACAATTAATTTTGAAAATATTGTTCGAATTTGTGCGCGCAATTAGCAAAAACGTTGAGTTTCGAGGCGATTATCTCAAAAAAGAAACTGGTGACCCAGCTATGGTTCACGCTTCAGCTGATTGGAAAATCTGTTGAATTTTGAAAGAAAATGGCAAATTTGAAAGTATACGAAAATTTGCAGTATTTTTTCGTGAAAAATTGAAGTAAAGTGCAATTTATTGAAAGCTTGTTTATTGAGCTTTTATACTGATGTAGTTTTTGTGCCATTCTTGTTGATTTTGGAGTATTTTTTTGCCGTTAAAGAAGAGTTGGTATGGATGATAGCTTCCTGCCTTCTAGTTATATATGTAATAAAGGGGAAAAAATACAGATCGTGAATGAAAAAAAAGTAAAAATAGTAAGAAAAATATGGTTTAAAAATCAAGTGATAAGAAAATAATTTTTTTCAAGTCTCCCACCGTGGGACTCGAACTCGCGTACTTCCAATGAACCGCCATTTTGAAAAAAAGACAAGTAGATTGCCTGGGCTGCCTGTGGTTCTCGGCATCGGTTCAGTTTAGATTTTCTTCGGTTTTGCTTCCATGTAACTTTCTTATCAATCAAAAATCATTCCAATTCCCCTTTTTTCAAATGCAGAGTAGTACCTGATTCATAATTTTTCAAATAAGATGTCAAATTGGCATATTTTTTTATGAAATTCAGTTTACTTCGCCCGTTGTACGAGCGATTGTTTTCTTTTTCGAATTGTCCTACTCCCCCTTAGTCAAATTTTTGTTGTTGCACAGGAAACCCTAGAGCAAAAGAAGCGGTAGATCGTAACAATGACAAAGATATGCCCGTCAAAGAAAAGACAAACTAAATGATAATAATTATGAGTGAAAGCTGGAATTGCATACTCAAAACTCAGTATCGTTACAGTCACTTCATACATGAACACATTTTAAAGAATTTGTTTGATTATTGAAATAGAAAATGTGATATTCGAAATAATATATAATATATGTTTCAAAAAAACAACAAACATCAAAAGGGAAGATTCCTTTATTACAAAAAGCGCAATTTAATCATCTTACAAGCATGATTTTATCATTTTTGTTTCATGTTTTTTCAGTTTTAGCGCTTAAAAACAGGAAAACAAACAGATGAAATTACATAGGTCAAAGAGAAGCCCGAGTTCACGCAGATATGCGTCTAGTTTTCTTTTAAGGTAATTCCGTAGAAATAAAACTGCCCGATGAAATTTTTTAATACTCTTTCTAACAAACAATTTTGAGAAACGCTTTCAGAAAATACAATAAAAAAGGGGGGTCACCGACTTCGTTTTTGTGCTATATGACGTCAAAGTTCATGCATTTTGTTGACTTGAGAAAGTAAAGAAAAAAGCTCAAAAATCGAAGAGAAACGGAACAAAAACACAGTAATTTGTCTTTTAAGAGCAAAATTCGTGTTTTGTTCAAATGTCTGCACTTTATTTTATTTAAAAAATATGAACAGATGTATACAAAATATGTGATCTTGAAGAAATTGACGAAATACCAACGTGCGCACGAGCTGCTAATTCATTCGAAAAAGTCCTAAGCGCAAAGTATTTGGAAAATTTCTCAAAATTTAGCCCGATGACCTATGCTCAATTTTAGATATATTTGATGTTATGTTATAACAAATAATTTTATCAAGTAAAAAACATAGGTCACCGTGCTAGTTTGCGAAATATTGCGAAAAATATCGTTATTTTATTGTCAAAAAACAGGTTTTCCGAGAGAGGACTGGGTCGAGTTTCAAAATTATCGCGTTTTCTCGCTCGAAAAGATCGCAATTCTTCGAATTTTTTAATCAAAGTACTTTACAAACAAAATTTGACTAGATTACATGATAAAAGTCCTGAAACCAAAAATCTTGAAAAATGCGCAGAACTATGCGCAGTGCAAAACTACGGAATTACCTTAAGATGATTATCAACTCGAAAACTGTAAAATATCTGAAAACCAGTGATTTTATAGGTAGAATCTATTTCTGTGCAATTACCAAAAACTGTTTTCCGTGTTTGATAGTCAGCTCAAAATACTTGGGATGTTGAGAGAAAACGAGAGGGGCGTAGAAAACCACGACGATTAGTGAAGTTGTTTCCAGCTTCTCGTGTGTTCTCTCAACATCCCAATTGTTTTAAGCAGAGTATCAAACACGAAAACTGTTTTTGATTTGTTTTATAAGATAACAAACGCGCGAAAAGACCAAAAAAGTGAATTAAAAGGGTACGATACGATATGTTTTGTTCAAACTGTCCAATAAGTGCGATACATTAGAATCTGGCAGTTGCAATGCTCGAGCGCGCTAAAATGAGGAAAGCAAACATGGTTTTCGACCAATCGTCGTCCTCCTACTATCCCAATTATTTTATAATTCACTTTTTTTGTCTATTCACTTCACTGAGTAACATCAAAACACATTATATATGCTCTCTTTGAAAACTCCCAATAGTACAATTCAATCAAATTAGTTCTGAACAAATGAAAGTAATTTATTCAGCTTCAAAGTCTATGTATATTTGAGGTTTTCCTCGCAAATCATGGTATTACCAACATGGCTGCTTCGGGATATCAGTGATTAAATGTCCCTCAGCCTCTGGAAGTTAATCAAAAGTCCCTCCGGCCGATGGTATTACTTATAAGTTTACGGGTAATTAGCAATTCCATCTAACGCTAGCACGGTGTACAATTGAAATATGGTAAGCTTAGCACGATTAAGCTCAAAGCAATTTGCATTTTGTATTGTGTTTAGTAAATAAGTTTGAAATATTATCAGTTGATAGGTTGTAGAGTGCAAACAAGAAATCCGTGAAACACTAATTACTAAATAGTACTAAATAGTTCTAACTAAACAAAAGAAAACATAATAATAATAATAATAATAATAATAATAATAATAATAATAATAATAATAATAATAATAATAATAATAATAATAATAATAATAATAATAATAAAAATAATAGTAATAATAATAATAATAATGATAATAATAATGCTTTATTAGATTCTCCATAAAAAGGCTTTTCAGTCTAATTTACAATATTAAAAACTAATAATACAAAAGAAAAACATATGTAAAAAAGAACTACTATTTATAAAAGCTCGATAGAATATATTGTTTGTATAAATGTTTAAAACTACATATATTTGATTTCTTGATATTCTCGGGAATGCTGTTCCAAATTGCCGTCGCTCTATACAAAAAACGTCGCTGTCCCGTTGCTGTTTTATAGAGAGGAATGTTTATTTTGTTCTTATTACGGGTATTACGCGAGTGTATATTTGTTCTAGAGACGAATTTCTCACTTAGATAATTTGGTGCGAGGTTATTAATACATTTAAACATCATTATAGCATCTTTAAATTTGATGGTTGCTTCAACAGGTAACCATTCCAGCTCTTTGAGGATAGGTTGAATATGATCAAATTTCTTTGTCGATGTTACGATACGGGCAGCAAAGTTCTGAACGTTCTGCAACTTAGTCAGGTTCTTTTTTGATGTACCTCCCCATACAGAAGAGCAATATAATAATATGCTAAAAACTAGTGACTTGATGATAGTCGTGAGAGTCTTACGATCTAAAACATGTTTTGCACGATTAATTTGACACAGACTTGCAATGCATTTAGAGGCTGTTTGTGTTACATGCTCGTCAAAACTTAGCGTTGAATCCATAACAACTCCTAAGTCCTTAGCTGAATGTACTGGTGAAATTTCTTTGCCAAGAAGAGAGGTTTTCAGATCTTGTGGAACTTTCTCTAGCATCTGACGTGTGTCAAATAAAAGCAACTTAGTCTTCTCTGGATTTATCAATAAGCTGTTAGAACAGCACCAGGCAGCAATGATTTCAGATCTTCTGAAAGCACTTCAAAGGCTTGATTAGCTTCACTTAATGGAAATGTTAGATAATGTTTCGAGTCGTCAACATATGACTCTACGGAACATACTTTTGGAATAATGGGAAGGTCATTAATATAGATGTTAAACAATACCGGTCCAAGGATGGAGCCTTGAGGAACACCGTGAGATATTGTAAGAGAATCTGATAAGTGAGATCCAATACGAACTGATTGACTTCTACTTGTTAAATAGGTTCTGAACCATTCCAATGCAATCCGTGAGATGCCAAGGGTGCGTAACTTGAAGAGCAGTAGACTATGATCAATACTGTCAAAGGCCTTAGACAGATCCAGCAGTACACGTGCTGTAAGACGTTTGTTGTCCATTGCGTGAAAGATCGTGTCCGTTATAAAGATGTTCAGTGTTTCTGTGGAGTGCAACTTCTTATTTCCACTC
The DNA here is from genome assembly GCA_918843875.1 of Diadumene lineata. Taxonomy (NCBI): domain Eukaryota; kingdom Metazoa; phylum Cnidaria; class Anthozoa; order Actiniaria; family Diadumenidae; genus Diadumene; species Diadumene lineata. The sequence goes on along the minus strand of OU974069.1, from coordinate 16,987,548 downwards.
TGATGGTTAGTAAGACGCTGATGACGCATCAAATATTCAGTAAGTTGGTTTAAGGCCACACGTTCGCAGATTTTTGACAGGGCAGGTAAGAGGGATACTGGACGATTGTTATTAGCTGCTTCATGATTACCTTCTTTTAATACAGGAATGACTTCAGATTTCTTCCACTTTTCTGGAAACACGGATGTCAGCAATGAAGAATTCACAAGCTCCGTTAATAAAGGTAGAGTAATTGGTAAACTGTCTTTGATGATTGACATGGAGACTTTGTCCAATCCTGGTGCCTTATTGGATGGGAAAGACTGTATGATCTTACGTAGTTCGCACGAAGTGACTCGCTGGAAGTGGAATTCATCTGACTCGTGGATGGTTGTAGAATGTAAAGCAAGCTCAATTTGTGGAAGGCAGTTGTCTGTGGCAAGTGTTTTTGAGGCAATAGAAGCATTGGCACCAACGGAAGTGAAGAATTTGTTGAATTCATTAGCTAGAGATGGAATGTCTTTGGTGTAAACTGGATTTGATAGTTCTTTTCGAGGGAGACACCCTCTGATTGTTTTCCATAGAAACTTTTTGTTGTTGTTGTTGTTGTTGTTGTTGTTTTTATCTGATTTTGTACGTACTCCTTCTCAGCTTCTCTCAACTTTGATTTTACCATTTCACGGGCTGACCGATATCTCTCCCAGTCCAATACGTTTGTGTAAAGCATCTCTGTCATGCATGAGGTCTTTGATCTCTTGATAAACGGGCAATGACGATTTCGGATTTTCATGTTCTTTATAGGTGCGTGTTGTTCTAATATCTTCAAGAAACTATCATTGAAATGATCGAGCTTCTCATTAACATCATCAGCTAAATACATCTGGTCCCAATGTACAAGGGACAGATCATTATTAAAAGCTGCAGTATTATAATGTCTGTAAGTTCTTGCGCAGAGATATGTTGGTGGTGGTTTTGGTGTCTTCAGGTTGAGTAGTGAGTAAACTAAGTAGTGGTCACTGATGCACGTTTCCAACACTCCGCTTCTGGAAACTAATCTGCTGTTGGATGTCATGATTACATCAATTAGAGATGACGATTGTTCTGTAACCCTAGTATAGGTGTAGAAATAAGTTGTATCAAATTAAGAGAGGAACATAAGTCTTTCAAGACGTTTTCAAGATTCTGGATTATCTTTTAGTAGGTTACAGTTAAGATCACCAGCGACGAGAATATCTTTACCGATGATTAACACCTTGATATATTTGTCAGTGAAATCATCAACAAAGCAGTTAAAGCCTGGTTTCCATATAATCGCTACGATCGCCACAATCGCCACAAACTGAACTCGATCGCCACGATCGCCGAGATTCGAGCGATCCCAGTGATCGAGATCGCCACAGTCGCCACGATCGCTCAGATCGCTGAACTAGTGGTTTCCATATAATCGCTGCCATCGCTCGTCACTTTTTCCGGCGATTGTGGCGATTATATGAAAACCTGGCTTAACAGAACAGTTAGGCGGTCTATAGGCAGAGCACAGTAATATAGATTTCAGTTTTTTGTGTTGAATTTGTAACCACAGTTGTTGGAAGCCTGAAGTTGATGTTTCAGTTAGATCTTTAATAACATTCACATGTAAAGAGTTACGAGTGTAAACACATACCCCTCCACCTCTCTCCCTCTTTCTATCCTGTCGCGAGAGTTTGTAACCTTCAATTGAAACCTCTGCGTTAGTTACAGTTGAATTTAACCACAATATTTCAATTTCTTGCAAAAAGATAATAAAATAATGAAACTTTCGAATTTTGTAGGTACCCATGGCAGTCAAACAACAATTTTGTTTATAGTTACATTTTTTACACTCTGCGACTCCCTCAGCAGAAATTTGTCTCGTTCCAGTCCTCACGCTTGCTAGGGTGGCCAACTTTTTCGGCCACGCATAAGATATTTTAAAAACGAGCGTTAGCTTCCAGTTCTCGCTGGATTTTTATTATCATAAACACAGTTTTTTGTCGATCTCTTTCGACATTTGGAAAGTGAGTTTATCTGGCTTTGGTCTCCTGGAGTTTCAAAGCAAAAGGAGAAGTTTTAGGGGAAGAAAAAAATTATTTCCGAGAGCGGTCGAGTTTGGGCTTCGGCGAAGTGTGCAACCTTTCCTAATTATATATAACAGGAGTGAGAGAGATTTTCGAAGAGTGAAAAAAAAAAAAAGCTCTAGAACTCCACAAAACCACCCGAAATTTGCCCTGCTTGACAATAAGTAAATAGAGAACGCATTTATCAAGACAAAGTTTTAAATTTTATTCTATTCTTTGTACAATGAACGACATTACTAAAACCTACTAACGGCTACGAAATATTCAAAATGGCGGCACAATTGAAGCGGAGGGGTGATCAAACTTCACTAAAACATTGTCTGGGCTACCTGTGATTTAACCATGACTCGGTAACCACAAAGATGTCGTAATTGTTCTTAATAAACGAGTTATTTAAGTTGTACTAGGTGGTCTCTGTTTTTTAGCGAACGAATGTTTAAATGTGCAATATTTATCGATTTTTGAAAGGTGTTAGGTGCATTTGAATTTGAACCACTCATTGTTTCAGTTCCAGTAGACTTATCCGTGAAAGTGTTAAGTTGAATATTTAATAAGTTGGATTGATTTACTGAACGCTGTTTGCAACCAATAAACCTATCTCTTTCGTTAGTTGTTTCCAATATTCCATTTGAACGAAGCATATACCAAATTTCTGTTGATAATGGCTTGTTAGCTGAATTTGCATAAAATTGCACTATTTACTATTACTAAAGTTTCACGGATTAATTGTTTGCACTCAAGTATGCTTTATATCTCATTTAATTTCATCAAAATTGATATCTTTGGAAGCACTGACTGAAAATGTCATTAATTGAAACTTTCAAAAAAACATTTTTATGACGTCACCACTTCAGTACTCTATAGCTTGTCTAAGCTTACTGACATGCAAGACACAAGCCAAATTGAACAAAGCTAACTCGCTTTTCTAGTAAGTACATTTATTTACACGATACTGTCATTATATTTACACTGATCTTTTCATTTAATTGTTTTATAGTCCTGTAATGTGTCAGACATATGTGGATAGTTCAGTAAATTTGAATGCAAACGCTCGCAGGAAAAAAATTATTCGTTCTAATATATGCGTATGTATGCTTTACACTCGTTGATAAATGTCTTTCAATTTTTATTCGTCCATCCAAATGAAAACAACAAACATTGGCTTTATTTATTCATGTATTTATTTATTCATTCATTTTTCAGTTTGGTTTGAAACAAATCACAATGAAAGCAAATAGCGAAAACTGCCTTTCAATTGTTATTGATGCTGCTGAAGATCTTTCAAAAAACTTTGTGGTGCACTGACAACAGTGAACTACAAAGCGAATAATTATACCTCTACTTCGGTATTTATTATCGAATTATGGAAGTCATATGCATGGTAGTCTTTGATGTAATTAACGGTTTTTAGCTGTCCTTTTTTTGTTCGATTGTGACTTTATTTTCATTTTTCAGTGAATCGAATCCTTGTTTAATTTCAGGCGCTTTCCATTGCAAATTGATTCTAATTTATGCAAATATCTCAAAAGGACTTATCATTGAAAGTTTGCGGTCTCTACATGATCGACAGCACGTATATTCATGTTTACAAATTCAAATTTAGCAATCAATCAATGTTTATTTCATCATAATCACGATATATGTTAAAATAATGTCTTTTTCTTTTCTTTCTTTTCTTTTTTTTTTCCTTTCGTTTTTTTTTTCTTTCTTTTTTCTTTTTTTGCAACAATGCTAAATGCTATCAGCTAGACCCAAGTTGATTTTGACATTAACGTGAATCGATGGTTTCCAACCATTCCCAGGAGAGTGAGTCGAACAAAAGAGTCCACCAGTCACGGTGGTGGTTTTCTTTTGAAAAGTCCACCAGCATTGCTGCCATGTCTTTTGTTTAAATTGTCTCCTGGGAATGATTGAAAACCATCTTTTTGGCGTTTTCGTTTTGTTTCAACTGCGAAAAATTGGCAACCGACCCGGGATTCGGCATTTTCTCTGGCACCTTTTTTTGATAGTTGCTGAAATAGATTTAGATTGAAGCATTTGAAAATCTCAGCAAATACTCTACAATGTGGCTAGAGAGGCCTCAGCAAGAAATTCCTAACAATATGTTATTATATTTTTAACATTTTAAACTTTTTTGTGCATTTTGTCCAGAGCAACGAAACTTACCTAGTTCGTTTATTCCACATTAACAAAAGATGAAAAGGTTGATTTTTTGCGCTGCCATAATGGCAAAGGTGTATGTATGTACTTTGATAATAATAATACTTTAATCAAAACATATTTGCAAAGAAATACTGTGTAGTTTACAAGGAAGACTTGTCATTTTCGAACTTTCACCAAAAAAATGTTTTTATAGCTAATAAACACTCTGAAATACATTTGGTTTAATAAAACTGGTGAGTTTTTGGGTGATTGTTAACATTACAAAGTTTTGCTTGATTCCTACCTACGTAAGGGACGGACCATTAGATATTTGATGGGGATTTGCCAATGTTTTTGTGCAGGATATTTTTTTCCCATGTGATGGTTGTGCAGGATATTTTTTTCCTCCCTGCTCAATATTTTTTATTTGCACATCTGCCGTGGACGATATTTTATTCTCGGTTTAATTAAGGCTTTGCTCGATATTTTGTGGGGTATTTGCCCTGCAAGTGAAAACACGCGTATATGCTCTGCTCTTTTCGAGGAAGGAAAAATCAAGATCGCAATCATCTTTCATCTAGCTTTCCCTGGAGCAAGAAGAATGCTGAGAGACGAGTATTGAAGCGCATTTTGACTGAGGAAAATACTGTAGTTCCCGAGAAACATAAACGTTTAAACAATGAATAAGACTGGAAGTAGTGACTGATGTGCATTCACAAGTAAACGATGCTTATAAAAAGGATGCTACAACGTCTTTAGGAACTCAGACAGAAATCAGTTGAGTAGAAACATGTTATGTTCGGACTCAAACAGATCCACTATATAGAATAAACTAACTAGAAAAAGGAACCAATGAATTGCATGACAAATACGAGAGTGATGCTCGATTCGACATTGATCAATTCAAAAACGGTCCAAACTGACAACTTGCATTTTTCACTGCCTTTGCGGACTACGAAACACTACTTATTTCTTCGATATTTTGAAAGAATCAGCTGAAAACAAAACACTTTTCTACAAAAATATCCGACTGAGTTCCTAACGAAGTTGTAATAACTTTTTATAGGCCCGTCGTTTTCTTGTGAAAGCACATCAGTCGTTGCTCCCAATCTCCTTCATATTGTTATTTTTTTGTGAACATTCGAAAATCATCTGCAGTTTAAAGTAATTTCTGAGCGTGTTTTCGAATCGGTTGAAAAATATTCAAACGGCCATTCAGAAATCCAACGACGTCATAGCCACAGATAATGAGTTTGGGCTACCTGTGGGTAATCGAACGAAAATCTAAACACTATTCTGACAAACTGTATTTTTTTATTTGTGATTAACAAAACCAAGATTCGTTTCAGAGGCTAGATGGATCTATTCAAACAGTTAGACATCAAACATCTATCACAGGATGAACTTGACGACTTGGCTGCAAAAGCCTCGCCCTATGCGTTAATCAGTGGTTTGTTCCTCGAGGTTAAGGAAAGACCTGGTGAAATACTGCGATGTCCATTCATGCTTCTACCCACTCCCTACCCAAAGAAGCTCTTCCAAGAGGTCTGGGACTTGGAGAGGGATCTACACATTCTGTTTCACAAAATCAGCCGTGATCATGAATTTTTGTCTGACGTATTGGAAGGGTAAGTTGTCAAGTTAAGTGTGTTGATGACAGGTAATACCAGATGATATGATGATAAAAAGTACAGCAAAACCATTGATAAACCTACTGACAGACAGACTGACTAATGGTCTGATGTATTCTTGAGTTGCATGTGATGTCAGATAGCTGATATTTTAATATCTCTGTCAAGAGTCAAGGTGACAAAACTCGAACCACTTTCATCGTTTGTGAAAAATGATTTAAAATTACTCTGATTTCGTTTGGATTGAAATGTGTGTTCGTTTACTTAACGATTATTTCAACTTACATGACTTGTTTGCGTTCGATAGCTGAGTTACCATCTGCCATCTCTTGGAGTACCAATGCCTGTACACAAAACTGGCCACATACATATCATTCTTAACACACTCAAAAAACACAAAACAAAAAAAACAGAATCTGAAATTGAAAAATATATTTCGTAACAAAAACTGATCTTTACTTCACATCTTACAGAAATATGTAGTTTTGCGGTATACTCTTATTTAGGGACGATTGTTTTATCGATGACGTCAAAGCAAATCACTTTTTGACTGATTGCAGACCGACTGCTAAATTCTCGATCAGTGACTATAGTGAGTACAGATAGTGCTCTACTGGCCTACAACATGGGATAGGACAATAAAATAATTTCTTATAAATTTATAGGAGTATTAAAGGTGATCCATCTTTCACTGGTCGTATATACGATATCTATGATAAAACGCACCGAGAAGGCATCTCACAGGTAAGCAATGTAATAAGATGCGCATGTGCAAGAGTGGATGTTTACATATGACAGGCTCAATATCTCAACCAATGAGAGCCACCAAAACATAGCGGCAAACACGAGTGACTTTCGTTTTCTAGATTAGATGTTAGAATGAGCTAAAGTTTGGTCATATTTCTATAGTTTTACTTCTTTTTAATTTACGTTCTGAAGAACAATATTCATGGCAACTTCGACAGGATCGATTGATAATCAGGAATGTTTCTTCTCGAGATGCGTTCTCTTTTGACACTTTTTCCGAGTGTTTTATCCAAAACATGTACGCACTTGTAAGTTTTCTACACCTCTCGATCGTAAACATTTCATATTTCTAGTTACCTAATTAAACAACCTGCAATTATAAGGTGCTTAGTCCCGAAAGGACGGAAAGAAAGGAAAAGGATGCCCGTGTAAAACCGCAGCAAAGCTTTGTACGCCAGATTGTAAATTTGGCACTTGCAGTAACACATGTCAGAACAAGGTACGCCGTAAGAAAGTCTTGAATCTTGCCATACATATATTTCATCTTACTATGCTTTGAGCTAATTGAATTGTTTACTTTATTCCCCACCGATGTAAATATGATCATCGTGAGACCCGTTCAAAGGCATCTTGAAATAAATAACGATTAATAGCGATTCAGAACCTCCAAACTATAGTTTTTCTGATGGGACAGTTTCTGACAGCTGACAGGAATCAAATGAAGGTTGTTGATTGGGGCGTATAGGCAAAACATGTCGTGACGACATACCCGCACATTTTCTCTACGCAAGCCAATAATTTGAAAATACTTTGAACAAGTACAACATTGTTGTTCGATCTTTCAGCCATTATCATTGACAATTATGCGCCTTGACTACATATTGGACGAAGTAGCAGATAACAAAAACCAAGAGGAGAGATTCAAGATTTCATGTGTTGAATACAACGATATGCCTGGATCAATTGTATTGGGGGAGAAAACCACTGATTTAGCAAGGTATTTGACCCAAAAATAAACTTTTGATGGTCCTACGATGCGTGTAAACGCACCGGCAACAGTCTACCATTTGAATTTGTAGTGATATAGTGTCACAGAATTATCACAATGCTCAACCAATCATTATTTACGTTGAATTGAATCACATGTTCAGATTGTGACATAATAACGTTGTCGAAGAGAAAGGCGATCATTGATTTAAGGGTCCTGATTACTTAAGCAAAAAGTCATCACGATTTTTTCTTAGAAAGATATTTTCTAGATAATTTATTGATTAATCGAAAAATGGATAGAAAGCTATATGGTCCCGCGCCCGTTTTCGTGAAAAAAGTTTTTGAACGGAACCATGTTTTGACATTTTTAAAAAACAAATGACGAAAAATGCATTCTTCCCAAAGCTATTGACCTAGTTTTTACAGAATCTCAACCAGACATTATTTTACACAAATATGGGAAAATAGATTGTATATGTTTTAATATTTTGTCAAAAATTTACAGTTTTGTTTTCGTCTTTGACTTAAAATCGCTTTGAAAAGTGATAATAATAATAATAATAATAATTTAATATTTATAAGGCGCATATTCCATTTGTATATGCTCATATGCGCCATCTAGTTACAAATTATATAAAAACAAAAATGTAAGGAAATAAAATAAATTAAAACTAAAATATTGTTAGAATAAGTGTATATACAAATTAAAATATGCTAAAATTATCTAATAAAAACGTGGTAATATGTATATGAATATATATAGGAATAAAAATAATTAATAGTAAATAAGATAATAGTGTTTTTTAGTTTATCAGTGAAACCCTAAACCACGTACCATCACGTGTTCTTTTGAAAAGTCATCAGGAATTTTTCAAATCTCGCCAAAACAAAGATTTTTACGAAATCTTTCAGAAAAAAATGAAGAAAAATATAGAGTCCCGTGCAAATAATGAGGGTTTTGGCTGGTTGGAGCATAATTTTCGAAGACTCATTGTGTTATTCTTATGTTGCCCTTTGGCAGGATTTGGCGCGCGCGCGGATTTTTCAGCGGTAAATTGCTCGCGAGCACACGTTTCAAGCGTTGTTGTTTTTCTAAAGTGGTCAGGACGCTTAAAATAAAATAAACATTGAGAAAGAATTAGCAATAAAAGCAAATCAATAATATTGAACTCATTAAGATCCATGGGTGACAGATGTTTATAGTTTCATGAATTGCAGCAATATATTTATATAAAGAATTCGAATTAGAAACTTTTACTCAAAAATCCTTTCGATTTTGCATTCTGATATTTTTCTCCTGGACAACGTGACAATAGGTATACGTCGCATATCAAAGAATTATCTTAAAAAACTTGACCTTCGCACAGTCATCGTTTCTTATCCATATTTGGAATAGCTTAACTTATTTGGATGTACGTTTGAACTCTTCTTAAATCGTCCCAAACTTACCGGAATTGTAGTGAAAACACTACTGAACAGGCCGCCATTTTGTATATGCTTTAAATACATTATGGGAGCCAGATACTGAAAAACACAGGTTATCCCGCACGAAAGATAACACATTCAGTACGGATTGATACAAGGCTACATACTATGCAAATAATTAAGATTCTATTTTGCAAAAGTCGACAAAATTATAATTGTCGGTTTGAGCATTTGATGACAGATTTATGAGAACATGACAATATGTGTATGTATTTCACTGGTTTTGTAAAACCACAATAGCTTGTGTTACTATCTTATCATTTTGTTGTCATTGATTACAATTCCATTTATTTCCTACAGCTTTGTTCTTGGTCTCCTGGGAAAAGATGTTCCCAACGGATCACCAGAGGTAACACCAAAGTGCCACAATAACAATATTTACAAATATGGACGCACTGTAAGTAGTTGTTCCTCATGAAATGGACCGAATAATATCAATTGCAATACATATCTTTCAGTTACCTTGTAATCGTGCCTTTATAGAAGCATGTGGTGCTCTAGCGACAGCTTGGGAATATTACGGCTCAAAAGAGTAAGAATTAATTTAATCGTGCTGTTTATTTGTTTCTCTGGTATTTTTTTAATTTTGTTTGTCAATGCTGTGTATTCTTGTGTGTTTTTTGTAGTGCTGTTATTCTTCTGATTGCTCCTGATATTGATGATGTCAATGCATTTTGCAAGAGAATTTTTGAGATGCATTTCCATCACAGGTATATCTTTTAAAATATTTTTACATATTAAAACATCCATCCATCTTTAATGCCAGCAGCCCTCCCAAAACATGAATACATGTCCTCCGACCCTTCCTACCTCCCTTCACTCCTTCAGTCCGCCACATTCCTAGTTTATTAAGTAATTTCAGTAATAAGATATGAAACTCAAACTCAAACTCCATATTTAGTGATCTGCTAAACCATTGTTTCCAGGGACGAATCAAGAGACTTTGAAAGGGGATTTACCTTATCGATTGCAGGAAGGGAAACAAATAATCAAAAATGATAATCTATGAAAATCACTCAAACCTTTCCCAAAAGAGGGAGGGGGCGCCTGTTCCCTGTCACTCCTAGTTTTCTACTATTGGGCCGGATTCAGGAGGGGCTTGAATTTGAATCGTTTTTCTCAGCATCTATTTAAAATATATTTTATGGAGCTTCTTTCATTTTGAAAAAGTGCAACTGCTGGAAACAACCCTGAATGACCCCTGCAAAAGCAGCAGGTTTCACTGAATTATATCCCATGAGTGTATATAGGTTGTGCAGATGACACTTTATTCTGATTATGAACACTCGGCCTTATCCAAAACCACCTCACGTCCATCACTGATAAGAAACACAACGTACCATTCACAACCAACCCACGTCCATCACTAATGAGGAAATTAACAGCTGTGTTGTATGTAACATCATTTTGATTATTTCATACTAGGAAACCACGTATTAGATTGCTACGACGATCTTTTGAATCTTTGATAAAGACTGCAAGACTAGACAAAGATAGAAGACTATTTGTGTATGTATGCTAGCGACTGCATGCTATGGTTGAATGTCTTCAAAATATAAAATGATGATATATAATAAGATGTGGGCGCTTTGGAGTCTTAAAAAAATAACCTTGGACATTTTTTAATCTGAACTAAGAACGGACTAATTCGTTCATAATTAAACTGGACATCTTTTGAGCTTTCGTCTCTCTAACCAGATGGGTTTTTTCATGTTGTTTTTATTTAATGCAGAGAAGAACATGAAGTTGCTATTGCTTATTACAGAGTAGGACACCAACCAGAGAATTATACTTCAGAACAGGTAATTATAGAAATGGGACTAGGACATATTATCGATCCTTATATATTTGAATTAAAATCTATGCAGTTTTGTTTTGGGACTGGCATTTACTATCATTGACCGTTTTCAAAAGCTTTCTTTGCCAAAAAAATAATTTGCTTCAACCTAAACTTAACAAATGACAAGAGAGCATTTTTTGATTAAATACTCCTTAAGATATGAACTTTATGCTCAATACTCATGCATCATCGATTTAATCCTTATTGATTATTAGTGTTGGGACTTGCGTCTTTTGATTGAGCGTTCACATGCGATCAAAGTTCCATCATTGGCTATACGACTTACTCTAGGAAAACAAGTACAACAAAAACTTACTGAGCCTGGCGTTTTAGAAAGGTAAAGATATTTGTAATGTGCAGAGTTTCATTCACTCCCGGTGGGGAACTCCGGGGTTGAACGATCGGGGATGCTCGTCGGATTTTTTCAAAAATAACCCTAAAAGATACCGGACGTTTTTCAAAAGGGCGTGGCTTTACAAAAGTGTCATCTCTAAAAGATACCAAAATCATTGATACCAAAAAGTGAGGATATGGTAAATCTCATATTTTAAACCTAAAAGATACCAAATTGGTGAAGACCGATCGTTTATCACCGGAGTCTCCACCCCCCCCCCCCCCCCCCAAACCCATAGAAAAAGTAACAAAACTGATTAAGATTGCTTTTTTTTTTTTCAAAGGTATTTATCGGACGAAGCCCAAATAAGCCGCATAAGGAAAACTTTCAAGCAAACTTACAATTTTAAGGTAAACTTAAAATTTTAGACGTAATAATTTCTAATATTTGGAATGTCTTATATGAAAAGAACTAAGACAGACGTTTCTAATGTTACTCTTCTGTAAAATGCTCACTGTAAATGCAAATGCTAAAAAAATGCAATACTTTCACATTTAAGGTAATTCCGTAGTTTTGCACTGCGCACAGTTCTGCGCATACTTCGAATTTTAGAGTTTTACACTTCTTATCAAAAATCAATACATAGCTATGTCTGAGAAAAACGTAAACGCAAAAATTCGAAGTTTCTTCATTTTCAAACGAAAAATTACAAAGTTCTTTAAACTCGCTCTAGTCCACATTCGGTTTAAACCTTGATCTTGATTGAACTTTCATGATATTTCTTAAAATTTCTCACAAACCAATACGGGCCCCTTACCTTTTTTCATAATATCATTTGAAATCATGTTTTTGAAAACATATGTGATCGATGGCAAAATTATGTGGCTAGTTTTCTAGATATTTTGAAAAGTGTTCCGGTCAAAGCATCGATAAAGCCCGTAAAAATTCCAACATTTTGTTAATTTTTGTGTCTTTTCGTTGTTGAGCTTTAGTATAAATGTTTGGCTTTACATCGGTAGCCCAATCTATAAGGAGTGCCTTACAGCGCATTAAAAACATTTGGTATTGACCAAGCTCAGTAAAGACTTTTATGAATGATGACCATTTTCGAATGTTAGACGCTAAATTGACAAAAGTGGGACTACTTTAAAAATTTTCTCTCGAAATCCAATACGGTGACCCCATTTTTTATTTGAAATTTTTAATGAAAAACTAAAAATGTTTTTCAGTAAAAAAAGTTTTTTTTAAACTCTATGGTTAATTTTATAACTACGGAATTACCTTAATGACCACTAATGCTTAAACTTTTGGGTACAGCATAGCCCTTTGCCAAAGTTACTTTGAAACTGAAAAATGCATTCATGAAATGAAAGATTTCTTCATAATTTTCTTATGATTTACTGCCAAATTCTTCACATTGTTTAGCAAAAAGCATTTGGTAACTGCTTCTGTATCACGCGATCAGTTGTACAATAGATACAAGTATTCTTGACAAGGTACGGTTGTCCATTTGAAATACTGATTTAGCAAATAACAATGTCATTTGCATATATCGATCAAGTTTTCATTTTTCTTGTTTTGAACACAAAGCTGCACATATTATATAGTTTCATAGTTTATTATAATTATGTGATGAAGTTGTGTACATTTTGACTCATCATTTCTTAAAAAATAAAAATCATGAGATATGCAAATGACTTTGCTATTTGCTAAATCAGTATTTCAACTAAACAACCATTTCAAGAATAGCTGTAAATCCGAATTTCATTGAAAGGCGACTACCGCACAACAAGTTAATTGGCAATGATTATTTTGACATTATTGGTGGAATGAGGGGAATTATATAATTTCGGGAGCTGAAATGTGAGAGTGGATCTGTAAAAGCAATACAATGCTTTTGTGTCTTTATTTTAGGGAGAAAATGCTGATCAAGTAGCTGAAATGGCGATTAAAAACCCACATAAATTTGTTCTGAAGCCCGATAGAGACGGTGGAGGTATGTATGTTATAGTGGAGATGGCCATCATGATGTGCCTTGCGAGCACAATCTTCTTTTAGCTTTTCCTTTTCTTCTAGCGGAAAAAGGAAAGAGGACTGCAGAAATCGTGTATCGATTCATTTGAGCATGCGCGACAATTGCTAGGATACTGCCTCGCTCTCAAGCTAAAATGTGTTCCGGTAACATTGCTGTTTTCGATTCCTGCTCATAGCTCAACGTTGATCATCAGTCGTATCAAAAAACATCGCGCATTCAAAACCTGTTCAGTTAAACTTTTACAAACTTGACATTTTCCATCTAATTATCCAGAATTTTGAATAACGGCATAGCATGAAACAGACCAAACGATTTCTGAGGAGTCTTTTTTACTCTTTTTCTTCTCGCAGGGTAAGCGTAATGGTGTTAGTGGTGGTGAACGTGATGATACAGTACGGACAATGTTGATAAAGATGATGATATATGGTGCTGATGGTGCTGATGGTGTTTATTATGATGACAATTGTTGAAGACTGATGAGACATATAGTAATGGTGTTTTGAATTATTTGAGCGATGATTCCAATTGTTTATGAGGTGGATTAGTATTTTTCAAAAGGGGATTCCATTTTGGTTTCACATTTTCTAAACAGTCGTTTGCGAATTGAGTAGGAAACGGTACCGCCCGTACAGTAACAAATGTAATGTAATGTGAATGTTGTTTTGTAGCGCATTTCACAAAGTCTCAAAACGCTTTACAATTCTTTAGACGCACGTTGCTCGAGGGGGGTTCTGTGGAACCCATGGACCCATCCCCCCTGGATCCGCCACTGACTGAGAGATATGCCATGATGAAATCACAATCTTTACTGTACTCAAATTCTAACATACTGGGTCCCGTTGTACAGAGCATGGATAAAGTTATCCACTGAATACTGAATACTGAATACTGAATACTGAATACTGAATACTGAATACTGAATACTGAATACTGAATACTGAATACTGAATACTGAATACTGAATACTGAATACTGAATACTGAATACTGAATACTGAATACTGAATACTGAATACTGAATACTGAATACTGAATACTGAATACTGAATACTGAATACTGAATACTGAATACTGAATACTGAATACTGAATACTGAATACTGAATACTGCATACTGCATACTGCATACTGCATACTGCATACTGGATACTGAATACTGAAAGTTATCAGTTGCATAGTTTTACTTTAGTTTTTTTTCCAATAGATGGTGTCGTTTATCCTGTGAACAGCGCTATCATGCCTCGTACAACCGGTCCCGTGTAGTTACATCTGATAACAAACAACAAATAAAAATTGTTTAAATAGTGTTTCTTTCAACGTACAGGGTACAACTACTTCGGGGATGACATCAGGACGCAGCTGCAATCAGTCTCGTCACAAGAACGTACTCAGTATATACTAATGGAGAAGATTAATTATGAAAAATCAGCTGTCAAGAACTACTTGATTCGTCCTAGTAAACCAAACAAAGCAGAATTGGCTGACACATACAGCGAGTTAGGAATTTTTGGAATATTATTAAGGTGATTAATATAAAAACCCATCAATCAATCAAATCCAATCAACTAATTTAGTCCATGGAATTAATGGCTTTAAAGAGAAAATGAGCACTGCAGATATTATGATATCTTTCCAAGATTTACTCGATTGGTGATTTTTAGCCTTTAAAGCCGATAGCACGCTCTAATAAAAGGGTCAAAGACTGGTTTTGATTATCTCTCCACTTATCCAACTTCCTTTTTTTTCATATGTTAACAATTTTTTTTAAAATTTATTATAGTTGTGGTAATACCATTCTTGTCAACAAACCTTCAGGATATCTAATGCGTACAAAACCGCTTGGTGTACTGGATGGTGGAGTATCAACCTTAACAGCATTTCATGACAATCCATACCTTGTATAACATCTAACTACCATTGTCGCTGTTCGGTTTGCAAGATGGAGTATTTAGGACTGATGTAGTTGGCACGTTGCACATGACAAACTTTTGCACTCATCACGGAGTAACATAAGCTCTTTATCAAACGGAGAGGGAGGAGCATGGGACCGTTTTTCAATGGTTTATGCATAAAACGACTAAGAGTGTTTCATTAGGGTTTCCAAACACGATCGAAAACACGTGAAAACATTTGAAAGCTTTTAATTGTTTTCGAGTGTTTCATCAATCCTGATACACCACGAAGTAGGAGTTTTTGAAATGGCTTTTACAAGTAAATAATTACACAATAAAAAGTATATATTTTTACATCACTATAAAAACAACACTATCTGAAACTAATTTTATTTACACGTAAGACTTTCATTAAACAACGTTATATACAAAATACCCTCATCATCTTCAAATCCTTTATATTCATCGGTGCAGCCTAGTTCGGTTCTTATTTCATGATATGCACAGGCGGATAGTGGTATTCGTACTCTTCCAAGTCGACTGTGAACCAGATGAGTGAATTCTCTGTAGGATACACTTCTCATAAACCTAGAAATGAGAAAATAGCCATGTAAATAACAACAGTTTCAGAAGGGAATCTTTCGAAGTGGTAGATTGGAGAGTTGAACCGTTCGGAAAATATTCATGTATATCTTAATATCGAACTTACGCATTTTCTGATCCCGTCTGTTTGTATACTTTTTTGTCCATTGTTCGATATTTAGAGGCAGCCATCCGCAATGACCAGCGATTTAGACAAATCGTCTTGAAGGCAGGATGCAAAGTAATACACTGAGGTGCTTCGCCAACTTCGTCCACGACTAATTCTGAACTAAGAACATCAATGCAGTTTTCAATTTCATTACAGCAGAAGCATTCGTTTGAATTTTGTAACATCTCTGTTTTACAGTGTCCACAGCAGCACCTAAATGAATTCACACGATTTAGTTATAAAGCTTCATGAACTGTAATCGGTTTCTTGAAATGACCAGTACTTACTAGTACAAGAAACTTACCAGCCTTCAACTGTTTCTGTGCCTTGAAAACGATCTGATAAAGACTTCTCCCGTTCTTCTTTCTCTTTCTGTCTCAAAATGACACTGAAAAGCGCCATTTTCAATCAAAATGCATGGACTATAGCCCAATAAAATGACCAAAAAAGCGCCATTTTTAACAAAAACGAATTGACTATAGCTCACCAAAATGACCAAAAAAGCGCCATTTTCACCAAAAATGCATGGACTATAGCCAAACAAAATGACCAAAAAAGCGCCATTTTCAACAAAAACGAATGGACTATAGGCCAACAAAATGACCGAAAAAGCGCCATTTTCACCAAAAATGCATGGACTATAGCCCACCAAAATGACCAAAAAAATGCCATTTTCAACAAAAATGCATGGACTATAGCCCACCAAAATGACAAAAAAGCGCCATTTTCGACAAAAATGCAAGGACTATAGTACACCAAAATGACCAAAAATAGGCCATTTTCAACAAAAATGCATGGACTATAGCCCAATAAAATGACCAAAAAAAGCGCCATTTTCAACAAAATCGAATGGACTATAGCCCATCAAAATGACCAAAAAAGCGCCATTTTCACCAAAAATGCATGGACCATAGCCCAAAAAAATGACAAAAAAGCACCACTTTCAACCAAAATGCATGGACTATAGCCCACCAAAACGACAAAAAAGCGCCATTTTCACCAAAAATGCATGGACTATAGCCCACCAAAATGACAAAAAAGCACCATTTTCAACAAAAACGAATGGACTATAGCCCACCAAAATGACAAAAAAGCGTCATTTTCAAGAAAAACGAATGGACTATAGCCCGCCAAAATGACCAAAAAAGCGCCATTTTCAACAAAAATGCATGGACTATAGCCCACCAAAATGACAAAAAAGCGCCATTTTCAACAAAAATGCATGGACGTTAGTACACAAAAAGACCAAAAAAGGGCCATATTCAACAAAAATGCATGGACTATAGCCCAACAAAATGACCAAACAAGCGCCATTTCCAACACAAATACATGGAATAGAGCCAAACACAATGACAAAAAAAGCGCCATTTTCACCAAAATGGCATGGACTATAGCCCACCAAAATGACAAAAAAGCGCCATTTTCAACAAACTCGAATGGACTATAGCCCATCAAAATGACCAAAAATGCGCCATTTTCACCAAAAATGCATGTACTATAGCCCACCAAAATGACCAAAGAAGCGCCATTTTCAACCAAAATGCATTGGACTTTAGCCCACCAAAATGACAAAAAAAGGGCCATTTTCAACAAAAATGCATGGACTATAGTACACAAAATGACCAAAAAAGCGCCATATTCAACAAAAATGCATGGACTATAGACCACCAAAATGAACAAAAAAAAGCACCATTTTCAAAAAAATGCATGGGCTATAGCCCACCAAAATGACAAAAAAATCGCCATTTTCAACAAAAACGAATGGACTATAGCCCATGGCCACAAAAATGACCAAAAAAGCGCCATTTTCACCAAAAATGCATGTACTATAGCCAAACAAAATGACCAAAAAAGCGCCATTTTCAACAAAAACGAATGGACTATAGGCCAACAAAATGACCGAAAAAGCGCCATTTTCACCAAAAATGCATGGACCATAGCCCAAAAAAATGACAAAAAAGCACCATTTTCAACCAAAATGCATGGACTATAGCCCACCAAAACGACAAAAAAGCGCCATTTTCACCAAAAATGCATGGACTATAGCCCACCAAAATGACAAAAAAGCGCCATTTTCAACAAAAACGAATGGACTATAGCCCACCAAAATGACAAAAAAGCGCCATTTTCAATAAAAATGCATGTACTATAGCCCAACAACATCACCAAAAAAAGGGTTATTTTCAACCAAAATGCATGGACCATAGCCCACCAAAATGACAAAAAAGCGCAATTTTCAACAAAAACATGGACTTCAGTACACAAAAAGACCAAAAAAACGCCATATTCAACAAAAATGCATGGACTATAGCCCAACAAAATGACCAAACAAGCGCCATTTCCAACACAAATACATAGAATAGAGCCAAACACAATGACAAAAAAAGCGCCATTTTCACCAAAATGCATGGACTATAGCCCACCAAAATGACAAAAAAGCGCCATTTTCACCAAAAATGCATATACTATAGCCCAACAAAATCACAAAAAAAGCGTTATTTTCAACAAAAATGCATGGACTATAGGCCAACAAAATGACCGAAAAAGCGCCATTTTCAACAAAAACGAATGAACTATAGCCCAACAAAATGACAAAAAAAGCGCCATTTTCAACAAAAATGCACGGACTATAGGCTACCAAAATAACCGAAAAAGCGGCATTTTCACCAAAAATGCATGTACTATAGCCAAACAAAATGACCAAAAAAGTGCCATTTTCAACAAAAACGAATGGACTATAGGCCAACAAAATGACCGAAAAAGCGCCATTTTCACCAAAAATGCATGTACTATAGCCAAACAAAATGACCAAAAAAGCGCCATTTTCAACAAAAACGAATGGACTATAGGCCAACAAAATGACCGAAAAAGCGCCATTTTCACCAAAAATGCATGGACTATAGCCCACCAAAATGACCAAAAAAATGCCATTTTCAACAAAAATGCATGGACTATAGCCCACCAAAATGACAAAAAAGCGCCATTTTCGACAAAAATGCAAGGACTATAGTACACCAAAATGACCAAAAATAGGCCATTTTCAACAAAAATGCATGGACTATAGCCCAATAAAATGACCAAAAAAAGCGCCATTTTCAACAAAATCGAATGGACTATAGCCCATCAAAATGACCAAAAAAGCGCCATTTTCACCAAAAATGCATGGACCATAGCCCAAAAAAATGACAAAAAAGCACCATTTTCAACCAAAATGCATGGACTATAGCCCACCAAAACGACAAAAAAGCGCCATTTTCACCAAAAATGCATGGACTATAGCCCACCAAAATGACAAAAAAGCACCATTTTCAACAAAAACGAATGGACTATAGCCCACCAAAATGACAAAAAAGCGTCATTTTCAAGAAAAACGAATGGACTATAGCCCGCCAAAATGACCAAAAAAGCGCCATTTTCAACAAAAATGCATGGACTATAGCCCACCAAAATGACAAAAAAGCGCCATTTTCAACAAAAATGCATGGACGTTAGTACACAAAAAGACCAAAAAAGGGCCATATTCAACAAAAATGCATGGACTATAGCCCAACAAAATGACCAAACAAGCGCCATTTCCAACACAAATACATGGAATAGAGCCAAACACAATGACAAAAAAAGCGCCATTTTCACCAAAATGGCATGGACTATA
Source organism: Diadumene lineata (assembly GCA_918843875.1). Taxonomy (NCBI): domain Eukaryota; kingdom Metazoa; phylum Cnidaria; class Anthozoa; order Actiniaria; family Diadumenidae; genus Diadumene; species Diadumene lineata. The sequence continues at coordinate 16,967,976 of OU974069.1, read as the reverse complement.
GCCCACCAAAATGACAAAAAAGCGCCATTTTCAACAAACTCGAATGGACTATAGCCCATCAAAATGACCAAAAATGCGCCATTTTCACCAAAAATGCATGTACTATAGCCCACCAAAATGACCAAAGAAGCGCCATTTTCAACCAAAATGCATTGGACTTTAGCCCACCAAAATGACAAAAAAAGGGCCATTTTCAACAAAAATGCATGGACTATAGTACACAAAATGACCAAAAAAGCGCCATATTCAACAAAAATGCATGGACTATAGACCACCAAAATGAACAAAAAAAAGCACCATTTTCAAAAAAATGCATGGGCTATAGCCCACCAAAATGACAAAAAAATCGCCATTTTCAACAAAAACGAATGGACTATAGCCCATGGCCACAAAAATGACCAAAAAAGCGCCATTTTCACCAAAAATGCATGTACTATAGCCAAACAAAATGACCAAAAAAGCGCCATTTTCAACAAAAACGAATGGACTATAGGCCAACAAAATGACCGAAAAAGCGCCATTTTCACCAAAAATGCATGGACCATAGCCCAAAAAAATGACAAAAAAGCACCATTTTCAACCAAAATGCATGGACTATAGCCCACCAAAACGACAAAAAAGCGCCATTTTCACCAAAAATGCATGGACTATAGCCCACCAAAATGACAAAAAAGCGCCATTTTCAACAAAAACGAATGGACTATAGCCCACCAAAATGACAAAAAAGCGCCATTTTCAATAAAAATGCATGTACTATAGCCCAACAACATCACCAAAAAAAGGGTTATTTTCAACCAAAATGCATGGACCATAGCCCACCAAAATGACAAAAAAGCGCAATTTTCAACAAAAACATGGACTTCAGTACACAAAAAGACCAAAAAAACGCCATATTCAACAAAAATGCATGGACTATAGCCCAACAAAATGACCAAACAAGCGCCATTTCCAACACAAATACATAGAATAGAGCCAAACACAATGACAAAAAAAGCGCCATTTTCACCAAAATGCATGGACTATAGCCCACCAAAATGACAAAAAAGCGCCATTTTCACCAAAAATGCATATACTATAGCCCAACAAAATCACAAAAAAAGCGTTATTTTCAACAAAAATGCATGGACTATAGGCCAACAAAATGACCGAAAAAGCGCCATTTTCAACAAAAACGAATGAACTATAGCCCAACAAAATGACAAAAAAAGCGCCATTTTCAACAAAAATGCACGGACTATAGGCTACCAAAATAACCGAAAAAGCGGCATTTTCACCAAAAATGCATGGAATATAGACCAACAAAATAAAAAAGCGCCATTTTCAACAAAAATTGGACTATAGGCCTCCAAAATGACCAAAAAAGCGCCATTTTCACCAAAAATGCATGTACTATAGCCAAACAAAATGACCAAAAAAGTGCCATTTTCAACAAAAACGAATGGACTATAGGCCAACAAAATGACCGAAAAAGCGCCATTTTCACCAAAAATGCATGTACTATAGCCAAACAAAATGACCAAAAAAGCGCCATTTTCAACAAAAACGAATGGACTATAGGCCAACAAAATGACCGAAAAAGCGCCATTTTCACCAAAAATGCATGGACTATAGCCCACCAAAATGACCAAAAAAATGCCATTTTCAACAAAAATGCATGGACTATAGCCCACCAAAATGACAAAAAAGCGCCATTTTCGACAAAAATGCAAGGACTATAGTACACCAAAATGACCAAAAATAGGCCATTTTCAACAAAAATGCATGGACTATAGCCCAATAAAATGACCAAAAAAAGCGCCATTTTCAACAAAATCGAATGGACTATAGCCCATCAAAATGACCAAAAAAGCGCCATTTTCACCAAAAATGCATGGACCATAGCCCAAAAAAATGACAAAAAAGCACCATTTTCAACCAAAATGCATGGACTATAGCCCACCAAAACGACAAAAAAGCGCCATTTTCACCAAAAATGCATGGACTATAGCCCACCAAAATGACAAAAAAGCACCATTTTCAACAAAAACGAATGGACTATAGCCCACCAAAATGACAAAAAAGCGTCATTTTCAAGAAAAACGAATGGACTATAGCCCGCCAAAATGACCAAAAAAGCGCCATTTTCAACAAAAATGCATGGACTATAGCCCACCAAAATGACAAAAAAGCGCCATTTTCAACAAAAATGCATGGACGTTAGTACACAAAAAGACCAAAAAAGGGCCATATTCAACAAAAATGCATGGACTATAGCCCAACAAAATGACCAAACAAGCGCCATTTCCAACACAAATACATGGAATAGAGCCAAACACAATGACAAAAAAAGCGCCATTTTCACCAAAATGGCATGGACTATAGCCCACCAAAATGACAAAAAAGCGCCATTTTCAACAAACTCGAATGGACTATAGCCCATCAAAATGACCAAAAATGCGCCATTTTCACCAAAAATGCATGTACTATAGCCCACCAAAATGACCAAAGAAGCGCCATTTTCAACCAAAATGCATTGGACTTTAGCCCACCAAAATGACAAAAAAAGGGCCATTTTCAACAAAAATGCATGGACTATAGTACACAAAATGACCAAAAAAGCGCCATATTCAACAAAAATGCATGGACTATAGACCACCAAAATGAACAAAAAAAAGCACCATTTTCAAAAAAATGCATGGGCTATAGCCCACCAAAATGACAAAAAAATCGCCATTTTCAACAAAAACGAATGGACTATAGCCCATGGCCACAAAAATGACCAAAAAAGCGCCATTTTCACCAAAAATGCATGTACTATAGCCAAACAAAATGACCAAAAAAGCGCCATTTTCAACAAAAACGAATGGACTATAGGCCAACAAAATGACCGAAAAAGCGCCATTTTCACCAAAAATGCATGGACTATAGCCCACCAAAATGACAAAAAAGCGCCATTTTCAACAAAAACGAATGGACTATAGCCCACCAAAATGACAAAAAAGCGCCATTTTCAATAAAAATGCATGTACTATAGCCCAACAACATCACCAAAAAAAGGGTTATTTTCAACCAAAATGCATGGACCATAGCCCACCAAAATGACAAAAAAGCGCAATTTTCAACAAAAACATGGACTTCAGTACACAAAAAGACCAAAAAAAACGCCATATTCAACAAAAATGCATGGACTATAGCCCAACAAAATGACCAAACAAGCGCCATTTCCAACACAAATACATAGAATAGAGCCAAACACAATGACAAAAAAAGCGCCATTTTCACCAAAATGCATGGACTATAGCCCACCAAAATGACAAAAAAGCGCCATTTTCACCAAAAATGCATATACTATAGCCCAACAAAATCACAAAAAAAGCGTTATTTTCAACAAAAATGCATGGACTATAGGCCAACAAAATGACCGAAAAAGCGCCATTTTCAACAAAAACGAATGAACTATAGCCCAACAAAATGACAAAAAAAGCGCCATTTTCAACAAAAATGCACGGACTATAGGCTACCAAAATAACCGAAAAAGCGGCATTTTCACCAAAAATGCATGGAATATAGACCAACAAAATAAAAAAGCGCCATTTTCAACAAAAATTGGACTATAGGCCTCCAAAATGACCAAAAAAGCGCCATTTTCACCAAAAATGCATGTACTATAGCCAAACAAAATGACCAAAAAAGTGCCATTTTCAACAAAAACGAATGGACTATAGGCCAACAAAATGACCGAAAAAGCGCCATTTTCACCAAAAATGCATGTACTATAGCCAAACAAAATGACCAAAAAAGCGCCATTTTCAACAAAAACGAATGGACTATAGGCCAACAAAATGACCGAAAAAGCGCCATTTTCACCAAAAATGCATGGACTATAGCCCACCAAAATGACCAAAAAAATGCCATTTTCAACAAAAATGCATGGACTATAGCCCACCAAAATGACAAAAAAGCGCCATTTTCGACAAAAATGCAAGGACTATAGTACACCAAAATGACCAAAAATAGGCCATTTTCAACAAAAATGCATGGACTATAGCCCAATAAAATGACCAAAAAAAGCGCCATTTTCAACAAAATCGAATGGACTATAGCCCATCAAAATGACCAAAAAAGCGCCATTTTCACCAAAAATGCATGGACCATAGCCCAAAAAAATGACAAAAAAGCACCATTTTCAACCAAAATGCATGGACTATAGCCCACCAAAACGACAAAAAAGCGCCATTTTCACCAAAAATGCATGGACTATAGCCCACCAAAATGACAAAAAAGCACCATTTTCAACAAAAACGAATGGACTATAGCCCACCAAAATGACAAAAAAGCGTCATTTTCAAGAAAAACGAATGGACTATAGCCCGCCAAAATGACCAAAAAAGCGCCATTTTCAACAAAAATGCATGGACTATAGCCCACCAAAATGACAAAAAAGCGCCATTTTCAACAAAAATGCATGGACGTTAGTACACAAAAAGACCAAAAAAGGGCCATATTCAACAAAAATGCATGGACTATAGCCCAACAAAATGACCAAACAAGCGCCATTTCCAACACAAATACATGGAATAGAGCCAAACACAATGACAAAAAAAGCGCCATTTTCACCAAAATGGCATGGACTATAGCCCACCAAAATGACAAAAAAGCGCCATTTTCAACAAACTCGAATGGACTATAGCCCATCAAAATGACCAAAAATGCGCCATTTTCACCAAAAATGCATGTACTATAGCCCACCAAAATGACCAAAGAAGCGCCATTTTCAACCAAAATGCATTGGACTTTAGCCCACCAAAATGACAAAAAAAGGGCCATTTTCAACAAAAATGCATGGACTATAGTACACAAAATGACCAAAAAAGCGCCATATTCAACAAAAATGCATGGACTATAGACCACCAAAATGAACAAAAAAAAGCACCATTTTCAAAAAAATGCATGGGCTATAGCCCACCAAAATGACAAAAAAATCGCCATTTTCAACAAAAACGAATGGACTATAGCCCATGGCCACAAAAATGACCAAAAAAGCGCCATTTTCACCAAAAATGCATGTACTATAGCCAAACAAAATGACCAAAAAAGCGCCATTTTCAACAAAAACGAATGGACTATAGGCCAACAAAATGACCGAAAAAGCGCCATTTTCACCAAAAATGCATGGACTATAGCCCACCAAAATGACAAAAAAGCGCCATTTTCAACAAAAACGAATGGACTATAGCCCACCAAAATGACAAAAAAGCGCCATTTTCAATAAAAATGCATGTACTATAGCCCAACAACATCACCAAAAAAAGGGTTATTTTCAACCAAAATGCATGGACCATAGCCCACCAAAATGACAAAAAAGCGCAATTTTCAACAAAAACATGGACTTCAGTACACAAAAAGACCAAAAAAACGCCATATTCAACAAAAATGCATGGACTATAGCCCAACAAAATGACCAAACAAGCGCCATTTCCAACACAAATACATAGAATAGAGCCAAACACAATGACAAAAAAAGCGCCATTTTCACCAAAATGCATGGACTATAGCCCACCAAAATGACAAAAAAGCGCCATTTTCACCAAAAATGCATATACTATAGCCCAACAAAATCACAAAAAAAGCGTTATTTTCAACAAAAATGCATGGACTATAGGCCAACAAAATGACCGAAAAAGCGCCATTTTCAACAAAAACGAATGAACTATAGCCCAACAAAATGACAAAAAAAGCGCCATTTTCAACAAAAATGCACGGACTATAGGCTACCAAAATAACCGAAAAAGCGGCATTTTCACCAAAAATGCATGGAATATAGACCAACAAAATAAAAAAGCGCCATTTTCAACAAAAATTGGACTATAGGCCTCCAAAATGACCAAAAAAGCGCCCTTTTCACCAAAAATGCATGTACTATAGCCAAACAAAATGACCAAAAAAGCGCCATTTTCAACAAAAACGAATGGACTATAGGCCAACAAAATGACCGAAAAAGCGCCATTTTCACCAAAAATGCATGTACTATAGCCAAACAAAATGACCAAAAAAGCGCCATTTTCAACAAAAACGAATGGACTATAGGCCAACAAAATGACCGAAAAAGCGCCATTTTCACCAAAAATGCATGGACTATAGCCCACCAAAATGACCAAAAAATGCCATTTTCAACAAAAATGCATGGACTATAACCCACCAAAATGACAAAAAAGCGCCATTTTCGACAAAAATGCAAGGACTATAGTACACCAAAATGACCAAAAATAGGCCATTTTCAACAAAAATGCATGGACTATAGCCCAATAAAATGACAAAAAAAAGCTCCATTTTCAACAAAATCGAATGGACTATAGCCCATCAAAATGACCAAAAAAGCGCCATTTTCACCAAAAATGCATGGACCATAGCCCAAAAAAATGACAAAAAAGCACCATTTTCAACCAAAATGCATGGACTATAGCCCACCAAAACGACAAAAAAGCGCCATTTTCACCAAAAATGCATGGACTATAGCCCACCAAAATGACAAAAAAGCACCATTTTCAACAAAAACGAATGGACTATAGCTCACCAAAATGACCAAAAAAGCGCCATTTTCACCAAAAATGCATGGACTATAGCCCAACAAAATCACCCAAAAAGCGTTATTTTCAACCAAAATGCATGGACTATAGCCCACCAAAATGACAAAAAAGGCGCCATTTTCAACAAAAATGCAAGGACTAAGGTACACCAAAATGACCAAAAAAGCGGCATTTTCAACAAAAATGCATGGACTATAGCCCACCAAAATGACCAAAAAAATGCCATTTTCAACAAAAATGCATGGACTATAGCCCACCAAAATGACAAAAAAGCGCCATTTTCGACAAAAATGCAAGGACTATAGTACACCAAAATGACCAAAAATAGGCCATTTTCAACAAAAATGCATGGACTATAGCCCAATAAAATGACCAAAAAAAGCGCCATTTTCAACAAAATCGAATGGACTATAGCCCATCAAAATGACCAAAAAAGCGCCATTTTCACCAAAAATGCATGGACCATAGCCCAAAAAAATGACAAAAAAGCACCATTTTCAACCAAAATGCGTGGACTATAGCCCACCAAAACGACAAAAAAGCGCCATTTTCACCAAAAATGCATGGACTATAGCCCACCAAAATGACAAAAAAGCACCATTTTCAACAAAAACGAATGGACTATAGCCCACCAAAATGACAAAAAAGCGTCATTTTCAACAAAAACGAATGGACTATAGGCCTCCAAAATGACCAAAAAAGCGCCATTTTCACCAAAAATGCATGTACTATAGCATATACTAAAAGCCTGTTAACCGTCATAAAAATATTGTCGAGTGACAATAACAATACAAGTAATACTTATGATAATCCACCTATTGTCCTCGACGAAGTCAGCAAACCATCAAGCGTAAATGATGAAGCAAGCAGTCAAGCAAATCAAACACAAAAATCAAAGAAAAAGAAAAACAAGGAAAAAAAAAATAAAACCAACAATCATGAAAATTCGAATGCAGAAGAAAGGATCAATGAGCAACAGCGGCAACAGCAACAGCAACAACAACAACAACAACAGCAGCAGCAGCAACAACAACAGCAGCAACAACAACAACCAACCAGACAGCTGTCAAAGAAGAAAATATTTATAGTTGGTGACTCAATGCTTAATGGCATAGAAGGTAATAAAATGTCGAGAAGAAATATTGTTAAGGTCTGGCCACTGCCTGGAGCCAACACTTCCGACATGAATCATCATATACAGCCGTTAATACGACGAAAGCCCGATGAGGTAGTACTTCACTTTGGCACAAACGACCTACGGAACACCGACTCTACACAGTCATGTGCTCAAGGTATAATAGACGTAGCCCAGTCATTAGTGGACCACTCTATTAGACCAATCATATCAGCACTCATCACAAGAAATGACAACCACCAACTAGAAGAGAAACGCAAAAAAGTAAACAAAGATCTAGAACGACTGTGTAAAGAAAGGAATATTCTCTTCATCAAGCATGATAACATTAAAGAAAACAATCTTAATGGCAGTGGTCTTCACCTGAACAAATTAGGTAAAAAATTACTAGCCATGAACTTTATAAAACATATTAATTCTAAATAGAATTTCCATGCCGGGGAATCAGGTATCAACCAGGGTGGGTCATCCCCTAATACATATACTTTTGGACGCGGGTTAGTAATAGCTTCATTTAACATACATAGGTTATTAACACATATTGATGAGTTGAAGGAGATGTTAATTTCCCATAAAATAGATATACTAGCCATCAACGAAACTAAGCTCGACCCATCCGTGTCAAGTAATGAAATTAGTATACCTGGTTTTGAGGTGGTACGTAAAGATAGGAATAGAAACGGACGATATGGAGGAGGTGTATGTATATATATTAGAAACAATCTAAATTTTAATATGGTTAAAGACCTTTGTGACGATCGACTAGAATTGATTACGATAGAAATTACTCTACCTCACTCGAGATCGTTCTTAATCAGCACATGGTACCGCCCACCTAATTCACCAATAGAAATATTCCAAGGATTTGAAGAAATTATCGACAAAATTGATCAATCAAATCTAGAATATTATTTGCTAGGGGATATGAATTGTGATATGTTATCCGATTCCTATCCTAGCGTTTGTTTGAAAAATATTCTGGACTTGTATGGGTTGAAACAACTCATTACAGAACCTACTAGGATAACCCAAAATACAAAAACTTTAATCGATTTGTGTGTCACTAATACACCAGAAAAAGTGACTTGTTCTGGCGTACGACACGTGAGTATAAGTGATCACTCACTGGTATACATGTGTCGTAAGTCCCGTTATAACCGTCAGAACTCTAGAATCATAGAAATAAGATCATTCAAGAAATTTAACGAAAGTAAATTTCTAGAAGATATATCACAAATGCCTTGGGAAAAAATCAACACCGAAAATGACGTTAACAAAATGTGGCAACAATGGAGGGAAATGTTTGTGTCCTGCGTTGATGCTCACGCACCAATCAGGCATAAACGTATTGGTAAACAAAAGCCCTCTTGGTTAACTAGTGAAATAAGTCAACAATTACGTAACCGGGACTACTTAAAAAAGAAAGCAATTTCATCTGATACTAGTTCCGCATGGTTACAATACAAAAAAGCTAGGAACCAAACAAACAATGCGTTAAGACGAGCTAAAAGGGAATACTTTACTCAAAATCTAGCAAAATTTAAAAAGACCAGCGCAAAACTTGGAGCTTGCTCAACGAGCTTACTTCAAGAAAAGCGAATAAAACATCTACTGTTAAAGAATTGAAATACAACGATAAGACTATAACATCGTCTAACGAAATAGCCAACACATTTAACGAATATTTTACTGAAATAGGTGCAACTTTGGCAAATTCCATCCCTGCAACATCAATACGGCCCGAATCATATCTAGAACCAACTAACAAAAGGTTCTCGCTCGAGTCACCAACAATAGACGTAGTTCTTAATTTACTTCAAAACCTAAACGAGAGAAAAGCGATAGGGATTGATAAGATACCTAATCGCCTCTTAAAGATGGCAGCAAATATTATAGCCCCATCTTTAACAATGATTTTCTCTCAATCAATTGCTCATAGCACATTCCCAGAAGAATGGAAATCAGCCAAAGTTACTCCTATCTACAAAAAAGGCGGGAAAAAAGATCCCAGTAATTACCGCCCAATCTCAGTAATTCCAGCTATATCCAAAATATTTGAAAAAATAGTATACGATCAATTATACAATTATCTTGATAAATACGAAATTCTGGCTGTAAATCAGTCAGGGTTTCGTAACCTCCACAGTACGATGACTGCACTGATAGAAGCAACTAATGAATGGTCCCTTGATTTAGATCAAGGACGGTTTAACGGAATAGTTTTTATCGACTTGCAAAAAGCATTCGATACAATTGATCACGCAATTTTGATAACAAAATTAAAATTCTACGGGATTGATAGTAAATCCCTTGAATGGTTTAGCTCATACCTAAGCCACCGCTCACAACAGTGCAGCATCAACGGAGCTCTCTCGTCCCTCTGTGAGGTTAGCCACGGTATTCCCCAGGGAAGTAATCTTGGACCATTACTCTTTTTAATTTACATCAACGATCTACCTAACTGTCTCTCAGTGGCCACACCTAGAATGTTCGCTGATGATACCAGTATAAGTGTGGCCTCTGAAAGCACATCAGAATTAGAATCAACTTTGAATCTCGAATTAGAAAAGATTCACGATTGGCTAACTGCCAACAGGCTTAGCTTAAACGTAACAAAGACAGAAGTTATGGTAATGGCATCCCGTCAAAAGCTAACCGCACATGGTGACTTGAACATAAACGTCCACATAAATAATCAAAACATCAAACATGTTGAGAACGCCAAAACATTGGGCGTAACAATTGACAAAAACTTGAATTGGTCCGCACATATACAAGAACTAGTTAAAAAGATTTCATCTGCAATAAGCATTTTGAAACGCAGTAGACCGTACATCACAAAACAAACTGCAATACAAGTGTATGAAGCATTAATCCTTCCTCATTTTGACTATTGTAGTCAAGTGTGGGACGGGTTAGGTGTCACACTTACCGACCGGCTGCAAAAGTTGCAAAACCGAGCAGCAAGGACCATCACAAGATCAAATTATGACATAAGATCCAAAGATATACTCGAGGACTTAAATTGGAAAACACTCGACATTAGACGAAAAAAGCAAAAAGCGATTTTGATGTTTAAGATTATGAGTGGGCTGGCACCAGCCTATCTACAGAAAATGTTTACTGTAAACAAAACCAACTACAAATTACGCAACAGTGAACAAACACTAACGTTACCCAAACCAAAAACGGAGTATATAAAGAGGAGCTTTGCCTACACAGGTGCTAAACTGTGGAACGAACTTCCTCTTCATATCAAACAGAGTACAAGCATAGCTACATTTAAAAAAGCAATCAATAACTTGTACTCAACTGATTCCCACGGCAAACATGGAAACCAGTAAGTTTTTATACATTTTGTAAATAGTATTTTAACGTAATTTTACTGATGTTTTTACCGTGGTTTATTTAAATAAAATTGCATCCATCCATCCATCCATCCAAACAAAATGATCAAAAAAGCGCCATTTTCAACAAAAACGAATGGACTATAGGCCAACAAAATGACCGAAAAAGCGCCATTTTCACCAAAAATGCATGGACTATAGCCCACCAAAATGACCAAAAATAGGCCATTTTCAACAAAAATGCATGGACTATAGCCCAATAAAATGACCAAAAAAAGCGCCATTTTCAACAAAATCGAATGGACTATAGTACACCAAAATGACCAAAAATAGGCCATTTTCAACAAAAATGCATGGACTATAGCCCAATAAAATGACCAAAAAAAGCGCCATTTTCAACAAAATCGAAAGGACTATAGCCCATCAAAATGACCAAAAAAGCGCCATTTTCACCAAAAATGCATGGACCATAGCCCAAAAAAATGACAAAAAAGCACCATTTTCAACCAAAATGCATGGACTATAGCCCACCAAAACGACAAAAAAGCGCCATTTTCACCAAAAATGCATGGACTATAGCCCACCAAAATGACAAGAAAGCACCATTTTCAACAAAAACGAATGGACTATAGCCCACCAAAATGACAAAAAAGCGTCATTTTCAACAAAAACGAATGGACTATAGCCCGTCAAAATGACCAAAAAAGCGCCATTTTCAACAAAAATGCATGGACTATAGCCCACCAAAATCACAAAAAAGGCGCCATTTTCAACAAAAATGCAAGGACTAAGGTACACCAAAATGACCAAAAAAGCGCCATTTTCAACAAAAATGCATGGACTATAGCCCACCAAAATGACAAAAAAAATGCCATTTTCAACAAAAATGCATGGACTATAGCCCACCAAAATGACAAAAAAGCGCCATTTTCGACAAAAATACATGGATTATAGCCCAACAAAATGACCAAAAAAGCGCCATTTTCAACAAACTCGAATGGACTATAGCCCATCAAAATGACCAAAACTGCGCCATTTTCACCAAAAATGCATGTACTATAGCCCACCAAAATGACCAAAGAAGCGCCATTTTCAACAAAAATGCATGGACTATAGTACACAAAATGACCAAAAAAGCGCCATATTCAACAAAAATGCATGGACTATAGACCACCAAAATGACCAAAAAAAAGCACCATTTTCAAAAAAATGCATGGGCTATAGCCCACCAAAATGACAAAAAAATCGCCATTGTCAACAAAAATGCACGCACTATAGGCTACCAAAATAACCGAAAAAGCGGCATTTTCACCAAAAATGCATGGAATATAGACCAACAAAATAAAAAAGCGCCATTTTCAACAAAAATTGGACTATAGGCCTCCAAAATGACCGAACAAGCGCCATTTTCACCAAAAATGCATGGACTATAGCCCAACAAAATGACCAAAAAAGCGCCATTTCCAACACAAATACATGGAATATAGACCAACACAATGGCCAAAAAAGCGCCATTTTCAACAAAAACGAGTGGACTATAGCCCACCAAAAAGACAAAAAAGCGCCATTTTCAACCAAAATGCATGGACTATAGCCCAACAAAATCACCAAAAAAGCGTTATTTTCAACTAGCATGCATGGACTATAGCCCATCACAATGACCAAAAAATCGCCATTTTCACCAAAAATGCATGTACTATAGCCCAACAAAATCACCAAAAAAGCGTTATTTTCAACAGAAATGCATGAGCTATAGCCAAATAAAATGACCAAAAAAGCACCATTTTCAACCAAAACACATGGACTATAGCCCACCAAAATGACAAAATAGCGTCATTTTCACCGAATCGAAAATGCATGGACTATAGCCCAACAAAATCACCAAAAAATCGTTATTTTCAACAAGCATGCATGGACTATAGCCCACCAAAATGACAAAAAAGCGTCATTTTCAACAAAAACGAATGGACTAAAGCCCAACAAAATCACCAAAAAAGCGTTATTTTCAACCAAAATGAATGGACTATAGCCCAACAAAATGACCAAAAAAGCGACATTTTCAACAAAAATGCATGGACTATAGCCCACCAAAATGACCAAAAAAGCGCCATTTTCAACACAAATACATGGATTATAGCCCAACAAAATGACCAAAAAAGCGCCATTTTCAACAAACTCGAATGGACTATAGCCCATCAAAATGACCAAAAAAGCGACATTTTCACCAAAAATGCATGTACTATAGCCAAACAAAATGACCAAAAAAGCGCCATTTTCAACAAAAACGAATGGACTATAGGCCAACAAAATGACCGAAAAAGCGCCATTTTCACCAAAAATGCATGGACTATAGGCCACCAAAATGACCGAAAAAGCGCCATTTTCACCACAAATGCATGGAATATAGCCCAACAAAATGACAAAAAAAGCGCCATTTTCAACAAAATGCATGGACTTTAGCCCACCAAAATGACAAAAAAAAGCGCCATTTTCACCAAAAATGCATGGACTATAGCCCAACAAAATGACCAAAATGAAAAGTTCGTTGCACCAAAATACTTTAGTTCATTAAAATAGCCAAAAATGCGCGTTTTTGGAAAAATAATTTTTAGAATGTGGGCCACCAAATTTAACAAAAATGTATGTTTTTTTCCAAAATGCATGTAGTATAGCAATTTAAAGTAACCAAAAACGTGCGTTTGTTTTTCGTGCAAAAATTATATTTCTTTAAAATGATGAAAAATTGCGTTTTTCATTTAAGATGCATTGCACATTTAAAATAAACGAATAAATCTTTTAATTAAAGCATTTATTCGTTTATTTTGAATGTCTAATTTCATTGGTACTCTATAGATACTTTGGTAAGATACATTGACTATAACCTATTTGTCGTAATCTTTTGAGCTGTGGAGTAGAGACTGTTGTTTTCTGTCTGATCTGCATACACTCCATTATGATATGACGATTTTTATTGAACAAAAAGCATCAGGAACTGTTATAATAGGAAATTGTACACAAAGGAGTGTATATATTGTCATGTGAATGAATTATAGATAAATGGAATGAGCGAATGAATACATAACTGAATAAACAACGAAATCATGATCTACGTAGTATAAAGCAAACGAATCAATAGCATCCCTTTTGTACTGATACTAATAAATAAACTAAATAAACAAGTTAATAGTAGAAGTACTCATTTGCGTTTAATCTACCCCTAACCCTAAATATTCACTAATTCATTTATCTTTCTTTCTTCTACCAAGATACTACCAAGATACTACCAAGATACTACCAAGATACTACCAAGATACTACCAAGATACTACCAAGATACTATCGAGGCACTGCCAAGATACAACCAAGATACTACCAAGATACTACCAAGATACTACCAAGATACTACCAAGATACTACCAAGATACTACCAAGATACTACCAAGATACTATCGAGGCACTGCCAAGATACAACCAAGATACTACCAAGATACAACCAAGATACTACCAAGATACTACCAAGATACTACCAAGATACTATCGAGGCACTGCCAAGATACTACCAAGATACTATCGAGGCACTGCCAAGATACTACCAAGATACTACCAAGATACTACCAAGATACTACCAAGATACTACCAAGATACTACCAAGATACTACCAAGATACTACCAAGATACTATCAAGATACTACCAAGATACTATCAAGATACTACCAAGATACTACCAAGATACTATCAAGATACTACCAAGATACTATCAAGATACTACCAAGATACTACCAAGATACTACCAAGATACTACCAAGATACTACCAAGATAATACCAAGATACTACCAAGATACTACCAAGATAATACCAAGATACTACCAAGATACTACCAAGATACTACCAAGATACTACCAAGATAATACCAAGATACTACCAAGATACTACCAAGATACTACCAAGATACTACCAAGATACTACCAAGATACTATCGAGGCACTGCCAAGATACTACCAAGATAATACCAAGATACTACCAAGATACTACCAAGATACTACCAAGATACTACCAAGATACTACCAAGATACTATCGAGGCACTGCCAAGTTACTACCAAGATACTACCAAGATACTACCAAGATACTACCAAGATACTACCAAGATACTACCAAGATACTATCAAGATACTACCAAGATACTATCAAGATACTACCAAGATACTACCAAGATACTATCAAGATACTACCAAGATACTATCAAGATACTACCAAGATACTACCAAGATACTACCAAGATACTACCAAGATACTACCAAGATAATACCAAGATACTACCAAGATACTACCAAGATAATACCAAGATACTACCAAGATACTACCAAGATACTACCAAGATACTACCAAGATAATACCAAGATACTACCAAGATACTACCAAGATACTACCAAGATACTACCAAGATACTACCAAGATACTATCGAGGCACTGCCAAGATACTACCAAGATAATACCAAGATACTACCAAGATACTACCAAGATACTACCAAGATACTACCAAGATACTACCAAGATACTATCGAGGCACTGCCAAGATACTACCAAGATACTACCAAGATACTACCAAGATACTACCAAGATACTACCAAGATACTACCAAGATACTATCGAGGCACTGCCAAGATACTACCAAGATACTACCAAGATACTACCAAGATACTACCAAGATAATACCAAGATACTACCAAGATACTACCAAGATACTACCAAGATACTACCAAGATACTATCGAGGCACTGCCAAGATACTACCAAGATACTACCAAGATACTACCAAGATACTACCAAGATACTACCAAGATACTATCGAGGCACTGCCAAGTTACAACCAAGATACTACCAAGATACTACCAAGATACTACCAAGATACTACCAAGATACTACCAAGATACTACCAAGATACTATCGAGGCACTGCCAAGATACAACCAAGATACTACCAAGATACTACCAAGATACTACCAAGATACTACCAAGATACTACCAAGATACTACCAAGATACTACCAAGATAATACCAAGATACTACCAAGATACTACCAAGATACTACCAAGATACTATCAAGATACTATCAAGATACTACCAAGATACTATCAAGATACTACCAAGATACTACCAAGATACTACCAAGATACTACCAAGATACTACCAAGATACTATCAAGATACTACCAAGATACTATCAAGATACTACCAAGATACTACCAAGATACTACCAAGATACTACCAAGATACTACCAAGATACTATCAAGATACTACCAAGATACTACCAAGATACTACCAAGATACTACCAAGATACTACCAAGATACTACCAAGATACTACCAAGATACTACCAAGTTACTACCAAGATACTACCAAGATACTACCAAGATACTACCAAGATACTACCAAGATACTACCAAGATACTATCAAGATACTACCAAGATACTATCGAGGCACTGCCAAGATAGGAATAAGCTAAGAGAAGGAATGGATGGTATCATAATATCGTTTTAATTTAGAGCAAAGAACAATGAAAGAAGCTATTTTATAAAAAAATATTTTTGAATAAAGGTAGCAATTATGCAAATGAATCATTTCAAAAGTTTATGTATGCAAGGAATAGAATTAATTGTGATTGATAACGTGTAACTAGAGTATGGGTAATCATAGCTAAGGGAAATGTTACGAAAACATGATAATGTCACGTGTCCTGGTATCCAATAACGTCAACAAAATTGTCAAATAATATTTATATTTGCTAAATATGTCTAATTTTTTTGTGCAAATTGAAGATTGCAATATAGTAAGTGATCGAGTGGTCCCACACGGTAATCTAGTGGAATGCTTACGTAATCGCATTCCCAAGAGTTAAAACTTGCTATGATAAGAATAAAGGCAAGACCAGCCACTCCTTTTTTGAACTTATTGATACCAAACACGTGGAACATGTCTATTTGTCTAGAATCATCGTTTCAAAAAAGAAGCATTATGCACTGGGGTTAAGCCGATTGCCCGATTTCATATCGTGTGAGTGCCTGGAGCTAGTTTCCCTTATATTATCTTAATCAAACCTTACAAAGTGTCAAATTTTATTGTTGCTAGAACGAAATCAGAGTGAGATACGGCCGCACAAAGAAATTTATGAAACCCGACGTTTTGTCCGGTTCCTTTTGGATGGCTTGTATTTTATCGACACCAAACTTTCTTATTATATAGGCCTTGATGTGGTCATTCTAATTTTTGACTCTTTTAATATGAGAGAAATTCGCCAGGTCTCACGGTATAAAATCAGGCAATGATTCACTGCGTTAACGCTGTTACTACCAGTGTACTACCGTTACAGAATACACTACTAAAATACTACAACGTGTAACAGTGTAGTCAGTGGAACAATCTTTGATGTTTTGTCTATACGAGATAGGGAGTACTATGTGAAGCCAGTCCTCCATTTAATATTCCACCATCTAGTACGCCAAGCGGTTTTGTTCGCAGTAAATATCCTGAAGGTTTGTTGACAAGAATTGTATCACCACAACTGTAATGAGAATGAGAATTTTTTTAAATAGTAATGAAAATTCTTTAAAATGAAAAACGATCAATGTTTAAATCGTAAATCGTAACTGCAGTTGAGTGTAATAATTATATAAAACGTCGGGAAAATATAAGTGAATATCGGATTCCGGGCGACCGAAAGGTACTATGGGCTTCTAATTATTATAAATGGTGTCACCATCCTTAAATCCGCCCCTATGGATGGTTGATTGGTTGGTTGCTTGATTGATCTGTTACCTTAGTAAGATTCCAAAAATTCCTAACTCGCTGTACGTATAAGCCAATTCTGCTTTGTTTGGTTTACTAGGACGAATCAAGTAGTTCTTGACAGCTGATTTTTCATAATTAATCTTCTCCATTAGTATATATTGAGTACGTTCTAGTGACGAGACTGATTGCAGCTGCGTCCTGATATCATCACCAAAGAAGTTGTGTCCTGCATGTTGAAGAACACTTAAATAAAGTTGTGGTAATTTGTTCGGGTCATTTCAAAAGATCAAAATTCTCTTAGAAAGTACTGATCATTGACTACTTGTCATAACCACAAACGGCACTTGAAACACCACTCACATCGTTAACAGCACAGCTGAATGATCACCACCATCATCATCATCACCACCACCACCACCACCACCATCATCATCATCACCACCACCACCACCACCACCACCACCACCATCATCATCATCCTCATTACCACCATTATCATCATCATTACCACCACCATCATCATTACCACCATTATCATCATCATTACCACCACCATCATCATTACCACCATTATCATCATCATTACCACCACCATCATCATTACCACCACCACCACCACCACCATCATCATCATCCTCATTACCACCATCATTATCATCATTACCACCACCATCATCATTACCACCACCACCACCACCACCATCATCATCATCCTCATTACCACCATCATTATCATCATTACCACCACCATCATCATTACCACCACCACCACCACCACCACCACCACCATCATCACCACCACCACCACCACCACCATCATCATCATCCTCATTACCACCATCATTATCATCATTACCACCACCATCATCATTACCACCATTATCATCATCATTACCACCACCATCATCATTACCACCATTATCATCATCATTACCACCACCATCATCATCATTACCACCATCATCATTACCACCATTATCATCATCATTACCACCATCATCATCATCATTACCACCATCATCATAATCATTACCACCATCATCATCATTACCACCATCATCATCAAGACAATCGTGATTATCGTCATTATCAACATAGTCCTTGCCACAGTAGTGCCAATAAACATCTTGACCGCATGTCCACGTCTTCCATGACGTGGACTATAGCATACCTCCACCGTCTCTGTCTGGTTTAAGAACAAAGTTATGTGGATTTTTTATCGCCATTTCAGCTATTTGATGAGCATCGTCTCCCTAAAATGAAGACACCGAGGTATTAAGCCTAATGGTTTTTCTCTTAAAGTATCTGTTATAAAGCAGCTGATTTTCGATAGCTCAATATCGATTTCCCCTTAACGAGAAGGTTAAATATCAAAAACGGCTACTAACAAAAACAGTGAATTGTTTACCTGAAAATTGTATATTCGTTTAAAAGTTTTCCTTATGCGGCTTATTTTGTCTTTGTCCGATAAATACCTTTGTAATGAAAAAAAAAACAGATTTAGCTAACACTAGTGAGCTAACACTACTGAATGTAGAACAAGTTGATTTTTAAACGTAGAACAAGCGCAAAAAAAACATGGAATAACCACAAACAATAAACAAACTAAATAATACCAAATAACCAATGCCCAGACAAATAGTAATGTTCAGGTTTTCCTGTGTTTTCTCTAGTAATTTTATTGATGTTTAACGCGCCACATGATCCCTTATGCAGGGAAGAGCATAGTGACAAAGTGCGTAAGACTAAAAGCCGATCGAATCCAGCTGGAGGATTTCGTTTGTTTGTTGAAGGAGAGTCCATGCATTGATCACGCATTTCACAAATCACGAACATATTTTTGCCCGGAACACGCCTCACGAGCTATCCCTTGGTCAACTTGTCTCTGTGGCAATGTTCTGAGTGATCTTCATATAGTAATCTAGAAACTAGAACTTGGACTACATTTGAACGTAGAAGTCAAAATAATCAAAATCAAGCCTACAGATTCATCTGTTCTGACCACTGAGTACAACATTTACTCTGACTTCAAAGCTGTGGTCCGATCACTAAATAGCCATTGAAAATGTAGCTACTGATCTTATACATCTTATACAATCTTATACCTCTCTAAAACGCCAGGCTCAGTTAGTTTTTGTTGTACAGGTTTTCCTAAGGCAAGGCGTATGGCCAATGTTGGAACTTTGATCGCATGTGACCTCTCAATCAGAAGCCGTACGTCCCAACACTAATGGAAAAAATTAAACAGTGATTAGAAACATGTAGAAAAGCAAATGCAATGAAATCTGCACAAATGAGCGGATTAACTAATACGCTACAACTTGCTTTTTACGAAAATAGATGAGACACCTAGTATCCCCCAAAAATTCAAGCATTTAAAGTATACACTCACACAGGAAGACAGTCTGGGTCAGCTGATATTTTAGATAAAATATAACATCTTACTTCTTCTGAGGGATAACACTTGGGCTCTGTCCCCATTCTAAAAAAGGCAATGGCAACTTCATGTCCTTCCCTGCAGAATACAAAAACAAGATAAAGAAGATAGGACATGCCATGACACCGACTGGGACAGCACAAAAGTCTTGGTGCAAGAACAAAGGTGTAAACAGAGAGAGGTTTCTGAGACGTAGTTAATTGCAAAAAAATAAGAATGCTGTATCTCACAGAGACAATGGATATACTCTCCCTTAGAATTAGTTAGCCTTAACTAATAAGTTATAGTTTTATTTATTTACTTACTTACTTATTTACTTATTCATTCATTCGTTTGTTCGTTCATTCATTCATTCATACATTCGTTCGTTCGCTCATTCGTTCGTTTGTTCGTATTTATTTATTTATTTATTTATTTATTTATTTATGTACTTACGTACTTATTTATTTTGTTGTTCAATTATTGATTTATTTCATTACGCTTTTATTCGGCACGCGCATATCTTGTGCACGTGCATATTTAACCGTTATACTTTCAGTGTTGTTTTTTATCTTAGTTACAGTGTTCTGTAAGTTTGAATTTATCTCACTCTCGATTTTATCATTTTTAAACCCCGATGATGGAGGATATTCTCCGAAAGCTTGGTAATAATGTAATATATACGTCGAAACAAAGGAAAGAAACATTGTATTATTAAGATAAGACACGTTGGTGGGATTCATGGCAATTTTGAACTCGGAGTCTGAGTCGGTTCTTTTACCCAGCTGCAGAAAACTTGGACTCTTGTATGATAAACAAAAAAGTACAATAGGATTTCTTGAATTTACTTCTGTGCAAAAACCCCTCCCCCTCACAAGATTATCATACATACACAAATAGTCTTCTATCTTTGTCAAGTCTTGCAGTCTTTGTCAAAGATTCGAGAGATCGGCGTAGAACTCGAATACGTGGTTTCCTAGTTTGAAATAAACAGATTTGCATTACTACATAGCCGTTCGTGTATGGGTGGGTTCAAAATCGTGATCAAGGGGAGGTCTACATTAGCTTCACCAAAAGGCAAACAGTGCATCGACAAATAAAAGTAGAAACACGAACCTTCGCAGATTCCAAATATTCACAAAAGAGTCTCTATTTGTATGTTTTAATAAGGTTTTCGAAACATAATGATACGATTTATTTGAGAAAAATTCATTTTTGGAGTATGAAACCAAAGAGATGTATGGCGATTATACTCAACCCCATTTATGAGTTTCTGGTGGACGTCTGGACGCGTAATAGTATGTATACATCCTGAGTATGTGCAGGACGAGGAACGACGGCAGGGGTTAACGTCGAACAGGGGTAATTTTGACCTCAGCAAAGAAATAAAATTTAATCTTCTTTCGAGCGAAGCCCAGGAGATACTCACTTCTCACAATATTCTTATTTACAAACTCTCTACACTCGACTCGCATTCTTCAAATTCTTCTGCTCGCAAGGTTGTAGGAATGATAGCAACGTGATAAGTTTTTTTACTTGCAATCCAAAATTAGTATAAGAAATGTTAAATTCTATTTCAGCTTGTATAATAATTTAATTCTTGATCGCTGTAAGTTTTCTACGATCACATGATTCCAATACTGTTATCCTGGGTGGATTCTAAGTACTATGGATTTACTAGTTGGTCTGGAAGGCTGGATCGAAGATTATGATTGGCAAAATCTACCTTTGGTGGAAATACATCTCATACATTCTGTTGCTAGAATGGCCGATAATAAGAAGAATTACAGCACTACGAAAAATGAACAAGAGCATAATTAGAATTCTTGACATGACCAATGTATACCCACACATCGAAAGGTGAGCAGTCAGCAGACACAGAAATAGACAAACAAACAGACGAACAAAGAAACAGACAAGCAGACACAGGTAGCATAACCGAAAGTTAGACCACAGGCAGATCCAGGCCCCTCACCCCTTTTGAGAAGACCTGATTTATCTTATAGATAGTACTTTTGATTTTTGATTGATAATCAGTAATTTTCTTATTAGTGCACCCCCCCCCCCCCCCTTGCAAAATTTCTGGATCTGATCTTGTTAGACAGACAAAGAAAAAGAAAAACAGACAGCCACACAGATCAGGGACAAACAGATGCAGGCACACAGACACACAGATCAGGGACAAACAGATACAGGCACACAGACAAACAGATCAGGGACAAACAGATACATGCACACAGACAAACAGATCAGGGACAAACAGATACAGGCACACAGACAAACAGATCAGGGACAAACAGATACATGCACACAGACAAACAGATCAGGGACAAACAGATACATGCACACAGACAAACAGATCAGGGACAAACAGATAGAGGCACACAGACACATAGACACAGAGATAAGGAACAAACAGATACAGGTACACAGGCACACAGATCAGGGACAAACAGATACATGCACACAGACCAGGGACAAACAGATACAGGCACACAGATCAGGGACAAACTGAAAAATTATTGAGTTAAATTATTACTGTTTTGAGCCGTAATATTCCCAAGCTGTTGCTAGACTATCACAGGTTTCTATGAAGGGGCGATTACAAGGTAGCTGAAAAAAATGTAAGTGATTTTTAAAGTCCGACAATGAGAACTTGACGGGATTTCAAAGTCCGTGTACCTGATCGTTCGTTTTGGAGGACTTTGGACAATATTTTTTCTACAACTGCAATATATGTTAATTCTTTCGACCATGTCTATATACAGAAAGCTTTTCGAGTTTTCCAAACTATGTCACGTGCTTCAATTCAATGCATGTGATTGGTGTAGAACCTTATGAACATTAATGAGTTCGAGAATTGATATTAGTTACCAATGATTTGATGTGCTCTACTTTCATTACATAGAATATTTCTAGCTGATTTAGAGACAGTGCTTATTATACCTGAACAGACCCGTTCGGAACATCTTTTCCCATTAGACCAAGAACATAACTGTAAAATTAAACACAAAAAATTAAATGATAGTGGCATTGACATGATGATAACAACATTTGAATGATACATATCCTTAAGATGATGCGTGAGTTATTAAGGTAGTTCGGGACCCTTGCTACTGCGCATCCTGCTCGCGCATGTGAAATCAAATAAAATTTCTCGTGCGATTAAAAATAATTTTTTTGTTAGAGCCAAAATATGGTCATTCTTGAACTTTTTGTTAAAAATAATATCATAGCATTGCA
Organism: Diadumene lineata; assembly: GCA_918843875.1. Lineage (NCBI taxonomy): Eukaryota > Metazoa > Cnidaria > Anthozoa > Actiniaria > Diadumenidae > Diadumene > Diadumene lineata. Next base: position 16,944,483 of record OU974069.1, on the reverse strand, counting down.
TACGGGCCTAAAAAGCAACTAGTGTCCATTCCCGCGCGTCCAAAATCATCTTATTTTCCGCGCGTTTTTTTGCTTATAGCTCCAAAATTAGCACGGTGACACCCAATTATTTTTCAATTTTTATATTTGGAATAAACCCAGCTTTAAAATTTTGAAATAAAAAATATATGGTCTTCGAGACTAAAACATGGTAATTTTGACTTTTTTGTGGTAAAGTGTACAAAAAATTAATGAAGCTCTTCATTTAAATCTCCGTAAAATATCTCAGTCGATGTCTTTTCCAACGAGTAAATTCATGAGAACTATAGCGAAGGGAGCATTTTGTCAGACTCTTATAGGAGATTAGTGAAAAACTTTCACATTTGTTCGCAACAATATTATTTTCAACAAATTTGATGTTACTTCTTTTAGTTGAAATGGGGCAAAAATGGGCCTATTACCACCCCCTACAGTTCCAAAACAAGCACGGTGACCCCTATTTTTTATTTCATTTTTGTTTTTCATATGTGTCAGTCCTTATTCAGAAAATTCTATCGGCGGGAAGTGTGGATCCCGAACTACCTTAAAAAGCATCATGGGACGTTATCATATCCCTCTGAGCACGCCCCTGCTCTATCTATACATTTCTCGCAAAAATCAACTCTGTGTAAAGATGTGTGCAAAATAGTGAATGTAGGGGGTGGTGAGTGTGAGAGCAAGTCTCCGCAATTAGTAGAAATGCTAAATAACTATAAAAAAGTTCATTATTATTATCGTTTTGATTTTATGTCTTTCTTGTAGGCAATTAGATGCTAGCAGCATCAAATTTATTTGTTTAAAATTATTTTATTCTATTTTGAGAAGGCAATATTTCCAATATTTTGCAATATGAACATTTCAAACCAAATGTTTTGATTGGCTATTACGAGCGTGATTTGTCATGTACAGATCATTGTTTTTCTAACCAATTGATAAAAACAGCAACAGTACCACCATGCAAGTAAGATTAATATGCTGTCCGTTTCAAACAAAAAATAGTAAAAATATGGTTTTGAAGCGAAGCAAATTTCAGTCAAAATGCCGTAATACAGAAAGAGAATGTGTTTGCCTTATTTATTCAGAAAGAACATCAAACGTTTTCAGACAAGAAACGACAATTTCACATATGTTTTATTTAACAGGATGAAAAATTCAACGAGTGTTTGTTGTCTTGCTCTATCTTCAACGACTGGGTTAGTCCCCTTGTAGGTACTTTCAACTAAATAAAAATCATTATTTTATACGATGTACTGTTGAGGTTATCACTTTCTCAACTATTTCGTTTAAGAGAGTTTTCGTCCCACTAAATCGGGTTCATGTCACTTTGCTTTTCCAAATTGCATGCGAAAAAATGCCGTTGTAATGCCGGTAAATTATTTTCTCCCAAATAATCGTCCGAATATTTTGTCAAGTTGCCGTCTCAAAATCGTACTTAGTTTATAATAGCGCAAATTCATCAGTACAGGTATCAATTGCACTTCGCCAATTACAACTTTACAATCAGTGTCATTTGAAAGACCTTATCTGTTCAGGGTGGAGAGTTTCCACTAAAACGGTCTGAGCAATATGTGTAAGCTGGATTAATATGGTATCCCTCCATCCTTGGCGTATTTAGAGCACTCCATGGCTCCATTTTCAAATAAATTGTGTTGAATCTCACCGTTGATGACAATTTAGCATGTTACGACCCTAATTTCTGAATGACAGTTCTTGGATACGCACCATGGCTGGGTTGTTCAAAGCTCGATTAGCACTAATCCTGGGTTAACTCTTAAGAAAACCTTTAGAGTTAACCCTGGATTAGCACTTATCAAGCTTTAAGCAACCGTCCCCAGATATACAAATCTTATTATATTGATAACCAATTTATTAACTACCTTGATACATCCGTGGTTCGCTCTCCCATAAGAATTGAACCTGGCACATCGTTATACTCAACAGATGAGATCTTGAGATCTTCGTTATTATTACTGATGGCATCTGCTACTTCGTCCAGTATGTAGTCAAGGCGCGTTATTGTTAATGATAATGGCTGAAAATATAAAAAAGTTTCTCAGTACAAGTTTCTCCGTATGTCTTGCTTAACATCTATGGTAATTAGGATAATTGATACCTGAATGATGCTCTCTCGACGTGATTTTTCATAGATATCGTAGATACGGCCAGTAAAAGATGGATCACTTTTGGTACTCCTGTATATTTTTAGAATAAAAAAAATATATATATATATATATAATCCGGATGGTTTCGTTGTTCATGGCTTTAATTTTTTATATTCCTCCGACCGGTATTCATAAATACACTTGACAACTTACCCTTCCAATACGTCAGACAAAAATTCATGATCACGGCTGATTTTGTGAAACAGAATGTGTAGATCCTTCTCCAAGCCCCAGACCTCTTGAAAGAGCTTCTTTGGGTAGGGAGTGGGTAGAAGCATGAATGGACATCGTTGTATTTCACCAGGACTGTCCTCGAGGAACAAACCACTGATTAACGCATAGGATGAGGCTTCTGCAGCCAAGTCGTCAAGTTCACCCTGTGATAGATGTTTGATGTCTAACTGTTTGAATAGATCCATTGACTTACTTTGGGTCATGCAGAACTAGTTTCAGCTATGATGAACGTAAAACAAAAAAAGTGATCAACAAATTATATAATAATGCACAGACAGACAGACAGACAGACAGACAGACAGACAGACAGACAGACAGACAGACAGACAGACAGACAGACAGACAGACAGACAGACAGACAGACAGACAGACAGACAGACAGACAGACAGACAGACAGACAGACAGACAGACAGACAGACAGACAGACAGACAGACAGACAGACAGGCAGACAGACAGGCAGGCAGGCAGACAGACAGGCAGGCAGACAGACAGGCAGGCAGACAGGCAGGCAGGCAGGCAGGCAGGCAGGCAGGCAGGCAGGCAGGCAGGCAGGCATCATGGTAGTGGTGGTATACTACTTCACCATGCAGATCACCTATTTAACTTCTTTGGTAATCTCTCGACCTAAGCCCCCTCTACTTTTCCGGTAGTTCCGATTCTGCCAACCTCTTCTGGAAAAATCGAAGCAGTTTCCCGAACGTTTCGGGGGTTCAAGAATTAGAAAAAGCATTCATATTAGATATCGCTTGGATTTTTACGTAGCTTATTTATTCATTAAGCAGAGCAGTGACTGGATAGATTTGATCTCTTTTTTTTTTTTTTTTTTTTTTTAAGGCGAGAAATGACGACGAGTGTGGCTTTTACTCACTTATTTCAAACCTTCTAATGCCTAATGATACTACGTAGGTGAGAAAGTAACTAAATTTGAAGGAAATGAACTGAGATTAGGTCATGGGGATAAATATTATATCAACAAAAAACGGTAAGAGTTGTAATGCCCATATATTATTTGTCTGTTTGTCTGACTGCTTGGGTTACCTGTTGTCTTATAAGACTTGACCATAATATCAAAATAACTACTACTTACTATAGTTCTTATTGCTTTGTGAATTATTGATGGATTGCTCTCAGTTGAAGTTCCTTCACCACTAATTCTGTATTGACGCTATTGAAGACGTTGCGAGTAATAATAGTACTTGATAAGTTGAATTATGTCAGATATCGATTATCGTAATAAAATGTTGCTAACAACCTGATGCCAAAGAAATATTACTTGGTGTAGTCATGATGAAATCAGTAGTCTGAACGCGTTGTTAGAATAACCTCACATTGTTCTTCCCAATTATTTGTCGATACGGTCATGCACGGACATCTTGATGCAAACATATACAATATATCCAGTCTGATCACAAAAGTACTTCACATCAGAACTCCAGCTAGCCTGTGGCAAAATTCAACGTGTCCCTATTGTAAGCGTAGCACTGAAATACTTCAATCGATCAATCATTTATATTGCATCATTTTATTTGCAACTTTTTCAGTCATAGTTGACAGCGTGCCGAAACCTTAACGTAGTAAAATGTTTTTAATCGACTTATTGAAATGTGCTTTGAGGCAGTTTGTATGCGTTTACGTACCCCAGAGTAAATTTAAAATATTCACAAATTTATCCATTCAAACAGGTGGATTGATTGTTTACAAGATTATGACCAGTGACTTTAAAAAAATTTAAATGTCTGGGAAGAATGGTGAGATCTGATGGAATCTGTTATATTTTTTTCAGCATTCTTACAATTTTACAGCTTGTGTTGTCTTTTTTCGATGTGTTATTCTTGCGTGATAAGCGATAATAACGTCAGATTGAATCGTGAGCCGATTAAAAAAAGGAATACTTTGCACCAAAACCGTAACGAAAAATTCAAGTTAAACAATATAATTATAATTTGTATAAATTAAAAATGGTCCTGATTCAAGCTGATTAGATTGAACAGAAGGCCTAACTGAATAAATAAAGTTGCGTTTTCAAGTTTATGCAGTTTAGTGTGGTTTTGACCTTGAGTTCGACGTGATCACTTACCGGCTCACTGGCTCATGCACTCATGCACACAAGTATTCTCATTAAAACTGCTTTAAGGCGATTCACAACAGTTTTAGAGAAGCGCACCCACTACTTTTCATTTCGCGCAAAGGATAACTTAATCTGCACCTATGGACTTGAAGTTAACACTAATTATGTAGTTATGACTGAAGTTTTGAATAGTGTCAAAATTAACTCGATCAAGTTTATTAAAACGATAAAAAATAGATATTTTGAAAATAAGTTTTTCAAAAATATCTCAAAAACTTGATCAGCTTCAAACAAGTGGTAAACTGCATTGTAAACTTCAAATAAATGCACAACACTTCATAACAAATTAAAAACATTCAATCTGTTCGATTTTGCTCAAATCTAAAAAATGTTCAAACGTTCCGTATTTGTTTCGCTTAACATCTTGAAGCTTTAGAATATACTCAAAGTCGACAAAACACTGCCAAAACACTGTTGAAATAGTGCTAAGATACACACTTACCTAGTGTGGAAATATTGAGTTTCAATTCATTGTCGATTTGAAGATATAATTTTTCGTTTCCCGTGTCATTTGAGAACATTTTCTCTGCAACATTTACGTCAGAAGTTATGTTCAAAATTCTCAAAAATGCGGGATTATTTTTGCACGAGGTTCTAGGAAATCTTAACTTATCATATATGCAGTAATATCCCAGCCCCTCAGCTGAATTGAAGCACTAAAACCATCCGAAATTATATTTTAACATTGGCCAACTATGCGAGCTCAAAACTTGCATCCACACACTCAGCCGTTCGACTTGCAAATTAACATATCGAAGTCGCAAATTGTTCTATGCACGTGCAAATACATTCGCATAGCATACAAAACATTTGCATAGCACTGCACGGTATGTTTTTAATTTGTTATCATAGTATTTTCATTATGACAAGACCTGAAAAACGAAAATGGAGTTTAATAAATTATAGTAACTGTTTTCTTGATTCCTGGCTTCCGGTTCCTGATTTATATACCGTGCAGTGCTATGCAAATGTTTTGTATGCTATGCGAATGTATTTGCACGTGCATGTAATGTAATGTAATTTCGGATGGTTTATATCTTCAAAAATCGACAATGAATTGAAACTCAATATTTCCACACTAGGTAAGTGTGTATCTTAGCACTATTTCAACAGTGTTTTGGCAGTGTTTTGTCGACTTTGAGTATATTCTAAAGCTTCAAGATGTTAAGCGAAACAAATACGGAACGTTTGAACATTTTTTAGATTTGAGCAAAATCGAACAGATTGAATGTTTTTAATTTGTTATGAAGTGTTGTGCATTTATTTGAAGGTTACAATGCAGTTTACCACTTGTTTGAAGCTGATCAATTTTTCGAGATATTTTTGAAAAACTGATTTTCAAAATATCTATTTTTTATCGTTTTAATAAATTTGATCGAGTTAATTTTGACACTATTCAAAACTTCAGTCATAACTACATATTTAATGTAAAAATCAAGTCCATAGGTGTAGATTAAGTTATCCTTTGCGCGAAATGAAAAGTAGTGGGTGCGCTTCCCTAAAACTGTTGTGAATCGCCTTAAGGCCGGCACACACTAGGCGACAAGTCGCACCGACTTGTCCCCGCGACATGTCGCCTCAGTGTGCACTGGTTCAGCAATTCCAACCGGTTGGATTTCATTTGGTAAGTCGCAGCAACAAAATTCTGTCGCGACGACAACAATTTTCGCCAATAAAGGCCGGTACACACTAGGCGACAAGTCGCAGCGAATTGTCCCCGCGACATGTCGCAGCGACAATTTCCTCCCGTGTGTACTAACATTTATTGGCGAAAATTGTTGTCGCCGCGACAGAATTTTGTTGCTGCGACTTGCCAAATGAAATTCAACCGGTTGGAATTGCTGAACCAGTGCACACTGAGGTGACATTTCGCGGGGACAAGTCGCTGCGACTTGTCGCCTAGTGTGTGCCGGCCTTAAATGTTAGTACACACGGGAGAAAATTGTTGCTGCTACATGTCGCGGGGACAAGTCGCTGCGTCTTTTCGCCTAGTGTGTGCCGCCCTTTAAACGTAACGTTTGTATTTTACCGTTTGCTAATAGTGTGGGACGACTAGTCAAGATTTGGTAGAGCGTACAGGATCGTTTATTCTCAGAGGGAAGACTCTCAAATCAAGATCTGATTTCTACTTACAAGCTACCTCTATTTATATGAAATTCTAAGCATAAACTAGTATAAACCGGTTTTACAGTAGATGAGCAGTTTGGCCAGGAAAATCACTCAAATGCTTACGTCACAAGTACACCTCAATTTTAAGCTTTATGCCTAATATCTCTTTAGGGAACAAGCAACTTGCGCAACGGTCGACGGTAGTTGCAAGTGCGTAATTTTTCCTAATGACCCTTGATAATTTTCCTAAGTCCTAGTTTGAAACTACTAACGTAATTCATCATTAAAGTTGCCTAAAAATGTTGGCAGGAAAAGTGGAACAAAGAACTTATTATAGATGCAAGTAGTGCCAAATATTCTTTAGTACGCAAGTCAGTAAAACTGGTTTAGTTAGTTGTTCTGGTCAAAGTTCACTGCTTGCTTCACACGTTTTAGTAGAGGTGACAATTTCATATGAGTCGTTTCCCTGCTCAAACAACTGTTACATTACTTTTAGTGTTGTTGACCTGGAAACCCGAATATCTTTTCTGGTAAGAATAGTAAATAATAACAATTGAATACTTGTGAATAATAACTTGGTTTTACAGCAAAATGTAGCTTCCTCACAGTAGCACCAAGATGACCTATTGCCACTTGTTTGATGAACGTACAGGAGTGTTTTATCAGGTTTGAAACATACTATTCGAGACGGCGGGATCCCTGTGGCGTCGTTTTATATTCGATTGGCACTTCGATTTGTTCAACAATGTTTATTGCGATGTCCATTACCCACACGCCATCTCTGTCGTACTTACCAGCGACTGCAATATCGTAAACTACCTAATCAGCGGTCAACACACAGTGATGTATGCGTGTAAACCACATGGTTTGTATATTTGTGTCTTTTGCAGCTATGTATGAACACTTATCATGTTTAACACTACTTTTTTCGCTCGTGGAAGTATTCATCAGGGTAATAATCGTTTTAGCGATATCTCTAAAGGTAGAGAATGTGCTTTTATGAGTCTTTTAGCTATTTTACCAGTTTGTACGATATTTCGACGTCTGGACAAATTTACGCATTTGAATCAATACAATAGTATTTAGACAGATGTATGCTTGAAACAAGAGTTTTCACTTGCAAGCTCAGTTCTAATATCAGCCAGTCTGTACCAGCTGAGAAAGATGACTTTATTGTAGTTATTTCATGCATAATAAATGAATGTTTAAAAGTAATAGATCGTTTTTGTCATGTCCGTTGATTGTTTCATTTTGTCTCTGACTATGATATTGGTATTCAAACAATTGATTTTTATTTCACGGGTTAACTGACTTATAGTTGCAAAAACCTATGAAATTCACTTATAACACTCTTCTTCTTTGGTATTCTATTGCCAATATTTGAATAGGTACGATTGATTACACTTTGTTCCACAGGTTTTTACAAACATCCCTAATGATAATAAATTGATTCTCGCAGCATTCCACTTTCGACAGAAATCACTAGTTTACGTCATTATGTAAGTACAGTACTTGGACACTAAATCAACATATGACTGCGAGATCCTTGAATTTTTGGCTCGTGAAGTTAAAGGCCCAGTTCAGACCATTATGCTTTGCGCGCGTCTATTATTGTTTTGATTTGCATGAAAGCGAGGTACCGCTTTGGCGTGTGTTGACATTCATACTCAGCTGAAGAGACGACGCGAGAAGTTGTGGCATGTGGGAGCTTTTTGTATTCAAAAAGTTTGTTCTTATCGAAAAAAATGTTATCTTTGAAATGGAAGCTTCAATAGCAGATTAATCGACTGCAAATATAAAATGCTGATAGTTCATTTATCGACTCAAATCAAGAATAGAGTTTGTCCGAAGGCTCGACACACGGATCAAACAATAACACCGAGATCAATCGTCTAAGAATTAAACTTCTCGTCAAAATATTTGCTTTACTTTATAAGCAAGTTTTAATAAACCATGTAGAGGTTTTTTTTAAGGATCGTGAGTACTGTGACTGCAATTGATAGTGCGTAAGAGGGAAAGAAAGACACGGTCTGAAAAGCGGGGTACCGCTTTGGCGTGTTTGACATTCATACTAAGCTGAAGAGACGACGCGAGAAGTTGTGGCATGTGTGAGCTTTTTTGTATTCAAAAAGTTTGTTCTTATCGAAAGAAATGTTATCTTTGAAATGGAAGGTTCAATAGCAGATTAACCGAATGCAAATATAAAATGTTGATAGTTCATTTATCGACTCAAATCAAGAATAGAGTTTGTCCGAAGGCTCGACACACGGATCAAACAATTACACCGAGATCAATCGTTTAAGAATTAAACTCCACGTCTTAAAATATTTGCTTTACTTTATAAGCAAGTTTTAATAAACCATGTAGAGGTTTTTTTAAGGATCGTGAGTACTGTGACTACAATTGATAGTGTGAAAGAGGGAAAGAAAGACACGGTCTTCTTCGAGAGGCATTCGCCATCAGTTGTCTACGCGATTAATGACCGTCCAGAATGTTCGTATTTTTTGTGTGCGATTGTTGAAGAATCTTGTAAAATAACTATTTCAAAGTATTCTTAAATGTCTTGGCAACATCATGAGAGCTATAGACCTTCATATAATTATTTTTCTTAGCGGATGGAAACAGATTAAAATTGAATACCACAAACTGCAGAATTTCCGTAAACAGAAAATGGCCGCTAGGGGATTGAGGGGCGCAAAGCATAATGGTCTGAACTGGGCCTTTAATTGAGGTTTGTAAGGAAGTAAATGCAATATATTGTATTTATCTAATTCAAAGTTTTATGTTTGGAGTGTATTGCAATAATTCCGGATACTGAATAAAACTGTCATGCACGTGACAGAACTCAGTAATTTTATTGCACCAAATATTTTTTAATTACTCATATATTTTAATTATATATTATATTCGCAACAATCAAAAGAGTAATGATATGTTCTTGTACTGATTATGAGGGCAATAAAAATCCTGTTTACCTACATTAGATAAGATTGAAATGTAAATGAAGATCTACAGATAATGAATTTGTCAAAAATTCCCAGAGCTCTGCCAGAAACGCCGAGAAAAAATGTAATTCCAGTCAAAATCATATTACAGGACTAGGATCTGGCTAGTAGGCAAAAGAGCGTTTTTGTTTGGTGTGCATGCGAGAGGAACGAAGCGAAAACCCCGCAACTAATCACACTACAGGAACCCAAGATAGATATTCCTTGGCCCTAGTAGACGAGTTATCTCTACTTTTTCGATCACATGTGTTTAGCTAGGGTCAGGCACAGCTCTAGTACAAGGATCGACATGATGATCGTAGTACTAGGAAGATCCTAGAACTCGAACGAAATCCACGTCGATGTAAACGCAATGCAGTAAATAATTTTAAGAAAAAGTACGACTGTTTTCAACTGTTTAATCATGTTTCGGCGAGACTTTCGCCATCATCAGTATTTTATTAGGTGGAAATAAGCTCAATATATAACAGTCAAAACTCTCTAAGGAATATAACAATAATAAGTTACACCTTAAGTGTGATGTTAGAATGGATCACTTGTTGGTTTAAGGATGGTCTTAACCACTTAATGTGTAATGCCTCTTTCAGTTTAAGTTGGTATTTTGAATTGGCCTTATCAATAATAGCAAAACATTCTTCACTGCATGCATTTCTGCATTTGGATGAAGATTCTAGATGCTGAAAAATGTGTGAAGCCTTATCCCTATTGAGGTGTTCATTGACACGTGTAGACAAGTGGCGGGAAGTTTCCCCCACATAGCAAGCAGAGCAGCTTGCACAATCAAATTTATACACTATTCGTGAATGTAACCCCTTAGGAATAATATCTTTCACATTAAACGCATTTGAGATCTTATATGTGCTAAATACTAGTTTGATATTGATACCAATACAATATTGATTAACTAACTTGACAATTTTCTGTTGAGTAACTCTAGAGAAATTACCGATGTAAGGTAGCTTAAAATAATGATCTTTGTTGTCGTTGACGCATGCATTGATCATGAACGTTTGTTGATTTTTGTTTGTTTAAGTAGTTTAGAATGCATTTATCCATGATCTCCCCATGCATTTATCCATGAGATGATCAACAGAACAATGGGCGATAAAATGAAGGACGCATCAAAGCGTGGCGAACTCAGTGCTGATTTATCCAAGCTAGCACATTCTTAGTACAAAGCTCATGAACCATCAAAAAAGGACAAAAAACTCAATAAAGTTCTGAAAGATCTTAGAAGAAATCGGGATATTGTAATACTAAAACCCGACAAAGGCCAAGGTGTGGTTGTGCTCGACAGACACTCATATGACGAAGGAATTTATAAAATCATTAACGACACAACAAAGTTTAAAAGATTACCCAAAGATCCGACCATCACTCGTGAATCCAAACTGCAACGCATTCTGAGGGAACTCAAAAAGAAAGGACATCTCACACAAGCTGAATATGAACGTATATATCCTACTGGTTCACTACCAGCTAGGATTTACGGGCTGCCTAAAATGCATAAAACCAGAGCTGAAAATTCACTACCTCCTTTCAGACCAATTATTTCATCAATTGGCACGTATAATTATAATTTAGCTAAATTTTTAGGAGAATTACTATCACCCAATATTCCCACTGAATTCAGCGTCAGTGATACGTTTAGTTTTGTTAAAGAGATCAACAGCTTAGAAACGTATGATCGGTTTATGGTTTCTTTTGATATAGAAAGTCTGTTCACAAATATTCCACTAAATGAATGTATTGATCTCGCGGTTAAATATATATCAGAGGGTAATCCAGGGCTTAAGTTAAAAGCTACGGAGTTACGTAATTTGTTTAGTTTGGCCACCACGGGTACTCATTTTTTATTTAACGGTGAATTCTTCGAGTAAGTCGACGGTGTAGCCATGGGATCTCCGTTAGCTCCTGTTCTGGCTAACCTTTTCATGGGACACCATGAAAAGATTTGGCTAGAAAATTACAACTCTGATATTTTGTTTTACCGAAGATATGTCGATGATACATTTTGCTTGTTTAGTAACAGGGATGATGCTTTGAATTTTTTTCATTATATTAATAACCAACACACTAATATAAAATTTACAATCGAAGAGAAAAATAACAACGCTCTACCATTCTTAGATATCAATATCAACAACTCAACGCAAGGCATCACTAAAACAACTATTTTTCGTAAGAAGACGTTTATTGGCTTATTCACTAACTACCTTAGTTTTTCACCCATCAACTACAAACTAGGTCTAGTCAAGACTCTTATAGATCGTATCTTTAAGATCAATAATACTTGGATAGGCTTTCATGAAGATATTGTCAATCTCAAAGATTACTTAAGTAAAAATCCGTATCCTCAAGAGATCATGGATAAATGCATTCTAAACTACTTAAACAAACAAAAATCAACAAACGTTCATGATCAATGCATGCGTCAACGACAACAAAGATCATTATTTTAAGCTACCTTACATCGGTAATTTCTCTAGAGTTACTCAACAGAAAATTGTCAAGTTAGTTAATCAATATTGTATTGGTATCAATATCAAACTAGTATTTAGCACATATAAGATCTCAAATGCGTTTAATGTGAAAGATATTATTCCTAAGGGGTTACATTCACGTATAGTGTATAAATTTGATTGTGCAAGCTGCTCTGCTTGCTATGTGGGGGAAACTTCCCGCCACTTGTCTACACGTGTCAATGAACACCTCCATAGGGATAAGGCTTCACACATTTTTCAGCATCTAGAATCTTCATCCAAATGCAGAAATGCATGCAGTGAAGAATGTTTTGCTATTATTGATAAGGCCAATTCAAAATACCAACTTAAACTGAAAGAGGCATTACACATTAAGTGGTTAAGACCATCCTTAAGGACGTTCCTGGGTAAATGAAGTTCTAATGTCATTTTTATGAAACTTTGTACAAAGCTATTTCATTATATGAGGATTTCAGAAATGCAATAAAAATCGGGGGTCACCGAGTTTGTTTTTGAGGTACAAGGCGTAGAAAATGGGGTATTTTGATGAAAAAACGCGCGTATTTAAACACTACCATTTTCAAAGAATAAAGTCATAAAAATGTTGTAAAACAGAAATCAACTCTCTTCAAAATTTGGAAAGAAAATTAATAACCTGTTGTCTTCCATTTCCAAGAATGAATAGGATTGTTTATGCCTTTCTTTACAAATAAAGATGCGTTTAAGTTAAGCGGTGTCGCTGGATTCATCCCAAGGTAGGGGTCGATTTATTTTACAAAACTGTACTGTTCCTCGCTCCATGTAATGTCATTTTTTTGTGTTTCACATATGTTGTAGTCTTGATAAAAAGCTTCATTTCACGAAAGAAAAAAATAGGGGTCACCGGCTTTGTTTTCGAGATATCTTGCGGCAAAGTTGAAAAAAAATCTGGCCATCTTGAATACCGCGCGGAGACTGGGTTCTAATAATTTACCGTTTACCGCATAAAACGTTTAATATTTGCTCTTTTTGTAGCAAATTGACTTTAAACTACAGAAAAATAAACTCAATTGCTTTTCAATCGAAGACAATTGGGACTTAGATGAACAAAATGAAGGAAAAATTATCATTAATTTGACCAACGGTAATGAGCGCGCGCGCTCAATCTTGCGCAGTAACGATGTGCGCGACCAATACTCAGGAACGTCCTTAAACCAACAAGTGATCCATTCTAACATCACACTTAAGGTGTAACTTATTATTGTTATATTCCTTAGAGAGTTTTGACTGTTATATATTGAGCTTATTTCCACCTAATAAAATACTGATGATGGCGAAAGTCTCGCCGAAACATGCTTAAACAGTTGAAAGCAGTCGTACTTTTTCTTAAAGTTATATCACAATGCAGTAAATATATGTAGATATATAGGATGATTCGACTGCTATGATGACGTTTTGAATTTGATTCTTTTGAGAATACATGAACAACAGTGATAATTAAAGAATAAAAGCAATGTGAATAGGACTTTGGTATATAGAGGCGGGGTTAAAACGGCAAAACGCTTCATACCTATTGCGCGACAAAAGAAAGTGATCAAAGCATTCTGGTTGTTGTTGTAGTTAAATGAACCCATAATGCCATCGCCGATTGACTCTTTCAATAATCACGTTAACATTTTCTTCGCAGTAATAATTTAAGTCGCGAACATCGTAAGCAATTTTACAGGTAAAGTTGGCACATACTGTATGTACTTTCATTTGGCTTTAAGTGCAATAAACCCCCTCACAATTGGCATTTGTATCGAAAGTTAAGACAATTTTGATTACATCTGCGAATGAATTTTGCGACTTGAAAAAATTCCTGATTTTTTATGAATTTTTTAAGTTGCGAATTTACGTGTTTAGGATACCTATGGTGGAACAGCCGAGTAACTGGGTCGAGCTTTTGAATTTGCCGCCTATGACGTTGTATGACGCACACCCAGGAAAACAAGACAGTCACGGTTGCAGAAAATGTTAGAGTTTGCCGATGAAGACATTTTAAAGTGTTGCAACTTGCGTTACTTAAATTTGCTCTCAAGAATTATAACTTTCCTGTGTATATCCTTGTAAACATAACATGGCCTCAAAATCGTTCCTGGGTAGACGTCACTTCCGGTCTTTCACCTCCCGCGTTGCCGTGATGGTAGTGTTCCACGGAAAACTCAACTTTAAAAATTCATAAAAAATCAGGAATTTGTTCAAATCGCAAAATTATTTCGCAGATGTGCTTAGAAAATGTTTCTTATCATAACATTATTGACAGTTTTTTTTGTAGAACATCGTTATGCATGGCTATACTAGGTAGGGATTGTCATGGAATGCTGTTCCTTGTGATAACGCACCATCAAGAACATCAAGTGGTTTTGTACGCAGTGCATATCCCGATACTTTGTTGACAAGAATCGTATCACCACAACTGTAATCAATTAGAAAGATATCAGACTGTGAGAATGAGAACAAGTGAAAAAGGGAGCAGTGAGCTTACTTATCATTAAAACACAAGGCCAAATCACAAACAGCGCTCTTGGAAACGCGCAGCTGGATCACGGTTATGAAAGTGCGTTACGCTAAGTCGCACTCAAACACTGCCAGCTGAGCCCTCGCGGAATACTGATTTTGTATTTCTCTTAGAGTAAACAATAAAATTAAAGCAATGACCGGCTGACTGGCTGACCGACTGAACTGACCTTAGTAAGATTCCAAAAATCCCTAGCTCGCTGTACATGTCAGCCAGTTCTGCTTTGTTTGGTTTACTAGGACGAACCATGTAGTTCTTGACAGCTGATTTTTCATAATTAATCTTTTCCATAAGTATATACTGAGTACGTTCTAGTGACGAGACTGATTGCAGCTGCTTCCTGACATCTTCCCCGAAGAAATTGTTCCCTGCACGTTTTCAACATAAGAGTATTATAACAATGTATACATATGTGCCTTTTCAAGGCTATTTTGAGGAGGATTTTATGTATATAAAGACATTGAAGATAGCCTCCAATACTGATTTTTATTATCTTTAGAAGTGCTGAATCTCTCAAAAACAACAGCAATAACTAAGGAATTACAAACTTATTTTGATATAACAAACTTGTAGGTCTTTATATTAAACTCTAAACAATTTTGCACAACGACCTAATACCCGATAAGAGTGATTGATCTGAATCCAGGTGGAATCGATGATGTAGTAGATAGATCTTCAGGGTGCAAGTTCGAGAAGACCTTTAGAACCATCACTTACATAGTCAAAAACATCATTATTATCAGTTTTCAAGACAAACGATAATAACCATCATCGTGTTCAACATCAAGGACACATTTAACAACAACACCACTACAAACATTGTATCAACCTTTGACATCATGCACCACTGATCAACACTACCAGCAATACCGACCACAATGTTAATCTCCAGCATTAATATCACTATACCTTTATTTTAATTACCACCTCCATTGATTTATAAGAAGATACATACCTCCACCGTCTCTATCGGGCTTCAGAACAAAGTTATGTGGGTTTTCAATTGCCATTTCAGCTATTTGATCAGTATCTTCTCCCTAAAATGAAGACATTGAGGATATTTATTTGTGTTTATCTCAAAGCATTTCTGAACGAGTGTGGATTATCGGAAAACGGCTGCAAACCAACTTCCTTTACCTGAAAATTGTACATTCGTTTGAAGGTTTTCCTTATGCGGCTTATTTGGTGTTGGTCCGATAAATACCTTTGTTATAGAATTAAAACACAGAAATATATGTCAGCTAGTATCAATCATGTAATGAAAAGGACATTCATCTGATTAGGTCGAGGTCCTGTACACCCATAACCTGGCCTGCAATGAAGTCAGGAGCTATATGATGTATTTTACCGACTGACCAATAATATTCATGTTTGTAACGACTGTCAACAGTAGTCTGTATACTAGTTTTTTAAGAGATACGTACGTATGTGATTTATAATGAAATGTGTAATCACTCTTAAAATATGATTATGTTACCGGAAGCTTTCGATCGTCTAGGTGGTCATTATAAAGCATAAAAAAACATTTCAATTTACGAATAAAATGTAATCAAATTTTATCACTGCAAAAGTGTTTGCGTTACACACAGGAAACCGTAAACACGCCGATAATGATCATCCATGCAAGCTAATCAGACTGCAAAGCTCTGGCATACATGTTTTTTGATTCCGATAAATATGTAGACACAAAAACAGACATTATTTAACATGACGTGGCTACTACTCGTCACTATACCTCTCTAAAACGCCAGGCTCAGTTAGTTTTTGTTGTACTTGTTTTCCTAGAGTAAGTCGTATAGCCAATGATGGAACTTTGATCGCATGTGAACGCTCAATCAGAAAACGTAATTCCCAACACTAATATAAAATGACAAGAAAAGGAAATAGCCTTGCATTCAAAAGTGATGGAATAAATCGTTTAATACACTGCACACTGTGAGACTTGTGGAGAGATATACAATATGATTTCAAATTCAAATGAGTGGATTGGCGGGTAATTCAGTGTATGGTAAAAGTGGAACCATCCAAACAAATAAGTCCTACTTTCTCTGAAAAATAATTCTTGGGGCTGTTCCCTGTTCTGTAATAAACAACAGCAACTTCATGTCCTTCACTGCAAAAAACGAGAAGATATTTATATGAGCCTCGATGCAAAACAAAATTGCTGACAAATTCAATAGCTGTACAAGTTAACTCCACACAATCAAAGAGCGCTTGGATCTTTGATAATCGTAAATTCAACAATGCCAAAATACTTTCAGGGTACCCTGGAATAGTCTTAAAGCAATAGCGTCAATTTCTATTTAGACACCCTAAGAGATACTTCTCCCTGAGAATGAAGCTCAAGAGATTTCCTGGAAACTTCTATGTCTGTAATTGAAAACTGGGATAGAGAGACGGAGGCAGCAATCGTGATCAATTTCTCGAAACTATCAGTTTTTGATGTTTTGTCATGCATATTGATTATCATTTACACTCTTGTTTCGCTCAACCATATTTTAAACTTTGGCCACATTCAACATCTGTGTAATTGTCTTGTAAAAATGACACCATGCTGATTTTGAGAGGTGCATCATGGGAATTGAAAGAGGTCGGGGAATTGAGTACAGATAAAATGTCTTATTTTACACTCTAAAATGTGATGAAAAAAGAAAGAATCCTGTCATAAACGTTAGACACTCCAGCTACTGAACTATTCCTTCCCGTGCTTGTCCGCCTTTTTATTGATAAGCACATCTCCTGGATAATTCTGAATAAGATCGAACAATGAGAGGACGATCAATTGCAATCAAGAAAGAATGATACATGCGAAAAAAGACTGCAACGTGACGTTATTTTGCAACAGGCTTATTGATAGCACACATACACAAATAGTCTTCTATCTTTGTCGAGTCTTGCAGTCTTTATCAATGATTCAAAAGATTGCCGTAGCAATCTAATCCCTGGTTTCCTGGAATGAGATAGATAGAGAATTACTACACGTACACAGCTCAGTGTACCGAGACATCATCGTGTTCTAGAGGATGTCATGTACATTTAATCAAAACGAAGTGTATCATCATCATCATCATCATTGAAACAAAAACCTTCACAGAATTGACCAGCCTCCTTCGCAAGCAAAGAAAGGAAGGGAAGAGGGAAGGAGGGACTTTGAAGGAAGTATTTGAAGGCAGAAGGGAAGAGGAAAGGAAACAAGGAAGTAAGTAATAAGGAAAAGTAAATAAGTTAGTAAGTATAGAAGGAAGAAAGGAAGGCAGGAAAGAAACAAGGAAGGAAGGAAGGAAGGAAGGAGAGAAGGAAGAAAGGAAGTTAGGAAGGGAGGGAGGAAGGGAGGGAGGGGGGAGGAGGAAGGAAGTAAGGAAGGAAGGAAGGAAGGATGATAAGAAAGGTTCAAAGAAAGGAAGGAAGGAAGGAGCAAAGGTAAAGAAGAAAGGATTGAAGTTAATCTACGTATAAGCATGATAAGCAACAACATAACGGTACCACTAATATGGTAATAGATCAGTTCATCAATATGTTCATAAAACATACCTAAGATGAAAATGCATCTCAAAAATTTTCTTGCAAAATGCCTCAACATCACCGATATCTTCACTGACCAGAAGAATAACAGCACTACAAAAACACAATAAAAAAATAACCAAACAAACCATGCAAACAAACAAATCAACCAAGCTAACCAAACATAACCTAAAAGTTGATTCAACTCAATTCTTACTCTTTTGAGCCGTAATATTCCCAAGCTGCCGCTAGAGCACAACATGCTTCTATAAAGGCACGATTACCAGGTAACTGAAAACAAATATTATGAATGGCATTATTTGGTCATGCGCAATGACTGTACTAATTAATAAATGACCGTATATCAGTATTTTGTCTTCTAATAGTCCTAATACAATTATAGTTTGAGTTGGTGGTTTTAATACCTGAGGAGGCTTTTGAATATGAATGTTTTTCCTCAGCAGACCAAGAACGTAACTACAACAAATAGACATAATGAAATGACAATTGGGTTTATAAACTTAGAAACTGTTTTTTTTTCTCTGACGAATGAAGTATGTAACGTAGTACACAAGTTGAATTGTAAGAATTTTGATTTTTTCCAGTGACTGCGAAGATTCCCAAAGACAAAAACAAACCAATATATATACAAGGGTAGTTGTGCTTAATTTTGCTAACTCAAAGATCGCTGAACATATAAATGCCAATGATCACACTATTACTATTAATTTCTATTCCAGGACATCATTTCTACAAAAAAAATTGTTGTGGAGGCATGCGACGATATCGATCGCCCGCGTTGTGGGGTACTCGATCTGGATTCTCTTCCGCGTTAGCTTCAAATTCCTTGCCCTATTTAAGACATTGAAAAAAAGGGGAAAACTATGCCCTACCTAAGACGACATGGAGATAAAGGGTATCCTATTCAATTTTGAAACCGCTTTCTTTCATCATCTAGCAATAATTGTTATACATCGTCAACAAAAGCTTGTTTTCTTGCTTTTCTTTTAGTGAAAACGTATTTCATACCTGGCACATTTAATACAAGTTAGAAAAGCGGCAAATTAGTACCAGCCTATTCAAGTAAATTTCAGGTAAATGTATACCTACAATAATACCATGGCACGAGGGAAATTAGTGATTAAATTTCCCCGAAAAGCGAGGGAAATTTTGTTGAAGTCCATAGGGCGCATCCCGAGTGTTAGTTTGTAATACCATGATTACCGAGGAAATCACAGGCAGCCCAAGCAATCTACTTGTCTTCTTTTCAAAATGGCGGTTCATTGGAAGTACGCGAGTTCGAATCCCACGCTGGGAGACTTGAAAAAAAATTATTTTCTTATCACTTGATTTTTAAACCATATTTGTCTTACTATTTTTACTTTTTATTTTTCAATAAATGGATTTTTTTCATTCATGTTTTGTATTTTTTTCCCTTTATTACATATATTACTAGAAGGCAGGAAACTACGATACACACTACCCCTTCTTCAACGGCAAAAAAATACTCCAAAATCAACAAAAATGGCACAAAAACTACATCATCATAGAAGCTCAATAAACAAGCTTTCAATAAATTGCACTTTACAACAATTACTTACGAGAAAATAATCAAAATTTTGCCATTTTCTTGCAAAATTCGACTGATTTTTCGATGAGCCGAAGCGTGGTTGTTAGCGAGTGGACATCACGTGACTTCACAGTACCAAAAATTCCCTCGAGGGGAGGAGTGCCTAACCAAACAATCTGATATTTCCAAAGCGCTTTCATCGCTCTAGATCGGCTCGATGGTGGATTATTCACAGAACATTTGTAGATTGACGGTACGAATTTGGAAATAGTTATCAAGAACTATATTGATGGTAACTTTCGAAGTTATGAAATCAGCTGAACCATTTTAAAAGAATATCAACATAGAGCAACTTCAGCCGATCGGTAATCTCTTGCCGTTTTCGACACGATGTTTTTTGACAAACAAATTTTACGGACTTGCAGTACGATACTCTGCAGTTGTATTTCAAATTATTTTGTAATTTTTTTTTTAGTTCTTTAGAGGTTTTTAGAACGATGTTTCATGTAAAACTCTTTTACTGTACCGAAGTAGTTGCATGGAGTCCGCCAAATCCATGTTTTTTGTGCACACCTCCCCCGAGGAAAATGTTTTTGTACTGCACCATGGTAACCCTTGACCAATCAGATCAGAGTTCGTTATAAGAGGTCACGTGATGTCCACTCGCTAACAACCACGCTTCGGCTCATCGAAAAATCAATCGAATTTTGCAAGAAAATGGCAAAATTTTGATTATTTTCTCGCAATTAATTGTTGTAAAGTGCAATTTATTGAAAGCTTGTGTATTGAGCTTCTATGCTGATGTAGTTTTTGTGCCATTTTTGTTGATTTTGGAGTATTTTTTTGCCGTTGAAGAAGGGGTAGTGTGTATCGTAGTTTCCTGCCTTCTAGTAATATATGTAATAAAGGGAAAAAAATACAAAACATGAATGAAAAAAATCCATTTATTGAAAAATAAAAAGTAAAAATAGTAAGACAAATATGGTTTACAAATCAAGTGATAAGAAAATAATTTTTTTTTTCAAGTCTCCCAGCGTGGGATTCGAACTCGCGTACTTCCAATGAACCGCCATTTTGAAAAGAAGACAAGTAGATTGCTTGGGCTGCCTGTGAGGAAATAAGTAAAAAAAGTGCAGTTTTGAAGCCAAGGAAGCGTGAACAACGAAATCACTCAAACTAATTTGCAAAAAATATAGCTAGAGAGAGAGGGAGATAAAAAACATTCAAAGAGAAAAATAAACCTGAAGTTGTCATTTACAATTTTTTGTGTGGTCGAGCATAGGCAAAGTTGCGAAACACGATGCACAGGAACGGAGAAACGCGTCCCACATGGAAAGCGATCAGCAATTTTTATAAGTAGAACGCGTTTTGCTCTAGTGAGTAGCAGGGACTTTATATTTTTATTTTTTTATAATATATGCAAGAGGGAAATTTAGTAAACTTCCATGCATGAGGCAAATTCGGGATTGTAATTTCCGCGGAAGACAAAAGAATCCGAGGTGATCATGGTACTATTTAAGACAAGAAGGCTAAAAATCATACCCTACTCCCGTCACACCCCGTATAGCAAATGTAAGGGAGTACCCCTCCACGTACGTGGTGGGAGACTAAGTAGCCGAGTGTGCGCTGTTAGAAGAGCTAAATAGGTTTGCTGATAACTGATATCTTTTTGTCTTCTTTTGTTTCTATTTTTAACACGCACAAAGGAAATGCCGAAACGAATGAGAAAAAAGAATGAAAAGTAACAATTGACATATAGCCAAAGTGTGACAACTGAAATTCCACCCCCTCTCCTGTAATACCTTGATAAATTAGTGGTTTTCTCTCCTAGTACAACTAGTCCTGGCATACAATTATATTCAACACATGCCATCTTGAATCCTTGTTCTTCGTTAGTTTCGTTACTATCATTATTTGCTACTTCGTCCAATATGTAGTCAAGGCGAAATATTGATAATGATAAAGGCTGAAAAAAGAAGGATGAAACTTTGAAAGATCCATTCCATATGCAGTAAAAGTATTAATATATAATAATGAGCGATATGATACCCATATACAATTCATATAATATAAATTGAAAACTGATTTATAGAATAGAAAATACATATACATCATAAATATCTATTAATAAAAGTATTTTAAAAAGTTCCGTTTTAATCTTAAAATGAAATAATCAAAATATTGACAACATCAGCTACAACCGCGGCAATAAAAGGCTGTTGTAAAGCCAGAACTGAACAAAAACTCTACCTTGAAGGTCCTGCTCCCATGGTGACATCCTTCCCCCATTTTAAGGAATTAGAACGTCTGGTATCTCTTAGGGAATTTATCAAAATTTTCGATGAGCTTCTCTGATAATCGCACGAGTAATACCCCCCATTCCCTTTCCTTCCTGGTTACTAGTTGAAAACCAGGGAAATGATCGTAGAAATAACAATTACTCTAAATAATAACCGTTAATGTTTTTGTCTATCCTAACAACTACCTCTCGTGTAAAATTGCCATTCAAATATCATTTTTTCACCCCATCAACAGTAAAAATGTAATTACTTAGAGTTCTGCGATCATACCTGAGAAATACCTTCTCGACGAGTCTTATCATAGATATCATACATGCGACCAGTGAACGATGGATCACCTTTGATGCTCCTTGTAAACATAATCAAAAACATTTTAATTTATAATAAAAATGGTATGGATTATTTTAATAACAAAAGGATATTGAGAAAATATCAGTTTTTGTGTTTTCATTTAATTTTATATTTATTAGCCTCCCCTCGTCAAATCACTTTGTTAGCAGGGGTAGAACGAGTTTTGATTGATCGATCCATGATTCGCCTAAAATGTAGTCTGTGAATCGTGAAATGGGCTGCATATTCGTAAATTTGCGAGTCTTCGTGACGTTTGACATCGAAAATACATTGTTTTATGCGCGTGATAAGTGAATTGACCCAGAATAGCAGATGTACGGGATCGTGAAGTGATTTTAAAATTCTGAGTGCTTCATGAATAATGCTTCCCTAATACTCTCCATGAGTTTCTCTTTACATCTACCATGTGTAGCTTACCCTTTCAATGCGTCAGACAAAAATTCATGATCACGGCTGATTTTGTGAAACAGAATGTGTAGATCCCTCTCCAAGTCCCAGACCTCTTGGAAGAGCTTCTTTGGGTAGGGAGTGGGTAGAAGCATGAATGGACATCGCAGTATTTCACCAGGTCTTTCCTTAACCTCGAGGAACAAACCACTGATTAACGCATAGGATGAGGCTTCTGCAGCCAACTCGTCTAGTTCATCCTGTGATAGATGTTTGATGCCTAACTGTTTGAAAAGATCCATCAAGATTGAATTTGGACCAGAACAAGTTCCAGCTTTGCTATAAGTATGAAACGAAAAAATAATCATGACCTGCGTCATTTTAGAGTCTGGAGCTTATGGAACGCTTCATATCGATTGAGTACTTTAATCTATTATTAGCATAATAGATCACCATTAAAAGCTTATAATTCACGATGTATGCTTTGACGTCACAAAGACTTCCTACGTCAGCGTTAGCATCAAGAAACTGTAGGTGAAACTGAAAGTTTATTCTGAGTACTATTTTGCATTGCATTATCAGTCTCAGAACTTTGTGATCTTGTGGATCGCTAAGAACTTGTTTATATGAAGTAGGTGTCCCATGGCAGTAGAGATAAGTATTTTGTTAACTGTGTCCCTTGCTATTAGAAAACAAAAGACTTGACCCTTCCTCAAATGAATAAACTCTTTAGGTTACAAATGTTTAAATGTTTAATATTTTATAGTTTAAAGTGTTGAGAACCCCTAGTTCGGATAGTTTTGGATATTAACGCGGTTGTGCGCGACTTTATAATTAATTTAATCTTAGCTTGATAAGTTTTGATCTTGGCAAATTTTCATTTTAGCCCATCCTTATTGTTTTATCTTTTTTTTTTAATTCACGAGTCAAACGCAAATTTTTTACGTGTCTTCAGGTCGTTTTGGTGATTTTGTGCGAAGTGTTAAATGCATGATGATTAGCCATTTTGAGAAAATTACCACTCAAGTCACGGAGAAACATAACGATATCTATTTGTGTCGGTCGTTTTGAATTTTTTTTAACGAGTTTAAACAACAGTCAAGTGGAAACTACTTTAATGGCTGCGAAACAACCAATGATAATTTGATATACCCTTATATATATAATATGTCTATCTATGATGATTGTGAATTTCGAAGTGAAGCTGAAAAAATTTCAGAATAAAGAAGTCGAACAAGGTTGAACATGCAGCATGCAGCATGTCTCAACGAACAAAATTAATTTATCATATCTCATTACAATACTAAAAACTTTTCCAAACGTAAATACAACGATCTCTACAAAGGAAATAGGAAAACTTCAAATATATCATTATTCATAATTTCTTTGTATGTTCTATTATAAATTGACTTTCTTTAAGGACAGTGATCTAAACCAATTTGTCGTGTACATGCGTCTTTTCGGCAGGAGCCAGTTTCACGAAGCCTGGATAGCGCTATCCACCGCTAATCCCTATCCAGAGGATAAATTCTGAAGAAAGCCTATGGAGCAGATAACTTTATTCAGGTTTCGTGCAACCGGTCCCTGATTGCTTGAAACGCTTGAAAAAATGACCTGTGGTGAATGAGCAAATTTTTGTGCGATTATTTTGATTTATCCTTACCCATTAGGGCCTGTTTATATGAGGCGAGCCAGCCGGGTTTAGGGGGTTGGTTTCTTGATTTTACGCTCTGATGGCTTGAACACAAAAGAAACCAGCCCACTAAGGGCCTGTTTATATGTTTATTTTAGCGGGCTGGTTTCTTTTGTGTACAAGCTATCAGAGCGTAAAAACAAAAGAAACCATCCCGCTCTACCGGGCTGGCTCGCCTCATATAAACAGCCCCTAAACCGGGATCTCTCACTCCATATAACAGCACATTACTTACTCGCTCTTGCTTTTACGTGAGTTATTGTTGGATTTTTCTCAACTGCTGCTTCTTTACCACTGGTTCTGTCTTCATGTAATAGCGATAATTCACATGCATACAGATTTAGAGGCCCTATTGAAATAACTGCCAATCACTGTCTGGTTGACACATGACGAATATCAAACCATTTGTAGTCGCAAGGAAGAATTATTGCAAGCACTTTGTAACTAGTAATATGAATAAATTTTCTAGATATCCTAGAGAACGGCTATTCGTTAATGGTATTTGAGAAATATAGATTGCATAGTTGTTATGAGCACGATAAAATAGCGGTTCCATGTCTGATACACAGGAGAAAAACAGCAAATCCCAAATTGATATCGGTTATTGATAAAATTGAGCAGAGTAAAAATAGATCAATAACTAATACAATGGTAATTATATCTTGTATTTTATTATATTTTGTAAATTAGTGATAATTTGATGATGATAGATCGGAGTGCACATACTAAAAGACTAAAAGTGTGCAGCATAATTACCACTAAATAGCGCTATTTTATGATAATTCTATCGTTTTCTTTTGTTTAATTAATGTAATACAATGATCGGGATCTATTGTTTTTCGAGGGACGTTTACTAACTAACATCCCTCACTCATAAATGACATGAGGGAAATTTAGTTCTAAATTTCGGTTAGTTCTATGCTAGTGCATAATTGATAAGGGAAAATTAGAACTATATTTCCCTCATGCATTAGAAGTCTGAAGCGTGATGATGTTTTACCCCCGTCTCTAGACCAAAATAGTTTTTAAGATCCTTTCATGTTCAAATTTTTTATTCCCTCGAGGATACAGGAACAATAGTTATAATTAGTGAACAAAAGCAATGTGAAAAGGATTCTGGTCTAGAGACGGGAGTAAAACGTCATCACGCTTCAGGCTTATTAAAGAGGGAAAGTTAAAACTAAATTTCCCTCATCCATATGCATGAGGGAAATTTAGAACTAAATTTCTCTCATGTCATTCATGAGATAAGAACCGAGTCGAGATGACTCCGTTCGAAGCCTGAACAGTTTTAGAAGAGCATGTATACTACATCTCCGTGTTCGCTTACAATTGTGGGAGTGAATTGGTGCTTATTATGTATGCATTGAGCTGCAAAGATTTATTTTGCACATGCGCAGACAATATCATGTCAGATTGAAATGGTTATACAGGTACATTTTATTCATTTTTAAACGGACTAAATGTACAGGTCCACAACGAACGTAAATCGGCTGTTTTGGCCCATTATAAAATGTGTAAGAAATTTTGATTGCTCTTTGAGTATTTATACTTTTACGTACAATGTGAAGAAAACAAAAACACATAACAAAAGACAAGCCCAAGAAAAACAAATAAAAAAAACAAATAAAAAAAGAATACAAAAAAACCGACTAAACACAATTTGCCTTTGACTGAAATGAATTCAATCACAAAACATTTGTCCTCTCAAAAGAAAATAATCAAATCCTATTGTCATTTTTTCAATGGCGCAACCAAAACATTTTAAACATACTCAGTTAATCATTGGACCAAATACAGTTCTTTGTTATGATATTCTGCTTATGTCAATTTGTAAGCATATATTTTATTTCATCATTTCCTCAGTACTGATCATAGTATTACAAACTAATACCATGGCTTCTTCGGGATATTAGTGATTAAATGTCTCCGAAGCCGAGGGAGGTTTAGTGGAAGTCCCGAGGGCGCAGCCGAGGGACTTTACTGAACCTCCCGAGGCTGAGGTGGATAAAATGGTCATATTTTATCCACGGAATACGTGGACTAAAAATATAAAAACATTAGAAAAAAGTTATTTACAACGACAAGGGGATTTTGTATCTAAAGAAGAAGAAGAAAAGAAAGAAATAGACTGAAAATGTTTTTTTTCAGCAATTCCATGTTCCTGATACACCAGGAAAAACAGCAAATCCCAAATTTGATATCACCGGTTATTGGTAAAATTGGGCAGAGTAAGAATATATCACTACATAGTACTAGAAACGTATCCGGGACACCTAATTTTCCCTATAAGAGATACCAACCGTCCTTGAAGAATTGTGTTTCAAAGCAAATTTTGAACCCATTAATGACACCGACCAGAAATGCAAATATTGTTAACACGTAAGTCAACAATGATGATTGCTACAGTCTATATAGCACCCATACTATCAGAGTTGATAGAGCGAAATGGCTTGGAAACTCTTTTGCCATAGGTTATTGTACACTCCTTTCCAGAGTGACTGTGCACAATCTTTTGTTTTACTATATTGATTTTTTCTGTTGGCTCGAAATGCTTTATAATTTAATTTATCAAAACAAATTGAACAATCCTTATCATAATATCGGAGACAAAGTTAATGTCTACTTATTTGACAATTTCGAATAAGCATATGAAAATAAACCTGCGCACGGTAAAGACCAGTTCAACGTAAATGCCGAACAAAGACATAAAACAATAAGCTTCCAAACCATACTTTCTATTAACTATGATACTATACAATATTCAAGAGCGCTTCACATTAATTATTTATGCAATCAATAAAAATGGAAAAGATTTATTCAAAATTTAAGTACAGATAGTTAACTTGGTCATTCCTGCTCTACACATTTAATGTTTTGTAGTAGTAAGGTCGTTATGGCTATACTAGGTAGGCACTGTCATGAAATGCCGCCCCATTTGATAGCCCACCATCCAGAACACCAAGCGGTTTTGTACGCAGTAAATATCCTGTAGGCTTATTAATAAGAATCGTACTGCCACAACTATAACAGAAAGAATTCAATCCATTTTTTTTAGAATTTGTAGTAAGCAGATCATATCCATATATGCCCAGTATATAGGCGTCCAGGATCACACGAACAAGTGTTCAGTGAATAGGAAATATATGGTTACAAAAAAAAAAAAAAAAAAAAAAAAAACAAGAAAGAAAGAATTAGAGAAAAAAAAGAAAGAAGTAAAGAAATAATTAAAGAAAAGTAATTGAAAAGAAAAGAAATTAAAAAAGAAAGAAAGAAAGAAATATAACATAAATGACTTGTCCTTGCTTGCTGGACTCTCAATTGACTGACTGACTGACTGACTGACTGACTGACTGACTGACTGACTGACTGACTGACTGACTGACTCACTCACTCACTCACTCACTCACTCACTCACTCACTCACTCACTCACTCACTCACTCACTCACTCACTCACTGACTGACTGACTCACTGACTGACTGAACTTACCTAAGTAAGATTCCAAAAATCCCTAACTCGCAGTACGTGTCAGCCAATTCTGCTTTGTTTGGTTTACTAGAACGCACCATGTAGTTCTTGACAGCTGATTTTTCATAATTAATCTTCTCCATTAGTATATACTGAGTACGTTCTAGTGACGAGACTGATTGCAGCTGCGTCCTGATATCATCACCAAAGAAATTGTTTCCTGTACATTTTTAGAAAATAAAAGAAACAAGGTAGACATGTGCCTTTTTCAGGCTATTCAATAGGAAATAATTATATATGGATAAAGGTATATTGATTTTCTTGGGCAGTGCAGAATCTGCAGCAACACTAGCAACAGCAATAACTGATGAATGGCAAGCTCGTATTCAGTTATAAAAAAGTTTGCAGGTGTTATAGCTGGTGACGGACGTCAATCTTGATACTGTAAAAACTACCTAGTTGAAACAACCAAAAAGAAAGATTGGTTGCTATAATATCTAGAATCATGGAGAGAGCTCTTTTAATTTTCTTTGGTTATTTTAACAACCAAAATAAAACTGGTTACCTCAGTTGTATTTTTTCTACCAATTGGTTGTTTCAACCAACTTTTTTACAGTGCATGATCAACACCCACAACAAAACCATAAGAACAACTACTTTTTCATAGTCACAAATTTCATTATTAGCTAGGGAGTGAAGGCCCAACCATCGTGATTATTGTCAAGATCACACTTGTCAACACCAGTATCATCATGGACATTCCGCATTGGAATCATCACCACCACCACAGCTGGCCATCCATCCAAATCGACACCTTTATCTTCATTACCACCTCCATTGATTTATAAGACGATACATACCTCCACCGTCTCTATCGGGCTTCAGAACAAAGTTATGTGGGTTTTTAATTGCCATTTCAGCTACTTGATCAGCATCTTCTCCCTAAAATGAACACCAAAAACATAACATTAAGCTACTGTGTTATGCTTAATACGCAGGTGTTTCTCTCAATTAAGTATCTCTTAAGTAAAGTAGCCATTTTTGATAGGTTAAGCGTCGCTTTCACCCTTACTAACAATTTTAACGGTTGCTACCAGCAACATTGAACTGTGTGAATAGTTTACCTGAAAATTATATATTCGTTTGAAGGTTTTTCTTATACGGCTTATTTGGTCTTGATCCGATAAAAACCTTGGTTAAAAAAAAAAGCACAGAGATATATTAGAACACTGATTCCTCGATCAGACTGGATCGAGAACCTGTCCACCCATATAACCATGACAAGCATAAGTAGCGATTATTCACAAAAACGGGGCTGGTAGAGCCAACATTCTAATTCTCACTCAAATCTTTGTTATTTTAAACACCTGGAAATTTTGTTTGTGAAATAATAAAGTGATGAAATTTTGGAATCTTCTTCATTCTGATATGCTCTTTGAAACGGAAGCAGTGATTTTTTTATGATGCATAAACTGAGGTGTTACCAGAACCACTCCTTTATTTATAGTATAGCGTCTATGCGTTACAAAATATATATATATATAACAATGTAGTCAGTAATGTGCGAATCCCATTAAGACAGTGCTCGATACACTTGTGGTGTAGAGCTAATTAAGTAAGTGAGGACGAGAAACACGTAGTTCTACTGTGACTCCGAGTTTCGTGCTTACGCACTCATCAGACAGTGTTTAATGAAAAAGAACCCTATCTACTATATTTATATTTGTTTACATGTAATTACAAAGGCGTATTGTTATAGATCTATTACAAAGAGGTGCGAAATAGCCTATACTTCACCGCTAGTTCACACCTCTTTGTAATAGATCTATAACAATACGCCTTTGTAATTACATGTAAACAAATATAAATATAGTAGATAGGGTTCTTTTTCATTAAACACTGTCTGATGAGTGCGTAAGCACGAAACTCGGAGTCACAGTAGAACTACGTGTTTCTCGTCCTCACTTACTTATATATATATATATATATATATATTAACTGTAAACAGACAATAGTAGTAGCCTGTATCCATGCATCCATGTTGTAATAAGAGTAAGAAAGCTATACCTCTCTAAAACGCCAGTCTCAGTTAGTTTTTGTTGTACATGTTTTGATTGAGTAAGTCGCATGACCAATGATGGATCTTTGATCGCATGTGATCGCTCAATTAGCAGACGCAAGTCCCAACACTAATGATCAGAAAAAAAAGAATTTGTTGTGTATTCAAAAACGATTGGGTAAATCATGCATATGTTACGTTTACGTGGTTTAATTTCCCGATTTGGGAATATTTAAATGACAAATAAATTCATAAATTTATTGAATTGAATGCAATCCCAAAAGCCTAGACTCCCCCGCAGTCCATTTTAGGATTTGTCACGCAATAACTAAGTTCTGCGTGACAAACCCCAAAAACGACTGCGAGAGAGTCTACCAAAAGCCGTGAAATAAAAGTTATTGTATAATGTATAACTACACTAGTTTTTGGAAGTTAGAGTGATTTTCATATGACCGTGAAAGAATGAGCAAACTAATAGTTTGTAGTTAACACAAAATCCATTGTTTTATGGTCATATGAAAATCACTTTAGTAAATATCAGATTTCTGAATAGATATGCAAAATGAATTCAAATTCAAATGAGTGGATAAATCAATGCATGGTAAATGAAAGTAGAAGCATCCAAACAAATAACTCTTATAAATAAAAAGTTACTTATTATTTGTCTCACGATGTTAGTCTTGTTATAAAAACGCGAATTTTTGACTGCATTCAGCTAGTCATTATCAGGCGAAATGCGTAGAAAGGGATGACGCAACACTTTATACTCGTCTATTCCCATGAGAGTGCATTTAGATGATGATGACTAGCTGAATGCAGCCGTAACGTCGCGTTTTTATAACAAGACTAACCTCGTGAGACAAATGATAAGCAACTTTTTATTCATATGTTTTATCCACGATGAGTAACAATCCCTTTCGCGATTTACTCTAAATAACTCTTACTTGTTCTGAAAAATAATGCTCGGGCCTGTGCCCTGTTCTGTAATAAACAACAGCAACTTCATGACCTTCCCTGCAGAAAAAGAGAGTACAGCAAATAAAACCAATTACATGCGACTTTCCTGATCCCAGAGTCTATCAACGCGGCTTTAATTTATTACATCCTGATGGGAGAGGATTGTGATTTTTTTTAGCAGTTTCTTTCTTTTTTTTTGGGGGGGGAGGGGGGGGGAGGGGGGGGTTACTGTCATTGAAATCAATTGTAATCGAATAACAATTGATCGTATTCGCATCTCAAGATCATTTTATGGTTATTATGAAAATGGTGAATTTCCAATAAAGTCGGCTCTCTTGGGAGAAGTGTTATGGATAACTACCACTGACAGGCAGGTCGAACAACGGCAGCAAAATAAATCACGGCAAATTCTTCCGATCTTCTAATCAAACAGAGATATCATGTGCTCACCTACCTTCTCTGAGGGAAACCGATTTGGGATATTGATAATGACACGGTGCATTCATAACTATCTGCTTCTCTATGCTTACGACTGAGTAGCATGAATTCGGAGTAGTCCGTTGATCTACCCGTCAAACAGTTTGATATTGCTAGCATACGTACACAAATAGTCTTCTATCTTTGTCGAGTCTTGCAGTCTTTATCAAAGACACAAAAGATCGCCGTAGAAATCGAATACGTGGTTTCCTATTTTGAGATAAGTGAGAAAATGTACTGCATTGCTGTTGGTTCATTTGATTTCAAAGGTAGGTGGCTGTATTCAATTAAGGTAGCTCCATATAACTTCAGCGCGCGCGTTCGTGCATGACCACGCGCATGTGCACACCTCAAACTTGAAGAATTTTTATTTTGATGGTAAATTTTTTTTGCAATTTTCAGAATACTGTTTTAGTAGTATAATAGAGTAGTTCGCAAATTTTCAATGATTTTCCAACTACAGAATTATTTTATTTAACAAAAACCATTTGGCGTTATTTCTAGGGTTCTGCAGTTGGGATTGTTTTGTCACACTAATATATGCTAGGTCATCGTACTCAAATCCATATACAATGTCACGAGATCATTTGTGGAAAAACTGAATCTTTGACTCAAAGTCTTTGAAATATAGTCCACTTATAATGAGCTTTGGAGGCAGATCCTAGACGCCCCATAACGATATGGAGCCTCCTTAATTAAAGTGCATTATTATGTATCGAAAAAAATAAAAATCATAACATAGGAGATATTGTAACATGATACACAGTCGACATAGACCGGGATATCGATATCACTTATGTGTCATCCATTTGTGATCCTGCAACAGCCTTCCCTCATTCCCCTCCTCCTTTCCCCAGCTATAGTACTGGTTCCATTTTGTTTCTGACATTGAGAAAGGAGAAGAGATCTGAACAAAGACAAGGAAAAAGGAGAAAGGAAACGGTGAAGGAATGAATTGGACGAACTAAAAGAAGTAAAGAAAAAAGTAGAAAATCAAGAAGAAAGAAAGAAGGAAGGAAGGAAGAAATGAAGGAAAGAAGGAAGGTACGCGTAACCGTTTCTTTAAAATTGCTCTGAAATGTTTTTGGCATGTAGACGGAAAACATTTTCGGCCATTATTAGCAACAGAAGGAAGATATCTCCGATATAGGGTGGGTTGCACTGACGTCATCGAAAAAAACCCATCCCTAAATAAGAACTTGATTAGAATTTCAGTAGTTTCATATTAAAATATACGTAAAATTATACATTTCTGCAAAATTTGACATCAAAAAAAGTTTTTGTGGCGAAGATATTAATTATTCAATTTCCGACATTTTTAGTAAGAATGTATGGAGCCGCCATGTTGGTGTAAAACACTGGTACACCAAGATGCCGGACAATAACTCAAATTTCAAAATAGCTGTTGAATGTGAACAAAACTGTAATGTAAGTTAAAGTAACTATCAGTTCAATAATTATAACACATTACAATCAAAATTAAATAGATTAGGGGCAATTTCGAATAATTTTTACGTGTGTAAAAAATGCGTGAAAAGGTTGCGTGACAGCTATTCACCATCCGAAATCTCTACAACCAAAAAAACGAAAGCCGCTAAAATTCTCAGGAGGCAATGTCGCCTAATGTCTCGACAAATATGTTAAAATACCAGTTTTCTGCAATTAATATTTCAAGATTTAGTGTTTTGATGACGTCACATGCAACCCAAGAATTGCTCGATGATTACATGAATAGATTATGTAGTTGCATAATTAATCATAGATGTAGCAAAAACACTATACCTGTGATGGAAATGCATCTCAAATATTCTCTTGCAAAATGTATTGACATCATCACTTTCTTGTCCAATAAGAAGGATAACAGCACTGTAAAAAGATCAATAAAATAGTATTATTAGAGGCCAAGAGTAGGGGCAGAAATATGAGCAAACAAACAAACAAATCAACCAGCATTCTTGTAGGACTGATATCCTCATGCATAACAGTGGTTCAGATAAATTCTTACTCTTTTGAGCCATAGTATTCCCATGCTGTCGCTAGACCATCACATGCTTCTATGAAGGCACGATTACAAGGTAACTAAAAAGTATTGTAAATAATTAAGTTTATCATCAATACACAAGGCCAAATGTACAAACTGCCCTCTTGAAAACTCGCGAGTAGCGGGCGATAATGGTTCCACTTCGAAACGAATTGAATCGAATCAAAGAAACTTTACGCTCGATCCGCTTGGGCGCAAATGACGCTACTTGGGCCACAAATAAACAATATGCCCTCCAAATGTTATTGTCCAATCATCTCGTGGAATGTGCAATGACGGGGTTTTATTCACAGGTTGTTTGTACCATAAAAACAAACGTTCGAATTACGATCGAGTGAATTTACAATGATACGATGATAGCGAGTGAATAAAATCCCGTACAAAGCACTTCCCATGTATGGTATATACATGCTGAGACTTCCATTGGAAATAATAAGCAATTATTGGTTGATGCCGTAGCTGAGGTTTTCATAAGTTACGATGCTACGCGAAATTAATAATTGCTTTATTATATATTTTGTGAAAAAAGAAAACAAACAAGCAAAACATGCTGCATGCCATTGTTGATGATTGGGGTATGCAAAGCTGCCATAGCGCGCGCGACCTAATAATAATAATAATAATAATAATAATAATAATAATAATAATAATAATAATAATAATAATAATAATAATAATAATAATAATAATATTAATATTAATAATAATATTGTAGTTAAGGACAAAGTAAACAAAACATGTTTATTGATAGACATGTCTGTACCCACAGAAAGAAACATCTCTATTAAAACTATGGAAAAACTATCTAAATATAAAGACCTGGAAATTGAAATAGAAAGAATGTGGGGCCTGAAAGCTACAACTGTACCTGTGATTATAGGCGCCCTTGGACTAATAAAGAAGGGATTAGATACCTTTATTAATAGAATACCAGGAAACATCAAAGTTATTGAGTTGCAAAAGATAGTACTTCTTGGTACAGCCCATATACTAAGGAGGACATTATCATATAAATAATATCAAATCACAAAATGTAAATATAGATGCCTTATGCTCAAGGGATGAACATGGTTCTATATTGTTGTAAAATGATGAAAGGAAAAATAAATCTAGATAATAATAATAATAATAATAATAATAATAATAATAATAATAATAATAATAATAATAATAATAATAATAATAATAATAATAATAATAATAATAATAATAATAATAATAATAATAATAATAATAATAATAATAATAATAATAATAATAATAATAAGAAAACCTTGTCTCTATTATGGGACTTTAACATATATACAGACAAGAAGATTGAAGCGAGACGACCAGACATAGTAGTGATTGACAAGAAAGAGAAGAGTGTTCAACTGATTGACATTGCTATACCGAAAGATTCCAGAATTGATGAGAAGGAAGCCGAGAAGATAGACAAGTATCAAGAATTACGTATCGAACTTGAAAGACTGTGGAATATGAAGACTAAGATTGTGCCAATAGTTATCGGAGCACTAGGAGCAATATCAAAACAATTTAAAAATCACATAGACAGACTTGAACTTAATAACATCAACTTAATCGAAATACAAAAATCTGTAATTTTAGGAACTGCATCAATCTTACGTAAAGTACTTCAACTCTCAGGTGCAGGTTGAATACCTGAGTTGCATATTGTAAACCAGCAAATAGTCAATGAAATGTATATTTATTCTTGCTGAGAAATAAATAAAATAATAATAATAATAATAATAATAATAATAATAATAATAATAATAATAATAATAATAATAATAATAATAATAATAATAATAATAATAATAATAATTTAATAAATAATAAATTTCAACATACGTGAAAAATTTACAACAAGGAAAATTGTATGAATTAGATATATACAACAATAAAAATTAGATCAGTTCAAAGTTCATTCAGTTGAAATTATATAATACACGATTAACAAAACTTCTTTTGAAGCGTTCCGTTCTTACACGTGGTAAAATATAACGTGTAAGAACGGAACCTTGAATAAACTTGACAGAATCATTCCAATATCCGTAGCTAACCTAGGGGACGTACGGATAATAGAATTATTCTGTCGAGTTCACAGGTTTTCATAAATGAGCTGCGCGAGCTCAACCAAGCCCCCGGGGGCACAGTTTTGGTATCTTTTAGGGGTTGAATAGCACTGAAAATCCTGATTTTGTTATCTTTTAGAGATGAAAAATTTGCGAAGTCACGCCCTTTTGAAAAACGTCAGGTATCTTTTAGGGGTATTTTTGAAAAATTCCGACGAGCATCCCCGATGGTTTATCCCCGGAGTCCCCCCCCCCGGACATAAGTGTAATTGTTCTCGTCTGAGTTGGTGGTTATTACCTGAGGAGGGCCGTGGATATGAGCATCTTTCCCCAGCAGACCAAGAACAAAACTGTAATAAATAAACAGATTGAAATTGCAGTCCAGTCTCAACAATTTATTTATAAATTCATTTTTTCAGAACCACCTCGTGGATTTTGCTGCTAAGACGTCATTCTAGCTTTTGCTAATGAAAAATTTGGAAAAATATCAAGATTTTTTTAATCACTTTTGCATATCAAAATGGACACGTTTTCCCTTCAGTACCGCTTTTTAAAACCACCGGAAATAAAAGAAGCCATTTTCCACTACTTAGATCAGCATTTGTTAAAATGGTTATTTGTTATTTTTATTCTTTACTTGCGTTTTTCACTAGTAACAATTACTAGGCTCTAGTGATAATATCTTGCACAATTACATTTTCAGTTCTCAAATGATGAAAGTTATGCAACTTTTGCTGTTGATAAACGGCACTGAAACATTAATTCAAGCGATGAGGCATTCGGTCTTATTGCGTGTTTGTTTACGAATATGGCAATGCTCGATCGAATGAAATTTTCAGTGCCGTAAATAAACAGCAAAAGGATCAAAACTTCAATAAATCAGAGCAAACATCATATTTTAAACAAAGTGTTGATTCAAAGCATATGGGATTCGGCGATGTCACGCTGCATAAATAACTCTCATATCTATTAGTCAAATACCTTGATAAATCAGTTTTTTTCTCTCCTAGTACAAGTGATCCGGGCATACAGTTATATTCAACACAGGAGAGCTTGAATCCATCCTGTTCTTTAGTGTCATCATTCTTTGGTACTTCGTCCAAGATGTAGTCGTGGCGAAATATTGTCAATGATAAAGGCTGAAAAACATGACGATGATAACATATGACCGTAAAAGAAAGTAGAGCATTTAGTTTGTAATAGTTGATAAAGAACACAAGAAAACAACGGGTGTAGTGTTAACTAGCAA
This sequence comes from Diadumene lineata, assembly GCA_918843875.1. NCBI lineage: Eukaryota > Metazoa > Cnidaria > Anthozoa > Actiniaria > Diadumenidae > Diadumene > Diadumene lineata. Next base: position 16,907,670 of record OU974069.1, on the reverse strand, counting down.
ATATTAGTTTGCCTATTCTAGATCTTTCACGGTCATATGAAAATCACTAATGATCCAAACTAGTAAAACTTATATGTAAAGGCAAAAAGCCATGTGGGTTCGGCTCTTGAAAAGTCTAGTTAGAGCATGTGCAGTATAGATAATCTGTGAGCCGTGAAATAGCTCATTGAAACCTAGCGGCTATTTCACGGCTCACAGATTGTCTACGTACTGCACATGCTTATCTACTTCAGTAAAAGTAAATAGTGCGTGATATATACAGTGCTTATTATTGACACCCAGTTAAAAAGAGGGTTTTGATTTGTTTGAAAAATCTTACTACAAATATAACATTGATTTTTTTCAACAACAACAACAACAACAAAAAAAAAAAGTTTCGTTTTAGAGTGCTTGCCATGCAAAAATTCCACAAACTAGTGCAATTAGACACTGTATTTGAGGCTTTTTGGCGTGTACTCTAGTGTATAAATGAAATCATATCAACAATAACAACTGCATTTAAAATCTGTCGTTTAATGGAGACTCGGTTGGTTCTGTAATCACGGTTAAAAGCTAAAAACCAAGACTAAGTATGATCACAGGAACAACCACCAGTATCCGGTCTAGAAATAAAACAGAAAGTCAAAGGAAATACCCTAGACCCTAACATTCCTGTGAAATTATCTTCACCTCATTAAGAAAATATATATGGTACATATTGATTTAGAGTTCTGTATAGCATACCTGAGAAATACCTTCTTTGCGCGTTTTATCATAGATATCATATATACGACCAGTGAAAGATGGATCACCTTTAATACTCCTGTATATTTGTAACCAAAAACAATTGTCATGTTATGATTACAAAACATTTATATGGGTTTTAATAAAACAATAAGAATATTGAGAAAATATCATTTCTCGAATATGCTGCCTCCATACATCAAATCATCACGAACCACCATCCTACTTATTCATTCATTCTAGATCGTTTACTTAAGGACGTTCGCGGGCAATAAACTGATCGCCAGATTTTTTCAAAACTTCACGTGAGAAAACTACATGATACTGGCGTTCAAAATAGCGAATAACATATGGGGGGAAAGTACCACTCACTGGAACGTAGGTGTGCTATTTAGAAATTCGCCCGCTTTATATAAAACACGATACTGTTAATAATGACTTATTAATAAAACTCCTAACGTAAAACAACGTTAGAAAAAATATAGAGGTTAAATGGAACTGTCACTTGATGTTTTGAATACAGATTGAAGCTTTGAAGATAACGAATAAATAATAGAAGACTTTACTCAATCTCTTCTAAGCCCCACCCTAATCCACATAACGACCGCACGAACCATGACGTAGATGAATATTGAAATTTTTAACTGAAAAATAACTGTAACTGAAAAATAATGTTCCTAACGGTTCCTTTTTAGAGTTACGCCCCTTTTTTAAAAGTGTGCCAAAGAGATGTTTAGACTACTTGGGCAATAAACTAACAAATAAGCGTGCCCTCGTGTAAACGTCGTTTGTTTGAAGCATTTCTTAGGGCGCTCGCTCGATTTCATGCGCAGAAATGATGAGTACGAGCAATGCCCGCTAACCCCGGGGAGGGACTCCGATGGTAAACGATCGGGGATGCTCGTCGTATCTTTTACGGGTAAAAATGAGCTATTCGGTCTCTTTTAGGGTTTAAAATATGAAATTTTCCAAATTCTCACTTTTTGGTGTTTTTTAGGGGTTGAATAATGACTGAAACTCCTGATTTTGGTATCTTTTAGAGATGAAAAATTTGCGAAGCCACGCTATACTGACGCTCAGGCTCAATTCAAAAACCAGACTCCAGAATCTACTCGCGACTTGAATACCATTAGCTTTCATTATCAATCAATCGAGCAAGCAAGTAAGCAATGAATCAATCAATCAATCTATCATTCAGAATCCATCAATCAATCAATTGATCAGTCAGATTCAATCAATCAGAAACAGCAAAACAACGAACTTTGCTGTCTTTATATTCATTTGTATTAAGATAGCTTACCCTTTTAAAGTGGTATACAGAAATTCATGATCACGGCTGATTTTATGAAACAAAATATGAAGATCCGTCTGCAAGTCCCAGGCCTCTTGGAAGAGCTTCTTTGGGTAGGGAGTGGGTAGAAGCATGAATGAACAGCGTAGTATTTCACCAGGTCTGTCCTTAACCTCGAGGAACAGACCACTGATTAATGCATAAGCTGAGGCTTCTGCAGCCAAGTCGTCTAGTTCATCCTGTGATAGATTTTTAATGCCTAACTGTTTGAAAAGTTCCATCAAGATTGAATTTGAACCAGAACAAGCTCCAGCTTTGCTATACGTATATATAAAAGCGGAAAAAAAAGTATTATGTTACGGAACAGGTGATATTGTGCTTTACAGCCCTCCAAGATTTTCCTTGGCGGAGATTTCAAAACTCGAGATTTTTACTTGTGCTATTTGAAATGCTATTATGTTTTCATGTCCAGCAATCATTTGCAATATTTGATCATTTGTTTCCTCATAAAACAGTAATTAGACAGAGTACCATGTGAATATCAACAGTGAGAAGCAGTCAACCGTTCTTAGAATAACGAAGACTTGAAAAGTATGTCATTTACACTCTGCGGTGAACGAAAACGATAATACATGATGAACCATGTATTCTGCTCGATAATGATTATCTTCCTAATCAATTTAGTAAAAAAATTGCATGATCAAATGTTTCAAATCAATGCTGAACATCAAAACATATCATTAGATTTTTTTCGTTCCGTCATCTAGTTCGCCGTCGTCGTTCAAGCTAACGTGTAAGCTCCCTATTTGGGGACGTAAAAGAACGACTGAGGACGCAGATCACAACCATCCTTGGTAATAGACCCACACTACTACATACTAATTACTAACTACTAATCAATCTCATGCTTGTATAACCGGATTACATACTATAAATATTAGAAATTGTAAAGCACATTGAGACACCTGGCGAAGAAGCACTGACATTACAAATAACAATATAATGGATAATAAATAAATAATAGATAAAAGAATGAATTCTGATTAATCCTTCTTTTTGTACTTACTATAGTTGCTAGATATACTAAACATCAACCTTTCTTGGTATCCAAAACTGAATATTGTTCGGTGTAAGAACGTTAACAGTCTGATTGTAAACTCAACGTTCCATGTACGTCATAGTGTAGTTACGCACTACTTGGTGCAAGCATAGTAAAACGGGTCACTGATGCCGGACATTTCAAGGGGCATTTTTAGGCTTTAACTCACGCATCAAGCATGGTACTCAATAGAGCTTAGCCGCAAACGGAAAAAAAAGATGAAATTAGAGGGGATCTAGAGGGTGTTTTCTTTGCCGTCTCCAATTCTGCCTTGATAAAATGATAATTACAAGATTTTAATTAATTCAATATATACTTAGGTAAGTTAAAGCATCTCTATTGCAGTTATATTTTGGATATTATTGAAAGATATGTAATATATTTTAATGGTTTGCCCTATTTTTTACTGCTTTGACCCCAATATTTTGTTTCGGGAGTTGAAGCGGAATCTGGAATCCGGAATATCGGAGGAAAATGTTGTGGAATACAGAATAATTTGTTGAAAAAGTTATGGAGTACGAAATATTTGAAGAAAAATAAGGAATTGGGAATATTCGGCTTGTTAGAACACAATATCTATTACAAATGAAAAAAGTCTTTAACATCTGAATTATCGGAGTTCCTGTGGGAATACTTCACAGTACAGTACGGGAATACGAAATACTCGGTACAAAACAGTCCGCTTCAACTCCCGATTTGCACCTTACACGATAAATATTTGCAATAGTCTGCATTAACCCTATATACCTTGGCGACATTTTTCTAGATTTTTTATCGCATAGATATTTTGATCATAAAAGAACTGATTCAAACACATACAAATTGGAGATAAACGTTTATTTCAAGCAGTTAAAACAAGTCAATTGATGTTAAGATGGTAATTGTCAGTAATAAGTAAAACTGGTACAAGCTGAAAAAAACAAAAAAAAAAACATAAAGTTTAGAACTTGACAGAAATAGACAAATTACAAAACATATCAAATCAGTAGAAACAACGGTCAAACTAAATTAACTAACTTAAATAATTCTTTGTCAAAAATGTATCCACAAAACTGTTTTAGGAAAACTCACTACGGCGCCAATAGCTGTTTCAAATTGCTGCTTGACTTCGGGAGACATGTCCATATAATCTCGATAAATATGAGTACTTAGTCTAATCCACATAAAACAATTCTATGCAAATTGCTATTATTTAATCAGAATTTTTTGTTTTGGTTTCAGGCTATGTCCACACTATGCCGGATAAATTTAAAAACGCAACATTAAACCGCAGCAAAAAATCGAATTCAACAATAGAATTTGCTTAAGGTGTTTTGAAACAGTTTTCAGCTTTTACATAACCTTCCTTTAACTTAACAGATCTGAAATTTAGACCATATATTAGCAGATTGAAAATTGAGTTGATGTCATCTACACGTCAAATTAGTTTCCATAGCAAGGATAAACGAAAAAAAAAGAAAATCAGTTGTTCCAAAATATATCTCTTGAACCGAGGCAGCTCTAGACAAGCCAAAATAAACATAGTACTTGTCATACTATTGTACATATTTGAGAGAAGTTTAAAGAAAGTTCATCGGCTGATGACATCAACTCAATTTTAAATCTTTTACCAATATATGGTCTACATTTCAGATCTGTTGAGTTAAAGGAAGGCTATGTAATACAGTGACTTCGAAACAACTTACAATTGCTTCGGATTCGATGCGGACAACTGTCAGGACAGAGGATATCTAGAGTAAGTATAACAACAGCTCGTATAAGCTTTTGGTTCTCCTCTTACTTCCTCAACCTCAAGAAATTTATATTGGATGTACATATGTATTATGCTTATTTTAGTGAAATAGAAAACTGTTGCCGTGAAACAGTTGTTGAAACCGCATAAATATAGCATTTTCCGACTTATTCGGGTTAAGCATAGTTAGTCTACTTACTATGGGTTAAGCCATTGTCCGGATAAATTTGAAAACGCAATAGAATTTGCATAAAATTGTTTCGGATTCATGCGTTTTAAAGAGAACTAAGGCCTAACCTAATTGATAAAGTTACGTTTTCAATTTTTTCCGATTTATTGTGGACAAGTCCTGAATGGCATCGTACATTATCGTAATCATCGTGCACCAATGGCCTTAACAACGAAGCCGGAATATACAAAACGTTTCAGATTCCAACCAATAGCTTTACCTTAGCAGTATTTGCAGTATTTCTTACATCGCTCCTGCATCAACGAAGTGCGGCATTTCCCTTTACCAAGCATTCTACATATGCTGGGATGGTCACCTCGGTAGTTGCTGGGACATGCTATATAAGAAATATGAAAGAACGAACACTTAGGACATTAAAAGCACATGCATCGCAAATGTATATTGTAACGGCCAGCTACTGATACACTTTAATACTTCAAATATAAAGGTTACTTGGTCAATACATGTATTGGATCAATTTATTAACTTACGTGCCAGCCGCAGCCCCGAGTCAAGATATTTGGATTGACTGGCTAATAGTTGACTAACTAGCGTCTTTTTGACTGATAAGATCATCAGAAAGAAAATTTTCAGAAGCTATCGATAGACCAATGCAAACGACAATCGATTTTAATACTCACGGCACTCACACGGCCGACTATTTAGTTGACGGTCCTAGAAATTTCCGCCAGCGGCTTACCAAATTTTACCGGTGCCGTGCCAAAACGATTGTAGTGTACACGCAGTGCTAAATTACTTTTTTGAGAAACGAAAACTGCCCGTATTTAGTTGATCGAAAAAGTGGTTGACAAGATTTAGTCTCTGCGTGATTCGAGATTTAGCAAGAATCTCGAACTAAAAATCTCTGATTTGGTATACATTTCTTTGAGACATTTCCTTTCTGCAATTTCTGGATATAATTCCATAAACGTTGTCAAAACATGTTGTTAAATTATATTAACTATGCTGTACACAATAATTTCTCAGCTCTATCCACTGTATAGTTTCTATGCCTTTTGTACGTTTTATCGTCGTGAAACCGCGAATTTTGTTTGCCTTGGAACTTGAACTGAACAGCCAATTAGTACGTGGCCCGCGAAACAAGATCGGCACTACCTTTTACCACGCTGTACATGAGCATCATAATCGCCATCCCTGCAATAGACCTTTTCTGAAGTGGATAAACAGGATGCATTGTGGTCTAGCTACAGTACAAACAACATCATCTACGGCACAATGAGCAAAAGATGTTTGTACTGAAGCTAGACCATAATGCACCATGCATGTTTGCATGCTGTTTCAGAAATGGTCTATGTTGGCCAACTACATCATGAGTAGTATACATCACTTTCAGAAATTACAAGAAGACAAGGATGTCATTGATACTTACCGACTTTTGGACGCGGTGCTGTTGAAGCAAAAAAAATATCAGCAATTAAAGTTCAATAAAAATCTTTTGCAATAATAAAGATTGTTTTTTACACAAATTCGAAGTATTCAAAGTGACTTCTCTAAGCACATTTGCCACAATCAAAATCGTTTGGTCACTCTTTGAAACTATCCTTTTTTCAAGAAATTAACAATTTTGGCCCTTAAAATATGACGATTAACCCAAAATATCTTATCCATTGGTGTCGTGAAAAAGGTAAAACAAATCAAAGTGAATTTTCTAAGAAACAGTCATCACAACGGTCAACGCTTTGTAGTGAACCCACTTGCATAGAACATTGTAAAAAAAACGTTGCTTCCCACTCAACTCACCATTGCAGTTGACACATATTCCTCTGCCACAGGTTTTTTCTACTATCCCCTTATACAAAGAACTTTTGAAGCACTCCTTCCTTAACCTATTTCGGCAATCCCAAGAAAAACGTCGAAAGTTGTTCTTGCAATCTGGAAAAAGCAAAATTGGTAAATTAATATAGTTTTATAATAGACTAAAAATATCTATCAAAGCCACTTCACTAAACACGATGTTGAAGCCAAACAATGTCCCTGCGCATAAATAGAAACGACTGAAAAAGCTGCGAAATTCCAAAAAATTAAAATTTTACATATGTAGGTTACTCTAGGGTTTTTGAATTGAAACACTATAAATAGTATACAGTCCAATTCGTTGTATCACGAACAGCCGTTTAAAAATTTGATTTCGTTTTGGTCTTTTCTGAGCGTAAATCGATTGCATAGGAGTTATAACAGTTATAAAATTGCTTTGCACTTTGCTTCTTATAGAACTTACCTTGATTGCAGTAAACAGAAGCAAGCAAGAAAGCGCAGCAGAAAGCCACGGCCACAGTGAAATTCATGTTCAACACGCCTTCTTCTTCTCGAGCTAAAAATCGCTATCGTACGTATATGTTGCTGTGTGTGATTGTACGGTGGTTTTAAATCAACTGATTATATCTTGCTAACACGTTTACATTTATACTAATGATAATCAAGCCAGGCCAAGGTTGGATCACATCAACATACAATGTATTCATAAAAACACAAATACGTGGCAATCAAAACAAAAAAATGAAAACCTATATGCTAATGGTAATTAAAGAATCAGTTTTCTAGATTTCTAGAAAATTGATTCTGCTATTACCATTAGTAAAATCATCCTGAAATTGTACATTTGGAGCGATGATGTTCTTGACTTTTCTCATATAGCCCTTTCAAAACGTGTGCCTTATCTTGCAAAGAAAATCTTAATGTTTCAAGTTTAAAATTTTTAAGCTTTGAATAGCATACAAAAGAGCATTATTTAAGAATGAAATTTAAACGAATGTCGTCTTTTTCATGAAACAATCTAAAACATTTCATAAAATGGAATTTAACTTTGTTTATTGAAAGTTGATATCGTGCAATACTCAAGAGGAAAGCGATATCTGCACAATGGTGCCTGATTGCCATTATAGAGCAAATGCAGGAAAACTATGAAATAACATCAAGTGCTAACAAATAGTAGCTAATGAGTCATTTCCCCTGATGAGCCTCTAATATCATCCTTATCATTGTGATGTGAAACTTATTGTTGGCAAAATTAGGCTAATTAGGGTTTTCAAGTGAAATATTATTGATGGTGGTTTTACCACAGACAGAATATCGGTTCCATTTTCAAATCAAGAGAATATTATAGCCTTGCAGCTCTAAATTCTATCTTCCCAATTCGTTTACTACAATCCCACTTATTTCTTTGTAAAATCGGTGATCTGACATTACAATGGTCCGAAGTTTAAATTCACCTTGAATATTGTTGTTCATGAATATTAAATTTTGTGTCATAACATTAATTCTCGAACATCCGACTACTGAGTTATAACTTGTTCTCCATTGCTGCCGCAGCGAAGCGAGCCTGAGCGAGCGTAGCAAGGCAGCAATATTATTGAGTGGTTAGGGAGCTGAAATCAACATTTTGAGTCCTCAACTTGCCTCGGTCATGCAGATAAATAGCCTCCTCTACGTAGAATGAGTTTCAATTCCTTTTTTCCAACACCTTTAGGCTAATTATCAAACTACATGAAAGGCAGCATTCACTAAGAGGTCTCTTAGGCTAGTAATTGAGTAGTTAGGGAGCTGAAATCAAAATTTTGAGCCCTCCAGGATCCTTTGCGAGTTTCTTTGAGGGATTGTATTACAGTTACACGATCTTGAGGGATTGTATTTCAGTCCCATGATATTGCTACAGCAGCGAAGCGAGCCTGAGCAAGCGTATATAGTCCCTTCAAAAACTGTGTTCTTATCTTGCAAAGCAAATCTTAATTAATGTTTCAAATCAATTTTTTTAAGTTATGAATAGCATACGAAAGAGCATTAATTAAGAATGAGAAAACGAATGCCCCTTTTTTCATGAAATGGAATATAATTTTGTATATTGAAAGTTGATATCATGCAATACTCAAGAGCACAGCGATATCTGCACAATGGTGCCTGATTGCCATATAGCAAACACAGGAAAACCATGAAAAAACTAAATGCTAACAAATAATTTTTGATAAAATTTGTCAGTTTCAGCATAATTTATACATTCAACTTTTCTGATTTTAGTCGTTCCCTTTTTTTAAACATTTTTGACTGTTCTTGTTGAATGAAAGCACTAGAAAACTATTAGGCAGTCACTCTTTAGATTGTATTTCATAGACATATTGTAAGCACTCTCCTACAGTATTCGCAATGCCGTGCTATGATATATAAATGGGAGCAAATAATCAAGCGTTGATAACCATCTGGACTAATTGCTCCATTGTAAATAAAAGTAGAGCAAATGCAGGTAAACCATAACGTGTCCGCCATTTTGAATTCAATTTTTTTCACTAGCGAGTACTCAACCAGAACTGCAGAGAACTGTCTCACAACTGGAGGATAAGCCCCAAGAAAGCTAGCGTACCATGAATATTACCCCTAAATATTATTAAGCTGAAGCTAGTCACAAAGCATAAAAGACCTCTGAGCGGGACGTTAAAGTAACTAAAGACTTCACATGGAACAAACAGTAATCAGACTGTCGGCTAAAGATAAAAATCTTTTGAGATTTATAATTAAGAAAATTATCACACATTTCAAGAAAAAACATTATTGTTATATAGTTTTTTAATAGCGGTTTGCATTTTTGTTTCGCTTCTCCGCACCTAAGTCTGGGCCTCTCAGGCTTTTACTGAGAACTTATTGCTTATTGAAAGACGAACACCAAACTTGTCTGTAAGGATCAAGTAAGGATAACAACATGGACTTAATAGACCGCTTAATTCTTCTTAATTTATTAACTTTAATTACTAGCTTAAACATTTAGATCAACTTTAGTTTCTTTTTCAAATGCAAATTAGTCTCAGTGTAACACTAACAAATTGATACAGTGCAAGATTTTTTACAAATTTTCGACTATTTTTTCACATGTTTTTACGTGTTATTTCCCCAATCACCTATCGAAGCTTGACCATCATGGTAAATTTATAAGAAAAACGTTTGTATGTGCATGTCATAACAGTATAGAAAAATTCGTCTAAACCAGGCTGTCTTTTTTTTAACTAAGCTCAAGTCTTTTTATTTTCTTCGGATTAAATCAGATTTTTCATGGAGACAATTATCGTAAGATTAAAGTAATCTGTCCTAAATGTCGTTAACTCTTTCACTGTTTGCCCTAGCTTGTAAATGTCTCCAGTTTTTGTGATATGTATTTGCCTTTTTTCTTTTTTAATCTCTAGTTTTTCCTTGGTGGTTAACTAGATTTTATCTTGCCAAAATAATTTTAGGGGTTGGAATTTAGGGTGTTAACAAGAGACCTAGAGTCCTGCTTCCAGCTTACGGCGAATCTTTGAATAAATTAAAATAAACATTTTTGACTGTTCTGGTTGAATGAAAGCACTAGAGAACTATTAGGCAGTCACTCTTTAGATTGTATTTCATAGACATATTGTAAGCACTCTAAAGTATTCGCAATGCCGTGCAATGATATATAAATGGGAGCAAATAATCAAGCGTTGATAACCATCTGGACTAATGGCTCCATTGTAAATAAAAATAGAGCAAATGCAGGTAAACCATAACGTGTCCGCCATTTTGAATTCAATTTTGACTGTCTTGGAACTTTTGCATGAGCCACGACCTACGCGTTTACAATCGTCGATCGGTGAAAATATTGATGAAACCTAAAAGATTAGCAGTAAGACAGTCAAAAATGCATTCAATATGGCGCCCACTTGGTTTGGGCGTTAATACTCGCTCATGCGCAATACCAGTTTTTACATGCTCACAAAAAAAAATCAAGTAAAGCGTGGTTGAGTGATAGATAGTTTCAAATCATTACTAAATTGCTGCGCTAGTATTTAGTTTGTTTTTATTTCATGGTTTTCCTTCATACATATACAGCTATTGTTTTAAAGTTTGTCCAGTGAAATACTGATTTAGCGAATAACAATGTCATTTGCACATAAGAAGTTTTCATTTTTCTTGTTTTAAGGTTAGACATAAAACAACGATGCAATGCTGCATATATTGTATAGTTACATGGTTTATTAAAATTATTTGATTAACGTTTATCTTGTTCCTTTCGACTCATCAAAATCATGACCTATGCAAATGTCTTTGCTATTTCGATGCTATTCGCTAAATCAGTATTTCAACTGGACAACCATTTCAAGAATGGCTGTATAGTTGCTGTATAATATATGTTGTTCAAATTCCATAGGCGTAAACTGAAGGTTTCTGTGTGCTCTGAGGCTATTGACTATTTGTCTATCATTAGAATTTGCATTTCGATTATTGGTTACTACTCCCTAAAGCCTAGATCGCTGTCAATTGTTTCTATGTGTTTCGATCGCTGACATCATTTTCTGCGATCCGGCGATCGTGATCGATTATTTGGAAACCAGCCTTATGCGGGGATTCAATCAGGATGTTTTGCGGCCAACCTAACCAGTTATTTTTTGTTATTCAAAAATCAGAAATTAAAACCTAAAATTATAGAATTATGTGCTAAAAAATGAAAAAAATGGCAATTTTACTAAAATTCTGGATTTGTTTTACTTCATGCCAAAATTGGCTGTTTCATGGTTTTTCTGATTTCTGTTTTCTGATATCCAGAATTGAGAATTGACATTTTTGTATTTCTACATTACGAAAAGCAGAAATCGTAGATTAAAAAAAGGTTTCTAAACGGTTTTCGATGGATGCCTGTGAAGATTAAAACTCAAAATCGAGTCATTGGATTCCTGCCCCCATAAAAACAGAAATCACTTTTTTAACGCAGCGCGCTCCAGTGCGCTCTACCCATGGAGGGGTACCTGGGGCTCTCTTGAAACTTCCGGTCACCGAGCTGATGTACATTCCTTTCCCTCCCCTTCCCTTGCCTCACCACAGAATATGCAGGGGAGATATGGACAAAAATGCAATGAAATATTTAGCGCTGATAAATGAGTTGTGCTTTGATGCAATTGATATCAAGTCTTTGCTCATAAAATATCGTACCTAACTCAGCTCCATTATAATATCACACCATTCGCAAAATGCCGACTGTATGCAATTGCGATATGTCGTAACTAATGCGATACGTCGTACCTCATGCAATATGTCGTACCTCGTGCGATATGTCCTAAATAATTCAAAATATTCATATTGCATGAGGTACGACGTATCGCATTATTTACGACATATCGCATGTGAATACAGTCGGCATATTGCGAATAGTGTGATAGCCCTCAGGCTCTCATCAAACAAACTTCAAAAAGTATTAATAAATTGTAACGTTTTTTTTCAAAAATTCTCCATTGTCAGCTGTTAATATCATATGAAAAGCAAATAAAAATATGTTATGTTATGTTAGTGAGGTACGATATGTGCAAAGAGTTGACATCAATAAAAGCACGATGTGGTGAGATCATGTGGTGAGGCAAGGGAAGGGGAGGGAAAGGACTGTACATTAGCCCGGTGACCGGAAGTTTCAAGAGAGCCCCAGGTACCCCTCCATGGGTAGAGCGCACTGGAGCGCGCTGTGTTAAAAAAGTGATTTCTGTTTTTATGGGGGCAGGAATCCAATGACTCAATTTTGAGTTTTAATCTTTGCAGGCATCCATCGAAAACCGTTTAGAAACCTTTTTTTAATCTACGATTTCTGCTTTTCGTAATGTAGAAATACAAAAAAGTCAATTCTCAATTCTGTATATCAGAAAACAGAAATCAGAAAAACCATAAAACAGCCAATTTTGGTATGAAGTAAAACAAATCCGGAATTTTAGTAAAATTGCCATTTTTTTCATTTTTTGACACATGATTCTATAATTTTAGGTTTTAATTTCTGATTTTTGAATAACAAAAAATAACTGGTTAGGTTGGCCGCAAAACATCCTGATTTTAAACTTATGCATGCATGGCACAGCAATGAACTATGACTTCTTTAATTCACCTCATCCAGTAGATCAGTACCTCATTTTATCACAAAGGTTTAACTGAAAAAGACAAAAACTGCTAATGAGGGACATGGTACCTAGTTTTTATGAAGCTGATTGTACATGTCTGCATGAGTTTTTCGCAAATGAATGAACGTTTTGATTTGAAACCTATACACAAACAAAACAATTGCAATAGAATCCATACTATTGCACGCATGTGAGATGAAAGTTCAAAATATTAATTTGGATTCTTTGATTACGAGTAAAACTGCGAAAAGATAACACAAATGCCAGAAGACTCAAGATTTGTACAAAAACAATGGAATGTGTGTTTTATTGGAAATTAGATTTAGCGGTCTTTAAGAAGTAAAGTAAACAAACAAAGCCCTAAAGAGATGAACTCAATGAATAGATAAGGGAAAAACATACAATGAACAACTTAATGAAGAAACTCTCGAGATCGAAAATGTTGCCTCCTGCAAAACGAGCTAAGACAACTACAAAATGCCTATATTTGACTAGTAGGTGTCCAACTTTCAAACAAAATTCGTTTGATTATCATCAATGTAAGTAATTAAAAACTAGTCTATTCAACGATATGCTTGTTTACATTACAATCGTGCCTTTTAATTAAAATTAACAATCCAAATTATTGAAATTATACTTTGTAGTACGAGTAGAAACTGACGAGGAAAACTACAGTTAAAATATTGGGACAGAGGAGAAACGATAACAATGTACGTTTATGTCAGTTATTAATCAGTTCGACATGCGAATATCCTCAAATGCTTAAGATTCGTAATTCGTCGATATTACCAAAGCAACGATTCTTTTCACAAATAAGAACTTTTTTGAAACGCCTCTCTTAATATTTGAAAGTCTAAGAGAGACAATGACTGGGTTTACCAGAGATTGAATATATATGCATGTCACCCATATAAACTGGGATATGTACTTGAAGTATGGAGTACAATCTTTACCTAGGGTAACGCCAATAATTTTAGCAAACAAGGTAGGCAAGTAAAGTGCAATTGAAAATAAAAGAATCATCCCAAGAGTAGAATATCGTTTCATCTCTGTTAGTCGTAATTTAGTCTTTTCAATCTCGCAACGCTGTGAGATGGCATCTTTTTGCCGAGCGATAGTTTTTCTTTGACGCTTTGCGGTAAGGTAGACTTTCCAGACACAAAACAGAATAATGAAGCAGCAGATGAACACATTAATTGCAACAGGAATTTGTCTTATTCTGTAGGACTTCTCTGTTTGTATTCTGAACCCTATCAAGGTGACAACCATAAGCACTCCACCTATAACTGTAACGACGATCGATTTCTGAACGCTCACGTTTGATACGTAGTATAAAGGATGCTCTATAGCCAGATACCTCTCTACTGAGATAACAGCAAGAGTTGCGAGCGACCAACCACACCAGATCAAAGACAATATATAATATGCAATAGTAAGCTCGCAGATTGAAGAACATTTTAACAGAAGATGAACAATTAAAGATATAAAAACAGGCTGTATGCCAAGGCCTACAAGAAGATCACTCAATGCAAGGATGGCAATTAAAATGTTGTAGCTTGCATTTCGAAGATGTTTTCTTTCCAGAATAACCCACGCAACTAGCAGATTGATGCCGACTATTATTGGAAACGTTAAACCATTGATTGTACTGATAACTGCCCAAACTGTAGATACTGATGGTGGGGAGCTAGAGACTGCTTGTGGATCGAAGTCTAGCGAAAAAAGACAAACTTTTTCTGCGGTATGGTTTGAAGCTGAACTAGGTGGTCGCTTTTCCATACGATCGTCCATTGTGCTTTCAAACATGGCTATTTACTCAAGATCTCTGTCCAATCTATAAACTAAAGCTGCTTAGAGCTTGTTTAATAACTGTCACATTTTTTCATCCACGGGTTTCCTGTGGTACCTGTACATATCTTTCGTCTTGAAGTTTACGTCTAGTGTTCATTGTGGATGTCTAATGAGATTTTTTTTTGCAACACAGCTTTTGTAAAACTCTTTTTCGTACATAAGAAAGCCTTAGTGCTACAATGACAGGGTTAGTGAGAGACTGAAAGTAAATGCACGAAACCCAAATAAATTGAGAAATGTATTTGAAATCTGGACTGAAATCTTTGCCCAAAGAAAATGATATTATTTTAGTGATCAATGAAGGCAGATAAAATACGACTGTTACGGATAGAATAACACCAAATGTAAAATAGCGTTTCAACTCTCTGCGTCGCGCTCTTACTCTATCGATTTCCTCCATCTGTACAATTGTAGCCGCCTGGACAGCTATGGTCATCCTCTGTCGTATTGTGGTACGAAAGATCTTGACAACGCAAATATTATTATCAAACAGAAAGCAGAGATCATCAGAAACGTAGGCAATTGCCTGGCAATAAATGACGAATTGGATTGGAATCTGAGTACAACAGCAATGGCAGGAAAAACAACCCAACTTATAGCAGTTATCCACACGATTCGTGGAATAGTCACCATGGACGAGTAGGACAAAGAGTGTTCAATGGCCAAGTACCTTTCCAAAGAGATAATGGTTAGCGTAAGTATTGACCAACTACAGCAAATGAACGTTGTAACGATGTAAGCCATTCCTATATGGCAAGATACTGGACAGTCGACCAGAAGACAGATTAACAGTGAAATAAATGTTGGTTGTACAACACATCCAACCAATAGGTCTGTAAAGGCAAGTATAGCTATCAAGATGTTGTAGCCTGAACTACGAAGACGAGAATCTTCACAGATACTCCAGATTATTAATAGATTGATGCAGAATACGATGGGTGCCGTTAGGCTTTGGATTACACAGAGAACGGTCCAAACTGGAACGACTGTATTTGGTAAATTGGCTGTTGGTATAGACTCAAAATCCAAAGAGAGCAACTGACAATAAACTGAACCGACTACGCTGACATTAGACATAATAAATTCCTGATCAAATACTTATGATAACTGGGAAGGTTTGAGTTCAGTTACATTCAAAGTATACTGAAGCCTTCACAAATGGTTTGGACTGATTTGCAACGACGATTTCGATTTTGATGCATCATCAGTCGTATTCCGGCTTTCTATTTTATATCAAACAATTATACCATCGAGAACAATGCGGTTAGGCTGGTTCATTTCCCGTGAATCTTGTCCGATTTTCTCCTATTATTTCTTCTTCCTTTCATTATAATATTCATTGATTTATGATACGCTTCATGAGTTTCGTCTTAAATAAGTGTAATTCTCCTTTGCATCTGTAATGTTCACTGCAAAGCTCACCTGCACTTAGGTGGACTGAGGTTGTTATTATATACCGTAATGAACGTCTTGACTGTGTTCAATGTATTTAAGAGAAAAGACAAATAATAATGAAACATTAGTGCTGTACGTTAATGATCCACTGAATTAACATCTACTTTTGATGATGGAACTTGAACAGTTTTAAACTTCAAAACGTTTATTTTTACTTCCTAACTTAAATTCATAGTAGAAAGAAAGCAGAAGTCTTCAATAGGTTCAGCTGCCCTTTGTTGTTTCCTTTTGCACTATAGAAAAAAATGGTTTTGCTGTTTTCAATATTAACTATACCCATACTGCGATCTCCTTCTGTCCGGTACCATCAATAGATTTTTATATAACGACTGTTCACCTCTTTTAAGGTAATTCCGTAGTTTTGCACTGCGCAGAGTTCTGCATGCGCATATTTCAAATTTTAGAGTTTTACATTTCTTATCATCAATAAATACAGAGTTATGTCTGAGAAACACGTTAACGTAAAAATAAGAACAGTTTTCAAATTTTCAAGCGAAAAATTACGAATTTCTTTAAACTCGACCCAGTCCATACTCGGAAAAGCTTTAATATTATTGAATTTGGAGGATATTTCTCAAAATATCTCGCAAACCAATACGGGCACCTATCTTTTTTATTGCATAATATCACTTGAAATCATGGTTTTTAAAACATATATAATCGATGACAAAATTCTATGGCTAGATTTTTCGATATTCCGAAAAGTGTTTCGTTCAAAGCGTTGATGAGGCCCATAAAAATTCGACATTTTGTTAATTTTTGATTTATTTCTCTTCGCTGTTGAATTTCAGTGCAAATCTTTTTCTTTACATCGGTAGCCCAATGTATAAGGAGCACATTAAAGGACATTAAACATATTTGGTATGGACCAATCTCAGTCAAGAGATACTTTTATGTATGATTCACATTTTCGAATGTTAGACTGACGCTAAATTGACAAAAGTGGGTATACTTTAAAAAATTTTCCCGCGAAATCCAATACAGTGACCCCATTTTTTTATTTTATATTTTTGATGAAAAACTCAAAATGTTTTACTATGGAAAGTTTTATCAAAATTCTATGGCTAGTTCTATTTCTACGGAATTACCTTAAATGGACATATCGTGCAGGGTTCAAGTTATTCACAAAAAGTGTATATCATGAAAGCTAAAATAATGCTATTTCTAGTCATACATTACTTTAATTTTGATTTTGAAAATAGCAATGTTTATGAGAAATCTTTGAAATTTGTTATTCTTTTAGCCAATAGCAATCAAATTGCTATTTTTTTCATACAGAGGACATAGTGATAAAAAAACTATAATGCCGCAGTGTCGCAAACGTGGTCGCAATTCCAGACACCTTATGGGAACCTAAACTGCAAAGCCGCTATGCCGCATTTTTCCATGGGGATATTTGCACAGAATTTATTCTTATTTATCCATAGTTGCTTTTTCCTCTACTAACTATGATTTATCTATGTTTATTGATTTATTACGTTGATATCGATAGATATATAATAACTAAATTTAATGAATCAAAATTTGAAACTCGAAACAAAAATTGAATGAAAAATTAAGTAAGCATGTTTATTAACATTTATTGAGATATATCAGCTAACATTGAAAGATTTAAAAGACTGTTTTATTCTATAATGTTTAATTTAAAATCAAATTACAAATAGATCTTTAGTTCTACGACCTTCTATCGCACTGGTGCATAAAATGTTTGGTCAGGCTGATTTCATTTCTGTTTCCTTCTGTATAAAATCTGATAAAAAAAGAGCAAATGTTTTAGTGGCTAGGAGAAAGATAATTGAGCTACCGATAAAAAATTAATTATTCAACTAGTCAGTAAAGTTGATTAAACAAATACAACACATAAACAGTTTTTTGGCGTGCACTACAGAGGCGGATCCAGGGAGGGGCCAGGGGGGCAATGCCCCCTTTTTGTGATGACCTGTTTTATTTTTATCGATTGTACTTTTATTTTTTGATTGATAATCAGTAATGGTTTGGTCTACGTCGTAGAATGCACGCACTAACAGTGCAACACTATTTAGTTGTAAATAGCACTAATTAAACAAAAGAAAACAATAGAATTAGCATAAAATAACACTATTTAGTGGTATTTATGCTGTACACTTTTAGTGCGTGCACTCTATAGTTTCAATGTAATTTCTCAAATAAAACATCAATGAATGATTGCCATTAATACAGATGAAACATCTTTTGATTTGAGAAACTATATGAGAAGCTTTCGGAACAATACCAATTCCTGTTGTCTGATTGTGAGGATTTATAATTGTATGAATCTATGAAGCAACAATTGATTATGGCCTGACTGATACAGCCAAACAAAATTTTCTTTTGGCAATAATTACAACATCTCAATACAACTTTAGTCATATTTCGATAACAGACAAAAGTGTATTTTAAAAAGTGCACATAAAATGCATACAGCTTGAATAGTCCATTTTATTTTGAATACAATATTGACAATTATTTCTACGAAATAGAATCCGACAACAATGCGAATTGATCAACCGATTAAGCAGCAACATTTTTCGATCAAACAGTTCTCCGGAGACTAGGACGAGTTTTGAAGTTGATGACGTCAAGTGTTCACATTATCGTTCACAATTTTACAATTAAGGTAATTCCGTAGTTTTGCACTGCGCAAAGTTCTGCGCATGTTTCAAGATTTTTGTTTTCAGGACTTTTATCATGTAATCTAGTCAAATTATGTTTGTAAAGTACTTTGAATATAAAATTCGAGGAATTGCGATATTTTCGAGCGAGAAAACGCGATAATTTTGTAACTCGACCCAGGCCTCTCTCGGAAAACCTGATTTTTGACAATAAAATGACGATATTTTTCGCAATATTTCGCAAACTAGCACGGTGACCTATGTTTTTTATTTGATAAAATTATTTGTTATAGCATAACATCAAATATATCTAAAATTGAGCATAGGTCATCGGGCTAACTTTTGAGAAATTTCCAAAATACTTTCCGCTTAGGACTCATTCGAATGAATTAGCAGCTCGTGTGCACGTTGGTATTTCGTCAATTTTTTCAAGATCACATATTTTTTATACATCTGTTCATATTTTTTAAATAAAATAAAGTGCAGACATTTGAACAAATCACTAATTTTGCTCTTAAAATACAAATTATTGTGTTTTTGTTCCGTTTCTCTTCGATTTTTGAGCTTTTTTCTTTACGTTCTCAAGTCACCAAAATGCATGAACTTTGACGTCATATTGCACAAAAACGAAGTCGGTGACCCCCCTTTTTTATTGTATTTTCTGAAAGCGTTTCTCAAAATTGTTTGTTAGAACGAGTATAAAAAAATTTCATCGGGCAGTTTTATTTCTACGGAATTACCTTAAGAAGGCACTACGAAATGACCAGCCATTAAAGAACAGGGACCGGCTGCACGAAGCCTGAATAAAGTTATCCACTAGATAAAGTTATCCACTCCATATGATTTAGAATTCTTTAGAATTTATCCGGTGGATAGCGATTTATCCGGTGGATAGCGATTTATCCGGTGGATAGCGATTTATCCGGTGGATAGCGATTTATCCGGTGGATAGCGATTTATCCGGTGGATAGCGCTATTCAGGATTCGTGCAACCGACCCCAGATAATTGTTGCTTTGATCTTAAGACAGCGAAAATCACTTATAATAACAATGACATGTTTATAGTTTTCAGACAGCCTCACCTTTAATACACAGGAACTGATGGTGGTGCTGTGGTTGATGGTGGAGCTGTTGAAGCTGGTTTGCTTGGTTTCTGGGACGGTGGGTTATATGGATGGTGTGGTTTACCATATGATTCTGATTTGTTTGGGTATCCTGATGGACGACCTGAAGGATGTTGTGATGGACGGCCTGATGGACGACCTGATGGACGACCTGATGGGCGACCTGATGAGCGACCTGAAGGATATGGTTTGTCTTTGGAATCTGACTTGCTTGAGCTTCCATATGGATGACCTGAAGGACGACCTGATGGACGGCCAGATGGACGACCTGATGGATATGGTTTGTCTTTGGAATCTGACTTGCTTGAGCTTCCATATGGACGACCTGATGGACGGAGTGATGGACGACCTGATGGATATGGTTTGTCTTTGGAATCTGACTTGCTTGAGCTTCCATATGGACGACCTGATGGACGGAGTGATGGACGACCTGATGGACGGCCAGATGGACGACCTGAAGGACGTAGAGATGGACGACCTGAAGGACGAAGTGATGGACGGCCTGATGGATATGGTTTGTCTTTGGAATCTGACTTGCTTGAGCTTCCATATGGATGACCTGATGGACGGAGTGATGGACGACCTGATGGACGACCTGATGGACGGAGTGATGGACGACCTGAAGGACGACCTGACGGACGGAGTGATGAGCGACCTGATGGACGGCCTGATGGATATGGTTTGTCTTTGGAATCTGACTTGCTTGAGCTTCCATATGGATGACCTGATGGACGGAGTGATGGACGACCTGATGGACGGAGTGATGGACGACCTGATGGACGGTGTGATGGATTTGGTTTGTTTTGGGAATTTGACTTGCTTGAGCTTCCATATGGATGACCTGAAGGACGACCTGATGGACGGAGTGATGGACGACCTGAAGGACGACCTGATGGACGTAGTGATGGACGACCTGATGGACGGTGTGATGGATATGATTTGTCTTGGGAATCTGACTTGCTTGGGTGTCCTGAAGGACGTCTTGATGGGCGAGTTATTGGATATTCTGGAAGGCGTTGGGATGGCTTTTCAGTATTTCCACCATAGCTTGTGGGTTGTTGTTGGTTACCTCCTTGATATACATCTGTAGCAGCTGTTGTCGGTGCGGTAAGGTTAATCAATATATATAGTGTTCATTCAAGTTCAAGCGATGGTGTACATTGAACTGCTATATTTTATCCAAGTATCAAATTTAGACTTTTTTTGTAAAGCTCTTCATCAGTTGCCAATATATCAAAGAATGGCATGCTGTTCGCGCGGGAGCCCTGTGTTTTTTTAATTATGGACTTTTTTCACGAGACTGAGGCTGCAAATCTGGTCAAATGTGACGGACAATTTGAGTTTTTGGATTCTCTACAATATCTGGCAGTTTTCTTCTAACTTTAAACTGCAAAAAAGAGTTCGATCGAGCGTACTTCCAAATAAGGCAACATTTACCAAATATGATTAAAAAAGATGAACGATTGAACCGCATTTTTTCTATAGCAAATATTCATACATTCAGTAATTCATTCATTTGATTGTTTGTTCATTCCACATTCATTATATATACAACTTACAAAACTTTGAGAAAAATTAGGAATTACCTGGAGCACCGTCGTAATTGGCCTGACAAGCATATATACATGCTGTAGCTATCACAGCCAAAAGAATCTTTACTGATGTCATCTTGTCTTGCTAGTCCTCTCTAAATCAATATAACACACTCTTCTTCGGTATGTCCTTTGAAACTATTTGAGTTGGAAAAAACAGTTCTCTTTTATAGCCAAGCAAGACTAGTTCGATAACCATGGTAATTGAACTGCCTCCTTCCAGTTGCTATCCCGTGACAACCGATATGAGATTTAATTGTTTTACACGTCTACATCACGTGAGCATCACATGTGTATCACGTGATAACACAGTATCTTCATTTGCTGTTAAAGGGGGCTTACCTCGTTGGGACCTATTGTCGTATCTTTTGTTATTTGTTATTATTGTTATTGAAGTCACTAATAAATAAATAAATAAATAATAAATATTAATAACTATTTTTTGACGTTAAATTCTGAATAATTATTTAAATTTAAACTTTACCGTACTATATCTATAGTGTGCCAGATTTTTCACGAATCATGTTACAAATCATTTTTAAATTCTTAGAGCAATTTTTTAGAAGTAAGGATACGAAAGTAATGCCACTGATAAAAAAAATAAAGAATACTTATGATAAACCTGACAAATAAAGAAAATGAGAATTTCGTTTAAAGTTTGAGTTTTCTCTTTCGGATTTGTACATTACTATGGCAGCAAAGCGTATGATAGATATTGTTTCGATGAATTAAAGGTCAATTGTAATCACTAAATATTTGAGAGTCATTTGTCATCAGTCAGACAGTCGATATATAGTGAACGTCAGCCATGCGTGCACGTTTAGATTTGGTTCGATGTTACCATGGTAGCGGAGAGAGCGTATCGTAGATGATCATATCCAGCGATATTTTTGACATCTAAACCAGGTTCTTTTAGTTGATTTTTGTAAACATTCTTTCATTGGATTTAATAAAGCAGGCTTCTCGTTCGGAAGCTGACAAATTATATTCTTTTATGTTAGTAGTGTACTCGCTCAAACATAAACCGCTATTTTTGACAGCCTATCTTTTTTAAATTTGCATAGGCATGCGTACCCCATGACAGTGTCGCTTTAATTGCAATCACCTGGGGGAGGGGTACTAAATATACACTGATTGAAGGAGATGTCGAAATTCACCGTATTCATCAAATGATACAAAACAAAGGAATTAATTTATAACATAATATAGAAAGTAAAATTGCAGTATGCATGAAAATCTTATTTCTACTCTTTCTACGATACTCTACTCACAAGCTTCTGTGAAGAAGGCGAAACAAAATGAATCCGGATACATTGTAAAATCAAAAATCTTTGTCTGGTAAGTTATATGCTGTAATGCACAACATACCCTATTTATGTCTCAGGTGATGCAAATTTTATGTTGCACTTTTCTATAAAAAACAACATTATTCAAAGAGCAAACTTTATACTGTCAGATCAAAGTTCATAGAAAGAATGGTTAGGAAGCCTATTGTTTTATGTCTTTGTTCGGTTTTGAGGTTGAACCGGTCTTGGTCCTGCACAGGTTTTTATTCATGCTCATTCCAAATTGTGAAGTAAGTAGACTTTGATACATTGTCTTTGATATTATGGTTTATAGGATGATTCAATTTGTTTGAATAAATTATTAAGCAAATTAATAATTCAATAATTATCAAACAAGAGTAAACAATTGTGAAACAAAAGATTATGTACATGTATGTAGGATCCGACGCTTAAAAAAACATTTTGCGATCTATTAGCTATGGTCAGATGGTCATTTGTCGTAATATTGTTTCATGTCAAATTTCACTAAATAATATATAATAATTATAAACACTTTATCATCGTCGCGACGGCTACAAACCCAATTACTGTCTCCGCTTCTAAGAGATAAGTTATTTATAAGATGAGTAGGTATAAAGATAACTCCTTGACAAGAACTCGAACGACACCTGTGTAATAATTACTTTTTTATTATCATTAAGCATAAAAATAAACCTTTTCGTGAATAGTGATTTTTCTGAGGGCTTTTTTTAAAAGAAGTATATCAGTAAAACCGGAGCCAATCCATAGACAACATCCGCAGGATGAGAAAGAACTGACATCAAACAAACACAGTTCTCAAAACATTTGATCTGAAGGGGAATGGGACCTGGTGCCCCGAAGCCTTGTTGTTTTGTTTCTCTGGAGCCCTGGAGCCAATGGATTTTTCATCTAAGCAAATTAAGAGTAAAAATTGTCCTAAAGCGCTAAGGGACCTGATTTTTTTAATTGTTGCACAGTGTCCTGCAGAGTGGTGGAAAAGTGAATTCAAAAACTTATGTGCAGAAATAAAATTCGCCAGGAAAAAAAAATATTTAAAAAATGACAATCTTGACTGCTTAACATGCATTGCCTAAAAAGTGCCACCTCTGTAGGCGTTGTGGTTTCCAAGAGTATCAAGTCTAGTCCAATATAGCCAACATTGATACACGAACAATAAACTGGTCCAATACTATTAATTGAAACTTTGTTCAACAAATTGATAACTGTTGCTGACATTGATATTGTAAACTTTATTATTTAAAATTGATTATCTAGATGATGTAACAATTGGAAACAATGCTTATGAATTTCATCAGAGATTTTCTCTATGAAATTTCTGACCATCTTTGAAAATTACTAAGTACAGCGTCATCATTTCCCTCCTAGCAGAGTCTTTCACGTGAAACGTCAAGTTAAAAAAAGAGTTAGAAGTCCACAGATTCAAATAATGCAGGTTGATATATTAGACAAATAAACTCAAAAGGGAAAATATAATGGGAAGGGACAATAACTTTAAAACAAGCAAACCATTTTTATCATTGGATAACATCATGAAATTATTGGGGGACCGGGGTTCCTGTGTCCCTCTCCTGCTAGCTACGGACCAGTAATACACAAATATTTAAGGGTCCTGACTACTTTAGAACAACAACGACGCTTGAAACCTGTGCCCGCGATTAATTTACCGCTGAGAACGCCGCGCGCGCGCCAAATCCCGCCAAAAGACAACATAAGAATAACACAAGGAGCCTTCGAAAATTATACTTCAACCAGCCAAAACCCTCATTTTTTGCGCGGGACTCTATATTTTTCTTCATTTTTTCTGAAAGATTTTGTAAAAATCTTTCTTTTGACAAGATTTGAAAAAATCCTGATGACTTTTCAACATTACACGCGATGGTAAGTGGTTTAGGGTTTCACTTTTCAAAGCGATTTTAAGTCAAAGACGAAAACAAAACTGTAAATTTTGACAAAATTTTAAAACATATATAATTTATTTTCCCATATTTGTGTAAATTACCGTCTGGTTGAGATTGCCTGTAAAAACTACGTCAATAGCTTTATTAGTTTTTGAGTAATAAATTTTTTTGTGAAAAATGCATTTTTCGTCATTTGTTCTTCAAAAAATGTCAAAACATGGTTCCATTCAAAAATTTTTATCTCGAAAACGGGCTCGGGACCATATAGATTTCTATCCATTTTTCGATTAATTGATAAATTCTCTATAAAATATCTTTCTAAGAAAAAATCGTCATGACTTTTTGCTTAAGTAATCAGGACCCTTAAGTAACAATACGCGTAAAAACTAGTGAGGTTTCTATTGTTCTTCAGCAAAAAAACTTCCCCACGTAGAAATTCTTTAATTTTCACTATATTGATGTATCTAGCTAAGGGTTACACATTTCTTAAGCAAAATCTACAAAATGCTGTTTACAGAACTCAGAACAAAAACAGTGAACTTACAATTTTATTGTATACTTTACAGTTCGACTACTCCAACCAAAGCCACCCTGACAAATTTTTCACAAATTGTCCAATCAAGTTCGGGCATTTGAACAATAGATTTCCTATTAATTTCAAATATTGCAACAACTGATCGATCGCGAGCAACAATGTATTGTGCCAATAATTTTGGCAAATATTTTTCAAATGCTCGAACGTGATTGGACAATTTGTGAAAAATTTGACAGGGTGGCTTTGGTTGGAGTCACACTGTAAAGATTCTTTGATACTGTTGAACAATCTTTTTGAAACAGTGGTTTGAGGAAATCTCCTCATCTATCATTTGGCACGTCAAGCTAGACTAAAACAAGACTAAAACATTCTCAAGTCTCTTTGTTTAATTCTCAAGTGTTTGTAGTTTCTAGTGCTTTTTGAGCTCGTAAATCTTGATTCCCTATGCTGTTTATGAGGAAGCAATTGAAATAAACAAAAGTTGTCGATGTAGTGAAGATTCCATAAGCACAGCCTTTACATGAGAATACGATGTTTTATTGTTTCAACACCATTAGCGCTTCAGTGAACAACAATGACAGATTTATACGCAGATATGTTTTAGGGAACACAGAAGGTTGACTAGCGTTTGGGAATTAGAAATTTAAGATACGAAGACCACGTCGGTGCATGAGTGCTTCTTTTTCACCTTTGGAAAACAATTTGAAAAGAAAGTATTGGATGATTCCTATTCAAAAAAGGCGGTTCATTTCAGGATCTGTCAAAAGTAGCGAAACTATAAACTAATATAACTATATAAACTAATTCATTCGTCCCAAGCTTCCTGACATCAGAATCAAGTTGGAAAAGTCAGTCATTGACAAGATTTGCTGGTGAGGTCTAGCTGTGTAACTTATAATCGTTTTATTGCAAAGAAGAAGAAAAATTAAAGACCAACACAAAGCCGAACACCAACCTTCTATTTTCGTCGATCAAATCTTCTTTCGATGTCTGAAATAGACACCAGGAATGATAAAGTATTGGGTGTTGTAGTCATTGTGTTGGCTATATTGGTAGTAGTAGCAAACGCATCAGTGTGCACTCTGGTTCTTACCACCAAACGATTAAGAACCTACATCAATGGGTTTGTTATATCCCTTGCTGTTTCAGACACCATCACCGCAGTGCTATCGTTAACATTTTACTACGATAATGAAGTGAATAAAAATATATTCCGCTTTTTTCTTAGCGTTACTATCTTATCTGAGATTGGAAATCTTTGCACCGTGTCGTATGAGAGATATTTAGCTGTGGTGAAGCCATTTTATTATAAGACTAAAATTCAAAGATCCTTCCGCGGTATCATACTATCAATTTGGACAATTTCGATATGTCTTAGCATGATTGGTTTGGTAATGCGTTTGTTGAATATTCGACGAGCCATTCTCTCAATAGCTAATAAATTTTTCGTGTTCATTTTCGTCATTGTCCCTTTTGTGTTTATGGTTGTAATGTATGTTCTAATATTTCGCGAGATGAAGCTACAAAAGCGAAGAATTCAAGATATTCAAGGGGTGAGCAGACTTCGAAGGAGAATACGCCAGACATACCGCCAGAAAAGTGAAATAAAGATAGTTAAAATGGTTCTAGTCATTTTTGCGTTGTATGTGTCCAGTTGGATTCCATTTGTCATTCACGAATCAGATCGCAAATTGCGAAAGTTTAAATTGCCAGGATTTGAGACAAGCTTTCTTCTCCAAATAGCCACCTTGGGCATACTGATATCATCTTTAATTAATCCATTTATATACAGTTATGTAAAGCAAGATTTTCGAAAACAAATCATTCGCATCTTTCGAAAGATAATGCGTGGAAGGAGCGCTATTCCGTCAAGCGTTGAAGATTCGGGAGGAGTTCGAAGCATTCGATTGAAAACAGTAGGAGCTCTTGCAGTTCGTAAAATGCTAGTCAAAACCGACAATTGGACATCTCAAGAGCTAAAAATGAATGATGATGCAATTCATTTTTCTTCCTAAACACAGTTCAGTGTTCTCATGATCATGCAGAAGTCAAGTCAGCAAAAATAAGTAAATAACTTATAATAACTGAATAAATATAATATATATTAATAAACATACTGGTAAATTTAATAGAAGAAAAGAAGATAAAGAATGGGAAAGGAATATGAATAACAAATGAATAAGCAGTTAGACAAAATGTAGAGGACAGGTTGAAGGTTGAGGTTGAAGTGATCAGAACGTGATTGAAGAACCAGGTGCATGGGAGTACCAGTAGAACAACACATGAATATAGCCGGAGAGAAATAGACAGAAACAAGAAAAAAAATCAGGAAAAGACAGGGAAAAAATATCCAAAATATACGCCCACATGAATAAAACAGGAGCGAGTAGTGTACAGAAGAAGATGTGATAAATTAAAGGATGTTCATGTCTAAACAACTCTAAATCCTCTTAAGTATTTTAACAAAACCTTAATATTTAACTTGATTCATAAAATATCATTGGCTAGAATGGAGAAGAGTTATTGTCGAATTGAAGTGATTGGATTGTCGAATGGGAGTGAGTAGATTGCCGAATGGAGAAGAGTTATTGTCGAATGGAAGTGAGTGGTTGTCGAATGGAAGTGAATGGATTGTCGCCGAATGGAAGTGAGTGGATTATCGAATGGAAGTGAGTGGATTGTCGAATGAACGTGAGCGGATTGTCGAATGGAAATGAATGGATTGTCGAATGGAAGTGATTGGATTGTCGAATGGAAGGGAGTGGATTGTCGAATGGAAGTGAGTGGATTGTCGAATGGAAGTGAGTGGATTGTCGAATGGGAGTGAGTGGTTGTCGAATGGAAGTGAGTGGTTGTCGAATGAACGTGAATGGATTGTCGAATGGAAGTGAATGGATTGTAGAATGGAAGGGAGTGGATTGTAGAATGGAAGGGAGTGGATTGTCGAATGGAAGTGAGTGGATTGTCGAATGGAAGTGAGTGGATTGTCGAATGGAAGTGAGTGGATTGTCGAATGGGAGTGAGTGGATTGTCGAATGGGAGTGAATGGATTGTCGAATGGAAGTGAATGGATTGTCGAATGAACGTGAATGGATTGTCGAATGAACGTGAGTGTATTGTCGAATGGAAGTGAGTGGATTGTCGAATGGAAGTGAGTGGATTGTCCAATGGAAGTGAGTGGATTGTTGAATGGGAGTGAGTGGATTGTTGAAAGGGAGTAAGTGTGTGTGCTTGCAGACGAAGAACCACTATGTGGATATAAAAGATTATTATCTTTATTCCACATTTATTAAGTTGCACAGCATTATTATGTGCAAATACATAAACTTGCTTGATCACTTTTGCCGGTCTAGATTTGAAAAATATGCCTATTTCAAAAAATATTGTCCATGGATTTTTCTGCATACCGCATACTGAATTCCAAGGTCGAAATGCATAAATGCATGCATTAATTTGCAAGCATGCCGGCTAAATTCCCTAAATATGGTATTTCGAAAAATCCAAGTACAACCCTTTATGTACTGATAACATACGTACCGCCTTACTCACCATTATATACAATAACCCACATTATCATTTCGGCGGTGCAAATGCCATATGTTAACAGAAATTACCATTCTCTCATTATCAACCGACTGATAGTGATATTGTTTTTTACTTGCTTCTGGATGCAGGCATGAAACACACGAATAGTTGGCTAAATAAAAAGAAACGAATATCATGAGCTACGTAAGAAATGGTTGTAAATGAGATAATAAGCTGTACACCGTTGAGTGATGATAGTGATAACTGACGTTTCGGACGTTAGTCGTTCGTCGGAGTAATATCCACAGTATCCATAATGACATTCATATTACTCCGACGAAGAACTAACGTCCGAAACGTCAGTTATCGCTATTATCACTCAACGGTGTACAACTTATTATCACATTTACAACTGTTTATCTAGAAACACCGACGCAGTCCTATCTATGTAGGAAATGAGTAAGCCATTTAATGATTGAATAAGCGAGTGAGCAAACGAGCGATATATTTTATGATAGCCCAATTCATAGTGCATGAGTACCCGTTGAATATATGTGCCTGAAGACGTTATTCAAGCATTCAAACTAAAAAACACTTTATTTGCCTTAAATTGTAAAGATAATTTGTCACCATAAAAAGTATTATTATTATTATTTTTTTTTTCGATTCAGTGATTCGAGGAAATGTCTTCATCCATCATTTGTTTCTTCAAACCACAGGTAGCCCAAGATAGATGTTTGTGACCGTTTGTAGCAGTAGAACGAAATAAATAAACTATGATAAAAACTGAAGTGTGTACTTGTGTGTTGCCTTCCTATTGAATTTCAGGCAATTTGATGTAATATTTAGGGAATTATTGAATATTGCTTCAAATCAGTGCCTGAAATTCAATAGGAAGACAAAGAAAATAACGATACACAAGTACATACTTTAGTTTTTATCATATTTTTTATATTTCATTTTACTGTTAAAAACGGTCACAAACATCTAGCTTGGGCTACCTGTGGTCAAGATACAATCGCGACCAAAATGGATTGAGAATTATTGCGACATTGAATGTTCTCAGGTCATCACAAAGTGAAGGTGAGGTGAAAGTTTATCATAATTTACTCGGAAAAAAACAATTTTGACGGCGATTATAGATTCCGGCAATAAAACACTTTTTATTGTTTGATTGTCAAGTACTGGTATAGTTTCTAGTGCTTTTTGATTACGTAAACCACTTTTCATTAATTTATTGAGGACAAGTGCAGTTTAAACAAAGAAAAGCTCTCTAGGTAGTGAGGGCACAGCGTATCAGATCTTTGAAAATAATGAAAGATTTGTACTCAGATTTCTGATTTTATGGGCCGAAAACCATCTGTAAGCATATAAACGTGCTTCGTTTTCAAAGTTGTACTTATTTTAAAGCAAAGGTTTGGATGATTCCTTTTGGGAAAAGGCGGTTCATTCAGTGAGAAACGAACGG
This sequence comes from Diadumene lineata, assembly GCA_918843875.1. Lineage (NCBI taxonomy): Eukaryota > Metazoa > Cnidaria > Anthozoa > Actiniaria > Diadumenidae > Diadumene > Diadumene lineata. The sequence goes on along the minus strand of OU974069.1, from coordinate 16,877,295 downwards.
ATTTAATCAAGGAATGAGGTTATCGGCCGAAACTCTGGAAATTTACTCGTCCCATCCATCGTGATCAATTTGAAAAGGTTCAAAGACAAGATGTTTGGGAGAGATCATGTGTAACCTAATTGTCGGACTGCAGTAGAGGAAATTTAAGGTATAGAGGGAATATTGGATCTAGTAGCCGAGAACTGAACACACCGGTAATCAAGCAATACAGTTTTTCAATCAAATCTTCTTACAATGTCTGAAATAGACACCAGGAATGATAAAGTATTGGGTGTTGTAGTCATTGTGTTGGCTATATTGGTAGTGGTGGCAAACGCGTCAGTGTGCACTCTGGTTCTTACCACCAAACGATTAAGAACCTACATCAATGGGTTTGTTATATCCCTTGCGGTTTCAGACACCATCACCGGAGTGCTATTGCTAACATTTTACTACGATAATGAAGTGCATAGAAACATCTTCCTCTTTTTTCTTAGCGTTACTATCTTATCTGAGATTGGAAATCTTTGCGCTGTGTCGTATGAGAGATATTTAGCTGTAGTGAAGCCCCTTCACTATAAAACAAAACTGCAAGACTCCTTTCGCAGTATCATAATATCAATTTGGACAATTTCAATATGTATCAGCTTGGTGGGTTCGGTACTGCGTTGGTTGAATATTGAAGGAGCCATTCGCAAGATAATTTATAGTTTTTTAGGGACGATTTTCGCTATTGTCTCTTTTGTATTTATGGTTGGGATGTATGTCCTGATATATCGCGGTGTAAAACTACGAAAGAGAAAAGTTCAGAGCATTCAAGGAGTGAGTCGGCATCAAAGAACAATGCAAACACACCGCCAGAAAAGTGAAATAAAGATAGTTAAAATGGTTCTAGTCATTTTTGCGTTGTATGTGTCCAGTTGGATTCCATTTGTCATTCACGAATCAGATCGCAAATTGCGAAAGTTTAAATTGCCAGGATTTGAGACAAGCTTTCTTCTCCAAATAGCCACCTTGGGCATACTGGTATCATCTTTAATTAATCCATTTATATACAGTTATGTAAAGCAAGATTTTCGAAAACAAATCATTCGCATCTTTCGAAAGATAATGCGTGGAAGGAGCGCTATTCCGTCAGGCGTTGAAGATTCGGGAGGAGTTCGAAGCATTCGATTGAAAACAGTAGGAACTCTTGCAGTTCGTAAAATGCTAGTCAAAACCGACAATTGGACATCTCAAGAGCTAAAAATGAATGATGATGCAATTCATTTTTCTTCCTAAACACAGTTCAGTGTTTTCATGATCATGCAGAAGTCAGCAAAAATAAGTAAATAACTTATAATAGCTGAATAAATATAATATATATTAATAAACATACTGGTAAATTTATTAGAAGAAAAGAAGATAAAGAATGCGAAAGGAATATGAATAACAAATGAATAAGAAGTTAGACAAGATGTAGAGGACAGGTTGAAGGTTGAGGTTGAAGTGATCAGAACGTGATTGAAGAGCCAGGTGCATGGGAGTACCAGTAGAACAACACATGAATATAGCCGGAGAGAAATAGACAGAAACAAGAAAAAAATCAGGAAACTGAGACAGGAAAAAATATCCAAAATATACGCCCACATGAATAAAACAGGAGCGAGTAGTATGCATAAGAAATGATAAATTAAAGGATGCTCATGTCCAAACAACTCTAAATCCTCTTAAGTATAAAAAAAACCTTTATATTCAAACGTATCCTCCGGACAAGGTGATAATTTTAGGAAATGTAGAACAAAAGTCCTTACTAATACGTTACAGTAATTGCTTCGTGTTAATCATGATCTTCAAACCAAGACTTCAGTTTCGACCATGATCCATTGTGTGCGTAGTGACAACCCATCCCGGCGAAATCTGATGATGAAGAAAAACGAAATATTTAACTTGACTCATAAATTATCACTAGATAGAATGGAGATGGGTTATTGTTGAATGAACGTGAATGGATTGTCGAATGGAAGCGAATGGATTGTCGAATGGAAATGAATGGATTGTCGAATGAACGTGAATGGATTGTCTAATGGAAGTGAATGGATTGTCGAATGAACGTGAATGGATTGTCTAATGGAAGTGAATGGATTGTCGAACGGAAATGAATGGATTGTCGAATGAACGTGAATGGATTGTCTAATGGAAGTGAATGGATTGTCGAATGGAAATGAATGGATTGTCGAATGAACGTGAATGGATTGTCTAATGGAAGTGAATGGATTGTCGAATGGAAATGAATGGATTGTCGAATGGAAGTGAATGGATTGTCGAATGGAAGTGAATGGATTGTCGAATGGAAATGAATGGATTGTCGAATGAACGTGAATGGATTGTCTAATGGAAGTGAATGGATTGTCGAATGAACGTGAATGGATTGTCGAATGGAAGTGAATGGATTGTCGAATGAACGTGAATGGATTGTCGAATGGAAGTGAATGGATTGTTGAATGGAAGTGAATGGATTGTCGAATGGAAGTGAATGGATTGTCGAATGAACGTGAATGGATTGTCGAATGGAAATGAATGGATTGTCGAATGAACGTGAATGGATTGTCGAATAGAAGTGAATGGATTGTAGAATGAGAGTGAATTGATTGTCGAATGGAAGTGAATGGATTGTTGAATGGAAGTGATTGTATTGTCGAATGGAAGTGAATGGATTGTCGAATGGACGTGAGTGTATTGTCGAATGGAAGTGAATGGATTGTCGAATGGAAGTTAGTGTATTGTCGAATGGGAGTGAATTGATTGTCGAATGGAAGTGAATGGATTGTCGAATGAACGTGAATGGACTGTCGAATGAACGTGAATGGATTGTAGAATGGAAGTGAGTGGATTGTCGAATGGAAGTGAATGGATTGTCGAATGAACGTGAATGGATTTTTGAATGGAAGTGAATGGATTGTCGAATGGAAGTGAATGGATTGTCGAATGAACGTGAATGGATTGTCGAATGAACGTGAGTGTATTGTCGAATGGAAGTGAGTGGATTGTCGAATGGAAGTGAGTGGATTGTCCAATGGAAGTGAGTGGATTGTTGAATGGGAGTGAGTGGATTGTTGAAAGGGAGTAAGTGTGTGTGCTTGCAGACGAAGAACCACTATGTGGATATAAAAGATTATTATCTTTATTCCACATTTATTAAGTTGCACAGCATTATTATGTGCAAATACATAAACTTGCTTGATCACTTTTGCCGGTCTAGATTTGAAAAATATGCCTATTTCAAAAAATATTGTCCATGGATTTTTCTGCATACCGCATACTGAATTCCAAGGTCGAAATGCATAAATGCATGCATTAATTTGCAAGCATGCCGGCTAAATTCCCTAAATATGGTATTTCGAAAAATCCAAGTACAACCCTTTATGTACTGATAACATACGTACCGCCTTACTCACCATTATATACAATAACCCACATTATCATTTCGGCGGTGCAAATGCCATATGTTAACAGAAATTACCATTCTCTCATTATCAACCGACTGATAGTGATATTGTTTTTTACTTGCTTCTGGATGCAGGCATGAAACACACGAATAGTTGGCTAAATAAAAAGAAACGAATATCATGAGCTACGTAAGAAATGGTTGTAAATGAGATAATAAGCTGTACACCGTTGAGTGATGATAGTGATAACTGACGTTTCGGACGTTAGTCGTTCGTCGGAGTAATATCCACAGAACTAACGTCCGAAACGTCAGTTATCGCTATTATCACTCAACGGTGTACAACTTATTATCACATTTACAACTGTTTATCTAGAAACACCGACGCAGTCCTATCTATGTAGGAAATGAGTAAGCCATTTAATGATTGAATAAGCGAGTGAGCAAACGAGCGATATATTTTATGATAGCCCAATTCATAGTGCATGAGTACCCGTTGAATATATGTGCCTGAAGACGTTATTCAAGCATTCAAACTAAAAAACACTTTATTTGCCTTAAATTGTAAAGATAATTTGTCACCATAAAAAGTATTATTATTATTATTTTTTTTTTCGATTCAGTGATTCGAGGAAATGTCTTCATCCATCATTTGTTTCTTCAAACCACAGGTAGCCCAAGATAGATGTTTGTGACCGTTTGTAGCAGTAGAACGAAATAAATAAACTATGATAAAAACTGAAGTGTGTACTTGTGTGTTGCCTTCCTATTGAATTTCAGGCAATTTGATGTAATATTTAGGGAATTATTGAATATTGCTTCAAATCAGTGCCTGAAATTCAATAGGAAGACAAAGAAAATAACGATACACAAGTACATACTTTAGTTTTTATCATATTTTTTATATTTCATTTTACTGTTAAAAACGGTCACAAACATCTAGCTTGGGCTACCTGTGGTCAAGATACAATCGCGACCAAAATGGATTGAGAATTATTGCGACATTGAATGTTCTCAGGTCATCACAAAGTGAAGGTGAGGTGAAAGTTTATCATAATTTACTCGGAAAAAAACAATTTTGACGGCGATTATAGATTCCGGCAATAAAACACTTTTTATTGTTTGATTGTCAAGTACTGGTATAGTTTCTAGTGCTTTTTGATTACGTAAACCACTTTTCATTAATTTATTGAGGACAAGTGCAGTTTAAACAAAGAAAAGCTCTCTAGGTAGTGAGGGCACAGCGTATCAGATCTTTGAAAATAATGAAAGATTTGTACTCAGATTTCTGATTTTATGGGCCGAAAACCATCTGTAAGCATATAAACGTGCTTCGTTTTCAAAGTTGTACTTATTTTAAAGCAAAGGTTTGGATGATTCCTTTTGGGAAAAGGCGGTTCATTCAGTGAGAAACGAACGGATTTAATCAAGGAATGAGGTTATCGGCCGAAACTCTGGAAATTTACTCGTCCCATCCATCGTGATCAATTTGAAAAGGTTCAAAGACAAGATGTTTGGGAGAGATCATGTGTAACCTAATTGTCGGACTGCAGTAGAGGAAATTTAAGGTATAGAGGGAATATTGGATCTAGTAGCCGAGAACTGAACACACCGGTAATCAAGCAATACAGTTTTTCAATCAAATCTTCTTACAATGTCTGAAATAGACACCAGGAATGATAAAGTATTGGGTGTTGTAGTCATTGTGTTGGCTATATTGGTAGTGGTGGCAAACGCGTCAGTGTGCACTCTGGTTCTTACCACCAAACGATTAAGAACCTACATCAATGGGTTTGTTATATCCCTTGCGGTTTCAGACACCATCACCGGAGTGCTATTGCTAACATTTTACTACGATAATGAAGTGCATAGAAACATCTTCCTCTTTTTTCTTAGCGTTACTATCTTATCTGAGATTGGAAATCTTTGCGCTGTGTCGTATGAGAGATATTTAGCTGTAGTGAAGCCCCTTCACTATAAAACAAAACTGCAAGACTCCTTTCGCAGTATCATAATATCAATTTGGACAATTTCAATATGTATCAGCTTGGTGGGTTCGGTACTGCGTTGGTTGAATATTGAAGGAGCCATTCGCAAGATAATTTATAGTTTTTTAGGGACGATTTTCGCTATTGTCTCTTTTGTATTTATGGTTGGGATGTATGTCCTGATATATCGCGGTGTAAAACTACGAAAGAGAAAAGTTCAGAGCATTCAAGGAGTGAGTCGGCATCAAAGAACAATGCAAACACACCGCCAGAAAAGTGAAATAAAGATAGTTAAAATGGTTCTAGTCATTTTTGCGTTGTATGTGTCCAGTTGGATTCCATTTGTCATTCACGAATCAGATCGCAAATTGCGAAAGTTTAAATTGCCAGGATTTGAGACAAGCTTTCTTCTCCAAATAGCCACCTTGGGCATACTGGTATCATCTTTAATTAATCCATTTATATACAGTTATGTAAAGCAAGATTTTCGAAAACAAATCATTCGCATCTTTCGAAAGATAATGCGTGGAAGGAGCGCTATTCCGTCAGGCGTTGAAGATTCGGGAGGAGTTCGAAGCATTCGATTGAAAACAGTAGGAACTCTTGCAGTTCGTAAAATGCTAGTCAAAACCGACAATTGGACATCTCAAGAGCTAAAAATGAATGATGATGCAATTCATTTTTCTTCCTAAACACAGTTCAGTGTTTTCATGATCATGCAGAAGTCAGCAAAAATAAGTAAATAACTTATAATAGCTGAATAAATATAATATATATTAATAAACATACTGGTAAATTTATTAGAAGAAAAGAAGATAAAGAATGCGAAAGGAATATGAATAACAAATGAATAAGAAGTTAGACAAGATGTAGAGGACAGGTTGAAGGTTGAGGTTGAAGTGATCAGAACGTGATTGAAGAGCCAGGTGCATGGGAGTACCAGTAGAACAACACATGAATATAGCCGGAGAGAAATAGACAGAAACAAGAAAAAAATCAGGAAACTGAGACAGGAAAAAATATCCAAAATATACGCCCACATGAATAAAACAGGAGCGAGTAGTATGCATAAGAAATGATAAATTAAAGGATGCTCATGTCCAAACAACTCTAAATCCTCTTAAGTATAAAAAAAACCTTTATATTCAAACGTATCCTCCGGACAAGGTGATAATTTTAGGAAATGTAGAACAAAAGTCCTTACTAATACGTTACAGTAATTGCTTCGTGTTAATCATGATCTTCAAACCAAGACTTCAGTTTCGACCATGATCCATTGTGTGCGTAGTGACAACCCATCCCGGCGAAATCTGATGATGAAGAAAAACGAAATATTTAACTTGACTCATAAATTATCACTAGATAGAATGGAGATGGGTTATTGTTGAATGAACGTGAATGGATTGTCGAATGGAAGCGAATGGATTGTCGAATGGAAATGAATGGATTGTCGAATGAACGTGAATGGATTGTCTAATGGAAGTGAATGGATTGTCGAATGAACGTGAATGGATTGTCTAATGGAAGTGAATGGATTGTCGAACGGAAATGAATGGATTGTCGAATGAACGTGAATGGATTGTCTAATGGAAGTGAATGGATTGTCGAATGGAAATGAATGGATTGTCGAATGAACGTGAATGGATTGTCTAATGGAAGTGAATGGATTGTCGAATGGAAATGAATGGATTGTCGAATGAACGTGAATGGATTGTCTAATGGAAGTGAATGGATTGTCGAATGGAAATGAATGGATTGTCGAATGAACGTGAATGGATTGTCTAATGGAAGTGAATGGATTGTCGAATGAACGTGAATGGATTGTCGAATGGAAGTGAATGGATTGTCGAATGAACGTGAATGGATTGTCGAATGGAAGTGAATGGATTGTTGAATGGAAGTGAATGGATTGTCGAATGGAAGTGAATGGATTGTCGAATGAACGTGAATGGATTGTCGAATGGAAATGAATGGATTGTCGAATGAACGTGAATGGATTGTCGAATAGAAGTGAATGGATTGTAGAATGAGAGTGAATTGATTGTCGAATGGAAGTGAATGGATTGTTGAATGGAAGTGATTGTATTGTCGAATGGAAGTGAATGGATTGTCGAATGGACGTGAGTGTATTGTCGAATGGAAGTGAATGGATTGTCGAATGGAAGTTAGTGTATTGTCGAATGGGAGTGAATTGATTGTCGAATGGAAGTGAATGGATTGTCGAATGAACGTGAATGGACTGTCGAATGAACGTGAATGGATTGTAGAATGGAAGTGAGTGGATTGTCGAATGGAAGTGAATGGATTGTCGAATGAACGTGAATGGATTTTTGAATGGAAGTGAATGGATTGTCGAATGGAAGTGAATGGATTGTCGAATGAACGTGAATGGATTGTCGAATGAACGTGAGTGTATTGTCGAATGGAAGTGAGTGGATTGTCGAATGGAAGTGAGTGGATTGTCCAATGGAAGTGAGTGGATTGTTGAATGGGAGTGAGTGGATTGTTGAAAGGGAGTAAGTGTGTGTGCTTGCAGACGAAGAACCACTATGTGGATATAAAAGATTATTATCTTTATTCCACATTTATTAAGTTGCACAGCATTATTATGTGCAAATACATAAACTTGCTTGATCACTTTTGCCGGTCTAGATTTGAAAAATATGCCTATTTCAAAAAATATTGTCCATGGATTTTTCTGCATACCGCATACTGAATTCCAAGGTCGAAATGCATAAATGCATGCATTAATTTGCAAGCATGCCGGCTAAATTCCCTAAATATGGTATTTCGAAAAATCCAAGTACAACCCTTTATGTACTGATAACATACGTACCGCCTTACTCACCATTATATACAATAACCCACATTATCATTTCGGCGGTGCAAATGCCATATGTTAACAGAAATTACCATTCTCTCATTATCAACCGACTGATAGTGATATTGTTTTTTACTTGCTTCTGGATGCAGGCATGAAACACACGAATAGTTGGCTAAATAAAAAGAAACGAATATCATGAGCTACGTAAGAAATGGTTGTAAATGAGATAATAAGCTGTACACCGTTGAGTGATGATAGTGATAACTGACGTTTCGGACGTTAGTCGTTCGTCGGAGTAATATCCACAGTATCCATAATGACATTCATATTACTCCGACGAAGAACTAACGTCCGAAACGTCAGTTATCGCTATTATCACTCAACGGTGTACAACTTATTATCACATTTACAACTGTTTATCTAGAAACACCGACGCAGTCCTATCTATGTAGGAAATGAGTAAGCCATTTAATGATTGAATAAGCGAGTGAGCAAACGAGCGATATATTTTATGATAGCCCAATTCATAGTGCATGAGTACCCGTTGAATATATGTGCCTGAAGACGTTATTCAAGCATTCAAACTAAAAAACACTTTATTTGCCTTAAATTGTAAAGATAATTTGTCACCATAAAAAGTATTATTATTATTATTTTTTTTTTCGATTCAGTGATTCGAGGAAATGTCTTCATCCATCATTTGTTTCTTCAAACCACAGGTAGCCCAAGATAGATGTTTGTGACCGTTTGTAGCAGTAGAACGAAATAAATAAACTATGATAAAAACTGAAGTGTGTACTTGTGTGTTGCCTTCCTATTGAATTTCAGGCAATTTGATGTAATATTTAGGGAATTATTGAATATTGCTTCAAATCAGTGCCTGAAATTCAATAGGAAGACAAAGAAAATAACGATACACAAGTACATACTTTAGTTTTTATCATATTTTTTATATTTCATTTTACTGTTAAAAACGGTCACAAACATCTAGCTTGGGCTACCTGTGGTCAAGATACAATCGCGACCAAAATGGATTGAGAATTATTGCGACATTGAATGTTCTCAGGTCATCACAAAGTGAAGGTGAGGTGAAAGTTTATCATAATTTACTCGGAAAAAAACAATTTTGACGGCGATTATAGATTCCGGCAATAAAACACTTTTTATTGTTTGATTGTCAAGTACTGGTATAGTTTCTAGTGCTTTTTGATTACGTAAACCACTTTTCATTAATTTATTGAGGACAAGTGCAGTTTAAACAAAGAAAAGCTCTCTAGGTAGTGAGGGCACAGCGTATCAGATCTTTGAAAATAATGAAAGATTTGTACTCAGATTTCTGATTTTATGGGCCGAAAACCATCTGTAAGCATATAAACGTGCTTCGTTTTCAAAGTTGTACTTATTTTAAAGCAAAGGTTTGGATGATTCCTTTTGGGAAAAGGCGGTTCATTCAGTGAGAAACGAACGGATTTAATCAAGGAATGAGGTTATCGGCCGAAACTCTGGAAATTTACTCGTCCCATCCATCGTGATCAATTTGAAAAGGTTCAAAGACAAGATGTTTGGGAGAGATCATGTGTAACCTAATTGTCGGACTGCAGTAGAGGAAATTTAAGGTATAGAGGGAATATTGGATCTAGTAGCCGAGAACTGAACACACCGGTAATCAAGCAATACAGTTTTTCAATCAAATCTTCTTACAATGTCTGAAATAGACACCAGGAATGATAAAGTATTGGGTGTTGTAGTCATTGTGTTGGCTATATTGGTAGTGGTGGCAAACGCGTCAGTGTGCACTCTGGTTCTTACCACCAAACGATTAAGAACCTACATCAATGGGTTTGTTATATCCCTTGCGGTTTCAGACACCATCACCGGAGTGCTATTGCTAACATTTTACTACGATAATGAAGTGCATAGAAACATCTTCCTCTTTTTTCTTAGCGTTACTATCTTATCTGAGATTGGAAATCTTTGCGCTGTGTCGTATGAGAGATATTTAGCTGTAGTGAAGCCCCTTCACTATAAAACAAAACTGCAAGACTCCTTTCGCAGTATCATAATATCAATTTGGACAATTTCAATATGTATCAGCTTGGTGGGTTCGGTACTGCGTTGGTTGAATATTGAAGGAGCCATTCGCAAGATAATTTATAGTTTTTTAGGGACGATTTTCGCTATTGTCTCTTTTGTATTTATGGTTGGGATGTATGTCCTGATATATCGCGGTGTAAAACTACGAAAGAGAAAAGTTCAGAGCATTCAAGGAGTGAGTCGGCATCAAAGAACAATGCAAACACACCGCCAGAAAAGTGAAATAAAGATAGTTAAAATGGTTCTAGTCATTTTTGCGTTGTATGTGTCCAGTTGGATTCCATTTGTCATTCACGAATCAGATCGCAAATTGCGAAAGTTTAAATTGCCAGGATTTGAGACAAGCTTTCTTCTCCAAATAGCCACCTTGGGCATACTGGTATCATCTTTAATTAATCCATTTATATACAGTTATGTAAAGCAAGATTTTCGAAAACAAATCATTCGCATCTTTCGAAAGATAATGCGTGGAAGGAGCGCTATTCCGTCAGGCGTTGAAGATTCGGGAGGAGTTCGAAGCATTCGATTGAAAACAGTAGGAACTCTTGCAGTTCGTAAAATGCTAGTCAAAACCGACAATTGGACATCTCAAGAGCTAAAAATGAATGATGATGCAATTCATTTTTCTTCCTAAACACAGTTCAGTGTTTTCATGATCATGCAGAAGTCAGCAAAAATAAGTAAATAACTTATAATAGCTGAATAAATATAATATATATTAATAAACATACTGGTAAATTTATTAGAAGAAAAGAAGATAAAGAATGCGAAAGGAATATGAATAACAAATGAATAAGAAGTTAGACAAGATGTAGAGGACAGGTTGAAGGTTGAGGTTGAAGTGATCAGAACGTGATTGAAGAGCCAGGTGCATGGGAGTACCAGTAGAACAACACATGAATATAGCCGGAGAGAAATAGACAGAAACAAGAAAAAAATCAGGAAACTGAGACAGGAAAAAATATCCAAAATATACGCCCACATGAATAAAACAGGAGCGAGTAGTATGCATAAGAAATGATAAATTAAAGGATGCTCATGTCCAAACAACTCTAAATCCTCTTAAGTATAAAAAAAACCTTTATATTCAAACGTATCCTCCGGACAAGGTGATAATTTTAGGAAATGTAGAACAAAAGTCCTTACTAATACGTTACAGTAATTGCTTCGTGTTAATCATGATCTTCAAACCAAGACTTCAGTTTCGACCATGATCCATTGTGTGCGTAGTGACAACCCATCCCGGCGAAATCTGATGATGAAGAAAAACGAAATATTTAACTTGACTCATAAATTATCACTAGATAGAATGGAGATGGGTTATTGTTGAATGAACGTGAATGGATTGTCGAATGGAAGCGAATGGATTGTCGAATGGAAATGAATGGATTGTCGAATGAACGTGAATGGATTGTCTAATGGAAGTGAATGGATTGTCGAATGAACGTGAATGGATTGTCTAATGGAAGTGAATGGATTGTCGAACGGAAATGAATGGATTGTCGAATGAACGTGAATGGATTGTCTAATGGAAGTGAATGGATTGTCGAATGGAAATGAATGGATTGTCGAATGAACGTGAATGGATTGTCTAATGGAAGTGAATGGATTGTCGAATGGAAATGAATGGATTGTCGAATGAACGTGAATGGATTGTCTAATGGAAGTGAATGGATTGTCGAATGGAAATGAATGGATTGTCGAATGAACGTGAATGGATTGTCTAATGGAAGTGAATGGATTGTCGAATGAACGTGAATGGATTGTCGAATGGAAGTGAATGGATTGTCGAATGAACGTGAATGGATTGTCGAATGGAAGTGAATGGATTGTCGAATGGAAGTGAATGGATTGTCGAATGGAAGTGAATGGATTGTCGAATGAACGTGAATGGATTGTCGAATGGAAATGAATGGATTGTCGAATGAACGTGAATGGATTGTCGAATAGAAGTGAATGGATTGTAGAATGAGAGTGAATTGATTGTCGAATGGAAGTGAATGGATTGTTGAATGGAAGTGATTGTATTGTCGAATGGAAGTGAATGGATTGTCGAATGGACGTGAGTGTATTGTCGAATGGAAGTGAATGGATTGTCGAATGGAAGTTAGTGTATTGTCGAATGGGAGTGAATTGATTGTCGAATGGAAGTGAATGGATTGTCGAATGAACGTGAATGGACTGTCGAATGAACGTGAATGGATTGTAGAATGGAAGTGAGTGGATTGTCGAATGGAAGTGAATGGATTGTCGAATGAACGTGAATGGATTTTTGAATGGAAGTGAATGGATTGTCGAATGAACGTGAATGGATTGTCGAATAGAAGTGAATGGATTGTCGAATGAACGTGAATTGATTGTCGAATGGAAGTGAATGGATTGTTGAATGGAAGTGAGTGTACTGTCGAATGGAAGTGAATGGATTATCGAATGGACGTGAGTGTATTGTCGAATGGAAGTGAATGGATTGTCGAATGGAAGTGAATGGATTGTCGAATGAACGTGATGAATTGATTGTCGAATGGAAGTGAATGGATTGTCAAATGGAAGTGAGTGTATTGTCGAATGGAAGTGAATGGATTGTCGAATGGAAGTGAGTGTATTGTCGAATGGAAGTGAATGGATTGTCGAATGGAAGTAAGTGTATTGTCGAATGGAAGTGAATGGATTGTCGAATGGAAGTGAGTGGATTGTCGAATGGGAGTGAGTGGATTGTCGAATGGGAGTGAGTGGATTGTCGAATGGAAGTGAGTGGATTGTCGAATGGAAGTGAGTGGATTGTCGAATGGAAGTGAGTGGTTGTCGAATAGAAGTGAATGGATTGTCGAATGGAAGTGAGTGGATTGTCGAATAGAAGTGAATGGATTGTCGAATGGAAGTGAGTGGATTGTCGAATGGAAGTGAATGGATTGTCGAATGGAAGTGAATGGATTGTCGAATGAACGTGAATTGATTGTCGAATGGAAGGGAGTGGATTGTCGAAGGAACTTGATTGGATTGTTGAATGGAAGTGAATGGATTATCGAATGGAAGTGAGTGGATTGTCGAATGGAAGTGAATGGATTATCGAATGGAAGTGAGTGTATTGTCGAATGGAAGTGAATGGATTGTCGAATGAACGTGAGTGGATTGTCGAATGGAAGTGAGTGGATTGTCGAATGGAAGTGAGTGGATTGTCGAATGGAAGTGAGTGGATTGTCGAATGGGAGTGAGTGGATTGTCGAATGGAAGTGAATGGATTGTCGAATGGAAGTGAATGGATTGTCGAATGAACGTGAATGGATTGTCGAATGAACGTGAGTGGATTGTCGAATGGAAGTGAGTGGATTGTCGAATGGAAGTGAGTGGATTGTCGAATGGAAGTGAGTGGATTGTTGAAAGGGAGTAAGTGTGTGTGCTTGCAGACGAAGAACCACTATGTGGATACAAAATATTTTTATTTTTATTCCATACTTATTAAGTTGTGCAGCATTATTATGTGCAAATACATAGACTTGCTTGATCACTTTTGCCGGTCTAGATTTGAAAAATATGCCTATTTCAAAAAATATTGTCTATGGATTTTTCTGCATACCGCATACTGAACACCGAATACAGAATTCCAAGACCGAAATGCATAAATGCATTAATTTGCAAGCATGCCAGCTAAACTCCCTAAATATGGTATTTAAAAAAATCCAAGTACAACCCTTTATGTACTGATAACATACGTACCGCCTTACTCGCCATTATATACAATAACCCACATTATCATTTCGGTGGTGCAAATGCCATATGTTATCAGAAATTATACCATTCTCTCATTATCAACCGACTGATAGTGATATTGTTTTTTACTTGCTTCTGGATGCAGGCATGAAACACACGAATAGTTGGCTAAATAAAAAGAAACGAATATGATGAGCTACGTAAGAAATGGTTGTAAATGAGATAATAAGCTGTACACCGTTAAGTGATGATAGTGATAACTGACGTTTCGGACGTTAGTCGTTCGTCGGAGTAATATCCATAATGACATTCATATTACTCCGACGAAGGACTAACGTCCGAAACGTCCTTTATCACTACCATCACTCAATGGTGTACACATATTGTCACATTTACAACTGTTTCTCTAGAAACACCGACGCAGTCCTATCTAGTATTTCTTAATAGTTTTAACTTCTATGTAGGAAATGAGTAGGCCATTTAATGATTGAATAAGCGAGTGAACAAACGAGCGATATATTTTATGATGGCCCAATTCATCGTGAGTATCCGTTGAATATATGTTATTCGAGCATTCAAACTAAAAAAAAAACACTTTATTTGCCTTAAATTGTAAAGATAATTTGTCACCACAAAAATTATTATTACTATATTTTTTTCGATTCAGTAGTTCGAGGAAAATCTCTTCATCCATCATTTGTTTCTTCGAACCACAGGTAGCCCAAGATAGATGTTTGTTACCGTTTGTAGAACGAAAATAAATAAAATATGATAAAAAAATAAAGTGTGTACTTGTGTGTTATTTTCGTTGCTTTCCTATTGAATTTCAAGCTATTTGATGTAATATTTAGGGAATTATTGAATATGGTTTCAAAGGAGTGCCTCAAATTCATACTTTAGTTATTTTTTTTTATTTTGTTTTACTGTTGAAAACGGTCACAAACATTTAGCTTGGGCTACCTGTGATCAAGCTATAATCGCGACCAAAATGGATTGAGAATTATTGCGACATTGCATGTTCTCAGGTCATCACAAAGTGAAGGTGAGGTGAACGTTTATCATAATTTACTCGTAAAAAAAACAATTTTGACGGCGATTATAGATTCCGGCAATAAAGCATTTTCTATTGTTTGATTGTCAAGTACTGCGGGTATAGTTTCTAGTGCTTTTTGATTACGTAAACCACTTTTCCTTAATTTATTGAGGACGCGTCCGGTTGAAACAAAGAAAAGCTCTCTAGGTAGTGAGGGCACAGCGTATCAGATCTTTGAAAATAATGAAAGATTTGTACTCAGATTTCTGATTTTAAGGGCTGAAAACCATCTGTAAGCATATAAACGTGCTTCTTTTTCAAAGTTGTACTTAGTTATTTTAAAGCAAAGGTTTGGATGATTCCTTTTGAGAAAAGGCGGTTCATTCAGTGAGATCTGTCCAAACGAACGGATTTACTATCAAGAAGGTGAACCAAGGGATGAGGTTATCGGCCGAAACTCTGGAATTTACTCGTCCCATCATTCGGGATCAATTTGAATAGTTCAAAGACAAGATTTTTTGGAGAGATCATGTGTAACCTAATTGTCGGACTGCAATAGAGGAAATTTAAGGTATAGAGGGAATATTGGATCTAGTAGCCGAGAACTGAACACACCGGTAATCAAGCAATACAGTTTTTCAATCAAATCTTCTTATAATGTCTGAAATAGACACGAGGAATGATAAAGTATTGGGTGTTGTAGTCATTGTGTTGGCTATATTGGTAGTGGTGGCAAACGCATCAGTGTGCACTCTGGTTCTTACCACCAAACGATTAAGAACCTACATCAATGGGTTTGTTATATCCCTTGCTGTTTCAGATACCATCACCGCAGTGCTATCGCTAACATTTTACTACTATCATGAAATGCATAAGACCCTATTCCGCTTCTTCCTCACCGTTACTATCTTATCTGAGGTCGGCAATCTTTGCGCTGTGTCGTATGAGAGATATTTAGCTGTAGTGAAGCCCCTTCACTATAAAACAAAACTGCAAGACTCCTTTCGCAGTATCATAATATCAATTTGGACAATTTCAATATGTATCAGCTTGGTGGGTTCGGTACTGCGTTGGTTGAATATTGGAGGAGCCATTCGCAAGATAATTTATAGTTTTTTAGGGACGATTTTCGCTATTGTCTCTTTTGTATTTATGGTTGGGATGTATGTCCTGATATATCGCGGTGTAAAACTACGAAAGAGACGAATTCAGAGCATTGAAGGAGTGAGTCGGCATCAAAGAACAATGCAAACACACCGCCAGAAAAGTGAAATAAAAATAGTTAAAATGGTGCTAGTCATTATTGCGTTGTATATAATAATTTGGGTTCCATTTGGCGTTTTCGAAACAGTTAAAAACTTACAAAATTTTAAATTGCCAGGATTTGAGAGAGCATTTTTTATTCAAGTATACACCTTTGGCATACTGATATCATCTTTAATTAATCCATTTATATACAGTTATGTAAAGCAAGATTTTCGAACACAAATCATTCGCATCTTTCGGAGGATAACACTGCGTAGAACGAACGTTGTTCCGTTAAGTGTTAAAGATTCAAGAGGTGTTCGATTACATTAACAGTATGAACTGCTGCAGTATCTAGGGTGGATTAGTACCGGGAATATCCCTATTCATTTCGAACAGTAGTGTGGGTTCTTTAACATCCCTCTAGTACAGGTTAGTGAATGAGGAAAAGAGAGACGAGACCGGTTTTACGCGTCTTTGTCCGAGAGGACGTGAAAATCTTACCATCTGTAGATAGAGAAACAAAGGCAGCAATTTCTTAAATATTGACACTGTGTGTTCGTCCAGGTAGGGCTCGAACCAAGTGAAAAAAGATGATATAGAATGGAAAAAGAAGTGACGAATGTGTTTGGCATTACTAAGAATTTTACGGCAATGCAGAGGAAAAAAAATCGGGGGTCACCGTGCTTGATTTTGAGGTACAAAGCGTAAAAAATGGGGGTAAAAACACTGCCATTTAAAAAGAAAGTCATAAAAAATATTGTAAATAGTGTAATTATAAAACTCTCTTAAAATTTTGTAAAAAAAAATTGTTGTCTTCAATTCTCAAGACAAAGAGAAAATAGCATTGTTCATGTCTTTCTTTACAAAGAAACATGCTTTGAAGTTAGGCGTCGATGTCGTGTGACTCGTTCCAAGGAGGAGATCGATTATTTATTTATTATTATTATTATTATTTTTTACAAAAGTGTATTGTTCTTCTTTCTATGTAATGTCATTGTATTGTGTTTCCATATGTTGTAGTCTTAATCATAGTTAATGTAGAAAGCTACATTTCACGAAAGAAAAAAATAGTGTGAACGTTTGTATTTGATGAAAAGAGTAGAATACACTTGTGGTGGAGATGCGTATCTAGAGTATATGGAGTGTTGAGGTAGTAAGTGTAATTGAGGTCGCACGGGATACAATTTCTTTCTAAAATGTTTAAATTTCTAAAAGATCCTTTTATGTTTTTACTTTTACCCCCAATAAGCTATATATTTTCTGAAAGCTTAAAAACCAAATATTGTGATTTTAGAATCAACGAGACCTTAAAATCTCAGTAATAAGTAACATATTGTTTTAAATAAAAGTCGACCAGTCCGAATTTCAAAAAAGTTAATCTCCCTCAAAATGTTTAGATTGATCAGAATGATAACTGTTTTAATCTGTTGCCAAATTCATCTGCTAAAAAATTTTCCATTTTGTGCCACTTTTAAATCCGAGGATAAACAACACACTTAACATTTAACATTAAGCCCCTTTCATCAAATAAGCACGGTATTTTTCATTTTTTTCAAACGGTGTAATTTCCTATACAAAGTACACTACATAATCTTCTAGAGATCTAGGGTTCCAAATCATTACTAAATATAGATCTTACATAATTCCAGACAGTTTCAAAAAGTACCAGAGAACACTAGTACATGAAATTCTGGAATAATTAAGATATTAATAAACAGTGATTCTTTAAAACCTTAAGAAAAATAAAACTGACAGTATAATCGGTGCCAATGCAGTCTTACTTTTAATACACACTTGTCATAGTAATATTTTTGTTTCATTTCTCTTTGCAGTGTCTTTCTGTCTCTTTCACTTCAATTTCTTGATTTTGCTATTTCTTATTCTCCCTACATTTACTTTTTGTTCATTTTATTTCTGTTAACTGATTTTTGGGTAGGTAATTCATGAATGTCTTGACTATGATGTCCTGACATACAGCTATTCTTGAAAAGGTTGTCTTGTTGAAATACTGATTTAGCGAATAACAATGTTCCCTGCTAGCCAGAGTCTCTCTCGTTTGTGAATCCTGACGTAAAAATAGAGAGGATTCACAAACGAGAGATACTCTGCTAGCAGGGAAATAACAATGTCATTTGCATATATCAAGTGTTCAGTTTTCTTGTTTTAAACACAAAGCTGCACATATTATATAGTTACACAGTTTATTATAATCATGTGATGAAGTTATTTTGTCAGTACAAAGTTTTGGGTCATCACTTTCTTAAAAAAAAAAATTCATGAGATATGCAAATGACTTTGTTATTCGCTAAATCAGTATTTGTACTTTATTTATATACTTCATTTATACAATGGTATTATTCAATTTCTCCTCTTTATGTTCCCTTTTGTACATTTGTTTCTATATATATATTTCTAGCAATTTGTATACTTACCAATTTTTGGATTTTTTTCCTTGGCTCAAATGGAAGGCCTAGTATCACGCGGTCCAAATGCATTATGAGGCGAGGCTACCAAGGTACTATGTCCAGGCCTTCTCGGAAAAATTCCCGGCAACTCGACAAAAAGAAAGATTTTCAAGGCATATGAGGTTGAAAAAAGGAAGAAAATTGCCGATTATTTAAATCTAAATTACTGAAATGAAAATGCACCTCACATCAGCAGGTATTTTGCACAATTTAGTTTGTATTTTAAGTTGATTTATTTTACAAATTCATTCTCTTTATATGATTCAAAGTAAGTCAAGTTGACAACGTGAAAGCCAAAAATGACTAAGCATTTTCACCGGCGAAATTAAGTTATAAAATAAAACCATGAATTAGAACCTTAGCCACAGGTTTATTTTCACAAAACAATACACATTTTGATATATAACTTTGTTTATTATTGAAAGTTAGAATGTAATATGTATATTGAAGAAGTTTTTGTGATCGTGTTTCTGACAGAATAATTTCCACGTTATGTCGTTGTGTGATTCATTGCGATCGTCGACTACAACTATTGTTTTTACTTTTCAAGATTTTGTAAATGTCTCCTCAATGTATCAGCTGTTTTTCTAAAGATGTGTGTAACATTTGTTTCCTTATTTGTCTGATCTAAATAGGGAGCAAATATTACTATTACATGTATATTTATAAATTTTGCAAAAACCACTAGGAAAACCTTTGAAAATAATCTATTTTTTCTCAAATTTACTAGCTGGTATACTAGCACTCCTGGAAGAGAGAGAACCAGACTTAAAGGTATCTTCATTTGATAAATTCAATTGCAAAATTTGAATATTGTTAAGCTTACTTTACACAATGGTATAGAGTGACATTGGAATTTTTTATGATTGGAAAACAGTGTTAACATATTGCAATGGTAGTTTTTTTTAAAAAAACATTGAAGACACCTGTTATACAAAGCTTGCATACAGTTGCCCTTGAGATGGTGGTCCCTATGGTGTCATAGTAGTACTGAAGTGCCACACTCATGTGAAAGGGATCCAAAATACTGATCTGTGTGATATATTGATCTCAAATAAGGAGGGACGAGGACCCGCACATCAGACAGTTGATGATAGGGACAGCTTACTGTGTATTAGACAGTTAAATGATTGATGAGGGACTGGGCATGCAATGTTGTGATACAGGATGTATTTTTTTAGTAATTTCATTCATTTACATTATTTTTAGTTTCATTTGCATAATATTTTGCACATTTTATTTTTGGGCATGTGACTGTGCTCATCAAAAATCTATTGGTCCATCCGTAACTTTTTTTTGTGTGTTTAATACTTAGGTTTATGCCTTGGATAAACTAAATGCTATTGTTGATGATTTCTGGGCTGAAATTTCAGAGTCAGTGGATAAAATGTAAGTTGTTCAAAAGTGTAGGACCTTCATGTTAGACCTAGTAGGGGACTTTGAGTCCTATTTTGCAACCACTTACAGGTGAATAATAAGGTTAAAATCAGCTAAAGTATCTCTATTCATATATTTGCTTATTTTCATATACCGGTAATCATAACGATTGCTGGGATTGATATGGTCCCACAAGAAAGTAATCTTTACTGCTGGGATCACTCGAATTCTATCTAAGCTATCGTGTTGTGCGATCATAGCGATCAAGCATAACTAAAAACATAGTTTTTCCGTAGGAAAACACCAAAAAAATCCAATTTTTTTCAATTATGATAACAGTGACTGCATGTAGTGATCATATTGAAACCTGGCTTTACCAACTAGAACATATATGAAATGATGCATGCCGATTTGCTGTGTGAGTGTTTCAAAACTTGCACAGATTTAATCAGTGCCCTGACTTTGCATAATAATAGGATTATGTTAACAGCATGCTCTAGCGATTGCATAAAAGTAAATATTGGAGAAATGCTGCACTTTATTAAACATTATTTTGATTTATATTTGACATTGTTGTTACATTGTAGTGAGGTATTATATGAAGATGAAACTTTCAAATATCGACAACTCTCAGCTTTGGTTGCATCCAAGGTAACACTACTTATTCTTACAATACAAAGATAACAAGTCATACACAAAACGGAAGTATCACCAAATGTTTTAGGTACAAACTCTTATGTTTTTTGTTTCTGGTTTGGTACGATCGATCATAATTTCCAGCGAACTTGTAAAATCTTTAAAAAATAAAATCTATAAAACATTCAGCTTTAAAACAATCAACTTTAAACTTTGGTAATGTATTCTGGCAAACATGTACATTATCCCACTTTTTTATTGTTCTAGGGGCTATAACCACTTTAAATGATTACACATATTAAATGTAATAACTGAAGATATCTATAAATGTTGATACAGGTCTATTATCATCTTGGTGCATTTGAAGACTCTCTCACCTATGCTCTTGGTGCCGAGCAGCTATTTGATGTCAATGGACATTCAGAATATGTCGAAACTACTATAGGTAAAAAGACATTCATTGAATTACAACATATAATGTTATGTTACAGAATGAGAGCGAGAGGTGCTGGATTAACACTAGATAGAGGTTGTCAGGCTTAGTAGATCTGTAGATCTGATACAGCACAAACTCAAATTCTTCAATTGGCTTCTAAACCCAACATATGTAATATGTATTCCATCAAAAACTCCATTGATTTTATCTGAAAAATAGACTTTTAGTTTATGTGAATTTGGATGAATTTGTATGATCAGTTAGTGAACTAGTCATGGGTTTTGATAAAGCTTTTTAGAATACTATAGAATATAGATCTTTAAATAAATTAATCTATGAAGCCAAACTCTGAACTTAGATTTTTTTTATCTGTAATTTTCACTTCATTGTGTTGACTCTCATAGTACACTGTCAATTATGTTTTGTTTTTCAGCAAAATGCATTGATCAATACACACAGCTTCAACAAAAACAAGCTGAAAACCCTGATGAAAAGGTTGAGATTGACCCTCGTCTAGAATCCATTGTCAATAGAATGTTCCAAAGATGTTTTGATGATCGTAAATTCAGACAGGTAATTTAACTAGATTATGCTATAAACTAGATGACACAGGTCAGTTTTAAATTAGTGGTATACTGTAAATGTACTGACAGTCATTTATGGGTAATGTAATATTTGAAAATATCTGTACATTCTGTACAAAATACTATAGGGTGACCCATGCATGTATATATGTTTATGTTACAGGCTGTTGGTATTGCCATTGAAACAAGAAGATTAGACATATTCAAACAAGCAATTCTGAAATCTGTAAGTAAACGATTAATTTAATAAGTTGATACAATTCTTGATTTTCACTTTTTCATTCATGTACTTCATTGCAGATAATCTTCACATAGTCTATTATACATGTACAGGATATGAGTTTCCCAATGATCTATTAATTGGTATAGTCAATATTTACTCATTTTCATTTTTGGTTTTACCACAAAATACATAATAATTATATAAAAGTAAGACCAATACATTTGTATTCTTCTATGTGTACCTAATGTCAGGAATTAAGGTGTTCAATTTCTCTTCTGGAGTGTATAAACATGCACTTGTTGTGAGCTTTTACATATTGATTTTCATTTGTTTTTTTCAAACAGGATGATGTACAAGGGATGTTACGTTATAGTTTCAAAGTGTGCATGACACTTGTACAAAGCAGACACTTCAGAAATGAGGTAAATTTCCTGCTTTCTCTAACACAAATCATGTTTTTTTTTTCTTTGAGAGTTTTCAGGAAATAAGATACCAAACTCTATCCAAAATATAGATCTAGATCAATATTGTTTTGATTGGATGTGAATAATTTAATATGTAACTTGATGTTTTAGTGAATATTTAACCTTTATATAAAGGTTGTTTAACTTTGAGTAATATGCAAGCTTACTGTTTTTTTTTCCTTATTTTTTTTTCAGATTCTAAATGTGTTGGTTAATCTGTACTTAGAACTTAAAACCCCTGATTATATCAGCGTTTGTCAGGTAAAGACTTCTACAAAGTAAAATTATTTATACACAAACAATTAATAATAATATGTACTTATCATTGAATAACAACATAATTAATCATGATCTTACATTCAGAATCAAAAACTGTCTATTCCTAATATTCCTTCTTGTTTTCAGTGTTTTATATTTTTGAATAACCCAAAAGGAGTTGCAGACATCTTAGAAAAACTCATCAAAGACAATGAGGTAAAACTTGCTTAATATTTTTATCAGATTGCAAATGGCCCAAACTTGATTAATTATTTTTTATTAAACATGTATGTACCCAAGGAACAATCATAGTCATGCTCTATTATAATGGCAAATGCCACTGAATTGTGTTCAATTGGACAAGACTACCCATAACTCATAACTCATATGTTATGATGTTTTTGATTTCCAGAAGGACCAGACATTAATGGCCTACCAAGTAGCATTTGATTTATATGACAATGCTACCCAGCAATTTCTGTCTATTGTTAGTCAAGCATTACAAGCATCTGTACCATTTGCATCAAACACAGCAAACACAGAAGCCAAAAGTGATAAAAATGGTACCAATGAAAAAGAAGGGTAAGCTTTTAATAATTTTAACTCATTTAAAACATGAATTCCATTCTACATGTAACTGCAGCAAGTCTGACTACATAGCCAAGTGCATTTGACTCTTATTATAATACATGATGCAAGAATGGCCATCTGGCTGATAATCCTCTAAAATGAAGACCTTGGACTGAGTATTGAAAAGCATGACCAATTTTCTTTTAGCCTTTAAGCAAACTCTAGAACACCTTCATATGATTTGTTGTATTGCTTTTATTAGGGAAGCACCAATGGAGACAGAGGAATCTGAGAAGAACACTGCCTCAGAGAAAGCTAAACCAGAGATACAACTGGTAAGAACTGCTTCAAAATACTTTACTTGTGGTCTTTTTTTAAGGATTCAGTGATAATGATACAAAGCAATATTAGACCTTTTTTATTTAAATATGCAATACTGTAAGTTCAAGATTGTTATAATGTCATAACCTCGTAAATGTCAGACATCAATAGAGTGCAAACAACACATCTGTCAGTGGTAGATTCTGGAGAGTTTTCAGGAGGGATGCACCATATCCAAAATAAACAAAAACACCAAAGTTATGTTAAAGTCCTTTCAGGAGGAGCTGTGTACCCCTGCACCCAACACCTCCCCCTGATCAGAACAGTGGGCTATTAATTGGATTGTTATCAAGGAGAGCCACTTACACTAATGCTTTGTGTTAGACAAGTAGTAATTGAGACTCAGTACCATTATTTATGTCTTTATTAACAGAGTGAAACAGATAAAATCTTACAAGACAAGATTAACAAGTTGGTAGCTATTTTAGGAGGGGATACTTCTATTGCTTTCAATCTTGAATTCCTAATAAGAAACAACCATGCTGATCTGCTGATACTGAAAAACACAAAGGTAATTCTAAGATACATGCTATAAATAGTGTTACATTGTGGAGATGGGTTCTTAAGATAGATCTTATATCACTGATGGGAATTTGATTATTATTTTTTCTAGACCATTATTCTTAGCATTTGACACAAATTTTGTGCAGTGTATGAAAAATACCCAAAGAAAACAATTAAGTTTTAATTTTGCTGTTGAAATTTGCATTTTAGGATGCAGCACGAAATTCTGTTTGCCACATGGCTACTGTTATTGCCAATTCCTTTATGCATAGTGGGACAACTAGCGACACATTCCTAAGGTATGATGCAACCATGTTCAGTATTTGAGTATTTGAAAAAAAAATGTCTTTTTCTTCATAATCCAAACTTTATAGACTGAGGAGAAAGGTGCTCTTTATTGCAATTTTAAGATATTTTAAAATACTAGCTTCCTTCTCATTTATTGCTTATTGTTGAAGTTTTATACTTTAGTCTTGTCTAATTCTACCAAAAATTAAATAATAATATCATATTCTCAATTTGTTAGAAATAATCTAGAGTGGTTGGCAAGAGCTACAAACTGGGCAAAGTTCACTGCAACAGGCAGCCTTGGTGTAATCCACAAGGTTTGTTAGAGTCAGTTCTCTGTGTTAATCATCATTGTTCCTTCAACCTTGTATGCTTGCTACATATCCAGTCTAAGTCACTTGCATCTGATATATCAAGACCATTGATAGCCAATTTTTATCCTTTCTTGCATAGGGTCATGAACAAGATGCTCTTAAGTTAATGTCTTCATATCTACCTAAAGATGGTAGTGGAGGTAGTGCCTATCAAGAAGGTGGAGGCCTTTATGCACTTGGTAAGACTATCCTTTACAATTGTAATGTTCAGTAACCTTAAAGGAGTATTCCACTCACAATCAATGGCCTGCCAATAGAAAGTTTATTATATACTCATCTTTGTTGTAAAGTCTCTATAGCTTCAAGGACAGGAGACAAATAAAAGCATGGCCATTTTGAATTGCCTTACAAACATGCCACTTGCTACTAGAACTTGAGAATACAACTTATAATATATATGCATATCTTTTCTACATTGTAGGTTTGATTCATGCTAACCATGGTGGCAAAATCACAGAGTATCTACTACAACAGCTGAAAGAAGCTACTACTGATGTAAGTTCTATTTTAGCTACCTGTATAATAATAATTGCTCTTATACAGTGGAACACTGTTATTCCAAACAGTGCTGGGACCAAAGAAAATTCCTGATTTGGTTGGGGGTTAAGCCTCTAAGGTTCTTGGGGTTTCCTTTACAAATGAAACATAAAGAATGGACCAAAAATACTGTTTAGGTTATTTACAGAAATTTGAGAAACTTGTACTAAATGAAAACATTAGCTGAACTGTTTGATGTGTAATTGAATATGTGATGTGTTATATATATTGTAGATGGTACGACATGGTGGCTGTCTGGGTCTTGGACTTGCCGCAATGGGAACAGAGAGACAAGGTACAAATTATAAGTAATAGATAGTACATAAGAAGACCTTAATGAATTTTCAAAATGGGGTAGCTACAAGCACCTAGATATTTTAATGGCAAGTGTCAGAAAATATTCAGATGAGATGAAGTTTACTGGAGGTTTAAGATAGAGTCTTTTGTTGGACATTTTCTCTTCTTCATTTGTTGTACTCTCTTAATGGTTTCATTTTTTTTCCAGATGTGTATGAGCAACTGAAGTTCAACCTGTATCAAGATGATGCTGTAACAGGTTTGTGGCTTTGTGTTTGAAGCCGTTTTCATTGATTCAAACCTGGGACCTCTTGCACCATAGGCTGTGTACCAACAAATGATTATTATTGTCCTTGGGTAGTTTCACTTGACGAATACACTACTAGAGACAATTGTGCTATTCTCTGTGTTTCTTTACTTTACTCATCCATTTATTCCTCATTTTTTGTTTATCATTGTATTCATTATTTATTACTGCCATCCAGAATATGATTTTTTAACTTTCATTAAAAATATGTTTTTCAATTAACACTGATTTACCTGGATTCAGACTTTTCAATTATGACCAAACTTTGTCATTTGTGTTTTGTACAGGTGAAGGTGCTGGTCTTGCTATGGGTCTTGTCATGTTGGGATCAAAGTCTGCAGCTGCTATTGAAGACATGGTTGGGGTAGGTATTTATCAGTTTGATGAAGATACAGCCAGCTATCTTGATTGAGGACAATGACAATTTATTTAGTCACCATTGAAATGAATCATCTAGAAATACATTTAAATATGTATCTATCAATGGTGTTGGCAATCAGCAAAATATACTTGTAACTTTCATGACGATGAATACATGTGATATATTGATTATTATGATGTTAAATGATGTTAATTGGGATAATGATCAGACCAAAGATGGTTCTATGATACTGGTTGGTGTGATGATAGAGTCGTTTTTACATGAGTGGTTATAATACTGCAGCTACAATACAGTAGATGTTTTTTTTAGAAACTATGGCTGTGGTATGACATGGTGTTGTTTTCCACTCATATAATGACTCTATGGTGATGGTGATAACAGAATTTTGAATTATTCTAGATAGTGCTTTTAATAGTAATATAACTTACACTGTATTTAGGTAAACATGATTGTAATGAGATATATTTCTGTCGTGTTCAGTATGCACAAGAAACACAGCATGAAAAGATTCTCAGAGGTTTAGCCATAGGAATTGCTTTGGTAAGCTATCAATGTTTGCTCTTCTTAAAAACATATTTCATTCTTTTATTTATTCATCCATTGTTTCATTGATCCATCTATCCTCCTTTCCATCTATCCACTCATTTATTTAATATTCATTCAGACAATCATTCATTCATCCATCCATCCATCCATTCTTTCATTCATCCATTTATCCATCCATTCTTCATGTTTTATATGTGTGTTTTTGTCATTCATTAAACCATTCTTAATGTTTTATGTGTAGGTCATGTATGCAAGAATGGAAGAAGCAGATGCTTTGATTGAGAGTCTAGCCCAGGACAAAGACTCTAACCTTCGTCGTAGTGCTATGTACACAGTAGCCATGGCATATTGTGGCACTGGGAATAACAAAGCTATCAAGAGACTGCTTCATGTTGCTGTAAGTCTATTGATATTTTATATGGGTTTTATATTTAGGATCCACTATAATATTTTGACTAAGTACATTTAATATCATACATGTATTAAGTGATTTGCGTTATACAAATATTAATTGATAATATTATTCATTCATTTGTTATTGGCGCTTCTTGGGAGATAGTCACAAGACAGTGAAGGTGGAAATCCGATTTTAAAATGTGAATCAATAATTGTAATATGCCATCAAATTAAATTACCAGAAGAAGAGAAGATGTGTGATTTATAATGTTCTCCTCCACTCCATTTCAGGTCAGCGATGTCAGTGATGATGTGAGACGTGCTGCTGTCACAGCACTTGGTTTCTTACTTTTCAGGTAACATTTTTTTCATTCAGGTCTAACTTTGTCTACCCTAAAGGGATTTTAGTCTATTTTTGCTTCGTTTTTAACTTACATGCTTTCATTTTCTGTATGGATAACTCAGCCTTTGTCCTATACACAAAGTAAGCAGCCTTTCATTCATTCATCCATCTTTTAAACTCATATCTTAGTTGATTCCTCTTGTTAACTCATTTCATTGTGTTTTGTCCTAATAAGTGATTTATTTGTTTCTTTTCCAGGACACCTGAGCAATGCCCCAGTGTTGTATCGTTACTCTCTGAAAGCTATAACCCCCATGTACGATATGGTGCTGCTTTGGCTCTTGGTATTGCTTGTGCAGGCACTGGTCTCAAGGTATTTGATTCCTAACAAAACTGCATTGTATTAACAAATAGTCTATTTTTCTGTGTGTCTGTACTTTTATTGATGCACAGATGATGTCAAAATGCGGTAAGGTTGAAAAAGTGTACATTAGAGTGTCACAGTTGTTTTGATATTGTTCTGTTTGAACATTGCCACTGAGCCTAGTGATGTCAACTGTGAGTCTATTCTCAGACAAATCAGAGCGCTCTTAGTATCCTGACTATATTATATTATTATGCACATTTGATTTATGATTGTGTGAACTTTTCTTACAGGAGGCAATCAATCTTCTGGAACCAATGACTAATGACCCAGTTAATTATGTCAGACAGGTAGGATGCTCAAACACTTGTTGATTGTATTCAAAGAACATACTCTTCTCATCTATTGCTTATCTATGTTTTTTCAAAAGGGATTTGGTTTTAAAAGTTTCTCTTTTCCATCTAAAATCCTCTCTAATAATATATTATATCTATTTTGCACTCTGGTAAACAAACAGACTTTATACTTCTGGGGTTAGTTGTATGAAGCATGAATAAATTTACCCACTGGATAAAGTTATCCACTCTATAGGATTTCTTTAGAATTCATCCACTGGATAGGGATTTATCTGGTGATAAACAACCAGCTCCTGACCACAGTTAATTTGTGACTTATTTTGAACCATGTTTGTTTGTTTTTAGGGAGCACTCATTGCTAGTGCCATGGTGCTAATACAACAAACAGAACATACTTGTCCTAAAGTCACCAAGTTCCGTGAGATCTATTCTAAAGTGATAAGTGATAAACATGAAGATGTGATGGCAAAGTTTGGTGCCACTCTTGCCCAAGGAATTATTGATGCTGGTAAGTTATCAACTATTTGGATAGAAACTATGGAACACTAAATCTGAGATCTATATCCCTTTGGAAATCAGTTTTGAATTAATATAAATCCCCTCACACTCACTATCCCTGTACTGTACATTTGCATCATACAAAACTCAACTTGAATGTTGAAGATTGAATAGCATTTGGAAAACGTTTTTATGGTGTGTATGCAAATAAAATTTAATTTTCAAACAAGCATCAAGTTGATTACATTGCTCTGGGATCTTCATGGTTGCCTTACACTTCATATTCCAGCTACGTTGCCAGGGTGATTGGTCTTGTGGTGTGGTGGTTAACACATGAGACTAGAATGCCAAAGATGTGGCTTTGATTACTGCCAAGGGCATATTATATTTTTTCTCTCATTCTTGAGTACATCTGTGATAACTTACTATTCTTTTTTAGGTGGTCGTAATGTTACAATTTCCCTGCAGTCACGTGCTGGCCACACCCACATGAATTCAGTTGTTGGTACATTAGTGTTCACTCATTACTGGTTCTGGTTTCCTCTGTCTCATTTCCTCTCACTTGCATTTACTCCTACGGCAATCATTGGACTGAACTCTGACTTGAAGGTGAGTTATATAGCATAATTATGGAATTGGGTTTCTTTATCCAAAGAAAATAATTCTGTTGAAGGACTTAGTACCATTGAAATGTCAGATTGCTTACCTATTTATGTGAGTATCCAATTGCCATATGGTGTGTAGACAGTATAATAGTTATCAACCTGACACTTGAGGTCTAAATTTGGATATGACTATTCCTTACAAACAAATTACAAACGTTTTCTATAATTGCAAATGCTAAAAGCTTTATGAATTCAAAATGATAAGGACTCTAAACCAGATATCCAATCTCTTGATAATCCACTTCATAATGCAGGAAGGATATTGATACGTAATGCAATGATCTGATGATACAGGTTATGTTTGTGTCAATACAAAATGACCATTATTTGTATTTGTTTTAATGTCTAATTATAATTATTTGATATTTAGATGCCCAAGATGCAGTTTTTATCAAGTGCCAAACCTTCTACTTATGCCTACCCAGAGCCTCTTAAGCCTCCAAAGAAGGAAGAGAAAGAAAAGGTACTAGACACTCTGACATTGGCTTGTTTGGTTGATAGAATTAATGCTTATAAAGATATCTTAAATTGGAAATGATGTGAGTGCGTTTAACCACTCTCCAGTAAAAGATAATACTGATAGCACATTTGTAAATGTCTCGTTAAACATGGGACATTAAATTGAAATTTAATAGTCTTGGATGCTATTCAACAGCGATTCATCTATGTATTGTCCCTGTGTATTGTCCTTGTGTATTGCCACAAGAAGAAAAAAAGGAACTTGGCCACTGGCTACATTTGCCAATAATTCAAGATCCATCCGGGAATTTCTCAGTCCTCTTCTCTTCCATTAAAAGTTCTCTATCTTCACAGGTTTCAACTGCTGTCCTATCGGTTACTGAAAAGATCAATAAAGCCAAAGCCAAGAAAAGTAAAAGCACAGACGAAAAGATGGAAGTGGTAGGGCATATACTATGTTTGTATTCACATAACTCCTCCATCGTCTTCCAGAAAGCAATATTGATATTGAGAAACAACCAACCTTGAAACAAATAAATAACTAAAGAAATTTCGTTGGCTCATCAGGCGTTAGCTTGACCCGTGTAGAGCTTGAATTGCCGGTTATTTGAAGTAATTATGTATGTTTGTTTTGTAGGACCAAGAAGGAACGGATACAAAGAAGGAAGGCGAGGTGAGAGAAACTTTCAACATTCAAGATATTTCTAAACAAATCAGGAGAAGTGTTACTCCCTGTTTTTTTTTTTTATTCAGTTGTTCAATGTCACTTTGCATGTACGATAAATAAGCCGTGGTGAAATGTTTAGCGACTGAGCAGTGTCCACCAAATGAATAAAATATACCTTGTTCGTTCAGCAGACTGAACGATTAAAGCATGGTTTCCATATAATCGCTACAAATGCTGAACTCGATCGCCGAGATAGAATTCGAGCGATCCCAGCGATCGATATCGCCTCAGTCGCCACGATCGCTCAGATCGCTGAACTAGTGGTTTTCATATACGATCGCTGCGATCGCTCGTCACTTTTTTCGGCGATTGTGGCGATGGTGGCGATTATATGGAAACTAGGCTTAAGAATAATCAAGGGCTGAAATGAATGATTCGTTTATTGCAAGGTTCCTCTAGCAGTGTGACTAAATTACAGCTTGTGTAATTAATAATTACTAATCAAAACTACAATAAAACACAATAAATAACATAAATATCGATGCAATCCACCACGTTCAGTCGTGTTCAGTAAAGTAACTTGGGAGCAATGTGTTCCTGACTGTAGTGAAATATTTTCACAGGGTCCGGTTGCACGAAGCCTGAATGGCGCTATCCAGCGGATAAATTCTGATGCTTCGTGCCATCTCCATGTTGTAATTATAAATGGTTTGATCCATTGTTCGTTTTTTTAGAAGAAAGATGCCAAACCTTCGAATACTAAAGAAAATGAAAAAGCCAAGGAAAGTGAAAAAGAGAAAGACGAATCGGTTACAGAGAAAAGTGAAAAAGAAAAGAGTGACAAAGACAAGGGTGAAAGTACTGAAGCAAATGCTGACAAACCTGAACCCGATTTTCAACTACTGGACAACCCTGCTAGAGCTCTCACATCACAGGTATATACGAGAATTCAGCCTTGGCTGAACGAGGCAACACTGTTGTGCGCACCAACTTCCGACTTGCTTCAGGAACATTTTTGAGGCGTCAACAATGTTTTCAAAGGTGGCTAAACCAGGCAACATCGTGAAAACATGCGCTCGCGAGCGATAATTGCGCAACACTGTTGCCTCGTTTAGCCACCAGGAATATGTACCCGAATGAGGCCGACAATACTGAGATTTGACAACACTCCACACTCAACACGTCTGGTCAATTTGCATACGAAAATCATTGATGGCTGTTTTGAACAAAATCCCATGATATCAATAGAAGTGTTAATGATTGTTGCTTGTTGTTCCTTTTTTTAGTTGAAAGTCATCACACTGCCTAAAGACGCGCGATACTTTCCAATGAAACCGGTAGGCTATACCTAACATAAATGATAATCTGTGTTGATTTATTAAAAAGGTGTGAACAAGATCAAAAAATACTTTGATGCAGCAAGAAAAAAGTCAGTAGCCTTGTCATCTTGCAGAACTTTGTTTACCAAATCAAACATTTGTCTTCATTTGTGACAAGTACATTTGACACGAGGGAGGGAAGTTAAAATTATTGTCTTTTATTATCTACACAGTGTAATACTGGTGGTATAATATTGATGGCCGACTCTAAGTCTGATGAACCTGAAGACCTTATTGAGCCTTTACCAGGTAATTGACGCACCTTGATCCGCCTTTGCGACGTTAACATAAGGATTGAACACAAACAGCATTCGTGGACTCGTTCGACAACGGGTTGTGATGCAACGAATTTGGCAGTAATATTGCTAGTTATCTTTATGTTAGGTGAAATGTAAAGACAATAAGCCACGTAGATTTGGCTCGTAAAAAGTAGATATAGGATGTGCAGTGGACAAGTTATTAGACTTTCTCAAAGTCCTTCGTCTCGTCCCAGCGCGCGCCTTGAAAAACACAGGAACCCCAATCGAATGTCTCCGCAGGACGAAGAAATGATCGTTGCCGTGAAATAGTCGTTTCGTCTTTATCTTCATTCAGTCAACATCTGCCATCATCATCATTATTATTAATGATTGAATATAATATTGCATTTTAACTGGTTGTCGTGATTGTTTGCCATAGCTTCATCCACCATTGGTCTAGAGGAAGAAGAGGAAGAGCCTGAACCACCAGAACCATTCGAGTACGTCGATGAAGACTAGTTAGTGGTACTGTCCAGGAAGTGATATGACGTCACCACTAGCTGACCAGTAATGTAGATGGTGGTATTGTGTAAATTGTTGATTGATTGGTGAAGTTGGTAGACGAGTTAATGCCAAATAAAACTGTTCAGTGTATTTTAACTTGGTGTTGTTTATTCTTTCTTTCTTCTTTTTTCTATTTTCCATTCTTAGTTGCTTTTCTTCGTTTCTTCCTTCATTCCCAATGCTTTCACTCTTAATTGTGCTATTCCTCGCTTGCTTTTTCTTCTGTTGAACGTTGTGAGAATGAACGGACATTCGTGGGTTTTGGACTGCCCTTTGAACGGTCGAAAGGGTAGTCTTTGCTATGATTAAAAAAGCATCTGATATAGAAAAAGATGATGTGATGTCCTAGGCTTGCCTACTTTGAGATACGTTCAGTCACGTGAAAATAACAGGATTAATTTGTGCACCCCATAAACATCTAATCCTATTCAATCCATTTCCATGGCTATTGGTCACGATAGGTGCTATCAAGTGTAACTTGATCGCTATATATATCCATGAAATATAGTAAAGTGCGGGCGGGCGGGAATTAAAAAGTGAACTCAGTTTATTTCAATTTTGATGTTTCGGTCAATCATATAATACTATTGAAACTGTCCGACCCCGATAAACTAACAATGATAACATTGATATTTGATGTCATTGAATTGTCATTGAATTTTTTATGATTATGAAACACGCGCTGGTTGCACGAAGCATGGATAGAAATCCTATGGAGTGGATAACTTTGATCCAGAGGATAACTGTTCAGCTTTCATTCAACCGGCCCCAGCTAACTAGTTCGAGCATGCAACAATGCGGACTGCTGTATGTTCACTGCACTCGAGACCGAAATGCATTGTAGCTGACATGCCATAATTGAAAATATATCATAGCAGATTAAATTGTATGTCAGTAAAGCACCGTCTCTTGATCAGAGCAAAGCAAAATCTATTATAGACCACAGAATTCAGCGCTTGCCTGTGGGATAAAATCATTTGTTTGCTTATCCATATGCCAATGTTCAGTTTCTTAGACTTGAATACAGTCACTCATCCAATTTGTCAAATACATTAGCTGTTTCCGCATTGAATGCAAGTTTGTCTAATGACTTTCATCCAAATGAAAAACAGCATTTCTGAACAAACTATTGTTGAAAATATACTACGCATGTTCAGTTGCAATGGCACGGTGATACAGTGCCACAAACAGCGCAAGTATTTTCGATAAGAGGTCGTCAAGAAATATACCATCATTAAGTCAAATTAGATGTGTTTTTAACAGACCCAGGGAGGCAAAAACCCAACACAATCAACTTGGGGATATAGTCAATATTACGTATTGTCACACTAGACCAACAGCGAGCTGACATTTATAACTTGTGAATAAAGAACACCGCTTTGTCTTCAGACATGTCGCATCATGACCATGGTCTTCTTGCTATGGTCCCTCACTGTTAGACACGAAAACATGAACTTACGACGAGCTTAATGATATATTCCATACTGAGATCTCCCTGGGTAATAGCACAAAGGAAAGCTTGATTCGAAAAGCGAAAAAACACCAGGGTTGTGTTGTCTTCACATTTAAATAAAGTGAAAGGGGTGAAGGTTGGAAGTTATTTTCGAATTCCGTCTGCAGCGGAAGCTTCAGTTATCTATCGTTACTGAAAATACTTGGTACCTAAGATGTGAAAAATGCTATTGGAATATTGCTCGGCGTACGTCTACTTTATAGGAAAAAGATGTGATAAATCGCATCGTTTAACTTTAAAACTCACTTAAAACTGACACTTAACTGATTAATATCACTGCAATTAAAGAAAAATAACGCTTTCGCAGACATTTCATGCAAAAAAGATATTTTGCAAAACACTTTCATTTCAGTTTGGAGCAATTTCCAGTCGCACAAACGACAAGCGTATCACTACAATTCAATCTCTCTAAGTAGGTAAATACTACCTGTAGCACATGGAAAGAACAGTTTATAAGCGTCTTGTCGCGATAGAAGGCATATTAAATCATTTCCTGCTGTTTTGCGTTATTTTCTACCGCACCACGTCAAACTGTTACAATTAAGTAGTGATTCTGAGTTTGGCAGCGAGACTTCTTGGCCTTGGAACCTTGGCAGAATTTTTCATTGAAAAAAAATCCTTAATTTTGACAGCTCCCTGTGCTATCTTTTACAGTGTGTGCATTCTTGACCATCTTTTCAACAAGCTGTAGACAGGGTCATGTTTTCTTGAACAAAACCAGATAGCGCACAGTTTAACTTTCTCTGGGAATCTATCGACGACGACTTTAATAACCTTCGAAATGAGGTATGATCTTTTTATACATATTTTGTTCAAATTGTATCTCTTTTGTCACAGATGTAGCTCATTTGCTACACGGGCAAATCGCTGTTAATTGTCAGAACTATCCGTATCCTAAAAAATGCCGCCAACGTAGAATATCTTCGATGATAAATCTCAGCATTTTCCGGAGAGTGAAATTTCTTCTCAGCTAGTCCATCTTTTTTCTCTTTGCCTAAAAAGCACGACAAGACGTGAATTTTGTTTTTTCTATATTTTGATGAAGACAACGCCATTATCAGTTCTAAATGCAGTCCGAACTTAGTTGGTGCCCTATGTTTCCGCGTATAAAAACGTCACATTTGATTATGTCTACACTCGTATCCTTCGGTCAGTAGCGTTGCTCTTAATCTGACAAAGTCAGTTCGATGAGAATGATTTATGCCATCTGTTAATCCTAAACTTCATTTACTGACAGTGCCTATTAAAAGTTAGATTATAAAAATATAAGTGAACCATGTTGTCATTTGTCAATGTTTTAACATTCTATAGTACATACTATGCCGAGTTTAAGAATTTGTTTTCATTCAATGCAACTGTTAGCTTATTAAACTCGGCCATTCGAAGAAAGGGACGAGGAAACTGAACATTGTAATAATAAATATAGCTATATAAATTTAT
Source organism: Diadumene lineata (assembly GCA_918843875.1). Lineage (NCBI taxonomy): Eukaryota > Metazoa > Cnidaria > Anthozoa > Actiniaria > Diadumenidae > Diadumene > Diadumene lineata. The sequence goes on along the minus strand of OU974069.1, from coordinate 16,841,482 downwards.
CATGATCATTTAGCCATAGTTAATATAGTAGAACTATGATTTACTTATGCTTTTATTGGTGTTTTCTTAATATACTATTAATTAAACAATCAAACAATTACAAAAGAATTACGAAAAAAATTACACAGAAAAAATCACCGATATGATTTATTTAGAAATACAGACGGATACTGTTACGTTTTTAATTATGTTGAACAGAATGTTTTATCAGGATTCAGGCTGTCTGTGTTCGTTTTTACGTCATTTTCTCTTACATTTTGTTTAAAAGAAAAATCAAATCCATACGTTTTAAATATTCATTAGAAACAGGCAGTATGTGCAAACGTTAAAAACGCTTAAATAAAGAATTCAAATCGCATGTAAAAATCACTATTCTCACTAACAGAACACGGCCTTTTGCAGCAATACCATCTCACAGATCTAACATGAGCAATTTGAAAAAGATGACTTCGATCAAATTCCAAAAGAGACAGTTATCTAAATAATTGATGCAATAACCATTACTTGATAAATTGGTCGATATTACGATATACAACAATTGGTATGAGTATGACAGCCAATCTTGAAAGCATTAAAAGGTCATATATACAACTCTTAAATAGGCAATCAATGGAAAATTGGCTACTTGTGTCTGACCTATCATACCTTGGGGCGTGGAAATCATTAAAGGTATGATCGACACTGATAGCTTGAGTAAATCCTTCTATTAAGGTAATGCGATCGCTCAGATGCTTAGAAATTCACCAAATGGGCTCCCTGTGGCTAAGCTCAATCAACTGTCCGGAAAAGCAATTTTATACCGAAACGAGTATCTAAAAATCTACATCGTCCGTTAGCGCTCAAATTCAGCCAATTATCTTCCCGTGGAGAAGCTCAATCATCAGTCCGGAAAAGCAATTTTGAATTAAACGCTAAATGTCTAAAAATCTAAATCGGTGACGTAACCTGAAATTTAATAGTTGATATGATTCTACCGCGGACAAAGCTACAATTAAATAATATTTTTTTTAGAGAAAATGTTTTAAGAAAAAAAGGGACCTTGTATGATAGTGATCAAAATAAACAAGGGATCTACTAACATTTAGTCCCACTGGGGCCGATTGCTCAAAGCTCGATTAGTGCTAATCCGGCAAGGATTAACTTTTAAAGTTTTAAGAATTAACCTTAGGATTAGTGGTAATCGAGCTTTGAACAACCCAGCCCAGTTTATTTTAGTGCTAACGCAAGAGAATATGAGATAAGAGAGCTTATCCCCCGTATCGGGTTCACCAGGGGATCTTTTCATTCTATTTTTAAACTGAAGTTATTTCAGGAACGGAACGTGATTGGCCAGATTGCAGGAGGCGCGGTCGCATCGTCAAATCATCTCAAGACAAAAGTACGGAGATTGGTAACAAGTTTCTAAAAAAAGCACGACGAGTAGAGCCCCTGATGGGATCCTGTAATAAGCTCTCTTATCTCATACTCTCTTTTCTTGATCTTTTCATTCGCAGACCTGATTATTGTGCATTGGTTATACTACTGGTTCTATTCACAAGACAGTCTAGTGCGGGAAATTTACCACCATACCCCCCGACGGTACGACAAGGTAACCCAGTGAAGTAACGCTCAATAGCCCTGAAGCGAGATGACGTTTTACACCCGTCTCTATACCATAATAGTTTTCAGAATTCTTTTGATATTCAAATTATTTAATTCCCTCGAGAATACAGGAGCAATAGTCATAATTAGCGAACAAAAGCAATATGAAAAGAATTCTGGTCTAGAGACTGGATTAAAACACGCTTCATGGTTACTAGGCGATCTTTTATCGCGTCATTTTTACTAGAACTATACCACGACATTCTTTGCGAATTCATATCCATATTCACACTTTAAATCTCTGTGGAGATTAATAAAACAATATAGTAGGCGATCGATTTGCATAATAGTCATTTTACTACCCTTTTCCAGCATTGTGAATGCTATTTCATATTCAATTTTAAACTAATTGCGAAACAAAACCAAATTGGCAAAGCATTCTGGTAGTGATGGTATTCTATGCCAACATGCAAATGGCGTATTTGCTGGCACAGATGCGAGGATGACTGCATTGATCTGCAAAGTGTAATTACAATTTAGTTGACACATGCATGAATATATACATACAGAATAAAGGTTTAATCTAGATTTATACCAAAACACATTTTATATCATTATTTTCCAGCGAATTTAATATATCCTCCTCCAAAACAGTGCATCTTCCATACCGTGACATATAACATATCTCAGACATGGCATCCCTTGTTACTGCCGTACGGATTCATTAGCTGTATCAAATGCACATGTGAAATGGTAAGCACTTCGCGCTGATCAAACAGTCCGAAGCCGGTCCCACATGGCTTGGATTAGTTGTAGGCGTGATGAAGTTGTCCAATGCAGCCAGGCGGATCCAAGTGAGGGAGGGGGTATGGTGCCCCCTTTTGATATATTTTTATAGATAATTCTTTTAATTTTTGATTGATAATCAGTAACTTTTAAATTACCGCCCCCCCCCCCCCCGCCCCCCCCCCCGCTTTCAAGATCCGCCCCTGCACTGCTGAAGAATTTGATATTATCCGGTATGCAGTATACAATCCAAGCTTTGTAAAACCGTCTCCTGATTGATACTGTTATTAACTCGATAAGCAACATTAGTTTGGTTAAATAGTGCAGTGTTCAGCCTGAAAGACAGCCACAGCCACAGCCACAGCAAATGAATGCAAATGTATTTTTTTTCGCTACGTCGACTGCAAGTTGAGCCGAAAGCTAAGTAGAGATAAGAACAAAATTCATGAGCACAAAATGTACATATTATTAGGTTCCTTTTTTCCTATTCCACTCCGTTGTTATGGATAAGGAAAGTAAAAGGTTCTATATCCAAAAACCGTTTACCAAAACCACTTTTTACTATAAAACCATTTGTTCCTATATGATTTTTAACATTTTAGTTCAATGGAAGTGCCAGAGTTAACTGCACAAAAAAGCAATGCGACAAGTCAAAATGTCCAAGAACTCATATTATTGGTGGAAACTGCTGTCATAAATGCCCAGGTCAGTCATGGATACGGATTTTCAAATGCTCCTTTTAAAACAAGCAATAATGATTAACGAATAGATAAGTATTGTAATGACGAACACGAACCAGCCATCATATGAAAATTATAAATAAACACGTAAACAATCAATAATATAACTAGAATTCTGACTGTTACATCTGATTAATTTTGCATCTTAGTAACAACTGGTCCGAAATCTCCACCCAGTGCGAACTGTATGTATCTGGGTAAAACGCATAAGCATGGAACTGTATGGGAGACCGCAGATCACAAGACCGACGGACTTTGCACGGAATGCAGCTGTTCGGTGAGTGACAAAAACTAATTCCATGCGAACATCAGGCACTCATCAACTACTCATCCTACTCTAAACAACAACAACATCAAATAAAAAACAGTAAATGACAGGACATAGCCCTGGTTTGGTTAGCCACAGTTGAGTTGTAGTTTTTTTCCAGGAAATCTACTGAAAACCTGGAAAAATACCTACCATGTAAATTGTAATCAGTGATGGTATTTGCAGGATGGATTCGTGTCATGTGCAATGAGAGTCTGCCCTAAACCTAAATGCAGCAACCCAAGAAAGATACCAGGAAGCTGTTGCAAACAATGTCCAGGAAATACCAGCAAGTCATCAGTTAATAATCAAGGTACGAACCTTGGTTTATGGTGATAATATACAGTGTGTCATATTTGACTGGAATAATCCATCTTCGGGAGATCGGCATATACATTTGTGCACGTTTGTATCATGGTTAGAAATACGATGTTCAACGCATCATATGTCATGTTTTTGTTTTTAGGATGCGACTCCTTGGGGCGTCTCTACCAAGATGGTGAGCAATGGTTTCCTCTTGTCGCTTCATACAAGCACAAATGTATCATATGTACATGTAAGGTTAGTGTTCAACGCTTATCGTATATTCATACACGACTTAATTATTGGAGAGAAACAAAATGTACCTGTGTTCGATATGCACTACACATATTGCTCCTCTGCTTGCCTTCCTCATGAAGTCTTTGTGTATAATTGTGACCTTTAGGTACCCCCATCATCCGAGAGAATTAATTCCCGACCGTAACATTGCTGTTAATCCTTGATCTACTCATCGTTTTTCCAAACACACTTCGCTCTTGACTTCTCCACAGACAGGCGGCCTGTAATAGGGTAGCCTCAGTGAAGTAAAAACCAGCGGTTTAACGCCGTTTAGCGTTTATGGATCAGAATTATAATTCAACTGATAAGTCAGACTGTACATGTCATTCTTTTCCAAGTTATGGTCTTTATCAATTAACTTCTAATGGTTGCATTAATTTACACCATTGCAGAACTGGAATACCCACTGCGCCAAAGTGTCGTGTAAAGGATATAACTGTGATAAAAGATGCTGTAACCAGTGTCAAGGTAAATGAACAGACTATCTTTTCTGTTTCTCGTTGTTCTGTTTTCTATACGAGTAACACTAGTGTACGGTTAAAAAGAGCCACTTACAAGACAAATGGATAAATCGCAAATTTCATCAAAGTATTTTAGGTTTTGAATGAGAGCCTTGTTTTGCAACAGCGAGTACGATGTTGATTCAAAACCTGATCGGACAGTTGCAATCCTTTAAAAAAGGTTTGTCGCTGTTACTATATCTGCAGATGTTTTAACAATAATTTTTGTGAGAAAAATGGTGCTTTTAAAATCTTTCGCTATCCTTTTCTAAATTTTTTTTCTTCATGTTTTGTGTTCCAGTCCCTACAACAGTTGCTCCGACCACTTGTCCAACGACGTTACCCCCAAATAAACAAGCTAAATACCCTGATTGTTATAGCGGAGGAACTCGTAAACACAACACTACTTGGTCGCCTACTATTAATGGCCAAACTATACCCTGTTTGGTGTGTCAGTGTAAGGTACGTCCATTAAAAGTTATATATCTATAGATCATGTGGTTAAGATCTAAACAATTTATTGCACGCGGCTTCTCTAGGAATCAATCTTTGGGTCATCCGTTTAACGCATAGGAAAAAGACAAATCCAAAGATCAAACCAGGAATACCACATTTCAGACATAGCTCCTATAATTTCTTCTGCTGCAAATTCTATATTTAACCATGTATGTTTTGTCTTGGTAGTATTCTAGAGTACACTGTTCTAAGGTCATATGTCCCAAGAAGTACTCTTGTTCTAAGCCTGTCGTAAAACAAGGAATGTGTTGTAAACAGTGCCAAGGTAAACGTATATTCTTTATATTAATAACTGTATTATTTAAAGGAGGGCTGAACTCTACAGAGACTTCAAACAATTTTATTCGTTGCATTTTAATCAATGATGGAATGGTCAGTGAAAGTGATAAATAGTAAAATGAATTATCGCAGTGTGTCTACTCACAATCTTGCAAAATAAAGCTCGAACCCACAACCGCTTCAACGTTCCGTTATGTCCTACTATAGCGCTATCTGTTGAAGGTTGTGAGTGTACGGTTACCATCAGGGGGGTCTCGACGTTTTTCAGATCTCATTTCCTGAACACGAATGATTTATTTCACTCAGTTTTTTGTGTGGAGGACATAGAATGATGTCCAAAAATTCGACCGTTTTCAATGCTTCAGATTAGCTCAGTTCTGTCAGCTCGATCTGCACTGAAAACTTACTGCTAAAGAGTGTTGTTTCTTGAAAATCTTTCAATATTGGTTTTGATGCATGCATATACCCTTGCAAGCAAGTTGTAAAACACGGACCGACAGACAAAACACTGGCCGATTACTGAAATGGTAACTATATTGACCATATTATTCAATGACAAAGGGTTTTTTTCGTAGGTCAGGCACCAACAAAAATAAAGCTACTAAAACTGAAACATCAAGGATGTGGATCTACATGGACATGGAGAGTTTATGAATATGATCCTTCCAAAGCTACTTCCTCCAAGTCCAAATCAAAAACAAGCAATGACAAAGAACTTTATGCTCAATTTATCTTAGAAGCAACATTCAACTTCAGCGTGGAACTTCTCACCCTGCGGGCCAACAAGACTCACAAAGATGTCCGTGTTAAAGCCATGCAGAAAGTTGTTTTGGAGAGATGGAAACAATTGTCCTCGCCCATGATGAAATTAAAAGAAATCGGGATTATAAAAGATGGTACGTATACAAAAAAAAAAAATGGCTGAAAAGCCAAGCAGTTGCTCCTGTACAGCAATCATTCTATACCTTGGCCCAAATTAAGGGTAACCAGGACCAAAAAAGGGCACGTAGTGGAAAATCACGGTTAGTGGCATCGTTGAAGGGTAACTGAATGTTTCGGCCCAAGGATCTTTCGGCACAGACCGTGTTGTCCTGCAACTGGACGTTTTGGTCCACATGCTAAGTTGTCTCATGGAAAATACATGTATCTTGTTTTACTTGAGTTTACTTCAAATACATTTTAAACGTTAGCGAGCCGTATTCTCGGATGAGTTGTGAATATTTGTTATTGAAATTTATTCGCTTTTATTTGCAGCACGAAAACGTAAAGTTGAAGCGAAGGCACGGAAGAAATGTGCTGCTAGTTGTGTGGACAGTATTAAAAGTGTTATCAAAATGATTCGATTCAGAAGTCGTTGGTGTCGATCACCACCACCACCGCCAGACGATCTACGAAAATTGCAAAGTGGTCCATAGAGACAATCCAAGGAGGTCTTATCATTGTCATTCACCAATCTGATCCTCAAGTTAGCGTGTCTTTTCAAGGTTTGGCTTGTCGGAAAGGTACAATTGTCCCCAAAAAATTGTTGGCCATGTTTTCAAAACAGAGATCATTTTCAGTTGACTTGGAATAAGCAAACACACAAAAGACGCTGTAGTTCCATGAAAGAGGAATCTAGATTTTAATTAGTTATTTATCGTGTCTAATGGTCAGCGATGTAAATAACGGATATACAATAACAATTGAAAAGGATAAGTTTAATTTTGAACACCGTGAAATGATATTGGCGACACTGCCATTTCTCCTCGTCCTTCCTAGGAGCAATATATATATATATATAATGACAGACACGACCAAAATGGCTACACCGTGGAATTTGAATAATTCCCGACACCAATTGACCATAATTATCTTTTGATTTCATAAAGATTCATTGTTGGTTTTCTTCCCAAGTGTCCTTCCAAAACATTCTTCCTTCATAAATTCAATATAACGAAAAAAGTAAAGATGTTTATCGTTGTGTTTTCGTTATGTGAAGATGTTTTTTAATTAATTATGCTTAGTTTTGGAAGACTAGAACCCAGTCCCTTTTCAATATGAAACCGGGAAAGGCTATTTTGATGTAGCAAAATACATAAAATAGACAACCTGTGTTATTAGTCAAATTTGTTCTATCATTTACTATTAGAGGATGACTACAAAAGGAAAACATAGAAATCTGAGTTCACTACTGTATATTATTGTGTGAGAACCACTCTTGAGTTTATTTTTCAAATAATATCCACATATGAATTAATTTTATACATCATTTTTTACAAAAATGTTACAAAATAAAAGATATTCAATAAAAGAACTTCCTCAGGTTGTGTTCTGACGTTGTATTACTATTACGGGTTCATAGTGTCAATTCACATACACACATGCTAATTCATAAGTTTGGCCACATCCACAAAATATACCAAAATTGGTGATATATAATAAAATTATCAAAAGCACAGTATTCCCCATTCAAATACGTGGCGCCATTAAATACTGAGAAATATAAACATATCTGATTTTTTGCGAGATTAAATCTTAAGATTTTTTTGCCACAGGAAACCCCCACAACTAAAATTTTAAGATTTAAAAAAGTTCCACAAGAATCTCCAAAAGTTTAAATTTTAAAATTTGTCTAGAATCACAAGTAGCCCAAAACGTTAAAATTGCCCTGGTTGAAACTGTTGATTAGTATTGAATTGTTGCTGTTGCTGATTCATATCTTGAGGACCTGGAGTAGACATTTGTCTTTGGAACTGGGTCATATCTTGGGACACCTGTCTCTGTAAGCCGCCCACATCAGCTGGTGCAGACAGTTGTCTCTGCAGAGATATATCGTCTGTTGTCGCCCCATACTGGTGTTGTAGACCTAGGTCTTGACTTCCACCTCCTACAATGATAGAATATTCACTATGAGGTATAGCAAGGAAGACAAAGCAATAAAGAGAAAACACAACTCACCAGCGAATTGCCTAAGCTGTCGCATCAATTCCTGTGGCATCTGTTGTTGTTGCTGCTGCTGTTGTTTCTTTTGCTGGTAAGCAAGTAATTGTTGCATTCGAGCTTGTTGTTGTTGCTGTTGTTGTTGCTGTGCTTGTTGTATAGTAACGCGATTAACGGGCTGTTGCTGGTACTGCGAGGTCTGCTGTAGTGTTTGCTGCATCTGTTGATGCCCAGCGGCCTGCGAGGTCATGGGATGCTGCAGATGACCAGTCGTTTGCTGGTTTTGTTGCTGGGTTTGCATTGTACGTTGAAGAGCAAACTGTTGTTGCTGCTGCTGGATTTGTTGCTGTTGTTGTACTTGTTGTGTCTGCATTGGTCTGGTCAGAGGTTGTGAAACAGCTGATCCTACTTAACAACAACAAACTAACGTGTTAATATCGAATGACGGTACTTACATAATGCTGCTATGGGAGCTCATACAGAAATTGTTATTACCTTGATATGTCTGTGCACCGTACCCTCCTGGAGTAACATTCGTTGTAGGCAAACCACCTAACGATGTCGGAGTGGACGGAGTGGAGCCATGCATAGATGTAACTTGCCCTCTGATTGGCAGACTGTTTGGACGTGCAGATTGGTTAAAATTAAAATTCTGTTGAGTCTGACCAGCTTGCATCTATAAAAACAGTAGCTAGGTATCACTTTTTGCGTTGATGTGTTGTTTATATACATACAGCTGTAGTTAAATTATCAACTACCCTAACATCGTCCATTCCCTGGTAGACAAGCACTGGTTTCCAGATGCCGAATGGACTTTGGACAGAGAACATAAACATTTACGTCTTTTAAATTTTTAAACAACCAGCATTATCGTTAAAAAATAAAACAGAAAAAAAAAACAGAAAAAAAAACAACAACAAAGAAAACAATACGAAGGCCAAAATCGTGGCTATGTTTTACACGAAAAAAAATTGTCACCATCATCAGTCAGTCATCACTATGATTCTGATCAAAATCATCAATCAGCAACAACCACCACCAACAACAACCTTATGAGCACAATCATTGAGGATACTCGAACCATGAACACTTGCCTTTATTTAGTTGTTTTATTTTCGGAGATTTCTACTGCTTCAAATTCTCTAAAAAAGTAGGACTGAACCCAAATGTACTAAATTATCAAAATGAAAATGTTTTCAAATTGATTCTCTCAAAGAATGTATGTTAAAAAAGTGTCAAAAAAGCACAAAGTGTTCTCGGTATGAGTGTCCTCAGGTAACACGACATCACAATTTTAACGTCAACAATTTATGCACGTACTGTTGCCTGTGGCTGTGGTAAATGGCGTAGTTGTTGTGTCGGTTGCTGGATTTGTTGTGTAGTTCTTTGCAATTGTTGCTGTAAATACAGATTTTGTGATGCAGATGGTCCTTGTTGCTGTTGCTGCTGCTGTTGTTGTTGCTGTTGCTGCTGTTGTTGCTGTAGAAGTTGAAACATAGATTGATTTCTGTGTTGTCCCTGTGTCATTGCTTGAGGTTGCTGTCCGCGGTTTGCCAAAAGAGATCTTATCGTTGATTTAGTGTCTTGGGTTCCAACTCTGAAAACAGACAAATAATCTTCTTTAAATATCCTTTCTATGCTCTCTGTCACTATGGTATTTGTAGTTAATGAATTTCTAATCAAATTATACTTTCATGCTGCTGGTTTGATCGACGGACTAACTGACTGACTGAACCAGCCAACCGACCGACTGACTGATTGAATGACTGACTTGATAACCTACTACTTTCTCAATTAACATTGGATGGCGATATCAATAGTACCTTGTCTGTACTTGCATAGCTTGTCCAGGTATTCCCGCTTGTCCAGGTATTCCCGCTTGTCCAGGAATTGCAGTTTGTCCAGGTAGTCCCGCTTGTCCAGGCATTCCCGTTTGTCCCATGACTTGTTGTTGTGGCATAAATTGTTGAGTTCCTGGCTGACCATACATCATTCCTTGCTGCTGATACATCATTCCTCCCGCTGTAGCTACTTTATTCTGCATCATTTTTCGTTGTTGTGCATTAAAATTCGCACCTTGCCATGCTGGGCGAACCTGTCGTCTTTGACGTTGTCGTGATTTGGTCTTGGAGTTTTTGTCGTCTGGTGTTAGGGGTTTTTCTGGCTGTGTGACAGTGATCGTTGGTTGGGTCATACCAGTAGTGGATCCTGGTGTTCCTGGTGTTCCAACTGATTTGAATTGACCTGTTTAAGTAATGCGCAGAACAAACATTTTAGAAACAATGACTTGTAATACAACTCATTGATGGCTCTCCTTCGATGTCAAAGATGTCAGTTTTGCATATGTTGAAGCCTCTCTTAGACAGGCTCTCGTGATGGTTGTGAGACAACTTATATAGAATATCAGTAAATGTAATTAGATAACCAATACTGTCTGTCGTTCAGAAAATTTCTTTTACTTGGTTAGCAATGATCTATGCGTGTTTTGATTTGTTGGTCCTAATTCATTCACTAATATGTTCGTTTCAATAGTGTAAACCACCCATTCAACACTAGTGTACTATCTAACATACTCAACAGCTAATTCCACTAGTGTACTATCTCACATACTCAACAGCTAATTCCACTAGTGTACTATCTCACATACTCAACAGCTAATTCCACTAGTGTACTATCTCACATACTCAACAGCTAATCCCACTAGTGTACTATCTCACATACTCAACAGCTAATCCCACTAGTGTACTATCTCACATACTCAACAGCTAATCCCACTAGTGTACTATCTCACATACTCAACAGCTAATCCCACTAGTGTACTATCTCACATACTCAACAGCTAATCCCACTAGTGTACTATCTCACATACTCAACAGCTAATCCCACTAGTGTACTATCTCACATACTCAACAGCTAATCCCACTAGTGTACTATCTCACATACTCAACAGCTAATCCCACTAGTGTACTATCTCACATACTCAACAGCTAATCCCACTATGGTACTATCTCACATACTCAACAGCTAATCCCACTAGTGTACTATCTCACATACTCAACAGCTAATCCTACTATGGTACTATCTCACATACTCAACAGCTAATCCCACTAGCGTACTATCTCACATACTCAACAGCTAATCCCACTAGTGTAGTATCTCACCTCTAGCTTCTGCTGGTGTTTGAGGAGTAGACGGCATACTTGACTTGTCACCATTATCTTCCTCCATCTTCTCATCATCGTCATCATCGACATCATCATCATCAAACTGCCTGCTAATAAAGTAACTATTTGGTTTTCGTCTGACATGAGTGTGATGTAGTAACTTGCGAAACTCTTGCTCATATCTTGACGGTCGGCGCTCTATTCGTACAGCGCCAAACCATGACCAAGCAAAAGGTGCTGGGTTTTTGTTCCCTTCCATAAGGTCCCAGGCACTAATTTTCTGTCTGCCATTGATTTTGAGCGGTTGAACGTTGGTAGAATTAGCCTTGTTCTTATGATCAAGTTCTACTGTATACACATTATGAGATAAAGAAGGGAGGGGTAGTAGTTGTTTACATTGGATGATATCCATTGGGCTTTTGCCTGCCAGTTCACGTTTGAGCTTTTTAAAGAGTGTTGCTTTAGTGGCTTTACGCGATTCATCAGAACTCTGTCCTGAGCTGGTTTCCGAGTTAGTTACGACACTGATCAGTACAGAGACCATGTCAAGAACATTGGTCAACAACTCCCTGAAAGAAAAAACAAACCAATGATGTTTAGTAACTAATAATCACCTATGATTTGGAAAATGGTCTTACTTTGACTTTTAAAAACCTCAATCGACGCAACCTAGGGATGTCCATTTTATTGTAAATGACTAAATTAGTAAATCGTTGACATGTAAAAGTTAGTCTAAATTACCAAAACCATTGAACTAACATCAATATTAAAAATATACCGTTAGATTAATAAAAATATGTTATTTGAGGAAAGTTATCAAAAATAATATCTTACTTTTTTGAAGGAAGAGATTCGGCCGTAATTGTCCCTGAACTGACCAGTTGAAATAACAACGAAGCCCAGTCACTGGATAGCGTGACACTTCTTTGTATCGTATCAAACATTGCTCCAACCAGACTTATTCTTAAGTGTAACGCTTCTTGTAACGCTTCCTTGCTTTTAACATCTGCAGGGCATCTTTCTTCTGATGGTGCGTGGAGAAGGTGTGCTATTTGTCTACTTATTGATATAAGAAGACCTTCTCTCTGATCCTCTTGGCCTTTGAGACAGGCGAGGACTAGAGATAGGAATGGCTGAGTGTGTATCAGAATAGGACTAGAACAAAAACAAATTAATTACAAATAGACTTTAGGAGAGATCAGAAAGGTGGGACGAATGTACTAAACAATGTCAATGTTAAGGTAATGAAGAACAGATGGGAGAGTAAAAGGTAAAAAAGAAGGACGAAGATATAAAGGTAGGAAGCAAAGCCAAGGGAGGAAGAGTAAAAGGGAGAAAAGAAGGACGACGATATAAAGGAAAGAAGCAAAGTGAGGAGGGAAGGAAGGGAGGAAGCGAGTAATGGAATAAGGGATGAATTCTTAATGTTTAGGTAATGAAGGACAGATGGAAGAGCACAGGATAAGATGCCAAGAAAAGACAACGATATGAATGAATGAATGGAGGATGAGAGGAAAGGAGGAAGTGGGAAAGGAGGAAGGAAGGAAGAATGAAAGGAGGGAGAGGGAGGCAGGTAGGGACGGAGATAAGAATGCAAGGATAGAAGGATGAAATGAAGTAAGAAGGGATTAGAGGAAAGAAGGGAAAACAAAGAAAGGGAGAAAGAAAGAAAGAACGGATACGCGAATTAACGAAAAGATGTTAGGCTATTTGCGAGGCTCTTACTTTGAAGAGTCGGAATGAGGTTTCCACCATTTGGGAGTACCAAGGACCTCTCCTGCAGCCTTGAGAAGCCGTCCTTGGACCAAGCTGGGAAGTCTTGAGATCAAGGGAGCCACCAGCCACTCAGGTCCCCTGATAACACCTGACTTGTGACTACCACTAGATGAACCAAGAGCCGTATCATGCCGTTGAACAAATACATTCATTGCTGCTGAAGCCACCGCTTCTAAAAGAGAACCCATCTCCTACAGAAACAACCATAAAACTACATGTGATAGTCGTAGGTTTCAAGGTTTTAATAATCAACACTTTTTTCGCAATGAGAGATCGTAGTTTGTTGCTGTCCTGTGTAGAAATGCTCAGAAAAAACAGATCCTTATAAAGGAGTACGACAAGACAAACCTCTTTGGATGCTTGCTCTATCATAAGTTGCAGTTCTAACCATGACTTGTGCAGTGACCACTGATCGAGATTCTGTCAAATAATCAAAAACCAAAAATGATTTAAATTGATGTCCTAGCTGAATTTCAACATATTACTCACACCAGTGTGCTATGATGATGTCCATTAAACTTGTACAATTTCAGTGTACGTGGGAAACAAATAACGAAAGTTGAAAGCAGTAAACATGAATGTCGTGGGCACTGGAGTAAGCGACGACTTAACCTAGATGTTTGTTGCCTCTGGAACGCTTGACCTTAATAGATGGTAATGAAAACAAGCTTCAAAACAGGCAAGTAAAAATGTTTGATTTTAGGGAGAAAACAGAGAAGATAATATTTCCAACAATTAGTAATCACCTGTAAGACTCGCCCAGCCGCTTCATCTACTGTCTCCAGTTCAATACTAGTAGGTAATGGCACAGAGCCTCCAAAGCATGATGGGACACCAGCGGGATAACAAATCAAATGAAGGAGTTTTCTCAGCTGAAAAGAGTAAATACGAAGGCACCATGTTATTGATACTTTCTATTAAAAAAATATTGAAAGTGTGATAATTGTATAAAAAATGAATTTCAGTCTCGTCGGGAAAACTCTAGCGTTCGTAGTAGTTGCGCTCCTAAAAGAGATGAGAATTACTCCAAAGTACAAATCTATTAGTTGGATGAGCAGTTATAAAATGTGATGATAAGTTGTACACCATTTAGTGACGATTGCGATACTGACGTTTCGGACGTTAGTCCTTCGTCGGAGTAATATGATAAAATAAAAGAAAGAAGGGGTATATATATGATAAAAAATATAAAGGTGAGCAATGAGAGAAAGGAAAACGTCAAAACAAAACATGACCAAAATTTATAAAAAACAATAAGTGAGAAATAGGAAAGTGAAGCATGACTAATGGAAAGAGAAGCGTTATTAGCTGATTGATTCACTCCTTACCTGGAATAATTGACTCAATTGTAATCTCAAACAAGGCTCACATGTTATTATTACATGGTAAAAACATAGCATAATATTAGCGATATCACTTTGTTTGCTCTCACCTGGTTTACGGATAAATCAGGATCTAATAGTAATTCAGAAGAAAATAGTACTTGAGGGTCTTGCAGACATCGTTCACGAACCCATTCTTGACCACATATTACTTGCAATGTGGTTCCAGCAAAAGAACTGAGGTTGGACGAGCCTATCGCTGTACAACAATGACAACATATATCAATGGTGATAATGATCATGATGACGATGACAACATAATGATGCCGCACTTTTTGCAACATTACGTACTTCCTCACACTTTTGCAAAGGTTTCCGCACTTTTTGAGATTATTTAACTTTTTCTAGATGACCTGATGATGATGATGATCGTCCCTTAGCTGTGTTTACTGGTTGTATATATACCTGGTTTACTTGCTGCGAGAGGTGTAGAGAAGATATCCCCTGGAGCTACTGTGCCCTCGGGAAAGTCATCCAGTCGTGAAGAAAACAGCCCTCTAAAGGCATCATCACGAGGCGGATGACTGATTACTCCACTACCACGACCTGCAAAATATAACAGTCACAATAACATGAATGATCAGTTACAAAGATAAAACTAATGAAAGCATTAATGGATGGGCGAATGAACGAATGAACGAACGAACGAACGAACGAATGAATGAATGAATGAACGAACGAACGAAGGAACAAATGAATGAGTGAATGAACGAACGAATGAACAAATGAATGAATGAATGAATGAATGAATGAATGAATGAATGAATGAATGAATGAATGAATGAATGAATGAATGAATGAATGAATGAATGAATGAATGAACGAACGAACGAAGGAACAAATGAATGAGTGAATGAACGAACGAATGAACAAATGAATGAATGAATGAATGAATGAATGGATGGATGGATGAAGGAACGAACGAACGAACGAACGAACGAACGAATGAACGAACCAACGAACGAACGAACGAATGAGTAAATGGATGAGTAAATGGATGAATGAATAAATGAACGTATGAATGAACGTATAAATAAACGAGCGAATGAATGAATGAATGGAATTTATTTTATTATCATACCACTTTCAGACAGTCTTAACAAGGCCTTTAGAACAGAAAATACAGCATGCACTCCAATATTGTTATGAGATGCTGATAGTAATTGGTGGTCTGGTGACCACTTGAATGGAAACTTTGAAACACTGGAATGATCACGTGACATGAAGTCTGTTGTGTCGTCCAATAATCGCAGCAGCAGATGACACGTGAGTCTTGCTCCTGCCTCTGCATCATTGTTATCAGTTCCTAACATACAAGGATTGCATTAGCCACAATTTGTTAAGCCTTGTCCTCGCTAGCGCATAAGCGCAGGAGAAAAACAAAAGAGTTTTGAGATTAAAAGGGATTTAGAAGGTGTTTTTCTTTGTTGTCTCTTTGTCTATAATCCTGCTTATACTTGCGTCGCTATGCTTATTTCATGTCTTATGTTACACGCTTGACGTCTCTCCTTTGTCTTCTCCTTTGCTTTTGCTTATACTTACGTCTATTTCACTAGTGTGGACGACGCTTTACACAATGACAGACTGATTACTTAAGGAGCGTGTTAACATGACCAACTTGAGTGGATGCAAGGAAGATAGAGGAGGAAAGCGAAGTGGAAGAGAGAGTGAACAAGAAAATATACAAATGTAGGACGAAGAAAAAAATGATTTTAGGAAAATGGAAAAGAGAAAAGAAAAAATGAGAGAGCAATGATATTCCATGGATAGAACTTACCTATTCTAATAGCATCTAGTAACGAATCCATAGCGACTTGATAAACAACGTCCTCCAATGAAAAACAACCTCTAGCGATCATGATAGCAGTGAAAGTAGCTACAGATTCATGGATTGACAAATCACTGACCTACAAACAATTCACATTTATCCATTTTAGCATTATATTTTACAGTTATATTCATTTCATGGATGTCATCAGAAAATGTCAGCATCATATTGTTTTTTGATTACCCGTAGCAAATATGTGTGTAATGAACTAGATTTTGATGTTTTCTACGCCCCTTCCCACATGTGATGATAAACATAGCTGACTGCTTTTGAAACCACGAGCTTAGGCTTAAGGTAACTGTCTTTTGAACAAAGTAACTTTATCACTGCTTATTGTGTTCTGCTGAAGAAACACATGCATGTTTTCAACTGAGAATTTGCATTTAATTCGCAATGTAGTTTTTTCCCCCCTAATATTCAGTTAAGATCCCTTGAGATGTGAGGGAAAAGGCTGAGCAGTATCTACTTTCCAATTCTTCTTCAAAGAGCGATTAAATCAATAAGTTGACAATGATTGGAAGACAATGCTGGGAAAATTCATTACCTCAACTTCTAAAAGAAGATCTACAAATCCATAGGAATTACTCGAAGAACAACATAGTGCCTTTAGTACACCGAGCCATTCTGAACTCAGCCTTCCAAAATGAGCAGTCACTTCAGCACAAAGCACAGCAATGTCATGTAGTCTACAGAACAAAAAACACAAAATACTGGTCACTGAACATTATCCTCACCATTATCATCACCACAATCTTTATCAAAACACTTTTCATCATCAACATTACCAACGCTAACACTACAAACACAATCATTAAACTTTAACCAATAACCTTTGCTACCCATATCCAAGACTACCCATATCTCTTATTCAGAGATCTCACTAACAGTGACATACTAAATAGTTGTGCTATATCAGATAATAGTCCTGATTACTAAACCACATATTATTGTCATCTTAGGGGCCAGTCATTAATTACCATGTGGGGGAGGGGTGGGTGCTGGTGCAAAAAAAGGGGGTCACTAATTTTGCCAGGTTTAATTAGATACATAAATCTATTTAAAATTGCCTTTAAAATGAGGAGTGGGTCTAGAAAAATAATGCATGGCTTTTTACATTTGCACCTCCCTCCCGATGATTAATGACCAGTCCCTAATACAACCTACCTTTCACTGTTTTGACAATTACAAACATTCATCATAGCATTACAAACAAAACTGTAGACATCAGAGGCTTTGTTGTTTGAACGAAGATGCTCCCATAATGCATTGATTCTCAGCACTCTGATAACAAAACAAGAAATGTTGAAGTGTTTAAGTATATGTCCAAAAACCTGTGCACAAATAGGTCAACATAAACATTCTATACATAGACATAATTCTAAACATAAACATGTCTTTTGAGTGTGTGTTTAGCAAATAAAGAATGTAAAGATTTTGAGATAAGAAACTAGTAAAATACTAATGTGCTCAGCTGCTCCTGTGTTCCTATAGAAACAGTTGTAAAAAGATATGTAATTTTGACAGTGTAAAGCCACGATGGAGACACTTCACATTACTCTGGGCAAGGACTAATGTCCGAAATATCAGTATCTACATTATCACTTCACACTGTTTAAATTACACATAATTGGTAATGGTAATGGTAATGGTGATGGTAACCTTTATTTCAATACGAACATATCATCAGAGAGCATGATTACAAATGATTTTGAGGATCTTTTACTTTAGAAAGTCACTTTGTTCCATACACTATTATGATGACATACAAAACAGACAGATAATGATAAAAGCAAGTACTAGATACCTTGGGTTATTGAAGAATTCAGCCATGTATTTAGAGTCATACTGTGCAGTAGATATGGAAGGCTTGATACTTGAACAAATGTTCTTCCTGATTTTAGTGTGTGCTGTACTGAAGATATCTGCACATTTCATCTTGATAAAAGAAAAAAAAAACATTTTGACCATTTGTAGTCACAATATTCAATTTTCCAGCATTTTAGTTTTTAGTTTTATTTAGGGTCATGAATTATTAATGAATTTGATAATCCAATTGATATATGTAAGTAATTATACAATAAGGCCAATTATTTCTTACCTCCAGGTAGGCACTTGATGAGTAAATATCATGAAGATAAGCAAGAATACACCTTTCGGATGATGAACACATACTTGGGTCTGAGATATTCTCCACTGTTTGTAGAAGTCTATCAAGATACAATGAAAGTAATAATATTATTTATATCTTTATTACAGTCAATCACTATGAACTTTGTGGTTGTATTAAGTTGGTATTTTTTACTAAACATTATTTGAAATACTTGCAAGAACATTACAGTGAAGTCACTTGAACTGTGAACAATTTTTGCTTTTTTCATACTCTTGTTAACATATATCATTTGAAAATATTTTCATATTGATAACTCAGTGCTTTGAGGTAAGTGGTAGTTTTTTTAAAGGATCAGTATGAAACCAAGAAAATAAACAGCTAAATAATTACAAGTGTTCATAGTTTGGATGTCTTCACTGTAACACATTCAGCTCACCCTTTGAATATCTTGACAACCATATCCGGCATCAATAGTAAACATGAATGATAATGCCGTATCATTGCTATAGTAAGAATAGCCTTTGTTGGGCCATTACCAACAGACGATGTTGGGGATGGAATTGGAATTGAAGTATCTTCATCAGGTATTAAAGTATTGGCAATAAAATCAATCAAGCCTTGCACATCACCAGATATTTCAAACAGATCAAATACAAAGACTAGCTGCTCTGTACTTGGCACTGATTCTGTAATGCCAAATATTGATGGATTTTGCTGACGTATGTCTTGTAGAAGACTGGTGAGTTCATCAACAGCCATGCACTGTTCAAAGCAGGGAAGACTTGAGAACTTGCTGCAATGGACAAAACATATCAATTTAAACTAAATGAAGTCCTTTCCTTTACCAAAACTACAATGAAGCATGTAGCCTCTGTATACACAATAAATTATTACAAATATGATACTTAAGCTGTTACAGTATATAAAATAACACCCTTTCTTTGCTGAGAGGATGACAGACTGATAATACATTAGACTGATGTGAGTAACAATTATGATGATGATGTGCAAAAACAAAAAATTATTTTATGATGACAATGATGATGATTCTGAAGATGATGATAATGGTGCCAGTGATGACCTTGATGAAATTAATTCAAATGACATTTATGAATACACTTACCTATATAAATTTGACATTTGTTCTTCAAATGCTTTTCTAGTATTCAACCCTCCAGTCTTTAGACTTTGACTGTATTCATAGCTACCACCATTCTGTGGGCCTGTATAACCACAAAACAAATCATTTTACTTGTGAAGATTGGTGTACTTACTGTGAAGCAAGGTCTCAAGCTTAGCAACAATTGTAATTTCTAGTTACTTTATTAGCATTGTTTTTGTGTGAGCAGGAAATGGTACAGTTACGATACCACAGACTTTAATACACAGTTGTGGCTCTATAGGGGGCATGCACAAATTCAATTCTCAAATGTTCAAAATATTAAATAATTTTCCAAAATACCCTCAGTATTTCATGTTTACTGGGTACTCCACCTCCCCCCTAAAGATGATACAACTCCCATGAAAACAATCCTGGATCAACCACTGAAACAGTGGATGATTTGGATGTTTTTTACCAACTACAGTAATGACATGATACAACACTGTCTCCCACTTATACAAAAATGCCTCTAAGCTCAATTTGTTCCCTTACTGGCAATGTCAAGAAGCATTTTCTTCAGTGCATTAGTAATATCCTTGGTTTTGTTGATGGCATCAGTTCTAGCCTTCCCTACACCATATAGCAGTACTAGTCGTTGATTGATGTCATGTTGACTGGCACATTCATACGGGATTGGGAAATGTGTAGCATACTGAACATGCTGAGACTTTTTGTAGTTTTGTTTGGAACCATCCAGTGTTACATCTCTTATGTCTGATGTGTTGATATCACCCTGGTCCAGTATTTTCAAGCTTTCTTGGGTTACTGTTGATAATTATACAATCTGATGTTATTTTTTATAATTCAAACATTTTGGCAAGCACAGACTGTGCGTGACATCACAAAATAACTTTTTTTTAGATTTATTGGGTTTCAATAGCATTTTCAGAGAGTGTGGGTAAAAATTCATTAACTTTTCTCCACAATTGGTATTTCCACAAGCACATTCTGCACATGTTATTGAAACCCAAAAAATCTATTTAAAAAAAAACATGTTTTTTTGTGAAGTCATCACTTTAGTACTCTATTAGTAAGAGCTTTAATCTTGACATGTACCAGTGTGTTGAAATAGACAGTTGGAAACAGACTCTGTTTCTATTATTGTTTTATGGTGATGACAATATATTCATGGTATTCCCACCCATCATTTCATGATTTTTGTTTTGATATTTTGTTCCTATTGCCAATCTCTGTCATTGTAAAGGGAATTGTAAATAGCCTGGCACAAGGTCTCAAATGAATAAAATGTACTATTCTAAAAATTATGTTTAATAAAACTATCTGCCTGTCTGTTTTTCTGTATGTCAATTTCCACCAGTTAACTAACCTTGAGATAACGAAGTGGTAGTATCGCCACCAAGTGAGATGTGTAAATGTGGTGTAATATGAGGATCATGATCCAAGAACGTCTCATTATCTCCCTGATCTAACAACTGTTGTAGTCTTTCCTGGTGGATAAGAAGTTCTTTGTCTAGTTCCATCTGATGGCTGCTGCCCAACACATCCTCATGACTTGACTGAAATAAAATAACAAAGATTGAACAATAGTGGATTTTTGTCTTTTTTGTTTTGTTTGCTTTTTCACATTGGCTTGTGAAATATGTGTACTGTTCAGTTACAGTCTCTTGCCATTAAAAATTGATGTTTCAGATGATTCATAGTACTTGAACTATAATCTCTTAACTACAAAAAAAAAGAAAAAAAAGAAAAAAAAGTTTGCCGGTGCTTAATGGCTATTTCACAGTTCCTCAGTCTTCATTTGAGCTTGCACCACCATTACAACTGTGCAATATTTCCCAAACTACCGTACTTTCACGTTCCTTCAACACCCTGCATGTTTTGTTCAGAGTATCAAACATGATGATTAACTGTAAATCTTGACTAGTTTTGATTCGTTAATCATTTAGTTCAACAATGATGTAAACAAGATAAACCATTACCAAAGTGACATCCACAGGACCATGATGTACATCCCCCTCCTGAACACATTCTTCAATATGTTCAATTACAGGAGGGTGGAGCACTTGTGTTGTATGCCTTGGAGGGGAGGATACTGATACTGGTGGGGTTGGCTGTAAGTCACCACGTGAGATCAGATTAAACATATAAGCATTATGAGAGAAGACATCATGACGGATGAATTCACCAAACAGAAGGACCAGCTGGGCAAAGCTTGGATCTCCCTTGCGATGTTGATAACTCTCTGAAAAAAAGGAATTGTATTTAATTCAAAATGCACACGTTCAATATTCATTTTCTGAAGGAAAAGGAAACAAGGGTATAAACGCAGTTAAATATTCAGAGAAATGCTAAATTTTATCAGATAAAATAAAATATAGCTATGTACCATCAACAGCATAGTTTTGAATATTGACAATGCTAACAATGTAATAAAGTCAACCTTCTGGTACAGACAAACCACTGTCCAGATAATGATGAAAAAATATTGCTAAAGTGTTATGAGAATTGTAGCGTGGTGTAAGAACTCACCCACAATTGGAGCATAGTCATCAAGGAAACTGTACAAAACCTTCTGGCAAACTGGTGTTGAAGAAGATGAAGATTGCGTGCTACCATCTTCTTTCTGCAGAAAAACAGGAACAGTGTCATTGTCACCATCATCATCATCATCAACAACATCAAAATTTGACAAACCTCATTGAGCATGTCCATCTGTCTTTTTTGAAGCAATTTAGCAACCACCAAAGCTCTGTGCTTGCCAACACGATGCTTGGTGACAGCCCACTCACATAGTAACAGCATAATGGCTTGATCCGTTTGGGAGAGCTAAAATGTAGAAATGACATATATCATAGGTGGAAAAAGAAAATGTTAAAAAATGGATCTGATTAGCTGTGTATACATACCACCACTACAAGTCATGGATTGGCTAAAGAGGAAAATCATAATGACCACAGAGCTCAATCAAAGATAAATAAGACAAAGTGACATGCACAGCACAAGAACAGAAACAATTCATGTCAAGTGTAGTCATGTCAAGTTAAGGAAGTTGTGCCAGATGCACGCAAGCAATAAAGTCAGTAACAACTAAGAGATTGAAACAGTTAAAACCAGACACAGGCAAGGCCAAGAAATACAAGGCATTTTTACACACTGCCAGTAGTACATTTTGAACTTGACAAGACATGAAAAGGTTTAATTAGCAAACAAAAATGTCACAAGAAAGTTCAAAATGGTAGGTTATCCGGCTCTCATTGTGGCTGGATAACCTTTGTTTTCATCAGATGATATGAACATCAGTACAGTTTGAGTAGTTACCGTACCTCACTTCGATCTTTCAATGGTGGAAATATCTTAGAATACAGTACATCTGCAGACTTCTGAACACCTGATATATTGAAATTAAACTTGTCCAGTACATCCAGTGTGGTCAAAACGTGATGGACAGCTTGCGCTGAAACACAGATTGCTAGAATAAATAAAAATTGTTAGTAAGGTGTTTCTGCAAGGAAGGGGTAGGCACATTGTCTGAATCAAGCTTAATTAGCCTTGTGAAATAACTCATGTCATATGCTTTTGTTGATTTACAGAATTTTGTGCAATGATAATTTATTGGTACTTGTCTTTACAAATTACCATCACTAGCATTATTAGAAGAACAATATTTTTATTAACTGTGATACTTTATATTTGTGTGATATAAGCGTGGTTCATTCATCTCAAAGAAGCAACATTAGATCAAATATGGTAAAACTTGCTCAGTGGTATTCATTGTTCAAACATAGAAGTTTCTACAAAATCAATAAAAAAGGGTAGAGCTTTAATTGCTCATTTATTTTTTCATCCCAAAGACAGCATTGTCTTGTTGCTTTTCTAGAGGGTTAGACTAACTTATTAGTTGAACAATGACACCTATCAAGCAATGAACTGAGAACATTGCTTTCTTGATTCCTGCTAGTATAGATTTCCTTTAGAATTAATTCATTTATTAGATCATTAATTCATACAATCATTAATTTTCTCATTCTTCCTGGATGTGCTCATTTTAATGTATCTGTTTGGCATATTCAATTCTTCAATCAATGATTTCTGTATTCAATACAACTCATACTAACAGTTATTTTATGCTCTTTTAATTCAGTCTTTTCATTCATTCATTCATTCTATCACTCACTCATGCATTCATTCATTCATTCTATCACTCACTCACTCATTCATTCATTCATTCATTCATTCTATCACTCACTCATTCATTCATTCATTCATTCATTTTATCATTCATTCATTCATTCATTCATTTATTCATTCATTCATTCATATGCTCTTTGTTCTGTAGTAAAATTAATGAAATTGTGTCAAAAGAACAATTTCTAATTATACCAAAATACAACTAATAACTGCAAGCAAACACAAGAAAGCACTGACTCAGAGGAAAAATGCACCAAAACCATGCTCATATTATGTGCCCAGAGCTTGAGAGGATGATGTGGAATACAGTTTGAAGACAGAAGATGAGATGTCAGTCAGGCTGGTGAAAGTGTAACCACACCACGAAGACAGTGATGCTAGAAGACAGATAAGAAAACACTTGTATCTTGGATATCATCATAAAAGATGAAAGCTTTCTTATACTTTTGGATGGAATATATTATCAACCAGTTTATGACAAAAAAATGAGTGTAGTAACAAAAGTATCTGATGTTTTGAGCACATCACATTTTGGACAGGTGAAGTAACACAGCTTCCAATCAGCTGGGATAAAGACATTTTTTCACAGTTTCTCAATTTTGGCCAATTGAGCGCTAATTACACTGTCAGTATCTAATTTTTGTTCAGGGAGTATAAAATTCTTGACTCACCAAAATATTTTGTACAGCAGTAAAATTTTATACTTTTATTTTAATTATCTAATTAATAATCTAATTATGAATGATAAAAGCAATTTAAGTATAAGCGAAATTGGGAGTCACCAACTTCATTTATAAGTTAGATTATTATATTGTTTTTTTATTTGTGCATGTGTGGTTCTTTTCCTGAAAAGTACTAAAAAACTTATTATTTTAGATAAATTTACCAAAACTACTTATTAATTAAAATGCTACACATATATAAACATTACATTATAAGAAATCAAAAATTGTCTACACATGGCATTTAAATGTATGAATAAGTTTTGAAATGTTAAATCTTGAAAATTATATCTTTTGAACTATCCGATTTTAAAGATCCAAGGTATCTGAGAAAAACTATATCAGTTATTGTCGACTAATGTTACACACTTTAGCATGATTTGTAAATACATTCATCTGAAATAAGTGACTATCATATCTCAGGACAAAAAAGGTCAGCATTACAAGCATGTGTAATTCCATTAAACTGTGGTATTTTTCTGCTGAAATGTAACACTGCAAAAAATATAATAAAATGTACAAAATGCCTGAAATAAAAGTTATCAAAAAACAACCAATTTGAAATAATAATAACTGTTAATCATTAACAGTTATTCCACAATGACCATATATGACTAGATTGAGTGGAATAAATGTTTTATTATATTCAAATTCACTGGATTCTGAGAAAAAAGGATTTTGTTTTTTTCACATTAAAAATAAACCAAATAGCATAATTAAAATGCCCATAATGTCTACAGGTCTTGTTGTTTTTTTGTTTTTTTTTGTGTGTGTGTTCAAGAAGTACATTGATTGCACAAAAAATATCATCACATTGGCATGAAGAAAAAATGAGGTAAATCATACTTCCAAAACAAAAAAACAAAAATAATTTTCAAATATCAAGATAACTTTTCATAAAATATTCAATGTCTGACATGGTTTTGTTAAGGTCTGTTTTTATTGTGCAGTTTTTGCAAAGAGGTATTGTCTCCTCCCTTGCTTTACCATCAAATTGAGTCACCTTTGTGTTTTCCTATACTCATGGTACATGAGCTGTTGGCCCACTTATAGCTAGAGTTGCCTTTCAGAGCATGGAATGACTCATACCCAGTGAGTGTGAATATAATAATGACGGACAACACATTGCTTTACAATAATTATAACACATGATAAATTGCAACAAAAATGACTGGATATTATGACATGAAAAATAAAAATGATGATGATTTGAATTAATTTAACTATTAATTTAACCATTAAGCCATGCATGTGTCTTAGCTTTTTATTTAAAATTATTAACCCATTTAGCAATACAATAACTATTTACAAATTATTATAACATATTAATTAAATATAACTTATAAACTTGAAACATTTAGTTTAAAAATACAAGAAAGCTTTGGCTCTTATGTACATCCAAGAAGAAAGAATAAGAATAAGAACATTGCACCATTTTTAAATCACTCTGACTTACTTTCAATTGTAAAAGATTGTGTGACAAGTTCAAGGCTTAGCCACTCAAACACAATCATTTGTTTATTGAATAAAATGATGTATTCCGATTGGCTAAGTTCGGATATATGTCTGTCACACAATCTTTTTTCTTGATCAAGTAATGGCTGGTTTTAAATGGTACATTGTTTAAGATGAAAGATAAATGACTGAATGACTAAAAGAGATGAAAGCTTTGAAAGTGAGGATGAGAGAATAGGATTACACAAATGGTTTAATTTAAACTGCTTTAGAAAGCAAAATAATTTTTTTACATAAAATAAATGTATATATTAAAAACTAACATATGAATAATGACATGCTAATACGAATTATAAGTGCATGCAATTAACAACAATAATTATTGACAAGTTCCAGTTACAACACAAATGGAATTGTATTATTAATAAGTACGTTTGCAATAAAATAATTGTCTTTTGCATAGTGTTTCTCACCTGATGTTTTGTCTTGATATTTGTCAGGTGACCATCTTGATTCAATTGCTTTTCCTCTAGTCTTAATTTCATCTTCACTTGCTACCAAAGCCATCATTATCTTTTGGTAAACAATAAATAAAAACTATTGGTTTGAAGCAATGTATAATGTGTGGTAGGGCCCACACAGATTAAATATGAATGTACTATTGAAATCTGCACTTGACCAATCTGTACTTTTGAAAATAGAGATTGTCCTTGTTATTATTGACAGATATATAGCAATGCTAAGCCAGTAATTTGCTTGATTGGCTAACCTTCAAGAGACATATCTGTCACACAATCTCTTCTTCAAAAGATTTGAATAGTCAAGTACACTGATTAAATGGTAACATGTTTAGTTAGATCAATACATGGCTACACACCTCAGGGCTAAGTGTTGATTGTCCGTTCATAGTTGGTGTAGGTAATGATGATGGTGCTAGCGGCAGTCTATCAAGTGGTGAACCTAACACTTTATTTCCACTAGCATCATTAGAAGTAGCATTAGAATGGCTTCCTGGTAAAACAGCTGAGTTCCATATCAAAGCACCAGGGCAGCTAATAGTTACAGATTGTAGTATTGCTGCTAATGCTAGCACTAGAGAATTATGTTGAGGGCAGTTCTTGTATTGGGATAGTACAGATGTTGGACTGGTGCCACTACTGAAAAAATAATTGAAAAAGAATATTAGCCATTCCGGAGTTGCACAAGAGACTGGGAGACTGGGTACGACACATTTAGTTATGGGAAGGTTTTCAGGGACACGTGCTGTTCGCTCCACTAAATCTTCTGCAAGTTTACTGTAATTTACAGCGGAATTATATAGTTTTCCTGGACTCAACTGCAAAAACATTTGGCAAACTGTTACACCAAAAAGCGAAAGTTTACAAATTGCTAAAAGGTCTACTTAAAAAGACGAATTTAGAGCCCGAATTCAGCTTTGTTTTCGATTAAATGCTTGTATTATTGCCAATAATACTAATATTGTGATTAGTGCTTGGTTGTAAATCATATTGAATATTAATCATATCTTCCTGTAAGTGATGTACATAAAATTATGTAATACACTCTTAGCAGAACATGGTCAGATAAGCTCGAACTTTCAGGGAGTAAAATATTATTTTAATTTCTCATTGAAATTTGAAAGTACATGGATGAGGTGATATGCAGAAGCTTTATGTCTCGAATACTCAGTACATAATCCCTAATGTAGTTCAGGATTAAACCTTACCTTTCACTGGTAGTTGGAGTAGATGCATTAGTAGTAGCAACACTGCCTATTCCTGTAGCTGTTGTTGTTTTCCCACCAGTTGCTGTTTGAGATGGTAGGTTTGGTTGTTCAGACTGCATTTGCTCTGCCGCAGAGTACAGGGTAGATAGCTTTTTGGTACAGACATGAGACAAGTTTCTTGCCAAAGTTTGAGAAAGGACGATTTGGTCCACATACTTATGAAGACACAACAACACAAAGTTATATTAGCATTTTAGAAATGATAAAATACAACATTATTTTGATTTTAACTAATCAATTAGTCAGCTAATGAACAGGATAAAACAGTTTATGAGTAGCATTGATGTTAGTTTTCAGTCAGTTTTTAGTCAGCTAATCAACAGGATAAAACATTTTATGAGTAGCATTGATGCTAGTTTTCATTTACTGTAGTTAGGCACATTGCATTTCAATTTGACTCCTTCCATTTTATCATAATTAATCACCATAACTAATTGAATGGGTTATTTAATGAACAACGTACCCTGAGTACAAGTGGGATCAGATACTTCAATAACACATCATCACTAGCTTTTCCTTTTTCAAAGACATCAAGAAGCCACTGTAAAAACTCTTGTCTGTCTAGCAAACTCTCCTGCAAACAGAAACAATGTCCAGACACATGTTATTAATAAATCAGGAGCAGCGGAACCAGGGGCTGCCCCCCACAAAATATTGGTTAAAAGAGTCACAAAATTGCTAATACCCTCATCATCTTTTGGTACAATATCACACACAATATCTTGTAAAACTGCACAACAATAATATTCATTGAAGTGAATACTACATACAGTAGTCAAGTACTCTGCTGTACCATTCATTCCATTCATAGATGGTTGTGGAATTTAATTAATGAGGCATTCTTAAACAGCATCGTGTTTTAAATTCCATGCATGAATTTCTAAACACCTTTCTTGCCAGTGGTCTTATAAAAAAAAATGACCCTGAACCCCCCCCCCCCCCCCCCCCCCCCCCCCCCCCCCAATTGGTTATTTGCTATTTTGAATATCAACATTTAATGGAGTTGCTCATGTGAAGTTCTAAAAAGAATTGATGATCAGTTCTTTTGCCTGGGAATGTTTTTAATAGTTACCTACCTCATATAGCCAGTTTGCTAGTCTGACTGTATAGTTCCAGTATCTTTGAGATTGCTCTACTTCTGGTGTCATTCTCTGCAACTGTGATGATGTTATTCCTCCAAAATGACTTTGATAATAGTCAGAAAGTTTGCCTAGCTGATCTCTCAGATATTTCGTCAATGAATGGGTCCAGTCTGTTTGAAAAAATGAAGAATATTATTATTCATTCAATACATTTACTGTACAACCCCAATTTTTGCTGATAACAGCTGTTAAAGTGCAGCTGTTTTGTGCTATATTCCTATTTGCATTTAAATGCACAATGGGATAAAAAGCTTAATCTGCAGAATAGAGTAGCATATGATTCAAATTGTTCATGCACTTCAGGGCTGGGTTGTTCAAAGCCCGATTAGCACTAATCCAGGGTTAACTCTTAAGAAAACCTATAGAGTTAACCCTGGATTAGCACTAATCGAGATTTGAGCAACTGGCCCCTGTATATTATTAAAATTGCTTTATTTACTATTAATAAAGGGTAGACTTTTACCTATAGATGGGTCTCCTAATGAACGCTTCTTGTTTTTAGCTTCAGATATAACAGTATTGTAAGCTGAAGTCATTTTGATAAACCACGTAGCTCTTAGCATTGAGACTCCATTGTCACACAGACTACTGAATATCTCTTCTCTCTTATTGAATATTGGTACCTAATACAAAGTAAAGTTAAAGCAAGATGCATTTATAATCTTATGATAAAAACCACAGTGGTGACAACACAGTAAACACCCGCAAATGAGAACCTGCATGTTTCAAGTCTGACAAAAGGTTCTCAATGAAGCTATTAATAATAATAACTATTTAATATTTTTACATAAGTTCTGATGTAAAAGGGGTATTAATCCCTAAGTTCTTATCTCTGGGTGTTCACTACAACAAGATAATACACTACTGCCAACCGGTTAGCTCAGTTGGAAGAGCATTGGACTACTGTGCAGGAGGTCACAGGTTTGAGCCCTGGCCGGACCAACACTCTGCAAGGTCTTAAAGTAATTGAGGAAAAGTTGTTGTCTTTGTTTTTATAACTACAAATGGTAACACTAACCCCTCCCAATTATAAGCTGCATTGGTGCAAAATGCATCTTCAAGTGAAAAGTGCATTATGATTTGTGAAATGTGCTTTAAAAAATCATGAATAATCATAGCCATCAACAAGTTTTTAAATCAGCAAGAGATTTAATGTTGTTGAATATTTCAGCTCTTAAATATGATTAGGAAATGATTTTTTAAGCAATATAAAATATTTGCAACTGATCTTTATGAAGTTTAAAACAGCTTGCAGTTTTAAATCCTTATAAAGATCAGCAGCTCATATTTTATATATTACATAGAAGCACCTAACCTCGCACGACAGTATAATTTAATATAATCACTAAAATAAAACATTAGCACAGGCCTACTTCATAGGATGTCCTTAAAGCTGATGCAGAATGGCCACACAAACAGGTGCATTGCCTAGAGGGAGCTTTTATCCATTCATTTATCTATTATTATTATTATTATTTGAGGTTGATTGTAATATCTATTTAGATACATTGAATTAGTAGTCAAACTACCTTCTTAGCCAGAACTGTAAGTGGTTTATTTCCAGCAAGATCTTGAAACCAGACTTGAATATTGCTCCTTGATCTGGCTGTCACCTTGAGAATTAATTCATAAACATCATTGATAATACTCAGATACACTTGTGGTTAAAACAAGAAGGCAATTGTGAAAATAATGTATCCATTCCTTGATGAATAAATCAATACAATATAGAATGGTTCTCAAAAACCCAGAAATATTTTACTACTAAAGTAACACAATTAACTCTGATTGTTTACCTTTTCATGAAACCATGAAAGAGTTTACTAAAGAAACATATGGAAGCAAATACTGATTGCTTACCTTTTGTAATTGTTTTCTATTCAATAGTAAACTGCACAAATTATTTTATGAGTTTATGAAAATCAATCTAATTAGTCATTTTCATATGAGTGGGAAACAGAACTGCATCGTATCACAGCCATAGTTTTTAAGAAAACCTTCAAATTTTCTGTTGTATTTTAGTGGTATCATAGCCCTACCACATTCCACTCATTAATTTTGAAAACGACCATAGTTATGTACTAGTTCCTGTACATAACTATTCATTTTCTGAGATAATCGAGTCCTTTTAAGTCATTTTTGTATGAGTGGGAAACAGTAATGCACTTTATAATATGATAACCATCTGTCATATCATAGCCATATTGTAATTATACCATTTCCCACTCATGTGAAAACGACTCTAATTACAAAGATTACTTACGTTCCAAAAGTTTTCTTTAGCAATTGAAGATTTTTTCTTGTTACCATCATGATAAGTATTTATTTTCTGTTTTTCTTGTGTGATATTATTGAAGCTGAGAACAAACTGGAAAAGACATGAACACACCCACTCTTGGGAACCAATTCTTTCATGTGTAAAATGGTGCTTGGACAAATTATAGATAGTAATTTTGCAGTTTGGCAACAATCCTGTACCCCTCCTAAGCAATAACACCAAACCCCCCAACCCTGAACCTTCTCCTTAGAGGATGATGAAGTGGAAATGATCCTTTCACGAGGGGGACATTGGGGTTTGCGGTGTTGTCCTTATTTTAGTGCGGTGTTATGGTGAACGACCCTGAAAAATTGCTTTTTTTTCATGTGACTCATGAAAAAATGTGGAGATGGTGTTTTGTTATATTTTTTTTGTGGTTTTGCGGTGTTCACCATCAATTTTTTGTGGTGTTGCGGTGTACGAGACTCTCCAATGTCCCCCTCTTTCACAACCAAAATACATTATAATAAATTAATAATTATTGATATAATGATCACTTCACAAAGATAATTATGTTAATAAAATAATAAGTATTAATGATAGTAAATCAATTAATATCAATTAACTTATATTTAACAACATTCTATTCATGTCATATTCTCTGCACAAAAACAATTATTTTGTTTTCTACAAGCGTTCATATTTTTAGACTTACTTTAATTTCCATGTAAGATCAATGTACGCATAAATAATGGAGATTACGAAATTGTGTAAGCTCTATCTTTTGTGCAATGAGATAGTTCTTTATACAATAAAACTTACCTTTGATATGGGGACATTTGAAACGATATCCTTTGCTGACCCATACTAAACAACAAAACAATCAATTAAAATACATAAACATCCATGAAAGTTCAAGTACAACACATAAAAGAAATGTTTTTTTTTTACGATAATAAATCATACCTCATTCGAACTTGTCATAAAAAGAGGTTGGTACGTAAATCCTTTTTTGACATTTTCTTCAGTAAGTTCATCCTGAAACGAGACAAAAATAAGCAAAATATGGAGGCAAGTATTAGTAAAGAACCATACACTACCTCTCGCTGTTTAATATCCTGGGGATAAACGTCTGGAGGCCCCAATCTTGGCTTTTTCAATGGACGGCAATACATCGCCGCCATTATGCGTCGAAGGCACCTGGGCCTGCGAAGCTTATCGCACAGCGGTGCACTTTATGAATATATATATATAGAGAGAGAGAGAGGTGGCTAGAGAGAAAGAGAGAGAGAGAAATTTTTTTGAAACATTAACATATATTTTACTTCATTGAAAAGACAGTGCCCAGTGCAGACGTTCAAAAACGCGATCAATTTTCTTGGGTAAAACTGTAATATTTTAGCTTCAACATTTATCAATATTCATAACAGTCGATTTGGGCTTCCTGTGGCACTTGCGTAGTTGTCCGCTCTCCGTGAAACAACATGGCGGCCAGCATAAACTCTTTGAGACGGTTGTATTTAACCGGCATAAAGAGAAACAGCAGACAGCTTTCAAAAGTAAAAAACTTGTCTTCAAGATTTCTAGCCCATTTTTTTTTTTTTTTTGCTGTTGTTTTAAATTTGTTCAATTTCTTCCAGGCACTCGGAGCAAATGTCACTGCACAACATCAACAGCGTCGAAATCTCTCCATTCATGAGTACCATAGTATGAAACTACTCCAGGACACCGGTATTTTAACACCCAAAGGAGGCGTTGCAAGAACTCCTGAGCAAGCTTTTGAAATAGCAACATTATTAGGTATGTTTTTCTTTGTTAGATACTCGACATAAAAATAATTATTTTCACGACTCATCGAACTGCTTTCGAATTACTCAACGTCATTTTTTTTGAAAGACAACTAATGTTGCTGAAATATCAACGATTTATTTACATGTTCCCAAAGTAAAACATGTGTCCTAAAAAGATATTGCGGATTGTTGCTTTTATTAAGTTCGGTATCTCAATCGTATTGAAAAAAAATTACAAACAGATAGGGAATATACAAATGCAGTACACTTGGAGGAGTGGATCCAGGATTTTTCAAAAGGGGCTTACTCTTAAAATTTGCTAATCAATGTAGTGTCCTGGGAACCCTGTGTTATGTTTGGGTTACCTGTGGTATGTAAGATGGCGGCCACGAGTCAGTAAACAGGTTCAATCCGATATCGTTGTTTATCTAGTCCTTTATTCGGCCATCGAGTGTAACATTGGCGACGAGGATAATCTTAAGCCATTAAAGAGTAATCTGGAAGAAGTATTTTTGTAAAAATGGCGTCGGAAGAGAAAAAAAACGTGATTGGAAAATTCGATTGTCATGGAGACCCTTCGACACTTGGTACTCGATGGACACGATGGCTGAAGTCCTTCGAATTGTTCGCTGATGCTCAGGGATTGATAATTTCCGAGGATTCTGATACGAATAAGCACAGAAGAAGAGCTCAACTTCTTCACTATGCTGGTCCAGATGTACAAGACATCTTCTATACTTTAGCTAATACAGGCGAGAACAAAGACTACCAGAAAGCCGTGGACGCACTCAATGCATATTTTAAGCCAAAAGTAAACACAGCATACGCAAGACATGCCTTTAACCAGCTCCAGCAACAAGAAAAAGAAACTGTACTTCAGTTTGCCACCCGATTGAGAAGAGCAGCAAAGGACTGTGGCTATGGAGGGGACACAGACAACCACATACTTGATGAGATCCTCCAGAAGTGTAAATCTCAATACCTGCGAAGGAGACTACTTGAGGAAGAGAAAGAATTAACCCTCAAACGTACTCTAGAGATTGCTGAGCAGTGTGAAAAAGTTGAAACGCAGTTGGAAGCCTTGTCACTGTCCAAACCAACAGAGATCAAGCCTAAAAGTGAACATGTCAACAAAGTGGATGGCAAGAGAGACCATAAACAGACAAAGAACAACTCCTGTTACAGGTGTGGAAAGACAGGACACTATGGTAGAGACCCAACCTGTCCAGCAAAAGGAAAAACCTGCCATGAATGTGGTGGAAAAGATCACTTTGGCTCGCAATGTAAGTCAAAGAAGAAATCATCAGACAACAGCAAACCCCGTACCACCCAAAGGAGAAGACCTGGGGGGAGTAAAGCCAATGCTGTCAACGCTGGAACAGAGGAAGACTTCTATGGATTCAGTGTGAGGGACAGCCAGCTACAGAAAATCAACGTGGCCATCGGAGGCTGTCAGCTCAATGTGATGGTCGACTCGGGTGCTACCACCAACATAGTGGACCAACAGACATGGGAATGGCTGAAGAGACAGAAGATAGAGTGTCAGTCAACAAAGTCAAACAGGAAACTCTATACTTACGCATCTGATAAGCCATTGGAAGTCATTGGAACATTCAACACAAAGATAATTGCAGGTAGCAACAGCACTGAAGCTGAGTTCTGTGTGATCCGCGAGAAGGGAGAGTCACTCCTTGGAAGAGAAACAGCCATGAAGCTTGGAGTGCTGAAAATAGGCATAGACATTGCAACAGTAGATGTGAAATCAGGAAACATCGGAGAGTCCCTACAGCGAAAATACCCAGAGGTCTTCAAAGGCGTCGGTAAACTGAAAGACCGCGAAGTACAGCTACACATTGACCCCAGCGTGAAACCAGTGGCTCAACCACTCAGAAGAACTCCGTTCAACCTGAGAGCGAAGGTCGAAGAGAAAGTAAAGGAACTTATCGACATGGACATCATAGAACCAGTAGAAGGGCCCACTCCTTGGGTCAATCCGGTCGTAGTGGTACCAAAGTCCAACAATGACATCCGTCTGTGCGTAGACATGCGCAGGGCGAATGAGGCAATACAGAGAGAAAGACATCCAATACCGACAGTGGAGGAGATCACGCAAGACCTGAGTGGTAGCAAGATTTTCAGCAAGCTAGACCTCAAGTGGGGGTATCACCAAATTGCCCTCACCCAGGATTCAAGAGGAATTACTACATTTGCTACTCATTGCGGACTCTATCGTTACAAGAGACTGTTGTTCGGAGTGTGTTCAGCTTCTGAGCAATATCAGCATGAAATCCAGACAGCCCTAGCTGGCATAGAAGGTCAGCAAAACATTTCAGATGATATCATAGTACACGGAAAAAATCAGGAGGAACACGATGCTCGACTAGAAAAAGTTGTCAAGAGACTGGGCGAGTGTGGATTAACCCTGAATGCTGCGAAGTGCCAATTTAGCATGGATGAGCTGACGTTTGTTGGCATGGTTCTGTCAGAACGAGGGATGAGTTGCGCTGAAGACAAAGTAAAAGCGGTCTTGGAAGCAAGAGAGCCGAGCACAGCTACTGAAGTTCGCAGTTTCCTAGGTCTTGTCAACTACTGTGGACGGTTCATACCCAACCTGGCAACTGTTTCAGAGCCTCTGAGACGACTAACAAAACAAGGAACTCCATTTGAGTTTGGAATGGAACAGAAGAGTTCATTCGAGGAACTGAAGAGACGACTCACCAGTGCACAAACTCTGGGCTACTTTGACAAAGAAGCCCCAACGACAGTCATAGCAGATGCCAGCCCAGTGGGCTTAGGAGCAATCCTTACCCAACAACAAAAAGATGGCCCCAGAATCATTAGCTATGCAAGTCGCAGTCTCAGTGACACCGAAAAGAGGTACTCACAGACGGAAAAGGAGGCCCTCGGTCTTGTCTGGGCCTGTGAGAAGTTCCATCCATATGTGTACGGCATTGCATTTGAACTGGTTACAGATCACAAACCTCTTGAGGTCATCTACGGGCCAAAGTCAAGACCATGTGCGCGCATCGAAAGATGGGTACTCAGAATGCAGCCATACGACTTCAAGGTGAAATACAAACCAGGTGCACAAAACATTGCAGACTCACTATCAAGGCTATTGAGCAAGAGTGAAGGTGATAGTAAACATAGTGCAGAGGCGGAGGAATATGTGAGGTTTGTTGCAATCTCAGCAACACCAAAAGCCATGACGACACGCGAAGTTGAAGAAGCGTCGGCTGATGACCAAGAGCTCAGCGAAGTCAGGAAGTGTATAAACGGGACACCGTGGGAACAGCTGAAACATAAGCAGTACATACCTGTAAGCAGTGAACTCTGTGTGATTGGACAGCTTGTGCTTCGAGGACCACGAATAGTTGCACCGGTGAAGCTCAGACCTAGATTGTTGTCTCTTGCCCATGAGGGTCATCTAGGCATAACTGGCACCAAGCAGAGGTTGCGCAGCAAAGTCTGGTGGCCAGGGATGGAAAGGGATGTAGAAAGGTACTGCAAAGCTTGCCATGGTTGCCAACTTGTCAGCCGACCTGATCCCCCGGAGCCGATAAGGAGTACAACCCTCCCATCTGGACCATGGAGAAACTTGGCAGTGGACTTGTTAGGACCCTTGCCATCAGGTGAATCAATTCTGGTAGTAGTCGATTATTATAGTCGATACTATGAGATAGACATTCTAAAGTCAACTGTGACGTCGAAGATTATTACCTGCTTAGAAGAAATATTCTCGAGACATGGCCTACCTGAGAGTCTGACATCAGACAATGGACCACAGTTCATAGCTGCAGAGTTTGCAGAATACATGGAGAGAGAAGGAATTCGACATCACAAGAACACAGCAAAATGGCCCCAAGCCAACGGAGAGGTGGAGCGCCAGAACAGCTCACTTCTGAAGAGGTTGAAAATTGCTGATGCAGAGAAGAAAGACTGGAAAAGAGAGCTCAGAACATACCTGACTGCATATAGAGGCATTCCACATCCTACCACTGGAATGAGCCCTGCAGAGTTGTTGTTCGGTCGCAAAGTACGCACTAAATTGCCCGAGCTGAGGGATGTACATGTGGAACAAGAAGTTCGTGACCGAGATGCAGAACAGAAGGCAAGGTATAAGGCCTATGCTGATGCAAGGCGTGGAGCTAAGTATTCTGACACAGACATTGGAGATGAAGTACTTGTCAGACAGGAGAAACAGAACAAGCTGACAACTACTTTCAGCCCAATACCATACAAAGTGGTAGACAAGCAGGGGAACAGCCTTCTGGTAGAAAGCCCAGAGGGAGTACAGTACTCCAGGAATACCAGTCATGTCAAGAAGTACATCACAGAGAGCTCCACTACAAGTGAAGTTGAGGACATCCCTGAGAGGTATGAAAGTCCAGCCTCGCAAGATACTGAGCCTAGAGAGGTCTACAACGACCAACCGCACACCAATCAGGCTCCAACTGAGCAACCATGTGGAGCAAGACCACAAAGGACAAGAAAACTCCCAACACGACTGAATGATTATGTTGTGACAAAGACATGAACACTGTTTATGAATTATTGATACATAACCAGAGACCTTATTGTTAACATTGTTATCACATGTGTGATTATCTTGAACACTTTAGATTTTGGACATTTAGGATTAGAGACACTTGAACACTTTTGATTTAGGAATGCTTGTTATTTGTTGTTGTAAAATAGCTTCTGAAAACAGGGGGAGATGTAGTGTCCTGGGAACCCTGTGTTATGTTTGGGTTACCTGTGGTATGTAAGATGGCGGCCACGAGTCAGTAAACAGGTTCAATCCGATATCGTTGTTTATCTAGTCCTTTATTCGGCCATCGAGTGTAACAATCAATATAGAATATAACTGCCTTACAACAATGTGACACATTAACAAAAGGGATTCAGTAAAACTTGGACCCCCTGAATCCTCCAAAGTCCACATTATTATATTCAAAAGACAAGGTATTTCAATTCAGTTTGTCTGAAGCCCAACTGAACAGAGAAAAATGTGTAAAATAAAACCATCAATCCATTTTGTTGTTGTTGTTGTTGTTGTTGTTGATTGTGTCACATGCATTCTATCGCACATCATTATCCTGTTAATTTTTCTCAGACAACTTTATTTGAAATAACTACATTCTTGTTTTGATTATCAGATGAAGAAAACTCTGGTGATATGGTAGTAAAGGCTCAAGTTCTTGCTGGTGGCCGAGGCAAGGGAGAATTTGAAGGAGGATTCAAAGGAGGAGTGAAAATAGTGTTTTCGTAAGTATGATCATCTTTTGGCACTTAGTTTGGAATTATATTAGCAGTGTAGAGTCACATCTCTGTTTCAATGCATAAAAGTCAATTTTGTATCTATTTGTTACTAGCCCTGAAGAGGCCAGAGAAGTTGCAGCAAGAATGATTGGTAAAAAACTTATTACCAAGCAAACTGGTGAGCAGGGCAGAATTTGCAATGAGGTAAATAATATTATTAGCAAGTAAAAACTAGAATGAATCATCTTGCTCACCCCACCTATACTCCCTGGGAAGATCATTGTATATAGATGAATTAAATACTGAAGTGCTAGAAAAGATCTTTCACTTGTTACAGGAAGCCTGGAGAGCTCTATCCACTGGATAAACCCCAGTAGATGGAATTTATACACATTATTTGCTCTGGATAATATTATCCAGTGGGTATCCGGCAGGTTCCATACAACTGGCCATGGCTGTTGACCACACTTAAATCTCCAGACTCACCAGAGACAATGCTGGTTTTTGATTCTTGGTTACTTTCCTAGACAAATTCTCTGTCGATGGTGAAGGGGCCTTCCACACTGTCTTGAATTATGATAATGATGAATATTGTTGAACACATTGTTTTTTTGTTTTTTTTTTTGTTTTTTTATCCTGCCCAGAGTATATGATATTTTTTTTTCTTATTCTTTGTTTCCTAATCTGTTTAGGTTCTTGTTTGTGAGAGACTTTATGCAAGAAGAGAGTATTACTTTGCTCTTGCACTGGAAAGAAAGTTCATGGTAAATTGTTTCTCAGATTAAAGAGTATATCAACCAACATTTTATATTTTACCATTGCTTTGCTGCTTAATTCCCTCAGGGATAATTGTCCTTATGAAAATTTGTGCTTTTAAACCCAGTTGAAATGTGCTGGTCTAATACAGATACAACATATTAATTGTGTTCGTTGGCATTCAGGGCGTTGTGCTGGTTGGTAGTCAGCAAGGTGGAGTCGACATTGAAAAAGTAGCTAAAGATTCACCTGAAGCCATCATTAAACATCCTGTGGACATCTTCCAAGGTATTTAGCTGATTAGATTGCTAATCTATTGAGGAAGCATGTGTTTTTTACATTGTTATCAATACAATAAAATACTTTCAGTTATTTACCTGTATCCTATCCTACTGTAATTTTCTTTGGCCTGTCTTCATTTAATGACAATTTTCCTTGAACTTTTTCCATTAAGAAAAAACATCTTGGATATTTTTGTATAATTTGTATCATAATTGAACCTTTCTTTTAGGTCTTTCCTTTGAAGATGTTCATACATTTGCCACTAAAATGTATCCTAATTGAACCTTTCTTTTAGATCTTTCCTTTGAAGATGCTCGTACATTTGCCACTAAAATGTATCATAATTGAACCTTTCTTTTAGGTCTTTCCATTGAAGATGCTCGTACATTTGCCACCAAAATGGGTTTCTCTAAGGACTGCATAGACCAGGCAGCTGAGTGGATGCTTCGTTTGTACAATTCTTTCATAGAAAGAGATGCTGTACTCCTTGAAATCAATCCAATGTCTGAGGACCTATTTGGAAGAGGTTAGTCTAGTTATTGTTTTTATTTATTCATATACATTCTTGTTATTTAATAGAATTGAATGCCTTTCTATCTCTGTCCCCAGTTTGAACAAATACAGAAGATAAAATGAATTACTTCCTTAAGTACTTTATGGTCTAACCACACGAAAAATCTACCAATTAAATTGGGGAGACTTTCTATTGCACTCACTATCCATGAATTTAGTATTTTGCACACATCTTGTGCACAGATATTGAATAACTTATAACAGTATGATCTCTTTTTTTATCCATTCACCCTACCCTACACTAGTGAATCATTTATATTTTAGATGGTTATTCATGTGTTTCTTACTGTGTTTGAAGTTGTTTGTATGGATTGCAAGATGTTATTTGATGATAATGCTGAGTACAGACAGCCTGAGATCTTTGACCTTCGTGACTGGAGTCAGGAAGATTTGAGAGAAGTTGAAGCTGCCAAGCATAACCTAAACTATATTGGTCTTGATGGAAGCATTGGATGCTTGGGTAAATGTTCAATGAGTTCAAAACTTTAAGACATGAGATGCCAAACTTTAAAAAAAAGAAAATCAGCTTGATGTTTTCAAGATTTTTCAAATGATAATCCATTGTGCAGTATTTGATTAATATTGTTGGGAAAAATAGAAAGCATATTTTTATTCATTCACCCATTCATTTATCCAGTTGTTTATTCATTCATGATGTCATACACTTTCTGAACGACGTACCGAAGCCTCAGCGTATACAATTTATTAAGAACATCAGCGCTGATAATCCACTTTCCAAGCTTATATCCAACGAACTTGTCATCTCACATAGGCGATTCCAAAGAGTAAAAGTCAAACCATCCATGAAGGTCGTGAATACGGAATGTTTTTCAAACTTTGTTACACATAAATATGCCCTTCACCACTAATATTATTACTTATTATTATGTTCATTGTAGTTCTGCCACATTAATCAATTATATACTTAATTTATTTATTCAATTTATATATTTAATTTATTTGTTTATTTATTGTAATTACGCTTGACACATTTGACCTACAATTTGTAATTCAGCCTGAGCTGCAAGAAAAATATATTGTATTAAACAAATTATCTATCTATCTATCTATGTCAGCCATTCTTTCCACTGCCTTTGAATCAATTCTAATTTGTTTTATTTCTTGTTTTTTTCAGTCAATGGTGCTGGCCTGGCCATGGCAACTATGGACATTATCAAGCTACATGGAGGTGATCCAGCTAATTTCCTTGATATTGGTGGTGGAGCAACCATTGAACAAGTCTTCTCAGCATTCAAGATTATCACTGAAGATAAGAAAGTATGTAATAGTTTACAAAAACTTGTGATTATATGATTATATTTGAAGAACGTTGATGACTTTCTGTGCCAGAGTTCACAAGTTGAAGTCCTAGTGACTTCACATCTTTCTGTTCAGTGTAACTTGTAGTAGCTTTAAATACCCATAACAAAATCCACTTACAGAGAAAGGGGTAGAGTCACACTTTTGATGCTCAAAGTTACACATGCCTCTGGCTCGGGAGGAAGGGGCAACTCAGCCCTTTGAAGTAAAACAAGAGCTTTACCCTTACCTCTATTGAATAATGGACATGACTGAATAAATCAGTGGTAACCATGGTTTTCTAATCAATTTCAAGGTTCATGCCATCCTTGTCAACATCTTTGGTGGCATCATGAGATGCGATATCATTGCTGAAGGAATCATCAATGCTGCTAAAGAGCTTGGCTTAGCAATTCCTGTCGTTGTAAGACTTCAAGGTATTAAACAATTTCAAATCAACAAATTTTCTTTTTTTTTTTTTTTTGAAATTGTACAAAACTATAATATACCCTTAAATGGCAAGTGTACAATAGGTGATCTGCGTTATGGCATCATTTTACTATAACTAACAGCATTCTTTGCGAATTCTCTTTCATATTCAAATTCTTAATCCCTTTGGAGATTAATTTGTGAGAACAATTTGTGCTAATTACGTTACAAAAGAAAGTAAGCAAAGCATTTTGGTAGTTGCAGTATATGACGCTATAATGCAAATCGCCCATTATTGCACTTAGTACAATGAACAAATGCCATAGCAAAACCCCTACCAAAAGCTCATTGCTTAATGATTATCTCACTGAATAAGAAGCACTAATTTGTTTTTTGCATCACTAGTAAATAAAATCACATTTTGAAGTTTTTAAAATAGAGTTTTTAAGTTTATACATCTCTAGCCTGCATTGCTGGAGGTCTGCACCTAAAACAGCAGACCACCAACAACGCAGGCTAATACATCTCTTGCAACTCACTTACATCACTTACAATTGAGCAGATGGAAGTTTTCAAGACTACAATCATGTACATGAGACAATTTGCAACACATTTGTATTGCTTGAATTATGTTGTCTCCAAGTGATAATAATGGACTCATGAACTTTTTTCAGGCTAGACACTTCTAGATCATTCCAAGTTACCCATCAGCAGCATTTCTCAAAATTTCACACACCCAATTCTCATGCACATTTATTGCACCACAACTTGACAGATTGTTTCTCAGGACTTAAAAGCACCTTGACAACTACCACCAATCAGTGAACACATCTCATCAGTCTGTGGGATTTATATATGTTATCTTTATTAGGTACACGTGTTGACGATGCCAAAGCACTTATTGCTGCAAGTGGCCTACGTATTATTGCTTGTGATGACCTAGAAGAAGCTGCCAACATGGTATGACATTGCTCATTGTACCTATTTTTGTTTTCCATGAAATTATAGCTTGTTTACTAAACGTTTCTTTGGTGAGGTGATCTGCAAACCAATGAAGAGCAACTTTAAGCTAAAAGATGTAATTGTGACCAGAATGGCCCTGTTGCATTATGACGTCATAGTTTTTTAAGTGGGTGATAGAATCACTAAATCTAATAGGAATTTTGACAAAACGTGTTCCTAGCGAAACAGTTTATTATGCATCAGTGTAGATGAAATAATGAATGTATGGATGAAGGAATAAATATTTGTTTACAGAATGATTGAATTGGTAAAGCAAATGAAAGCCATTGTTTCTTTCGTTTTTAAATCAACCTTTAAATACGTATTGTTCTTGATTTTTCATGAATTCTCTTCTGTTTTTCTTTTTAGGTTGTTCGAGTTGCTAACATTATTGAACTGGCAAGACAGGTTGATCTCAAAGTCAAGTTTGAACTGCCCATCTAAATCAATTGTGTATCTATTTCCTACTATTTCCTATTTACTGTGAACGGATTTGTAAATTGGACTTTTAATTATTTTATGACTGCATTGAATGAATGCAGTGAAAACAGTGTTGGTTTGTCTTGTATGGAAAATCAGCTTGTTAATAAAATTGTCTTTAATTTAAGCTATTTGTTGTCTTTGTGTGTTTGATTTAGCCTCTAATACATCATTCGTAGTGTTGTCACGCAACGCTGCACGAAAAATGGATGTGTTAGAGGCTAACCCGAGGGTAGCATCACTAACTCCTTTCTCTAACAATGAGAAACGAGTAGGTTGGTTTTACTCGTGCGTGGATTGCGAGGATGTATACCCGAACCTTTTCCATTTCTACTCGCATTTCATATTATAATCTAATAATCTTTTACTGCAATATATTCACATTTATATAATGGTTCTTCATCTGCAATCTCACACTCGCTACCTCTACATGTATTTTCTCATTTCGCACGATGCTACCCACAGTGTTGATTCTTATTGAGGAAGGAAAACCGGAGAAAACCACTCGTTGCATGAGAGAGAAACGGCAAATCAAACAAACTCAGTTCACATATAACCCAGACCGATCCGTGCATCGAACCCGGTTCACAGCGGTGAAAAGCCGGTGCTCTCACGGCTCAGCCACTCATAAATGGGGGAGCTTTCTTAGTAAACCGATCGCCCATGCTAGCTCGTGTATTAAAATGGCAAAATAATCAAGTTGGTTAGTAAAGTAGTCATGCTGTTTATGCAGAATAAGGCTGTACTACCTTTCGCAGTTAGTATGGGAGCATACAGTTGGACGCAGAAGTAAATGTACTATAACCGTGAACACCAATATAACAACCAGATTGTGTTCTTCCAAATACTAATGACCTGGTTTTCCTGAATTTCCCGTCACATACTATTTTATACGAACGTTTAAAACTCGGTTTTCTATGGCTGCCCTTGTCAAATATTCCCATCACTCCCCGTGCATTTGCACGTGAAAGAAGTGGTCGTGGAAGCGCGCGCGTGAAATCTACACGAACCATTGTTACGTTGTTTTCGATCAAACGTCTAGTGTTTCTAAATACTTAGCGTCAAAGTATTTCGTTCGCGAAGTTCAAAGCAAAATTTTTGTCTAAAACTACAAGTATTGAATAGGATCCAGTTTGTTTTCATAGTAAACATGGTAAGGTCGTTTTCTGGTTAATATTTTAATGTCTTGGTATAGGAAATGTACACTTTTGCAATGAGAGGTTTTTCATTGGTGCTGGAGGCGCGAATATTAGAGTTTTTGTAACAACTTTCAAGATCACTGTCTTTTAAAAATTTAGTTAAAAAAGATATTTTCTGGATACTTTTGTGAGACATTCTTTACACAAACTCGTTGCTTTTATCGTGCATATTAATATTTTGCTATGCATGTACAGATGTGAATCGTCGCAATTTAGTGATTTTTTACTAAAAATTGTAAAGACGCGCGAAATGAAAATTTTGCTTTTCACTGTCATTTGATCAATCAAAATAAATTCCCTCGTAACTTTTACAGGATCAACACCATCCATTTCCAAATGGACAAATTTCATGGAATCCTTACGACTACTCAGTACCGCAACAAGATGCGTTCTTTGATCAGCAGGGAGGACAGGCGGCTCCAAGTCAGTTTGACAACTACTACAACATGGGATATCCTCAACTTTTCCCTGATCCAAATGTTCCAATCATGCCCCAGCAGAATTACAATCAATTCGATAACTTTATGGGCGCCGATAATCAAATGGCCTTCCCTTTTGAGAATGGGCCAATGTTTGATCCAAGTGGAGCTTGCGACATTCCCCTGTACGACATACACGATGGTTTACAGCAATTCAACCAG
The DNA here is from genome assembly GCA_918843875.1 of Diadumene lineata. Taxonomy (NCBI): domain Eukaryota; kingdom Metazoa; phylum Cnidaria; class Anthozoa; order Actiniaria; family Diadumenidae; genus Diadumene; species Diadumene lineata. The sequence continues at coordinate 16,796,608 of OU974069.1, read as the reverse complement.
TTCCAACCCGCGTCTCAGGATATGAACTATCCACAATTCCCGCAGCAAAATTCATTTGAATTTCAGCCAAATATTGACGATTTCTCCTGGTGCTATGAAACCAATGATATGTACAATTACAATCAAAGTAAGTTGAAATGATATACTTCATTTGAAATAAATTGAAATAGTGAACAATTGCTAATACGCAAGGGTAAGTTTGTCAAGGATGGAGTAAGAGCTACAAGTGATATCATTAGCTGATGAATCGTTTCGACATTTCCTTCGGAATTTCAAGAATAGTCAAAACCTTATCTAATTTGCCAATGCGACTTCTAGATTTCTACACCATGGAAGACTTTGTTGGAGGACCAGTTCGTACACCTCACCACACCCATGACAGGACAAGCTACCAGCCCTACAACATTCCCAGTCAACCTGCCAGTACAAGCAATGACAACTATAGCTATGGTATGCCCTCATATCAACAAACATATCAACAGGTAAGTCAATTTCTTTTAAGGAAGACTCTCTTATTATATAACTATTTGAACCAGTTTGGACACATTTTGAACATTTTTGGAGTACAATTTATCGACAGAGCCCCCTCCACCAGTATTTCTTCACTTGCTGTGGGTCTGAAGTTCCAGCAACCATTCTTCGTATTTTTCTGTAGGTCGAGGATGCAGCAGATAATGTATTTCAAAATGCATACGTTTATGGGATTCCATCTGCCTCAAACCAAACACAGCAACCAAATCAGGTTAGTTTGAACTCGATCGTTGGTAAAGATGACAACAATACGACTTGCTTTGATACAAGGCCATTTCAATAACACCATAATTTGTTATTTTCTTCAGATGGAGAACGTACACACCAATGTACCTTATGATACATACAGCTATGAGATGCTCCATAGTATTGGTACCTCAAACCAAATACAGCCACCAAGCCAGCAGGTTAGTTTACCATTAGTTTAAATTAAAACGTGCTTTCGATATGCATTATCTATACATTTTTTTTTTATTTTCTGTAGGTCGAAAATGTAGGATCGTATGTACCCTATGGTTCATACGGCTTTGACATGCAATTTCATACTACCACCTCAAACCAACTACAGTCTCAATATCACCAGGTTAGTTTGAGTTCGATTGAAACTCGTTGAAAGTAGAGGAAGGTGGGAAGACAGGAATATGAAGCAACTTAAAAAATTGTTATTTTTTTGCAGGTCGAAGAAGTAGGATTAAATGCGTATCATGATCCATGTGGCTATGAGATGCCTCTGCATATGGACCCCTCAAACCACCTACAGCTGCCAAACCAGCAGGTTTGTAAGAACTTGATATAAGAGGAAACTAAGAGAAGAACGAGAAGGACATGTTAGCTATAAAGGCTTTTTATAATATATAACTTATAGACAAAACAATTAGCACATTATCGGTGGTTTGGGGTATGTGTATAGCCTTCAATCGACATCATGTACATGGCTATGCTTAGACTGCACATATACCCCAAACCAACTACCTTCAAACCAAACAGGGTAAGAAGAAAATGGAATAAAAAAAGGAGGACAAAAGGTTTATTTTAAAATACACCCAGATGATGACGCAGTTACCATGAATAAAAAGTACATGGAAGAGCAGAAGAGAATACAATAAAAAGAAAGTCTGATGTGTAGTAGCAGAGCAGTGCAGAATATAGAAAAAATGAAAGAAGACAGAGGAGCCGACAGGATCGACAGAATCATAGTAGATGACGATGATAATGTAGACAATGTCAAAGCGTTATTAAAACCATTTTGTAAAGTTAATCGGAATGATCGGCGTCCATCTTTTGTAGGCCGAGATAGTACAAGAAATGTCAACGTTACTTGCTGAAGCTGGAGATATCACAGGAGCCATAGGACGAGGAGATATTCGATTTGAAGAACCTTGCTATCAACCATATCTACAAATACAACCAAAGCAGCAATACAGCGGTATGGGCCAACAAAACGTTGATTCAAACATACCTACAGTTGACAATTGTTCTGGAGTTAATACCGGAGATGGAACATTTAAGGTACTTTGATGAACTCGTGTTGAATTCATTCATTTGCTCGTTCGTTCATTCATTCATTCGTTTATTCATTTAATCAAGCAAACATTGGAACAATGGTGAAATACCCGACTGCACGACTGTACGATGTTTCAGAAATGATTGAATGCTATAAAAACCTTGCATCATGTCACGTAGTGAAACCTCCAAATATAGAAACGTTTGCCATTTTATGTACAGGATCATGAGGAAATTACGGTCGAAAAACTTTTGGAGGCGGAGCCAAGTGAGGCTGACGCTTTAATGAAAGGTCTAGAGCACCGCATCGAAGCGATTTGCAACTCTGATGGTGTATCAGGGAAAGAAGAAGATGAAGTTCAGACCAGCATGAGAAAAGTTATTGAAAGCAAAGAGTTTGCTGATCTCTTGGAGCTAGTGGAGGTATGAAGTTATTTAATAGCCAATGAATGAATGAATCAATCGATCGATTATAGTCAATCCGTCAACCAAACGAACGATCAACCAATGAATCAACCAATTAATCAATCAATCAATCAAACAGTCAATTGTAGAGGTAAAAACTAGTAAAAAATACTAGGTAGGACTGCGTTGGTGTTTCTAGAGAAACAGTTGTAAATGTAAAAATAAGTTGAACACCGTTGAATGTTCGTAGTGGTAACTGATAATAATATAATAATAATATTACTCCGACGAAGGACTAACGTCCGAAACGTCAGTTACCACTACTACCATTCAACGGCGTTCAACTTATTTTTACATTTACAATCAGTAAATTGAGTAATTCATCTTTGAAATAAACAATAAATAAAAGTGTTGTTGTTTTAGGCATCCAGTACCATTGAACCTCATGCTGGTCAGTCAGTACAAGCTCACAACGACAGCAATCCCATCAATTCTGCAAACGCTTCACATAATAGCGTAGTTAATTCTGTAGCTCCAGTAACCTCAGCATCTAAATCAGCTTCTTCAGTGAAGACGACCGCTAAAAGTGTCAGGAAACTACCAATTGACACGTCCGAGTTTGTCAAGCCAGCTCCCCCTAAAGAGGAGACAAAATCAAACAAAGATGCACCTCGACCAAAGCGAAAAGTCGATCTAAGATTCCTGGACTTCATTCCAGATGATAATGATCGTCCTAAGCGTAAACCAGTCTCAGTGGAGCCGTGTTACAGTACTTATCCTATGCAGCCTATTATCATCGTGGCAACTCCAGTAGACGGCTCTGTACCTAGAGGACATGTCCAGCCAAGCACCGTGACTAGAGGATATCATAGTCCAAGACCGATAGCTACAGGCACTGCAGCTGCAGGTCGTATGACTACAACGAAGCCTGCTGCTGCACGATTCATGCATAGAATAACTCCTGCTACTACATCTGTACCTAGAGAAACCACTGCTGCCACAGGGACTGGCACTACCAAACTGGTGCCAAGGGGACGTGCGGATGTTAGTTCTGTCCCCAGAGGGACCTCTCCTGCAAGCTCCGTGCCTTCAAGCGCTACCAGCCCTGTACCTACAGGCACTGTTTGTGAACAGACTGAGCAAGCAGTCAAGCAGAAGGATGCGCCAGTCCATGGATGTGTACTCAGAGCCGAGGAGCTTGGTGAGGTGTTTGTTGAACTTAGGGCACCTGGTAATGATGTCATAGTTGATCCAGCTACTCTGGATGCTCTGCCTAGTAAAGGTAAAAAAAATTGTAAATTACTGTATTTATTTAACACTAATTTCCAGGTAGTCCACAAATGAAACGAAACATTGTTAAGAATCCCAACTGGCTAGGAGACAACCAGTTGGCTATATACAAAGCATAGCCGAGAAATTATATATTTACCAAATCAGAAACCCAGACAAATACAATTTCTGTAGCCAGAGCGGGAATCGAACCTAGGACCGCCGGATTGCAAGACCAACGCTCTGACCACTTGGCCATGCTGCCTCCTTAAAATAAGCTCTCTCTCTTCGCCCTTGGATTATCATCATCAGCAGCACAAACACATAATATATCAATATCCTCTTTCAAGAATCCATTTTCAAATTATCTTTTACACAGCCTCACCCTTAGTTGTATAAACAAGAATTCGAAACTGGACTATTATTAAAAACAAAATTCTATAACCATCAAAACTAATACGGTATACTATTAGTATACTACATCAGTACTAATAGTATAATAGTGCTTAGCATGAAATAGTATCACTAACATGGTAGAGACTCCTTACAGTTCGTTGGAATGCAGCTCAACCTAGAGGACAAAGGGCAAAACAATGGGTTTCAGCTCCCAAGAGAGGAAAAATGTTTTGGTTAGTCCTGTAGACGGGGCTGCTTTGACGTCACATGCAAGGGATCTATAACATTTATCGTTTTCAATGACTCGTGATACTCATGCATCTTAAATAATCATTGCAATGGTCATCTTTTAATAATCTTTTATATCGTTTGTAACAGGACGAAAACGTTCTCATGACGACTGTGAAGAACAGCCAGCAAAAAGACCCAAGGTTACCGCTGGTACATGGTTCGATGAATCAGACAGCACCAACAATCTTATTTCCAAGAGATCCCGTCGCCGGGGCCACCGTAGCGAACACACTGGGGGAAAATGGTTCCCTAGTGTATCTCGATAAAGCTTTTATACTAGGGAGGGGTGGGATTGTCAGTTTATAATACCTAGATGAGTTGGGAAACAAATCATTCAACCCTTACCCCCCACGAGCAGTAGGTACCACAGTGAATTGCAAACTGGTCATGATAGGTCGAGAACTTTCTGAATGTTACTATGCCAAAACGTTAGAATGACCAATTGTATGATCTGGTAAATCATGCAGGTTCACTGCAAAAGATTCCTGGAATCTTAAAATATGAACAAACGTGGTGCTTACCAGCCCGTAGGTTGAAAAATCAAACACAGCAAAGATTGTTACTATGTTAAAGGATGAACAATTGATGCTGACAAAGATTGTTAGTATCTTAAAGAATGGACAATTGATGCTGACAAAGATTGTTAGTATCTTAAAGGATGGACAATTGATGCTGACAAAGATACTATCTTAAAAGATGGACAATTAATGCTGACAAAGATTGTTAGTATCTTAAAAGATGGACAATTGATGCTGGCAAAGATTGTTAGTATCTTAAAAGATGGACAATTGATGCTGACAAGGATTGTTAGTATGTTAAAGGATGGACAAATCATGCTGACAAAGATTGTTAGTATCTTACAGGATGGACAATTGGTGCTGACAAAGATTGTTAGTATCTTAAAGGATGAACAATTGATGCTGACAAAGATTGTTAGTATCTTAAAGGATGGACAATTCATGCTGACGAAGATTGTTAGTATCTTAAAGGATGGACAATTGATGCTGACAAAGATAGTATCTTAAAAGATGGACAATTAATGCTGACAAAGATTGTTAGTATCTTAAAGGATGGACAATTGATGCTGACAAAGATTATTAGTGTCTTAAAGGATGGACAATTGATGCTGACAAAGATTGTTAGTATCTTAAAGGATGGACAATTGATGCTGACAAAGATAGTATCTTAAAAGATGGACAATTAATGCTGACAAAGATTGTTAGTATCTTAAAGGATGGACAATTGATGCTGACAAAGATTATTAGTGTCTTAAAGGATGGACAATTGATGCTGACAAAGATTGTTAGTATCTTAAAACATGGACAATTGATGCTGACAAGGATTGTTAGTATCTTAAAGGATGGACAATTGATGCTGACAAGGATTGTTAGTATCTTAAAGGATGGACAATTGATGCTGACAAAGATTGTTAGTATCTTAAAACATGGACAATTGATGCTGACAAGGATTGTTAGTATTTTAAAGGATGGACAATTGATGCTGACAAAGATTGTTAGTATCTTAAAGGATGGACAATTCATGCTGACAAAGACTGTTAGTATCTTAAAGGATGGACAATTGATGCTGACAAGGATTGTTAGTATCTTAAAGGATGGACAATTGATGCTGACAAAGATTGTTAGTATCTTAAAGGATGGACAATTCATGCTGACAAAGACTGTTAGTATCTTAAAGGATGGACAATTGATGCTGACAAGGATTGTTAGTATCTTAAAGGATGGACAATTCATGCTGATGAAGATTGTTAGTATCTTAAAAGCTCGACAATTGATGCTGACAAAGATTGTTAGTATCTTAAAATATATCGATGGACAATTCATGCTGACAAAGATTGTTAGTATCTTAAAATATATCGATGGACAATTCATGCTGACAAAGATTGTTTGTATCTTAAAGGATGAACTTGGATGCTGATAAGACCGTAGGCTGATAATAAATCAGTATCTTAAAGGATGAGCAATTATATTAAACGATGGTAATACACAATATAACCATCAAGTACAATGTTCCATATGATAATAAGGCAAGAAACTACTCTATACGCCTACAGACATTAATGGAACGAACCAATAATGATGAGCCTTCAAAACAGTTATATTATAAGATGGGAATACACGCTATAACCATCAAATAGACAATGTTCCATATGATAATATGGCAAGAAACTACTCTATACGCCTACAGACATTAATTGGAACGAACCAATAATGACGAGCCTTCAAAACAGTTATATTATAAGATGGGAATACACGCTATAACCATCAAATAGACAATGTTCCATATGATAATATGGCAAGAAACTACTCTATACGCCTATAGACATTGGAACGAACCAATAATGATGAGCCTTCAAAACAGTTATATTATAAGATGGGAATACACGCTATAACCATCAAATAGACAATGTTCCATGTGATAAGGCAAACCAACTACTTTATACGCCTATAGACAGTGGAACGAACCAATAATGATGAGCCTTCAAAACAGTTATATTATAAGATGGGAATACACGCTATAACCATCAAATAGACAATGTTCCATGTGATAATATGGCAAGAAACTACTCTATACGCCTATAGACATTGGAACGAACCAATAATGAGCCTTCAAAGCAGTTATATTATAAGATGGGAATACACGCTATAACCATCAAATAGACAATGTTCCATGTGATAAGGCAAACCAACTACTCTATACGCCTATAAACAGTGGAACGAACCAATAATGATGAGCCTTCAAAACAGTTATATTATAAGATGGGAATACACGCTATAACCATCAAATAGACAATGTTCCATGTGATAAGGCAAACCAACTACTTTATACGCCTATAGACAGTGGAACGAACCAATAATGATGAGCCTTCAAAACAGTTATATTATAAGATGGGAATACACGCTATAACCATCAAATAGACAATGTTCCATGTGATAATATGGCAAGAAACTACTCTATACGCCTATAGACATTGGAACGAACCAATAATGAGCCTTCAAAGCAGTTATATTATAAGATGGGAATACACGCTATAACCATCAAATAGACAATGTTCCATGTGATAAGGCAAACCAACTACTCTATACGCCTATAAACAGTGGAACGAACCAATAATGATGAGCCTTCAAAACAGTTATATTATAAGATGGGAATACACGCTATAACCATCAAATAGACAATGTTCCATGTGATAAGGCAAACCAACTACTTTATACGCCTATAGACAGTGGAACGAACCAATAATGATGAGCCTTCAAAACAGTTATATTATAAGATGGGAATACACGCTATAACCATCAAATAGACAATGTTCCATGTGATAATATGGCAAGAAACTACTCTATACGCCTATAGACATTGGAACGAACCAATAATGAGCCTTCAAAGCAGTTATATTATAAGATGGGAATACACGCTATAACCATCAAATAGACAATGTTCCATGTGATAAGGCAAACCAACTACTCTATACGCCTATAGACAGTGGAACGAACCAATAATGATGAGCCTTCAAAACAGTTATATTATAAGATGGGAATACACGCTATAACCATCAAATAGACAATGTTCCATGTGATAATATGGCAAGAAACTACTCTATACGCCTATAGACATTGGAACGAACCAATAATGAGCCTTCAAAGCAGTTATATTATAAGATGGGAATACACGCTATAACCATCAAATAGACAATGTTCCATGTGATAAGGCAAACCAACTACTCTATACGCCTATAGACAGTGGAACGAACCAATAATGATGAGCCTTCAAAACAGTTATATTATAAGATGGGAATACACGCTATAACCATCAAATAGACAATGTTCCATGTGATAAGGCAAACCAACTACTCTATACGCCTATAGACAGTGGAACGAACCAATAATGATGAGCCTTCAAAACAGTTATATTATAAGATGGGAATACACGCTATAACCATCAAATAGACAATGTTCCATGTGATAATATGGCAAGAAACTACTCTATACGCCTATAGACATTGGAACGAACCAATAATGAGCCTTCAAAGCAGTTATATTATAAGATGGGAATACACGCTATAACCATCAAATAGACAATGTTCCATGTGATAAGGCAAACCAACTACTCTATACGCCTATAGACAGTGGAACGAACCAATAATGATGAGCCTTCAAAACAGTTATATTATAAGATGGGAATACACGCTATAACCATCAAATAGACAATGTTCCATGTGATAAGGCAAACCAACTACTCTATACGCCTATAGACAGTGGAACGAACCAATAATGATGAGCCTTCAAAACAGTTATATTATAAGATGGGAATACACGCTATAACCATCAAATAGACAATGTTCCATGTGATAAGGCAAACCAACTACTCTATACGCCTATAGACAGTGGAACGAACCAATAATGATGAGCCTTCAAAACAGTTATATTATAAGATGGGAATACACGCTATAACCATCAAATAGACAATGTTCCATGTGATAATATGGCAAGAAACTACTCTATACGCCTATAGACATTGGAACGAACCAATAATGAGCCTTCAAAGCAGTTATATTATAAGATGGGAATACACGCTATAACCATCAAATAGACAATGTTCCATGTGATAAGGCAAACCAACTACTCTATACGCCTATAGACAGTGGAACGAACCAATAATGATGAGCCTTCAAAACAGTTATATTATAAGATGGGAATACACGCTATAACCATCAAATAGACAATGTTCCATGTGATAAGGCAAACCAACTACTCTATACGCCTACAGACAGTGGAACGAACCAATAATGATGAGCCTTCAAAACAGTTATATTATAAGATGGGAATACACGCTATAACCATCAAATAGACAATGTTCCATGTGATAAGGCAAACCAACTACTCTATACGCCTATAGACAGTGGAACGAACCAATAATGATGAGCCTTCAAAACAGTTATATTATAAGATGGGAATACACGCTATAACCATCAAATAGACAATGTTCCATGTGATAATATGGCAAGAAACTACTCTATACGCCTATAGACATTGGAACGAACCAATAATGAGCCTTCAAAGCAGTTATATTATAAGATGGGAATACACGCTATAACCATCAAATAGACAATGTTCCATGTGATAATATGGCAAGAAACTACTCTATACGCCTATAGACATTGGAACGAACCAATAATGAGCCTTCAAAGCAGTTATATTATAAGATGGGAATACACGCTATAACCATCAAATAGACAATGTTCCATGTGATAAGGCAAACCAACTACTCTATACGCCTATAGACATTGGAACGAACCAATAATGAGCCTTCAAAGCAGTTATATTATAAGATGGGAATACACGCTATAACCATGAAAAAGACAATGTTCTAACTACTCTGTACTCCTACAGACATTAATTGGAACGAACCAATAATGATGAGGCTTAAAATCACATCATTTATATAACTGAGGATATCATTTCCTTTTCGTTTGCCTGCGTTTATAAAGTGCACATATCCTTCTGAAGTACATTGTAAATACGTAGGCACTTTTTAAGAATATTTTTTTTGCTTAATTGTAAATACGGTGACTGATGATAGTTGAGGGATGGGTAGGAAATAGTTTCACTCCCCCCTCCCACTTAAAAACTGTTCGGCCGTTCCTACGTATAGAGACATTTATCTTTGCCGTTCAGATATATATTCTGTTTGAGACTGAACTGATTCAACTACAACCCCTACAATCTGTGGGAGTTTGCTGTCAATTTTTTCCAAACGTTTGTGTATATTTTGTGTGGTGTGTGAAACAGACATTTTGTGCCATATGTCAACATTTTATTATGTAAAAAGATAGAAATATTTAAATCCTTTTTTTGAAGGACTACAGTCGCATGCGTTGTCAAGGCCGGCAATATTTTGTATCAGAAACTCTATCAAATTTAAGCGCATTTTCTTTTTTTCTTACAAAAGCATCAAACTTTCAAAAAATATTTTTAAAAAGACTTTAAAAAAATTATATTATGCAAATAAATAAAACAATTTCTTACATCAAAAGCTCATTTAAGAGTTACTACATTTTGACAATAAAAAATTCAATTCATTACAGTCTTGCTATGATCCAAAACCCACTTCATACTGACACTTCATTATTTATTTATAAACATGTAATCTGGTAGGCTATAGTTTAAAACCCCATATTAGCACATCAGCTCATTAGAGTTTCTAAAGTGCTATCTTGCCCAATGGTTCTAGTTATAGTGAAGAAACCAGTACACGTGGCTGATTGGAGGGTAAATACAGCTGAACATCCATTGAAACAATACAAACAAAACCACAATGAGTATAAAAACACGGTGCATTTAATAGTTGAATCTTTTTTGGGAGTATTACTTGGGCATTGGAATTACACAAAACTAAATTTTTTTTACAGCAGAAATTACTAAAAACACTTTATTGGACACTATTTCAAAAACGAAATTGCACTACATAAGTGACTATAAAGGTGGTTGCCTTGTTATCCGTTGTAAAAAGAATCACTGTGACCAATAGACATTTGAAAAAAAGCAGACTCAAAATCAACGCAAACTATTATAAATTAACAGTTGTTCCGAACGGATTTTATGTGGTAAATATAGTATTATGGACAAAGCAGAAGGAAAACTCGTGGTAAAACAGAACTCAACAAAGTTGATGGATTCCGGTTCGATAAGTGATGAAGATGAATGGGACACAGATTTAGAAGAAGCCGAAGAAATAGACTACCGAACTTTATCTGTGCAAGAAGCTTACATTAAGGTGTGTGAAGACTTGAACGTTCCTCCTGTCCATAGAGTTTTGAATCAAATCAACACTGAGAGCATCAATTTAAAACACTATGGAATACTAGACAAGGGCGCCAAAGCGTTGGCGATTGCAATGACCAGGAATGTTACCGTGGTAACGTTAAATCTTCATGACAACGGTATCACTGACAAAGGAACTGCAGCTTTGGCGAGTATGCTATCCCATAACTGTTTTGTTACCAACTTGGATTTATCGAATAACAGAGTTGGGCGATTAGGATCCAAGGCTTTGAGTAAGATGCTCTTGGGGAACATTGCTTTGACGGAGTTGAATTTAACAAACTGTAAATTGACTGAAGATGATATTTCGATACTTTGTGAAATATTATCTGATAATAAACATCTTAAAAAGTTGAACTTGAGTGATAATGGTATTGGTGACCAGGCAAGTATTTCTATTGGAAATGTTCTGCGGGTCAACAAAGTTTTACAAAGTATAGACCTGAGTTGGAATAGAATTCTTGGAAAAGGAGCGACGGAGCTGTGCTTGGGAGCCAAACAAAATCAAAGCCTGAAAGAGTTGAATCTTTCCTGGAATGGTTTGTCTGACCATGGTGCCAAAGCAATGCGAGAATTAATGGAAACCAACCACAGTCTTGAAGTACTTGACATAACTAACAACTCCATAGGCGTCGACGGTGCAAAGCATCTTGGTAAGGGACTAAAAAAGAACAGGTCCCTCAGGATCCTACGAGCAGGGAGAAACCCATTCTTAAGCACCGGTGCAATGATGATCCTCAAGGGACTTCTTAAGAACCCAGAGAGTTCTATGGACGATCTCCAGCTAGAAAATATAGTCTTTGATAAGATGTGTGAAAAAGCTCTCGATGATTTACTGAAACAAAAGCCAAACTTCTCTTGTAAGTGGGATGTTATCGTTCAAGGTGGCCAGGTCATGTCGTTAGATGAAGGTGAAATGGACTCGTTAGACAAGTTTATCCAGTTCGTTCGTACTAGAGGACTAAGAATGGTCGATCTGTACCGTGCTATTGCAAAAGGGGAACAGCTCAAAGAAATCGACTTTGTGAAAAGTTTAAAGGGAATGAACATTCAAATGAAAGACAGCGAACTAAGGGAGTTGTTCTTAATGCTGGATGAGAATGACGATAAAGTGTTGAGTTTTCCAGAATTCGCGGCAATTTTGAACGTACGAATAAAACAAAAGGACGGCGAAAAGAGCAAGAAACGAAAGGAGAGGCTGCGCTTCAAAATCTGAAACGAAAAATGTACAAATAATGTAGATGTATAAATAATAATAAATACGTGTAGAAACATTGTCCTGGGGCCGGTAGTACAAAGCCTCGATATCGCGCTGTCCACCGGATAAATCTCTTTCCATCAGAAAAATTTTAAAGAAATCCTATGAAGTGAATAACTTTAAAAGTGGATAACTTTATCCATTGTCGTATTTCAAACCGATAGCACCTGGAGCCGAAGCCTAGATAGCGCAGTCCACCGGATAAATCCGGTATCCAGCAGATGAATTCTAAAGAAATTTCATAGTGTGGATAACTTTATCATTCGGCTTTCCTAGTACCTCATCGATGGCCTCAGCAACTCCGGGTTTGTTAATGAATGGATCATCCAGAAGAAGTTTGACGTCTTTGAAACTAGTTGACGTTATGGCTTTTTACAACTTCTACACAATGATACATTGATGTTGGAATAACGACAAAAGCGGGACCTTTGACCTTTATTTTATTATACCTTCTCCTTATGGCTCTGGGAGGGCCAGTCATACACAACATTTTTATTATCTAACTACTGGAATAAATAGAGCAGGCGACAGTGTTACTCACTCTAGCTATTCATATGTAATCAATTATATGTACTTATTGACTGAGTGGGAAGGCCGTACGGGAGAATATTTGGCTCGAGGTGATGCCGTACATGATGACCGAGAGCCAATCATTTTCCCGTACGGCCCGACCTAACTCAGTCAATAAGCATTTTATCATATGACCCTCATTTTTGAGCATTTTTAATTTTGAGCAGGGCCGTACGGCTTAGTACGGCCCTGCCCGAAAAAAGCCGTACGGCCCTACTCACGTCATCATCTACGAAGGTTCTTTTTAATAGAGCGCGCGCCCGGGCGAATGCGGGTCATATGATAATAGGGAGTATCAAATCTCACATCTCCAAAAAACCGCGTGTCTGGAAAAAATGTCAGTGTCTAGCTGGTCCGTTAGTGCCGACCTTTAGCCTGGTTGTTAAGGCTTCTGTCATTGTTGCATGGCTATTCTTATCTTCCCTATCGTCATACCGTTCTTTTTAAAACAGCATTTAATTAAGGGGTCACAATTGTGGTTGCTATGGATACAGGATGTCAATCATTTTTGTTATGTGGTAGTGCAGTAACATTAAATGTATTTTAAATCCAAACTAACCATTCGATAAAATTTAGACCACCCCCATATGTTTGGTACCGCCATTTTGAATCTGCTTTTGACCCAAGCATTCCCTAGACGGACATGTATACTCTGCATGCAGATGACTAGCTTGAACTGCGTTGGTGTTTCTATAGAAACGGTAATCTGTCTCACCCCAAAGACGATGATGCGAAAGCCGAGCAAGACTGTATTGTCAAAGTTGAAGGTGAATGGTAAAAATGTTCTATAAAGCCTGATGAGGGCTGAAGGGTACCACGTTGTTGCCTCCAGGAACGTTGATCGGTGTACAACAAAGAATACAACGCACAGCATAACGGTATCTGAAACATAGCGACAGCACAAACAACATAAGTGTGCGGGATTGGAGTTAATCCAAGGAATGATAAGGCTAGTAACATGATTTCTTATCACGTTGACTGATTCAATGGGGTCAGTTGTACTAAACCTGGTTGGACTTCGTGGTCAAGCTGCGGTGATGCTTACCGTTTAAATCAGGTGTGTGCATGCATGCCCGAGAATAACCAACAGCTGAGTTTTTTTGGTTCTTTTAGGGGTACAGTATTTATTAAAATCTACTCTGAATAAACGCCTTCCCAACTCAATAAAATGTACATCATTGGTGTGGTATGAGATAACTTGTATATAATTTGGTGTGGTATAAGATCATTTGTGGAATGTATGGTGTGGAGTAGTATGTGGTATTGTATATCATTGGAGTCATGTTGTAAGGTATTGGGACATATGGTATGGTATTGGGACGCAAAACACACAAAGAAATGAAAACCAAAAACATTTTCGTGAATGAATATAAAATGGAGACCGAAAAAGAGGAAAAATCAATCAATCAATCCGTCAATCCATCAAAATCATGACAATAGACATACCGTGAATCAAATACCAGGTAAACTGCTGGATTGACCAAACAAGTTGCTTTAGCGATATAAGCCGGAATCATCTCGCCTATCTCCGACGAAACACCATCTCCCTGAATGCTCAATACCAGACTATATATCACATAAGGAATCCAGGCAATACAGTTAACAATCAAAGCTGACCCTATCACCTTTACAAGGCGTTTATACTTCAAATGTCGAGTCACCAAAGCAGCGTTACCAGCGGCCAGTTGGCTAGCTTTCAGCGTTTTGTGTGTCTTGTATAGTAGGTATGCTGTTCCAGCAACAGGCCAGGAAAAAGCGTTAAATATTAGAAACACTAAATAACTCAAACCGTTAATGCTGTCTCCATTCCAGTTAGGCGCACAGTTTGTTCCTGCTGACAGAGGTACCATCTCACTCCAGCCTATCAACGGTGGTAGAAGACACAGTAGACAATACACCCAGATCGTTACCAGGATCTTTATAATTCTAGCATTTGTCGTATGGCTAACATCTTGAAGTGCATTAATGTTAGCGAGATTGAGATTGACTAAGCAGTTAATATCATGAGCGAACGCAAATATAGTGACTATAGAGGCCATGCATGACGCACCAGTAGCATACCCTGTTATATCACATAACAATCCACCAACCATCCATCGACGAGTAACCGACGAAAAGATTGCCATAGGATAGCAACTCAGCATTGTTACTAAGTTGGCTATAGCGATATTCACGATGAACGGAGTCGAACTGACCACTCGATTATGGTCACTTGTAACCACAACGATTGTTAATATTTGGCTAAAAAGTCCGAATATTAAGAAAATAGAACATAGGAACGTGAAAACATCGTAGGCCGCGTTGTGGGTCATAACCGACAAAGAACCGACTAACTCCCAAAGACACTTGAATTGAAGATTAAAAGACCACTGGTAGAAAGTTGAAAATAATAATTATCTTAGGGACATGCTGTTTCGAAATAAACATCTGCTTGGGATGGTCGTTTGCATCTGGTAAAATTATTACTGCATTTAGTTACCATGGAGGAAATACGTCACGACCCAAACAAAATCCAGCTTGCTGGTGAGTACGTCACATACTATACTGTAACTATGACAACAGAAATTAGCGTTGCTATGACATCACAAATGCATGACATTAAGTCGAAATGAGACTTAAACAATTTAAAAATAACATTGGACTTCGAATCAATTTTACTCCGAAAGCAAATGCGAAAAAATCGTTTCAACGAATAGCTCTGGTGCGATTCTCATTTCGAGCAACAAATATATTGATATCGGCTAATTGTTACCTTATGCTAAACTTATACGAGGATGAAATCAAAACTAGAAAGACACCTTGTCGTTTCAGGGTGGTACGCCCCAACCATGAGTAGTGGAACCAAAATTAAGCCGGTGAAACAAAATAAAACTACAGTACTACAATAGATGTGCTAAAAATGCAATATAATTTATTTGCCTTTCACAGAGATTTTAACTGTTAAAATAATTTAGGATATTCTAGACAAATTCCATTTATATTTTCACATTCTAATATCAGATGTCCATCTTTCGTAGTCATGGATTTGTTTATTGATCTAATAGACTGGTAGAGTTTGAGCTTTTGTAATTAACAGATATATGCTCTGTTGTTAGGTATTTTAACTTAGATCATTCATATTAAAGAGAGAAAATCATACTTTTTACTCTCTAACCACTGACTCTAGTTAAGATTCTTCATGTTACTGCCGTTTTCCATTTTTTATGAGTTTTGACATGGTCTATCATTAGATAACAAAAATTTGTCATCATGTTTTCAACGTCTCTTTCATGAATCCAGACGAAAAACGACGTATTCACAGAAATATCATTTGAGCACATAGGTTCTCACACTGTTGAACGACATGTAGAAGTTCTTGAAACCCTTACTCTCACCTTGACTCAAATCAATCAAATTCGATACAGTCCAAACGATCTTGAAAGTCTCACCAACAGGCTTTGTCAAGAACGTTTTAAAGGTCCTAACCAAAATCTTGTAGACCATCAAGTATAGTAATTAGCAAAATCGACAAAGTTCAAGTTCAGGTCTTTGAAATGTCAAAACTAGGAGAAAATGTAAAACCGCAGTATCGAGAAACAACTATTATTATTTACTCTCTTGACAACGACCTAGTAACAGTTACTAAGGACGGTTCACTCAGCTGCTTCCTTGATTTCGACCAAAATATCCCCTTCTTTGACGTTTTTCTCTGGAGAAACATTAACTTTAACCACCTGAAAAAAGAGTAATGCGGTGCTTAAAAATATAGTGATAAAATTTTATTCTCAGTGGAGTCTCGATTATCCGGACCACCATTACATATCCGGATCTCAATTATCCAGATTTTCCGATTATCTAGATTTTTTGTCTTTTGGTCCCAAAAACTAATTACTTTGTTGAAAAAATTGTTGTGATAAAAAATAAGTAACGTTCAAGACATAGGTGTTTTGTGTCCTGTAAATCACTACTGGTAAAAGGGCGCCTGGGATTGGACAAAATACCAATGACTGATGAGAGAAAAACAAAGAAGGTAACTAGTGTGTACAACAATAAATATTGCTACTCGAAATCTCGATTAGCCGAACTTTTTCAATTGGTCCGGAACTGGAAAGGTAATTATAAATATAAAATATTAAGTAATAATATAAAAAAAGTAAATGAAACACATTAAACTGTCATCACGCTTTTTAGTTAACTTTGCAGGATTTCTTTTGAATATAAACTGAAGAACACAATATATTCGTTACGCGAAGTATTCACCATGCGTATGTGTAACGCAAATAACGTGCAGCTAATAATACTACTCACCGTTCCAGCGATACCAGCCTGCAGACTGTTCTGCATTTTCATGGCTTCAACTACTACCAGTTCCTGTCCTTCATGTACGACATCACCTACTTTAACAGCTACTGAAACCACTTTACCGGGCATGGGCGATTTTAGGTATGGACTCATATCCTCCTACAAACAATAGAAACAACATTCTAGAGGAGTTATAACTGTACTCTATAAACAGGCAAAGACAATTAAAAGACACAACTAGATAAACAAATAAATAAACGAAAAAAACGAGCGATCGAGCGACCGACAAGTAATCAATCAATCAATCAACTTTTATTAGACAGGGTAACACCTTACCACGAATGATAATTTTCAGGTGGCCCTCAAAACATGAATGAATAAAATGAATTGATTGACTGGTCGATCTCATACACATGAATGATGAAGAAGTGAGCTAATAAACAAACAGATGAACTGAAAAAAAAACATAACACAACACTTACATCTGCTTTTTCAGGCATGTATTTCATCATGTCAAACTCTTCCTGGGAATGAACACGCAATTTGTACTGAAAAAGAAAAAAACATAAGTGAAAACTAAAGAAATGAAGGAATGAACAAAAAATGTGTGAAGAAATGAATTGGTGAATAAATAGAGAAAATATGTGACCCTCCATAGGAGAACAGTGAAAAAGGTGATCGCACGCACACGGTGAATTTTTAGCACGTTCGCTTGTAAAGCAACGCACGCGATTATGCGCATAAAGTTACCTCATTAAGCTATCGTGCTATTTCTATTGTTTTTTATTTGTTTTAATGTTTACTTTCTTTAGTGAGAGTTAGCACGGAGTTTCTTTTCTTCTTTAACACGATAAAAGTTTTGCGTGCTAACTTAGCACGTTAAATTAAATCCACGATGAGACTAACATGGTACATACCACGCTCAGTTTATAATCAGAATTGTCTTTATACATTCTAAGCACTATTGACGATCAGATGACCGTGCAGATTTTAGAAGATAAACGTTGATGTGTTCTAGGTGTCGATAATATGCGATGCCGGTGTATAATATGACATTTATCCGATCATTTGCCATCAGAATTTAACTTCATGTAACTTGCTCGAAAGAACTTAAGAAAACATTTATTGATCGCCATTTGTCTTACCTTAAAATATCCTGTCAAGATGTCTTGTTCAAAATTTTCGATTAATTTAAAAAAATACCCAGTAACCATGCAAACAAACCCAATCACAAACAAGGAACGTACGCACGATAGTTTAACTAGCGTTTGTTGTTCGATAATTCAGTAAACGTATCGTAAGAAATGCGTATAAAATAAGAAAAACATGCATCAAAACCAACACTGAATACCTCTTTGTTTAAATACCTGACTTTATTTTAAAAAGAGAGGGGATAAAGACACATAACCTTGCTAAAAAACCGCATACACTCGTGATACATTTGACAGGACGCCATCTTGTTTGAAGCACGTTGTTACACCAGTCTCTCTCTTCTCGAACGCACGGAACTGTTCAAAATGGCGCCAGCTCGATGTTTTCTGTTAGAAATCTGTCAATTTTTGCTCTATTTTAACTAAAATTGAAAGTGTTAGTGTTAAACACTGATGGAAAAAAGGTCGACTTTTACATACTGGTGCCAAAAATGTAATCTTCTCGATTGTTGTGATCGAAATACCACTGTCAGTAGAAGTCAATTTGTTAATGTTACTTTTTCGGAAAACCGATATTTCACGATATTGTTATACTCTTAAATATAATTTAGTATGCTTCGGTGTTATCACTTGAATTCTTTTTACTGCTCAAAATAGTGGGGGGGAAACATGATGAAATAGCTACTTAACATTGCCCATTTTCGATTCGAAGTTTTGAGTTTCTACGGAACGAGGCGCGGACAGTCCGAAAATCAAAATGTCACATTTTCTTAATATTAAACCGATCATTGTACCGTAGAATGCTGTTCTTTTTATGATCACAGTAACTGATGATTGGTAAGTTTATGATGATGGCTATTCAAAATCATTTAGAAGCACGTTCATAATTATGAACTCGATAGGTTAATACGATCATAATTTCAGTCCGATGCCTGAACTCGATAGGTTAACACGATCATAATTTCAGTCCGATGCCTGAACTCGATAGGTTAAAGGCCGGTACACACTAGGCGACAAGTCGCAGCGACTTGTCGTCACGACATGTCGCCTCAATGTGCATAGGTTCAATATTTGTCGCCAATACATCTGATTTTGTCACTGCGACAATTTCCACCAAAAATACCTAGAACACACGGGGGGAAATTGTCGCTACGACCTATCGCGGGAACAAGTCGCTGCGACTTGTCGCCTAGTGTGTATCGGCCTTAACACGATACATGAACACGATACTGATCACACATTGGTGTTATTGCACGTTCTTTTGTGTCTTTGGGTAAATACTATCGTGCGATAATTAGGTCATTTTAGCATGCAATATCGTGCTATCTACCGCGCCTATTGTTCTATCGTGCTAAAACACCGTGTGCGTGCGATCACCTTTTTCACTGTTTTCCTATGGAGGGTCACATATGGATGGATGGATGGACCGATTGATGGATGGAAGGTTGATTGGATTTAGTTTCAATGAATGGTAACTTACAATAGTTCCACAGTGTTGAATTCTGTACTCATTGCCACGTTTTGAGATGGTCTGCAAATAACATTTTAAATAATCAAACACAATAAATTACATTTATCAGAATATCATTCCCTTCATCAAAATCATCATGCTCATTATTGTCATTATCACCATAAATAATCCTGAGATGTCATTACATTAGCACTACAGCAAAATGAGCCTAAGCACAGCTGTTGTGTTTCTGATAGTTTGCATATGGAAAACTCATATTCTGAAATCCTAAAGACATCAGGTAATCTTCAAATGTTTCATAGGGATTTTTAGCTGAATAGATGTCTTTATTCATGGATTAATCAGGGACAAAAGTGAGTTTGTAAATGAAATGGCAGATCTCTCAAAGCAAGTTTCGTTATCTGATTGGTTAACTTCTATCTTTGTCTGGGTGATTGCGGCATGCCATAATATAAATACTATACCTGCATCAGAATATCCTTGTTGTTAATCAAAGCATGGAAAACTGGTGCTGATAATGGGGTAGTGGCCTGGAACGTGATGGTCTCTCCATCCATAACCATCTAAAAAATTAATAAACATTTCAATATATGGATCTTGTTTTCTCTTCAGTTGTCAAATTGACAACAGTACTACTTTTGAAAGCAGTTAGAGAATTGCTTGGGAGGAAACACCACATTGTATTGTAACCACGATTTCTAAAATCAAATCATCTGCTGTATCCTTTGCTAGCAGTGTTGTAACCACATCGTTTTTCAGTCATGCAAAAATGTCTGTAGTAGCTCTTACCTCATACATTCCATCACCAATATAGTTGACCTGTATTGGGTAGCTCTCTTTGTCCAGAGTCACAACAAGATCCCAGCAGACTTGTTCCTTTGTCACTGCATTCACTCTGACAAAAAGAATCACATAAAAATATACATGAAAAGAGATTCTATGTGCAAAAGAAGTTTGAGAAAAGATTGATGTATGGTATGCAATTGAATGAGCACCAACAGAGCAATATAGAGTCATTTTTGTACAAGTGGGAAACGGTACAGTTATGATACAGCTACGATACGGCAGATAATTCAAATGTTTTCTTAGCAATTACAGTTAAGATACGGTGTGGTACTGTTTCCCACTCCTATGAAAATGACTCTAATGTATTCTGACAGGGTCACATGTCGAGTTATTCCTACCTGCTTTGGTTGACAAAAGTCTTTGCCCTTCTTGCCCTTTGTACAAAGATAAAGGCAGTCTTGGCTAGGAGCTGTTTCCTCTCCTCATCAGTTAGTGTATGACCTAACAAAAGTGTTGAAAAATTATTAGCACCAACCGTTCACTCAAGTCTGATTTCCAAACAATCCAGTGATCACGGGGCACGCTAATATGCCACTATCGTCAAACATAGTGATGTAAATTGCTGGCATCACTGAAGTTCAATTTGTAAGCAACCCTAGCAATATTATGGAAACCAGACTTGTTTTATATATGTAATATCGACTATGGCTTGTGATAAATACATGTCAAATATTAACAATGAAACATGACTAATAAATAAATAAATGAACGAGTGAATGAGCAGATGAACAAACAAACAAGTAACCGGATAGATGGATGGATGGATGTACAAACAAAAAATCGAATGAATGGATAGATGGATGAATGAATAAATGAATTAATGAATAAATACAATAAAATTACCTTTGAATCCCTTGGGATATTCTGTTGGTAAAAACTTTGTGCTAAAATCACCTTCTACAAATTTAGGATGATTAAGTACATCCTTCAGAAGAGACACATTATGTTTTAGACCTGAAAAATTGAAAGATCCATATCAATATTAAAATAGTTGGTGAATGTCAAACAAGTAAACATATAGGCGTACCTCGTATGACATATGAATCCAAAGCTGTGTTCATCATGGCCATTGCTTCAAGTCTTGTTGGACCATGAGTTACTAACTACAACACAAACAATTTAGTTCATACAGGGACACTGTCACACGCCAACAGGAAATAGGGTCACTTTAAGAAAAATAATTGTATTTGCATTTGATATACATCTAACATTTCTAAAATTCATACCTTACAAATCATAGAGTCATAGTAGATACTGATTTCACTTCCTTCGATAATACCACTATCACAACGTACCTTTAGAATTACAGAATAAATATATAAATACACTGTATCAGTAGATGTTATTTATAGTCAATATAAAAAGATAAGAATATCATAAACTTTTACAGTTAATACAAAGTTTTTTTAAATACTATCATGAAAACCTTTGAAGCAATTTTAAGAAAGAATGTTCTTGTCCTTTTATCATAGAAAAATATACCCAATGAATTCCAAAATACTTTGCAAAGAACAAAATAGTACTGTTACTGCTCTCGTCTAGCATCCTTTGTGCTGTCAAAAGCTATCCTGATCACCATTCTCCATATTTTTTTTTATTACTATGTTTTAATATATAATGCCACTTTTCTTACCCCTGGGATGTGGGTAGGTTCTATGTATTTATAAATCCTACCAATCGAAGGAAGACCAAAGTTCTTTGTTGGATCCTAAAAAAACACATTGACATACATTATAATCATGTATTGACATCAGCTATTTACCTACATAAACAACCAAACAGATATTGCAAAGAAACAGACAAGACAAAATATTTACCTCAGCATATACACGAGACTCAAAAGCCCAACCATCAATTCCTATGTCAGATTGTTTGAGCTCTAAAGGATGTCCTGTAAAAGATACATTTATGAATTCATGAGTTCAGCCTCAGTCAACAGTATGTCAGCAACTATCAAATAATTACTTTACAGGTGACAATAATCATCAATCAATACCATGTCTAAATTCTGATATATACAATATTGTTTGACGTACTATATAGCCAGCTGGTGTGTCTTCATACAGTTGGTATTATTACTATCTGTCATCATTTTGAATGTTCTTTAAAACAATACGTTGCAGAAGACTGATAAAACTAAATTAATGAAATAAACAGACAATAACTTCACAGGAGGACATCTTGAGCAGAATTAATTTAGTAAATTATGAATTTATTATGCATTTTCATGTACAACATTTTAAGGATGAGGAAATGTCACACAATCTCAACCTGGCTACATAGATCTATATATCATATGAAATATCATATGAAATAAAATAGTAAGATATATATATCTTAATATTTTATTTCATATGATTTATTTTAGTTTCTAATCTAATCTAATTTAGATCTCAAGTCACATATCTTAACACAATAACAAAGTGATATATTTGGTAATATTTTACCAACTTTCTCATTCATTTATAGTAGTACATACTTACATACATTCTTTAATCTCACAATCTATCATTTATTAAACTACTCATTGATCCACTCTGATAAATAATTTGTTATGATTATTAAGTATTCTTACCCGCTGCAACCCTGATCATCTGTTCCACAATGTCAACACCGGTGGTCATTTCAGTGATGGGATGTTCTACTTGTAAACGTGTATTCATTTCCAGGAAATAGAAATTCTTCTGTGAGTCAACTAGACATTCCACTGTTCCTGCTGAATCATAACCTACTGCTTTAGCCAAAGCTACTGCTTGTTCGCCCATAGCTTTACGCATGTCTGGATCCACAAATGAACTATGAAAACAAAGAGATATTAATCATTACTGGCCTTTAGACCTGTAGAAAATAATTAAACTGTGTGCATCAAGTGTGTATTTTGGGGGTGTGAGTAGTTTGCATGGTGTTAAAGGCATTTTTGTGATAATATTAATATACAAAGCTATATTGTTCAGCATTATTGTTAGCAGTTATGTGTATGTCTTTTTTAGTGGAAGTTATTGAATGAATAAATAAATGAAAACTTTTATTGGCTTGTTTTTACTCTTCTGTAATCATCCATTTTTTCCTACGTTTGACCTTCGAATCATTGTTTATTATTAATTCACTTTATTTTCATCATTATTTTACCTTGGTGCTTCTTCAATGACTTTCTGGTTTCTTCTCTGGATAGAACACTCTCTCTCATTCAAGTAAATCTGTCAGTAACACACAATGTGATTCATCAGAAAACAGAATCTATCTGAGTAAATACGCAGTTTTATTCCAGCTCTTGATGAATGCTGATTCAGGTATCCAGTTTAACTTCAAGCTTTGCTTGACGATGGTGCTTGGAAGTCACCAAAAAGGTTGTTTTATAATTGGAGAGGGTCGCGTTTTGTTCACTAATTTTCACATCAATATACCAATAATTATTACCAAATATTCCCGATCATGATGTAAATGATTGCTTAATGAGAAGATGTACAACTTACAGCATTTCCATGCTTGTCACCAAGAACCTAGAAGTATTAAAAAAAATAAAACATCATGACAAATATAACAATTACGAAAATGTCGAAAATGAACAATTATTTTTCTCCCTTTTTATACTATTTTTCTCATTTAATATTTAAGTAAAAGAATAATATGAATAAAATAATGCAAATTCCCTTGTTACCTGAATCTCAATATGTCTAGGATTATCAATGAACTTCTCAACCAGGAGACGATCATCACCAAAGCTGGACATTGCTTCTTGTGAAGATAGCTTGAAAGCCTCCCTAAAAAAAGAGAGTCACCATGCAGGAAAATGATATTTATGATTATAATGACAAATACTACGATAATGATGATAATAGATAAATAAAAAAGACACCAAAATGATGATAAACAGTAAAGGTTGAAGTTTTAGGTACTTGCACCGGCTAAAAATGACCATTTTAGAAACATCCAAAATTAAGTCTGAAAGTTGATTTTTGTGAATATTGTATGTTTTCGTTTTGGAAAAAAAGAGGTTTAGAAAGATAAAATTAATTTTTTTATTGAAGTATAATGATTTTATAAAGAGTATGATCACAACACAGAAATATATATTACTTAGTTTCTTCGTCATCCCAAGCAATTCGCATTCCTTTGCCTCCTCCGCCAGCTGATGCTTTCAACATCACAGGATATCCTAAAGGAGATTTGATTATACAAGGAAAAGTTACCAAAAAAATGACTTTTCATTAGTAATGCACTGGATTAATAGACTAGATCAATTTAATATATTGAACAACGTAGTGAAAAGAATTTTACAGAGTTCAACTTTAGCGCAGCTAAATACATGAGTCCTGGCTCATTTTGCAATCATGAAAACAAGTACACCATCAAGACCAGCATTATTACAACTACCGTTAACCTAATAAACAAAAAAATAATTGAAGTCATTATATACTTGATACACAAATTTTCATTAAAAGACAACATTATTGTCCATTTAATTACTATCAAAACACATTGACATCAGTTCCTAATAACATACACATGTAGAGCAAAGTACAGCACGTATCAATCCCCTGTTGACTGTGATGTGACAAATCAAGTCATGACGAGTGTCATCACTTCTTATGTGCTCTTGTCACTGTCCACCATAATTTATAACTAAATTGAGCAAGGAAAAGTCCCTTCTATTAATTTTGTTAAATAACAATAAATATTAAGAAAACCAATATTTACCAATATCATGGGCGACCTTTAATGCTTCATCAACATCCTAAACAATTGACAAAATAAACATTTTAATCAAAATAAACAACACTAACCTAATAAGATGCTCACATTGAAATGTTTTTTTTGTTACCTTGACAACACCATCATAACCAGGGATAATATTGACACCAGCCTTCTTTCCAATGATTTTACTCTGAATTTTATCACCCATGGACTTCATAGCATATGTACACGGTCCAATGAATGTCACCCCTGCTTTATCCTGTATATGATAACATGGTAACTTAAGCATTACATGAGTCTTATTAGTGGGTGTTATAAACTACAGTAGTGCTATTTTAAAAGGCAATTGAATAATATTATTATAGGAGATATGGGATGATGTTATTTTTATTCTTATAAAGCCTACGGCCCACAAGGTGATTTTCTCAGCAAATTTTGATTGGTAACTAAAAATTATCATATGTGCCAGCTCCTGCAACAACAAATTTTCTAAGCGATCTCAATCGGTAATCAGGCAATAGAAATTGCCGATATCTGTCTTGCCAAATATTGGTAATCAAATCTGCTGGCATTTTTTTGTCAATCGCTCCCATCTCGGAAGTGTGCCAGGTCCTATGACAAAACAAACAAATCGACAAGCCTCTTAACCAATTACTGATTTAATCACTTGAATCGCACAACTGCTTTACAGAAAAATCATCAAGTGTGTCGTTGAGGTAATCAGGAACAACGCAAAGGAAAATCATTGAGGGAATCAAATGTGCCAAGAAAATTGCCTAGTGCGTCGTAGACTTTACTGATTTCATTATAATATATATACCCCCAAAAAACATTAATTAGTACTACTTTAAAACATCTCTTATCTGCATACTCATTTACGTTCATATCTAGAGAAAAATGCCACTCTGGGATTCCTATACTTCATATTCCAACTCGTGGTTGGTCTTTGTACAATCATGGTTAACATATGTATCAGACTAGAATACCAAAATGTAGGTTCAATTCCTTGGACATATGATTTTTTTTGCTCTTATTAATTTATGCCCAAAATACAGCCAACATTCATTTTGTAACACCAAGCTGCAAATTTAAAACATTTGCATTTTCATGTGGCATAAGAAATTGTCACAACACTCAATTGCCCATCAAACTTTGGTGTTAACTCATATCTTGTAATCATGTTCAGTCAATAAAACATCTTTCTCACCAGTTTGTCAACAAATCTGTAATTCTCAGATAAGAAACCATACCCTGGATGCACCTATCCAAATAAAAATAGATGAGTTCATGATGCTTTGCCTATTACCAGGCAGGGCAACACAACAGCTTTCACCAATAACATCCACCTTATAAAATAGTCAGAGTGAAGGTAGACGGGACCTCTGGCTTTACGTCCTTATCCAAGAAGACGAGGCACTGAGAGAGTAAAGTATCTTGCCTAAGGACACAACGTGACCCCCCGGTCTGGGAATCGAACCTGGGCCACTGGACCCGAAGTCCAATGCCCTAACCACTAGGCCATCACGTCTCTCAGATTGATCTGTCTAATATAAATAGACAGAGCCTTTTAATGTTTTGTTAATAATGAATGAATGGTACTCACAGCCTGTGCTCCTGTCTGCTTGATGGCCTCCAAGATGGCATCCATGTTTAGATAGCTTTTATTGGTGGGTGGAGGACCAACACATATACTTTCATCAGCACTTTTCACATGGAGCTTAAATTAAACATTACATACTGGCATTTAAATGACAAAATAACAAAGACATTTTTGTCAACACTAACATTATTTGACAGTCTAAATTGATTATGAAAAGCCAAAAATGATTTAAAATAGGAGGTGGAAATTTGGTGTACATGTCAAAACCAAAACTTTTGCAAGTTGCAAAACTTTTTCCCACTATTTCAAGCCTTGCCATGATCTTTCTTCAATGACTCCATGCTTTTTGCCTTTCAATCATGTCATGATTATATTTGAAACACATCATACCGCATCTGCATCAGCTTCACTATAAACAGCCACTGTCTTGATACCAAGGCGTCTGCATGTGTTCATTACCTGAAGAGAAAATCAGAAACAGCCGTTCAATATGTCTGCTTATTATTGATAGAGAATGATGCTGAAAAAAACACTGTGTGACACTGCATTTAGATTCAAACAAATGAAAGTTGTTCAACAAAATTACTCACTGTGAGATGTCTTTACCAACATATAATTTTGTTTCCTAATGGCTTCCTGTGTTATAGGATTTGGGGTCAACAAAATGTGCTTTTTATCCCAACATGGCGTTTGCATTGTTATTCTGTATAGTCATAACAGCATACATGTAGTTATTCGACAGAGAAGTAATTCAACTCACCCTGCATGCAATCTCTCCTCTGTTGGCAATGAGGATCTTGTCAAAGTACTGAAAACAAAACATAAGTTATAAATTATATATCAGAGTTTAGAAATTATCTGAAATCACTACTGATGTCATTGAACTGTCAGTAATATCCTAAAAGAGTCATCATGCATGTGGACCATTGTTACTGTCACTGTTACTATCATCATCATCAATCATAAATCTTATGACAACTTTTAAATATTCACCATAGATTGATATTCATTGCAATTCAGTAATCATTACCTTTTCATTGGAGATTGGTGAAGTATGCAGAAAACTGTACCTTGGCCTGCATCCTCTCAAGGCAGAAACCTATACAACAAAGAAAACACAGTAATCTACAGTGAAACCCCTCTATACTGGACAGTGTTGGAACCAAAGAAACTCAGTCTGGTTTGGAGGGTATTTCAGTTTACTAAGTTTGATTTTACAAGAGATATAGGACAAATTTCAATTATGGACCGAAAAAAGAGAATTCTGGTGTATTGAGGGTCTGGTATAGAGAGGTTTCGCTGAACTGGTTACTAGTAAAGTTGATTTGGTATGAGAAATAAACATGTGTTCCCTGCATCTTCCATATATTGTGCACATGTAAACTCCACTGGGGTTTTAAGGTTGGTACACACTAGAGGACAAGTCCCAGCAACTTGTCGCTATTTCCTCCATGTGTACTAAGTATTTTTTGGCTGAAATTGTTGTCACTGTAACTTGCCGCATGAAATCCAACTGTTTCGATTGTTGAACCAGTGTACACTGAAGTGACTTGTTGCGAGGAGGAGTCACCTAGTGTGTACTGACCTTAAGTAAAGAACAAATCAATGAATTTTCAATGTATGTGCACAATAATTTCCAGTCAACAATGAAACACCAATCACTAAGCCTGAAACTATAACTTCACAGCTGATTGAAAGTTATGGATGTGAATTATTAAAAGCTTATTTGAAATAAAAAAGAACATAATAGATCCATAAAACATCCAACAAAAGAACACTATCCTAGTCATCAATAGAAATGATTGTCATATAAACAATAGTAGATAAACAGAGCTCAAACAAAACGAAAGCGATTGTACTGTCACACTTTGCGATCTGCTGTCACAATTAAAAGAAATTGTTTTAATTAAAAACTATTAATATATATCAATTTAATATTAAATTTGTAAAACAATAATAACACCAAGAAAAAATATTAAAATCACATAAATAACAATCAATGTTAAAATAATGAATGCTACGGTAGTTGTCAAACGAGTACGTGTGCACTTTCACGTACTTTTGCGTCAACTAGTATGAACTTCACATCGAATTCGACACCTAACTTTTTCGCACCTTAAAACAAAGAAAACGCACGTGTATTTTCCGCGAAAAAGAAATGAAATTAATCTCTGGTATTTATTCACTGGAAATATTCTATAAAAACTCAAACTAACCTTGTGGGCTTTGCAAGTTTCTCGCAAAAAGAGAGACACTCCAGAACCTAATCCACGAGTCGCCATTTTGGAATGAACTTCGACTGCGCCTGCTGATAAGATCAGCGGCTTAGAGTATTGGAAACTGAGAGAGACTGGGTACTAATCTTAGAAAACGTGATGCTAAAAGTTGTTGAAGGGGACTGATTTTCTCTCGAAATATTGATAGTTTTTCTCCTTTTCACAGCATAAACAGGTAATCTTTTGGCGTCATTGAATTTTGAAATAATTCTAAGCTGAGTGTAAGTTGTTTTGATGAATAATTTTGTCTTTTCCAGAGCTATTTTATGGCAACCATTTCTGTGATGAACCTCAATTTTTTGTTCAAACACGAGTTAAAAGCATATTCTACTTATTTGATTTTTAGTTTTGATATCAAACATGATTATTCCAATCCGATGTTTTACCTGTGGCAAAGTAGTTGGTAATAAATGGGAAGCATACCTTGGCTTATTACAGGCCGAATATACTGAAGGGTAAGTTAGCAAACTGACATCTCTCCTTTAAAAAAACCTTGATCTGTGAAATGAACAATTTAATAATTCAACAAAACATGTTGAAAAGCAAACTTGAGAGAAGACAAACCTGTTGGCTGTTTAGAAAGCAAGGCTTAGAAACCGGTGTATATGGGTGGACTAAGGAGGTTTTTATTATGCTGACAGAATTGTTCTTGCATAATATTAACCCTAAAATCTGATTTTCATTGAAGAGACACATCGCTAATGAAAGAAAAAAATGTATCAAAGACAAAGTTATCCACTGGATAAAGTTATCCACTTCAGAGGATTTCTTTAGAACTTATTTGCTGGATAGAGATTTATCCGGTGGATAGCGCTATTCAGGCTTCGTGCAACCAACCCCAGATGAACAGATAAATTCTATAAAATTCTATCCCCAGGGGCTACAATCTTGGACATAAATGTTGAGACTCTGAGCACGCTTACACATTTCTTGAGTATGTTTGCTGCAATACATGACTTTGACGGTCTTTCAATTACCCCCCTCCCCCCAAAAGCAATGTTGTGTTCCCTGAAGGTGTTTCTCTCCCATGAATAACAACATTGATCGAGGGAGGGGGAGGGAGGGTCAGATATTGATGTGTACAGTCATGAAACTATGCAAACTTTGAAGAGTCTCAGCTATTTCTGTCCAAGATTGTATTTGGCAAAAAATAATATTTTTCGCACGAGCGCTTTATTTTTTCAAGATATCCTTTGACTGAAATGAGCATTTCTACTGTGTAAATGCATGGAAAAACTGTCATACCAAACAACTGCACTTGCTAGAAGTGAGGGGATGAAATGTTAAAGCGCGAAAATGTCTAAACTCCATCAATTTTGCGTTTTTGCATCGATTTTGAGTAGTATTGCAATAGAAATGCTATAAAATCACTGTAAACGAATTTGCCGTCTTTTAAAGCAATACACTGTGCTAATTAAAGTCTACACATTGTGTCAAACGGAGAAAAATCTAACACAATCATGTAGCCAGCACCAAGCCGTGACTTGTTGTCACGCCATATATATAACCTGAGGACTCGTGCGGCGTAAATTAAAAAGTGCTTTTATAAGGTTTGAAAATTGCTCTTCTCCATTCATAAACGGTTAACTAGTTTTGTATTTGTACCTATTTTCTACAGAGAAAATATAGTCACGGTTAACACGAAGTCTTAACGGTTAACAAACACTTTTCATATAAAAGAAATAACTCTGATATTTTTATGTGTCGGTGCCGTTAATCGTCGTTATTCGTGAAAAATATGTGATGTTGTGCTTGAAAGCACTTGTCAATCGTCCCAACTAGCCAGTGTTGTTCATGTTAACACTCTAAGTTGAAGAAAAATGATTTTTATGTTGTCTAAGGATTCAGAAACGGAGAAATTAGTTGTGTTAATCGTTACAATGAGTCACTTAATAAGTCACGAACGTCGAGCGTATGTTGCGTAGCTGTCACGCAAAAAGCAATGCATTGCTTGCTTGACACAAGAGACAATTTTTTGGGGTAAAACTTTTCAATCTTATAACAACTTCCGTTCATTTTGGGTTAGAAATAATCACACAACTATCTTTTCTTGAAATCGTACATAGAAGTCACAAGATTTGAAACCTGAACGTCGTAAATCGCAAAATGACAAAAATACAATCTTGGACATAAATGTTGAGACTCTGAGCACGCTTACACATTTCTTGAGTATGTTTGCTGCAATACATGACTTTGACGGTCTTTCAATTACCCCCCTCCCCCCAAAAGCAATGTTGTGTTCCCTGAAGGTGTTTCTCTCCCATGAATAACAACATTGATCGAGGGAGGGGGAGGGAGGGTCAGATATTGATGTGTACAGTCATGAAACTATGCAAACTTTGAAGAGTCTCAGCTATTTCTGTCCAAGATTGTAGTTGCATGAAGCATGACTAGTGCTATCCACCTCATAAATCGCTAAAGAAATTCTATGGATTTGATAACTTTATCTAGTGGATAATGTTATTTGGGTTTCGTGCACCTGACCACTGATGGATAACAATACACAGGAAAAAAATCGTGATTCCCAAAATGGGTTTATTTTGGGTTTTGGTTGGGAAAATGCTACAAAATCCAACATTGGGTTTAAAATTGGTATTACCAAAATGGGTTTATTTTGGGTTATTGTTGGGAAAGTGCTACAAAAACCAAAAAAAAACCATTGTGGGAATCACAATTTTTTTCCTGTGATATCCATGCTTAGTACAACTGTTGACAGGACCAGTTTGACAAACCCTGGATAAAGTTATCCACTGGATAAAAGTTAGCTGTTCCATAGAATTTATTTAAAATTTATCTGTTGGATAGGAATTTATCTGGTGGATAGGAATTTATCTGGTGGATAGGGGTTTATCTGGTGGATAGGGATTTATCTGGTGGATAGGAATTTATTTGGTGGATAGGCTTCGTACAAGTGGGCACAGCCAGTCTATTCAAGTGTATATTCTAGTAATAATATTGTGTTTATTGTTGATTATGTCTCAACATAGTGATGCTTTGGATGCTCTTGGACTCAAAAGATATTGCTGCAGAAGAATGCTCCTGTCACATGTCGACTTGATTGAAAAACTACTGAACTATGCCCCACTAGAGAAATAACTTGATGAAATGAATGGAAACTGCTTACTGTAATCACAGTTATTCCTTGTTATATAATAGTTGAAGTTGGACAGGAAATGAAAACTAGCTAATGACTTTCCACTGCCATTGTTGTATCCTTGTGATACATTAACTTGTATATATAATTATATAGTAGGAAAACTGAAATATATAGTAGTTGATGTTGCTATGTCACTTTTAGATCAGCTGTAATTACCACACAAAAATACTGAATTGTTCACTTTGAAATGAACAACTAACTGTTAACGATTGGACTGTGATGTTTTCTTGATAAAATTAGTTTTGCCATACTTTACTATTAGCCATTCCGGAGTTGCGCAAGAGCATGGGGGACTGGGTACGTCGCATTGAATTGTGGGAAGGTTTTCAGGGACGCGTGCTGTTCGCTCCACTAAATCTCCTATGATTTTACTGTAATTTACTGCGGAAATACATACATTTGGCAAACTTTTACACCAAAATGCACATTAGACATTCTCAAATGTGTGAATGTTTACAAATCGCTAAAAGGTCTACTTAAAAAGACGAATTTGGAGCCCAAATTCAGCTTTGTTATCGATTTTTGCCGAGTTCGATGAAAGACAGCATTGTGCTGCCGTGCTCGCTCGTACTTTGACTGATATAATAACTCTTTTCCAAGTTTTTCTCTCACTTTACTAAGAAAAATGAGATTCCAACTATGCTGCTAATTCATACTTTTAAAGTATCTTCTATCATATTGTCTTGCATTGGATTTATTACCGCGAGTTTTTTCCAACAGATCGACGACCATTACTTTGAACTGATGCGTAAATCTAACTTTAAAAATTGTGCATTTTGTTTTCGTCAAGCTCCGTCTAAGTTCATTTTTTATCAAAAAATATGAACACAAAATTCTATAAACCGCGATTGCTCCATGGAAAAAAAAAATAGTTTGAAAAATGTCACCATTTTCATTACCTGAAGTCGTTCATATGAGCTCATCAGTACTAAAAGGCAACTCGACTTTTAGTTTCAGGACATCATAAGTTCTTAAATAACTATGCTTTTGAAGTGGGATATAGCAACTAACATGCATTTCACATTGCAAAATATTAAACATTAAATAACTTTTATAAAGTATATATTATGTTAAATGTTTTGAAATACATGTAGATTGTTTATTGTGTGGTTTATTTGGCATTTAAGGTAGTTCGGGATCCACACTTCCCGCCGATAGAATTTTTTAAAACTTTTTCTACATAAGGACTGACACATATGAAAAACAAAAATGGAATAAAAAATAGGGGTCACCGCACTAGTTTTGGAACTGTGGGGGGTGATAAAAGACCCATTTTTGCCCCATTTCAACTAAAAGAAGTAACATAAAATTTGTTGAAAGTTATATTCTTGGGAACAAATTTGAAAGTATATTACAAATCTGCTATAAGAGTCTGACAAAATGCTCCCTTCGCTATAGCTCTCATGAATTTATTCCTTGGAGAAGACATCGACTGAGATATTTTACGGAGATTTAAAAAAAGAGCTTAATTAATTTTTTGTACACTTTACCCCCAAAAAGTCAAAATTACAATGTTTTAGTCTCGAAGACCATATATTTTTTATTTCAAAATTTCAAAGCTGGGTTTATGCCAAATACAAAAATGGAAAAATAATCGGGTGCCACCGTGCTGATTTTAGAGCTATAAGCAAAAAACGCGCGGAAAATAAGATGATTTCAATGTTTTGGACGCGCGGGAATGAGCACTAGTTGCTTTTGAGGCCCGTATGCAATGATATGATGTTATTTTTTAACAAAAAGTTCAAGAATGACCATATTTTGGCTCTAACGCAAAATTTCTTTTTAACCGCACGAGAAATTTTATTTGATTTCACATGCGCGAGCAGAATGCGCATTAGCAAGGGTCCCGAACTACCTTAAGGTAATTCCACAGTTTTGCACTGCGCACGTCTTCTGCGCACGCTCACTGTAACACAAACTGTCAAACTATGAAATTTAAATTGGCGGTAATTTTCCGCGCGCGCTATTGCAATGAGAAAATATAACCAAAAAAGCCATAAATTAACAACTTAGGAATGATACCAGATGGTGCAAAAGATGTTCCAACCACTCTGTTTAGAGGAAAGAAAAAATTGAATCGTTTTCTTCCTGAATTCCTTTCTCTGAACGGCTGCTTTTTCGTGCTCGAGGATTTACCATAATGGCTTCCTGTGGTATATTTACACAGGTAGCCCAAAGTAAAAAGCCTAAAATTGCGTATTTGAACGAAAATAACTCCGTAACGAATTCGGTGACCCCCAGTTTTTATTTCAAAAATATTTTTGTAACAATAAATTCTACAACATATTTAGAAATCAAAAAAATTTACAGGTAGGATTTTGAATAATTCACAGTTTTAGGAGTTAGAAACGACCTCCAGAAGAGCTAAAATGGAATGTTTTAGAGGAGGAACACTTCGCTTACATGCCACACAAACTAAGATAATGTCTCGTAGACCACCAAAAAAATAGTAGGTGATAAGATTAAAGACTATTCCAAGTAGTGCTACTACGTTTTTCAGTATAAGGAAAAGTAAACATGCTTTCTAGAATTAGACAAACCTGTAAATGATTTTGAAAAAAATGTGCAAATTTGCGCGCGTAATAGGCAAAAACACCTTGTGTTTGGAGGCAATTATCTCGAAAACGAAATCGGTGATCCCAACTTATTTTTCTTTTAAGATGATTATCAACTCAAAAACTGTAAAATATCATAAAAACAGCGATTTTTACAGGTAGAATCTATTCCTGTGGAATTACCTTAATTCAATTCGGATCCCGACCGCCGTTGTAGATTCAGCGGCCGCTGTCGACTGATCAGTGAATGATTATAAATAAAAAGTATGAGTATAATAAAAGAGATTATTCAATTAAGAATAAAGAGCATGTTGAGATTTCATTTTTTCCACTCAAAATGATAGGATAGCTCTGAAAAGATTTATAATTTTATTAGAAGCACGACGGCACAATGTTGTCACTGTTGTCTTCCGTCGAACTGCACGAATCGATAACAAAGCTGAATTCGGGCATCAAATTTGCTTTTTTAAATAGATCTTTTAGAGATTTGTAAACTTTCACACATTTGAGAGTGTCTAAGGTGCATTTTGGTGTAACAGTTTGCCAAATGTTTTTGCATTTTAGTGCACAAAAACTATGTATTTCCGCAGTAAATTACAGTAAAATCATAGGAGATTTAGTGGAGCGAACAGCACGCGTCCCTGAAAACCTTCCCATAATTCAATGCGTCCTACCCAGTCTCCCAGTCTCTTGCGCAACTCCGGAATGGTTAATGACATCACTGCTTGTTTACATAAGGGATAGAACTGTCAAATCCCATAGAAAATTAGAAGCTGCTCCTAGCAAAGCAGGTTCATCTAAGTGGCTTGTTTTTCAGATACAGGTTTTTAAATTGGCATTGACTTGTCCCCATCTGAAGACTATGATTCTTTGCATTCAAACAATAGATTGTTTTAATGTGACGTCATAGCAATTCCATTTCTATAGTTAGTTTTTCCTTCCCATCTTCTGGCCCACTCGATCGTTGTCAGAGGAAAATACATAACGTACAACATCTAAGTTCTCATTTTAATCGTGTAGTTTTGTTGTTGTAACGTATTTTTTTTCCTCTGAGTTAGACTTCAATTGAAAATATTTGAAGTAAAACTTTATGAAGTTTGCTTACTGTGGATTGTAAATACTGTCATCTTTGCATAGAGTAAATGTAATATTTATACTATTGCTATTGCTGTTGTGATTGCCAATAAGGTGAATGTCTTAGAGTTATACCCCAGGGGCCGGTTGCTCAAAGCTTGATTAGTGCTAATCCAGAGTGAACTCTAAAGGTTTTCTTAAGAGTTAACACAGGATTAGTGCTAATCGAGCTTTGAACAACCCAGCCCAGAGTATCAATGACTTTACTTAATATCAGCTAAAGGATTTCACTAGAATGTGATTTTTTTTACGGTACAATACATGCCAATAAATTCTTTTTTTTTTTCAGAACAGGTGCACTTATTAAGAAAAACTGTCAATTTTAGTCTCCCATTAAGCATTTCTTGCATGATTGGTCTAGCATAATTACAAAAGGTTCAGTCATCAAGTGTAATCATTGACAATTACACTACGGAAGTTGATCAAAGCCTTTATATAAACATGAACAAAATGTGCATCGATTTTGACGTGATTGATTCACCTTGTGTACGTGTTTTTACAATATTGTTAGCTGGATAAAACATCACCGCCGGGTCCGTATTTAAACCTGTTCAAACACAGGCATTCGTGTCGCATCTTTTATGTGATGTTAGTGAAGAAAACATTAGCGCATGATTAATTTCGACGCAGAGAAATTTGGAACTGAAAAGCGATTGCAAAACGATCTCAGTTAAAATGGTCCTTAACGAAACGCAGAATGCGTCGTATCCAGTAAAGAACGGTTCTCTTCCTCGCTTTCCTGTTTACCCTAAGGCTTATAGTCCCCAAGAGCTGTCAGCCCTACGAATAGCAACAATCGCGTGTTATTCAGTCATAGGCGTTTTTTCATTACTCGGGAACGCTAGTTTACTTGCTATAGTACTCTCAAATCGACGCATGAGAACGACGGCCAACTATCTCATTGTTAATATGGCCATTTCTGATCTTTCATACGTGGTGTTTGTCATGATTCCAATCTTGCAACAATCGATTTCAAATACTAATGAAATGAAGATTCATGGTGTGATAGGGCACATATTCTGCAAAATAGTGCCGTTTGTTCGAGATGTGTCGTTTACAGTGTCTATCTCGAGTATGGTTGCTCTCGCATTGGATCGATTTTATGCCGTTGTTTATCCATTTAAACGAAACCGCTTTTTTCTCAGGGCTAAAGTTGTTATTCCTTTGATATGGTTCGTTACAATGACGTCTTTTTCTGTGTATTGGTACATTTATCGCCTAGTTCCACCAAAATGTGCTGCCATATGGCCTTCAAAAAATTCCTTTTTTGTTATGTATTACTTTGGTGTTGGTGCGTATTTTGTTTTTCCTCTTCTAGTAATGACTGTTCTTTATTCAGTTATTATTTACAAAATAAACCACCAGGTAATTCCTGGACAAAGTACATCGGAGATGGAAAACGCGCGGAGAAAACGCAACAAAAGCATCACTAAACTTAGTGTGTTTATCGTTGTCTGGTTCTTCATTTCTTGGTCTCCATACCATACTTTGACGCTGATCTTGCAGACTGTATGGGATTTAAACGTACCGGACAATTTGGTTCGTATCGTTAATTTGATCATCTTCCCGATTTCTGTGTTTCTCTCAATCACAAGCGTTGCATCGAATCCTATAATCTGCTATGCTTGTAGTACTAACTTCAGAAAGTGCTTGATGCGACTGTTGAGATGCTCCTCCGAGCAACCACAGCAAACACAAACAGCCTTTACGCTACACACAAACGAAAGACTAGACAGGATAGAACAGAGAAGAACAAAAGAAGTTGGTAACGATGAAAGAAATGCCATTGGTCTAGCAAATTGCGCATACGATGTGGACCAACCAGGCAACGGTAGTGTTTCTAGAAACAAAGAAACATCATTGTAATTAAAGGCGCTTATAAAGCGCATGTGCCTACTGGAATTTTGTGAATAGCTGCAGAGTGGGAAAATTCTTGAACAAGAATTTGAAGTCGCTCAAAGAGAGCATGTAGTTACTCCCATGTAAGCAAGTAGCGGATCATTTGTTAGAATATTTATTCTTCTATAACTCTTATCATTTTATAGATTGTAGCACTATTGCTGACGAGTAAAATGAAGTTTGCCGCGGCGGATGCAGATTTTGAGATTAATTGGTCTTCCTATGCCGCTTTGATTGGGTTTCCTGTGGCTCTATGAAACTTGTTCGAAATTTGAGTAGAATATTGTAGGTTTTCTAGCTTCTCAAAATCAAAAGACTTTTTATCAATTAAAAAAATTCAAATCAATCGTTGTTCTTTTGCTTTTTTGAATACGTGTGATGTTTGTTGATTTAATGCTAATTTAGCCTTTTTGTCGGCAAATGTTGTGTCTGAAATTCTCACGAGTTCGCGGCTAGGCCTAGGTGAAATGAAATCGCTCAGAAAGAAAACTTTTCTCTTTAGTTTGCAAACGTTCACTTCAGAAGACATATGGAGGAGATATTAAGTCAAAAATATATGCAAGTAAAAGTACGACCTCGGAAAATCGCTAGAAAAAAAAGAATCTCTCTAACGTCTACGTCAAACATATGCAAGAGTTTTTATTTTATTTTATTCGGATTTATTTTATTTTATTCTTATTTTATTTTATTTTATTTTATTTTATTTTATTTTATTTTATTTTATTTTATTTTATTTTATTTTATTTTATTTTATTTTATTTTATTTTATTTTATTTTATTTTGTTTTATTTTATTTATTCGAAAGAAGTCACATTTTATTGCATACATTTCTTTACAAATGAATTGTCGAAGAATAAAGACCATGATTGGAATAAGACAACCATGCGTTTTGGTTTTACAATGAAATGTTGAAATCTTACATCGCAAATGTACCTTAGAATTTGACGTCCAAAGAATCCAAACCATTGTTGAAAATTTGTTTATCTTCTTTCTACTTTTGCTTTTGCCATGATTCGATTTTAAGACTTAAAGTAAATATTATCGTCATGGGCTAAACTTCGCCATAATATGGTATCGTGTTTCCCCTATTGTGACGTCAAGTTACTTACAATTTGCATAAAGACCGACGACATAGTGCCTACAGCTTCTAGCTAGTAGGCACAAAAAATGGTAGCTATTATCCAAAACTCATGAAAAAAGCTGATAATGGCAGATGTCATAACAGCTGAATTCGTTGTAACGCGACCCACATCGTCCGGTTTTAAATTAATGGAAAACTTTGTTCATGCTGCATAATGGTTTGTCATTTCTAGAACGTTTTCGGGGCGTATATTTTACGGAACGTCGACCCGAAATTGAATGTACGGTTGTGACGATACATAAAGGAGAAAATAAAAATAGACTTTTGAAGGCAATAAAAGCCGAAGACACGTACTCGGTATTAACATAGGCATTAAAAATGTCGAGAATCGAAGAACATATTTTGCATATTGTATGATTTACGTGATTAGAGTTTGAGAACAATATTGAGCGGTTTACTTATAAATTATATGTAGTGTCCCAACTAAATTTGCAACTTAGTGTAGCTTTATTTTTCGCAAAATATAGCGAATGACCTAGTATTCAACAATAATTCAGTCAGCACCATTATTGGCAAAACGGCAGGGACAGCGGAGCCAGGGAAATTTTCCGAAATTGATTGAAAA
Organism: Diadumene lineata; assembly: GCA_918843875.1. Classification (NCBI taxonomy): domain Eukaryota; kingdom Metazoa; phylum Cnidaria; class Anthozoa; order Actiniaria; family Diadumenidae; genus Diadumene; species Diadumene lineata. The sequence goes on along the minus strand of OU974069.1, from coordinate 16,756,775 downwards.
TATTTTTGATTTTTTTTTTGGAAATAAGTATAGGGGTGGGGAGGGTGGATAACAAATTGAGCTTAGCCCCCCAATTGAAAAACCGTTCAAAAATGGATCACCCTGCCCTCAATTTTCATAAAATGGTTTAAAATAAAAAAATAAATAAATAAATAAATAAAAAAACGAGCAAGTCATAGCGTGTAAGATTTATTTTGAATAGTAACATATTTTGTTGTTGTAACATATTCAACTATAAATTCATGCATGTACGTGTACAGCCTCAAGTAAAAAAAACAAATCGAGCACACTATCTAGACTCGCTCGCATTCGGTTTTAGGGTTAGTCACGCAATAACTGCGTTTGAGGGAGTCTAATAAAATAGTGCAATTTAAAATATGTTAGAATACGCATTTCAAAATATTTTATTAATTTCATAATTCAATAGTTAAGTATGTTTTGCGCGCAGTCATATTTGCAGCAAGAAACTATGAGTAGTTACAACTATATATAATTGGATGTCGATTAGACTGTAGAAGCGTGACGTCACAATAGTTCACTAAAATGAAATATCATTATGATGTTTACTAGATTTACTAAAAATGAAACATTTATAATTGTCATAAGTCAAATCTCGAATTATTGTTGATAGTGAAACAATACCATTTATGGAATAGGTTTAAGCTATCTTGAGTGACAAATGCTAAAGCTTGTAAGGACTTATATTTTAAGATTTTAGGATAACTTAGTTAGTGTGTGAGTTGATTGTAAGTTAGAATGCATAAGTTGAATCATCAGTCTGTAATGTCAGAATGTCAGAATAATTTCAGTCAGAATGTAACAAGATAACCGTAGAGCTAGCTGGAACAATGTCGACCGTAGAACAGTACTAAAATAAAAGATATTGAAAGATGCCCCATCGCCACGAGTCATCGATCCCAAATTACATGGGCTAGTCTAACATTGGTGGAGAACCAATCAATCAATCAATTATCTATTAAGTGCCATTCTTAACTTGTTTACATAATTACATAATTTATATTTACTAATGTGAGGCACAAACTAACTGCAACAGGTTAACGCAGTTAGCTATACATTTTACAATTCACATTATTTGGGTCATACGACATCAGGTAAAAAAGCAGAAAAGTGGAAAGTAACTAAGAAAAAAGGTAAAGTAGAGCTCATAAGCTCATTCTATCTTTAATTATTCTTATTTTTTCCCCAATACGATCTAGAAACAAACGTGAACTTAATTTAATCGCATATAAATTTCATTTCATCAGTTTGCTCAGAAACAGTTGAAAATCATCTACTACACTATAGTTTTACGATAACTTATGCATTTTAGAATCTTCAATCTCCGGTTATTACAATAATTCAAAAATATTGAATACATTATACGTCATCATTTCCAAAATGGTATAGTTACTTAATATGTGGACTTAAGCAGATAGCTGTCATAAAAGAAAAGAAAAATGCCACATGTTTTTTTTGTGACAAACTACTGAAACTCATTCATATATTTATAGATATTCGACACACACCTACAAATTTATAGATTGCCAATGTAACACATTTAACTGCATCTTCATGTAACAGTCAGTCATGCACAAAGCCAAAATTAACGGACTTCGCAAATAACCAAACACTTAACACATTAATGGACGTAAATTTAGGTATACCATGCACTTGTCTCGACTGCAATAATAGAAAAATAGAAAACCAAAAGGAGTATGTGCGATTCAATACAAACACCGAAAAACGGAATGATAACGATGACTTCTGACAGAAAGTACCAAGTAAAAATAACTACTGATTTGATTTCAAGACTGACAAAGCGTGTGGCGTTTTTTGTGAATCACCACGGTAAAGCAGTAAAATACCACGGTAAAGCGGATTTTCTAGTGTAACCGATGTTTACCATGGTAAATGTACCTCGGGATAAAACCATGGATACGTCAAAAGTAACAAAGAAGCCGCCCATGACATTTACCGTAGTAAAGAGCTAGTGTGTTTGTGCATACTGAGGTAAATTAACCAATCAGATTGATTGTTGATGCCAACACAGGAAATCACACTTCATCTTGCATCTCCCAGGGGGTCACTAAGGTCAATGTTTACCAAGGTATTTAGTTTAAGTGTAACCACTCTACCACGGCAAATTATTATACCGCGGTAATCCGACCGTGGTAAAAATTATCTTGGTATCCCGAGGTAAACGTCCTAGTGTAACCGCTACTATTATAAGGTCTAGTCGATTCGCAGATTACGTTTTATGACCATTCAACAGTTTAGTAAACTTACAAGAGTCCATGGCCAAGCAACTGCAGTTTTAGTTAAAAATAAGTGTATATCATATTAAAAACGTTTAACAACCAAAAGAATTGATAAGTAATCGTTTTACTTTTACTAAAATAGCCCAACATCTGACAGTTTATTTTTATAATTCCTAGCTTTCTATTTTCACCTGTTATTTTGAATTGATAAAATGTATTGTGTGACTTATATTGAGTGGATTGGCTGGTTCCACCTTTTGATATTAGTTTAAAGGATACTCTAGTGAGACAAACCATGTTTAGCATGTTAACACAAATGAGATCTACCGCCGGCACACCTCTGCTAACAGGTATGTTTCCAAACACCTGACTCATTGCATTGAACACCAATTATACATCTATCATTCAATACACAATTTTCAGTTATTATATATAGAAAAAGTAGCCTAGCATAGATAGGGACTGAGATTAAAGTCGAGAGCTAATCCAATAAGCGAATTACCTTAAAGATTGGTTGTGCCTACACTTTTATAGATTTTTCATTTTATAATGTTCAAAACTATTCTCTATTTTTTAACAAATGTCCAAAATACCATGTTGCAATTAACATTTTATACATTTTTACAACAAAATTGTTGGAATTTTACTTGCGCATATGCAAGATAATTAAGACCTAAAGTCAACTACGTATCTTTCCATTAAAAAAAATATGAAAGTTATATAAGAAGACTTGACCTGATAACAAAACTGTTTTCATAATACGACAAAGTGATAAAGTACATAGAGTAAGCACTAATGTAAATCCCTAATGCAACACGCTAATTTAAACATTAAATATTTCATGTCATTAGTGGGATTGCACGGTGGCTTTGGTTTTCATGGTGTGCGGATGTAGAGTTGAGTGATACGCGTTGTCATGTTTGGAAGAACTGTATTACAGCTGTTTATCCATATCTATAGGCTATGTACGATAAGCGTTACTAGAAAAATCGAACAACAGCAACATCAACAGGAAAAATCGAGTAACGACTACTGAAAACACGTGTATCAGATCATATCCGAGAAGCAGTCCACGAAATAACGAGTCATGTCATATAATACCAATGTGATGGAATACAAAAATTAATCTAAAAAAAAAAACAGAACAAAGAAAAGAAAATTATATGATTGCTTCATAACTGCATGCAGAAAGATCTGCCATCACTTAAGAAATATGAACACTGGTGAGATATCTCATAGTAACATTAAAAAGGCTTGCAGAAAAAGCTAGAAACACAACTCGTAAGGAACTGCACGTGTAACAGCTTAGGAAAATTCACAACCCTAAAAACAATAGCTATCAAGATCTAAAGCATAATTGTCTGAACATTTGATATATACGAATGACAATCGACTCATATATAAACTATTTTTTTGTAACTGCAAAATTGAAACTCTGCCCTCTTACATGCCTGAATGGTGCTTATTACGCTGCAGTAAATTTACAGGATATACCAGGAGGTACATCAAGCAAAGCTGGGGGGCATGTTAGAATACGCATTTCAAAATATGTTATCAATTTCATAATTCAATAGTTAAGTATGTTTTAGTTCACTAAAATGAAATATCATTATAATGATGTTTACTCGGATTTATTAAAAATGAAACATTTATAATTGTCATAAGTCAAATCTCAAATTATTGTTAATAGTGAAACGAATACCATTTATGGAATAGGTTTAAGCTATCTTGAGTGAGAAATGCTAAAGCTTGTGAGGACTTATATTTCAAGATTTTAGGATAATTTAGTTAGTGTGTGAGTTGATTGTAAGTTAGAATGCGTTAGCTGAATCATCAGTCGAATGTAACAAGATAACCGTAGAGCTAGCTGGAACAATGTCGACCGTAGAACAGTACTAAAATAAAAGATGTTGAAGGATGCCCCATCGCCACGAGTCATCGATCCCAAATTACATGGGCTAGTCTAACAAATAAAATTCATGCATATCCTTGAAAGATGAAAATATATATTTCACAAGAAGTAGCCAATCTAGCCTCTTCTCAAATTATAGCTTCCCCCTTTTCTCACATCACACAATGCAACGAGAAAGAATATACATGAAGTTCCGTTTACTCTGTTTACTGTTCAAACACATTTAAAACATTCATTCATAATCAATAACATTGGCAAATAAATTGACAACTATTTAGTTGTAACGTGTTTTTTGAACAAGTTAATAAAACCACATCACACCAGATTTTCAATAGATCGATACTTCTTGATAGCGGCCCCAAAACTCTGAATCGACCAGTTCGCTTCGTGGTTAAGAACAAGACAAGACTGAATCTAAAAATCATTGGCGATGAAGATGAAGGCAGTGTTTCTGTTATTGGTTTTGATGGTTTCTGTGACTAAGGAGCAAATCTTATCTCAAGGTTTTTCGGTGTACTGCTCATACTGAAAATGTCAATACTGATCTTTTGTTCATTCTTTACTCGCTTCTCTTCAGCGGCGGTTTTTTTTAAATGACGTTCCCTTAATTTTCTTTCAATTCTCCTTAAAATTATCTTTTAAGTTAGCTTTACTAGCCTTGCCCTTGTCACCATTTGTAATTCTATCTGTCTGCTATTTTTCCTTTTGTTTCATAGTTATCTTCTCTTCGTATGCGTGTCTAATTCTTGACACGCTTCTTTCCATTTTTAGTCGAGTTGTATACTAGTAAATAACTTTCTTGATTTCTCGCTTTTCTTCTCTTCTCTTCTCTCCTACATGTTCTCTTTTTTATTCTTTTCTTATCTCTTTTCTTTTCTTCCTTTCAATTTCCTCCTTGAATTTCTCTTCTCTCGTCTATTTTTTGTTCAGTTCCTGTTTTAATTCTAATTCCTCTGCTCATTCGAACTTTATCGCTTATGTACTCAAGGGTCCCTTGAATAACTATGGAATTATCCCAATTTCTTGAGTCCTTGACATGATCATTTTCAGATGATAAAAGTGGTTCTTTGAACGATGTTTTGAGCAACTTCAGTTGTCGCTATTTGAAAATCAAAGGATACTTGACCAGCAACGCAAAGTTGAAGAATCTCTGCCTCAAGACCTATCGTAAGTAAATATGCTTCTTTAGTTAGCTATATGACCTCCATTGGCCTTTCGCAGGAAAATTACGAATTTTGCTGATATGTTTACCGCTAGATAATGGTGATTTGTTTAAGTCTTGTTTAGTTTTATCAAATCTGTAATAGAACGGTATCATGACCGATCTTTATGCATCCAGCCTTTTTACCACCGTTGAAACGTCTGAATTCGTCCCGCTGTAGAAGAGCATTAATATATGCCAATCGTCTGTGGACTATAAAAGGGAATTTTTAAATATTTTTTGTTTTGTTTGGTCGATGATAATAATCTTACAACTTTCTTCCCCATACATTACTACTCAATAAATTTTATTTGAATTGATGGCCATTTTTTGATAGCAAGATAACGCATGAAATTAAGGATACACTTTGGGGCGATTTTGCATGTTTTCTTTTTTCTTCAGACTGTAACGATGTACTCTCCAAACAAAGCTGTTCTGTGGTGAAGGCAAAGAACGAGTGCTCAAGGAATTCAAAACTCAGCCAAACATATTGTCCTTTTACCTGCAACAATTGTGGTGAGTTTAAGTGGATATTAGAGTATAAAAAATGCTATGCTTGCAGGTTTTTCAGTATTTTATTTGCAAGGTCAGAGAGATCGAACATATCGGTACTGTTGGTTTTTAAATCAGATATTTTGAGACCAATGAGTTAGAGAATTCGAGACTCCGAGACAAACAAAATTGAGTTGAAAACAAGAATCCGAGACTTACCATACAAATCATGAGAAAATCCGAGACTTTCCCTCACGCCAAAATTGGCGATTTTGTTTTTCTATATTTGTGGGATATATATTTTCTGCGATATGGTCACAGTCAAACTGGTTATGTGTATTGTGTATTGTGAGTTACCACATCAACTAATCCATGCTGAATATCATTAATCTTTAATCTGCAGCACCATCTTGTAATAAAAGTGTGCCTCTTGGAATGCAAAGCAAAGCCATCCCTGATTCACAGATATCCGCATCAACATACCATAACTCCAACTATTTACCATCCAACGCAAGACTGCATATGAATTCCTATGGATGGACACCCAAGCAGAAAAGACTTGGAGAGTGGCTACAAGTTGATCTCGGAAGTAAAGGCGTGGTGGCTGGTATCGCGACACAAGCTTCAAAGATAGCCTCCGCTGAATGGACAAAGAGCTACAGCCTACAGTACAGCGTCGATGGAAAAGTATACCACAAATACCAATCAGGTACAATTAATGTGCTGCCAGTATTAGAGTGCAAACAATATATCCCTGAAACACTAATTACTACTAGTACAAAATAGTGCTAATTAAACAAAAGAAAACAATAGAATTTGCATAAAATAGCACTATTTAGTATTACTAAAGTTTCACGGATTAATTGTTTGCACTCTATTGTAACATTGCTTTCAGGAGAAATTGTCTTTGATTGAAGGAAGTCGACAATTTTCTTTGTACATTAATCTAACCCAATATGTTTTGAAAGAAAAGGCAAATGTAAAATGTACACTTTCAACCGTTCAATGAAACTCTGAACTATTTTTGTTGTATAACTAAGAGTTCCTTCTTTATCGGCAGGCAAGGTTTTTCAGGGTAATGTCAACAAAGACTCTGTTGTGAAACACGTTCTCTCTCCACCCATCCATGGTCGGTACATCAGGTTTTATCCGAAAACCTGGCACTCCTGGCCATCTACCAGACTGGAACTTTACGGCTGCAAGTAAAGGTACAGTGCATGGGAGAAAGTGAATGTACTTCCATTTTTTTAATCTAAGCTAACCTGATTTAAATCTAAATTTTACAAAATTTACAAATTGATTTTCTCTGTGATTCAGTTGTGAATAGGACAATAACATGACTTTTGGAGGGCATATTGTTTATTTGTGGCCCGAGTAGCGTCATTTGCGCCCGAGCGCAGCGAGGGTGCAAATGATGCTACAAGGGTCACAAATAAACAATATGCACGACAAAAAGTCATGTTATCATCATTATCATCAATACATTATTATCATTATGTTACTCTTACTACACATAGAAAAATGTAAAAAATGTTAATTTATTTTAATACTGAGCAAAACTTGCGTAATAATCATATAGTCAGTCGTTGAAAAAACTGAATCAAATTCCAAGCGCGCGCTTTCAAAAGGTTTCCTTGAAATCTGATTGGTTAAAAACTATCGTACCACTTTCTCTCAGCCAATCACAGACAGGGCTGCAAATAGTTCATTTCCGCCCGCAAAAACCATTATCGCCCGCTGCCCGTGCGTTTTCAAGAGGGCAGTTTGTATATTTGGCCTTGTATATTGATGATAATTAATCATTAGTCAAGACCTCGGCCCACATATAATCAAACTTGGGCACGCACAGAATTGAAAACCCAGCAGAAGGTCCACCGGCTCCGCTTTGGAAGGCCATATCATACTTCTTGTATATTGTACCATTTTTCATTTCATTTCTGGCATATATTGCAGTTCTGAACCTCAAATACAATATTAATTATTTAAATTATTGTTGTAGGTAAAAAGAAACAACAATATGGCAGTCGCACTTGTTGAAGACAGTTATGTTGAACGAATTAAAGATAAGAGATAAAAACTTTGTAATATGTCGAAGCTCTTCATATAAAAGGAGGGTCAAGATGTAAGTTAACGTTAATAATGTTAATTAAATGAAATAATAAATATACAGCATTGAAACTATTACTGACTGTCACTAGTCACGCTGCCTTTTTTGGCAGAATCAAACAGGCTGTAAACCTCCTCCTTTCTTATACAGTAACTTTGTCAATGATGTTACCCTTGCAAAGGTTATTTCTGCCAATTGAAAGGATTATTCCACTATCCAAACGGTTGCACAATAGCGCTATCCACATGATAAATAAAGAATTTATAAATAAATTCTATAGGGTGGATAACTTTATTCAGGTTCGGCACCAGATACTTTATGACTAGTATATCTTAGAGTGCAACAGTCGTCACTAATTGGTAGAAAATAGCACTAATTAAACAAAAGAAAAGGTAAAATAGCACTTTTTAGTGGTATTTATGTTGCACACTTTTAGTTCGTTTCATTTCATTACTCATAATTGGAAAAATTGCGAACATCAGCAAATCGATTCATCTGTAACGCTAGAAAAAGTCCAAATTGTACAACATAATTTCGAAAATATTGAATAAACATGGCGAATCGGATATAGGAAGAAATGAAAAGAAAGACAGTAAAAAAAAACCTCAAAAAAGAGACCCAAGTCGTGAACGTACTATATACTTTTAATTTCAGTCAATCATTAACATATTACTCTTTAAAATAATTATCTATCCTGAAGTTTGTTTTCTAGAAAAATAACCGTTTCTACACCTAATGACAGACAACAAATCTACAAACATGGCCGCATTTTCAGATCATCCCAATGAGATTGATAACTTTTTGAAACTACAACATAACTCCTTCGAGCTAACAACAACAACAACAAAAAAAACACCAATCATTCCTGTCCAACGGGATTTGTGGGTTCATTAAGATTTTGTGCTATCTTATTTTTTATCTGAAATATTTACCAAAACTTAACAAAAGAAAGTAAAATACAATTAAGACTAAAGTGCCTCACTTTCCTCATCATAGCTAATGCCCTATATAGGGCGATGATGCCAAATAAAGGCGACTTCGTACCACGAGCCAGCGATTACTACATGGAATCAATAGGCAATGTAATCGAACGTGCAGTGTTTCTCCATACTTTGATATATTCGTACTCAAGGAAATTGTATAAGTATTTAATTTTGGACATTCTGAGTAATGTGTTTCAGCAGACATATACGTTGCTGCTCATTTTTTTAGTCGAATTCATCGGTTACTTAACGTTGTCGCTCAGTCACGCCTTATTTTAAAAAAACTGATTTTCCACACAAACTGAATAAAAGGCAGATTGTTCCAGAACAAATGTTTTCCATCGCTGGTGATGAGGATAATGTTGGCTCGGGGTTTGGGTTTGAATAATAATATTATCATTGTTATGTTGTAAGTTTGCCGTCTGTCTTATGTGCCAGTTACATCCATTAGCTGCTAGTGAATTGTGAGCTGGGCGAATCCGATTAATTGTTTCTCGTCTGGAGGCTGCTTGAGTGCATTGGTCGATTGCTGAAAGTAAATAAAGAATACAGTTTCATTGAAGCACGAGTTCCCGTTAATGGAACCCCTTTAATCCGGACAGTACTGGGGCCAACGAAGAAGTCCGGTTTAGAGGGGTTTCCGGTTTACTGAGGTAAATTGAGGGTTGGACCGTTATAGGGGAATTTCACTGTACCTAAAAAAAAATGATTGTGACAGACTGAGCAAGCCAGAATATGAAATGAAATTCAAGGTGTAGTTAGTAACTGGATAGAGTGCCCGCACTTAAAGTGTGCAACATAAATACCACGAAATAGTGCTATTTTATGCTAATTCTATTGTTTTCTTTTGTTTAATTAGTGTATTGTGTATTTTGTAGAGCAAACTCACCAGTGCAAATACAAGTATTTTATTGCTAGGAGGACTTTCTAGTACTTTCTTGAGATTGGCAGCAACTGGAAGACAAAATACATTGTATATTTACTTGTAGCTTATTCTCATTCAGACTTCGCGTTTTAAAGGTTTTGCTTTGCAAAACTTCAGCGTGATGGAGAATTCAATAAGTAGATGATCTGTGAGAAAATCGCATTCGTCTGGCTTACAGGTGTAAACATCTTCAATGTATTCATGACAATTACATAACAGAAGATCATTGTCAGAAGAAAATTGTCTCCAACAAGATCACAGAAAACGTCATAAATTTCTTGTCCAACTATCACATAACATAAACAATTTCAGCAGTACAAAATTCCACAAGTTACTGCACCATTGGCTGATTGTTTGATAAGTACAGATATATAATATGGAACTCCTATTGGTTCATTTAAACTTACCAAAAATGGCTTGACTTACCTACAACTAAATCTTTACCATCGATTAAGCCAGCAGATACAAGCTCCTGAGAGACACCCTGTGCAGTATCTGATAAACATATAATATTATTACTACAAACAAACTGGATTACCAGGTGCACCATCTGTGTATGCAGACCTTGTATACATCTATTTACCTTTGCTGTAGCAGAAGTCAAATCGAATATCATTTAACTCATTTCTTTCATTTCTGATAAGTACAAAACAATACTGATTATTACAGGGATCTTGGAAATTGCACAAACACTCAAAAACACATCCCTTCCACAAGCAATCACAGCAAAGTGAATGTTGATTAACTTTGAGATGTGTATCTTTTAGTTCATTTGTTTTGAAATTTTAAAACCACACTTTTACCACCTTTCTCATTATTATGGTATGGTATTTAAAACTTCTATAAGCTCCACCAAAGAAAGTAAAAAACTGCATGTGAAGCTAATGTGACATCTCACCCAGAAGGCCATGCACTAACCAACTGTGTCATCCTTGCTTCTTTAAAAAAATGTATTTACTTGAACAGATATTTTTGTGTCATCCCATTTGTTAATCTGATTTGTATGTCCCCTTAAAATCCAATTCACCCACTGAGCAATAATCTTTAGAATGCATGTATCATAGAGTTATTCAACATTCTTGTTATGAAGAATAGAAGTAACCTTAATCGTAATGTTAGATCTAACTTCTTTTGAGGAACAGCAGCAGGTGGAGCTGCACTTGGCTGTGGAGTTGCATTTGGCTGTGGAGCAGCACTTGGTTGAGGAGCTGCTGTGATTTCAATTTGACATACAATTTATTTTGATATGCACAATAATATTATACCAATATAGTGTCATTTTTACCAATAATTCAACTATTTTTTACATTGTAAAAATCAACTATTATTTTGAATAAATAAACCCGAACATAAATGAACAGACAGAAAGACAGACAGACAGACAGACAGACAAATACATAAATAAATCCAAATGCTGACCTTGTTCTTCAGTTGGAGATGCTACAGTAGTTTCTTTTTTAGTTGAAACACTTTCTTTTTTCTGTGCATAGAAACAAAGTCCATGCTTACATGAAGGTATCATACACTGACAATAGCTCTAGGGATTTCCTCTCGCCCATGGTTGCACCGGTCAAGTATATGTCATGGTTAAAATGTGACCATGGATTTCAAGTAAAATGATGCTCGAGAATAAAGTCAATGCCTAAATTAAACAACAATGTCTTGCACAATTAAACTGTCATCAATAATGCTATTAATGTTAGAATTAGGCAGTCAAATGTATTTAGCACAATCAAAATAAACACATTCATCTATGATTAAAGATTAATCATTAATTTGACAATTCATCATACCTCTTCATTTTGTCTACTATCTGTTGCTTTCTACATAAATTAGAAGAATAGATTAAGTGAACAAATTAGAATTGAATTACTTTATGATATTCATCATTGATTAAATCACTGAAAGCCTATGAGATACCAGAGTCATTTTACATATGAGTGGAAAACAGTGCTGCACTGTATCATAACAGTAGTTGTAGTTTTTCATAGTAGTATCATAACTGTACCATTTCCCATTCATGTGCAAACAACTTAGTCTTTTTCACAATACCTACCCCCCCCCCCCCCAATACTGCCCACTCCTGACACAAGAGAAAACAAATCTAAAAACTAAACTTCAGAACTTTATAACAAACTTTGACCAGTTATTTCAGTAGCATGTAAGTTGCTATTCATATTTTTTTTAATCCAACAATTTTTCCAAAAATATCATTTACGGTAACATCTTCAAATATTGTGTACTTTTATCATGTACTTTTAAGTATTTTTTATGTTGCCGTTTTTTTACCACTTTTTACATCTAAAGACAATTCGCCAATATTATTAAACTACAAAGAAATTGCAAAGTGACCAATGTAATGATGTATTGACAAAGTTAATGAGGCAAGTACTTTCTGTGAAATATAGTAAAACAGTTATGGGGTTATAGGACTTTAAAATAGAGATTTTAGAAAAAAGTCTGAAACATTTCACTGACCTGTTCCTCATCGTCATCATGTGTTTCTTCATCAGACCATTCCCAGCTACCATCTTCTGTTCTGTGCAGTCTACCACTAGATCCTGGTACTCTTTTCACCTGAAAATATAAACTAATTGCAGCCCACACAAGAATCTTACAACATGTGCACATTGTACACATAGGTTATCAATCATTCATAGACAAAACACTAGTATCAAAAGACAACAAATCTCTGCAAGGTCACCTCAACCAAAAACTCTCTTATTGTTTATACCGGCTTTGTTAGCAACAAAAAGAGTAATAGAATATCAAATATAGTAACATAACATTATGTGGCAAACACATTGGAAAAGGGCATGCACCCAATTTTTTTAGTATGTTTGTTTTTAATTGACAATATTTGTAATAATGAATTCTGATAACTATAGATCTTTGTTCAATTTAATCAGTGCTTGTATATTTTTGTAGCCAGGTTTGCCCCGGAGCTTAGCCAAGCAGAACATGTAAATTCTGGTTGATTGAGCACTGTCAGGGACAACCAACTTTTTTTCAAATGGTGCTATAGACTGAAATGGTCAAGAACATATTGCATATAATTATGTAATATATACAACATGAGCGGCCGATCGGTATGGAATATTCTATTTTATATTCTATACAGATCGGATGTGAACATTGTATATTACTTATGAAATGTCTAGATTAATGCTGCTATCCTAGATGAATATTTTTGAAATTAGATTTAATTTGGTCAAGATATTTTGAGCTACACCTTCCATGCAAATCAGGACCATCGATTTCTGTATAAAATATACAGATGGCTTCACGGTAGTTGAAGTTGTTCTTAGGTTCATTAATTATTCATGAATTTTATAAATAACTTTAATCATCAAGAAACAAATCATTAAAATAAAATGGTCTCCCACGTACTAGACATTAATAATAATAATAACATTACATTTTTTATAGAGTGCATTTTCCATATAATATTGATAGACCAAACTATGTTACCTTCTGTGCTCTTTCATTCAATGGTTTAATAAGTGGAATAAGAGAAGTCTTGAGAAATTCATTGTCCTAAAAAATATAAACCAAATGGAAATAAAAGACTAAATGAATGAATTAAGAGATGTGAAAAAATGAATCACTGGTTATAAATACACCAAATTTATAATAATTAATGAAATATGAACAAATGGGTTTGAAATTGAAAAGAAAAAAATATATTCACTGAAAATAAATTTAATTTATCAGCAATTTCAAATGTATCAAGTTGCTTTATTTAACCAAGATGATACCAAATACTCAGATCCTATATGTACCTTTGCTTTCTTGAAGAATGGATTTTTAAGAAGTTCTGTGGCATCAGGTCTGAAAATAAATTAACATCAATCCACTGCCCAACTTACCAACATATTGTTTATCAAAATGACAAAAAAATTGAGGGCTGTTTTCTGGATAACACATGTTGTATTCAGCACTAATTTCTTTAGGAACCCTTGATGGCTTCACGCAATTTAGGGAAAAAACATCCACATAAACAAACTTCTTTTTAACGTTTTCTTATTCCAATAAAAATTTGGGGTCACCAGACCTTTTCCAAAAGCCAGAAAATTAACATATATATATATCTAATGAAATTATGTGAAAACAGCATTTAATCTAAAGGTTTACTTATGGTGCAAGTGGGAGCAAAGAGAGCAATGTGTCAATACAATGAACTTAGCTGACAAATACCCTTTACTTTACCTTGAATTGGGGTCCTTGTTCAGACAAGTAGCAATCATTTTCTTGAATGTTTTACTGTACTTCTTGTACTCTTTCTCTCCTTCACATCCAGTATCCATGGTTGGAGGGTCATTTTGAAGTGTCAACATCAATACCTGCAATATACAGTAATGAGAACTTATTGTTTTCAGCATTTCTTATAAAATGAAGATTAACTTTTTTTTAAATTATCATCATCATCATTGTTCTTGGTTGGTACATTCATTGGCATTGAGGTAGTCCCAATAGAGTATCTTTCAGTAAACTGCTCTGTTTAAATCATTGTTTTCATAGCCTTGTGTGAGTCCAAATCAAGTATTGGAGTAGCAGAGGCGGATCCTGGGGGAGGGGGGGGGGGGGAAGGGGGACCAGTGCCCCCCTTTTGAAAAATGGTATGGTCTATGCAAGCTTATCAATAATACTTTTTGTAATGGGCATTTAGTTTCGGTCATAGAACTTGATCATGGAAGTGTATAGGCTACAATAGCTAGCATAATCACTCATTCTCCACTAAAGTGGTCAAATGGATCAAAACTATGTCTCATGTATTAAGGATTGAATAAAAATTTAGGAACATAATTTTAAGATACTAAAACCACTTTTCTGTGATCACTTTTTATTGACCAATAGCAATAAATCGCTTTAAGATCAAAACAATGTTTATGGAAAAAGAAATATTTTTTTGTATGTTGTGTACCCTTAAAAAAACGCTATGTCTCATCGTGATTATTCGCTCTTTCGTCGTTAATAACTTTTGTACAGTATATCACTCATTTGAATTATCAGTATTTTAGAAAAAGACTTCAAAGTAGCTTAAAGAATAAAGCATCAAGTGAGGCAAGATGATGTTTCTTAAGATTTCAAGATTTTCAAGATTTCAACTTTATTCTCACTGACTTCTATTCAATATATACAATACTTGGATATAGCAAATAAACATTCAATAAATTACAAAAGGAGAATAAATTTCCATAATTAATTAGTGAAGGGTAATTAAAGTAGCTAAAGCTTTCGAGTTAATTACCCCTTTAAATCAGATTAATTAGAATAATATAGTGTCAAACAAATAGAGTCAGAATACAGTTGTAAGGACACAAAAATCACATAACAAAACAATAAATAAACTCTAATGAGCATTTATATTAAATAAATAAATTTATAAATTTATACTTGAGCAGCAGAAAAAGAAACCGAATATATTATAATATATATAAATATAATATCTTACTAGAAATCATCTATGTACTAGGTTTATTATCCATTCAATATACAATAATATGTATTATTGAATAGATAATAAATATTTTTTATAGCAATTTTTAAACAATGTAAATTTTTGAAATTTAATCTTTTCAGGAATTTGTTCCCATATTCTTAATTAGAAATCACATCGAATACCCTTGTCTCACGTTTTTGTAACTTACGTTACCTTGAAGTTGAAGCTAAAAAATTACTACCGAAATTGAAGAATCAAACTGCTGTTACACATTCAAGTTAATGTTACGTTCACAGTTATTCTAATAAACAACAATATTTTATAGTTGGATGTATGATTGTCAAGAAAATGATTTTTAAGTAACGGTCCCTCATTTGTCTCTTTTTTGAAGTGTAACATTACGTTACCATAATTCGTAAAAATAATAGAGCAGATATCGAAGAAATTGTGCCTGTGAGATTCTCGCACCTCTTGGCAAACATACTGGAGAAAATCGAAAAAAATGCGGTCAACTCTTGTTTAACTACCACTGTTCAAAGTTGAAAAATGTAACATACGTTACCTGTAACTTACGTTACTAAAATACTGTGTCTTCAATTTTTTTGCTTCATGGCAATTCGACGTCACAGAAACAGGAAAAAGCGGTTCAAACCGGTTTACTGATCGTTTTTCTTTCTCTTAATTCGTGTACCCTTGGAAACAGCTCAGTTGTTTTTAGCCTGCCAACTTATGATTAATTGTTCTTAACAAACTTCTAAAGACATTTATAAAGTCTAAAAGCACAAGTTAAGTTAAAAACTAATTTTATAGGCATTTTTCTGCATTTTAAAGCATAACTTAGCAAGTTTTCGAAACAAGTACTGCTAGCTCGTCTAGTGAAGTCCGATTAATTGGGTAATTTAAGCTCAAAAATGACATGTTCAGATGGTAACGTAAGTTACAAGTAGGACCTAAGCTGTCATAAAACATTTTTGAATATTTTTACTTCATTTACAAGTCGTAAAAGTGTCGATAAAATACAAAAAAAAAAACAGTCCAAGAAAGACCTCAATTTTTCTCTTAGTTTGCCGCCATGTTTTTTCTCGTCCTGGAAGCTGGGGATGAAACAAAGGAACCCTTTTTCAGAAAAAGATGGAAAAGATAGAAAAAAAAAAAGGTAAAAAAAAAAAGAAAAAAAACTAGACATAGTTTCTGGGTCTTTTCTTGCTTAACAACGAAATGTAAACAATACATTATATAAAGTAGGATTGCAATCTTAACTTTTAAATTGATAGGATGGGGAAAACAAGAGCAGAAATTCAGAAAGCATA
Organism: Diadumene lineata; assembly: GCA_918843875.1. Lineage (NCBI taxonomy): Eukaryota > Metazoa > Cnidaria > Anthozoa > Actiniaria > Diadumenidae > Diadumene > Diadumene lineata. The sequence continues at coordinate 16,740,144 of OU974069.1, read as the reverse complement.
CAGAGAGCGCCAAAAGCAGAAAAAAGGGGAGTCCTTTCTCAAAAAGGAAAGCCAAAGAGTTAAAAATTACTATAAATCGCATGAAAGTCTTAGCGAAAGAGAGTTGATAAAAAGACGACAAGAAGTTTTAGACAGAGTCAGAAGACACAGACAGAAGAACCAAACCTCTCAGCGTAGGATGACAAGAAGTAAAAGTAAAAGACCACTCAAGTCGTCACCATTGATAGTCAAACTAGACTTCAACAAGGAAAGTATGAGAAAGAAGAAACAAAACAGAGCACTAAAAAGAGCCCAAAGAGCCGCCTCATCTTTTGAAGAAAAGGTAAAAGAGCTGCAAAAAACAACAAGAAAACTACGCAAAAGATTACAACGTCAACGTTCCCTCGAGAGCAGAGCAGAAACCATGCAACCTGAATCATCGCCAGCTTGTAGCTTAGAAGGGACACCACGAACAAGAACAAAACGCCAACTCAAGAGAGCAGGACTGCGGGGCAGCAAAGACGAGCCGGCCATCAAAAAGAGATTGCTGTTCGCCAATTCTGTTGTTGAAGAGGTTAGAGAAGGATGAAAGGCAAATCCAACGCAGAAAAATACTGCAACCGTTCTTCGTGTGGTGGCCGGAAAAGTCATCAAAAAGCACAGAATGCTTAGTAGCTTAAGCAGAGAGCTAAGAATCAACAAAAACCGTCTTAGGAAAGCAAAATCTAAATCACTCCAAATTCAGAACAGGCGTCGCCTCCAAAAGAGGAAAGAAGAAATTGATCAAAAGGTAGTGGAGTTTCTTCACAGGGATGACAATTCAAGAATGATGCCGGGAAAGGGAGATGCTAAAAAATGTGGCAAGGAAAAACACCAAAAGAGAGTACTATGCGACTACCTCCACAACCTACATCAGAAGTTTCTGGCTGAAAATCCAGGCCTAACGATAAGCCGAGCTGCCTTCTGTAGACTAAGGCCCGCTTATATGGAAACCGCTGCTTTCATATCTCGAAGTGTCTGCCTATGTCAGAAGCACCAAAATATGTCCTTGAAACTCAGAGCTCTAAAAAGTGCAGGAGTTGTCATCACAACAAATCCAGATCAGTTCATCAAAGATATTAAGAATGGCGATGAAGATGAAGTCCTCAACAAAGTCAAAGGTAACCTTATAAAGTACGACGAATGGAAGCGTGTCACACAAGAAGATGGTAAGAAGAAGATGATGATTGTAGCCTTAGAAGAACCAAAGGCTAAGTTCAAGAAGCTAGTCAAACAAGAGATCTCACTATTTAGAGAGCATGTTGAACGTGTCCATAAACAGTACTGCGCAAGCTGCGCAAACTGCGCAAGCTGAAAGACAGCCTCGCTCCAGGCCATGTCATCCTTCAAATGGACTTTGCAGAGAATTATCAATGCCAAACAGTAGAGGAAGTCCAGTCAGCCTACTGGAATCAAACAATGGTAACATTGCATCCAGTTGTGGTCTATTATCGTGATCAAGATTCCCTTCAACACAAGAGTTATGTGTTTGTTTCAGATGAGCTTGCACATGACTCTTCCACGGTTATTACATTTTTGTGTAAATTAGTTCCTACATTACAAGATCTTCTACCAGTACCGCTTGCCTACATTCACTACTGGACAGACAGCCCAACATCACAATACAGAAACAAGACCATCTTCTCATTTGTTTATAATCATAAAGAAGAGTTTGGTTTTAGTGCTACCTGGAACTTCTTTGAAGCAGGACACGGGAAAGGCCCCTGTGATGGCGTTGGTGATACAGCAAAAAGACTTGCTGATCAGGCTGTGCAACGAAACAAAGCACAAATACAAAGTGCAGAGCAATTTTTTGCCTGGGCCGAAAAAGAAAATAGTACATCTACATTGACGTATGTTTTTGTACCAAAGAGTGAAACTTCAAAAGACCGAATAAAGATCCAGGCCAGCCAAGATAGCCTTAAGACAGTCAAAGGAACTATGAAGTTACATGCTGTAGTTGGTGTATCCCCAGGGAAGGTCTCAGTTCGGGAAACGTCATGCTATTGTTCAAAGTGCCATAACATAGAAGGCTTCACAAGTGCAAGCTCTTGCCATTGGAGAGTTCACATGGTGTGCATGCAAGACGCAAGTAAAGGCAAAGTAACCATTAATGAAGGAGACTGGGTTGCTGCTATTTACGACAACGAATGGTACTTGGGACAGGTCAAAGAATATGATGAAGAGGACTGCCTCATCATTTTCATGGAAACCATCAACAGCAAGAACGCCAAGTACTTTAAATGGCCAAAGCGAAGTGATGAGGTGTGGGTAGAATGCAGTAAAATCCTCTGCATAATAGAGCAGCCCACTAAAACAGGAAACTCTGAAAGATCCAACTATACCATACCGCATGCCCTCGTTGATCAAATCGAAGAGCGCTTCACAACCTGGGATTCTAAACGATAAGAACACTTTTTACTAACACTAGCTTGTTATTTGATAATCTGAAATGGACACTGCGTTAACTTTTTAAACTTTATATAAAGATCTTCCAACGTATTTGTAACTTACGTTACTTATAGATTGTAAATAAATCAGATCTGTTGCTCTTTTTGTTGTTTTTGTTTTCTTTAAAGAGTGACACAAAGTTAAGAATGCTTGTAGCGTGAAGATGAAATGTGTTACAAACTAAACAAACCGAATGGTATCTTTAAATTAAACACCGTATCAAGAAATCCATTGCTCGAAAAGATGATACAAAGTTATAACTCATACAAATCTATCAGTCCTTGTGAAAATCGCCTCTATTGTAAAGAACTAATGTGTTTTTGCTGTATTAAAAAGGTTAAAATGCAAAGATTCCCTGTTTTCTGGTCTTATATTTAAATGCTTTTTACAGCACCTTTTAATGTAACTTACGTTACCATTGTTAATACAAATGTGTGTAATTTCTGGTAGACATCCTATAAACACTTATTGTTCTGGGAAAATTTGCAATGTCTAACTAAATAAATCATGTAAAAAGAATAATGATTGACCAATAAAAACGTAAATAATCGTAAAGTTGAATTTATGTTCTTTCAGATAGCCATTTCGAGCATTGCACAATTGTATAAAATAAGCATCACCAAAATCTATTAAGGCATAAAATCTAAACACATCACCAAAACCCAAATTTGTCATTCATTGCCCTATCACTAAAAAGGTTGGAAATGAAGAAAACAATAGCATCGACCTCCGTTCCAAACACATAAAGCTGTATAATGAAGCTAAAATACCAAAGAAAATTGTTGATAGACTATAATCCAAAAAATCTGTGTAACTTTACCAAAAGTAAAGCTATAGGTGTCCCATTTGAAAATAATACAGCTTAATAACATCCAATCAAAGTGCAATAAGTTTGGAATCAATCGGAGAAAGTTCATTTTTTCGCATTTTCCAATTTCTAATTGACCACTTTAGTGGAGAATGAGTGAATACTAAATTTAACCACAATGATGATGACCATCTTGCCAACTTATTCAGTGTTGTTCAGAAAACTAAATACCAGTAATGAAATGGTCAGTGGCTGCATAATGATCTGCTGACTGTTCATATACTGAACATTTTAAAGTTTGAATGGGCCTTTACTGGTTGAGCACTGGGATAACCCTGACACACAATCTTTCTCAAAAGTGCAGATCAATATTGCTGAAGTACATTCTTACACAGTCATATGGTACAATTTTCAATACCTTCATAGCTGGGAATTTAGCATAAGGTGCAGTCCCAGTGGCTAGTTCTATAGCTGTTATGCCAAAACTCCAGATATCAGCTTTATGTCCATAGCCATGTATTTGCTCCATCACCTCAGGCGCCATCCAACACGGTGTACCAACAAACGTCTTACGCATCTTAGGTTTTGTTCTATCGCCGTAATCACTAATAGCTGAGCTAACACCAAAATCTATTGCACAAAGAGGTAAAATGCCATAGTTATTATCATAATGTTCAATTGCATGAATTGTATCATAAATTATAATTATTTTGGTGTGAGTACAACATTTGTCAAAAAAACAAATTAAGAAAATAATAATTCAAACAGAAAAGTTAACAAGCAGAAAAAATTAAATAAATTCAATGGTTGAGACAGAGAAGGAAGCATTAAAAAGAGAATTGAGGAAAGGAGTGAATGATAGAGAGAAGACCTGAACAAAAACAAAGCAGAGCGGCAAAAATCAAAGAAGGAACTTGGCTAAAAGAACAAGAACAAATAAACATTCAAATAAAAAAGAAAAGACTGCACCAAATACACTGTCAACATTTACCAGCAAGTTGAACAGAACCATCCAATGCCAGTAGAATATTTCCAGCTTTGACATCTCTGAAGAAAAAAAATAATCACAGTGTTACTCATCTTTTCATTGATAATTAAAAACAGAAAACAGCAAATTGTTTTCTCAAATGATTATCACCATCATTGAGTATATACAAAGTACTTGTAATGTTGATTGCAACTGAATGGATATCCATAAGCTCCCTCAATTAAAAATTACTTTGAATTCTAACAGATAACATGGTCTGATTGGCTATGCTTTGAGATAAATCTGTCATACAATCATTTTCAAAAGAATAGGGGCTAGTTGTACAAAGCCTAGTAGATAAAATTTATTCATTGCATAAAATTTGTTTAGAGGCTTCATACAAACTACCCCAGATATAAATGGTGAAGTAGAATGTTACTTGCAAAAAAGTGATTCAAAATAACACCTGTGGATCAAACCATTTTTGTGAAAGTATTCCAAACCCTTGAGAACTTCTCGGAGAACAGTTGCTATAATCTCTTCATCTAAGACTCCTTCTGCACATCCTTTGGGGTCTTCCTTAAGTTTGACTTTCAAAATATCTAACATTGAGCCTGTACAAAGAGAAAACATGTGTGACGACTGGAATAGTTATGCAAAGATACAAAAGAGCAAAAATGAAGAAATTAATGAAGGAAGGAATGGGGGAAACGAGAAGGAAGGAAGGGCAGAAAAAAGGCAGGAGTGATTTTGAGATGCACTTGCTTCCTGTCCTTCCCCCTGGTTATGGCCTTCTGTAAAATACAATGCACTAGACATAAAAGCCTAGCCTCCTTTCAATATTGGACTGAAGCATAAGGTGATGAAACACCAAATAAAAGAAAAACTAGAGCTACTACGTAGAACTTACCATGCCCAGGGTAATTGAGAAGTGTCTGGGTACGAGAATCCTGCTAGTGTTTGGAGTTCATTTGTACATTTGAATTTGTTTGTGTTTTTGAGCGATCGCAGAATGACTCGATTCGAAACTGAAGATGCTCTGCTTTGCCTTCTTTTAGTGCGAGTCTACAAACGGCGAACTGTGTGTGTGTTTGTCAGTGTTTTGATCGTCTTTTTTGAATGAGCATTCATTTTCCACTATATCACACTATATTTGACATCTTGAAAATGCTAAATATGTGACCTATTGGCCAAATTGTTTGTGTTGAAACATGACCAGAGCAAAAACTCTGCATTAAACATATGAAAGGTAAACCTTCACTGTGCCGCCGCCTTGCGGCTGGACACGGTAATAAGCAAAAATAGAAGGAAATCAACTAACAGAGAGAAAACAAACAAGCAATGGTGACACTGTTACAGACAATGTCAAAAGGTGTATTGTTTTCATTGTCTTTGGAAAATTGGATACAAAGTATCTGAAAATAATCCCCACAAAACAGTTCAGTTATTGAGGTTTCTTTTCAAATCGTACAATTTAATAAAGCAAAGATCAAAAGATACTGAATTTGAGTAAAAAGGTCGAAAAAAGTCAAGAGATACATGTACATTACAGACGATTGTTTAACTGTCAACCACACAACTTACCCCCATTCAATAGTCGCATAACAATCCACAATTCTTGCTTGACGACAAATGATGTGTAGTAGTTCACAACATTTTCATGAAAACATTGACTCATAGTATGAATCTCTTTCTGAAATGACGAAAAATATAAACAGCAACTTAACGACACCTACATAATTGAGCACAAAGTTCCTATTGTTAAAAAGTTGATATTTCTTTATGGATACGGGAAAGTTATATCCGTGCACGTTTTTTTACAGAATATATTCAAAAGAGCTTAGCGGCACAATGCATAAATCTTGCTACTTTAAATACACTTAAGTAAAAACACTGCAAGATGATTAAATTCAATGAAAGCGATATATAATCTTATATCTCACCATCATTTCATCGATCGATGCTCCGCATTTTTCCAAGTCTATTCGTTTAATAGCCACTCGTTCGTTCCTTGGTGTGCAGAGTGCTGCCTGTACAACAGCAGTGGCGCCATAACCTGCAATAACCATAGTTTTATAAATATCAAAAAACTTTCAAACGAAAATATTGAGGAATAATTACGTCCCGGCATATGAAACTGAAGACAGCTGATTATTTCAGTATTTTGCACAGATTAGTGCAAATATTTTTACTTTTTCAAAACACAAACAGTTTTCATTGATATTCATAGAACAATGAGTGATGATTAATTACCGATAACTTCTTGTAGTTCGTACGATTCTTTCGTATCTGGCCACTGCCGACTTTCACCTGAGGCCGCCATCTTGAACACACAGCACCTTTCAAGTGGTACACAGGAAGACCGGCCCATGAAGACCATCTCCGCATTCAGTGCGCTCCTCTGAAATCAATCCAATCTCCGTTTCCATCCCATCACATGTCTAAACCTATGAAAACCATTTCCCCAAGACTTTGCCCGGATACTAAAAGAAAAGCAAAAGATGAAAAGTTTAAAAATAATTTTATACACAACGGCATTAACTTAGGGTGCTACTATTTACATGTACATAATTACAATTTATAGTTAGCGGGTCAATATTAAAAGCTTGTACAAATTAAAGAAACAAGCAAAATGTATGTTAGTAGGTTACTACGCTAGTAAGGGGATTTTTAAATCTAATTAAATATAATTAAAATAGAAGAGTAGGAAAAAATAGAGTGCAACTAAAATTGTGCAACATAAATACCACTCAAAATAGTGCTATTTTATGCTAATTCTACTGTTTTCTTTTGTTTAATTAGTGCTATTTTCTACTAAATAGTGAAAACTGTTGTGCACATTTAGTGTTTGCACTCTACCTTAGGCATAATTACAGTGAGGGCACTCGAACCATGAACACTTCTCTTTATTTTAATAGCTTTTTATTTTCTGAGCTTTCTACTGCTTTGAATTCTCTGAAAAAGTAGGACTGAACTCAAATGCACTGAGTTATCAAAATTCAAATGTTTTCAAATAGATTCACTCGAAGGATGCATGTCAAAAAAAGTGTAAAAAAAACACACAAAGTGTTCACGGTTCGAGTGTCCTCACTGTAATAAGGAGTATTAATTTCATTCTTAATTTTTTTCATTTATTATAGACTTCTCAAATTCCTATAATTACTCACTTACGTCATTTCAAAATTTTCCTCCAGTGTTCTTTTATTCATTTTATTTTTAATTTTCAAAAAAAAAGTTAGAGAAATACCGTCAGCAGACTAAATTATTCCAGGAGTATTCCTTGGCCCAATCCCAGCAGCACACTATATGAACTCTAACTGCAAAAATACAAATACGCAAATTTGAAAAATCACATACGGATGTTATTTGATGGTGATTTTTACATAATGGTGCTCCGAGACTAGGTAATAAGGTATTAGTTAATAGTGTGGGTTGCCTGTGTTGTCAAAGCCTGTCACGCAGCTATCACATGTACAGCAGCTGCTAAATTCCAAATTAGGGCATAATTACCTAACATGGTGGTAATAGTACACACTGACCACAGGAATACCGCTCTGGAAAGTGTTTTCGTGAAGGAAAGTCTGTGGATGTCCGAGAAATGAAGAGAGAATTTATACCCTTTTAGTCATCCCATATACGATTTTAAGATGTTATCAGATTTGAAAGACAAACTTTGGAGTATGATGGTTGGAGGGCTGGTTTCGAAAGCCAGTTGTACGGCTTTGATTGTGGATGTAAGTACGCCATGTTGTTTACAAAAATGTACAAATTTAGCCTTTGATACCGGCAATTTGCTGATAAATACTTCAATTTGCTTATTCTTTGTGATTATTCTTTGTAGTATTCAGTCAAACCAGCTGATCCCAAAGACCTTAGAGTTATATTTAACAAGGTAATAATCAAATAGTTTATATTTGTAGAAATAAAGCCCGGAAATTTTCGCGCCCCTCGGCCTAAAATCCCTAGTGATAGCGAAGCCTTTTCTATCTATAAATTTCTTCTTAAAATCTGCCAATCTGATTACATTCATGCTGCAATAAATTCCATGCAGAGAAATGTAAAAGACATTGATTCTCAAGACAAAGCTTGCCATTTTCAAAACCATAGATGTTTTATCATCAGGAGGTAGACCATTGATAGACTGTAATACCTGTACAAAATGGCGTTGTTTATTTTTTCGAAAAACGCTTGGTTTGCCACTTTGGATGGATGCAATTAAATAATGCAATGCCTTCACATTAAAATGGTAGAATATTTCTTAGATTGCAATAAAAGTTGTATATATTTACGGTCTTGATATATGCATGTTTAATATGCAAAATGATGTTTCGCAGTTTCAATTTGGTTGTGCATAACTTTTTGATTTTATTTTAATACCTGCTCATTGATTTGCTGGCTTGTTTATTGCTGAGGAAATCAATAAGAATAATTTGTTAGCATATTAGAATGATTGTTTGTTCACTAGCTTGTTTATTGTTTGCATATTTCCTATCTTGTTTGTGTGACACCTTGTAGTTACTTCCTTGCCTGTATAGACTTGTTTGCCTCAATTGTTTTTTTGTTTATCTCTTTTCTTTTTTTTATTAATTCGCCAAAGACTGTGAAAAAGTACCTATCTATGCTCTGAACTCTACCTTGTTTGCTTTTTATTTGTTATAAATTTCCTAAATAGATATAATTTAGTGCTCCTGCAAAGCAGATTTGGATGACTGCTTTCATATGACTTAAAGTACGTCATTATCATAAATAAAATAATATCTTTTCAAAAACGTCTGTGTAATCCTTCCTAGTTTTGTATTTATTTCATGGTGCAACCTCTCCTGAAGATGACTAGTGAACCACGTTGGGAATTCCAGGGTCCATTTTGTAGTACAGGCTTGTTTTGTCAATAGTTATACTCATTTCTGTCAGATTTCTTTTGGGTTTATTTGTTTGTTCTTTGATATACTTTGCTGTTGCTTATTAACTTGGCCACTAGTTTACTGAGATATATGTTTGGTCACCACCATAGCAAGCCTTCAAGAATTCATATTAACTGTTTATAACATTATTGACCTTCTAATACAGTATGCTTCAGTTGAACAAGATAGCCAAAAGTTTATGACACCTGAAAACCTCATCCGTGATTATCTTGGAATGCAAAAAATTGATGAGTTTAATGAAACTACATTATCTCTTCTTGCTGGAGTTGTGGACCAGACGAAGGATGGGTATGTTTTGTTAAGTACATCACAGATTTAAACATCCTCCTATTCCCTTACCCTACCACCAGCCCCTGTTTCTATGCCCCTTGATTGTCTTTTTCTTCATGGGTAATGTGTTTGCATTGTATCCTTCAGTGATCTCTGTTTGCTATGTCCTGCAACTCTAGTTACTTTTCTGCTTGATCCACTAGGGGTCATGGAAATCCTGGAATGTCATTCATATTTTCATTTCCAGGCCTGGAAAATCATGGAATCATGTTCAGGGTTGAGGAACATCATTGAAAACAGTGCTTATATATCCTGATCATTGTTGAGTTAAACTATCATGTCTAAAACATAATGGTGATCCAATAGAAAAATAAAGAACTGGGTGATTATTTTTGAGCATTAATGGTCTGATATTAAAAATAGCGAAAAAGTCATGTCAGAAAAGTCATGGGATTTAGCAACTTCAAAAAAAGTCCAAACTCTGCTGTCACTCACCCATCTGTCCAGAACTATTCCATCAATATTCCTCATATTATGTATCTAAATAATATTTCTCATAGTGTGCTGACATCTATATCTTCATTATATTTCCATGTTTTCAGGCTCATATCATTCAGTGAATTTGTGGCTTTCGAAGGACTTCTCCGGGATGCTGACAGTTATCATAAATTAATATTCCAATTATTTGACTTGGATGGGAAAGGCTCTGTGTCATTTGGTGAGTAACAACCATTGGTATCAGAAGGTGTTTTTACAAAAATAGTTCTGATCAGTGAAGTGTGGAGTTTTGAATGTCAAGTGCAAAAACACAAAAATGGTAGAAGATATTTGGGTATTTGAGCTCACAAAAATGGCTAACTGCAGTTATATGTAACCATGCCCTATGTTTTTCTTGTTTTACAGATGAATTTCAAACTGTGGTTAAGAAGACCAAGTTCTTTCTTGCTGTACCATTCAACTTTGACACTGAATTTATTGCAAACTATTTTGGACCAAAAAAGGAGTTATGCGTGCCATATCATGACTTTTCTCATTTGCTTCAAGTAAGAAAATCTATCTATCTATACTTGACTATTAAAAAATGTACTTAAAAAGTAGTGTGACAGATATCCCAATTAAAGCTTAGCCAATCAAACGATGTTATTCGTTGTAATGTAAATGATTGGTTAGGCATTTGAAAGTCACTGTCAAACAATATTTTTTTTCAAAAGTAACTGATTGAAATGAACTGAACTTGAAAATATATCTTCAACTTCTGTAGCAGTAACCTGTAGTTGGGGTAGTGTTCCATTGATCTATGAGGTACCGGTAATACAAAAATATTTCAAAGATTTACAGTATTATAATAAAAATGATTGTAATAAAGCTAGCCTAAGCTTTTGAGTAAACTTCATAATATGCTTTCAAGATGAGACACAACTTCATTTGGAAAGGCACCAAGTGTTTTATAGACTATAAGACTCGCTTACACATGTGCAGAGAAGGAAAGACTTTCATAACATCAATAGGGACCAGGGGATCGACTTCCCTGAAGCATGGAAAGCTGATAATCAGAGCATGCTGGGACATCATGCAGCAGACAATCACAGCACCATTAATCTGAACAATAGTATATCAAGCAAGCAATATCCAGTCTCTACCATTGTCTGACATAAAACTTTGCAGTCAAACCTTTTCAGGCGGACAATTTATTAACACTCTCTTTTTTATAATTATGATTAATATGTTTTATAGGATTTTGAGAAAGAATATCAGAGACAGGCATTTTTTAAAGCACCCTTATCAAACAACGAGATACCAGCTACAAAATTTGCTGATATTATGAAGACTTTAAGAGGTCACCTTCTAACACCCTATGTTCGTGCTTACCTACTGACTGTAAGTACCATGCCAATGATAGCAAAACAGAAAATTACTGTGAATGCTGCTCATTCAGACACATGCGCCAAGATCATTCTATCATATCATAATAATTATTTCAATCCAAAACCACATCCATTCCATCATGCATGTCACTTACAGGTACTTGAATGTATGTTATGTTTGAAAAACCATTAATTAAAAAATATATGAATTAATCAGAATAATTTCCACATCTCATCCATAATATAGCGGTTATTTTTTAGATTGACACTCACACTCACTACTCTTGCTGACATTGATTATTAAATACAAACAATGATTTCAATTGCATATAAATGTTGTTTTGGATGAGGAAGGAAAACATGAGAACCTGCAGAAAACTCTTGTGGCATGAGAGAGAGCAACACATCAAACAAACTCAGTTAACATATCACCTTTAATGGCTGATCCAGGGATTGAACAGCGAAAAGACAGTTCTCTCACTGCTCCACTACCCATGCCCTCCTATTTTGCACTGTCAGTGCACAATAGATTAAAAATCTGTACTAGACTATAATTTTAAACCTGAGTATACTTCTTAAAGCAATAAGTGCAACAATGGCATTTCAATGCTCAGTCAATTAGATTTCACATTATATTGAATAACGGATTGGCTAGGTTTTGAGGTACAACTGTTGCTCAATTGTTTATGAAATGTAAATGATTACCATTTATCAATTGATTCTTTTAAAACATTACTCCATTGTGGTTTATATTAGGTTGGTGGAGGAGAAGCTCGTCATCGAGTTACTTATGGTTATTACAGAGCATTTAACTGTATGCTTGACAATATACAATTATTACATGATCTTGCACTCAAGGTTGCAAAAGGAAAAAGGTTCAAAGAAATTAAGAAGGGTAAGAAGATAATTCTTAGTACATGGGAATATTGGGAGTAATAATGATAATAATTTATTATTTACAGTAATGTATATATTTTTATTGCACATTTCAGAGGACCTGTTACATGAAGTTCTAAAGTCACATCCAGAGGTAATTACCTACCTATAGTGGAAACTATTTCAACATCATCACACTTATGATCTTTATAACACGTTAAAGACAGTCATTATCTTAATTGCATTGCCAATATATATCTATCAAGATATTTTTCATCTTCTTTATTGTCACATGATTTTAACCACATGGCAACAAATGTTTTGTTTAAAATCAGTAGTCTGTGCTAATTTACAACTATAATTATTCCAACTGTTATATTGAATGTTTTGATGGTAGTTCATAGCTTTTATATAAAATGGTCAATCATCAGATGTCTTTATTGTTCATAACTTACAGTGTTTGTAGTACATGTTACTAACCCTTCCAAATGATGTCATACAAGTATTATTGATCTCAAATGTTGATTCTTTTGGCAATAGATAACACCATTACAGGTTGACATATTGTATCATCTTTGTGATGTTGATAGAAGAGGGTAAGCAACAGTTTTCTCTAATTATAAATTATTATAAAAATAATCTATTCCATGTTTGCATTTGAATAATTAGACTCATGTCATCGCACATGCTGCATTAAAAAGACATTGGAGGCAGCATAGCCGAGTGGTCAGAGCATAATTGGTCTTGCAATCAAGTGGTCCTAGGTTTGATTCCCACTCTGGCCACAGAAATTGTATTTGTCTGGGTTTCTGATTTGGTCAATAATATTTAGAATTTCTCTGACATGCTTGGTGTATAGTCAACCAGTTTGTCTGCTGGCCAGTTGGAATTTTTAATTTGTAATTTCATTTCATTTGTGGACTGTCTAGAAAAAAGCTATAATGCTAAGAATAGCCTACTACCCTAAATACAGTATTTTTTTACATTGAAGACCTGGTCTTGTTGATTCCTAGGTCATTGGATAGAGTGACAGTGCAAACTTGTGTTTTGTTGTTGTTTTGTTTGTTTGTTTTTTCAATTTGTATTATGTGTATATGCTATCATCGCATAAAAATGAATTAAAATAACTCAATCAGGGAAGAACTCAAAACAGGCTACTGATCCTGCTGTTGTACAACTCCTGTATCAACTAGTCATACACACACTCCAAGTAGTATCTTTTAAAATGTGCTATCATTAATGATTTGTGGTAGGATTGAGATGTAGAACCTTAAAAGTTGTCATATAATACAAATGGAGCACCATAAAAATCAGCAAGTATAAGTCATGCAGTCTTAACAGCTGCGATATTTTTATCTAGGAGAATAACAGTCTCAGATGTCCATCATATAGTACCAAAACATGATGTCTTCAAAGTATTCTCAACAGAAAGACATGATGAAGATGAGGTAGGTGTCAGAGTACACATCACCATGATAGTATCAAGTACTAAATAAATAGTAAAAAATACTATATGATTCTAGAGTGCATTCATTATGATATTGTGAGTATGTAAAGTACTTGCATTTGAAAGAAATTGCACAAAATTATTTTGATCACAGTGGCATATCCAGGATTTTTCAAAACAGCGTCAAAATTTTCTACTTCTTTACTTTAACTATAAGAGTGCTGTTCGTTTGAATTCAAATTATTGAAAAAATGGTAAAAACGGGTTGCAAGGGACCCTGTCGCACTATGCCATTAAATTCGCCACTGGAGTCAAGTGTTAAGTAAACTGTAGCACAACTATTATTTTCACAAATGTGACAGAATGACAGAACATTGAGATATCTCATAGTTCAATGGTCAGGTACATTTTCAAATAGTACTGACAGTTCAATAATCTTAATAGTTGATTCAAGAACCAGAAGAGCATCAAGTTTCAGTTCTTTGGCAAGGATTGCATCAAGTTTACAGATTTGCACTTGGTTCAATAGCTGGAGGTAAATATACATCCAATAAGCAATCCATTTATTCTTCTATTTTTCTATTCATGTATTCATTCTTCTTTTTCGTGTATTCATTCTTCTATTCAATCATGTATTTATTATTCTATACATGTATTCATTCTTTTATTCATGTATTCATTCTTCTATTCGTGTATTCATTCTTTTATTCATGTATTATTCTATCCATGTATTCATTCTTTTATTCATGTATTCATTCTTCTATTCATGCATTCATTTTTTTATTCATGTATTCATTCTTCTTTTCATGCATTCATTCTTCTTTTCATCTATTCATTCTTCTATTCATGTATGCATCCTTCTTTTTGTCTATTCATTCTAGTTTTATTCATGTATTCATTCATCAGTTTATCTGTTATTCATTCAATTCACACACTCATTCACTCTTTCATTGTTGCATCATATTATTTCCCACAGCCACTGGTGCCACTGCAGTATATCCAATTGACTTGGTTAAAACAAGAATGCAGAACCAACGTGCTGTCTTGGCACAGGAGATACTGTACAAAAACAGCTTTGATTGTGCTTTGAAAGTATTCAAGAATGAAGGATTTATAGGATTTTATCGAGGTAATTAATGTTGTCTCAATTGCAAGTCTTACCATTGCTGCAATGCAAATTATGGTGAGGGTTCAGTTGGAAATATCTATCTGGCTATGTCTGAGAGATTCCAGAAGTTTAGTTTTCAAGTCCACACAATTCTACCTCAGCATATTAATCTTCTCCCAGTCAATTTAAGTACAGCTGCTGACTAGAATTAATTATGAGGGCTTTGAAATCCCTTCCAGCATGATTAATGAAGGCCTTGCAATGACTTTTGGAGCCCTTTGTTAATTCTGAAGGAAAATGTGAAATTGAAAATAAAAACAATTAAAATAAACCATTTCCAGTCCAAAGGTCACTTTACTGACTGTCCAAGTTATAGGTTTTCAAAAGTGAGATGAAGCATTGCTTGTGATTTGTAGATAACTGTATGGTACCTCATTTATGAATATAGAGACCAAGAAACTGATTTTGCGATTTAATTCCCCAGGTCTTCTACCCCAGCTTGTTGGAGTGTCACCAGAAAAGGCCATTAAACTAACTGTAAGCTAAATTATGCTACAATGTTGATTTTGCTCTGTCATTACTGCTAGATTACTGCATTACTACAGACTAAATCAATGCACAGTTAATTACCTTAAAAATTGAATGTCTAATATTTACCATATTATATTCAACAGACTAATGACATGGTACGAGGGTTTTTTAGTGATCAAGATGGATTCATCAGTCTGCCATATGAAATCATTGCTGGTGGCTGTGTGAGTATTTTATTTTTAGCTGACATTTGTTCTCAATTAAACATGATTACAATTTTGGAGTCGACTGAAAATCAAATGAGGAAAACAACTGGGATGTCTGGATTGCTTTAAGAACTAGCTGTGCTGCAAGAATGGAATTATTACTAGATGCTGATTCTTAAGTGTACACTTGCATCCTTTCTGTCAAGAAAACAAATGATTTTGATGAATATACAATAGATGATTTACATGATGAGAACTACAACTACCAGTTGGGAATTCTTTGCCCACTCTCTTTTGTACTGGGTTTAGTACAGAATGTTTTATTTATCTCCACAAGGTCTCCCAATTTGAAAATGAGAAAGAATTCTGGTAGTTGTAGTTTCATGACACCATACTGCAAGTCATTTATTTTGCTAGTCTGATAACCATTCTTCTACATAGGGAGGTGGAGCCCAAGTACTTTTTACCAATCCATTGGAAATTGTCAAAATTCGTCTGCAAGTTGCAGGAGAAAGTGGTCAAAGAATAACTGCATGGTCAAGTGTGAAAGAGCTTGGTTTAACAGGTCTTTATAAGGTACATATTGGATAATGATTGAAAACATTGATATTTGTAAATCACTTGAATCTAAAGTTTGCTCTTGTCAGTTGAATATCTCTTCCAACCATCAAGACTTGATATTAACTCTGGTACTGACACCAGGCCTCTGTCCATTGGCTAACTCTATCTCATAAATTCAGCTATGTTCTTGTCCATCAAAGTTAAAGTGGTTATAACCCTTTGAATGAAATTTATGTAGTTAATTCTACTCACTGTCAGCTTTGGAATGAGGTATATCTTAAGGGTATTTGATTAAATATGACCAAGTTATCCGATGAAAAAGTTAGCAATTTTTTACATGGTCATCCGAATGATGGAAATGACGTTCAGGCAGGTACCTAATGCACATTGAGCGATATCCAGTTTAATTATCTTCCGGTTTTCATACTCAGTACATCCAGTGTCTCTAGTTTCTCTAAATCTTATAACTTTAATAACTTCTTCTTGAATATACTATTAATATGTTCAATTATTTTTGGTTTTCCGTTGATTTGCTTTGAAATTTATAAAAAGTCATAGCTGCACTGTTGAAAGGTGACATTTGTGATTTCTGTTTTTCAGGGAGCACGTGCATGTTTCATGCGTGATATCCCGTTTTCTAGTATTTATTTCCCAGCATATGCACATTTAAAGTTATCATTTGCTGATGAGAATGGTCATAATGGAGCTGGCAGTTTGTTCTCAGCAGCTATGTTAGCAGGTAATTATTCATTCAATAACTGAAAGCCTAGTTCCCTTGCTAGTTTTTGTGTGTAGCTTGCTTAAAGAAATATTTAACTTATAATTATATGTTTGTTAGTTTGATGTTTGTCTGTTAAGTTGTTGTACAATTGTTTGTATGTTTAACTTGTTTATTTTTTACTTCTTCATCCTGTTTGATGTTCACGAAGGTATTATGTGTTAACTGTTTCTCTACCAGAAACACCAACACAGTCCTATCTTTTGTGTGTTAACTGTTTGTTAACTTGTAAGTTTGTTTTCTTCAATTAGTTTCAAATTAAATGTGTTTGTCCAGGTGTTCCTGCTGCTTTCCTGGTCACTCCAGCTGATGTCATCAAGACAAGATTACAGGTAACTCAAAACTAATGACTTAGGACAAAGTGCAACTCTTAACATCAAAGTGCAGTTTTTAAATTTACCACTTTGATTATGAATTTAAATGTAGGTCAAAGCTCGCAGAGGGCAGCAGACATATAGAGGTGTGTACGATGCATTTTCCAAAATCTGGAAGGAAGAGGGTGGTCGTGCATTTTGGAAAGGTGGTGGAGGTAAGAAAATAAAGGACATCAATTATTGATCTTGTACATACAATATTTATTAAAACATATTAGTTTGAACTACTACGGTAGTTTTTCAAAAAATTTCTCTCCAAGATGACACATGCACAAAGAATCAGTTACTGATCGAACGCAGGTTAACTTAATGTAGCAAGCTTGAATTTGCCAATTGCAACACAATAGCATTAGTATCTTTACTGTATTGCTAGTATCATCTTGAATTCATGCATGGCATCTGTTTTTTTAATAGACAGTGTACATAGCAAATAACAATGTCACAAGAACATCTCAAAAATATCCCTTTGATGTGACTATTTCCTTGATGTTAATTAATGTTATTTTACAGCTCGTGTCATCCGTTCGTCACCACAGTTTGGTGTCACACTACTGACCTATGAACTCTTACAAAGGCTCTTCAATGTAGACTTTGGAGGGTAAGTTATAGTACCTTTTGCATGAAGTAAGTGATAAATACTGAGGACCACGGCAGTAGGTATTAAACAAGCTGTAAGGGTCTGAGTAATTGATTAGGTGTCTGTGTCGTCCCAAACGTTTTCCAGGGGGGTTCTGGGGGCATATTTATTAAGTAAGACACTAAATAACCGGAAGAGGTAAAATAGGTGACGCTATGTCACTGGTGCTTGCCTATTATTGAAAACCCTGCAAAGGCTTTGTATTGCAAATTTGAAGATAAACAAGACATTTATAATAAATATTTATATAATTATAATTCCAGATAAAAGTGTTTGATGATAATATAATTCTCAATCCTGTTTGTTCTTTCAGTTCCACAACAAGTTCAAAATCTGACATGATTCCTACCAATCCAGACCTATCACTGAATCCTGACCACATTGGAGGAATGAGAGTAGCCGTAGCAACTTATGCTGGTATCGAGACAAAGTTTGGGTTATGTCTTCCAAAATTCCGCATTCCTCAAACTGAGAAGAAATGAAGTTGAATGTAAAGAAATGAAGAATACGAAGTGTTTTAAAACACTTCTGATCTAGAATTGAAGTGAAAAAAAGTGAAATGAACTTCCATCTGTTCTGTTCTAGGTTTGGATAAAGACTATGTGCAGGACAGATTAGGAATTGTTAGTGTAAACTAAGGAGTGGCCAGTCCATCAAAATCTAGGGCACAATATAGACTGTAAATGGTTCATAAAAAAATTATTGTAAAATAAAAGTAAAACATCCCTATAAACATGTCCATCATCTGTGCAATCCAAATAGTTAATCTGGATTCAATGAAAATATCAACATTATTTACAAATTATGTCATGTGATTTGCCTATCAGTTGGTTGCAATTTTGCATCGCAATTAGCCACAAGCACTATGACGTCACATGTAAACAAATCTATTGTTTTAATGCTAAGTATCATGGGCAAAAGAGGGGATTCAACATCTTAAAATCAATGAAAAATAGGGTATACTAAAAGTTCACTTATAGTATTGGAACAAATTATAAGTATAAGTACAATGCCAAATGTATTAAAGGAAAAATATTTTGCCAGAACTAGACGCATTTTTATTCATGTAAACAAGCCATGATGTCATAGTGCTTGACGGCAATTACTGCAGTTATTGTACAAAATGTTCTACCACCAAAAGATTTGAAGCCACCTTGAAAATGGAAGGGTGACAATATGATGGTCAAACAAGCTGCGACACTTTGACATGAATTTATATATTTTGTTTTGTACAGTAGGTTTACACATGGGTAAGCACAATCATACATTGTGATTCACAATATAAATAAAATAATTTTGAGAGTTGAAAGAAATGTATTTTTTATTTCAGTTTATTCTTTTGAATCTACGTCATGTAATTTACAGTTGACAGAATTGTCTACAACATTGGTCTGAGTCGAGCTTTGTATATTTTCCTCTTTATACATAAACTAGACAATGCAACATGTTTTCTTAGACTTGGTTTCACTTGTCTTGATGACATTGACCAGATTAACATTGATGGTTACTCCTCAAGGGAGATTTATTTCAAAAGGATTATTATTAAAATGAAACAGTGAGAATCTTTTTACAACCATGTCCAATTTACATGAATTTTGTTGTTACTTGAATCCAATTGATATAAAATATTCTCTGATAATTGTCTGAGAGTACAGCAATGATTTTATTTTGGTCAGGCTTCAAGGGCTTTTAAATCTCTTGTGTTTTGGTTTTGAATCTTTGATCTCAGCTTTCTAAAATGAAATATTAACATTCACTAACATCAACATTTTTAACCAAGTACATATCAAATAAGCAAGCATTTAATAAGTATTCTTTATTGGACTGATTCAACAAATAGAGGGATTTTCATAAACCCATAATTTTTTCTCTTTAGCATACACTCTATTACATTTTAATAAAAAAAAATATTTCCAGACAAGTTTCAGCAGTTACCAGTAATAGCTGTTGCAGCCCCTGGGGTGCCTTGTTGACAACAAATAGTAAAAATAAATAACTTAGAATGGTTCTACCAATACTACTCGATTAATATTTACCCCTACTCATCTTCTCAGGCAACTATATTTTTGTGGTTTCCTGTGCTGAGAATCACGAAATTCCACAGGAAACCCCAACACAGGATGTTCATATTGAAAGGTACTAAACTAAGCAATCAAACTTTATATATGTACTTACATATCCAGGGAAATCATATGATATGCCAAGCTTCTCTAGCTTCTTTCGCTTCTTGCTTTGCCTTTTCAATAGATTATTAACATTCTTTTCGTGTTCTTCTTGTGATTTTTCCTGTTAACAACAATAATATTGAACAACATTTCAGTGAATAAACACAGCTACTTGTCATTAAAAGATCATAAAGATGTATATACAACTATTTCTCTGAAAGACTGAGTTATTGTTTTGTTTCATTTCTCTTTCCAAATTACAGTTATCTGTAATATTGTTGAAGTCCCTAGTTTTACAAGGTTTCTGAGGGTCATGGATATCCTGGAAAGTCATAGAAATTGGTATTTTCGCGTTTTATAGGCCTCAGAAGTGATGTTATTAAGAAGTCATTTGTTTTACATGCTGATGCACACCTGGCCAGGAAAAGTTTTTCACCGCCACTGGAAAGTTTTCCACCAAAATCCAGGTTTGACTGTAATTATAACAAGGATACCAGAGAACCATTTCTAATGGAGGGTGCTAAATTTAATATTGTAGTTATTGCACATCCCTAGAAGAACATACAAAAGGGGCAGCTACATCTCACATGTAAAGAACCTACCCAATTATTATGACTTGCATATAAAAAGGAAGCATCTCATATTATTTCAAGTGTACATATGGACATAGCTAGAAAAACTGCACTTTACCTTATTCTGTTTCTTTACTTCAACGTCCCTTCTGGATACTTTGCCAAATTTTCTGTTTGCACCAACCCACATTCTGGGATGTATTTTGTCTGGTGACACAACTTTACCTAATAAACGATTAAACATCAAATTGCTTTCTTTTGTATATCCATTTAGGCATTGTCTGTGTGTGACGACTGAAGAGGCATTTACAAGTGAATTTGCTGTAGGGTAACCCAATACTTTCATGCTATTTTGTTTCTGAGCCATTAATCATTATTATAGGAAAAGCATTTATTTCAAATCAACCAGTGACTAAAGGTTGGTACACAGTTGCAGCAACAACTTTCCCCAAAAATACTTAGAACACTAAGTATTTTTGGAGAAAATTGTTGTCGTTGTGAAAGAATTTTGTCACTGCGACTTGTCGCATGAAATCCAATCTCCCTTGGCCGGAGAAATGTCTTTGCAATGTTGAATGCTGAACCAGTGCACACTGAGGTAACCTGTTGAGGGGACAAGTTGCAGCATGTACAAGTCGTAGTGTGTACCAGCCTTAAAAGTGTTGCAGTAAACCATCATACCATTAATTTGATTGACAATTCAAAAAACACCGAAAATCTATTTCTATTTTGAAATGGGAGTTGCAAAACATCATATTTGGTTGTAACAAGACTGCATATAACTTACATTTTAATACTCTTCCAAACATGAGATAATTATCCATAGTTTCTGCAGCTATTTTGGCCACTTCATCACAGTCAAACTCAATGAAGGCATATCCTTTTGATCCTCCAGTCTAAAACAAGAACAAATGAAAGGATATTAAAAGTTCATATTTATCTTCATTATCATCAAGGATTTAATTTAAACTCCAATGTCAATATTGTGCAGGTACTTCTCTTCTTCTCTTTTCCTTCACTACACTGGATAGATATAACAAACAAGGCCAACTAGACAGTGATTTATCATGATTATAACTGTAGAAACGTTTGTGCTGTTGTTGGCAGGAACATAATAATTCATTTGTGAAGTGTTTGTTTGTAAACAGGAAATATCGATGTAGCCAATATTGATGGTGTCTATTTATCCTGTTTATTCAAGGAAGTTCAATCAATGTTTTCGTCATACCTCTTAGAAAGATATGGAATTGTTATTCAGCTTGAAAGACATCCCGCCATCAAAAAGTCAACAATTATAAAGTAAAAATGTGATCCTTTTGAAACAAGCTTTTAAAATTTGACTTAAGACTGCGACAGGTTGCGATAAAATATCGAGAAAAACATATTATAACAGGGGCGGCGGAACAGCAACAGCCGTGGTGGGGCACTATCATACCCCACCCCTCCCCACCCCAAGGAAAATAATAACTAGAGCCCAGTCATCTCGCATTTCCTTACGACACAGTAAACCAGCTCCTGCATCCAAGGCGGTTATGTTTTATACGTATTATGGCACGTAGCATCTAATTGGAAAACTTTACTAACCAGAAAATCACAAAACAATTTTTTTGTATAAACTCATGCATTAATATATTTTAACCAATATTTTGTGGGGGGGCCCAGCCCCCCTGAAATATTTTGTGGGGGGCACGTGCCCCCCCGGCCCATCCCCCCCCCCCCCCCCCCCCCGGTTCCGCCGCCCCTGTATAAGTCTAGCAAAAGTCTATGAGCTGTGAAGCTAAATTTGCTAACCTTTTTACTCCTAGAAAGTCTGACACGATTTACTGTTCCAAACTGTTGGAAAAAGTTACGCATTTCACTTTCGTAGAATCCATGCGGAATATGACCCAAGTATATTACACCAGGTGTTAGCTCTTCGCCTTTAGCCTGAGAAAAATGGACCCAAAACAAAAGTTTCATCAATATTTGCAAAAGTATCATATCGAATTCATATCTTACAAATTTGACTCCCTGAATGCAAGTTTTGTTTTCTAGAATAAAATTTATTACCTTAGGTTTTATTTTTCCAACTTTTTCTTCGAATTCTTTCTGTTTTTCGCTGTCTAAAGCTAAAGCTTCTGTTTTTTCCTTGACTTCTTCCTTTTTTCGCGTGGTCGCCATCTTGGATTGTGAGCACGTGGGTTATTGAGCCCGCGATGCTGATAATCATTTGTGATGCGTAACATGACTTTCCAACCATTAGTAACAGTGACAAGCGAAGTGACAAGCGAACGAAAAAAGCTACATTTACTAGCTATCCACAAAGATAAAGTGTTATTATGTTCTTTGACATAATATGATCGGAATTTCAATCGAAAAAGGACTGTCAAAGACTTATGCTTTTTGTTTGGTAACAAACGACTGATCGATTGGGAGGGTTCGTGCTGCTCATTTATAGTGCAAGTATGTTTGGTATGTAGAGACTATACTAATAACAATAATAATCATTTATTTCTTATCAAGCGCATGTCAGTATATCTCGATGCTCTTTGCAATACATTTATAAATAGTAAAAAAATGAGAAAAACTATGGGTTAAAAAAGAACTACTCAATATGAAAAATTTTAAAGCGTAAACAATTCTCTCAGTCTTCATGATCAGAAGTGATAAGGCTTGAGCTTTGACTTGAAGACGTCCAAAGATGGCAAAGTACGTACTTCAAGTGGTATTTTATTTCATAATCCAGGAGTACATACACTAAAAGCCCTGCCGCCATAGCTGTCAGTTCTACATGTAAACCTTGGTTCTACTAAACATAGGTAAAAACTATAAACTTACCTAAACTATAAACTGGAAAGCTAGTTATCCACATCACACAATTGTTTGAATGGCTTTTATAATGTTATCCCGGAAGAAATCATAGTAGTCCGGCACTACTCGGTAATCATATCAAAAATATTTGATAAATCTAAATTTTCGATTCACTTTCCTTCTCAGAGCGGTGGTGCAGGGTGAGGTCCTGTTAGGGGTCAGGGGGGTATGAATAATCCAAAAACCCAATGTATACGTTTGAAAATCATCCATATGACTTGATATCCACTCTAAAAAACAATCCATAATTATAAAACAGCAATCCTAATCCTTCTAAAATGCAACACCAATAATCCATAACCTTTAATATTTTGGTAAATAATCTGTGTTTTGTCAACTCTGAAAACCCCAAATAATTCATAATCCTAAAACCATATGACTTGAGGTATACACAGTGGCTTATGACTAAAGCATAGTCGGCATGACTGATGAAACTGTAGAGGCCAGTTCTTATTTCTTGTCAGAAATCACAGTATTTACTCATTCATTTTTTAATTTTGTTTTATCTCTTGATTGATTCACCTTTCAGATTAAGAGTCAGATACATACCTGGCTTATATGAAGATGGCCTTGACTCTCTCAAGGAAAAACATATACATCTTATTCCTGGGAATTTTTACAATATCTTTCCTTATTTACAAGGAATATGAGGGTATTAACTACATTGTCAACTACATAAAATTAATCATTGATGGACTTGTCATTGATGGTGCAAGAAGAGAAAAGGATGTTGCACTTATTGCTGAATTACACTGGCAACACTTCCAATTACAAGCTCAATTTATGGAGAAGATTTGTGAATCAAAGGGTGACAAAAGAAAGGATTTTCTATGGCTGACAGCATTAGTGAATGATGAGTATGCAGTTCCAGCCATTGTTCTTGGTCATTCTATTAGGACATTATCTTGTGTTAAAAATATGATGGTATTGGCATCCAATGATGTGAGCTATCCTACTAGAATGGCACTGACAAAGGTGATTAATACAAGAAGTTACAAATCAAATTATACTTGCTGTACTAGCTGAGACTTTAGGCTTGCACCCAGAAAACCAATGAATAAAAATCCCTTAATTTTCATTTTTGGATTAATCAAATAATATAATAATAATATGTAGGAAAAAAACTAGTAAGAAATACAAGATAGGGTAATTTTATGGGTTTGGCTGATTTTTACTGAGAATGTGTTATATGCCTGCTTATATGCTAAAGGTGTAATCCTGTGTATGAACCAGCAATATCTGCAGTAATTGGGAAAACCGGTGTGTTCACCTGTCCAACTTCTCTTTCAGCAAAAATCCATTTCATATGCTTTTAAGTTACTATGTGGTCTGTCCTTTAATAATCTCTATTTTAAATGTGTCAGGTTGGATGGGAAGTAAAGGTTGTTACTGCAATGGATTGCAAATGGATGGAAAAACAACTTGGACAACCCCCTTCAAATACTGGCATCAAAGGTAGTATAAATAAATAAAAGATGAACATTATTAATGAGGTACACATCAATCTATTTTATGATGCCACAAATTGGTTCATTTGGTTTAATAATTATATTTATAAAAAAAATGGTGTATTAAATAGGAGCACAGAAAGGAGATTTTAAAAATACTATGCATATTAGGTATTATTTTAATACAATATTTGTTGATACTTCAAAATGCACACAACAGGGGCGGATCCAAGATTGTTTCCAGGAGGGGTTGCACCATCTTCAGAATGGGGTGCACTACCCAGTGAGCATGAAATACTGAGGATATTTGGAAAAATATTTAAGAATACAAAGACATGAAATCCTTTCAGGAGGGGATGTGTACCCCGTACATCCCTCCCCTAGATCCACCACTCTACATCCTCCTTCCATGACATGCCTCCATTACTGATTCATGAGTAACTTTGATCTAGGTCCCAAATTTTGACTTCAAATATTACTACAACATAAATGCTTACTAACAATTGCACCTGTGAAGACACTTAACCTCTCACACAACTGCATTTGTTGCATAGCATCATATAATCTCCCAAAGCAAATGAGTTTTTAAAATATTTATTGCATGACTGTATGATAACTACAAAAATGCAATAGTATGAGAGTCTAACATATTAACAGACAGACAATCCAGTTTTGAATTATATGTTGCCTACGGTAGAGTGCATTCATTACATTTGCAGTCTTTAACATTAATATGCGATTAGGTTTTAGGACATCATACATGATTTCATGCATGGAGTTATACCAAGTTCAGCAAAACAAATTGCCCATGAAAAGTGGCTAGAGCCTAGAAAAATTGCCATGGCATTAAACAGTTGCTTAATAGCATTGTATCATTTTCACAACTGTCTTTTCCCTGTTTTTGCCCTCTCCATGGTAAAAATATCCAACCTCTTTAATAATATTTGTATTTTTTCAGGAACACACACCAGATTTCATGCTTGGAACTACACAGAGTACTCTAAAATCATCTATGCAGACACTGACTACATGTTAATGAGTAACATTGATGAATTGTTTGAGATGAAAGGCGACTTTGCTGCAGCACACTGCAGTCGGACTGGAATTGTTGACCCTTGCTTTAATGCTGGATTAATTGTTTTCCGACCATCTTTAGAAGACTATAGAGCTATTATGGATATATGGCAGTCAGTAGCAAGGCAAGGATCATGTCCTAGTGATCAAACGGTTCTTTACTATCATTATGCTTTTCATGGAAAGTGGAAAGCATTGCCATTTGCTTACAATGTCCGACGAGTAATTCACTATCCTATGAAAGCTTATCATTTTGTTTGTTGTCCCCCTAATAAGCCATGGAAAATGAAGTGTCGCCCCAGTAGAGATGAAGCTAAGAGTTATAACAGAGCCATTCGGGACTCCAAAGATATTGTCCTTGTTTACTGGAAAAAGTTTTATGAAGCCCTTAGAAAATATCACATAGATGAATGGTGGAGAGATATGAAGTACTATAATGCTGAAATGGAGTTTGGAGAGCACCTGTTCAGCGACTGTTGGGATTATACTTTTAATTGGCATTAGTGTTTGGATAATTTGATATATAATATCAACTGCACACCTATAAGAAATAATGTAATTTAAGCCATGTGCATTGGCACTAATGGGAATAAGTTAATTTAAATCATAAAGAGGTCAGAGTTAATATTTTTTATATAGTAAATTTGATATTTAAAGTTTTATAAGTTTGATAACTAGAAGCAATAAAATAATGGAATCTCAAAAAAATCCTAATGTTATCAGAGTACATACACACCATTGAATCACATACAAAGAGGTTGGTAAATGCATGAACCCAACTTGTACTAAAAAAAAGCAGGCTTACAAAATGAAGCCTTGAACTCCAGGGCTTCCTGAAACTAATAAAATTGTTAAATTTCAGCTTTGAACATTCACAAGTAATAAGCCACCAACTAAAAAAGATAACGACCTGGCAAAAGAATTTTTTTGATAATTGATATCTATACCTTTACGTATTGTTATCCGATACTTTTACATGCTGGAGTGCTGAATCCCCCCCCCCCCTGATACAGCAGGGGCGTTCATGTTCATGTTCATTGCAATTCCCTCCAAACAAGTTAACTGTTTTGACTCACATGATACCTAGCACTTACATCTCTGCCATACATTGTATCTAACATTCTGAAGAGATAAAAACTATTAAAGTACTAGTGACATTCATTGTAAAGCAGGGATGATAGTCAATAATTTTCCTAAAAGTATGATGTAGCAACATGCGATTTTTATCTGTAAAAAGAAGACTGTTGACACAAATACATTTTAGACACCCTTGAATAAAGACTACCAGATCCCAGATTTTGACCCCTACAAACATTTCCTGGCCCTTTACTAAATTGAGTACTAGTCACCCCCTAAGGCATCACAGGTAGCTCAAGCTAGATGTTTGTGACCATTTGTGGCAGTGGGACAAAATAAATAAAGTATGATAAAAACTAAAAAGTCTGTAGTTGTGTATTGCTATTTTCTTTGCCTTTAGGGAATTATGTCCTATTAAGAAGAAGGACATAGAGGGGAATATTAAATAATTCCCTAAATATTTCTTCAAATTGGCTGAAATTCAAAAGGAAGGCAAAGAAAATAGCACTACACAAGCACATACTTAGGGTTTTATTATTTTTTAATTATTTCGTTTTACTACTAAAAACGGTCTCAAACATCTAGCCTGGGCTACCTTTTGGCTACGGATTTTTTTTTTTTTTTTTTTTTTGTGTGTGTGTGTGTGTGTGTGTGTGTACAGGTAGCCCAGACAATATTCTAGTGAAATTCGACCTCCCCTCCCCTAAATTGTGCCGCCATTGTGAATAATAGAGAGATTTTCAAAGAGTGCTTTGTCATGAACAGGGTATAGGAATTAGGCATTTTGTGTCATAAACAGGGTAACCCTTACAGGACCTCAGCGGATCACCCCTACCAAGATCTGGAGGGAGTACCCCCCCCCCCGGGATACTAAGACACTATTAAACGGCTACAAAATATTCAAAATGGCGGCACAACTTAGAGGGAGGGGTGGTAATTTCACTATAATATTGTCTGGGCTACCTGTATACCAGGGTAATCTGGGTCAGCGGCCTCTTATACCACAGGGAGCCCAACAGAAGGAGAGTGCGACCTTTGGTCTTTGCCACTCGACAGTCCAAAAAAAAGGAAAAGTGATTTCTCATGTTTTCGAAAGAAAATTTTGGTTTGTATGTACGTTATTAGATGAAACACTGATGTCAGGTTTGTAGACTATGTTTAAATGATTTTTGTCTGGCTAAAGCGTGTGAAAATAAATGAAAGTCGCTCTATTATGCACTTTATATTAAAGTAAGCTTACCAAACACTGTTAAATCTGCTTTTCAGGGTTTTCTTAATCTAAGATACGAAACTATAATTTTAAGAGTCCTTTTCTTTAAAACAAGAATTGAAACTCTTATTTTTTTTCAAGAGTTTGCCTTTTCTTATTTCAAGAAGTACTTAATCATTTATGTTACTTATTTTAAGTATATACAGGCATTGTTTTAAAAATTCCTTTTCTCAAAACCAGGCTTAAAATTCTTGTTTCATTTTCAAGTTTATTTCATGCTTGTTTCAAGTTTGGTTATTTTATTTTAAGTATTCTTAGGTGTCATTTTGAGACTGACCTTTTGCTGCTTTTCAGGGTTTACTTATCTAAGAGACAGTACCATTATTTCAAGAGTCTATTTCTTTAAAACAAGAAATGAAACTTATTTTCATTTGAGAGTTTGTCGTTCTTATATTAAGAAGTATTGAATTATTTATTCTTACTCATTTTAAGTAAATTACAATAGGTAATATTTTTAAAATCCCTTCTCTCAAAACCAGATTTACTGTTCTATAAAGGGATTTTAAAAATATTACCTATTGTAATTTACTTAAAATGAGTAAGAATAAAAAATGCCTCATTCTTGTTTTGGGTTTTAGTTATTTCATTATATATAATTGCATGTTGTTTTATAAGGTTTAAATGACCTTTTTGCCTCTTAATTTTCAATGAGTGCAGGACTTGTTTTAAGAGTCAGCCATTTCTTTGAAACAAGAACTAAAACTTATTTTTATCAGTCGATAGTTTATCTATCTTAATTTAAGATCAAGTGCTTAATTGTATATACAATATATGTTGTTTATGATATCATGAAGATAGAATAATGACAAAAATCAAGAGTTTGGGAGATTTAATTAAGCTATTAATCAGTGCTCAGGCTTAGGAATTAACCTTTAGACCAGCTGTGTTCTGAGTGATTTAATTAAATGTTTGCTGGTATAAAGTGGGGAGGGCAGGGCACTTCTCCCCTCCTGAAATTTTTTTAAGGGAAAATGCTCCCAGGAAATGCTTCTCACAAAATAAAATGCTATGCACTTCACTACACTTAGTGTTTGAAAGGGATTAACAATTAAAAGATTAGCATCTTTTCGGTTGCACTGATAAATTCTGTCTTCCATAAAAAATGCTATACAACTGAATCTATTAAATACGAAGAAATTAAAAAAAAGTAGTGAATTACAATCCGTTAATATAATTTTTCTGTAATCGCTGCATGCATACATATGCAAAACCATTCAACAAGGATACTTAAAGCAAGTAAATTGCATTCTATTTCTTCAAAACTCGGAAACTTATGCTAAGAATTTAAATTGCTTATTTCAAGTAAATTTGGTAAAAAACAACAACTTTATTTTATTATTTTAAGACCAAAAAACTTATTTTCAATATGCATATTACTTATTTCAAGTGATTTTGGCAGAAGAAGGTTACTTGGAATAAGTAAGTTCCATTTTATTGTTTTAAGTCTCGGAAACTTATATTCAGTGTTTATGTTACTTACCTCATGACATGTTTTTGAGAAAAATGTTACTCAAAATAAGTGAATTCAAAAAATCAGATTTAACAGTGAAAATCGAGCTCCTCAAGCTTATCAAGTTTAATTCACTACACATCAACTACGAACAGAGTTTTCTTTCATCTTCTTGATTAGGCAAACTTCTAGAATAGATGAAAGAACACTCTGCTCGTAGGGTAGACTTTATAGTGACTTTATTTGTATAGATAAAATCACAACGGCTTTGTGTTTGGTCATGTTTTTGTTCCAGTTGAACTATTATCAAGTGTTATCAGAGCTACTGAAATCTAAAAACGTTTGTTATCAATATCTTTGATGATAATGAATGTTTTTTTAATGCGTAATGAACTTATGTTAATTGTATGCCATTCCATTTAATGGTCAATTCCACATCACTCTTAAAGCAGAAATCTTAAATTGAGCAAAAGTTTCTTATTTCTAGATCCTGAGACAAGACAGCAGATCTTATATTAAGCAAAAACCCATTGTTTTACTTAATTTAAGATCTGCTGTCTTGTCTCAGGATCTAGAAATAAGAAACTTTTGCTCAATTCAAGATTTCTGCTTTAAGAGTGCATGAGACATGACAAGCAAAAACAATCAAATGCACAGTTTTCATGCAAGATGCACTCTGATTTTGAAAATAAATGTTAGGCATTTAACAAGTATTAAGTCGGTGATGATAAGACTGATATCTATGTCAGGGGGAGCCCTCAATGTTAGCAATTGACGAAATTGACAGATTTGCTTAAAAAAATGTTTTTTTTCTGTGAAGAAATTGTGAAATGTTTGAATTTTTTTTTTGGCTGCAAAATCTTGCAGAGAAACCAAATGTGCCTTTATTAGGCATGATTTACCCCCAAATTCAATGTTTAGCATACACGCACTGAAATACATTGAGTTCATGTTGGATTTTATAGTAAAAACCTGCTACTACCCTATATCGACTATACGGGTATGATCCGCTGAACAGAGTATGGTTTTTCGACCTTGTTGTCATGAACAGGGTATCCAATTATACTCTATCTCCGATTTAATCCAAACTTCCTGTCATACTCAGCACCCAAAAAATGAGAAATCATATAATATTTGTAAACAATTGTAATTTGTCATAAGCAGGGTATGGAAGTTAGGTATTTTTTGTCATAAACAGGGTAACCACTACAAGATCCCAGCGGAACATCCCTACCCAGATCTGAAGGGAGCAACCCCCCCCCCCCCCTCCAAAAAAAAAAGAAATTACTCTAGCTTCCACATAAATCGAATATTATATAGCAAAGTTTTTGACTATTATTAAACTCCCATTATTGCTAAAACTACCCAAGTTTGTATTTCCTTAAAAGCTTTTCACAATTCACAGGAATTTCATCTTTAAAATGTTCACCTCAAAATGGTTGATTTTAGGGTAGTGGCCGCAAAAGTCACTCTTATTGAAATATCTGTAGGGAGAAAAAGGAGGTATCAATTTTTTTTTCAAATGCATAATGTAAGGGTCCCCATGTTTGGTCCACATAGCTTGCTACAGTTAGTAGTTACAAGCAGTTTTGTAACAATATTTTGTCTTCGAGGGTAATGTTCGCAACATGGAATTGACCTAATACAGGTTAATTACATAATTATCTTTGGCTACAAAAGATTTATATGCACTCCTTGAGTTTTAAATAGTAGATCACTTCTTCATCAATAGAATGTTATGAATAAGAAATGCTAGATAATTAAGCTTACTAAAAGGAGAGGCTGACATTTGCTCATCCTTTTTTTATATATATTTTTATATGAAGGACCACTTTACATTGGGATATAAATTGTATTATTGCATCTTTTTCAGGTTTTTAACAATCCTACAACAGTATGCTAGCATTTCCCCGAAGAAAGAAAATAGTACCTCTGCTGCTGATATGCTTAACATTATTTCTATTTGTGTACAAGAAACATGAACTTATTAGCTACATTATCAACTACGTAACACTGATCATTGATGGACTTGTCATTGATGGTGCGAGAAGAGAAAAGGATGTTGCACTTATTGCTGAATTACACTGGCAACACTTCCAATTACAAGCTCAATTTATGGAGAAGATTTGTGAATCAAAGGGTGACAAAAGAAAGGATTTTCTATGGCTGACAGCATTAGTGAATGATGAGTATGCAGTTCCAGCCATTGTTCTTGGTCATTCTATTAGGACATTATCTTGTGTTAAAAATATGATGGTATTGGCATCCGATGATGTGAGCTATCCTACAAGAATGGCACTATCTAAGGTGATTAGGAACACAAATTTTGATTTATTGGCAGACTGATTGATTGAGAGTTTGCTTAATTGACTGACCAATCTTTGAGAAGTGTTTCACTGGTTTTATACATATTGTCAAAAACATCTTGACTGTGTTGTATGCATCATGAAATAGCACAATCCACCATTATATGAAACTTGCTTTTTATGATCTAAATAGATTATTTTAAATTAATGATGTTGAAAGTTATCAGCAGAAGTGACAATGTAGAGGGATGTTTTGATTTAGAACACGCACCAACCAAGTGTACTGTTGGTAAAGTAAGTTTTGTTTTGGAGATACATGTATGGGTCATTATCTCATAGTATAGCCCAATGAAAATCATTTGACATTAATTTTTTTAAAGATATTTGTTTGAAACTAGAAATAGATATTTGAAACTTAGGTTCCATGAGCTTTCAGAAAATATATACATTATAAGAGAAATAAATTGATTGGTGTGGTTTATATAATTTTCAAAACATGATTGTTTCTGTGGTCTCCTCAATAGCAACACTGTAACATCAACTGTAACATTCATGTATTTTATGCATCAGGTTGGATGGAATGTGAAGGTTGTCAC
Organism: Diadumene lineata; assembly: GCA_918843875.1. NCBI lineage: Eukaryota > Metazoa > Cnidaria > Anthozoa > Actiniaria > Diadumenidae > Diadumene > Diadumene lineata. The sequence continues at coordinate 16,707,517 of OU974069.1, read as the reverse complement.
AGCACTGGACTGTGTATGGATGGAAAACCAGCTGAACAAAGCCCATACAAGTAAAGGCATCAAAGGTAAAACTATTGGATGTGGGAGCTGATGCAAAAATGAAGGACAACACAAAATAATATTTAATATGCATCGCCAAATTAGAATTTACGTCATTTTACGTGAAATTGCCCATGAAAAGTGGCTAGAGCCTTGAAAAATTGCCATGGCATTAAACAGTTGCTTAATAGCATTGCATCGTTTTGACAACTGTCTTTTCCCTGTTTTTGCCCTCTTCATGGTAAAAATAACCAACCACTTAAATGATATTTGTATTTTTTTTCAGGAACACACACCAGATTTCATGCTTGGAACTACACAGAGTACTCTAAAATTGTCTATGCTGACCCTGACTACATGTTAATGAGTAACATTGATGAGTTGTTTGAGATGAAAGGCGACTTTGCTGCAGCACACTGCAATAGACCTGGAATTGTTGACCCTTGTTTTAATGCTGGATTACTTGTGTTCAGGCCAACTTCTGTAGATTATCAAGCCATTATGGATATGTGGTGGTCTATGTCAAGAAAAGGAGAATGTCCAAATGATCAACGTCTTCTTTACTACCATTATGCTTTCCAAGGAAAGTGGGAAGCATTGCCATTTGCATACAATGTCCGACGATTAATCCACTATCCTATGAAAGCTTATCATTTTGTTTGTTGTCCCCCTAATAAGCCATGGAAAATGAAGTGTCGCCCCAGTAGGGATGAAGCTAAGAGTTATAACAGAGCCATTCGGGACTCCAAAGACATAGCACTCATTTACTGGAAGAAATTCTATGAAGCGCTTAAGAAATATCAAATTGATGAATGGTGGAGAAGTACCAAGTACTATGATGTGGAAATGGAGTTTGGAAAACACTTGTTTAGTGACTGTTGGGATTTTAGTTTTAATTGGCATTAAAGCCATGAATATGTGGACACAATGACAGATGTTAGAAAAAATTGCAAACTGAACTCAAAACTGAGAGGATATTAGCTATTCAAGTAATCTAGATGGATTTTTTTGCTCTTTACATGCAAACTATTTAGAGATATCAGCTTTCAAATTTGGTGGGTGACAAAATGCCAATGTGCTGAATGGGCCGAGATCATACATTCTCTTTAAAACTTACTGGACTCAAAACCTATTGCATGTCTGAAAATTTTAATAAGCTAGTTTAGTTTTATTATGTTATTTAAACATTCAGAACAGTTTTGGTGTAAATATGGATCAAAAGTGAAATTCATATGCTAATGGAAAGCAAAATGTAAACAAGGTAATTGATACATTGGCCTATATCATGGGCGATGTATATATTAACAATGTCATGATATCTTTTGATATCATGCATTTTAAAAATAATTTTTTCCTTGTTTGATTGGCAGTCAAAACATAAAATATTATACACAATTTCATTGAAGAAATCTGTAATTTTGATATTTTATATAAAAAAAAATATTTAACTGGTATTTACTTAATTGAATAAGAAGCAAATTAGAATTATATAAAAAAAGTACATCCAATTACAGTGCTGCTTATTGAACTGGGACCATCTTGTTTATTAGCCAATTTGTGCTTTTGCAATAGACATTTGCAGTTGCACCTCAATCTCAATAACACGCTAATTATTCTTTTGAATTTGGCTGCAGTCTGTGGCAATGTGAACAAGGACTGTTCTTCAAATTCAAAAGGATAATTAACACACTATTGAGGCCTAGGTACAACTGAAAAGCTGTATTTGATTGGCTGAAAAATTTACAATGAAAGTGGATATCTTCTGTTCTACAGAAAAAACATGAACTGCTTACAAACACTGTGACTCAGTTGAGATACCACTGTAAACTCTAAAACAACACAAATGATATTGACCTAATAATTATCTATTTAGGAATCTTTTTATCACTAGAACAGTAATTGAATTAAATTCTAATGTTTGACAATGCGAGTTGGTTTATTATTTCAACAATGAATGAATAAAGCTTGATTTATTTAATCTCAGGTATCTTCAGGAAATATGAAGACGTTACAACGCAATAGATCCCTTGCATGTGACGTCAAAGCAGCCCCATCTGGAGGACAAAACAAAAGCTTTTTCCTCTCTTGGGAGCTGAAATCCGTTCTTTTGCCCTTCAGGTTGAGCTGCATCCCAACAAACTGCAAGGAATCTATAAAACATAGCATATTGTGTACATGCATAACAACAACAACAAAACATTTAGAGCAAAGAATCCTGAAAACCATTTCCAACAGTTCTCCACTACGTTCATTTGAATTCTTGATTTCATTTGTTCAGTTTACATACTAAAAGACTATGTCAACATATCGCTGAGTGAACACTATTCAGTATGTATTGTAGTACATTAAATGTTCTCACTTGATACCAAATAATACCAACAGTGGTTCAAAGTTGGACAAGCACAACCTTTATTGTTATTATAACATTCTTGCTACAGTTGCAACACATCACATTGTGACTTTTTACTTCGTCAAAAGCATCTATGAAGCACAAACAAAATCAGTCATGTAAATAGTTTGATTTGCATTGGATTCAGAATAATAAATGTTAGTAGACTCCAAATTCTTCTGTTTTCTTCTTAACAGGGCTAAATAAACTACTAGAGTGCAAACACTAAATGTGTGCAATAGTCGTCACTATTTAGTAGTACATAGCACTAATTAAACAAAAGAAAACGACAGAATTACTATTTAGTTGTAGTTATGTTGTACACTTTTAGTATTTGCACTCTAATATTACAGTTGATCAAACAAAATAAAGGGTTTTTTTAAAAAAGCTCATTTCTATACATTTGTACAATGTTCACAGTTATCTGTTTCACAAAAACAGTTGTTATCCAACACATGTCAAGTTTTGTCTGGCCTCGTAATTTGCAGTCCAGACAATGTTTGTGTAACTTGCTCTAGAGCATGAAGCATTATTTTACATGCTACATGGATATATTCAGCTAGCAACAAGTCTTTCGATAGTTTTAAGGTATCCTGTTTCTACTTCGTCATATATTTGTTCCAGTTGTTTGCGTCGTTCACTAGCTGATTGTAAATGCACCATAGCAGTAAGCTCTTCAGATGATATGTACTTCTTTAACTTTTCAAAGTCTGATTTTTCTTTCTGTGCGCAAATAAACAACCAATATTAGGAATTATAAACAAGTTTTTATGGCACTAAAATGATACTGTACAGAAGGTTTCAAATGATATTACATGAAACAAACTTAATACATAGCTCTTCCAAAATGATGTCATAGTTGCTATAATTTTGAAGATGACCCTCTAACATGCTACTTTATAGTACTACTCAGGGACAGTAGAACAGTAACAACCATGGGGGGTACTTTAATCCCCCACCCCACTGCAAGAGAAAGAAATAACTAGAGCCCAGTCATCTCGCATTTCCATAAGACACAGGAAAACAGCTCCTGCATTCAAGGCGGTTATGTATATTATGGGTATTATATCTATCTTACTCCCCCCCCCCCAGTTCCACTGCCCGTGCTAATACTACTTAAGAGCACATGTATATTAACTAGCCCATAGCACTATGAGCACATGAAACCAATGTACTGAAAACTGCCTCAAAATATGGCCAGTTATAATGTTTTTACTCAATAACTGCAATTCAAACAATAAGCACAGTGTCTACATTGTAGCTCAATTCCCAAATGAATGTGTTTGATGCCTACTAAGACAGGATGAGAATCCATTTATCACTTGTCACACTAGCAAATAACTGTACCTGGTATGCAGTATTTAGTCTTCCTTTCACTTCCAGCCTGTATTCCTTGTATTCCTTAGGGTTACTTCTATCAGTTGCTTTAAGACGTAGTATTTCATACACTCTCCGGCACTGAAGCTAATCATGACAACAACAAATTATCAGTACTTCAGATCCAAAGCTTCAGACAAAATATAGATATTCAATGAATGATTGCTAGTAAACAAGTAGAATGTTTGTTTACAAGTTGGCTTTGTTTGATTACAAGTTGACTTTGTTTGTTTTCAATTTGACTGTTTGTTTACAGTATCACTGTCTGTTTGTTTGTCTGTTTGTTTGTTTGTTTGTTTGTTTGTTTGTTTGTTTGTTTGTTTGTTTGTTTGTTTGTTTGTTTGTTTGTTTGTTTGTTTGTTTGTGTCTGTCTGGGTTTCATTATAATAAATAATTATATGTAGTTGCCTGCTTTTGTTTTGGTATGAATTTTACCTTGTTCATTTTTCTTATTTTTTGAGCTTCACTGACTAATGTGTCTGTGAAACCTTTTTTGAGATTTTCTGGTGAGAAGCAATCAAGTTTACTGCATGCTAATGAATCCACAAAGTCTCTGAGACGAAGGAAATTATCTGAAGGATCTTCAACTAAAAAAAAAACAAATAAAATAATGAGTGAATAGATCAATGAGGTTGTGAATGAATGTGCATTATAAAATAATAATGAGCAAAGCATCACCCTAGTTTTATATAATGAGAACAGGGTAAAACTAATCAGAGGAGGTGTTTATTTGTTCTATTTTTAATCACAATTATTGTTTCTGTATTCTCAAAAGAATAAAAAATTTCTTAATATTAATTTTTAATGCCAGATAAGATTTAGTTATGTATAAACTAAGATAATCACTGACAACAAAAAAGAATTGAAATAAAAGCTGTCTTTGTTTATCCATTGGTGAATTCTTAGTTAGTGCATATCTAATTTTTAATTGGCACTAAATACCAGGGCTGGGATGTTTTAAGGTACTAGATCTGCTTAAAATGGTTGTCATTTGAAGGTGTTTTGTTCAAACTAGATATCATATTTCACAATTTTTCTTTATAGTTATAAAGAGCATAAAATGTAGCATCATAAATTTTAACAAAAGGTGTGAAAACTCACACCCAAAGGTGTAAAATTGGCACAGCAAGCCCAAGCGTTTATTTCGGGGTTTTTTTATTTCTGAAGATGAAATAAATAGAATGATGAAAAAATATATATATTTCAATATGTTAGGATAGGTGGAAAGTTTTCACGGCAGCCCTGAGGAAAATATATTTTTCATAGTGAAATTAGATACGGTAACTCATGGATTGTTTCCATTTGGAATGGGATGGGAATTTTCTCAGGGATGCGGTGAAAAGTTTGTTTAGATATCATTTAATATCTCTGCAAAGTTTCATCGAATTGAAGCAGAGCTAATTCTTTGGCAGCTGTGGTTGAACCTTGAAACTTTGCCTCGTATGCATTGTGAGGTGTGAGAAATTTGCGTGTGTAAACTTTGCAAAGTTCAACCTTGACTTGACTTTATTCGGTTCTAATGTTGTCACATGATGTTTGAAAACATACAGACTCGTATTACCGCAAGGCCAAAAAAGCTATCTTGTTTCAATTTGGCGATTCAAAATGGCGTCTTAGTTACAGTAGAAAGAGCTTGTTTTGGTCTTCATATCCTTCTGAAAACTGGCAAGTTTTGAAATAAAAGTTGTTTTTAACATTTGAACATTCCATTTAGACCAAAAAAAGAGGTGCGAATTATACAGTCGTAGTACCTTAAGCCCGATTAGCACTAATCCTGGGTTAACTCTTAAGAAAACTTATTAAGAGTTAACCCTGGATTAGCACTAATCGAGCTTTGAGCAACCGGCCACAGTAGTAAACAATTATAATTATTCATTCATGCTTATATCATTGGCGAGCACCCTATTATACTACTAATATTAGAAATGGATACATTCACACACTCTAGTCAAAAGTTCACACGATAATTGGGTGTGTCATGAGGTAACTTTGTTTTAGTGACACAAGAGACAAATTTACTTGGATTGGAGAAATATCAAGACAGTAGTAGATATTATAATATATTCAAATGATGTTGTTTGTGAATAGTATAAAATTAATATCAAATTCTGAGAGAATGTGTATTGATGATGGCCTTGGTGTAAATGATATCCAAGTGCATCTTTACTGAATGCAATATTTCTAATCTACCAGCTCTTACCAGTAATATCTAAGACTTTAGGGTCCTTGATATAATGCTCTTCAACAACTCGTAAAAGTTCAGCTAGTAAATATAAAGTAACAATATAAATGTAATGTTATCCTTCAATACATATATTTCAAAACACCATTCATCAATTTAATACATAGGACATACCTCCATGTCCCATTTTTTGATAAGGTGGAAGAATAAGCATTTGACTGAAAAGAAAATAGCTATTGTTTTTAAAATGCAAAGAAAGTTATGATAGTTGCAAATGACAAGAATGTATGTCTAGTTAAATGATCCATAAGGTGCCATCAGGCCACATTCACTACTTTATAAACATTACATATATCGTTTCAATGATCAGTATAAATTGTATGGCCAGACATTCCTAGTGATTATAGAACATGCCTGAATAATGAATTTCCCGAGTTATTTTCATCACATTTATGCTATTTGGGGTTTCTTATATTACTATTCTAGTGCATACTTGAAGCACTTGTCTTCCTGAGTTATTAGCCTTTATTGTATGAGTGGGAAACAAAACCATACCATATCTTAGCCATAATTTATCAATTTATACTTTAACCACTAATGCGAAAACAACCCTACTATAGAATTTACAGCTAACATGCTTGAATATAAGGTTTCCTGTGTACTTCCATCAGATTATTATATATTATGCTACCAATCAAGTCTTCCAATTATAGCTCCTTTAGCAATAACCTACCCTATTCTTGGTCGTATTTGATTTGGATATGCATAGTAGTGATAGACTGTCACATATCCTGCTATGTTGTATCTTGCTTCACCACACACATTCTTCTTTTCATACCTCAAAAGAACATAACAGAAAAATAATTAAATATCTATAAAACATTGGCTTGTTGCACTGAGCAAATAAACACAAGACAGATGGCAAATCATTGTTAATGTTAACAAGACACAGTTAAATTACAATGACAGATCGAGAAACTAAACTTAGACAATGTTTTCTTAATTTTACTGTGAGTGACTTAATTCAATAATAAAATACAAGTGATCATGGTTTTAAAAGGATTAAAAATAACTCAAAATATACTTACAATAGGAAAAAGTGCCACCTCTCATCATCAATATCTGCAAAGAAATAAAAAGCATTGCAAAAAAATCATTTTTTTTAGATACTGATAACAGTGTTTACTGGTTACTTATTTATACCAGGGATACCATTGTATCGCCGATGAGTCTTCCAGCATAAATAAAGAATTTATTATAATTATTATTATTAACAGTGTTAGATACCGTGGCCTACTTCAAAATGGTTGAAGAGAAAGCCCATAGCTAGCTGTTGAGCATCCATTATTCACAGTTGAAACAAAAAGTATATAGACCCCTTGCAGTTTGATCGAATGCAGCTCAACCTGGAGGAGAAAACAGTAGATTTCAGCTCCCAAGGGAGCAAAAATCTTTTGTTTTTGTCCTCCAGATTGGGCTGCTTTGATGTCACATGCAAGGGATCTACTTAACAGAAATTTATTTCTTTATAAATGATTTGAATTCTCTGTGTGATCATGTCATAAAATGCAGTGGTGGATCCGAAATTAATGGGAAGCGCCATCTTGGGTAAGGGTTGCACCATGACAATGCTCAAGACCACACAGGAAATCATAAGAAAACAATGGAAGTCCCCTCTGGAATGGATACAAACCACCTGCCTCTTGATCTCCCAAAGATTCACCCTTGGAAATCCAAGTGCATCTTGTGAAACTCACCTATATATGATGCAGCATCAATAAACCAAAGTACAAATGGTTGCAGTCTATTGTGATAATCCTTGAATTTTGGTGTAAACACATCAGCCTACAAACAAGCACGTACATTGTGAAATGGGGGAAGTAGGAAATATGGTAATAAATTCGTAGAGGTTATTTCATGGAAAGTGCGACGTACAGAATTTTATTCACGAGTTGTTTGTATCATAAAACAAACGAGGGAGGTATGTGCAAGTGAGTTTATGATACAAACAACAAGTGAATAAAATCCCATACAAAGCACTTTCCATGCTATGTTTGTTTATTATATTCTAAATATTTAATTAACAACTTCAGAAGCTTACACGAAAGTTTAAAGCTTATTCTTCCATTTCCATCTTTCTAACATCGCTTTGTGAAAGAAAAACTTATCCATAAAAGCAACATCTTGTTTCGTTTTTTTTAGAGCATATTTTTGTTTTCTTGTTCTTGTATGAATTGTCCAACAGTTGTTTTTAGAGCAAGAAATCTCAGCAGCCCGTCTTCGGACATTTTGCTTCACCAGTCAAGAATGCACGAGAAGCCATTTGAATGTTGTAGCTCGCTTTGTGATTGGATCAATTTCTTCTTTTAGTGCACGTTGTGATTGGTCATATTTTTCACGTGTGAGAAATGCTATACGCCATTCTGATTGGACGTATTGCTTTCTCACATGTGAAAATATAGCATACAGAGTTTTATTCATGGCCTTTTGCAATGAAAGTCTCGTTATATATTATATAATAAAAATATTTACCACAAATCAAGAAAATTATTGGAGGCTGTTCATGTTAGATGCAATTAATTTATTTGGCTTATGAGTATTTTACAGAGTGGTAATGAAGCAAATTTTTTTAATAGTATAAACAGGTCATTATCATAACACAAACTTACAGAATAGATTTCATAGTCAACATCCTTTCTTTTATATGAATGAATCATTTCACCCATTGGTCGAAAACTGTTTTCTGATGGTAATTTTGCAATAAATTCATCAAGATTGCTTAGAAAACCTGCAGAAAATAATGCAAATAAATCATATAATTCAATTTGACAAACATGCAATCACTTCAATCTGTCTTTTTAGTAAATCACGTAACTATACCTCCTGTAAGCTGTTCTGACACAATTTTCAAAACAGGGTCAGGCTGAAAAAAAAAAGATAAATTCATACATAATTTTTGTCATTATAGACACAAGGGTAATAATTATTATGTTGATGTTGGAAGCATGTGCCTTCGTCATTTCTCACATTCTTCCATTTCTGTGACAGTATGGGTATATTAAAGTGAAGGTTATTAATGTTACCTCAATACCATCAAGTTGCCCATTGACATCGCTATCACAGCTCTTCCCTAAATATGTCAACAAACTGCCTGCATGACAGTGTAGCTGAAAAGAGAAAAATAAATAAATAATAATTATTGACAATAAAATCACCTTACATTTGACAGTATATCTATGTTATCTATGAATTAACACAGTGAAAATATGCATCAATCTACACAATTATTTAAAAGGTTTTTTTTAAATAGATGAATGAATGCATGAATGTGTGAATGGATGAGTGAACGAACGAATGAATGAAACGCATGAGTTTAATATAGAAAACTATGAATGACAAATGATTGTGAAAAACCGAATAAATGAATACATGGCTGAATGAATGAAAGTATAGTATTATAGAATTGATCATCATAATCTTCATCATATGGTTTTTCTTAGTCAAACATACCTGGATCTCTAATCCCTTATAACCAAAGATGGATTCACTAATTCGAGAAAGAAAAAGGTAATCTAAATTATATATTAACTGATAAATACTGTGTTATGCTTTAAAAGATAGATGTGCAATTGAATAAATCAAGCTTAGACTTGTACATTTTTGTACAATTTTTTTCGTATATTTACCTGTCACCGAAGAATTGATGAGTAAACTCAGGATGAAACACCTTGTCCTTGTCAAATACATCTTTCTCTTCATTCACTATTCAAGAGAAAATATATCATCAAAACATATCACAAAACTGAACACAATTCAAAAGATTCTCAATGAGCATCTAAGTTATTGAATGCGAAATGATCAACCATATTGTCAGACTCACCTAATTTGAAGCAAACTGCAGTGTTTGCACTGCATCTGTATGCTGCAAGAAAATCCTCCGCAGCGGCCATTTGTACTAGAAAAAAAGATATTTCAGTCAGAAGGTTAAATACGGTACTTTGAAGGAAGAAAAATATCAAATAAATTTTTATAATACTCACAGTCAGCCATTTTGAGCTGCTTCGCGCCAAATCTGGGACGAGAGGGTAAGTACTTGGTGTATGCAGCACCAAGTGTATCAAAAGGCCTTATTTATAATACGATAGCTATAGCTATACTATATCCACTATATCCCTAATTATCCCATATATCCCTTGTTATCCCCTATATCCCTATAGCTATACTATATCTCTAGTTATCCCATACATCCCTGGTTATCCCATATATCCCTGGTTATCCCATATATCCCTAGTTATCCCTTATATCCCTGGTTATCCCATATATCCCTAGTTATCCCCTATATCCCTGGTTATCCCAGATATCCCTGGTTATCCCAGATATCCCTGGTTATCCCATATATCCCTGGTTATCCCATACATCCCTGGTTATCCCCTATATCCCTGTTTATCCCATATATCCCTGGTTATCCCAGATATCCCTGGTTATCCCATATATCCCTGGTTATCCCATATATCCCTGGTTATCCCATATATCCCTGGTTATCCCATATATCCCTGGTTATCCCATATATCCCTGGTTATCCCATATATCCCTGGTTATCCCATATATCCCTGGTTATCCCATATATCCCTGGTTATCCCATATATCCCTGGTTATTCTATATATCCCTGGTTATTCCATATATCCCTGGTTATCCCATATATCCCTGGTTATCCCATATATCCCTGGTTATCCCATATATCCCTGGTTATCCCATATATCCGTAGTTATCCCATATATCCCTGGTTATCCCATATATCCCTAGTTATCCCATATATCCCTAGTTATCCCCTATATCCCTGGTTATCCCAGATATCCCTGGTTATCCCATATATCCCTGGTTATCTCATACATCCCTGGTTATCCCCTATATCCCTGATTATCCCATACATCTCTGGTTATCCCAGATATCCCTGGTTATCCCATATATCCCTGGTTATCCCATACATCCCTGGTTATCCCATATATCCCTGGTTATCCCCTATATCCCTGGTTATCCCATATATCCCTGGTTATCCCATACATCCCTGGTTATCCCATATATCCCTGGTTATCCCATATATCACTAGTTATCCCATACATCCCTGGTTATCCCATATATCCCTGGTTATCCCATATATCCCTGGTTATCCCATATATCCCTAGTTGTCCCATATATCCCTGGTTATCCCATATATCCCTGGTTATCCCATATATACCTGGTTATCCCATATATCCCTGGTTATCCCATATATCCCTAGTTATCCCATATATCCCTGGTTATCCCATATATCCCTAGTTATCCCATATATCCCTAGTTATCCCCTATATCCCTGGTTATCCCAGATATCCCTGGTTATCCCAAATATCCCTGGTTATCCCATATATCCCTGGTTATCCCATATATCCCTAGTTATCCCATATATCCCTAGTTATCCCCTATATCCCTGGTTATCCCAGATATCCCTGGTTATCCCATATATCCCTGGTTATCCCATATATCCCTGGTTATCCCATACATCCCTGGTTATCCACTATATCCCTGGTTATCCCATATATCCCTGGTTATCCCAGATATCCCTGGTTATCCCATATATCCCTGGTTATCCCATATATCCCTGGTTATCCCATATATCCCTGGTTATCCCATATATCCCTGGTTATCCCATATATCCCTGGTTATCCCATATATCCCTGGTTATCCCATATATCCCTGGTTATCCCATATATCCCTGGTTATCCCATATATCCCTGGTTATCCCATATATCCCTGGTTATCCCATATATCCCTGGTTATCCCATATATCCCTAGTTATCCCATATATCCCTGGTTATCCCATATATCCCTAGTTATCCCATATATCCCTAGTTATCCCCTATATCCCTGGTTATCCCAGATATCCCTGGTTATCCCATATATCCCTGGTTATCTCATACATCCCTGGTTATCCCCTATATCCCTGGTTATCCCATACATCTCTGGTTATCCCAGATATCCCTGGTTATCCCATATATCCCTGGTTATCCCATACATCCCTGGTTATCCCATATATCCTGGTTATCCCATACATCCCTGGTTATCCCATATATTCCTGGTTATCCCATATATCCCTGGTTATCCCATATATCCCTGGTTATCCCATATATCCCTGGTTATCCCCTATATCCCTGGTTATCCCATATATCCCTGGTTATCCCATATATCCCTGGTTATCCCATATATCGCTGTTTATCCCATATATCCCTGGTTATCCCATATATCCCTGGTTATCCCATATATCCCCAGTTATCCCATATATCCCTGGTTATCCCATATATCCCTGGTTATCCCATATATCCCCAGTTATCCCATATATCCCTGGTTATCCCATATATCCCTGGTTATCCCATATATCCCTGGTTATCCCATATATCCCTGGTTATCCCATATATCCCTGGTTATCCCATATATCCCTAGTTGTCCCATATATCCCTGGTTATCCCATATATCCCTGGTTATCCCATATATACCTGGTTATCCCATATATCCCTGGTTATCCCATATATCCCTAGTTATCCCATATATCCCTGGTTATCCCATATATCCCTAGTTATCCCAGATATCCCTAGTTATCCCCTATATCCCTGGTTATCCCATATATCCCTAGTTATCCCATATATCCCTAGTTATCCCCTATATCCCTGGTTATCCCAGATATCCCTGGTTATCCCATATATCCCTGGTTATCCCATATATCCCTGGTTATCCCATACATCCCTGGTTATCCACTATATCCCTGGTTATCCCATATATCCCTGGTTATCCCAGATATCCCTGGTTATCCCATATATCCCTGGTTATCCCATATATCCCTGGTTATCCCATATATCCCTGGTTATCCCATATATCCCCGGTTATCCCATATATCCCTAGTTATCCCATATATCCCTGGTTATCCCATATATCCCTAGTTATCCCATATATCCCTAGTTATCCCCTATATCCCTGGTTATCCCAGATATCCCTGGTTATCCCAAATATCCCTGGCTATCCCATATATCCCTGGTTATCCCATACATCCCTGGTTATCCACTATATCCCTGGTTATCCCATATATCCCTGGTTATCCCATATATCCCTGGTTATCCCATATATCCCTGGTTATCCCATATATCCCTGGTTATCCCATATATCCCTGTTTATCCCATATATCCCTGGTTATCCCATATATCACTAGTTGTCCCATATATCCCTGGTTATCCCATATATCCCTGATTACCCCATATATCCCTGGTTATCCCATATATCCCTGGTTATCCCATATATCCCTAGTTGTCCCATATATCCCTGGTTATCCCATATATCCCTGGTTATCCCATATATACCTGGTTATCCCATATATCCCTGGTTATCCCATATATCCCTAGTTATCCCATATATCCCTTGTTATCCCATATATCCCTAGTTATCCCATATATCCCTAGTTATCCCCTATATCCCTGGTTATCCCAGATATCCCTGGTTATCCCATATATCCCTGGTTATCCCATATATCCCTGGTTATCCCATACATCCCTGGTTATCCACTATATCCCTGGTTATCCCATATATCCCTGGTTATCCCAGATATCCCTGGTTATCCCATATATCCCTGGTTATCCCATATATCCCTGGTTATCCCATATATCCCTGGTTATCCCATATATCCCTGGTTATCCCATATATCCCTGGTTATCCCATATATCCTTGGTTATCCCATATATCCCTGGTTATCCCATATATCCCTGGTTATCCCATATATCCCTGGTTATCCCATATATCCCTGGTTATCCCATATATCCCTGGTTATCCCATATATCCCTGGTTATCCCATATATCCCTAGTTATCCCATATATCCCTAGTTATCCCATATATCCCTAGTTATCCCATATATCCCTAGTTATCCCCTATATCCCTGGTTATCCCAGATATCCCTGGTTATCCCATATTTCCCTGGTTATCTCATACATCCCTGGTTATCCCCTATATCCCTGGTTATCCCATACATCTCTGGTTATCCCAGATATCCCTGGTTATCCCATATATCCCTGGTTATCCCATACATCCCTGGTTATCCCATATATCCTGGTTATCCCATACATCCCTGGTTATCCCATATATTCCTGGTTATCCCATATATCCCTGGTTATCCCATATATCCCTGGTTATCCCATATATCCCTGGTTATCCCATATATCCCTGGTTATCCCCTATATCCCTGGTTATCCCATATATCCCTGGTTATCCCATATATCCCTGGTTATCCCATATATCGCTGTTTATCCCATATATCCCTGGTTATCCCATATATCCCTGGTTATCCCATATATCCCCAGTTATCCCATATATCCCTGGTTATCCCATATATCCCTGGTTATCCCATATATCCCTGGTTATCCCATATATCCCTGGTTATCCCATATATCCCTAGTTATCCCCTATATCCCTGGTTATCCCAGATATCCCTGGTTATCCCATATATCCCTGGTTATCTCATACATCCCTGGTTATCCCCTATATCCCTGGTTATCCCATACATCTCTGGTTATCCCAGATATCCCTGGTTATCCCATATATCCCTGGTTATCCCATACATCCCTGGTTATCCCATATATCCTGGTTATCCCATACATCCCTGGTTATCCCATATATTCCTGGTTATCCCATATATCCCTGGTTATCCCATATATCCCTGGTTATCCCATATATCCCTGGTTATCCCCTATATCCCTGGTTATCCCATATATCCCTGGTTATCCCATATATCCCTGGTTATCCCATATATACCTGGTTATCCCATATATCCCTGGTTATCCCATATATCCCTAGTTGTCCCATATATCCCTGGTTATCCCATATATCCCTGGTTATCCCATATATACCTGGTTATCCCATATATCCCTGGTTATCCCATATATCCCTAGTTATCCCATATATCCCTGGTTATCCCATATATCCCTAGTTATCCCATATATCCCTAGTTATCCCCTATATCCCTGGTTATCCCATATATCCCTAGTTATCCCATATATCCCTAGTTATCCCCTATATCCCTGGTTATCCCAGATATCCCTGGTTATCCCATATATCCCTGGTTATCCCATATATCCCTGGTTATCCCATACATCCCTGGTTATCCACTATATCCCTGGTTATCCCATATATCCCTGGTTATCCCAGATATCCCTGGTTATCCCATATATCCCTGGTTATCCCATATATCCCTGGTTATCCCATATATCCCTGGTTATCCCATATATCCCCGGTTATCCCATATATCCCTAGTTATCCCATATATCCCTGGTTATCCCATATATCCCTAGTTATCCCATATATCCCTAGTTATCCCCTATATCCCTGGTTATCCCAGATATCCCTGGTTATCCCAAATATCCCTGGTTATCCCATATATCCCTGGTTATCCCATACATCCCTGGTTATCCACTATATCCCTGGTTATCCCATATATCCCTGGTTATCCCATATATCCCTGGTTATCCCATATATCCCTGGTTATCCCATATATCCCTGGTTATCCCATATATCCCTGTTTATCCCATATATCCCTGGTTATCCCATATATCACTAGTTGTCCCATATATCCCTGGTTATCCCATATATCCCTGATTATCCCATATATCCCTGGTTATCCCATATATCCCTGGTTATCCCATATATCCCTAGTTGTCCCATATATCCCTGGTTATCCCATATATCCCTGGTTATCCCATATATACCTGGTTATCCCATATATCCCTGGTTATCCCATATATCCCTAGTTATCTCATATATCCCTTGTTATCCCATATATCCCTAGTTATCCCATATATCCCTAGTTATCCCCTATATCCCTGGTTATCCCAGATATCCCTGGTTATCCCATATATCCCTGGTTATCCCATATATCCCTGGTTATCCCATATATCCCTGGTTATCCCATACATCCCTGGTTATCCACTATATCCCTGGTTATCCCATATATCCCTGGTTATCCCAGATATCCCTGGTTATCCCATATATCCCTGGTTATCCCATATATCCCTGGTTATCCCATATATCCCTGGTTATCCCATATATCCCTGGTTATCCCATATATCCCTGGTTATCCCATATATCCCTGGTTATCCCATATATCCCTGGTTATCCCATATATCCCTGGTTATCCCATATATCCCTGGTTATCCCATATATCCCTGGTTATCCCATATATCCCTAGTTATCCCATATATCCCTAGTTATCCCATATATCCCTAGTTATCCCATATATCCCTAGTTATCCCCTATATCCCTGGTTATCCCAGATATCCCTGGTTATCCCATATATCCCTGGTTATCTCATACATCCCTGGTTATCCCCTATATCCCTGGTTATCCCATACATCTCTGGTTATCCCAGATATCCCTGGTTATCCCATATATCCCTGGTTATCCCATACATCCCTGGTTATCCCATATATCCTGGTTATCCCATACATCCCTGGTTATCCCATATATTCCTGGTTATCCCATATATCCCTGGTTATCCCATATATCCCTGGTTATCCCATATATCCCTGGTTATCCCATATATCCCTGGTTATCCCCTATATCCCTGGTTATCCCATATATCCCTGGTTATCCCATATATCCCTGGTTATCCCATATATCGCTGTTTATCCCATATATCCCTGGTTATCCCATATATCCCTGGTTATCCCATATATCCCCAGTTATCCCATATATCCCTGGTTATCCCATATATCCCTGGTTATCCCATATATCCCTGGTTATCCCATATATCCCTGGTTATCCCATATATCCCTGGTTATCCCATATATCCCTGTTTATCCCATATATCCCTGGTTATCCCAAATATCACTGGTTATCCCATATATCCCTGGTTATCCCATATATCCCTGGTTATCCCATATATCCCTGGTTATCCCATATATCCCTGGTTATCCCATATATCCCTAGTTATCCCATATATCCCTGGTTATCCCATATATCCCTAATTATCCCATATATCCCTAGTTATCCCTTATATCCCTGGTTATCGCAGATATCCCTGGTTATCCAATATATCCCTGGTTATCCCATATATACCTGGTCAAGAAAATCGATCAAGCATGATTTGCAAAAGCCATACCAGCGAGACCATAGGAAGCCCAGACAATAAATTGTGCGTGGTGGTTTGATTTGTACACAGGAAACCCAAAGACAAAAGTATTTTCTACGCGCGCAATATATTATTCTTTTCTTTTTAATATGTGATAGATTAGGGGTCCCTGTGATTATGGTGTTCCGCTTGTGAGTGCCCTGGGCCCGCGCGGAACTCTGCTATTAGAATGCAATTTTTTGATGCTGAGTTCAATAGAGGACAAACATTGCATTATTGTGTCCACATTAAATTACTTCAACAATTTCATTTACAAAAAAAAAATAATAACATCTAATTATTTTGATGATATATCACCTGCACATTTTATTTTGAAAAGATTTTGTAAAGTTTGTATGTAGAAAATCTGATCTGTGTGACTTGCGATTAATTATCCTCCATCATTAGCGAGGTAAATACTTTATGTTTTGTCTTGAGTGCATTTAATTTACCTACAATTTGTGGAAATTTCTTATACGAAATAGGTATTGCCATATCCTTAACTTTATCAGAACAAGCTATAAAATTAAATAGCTTGCAGACGTTTTTAGAGTCAAGTGGGACGTTATGGTGTTGGATGACTTCAATAACAACTAAGAGAGCGACTGTTTCCCAAAACGTCCATGGACCAGTCTTCATGTCAAAGCCTTTGTCACTTAGAAATTCTTCGCTTTTTAGACGCTTGTAATCTTCGTGTCTCATCCTTTTTCGTGCTTTTCCTTGTGGCGTCGGAGGTGTTTTCTTGGCACCAAAAGTATTGTTGCAGTTATAACACTGACAACTATATGTGCATCCTCTATTATTTGCTAGACATGGACATCTAGACATTCTTGAAGTGTGATCAATGCAGGATTTGTAATTTGCATCGTGTTTTTTGGTTGTACCGCATTTACATCCTTTGCTAGCATTTTGTGAATGTGGTGACTGTTTAAATGTATTCACATTTTTGCATTGTACACACCTGCATTTCCGTGTACATTTATTGCCCGTTTTTATACATGTGCAGCGTGAGCTTGTACAAGAAGTTGTTATTTGTTCTTTTCCCCTTTGTTTTGACATCAAGCCACAATTGCATCCTTTGTCTATTTGCTGACATGTTTCTTCGGTGTCTTCTATAAGCATCTCTATTTACCGAAAATAAAAACATGTTAATACTAAACTAGTCGTAGCTATCGCTAAAGTGCCAACGAGCGGAAAGCATTTTTTTGATAAAATTATATGATTACTTTTTGGAAAGTGCATTATAAATTTTATGCAGATTGCACAAAATTTATCACAGTGCAATTAATACTCCAACCGGGACCACTTTGTGTTTGATCATTGTTGATAATTCAATTTTAGTTGAATTGTACTTTTTCAGAGGGCTTTAAGCAGTAAAAAGACTCTGCAAATAAAAATGAAAAATAGTCTCATTATCATGATATAAACAATCGATAAAATCTTGATATTAGTGATTCCTTATCAATGTACGTTCTAAATCGTGTTACACGAGTTTGTGCTACTATATATCATCGGTGGTACTTAGTAAAAGTCGCAATGAGTTACAATGATCTAAAACAACGAAGAAAAAAGTTGTTCAATGATAAAAACACACGCGTCTTCAGTCGAAATAGAGCTAAGCGAAATTGCTGTTTAATGGCTTTCCACCGTCTTTCCGCCCAATAACAAAGCAAAGTCTGGATTCCTTGGATTTTGATTGGTCGTTATTTTTGCACTGTGATCGGCTTTTATCAATGGAGGAAGCCTGTCTTGTTCGCTTCTGAAAAACTGGATAATTGCACTTTTTACGATTGTCGCATATAAAATTCATCAAACTTAAAAATGCATGACAATCGAAAGAGAAATAAATTTTACACATACAGTCATTCGTGTATAGTGCAGTGAATACGTTTGTTTTTATCAATAAAATCGTTCAGGTTTCCTGCAAAGAACACGGGTTGCAAACGTGGGTTTGACTTGTCAGCTTTTCGCGTTTGTCAGTTGTTACTAAGTTGGAAGATTACATTTTTTAGGTTGATTTACGATTATAATATTAATAATTGAGTGATTGACATGGCCTACACAGAATTTTAGATGGTCATGATAAACGAATTTTGTTATAGGATGAGTTTTTCTCACGACTCAGGTTAAAAATAGCACATGGGGAAAGTCGCATGGAGATTATGACGTCATAGAATTTTTTCGACCTAGGATTGGTCCGTGTAACTTCTACTAACTTCTTATTGGTGTAGATGAATTTCTATTGTTACATTACAAATCGAATCAAGATTTTTTCTGCTATTCTCATGTGCATCGGCGTTATGATGCTGCCGCCTCGCAGCCTCGCGTCTTCGCTCGGCTGCTCGTTGGCAATTAGCATTCATTAAGGTGATCAATTTTGTTGATACGTCAGTGCTATTAGATACTAAATGATGCTTATGATAAGTGTTTTGTTTGTTTGATTATCATTGATCACAGCATAGTTTGAAGACCACAGTGATGTGACGGTGTTAAAAAACCTCATTAGCATTTGACGGTTATGTATTCATCTGTCTTACGTGCATATTCAGAATTTTCATTTTCTCGTATAATGGCAAATATTTTTTTTCCGTTTCATGATTAATTACATTTTAGGTGAATCGTTATCGCGAAACCCATTATACAGTTGTATTGTTTGATTGAGATTGATTGTATTATTGAGTGTATGCCGCATACGCTGTTCAGCGGATCACCCCCTTATGTTATTTATCCCCCCTCCCCTTCCCGGCTCAATGCCTTATATGCTACACGAGTGACAAAGCTTAAAATTTGCTTGTGTTAGCATGGAGAGGAATAAGATTTAAAATATTATTAAATTCAATTACATTTCTCGATTCGTTTTCACAAGTACAAAATATATTATTGTCACCTCATGTCAACTTCGGTGGATCTGAAATAATACCACTTCTACCTTCTATATATATATATATATCAGTATCAAGTGTAAGTAATCCAGTATACTTTTTCTTGAGAAAGAAATCTGAAGAAAGCGATCGCAAATAAAAGAGATGTGTTTTCTTGAAAACGAATGACAACTTTCTCTTTTTTCGCAACCGCTTTCCTAGACGACAGCTGACAGAAGGCAAATCAGTCTACTTTTAGACTAACCTTTTGTTCCATCATAATGCCCTGGAGAAGTATGATTGAAGGCTATATAGAGGGCATCTTTTTTGAGAACGTCAGGTGGAATGAAAGGAATAAATGGTGTGGATGGTAGAGATGTGATGACAATGATTGGAACTTTGAGCAAATTACTGCAGGCAACGGCACAAAGATCACCAAGAGAGCTGTTAAACCATCCTTCCTGAGAAAACCTCTCCAGTTCCAAATCGATATCAGCCCCCAGCCAAGTTGCGTATTTTTCAAAGTTTTCTGTAATCTCTGGGCAAAAGAGCTGCCTCAGCAACACGCAGTCTTCTCCATGATTCGCGCAAAGCCCCAACCCTTTCGCATGTTGTTTGAAAACATCGTCACCATCAGTTGCTATTACTTTGTGCAATTCTTTTACAATACTGGCGAAGCAACAGTTACCATCCCCTTCAACGCGATCTATTTCCAGTCCAAATGATGCTAAATGACGCTGAAGACATTCCTCATTTAGGGACAATTGGAAATCGCTTTCGTTTGATTCAGTTGGATGGATTCTTTCAACTAATGTTTTGATGTCTGAGAAAGGAAAATCAGCAATGTTGACATCCCTCGCTATACATTTTTTGTCTACAGATTCTAAAACTTCTGATAGATGAAGGGTTCTATTAACAACAAAATCCAAAACATTTTCGTTTTCAAGGTTTTCTAAGTCATAATGTTGGGGCAGATCTCTCCTTGCTGTTGTTACACTTGAAGGTTTTTCTCTCGTTTCCCTTGCAATAGGTAGATCTGCAAAACTCTTGAACTTTTTTTGAATTCTAACTGATAGGATGTTATTTCTCTTTATTTCGATCGGTACAATACAATACAATCACTTTTGCGTTTGATTGATGCTTTTCCACATTTGGGTGTCGTTTCAGATTCCACGAGTATATCACTAATGTTTGTACAGCGATTGCAAGTTCCGGTGATATCATGTTTGAGCCTCCAAGTAATGATCTTTTTAAATTTTTGTGTAACCGTTCATTTCGTTGAGTTCCTCCTCCAGGAGGAATATAACTACAACAACCTTTCAAAATGTGCTTTCGAAGATTTGTAATGGCATCAATAGATGCTTGTGAAAAATGTTTTTCCCATTTTTTAATGAACATTTGGAGATTTGCTTCAATTATCTCTGGGGATGGTGTTGCTAAAGTACGATTTACGCCTACATCTCCATTAGTACGAAAAATAAGTCCAAATGATTTCGAAATTTGTTGTGTGAAAACATTTGATTTTGGCAGAGTTTTCACAAAACGTTGACAGGCATGATAGAGATCTAGCTTTGCAGGTGTTCCCGGAAACACGTTTGAGTAAGAAGGACGAACCGAGCAGCAGTCATCAACAATAATCATGTCTAATTTGTTTTTTTTTTTGCATCCAGTATCCCTTTGAGATCTGTCACAAGATCCTCAATCTCTGAGAAGGCAGTGTTTCTTGTTAGTCGCCATTGCACGACTTGTCCATTTTCATTGAGTACCATAAACAAATTGTTAAATTGCTTTACAAAACAATTGTCCGAGCTTCTAATCATACCGACATGTTTACTTACTTTGAAAGTATGATCGCATGTCAAGGTAGAAAATGGTAACGTTCTCATTTCTCTCTCAAATGCTTGATCATTGCTTTTTAAATATGCCAAAAACATAAACATCAGTTGATCGTTACTGGGGATGGAGTAGATTATACTTTCATAATAATGGTCCAGGTTGTCGCCATGGTGTTTTCTTGCAAATGCTCTAAAGTTCATCGATGCTATATCTTCAGACATTTCTAGAAAGGTATGACCCCTACCGATATGAACAATTAAAGGTAATCTAACAAATCGAGAGTACACGCAGAGCGATAAAACATTTTAAATGGTAGTTTTTCTCGAATGTTGTCCGGAAGGGCATTGAGTAATTCTAGAGATGTGGCGAAATAACTGTGTCCTCTTGTACTTCTTTCTGTCAAATTGTCTGAGCACGAATAAATGGCCTGGACCAAAATTATGTTTCCTTGTAGATCATATACACGTCGTGGCTCGTGAGCATTTGTTGCCGTCCATCCCATAAATTTTAGAGCGGTCTTGTGGACAGGACACATCACTTGTATTCCATAATGCTGCAATGGGCACCAAATAAATATTTTTGGTAAAAAATGTTTTTCATTGTAATGCAGTGTTGAATCATACATCTGGTTAGTTGGATTACTCTCAAATTCTAAAATTGCCTCAGACAAACACTCTTGTTGTTTCTTATCAAGTCTAATTCCACTGACAAGAATAATGCAGACGTACACATTCCAGAGAACAAACGGGTAATTGTTGCAGGTTATCTATGAGAAAATGATAAATATTAATCTCGTGAGTGTTCCATAAAATAACTTGATTGTGAGTTATCGCCTCATCTTGCTTTTCCTGCTGGAAAGAAGATGAGAAAAAAAGCTATACTGGGTCAAATTACAACAGACTATTTTTTTTTATATGCGCAGTTGAAATTATTTTAGTTGAATTGTGCGAACGCGTACAAACACTGAATGTATTTAACAGTTATTATTATTGCTGCGCCACCGAAGCGATCCTAATTGAGCGAAGCAGCATAATAATCGAGTAGGTAGCTAAATTTGAGATTTGAATCCCCACAATCCTTTGCGAGTGTCGGAAAAAAAAACAATAGATTTCTCTGTTCTGCTGTCAACTTGTGTCACGTGGTTTTATTACTGGAAACCTTTCCGCACTTGGCTCATAAATGCTGTGAAACCGTGAAACCATGCGCTGTCAATGACATTCCATAGATTTGCATACATTCCTCTCAACTGTCTCAAACAAGGTTTCTTCACACCAGATGCGGCTAAAATATAGAATACCCTGTCACTTATTAGCATAACAATAACATCTATTGTTAATATTCATCGTTTTCAAAGAATGCCGCTACTGGAATCATTGGGTGACAGGGTATTCTATAATTGCTCCCCAGATGCTCGACTTGAACTGATTGTACTGGCCTGACATTTGAAAGATTGATATCGCAAATTAACTGCAAGTTTCGTGTTCTTCGTTTGGCTGAAACACCCATCAACTGTTGGTAAAATAAAAAATAAAATAAAAAACGCAAATACTTCTCCAGTAGTTCTGTTGTTTGAAAATTCAAACATTTTTATAATAACTTAGCGTAGGAAAGAATAATTAGTTAATGTTTGGTTGTTTGATTGATTGTTTGATTGATTGATTGACTGATCGATCGATTGATTGGTTGATTGATTGATTGACTAATTTATTGATTAAATGATGACTCAGCATCAAAACGGGGAAGTGACAGAAGGCAAAGCGCACCTAAAATCGTGTGTGTGCATACCACTTGACCTAATGAAGAAACTTGCCCAGTTTATGTGCAAAGGTAGGTTTACCAAACATAAATAACTTTCTACAACGCCATCAATTCTGTTACCAGTTTAACAAAATAGCATATGAAAATAGACGATATAAATAAAAATAACTGCAGCCATCTTGAAAGCATTTCTCATTTTGTCGTACGTATACTTTAAAACTTAATTTATCCACAATGTATTTTAACTATAATCCAAAATATGCAATATTGTGAATAGTGTAACTGAAATTGAAATTTAATTGTATTGGAAGGAGTGACGGCGGACGGCACGCAAGAGCAAGTTATTGAGGCTGGTAAGTACTCCAAAAATGCAGCCAAGAGAAATACTTATCAATTTGTTTCTAGTGCTAGCTGCAATTCTTCATATGCGATGGGATAGAAGAAGTGAGGATAGCACAGTTGACTAGAAAGGCTAAACAGGAGCATTGATAGAGAGAGGGGAGGTAGAATGAGTGCAGTTTGTCAGTTTCAAGTATGCCAACATTAAATATAAGGTTGCTTTACCTTTACGTTTATGGGCTCAATGTTACGTCTTATTTTACTGCTTGTCAGATTGTCAGCGCTTTGATTTGCTCTGTAATGAACTCATTAAACTTAATTGTCAACTTTTGACTCACCTTATACATAAAGCCATATAGCACATCAAACTCTCTAATAAGATATATGTATACTAAAATGTAATTTCACAGTTGCAGTATACATACAGGGTTAGTGTTAATTGTTTTCGTTCAAAACTGATTTTTGTAGGAGAAACGACTAACACAAAGAAACCTGAGGAAGAGACTGTCCATGTCGACAGTAAGTGTTTGTTGTCAAGTATAAACACTAACGTAGTTCTAAAGTGTTCATTAAGAATGCTTCAATGTAAATTAAAAATAAGTTCCCTTAAAGTCCGAAAGCAAATGTTTACGTGGAGAATTGGCACAATGCCCCACATACAGGAACGCCTAAGTCGTTGCACCCATTTAGACAGCCTACATTGAAGCGACCTGGTTTAATATTTAGAGATTCTCCGCCCCAAATCCCGAACGCTCCATTCTGAAAATCTGCTAACTTGTTTTACGATCTATAGAAGAACCGGATGTTCCAGATATAATAAATAACACGACCAGTACTGAAAGTAAGTATTTTTTAACAAAGAAACTAAGATCTGAATTTATAATTATGATTCAGTTTATGAGAAATCAAATTATAAATTTATAATTATGATTCAGTTTATGAGTAATCTACATTAAATAAAACGCCATGGCAAAAATGAAAAACTCTTAAAAACACTATTAAAACTTGAAGCTTGAAAATGCACAAAATGCAATAAAAATTGGCTTACGACCATACTGATCATGCGCACAGTGTCTCGGGTATATAGAATTTGAATTTTACATGCGACAGACTTGAAGGTTTAGAAAAACAGCCTTTCAATCCTTGAACCATTTTGATACCTTGAAAAAATCTCAATAGAGAAAGAAACATTCTAGGCAAGCTTCGAAAAAGCAAAACATTCCAGTTATCTGCAAGTGGAGTTAAGTGAAAGATGTTACCTTTCAAAATTAAACAAAGAAAAGGTTTGCAGAACCTTGCTGCTTTTAGTCAATTTTAATCCACAGTTTAATTTCTGATGTAATTAGTTCAGATAATGTACAATTTTAAAGGCAAACCTTTGTGATTATGTACAGCGTTTCCCAAGAACGCGTACAACGACTAAAATTAATTATATGTTCATATAATTTCTTCATTTTGTTTTATTTGAAGGAGTGACGACGGACGACTCACAAGAACAAGTTATTGAGCATGGTAAGTACTAAAATGCAAAAGAAATACATTTTTGTCTCATGATTGGTGTCAAAAGATGTTGTGTTAATTGCAAAGTTTCTAGTGC
Organism: Diadumene lineata; assembly: GCA_918843875.1. Taxonomy (NCBI): domain Eukaryota; kingdom Metazoa; phylum Cnidaria; class Anthozoa; order Actiniaria; family Diadumenidae; genus Diadumene; species Diadumene lineata. The sequence goes on along the minus strand of OU974069.1, from coordinate 16,681,964 downwards.
AATCTGCAATTCTTCATAGGGGAGTGTAAAAACTGCATGTAATCTTTTTTTATTTACTGCTTGTCAAGTTGTCGGCGCTGTGATTGGCTGTCCATTGAACGCACAGCATGCATTATATGACTGTCGGCATCCACTGGTTTCGAACATTCCGTAGTTAGGAACTATCCAACCCCATGCTCGTAGCCAACCATACCGGTCTAATCTATATTGATCATTATACAGGTTCTGGAACCAGATTGGAATTTTTATCCAGTCTAGCAAAAATCGTAAATTTGCATGAAATAGCGACGGCACATCTTACAATTCACTTTATCTGGATATAATTGGTAGTGATATTATTTGGTATTCTCAAGCTTCCTAGTTAATTTGATACAGTTGCAGTATACATACATATATACAGGGTTAATGTTAATTGTTTTCGTTCAAAACTGATTTTTGTAGGAGAAACGACTAACACAAAGAAACCTGAGGAAGAGAATGTCCATGTCGACAGTAAGTGTTTGTTGTCAAGAATAAACACTACCGTAGTTCTAAACTGGGGTATGAGGCTATAAGATCCGTTTTATAAGAATGCTTCAATGTAAATTAAAAATAAGTTCTCTTACAGTCCGAAAGGAAATGTTTACGTGAAGAGTTGTCACAATATCCTCGCTCTCCCCATAAAGGAACGCCTAAGCTGGTTTAATATTTAGAGATTCTCCGCCCAAAATCCCGCTCCATTACAAAAATCTATAACTTGTTTTATGATCTGTAGAAGAATCGGATGTTCCAGAGGAAACAAATGACACGACCAGTACTGAAGGTAAGTATTTTTTTGATAGATGAACTAAGATATTGATTGATGATTCAATGGTATTGCGGGCTCACAGTCTTGATGCGACACAAACAAAGTTCATGAAGACTTTTGAGCGGCCAAAAGGTAAATAATTCTTATTTTGATGTGGTACAAATACTAGTATTTAGCTCTTTTTGAAATATTAATGCGAAAAATGGACATATTAGGTTATTTTCGATTAAAAATAATGTTGTTTCGCAAAGTACTAATTTTAATTTCGCAAAATACTGTCTAATTATACTTTGCGAAATATTTCGTTTCGCAAAGTACTCATTTTTATTTCGTTTCGTTTCGCAAAGTACAGTAAGCCTTAATGTATGATCTCTATGTGTTCGTTCGCGATTCAGGTAGTTGAATGTAAAAATTTCAATGGAATAGCAAACATGATGTATCTAATTGTTTTGTTCCAGTGAAAAGTGATGGCAAAAAACGAAAGATCCATGATAAGAGTGAGTATAAAGTACTTTGGACAAATACTTTGGATAAACGTAGATGTTATATGCATGTATAAACTTAAAATTGCAAAAACGATTCATTCCAATATCGCTCAGCTCTGTTCTACATTCTTTATTATAATGCTATTTCATAAATGTGCCGCCTAAATTTAGCGTATTTTCACCTCTTTCTATAGTTCCAACGAATACAAGGTCATCAAGGAGATTAGGTAATTACTAACTGCTTTCATTCAATCAAACAAACAAAAAATACATACAAACGAACAAAGACACAAACAAAACAAAAAACAAATAGACAATAAGGCGTAAGGCCAAGAGAATGAAAGTCATAGATTTGCGTCCACCGCCCACATGGTTTGAAAGCTACCGCACAAAATTGTCATTATTTTACAAAAATACTCATAATTTTTCATTATTTCCCCAAAAAAAGCACTTTGTAATGTAATTTGCAAAAAAACTAGTCGTAATTTTAAAGAAATGTAGAAGCATCGAAGATGTAGCAGTGTCGTGGATCGGAAAAGAAACAGTTCTGAGAGTTGACCTGGATTTAATAGGACTTATCAAGCTTTAAACATTAATATATTTACTACCAAGTGCATATACATCGCCTGCGTCTGTCTATATCTGCTGAAAGGACTATAAAGGAAAATAATGAATAATGAATAATGAAAATGAGCCGCATGCAAATTAAAAAATCTCCGGACGCAAATCTATGACTTTCATTCTCTTGGCCTAATTTAATATGCAGTATGCAAATAAATACGAGAAGAAAATTTCTCAAATAAACAGGAAAACTCTGAACTGGAATTATAATTATTCAATTTTATTTAGTAAAAACTAGGTATATTACCATTGACCGAAAGGATTTAGTAAGAAATTTCCTGTAATAAACAAAAAGAATTAAATTAAATTAAAATGTTGAAATATTACATACAATAGAGAATGGACCCGTTAACCTGAACATGAAAAGGAGAACTGCTAATATTGTTTTTTTTTTTTTTTTTTTTTTTTTTTTTACAGCAGTTAAGAAGCTCAAGAACTGAATAATAGCAGAGAATATGGGATATGGGATATCTATCCATATTTCTTTGAAATAATATCATTTAGCAACAAGGGTGTAATTGTAATATTGAGGTGTACGTGCATGGATCTCGGCCCTCTCTAAACCCATCGACAAAACGGTGTCTTATGATTTCAAATATGAACAAAACTGAATTCCGTCAATCGTCTATATAATTGATTTGATCGTGATGTTTTCACTAATTATGAAAAACTTACTGTAGTGAAACGTACTTGAAAACAAACCACTCACTGATAGGAACATAACTACTTATGTTAAAGTGACATGCAAAAATTGTTATTTGATATATGTGAAAAAAAAAGAGAATTCTGAATCCATTTGTGTATTAGTTAGACCGACACAGTGAAGGTGAAATACATGAGTTGTTATAGTAATCGTTTTGTTAAAGTATTGAGTTTGATAAGTATTAACAAAAAAATACATATATTATATACATAACAATTGTTACAGTTAAGATGGAATATCAATATTAGCAATAAGCTCAGGCATTAATTATCTGATAAATTTGTAAACTTTCATATATAACAAATATGCAAATTTAACACTGAATAAACTTGAAGCTGATCACAAATATAATTTCATTCTAACTAGCGATACATGGGATTACCATGATATATGGGATAACCAGGGATATAGAGGATAACTAGGGATATATCGGATAACTAGGGATATATGGGATAACCAGAGATATATGGGATAACCAGGGATATATGGGATAACCAGGGATATATGGGATAGCTAGGGATATAGGGGATAACCAGGGATATATGGGATAACCAGGGATATATGGGATAACTAGGGATATAGGGGATAACCAGGGATATATGGGATAAACAGGGATATATGGGATAACCAGGGATATATGGGATAACCAGGGATACATGGGATAACTAGGGATATAGGGGATAACCAGGGATATATGGGATAACCAGGGATATATGGGATAACCAGGGATATATGGGATAGCTAGGGATATAGGGGATAACCAGGGATATATGGGATAACCAGGGATATATGGGATAACCAGGGATATATGGGATAACCAGGGATATATGGGATAACCAGGGATATATGGGATAACCAGGGATATAGGGGATAACTAGGGATATATGGGATAACTAGGGATATATGGGATAACTAGGGATATAGGGGATAACCAGGGATATATGGGATAACCAGGGATATATGGGATAACTAGGGATATATGGGATAACCAGGGATATATGGAGAAACAGGGATATATGGGATAACCAGGGATGTATGGGATAACCAGGGATGTATGGGATAACTAGGGATATATGGGATAACCAGGGATATATGGGATAACCAGGGATATATGGGATAACCAGGGATATATGGGATAGCTAGGGATATAGGGGATAACCAGGGATATATGGGATAACCAGGGATATATGGGATAAACAGGGATATATGGGATAAACAGGGATATATGGGATAAACAGGGATATATGGGATAACCAGGGATATATGGGATAACCAGGGATGCATGGGATAACTAGGGATATAGGGGATAACCAGGGATATATGGGATAACCAGGGATATATGGGATAACTAGGGATATATGGGATAACCAGGGATATATGGGATAACCAGGGATATATGGGATAGCTAGGGATATAGGGGATAACCAGGGATATATGGGATAACCAGGGATATATGGGATAACCAGGGATATATGGGATAAACAGGGATATATGGGATAACCAGGGATATATGGGATAACTAGGGATATACGGGATAACTAGGGATATATGGGATAACCAGGGATATATGGGATAACCAGGAATATATGGGATAACCAGGGATATATGGGATAACTAGGGATATATGGGATAACCAGGGATATATGGGATAACCAGGGATATATGGGATAGCTAGGGATATAGGGGATAACCAGGGATATATGGGATAACCAGGGATATATGGGATAACCAGGGATATATGGGATAAACAGGGATATATGGGATAACCAGGGATATATGGGATAACTAGGGATATACGGGATAACTAGGGATATATGGGATAACCAGGGATATATGGGATAACCAGGAATATATGGGATAACCAGGGATATATGGGATAACCAGGGATATATGGGATAACCAGGGATATATGGGATAGCTAGGGATATGGGGGATAACCAGGGATATATGGGATAACCAGGGATATATGGGATAACTAGGGATATACGGGATAACTAGGGATATATGGGATAACCAGGGATATATGGGATAACCAGGGATATATGGGATAACCAGGGATATATGGGATAACCAGGGATATATGGGATAACCAGGGATATATGGGATAGCTAGGGATATAGGGGATAACCAGGGATATATGGGATAACCAAGGATATATGGGATAACCAGGGATATATGGGATAAACAGGGATATATGGGATAACCAGGGATATATGGGATAACTAGGGATATACGGGATAACTAGGGATATATGGGATAACCAGGGATATATGGGATAACCAGGGATATATGGGATAACCAGGGATATATGGAATAACCAGGGATATATGGGATAACCAGGGATATAGGGGATAACCAGGGATATATGGGATAACTAGGGATATATGGGATAACCAGGGATATATGGGATAGCTAGGGATATAGGGGATAACCAGGGATATATGGGATAACCAGGGATATATGGGATAACCAGGGATATATGGGATAAACAGGGATATATGGGATAACCAGGGATATATGGGATAACTAGGGATATACGGGATAACTAGGGATATATGGGATAACCAGGGATATATGGGATAACCAGGGATATATGGGATAACTAGGGATATATGGAATAACCAGGGATATATGGGATAACCAGGGATATAGGGGATAACCAGGGATATATGGGATAACTAGGGATATATGGGATAACCAGGGATATATGGGATAACCAGGGATGTACGGGATAACTAGGGATATATGGGATAACCAGGGATATATGGTATAACCATGGATATAGGGGATAACCAGGGATATATGGGATAACCAGGGATATATGGGATAACCAGGGATATATGGGATAACTAGGGATATATGGGATAACCAGGGATATAGGGGATAACTAGGGATACATGGGATAACTAGGGATATATGGGATAACTAGGGATATAGGGGATAACCAGGGATATATGGGATAACCAGGGATATATGGGATAACTAGGGATATATGGGATAACCAGGGATATATGGGATAACCAGGGATGTATGGGATAACTAGGGATATACGGGATAACCAGGGATATATGGGATAACCAGGGATATATGGGATAACCAGGGATATATGGGATAACTAGGGATATATGGGATAGCTAGGGATATAGGGGATAACCAGGGATATATGGAATAACCAAGGATATATGGGATAACCAGGGATATATGGGATAAACAGGGATATATGGGATAACCAGGGATATATGGGATAACTAGGGATATACGTGATAACTAGGGATATATGGGATAACCAGGGATATATGGGATAACCAGGGATATATGGGATAACCAGGGATATATGGAATAACCAGGGATATATGGGATAACCAGGGATATAGGGGATAACCAGGGATATATGGGATAACCAGGGATATATGGGATAACTAGGGATATATGGGATAACCAGGGATATAGGGGATAACTAGGGATACATGGGATAACTAGGGATATATGGGATAACTAGGGATATAGGGGATAACCAGGTATATATGGGATAACCAGGGATATATTAACTAGGGATATATGGGATAACCAGGGATATATGGGATAACCAGGGATGTACGGGATAACTAGGGATATATGGGATAACCAGGGATATATGGTATAACCATGGATATAGGGGATAACCAGGGATATATGGGATAACCAGGGATATATGGGATAACCAGGGATATATGGGATAACTAGGGATATATGGGATAACCAGGGATATAGGGGATAACTAGGGATACATGGGATAACTAGGGATATATGGGATAACTAGGGATATAGGGGATAACCAGGGATATATGGGATAACCAGGGATATATGGGATAACTAGGGATATATGGGATAACCAGGGATATATGGGATAACCAGGGATGTATGGGATAACTAGGGATATATGGGATAACTAGGGATATATGGGATAACCAGGGATATATGGGATAACCAGGGATATATGGGATAACTAGGGATATATGGGATAACCAGGGATATAGTGGATAACTAGGGATATATGGGATAACTAGGGATATATGGGATAACTAGGGATATATGGGATAACCAGGGATATATGGGATAACCAGGGATATATGGGATAACTAGGGATATATGGGATAACCAGGGATATATCGGATAAACAGGGATATATGGGATAACCAGGGATATATGGGATAGCCAGGGATATATGGGATAACCAGGGATATATGGGATAACCAGGGATATATGGGATAACCAGGGATATATGGGATAGCTAGGGATATAGGGGATAGCCAGGGATATATGGGATAACCAGGGATATATGGGATAACCAGGGATATATGGGATAACCAGGGATATATGGGATAGCTAGGGATATAGGGGATAACCAGGGATATATGGGATAACCAGGGATATATGGGATAACCAGGGATATATGGGATAACCAGGGATATATGGGATAACCAGGGATATCGGGGATAACCAGGGATATATGGGATAACCAGGGGTATATGGGATAATAAGGGATATATGGGATAACCAGGGATATATGGGATAACCAGGGATATAGGGAATAACCAGGGATATAGGGGATAACAAGGGATATATGGGATAATTAGGGATATAGTGGATATAGTATAGCTATAGCTATCATATTATAAAGAAGGCCTTTTGATACACTTGGTGCTGCATACACGAAGTACTTACCGACGAGAGCGCCAGTTGAGCGCCCGCAATCTCAGCGACTTTAGCACCACAGGAATACCGTGAAAATTCACCAATTAAAACTCATGAACAGAAGGAAGGAAGCAATAAAAAATAAGTTCTGGCCAACTACGACTGAGTTTGTTCAGAACAAGAAAACGAAAACAATTGCATTTTCAAACTCTTGGTTTTATTTCAATTCACTTGATTGGCGGTTCACCCCAGGAACTTATTAAAAAAATATTCAAGCTAATAAATTATTTATTCTTCGTTTTCATGTGACGTCATCAATAGTATGACAAATTCATTTTTAATCAAATAGAAACATACCCACTATATGTTATAGCTAACGATTATTAAAAGACTTTGTAGAAATATAGGTCCAAAAATGTTGCTCACTTTTGAGACATTTAGGTCTAAATTGTGTCACGCAACGCTATCGCGTAATTCGAATCAAAGGATAAATATCGCCATAAATTCATCTCTTGTTATAAGACGTCTCAAATAGGCTCCTGGTGATTCAATTCAAGTACACAATCCAAAAAACTGATTTAAAATACTGAATTTGCCTTATTTTTAGACCACTAAATTTCTATCCGCCATGTTGGATGATATAAGTCAGCATCCAACATGGCGAAGCCATACATTTTTACCAAATAATACGAATCTTTGGTCGTCAATAGTTCAGTAACTATTCGCTCTAGATGCCTCAAATTTGCCAGAATGACGTTGTTTTTAATGCTTTCAAAGGATATGAACGTAGTTTTTCAGTAGGATTTAAAATGAAACATTTTTCCTGAATTATCACGTGGTTGCAAACGAAGAATAAAATTAACAAACGAATATGCTATATTTTATAAGCAATTTGTAACTTGAAGCATTTGCCAAGTGTACCAAGGTCGGCGTCAATTTCCGCTAACTACTCAAGAAACCGACCCGACTAGAGAGCATAATAAAGTGTAAGGGAATCAGGGTGGCGGAATGTCCGGGGGGACTCCCTTATAATTACTATACACTGGGAGTTCCGCCAAATAGGGTATGGTTTTTTTCCTTCATGTCTTAAATAGGGTGTAAAATTTACCTTAAGTTGTCATATTCTCTTGACTTTCACTACGTTCACTGTCTTTATAGGCAGCGTTTACGTACATGAAGCTATTTTCGTAAACGCGCATTTTTTTAAATCTCAGTTTAGGCCTACCGCTCGCACCAAAATCCTACTTAGCCGGCTATTTCGAAAACGCCTCTCAAAATGGATATTTTCGTTAACGACGGCTATACTTTTTCCTGTAAACTCTTTAGCCGGCTATTTTCGCTGAAGTCATAACTTTGGTTCAGTCATAATGAGCGAGAGTAATTCCAACTGATTTAGGCACCAAGATGCTTACAGACGATCTTCAAACTACCGAAAACAACGAGAAAACGATAAGCGTTTACACGAAAACGCTATGTTAACGGGTATTTTTTATCGTCGGCTAAAAAAAATAACCGGTTTCCGGTGCCTTAAACAGCCTTAATCTGATAAAACATGAAGTCAAATTGAATATTATTGACATGTTGATATATCTACGGGATGGATAGGATCCACATTTTACCGATTTGTCTTTAATAGGGTATGGATTTTCGAGATTTTACTATCTTGAATAGGGTCAGGTTTTGAGGTGCCAGCGGTATCTCCCCCCCCCCCCCCCTTCCCCCGAGCGGAATGTATACGGCTGTTAGGCTTATTTCTATTTGCTTAATTGTTCAACCGTAAGAACAATGCCAAAAAGATTATTGAAATCATCCTTGGAAAGTTAGCCCTGAGTTTCCGAGGATGCCCTGAAATAGGTTCTTTCAGTAATGTTTAAAATATTAAAATAAGCCCAGAACTAGCCATTCCTTCTTTTATATAATGCTCTCTGGCTGAGAGCTCCTTTAAAGTGACTGCATGAAATAGATGACGCAGAAAACTTGTGAAGAGGAAGCTATTCTCCCTTATCAGTTAGTTCCACAAGAGTGATCTACTAATGAAGAAATAAAAAGTTCCACTTTAATGCAAATTTATGCAAATTTTCCACAATGATGTTGGCTAGTCATGCCAGATCAGCTTGCGTCAGTTTTGTCTTTTATCTATTTGAATCAGTTTATTTGCACTCGACGGGAGTTATAGTTTGTTAAAATATAATATATATATAAAATATATATGTTTTCTTGAGCACAGCTACTTCATATCAGTATTCACTTCCGGCAAGGAATTTTGTCAAACCACCAATAAACTGGTTCAAATTGTTCAGAAGTGAGGGAGCCACACACCACGGTATGAATTAGAAAACGAAGCAAAAGACGAAAAAGAAACAAAGTCAAGCGTGTGAGAACACAAAATATGAACCCCAAATTCTGTTTTTTTATGTTGATATATATGCTAGTGTACCCTGGGTACCAGAGGCCGCGAAGGGCTGAGAAAGAAAGGAAGACCAGAGGCAGCTCTCTTCTTCCTCTCTTTCTCAGCCCTTCGCGTCCTCTGGTACCCAGGGTAATGCTAGTGGGGCCCAGGTTGAAAAAATTCCAGATCCCTGCCCAGTTAACGCCTAAAACATACGACGATCCGATCCATGCCAGTTGCCAACGCCAAAGCTCCTCCCCCCAGGTTTTCACTAATGTTTTTTCAGAACGTAACGGTGGATATTTTGAAATTACCTGTCCGTGACTGGACTCAGTTGCTGTCGGAAAGAAAATGGAAATAGCAAATCGCTGTTTTAGTATCAACGAACAAGAAACACAATCAAACACTACGTAGATTCTAGCTATATTGAACAGCCGACCGATGACTGTGTGGCACTGGCTCAGGAATGACCAATGCTTGCGCGGTTAGTAGGACTATCGCGTATGTTTCTATTAACTACATACTAAGGCAAACTTGGTATTAGGGGACCGTGTACTAGCTAGTCAGCATTCACAAAGGCAAAGGGCCGGGCTTGAACATTTCGTTTGTAAACTTGTCAAACTGGTTAAACCAGTTAAACCCATCTCTTTACAGAGAATTCCGCCTGAATCTCTGCAGCGTAGTTATATACGGGAATGTTACTCCCGAATCATAGTGTTAAACTTGTGAAACTGGTTTATAAAAGTGGTTCAGTGTTGATTTTGGGTTATGACGTAATGCTCAGTCTTTTTATAAAATCCTGCAGTCTTTTTTTGGGAACTAACTTTGTATCTCTTCCAGTAGTAATACATTGACTGTGTTGATGTTGAAAGCTTAGAAAGGCTAAGCTACAACAATGACGTACAATGATACCTAACGCCGCCATTGTACGAGCCTCATCTTGTAAAATTCCTAACTCTATGTGTCGAAGGTTCGGTATCCCTTGCACTAGAACTTCAATAGCCTCTATACTAATATCCACAGTATTCTTTAGACTAATCCTTTTCAGAGACTTTGAATATTTTCCGAGTTTGTTGATAGTTTTATCAGTTATTCTGGTACAGCCTGTGATATTCAATTCTTGAAGTTCAGAACAATTCTTTGCCATTTTTGTTAGACTCTTGTCTGATACTTTAAAACAATTGGTAATTGATAACGTAGTCAAAGCAAGACATTTTGTTATTTCAGTAATTCCTTTATCACTAACTCTAAAACAATTATCCAGGATTATTTGCTCAAGGGGACAGACTCGTGCAATAGCTTTAACGCCATGATTCCCTATTAAAACCCTATTGGATAAATTGATCTTTCGCAGTCGAAGGCAGTGTTTTGAGAGGTGAACAAGAGTTTGGTCAGTTATCAATTGACAATGAGTTCCCGAAAGATCCACAAATTGAATTGCTGCTGAGGATGTAACGATTTTTGGAACTAAACTGTCAGTAATGCGGTCCTGCTTCAAAACTGAAATGTATTCTTCAAAATTAACGTAGCGCCAGAACATTGAGTCACGTGACAGTTGGTTCCATCGATGACACACACGACGAATGCGCATGCGTTCTTCGAAAATGAGATATGAGAAGATTTTGAGCCATAGGTCATCAGGTAGGTCTGGACAGCGGTTGAGTTCTGGAAGTCTTTTATGTGACGTCAATGTTATTGTCTCTCTGAAAAATAAATACAAAAAACTTATATGCTTGCATAAAATCTTTCCTTTGCTTCTTCTAATTTGCCAACTTTTGTGCTTGCTGCTCATGTACGTACTGTCGTATATTCTTACTTGTTTGCCTACTGACCACAAACTTGCTGATATTTATTTACTTATAGCCTGACTTATGTAGTTGGCTCCTAGTGCTTCTACTTAGTTTGTTTGCATGGTGTTTTTAATTGCCAAATATTTGTACTGAAAGAGTATATCAGTGTCTGTATCTTGCCTATCTGTCATGATTCTGAATAACTGCTACATGCTCTCTGTTCAACTTAGTCGTTGTTGTTGCATGACTTACTTACTGAGCTGCATGGGTCAACTTGAGCGTTCTATATTTTCCCTTCTGCTTTATTATATTATGCAAATCAGATCTTATTGTTCAGTAAACTGCAGATTGTCACCAAATGGGTATAAAAAAATTGTACACGTTTTGACACGTTGTAAGAAAAAATGTTGTCACGAGGCCGGACCAATGCAATGAGAGCAGATGCATCTTGAACTAATAATAAATCCGGTACATCCTGACGCCGAATGATTCTTTCAATATTTCTGAATGCGTGTGACCAGATGACAGATAGCCTCGTGCAGTTGGTAAAATGTACATAACTACTTGACATGCAGAAAGGTTAAGTCCATGTCTTCAATTTTTTTCTTCTCTTTACGGGTTGTTATAGGAAGAAATGATGATAACCGTTTTAACAGTGTCTCATATAAAGTATTTAACTCCTGTGAAGTTCGACGTTGGGAGTGCGGTATCGAGTTTCATGTTCATGTTCAAGGTTATGAATACAAGTGTTTCCCATATGTCTATTTTGTTCATCCATTATTCTGTGATTCAGTGCCAAACTGAATAGCGTCAAATAAATATGTAGCGAACCAGCAGTAATCTGACTCTTAAACTCACGTGATTGCCAACGAGATGGTCGACAGAATCGAAAGAACTAATACTTCGCTGAAGTTTTAAACACTTAAAACCCTTAAATCTGGATTAAGTCAATTAATCTGTTTAATTCAATAATCGTCTATTATCGTATCATCGTATACTCTCCTTGTAGACAGGTTAGTGAAATAAAATAAATAAACCAATTAAAAATATGCACAGAGATGTAAAATCGAAAATGTATCATATCACCTTTTTAAGCACTATCAAAATAAAGTCCAGAAAAGTTAAAAAGATAGTGGTCTGTGGATCTTAAAATTGACGAGTCAGCATATTGTGAACCATACTGAGTGTTTCATTGCTATGACATTTTTGCCCTTTATTTTGTTCCTGTCATTGCATATATCGAAGGACATTGATGTATTAATAAAAGGTGAGTTCTACGCGTGATTGCGATCATCTCATCTTAGAGGGTCAAAACGATGGCACGTGCCATAACCGACGATACTTCTCTATCTACAACATAACAAAATGGAATATGTTATAGAAATTACTCCATGGGCGGAGCATGCTGAGTTGTGATATCAACTGTTTTTATAAATTTTAATCATGAATTCGTTTATTGCTTACATTAAAGGCCTTTCATTCCTTCTATCATCGTTTTTGAGGTGTAAACTTCAAAAGTCAATACTGTTTCTTGTTGGCTATAGCTAACAATAACTTCTCTTTGTTTGTTGTTGTTTCTCTTATTATTGCTGATATTTTAACATAGTCTAGTCTAGCTCTATATCGTAGCTTTCAAACACTAATTAATAATTTATAGAAAAGTACAAAAGAAATTATATTCAAATAAGGCTGACTGTTTTTCATTTACGTGAAGTAACGTTAATTTTCATAAAAGAGTAAGATTTATCCACCATAATAGCATTTTATTTTCATGAAAACACAGTCAACAGAGTCGTATGCTTGCGTCCAATGTGAAATTCAGGCTTATGGTTCAATTGTCCTTATATATTTGCGCTCAAATAAATTGAATTTCACTTGTATACAATGTATATAGCTATCCTGTTAATTGAAATTTTTAATATTCATCTGAATTCACAATATTTATGACCACACTTATTCATCGTCAACAACACAATCAATTTGAAGTTAAAAATAGAATTACGCGTTTTCGTTTCAAAACTCCCGTCAAATGATGGGCGCGTAGTAATGCATCATACAAGCTTTCTATATAATATGTGGAGTAAAGTTGATATTTTTTGGCAAGACGCATTTATGCACATGAATCAGAATTTGTAATATATGTTTTCACTGAAACACATTGTCTTGATGTTTGCTCAACAAGAAAAAAAGAGGTTATAAAAAGACAGAAAATCCTTCAAATGAATAAAACTTTGCTGTTGATCAAAATTTTACCAGTTTGAATTCAAAGAGCGTCAGTAAACCTAAATTACTTATTTTCTTTTTTTTTTTCTGTGGTGAAATAGTAATCTGGAGGTAATCTGTCATTTATCGAGTCAAAAATGTATAAGATGTCCCAAGTTTTAAAATATATGGACAAAAAGTGCAATCATATGTAAATGATCTTGCATATTAATTTAATTCTATGTGGTCAATTACTCCTCAGTACCTGTTTCTTGGGTATGATATTGTACACATTAATAAGCCTGCTCTCTTGATAATAACATTACCCTTAAGTGCCATCCAAGCATTTTCATCGATATAAACTTCACGATAATCAATTAAAAGACTTTTTCTTGATACCTCCAGCGTCTTTGTTAAGCTTCTTTTTAATAAAGAAGATCATATGCAAGCTGTAGAAAACTCGCGTTGGCCAGATTGTGGTTTACCGTCAAATATTAACAATGAATTTCATTTTTAATTTTATGCCAAATATACATATTCAAATCAAGTTTCAAAACGTCTAAGAAATCTAAACGTTTTTTATTTTATTTTTGACACTCGGTAAAGAATAAAATACCTTGACTTGCGCACAAGTTTCCATCCAATTTCGCTATTTTTCTTCCATTTCCTGTTGATGTTTTTTTGTTTTTGTTTGTTTTGAATAAAGGTAATCACATAAATCCTCACCTTTCAAGATCGTCACCTTGTGTATTCCCATCCAAAAGCGAATAATTCTCCCTTGTGAAAAGACCACCCATTTCTTTTTCGAGTGCAGTACCACATAAAAGACGGCCAAATTTCTCTACTATTTAGTCTGATTATGAACCAACTGTGATCTCTAACGATTCAAAAAGCTATATGCAGATGCATACTGTAACAAAGTGTACTCTTATAGGTAGCTAAGGCGATACCTTTTCAGATTTCGAAGCGTTAACGTCGATCAAAGTGCTTGTTTCTTTGTATTACAAAAATACGCTGGCTCTGAGTATAGCTATGGTTTATATACTACATGCATCCATACAAGCTGTGTTCAGTCTTGTTGAGTATTATGCTAATGAATGTTACAGGTGGTTGGGATAACAGTATTGGCAACAAACCAATCGTCACGTCTGGGGAAGGGTAATGTTTTGTCTTGTTAAGACAAGTCTGCACCAGAGAAATACGATAACTTAACGCGCATGAACTTACATCCTCCCAATCATCTACAAAACTGCATTCATTTAAATTTCTTTGCGTTTACGGTGTATTTACACCTTAATACACTTAAGTTATTACGCTTTACTTCAAGGGTTTTTGAACCACTCTAATCTAAATTATCAGTATTAGTATATGTACGCTTTTTGTGCATTTTGTCCGACTACAAAATTATACCTGTCAATCAAGATTTCTGGTAAAATATCAATATATAATTTGCAGAAGAGTTAACGGTGGAGTATTATGAGGTGTTGCTTAGCTACGATGAATGTCCATTGTCTGACAAACAGTTGGATCAACTGGGTTTCTGCTAGCCTAACGTGTCTAGCAAGGAGTTCCATATATAACTGGAGAAATCTAATTACATATGTTTGGAATTAACCGAGCATTCACTCAATGGATATGTTGTAACTTATCTCAGCGTCATCGCTATAACAAATATATTATCACATCATGGTCATCAATGTATCAATCAGCTACTGAATCGTAATCATTAGATAGATAGCTTTAATAATCTAGCAAATATTGTCCCTTGAAATCATCGTCACTGCAATCTTCATCATCGCCATATTGCCATCACCAATACTTTTCTCACAATGACTTGAAATCACTATCATTTTCACCAGTACACTTCCATTTTATGTCATCGTTGTTATCCCGTCTGAAGAGGCGTCACGGTCATTAGACCACAATCATTTAATCGAACTATATACAATAATTGAAAGAGAACCATATTTGAGCGAATGTTGAAAATATGTACGTGCCTGTTTTGGACGTGGTGTATGATAGATTAGCATGCTCTTAGCTGACCTGAGCTGAAAAAGAGTATGAGCGGAGGAAATATCGTGAGATAAGATGCCCTTCTTTTAAAATGTATTTCCGCAAACTTTCCACGTTTTCTTAAGGCTGATTTACACGTTGCGATTTGTCGCGTGCGATTCATAGTATACGACTAGTCGTGAGGTTCAAAAGCTTCTAAAACTAGTCGTAGAACATTATATAACACATTTTTATAGCGCGTAAGACTTGTGCGACAAGTCGCACCGTGTAAATTGGGCTCTACAGACTGCTAAAAGTGAGAATATATAGATTTGGTAGAGAAACACGCCTCAAAACAATATATTACAAATCAAGTTTTAGATGAAAAAGTAGTTTGTAGTTTTTTTTTAAGTTGTCAGCCGAGCTTTTTGCAATAGTATCACTGACACCACCATCAACGTTCAACTGCTTATACACGTTTTCGTATACGACGCGTGCTGATTATCAACATCCATGCAGAATACTTGCGTGCCTGATGCCCCTCGAACTTAACAATCTGACCTACAAATGACTGTCATGTACATCTGATTTACAGTCTTTAAAAATACATGATCGGTTATTACCATTTGTTATGATTCACGATAAGACATGTGCGCGCCTTGACTTGTACCTCTGATATGCCCCATGGCTCCGGTTGCCTGTCATGACATTTACTGAACGGAAAGTGCCTATATCATCACGTTAACAACAGCTTATAATTGTAGCTTTTTATAGGCCAGGTCTGGTATTGGATGATTGGAGGGTGGTAGAGGGTAAGGTGCACGTTTGAAATGGGGAAAGTTGGTAACATTGGTCTCATGCAGTTACCAATTAAATTGGTCATTCCTTATACTATTTCGCTTCAGTTACCTAGTTTTTTTTTAATATTCCTGTTTTGGTCGTATACTACACAGTTACAGCTGATTAAACTGCAATTTCTCAAACTGTTGTATTAGCCCGTGTACATCCGTTCTCACCCCTACCCCCTACGGGGAAAAATCGGATGTACACAGGCTATGTTGTATCTGTAAGTACTTAGTGGTTTAATGTAATGCAAAATAAGGCGGGCTTCAAAACGTCCTAATAGACTCGATAAAACAAGGCGAGAAAAAAAATCCCGCGAGTTCAGAAACCATAATCAGAACAATTCCTATGTTGGCAAGTAGTCAACGGCCACTTACACAAAGTTTCACAATTAGTTGGGACATTTTCCACGACAAACTGGTGTGAAACCTGTATTGGTTGATTGTAGAAAGGTTACCAATATGTTAGACTGATAGAGTTAATCGCGACAAAAGGACTCGAGCTGTCGTAGAATCAAGTCATTCAAGCCATTAAAATCCTTGAGCAAACTGATGACCCCCTTTATTAATGTCGCTCATTGCTCATTATAATATAGATTTATTCTTACGCGCGCTCTGATTGGTCCAAAACCGTGGTTTATTTCGCCATAAAAGAAAGGGCTCTGATCGCCTTAAAGTAGTATCATGATTTAGTAGTTCAAGTTATTTAGATCCCCTCAGAACAAGCGTTTGTTGTAGGTGTTTTAACAAACGAGTTCAGAACAAAAACACTGATATTTATGTAGTTACTAGATGCATGTGTGCATTCATAGGGGATGTACTTAGTACCAAAGGTACAAAAGTTAGCAATCAAGGGTGGCTATGATAAACTTGAAATTTAATCAACAACACATACAAACAGGTCACATCAAATTCTGTATTCAATAAAAGCCCTGGTACAAAGTCTTAAATGTGAAAACATTATTTTGAATACACATTACATTCTTTGACACTGGTGAATCAGTCATATAAAATTTCAAAAAATGATTAACCACAAAAGCCCAACTAATTCTACCAAGGTTTTGAAAATTTTTCCTTTCCATATATAGACCACTAGCCTCCTCCCCTGGCATCTCTCAGCTTGATTTTCCCTAGTTGGCTTCCTGTGTCAATTTATAGCTATATTGGTAGAAACGTTGCCAAAGCAATCCAGAGGGAGGGAAAAAGAGAAAGGTTGCCTGAGGAAGACGCTTGTAGATTACTTAGCAATACCTAATACAAAATATTGTGAGTAGTTCTGTATAGCTATAGTATGAGGCTTTTTGACTTTGCATCACCCCCTTTACAAAAATCCTGGATCTGCCTCTATAGTACTCTACAATTCTAAATATAACAAAACTTACAAAAGTGCCTAGTGATAACTAATACATAATTCATTGAATACTTTAGAGGCTATTTTAGTGTTGGAAGACAACATACAGCAATACAGCTCTGAAACTATTTCAGCTACAAATTGAAACAATCATTGCAAATGCCTTGGGTGAATCAACACGTCTATCAAGATGCACAAAATGTCCTTTCTGTACAACTAAAAAGGATGGTTTTCCATTGTTAGGCATGTTGATCCACATTATAAATTTGAACTAAAAATTGTAAAGCATAATTAGAATGTGTTTCTTTCCAGGAGAAATGGTTGGGCCTTTATATAGAGTCTTAATCAATTTAAAAAAGAACGTTTTGTAAGAATGCCATTACTCAGAGCCTTCCTTCTTTGGTGGGACTACTGCAACTGGTATTGTAGTATGGTGCAGTACAAAATCACTGACGGAACCAAGAAGAGTGCGGCGTAGGGTATTCATACCTCGAGTACCAATAATAATCATTTCAGCATTGATTTTCGTAGCATGGGTACAAATTGCTGGTCCTGGCTCACTCAATGGGATATGTTCAAACTTGGAATCAAATGTCTGGAAAAAGAATTGTCAATGAGTATTCCTTGGGTATGTTGATTGTTAAACTACACTGAAATATTATTTAAAATATACAATTTTTTTTTTGTGCTGATATGAATAAGAAATTCACAGGGCATTTATTCAAATTTCCTTAAGTTCCTTAAGTTCAAAAATGTCTTTTTTTTTTAACTTTTATATCTAGTTACCCACACATACTACTACTCAAATTCAACACTAAATGAGCCTTAGATAACACATAGTTTAATAAAATGTTTTCTTTACAAAATGACCAGCAAATTAATTTTGGAGCGTATAGTTGAGAAAGCGTTTGCAAAGTTAACCTAGATGATAACCTTAATACATTCAAAAAAACTTGCAAAACAACACTTTAATGTTGACATAATAGTGATAATGATGCTAATCTTGGAGAATTTTTTAATTCAAAATCCATTTAAAAAATAAATAAACTAGAATCAAGTTTGACAAAGATAATGATGGTGGTGGTGAGGATAACACTGCGAACGTATAAATGACTTTTCAAACCTTGTCTTTCTGTGAAATGCTACGCTTGCGATCAGAACAGAATCCTTCAATCTCGCTAACAGCCTCATTTTGTTTCTTCATTGTTTCAGCCCAGGCCTCGTGAGGTACATTAAAGCCACCTTGAAAGCAAAGATCATTTTAACTTTTTGAATGAATGCTCATATGTACTGGAGTGGAAGGTTTCAAGTAGATGTCTTGAACACAGGACAATAGTATTGGCAATGAGCTTTTACATTAACCACAGTGTCTCATTTAAGATGACTTCAAAACATGATGGTCTGTAAATCACTGGATCAGATTTTAACAACTTTATGAACCTGCTTCCTAAATGGGACTGAACAAGGGTAAGCCAGTGATATTGCATAAGGTTTGGAAGCTAACATTGTTTTTTAAGACTTAAGGGTCCTGACTACTTTAGAACAACAACGACCGCTGAGAACGCTGCAAGCGCGCCAAATCCCGCCAAAAGACAACATAAGAATAACACAAGGAGCCTTCGAAAATTATACTTCAACCAGCCAAAACCCTCATTTTTCTTCATTTTCTCTGAAAGATTTTGTAAAAATCTTTCTTTTGACAAGATTTGAAAAAATCCTGATGACTTTTCAACATTACAAGCGATGGTAAGTAGTTTAGGCTTTCACTTTTCAAAGCGATTTTAAGTCAAAGATGAAAACAAAACTGTAAATTTTGACAAAATTTTAAAACATATATAATTTATTTTCCCATATTTGTGTAAAATGCTGTCTGGTTGAGATTGCCTGTAAAAACTACGTCAATAGCTTTATTAGTTTTTGAGTACGTAATAAATTTTTTTGTGAAAAATGCGTTTTTCGTCATTTGTTCTTCAAAAATGTCAAAACATGGTTCAGTTCAAAAATTTTTATCTCTAAAACGTGCTTGGGACCATATAGATTTCTATCCATTTTTCAATTAATTCATAAATTAATTGATAAATTCTCTATAAAATATCTTTCTAAGAAAAAATCGTGATGACTTTTTGCTTAAGTATTCAGGACCCTTAAATGTATTTCAAAAATGAATGTAAGTTTCACCCTAAAGGGAAATCATTGAAGATTGTTTCTAGCATTCCTACAATCACTAGGCAGCATGAACTGGAATAACCCTCCAAGGAGAAGACAACAATAAGTTGCATTACTTTTTACTTTTTAATTGACTTACTTTTGAAAGAGAATGCTGGAAGACTTGGTGCACCAGTAACATACACAAACTCCACATAATCACCATCTTTTCGAATTTTCTCATCATACCCTTTAAAAGCAAATCATTAATCATTAGGCAGAATTTACAACAACAACAAAAAACAAACAACAAATAAATAGATAAATGGTTACAAGGAAGCATATTTTTAACTATTGTGCCATGTAGTGTCACGAGGGCTTTTTCTCTGGGTTCTCCAAAGCCTCTTTGATCAACACAACTTAGTATTGTGTACTGTAAATATACAGGATAACTTATGTTGATGTACTGGAGCTGTGAAAGATGATCTATTTATTTCCCTTCCCCTGATACAAAAGAAATCATATAAAAAATCATCGCCAACCGTAAAGCTCAATAGGCAGAGCATCGGACTTCAGTGTGGGAGACCCTGCGGTCAGAACAACACTCAGTGTCTAAAATAAATGAGGAGACATTGATGCCTTTGTTTCTCTATCTGTAAATGGTAAGATCTTTGCATCCCCTTGGATAACAATGTAAAATCAAAGGTCTTGTCTACTCTAAACTCTAATCCAGTTGTGGACGTTAAGGGAGATACAGTATGACCATCCTCAGTGTCTGTACTTACTAACATTGCATAAAGCAGTCCACAAAAATCCCCCAATAAAAGGGCCAGATTGTGAAAAAAGCATTAATTTTTGCTTTATCTGTCACCCAACAAACATACATACATACATAAAATGACAAATTTATATATCATTATTTCATTAGAAAATTTAATGTGCTTTGTACGGCAGCCCTTTTAATATTAAAATATTGTTTAAATTATGATTAATCTGATTACTAAAATTAAATATTATCAAACAATCTGATTTTACAAGATATTGTTTACTAAGACATTTAGCAACTTAGATCTATTCTAATGTCACAAGATTGAAACTTTACACTACAGTAACAGAATTGCATGACTTGTAAGCCAGAATGCTTTCATCTAACTTGTGGATTTCAGTAACTTACCTTTGAAAATTACAACTTGAACAACATTTTATAAGATTTCAAACCGGTATTTACAAAATACGAATATCAAGGAGTATGTTTATAATTGCGTATCTTCTCAAAGCTCACTCTTATAAAGTCAGTCTCTACAAAGTGTACAAAAATGTACAATCTAAATAGACAGTCAAGCTAGTTTATCACAATGTAATAGCAATTTCATGCTTCAAAAGTAATCAATCATTTGTATATGTGCTCTTGAGCGTTTTTCTGAAGAGAACTGAGGTCCTTATTTTTGATTCGTTTTTGGGGGTCTTCCAAGCTCCAAGTTCATGCATTTATAATGATCCACGAAGAAACTAAAAACATAGAACGCCGTTGTTGTCTTTCAAGCTAGTTTTTCTACGGAGTTAGTTGATATGCCCGTTTCGGATTTTAAACATTTGTTTATCAAATGTTTTATATAGTTTGGAATGCAGAATTGTTTTAGGAAACAATTATGACGGTGTTTCAATAGGTGTTAGATTTATGTGCATTGGTCAATGTCCACAAGCTTCATGTTACAAAAACGCACCTGAAAATTCAACAAAATCGACGTTTCCATTTTGGGGTGTTGTCTCCCCATTGGACAAATGGCAATGCCATCTTTTTATCTGGTGAAATCGATTCGTACGCTTCTGTCCGAAGCGAAATCTATTGAGTGTGAAAATCACCTCACAGCATGTTTACTAAGCGTATATGCCATGTTTTGTACTGTGAGGGTTCAGTGTAGCAGTTTCAACTCTCAAGAAAATGGAAATAATCGAATGGATAACTGTTCATTTTCAAACTGCTATCAACGTCGGACAGAATTGGCCTTTGGCTCTATAGTTTAAGGCTTCTAGAATACAAAGTTCGGGAGGGCCATCTAATTTGCTCCAACCTACTCCGTATCACGCCCACTTAACACTGCTAAATATCAAATCCAGTTGTACTTACAAGTAACTGCATCCTTGCTAAACTCACTGCCATCAACAGCAATTAAAATAACTCGACTTTTCTCGGCCATTTCCAAACTACTTTCGACTGGACTCACTAAAATACAGTACTTTCCTCCCTCGTGAAGAACAGTTCTATCCAACCTTGGTACAACACCTTTTTTGATTGGAGTAGATAGAACCAATGAATATTGTTGTTAGAATTAGTCACTAGATTCCAGGTTTCACTCATTTGTGGGGTCTCACTGTTGATGAGTTGATTTTTTGGACGAAATGTAATGATATAGTACTATTCTCGACAATCCTTGAATGTAGTACACAGTAGAAAATGGCCAATAGTGACTCTACAGAGCAAAATATAATACTCATTCCTGTTGATGGAAGTAAAAATAGTATCAGAGCCTTCACTTGTAAGTACAGACAAAATTTTCATCTCTAATCAGAGCGTTAGGTCAACATGTTGATGTGGGCTAGGCTACCATGTTTACGTCCTAAGGACATGAAATTTACCATATTTTAAGTTCAGTGTTTGTATTTTGAAGTTGAGTTTTATATACAAAGTGATGGTTTTGTTTTATTTTGTTTGTTTTTGTATATAATAATTTAAATGAATTCACGAGTTCTGCATTTCCTATAGTAACACAAATAAATCTAATCTCCGATTAGTCACTAAGCATCAAAATCCTACAAATTTACTTTTGATCAAATATTTTTTACTTTGTTGTAAACACAAATTTATCGTTTTTGTTTTTAATTTATTACATATCAACAACTCGAGTAATACAAAAGTACATGAAAACAGGTAGTCAAATATCACTCACTCAACTTCGACTTATCGTGTGATTATATAGGCATGCAAAAACACATGCTTTGGCCTATTTACTTTAATAATCCCGCACCGCCTAAAAATACCGTTTACATTACGTAAGTACAAATTACGGTGAGAGCATTCAATGATACAATTCGTTGGATCACCAAAGGGGAATCAAAGGTTTATCTTGGAACTGTGTGAATAAATTCTAAGTCTATAATTACACCACAGTTTGGGACCAATTGCTTTTGGGAAATTATATATCCAATCAACACATAATGTTATTTTTTTCTACATTCATTAGTGTGCTTTCAATTCTACAATATACAATTTTACATCTATGCAGTGCAATTTTTTATGAATTTCCTGTAATTATGCTCCAGTCATACTATAATTAGGGACCATTATTACATCGCAGGATGGGGGGGGGGGGGGGGGGCAGTGTTTTAGAGGGGGTTCATTTTTCAAAAACTCAAAAAAGGGGAATATATTTTCTAAACATCAATGACTTGGGGGGTACGTTTTAATTTTAATTTTTAAAAAAATTTCAGGGCATTTATCACCCAAACAGTTTGCAATTTTTGAAAGGGGGTATGTTTTTGAAAAGTAAATTTTTGAGGAGTACACTTCTCCTATAAGAAAATGTTGAAAAAAAACACTGCTCCCCATTGCGATGTAATAAAGAATCAGTCCCTTAGTTTAAAATTAGAGTTTGAATCCCCAAGGTTTTTTTTGGGTGTGTATTCATTGCACCTTTTTGTTGTAGTTGACTGTAATTTGATGCCATTTATACAATTTATTATTCTTCATATGTTTTTATTTAGTCCTAATTGGGAGTTTAGTGTAAATGAAGTGTGGAGTATTCCATTTGTGTCAGTGACCATTCAATAACAGGATGTTTTAATACCAGAGAAAAACAAATTTCACACTAGCCAATGTCAAGTTCTGGTCAAGATATATATAGCTGGCATGTGTCAGGCTTCCTTCAAAATACAATAATTTGTAATGATAAATAATAAATACAATTGTATTCAATTCAAAATAAAAATAATAATAATTGAAGGGAAGCTACACTGTAAAAATATTCTATGTTTCGGAGAGTTTACCATATTCTGAAAATAATTCCTGAATTTCTCATCGATTTTTATATATTTTCTTGATGCCCACAATATCATTGGCTCAGATGATGTCACAACGTCAAAAATATCTCACATTTTCAATTTTAGAGAAATAAATGGTACTCGGATACAAATGTTGAACATTTTCTCATTTGTTGTTGTGTCTCAGTACCAATAATTATTCCTCCAAAACTGAGATTGTGAGCTATTATAAAAAAAAAATTTGACGTTGGGAATGTGTTCTGAAGGGGGGTTAGGAATTTTGTGAATCGTCATGGGGGTAGGGGAATTGTGATATCATTTTAAAATGCTAGGGTGGTTCAGATAATGCAAGCAGACTGCTGCATGAAATTTTGCCAGACTACCTATGTGATAATAAATGAAAGTCCCCTTATTATTAAATGTATATAATGTATACAATTATTGTGACACATTTTTTACAGGGTATTGTGATCATCTTTTGAATAACAAGGATAAACTGATTGTAGTCCATGCATATACAATTCCTCCAATGCAAGCTGCAAAACACTGTAAGTACAATGTCTATAGAGTTGTTCTTGTATGAGTAGGAAATGGTACAGTTACAATACTGCTATGATACGTCAGACCTGTAATTCAAATGTTTTCTTAAAAACTACAGCTGCTATGATATGATGTGGTACTGTTTCCCACTCATACGGAAACGACTCTAACATCATGTACATGTACTGTGGCTATCATAAAGGGCTGTCCAGTTTTAAATAATATTGAATACAGCTTTAATTGATATTATCAATTTATAAAGTGATAATTGTTTGGGTTGACTGTGTTCCGATCTAAATGACAATAAGTCCTTGCAGTTTGATGATATTAATCCATATGGTTGGACCCTTGGATGTCTTTGAAAAAAAGTGTCAGTGTGAACTATGGAATTTATATGTTAACTGACAGTGTCTGTGTGGAGTCCATTGTCATTCAATCACTCATTCATCACTTCTATATCAGTCAATTTTAAGGTTTCTCATCTGAATTTTGAATCTTTGCTTGCCTAGCTACCCCAAACTGAAAATGGCTACCTCAATTTTGATAAAAAGCTATGAAAACGTAGCCATATCCTAGACAAAATATCACAAACTGACGCCTACTCTAGACCTGAAAGCCAAAAGTCATTTCCTGAGTTGGTAGATGAACTGATAACAATCAAGCTTAGAATAAACTGCTTTAATACTCCAATTTACAGTTCTTGTTTACTCAACTCCAGCCTAGTTAACCATGTACAGTCTATGTTCTTTAGAATTTCACTACTGTTCGTGGTTATCTGGGAAATGTACATGCAACCACAAACAAATGCAGCTGCTAAACTCTAAAGAATAAATTGTATGATTTCATGGCTGGAGTTGATAAACAACTGTGAATTACTATTGACTTTGTTGGCAGTGTTGTCAATCATGATGTCACATGACCTTGACATCATGTCCCAGGTAGAGTTGAATATCATCTGATATTTGGGAAAGATCAGTGTGTATATGCTCAGGACACTATAATATGATCATACATAAAGTACTTACCGATATTTGACTCTACCTGAGACATCCTAATTTGTTCAATGACTTTCTTGGCAATCATACCTTGGTTTATTAACTAGTGTAATTTTACATTTTAGAAGGTTCAGAAATTTGTCTTATATTTTTTAGCAAGTGTCGACTTCAAAAATCAACTCTTAGAATGGCAAATCCTTATTCAGAGAGCTGAAGAAAAGGCAAGGAGTGTTCTGAAACCATTTGAGGAACTTTCTAAAACCTTAGAGGTAAAAATCATGTGTGTGCATCATTTGATGCTGCTATTTGATCTCATGTTGGACAGCCATACAATTTGCTTGATTTCTAACTGTCTTTGCTTGAAATATGTTTTTATACATGGCCTCAGTCTTCCAAACCAAATTGCATTAGTGAGCTGTTATAAGATATCCTGAAGGGGTACCTTTTAGGGTCTTTTAGAGATTATCAGACTCTCAGAATTGAAGTTGGTACCTTTTTAGGGTATTCACAGATATTCAAAAACAAGGTCCCAGTTTTACGACCATTATATCCAATTGTTTTGTATTTAAGTTGGTACCTTGTAGGGGTAAAAATCATGTAATGCCACGCACTTCTGGGTAGAACTTTGGAACATTTTCAAAAATTCTGACAAGCAAACCCGTCTGATTCCAATTGGAGTCCCCCCCCCTGGCTGCACTCAGTTGCAAAATTGTTGGGACATTGACAGGTTTTCCTGTTTCCTTTCCAAACTACTCCTTTGTTTATGTATAAAACGTTTTCACCTGTTTCAAACCCCCTCTCCCCTGAATCAATGTTGCATTGGGGTTGTTGTGACATGTTAATCGTCATTGAGACCACCAACATTGTGGAGGGGGGAGGGGTTAGAGTTTGAGAACAATACTGAGCGTTTTACTTCTAAATTATGTGTAGTGTGCCAACTAATTTTGCAACTGAGTGTGGGTAAAGTATATACTATTCCCACCTGTGATGTTTATTACAAATTATGAATATGTCAGCTGTTGTAGTGTTCTTATTTATTTTTATAATTTATATATTAGGGATTCTGCAAACCATATATCACAGTGGTGTTGTGTAGTGTCCGTTGCAGACATCTTATGTGCATTTCTTTCAGCAACATAATAGGTCTGCAACAGAGGCTAGATGTTGTGCATATCATGTTTGTCACGGAATAAATCATCTGATGACAGTTTTGTAATAAATTAAAATGCATTTTTATATTCTCCTAGGTTCCCGTGTCTAGTAGGTTTTTACACGCTGGAGGAAATCCAGGAGAAGTCATAGTCAGATTTGCCAAAGA
Organism: Diadumene lineata; assembly: GCA_918843875.1. NCBI lineage: Eukaryota > Metazoa > Cnidaria > Anthozoa > Actiniaria > Diadumenidae > Diadumene > Diadumene lineata. The sequence continues at coordinate 16,655,092 of OU974069.1, read as the reverse complement.
GGAAAATGCAAATATTATCATCATTGGTAGCAGAGGCCTTGGTGTAATCAGAAGAACATTGATAGGGAGTGTTAGTGATTATGTGGTGCACCATGCAGGGTCTCCTGTCATTGTTGTACCACCATCTTAAAAGATGCTAAAATAACAGCATAATGCAAATATATAAATCAATTTGGAAGGCAAAGCCTTTATCAAAGAATACACTTTAAGAAGATGATGGCAAAGGAAATCAAAAGAGGGTCTATGATGTGAGACAAGATGATTGAGCAATGGGCAGTTGAAAGAAGTTCCAAACGAAAGGAAAGAATGGGAGAACTGAATCATCCGGGTAATGTCTCTTACAAAACAAATGTGTGCAAAATGAATATTTAAAGAAGGTAAAAATATTGCACCAGTCAACAGGAAAAGGCAAGATTAGGGAATAATATTATAGTAATATTTAGAAAGGGAGAACATTAAAAATCCTATCATTGAAAAGATCAGTGTTACTCTAAAGAGTAAACTTCAATCTAGTTACATTTATTATTATGTAATTATTGTATATTATTGTAGGGAGATATTTAAGCTGATTGCTTACTATAAGTATTATTCATCTATTCTATTTATGCATCAGTATTCATATTTTTTGAATTTCTCTCTCTTTGTAAGTATATTGTTTTGAGCCTGCACATTGACAATTTATTTTCATGATGAAGTTATTGTGCCATTTGAATCTGTATTCACACAAATTTTCATTTTTACCTGTAGCATAGCAAACATGATCTTCCCTACATAAAACTATCTTATTGAAAAGTACAGATTAAAATGGCCATGTGTACAGTTCTGAATAAATGACATTGTTTAATTAATAGCTGCAGACAATGACAACAAGATTGGCTAGTTCTACAGCAGGTAATGCATGGTACCTTTAAAGTTCATTAACTAAATGCATTTGCTCAAAACAGTCCATTGAAAAAAAAACTGACTGATCTATCAAAATTTTAATCTTTGACCACTACTATTTTAGGGGGGCTTCCATCGCTTAACCATAGGGAAAGGGGAGGTGGGCTCAATAAAAAAAGATACCAAAAATACTAAGGTTTGTCCTGCAGGCAGGAAAAATTGTCAATAATTTTTCTTTCTTCAGGTGTGAAGTTTTATAGTGTAAACTAGTGCCAAGGAAACTTCAATGTTTCATGTATTGCTTTGAACTAGAATTTTACCCATCTTGGATATGATGTCGGAGATATTGAAATTTCCTATTTTGATTAGGAATATTTAAGCAACTCAATGTGATTAGTTAGTTGTTTTGCATTACTGGGAAACAGTATGGCTCTGGTACCGCTATGATACAGCAGACAATGTTTTCTCATAACTACAGCTACAATGCAATACAGTACCGTTCCTACTCATAAAAAACGACTATCACACTTGAATATTTCAGTGTTAGCATGTCCTGTGCCCTAAAAGTCGATACCTGGATAAGCAATAAAAGTACAGTGATTGCAAGACTCAACATTGTCCACCCACTAAACATTTTTCATTGTTCAGTCCACTGATTAGCAATCAACAAGATGGCCAAATGGTCAAATGTCGAGTGTGAGGACAAGGTTCAGTTGTGATCAGTCATTTTTTTAATTTAGTTTAAAGCTTCTAGATATTCTAGAATAATAGCTTAACACACCCATTTTAGACCATGTAAGAAATGTTTCTTGTCTGAATTTCTGAAACAAAAAAGAGACAGGCAGATTTTTTTTATCATTTTGTAACTTTTTATTATACTCCACCAAACAAAGAGATTCAAGTGCCCGGGGGGGGTACTCCCTTCAGATCTGGGTAGGGGTGTTCCGCTGGGATCTTGTGGGGGTTACCCTGTTTATGACAAAAAATACGTAACTTCCATACCCTGTTTATGACAAATTACAATTGCTTAAAAACGTTATATGATTTGTACAAATATATCAATTCAGACACACGTGCTGCTCTTATCTTTTTTAAAAGTCAACGATCTTATTCCTGCCGATTTCCTGAATTCAAACTAATTTCTCTCATTTTTTTGGACCCTGATTATGACAGAAAATTTGGATTAAATCGTAAATAGAGTAGAATTAGATACCCTGTTCATGACACCAAGGTCGAAAAACCATACCCTGTTCAGCGGATCATCCCCGTATAGTCGATATAGGGTAGTACCCCCCCCCGGGTTCAAGTGGGTAGAACAAGAAACATCAATTTGTTTGGGTGATTTTACTTTGCCTTAGGCTAATTAGAGATCGCAAAAATAGACAGTATTTTAGTGAACACATCAATCATTTTATTTTAGGTTTTATTAGTATTTGTAGAAGGTAACCTTTTGTTCTTTAAACTCAAACACTGAACAGTGTAACTTAAATGTATAGAAATCCTTAATAAAGACATTTTCCTTGTATGCAAAATGGTCTGTGGCTTGCACTCTATTTTAAATCTTTGATTTTGTGTCATGGATTAATATTATTGCATGATCTATTTGGAGGACTTGGGATGCAGTCAAACTGCACATTAGGTATGATATTTTCATGGTAGTTTATTTTTTTGTTGTTGTAAATGTTACATCTATAAATACTAACAACTGTATTTATTTACAGTTTGAAAAATAATTACATATGAAGGACTAAACAAGCTAACATTACCACTCCTTGATATTTTTATTTTTTTATTTTTTGCCTTGCAAGGTCCATTATTGGTATTTCTTGTGTACCTGTTTGTAGTTTCCAGAAATATACATAGTCGCTGTGTTGTTTTCACATGAAAAATTATTGTTATGGTCTGATATCAAGGCAGTTTGGATCAATCCCACCCATATGGTCCAAGGCCCATTTGGTATTTATTGTGTACCAGTTTGTAGCTTCCAGAGATATACATAGTCGCTGTGTTTTTTTTCATTTTTTTTTTAGGGGTATAGTTAAACTTTAAAGTTCCCCTACCATGTTGATGGGTGAAACAGAGTCTTCTCAACTTATAGTTCTAAACATTTACAACCATTTGATTGTCACAAGTAAAATTGTTAAAAAATTGTTATGGGAATGTGAATTACATTTCAGAATTTACAAATTCAAGAAATAGAAGACAGCAGTATAAATGGCAAATATGACCAATATTATCATGATAGTGCAATCTAAAACCCTCTGATAAATAAATTGGATCTCAGTGACTTTGGTGTGCTGGTGACTTGGAATCTTTTGATGCTGTAACTAGCTCTTGGTTGACTAAGAACACAAACCGCAATCCACAAACCTTTAAAAGAAAAGATCATTTTAGATACTAGAGTCAGATTCAACTATGGACCTGTGATTTGTAGTATAAGTCAAGTTATAATTAAAATTAAAATGCACCTCAGCACCTCAAGGTTTTAACTGTAATAGATTCTTTAGAACATTTTAAACATTCTATGAAACTTTGGTTGCATTTGGAATTCTCTTTCTCTCTCTTTTTTTTCAACAAAAAACGACACCGCATAGTGCCTCTTGGGAGCGGGTGGAGTCCCCAATCACCCTCTTCCTCCCCAAATCTTTTCCCCTTCCCAAGAGATGCTACACAGGCTAGCTTACTGACAATATGTCATATCTTAATCCAACTGCTCACCTCAAATGTTGAATTATGATGTAATCTTGCTTTGACACCCATAGCAATAGGTTTACCATCAATTAACAGAGAACGGCGACCTTCATTAACTACACAGTACTCTCCATCACTTTTCAATCTTATTACAGCCTAACACAACAGAGAGATATATGTTTAAACAAATGTACATTTCATAATATTTGAAAATTGATTAACATGTTTGTTCATAGAATATCAGTGGAACCACAAAGAACTGTGGTAAAATAATAATAATAATAATTTATTTCTTGTTAAGCCCATCCCAATATTTCTTGATGCGCTTTACAATTTATCAAATGTTGTTTTACAAAATTATAATAAATGATCTATTCATTAAAAATTATATAATAATAACAATGGTAAAGATAATTAAATTAAGTTTCTAAAGAGATAGGTCTTAAGCCATGACATGAAGACATCTAAGGATGGCGATTCACATATTTCAAGTGGTATCCGATTCCACAATCCTGGAGCACATAAACTAAAAGCCCTGCCACCATAGCTGTCAGTTCTAAACCTTTGTTCTTTCAAGTGTAAATGATCGGCTGATGAGCGAAGTGATCATGCTGGTCCATATGCTTGAAGAAGATCTGTCAGAGAATCGTGGTCTTGTTGATGTCTTTTTGAGGCAGTTGCCGTAATTGGCTCATCGATGTCATGATCATTCACAGTGCTACACAGACTGTCAATGGTTTTGAAATGTGTACCAAGCTAGTTATTTATGATAACTTACTTGTCTTCTGGAGATTTTCCATGCAGGGCCCTCAAGTGATAAATCAACATCAACTTGATTGTCAGCTGTTGCACGGCCCACTATTATCTGTAAGTCAAATATCAACAAGAACAATAATACTCACGTCTCACATTACAATGGTAAGTCAAGACTATTTAAGGTAATTCCGTAGTTTTGCACTGCGCATAGTTATGCGCATGTTTCAAGTTTTTTGGTTTCAGGACTTTTATCATGTAATCTAGTCAAATTATGTTTGTAAATTACTTTGAATAAAAAATTCGAAGAATTGCGACATTTTCGAGCGAGAAAACGCGATAATTCTGAAACTCGACCCAGTCCTCTCTCGGAAAACCTGTTTTTTGACAATAAAATGACAATATTTTTTGCAATATTTCGGAAACTAGCACAGTGACCTATGTATATTTTTTAATAAAATTATTTTTTATAACATAACATCAAATTTATCTAAAATTGAGCATAGGTCATCGGGCTAACTTTTGAGAAATTTCCAAAATACTTTCCACTTAGGACTTTTTCGAATGAATTAGCAGCTTGTGCGCACGTTGCTATTTTGTCAATTTCTTCAAGATCACATATTTTTTATACATCTGTTCATATTTTTTTAATAAAATAAAGTGCAGACATTTGAACAAACACGAATTTTGCTTTTAAAAAGCAAATTACTGTGTTTTTGTTCTGTTTCTCTTCGATTTTTGAGTTTTTTTCTTTTTGTTCTCAAGTCAGTAAAATGCATGAAATTTGACATCATATTGCACAAACAAAGAAGTCGGTGACCCCCCTTTTTTATTGTATTTTCTGAAAGCGTTTCTCCAAATTCTTTGTTTGAACGAGTATAAAAAAATTTCATCGGGCAGTTTTATTTCTACGGAATTTCCTAAACAGATAGTACTTGATTCATAAAATCAGGAGGGTGACGTAGGAGGAGGGAGGTGCCCAATCATTTAAACACAAAATTACACAGGATAAGATGCAGTCAAGCACATGGTGTGCTAATAGAAGGCTATGTTTTGATGTTCATTTTGGCAGTTCAAAGCTATATAAATTCCAGTAAGTTTTATAGTGTTTGACATTAATCAAACATGACTGCATGATCAAGGCGCTTTGTTTTAATTAAATGTACAGATTACCAATGAGAATAAAAATGCTGCAAAAGACTGGTCAAAGCTGTCTTACCTCTCTGGATCTCATAAGATATCTAACCAATCTACCCCGTAATACAGCAAGGGTTTGGTTGTCAAACTCACTGTTAGATCCACTGGATATCTTGTCTATAGAAAGAGATCATGCCCATTATCTTATGATTAAATGCAAACATAGTCTAGAATATCAAACAAATCATTAAGTGTATGACAGACCATCAAACAAAATGATCTTTTAAAAAGCCCATGATGAATAAGACTGACTTTAAGCTCCTTGCATGATCACCACTGATAGTGATTATGATGATGACAAACAGCTTCACTATGCATAAAGCACTACAATAATAGGAGATATTATACCTGAGCCTGCAATGGAAAACGTTTTTTTGTTTCAATTGTCATACAATTCAAGTGATGCATTTGTCTGAATACTATTGAAATGACCCAAATACTTCACTTGAACAATTTTTCCACTGCTGGCTCAGCTCTAATATCTGCCATTTAAAATATTTTTAATTCTCTAACATACCAAAAACCAAATGGCTTCTACTTACTAGATCCACAAAAATCATCCACAATAACCTGCCATTTTGGTATTTCTTCTTCAAGTTTACGAATTTCTCTCTTCTGTCTGCGGTCAGCAATTGATAATTCTTGTTCTAGATTGTCATCTCTGGGCTCTCTAAATTTAAAATGAAATTTAAATTTTCAATCTATAATATATGTAACATACCTAGGAGATTTGTACTTATCAAGATGGCTAACACTTACAGTAGTTCATTGTCATTAAGTTGTTCTTCAACATCAGAGAAGTTTAATGCACCATCTCCTGTTGGGACTAAACACAGAATTAAAATCAGTTGGATACCAAATTACGTTTAGTTAATGTCAATCAACCATGGATTAGACAATAACTAGCAAAATACTATATTATGTATGGACTGTGTTGGTGTTTCTAATGAAACTGTGAATAAAGATTTGTAATTTAAATTGTACACTTGTTTTGATGTATAATGTGTACATGTTTGATAAACAGTATTGATATTAGTCATAAAAATGTAGAAATAATTTTCAAATAAAAGTTCCCATAAAATAAAACTATGTGGAACCACGAGGAATATACACACCTGATTGGTCAGTTAGTAACTGATATTGTCTCATCAGAAGCCAGTGATTTTTTAGTGTTACTGCTGTACGGCATGGATGGAATATTGATGGGTTTTTGTCTAACAGTTCTTCAAAGATTTCTGGTGGTGATGAACTAGTCTGAAATCAAATAGATTGAAATTGAACACTATATATCTGTAATACCTCTGTTATCAGAGTTAATAAATAAAATGCAAATAAAAGTAACAGTAACAAAAGTCACTTCAAAGTTTTAAAACCTGATGAGTATATTTTGTTCAAAATAATACTTACCGAGGGAATATTTGCTAGCAGACTTTCTTCTTCTTTATTCCACAAAGCATTGTTCTGAGATGCAGCTACTATGTCTGGTGGAAGCTGTTTCATTGCAAGAGTAGCTAGCCTGGGCAAGATAACAAACCATAACAAACCTACTACTGACACTTGACAAATTATGGAACCCAATGATATTCACAATAAATACACAAAACTTAATAATTTCATTGAAATGGTATTATTAGAATAAGCATACAATTCCTGAGAATTAACCATGTTTTGCGTAGGAGAGGTGATAATGCATGTGAATAGAATAATTCAAATATTGCTTACAAACATTTCAATATGAAGAGATTAGTATTAAGTATAAGTATCTTAAAAAGCCTTGTATGTAGTCATGTGAAGCATGGGGATCTATAACTAGTCAACCAGCCCTCTATTATTAATGATACCTCCTTATCTTGTTACAATGCAATGTTTTGTTATCACAATGTGAGGAACACGAAATAGATGTCACTAACCTTGAGACCACAGGGTCATATAGAAGTGCATACCATCTTTCTTGAATATCTTTCAGTGTAAATCGACATGAAAACTTTACTCCCAGATAGACAGCAGTCAAGTCATTAGTCTGCAATGGAACAGGAGTCATCATCATCATTGTTATTACTGCCATCACGATTACCATCATTATCATTATTGCCATTATTAATTATCATCTTCATTAACATTATCATTCTCATCATCATTATTTTCACCCATTGTCAATACCATTATTATCATTGACATGGTTATCATCATTGTAATCAGCATTATAATGAATCATCACTATCATTGTTGCTGTCATCAGCCTTGTATAATGCAAATACATATACCATTGCCAAGTTTAATAGCATTAGTAAAAATTGCTATTAATTGCTAATATTATCTTGTATCAACATAACATATTATTCCAAGATCCATTGCTGTTAACCAGCACGTTTACCTGTTGTATTGCAGTTATCAGAGCCAGATCATCTGTTGGTCTCCATCGGCCAAAGTCTTTACTTACTTGTGGTGTCTATAAAATGTATGTAAAGGAATAGCTGGTGATATCACTATGTAGCTGACTGAAGCAATATTTGCTAATATATATATATATCTATAACAATGTGTTTATAATACACTGTAAATTATCAAAAGTTTAATCATTCACCAGTGCAATTATCAGTCTTGACATCAAACGAAAAAATAAGAGAAAAAAAACATTGTATGTTCCTAATGGGAATCAAACCAATGTCTTTAGTATTTCAGTCTGATGTATGAACACCCACAAGACCAACCATGCTGTCAACGTAGCTGGAATATGAAGTATAGGGGAACGGTGAGGATCCCAGAGCGATATTTCCTCAATTTGTAAATTAAATACACGATTCAGTATTGACAATTTTCCTACCTAATATACAAGTATTACGAGCTGACAAATAATTATCTAGATTGTGTTAGTTGTTGTTGATTCTTGCTAAAGTATAACTATAAATTAATTTATTTATAAAACATTGAATGTTTCTATGTTACTAATAGCTGGCTGAGTACCTTTGGTTTCTTCTGTTTTCTTGATCCTCCTGATCTGACCGAAACAGGCTAAAATAAAACAATAATGAAATATAAAGTAGAGAAAAAATAACAGGATTATTTTCCATTTTTTTTATCTATCTAGATATCGTTGTTACTACAATAATTATTACAAATTATTAGTCACATTTGAATCAACAAGCCAGTCTTTACCATTGGTCTTTTTTCTTTTTCCTTTATAAACTCTTTAATTGGGTCTTTCTCTAGAGGTTGTCCTAGCTCAATCCCTTTCTTAGGTCCTTTCTTCAAACTGCTTTCTACAAGTTCGTCATCAAATTTCTTCCTTTTTATGGATCGAGATGAACTTCTACGTGGTGTGCTATGTCGCTCTGTAGTAGGTTGTTTGGGTACACTTTGGGGTATTAAACCTTCACGAGGTATAGACATGACTTTTGCTGGGTAAAAGAAATGTATTTAGTAATGGTAAATAGTAAGTTCAGAATGTAAAGGGTGACCAAGGAGAATTTGTGATGAAGATTCATGCAAAAGTTAGTTTATATTCTGTGCAACATTGACAGTCATGCTCAATAGACCACTTCATGTTAACGTCCGCCATTTTGAATTGGGGCAAAGTCGGAAAAATTCTTAAGAAATTGTCATCACTTTGATTTTTTCTAACTCTGTTCATTCAAGCTCAATATTCATAATTATTTTGTTTTTGAAAAGATATAATTAACTTCCTTATATTTGTACTAAAACTTGGTTGACATACCAAAGTCATTTGACAAAGAAAATTGAGATTTTTGTTTTCAAAACAAAATGATCGGCGAACGATCGGCGCGCGTAGATCAAAATATATAGAAAACTTACCGGCTCGTAAAAAAATAGTTCCAATTCCTGGATAGGCCTCATTTTGCATCAGTTTACTGATATGTAATGTTTGTATTATTTCAAGTTAAAATTGTAAAAATGGAGCTTGAACGAGCGGAGATATTGGACGTCAAAGTGATGGCAATCTCTTAAGAAATTTCCTGACTTTGCCCCAATTCAAAATGGCGGACATTAACGTGAAGTGGTCTATGACCCCCAAATTCACAACAGAGGACATTCTTCAGCAATAAAAACGATTGTTACAATGCTCTGCGTGTATAGCAAGTTATGGGAAAATATTTACAAACATTTTGTGTAAGTGTATTCTCATGAAACGTCTTTATTGAATGTATATTGAGTTTTGTAAAGAACAAACAAAATAACGAGGGAGGAGTGATCACATCACGACTTTATATATAGCCTGTGCTATCTGTGCCTGAACGTAGTGACACATATACAGATGTGCCAGAAACACTGTGGAATACCCGGGTATTCTACAACTGCCCCCATGGCCTTAACCGTTGAACAAATAAGGGAAATAATTCACGATGAAATTTATTGAGCGAAAATTTAATGGAATGTGGCAACCCGACCTTTGAGACATTATGGCCACAGCATTATCAATAAAATCCTCCCAATTTATCCCTAAAATCAAATGCAAATAAGGTCAATTATTAATGAGGGTTTTTGATAATAACTGAATAAGCAATACTTACTGTTTTAATACTTTAACCAGAGAAAACACTGTGTTTTTCTGTACTATTTTCTCCATGACATGTCCGCCATTTTGAATACTGAAGCATCATGGGATTTGCAATGATGGATTCTGGGGTGGCGAGAAATGCACAGGTAGCCCAGAAAACTTCACAGGGAGATCTGCATGAGCTACCACGAGTTGAAATCGGGAGGGGAAAAAGCTAAAGGAAAAATTTCCAAAATTTTGGAAATCTTCTCAAAATCAAAACATTTATGCAGCCAAGAGTATATTTATCAATTTTGAAAATCATCCGTCGAGCTCCTTTAGCCACTTTTCAAGGAATTCCCAGTACGGGGGCCTTGCAGTTGCGTCAATTTTTTCTTTTCCAGTAAGAATAAGAGTATTTTTGAAAGGTGTTTTTATTATTAAAATTATAACTTTATTTAAGATATATTCGCGTTAGTTACTTCGTCGATGCTAGCTTTGTAAAAAAATATACATTCTTACCACAAATTACTGAAATATGCGATAATTTGTGTCGTTATAAACTAAATCAAGTATGTTATAATAATATCCGCTATTTTCTCTGTCTAGTAGCAATTCGGGATGATCTCCTCAGATTCTTTACACCAACATCAGCTGTCTTTCTAGTTTTCTGTGCTTGGACCTTCATAGCCGAAGTTTTTGAAGTTTTTGTCGCAATTTTCGCTTCTTTACCGTTTTTCTTGGCCTTTATTCCTGGATGAATTGCAAAACAATAAATCAAATACATTATCAATGTTCTCAGTTTCAAATATTAGTTTCTTATCGAGCCAGGTGGTTTTGTTGTAAATTGCAATAAATTTTGAACAAATATTCGGGCGTTTAGTTTTAAAAAATGCGGGAAAATGCGCGTTGAAGTCCGTCCACGTTAAATCCGCGCGCAGAAAGGTGCGTTCTCACGGTTGTCAATCGCCATTTTGAGGTTCGCGCGCACAAAGATAATGCATGTATAATGGAACATATTTAAGGGTTCTTTGGAACAAATAGAATGCGCAGAGTGTACATGGTGTTGTTCGAGAATGTTGTATGTAGCGTGTGTTCCATCTGTTTGTTCTAGGTAACACGCAAGGTTATTTTTCGTGAGAGCGAGAGGAAACGTTGCTCGCAAAATTGAACGCGCATCGACAGCTTGAAATTTAGCAATTGATTGTGCGCGCGCAAACCTCGAACTGCCACGCCTTGCACTACTGAAAAAGAAGTGAAAAAACAAACCTTCTCTTTTCCCTTTCTTGATTTTCTTGGTTGTTTTCGTCTTCTTGTTGGGAGGTGCAACCTACGTGATATGGATAGGAAGAACTATTACATAAGTGTTAAGTGAGATGATTTTTCAAGGATACAAACCAAATAAAACTACACCAGCCAGCCAACCAACCAACTAAAAACAACCATCCACCAAAACAAACAGGCAGTGACAGTTGTAAAATATATTTGTCACTGGGACATCGTAAAACGCTAATGGCTAAACTGACGTTTCAAACACATACACAACATACACTAGTACTTTTCTAGTTTTGTCTCATTTGTTTGTTAGTGAGATGATTTTTCAAGCAAACAAACCAAATCAAACAACAACATGCAATCGCCCAGCTAACCAAACAACCAACAAAATAAACATTCAGGCAGCGAGAACATGAAATTAATGATTTGTACCCCTGGTTCTTTTTTGATGACAGGTTCATCATTGCTTTGTCGAGAACGCTTTCCCTGGTAAGGCTTTGATCTTGACTTTGCTCCTACAAGGGAATCATTTTGCAGTGAAACGTATCTGCCACTGAAGCAGGAGCAAACTGTCAATGCTGTAGATCGACTGGGATAGGGGATTTTTTTTTTTATTATTATATTTACAATACAAGTTGGCTTACCTTTTGGTGCCAGTGGACCAGCGGGACCCTGCAAAATCGTGATGAAAAATGTTATTTATCATTGTACAAATCACTTGACCAACACGATAGTGAAATACCTTAAACCACATCGTCCTACCATCATGGTCAACAAGATTGCTCATTGCAGGATTGCTGTAGCATTGCAACCAGTTCATAAATGCTGAATAATCAGAATGAGCTCCTGATGGATCATACCCTGCACCTGCTGTAAACAATATCAAAAAACAAAAATTAAAAATATTAATATATAATCAATCAAAAAATAAAGATTTGGATGACAGTGGTGGCGAAAAAGTAGGGAGTCAGTGCATTGCCCTATTCCCACTAAAAGAATGTTGTATTTGTCCCTTCATGTTGCTAATAAAAGCTGTGTGGAAATAAATATAATTTTTATCTTCTACTACCACTGAATTAATATGAATAGAATTGCAGATAGATAGGTGGATGAAATCAAATAGATGCTGTCCTTGGAAATCCAAGGGAGATTTGAAAGAAAAGTAAAAGAGGGATTTTCTATATCTTTTGCCACCACTGCTTCCCTGCAGTTACATGGGGATGCCAATAATCAGACAGACAGACAGCAGTACACATTTGAATGAATCGATATGCAAACAAATAAATCTTATAAGTAAGTACAAAAAAATATGAATAAATAAATCACACATGTATGATAATTATTAGGACTAACAGGGATGACTGAGAGGATGGATGCAGGATGTCACAATGAATATAAGACAGTGCAGCAATTTATACTCACACAGTTGAAGGACTTCATTTGGAACCATATTACACAGTTGTAGAAGATCCTGCTTACAAGATTCCTTTATGTCTTTGTATTCCTTCTTAATTTTTAAACTTGAGAGTACATCTCTAGCAAGTGAAAATGGAGGAATACCTGTCCTGTGAAAAACATTAAACATTATATAGTACATCCACACCATCATTGCTTTGTCCGTCCATCCATCTATCCATTCTTTCATTCAATTGCTAATTAATCCAACTATACTTTCATTCATTCATTTAAACTTGAGTTTATCATTGTTTTGGGTGCACAGCACTTCTCATTTTTAATTGTAAATGACTATCTTTCAAATGACTTTGTTTGAATTTGGTTACCATAGAATCCTACCACTCTCAACTTCTTGATATTCATATTTTCACTTATCTGAACCTGTTGATTATCTGGACATTTTTGCTTGCTCCGGAAAAAAACAGATAACTGAGGTTCAATTGTAGTATTTATGTTCATTCATTAAGTATCAGTGATTACTGGTACTCACATCTTTTTTTCCAATCATGTTTTCATTTATTTTTGCATTCATACAATCACACAGTCATTCTTTCATGTAAACAATATAATTTACCTATAGATAATTTCAGCTCTTAGGTAATTTCCTATTCCATTAAAGTATTTCTGGTTGTGCATGACTTCACATAGTGGCTTATTAAAGTCACTTTGTTCTAGATTGCTAAGAATGTTTTCTCTGAATGCAGGATATTCTAATATCGGATCAGGACCACGGTTAGATGACCAACCATCATTAATTTCCCATCTTCCAAATCTGAAAATACATAAAAAACTCTAAATTACCATCAATTATATATGTGTATCTCTGATCTCAATATTTTTCACATTTGACAAAATCAGTTGTAAAATATACAGATAAGTTTTACATAATAAAACGAAGAAGGCAAAAGTGACATTTTAGATGTTAGTCTTTTATTACTCAAACAAAGGACTAACATCAAAAGCATCAGTTTTGCCTTGTTCATTGTACAGTGTAAAATGTATCTATATATTTTACAGTTGTTTCTATAGATTGAAATAGATGCAGTGTAATCTAGAATAGTTCTCATTTCTTCATTAATTGACAAAATTAATTGAGAGATGTTTATATATACAATTTTATTTCACAGAATCAAATGCTGATAGTATCGCAATCTCAACCTTTATTCTTGCCATAATATAATAATAATAATTATTACAGCTAAAACCCTTGTATCGCGACCAGTTCATTTTCGAATCTTCACTTGATTTGGGTTTTTCTGAGACGTCAATCATCAGATGGCTTTGAACATGCTCCATATAAGTTAGACTGTTAACAACAATTCAACAGTTTACTTGAGCTTTTCTTGATAAATAGCCGAGATAAATAACTTGAATTGAAAGCATTCTAGCAACTTTCAAATATTACGAAGAGAATGAAAACATCTGTAAGTCCTTTGAATATGGTCGTTTCTTGGGAAAACGTTTGATTTTCATTCACACGGCCTGAACGTTTCGACAAATGACTAATTTACATATTTGATTGACGTCTCAGAAAAGGAAAATTGACTAAAAAATCTGAACAAAGTTGGTTGCGATACAACGGTTTTAGCTGTATTATCTCTCAGAATATTCTTAGAAAATCTTTATGACTAATAACCATTTGTCACGTTACCCACAACCTCAAATAATTAAGATTTGAAATCGCAACAAAATTACCCTTGACATAATATTATATAGTTCAATTCAACTTAAAAGTGAGAAACTGTGAGTCAATGCTTTAATACTATCAAACTCATCTGAAACACTGTTTTACCAAATTCAATGTTTGTGGGTTTTGGTGGAAATACCTTCTGACATCAACAAAACTCAGTACCATAGGAGGTTTGTCCTTAGTAAAGAAACTCAAATGTGCATGTTTGTGAATATCTGCAGGACTTGAGAACTGGAACTTTCCACTCATTCCAAATCGAAACAAAATTCTTAAGTTCTTGCAATCTGTGTTCATCCTGTTCTTGATTGTTTTCTTGTCTTCATGAAAAGATGATATTATCAATGCCATCTCTTTCCCTCTTGATTCTGCTTGAACTGTATAATCTGTGTAAAATGATTGTCATTCATTAGTTTTGCAGAACTATAATCTCCTGCCACTTGTAATCTATATGGTTTTGAACGTTTTAGCTCTGGAAGAGGACGTTGTACCCTTCAACAATTCCATCAATTCACAGCATAAATACATGATTTAACTAAACAGGCAATGTGCCTGAGATATATCATGTGTCAGGGTTTTTTGGGACCTGGTGGTTCACCCCCATCTATTAGTTGGACACAGGTACCCACCTCAACTTGGGTTGCTGTCATTAATTCCTATAACTGCTATATATAAATTGTGATACATGTAATCGCTAGAGATCAAGCTCAGTCTGAACCCTGTGATCTAGTTTTTGAGCCTATCGTACAAACTGTGATTAGTGTGTTTGACTTTTGTTGCCTCATGCTCATTAATAATGATGTTTATACAAATTTACCCGAGAAATTAAGCAGAATTTCTGGATTCTTGTGGTTTACAATCGACTTCACTATCTTCCCATGAAATACCCTTCCTTTGCAGACAGCATTGACGAGTTTTGCAGCTTTATTGAGCTCTGGACCTTCTGGCATCTTGCGTGTAGAATTTTACTACAACGAGGTAGGATGAATGCTCTCTGTAACAGTAAATAACGCTAGGCGTTCCTTGTGATATTACATAACATGTCAGTACACATGTTGTCCAGCAGCCAGGCAATGAAATTCCAAAGGGAGTCCAAAGAAAGCAAAACAAACTATGATATGGAGGGCATTTATAATCTTTAAAAAGACATAAATGCAATTTGCATTGATCGAAAATCATGTAATTTGACCGTAACTCATGCAGTTTGACCGTAACACATGCATTTTAACCGTATTTGCAGTTTGACCAAAACTTGGTATCATGAACGGGGTATAGAATTCTAGTCTATTTCCGATTTAATCAAAATTTTCTGTCATACTCGGGGCCCAGGAAATGAGAGGAATTATTTTGCATTCAGGAAATCGGCAGGAATAAGCTCTTTATCTTTAATAAATGACCTGAATATTTTTGAAATATATCCTAGCACAGCTATACAATTCAATCTGACAGTTATCATAAACAGGGTATGGAAGATACGTATTTGTTGTCTTAAACAGGGTAACCCTAAACGGATCCCAGCGGAACACCCCTACCTAGATCTGAAGGGAATAACCCCCTACCCCCACACACACTCCGGGTCTACAGATTACAATTAAACATTTTAATAAAAACCGCGCTTAGAACGTATTTTTATTCATTCATTTTTTTCCTCTCGTATGAAATAGGCGAAACAAAAATATAAATGCCGCTAACGTTGTAGAGTTTAATCATCAAGCTTACAATAGAGTCCAAGCACATTAGCATACTGACAATTCGTTGAAACACTAAGAATTTGCAACAAACAGTAAAATTAGTATAACTTACTTTACACAGATTAAACATCAATCTCACTCACTAGATCTTCACTTTCCTTCATTACAAACGGATCAATGAGTGACGAGATCTCTAAAAGTGCATGGCTCCGGAAGCATCTTCCTCTTCGTTACCATTGAATTCCGCCAGAAATATCGGCAGTATAGTTGAGAGTGAAAATTCAACTTCCGGGGTGCTAATGGGCTGCTACTTTAAGCTTCTTTTGCATTCTTTTTAAGTATGTTCGGTCATTATCATGTGTTCATCCAGCTAGCTGTTCATGCAAACTGTCAGTTTCGCAAAACGTAGTTTCAATATACGTTTGATATGCTGTTTAACCTTCCAATGCATGATTAATATATTCGCTATACTGATGTCCAAATATATGCGTAGATTTAAGCTTTCCTGTTATCATCATCTTTCAAATTATTAATAATTAAGTATCTTAATTATTCTTAATTATAAAGTATCTTAATTAAGTCTTAAGTATAAGCCTTCCTGTTTCCGGTTAAAACTAGCCCCAGAATTCAAAAGTCATGTGCAAATTAAATCAAAATATCACTCAGATACATCAGTGTACCATATAATAGTAACAATTTTTATATGTGAATTTTTTTCAGAACATTGGCAAACTTTGCAGTGTTTGTACTCTGATCTGTTCTTGAACATAAGCTAACAAATGTTGAAGATGGAACAAGGGTTGGGACAGGGTCATCACTTTTTGTGCATTCTACAGAGTGTGGGTCACTTATAATTCTGCAGCCAGAAAAGAAAGGGGCACTTTTATTCATTCATAATGATTTCAGAAATTTCAGGCAAACCCTCCCCTCTAATACTTTATAACCACTCCCTAATTCATCCAGATGGCAACCAGTGCAGGTCAGCTGTTCGAAGATCATGAACATTGAATATGCATGAAAAAAATATGCCACTTTAAACACAATCATTGCAGAAATTGGAAAAAAAATGATAACATAACCTTAGCGCAGGGTCGAGCGATCAAATTGCCCATCAAGAAAGGGGCGGATCAAGACATCTTTGAGGAGGTATCCCATAAAAAAGTAACTATATAAAGTTTTTTTGATTAAAATATATCAATGTAAAAACAGCTCCAAAATACAAAGCATGCTCCAAAATACCAAGTACTATTAAGTAGTAAGAATACTCATGTTTTCATTCATCTTACAAAGATGCAGAGAACTTGTTCTATACTTTCTCACAAAAGCTTTCTATTTGTGATAATACTAGTTGTATGGTGAGCTCCACCGGTCGAGAGAGGTCGTTGCCCATTGACGTTAAGGCATGAGAAATAGTATGAGAACTAGTAACAGCAAGAAATAGTCAAGACGATTTCCACGATTGGCAATCCTTCGGAAACAAAAAGCGACAATGCATATTTAAAGACCATGCGAGAGTAGTGACTGACAACTGACTAGTGCATTAATAAATATATAAATAAAACTTATTTTTGGTGTATTTAATAGTTTTATTTTTTGTTATCCTTGAGCGGGTTGATCATAAAAATATGTGAAGCTACGCCCTTTTTGAAAAAAAAACGCCCGGTATCTTTAATTCCAACGAGCTCCTTTAGCCACTTTTCAATGAAGTCCCATAACATATATTTATCTATTTTTTCTTCACCAATAAGAATTATAATATTTTCATAACGTTATTTAAGATATATTTGCAACTGGTTACTTCGTCGGTGCTATAGTTTCTGCTCTAGATGTTTCCAACTACCGTCCAATTTCATTGCTGTCTATTTTTAACAAAATTCTTGAAAAACTCATGTATAATAGACTTATAACCTATTTTGACAGGTTTTCTGTATTCCATGACAAACAGTTTGGCTTTCGTCCAAAACACTCAACTTCTCATGCACTAATATTACTAACTGATAGAATCAAAGAAGCCATTGATAAAAGATTCCATTGTTGTGGAATATTTTTGGATCTATGCAAGGCCTTTGACACGGTCGATCATGCAATTTTACTGAAAAAAGCTAGAATATTATGGAATAAGAGGTATGACACTTAAGTGGTTTTCTTCCTACTTAACAGACAGAAGACAATATGTCTCTGTCTGTGATACTGATTCAAACCTTATGCCTATTACATTTGGGGTGCCTCAAGGTTCTATCCTTGGCCCTCTTCTGTTTTTAATATACATAAATGACTTCCATTCCTGTTCGAGCCTTCTAGAGATTTATCTATTTGCAGATGACACAAATCTGTTCTTGAAAGATAGAAAACTTGCTGATCTTGAAAGCACTTTAAATCAAGAACTGATCAAAGTGAACAATTGGCTGTGTGCCAATAAATTATCCTTAAACATTGATAAAACTAGCTTTGTTATTTTCCATCCTCATCAGAAATGCCTCACATCAAACATCGAATTGAAAATCTGTAACAAAGTGATAAGACAGGACTCTTATATCAAATCTTGGTATAATTCTAGACTCCCACTTAAACTGGAAAATGCACATCCATGAACTTAGCAAAAAAGTTTCAAAAAGTATCGGTATACTTTCAAAAATCAGACATTATGTTCCCACTGAGGTTCTAACTCAGCTTTACTACTCTTTTATCTATCCTTACATAACGTATGGTATTACCATTTGGGGAAATACCTATTCTTCAACTTTTAAGCCCATAACAATTCTTCAAAACAAAGCAGTGCGAATCATTACTTTCTCAAAATATGATGACCATAGTATTCCACTATATCGCCAACTTAAATTTTTAAAGCTAAATGATCTAATATATTTAAATAATGTTCTATTCATGTTCAAGTATCATCATCAATTGCTCCCTAAAGCCTTTGATAATTACTTTCAGAGTGTCTCCACAATTCACCAGTATAATACTAGACTAGCCTCTAGGTCCAGTTATTACGCTGAGCCCATAAGAACAAACTTTGGCAAATTTAGCTTTAAATACAACGGTCCCATACTATGGAATGATTTATATGAAAAACTGAAAAATCTTTCTCTAGAACAATTCAAACTTGAGCTGAAATCAAGCATCCTTGTTAGTTATTTATGATACATTATATTTTAATTTAGAATATCATTTAAAATATTTAATGCATTTAAATTCTTCCTTTATTCTCCACAAACATTGTTCAATCTATTCAATATTTATTGCTTTTTTCATTTACATCTATTTGTCAATTACTTTAAATGCTTATAAATTTCTTGTTTATATAAATTTTGTATATGTAACTTAATACCGGCATCTTGCCATGACATTACTAATTTTCTACATAAAATTATAATATAGCTACTCAGCCCGATAAGTTAATACTTTTCTGAGCAGCTTTTACCTGATTCTTTTTGTCAAATTAATTATTCTTGTATATATCTATTTATGTAAATCTTTTGGTAATAAAAGTTATATATAAAAATAATTATAGTTTTGTAAAAAAATACATACATTCTTACCACAAATTACTGAAATATTCGATAATTTGTGTCGTTATAAACTAAATCAAGTATGTTATAATAATATCCGCTATTTTCTCTGTCTAGTAGCAATTCGGGATGATCTCCTCAGATTATTTATACCAACATCAGCTGTCTTTCTAGTTTTCTGTACTCGGACCTTCAATGCAGTTTTTGAAGTTTTTGTCGCAATTTTCGCTTCTTTCTTGGCCTTTATTCCTGGATGAATTGCAAAACAATAAATCAAATACATTATCAATGTTCTCAGTTTCAAATATTAGTTTCTTATCGAGCCAGGTGGTTTTGTTGTAAATTGCAATAAATTTTGAACAAATATTAGGGCGTTTAGTTTTAAAAATGCGGGAAAATGCGCGTTGAAGTTCGTCCACGTGGAATCTGCGCGCAGAAAGTTGCGTTCTCACGGTTGTCAACCACCATTTTGAGGTTCGCGCGCACAAAGATAGTGCGTGTATAATGGAACATATTTAAGGGTTCTTTGGAACAAATAGAATGCGCAGAGTTTACGTGGTGTTGTTCGAGAATGTTGTATGTAGCGTGTGTTCCATCTGTTTGTTCTAGGAAACACGCAAGGTTACTTTTCGTGAGAGCGAGAGGAAACGTTCGCAAAATTGAACGCTCAATGACCGACAGATTAAAATTTAGAAGTTGATTGTGCGCGCGCAAACTTCGAACTGCCTTGCACGACTGAAAAAGAAGTGAAAAAACAAACCTTCTCTTTTCCCTTTCTTGATTTTCTTGGTTGCTTTTG
Organism: Diadumene lineata; assembly: GCA_918843875.1. NCBI lineage: Eukaryota > Metazoa > Cnidaria > Anthozoa > Actiniaria > Diadumenidae > Diadumene > Diadumene lineata. The sequence goes on along the minus strand of OU974069.1, from coordinate 16,634,655 downwards.
TCTTCTTGTTGGGAGGTGCAATCTACGTAATATGCATAGGAAGAACCATTACATGCATACTTTGCTCAGTGTTAGTGAGATGATTTTTAAAGGAAAACAAAACCAAATCAAACTAAAACAGCCAACCAACCAAGCAGCAACCCACCAAAATAAACAGGTAGTGACGGTTGTAAAATATATTTGTCATTGGGACATCGTAAAGTACTCATGGCGAAACTGACGTTTGAAACACCTACATAACATACACTAGTACTTTTCTAGTTTTGTCTTATTTTCTTGTTAGCGAGATGATTTTTCAAGCTAACAAACCAAATCAAGCAATAACATACAATCGACCAGCTAAGCAAACAACCAACAAAACAAACAATCAGGCAGCGAGAACATGAAATTAATGATTTATACCCCTGGTTCTTTTTTGATGGAAGGTTCATCATTGCTTTGTCGAGAACGCTTTCCCTGGTAAGGCTTTGATCTTGACTTTGCTCCTACAAGGAAATCATTTTGCAGTGAAACTTATGTGCCACTGATTAGCATGAGCAAACTGTCAATATTGTAGATCGCCTTGGATAGGGGACTATTTTATTATTACATTTTTAAATGTTTAAAAACAAATAAATACAATAAAATTGAAGATTGTGCTAGGCTACAAAGTAGCTGAAGTACAATCAGAATTCTATTATTGTTGCACGAAGAATTCACTAATTGGTCTTGGCCATTAAAATAACTACAAACCAAAGTCATTAAAAGCTTGTTTATTCTTTAAAACAAAAGAATAACTACAAAAAAAATAAATGGCGCGAAAATAGCGACAAAATAAGGTCATCCTGACCATATATGCAAATCACTACCCATAAGGCCTTGCCCCAACATAGGTCGGTGGCCATTTGAACTTTGTTTTTTTTTATTTTTTTATACAACTGGTAAGTAATTAGGCAATAGCACTGGTAATAAAATACATAAAATGGCAACAATAACAATAGTAACAACATTTATAATGCCATAACACAACTACAACATGACTTGAAGTTCCTCCAGCACAATCTGAAAGACAAGGAAGAAATGTATGACCATCATGAGCATCCTCATAATTCAACAGTTGAACTGTAGAGTAAAAGTTGCAGTGCAGTTATGTCATATGGGAGGGAGGGAAGGGAAATTAGTGAATTCTTCGTGCAACAATAATAGAATTCTGATTGTACTTCAGCTACTTTGTAGCCTAGCACAATCTTCAATTCTATAACATGTTGCACTCAGAATTCACTAATTGGTCTCGTTCAAAGCTACTGACCTATGACAAGACTGCTCTACCAAAGGAGTAAAAGCGATTGAAGGTAGATTCCATGGACCAGTCAGCTGCATCCAGAATGTCTCTAACAGAAACCCCCCACCTCTTGGCAGTGGATGACGAAGCACTTCTGGTCGAGTGGGGCTTAAAGACCTCTGTGTCAACTCCAGCCTCATGAAGGATGTCCTTTAACCACCTACCAATTGAGGTTGGTGAGACTGGAGTAAATGGTCTATTTGTAGACAGGAACAGGTGCTGACTGCCAGCCACATGAGGCCGTTGATCCTGTGTTCTTCTTATGTATTCTTGTAAACATCGAACGGGACACAGTTTAGGTTTATCCTGAAAAGCTGGAAAGAAAAACACAACTTCTTTACCCGGAACTCTAGTTTTGGTCAAACCTGGAATTTTAAATTCAACACCTTCAGGTAGAGATCTCATAAATGTAAGATCTATGGCATATAAGTCTGATTGACGTTTAGCACTAGAAAGCGCAAGAAGCATTGCACATTTCCGAGCAAGGTGTTTGAGATCAAGGGTACTATTGTCTGCCCAATTCTCAAAGAGGTTGGTAACCCTAGAAACGTCCCAAGTTTGAGAATAACGAGGCTTAGGGGGTCTTCTATTGAATACTCCCTTCATAAGCTTGCAAATCCAGCTATGCTGACCCACTGGGGCACCTTCTACATGAGGGACTGTAGTACTTATAGCTGATCTATAAGTGTTAATAGTAGAATATTGCTTACCCTGATCAAACAATTCTGTGAGAAAATGTAGGACATCCTTTACAGATGGTCGAAAGGGATCAATCTGTCGTGGACCACACCAGCAATCCCACTTTGCCCAGCAGGACTTGTACTGATTCCTTGTTGACGCTCTTTGGGCAGACAAGAGAATGTCTGTAGTGTTGACCGATATGCCTTCTGATGAGAAATGATGCCTGAGACCTTCCAACCTGCCAGCACCAGAGACACGATTTTGACTAGTGGGTGTCTGTTGCCCAGTGGGTCCTTCAGCAGGTCCTGTTGGCAAGGAAGAAGAATTGGATTGGAAACTAGAAGGTTTATTAGGTAAGGATACCAAGCCTGCGCTGGCCATACTGGGCATATTAGAAATATGGAAACAGCTTCGTTGGTTACTTTCCTGAGGCACTTGCTGATAAGATTGAAGGGAGGGAATGCATATGCCTTCTCCCCCTCCCAGGGTTGGATCAGGGCATCGTACTGTTCTGCCTCCGGGTCCGGAAGGTAACTGTAAAATCGACTGACTTGGGCATTGTTTCTGTTGGCAAAAAGGTCGATTGTAAATGGGCCAAAAGAGTGGTTGAGGGATTGAAACACCCTCGTGTCTAGTTTCCAGTCGGCTGCATCTGGTTTTGCCCGAGACTCCGCACCTGCAGTCACATTCAGGAGATCCGGGAGGTGTTCCGCTCGAAGCGTTATCCTGCGCAAAAGGCACCAATCCCACAACATGCGAGCGTGACTGTCTAGAACCCCTTTCTTGGCCCCCCCATTTTGTTTATATATGCAATTGCTGATGTGTTGTCCATTTGAATCAATACATGAGTGTTGACAAGGCTTTTTGTGAAAGCTTTGATGGCATATGTTGCCGCAAGAAGTTCTAGGCAGTTTATGTGGAGGTTGGACTCCACTAGAGACCAGGATCCCCTTGTCCTTATTCCCTGTGACACTGCACCCCAGCCCGACCCGGAAGCATCTGACTGGATTACTAAGCTTGGGAGCAGTGGTTTTATGGGTCTGCAGAAATGCCTTCTGATGTTGAAGGGACCTGTAATGGAGAGGGGCTTGAAATACTGCTGCCTTGGCAGCTGTCATTTTGCCTATAATGTGTGCTAGATCGGCCTGTGAAGCAACAGTTGAACTTACCAGGGACTTGCACTCCTTTATTAAATTCGTCACTTTGCTGGTGGGTAGAGAGAACGACATGTTTCTGGAGTTTATCAAGATTCCTAGGAATTCCATTTCCTGAGAAGGAACAAGAATAGACTTTTCGTAATTGATTACAAACCCCAGGTTCTCTAGCATGTAAATCAGGAGAGATGCATTGTTTTGAGCTCCCTCCTTTTGGGAGTTGAGAATCAGTATGTCGTATATGTACACACAGATTCTTAAGCCCATTCTCCTGATGTAAGCAGAGAGGGGTTTCAAAACCTTGGTGAACACCCTCGGTGCAGATGTCAGGCCGAATGGAAGACATTTGAATTGGTATGTTGTCTTTTTGTGCTGAAAGCATAGGTATTTCCAATGAGCCTGATAAATTGGAACCGCAAAGTATGCGTCCTTCAAGTCGATTTAGCACATGTAATCCATGGGCTGCAAAAGATCCCCTGCAACCTTTATGTCCTCCATCTTGAAGTGATGGTGAGCAATGAAGTTGTTCAAGACTGACAGGTTGATTACTGGACGCTGTCCCCCCCCCTTTCTTCTCCACTAGGAAGAGATTGCTGTAGAAAAGTGTTCTGTGCGGGCACACCTCCTGGATGGCCTGCTTTTCTAACAGCCTGGAAATCTCGTCCTCCACCAGAGATAATTGTTCCACATTGAGATAGGGGGCAGCGGGTAATCGGGATTGGGTAGGGACCCTTACGAATTCTAGTTTGTATCCCCTGACAGTGTTCAGTGTCCACTGATCTGAAGTTAAAACATTCCAGTTTCTTAGAAAATGATTCAGCCTCCCCGCCCTTGGGATATTTCCTGAGGGAAGAGAAATAAATGGAAGAATAGGGTGAATTACCTTTGTTGAGATTGAGTGTAGGTCTTTCCTCGTGTCTGTGTTTGTGAAGTTTGCCTTGGGCCTTTCCCCCCCAGGAAAGGCTTTCCCTGAGAGGGGCCCTTGCGAAAATACTGGTTGTCCCTCTGATTGTTGTTCTTGTGATAGTTAGAAGCTGGCCCTTTAGATGATTGACAGGAGTTGGCAGCTTTCTCTGAATTGTAAGATGAAGATACAGCATTACTGGAGATTAACGATTTCTTCTGCTTTGTAGACTTCTTAGTTGAGGGCTGAATAGCTTTAGAGACTTTTTCTGCCAGATTGCCCACAAAATTTAATTCCTTCGCTTTGGATTCACCAAATAGGTATCTTTGCATAGGGTTAGAGTGTTTGCCAAGCTCTGTAATGTCAGTAATCCGTGAAGTTTTCACAATATCCTGACGGCGATGCTTGCTAACTGTGGCTACTGCGTGACCCAGTAGACGAAGGCTTTTAAGAATCAGTTTTATGGCTTCGTCGACCCGAACAGACTCAGGATCACTCTTTAGATGACGTGGGAGCAAACAAAGTGGACCAGCAGCATCCATATAATTTCGTTGAGATACTTGAAGATCCTGCTCCCAACGTAAGTTTGCAAGAGCTTGTTTGCCCTGCAAAAGCACAAGCCATCGATCCAGTTCGGGCACGCGCAAAGCTGGCACGTTTGGCTTCGGGAACTGTTTGACAAGATCTGTATGAGCTTTATCCTCCATACATGATCGAAAATAAATATCAATCAACTCTGATAAATCTTTGTCAATGTTCCACATACAGTATTTGTTGTTCGTACTACCGGATAGAGGCGGAATTTCGTCGACGACAGAGACTTTAGAAGAATGGCGCTCGGCCTCCTGTTTTGCCGCCAAAAGAGCGGCTGCAAACGTATCATCGACAACTCCATGATCGTCTTTTCTGGCAATTTTCCGTGTAGGATCCTCGTGAGGAACTCCAATGCGTTCAGAAAAGCAACTCCGGCGGAGCCCGTAGACTCAGCTGATAAGGTCGCTTACGACCAGGAGGTTCAGTTTGTCCGTCGGTATTCGGCGCTGTAATGAAGCCATTCATTGACAAGCGTTCAGCTTGCAAGTTTGACTGATGGTTTGTGTTATTGTCGTTCGAAACGCCTTCTATTTCGCCATCCAAAGATCACCTTGGAGATACAGGTGGCGTCCCATCGACTTGAGAGCCGGTAGGTTCTAGATGGGAATCGATTTCCATTGAATAATGTAGATTTTGTAAGCCAAACTTGATAAACAAAACAACTCTCTTCTTCGCAAAGTGAAAATGGCCACCGACCTATGTTGGGGCAAGGCCTTATGGGTAGTGATTTGCATATATGGTCAGGATGACCTTATTTTGTCGCTATTTTCGCGCCATTTATTTTTTTTTTTTTTGTAGTTATTCTTTTGTTTTAAAGAATAAACAAGCTTTTAATGACTTTGGTTTGTAGTTATTTTAATGGCCAAGACCAATTAGTGAATTCTGAGTGCAACATGTTATAGAATTGGCTTACCTTTCGGTGCCAGTGGACCAGCGGGACCCTGCAAAACCGGGATGAAAAAATTTATTTATCATTGTACAAATCACTTGACCAACACGATAGTGAAATACCTTAAACCACATCGTCCTTCCATCATGGTCAACAAGGTTGCTCATTGCAGGATTGCTGTAGCATTGCAACCAGTTCATAAATGCTGAATAATCAGAATGAGCTCCTGATGGATCATACCCTGCACCTGCTGTAAACAATATGAAAAAACAAAAATTAAAAATATAAATATATAATCAATAAAAAATAAAGATTTGGTTGCATTGCCCTATTCCCACTAAAAGAATGTTGTATTTGTCCCTTCATGTTGATAATAAAATCTGTGTAGAAATAAATATAATTTTTATCTTCTACTACCACTGAATTAATATGAATAGAATTGCAGATAGATAGGTGGATGACAGCAAATAGACAACCACACTGTCCTTGGAAATCCAAGGCATGTAGCGAAAGGGAGATTGGAAAGAAAAGTAAAAGAGTGATTTTCTATAACTTTTGCCACCACTGCTTCCCTGCAGTTACATGGGGATGCCAATAATCAGACAGACAGACAACAATACACATTTGAATGAATCGACATGCAGACAAATAAATCTTATAAGTAAGTACAAAAAAAATATGAATAAATAAATCACACATGTATGATAATTATTGGGACCAATGGCTAACAGGGATGACTGAGAGGGTGGATGCAGGATGTCACAATGAATATAAGACAGTGTAGCAATTTATACTCACGCAGTTGAAGAACTTTATTTGGAACCATATTACACAGATGTAGAACTGAAGGTCCTGCTTACAAGATTCCTTGATCTCTTTGTTTTCCTTTTTAATTTTTGAACTTGAGAGTACATCTCTAGCGAGCGAAAATGGAGGGATACCTGTCCTTTGAAAAACAATAAACATTATCCATTCTTTCATTTAATTGCTAATTAATCGAACTATACTTTCATTTATTCATTCATATTCAACATAGAATCCTACCACTCTGGACTACTTGAAAATCATATTTTCGTTCTGGACTCATTGATATTCATATTTTTGATTTTTGAACCTGTTGATTATCTGGACGTTTTTGCTTGCTCCAGAGTTAACCAGATAATTGAGGTTCAATTGTAGTCAGATTTATGTTAATTAATTCATTAAGTATCGATACGCACGATGTGCCGGGGTAAATTTGGCTGGTCGCCATTTTGGACGCGCGCCATTTTTAGGGAGACTGAGGGCGAATATTTAACGATGACTGAATGACCTATTTTTAGATAGTCGTAAGGTCGTCGCTATAATTCCGATTACCTATTGATTGACGGCAATGGCAGTGGCTGGAAATTTCCTGCATTTTGATACCAAATTTTGTGTATTTTTAAGAAAAGTATTTTTTATTGATCGTATTATGCAGCACTTTTTTCGAAAATGACTTTTTCTTTCTGAAGGACTGACTTTGAGCCTTGGCATTTTTTCTGGTGTGTTTTATTTTAATAGTCAAACTACAGCTCACAGTGATCTCAGATGAACCAGTGAAAACGTGTTCTTTTTATTTTTTTTATTTTTGTGGCTACTGCAGTATAACTGCGTAGCCACTATGCTGTCGGTTTGAGTGAGTGAGTGAGTGAGTGTTAGCTTTTGTCACCTCCACCCCCCTAATGTTGAAAATCCCCTCACTCCTCCTGTTGGTACATTACCTAGGCTAGCATGTCTACTGCTTATACAATACATGCTCAATTGGTATTTATGATACAAAATTTGTTTTGACTCTCAAATGTGGGATAAGTAATTTCAGTACTATTTTACAAAATTAACTCAAAACTATTTATTATGAAAGACATTGACAGCTTTACCTTGTAATAAGTACCTTTTGAACGAATTTTGATTTTTCAGGTTTTTGTTTGAGTAAAAAATGCATTTGCGAAAGTTGTTTCTTTAAATTATGCGCATGCGCCGTAGTATATCTTTCATTGTTTAACGTAAAAACCTATCCAAATTCAAGAAAATTATTCAAATAGATTTGCGAATTATTCTCAAACTGCTTTAATTGTTCCTTACAGTAGTTCTTTGCGGCAGAGCTTTTCTTCTCATGAAACAAATACCGACTAAACAGGAATAAATGGTCATGAACAGAAGATTTATGTGCACCAAAAACGCTTCGTATTTAACCATGGAGATTTGTTATATGTTCGCTGGGTATTTTTATCAGTCTATACAGGAATATCTGTGAAACGTCTATGCGAAAAAAAGAAGATGAAATAGACAGGAAGAATAAAATATAAAAAGAGAAATAGAGAAAAAGTTTTCCGCAATCCTAATCGGAGACTTCACAACCGGGTTTCCTGCCCATCATAAAGGAACGCCTGGGGACTACTATATGTAGCTATATTTTGAGGTAAGTTGGAATAATTTTCCATCATTTTATTGCTTTTCACGTCTTTTTAGAAATGTTTTATAGCCGTGCGTAGAGAGTTTACTTTTTTAAATTACGCTTTTTGATAAATTCCGGATCTTAAAAGATCACTTTTGTATTAAAAGATGAATTGGTTTGGCACTCGACCAGTCCATTCGAACGAAGTACGTACAAAACATACAACTATTCGTCTTTGATCACTGTGACTTTGGACATTATTTGCACTTCAAACTATATCCTGGTAATAGTTATAATCTCCATTCGGAGCTACAAAATGCTCTTTTTTTGAGAGAGAGCGCAAATATTCTTATTCGCGAGGGTGAAAACATGATCTCCCTCGAATGTAAATATTGTCCCGTGATATGCTAAAATATCTGTTCTTTCTGTAGGTACCCTATTCAAACAATACTGAAATGAAGCAAGAACAGAATATGTAAGACAAAATTACACCTGGACAACAAGCACTACAATAACAGTAAACAGTGAAATTTTTGCTCCATGGAAATGATTTCTATCTTAGATAAAGCAAAACAATGAAAACAATTATGTGCAAAAATATTATTGGTATCATTTTTATTTTATGATCACTTAATTGTCATCATGTGCAGAGTAATAATATGCATTTATTGGACAAGGCTGAATATAATATTGTGATTTTGTTAGTGACAAGCAGCTAAATTATTGAAGCCCGGATTTTTTTCCGGGTCTTCTTTCAAGCAATTGCTTTAATTGCTTTCATAACCGAATATGTAGAAAGACACAAAATGTCAACTCCTTTACTAAGTTTTATAATTTTTCTTTTGTCTAATTTCATTGTTATTAGTAACAGTAGTCATTAGAATTTTCACCCCACTAATAGTTAGTAGTCGTTAGAGTTTTATAGAATTATACTTATATTTTTTCCATTTAAATCAATCAAATTCATATTGTTGTAGTTTCATAACTTGCAGTTACCCAGCCACTCAATGTAATTTGTATACTTCTATGTCTACCTTGAACAAATAATAATCATATTGATATGTAAAACTTATGCTCCATACCATACTACCTGTAGACATAGATTCATGTTGTTGTATCACTATTCTAATTTCTTCTGTTGTTAAAACATTGATTGCCACTGTACAATTGGTGTTGTCTTCAATAACACATCCAATAATTACGTGTAAAGATATTGAGTTATTGACTGCACCAATGTTTTTGACATATTTAATTCTTTGTAACTCTGTTCACTAAGTATTAAAAATAATCAAAATCCATGTTTCCACTTTTTTTAGAATGAGGAAATTTTATCTAACTTTTCCAATAACCTACTGATGTCCAATATCATCCGATAACTTGCAATTAAAATCTTGTATTTCCCCTATGCACAACAATGATTACAATAATTCCACACAAAAACGCAGTGTTCATGAAAAACAACTTCCTAGTAAAACCTCTTTATCTTCAACGTGACAGTAGCCACATGCAGTCTTAGACTGCGTATTTTTGTCCTTGGAGCGCGGTATTTTGAGTCTAAAGTTAACCGATTTTGGTCAATTTTCGATGGAAAAGGTCCATGACCACGACCAGGTCACGAATGTTGTTGAAGATGCGAAGAATGGAGTTGATCAAGCAAAGATTTGATCAATGTTTTTCTTAACAACTAAAAGCCGGAGAAGGGAATTCAAGCAGAGAGGAATAGGTATTTTTTAATGTCGATGATAATCCCAAGGAAGTAAAATTCAAGGTAAATTGATTTAAATGTCAAATTTTGTTTACGTGCGGTGTAGTCGCACGCGTTGAAAATGTGTCCAAAAAAATAACCTTTGCAAAGACAATTGGGTTTTTAAATTTCAATTGATTTGTAAAATATAAATAAATTCCTTATGTTAATTGTTTATGTGTGATTTACAATTAAAGTAAAGCGAAATGGTTTACAATCTTGAGTTTTATTATTGTTCATTTTGTTCATGCACAACTTCATACACCTTTCAAAGGGAAAACACACAAAACATAATTTTTGCATTGTATTGCTTTGTTTGTTTTGCTTTATTTAAAATACTGATCAATGCTTTTCAGCAAAAGTATTATTGTTTGTTGTTGGCAGTGATTGTTGTTGTTGCTGTTTTGAATATTATATATGCAAGACAAAATTACACCTGGACAACAAGCACTACAATAACAGTAAACAGTGAAATTTTTGCTCCATGGAAATGATTTCTATCTTAGATAAAGCAAAACAATGAAAACAATTATGTGCAAAAATATTATTGGTATCATTTTTATTTTATGATCACTTAATTGTCATCATGTGCAGAGTAATAATATGCATTTATTGGACAAGGCTGAATATAATATTGTGATTTTGTTAGTGACAAGCAGCTAAATTATTGAAGCCCGGATTTTTTTCCGGGTCTTCTTTCAAGCAATTGCTTTAATTGCTTTCATAACCGTGACGATCATTCAATTTACTACATTCATTACCACGGTTCAGACCATTCTATATACGAATTTATTCATACACTGATTTAATGAACTCAGCAAATTGACCAGCTCACCAGCATATGTGGCTTCATAGCTCAGTTGGTAGAGCATTGCACCGGCAACGCAAAGGTCATGAGTTCGATTCTCATTGAAGCCCGGATTTTTTTCCGGGTCTTCTTTCAAGCAATTGCTTTAATTGCTTTCATAACCGTGACGATCATTCAATTTACTACAGCTAAATTATTGTTTGTCGATCAGAGAGCAGATGCAAATAATTGACTAGAGACTATGACAAATCACATTGTGTTGTGAAAGCTGAGTTCAATGATTGTTCTATTGAACAAATTTTCCTTCAATTGAAAAAAAAGGCAGTATATTTTGAATCATCAATATTTGATAAGCAAACAAAAGCCTATTTATTTACTTTTTTTGATGGTTTTCCATTAAAAAAGTAATGCACTTTGACTGCTTTTGTGTCTTTTTTTCGAGAAACAAACGCTAATTTTCACTGGAAAAAATTACAAAAAACCAAGTGTGTTTATTTTCCTGATTTTGCAATATCCAAATAACTTAACATGGAAAAAAGGCTTTTTTTCTGAGATTTTCAAAAAAAGAGCCTTTTTTCCATGTTTATTTATCTGGATATTGCAAAATCAGGTAAATAAACACACTTGGTTTTTTGTAATTTTTTCCAGTGTTTTTGCAAGCATCCCACTCTCTCCGCATGAAAATTGAATGACTGAAAAAGACAAGAAAAAGTAAAAAAATCACAATAATCGATCAAAGTCTACTGCTCTGATACATTGAAAGGAATAAAGCCAAACTGTCAGTGGGGTAAGCAACCCAAAAACTATTGATAAGAAATTAGAAAGTTGCTTTGTGAAAAAGGAAAATATTGACGTCAGTTTTGTTGTCATTTTGCAGTTCAACTTACAGACATTAAAATACTTCTTTTTGGCAATATTAAAGTACATAGCTTATCTTAAATGTAACTAGAACTCAAAATCTTTCTTCTTAAATTTTAAAACTTGCGTAATTTTTTTAAGACGAGCAGAAAAAATGAGGCTATTTACTTTATATTCAACAATCTGGCGATCGATCTGATACCACAGGGATCCCAACTCGAAAAAGAGCCTATCTTCTGTACATTACCTACATTCTTAAAATTTATGTTTTATTGTAATTGTTTTTTTTGTTTTTTTTTGTTTTTTTTTTTTTTCAACGTTAAAAGAGGGTGGAGGATCAATAAAAATATCATTTATTTTTGGGGGGGATAATAATACAAGTTTTTCATCAAACATGTAGAGGTTACAATTGAAGACTTGAAAGTAAAAAACAACTAACAAACAAACAAACAATTTAAACAATCAACAAATAAGCTAAGAAAAATACAAATAAACAGACAAACAATAAACAAACAAGGTAACAAAAGATACAAACAAAACCAATCATCACAGAAACAAATAAATAAATAAAATATAAAATATTATAAATATTTTACACATTTCATCCACATAGTGATCACTCTTAAGATGCATGCTCACACTCACTACCCCTACATTAATTATTTAAACACATCTTTTCATACATGTTGATTTTGATGAGGGAGGATAACTGGAGAACCTGGAGAAAAACCCTTGTGGCATGAGAGAGAAACAACACATCAAACAAACTCTGCAGTTCAAGTTCTTCGCCAATCTGACAAACACAAAAAACAAACAACATTGAGACATAAATAAACAAATTAACAAAAAATCAAAAGACAAACATATAGAAACAGACAAACAAACAATCAGGTAAGTTACACATATGCGCAAACAAGCATAATATGAACAAACACACAAGCAGGCGATACAGCATTACAATCAACAAACATGTGAATTAATTAATATCAAGCAACAAATATAAACAAACAATCACACAAACTAAAACAAAAAACATATAAGCAGGAACTGTTGTTGGAAATGACAACCAAAAACATCTATATGAAGAATTTTAATTAGTGCTTTTGATTCATTCAGTTAATTTTTTCACTCATTTTTAGCTTTATTAAGTGCATATTGCATTTTACAAGATCATTCCTACCTATACAACTAAGGATCAATCGCAAGAAAAATTATTGTCCTAGTGCTTGTTCATTCAGATTTTGATAATAGTAAGCGTGTAAATACAAATTATTGTCCTAGTGTTTGTTCATTCATATTTTGATAATAGTAAGTGTGAAAATATAAATTATTGTCCTAGTATTCATTTATTCATATGTTGATAATAATAAGGGTGAAAATACAAATTCATGATCTTTCTCAATCATTAATATTGAATAATTTAATCATTAGTAAGCAGTCTCTCTCTACTAACAATGATTTAATTTTTTTTAAAAGAGAAAAAAAGAGTACATATGTTGTATGTTCACAATATACATCAGCATATTTCAGTTGCAAAATTGTTGGGACATTGACAGTTTTTCCCGTTTCCTTTCGAAACTACTCCTTTGTTTATGTATACAACGTTTTCACCCGCTTCAAATCCCCCCTCCCCTGAATCAATGTTGCATTGGGGTTGTTGTGACATGTTAATCGTCATCGAGACTACCAACATTGTGGAGGGGGGAGGGGTTAGAGTTTGAGAACAATACTGAGCGTTTTACTTCTAAATTATGTGTAGTGTCCCAACTAATTTTGCAACTGAGTGTGGCTTCACAATACATTCAGTATCTCCCAAAACTCTTCAAATCTCTTTGCCAATTTGGTACCATCTGAAAAAGTAAATACCAGCAATGTGTTATTTTGAACAAGTAAATATTATGCATGTAATGTTCAATTTAATGTTCAATATTCAAGATGAAGACATAAAATCAAAAGGTTATATTTTCTAAACTTAAAATTGACTCACAGCTAAACAACAAGAGTGATGATTTAGGGTTCTATTCAAATGAAAACAGAAGTCTACTTTAATGTGTCTCTGGTGTCATGATCCCTTCTTCAAATATTAAATTTTCGCCGTTGTAAATTCATGCCAAAACAATTTTCAAAATGTCAAAAATAATTGAGGGGCATTGGGGGGCCATCCAACTACGACGAAGGAAATTTATCAAAGATTTCATATCACTGAATGTCAAGTCTGTCACTTCTTGTTTTTAGCCGCAATTACTAAAACAAGTTTACCATGTCAACATTGTCGATTTCTACAACGCAAAAACGTACCAAGATTTCGCGTTACAAATAGGTGTACTAATAATGACTTTATCAGATCCAAACTTTAACATCACAATACTGAGATATCCGATTTTTGTTTTTGCTATTTTATTCGTTGCTTTTGTATAATGAATTGCATGAAAATGTACTATTTATTCTCACCTTCGCCTTCTTGACCGCTGCCATCTTGTTCCCGCCAAAAATGAAATCCCGCGTTTTCATTGGTTAAAACCAAGTCCCATAGTGCTCTTTGGACCGTGTCCAACCCCCCCCCCCCCTGTCTATGGTTTACCATATTTTCTTAATTATGCTCCGCTCGCGCGGGCCTTCGGCCAGCGCCGAGCTCCGCAATGAACCGCCATCCTGAAAAGAGGATAAATGGATTGTCTGGGCTGCCTGTGCATACACACAGTTTACTTCCTTGTGGTCGGTAGTTGTTTTCCTTAGCTCTGGAGGCAAGACGAACTGATCATGGATTTATTTTGTATCTACTTTGTTCTGTTTTGTTTGCTTCTTTTTAGCCCCGCTACTAGTAAGTACTGAGGATGATTTTTGTATAATTGGTGATGTCAACCTCAGTATATTTGATACGACTATTTTTTCATTTTCATCAGTTGGAGCAACCATCGCGATAAGTGAAGCAAGTGAGTCTGTAGATTTCGTGAGAGGGGGAAATGCTACATTGCTCTGGTCAGTTACTATCAGTGGTTCTACCATGTCGTCTGTAACAATCAGTCGAAACCAACAGAAATCAGACTTTGGACTAGTAAAAATCATCAAATTGAAAGACTCAACAAAAACAAATTTCATGCCAGATAGAGCTGTGGACGTGGATGTTCAAGGAACGTCAACTGTATTCAATGTGACGTTTACTCTAAAAAACCTAACAACCACAGACCAAATGTATTACAGGATACTTGTGATAACTCATTCAGACGACACATCTACAAAATACACATATTTGAAAGTGTTGGGTGAGTATATTCTAGTCGATGATATAAAGTGATCGATTTAAAGACAAAAATTTGTACTGGCTCTGCATTGTGTGTAATTGATGGACTAGAAAGTGAGATAAAAACAAATGTTTACAACTCGTACAAAGAAGCATACCTTAAGGATCGATAACATCATGCATCTGTGTTTTGATTGTAAACTAATTTTTGTAGTTCAGCTTTTTCTCGCACAACTTAGTCCTTCTAAAGTCTGAAATGTCAAGAAATAATATTAAACAAATCTATTTGAATGAATCCATATGTTATCATATTAGCATCGACGATATTATAAGACGACAATAATTTTGCGGGATTAGTAGAGCTAGTCACGATTAGAATGTTTTATATTTTAATATCTACAACGCCATTTCGATAGATCCTTACTCCAAATGTCTAACAGTCTTAAGTTACGCATAAATAATGTGGAATTGTCTGTTTATACATATGGTTGTTTTATGAGGAAACATAAATTTTTGCCGTGACTATATATTTGACAAACAGTTGAATTACTTACTACATTAAGTTTAAATTAAAGATTTCTTTCGGGATTTGTCGGTCCTTTTAATATTTTTTCATTCGACCACCATCATTTTCCAATAAATGTGAACGGAGTAACTTTTTGACATTATTTTTTAAGAGATGATAAAGATATTAAATCGCGTTGGTATTGAAAAACAAAGCACATCGATCTTGACATTAGCATATGATAAGACATTCAGAAAATGATGTAGTCATAGATATAATGGCTCCTTAATTTTGAAATATCGTCTAAGATGTCGTGAAATATGTTTGTTGATTATCTCTTGTATCATAGCAATTGAGTATCAATAATTCAAAAATCATTAAACAAGAACATCACAAAGGTATAAGAAAAGTTAATTTAAAGGATAAGTCTTATCTTATTGTTAGCTCGTCAATAGAGATTATTGGAGTTGTAATAATTGTTGTTTTTAGTTTATTTCTTCACTTTATAAAGACTTCTATTAGTGGACTTCATGAAGTTTTCTGATGTATCAGTGGTCATGCAAATCCTGGGAATTATTGTTTTAGTATTTACAAATTTTACAGAAATTAGAAACAAACATCTGTTTATTTATTGATCTTAACTCTCCTATTTATTTTCTTGATCTCACCATTAATATTTTCTATTTTCTAAGTCCAGTTTCTGGAAACAGCAAGGGATTAAAGTTTCAAATGCACTTAATATATGTGGACATTATATTGAGGGTATATATATAACAGTACAAAAATATAAAACAGGTGCTCACAGTGTTTTATCATTGTTTATCTACAACGTGCACACACTATATATTGATGGCATGATCAATTTGGACAATTTTTTGGGAAAGACATTAATAGACTATACATAAGTTGCACTAATGCAACATTAGTCTTGTACTTATATAACAAATCCACAAGTTACTTAATATACAGACATAGAGATTATAAACACTAGGAAGATACTAGACAGATATAGTGTCAATACACTGCAGCATCGGATTAAACAGTAATCTCTTTTGAATTATAAAATATCATCAAAACAATATCAGCCATTAATATCAGAGTACAATAATATTATGTCTTAATTAAAGTAATATTATGCTACAAGCACTGCTTAAGGTCATCAATTGATGCATGAAGATTGTATGAAGTGAACATACAAATTGAAATACCACACATACAACAACTTGAAATTGAACTTGAAGAAATATAGGAATTATGTTGATTATTTAGAAGACATCAATATGCTATCCATTGATAAATATTTTTTTTCAAAATGAATAAAAAATTGAATTTGGATTATGTGCATGATCAACAAGCTTTAATTGTTTTTCTATGTCACATTGAATGATTCTAGTTGAAGAACAAAGGTTATCCATCATCTGGAGGTGCAATTTTTTTCAAAATTGTTTAAGATAATTTGATCTATAACTATAAATTGATGTCTTAAGATATTATACATAGAATACTGCTTGTCATAGAATCATTACGTTAAATGCATGCAGGTAACATTTTTATAATACATCAAATTGTCATGATTAGACACATGCAATGTTTAAGTTTGTAACATTGAGTTTCTTGGCTAATTTAAATTATACAATTATGAAAATCATTGATCAAATCAATGAAAATTTTGAGGCTTCAAACAAAAGTGTATTTTTCACAATGATTTTTTCAAGATTTAATCAATATGAAAAAGTAATCTTTGTTATTTTGTTTAATTAAAATATATAATCAATATAATTTACAACTAAATAAAATGATCCTAAACTTATATTTTTTTACAATTTTATTCATTTTTCAAATATGAAAGTGAGTGTAGGTAGGAGTAATTTGAACAGCTGACTCCCTGGTGATGTTGTTGACGTGGAAGAAGCTCTCAGCCTTTGTGCTCTTGTTTGCTCAGTCGGAACTATGTCAGCTAGAACTATTATTATCTCATCAAAACTAGCAGTATTTCATTCTAGAGTTTTCTTATCACACACCCACAAAGACAAAATGCATAGCAAAGGTTGATAATTATAGCTGATCAGCATGATAAGTTATGATTATAAGTTGTATTGTTGAAATAATGATGGGTGAATTATAATTATAGGGAAGGTTTTATATTGCATTAATGAAATACCAGACATGTAGTCAATTTGACAAAATCATATTTAACTTTTTTTACACGTTGAAGAAATTCATCTATTCTACTCTCTGTCATGCTTTTTCTCTACCCTTTCATTCAAGTTATGGTCATGGAAATTAAATAATATTACATTATGTGGAGATATGAGCAGGAGGAGGGGAAGGGTACTGTTGATAATTTTGTGTTCTTTTTGTTCCAGTTCCAGGATACCCCATTGCCATAGTAAACAGTATATGTTTAAATGTACAATTTGATTGTATATCATTCTGTTTATTTATTGTATTAGACATGAATAATACAGATTATCCAGGATGTCTGATCACTTTTATGGTAACATTGGGGTTTTCATGAGTAACATTAATATTTTTCCATGTTTCTATGTAAATAAGATCGAAACCATTCATTCTGATCACTAAGACACAGATCTTCTTAAAAACAATTTTGTTTACACAATCAGTTCAACTCTACAGCATGAAATTAAAAGCCCTCTATTGCTACTATAATTACTGATAGTGCTTGAAAGATTTTGTTGGGAATTTACTGTCCTTCAATTTTTTTTCCTATTATTTAACATTTAATTTCCAATAGATATGAAGGAAGTAAATTTTTGACATGCTACATTGACCAAGATAATCACAAAATTGAAAAACAAAGCACTTCTAAACATCACATTAGCATATTGATTAGACATTCAGAAAATGATGTAATTGTTGAACTATGTTTTTAATATTTTATTCCTATTAGCATATAAAGTTGTTTTTCTTGTTGCTTAGCTATAATGGCTCCTTAATGGTTAAAAATATTGAATTATTGTGAATGCAGTGTTTGTTGATATTCTCTTGTATCATAGCAATGGAGTATCAATAATTAAAGAAATTACCTAAACCTCACAAAGTTATAAATTTCAATAAGTGATTGGTAATCTTGTTGTTAGATCTTCAAAATAAATTATTCCTGGTGCAATATAATTATTGCTTTTAGTTTATTTCTTCCCTTCTAGTTGATAAAAGCTTCTGTTTGTGGACTTCCTTAAGTTTTCTGATGGTTCAATCTTTTAGCAAATCCTTGGAAATGTTTTTATTAGTATTACAAGGAACTAGAAATAAACATCTGTTTATACTTCTATTTATTTTCTTGATCTCACCATTGTTTTCTGAGTTATGTTTCTGACTATATTGAAACAGCAGTGTCAAATGCCATTTCTATTGAAGGGATATATAGCTCGAGCAGTACAAAAATAACACTGAGGTGCATGTTCACAGTGTTTTATTAGCATTGTTTATCTACAGCATGCATGGACATACTATTGTTTATACTGAAGGCATGATCAACTTAGACAAGTTTTGTGGGAAGACATAATCATTAAATGTACTAGTATGACTTTTTACTAAATGCAACATTTAGACTTGAACTTATATAACAGATTCAAAAGTTACCTAATTTACATGCTAACATAGTGTCAATATACAGTCTGCAGTGCTGTACATTGGATAATTATTATAATCCCTTTTGAAGGTTATATCCTCAAAACAATATCAGCCATTAATATCAGAGTACAATATATTATGTCTTAATTAAATTGAAATAATATGACACAAGCACTGAAGTAATTGCATGAGGATTATATGAACATAAAGGTATAAAACAGTATGTACAACAATTTTACAACTAAAAAATCAATATCTGAGAGCTCAAATGCAAGAAAGGAATTACCATGTTATTCATTTAAGAGTATATTATCCATTGATAAACAAAAAGGTGTAATAAACTTGATAAATATTTGTTCAGCTTACATGTAAATGAGAATTTGGATTATGTGCATCAATCATCAAGCTATAAATAGTACAGACTAAGCTATTGTTTTTGGATATTCCAGTTGCAAATTAACTACAACCATCATCTGGAGATGGATTGTTTTCAGCAAAATTATTTAAGATTTTATTAAGATATTATTAATTCAATCTAATAGCTCTGAACTGACGTCTCAAGACTTGATACATAGAATACTGCATACCATAGAATCATAACGCTTTGCATGCAGCTGACATTTTTTGCTTTTCTTGGCAAATGGAAATAAAATAATTCATAAGAAAAATATCTCTCAACTCAATACAAAATTATGAAAAAGTAATCTTGGTTATTTTCTTTGATTAAAATATTAATCATTATGATTCATAAATTAATATGCTAAATTAACGTTTTTTATTTTATTTTTGCAATTTTATTCATTTTTGTCATTCAAAAGTGACATGTGGAAGAGTGCCTCTCAGCCTTAATTTTTGCCCTAAGCTTGTTTGTTCAGTTGATGTCTATGCCAGCTAGAACTAATATTATCTCATCAAAACTTGCAGTATTCTATTCTGGATTTTTCTTCTCGCACACACATACAAAGTTAAGATAAAATCATGCTGGCTAACTATATCTAGCTAGCTAGCTAAGTTTTTTAATATCATAGATGATCATGCAACATGATCAATTGTAAAAATAATGTTGGTGAATTATTATAGGGAAGGTTGCATTCAAGAAATACCAGACATGCCGTTATTTGACATATTTGACTTTAGCTACTTTGATGGCATAAAAATCATATTTTAGTGAGAACACTCAAACCATCAATACTTTGTGTGTTTTTAAAAAATACATTTTTTTAACATACATCCTTTGAATGAATCAAGTTTCATTTTGATACCTCAGTGCATTTGAGTGCATTTCTACTTTTTTAGTAGATTTGAAGGAGTTGGAAGCTCAGAATTTTGAAGCAAAAAGCTAAATAAAGACAAGTGTTTATGGTTTGAATGTGTTGTCACTGTAACCTTTTATACAAGTTGAAGAAATTCAACTCATTCTCTTTGTCATGTTTTCCCTCTATCCTCTCATTCCTTTTCATTCTATTTATCCTAGAATAATATTGGGCTAGGAAATTGTTTGTGTTATGGCCATGGAAATTAATAAAAAATAATAATAAATTAAATTTAAGTTATGTGGAGATACAGGAAGGAGGGGGTGTGGCAGAAGAAAATAATTGTAAACTGACCCAAGGATTTTGTTTCTATATGTCCTGCAATGGACGCTATATGTTAGCATCATAAGTATTATAAGTAATACAATACTAGTTAAAATATTTAAGGTGGTATAATAATATTTTTATAGATAAAATAAAATTGAATAAGTCAATAAAATAAATAGTTCTTTATATTTTTGGCTAATATCCACACTCATATATTCATTCATTTAGGTACCCATTTAGTAATTGATTTGTTCATTCATTCACTCTTCAGTCGTGAACTCATTCAGACATTTAAATCATTTCATTATCTCAGTCTCTGGAATTCATTCCGTTATTCATTTCTAAATTTATTTTATAATCTGTCTTACATACTGGGGAATGTGTGTGAAATGAATTTTCTTGGCACTGAGATATTTTGATTGTGTATTTTACTTTACATTTTACAAATAATGTAGTTCCATATATTAATTAACTGTGTGATTATTTGATCCACAGACCAGTAGTAATTTATTTAAACATAAAGATGCTGATAATTTTGTGTTCAATTTTGTTCCAGCTCCTCCTGGTAAACCTGTTCTCCAAATCCAACCAAATCAGCTGGAATTTTGTCTCAGTGATACTATCAATCTGACCTGTAATGCATCTATTACCAATCCAGAAAAAGCAGACATGACATTCTTCCTAAACAGTGCTAATATTGAGAAAAAAACTGGTGAAGGAACAAAACCCAACTCTCATGCAGTTCTTACCACAGTTTTGACACAATTAGGAGTGTCTTCATTCTACTGCCAAGGAAACAATAGCATTGGATCTTCACCTAACTCTGATTTTGTTAATATCACTGTGAAAGGTATAGGAAAAACCTGTTTAATTATTATATTATACTCTGGTGCAATGTATCACTGGCTACCAAACAAAATGTAACTGTTATTATGCAATTACAATTGAAGGTTCTGATTTTCTACTGATCATGTCCGCCTTGTTGAATTATTGAGTGTTAAGACAATATGATTCATTTTAATTTATTAAAATATGTAACTAATAATTGTAATAATTGAGACGGTGCCTTAATTCATTTTCTTTCTGTTTCATCAGAACCCCCTGCCATTACAAGCTGCACGAACAACACAGCTGTGGAAGGAAATTCACTGGCCTGGACTTGTGAAGCAAGTGGTAGTAAACCGTTAACCACTTCCTGGTATAAAGGAAACAACAACACTGTCATCCATTTAGGAAAAACGTTTAACATTACCAGAGTTGACAGAGCTAATGCTGGAATGTACAGAGTTACTGTTGGTAATGGTGTAGGATGCCCCCTTGCTAATGAAACTGTATATCTAGATGTAAAATGTAAGTATTGACAGAGGAATTCTGCAGGTGGCACTATCAATTTATGTTAATCTTGGGTTCTATAGCATTACAACTTACAACTTACAACTGAGAGCTGTCTACAAAGTGTTTAGAGCATCTCAAGGCCAATGATGCACCAAGGAGGAAATAATGAAGAGGATACATTTCTTTGTTTCTTTGTTTCAGACTGTGTGTACAGAGGAAATGCAGTCATTTTCAGAAGAGTGGGAAATGATACAGTTATGATACCACTATAATATAGTGCACAATTTGAATGTTTTCTCAAAAACTATGGTTATAGTATGGTGTACTGTTTCCAATCCATACGAAAATGACTATTTGATAAATGTTTCTTTGTATGTATACAATAGCATATTATAAATAAGTTTTTCTTTGTTCCAGATCCCACTGCTAAACCTGTTCTCCAAATTCAACCAAAGCAGATGGGATACTGCCTCAATGATACTATCACGTTAACCTGTAATGTATCAACTGGTAATCCAGCCCAAGCAAATTTGACATTCTACCTAAACAATACTAACATTGGGGAGAAAGTTGGTACAGTAGTGGACTCTTATGTACATGCAGTTATAACCAGAAGTTTGGATCAAGTAGGGACACATTTATTTGCCTGTAAGGCAACAAACCTTGTGGGATCTTCTCAAAAGTCTGATATTGTGACTATCATTGTTAAAGGTACTAAATCATAGATTTTTTATGTTAGGATGGGATTGTTAACAAAAGTCTTTAATATGAGCATGTTTCTCCTGGTAATGGGGACAAGTCTTTGTTTTGTTTATCCCTGAGGACACAATTAGATCAACATGCGAGTTATCCCTGTCAGAAGTGTCATCATTATTGTTGGACCCAGATCCTTTCAAAAAATGTTCTAAATACCATAATTTTATGCAAATTCTATTATTTTCTTTTAAATGATTGACACTATTTTGTACTATTTTCAATTATGATATATTTGCCATTTCATGGTTATATTGTTGACACTATTCAGCTCTGGTAGGCTATCTTTTTGTAAATACATTGAAATTGATGTTGATATGTCATCTACTTTTGTTTCCAAAAAAAATAATGTGAAAATTGTTGAAATATCAGATCCTCCTGCCTTTACAAGCTGCGCTAACAACAAAGTTGCGGAAGGCGATTCACTGACCTGGACTTGTGATGCAAGTGGTAGTAAACCATTAACCACTTCCTGGTACAAAGGAAACAACAACACTGTCATCAATTCAGGGAAAACATTTAACATTGCCAAAGTTGACAGAGCTAATGCTGGAATGTACAGAGTTACTGTTGGTAATGGTGTAGGATGCCCCCTTGCTAATGAAACTGTATATCTAGATGTACAATGTGAGTATATACAAATGATATTTGTAGTAACTGTTCATACTGTTTATTTCTTGTATAGCATGTTATAAAATATTTGAGATACAACGGTTGCTCTGATTGGCTGAGACGCATGCTCTATAACTCAACAGCGCAGAGAACGTTGCCGTGGAAACAGTAGGCAAATTCATTGATGGCTTTGGCAAAGTTTCCTCGTTGAAAATGTACTTCTTTTGATGGAGAATTTGTCAATTTATTGCGTCGTGCGTCACCTAACGCTTCTCTCGTTCTCTTAAAATACCCATGTGTTCTATAACGCTGCCTTGTTTTTTATTCCAGGTGTAGCTTTTATTATTATTATTTATGTTTATTATTTCTTTGTTTATGGGTCATTTTACAGTAGCTGTTTTTAATAACACTGAGAGGAATATATATATATATATTTTTGGCTAAGCCTGTTATTAAAAAAAGTTAGACGTCATTCTATTTATTTTGCTGCATATAGCAAATAGTAGGCAAGCAAATACAATGTCAATCAATTTTTGTCCCCTCTGTACAGCTACCGTGGAATTACACGTCTATCATTTGTTTTTTATACACACCTAATTAAAAAAAGTTGCCGGAGAGAATACCGACTGCCGGTTGTCGAATGTCGATTATTCGCAGTTAAAACATAAAGTAAAACAGCAAATGCATTAAATGAATTAATCTATTATAAAATAAAGATTATTAAAAATGTGTGTTAACATTTGAATTGCATTTATCTAGACCGTTTTTAGTAGCGCGATGCCTATTCAGCATCTTGCATCCAGCATTCTCTCTGACAACGTTTTTTTTGAAATGAGTGTATTATATGTCTATTTTTTTTTTCTTGCTCGTTTGTATCACCGTTTGTCGATTGGTTGTGTGTAAAGTTTGTGATGTATGTTGTGTATTTGTTTTTATTATTTCATCACTTTTAATTGCGAAGATACTTTTGATGATTTTGAAACAATGTAGTACGGATTAACAGTTTTCTTTATCTTTTGGTTTTAATCAAATAACTTTGAGTATGTCTCGAGAAAGAACAACGCGTCATCAAATAAACTCAGTTTACTGATAACTGCGGGCCAGAGTGGACCCTTCTAGTTTTTTTTTTTTTTTTTTTTTTGCTATTTCGTGACTTAAGCTACGTGTGAACAGTGACTCTATTGTACAGACTTAACGCCTCAAGTAATTAGTGTAATTGCTGTGCGTTTTGTTTTGTCAGTACTTTTGTTCTTCGGAACGTCCAGCAGAGACTATTGTCAGATTCACCTTACGATCGCCTAATATCGTCAATGAATATGGTATAATTACTGAATGCCACCATTTTAGCTATAAGTCCCATGTTGATTTATCAACTTTATGATATACCGATTTGAATTAATATGCTTAATAAGCATTTCCTTTTACGTCATATCAACAAATTGTTTTCCCACGGAACAGATGGCTGAAATGCACTTATTTGTTTTCACTTTTGCTAGAATTTTCATTGAAAATTGACAATATACCTTAAAAAAGTTAACCAATTTATAAATAGGCAGATGAAACTACTGTATCAACTGAACAAGTAAATATATTGAAACTTTTCAAAAGTGTTTATTTTTTTCATATGTAGAATCAGCTGCTCTGCTGATCCAGTCATCATCGACTAGAACGTTCCATCAAAAAGTATATAGTTTCGTATTTGGCAATGGTTTCAGTGAAAGTATTTTGAAACATTTCCAAAGATTTTGTTTGCCTTTCTTTTAAAATGTTGTTGATGCATACGTAGGCTACTGACTTTTCACGTGGACGACGTCTAATAAGTACTTGCCTGAACTGCTCAATGTTTCTACAAATCTTCACTATCAAATTACTATCTTGTCTTCAACTGTGACTTGATATATTTTTTTTCTTTGCTCTTAGTGTTGATCCATTCATTACCGACCATGTAGTATGCAGTTTCGTATTTGGCAATGATTCAATTTGTCGTAAAACAAACAAAAAACATAAAGATAAATGAAAATAAAATTTCGAGAGTTTTGGTGTTTGCCGTTTTTTGTTTGATATTTACTAACCAATCTACTTTTCATAGGTACGTATACAATAAGGGACGTAACGCTTTTATTCATTATGCGATTCGTTTATAACTTCTTTCGATTTCCTATTATATGTCATTTCTATTTGAATATCTTGGCCCTGTTTGTGATATATCCTGCATAAATATATATACAAGCTGTCTTTTCTATGTACATATTTATTGGATAATATCAAAACCTTCTTCGAAAGTCATGAAATGTCCACTGCATGTCTCATTAGTCAGCGCCAAGAATAAAAAAGTCGCGATATTACATGCATAGTCACATAACAGTTCTTATGAATAGATAGGCCATTAAAAACTTTTTATCAAAACCCCTTAGAGCTTAATTCAACTTCCATTAAACAGCAGATGTTTTGCTGCGCATCTATCACATTGAAACTGTTAAAAAAAAAGAATATGAAATAAAAGTATGGCAAACTAAGCCTCGAACAGACTTTCGAGAGAAAAACTTGAATATTTGGTAAATACGATAAAAGTTTAAAAAGTGTGTGATTTATGACAGATGAATTACAAATAAATGCAATTTTTAAAAGATTAATCTGTATGGCTCAGTAGCTGAATTAAATAATCGAAAAGTAACACACGCCAGATGGATAAAAACATAGTCTTTTGCGTAAGTGTGGGAAATAACTATTTGTTGTGAACTCTGTTACTTAGTAACTCTTGTGATTTGTGTGTAAGTTTTTTTATTTTTTTGTAGTTTTTTGTCTTGAATTTGTACGCACTATAAATATCAATTCCTCTAAAACTTGAACCATGATAGAAAAAACTGCTGCAATACTGAAATAAATGTTGTAAATGTGAATAATCTTACAAATAAAAGTTTCACTTGATAAATAAATTAATATTTGTACACACTAAATATTTCACAAATAAAGCTTATCTTAACGAACACATAATACGTGTTGCATTATTTTTGTAACATTCACTAATATTTGTGGTGCGCATGCTGTTTGTCTCATGGGATGCAGTCATTTATTCACATCATCGTACAAGTGGGTTGCTTTGTGTCGTAGTTAGATCCAGTCGTGCAGTCAGGTAAATCATCTCTTTCTTTTGTTATACATGCATGTTAGAGTGCACGCACTAAAAGTGTGCAACATAAATACCACTAAATAGTGCTATTTTATGCTAATTCTATTGTTTTCTTTTGTTTAATTAGTGGTATTTACTAGAGTGCATGCCATATAAGCGTGAAACAATTCCTAACTATTTAGCGCTTAATAGTATTTAGTTATCAACTAACTAACAATGCGCCAAGGCATAAACTTAAAACTATTCGTTTCAATAAAGAAAACTTGTGATCATAATAAACGATAGATCACTAATTAATTTATCAACACAAAAGATGTGCAATAAAACAAAACGTGCAACATTCCTTATAACGTGTCTTTGAATTTCTTTGTGTCTTAAGTTTATGCCTTGGCGCATTGTTAGTCAGTTGATAACTATGTAGTTGATAACTAAATACTATTAAGCGCTAAATAGTTAGGAATTGTTTCACGCTTATATGACATGCACTCTACTAAATAGTGACAACTGTTGCACACATTTAGTGTTTGTACTCTATTACTTTCTAACGAAACTAAATAGCACTTACTAATAGCAAATAGATATTCATTGCAATAAAGCTGAAGCTTAAGCACCTTTCAATGAAAGCCCTCATTCAAGTAAAACGTTGAAAATAAAATGAAAACGATTGTAAATAAAAAAAAACATTTCTATTTAGTCATTTCTTGGCAAGAATCACAAGTCTAGCTTATTTAAAGTAGACTACTGTCCTGTAACAAGATGCTGCCTGGATCGTCAGCTAGAACAATGGGACCTATAGAAAAATGTAAATTACTTAAGTGTTAATGTGAGGTTTTTCTAATAAAACCTTTTTTAAAGCTGAATTCACGTTTTTCATTTCCTTAAATTACTTGGAGAGATGCAATCAGTTTTTAGCAAAATTTTAAAAATGGCTTCGACCTATAAAAGCAGAGGGCTTTTCAAAGGACGTACATAATTGTAATCTTAATCTATCCACCGACATTGTCGTTTCACTTGTGCTTTATAATATAAATCAGTATCTGTACACTTTTTAATTAAAAAAATATTTAACAGCTAATCTTCTAATCATCACTTTTCAAAAGGCTCAGTTATATGAAAATAACCATATTGTTATTAATTCCAGACAAACCAGAGCAGCCCAGTATTCCCCAGGCATCAAATGCCTACATTGTTGTCAAAGAAGGAGATACTGTTAACATCACTTGCTCAGCCAAAGGAAACCCAAAACCGTATTATCAGTGGTCCTTTGGCGGTCAAATGCTCTCTGGGATAACCAATGATACCATTTCTATCAAAGCTACAAGAGACGACGATGGGATATATACGTGTACTGCAATTAATGAAGTCGGCAATTCTACCACCACAGTGACGTTGAGAGTTCACTGTAAGTACTATGCTAAAGAGGTTAAAGTGAACTTGTTTGTTTTGACACAGGTAGCCCAAGCAAGATGTTTGTGACTTTTTTTTAGAAGTGTAACAAATTAAATGAAATATTATTTTCCCCCAACGTTGGGGGCCTTAATTGCCTTAATAATATACTGTTTGTACACACACTGAATGCAAATACGCATCTTTTATCAAAAGTGCTTTACGGATATTCAAGAATTTCTCTGAGTTTTATAAGGTATAAATTGAGCTGCTTGTATGAATGGATATGGATAGACATTCTCTGAATTACTGCCATTACTATCAAAACTTTGCTTTCTGTCATATTCACTAGATATTGGAAATGCTAGTTGTGATGCAAGTCCTAATCCTGTCAGTGAAAACAGTAACTTTACACTGAACTGTTCAGCACTTGGATATCCTCCAGTCAACTATACATGGATGTTATTAGGAAATAAACAGGTTTACCAACCAACAACAACCGTGAAGGCAACTGTAATGCATGATGGTGCAGTTATGACCTGTAAAGCCCAGAATGACGTTGACATAAAGACATGCAGTAAAACAATAACTGTAGATTGTAAGTAGTAGATAATAGCCATAGATAGTAACAATGAAACTGGTTATGATTTGCATAATGGTGCAGCGATGACCTGTAAAGCCCAGAATGACGTTTACATAAAGAAATGCAATAAAACAATAACTGTACATTGTAAGTAGTAGATAATGGCCATCATAATAGATACGTAACGATGAGGATTATGATGAACATGATGGCAGTAATGATAGCAAACTTGCCGAATGACAAGGATGATGTCGAGCTATAGTTAGTAATAAGCTGGGAAAGCTTTGGCAGTCAACCAAATACCAATCGTGGTAACGATTATGACGACGATAAATGATGATGATGATGAGTAAGATGACTACGATTGATATGATTAAGATGATGATTGACTCCGATAATAGCCATGATAATTAAGATGAAGACGAGGAAGAGATAAACTAGTGCGTGTCTTGTTGGGTGATAAAGCCACTCTTCACTAATACTAATGATATTCAACAATTCCGAGTTTCACCTGTAGTTACGGCGTCTGGAGAAAAAGGCTGCATATAGGCTACATTCTCTTTCAAACGTTCTGTGGTAAAAACAAGTTTTACTTATAAACAATTGCTGTGTCAAATTCTAGACAAACCTCGTAACGTAGCAGTCTCTCCAGCAAGTGTCGCACCACTGAATATCAACGATTCACTTTCTCTCAAATGTACTGCTACATCTAACCCAGCTGGTACCTACACATGGTCATTGAACGGGAAATCGCTGACTGGTGAACCGAATTCTACGCTATCTAAAGCCAAGGTCACACCTCAAGATGCTGGACGCTATACCTGTACTGTTACTAACAGTGAAGGTAGTGTTACTAGTAACGTGGTGGTGATCAACGTTAACTGTGAGTACATCGCAGTATTACTAACTTTACAAAGGTATACGATAAGATCTACCCAGGGCTGGACTCAATTGAGTGCAACCTTTTTCGATAATTTGATAGTGTGTCAATGCCTTGGCATTCATCTACTTATCAATACATTCATCTGTCTGGCCTTTCCATACATCCATTCATCCCTGCTTCCATCCATCCACTCTGATCTCCATCTGGTTTTTCTTCAATTTATTTGTATATTTATTTCTGTGGAAGTTCTCTAACATTTGATGCATACAGTGTAACCAATTTATTCCATTTTGATCGACAGATATTGATGAAGCTAGCTGTGATGCTAGTCCTGCCAAGGAAAATGCCAACATAGTGTTGAACTGTTCGGCAGCTGGTTACCCGCCCGTTAACTACACATGGGTGTTACCAGGAAGTCAAGACGTTAACCAACCAATGAGAACTGTAAAAGCATCAGTAGGACTTGATGGTGTTACAGTGACTTGTAAAGCGATGAATGGCTTTGGAAATGAAGAATGTACACAAAACATAACCGTACACTGTAAGTTGTGCACAAAACAAACGACGAATTAGAACAACATTATGTTGTTTACACACATGGAATACCTTTCTAATTTTACGTTAATTGGTATTGGTTCTCATTGTAAACCAAGATACAAAATTATTTCAAACCAACTTTACTGAACTGCTACTAACCCTCAACTTGTATGCAAAGATGTGTGTGTAAACGTAAATGTTGTGGAAGTGTGTGAGATGACCAATTTATTTATATGTCTAAGCTCGTTCGTTCCGGTACACAGAAATCTTGTCACATGTAAATCCTGCACGTGTGACCATTGCTCGCCAAACTAGTATCTCTCCGGATAAGGACGTATACAGGTTCGATTATCTCTCAAATGATAAACTGCAAAGCATTCACTGTGAATTACTCTTTCAATTTTTAGACAAACCACGTAACGTAACAGTCTCTCCAGTAAGTGTCGCACCACTGAATATCAACGATTCACTTTCTCTCAAATGTACTGCTACATCTAACCCGGCTGGTAACTACACATGGTCAATGGACGGGAAACTGCTGACTGGTGAACCGAATTCTACGCTATCTAAAGCCAAGGTCACACCACAAGATGCTGGACGCTATACCTGTACTGTTACCAACAGTGAAGGAAGTGTTACTAGTAACGTGGTGGTGATCAACGTTTACGGTAAGTTTATTAAATCTACTGGACACTATATAAAAACAATCACAAACATGAGTGGGTGTATAGAAACAATACAGTACAACCAGTGTAAAGATCCCTTGGGTGTGACGTCAAAGCAGCCCCATCTGGTGGATAAAACAAAAGATTTTTGCTCTCTTGGGAGCTGAAATCCATTGTTTTGTCCTTCAGGTTGAGGTGCATTCCAACGAACTGCAAAGGGGCTATTCTGGACAGTACTGGGACAAAGGAAGACATACATGTAACACTCCATTCCATTTCAATCAACCAACCAACCGTGCATCCATCCATTCAAATATAACAATGATTCAACTTCGATTAAACGGTTCTTTGTGTACAATGGCTCGTCACTTACCTATTGCGCATTGATCTTTGTTTGGTTACAGATTCACCCAAGATAGAGTGTGATCCACATCGTCTTGTACAAGAAAATACCACTGGCTATGTCTTCCAGTGTAACAAGCCTAGTGGTTTCCCTACTCCTTCTTTGACTGCTCTTTTCAATGGAAAAAAATACGATGAAGGAAACGTGGCTATACCTCGTGTTGACAAAACTCTCAACGGTTCAGTTATTCAGTGTTTTGCAAATAATTCACTAAGCAATGCATCTTGTGAAACTAAATTGGTCATCGGATGTAAGTTCAAAATAGAACTAAGCCATTTAGATCTTCTCTTTTCCAAGCTGAATGATCACCTTACATGCATTGATATGTCATCAGTGGGCAAATAACAGGACTTCTATAAACTAAAACAAAACAAACTAATTCAATATACAAAATAAAATCTATAATAATAAACTTCTGTCCGACACTAAAAAAAACAAGAAAAATTTAATAGTAAAGGATTTGCTAAAAAACTAAGTTGAGCAAATACTAACAAAACATTGCTGAAATTTAGCAAATAACATATAATTCTACATAATTCCGCAAATTGAGCGACATAATGATTTTATTGTTAAAATGTTTTGTTCTTTTTTTGCGGTCGCTTTTTTTTTAGTCTGAGGAGGCATTTGCCATACTTTTTACAGTTGCTTCGTCTTTGTCAGAAATGAATATCATTAAAATGCGTTTTACTAACAATTTTAGTTATATTGGTACCAAATCAGTTTTTCGGTTTTTCGTGAATCGGTTGAGGATGGTGTCTCAAGTTTCTGTATGTCTGTCTGTCTTTCGCTGTTTATGTTTGTTTGTTTACTCCTTTTGACTAGCTTTATTGTATTTTTTTTGTGTGGGGGGGGGGGGGGGGGGAGGGGTGCTCTTTTGTGTGTGTGTGATCTTTTTGTAATGCTTTTTTGTGTTTGCTTTTGTGTGCGGTTATGATTTATTTTCGATATTTTTTTTTTCAGTTTTTTGATTAACCTTCTTTTTGTCAGTCTAACACCTCCTTCTCTGTTTAGTTTTTGATTCACTGGCCTGTCCTAGTAGAGCTGCAATACTTAAAAGCGGTAGCAGAGGTTGTATTACGATACCAGTCGACGGCAATCCAAAGCCTATCCTGAAATGTGGTGGTCACAATGTCACAAACAATGACTACACTATTTGTAGTGAAGAAGTGGATGAGAAAGGCATTAACTGTTATATCAACAATGCTATCGGAAACTGTAATTTCACGATGTCGGTAGTTATAAAATGTAAGTAATGATTAATGGATCAAAAATATACTATAATTTCATGATAATGTGTAAGCGTGACCTCGCTTGGGTATATGTGGAAGCGATATTAAGGAGGGTTTCATCGTTGTAAAAAAAGATTGCAGTTAAAAAAATTGACTATTGATTGTTTATGCACTTTTATCAAGAGTTAAATTTGCTATAAAAATATTTATAAATATATTACTCTTTAAGAGCGAAAAAACTCAATTCATTTCAGCTCAAGTGTCTAGCTACTTCAAACGAATTCTAAGTCAGCATATGTCGCCGCCCTCTCCTTCCATTTTTTCCAGTCAGCAGATTTGATGTTTTTTTTTTTGCCACATGGCCCTTGGTTTTGGAATTGACATTCAATTGACTTTCCAAGGTGCCTGCCCCCGAACACAGTTTAGCAAGCCGGCATCTCTGGCAAGTTTTTCGGCAAATTCACCAAGCCTTATCATTTTTCGCAAGAGAAAAAGATCAAAACAGCGGACAAACTCCAAGAAAGAAAACTTCGAAAAACAAAAAGCAAAAGTTGACTGTATCCGAAGACAAGTGTCATCAAAGCGATGAATTTCATATCCAAAATTGTAACGATGTGTTTTTTTTTATTTCTTTCAGTGGAAATCAACATTACGAAGACATACACATTGAAACTGAATTTGGGTTTTATTAAGGACCTTGCTAACAAAGAATCAGATAGCTTCAAAAACATGAAAAAAACATTGGAAGAGATTGTAAGTACTTTTATTAAAATTGTGCTTTGTTAGAATTTTTCACCATATAGAGTGCTTACAATATATCCATGAAATAAAATCTAAATAGTTACTACCTATTAGTTCATATTTAGTGACTATTTTAGACAAGTAAGTTGTAACGAAGTATTGTTTCCTTTGTATTTGCATTTTCTTAAGGCCGGTACACACAAGGGAGCTTGCTCCCGCAAACACGCTCCCGCAACATGCTCCTGGGTCATTTTTCAAGATTAGTACACACGAGGGAGCTTGCTCATGCAACACGCTCCCGCAACATGCTCCCGAGCAAAGCTCCCTCGTGTGTACCAATGATTTCACGCGAAAAATATGTTGCACAACAAAAATGTTGCTCCCGGGTTTTGCACTCTCATAGTAAAACCGGTACACACGAGGGAGCTTGCTCCTGAAGCAAACTTTTGCAGCATATTTGCTCCCTGGTTTTGCTCCCTCATATCAAACCAATTTGATATGAGAGAGCAAAACCAAGGAGCAAAAGTGTTGTTGCGCAACACATTTTTTCGTGTGTACCGGCCTTTAGACTGTTCTAGTTGAATGATAGCACCTAAATAGTCCCTAAATAGAGGCTATTAGTTTTTTATTTCATGGACATAGTGTAAGCACTCTACTTTTACATAGTTCTTTTGTTTTGTATTCTTTAGTTCTTTGACCAGTGTACAATGATAAATATCTTGGATTTTGAGCAATTTTTTTCTTTTCTTTTGTATCATGGTAACATAATCTGATAATATGATAACGGTGAAAAATGCGCATCTATTTCAAGTGAATTAGCTCTTATTGATCTTTGTGCATTGAATTTGCAGTTGAAGAAAATATACAAATTTGTAGAGTATGTGACAGGGATCGAAGTGTTGGAGTTCTTGTAAGTACCAATTTATTGTGTTTAACCAAATAATTTTTATTGCTTAGATGTACTGACCAAATTCCCTGCTGGTAGAGTCTCTCGTCAGAAATCGCAAACGAGAGAGACTCTACTAGCAGGGAATTGACCAATCAGCGTTTGAGTTGCAATGTTAATATGGTGCTGATTAGCTAGCTGATCGAAGCAAAAGAATGTAAATAAATGATCACGGCAGGTCAGTTGATCTGAGTGTCGCGCACTCCCAAAGAACAAAAACAAGTTTTGCAATCTTACTACAACAACAGCAGCAAATCAGTGACATTGACAGATTGAAAAACAAACAGAAACACACTTGCAATCAGTCAGTCGTTCAGTCAAAAAAAACAATTTTTTGGCGTAATCGTTTTCTGACTTTTTTTAAGTCATTTAGTATTAGGTATATTTTTGATGGTTTTGTTTTGTTTTGTTTAGTCCTGGCAGTACGATTGTCAATTTTGAGCTTACGATGATAGCAAACGTGAGTGATCCGTTGGTACCTCTGAATGAAGAACTTAAGCGCACGAACGACACATTGGGTGGTCAATATTCTGTCGTTAGTCTTCAGACTGGTTAGTAATAAAATTGCCATCATACGTATAATACACGATTCTGGTAAATGTTAAAACTGTTACTGGTGAAAACAGTAGAGGTGTGTTAACTTGTGAATGTCGCACTGGCTGAACCCTCACTAAGGGCCTGTTTATATGAGGCGAGCCAGCCCGGTATATCGGGCTGGTTTCTTTTGTGTTCAAGCTATCAGAGCGTAAAAACAAAAGAAACCAGCCCGCTAAACTGGGTTGGCTCACCTCATATAAACAGGCTTTAAGGCTTTAAGAGGCTCAACTAAAGTTAAGCTAAATATAATATAAGTTAAATAAAAAACGAGTGTGACCTATCTTCTTTTTAATTAACTCTAGTTAGTCGCTATGTTCGTCGATAGGTTAAACAATAAAATTTAACAATGGTGCAGAGCATAACCTCTGTTGACGATAACTAGCCAATAAGATTCGACCATGTTAGCAAGCTCACGTGCACTTACACATGCCTCACATACCTAAAAGCAGCCATGCATTGCTTTCAAAGTCATCACAACCTTAGTAACTATAGTTAAATGCCGTAAATGTGACCATGTGTGTAGTCGGTTACCAAAATTAAAGTGAAACTGGCCTTAGCCCCTTATTCATAACACTCAAAGGGTGTAAACAGATGTTTAAAAAAGTACTTTTTACCCCCGTGTCTTGAGCAGAATCCTTTTCACATTGCTTTTGTTCTATAATTATGACTATTGTTCCTGTATTCTGGAGGGATTATAAAATTTGAATATGAAAGCATTTTAAAAACTATTATGGTATAGAGACGGGGGTAAAACGTCATCACGCTTCAGGGCTATTGCCTTATAAATACATCCTCATTGAATAATGCGCGTCTCATGACGACGATTATTAGTTGCTAAAAAGGTTTGTTGTGAATATTTGTACGTAACAGAATTCTTGAAACGGTGTTCATCTTGATCATTTCTCTTTTATGACTATCGCAAGAAACTAGGTTTAGTTCTCAATTTTTTTTTTTTTTCATCTATTAATCATTATAAAACATTTGCGATACAACGCGCGCTCTGATTGGCTGAGACGTAAGCTCAACAACTCAACGAAACGTTGTCGTGCAAACACTAGGCAAATTAATCAATGGTTTTGGCAAAAGTTCACTGATGTTTGACAAGTATTTGCCTAAAATACATTTAAAAAATGTCATAGTACTAAACAGTGGAGTTGCAGATGAAATTGGATTTCAACGTTCAACTTCGTCAAAAAGCCAAGTCAGTCAATATCAACATCATTGAATATATTTATTTAGTGCCAGTATTCACAGTCGTATTTACAGTAGTTCAGTCGTCTTATATAATATGAAAAACCTATACTATGGCACAAGCTTACTACAGCAGTTAAACTGATAGAAGTTAGTTAGCTAATTTGAAATTAAACTTCACAAACTAAAACATGTACTTCGCTGAAGTATAAAGTTTCGATTGTAATTGTTTTCAACCCAATCAAAGAACACAATGGCGATTTTTTTATAGTGGTTATTCTTGCCAGCAGCCAGGACAGTATTATGATGATATGATTGTTTATTTCCTCTTAAAATTCACGCATGCTCTATAATTTGATAGAGCACTGCTGTCTCATTTTCTATTCCTTCACCGTAAGGGTGAGAGAGAAAAATAGCCGTATTTGCCCAGGAAAGGTCCATAACCCTCAACCCGTTTTCTTCCTTTTATTGTCAATCCACAAAATATATACCTGGAATGTTTATAAATCCGAAATGCTTTTGTTACTGAATTAAAAGGGTTCCCTTTGTTGCTATAAAGTCACTGATTGGTTACGTTACTTTGATTAGGATCGTATGTCCCTTCTACAACACCATCCACAACAACTACAACACCATCCACAACAGCTACAACAAAGCCACCAGTCGCGACAACAACTGAACCGCCTCTAACCACAGGCGACAAAGTCGGTATAGCTATCGGGTGTGTGGTGTTCGTCATTCTTATCGTTCTGCTGGTATACTGCTGTTGCTGCAAGGATAGAAATAGAGAATACAAAGGTAAGTACAGATCCATCCATCTGTAACTGTTACAATCTGTAATCAATCAATCAGGCAATTAATCAATCAACCAGTCAAACAATCAATCAACTAATCACTCAAGCCGTGATCAATCAGTTAATCAATGATCAAATTAATCTCTGAACATCAATTGACTAATGATTAATCAATTAACAATTAATCGAGTTAGACAGTTAAACATCCAATCAACCGATTATTCAGCCAATCAGCCAATCGTTCAGTTAAACTAATTAGTCTTTATTGATAATCACTTCTGTTGATTTAAATAATTGTCGCCTCGCCATTTACTATGTTTCTATTATAGATATGCCTCCAGAAGATGGTAGAGGGATGTAAGTATTGATTTTCACACTTTTTATTTTCACATTTTTTAATTTTTTTATTATTTATTATTATTTTTTTTTTCATTTAAAAGCAATTTGAGTTCGATGCTGTTAACCGTGAACAAGTGAGAAATTATCATCGAAAAAGCTGCTGTAGTCTGTCTATCTGTCTGTCACTATGCGATAATAACTGACCACGTTAAATGTTTGATACTAATATCTAATGTTATTATTATTTTTGTTGTTATTTCCTTGTTGTAAACAGTCCGTTGGAAGATAAAGAGTCAGTCTCGAACACTGCCAATGGAACTCACAACGAAAGGTAAATACATTTAAGTATTATTAAACAATTAATCTTCGTTTATTTGGCCGCTTTGTTACGATATGCTGCTACTCTACGTGACATGACTCGTGTCCTGAAACAAGCTAGCATTTATTAGTGGAAAAGACACTTTTAAGTTTTAAAACTTTAGGATTGTGTGGCTACGAACTGGTAATTCATCGCCGTTCGAAAATGTTTCTGACGGAGAAATGACATTCGTTTGATTTCCAATTTCCTGTGAACCGTTTTGTCAGTATGTATGCTCTGTATTAGCTGTTCACATTTTATAATGTCTGGGATCAAATCCTGCTTACGTGGAAATCCAAACCATGCAAAACAATAGTTGACTTGCGCTAAGATGTGACATCATGCAGCTTTGTAAAAATGTAGTCCAAGACTGAAAAGAGCATACCAAAAATGTTAAATAATAAAACCTTCAAAGGAAATGTTCTTATTGCCCGTCGATTAGAAATATAATCGTTTTTGTTTACAGACCAGTAGTGGGAGTGGAAAACGAGGGAATGTCAGGCTCGCCCCGTGCTACTGCAAAACATCAAAATGCTGCCAACGGCAATAATAATGCAGACAATGACTACTACGCACAAGTGGATAGGTCAAAGGTAATATATTAATAATAGATGAATAAGATGAAATAGTGTCAGTAATAATGCAGAGAATGACTACTACGCACAAGTGGATAGGTCAAAGGTAATATATTAATAATAGATGAATAAGATGAAATAGTGTCAATAATAATAATAGGTATTGTCATTGTTGTTTACATGTGTTATTGTTGGAGGGAGGTAAATAACTATATCTCTATGTTGAGTTTGTGTTATTGTTGAGTATTCAGTATTCATACATTTGTTAA
The DNA here is from genome assembly GCA_918843875.1 of Diadumene lineata. Classification (NCBI taxonomy): domain Eukaryota; kingdom Metazoa; phylum Cnidaria; class Anthozoa; order Actiniaria; family Diadumenidae; genus Diadumene; species Diadumene lineata. Next base: position 16,597,040 of record OU974069.1, on the reverse strand, counting down.
AACGACTAATCTCAGTGGTAGAGACTTTTAAATAATGGTTTTAATGTGATTCGTCTCATTCCCGGGGGGGGGGGGTACTCCGGGGATAAACGATCAGAGATGCTCGTCGCATCTTTCAGGGGTAAAAATCAGCGATTTGGTATCTTTTAGGGTTTAAAATATGGGATTTGTACTCCAAGGATAAACGATCGTGGAGGCTCGTCGTATCTTTTAGGGTTTAAAATATGAGATTTGCCAAATACTCACTTTTTGGTATCTTTAAGTGGTTGAAAAACACTGCACATCATGATTTTTGGTATCTTTTAGAGATCAGGGTTCCCACGGTCAGGGAAAAGTCAATGAAATTTGAATTTTTTTCAAGGTCAGGGAATTGTCAGGGAATTTTGATTTTGGTCAGGGAAATTTGAGAATTGTCAAAAAGTCAGGGAAAAGTCAGGGAATTTTTTTTCTCACATTATTATAATCTTTTTTGTGAGAATTATCGATGCTTGCTTTGAGCAAGCACAGACAAGATAAAAACAACTGACGAAGAATACTGAGGAGTATTCGAAACCGGTCTTGTACCTATAGCTTACCAAAACTGTTCTCTCAGTAAGAACAACACGACAACTAGCCGAGACTATATACTCGTAGCTCTACTAGCAGAACTAGTTAACAGCCACTGGCTCTCTTACCAATAGCAATAAAAACATACGTAGTTTTTTTTCAACTACTAAGCACTAAACGTATTGCTAAAATACAAGAGTCATATAATAGAGATACCACTGATCTTTGCATTGAAAAACCTAAAACGGTATTTTAACGTAACAATCACTGACTCTCATACCAATAGCAATATAAAACAGCTAAACGTAGTTTTTTAACTACTAAGCTTTTAACCTATTGCCAAAATACAAGAGTCGTACTATACTAAAGATACCACTGTTCCTTGCATTGAAAACCCAAAAAGTCTCTAAACTAAATACTGTGGCAGCTAATTTCTAAATAACGAGTATTTATCGCGGATTTTCATAGACCATCCTACATATGTCTTACAAAACGTAAGAATCGCTTAAAGACTTTTTAGTCATAGCAAAAACGTTACTAAACACAAGACACTTAAACACAACAGGTCTAGATCTTTTATTGGATAAACCGTACAACATAACTTGATAACACTTTCCGAAGAATTATAGTTTGTGTGGCTCCGAGTATATTTATAAATCGTTATGTAAATTGTAAGTAAGCGGTGCATTGAATTATGCCTTTGTGATTGATTTATAATTCAAATAGTCTAGGAGTTATTTATAACAAATCCAAAATAAAGTTTCTTCTTTGGTCATTGAAAAATGCTTTAAGGTCAGGGAAAAGTCAGGGAATTGCTTTCTCAGATGAGTGGGAACCCTGGAGATAAAAAATTCGTGAAGCCACGCCCTTGTGAAAAACGTGCGGTATCTTTTAGGGGTATTTACTCGGGGCACCCCCCCTAGGGGGGCCCGAGTCATAGTTTACCTTTCGGTCTCATGCAGAGTTTTGGAAATTTGCCTCGTACTGCGCAAGTCACTCAGAGATCACAGGGAGCCCAATGTCATGCAGAGCCAAATCAAGGTGTCGACGAAAAGCCAAGGACTGTCAATTTCGAATCGAGTTGTTCCGCGAACTCCAAAACTCAAATGAAACTCGGATGAGCTCAAAGACTTCAAATGAACTCAAATCAAACACAAATATATAGCAGTTACTGGAGTTAAATTTACACTCAGTGTACTCATATGCTGTAGCAAAGCTGCATATTGCTCATTATGCATTCAAGTCATCTACTATTTATCTACTTGAAAAAGTACTTCTGTTCTCCAAGATTCATGTTTAACTAGCCCAAGTAAACACCTACAGGCTGGCCGTCTAAATTTCCTATATAACCATCGCAGACATTATCGTACAAGAGCTAACTGCTTACATGATTTTTCATAAAACTGCTTCAGAAGAATCTATAAGGTACCCCGAGTAAACGCCTACATGGCGTCTAGTTTTTGAAAAATTCCGACGAGCATCCACGATCGTTTATCCCCGGATTAGTTGTCTTGGTAACTTGGTTTTATAACGGGTTTCCTGTTCGTGTCACTTTCTTCTCGTGATTTCCCAGCCGTACAGAGTATACTGAATTGCTGAACAAGTTGTTATGACAAGTACAATTCCGCAAATTCGTTCTCGTACCTCTAGACTAAGTCTGATGTGGAATTCTTGGTACAGATGTTGTTTGCTGGGCTATTCTCGTTTACTAGTCTTATAACTCTATGCTTTTCATAAAAATCGCTAGTTTATTTTTTATATTGTTTTGTTGCTGTTTGTATGTGAGGCAGTCTTAAAGTATTGTTTTTGTATATTCTTTGTCTTGTTTATTCATCGTCAATTGATCGATTATTTGCTTCAGTGCTTGCCAATATACGTTTTCATCTATTTATCTTTTTTCCATAATTTTCTTCTTTTGTAGAAAACAAAGACGCCCAAAGACGATGAAGTATTGTATGCAGATTTATCTCACATAAATGGAGGAAAGAAAAGCGGTGCAGCAGATCTCTCACTGAACTCTAGTGGTAAATTTCCAGAGAAATATGAAAGTGAGTATGCAGAAATTGTTGGCATCCGTCGAGACAACCAGTCAGAAGAAAAACAAGGTACAGGTAAACTATCATTATTTAATACTTTTTAGGACTTAAAAGTCCTTTTTATACCTGTTGTAGCGGCTCTCTTGGGGAGGGGATTTGGATTCTCCCTTTTCCCTCCTCCCCAGTTTCCCCTCCCCCCTCTTCCCCTCCCCCACCCCAAGATCCGGGCTATGAAGGCTATACCTGCTATGACATCATTGTTGTAAAGCATTGATTGAGTGGGAAGTCTGCACGGGAAAATATTTGTCTCGCAGTTTTGTCGTATGTATGGAACGAGCGCAGCGAGGAGAGCGAAATATTTTCCTGTAGCGCCCGCCCTTACTCAGTAAAAATGTATTTTTTGTCACATGACCCAATAGACTCTTTGTACGGTTTTTTGTTGTTGTTGTAATTTTTGAAAATAACAAATTCATAATCAAATTGATAATACTAATTATGACATGATTACAAGGTTTTGATTAGGTAAGTTTCAAACTGATGTAAGCAGTAATCAGTCAGTAATCAGTTTTATTCCACTATAAAACGATACGTTATTCAGTGGGGACATTTAACTATACAAAACGTCGTATTAGTCCATTGAAAAATTATTAGTATTAGTCTATTGTAATTTTTTTAATCTATGCATTTTTCTACACCGAGACTAATCTTCATGCCAAAACACATATATTTCTTTCTAAAAAAGTCCACAAGACTCGTCGACTTTAAAGAAACTTATGTATTTAACAGTTTACAGACTATTTCATTAAAACTTTCAATTGGAACTCTGCTAACTTATACGTGACCAATCCGAGGGAAGGGAGGGAGGACACTAATAAAAAGATCACTGATTATCAATACAAATTAAAAGAATTATCTACAAAAATAAATCAAAAGGGAATAAATCAAGTAATTCATTATGTGATTCTAGCGTGATAAGAGTCTATATGTGAAAAAGTTAGAAAATTAACAAAAACAACCTGGAACGAAAAAAAGCAAAAAAATAGAGAGCGCATGCTTCTGTTTCTTTTAGTACCTCGCCCCTTGTACGACAATGACTTGATCCACCCCTGTTTTTTTGTGTTTTTTGTTTGTTTGTTTGTTTTTTGTTATTGTGGTTGTTGTTGTTATTATTCCTTTGCTTGTATATAAAAAATAACTACATACTGTTTTGTTTGGCTTACGGTGTTAAATCTTTTCAGATTTTGTGATTGTATCTATATTTAGAAATAATACTGACAATAATTGATCAAACTACTTTAAATTCATTTGAGCTCAACAATTCTACCAAGCCATCCATACATACATTGTACGTTACATTATATTGCTTACCCTACGCCAAAAGAGCTTGTTAATCAATAACATTGAATATTGTAGATAATCCTGATAAGAAAGAAGAAGCTCCATCTTCTTCTACATCACAAACGAGTAAGTACTCTTATCTATTTATAGTAACTTTCATCAGTACACAAAAAAAAACACAAAATATTACAATTAAAAAACAAAAACAGATTGAGTACACGCGGTATAGGCGTCGTTACACTCTTAACTCTATTTAATGAATAACATTGATAGACCTCAATAAACATATTTTAGACCCTGCCGACAAGGAAGAGGAAACACCATCTGCTTCCGCATCGCAAACGAGTAAGTACTTTTATCTAGTATATACGCTTTCTTCGTCACAATCTCAACGCTAATCGATCTTTATATTTTTGATTTATACACATTGAATATTACATTAACACTCAATTCGAGACTATAAAAGGACGAACTCGCGTTTCCAGCTTGGTTACCTCTAAATCTCCTCCGTGTCTGTCTGTCGTCTGTCTGTCTGTCTGTTCAAAATAACGACTGGACAAAATCAAAGACTCGTGTAAACTTAAAGTCTCGTATTGACCTAAAAATTTGTGCAGTTTTTTTTAAAAGACTATAATATCATGTTGTTTTTTTTTTCAGATAACGACACTAAAGAGGACGAAGGAAGTCAAGTTGGTGTTGAAGTGAAAGGCACCTCATCTGCACCTACTTCTGGTAAGACGTCCGCAGAGTCAAACACCAAACTGTGAGTTTCCCTCCCTTCATCCATTGTGGCATGCTGGACTAAATCATCTCACTCCTGGCGGCAACAATATAGAATATACCTTTGATCGTTTAAATTAGTTTTTTTTTTCTACGTGATTAAATGTTTTAATTTGAATCTTTTGGAATAGCTTAATTTCATAAGGGAATGTTTGTTTTTCAATTCTCTTTCGAAACAAAATGTGTTTTTCTTTCCAAAACAAAGATTTCAATCACCACAATATTAAAAGTGTTATACTTTCAAACCTTCTCGAAACTAAAAGTCGTTATTATGTGAAAATGAATAAGATTTTTAACCAAAAATGAAATAATTTTTCTAGCCAAAATTTAATGTGTTACTTACGAATCTGTACTCGAAACTAAAGTCGTTTTGCGTCCTTTTGGTTTCCAACCCAAATTTCAAATCTCGTCGTTGCTCAAGAGTTTTTATTACATTTACCAAATACTGAATCACATTTCTAACGTTTTAAGCACAATCAGGTTATCTTCTTTTGTTGTCAGCTGGGAGTGATTAAATGCAATAACTTAGTTAAACTATAAATGCTGTCTAAACGTTATTGCATGGTAAAGACATTTCATGTCGATAATGCATAAAGTTACTTAAATTAGTTCACAATTGCCAATAATGTTAAACACAACACATAGAGAGTAACTATAAAAAAAAATAAACACCAAAAAAATGTTTGATAGTTGTATTAACTGTTATTGATACAAAGACAGTATAGTCATAGTTAACTATGGTATAGTTTTATAATTTTTTGTAGTTGATATATAAAGTGTAATTAATACAAAGACAGTATAGTCATAGTTAACTATGGTATAGTTTTATAATTTTTTGTAGTTGATATATAAAGTGTTATTAATACAAAGACAGTATAGTCATAGTTAACTATGGTACAGTTTTATAATTTTTTGTAGTTGATATTTCAGATTTTGTTTAGAAAACAGTCAATACGTTTATAAAACTTATCTAGATACGAAGAGATAAAAACTAATATGATACTCCGACGAAGGACTCACGTCCGAAACGTCAGTTTTGTATAACTTATCTACACATTTTAACAACTGTCTCTAGAGTTACCGTAAACCGTTCTATATTTTGAACAGTACGACGCACTGTAATAGAATTGCATTTTGGAATCTTTTCTATATTTAGTTTTCTAAGGAAAATTTTCTAAAATGACGATATAAAATGTTAGTTATAAAGTTACTGATACAGAAAAAAAACCGCATATAAGAACTTATATAGGCTAAAATGCACCAGTTAAACAGAAATCACTTTAGCCTTAGAATTTGACTGGTTCTTACTTAATTATTGGGTGCTTGACGATATTTAAGAATAAGCATAATTTCCTACAAAATGCCAAATATATAAGAACCAATTTAGCCTATCCTTGAAAAAACAGTGGCTGATCTTATATGCAGATTTTTACTGTATTACAATACATGATTCATAAGAATATTTAGAACACGAAGATTTATTTTTAAAATTTGAAATCACAATTAATATTTTGATAGAAAATAATAGGTTTCTGTAGGCAAAACGTATTTTACTAAATGATCCAGAATTTTATGTATTGCAAATTAAACACCAATTTAATAAATTAAATAGCTGAATAATAAATTTCATAAATTTGTAGGCAAGCATGTATTCGCCACATTAACCTAATTCAGATTCACAGTGTTATAAATCCAAAATTTAATCTCCAAAATTAAATGTGTAGGACACAAATATATACTTGAAATTCCAGGAGTATTGCTCTGTCATTCTCCAATATCAGACAAAAAAAACATTTAATGACTGCAATCTTTGATACAAAAGGTCGAAACGTCTTGGCCATATGGTAAACTTCTGTTTATTTCACTTCAGAGACAAATCCTACCCACGCCCTCCCCCCTGTATCAATTTTGTAAAATCAGAGTACATATACAGGCCTATCATATATGAAGCCTTGTATGTGTCGCATAGCAACATTGCACTGGGGGTGGGGTGGTTGTCTCATAAAAAAGCCAGGCATCACAAAATAATGATTTGCACTCAAGTTTTTCCAGCTGTTTTATCAAAGATTGTAGGTTCAGGATGTTGCCTCCAGGTTTCAAGAATAGCAATTGTGACAAGGAAACTAACTCAGTTAATTAATTTTCTAAATAACAAATTAGATTTTCGTCTACAATTAAAATTCGTAGAAAAAAAAAGCAAAGATGCTAGTAACTTAAAAGCTATATAAAAACCAGTGTCATGAATGATAAAAGTCGTTCGCTAATAAAATAAAAAGTTAGTTTGAAACAAATAAACGTAGTAAGAACCATGTTCACGTCACGTCCAGCCAAATTGGATTGAACTGTCATTGAAAAAACAATTCCTAGAAAATGACAAACTCTAGCTTTCTTATTTCCTTGTTCTTTGATTTTTTTCCTTCAAATTGTTAATGCAGTCTAGAGATAACTGTGTAGAACGAGCTCAAGTTTGACACATAAGCCACGATCTTCTATCTACAAGTTTGAACTTCGTTTCTTGGAGATTGTGTAGTCTTCCTAGTATATCTGTTTTTGTTATTGTCTCTATCTCTGTCTGTCTGTCTGTCTGGCCTTATATTTGTATAAAATATCCAGTGGCTGTCTGTATTTTGTGTCCATCCGCATGTATGTCTCTCTGTTTGGTTTTACCTACGTTCCTGTAAATGTCCGGTTGTCTTTATTTTTGTGTCCATCTTTAACTTTTTCTGTCTGTTTGTCGCTTGTTTGTTCTTGTCTTGTTATGATAAATATATGTATAATATATATCTCTATTGCTGTACAGCAAGATTGTGTATACTGTATCTACACTATTTATGTATGTATGCTATGTTGTCGATATTTGTTTGTCGTGGTGTCTCCAAGCGGCTTCTGTTCTTTCCAAGTGAGCTAGACACAATACAGCGTGAGAAGAGTTAACAAACACAAACATTTTGTTATCATTGTAGGTGATAATGTTAGACTTTAGGAACGTACTGTTGTAGTAGTAGCAAGCTAAAGCTGTTAAACAGTAAGTTAATATCAATTGCATGTCATTGTTTGCTGTCATAACTAGTCCATAACTCAGCCCCATTTCTGTCTGTCACATGCATGAATGTCATCAAAATATTGATATGAAGTTTTTATTGTGAGTAAACGAAACAGGTTTTATAGTCTGTCAGCAAGTACAACCAGCAGAGTACATGTTATTTCTGGTTGTTATATGTGTGTTGCTATTATTCTATATATACATGTGTAACTTTTCTACTGCTGGTGGCTACTAACTATGATTACATGTCATATAGCTACTGTTGTTGTGTTGTATAACCTGTTGTCGTTTGCTTTAGGCAATATGAGGCGAGCCAGCCCGGTTTAGCGGGCTGGTTTCTTTTGTTACTACGCTCTGATAGCTTGAACACAAAAGAAGCCATTGTCTTCCATGGTGTTAATCAGTGTCGATGTTAATGCTTCTATGTTGCATGCTTATGTGAAAAACTAGCTTTTTGCTGCTTTTGGTAACCGATTGGTCCTCAGCAGATCTCCAGCTGTTCAATAACAATTTGAAGCTATTGCACTGAGTATTGTTGAAGAAATTACACAGAAATAATTTGTACCCTGCTGGTCCCTTTTTAAAAAAGTCCAAATCAAAGCCAAAATCTTCTTTGCAGTTTTGCAAAGGAACGTTTTTTGTTGTCCTTATTCTTCCCACACCACTTTGATGTTCGTTTGTAACTTTTTTATTCATTTCTGTCAAGAACAAGAAAGCATTATTATGTTTTCATGATTTCGTCAGTTTTGCATGATAAAATAAATTCCGTGAGTTATTGATCAAAGCAGTGGTGTTTTGTCTTGGCAACTTGTGCAAGTAAGTTTGCATGGCTTGCTAACAAACTTACTGTCGTTTGCATGTACTAACAACAACACCTTCAACAAAATGTCATGAAAATAATTATGATGTATTCTCTACGTAATGATTAATATATGATAGTCTGATACTGAACAACAAAAGGTGCTATACTGTCTTGTATTAACAGTTCAAGTGTGCTAGAATTTCAACAGTAAAGAGTGTTATTATATTTGCATGGGTTTTAAATGCATATCATCTTTGGGAACCAGAGTCCTTTGAAGTTTAGTTTCATTAAAAATATCGATGTAGCTTTGTTTTTTACTTTATAAGGTAGATTCGAGGTCTTAACCATGTGGAGCATCGTGATTATAAACAATTGCATAGATAAATCAATTGTATCCATAGTCGCTATTTTACGACTCATATCACGTGCTCTACCGGTATCGTGGATCCTATGGTAAGTGGCACCAGCTGGTGTTCAATTGCATACAACGCTAGGGACTAGAAAAGAAACGACTTGGCGGCTAGGAGTGTACCTTCCATGTCTCTAGATCTTTGGCACCTTGACTCTGGTTCCCGGAGATCTGCATGCACTAAAAAGCATGTTGAAGCACTGATTGTTTGATTAACATCATTGTGTCTCTTTATCCAGCTAACTCATCCTCGACAAGAGATCACACGACATTGACAACAGTGAGCATGTAACTAACCAACTTACCGACCAACTGCACGCATTTGTTAGTATACAAGATATTATACAACACAGTGTAGATATGACTGCAGGTAGAGCACCTCAATAATATTGCCTTATGCTGGAAAACCACCAACTGCACGCATTTGTTAGTATACAAGATATTATACAACACATTATGTAGATATTACAGTACATACATAATATACAGTAGTGTATATTACCGTACCAACTCAGGACTTACGTCGGAAACGTCTATTTATATAATTCGTAACCATGGTGATACAGTTCTCGTCGTCGACATCGTTTACGCTAAAAACAGTCGAGAACCAATTTTACACAAAGATCACACATATAAAAACAGTGAGATCTGCGTATCCTGATATTTCTTGTTTCAAAGCAGAAGTTTCTTAAATTTCCCCTCTCCATGGAAGATTTGTTCAAATAGAAAGGAACTAAAAACACTATCAAGTTAATTACCAAGAAACATTATTAAATATAAAATGGCATTTTGTCGATCGTTGACGATCAATAAGAATAACACTGAATGTATTATCATTTGCTTTAAGACAGACACGGTAGTGTTGAATTTTTAATAATTTTTAATAATTATCAATAAACTCAATGTACATAGATCACCAAAAAAATGGATCAATATCTAATAACAAGTCAGATCAATAACACAATCAATAATTGGCACAATTCAATGTGAATTAATTTTCTTTCTAGCAGTATCAATTCCATTTTGAAATATTAATGTAGACAATATCCATTGGAATTTAATAACAGCGCTTCAAACGTATGGCTGTGTAGCAATTTATTTGCATGCTTCAACGTCCGTACCTTTCCACCAATCAGCAATCGAACTTCTACGTGAATTTGCTGAAATATGAATACATTAAAAGTAGTCATACTTTTAAGCGTCATTCTGCTCGAATTTATAAGTATAAATCAATGTACCATACTATTGTAGTAATAGCTGATATTATGGCTGTATGGATAGACTGTGAAATACTGTACCACTCTATTATAGGCACTATAATACCCTTATAGTTGTATTGCCTGGTATCAACCTATTTGCCTGTAGGTAGTAGGAATACCTGTTATGCTAATTGGGACTAGATAGCAAGGATTTGTCTATACTACCTAGTGGCCTCCGACTTCATGTGAACAGACCCTTTATAAAGTTAACACATTTATCCGAACAGAGCCCGAGGTGCTAATAAATCTGTTCCATTTTTTTGTGAAGATTAGCCCTAGACCTATAAAAAGAGTGCAGTATCAAAAAATATATGAATAGGTGTAAGCGCTGCTTGAATCACTAGGTAGCTTGAGGTCGGCCCTGATCGCCTTAATTACTTTCGCCCATCACTGATCTTCACTGTATCAGCTGTAATAATAGCTATCGTACCTATAGTTTTTTTAGTAAGCCTTTGCCGTCAAATCGTAAATGTACAATTAGGGAACACGACGGAACATTGTCCACTTACAGAACATTTTTCATTGTTCAGTCCACTGACCAGCAATCAACAAGGTGACCGTACGCTCAGATGCTTATGTTCAGTGGATGGCCAAATGTGCAGTGGATGGACAATGTTCGGTCGTGGTCAACATCAACCCTTTGACTGGGGTTTTAATACCATGTTTCTATCAGCTCGGAAACACTAAACAATATCAATGATTATGTTAATACATAACGATTAAAGCTGAATTATACTCAAAGTATGCATGCTATTTAGAATAAGAAAATCAAATAATACAGAAACACTCGTATTTACTCAAATTTATTAGATAATTTATAAATTTACACTCTAGTTAATAAAATACACGACAGCTATCTTACGTCGTTGGCAGTTTTGTTTTTGCGTGTTTGACTGTTTGTTTGTATATTTGATGTAGTAGATTTAACTTTTTTTCATGTATTGTATTGCACATGAGAATCTGACCTATCAGTGTCAACGATATTTCCTATCAGTGAATGTCAGGGGGTCTCATGGGGTGTCCTGCGGTGTACCGGACACCCCCTTAATTCAAAGTTTACGAAAGAAGCCTGGTGTGAAATAGCGATCCAGGGGGTGTCCTGCGGTGCAACGGAATCGAAACCCCCTCAAGTTCAAGTTTACGAAAGAAGCCTGTTGTGAAATAGCGAACTTCTTAAAAATATCCTATCGGAAACCCAGCAAAGGCTAGCAACTGAGTATCAACTGACGTAGGTATTCAGGTAACTATTGTTTTATGGAACACCCCCTCCCCTCCCCTTAAAGAGTTTTGGATCTGTCCCTGAATGTCATATTTACGTTTCGCTGACGCTTGATCCTTGTGTACATTCGTGATTCGTAGCCTGCGCAGCGGATCTCTTGGGGAGGGGAGAGGGGATTTGGGGAGAGGGAATCCCCTCCGCAAGAGAGCCGCTGCGCAGGCTAGTACATTGGTTTATAACAGGCACATTACTGAGATTTCGTCTGATTTTGATTGAACAGAATTTTAAAACGTCTTTAACAAACTAGTTTACAGGTCTGTGAAAATGAAGCAGAAAAATAGAAAAAGAAAGCGTTTACTTCACTTTCGAAAGTTAGTGGTGAATTGCATTATTTGCTACTAGACTTTTATAGATAATATATTGGAAGGGAATGGAATGGAGTGGAATGGATACTAGTGGACTGGACTATAAACATGAGTCCATGGGGTCAGTTTTATCAACGTATGTGCTGATGTGGTCATTCGCAATTTAAAATCATGTCATATGTGTTCATAAAATCATTCAGAAAGTACACGTGCTGTGATTGGTTGTATGAGCAAATCGCTACTTAAAATGAATCTTATATAGTAACGAATAAGAGAAAAATATCAATTGCTGTTGGCGGGATTTGAACCCACGTCTTCGGTATTCCAGTCCGATGATCTACACCACAAAGACAACAACGCTGGCAACGAAATGGTAAAACTAGGAAATGTAACGTGGTTCATCGTGATTGTGGTCAGTCTTTCAGGTAAAAAAACAATACCAGTCATTTGTAAACAAGAATAGAGATCAGTTCACTGTTTTCTATTAGAATACAATTAAAAAGTACTGGAATACTTTTATATTTACCATTTATTCAATTGTAATACAAACGTGAACCAGATCTTGCAATACAAACGTGAACCAGATCTTGCTGGTGTGAGGGATTTTCTCTTCCAAAAAAGAAAAAAAAAACATTCTGACATTAATGGCTGACATACCTTTTCATGAAAACAAAGCAATTGAATGGTTTAGTACTAGTGGAGTTTCCCAAATTATGCATAATATCCCAATATATTACTCGAATTTCACGTTATTTCACAATACTGTAGCTACAGTATGAAACAAGGTCAGTATTTAGAACTTAGTATTTACAGGGGAATAGCGGGCTAGTATGGATCCAATATCAAGAATTCTCAATCCGCAGTTTTTCCCCGTAATAAAAATGTATTAAATTCGTATTAAAAAAATGATCAAATAATAGACATACATTATCAAACATCCAAACGTTGATAATTAAACTCTTAGTCTACTAGAGTGGTTTTCAAAAACCCCTGAAATACGCTCTGTAGTTTGTACTTGGTTTTGGTATATTACATCTTATTGCACTTTGGTTATTCAACTTTGTTTCACCATTATATTAATACTCAATCACTTTATTGATTTCATTGATTTTTAGGTTCTCGTTGTTTTTATTGGACTTCTTTGTATTCAAAAAAAAGTTTTACATATGTTGAACTTGGAAAAAAGGTGGCTTTGCAGTGGAGCTATGTGGCAGATAAGAATACTTTTCAAAATTCATATTTGATATTTGAGAACTCGACACGGATTAAACGACTTACATATAAGATCGCATATAGAGGAACATTGCAAGAACAATATAAACTACAAGGAGGGGACCAGCCAGACATGGAGGTCAATGGTTTTTCTAATGTGTCTCTTACAATCACCAACGTAAAGCTTCCAATGAATATGTCTCTTTTTTGTTGTGAAGTCAACTTTGTAACAGCAACGGAACCTACCAAACTGCAGTGCACTACTGTTTTCATTTACGGTAACACTATACCTGTTATACAACTCTATTACTAAATGCTAGATGTATATTGAAATACCTACAGCCAGTGATGCCCGTGGAGGGGTACTTTCGGTTCAAAAAGAAGTGAAAGTGTTCGGAACTAAATATTACAAAGTGCCTTGGAGAGAATGATTATCCTAAAAATTGACCACAGCCTATTTTTCTTTTAGCAACTCTTTGTACGTTTTGCAATTTTGTCTCTTAACCACCTTTTGAACCTTAGAAATGCCAGACTTAGGATTTCAACAAATAAGAAATACGACGATAATCCCTATACCGAAGTAAGGATTAGCCCCCACCCTCCTCTACCGTACTCCCCATGGAGGAGGAGGGGCTGCTTGGGATTGTACAATTTTTCTGCAGTTCCCCATCTATGTATTCTGCATTCCTTATTTATTCATTTAATATTAACTTGTTCATTCATTTGAAATTAGTACCACCGAAGATTTTAAATCACTCATCCAATATAAGTGTTCGTCAAGGCATCGTAACCAGTATAAACTGCAGTGCTAGTGGTACTCCGTCCCCAAAATACTACTGGACTAAAAACACAGGAGCAATTAACGATCACCTTGTAAATACTTCGATGTTGACGCTAAAGATAACTGGGAGAGAATCGTCAGGGAATTATTGCTGTGTTGCTGATAATACTTATGCAAGGGATACCAAGTGTACATCTGTTCATGTTACAGGTAGGGGAACTAAAGTACATTCCTGGAAATACAGCCTTGTCAGATAAGAGGAGTTGAAGGGACTGTGGACCAATCAATTGTATTTTAATGCTTATGTACTTGTTAGCCAGGAAGGGCGTCGTCCTATGAATATGATTTTTTTGTGTGTGGAAAGAACAGATTAATTACATGGGCTGGGGCATCAGTTCCAATATTCATTTTTCGGGCTGATTCTGTTCTTATCTATGTTTGCCAATTGATCAAATTTCGACCTGAGTGTTCTTATATACAGGTTGTTATTGTATTATTTGCTGTTGCATCTAGAATACCAGCCAATAAGCACCTTCATAACTGTATCCAAGCCGTGGTTAACAAAAGGCACTGCTTTTAACGTTAAATGCACGACAGATGCATCACCTCCTGCTAATTACACTTTCTATCAACCTGGAAAAACACCATATCAATCTACCGATGGTTTTTATTCAACTACTTCCATTAGTAGCACGACATATGAATATATTACTTGTCTACCAGAGAATGAATATGGACAGGGACCAAACAAAACACTGAGCATTCCTATTTGGAGTAAGTAAACTATAAAAATCTACAATGTTCTAAGGGCATTATATATCTATAATTGTGCACTTTGCATGTTAACACCTAGTCAAAAAATGCTGTCATATTGAAGGACGTTTGGAAAGTAAATTCAAATGTGTTCTAATGATGATCAAGATATCTATGATAATGATGATGAATGATAACAATGATGATGATACTGATCGCTATAATAACGGCAACGATGACATGTCGATCATAACAATGACGGATGGAAAGAGAAATGTCAGTAGCGATAGCTACCAAGGTGACGTTAATTATTCATCTTGCAATTATCAGTAATAATGATCGATGACGATTGTGATGAGGATATGATTTTTATGAGCAATGATAACGATCAGATTAGTGCAAGATGCAAAATACTGCTTTTTCTGATGTATACAGGTGTGCCTAAACTACTAAACGACACACAGCAATTCCACGTGATGACAGATGGACCAGTGAACATCAAATGTCCAGCAACAGGATTACCAGCACCAAAAATACGATGTCTAAACCAGACATACCATGTGATTAATACTACATTTTCATGCGATGGTAGCTATAACGTCCCCTTTCAATAAATTCACCAATAATGTACATTTGACATTCTACTGCGTAGGATACAATAATGAGAGACATGAGATATGATAAAATAGTGCTTGCCAGTTTAAATAATACCAATTATTATGCCATTTATAAAACGTTTTATCTTTTACTTACAGCAACAAATCCCTACTCCAGCTCAAGATCTAAAGGTATGGATTCGTCTATTGACTTTTTCTTTCTTTATTTGAATAGGTCATTTCATCATTCGATCCTTTCTCATTTAATGAGATATCTTTAGTTATTTTGTGTGTGAATTTTTTTACTATTCTCAGTAATAATTCTTGGTGGATTGCTCGCTGTTTCTCTGGTTGTCAATTTCATCTTCATTAGCTACGTCATTTGGAGGCAAAGCATAGGTAACTCTCGTTCGTGTTTTTAAAATTAAATAAGCATGTGCATGATATTTGAAGTTAATTTCAAATCTCATCTCAAGAAATGAACAGTATCAAGTCATTTATTGCCGTAGATATTTCTTGATACAATTATCCTAGCCACTTGAGCCATTTTGCCTTACTTTATCTGCATGTGTACTCTATTTTAAAAAATACTTTGCTATTTCAGATAGAAAACAAAAACAAGCGAGAAGGTATTGTTTTCAACCATTTCTAGCTGTATGTACACAATATGTAACGATGGGTCCGTACTGTCGTCTGAAATAGACAGTGTTACTACATACGGTACCGTCAGACTACAAAGCGAACCGATCTGACCAATAAAACGTATAGACTGCAAAATGTATAGGATCCACTGTTATGAATCCAATGCGAGACATGCGCAACAAAAACTCCACATTTAAGTTACAGCACTTTACAGCTGCGCTTTACAGATGAACTCCTCTAAACATCGTACATCATTCAGTGCTATGATAAACTCGCTTATAAATAATGGATTACATGGGTTATTAACTAACCTAGGTTTTTTTATTTGCTGATTTTGTTTTTAGACCAAATAATAACCAGGAAAGGCTACACAGGGTAAGCGGAATATTGTTTGAAAAGATTCCCAGTTTCACAGTATTTCCGTTTATTCATTTATTTATTTATACAAATTTGTCTAAACTAACCGGATTCAAAGGATACTATTTGTCTTTGGACTTTTTTGTGGTTATTGAATATAATAGCATAATAAGTATTGGAACAATCTGCCTGTCGGTTTGGGATTTTGAAAAAAAAAGTTTACTATCGACCTTATGTTGTACATTGTTTGACTAAAACCTTGCTCTGACGATGTTGATGCTGTTTAGCTTAAAGGACTTATTAATTTATCTACCTGGCACAGCTTTGTGGAATTGTTTCAATTGATTGTAGTCATGTTTTTTAAATATTTTTTCTACAGAACGTACCTTTTCAAAACCAAGAACCTAGGAATACGGTTCAGAATATTGAAGGACAATACGAGGAAATTCCACTTGAGAATCAACCTGCTTTTATAGATCAAGAATCCAGCAGTGTGGTACAGAATATACAATCTGCCATCAGTCAAGAACAACATCAGCCATTGTCAACAGAGAACCAGCCTATACAGAACAACATCGCCTTTCAAGATCAAACATTAACCAATTTTGAACAGATTCCCAACTCTGTCACCAAACAAGGACATAACCAACCAATACCACCGGTATACCAGTCTCTGCAGACTCGCACTGATACTTACAAACCATACAGTTTACTGAGCATTAACACTAAACTTCCTCCTAAGCCTGCAGTCCTAACGAACAACGGACCTTATGAGGATCTTCAAGAAACCTCACATCCGTACCAGTCACTTGACGGGTCCAACGAAATGTAAACAATTATCTTCTTGATCAGACCAAAGAACAACATCGAAAGGGCACGATGTTAATAGGATTTTTCACGATCTCATGTAACTTCAATCCAAATTAATATATTTGGACACAAAAGAAACAAATTCACATATGTCTTGCTTTGACTTGGCATGGCACAGCAAAACATATAACCAAAGTAGAGTGCAGATGTCAATAACTACTTACAGACCTTGTTGTGCGGTCTGTTATGACATATAACTCATATGAAAGTATAAAGATAGTAATAGTCCTCTAAGGGCTAAAATTCATGTTATGGCATACAGGTTATGCCGATTATGTTTTACGTAATCCAAGTTTCTAGGTATTTTTCACATTCTGTTCTTAAAGGCACTGTTTTATTGTTACATATGAGATAGATACATTACCGGCTTCCCGTCGATCCTCCTGTCAGATCTTGAAACAAATTCACTGCATATATAGCCATAAAATTTTACAGTTTTGCATGTTTTTTACTGACTCGAAAATAAAAGTTACAAAATTATATTCTATGTGAAAATAAGTTATTTTTGTTTTTGTACAGAAAAATTATGCAATTAGTCTCACTGAAACTGTCCCATTTTGGAAAAACCATTTTAGTTTGGTACACGTCTAAGTTAGAAAATCTATCAAAGATAAGTGTGTAACTATGCAATGCGGAAGAATTTTGTATTGGTCTGCACATTATTGTGGTATTGATCAACTGAATAATATTGGTGGTGTTATAAAAAGGTATACTTCAAAAAATATGATTGTGATGTTATGCTGCAAAATTTTTAAATATTTTAACAATGTGTTGTTGTTGTTGTTGTTGTTATTGATTTTTTTATGTCCCTAAGGGGGAGGGGTACACCCTGTATTTAAGGCAGTTGGGAACCTTGCTATTGTGCATTCTGCTTGCTTATCAAGTCAGCAGTTTAGTATAAATAGTACATGTATTGACCAAAAATAGCAAATTACACATGTTTTCTAACCAAAACAAAAGTGACTCGAACCTTCTCGTCGTCTGTCTCGTTGTCATGCTAAGAGTCCTTATAGGTGCCAACGACCCTATCCCAAGTTCTCTTAAGACATCAGCAGAGTCAATAAACACCAAACTATGAATTCTCCCTCTTAATCCATCGCGACAACAATGTGGAATAGGCTGTGATCGTTTGAACTAGTTTTTTTACTTTATGGAATAACTATGTTGTCTTGATTTATATCTCGTGCAGTAGCTGTAGGAACCACAATTTTATAAGTGTTATACTTTCGAATCTTATCTTGAAACTAAAAGTAGTTTTATTTGGAATTACTTTTCTAATCGAAATTTTATTTGAAAATGAAAGAGCATTCCTATCCAAATCCTTACTCGATACTCAAAGTCATTTGAAAGAGAAAAATTTTTTCAACGTTATAGTTTTCATATTAAAAAAGCTTTACCATCTTGTCTTGCCACAAATCCCACAGTTCTTCCCGCATACTGGGATAAATTCAAAAGTTTTTTCTTTCAAAACTGAATCCAACTTATCATTTCAGTATTAATATTTTTTCTTTCAAAACTGAATCCAACTTATCATTTCAGTATTAATATTTTTTCTGTCAAAACTGAATCCAACTTATCATTTCAGTATTATTCATTAGCCTTTCCTTTTATAGAACAAGAGTTCTTTAGTAAAAAAACTGCATACGTCACTGAATGTACGCCATGACCATAAAATTTAAACGTACTGTCAATGCTTGCGTCTAGTGAGGACCAGCGTTATAATAACTTGTGTATCGGTTTATGGGAAGAGCGGGATTGGAAAAGAGGGAAATGCATAGGAGAGGAAATAAATAATCAAAGATCATTCCCAGTTAGCAAGCGTGAACTAGTGAGTTGTCAAACAAGGTTGACAGGTTGATTTGCAAGGTTTGTATTCCAGTGTAAAGCTCTTAGTAATTATTTTATTACAGAGTCAGATCAATTGTGTCCTTGTAAAGCTTTTGTTTTCCAGTCTAGATGGCTTACAACACCAAGGAAGGGCCAGAAAACGAAACATGAAAGAGAAATATATATACATGTATATTCGTTATTCTAAATTTCTAGCTAACCTTTTTTGGTGAAACATTGTCGACAATAATATTATGATATTAATTTATTTATATCTCACCAGCATATTCTGTAGGAATTCAGTAATTATGATTTTAAAGATGATATGCCAGTTTATTTTTTAGGGCCAAGAGCTGTAAGAAATGGTAAAACTAGAAAATGTACCGTGGTTCATCGTGATTGTGGTCAGTCTTTCAGCCACAGGTAAAATACAATAACATTCACTTGTAAACAAGAATAGAGATCAGTTCACTGTTTCCTATTAGAATACAACTCAAAAGTACTGCGTTACTTTTATAGTTACAATTTATACAATTGCAATACAAACGTAAACTAGTTGTATCTGATGTGGAGTATTTTCTCTCTGTACAAAAAGAAAAAATGTGAAGGATGAAAGCGCCGGCCAGTGACATAAATGGTCCACATTCTTTTATTATGAAAAAAAACAATTGAATGGTTTGGTACTAGTAGCGTTTCACAAATTAAATGCAATATCCCAAAGTGTTGTAATCAGTGTACGTTATTTCATAATCATATAGCTATAGTGTGAAACACGGTCCGTATCTGAGTGCTTAATATTCAGAGGAGCATAGGGGGTAGTGTGGATCTACAATGATCTGCAGAGCAGCTTTATGTACAGACAATCCTCAATCACCAGTTTTTACCCGTAATAAGAATTGTATAAAATTCGTTCCGTATATCCTCAAACTCCAACTATCTTCCCATCTTTGTATGTAGTAATTATGAAAATGATGCAATGGTTTGAATAAAAAAAAGTTTCTGATGGAATAAATCCCAAATTATCAAACATCAGTTGATAAACTCAACTAGAGCTGTTTTCCATTACACTGTGTAGTTCACTGACTTTGGTTATTCAACTTTGTTTCATATTATATTAATAATCATATAATATATAATTTGTGTATATCACATATAATTTGTGTTTAATTCTATGTCTATCCTTACCACACATTTTTGTAAAGATTATCTGTTTGAATACGGACTTTTACATTATCAAACATTAGTTCATCTAAAACCCCTGAAATACGCTCTGTAGTTTGCACTTGGTTTTGGTATATTACATCTTACTGCACTTTGGTTATTCAACTTTGTTTCACCATTATATTAATACTCAACCACTTTATTGATTTCATTGATTTTTAGGTTCTCGTTGTTTTTATTGGACTTCTTTGTATTCAAAAGAAAGTTTTACATATGTTGAACTTGGAAAAAAGGCGACTTTGCAGTGGAGCTATGTGGCAGATAAGAACACTTTTCTAAATTCCTTTTTGACATTTGAGAACTCGACACGGATTAAAGGACTTACATATAAGATCGCATATAGAGGAACATTGCAAGAACAATATAAACTACAAGGGGCTCAGCCAGACATGAAGGTCAATGGTTTTTCTAATGTTTCTCTTACAATCACCAACGCAAATCTTCCAATGAATATGTCTGTTTTTTGCTGCGAAATCAACTTAGCAACAGCAATGGAACCTGCCTCACAGTGCACTACTGTTTTTATTTACGGTAAGACTATACCTGTTATACACCTTTCTATCACAAACCACTAGAGGTATGTTGTAATCTCTACAGCCCGTGATGCCCGGGAGTGGGAGGTTTTTTTCAGGTCAAGAAGATGTGAAACTATTTGCCACTAAAAGCTACAAAGTACCTGGGAGATAATAATTATCTCCGCCAAAATCGACCAAGCCTATTTTACTATTAAAAAACCTCTTTGAAAGAAATTGTTTTTCTCTCTTAAGGTAATACCGGATCTTCAGAAATCGTCAATGAAATTGTTTTTATATTCTGTCATTTGAAGATTATTGGTGGGGCATTCAAATACTGCAAAAAAAATTATGTGGTCACCGTATTGGTTTTCGAGGTATAAGACGTCAAAAAGTGCGATTTTTCAGTTTTTCGCGCGTTTTTACAGAAAATCTACCTTAATCCGCAATAAATTCAAATCACTCCTATCCATTTATTGAAGAAAAGCAAAAAACTGTTTCGAAATATAGGTATATATTGAGTTTAGAAAACATATCAAGATAAAAAACCATCTAATATTTTATAAGTAGTGTAAAAAATAAATTTAAGAAAGAACAATTCCTTGTATGCCAAATTATATGTTCGTGCGGGTGTAAAAATGTTGAAATTTGAGAAAATTGGTAAATGAACTTCTTTTTTTTTCTTTCTTTATCTAAAGAATAAAATATGTAGAATCGAATGAAAAAGAAAAAAATGGGGGTCCCGGAGTTATTTTTGGAGCTATAAGCTAAAAACGCACGAAATATGTTGTAATTTCGATGTTTTGGCCGGAAAAGCATGAGCACTAACTTCAATTTAAGTCCATATAAAGCGTTTCAAAGTTAATTTTGCGGGAAAAGTCCGCAAATGGCCAAATTTTGCCTTAAATTTTTCAGTTTCAATTCAGCTGCACAGGAAATTTTATTCAGATCCACATGCGCGAGCTGGATGCGCAGTGGGTGCGGTACTACCTTAACCACGTCCTTTTTGACCTTTATAAATACCAGGAGAATATTTCGACAAATAAGAAATACGACAATCATCCCTATACCGAAACCCCACAGGGGGGTGTGGGCTCCATGGGATATTCCAATTTGATTTTCCTTGGTTGCAGACATGAATAAGATTGCATAAAGCATAAAAATCGTCAGACAGCAGAAAGGATTTTGCCCATTGTTATTCCAGCTATGATATTTGCCCACCTATGTATTCTGCATTTCATAGCGATCTATTTAATATTAACTTGTTCATTCATTTGAAATAAGTACCACCGAAGATTCTAAATCACACGTCCAATATAAGTGTTGGTCATGGTAGCGTTATCACTATGTGCTGCAGTTCTAGTGGTACTCCGTTCCCAAAATACTACTGGACTAAAAACACAGGAGAGAATAACGACTACCTGGTAAATACCTCGATGTTGACGCTAAAGATAACTGGGAGAGAATCGTCAGGGAATTATTGCTGCGTTGCTGATAATACTTATGCCAGGGATACCAAGTGTACATCTGTTCATGTTACAGGTAGGGGGACTAAGTACATTCCTGGAAATACAGAGTGTCGTCAGATAAGGGGGGTTTAAGGGACTGTGGACCGGTCACTTGTATTTTAATGCTAATGTACTTGTTAGCCAGGAAGAGCGTTGTCCCATACAATTGAAGGTTTTGTTGGAAAAGAACAGATTAATCACATGGACAGTCATTAGTCTTTTTGAACAACCCGAAACTGAACATTCCAGTTATTCTTTATATAAGAACAATTTTCAGTTATTCAGGCTGATTGTGTTCTTATTTACATATATGAGTCTTGACAAGTCAAATAGGGTCTAAGGGTTTCTGAACTGAGAAACATCGACTTCGAAAGAAAGAAAAGTGAAAAACGAAAAAGATGTGGATCAAAGGGGTCTTCGCCAGCTAGACCCATTTTAGGTTTCTACGACTCATATGGCTTTTATATGGACCAATCTAAACCTGAGTGTTCTTAATCCACCTGTTCTTTATATATGCGAGTTTTTACTTCATTGTTGCTTTTGCATCTAGAATACCAGCCAATAAGCACCTGCATAACTGTATCCAAGCCGTGGTTAAGAAAAGGCTCTGCTTTTAACGTTACATGCACGGCAGATGCATCACCTCCTGCTACTTACACTTTCTATCAACCTGGAAAAACACCATATCAATCTACCGATGGTTTTTATTCAACTACTTCCATCAGTAACACGACATATGAATACATTACTTGTCTACCAGAAAACAAATATGGACAGGGACCAAACAAAACACAGAGCATTCCTATTTTGAGTGAGTAAACTATGAGTATCTACAATGTTCTAACAGCTTTATATATGTATAAACGAAACTGTGCACTTAGCATGCAAAATGCTGTCATATGGAAGGACATTTGGAAACTAAATATAAATGCAGAGTGTTATAATGATGATCAAGATAACTATGATGATGATGATGATGATAATGATCGCTATAATAACGGGAACGATGACATGTCGATCATAACAATGACGGATGGAAAGAGAAACGTCAGTAGTGATTGCTACCAAGGTGACGTTAATTATATATCTTGCTATTATCATTAATAATGATCATATCGATGACGATTGTGATGAGGATATGATTTTTATGAGCAATGATAATGATCAGATTAGAGAAAGATGCAAAATACTGAATATTTCGTGAAATTTGCATGCAAAAATGATCTATTCTTTTTCCTGATGTGTACAGGTGTGCCTAAACTACTAAATACCACCCCGCAAGTCTACGTGATGACAGATGGACCAGTGAACATCAAATGTCAAGCAACAGGATTCCCAGCACCAAAAATACGATGGTTGAACGCATCATACCATGTGATCGGTACATGTTCATGCGATGGTAGCTATGAAGTTCCTTTCCAACGCAGCAATAATGTCAATTTAACATTCTACTGCGTAGCATACAATAATGTGGCGAATTCTACAAAGAGGCGCCTTACAGTGTATGGTAGGTTTTCTGATGTTAGTTTGTATCTATTAACTAAGTCAACTAATTCATGAGCACTCCCCAGGGTACCACTACCAGTCGATGTAGAGAGTGAAAATGCTGAGCTATCAATGACATAGCCGATTAAGACTGAGTTAATTGACTACTTTCTAATATATTGAAACGTTTTGATTTTTGCAGTAAGAAAACCACACCTTGTCTCCAGATCAAATTCAACATCTTCAGGTTTGGATTAGGCTGGTTACTTGTTTCTTTTTATTCGGTTTTATTTTTTTACCTTTGCTGATTAAGATAACGTTCATATATATCCTTCATATTTTTGGTTGTTAGTATTTTTCTCAGTGTTTGATTTTGATCACGTATTGCTTGCCAGTTACGGCCTTCATCAGAAATATGATAAAATAGTGCTTGCCAGTTTAACGAAAACCAGTTATTATGCATATGTCATTCATAAAACGTTTTATCCTTTATAGCAACAAGTCCCTACTCCAGCTCAAGATCTAGAGGTATGGATTCGTCTATTGACCTATTTCTTTCTATATTTGAATAGGTCACGTCTTAATTCGATCTTTTCTCATTTAATAAGATATCTTCTTATTTTGTTCTTTTTTTTTACTATTCTCAGAAATAATTCTTGGTGGATTGCTCGCTCTTTCTCTGCTTGTCAATTTCATCTTCATTAGCTACGTCATTTGGAGGCAAAGCATCGGTAACTCTCGTGTTTTTTTTTTTTTTTTTTTTTTTTTTTTTTTTTTTTTTAATTAAGGTAATTCCACAGTTTTGCACTGCGCACGTCTTCTGTGCACGCTAACTGCAACACAAACTGTCAAACTATGAAATTTAAAATGGCAGTAATTTTCCGCGCGCGCTATTGCAATGAGAAAATATAACCAAAAAAGCCATTAATTATCAACTTAGGAATGATACCAGATGGTGCAAAAGATGTTCCAACCACTCTGTTTGGAGGAAAGTAAAAATTGAATCGTTTTCTCCCTGAATTCCTTCGCTGAACGGCTGCTTTTTCGTGCTCGATGATTTACCATAATGGCTTCCTGTGGTATATTTGCACAGGTAGCCCAAAGTAAAAAGCCAAAAATTGCGTATTTGAACGAAAATAACTCCGTAACGAATTCGGTGACCCCCAGTTTTTATTTCAAAAATATTTTTGTCACAATAAATTCTACAACATATTTAGAAATCAAAAAAATTTACAGGTAGGTTTTTGAATAATTCACAGTTTTAGGAGTTAGAAACGACCTCCAGAAGAGCTAAAATGGAATGTTTTAGAGGAGGAACACTTCGCTTACATGCCACTCAAACTAAGATAATGTCTCGTGGACCACCAAAAAAATAGTAGGTGATAAGATTAAAGACTATTCCAAGTTGTGCTACTAAGTTTTTTAGTATTAGGAAAAGTAAACATGCATGCTTTCTAGAATTAGACAAACCTGTAAATGATTTTGAAAAAATTGTGCGAATTTGCGCGCGTAATAGGCAAAAACACCTTGTGTTTGGAGGCAATTATCTCGAAAACGAAATCGGTGACCACAACTTATTTTTCTTTTAAGATGATTATCAACTCAAAAACTGTAAAATATCAGAAAAACAGCGATTTTTACAGGTAGAATCTATTCCTGTGGAATTACCTTAAATAAGCATGTGCATGATATTTGAAGTTAATTTCAAATCTCATCTCAAGAAATGTACAGCATGGAGTCATTTATTTATTTATTATTTATATTTCTTGATACGATTATTCTAGCCACTTGAGACACTTTGCCTTATTTTATGTGTGTATTCTATTCTTAAAAATACTTTGGTATTTCAGATAGGAAAGAAAAACAAGCAGCAAGGTATTGTTTTCTACCATTTCTACCTGTATGTACACAATATGTAACGAAGGGTCCGTACTGTCGTCTGAAATAGACAGCGTTACCATATACGGTACCGTTAGACTACAAGACGAACCGATCTGACCAATAAAATGTATACGATCCACTGTTATGAATCCAATGCGAGAGATGCGCAATGAAGACTCCACATTTAAGTAACAACACTTTACAGCAGCGCTTTACAGATGAACTCCTCTATACATCGTACATCATTCAGTGCCATGATAAACTCGCTTTATAAATAATGGATTACATGGGTTATTAACTAACCTGGGTTTTTCTGTTTTATTTCATTTCATTTTTTTTTTTTTTTTTTCAGATCAAATAATAACCAGGAAAGTCGACACAGGGTAAGCGGAATATGGTTTAAAAAGATTCACAGTTTCACGATATTTCCTTTTATTTATTTATCTATTTTAATTGATTATTCATTTTTTATTTTTTATTTTTCTCGAAATAATTTTAAAATACAATTTTTTCTTAAACTACCGGATTCAAAGGATTTGTAGACGTTTTTTTTTTGTGGTTATTGAATTTAATAGCATAAGGCTAGTATCGGAACAATCTGCCTGTCGGGTTGGGATTTTGAAAAAAAAGTGTTTGAGCTTATGTTGTACATTGTTTTACAAAAAACCTTGTTCTGATGATGTTGATGCTGTTTAGCTTAAAGGCACAGCTTTGTGGAATTGTTACAATAAATTATAGTCGTTTTTTTTACTATTTTTCTACAGAACGTAGCTTTTCAAAACCAAGAACCTAGGAATACGGTTCAGAATATTGAAGGACAATACGAGGAAATTCCACTTGAGAATCAACCTGCTTTTATAGATCAAGAATCCCGCAACAGTGTGGTACAGAATATACAATCTGCCATCATCCAAGAACAACATCAGCCATTATCAACAGAGAACCAGCCTATACAGAACAACATCGCCTTTCAAGACCAAACATTAACCAGTTTTAAACAGAATCCCAACACTGTCACCAAACAAGGACATAACCAACCAATACCACCGGTATACCAGTCTCTGCAGTCTCGCACTGATACTTACAGACCATACAGTCTACTGAGCATCAACACTAAACTTCCTCCTAAGCCTGCAGTCCTAACGAGCAGCGGGCCTTATGAGGAACTTCAAGTAACCTCACATCCGTACCAGTCACTTGACAGATCCAACGAAATGTAAACAATTATCTTCCTGATCAGACCAAAGAACAGCATCGAAAAGACACTTTGTTCACCAAGTTGGTAACGATCTCATGTAACTTCAATCCAAATCTATACTTTTATATACTTTTAAGTAGTCAGTTCTAAATCATGTGCGTAATATAATCAAAGTAGTATACATGGAAACCACTTAGACACAAAAGAAAAAACATCATTCACATCTTATTATGACTTGGCACAGCAAAAATTATAACCAAAGTAGAGTTTAGATGTCAGTAACTACTTACAGACCTTGTTGTGCGGTCTGTTCTATGACATATAACTCATATGAAAGGGACAGGGATAGTAATAGTCCTCTAAGGGCTAAAATTCATGTTATGGCATGCAGTTTATGCCCATTATGTTTTTTTACGCGAACCAAGTTTCTAAGTATTTTAACATGCTCGTTATTATAAAGGCACTCAGTTTATTGTTTCGTATGGAATAGATACATACCGGCCTTCTGTCGATCCTCCTGTCAGATCTTGAAACACATTTACTGCATAGCCATAAAAGTTTACAGTTTTGTATGTTTTTTACTGACTTGAAATAAAAGTTACAAAATATACTTGAATTATTCTAAGTGATAAAATAAGTTATTTTTGTTTTTATCGGACAAATTATGCAATCAGTCTCACTGAAAATGTCCCATTTTGGAAAAAGCATTTTAGTTTGATAAATGTCTAAGGTGTAGACAATCTGTCAAAGATAAGTGTGTAAGAATTTAGCATTGGTCTGCACATTATTGTGGTATTGATCAACTGAATGATATTAGTGGTGTTATAAAAAGGGATATTTCAAAAAAATATGATTGTGATGTTATGCTGCAAAATTTTAAAATGGTTTAACAATGTGTTTTTTTTTTGTTGGTTTGGGTTTTTTTATGTGTTTTTTTTTATGTCCCTAAGGGGGAGGGGTATACCCTGTATTTAAGGCAGTTGGGAACCTTGCTATTGTGCATTCTGCTTGCTTATCATGTCAGCAGTTTAGTATATATAGTACATGTATTGACCAAAAATAGCATATTACACATGTTTTCTAACCAAAATAAAACTGACTCGAACCTTCTCGTCGTCTGTCTCGTTGTCAAGCTAAGAGTCCTTATAGGTGCCAACGACCCCAACCCAAGTTCTGGTAAGACGCGGTCAGCAGAGTCAAACACCAAACTGTGAATTTTCCCTCTTAATCCATTGTCGCGACAACAATGTGGAATAGGCTGTGCCCGATCGTTTGAACCAGTTTTTTACTTTATGAATAACTAACTTTCGATTTATATCTCGTGCAGTAGCTGTAGTAACCACAATTTTATAAGTGTTATACTTTCGAATCTTATCTTGAAACTAAAAATAATTTTATTTGGAATTACTTTTCTAATCGAAATTTCATTTGAAAAAGAAAGAGCATTTCTATCCAAATCCTTACTCGATACTCAAAGTCATTTGAAAGAGAAAGAGTTTTCCAACGTTATAGTTTTCATATTTAAAAAACTTTCTTATCTTGTCTTGCCACAAATCCCACAGTTCTCCCCGCAAACTGGGATAAATTCAATTTTTTTCTTTCAAAACCGAATCCAACTTATCATTTCAGTATTATTATTTTTTCTGTCAAAACTGAATCCAACTTATCATTTCAGTATTATTCAGTAGCCTTTCCTTTTATAGAACAAAGTTCTTCAGTAACCTGCATACGTCACTAAATGCACCCCATGACCAAAAAAATTTAAACGTACTGTCAATGGTGTCTAAAAGTAAGTTACCGCCATGGTTAACACATTCCGCCATGTCATCAAAGTTAAGCCATTTGTTAAACCTCAAGATTACTAATAAGGTTCAACACAACACAGAACACAGTACATTTCATCAATGTTTTTTATGATTAAATTTGAGAACTGAAAAATGATCGGTTTCGTTTTCTTAGAAACTGACAGTCTGTCTTTCGTTGATCTCCTTAGTTGGTGCTAATACTTGCGTCTAGTGAGGACCAGCGTTATAATAACTTGTGTATCGGTTTATGGGAAGAGCGGGATTGGGAAAGAGGGAAATGCATAGGAGAGGAAGTAAATAATCAAAGATCATTCCCAGTTAGCAAGCGTGAACTAGTGAGTTGTCAAACAAGGTTGACAGGTTGATTTGCAAGGTTTGTATTCCAGTATAAAGCTCTCAGTATTGATTTTATTTCAGAGTCAGATCAATTGTGTCCTTGTCAAGCTTTTGTTTTCCAGTCTAGATGGCTTACAACACCAAGGAAGGGCCAGAAAATGAAACATGAAAGAGAAATATATATATACATGAATATTCGTTATTCTAAATTTCTAGCTAAGCTTTTTTGGTGAAACATTGTCGACAATAATATTATGCTGTTAATTTATTTATATCTCACCAGCATATTCTGTAGGAATTCAGTAATTATGATTTTAAAGATGATATGCCAGTTTATTTTTTAGGACCAAGAGCTGTAAGAAATGGTAAAACTAGAAGATGTACCGTGGTTCATCATGATAGTGGTCAGTCTTTCAGCCACAGGTAAAATACAATAACATTCACTTGTAAACAAGAATAGAGATCCGTTCACTGTTTTCTATTAAAATACAACTGCGTTACTTTTATAGTTACAATTTATTCAATTGCAATACAAACGTAAACTAGTTCTATCTAATGTAGAGTATTTTCTCTCTGTACAAAAAGAAAAAAAAAGTTCCGATGAAAGCGCCGGCCAGAGACATAAATGGTCCACATTCTTTAATTATGAAAACAATTGAATGGTTTGGTACTAGTAGCGTTCCACAATTATATACAATATCCCAAAGTGTTGTAATCAGTGTACGTTATTTAATAATCATAAGCTATAGTGTGAAACACGGTCCGTATCTGAGTGCTTAATATTCAGAGGAGCATAGGGGGTAGTGTGGATCTACAATGATCTGCAATTATATTCAATGTCTATGCTTAACACACATTTTATTAAAAAAAGTTTCTGGTGGAATAAATCTTACATTATCAGACATCAGTTGATAAACTCAACTAGAGCTGTTTTCCATTACACTGTGTAGTTCACTAACTTTGGTTATTCAACTTTGTTTCATATTATATTAATAATCATATAATATATAATTTGTATATATAACATATAATTTGTGTTTAATTCTACGTCTTTCCTTACCACACATTTTTGTAAAGATTATCTGTTTGAATACGGACTATTACATTATCAAACATCAGTTCATCTAAAGCGGTTTTCTAAAACCCCTGAAATACGCTCTGTAGTTCACACTTGGTTCTGGTATATTACACATTATTGTACTTCGGTTATTACTCGGGCTTCCGAAGGAACGCCCGAGGTATAATTTGAGCGGGTTTTGTGTTTGTTTTAGTTTTCTGTCTGACTTCGTTTTAAATTTTCCGCACTTTACATTTCTTTCGGCTCCAGGTTTGTGATTGGCTAAATTCATCACGTGTCATATCAAACGTCATGAGCACGCGGTTTGGTCGCTGCATCACTCTGCTAGTGCACATTGGACTGTTTTCAGTGGGTTTGCAATGGAAGAAATGGCTCAAAATTCTGTGTCTAGTACGCTCAATCCACTTACAAACGCACACACCGTTCGTAGTAGACCCACACCAAAAGATGTCGAGCGTTTTCGAAACGGGTCGGTCTGCGAACTTATCGAGAGAGTCACTCACTTTACGAGTGGATTTATCGTGAAATCGTGAAACTTATCGTGAACTTAAGCAAAAACTATACACTATCTAATGAACTATATTCAAACTACGCAAAATTCCTTTCAATCCATGGGGGTTTGACTGATGAATCTTTAGACGATGTACCTGTAAACCAAAGAAATGAAGAATGTGGTAATCTGTTGTCTGTCTACAAACCATGCTGTGAGTTGAACAAAACAGCCTCCTTTCAAGGTATACCTTCTGTCACAAAGATAGTTACTTTATTTGTTTTCTTATTCGTTGTTTTTGTATCAGTAATCAAAGTCAATCAATTTTGTGTCGCTGGTTTTATAGTATTATGTGGAATTTATATTTTGGTAGCTGGTCGAGGCTTCGACGTCCATGTTGAAATGTACATTACTTCATTATTCAGTGATTGTGATATACTAGATAAAACTAATAACTTGACTGTAAATGTATATAATGATGCTGTAGTTACAATAAATATTTCAAAAAACACCAGATCTCGTTATTCTCAGTATGTTCATTACAATGACCTTGCCTAATAAAGAAACAAACATGTCGTTTTCACGCAAAAAACAACAAAGCCATACAATCATTGCCAAGCGCATCAGTCCAGAGGCAAGAAGAATATTATTCGGCGTACTTATAATATCCGTGCCGCTACTGTGCTCCTTCATGCAGTTCCGAGCTTATAACAATACTAGCTTAAAGTCTGCAAATACAACAAATGGTACTGAGTTATCTTCAAGTCATTTAAGACATCATGATTATATCGAACGCATCCAACAGATCTATTCCAGTGGAGATACAGTTCAACATTTCTCCTTTATGCTGAAAACTTTGACATCTTGTAGTGCACAGTTTACTGCAATAATATGCAGCCAGTTGAGAAAATATAGCACGTTGACATTTGCGGAACAACTTGTTACTAATACACAACAAAGTATCAATATCAAGTAGTTGGAACTATTGAACTGTTCTTGTTCTTATTTGCCTTATGTATGATAAAGAAATAGTTGTCAAGCGTAATTGATCAGTTTAACAGTAATTGAGACACTGTCTGTATCATTTTAACTACTACATTTGTGTAAAATTGGTGTTAGAATTTCATTACACTTTATCAACAGTTCTGTTGTTTTTCACGTGTGTGCCGTATACCCTAAGGAGACTGCCCCTAGTTTGGCATGTGTAGTGGGTGATTGTGGCGTTTACAGTGTGTCAATGGGGCCATATAAATAAATTGCCTCTAATTTTGGAACCGCCAAATCCACAATCTGACAAAACATTCTCCCTAATTTGAAAACTCCCGTTTTGACTAAATTGTCCTGGTCACTTAGAGTATTACTTTTCTGAAAATTCACTGTAATTGACCAATAACAATAACACAATAGAATTAGCATAAAATAGCGCTTTATAATGAGTAGCACATTTTATGGACGTCTTTCTTTAGTTTTTTTTTTTTTTTTGCTAAACAAAGTGCACCTCAGGAGTCATAGATTAATCGATTTTCCAAAAGCAGCCCGAGTTCACGCAGTTATGCGTCTAGTTCAACTTTGTTTCACCATTATATTAATACTCAGCCACTTTATTGATTTTATTGATGTTTAGGTTCTCATTGTTTTTATTGGACTTCAAAACAAAGTGTCACATATGTTGAACTTGGAAAAATAATGACTTTGCAGTGGAGCTATGTGGCAGATAGAGCAGACAAGTTTCAAAATTCGTATTTGACATTTGAGAAATCGACACGATTTATAGGACGCCTTACATATCTTATCGCATATAGAGGAACATTGCAAGAACAATATAAACTGCAAGAGGTTTGGCCAGACATGAAGATCAATGGTTTTTCTAATGTGTCTCTTACAATCACCAACGTAAAGCTTACAATGAATATGTCTCTTTTTTGCTGTGCAGTCAACTTAGCAACAGTAATGGAACCTGCCATACAGTGCACTATTGTTTTTATTTACGGTAAGACTAAACCTGTTATACACCTTTCTATCTCAAAACACTAGAGGTATGTTGTAATCTCTACAGCCCGTAATGCCCGGGGGGAGGAGGTTTTTCCAGGTCAAGAAGATGTAAAAATATTCGCCACTAAATGCTACAAAGTACCTGGGAGATAATAATTATCCCCGCCAAATCGACCAAGCCTATTTTACTATTAAAAACCCCTTTGAAAGAAATCTTAAGCACGTCCCTTTTGACCCTCAAAGATACAAGGACACATACGATTTCAACAAATAAGAAATACGACGATCATCCCTATACCGACTGGGTGTAAGGATTAATCCTCCTCTACCGTACTCCTCAGGGGGAGGGGGTGGGTGTTCTGCATGGGATAGTATATTTTCCTTTGTTGCAGACACTAATAAGATCGCATAAGTCATAAAATCGTCAGACATCAGAACTGCCTATTGTTATTCTAGCTAGCTATTATATTTGCCCATCTATATATTCTGCATTTCTTACTTATTCATTTAATATTAACTTGTTCATTCATTTGAAATTAGTACCACCGAAGATTTTAAATCACTTATCCAATATAAGTGTTCGTCAAGGCATCGATACCAGTATAAACTGCAGTGCTAGTGGTACTCCGTCCCCAAAATACTACTGGACTAAAAACACAGGAGCGATTAACGATCACCTTGTAAACACTTCGATGTTGACGCTAAAGATAACTGGGAGAGAATCGTCAGGGAATTATTGCTGCGTTGCTGATAATACTTATGCAAGGGATACCAAGTGTACATGTGTTCATGTTACAGGTAGAGTAACCAGAGTACATTCCTGGAAATCCAGTGTCAAATAAAGGAGCGGTCATTATTTATTGCCAGGTGTACATGGGGTGAAGGATTTTGAACAAATATATTACAGAGGGAAGAGGCATTGGTTCTAGTGAACAACCCGAAACCAGTTTTTTTATATGTGTTAACAACAATTTTCATGTTTCAGGCTGATTGTGTTTTTATTCATATGTTTGATATTTGACCAGTTTCAACCTGAGTGTTCATCATCCACCTGTTTATATACATAAACGTTTTTACTGTATTCATATTTGCTGTTGCATCCAGAATACGAGCCAATAAGCACCTGCATAACTGTATACAAGCCGTGGTTAACAAAAGGCAGTGCTTTTAACGTTACATGCACGGCAGATGCATCACCTCCTGCTAATTACACTTTCTATCAACCTGGAAAAATACTATATCAATCCACCGATGGTTTTTATTCAACTACTTCCATTAGTAACACGACATATGAATATATTACTTGTCTACTAGAGAATGAATATGGACAGGAACCAAACAAAACACTGAGCATTCCTATTTTGAGTGAGTAAACTATGAGTATCTACAATTTTCTAAGGGCATTATATATCTATAAACGAAATTGTGCACTTTGCATGCAAACACCTAGTCGCAAAATGCTGTCAAATGGAACGACATTTGGAAAGTAAATTCAAATGCAGAGTGTTATAATGATGATCAAGATAACTATGATAATGATGATTATGATCATGATGACGAATGATAATGATAATGATGATGAATCATAACGATGATGATGATAATGATCGCTATAATATAATAACGGGAACGATGACATGTCGATCATAACAATAGTAGTGATAGCTAATATTAACATGTTCATTCATTTGAAATTAGTACCACCGAAGATTTTAAATCACTCATCCAATATAAGTGTTCGTCAAGGCATCGTAACCAGTATAAACTGCAGTGCTAGTGGTACTCCGTCTCCAAAATACTACTGGACTAAAAACACAGGAGCGAATAACGATCACCTTGTTAATACGTCAATGTTGACGCTAAAGATAACTGGGAGAGAATCGTCAGGGAATTATTGCTGTGTTGCTGATAATACTTATGCCAGGGATACCAAGTGTACATTTGTCCATGTTACAGGTAGGGGAACCAGAGTACATTCCTGGAAATACAGAGTGTCAGATAAGAGGAGTTGAAACGACTGTGGACCGGTCAATTGTATTTTAATGCTTAGGTACTTGTTAGCCAGGAAGGGCGTTGTCCTATAAAAATGAAGTTTTTTTCGAAAAAAACACAGATTAATTACATCCCAGTTATTCTTCATACAAGAATAATTTTCATTTTTTCGGGCTGATTGTCTTTTTATTTATGTTTGTCATTTGACCAATTTAAACCCGAGTGTCCACCTGTTCTTATATACAGGTTTTTATTGTATTATTAACTACTTCCATTAGTAACACGACATATGAATATATTACTTGTCTACCAGAGAATGAATATGGACAGGGACCAAACAAAACACAGAGCATTCCTATTTTGGGTAAGTGAACTATCTATATAATTGTATCTACAATGTTCTAAGTGCATTATATATCTATGACAATGATGATGAATGATAATGATGATGAATGATAATGATGATGAAGATACGGATGTCTATAATAACGCGAACAATGACATGTCGATCATAACAATGACGGATGGAAAGAGAAATGTCAGTAGTGATAGCTACCAAGGTGACGTTAATTATGCATCTTGCAATTATCAGTAATAATGATCGATCACGATTGTGATAATTATATGAATAGTCATGGCTAACGAGTGATTCTTATGATAAAGATCAGATAAGTGCATACAAAAATGATCTGTTTTTTTTTTCCTGATGTATACAGGTGTGCCTAAACTACTAAATACCACACAGCAAGTCTATGTGATGACCGATGAACCACTGAACATCAAATGTCAAGCAACAGGATTACCAGCACCAAAAATACGATGTCTAAACCAGACATACCATGTGATTAATACTACATTTTCTTACGATGGTAGCTATAACGTCCCCTTTCAATAAATTCACCAATAATGTACATTTGACATTGTACTGCGTAGGATACAATGATGAGGGATATGAGATATGATAAAATAGTGCTTGCCAGTTTAAATAATAGCAATTATTATGCCATTTATAAAACGTTTTATCTTTTACTTACAGCAACAAATATCTACTCCAGCTCAAGATCTAGAGGTATGGATTCGTCTATTGACTTATTTCTTTATTTATTTCAATGGGTCATTTCATCATTCGATCCTTTCTCATTTAATGAGATATCTTTAGTTATTTTGTGTGTATTTTTTTACTAGTCTCAGTAATAATTCTTGGTGGATTGCTCGCTCTTTCTCTGGTTGTTAATTTCATCTTCATTAGCTACGTCATTTGGAGGCAAAGCATAGGTAACTCTCTTTTGTGTGTGTGTTTTTTTTAATTATATAAGCATGTGCAAGATATTTGAAATTAATTTCAAATCTGATCACAAGAAATGTACAGTATCAACTCATTTATTGCCGTAGATATTTCTTGATACGATTATCCTAGCCACTTGAGCCATTTTGCCTTACTTTATCTGCATGTGTACTCTATTGTTAAAAATACTTTTGTATTTCAGATAGGAAAGAAAAACAAGCAGCAAGGTATTGTTTTCTATCATTTCTACCTGTATGTACACAATATGTAACGAAGAGTTCGTACTGTCGTCTGAAATAGACAGCGTTAGCACATACGGTTTGTTGTAAGACTACAAGACGAACCGATCTGACCAATAAAACGCATAGACTGCAAAATGTATAAGATCGACTGTTATGAATCCAATAAAAACTTCACATTGCAGTTACAACACATTACAACTGCCCTCTTCAGAAATTTGAGGAACTCCTCTCAAGTACATCGTACATCACTCAGTGCTATGAAAAGCTCGCGTTATAAATACTGGATTACATGGCATTTTATTTTCTCTAAAACTAACTTAGGTTTATTCTTTTTTTTTCTTTTTTTTTTCAGATCAAATAATAACCAGGAAAGATTATACAGGGTAAGCGGAATATGGTTTAAAAAGATTCCCAGTTTCACAGTATTTTTATTTTATTTATTTCCTTATTTATACATTATATTATTTCATTATTTATTTATTTATTCATTTATCTATTTATTTATTTTTCTCGAAATAAGTTAAGAATACAAATTTGTCTAAATTAACCGGATTCAAAAGATACTGTTTGTTTATAGACGTTTTTGAATATAACAGCATAATAAGTATTGGAACAATCTGCCTGTCGGTTTGGGATTTTGAAAAAATCTTTGACTAAAACCATGCTCTGATGATGTTGATGCTGTTTAGCTTAAAGGACTTGTTAATTTATCTACCTGGTACAGCTTTGTGGAATTGCTTCAATTGATTGTAGTCATGTTTTTTAAATATTTTTCTACAGAACGTAGCTTTTCAAAACCAAGAACCTAGGAATACGGCTCAGAATATTGAAGGACAATACGAGGAAATTCCACTTGAGAATCAACCTGCTTCTATAGATCAAGGATCCAGCAGTGTGGAACAGAACATACAATCTGCCATCATCCAAGAACAACATCAGCCATTGTCAACAGAGAACCAGCCTATACAGAACAACATCGCCTTTCAAGATCAATCATTAACCAATTTTGAACAGAATCCCAACTCTGTCACCAACCAAAGGCATAACCAACCAATACCACCGGTATACCAGTCTCTGCAGTCTTGCACTGATACTTACAGGCCATACAGTTTACTGAGCATCAACACTAAACTTCCTCCTAAGCCTGCAGCCCTAACGAGCAGCGGGCCTTATGAGGAACTTCAAGAAACCTCACATCCGTACCAGTCACTTGACAGATCCAACGAAATGTAAACAATTATCTTCCTGATCAGACCAAAGAACAGCATCGAAAAGACACTTTGTTCACCAAGTTGGTAACGATCTCATGTAACTTCAATCCAAATCTATACTTTTATATACTTATAAGTAGTCAGTTCTAAATCATGTGCGTAATATAATCAAAGTAGTATACATGGAAACCCCTGAGACACAAAAGAAAAAAACACATCGTATTATGACTTGGCACAGCAAAAATTATAACCAAAGTAGAGTGTAGATGTCAGTAACTACTTACAGACCTTGTTGTGCGGTCTGGTCTACTGACATATAAGGATACTGAGTATAAGGATAGTAATAGTCCTCTAAGGGCTACAATTCATGTTATGGCATATGCAGTTTATGCCCATTATGTTTTTTTACGCGAACCAAGTTTCTAAGTATTTTAACATGCTCGTTATTATAAAGGCACTCAGTTTAGTGTTTCGTATGGGATAGATACATTAACAAATTTACATAGCCATAACAGTTTTGTATGTCTTTACTGACTTGTAAATAAAAGTTGCAAAATATACTTGAATTATTCTAAGTGATAAAATAAGTTATTTTTCTTTTTATCAGATAAATTCTGCAATCAGTCCCACTGTGAAAATGCACTGTTTTATTGTTACATATGGGATAGATACATTACCGGCCTCCTGTCGATCCTCCTGTCAGATCTTGAAACAAATTCACTGCATAGCCATAAAAGTTTACAGTTTTGTATGTTTTTTTTTACTGACTTGAAAATAAAAGTTACAAAATATGCTTGAATTATTCTAAGTGAAAATAAGTTATCAGTGTTGTTTTTATCAGACAAATCTATGCAATCAGTCTCACTGAAAATGTCTAATTTTGGAAAAACCATTTTAGTTTGATACACGTCTAAGGTGTAGTCAATCTAGCAAAGATAAGTGTGTAACTATGCAATGCGTAATAATTTAGTATTGGTCTGCACATTATTATGGTATTGATCAACTGAATAATATTGGTGGTGTTGGAAAAAAAGACATATGAAAAATATGATTCTGATATTATGCTGCAAAATATTATAAAAGTTGTTTTGGGAACCTTGCTATTGTGCATTCTGCTTGCTTATCAGGTCAGCAGTTTAGAATATGCAGTACATGTATTGACCAAAAATAGCAAATTACACATGTTTTCTAACCAAAACAAAACTGACTCGAACCTTCTCGTCGTCTGTTTCGTTGTCATGCTTAACGTCATTATAGGTGCCAACGACCCCAACCCAACTTCTGGTAAGACATCAGCAGAGTCAAACACTAAACTGTGAATTCTTCCTCTTAATCCATCGCGACAACAATGTGGAATAGGCTACGATCGATTTTTTTACTTTATGAATAACTATGTTGTCTTGATTTATATCTCTTACAATAGCTGCAATTACCACAATTTTATAAGTGTTATACTTTCGAATCTTATCTTGAAACTAAAAGTAGTTTTATTTTGAATTGCTTTTCTAATCGAAATTTTATTTGAAAAAGAAAGAGCATTTCTATCCAAATCCTTACTCGATACTCAAAGTCATTTGAAAGAGAAAGAGTTTTCCAACGTTATAGTTTTCATATTAAAAAAGCTTTCCCATCTTGTCTTGCCACAAATCCCACAGTCTCCGCAAACTAGGATAAATTCAAATTTTTTTCTTTCAAAACTGAATCCAACTGATCATTTCAGTATTGTTAAGTAGGCTTTCCTTTTATAGAACAAAAGTTCTTCAGTAAAAAAGCTGCATACGTCACTCAAATGTACCCCATGACCATAAAATTTAAACGTACTGTCAATGCTGTCTAAAGGTAAGTTACCGCCATGTTTAACACATTCCTTGTCATCAACGTAAGACATTTAAATTAGTTAAACCTCAAGATTACTAATAAAGTTCAACACAACACAGAACACAGTACATTTCATCAATGTTTTTTATGATTAAATTTAAGATTTGAAAATGATCGTTTTCGTTTTCTTAAAAACTGACAGTCTGTCTATCGTTGATCTTCTCCTTTGTTGGTGCTAATGCTTGCGTCTAGTGAGGACCACCCTTATAATAACTTGTGTATCGGTTTATGGGAAGAGCGAGGCCCAGTTAGGGGTTTTGGGGGTCCGGTATATTGGACAAAGAACTTAGAGGGTTACGGGAATACTTACACTAAAATTTAGGGGTACAAGGGATCTTGACAAACAATTTTGTGGATAAGGTATACGACACATAGATTTTATTCCGGCGTTCTGAACAAAGCTGCCCAATGCCTTTGCCCAGTGCCTTTGCGCGCAAAAGCACAGGCATCCCGAACTGGAAATACGCTGTAAAGATTGCAATATCTAGCTTCTTGTTGGTATTCAGAAACCGCTGTAACAGTTGAATCACCATAAATTCATTTATTTATTAATTGTAAAGTTATTTATACGTCTGGTCAGTTTTGAGGGATACCAAGTCTCAAAGTTAAGGGTATACGGGATATTTGCGTTACATATTTATGGGATACGGGATCTCAATACCCCCCCTAACTGAGCCTCAAGAGCGGGATTGGGAAAGAGGGAATTGTATAGGAGAGGAAATAAATAATCAAAGATCATTCCCAGTTAGCAAGCGTGAACTAGTGAGTTGTCAAACAAGGTTGACAGGTTGATTTGCAAGGTTTGTATTCCAGTGTAAAGCTCTTAGCCGATTGATTTTATTACAGAGTCAGATCAATTGTGTCCTTGTCAAGCTTTTGTTTTCCAGTGTAAATGGCTTACAACAACAAGGAAGAGCTAGAAAACGAACCATGAAAGTAAATTTCCTTGTTTTTTATCTTTGCTTCAACTGAAGTTGAATGATCCGACTAAAAAGATCAGAGATCGGAGAGGATGATGAGAGCATATTCTTCACACTGAATTGCTAGATAACCTTTCTTCTAGATATTTTTGGTGACTGATTATTCTCGATAGTTATGCTAATTTATTTTTATCTCGCCTGCATATTCTATAGAATGTAACTATAATTTTAAAGATAATATGTTCGTTTTATTTCTTAGGACCAAGGGCTGTTACAAATGGTAAAACAAGAAAATGCGGTACCGTGTTTCATCATAATTGTGATCAGTCTTTCAGCCACAGGTAAAATACAATAACATTCACTGACTTGTAAACAAGAATAGAGATCAGTTCACTGTTTCCTATTAGAATACAACTCAAAAGTACTGCGTTACTTTTATATTTACAATTTATTCAATTACAGTACAAACGTAAACTAGTTCCATCTGGTGTGAGGAATTTCTCCACCCAAAAAGAAAACAAAAATGTACTGATGAAAACGCCGGCCAATGACATAAGTGTTCACATTCTTAATTGAATGGTTTGGTTTTAGTATTAAATTATACATAATAACTGCACGTTACTTCACAAGAATATATCTACAGTATGAAACAATTGTACGTAATGATCAAATGGCCACATATCCTCTATAGATAGCTCTAGCTGTCTCCCCATCTACGCATGATGTTATTACTGAAGATAATGCAACAAATATAGCTATAACAATATCAACCTTTGGTAGATTAGCAATGCTTTAGGTGTTCACACTAAACAAATCATTCCCATATCATTAAATTTGTGCTTAAATGCATTGCACGTCGTCATTAGATTCTATGGCCTATGCTTACCAAACATTTAATTAAAAAAATTCTGATTGAACAAACTTTTACATTATCAAATATGAATTGATAAACTCAACCAAGCGTCAACTAGAGTGGTTTTCTTGAACCCTTGAAATACGCTCTATAGTTTGCACTTGGTTTTGGTATATTACATCTTATTAGACTTTGGTTATTCAACTTTGTTTCAACATTATATTAATACTCAATCACTTTCTTGATT
This sequence comes from Diadumene lineata, assembly GCA_918843875.1. NCBI lineage: Eukaryota > Metazoa > Cnidaria > Anthozoa > Actiniaria > Diadumenidae > Diadumene > Diadumene lineata. The sequence goes on along the minus strand of OU974069.1, from coordinate 16,556,071 downwards.
TCATTGATTTTTAGGTTGTCATTGTTTTTATTGGACTTCTTTGTATTCAATAGAAAGTTTCATATATGTTGAGCTTGGAAAAATAATGACTTTGCAGTGGAGCTATGTGGCAGAAAAGAACACGTTTCAAAATTCCTATTTGACATTTGATAACTCGACACGGTTTCAAGGACTTCCATATAAGATCGCATATAGAGGAACATTGCAACAACAATATAAACTACAAGGAGGGGCTCGGCCAGACATGAAGGTCAATGGTTTTTCTAATGTGACTCTTACAATCACCAACGTAAAGCTTCCAATGAATATGTCTCTTTTTTGCTGTGAAATCAACTTAGCAACAGCAATGGGACCTGCCATACAGTGCACTACTATTTTCATCTACGGTAAGACTAAACCTGTTATATACCTTTCTATCTCAAAACACTAGAGGTATGTTGTAATCTCTACAGACCGTGATGCCCGGGGGGGAGGACGTTTTTTCAGGTCAAGAAGATGTGAAACTATTCGCCACTAGAAGCTACAAAGCACCTGGGAGATAATAATTATCTCCGCCAAAATCGACCAAAGCCTATTTTTCTATTAAAAAAAATTGAACTTTTTCTATCTTAACGTCCCTTTTGACCCTCAAAAATACCATGAGACCAACGATTTGAACAAATATGAAATACGACGACCATCCCTATACCAGCTATACCAACTGGATGTAACGATTAATCCTCCTCTACCGTACTTATCAGGGGGGGGCTGCATGGGATAGTCCAATTTAATTTTCCTTGGTTGTAAACATGAATTGGATCGCATAAGACATAAAATCGTCAGACATCAGAAAGGATTTTGCCTATTGTTATTCTAGCTACCATATATATGTGTTCTGCATTTCATACGATTTATTTAATATTAATTTGTTCATTCATTTGAAATAAGTACCACCGAAGATTCTAAATCATACGTCCAAGATAAGTGTTGGTCAAGGCAGCGTTACCAGTATGTACTGCAGTGCTAGTGGTACTCCGTCCCCAAAATACTTCTGGACTAAAAACACAGGAGCGATTAACGATCACCTTGTAAATACTTCGATGTTGACGCTAAATATAACTGGGAGAGAATCGTCTGGGAATTATTGCTGCGTTGCTGATAATATTTATGCAAGGGATACCAAGTGTACATGTGTTCATGTTACAGGTAGGGGAACCAGAGTACATTCCTGGAAATCCAGTGTCAAATAAAGGAGCGGTCATTATTTATTGCCAGGTGTACATGGGGTGAAGGATTTTGAACAAATATATTAAAGAGGGAAGAGGCATTGGTTCTAATGAACAACCCGAAACCAGTTTTTTTATATGTGTTAAGAACAATTTTCATGTTTCAGGCTGATTGTGTTTTTATTCATATGTTTGATATTTGACCAGTTTCAACCTGAGTGTTCATCATCCACCTGTTTATATACATATACGTTTATACTGTATTATTTGCTGTTGCATCCAGAATACCAGCCAATAAGCACCTGCATAACTGTATCCAAGCCGTGGTTAACAAAAGGCTCTGATTTTAACGTTACTTGCACTACAGATGCATCACCTCCTGCTAATTACACTTTCTATCAACCTGTAAAAACACCATATCAATTTACCGATGGTTTTTATTCAACTACTTCCATTAGTAACACGACATATGAATATATTACTTGTCTACCAGAGAATGAATATGGACAGGGACCAAACAAAACACTGAGCATTCCTATTTTGAGTAAGTAAACTATAAATATCTACAATGTTCTAAAGGCATTATATATCTATAAACGAAATTGTGCACTTTGCATGCAAACACCTAGTCGCAAAATGCTGTCATATGGAAGGGCATTTGGAAAGTAAATTCAAATGCAGAGTGTTATAATGATAATATATCTATGATAATGATGATCATGATCATGATGACGAATGATAATGATAATGATGATGAATCATAACGATGATGATGATACTGATGGCTATAATAACGGGAACGATGACATGTCGATCATAACAATGACGGATGGAAAGAGAAATGTCAGTAGCGATAGCTACCAAGGTGACGTTAATTATGCATCTTGCAATTATCATTAATAATGATCGATCACGATTGTGATGAGGATATGATTTTTATGAGCAATGATAATGATCAGATTAGTGCAAGATGCAAAATACTGAATATTTCGTGAAATTTGCATGCAAAAATGATCTATTCTTTTTCCTGATGTGTACAGGTGTGCCTAAACTACTAAATACCACCCCGCAAGTCTACGTGATGACAGATGGACCAGTGAACATCAAATGTCAAGCAACAGGATTACCAGCACCAAAAATACGATGGCTGAACGCATCATACCATGTGATCGGTACATGTTCATGCGATGGTAGCTATGAAGTTCCTTTCCAACGCAGCAATAGTGTAAATTTAACATTCTACTGCGTAGCATACAATAATGTGGCGAATTCTACAAAGAGGCGCCTTACAGTGTATGGTAGGTTTGCTGATATTAGTTTGTGTCTATTAATTAATCAACTATTTAATGAGCACTCCCCAGTGTACTACTACCAGTCGATGTAGAGAGTGAAAATGCTGAGCTATCAATGGCATAGCCGATTAAGACTGAGTTAATTGACTACTTTCTAATATATTGAAACGTTTTGATTTTTGCAGTAAGAAAACCACACCTTGTCTCAAGGTGCCTCTCCAGGTCAAATTCAACATCTTCAGGTTTGGATTAGGCTGGTTACTTGTTTCTTTTTATTTGGTTTTATTTTTTTGCCTTTTCTGATTTAGATAACGTTCATATATATCCTTCATATTTTTGCTTGTTAGTTTTTTTCTCGTTGTTTGATTTTGATCACGTATTGCTTGCCAGTTACGGCCTTCATCAGAAATATGATAAAATAGTGCTTGCCAGTTTAACGAAAACCAGTTATTATGCATATGTCATTCATAAAACGTTTTATCCTTTATAGCAACAAGTCCCTACTCCAGCTCAAAATCTAGAGGTATGGATTCGTCTATTGACTCATTTCTTTCTATATTTGAATGGGTCATATCATAATTCGATCTTTTCTCATTTAATAAGATATAATATTATTTTGTGTTCTTTTTTTACTATTTTCAGAAATAATTCTTGGTGGATTGCTTGCTCTTTCTTTGGTTGTCAATTTCATCTTCATTAGCTACGTCATTTGGAGGCAAAGCATAGGTAACTCTCCTTCGGTTTTTTTTTTTTTTTTAATTAAATAAGCATGTGCATGATCTCATCTCAAGAAATGTATAATATTTATTTATTATTTATATTTCTTGATACGATTATTCTAGCCACTTGAGACACTTTGCCTTATTTTATGTGTGTATTCTATTCTTAAAAAGACTTTTGTATTTCAGATAGGAAAGAAACACAAGCGAGAAGGTATTCTTTTCTACCATTTCTAGCTGTATGTACACAATATGTAACGATGGGTCCGTACTGTCGTCTGAAATAGACAGCGTTACCATATACGGTACCGTCAGACTACAAGACGAAACGATCTGATCAATAAAATATATACGATCCACTGTTATGAATCCAATGCGAGAGATGCGCAATAAAAACTCCACATTTAAGTTACAGCACTTTACAGCAGCGCTTTACAGTTGAACTTCTCTATACATCGTACAGTATTCAGTGCTATGATAAACTCGCTTTATAAATAATGGATAACATGGATTATTAACTAACCGGGGTTTTTTTATTTAATTTTATTTCATTTTTTTTTTTTTTTCAGATCAAATAATAACCAGGAAAGTCGACACAGGGTAAGCGGAATATGGTTTAAAAAGATTCACAGTTTCACGGTATTTCCTTTTATTTATTTATCTATTTTAATTGATTATTCATTCTTTATTTTTTACTTTTCTCGAAATATTCTAAAAATACATTTTTTTTTAATTAACCGGATTCAAAGGATACTATTTATAGACGTTTTTTTGTGGTTATTGAATTTAATAGCATAAGGCTAGTATCGGAACAATCTGCCTGTCGGGTTGGGATTTTGAAAAAAAAAGTGTTTGAGCTTATGTTTTACATTGTTTTACAAATAACCTCGTTCTGATGATGTTGATGCTGTTTAGCTTAAAGGCACAGCTTTGTGGAATTGTTACAATAAATTGTAGTCGGCTTTTTTTTACTATTTTTCTACAGAACGTAGCTTTTCAAAACCAAGAACCTAGGAATACGGTTCAGAATATTGAAGGACAATACGAGGAAATTCCACTTGAGAATCAACCTGCTTTTATAGATCAAGAATCACGCAGTGTGGTACAGAATATACAATCTGCCATCAGCCAAGACCAACATCAGCCATCTTCACCAGAGAACCAGCCTATACAGAACAACATCGTTTTTCAAGATCAAACATTAACCAGTTTTGAACGGATTCCTAACTCTGTCACCAAACAAGGACACAACCATTCAATACTACCAGTATACCAGTCTCTGCAGTCTCGCACTGATACTTACAGGCCATACAGTTTACTGAACAGCAACACTAAACTTCCTCCTAAGCCTGCAGTCCTAACGAGCAGCGGGCCTTATGAGGATCTTCAAGTAACCTCACATCCGTACCAGTCACTTGACAGATCCAACGAAATGTAAACAATTATCTTCCTGATCAGACCAAAGAACAGCATCGAAAAGACACTTTGTTCACCAAGTTGGTAACGATCTCATGCAACTTCAATCCAAATCTATACTTTTATATATTTTTAAGTAGTCAGTTCTAAATGATGTGCGTAATATAATCAAAGTAGTATACATGGAAACCACTTAGACACAAAAGAAAAAACATCATTCACATCTTATTATGACTTGGCACAGCAAAAATTATAACCAAAGTAGAGTGTAGATGTCAATAACTACTTACAGACCTTGTTGTGCGGTCTGTTCTATGACATATAACTCATATAAGGATAGTATAAGGATAGTAATAGTCCTCTAAGGGCTACAATTCATGTTATGTCATATGCAGTTTACGCCCATTATGTTTTTACGCAAACCAAGTTTCTAAGTATTTTAACATGCTCGTTATTATAATGGCACTGAGTTTATTGTTTCGTATGGGATAGATACATTACCGCCCTCCTGTCGATCCTCCTGTCAGATCTTGAAACACATTAACTGCATAGCCATACAAGTTTACAGTTTTGTGTGTTTTTTACTGACTTTAAAATAAAAGTTACAAAATATACTTGAATTATTCTAAGTGATAAAATAAGTTATTTTTGCTTTTATCGGACAAATTATGCAATCAGTCTCACTGAAAATGTCCCACTTTGGAAAAAAAAATTTTAGTTTGATACATGTCTAAGGTATAGACAATCTATCAAAGATAAGTGTGTAACTATGCAATGCGTAAGAATTTAGTATTGGTCTGCACATTATTATGGTATTGATCAACTGAATGATATTGATGGTGTTATAAAAAAGGATACTTCAAAAAATATAATTCTGATATTATAAATAGTTTAACAATGTATTGTTGTTGTTTTTTTTATGTCCCTAAGAGAGAGGGGTAAACCCTGTATTAAAGGCAGTTGGGAACCTTGCTATTGTGCATTCTGCTTGCCGTTTATCAAGTCAGCAGTTTAGTATATATAGTACATGTATTGACCAAAAATAGCAAATTACACATGTTTTCTAACCAAAACAAAACTGACTCGAACCTTCTCGTCGTCTGTCTCGTTGTCATGCTTAACGTCATTATAGGTGCCAAAGACCCCAACCCAAGTTCTGCTAAGACATCAGCACAGTCAAACACCAAGCTGTGATTTAATCCATTGTGGGACAACAATGTGGAATAGGCTGTGATCGTTTGAACTAGTTTTTTACTTTATGAATAACTATGTTGTCTTGATTTATATATCTTACAATAGCTGCAATAACCACAATTTTATAAGTATTATACTTTCGAATGATCTTATCTTGAAACTAAAAGTAGTTTTATTTGGAATTTGCTTTACTAATCGAAATTTTATTTGAAAAAGAAAGAGCATTTCTATCCAAATCCTTACTCGATACTCAAAGTCATTTGAAAGAGAAAAAGTTTTCCAACGTTATAGTTTTCATATTAAAAAAGCTTTACCATCTTGTCTTGCCACAAATCCCACAGTTCTTCCCGCATACTGGGATAAATTCAAGTTTTTTCATTCAAAACTGAATCCAACTTATCATTTCAGTATTATTATTTTTTCTGTCAAAACTGAATCCAACTTATTGTTTCAGTATTATTCAGTAGCCTTTCCTTTTATAGAACAAAAGTTCTTCAGTAAGCTGCATACGTCACTAAATGCACCCCATGACCATAAAATTTAAACGTACTGTCAATGCTGTCTAAAAGTAAGTTACCGCCATGGTAAACACATTCCGCCATGTCATCAAAGTTAAGCCATTTGTTAAACCTCAAGATTACTAATAAGGTTCAACACAACACAGAACACAGTACATTTCATCAATGCTTTTATGATTAAATTTAAGAATTGAAAATGATCGGTTTCGTTTTCTTAAAAACTGAAAGTCTGTCTTTCGTTGATCTTCTCCTTAGTTGGTGCTAATGCTTGCGCCTAGTGAGGACCAGCCTTATAATAACTTGTGTATCGGTTTATGGGAAGAGCGGGATTGGGGAAGAGGGAAATGCATAGGAGAGGAAATAAATAATCAAAGATCATTCCCAGTTAGCAAGCGTGAACTAGTGAGTTGTCAAACAAGGTTGACAAGTTGATTTGCAAGGTTTGTATTCCAGTGTAAAGCTGTTAGTATTGATCTTTTTACAGAGTCAGATCAATTCTGTCCTCGTCAAGCTTTTGTTTTCCAGTCTAGATGGCTTACAACACCAAGGAAGCCCCAGAAAACGAAACATGAAAGAGAAATATATATACATGCATATTTGTTATACTAAATTTCTAGCTAACGTTTTTGGTGAAACATTGTCGACAATAATATTATGCTACTAATTTATTTATATCTCACCAGCATATTCTGTAGGAATTCAGTAATTATTATTTTAAAGATGATATGCCAGTTTATTTTTTAAGACCAAGAGCTGTAAGAAATGGTAAAACTAGAAGATGTACCGTGGTTCATCATGATAGTGGTCAGTCTTTCAGCCACAGGTAAAATACAATAACATTCACTTGTAAACAAGAATAGAGATCAGTTCACTGTTTTCTATTAAAATACAACTAAAAAGTACTGCGTTACTTTTATATTTACAATTTATTCAATTGGAATACAAAGGGAAACTAGTTCTATCTGAAGTGAATTACTTTTTCTCTGTACAAAAAGAAAAAAATGTTCTGATGAAAGCGCCGGCCAGTGACATAAATGGTCCACATTCTTTTATTATGAAAAACATTGAATGGTTTGGTACTAGTAGCGTTCCTCAAATTATAGCGGAGCTCCGCGCGGGCCGAAGGCCCGCGCAAGCGGAGCACCATAATTAAGAAAATATGGTAAACCATGGAGCTGATTTTTCGTCGACCGACACAGGAAGACCGACGTGCGGTTTTTTTGTCCGTCCGTCGTCCGTCCGTGCCCATCGCACGCAAAGTCGCTGACCATTTTAGGTGGGCGCCAAAACTTTGACAAAATTTGTTAATCTCGCACAACCAGGAGCACAACAAAATTCACAATCAATTTGTTACAGTTTACTGAAAACTTTCAACAAAATATATTTCTACAATGGACAAAGAACAAGAAAGTGGTAAGCCTAAGCTGCCGGCTAAAAGAAGTTTGACCGAGAAAGAGAAACAAAGACCGCCGCGTGAAAATGAAAAAGATCGAACTACGATTCAATGGACAAAGCTGGAAAAGCTTCAAAATATTTAGTCACTGACAAACTGGATAAAAGACACGTACCGATGCTTTTAACTATTCAAATGTGGAGTCAAGCAGACTATTTGATACTTAAAAGTCATTCAAAGCTGGGAGATTTTACAAGATGTATTTTCTGGATTTTGACAAGTTTGTCAGTTGGTAAAAAAATCCGTATTCTTCGTGGATTCTTCATGGCGTTTTTCAGTAATGACTTATCGACTAATCTACCTTTAAAGTACAAAAAGTCGACGGTGACCAAAAGTTCATAAAAACAGAAACAAAAAAAACCGTGCATTTGCGGCATTTCAAAAGAGGTGAACAGCAAGACGAACACGACTCACGAAGATGATCATCAATTTTTACGGGCAACTCAGAACACGGAGAGCGTTAGGATCAATTCAGATTTATCAACTATTCACAACGAAAAATAATTTTTCATACAAGATGTTCGTCAACAAAGTAGGACTGCCAATTCATGGAGCGGATGGAAATGCAAATTTAGTACAATATGTGATCAAGCAACACAAGCTTGCCATCGCCGTTCAGTTGAACTGTGTAAACTTTTTAGAGGCGGTAAAAATGTTTTTTGCCACTTTTATAAATTTTAAAAACATGAACAAGCTTATTGTAATCAGAACTGAGGACAAAAGATTCAGTGGAAAAGTGACAGTACAGGACAAGAAACGTGGTGCCGGTATGTTTACATTTTTTGCCGATCTTTAATGAATTTCTTTTTTACCATCCACATGAAAGCAGTTTGCAATAATTATATTTACTTGTTTTTGTAAGATATTCATCCGTCGTTGATATCTTTATGTGTGTGGGTTTTTTTAATTTGATTCTTGTAATTCTTTGATTTGTTATTGAAAATAAAACGCTTGTATGAATTCGTCAGTGTTCTCATCTGCAAGTTAAAATTTCAAAAACTTCATACTGGCTATTTTTTAATGAGTTACGCAGTATTCACGTTTGATAATTAAAAATTCACAACCGTTTTAGATAGCTAGTTTACCAATAAGTAATTCATTACACATTTAACCAGAACAGTGAAATTTTTGTCGATTTTTATAACGTTTTTTCAAACGTGAAAGAGCGTAAAGCGAGAAGCGCGCGGGGATTTGTTTACAACTCAAAGAAGTCATGTTACTGCTTTTCTAACTTCTCATTGGACAATCAATTATAATTGACAAGTGCTATTTTTACTATGCATAACAACATATTTTTCGCATTTTTGCGTATAATAAAATGTTGTCGCATGCATAAAGCTTTGTGTGTTTCAATTAATTATATGATTATTTGATCAGGAAAAGAAAATAACATATCAAAATAAAAATTGATCAAGAATTTGATAATTCGTAGTAAATGAACAAATGAAAGAATGGATGATTGAATAAATAATTAATTTCATTAAATTGGAGCTCCGCTATTAGGTTTACCTAATTTTTATATTATAGCTATAGTGTGAAACACGGTCCGTATCTGAGTGCTTAGTATTCAGAGGAGCATAGGGGGTAGTGTGGATCTACAATGATCTGCAGAGCAGCTTTATGTACAGACAATCCTCAATCACCAGTTTTTACCCGTAATAAGAATTGTATAAAATTCGTTCCGCATATCCTCAAACTCCAGCTATCTTCCCAACTTTGTATGTAGTAATTATGAAGATGATGCAATGGTTTGTGTGCTAACACAAAACAAATCATTTCGATATCATATAATTTGTGCTTAAATGCACGTCGTAATTATATTCAATGTCTATGCTTAACACACATTTTAATAAAAAAAGTTTCTGATGGAATAAATCTTACATTATCAGACATCGGTTGATAAACTCAAATAGAGCTGTTTTCTATTACACTCTGTAGTTCACTGACTTTGGTTATTCAACTTTGTTTCATATTATATTAATAATCATATAATATATAATTTGTGTATATAACATACAATTTGTGTTTAATTCCATCCTTACCACACATTTTGTAAAGATTATCTGTTTGAATACGGACTTTTACATTATCAAACATCAGTTCATCTAAAGCGGTTTTCTAAAACCCCTGAAATACGCTCTGTAGTTTGCACTTGGTTTTGGTATATTACATCTTATTGCACTTTGGTTATTCAACTTTGTTTCACCATTATATTAATACTGAACCTCTTTATTGATTTCATTGATTTTTAGGTTGTCGGAGTTTTTATTGGACTTCATTGTATTCAAAAGAAAGTTTCACATATGTTGAACTTGGAAAAAAAATGACTTTGCAGTGGAGCTATGTGCCAGAAAAGAACACGTTTCATAATTCCTTTTTGACATTTGAAAACTCGACACGGATTAAATGACTTACATATAGGATCGCATATAGAGGAACATTGCAAAAACAATATAAACTACTAGGACGGGCTCAGCCAGACATGAAGGTCAATGGTTTTTCTAATGTGTCTCTTACAATCACCAACGTAAAGCTTCCAATGAATATGTCTCTTTTTTGCTGTGAAATCAACTTAGCAACAGTAATGGAACCTGCAATGCAGTGCACTACTGTTTTTATTTACGGTAAGACTAAACCTGTTATATACCTTTCTATCACAAAACACTAGATGCATGTTGTAATCTCTACAGCTCGTAATGCCCGGTGGGAGGAGGTTTTTCCAGGTCAAGAAGATGTGAAACTATTCGCCACTAAATGCTACAAAGCACCTGGGAGATAATAATTATCCCCGCCAAAATCGACCAAAGCCTATTTTTCTATTAAAAAACCTATTTGAAAGAAATTGAACTTTTTCTATCTTAAGCACGTCCCTTTTGACCCTCAAAGATACAAGGACACATACGATCGACCAAGCCTATTTTACTATTAAAAAACCTCTTTAAAAGAAATGGAACTTTTTCTATCTTAACGTCCCTTTTGACACTCAAAAATACAATGAGACCTACGATTTGAACAAAAAAGAAATACGACGATCATCCCTATACCAACTGGATGTAACCATTAATCCTCTTCTACCTTACTCCCCAGGGAGGGGGGGGGGGCTGCATGGGGCAGTCCAATTTGATTATCCTTGGCTGCAGATACGAATACAATCACCGCATAAGGCATAAAATCGTCAGACAGCAGAAATGCTTTTGCCTATTGTTATTCTAGCTACAATGTTTGCTCATCTATGTATTCTGCATTTCTTACTTATTCATTTAATATTAACTTGTTCATTCATTTGAAATTAGTACCACCGAAGATTCTAAATCACATGTCCAAGATAAGTGTTCGTCAAGGCATCGTTACCAGTATAAACTGCAGTGCTAGTGGTACTCCGTCCCCAAAATACTACTGGACTAAAAACACAGCATCGAATAACGACTACCTGGTAAACACTTCGATGTTGACGCTAAAGATAACTGGGAGAGAATCGTCAGGGAATTATTGCTGCGTTGCTGATAATACTTATGCAAGGGATACCAAGTGTACATCTTTTCATGTTACAGGTAGGGGAACTAAAGTACATTCCTGGAAATACAGATTGTCAGATAAGAGGAGTTGAAGGGACTGTGGACCAGTCAATTATATCTTAATGCTTACGTACTTTTTAGCCAGGAAGGGTGTTGTTCTATGAATTTGAAGGTTGGATGGGACAGATTAATTACATGGGCTGGGACATCATTTCTTCTAAACAACCCGAACCGAAACTACATGAAGGGTATTCTCCATATAAGAACAATATTCATTATTCATATTTGCCAATTGATCAAATGTCGACCTGAGTGTTCTTATATAAGGGTTTTAACTGTATTATTTGCCGTTGCATCTAGAATACCAGCCAATAAGCACCTACATAACTGTATCCAAGCCGTGGTTAAGAAAAGGCACTGCTTTTAACGTTACATGCACGGCAGATGCATCACCTCCTGCTACTTACACTTTCTATCAACCTGGAAAAACACCATATCAATCTACAGATGGTTTTTATTCAACTACTTCCATTAGTAACACGACATATGAATATATTACTTGTCTACCAGAGAATGAATATAGACAGGGACCAAACAAAACACTGAGCATTCCTATTTTGAGTAAGTAAACTATAAATATCTACAATGTTCTAAGTGCATTATATATCTATAAACGAAATTGTGCACTTTGCATGCAAACACTTAGTCGCAAAACGCTGTCATATTGAAGAACATTTGAAAAACTAAATATAAATCTACATCTACATCTACATGGTTCCAGCACTTGGCAAAGTCCATTGGGTTACTAGCTGTATTTTTTAGTACGAGGTCTCATTGACTAGTAACCTTTATTCGAACATTCGCGCCAAGCCGACCTCAATGCTGGTTGCAGAGACAGACACTGAGGGTTGTCACTGCCAGAGATTTGTTTACGTCCTCAGCGGTTCTTTTACGTCGACCTTATAACATAGTCAAGTGAAGGCAGACGGGACCTCCGGCTTTACGTCCTTATCCGAGAAGACGAGGCACTGAGAAAGTAAAGTATCTTGCCTAAGGACACAACGTGATCGCCCGGTCTGGGAATCGAACCCGGGCCAGTGGACCCGAAGTCCAATGCCCTAACCACTAGGCCACCACGTCTCTCTAAATGCAGAGTGTTATAATGATGATCAAGATAACTATGATAATGATGATGATGATACTGATGGCTATAATAACGGGAACGATGACATGTCGATCATCACATTGACGTATGGAAAGAGAAATGTCAGTAGTGATTGCTACCAAGGTGACGTTAATTATATATCGTGCAATTATCATTAATACCTAGGAATACGGTTCAGAATATTGAAGGACAATACGAGGAAATTCCACTTGAGAATCAACCTGCTTTTATAGATCAAGAATCCCGCAACAGCGTGGTACAGAATATACAATCTGCCATTATCCAAGAACAACATCAGCCATTATCACCGGAGAACCAGCCTATACAGAACAACATCGCCTTTCAAGACCAAACATTAACCAGTTTTGAACAGATTCCCAACTGTGTCACCAACCAAGAGCATACCCAACCAATACCACCGGTATACCAGTCTCTGCAGTCTCGTACTGATACTTACAGGCCATACAGTTTACTGAACATCAACACTAAACTTCCTCCTAAGCCTGCAGTTCTAACGAGCAGCGGGCCTTATGAGGAAGTTCAAGAAACCTCACATCCGTACCAGTCACTTGACAGATCCAACAAAATATAAACAATTATCTTCTTGATCAGACCACAGAACAACATGGAAAGAGCACGATGTTAACTGGATTTTTCACGATCTCATGTAACTTCAATCCAAATATACTTTTGTATACTTACTAAATGACATGGAAACTCCTTGGACACAAAAGAAACAAATTCACATATGTCTTGCTTTGACTTGGCATGGCACAGCAAAACATATAACTAAAGTAGAGTGCAGATGTCAATAACTACTTACAGACCTTGTTGTGCGGTCTGTTATGACATATAACTCATATGAAAGTATAAAGATAGTAAAAGTCCTCTAAGGGCTAAAATTCATGTTATGGAATACAGGTTATGCCGATTATGTTTTACGTAATCCACGTTTCAAGGTATTTTTCACATTCTGTTCTTATAAAGGCACTGTTTTATTGTTACATATGGGATAGATACATTACCGGCTTCCCGTCGATCCTCCTGTCAGATCTTGAAACAAATTCACTGCATATATAGCCATAAAATTTTACAGTTTTGTATGTTTTTTACTGACTCGAAAATAAAAGTTACAAAATATACTTGAATTATATTCTATGTGAAAATAAGTTATTTTTGTTTTTGTACAGAAAAATTATGCAATTAGTCTCACTGAAACTGTCCCATTTTGGGAAAACCATTTTAGTTTGGTACACGTCTAAGTTAGACAATCTATCAAAGATAAGTGTGTAACTATGCAATGCGGAAGAATTTAGTATTGGTCTGCACATTATTGTGGTATTGATCAACTGAATAATATTGGTGGTGTTATAAAAAGGTATACTTCAAAAAATATGAATGTGATGTTATGCTGCATTATTTTTAAGTAGTTTTTGACAATGTGTTTTGTTGTTGTTGTTGTTTTTTTTTTTTATGTCCTTAAGGGAGAGGGGTACACCCTGTATTTAAGGCAATTGGGAACCTTGCTATTGTGAATTCTGCTTGCTTATCAAGTCAGCAGTTTAGTATATATAGTACATGTATTCACCAAAAATAGCAAATTACACATCTAACCAAAACAAAACTGACTCGAACCTTCTCGTCGTCTGTCTCGTTGTCATGCTTAACGTTATTATAGGTGCCAAAGACCCTAACCCAACTTCTGGTAAGACATCAGCAGAGTCAAACACCAAACTGTGAATTCTCTCTCTTAATCCATCGCGACAACAATGTGGAATAGGCTACGATCGTTTGAACCAGTTTTTTACTTAATATATGAATAACTATGTTGTCTTGATTTATATCTCTGGCAAGAGCTGTAATAACCACAATTTTATAAGTGTTATACTTTCGAATCTTATCTTGAAACTAAAAGTAATTTTATTTGGAATTACTTTTCTAATCGAAATTTTATTTGAAAAAGAAAGAGCATTTCTATCCAAATTCTTACTCGATACTCAAAGTCATTTGAAAGAGAAAGAGTTTTATAGTTTTCATATGAAAAAAGCTTTTCAAAATTCTCAAAGTTTTTTCTTTCAAAACGGAATCCAACTTATCATTTCAGTATTATTATTTTTTCTTTCAAAACTGAATCCAACTTATCATTTCAGTATTATTATTTTTTCTGTCAAAACTGAATCCAACTTATCATTTCAGTATTATTCAGTAGCTTTTCAACCTTTTATAGAACAAGAGTTCTTCAGTAAAAAAGCTGCATACGTCACTAAATGCACCCCATGACCATAAAATTTAAACGTACTGTCAATGCTGTCTAAAAGTAAGTTACCGCCATGGTTACCACATTCCTTGTCATCAAAGCCGTTAAGCCATTTTAATTAGTTAAACCTCAAGATTACTAATAAGGTTCAACACAACACAGAACACAATACATTTCATCAATGTTTTTATGATTAAATTTAAGAATTGAAAATGATCGGTTTCGTTTTCTTAAAAACTAACAGTCTGTCTTTCGTTGATCTTCTCCTTAGTTGGTGCTAATGCTTGCGTCTAGTGAGGACCAGCCTTATAATAACTTGTGTATCGGTTTATAGGAAGAGCGGGATTGGGGAAGAGGGAAATGCATAGGAGAGGAAATAAATAATCAAAGATCATTCCCAGTTAGCAAGCGTGAACTAGTGAGTTGTCAAACAAGGTTGACAGGTTGATTTGCAAGGTTTGTATTCCAGTGTAAAGCGCTTAGTATTGATTCTGTTACAGAGTCAGATCAATTGCGTCCTTGTCAAGCTTTTGTTTTCCAGTCTAGATGGCTTACAACACCAAGGAAGAGGCAGAAAACGAACCATGAAAGAGAAATATATATACATGCATTTCGTTATACTAAATTTCTAGCTAACCTTTTTAGTGAAACATTGTCGACAATAATATTATGCTATTATATCTCACCAGCATATTCTATAGGAATACAGTAATTATGATTTTAAAGATGATTTGCCAGTTTGTTTTTTAGGGCCAAGAGCTGTAAGAAATGGTAAAACTAGAAAATGTACCGTGGTTCATCGTGATTGTGGTCAGTCTTTCAGCCACAGGTAAAATACAATAACATTCACTGACTTGGAAACAAGAATAGTGATCCGTTCACTGTTTCCTATTAGAATACAACTCAAAAGTACTGCGTTACTTTTATAGTTACAATTTATCCAATTGCAATACAAACGTAAACTAGTTCTATCTGATGTTGAGTATTTTCTCTCTGAACAAAAAGAAAAAAAAATTTTGATGAAAGCTCCGGCCAGTGACATAAAAGGTCCACATTCTTTTTTCTGAAAAAAATTGAATGGTTTGGTACTAGTAGCGTTCCACAAATTATATACAATATCCCAAAGTGCTGTAATCAGTGTACGTTATTTCATAATTATAAGCTATAGTGTGAAACGCGGTCCGTATCTGAGTGCTTAATATTCAGAGGAGCATAGGGGGTAGTGTGGATCTACAATGATCTGCAGAGCAGCTTTATGTACAGAGAATCCTCAATCACCAGTTTTTACCCGTAATAAGAATTGTATAAAATTCGTTCCGTATATCCTCAAACTCCAACTATCTTCCCATCTTTGTATGTAGTATAATTAGGGACCGGTCATCATTTATCGCCTGGGGGGGTGCGGAGGATTTTTTTCTAGACGCCGTAAAATTTAACAGATTCCCCCCTTCAGCATCATAAAATTGTGATGATTCCCCCTCATAGGTAGGGAAAACTTAAGTGATCCCCCCCACTCATATAAGTATATATATATTTTGATGATGATTTACATTTTATACTTGTTTGCATTATATCAAAATTAATTTTCAGATCGTTGATGTTTGCACTCTATATACCAATTTTCAAACATCTTACTCTGTTTTACTATTAATCTGTTGCGATTTAAACGCTATTTCAGGCAATTTTTCGCGATTATAGACAATTTTGAACGATTTAAAGCAATTTTGAGCGATTTTTAGCATATTTGCGCGAATGTAAGCAATTTTGAGCAATTTTAAACAATTTTGCTCGATTGTAAACAATTTTGAGCGATTTTAAGCAATTTTCAGCGTTTTGTAGCAATTTTATTTAAGCACTTTTCCGCGATTTTAAGCTCTTTTGAGCGATTTAAAGCAATTTTGAGCGATTTAAAGCAGTTTTGAGCGATTTAAAACGATTTTGAGCGATTTTAAGCAATTTTGAGCAATTTTAAGCAATTTTGCGCGATTTTAAGCAATTTTGAACGATTTTAGGTGACTTACGGTCCCCAATTTAGCCTTTCCAAAGGAAAATTGTAAATGAAAATTGTAAATGATCCTCCTTTGAAAGCTGTCATTTCCATCTGATCCCCCCTTTTGCTTTTATGAAAATGAACTGATCCCCCCAAAAAATCCCCCCCCCCCCCCTCAGGCGATAAATGTTGACCGGTCCCTTCTGAAGATGATGCAAGGGTTTGTGTGCTAACACAAAACAAATCATTTCGATATCATATAATTTGTGCTTAAATGCACGTCGTAATTATATTCAATGTCTATGCTTAACACACATTTTAATAAAAAAAGTTTCTGATGGAATAAATCTTACATTATCAGACATCGGTTGATAAACTCAAATAGAGCTGTTTTCTATTACACTCTGTAGTTCACTGACTTTGGTTATTCAACTTTGTTTCATATTATATTAATAATCATATAATATATAATTTGTGTATATAACATACAATTTGTGTTTAATTCCATCCTTACCACACATTTTGTAAAGATTATCTGTTTGAATACGGACTTTTACATTATCAAACATCAGTTCATCTAAAGCGGTTTTCTAAAACCCCTGAAATACGCTCTGTAGTTTGCACTTGGTTTTGGTATATTACATCTTATTGCACTTTGGTTATTCAACTTTGTTTCACCATTATATTAATACTGAACCTCTTTATTGATTTCATTGATTTTTAGGTTGTCGGAGTTTTTATTGGACTTCATTGTATTCAAAAGAAAGTTTCACATATGTTGAACTTGGAAAAAAAATGACTTTGCAGTGGAGCTATGTGCCAGAAAAGAACACGTTTCATAATTCCTTTTTGACATTTGAAAACTCGACACGGATTAAATGACTTACATATAGGATCGCATATAGAGGAACATTGCAAAAACAATATAAACTACTAGGACGGGCTCAGCCAGACATGAAGGTCAATGGTTTTTCTAATGTGTCTCTTACAATCACCAACGTAAAGCTTCCAATGAATATGTCTCTTTTTTGCTGTGAAATCAACTTAGCAACAGTAATGGAACCTGCAATGCAGTGCACTACTGTTTTTATTTACGGTAAGACTAAACCTGTTATATACCTTTCTATCACAAAACACTAGATGCATGTTGTAATCTCTACAGCTCGTAATGCCCGGTGGGAGGAGGTTTTTCCAGGTCAAGAAGATGTGAAACTATTCGCCACTAAATGCTACAAAGCACCTGGGAGATAATAATTATCCCCGCCAAAATCGACCAAAGCCTATTTTTCTATTAAAAAACCTATTTGAAAGAAATTGAACTTTTTCTATCTTAAGCACGTCCCTTTTGACCCTCAAAGATACAAGGACACATACGATCGACCAAGCCTATTTTACTATTAAAAAACCTCTTTAAAAGAAATGGAACTTTTTCTATCTTAACGTCCCTTTTGACACTCAAAAATACAATGAGACCTACGATTTGAACAAAAAAGAAATACGACGATCATCCCTATACCAACTGGATGTAACCATTAATCCTCTTCTACCTTACTCCCCAGGGAGGGGGGGGGGCTGCATGGGGCAGTCCAATTTGATTATCCTTGGCTGCAGATACGAATACAATCACCGCATAAGGCATAAAATCGTCAGACAGCAGAAATGCTTTTGCCTATTGTTATTCTAGCTACAATGTTTGCTCATCTATGTATTCTGCATTTCTTACTTATTCATTTAATATTAACTTGTTCATTCATTTGAAATTAGTACCACCGAAGATTCTAAATCACATGTCCAAGATAAGTGTTCGTCAAGGCATCGTTACCAGTATAAACTGCAGTGCTAGTGGTACTCCGTCCCCAAAATACTACTGGACTAAAAACACAGCATCGAATAACGATCACCTGGTAAACACTTCGATGTTGACGCTAAAGATAACTGGGAGAGAATCGTCAGGGAATTATTGCTGCGTTGCTGATAATACTTATGCAAGGGATACCAAGTGTACATCTTTTCATGTCACAGGTAGGGGAACCAGAGTACATTCCTGGAAATCCAACGTCAATAAGGGAGCTGTCATTATTTATTGCCAGGTGTACGTGGGGTGAAGGATTTTGAATTGAATGGATGGAACAAATATATTACAGAGGGAAGAGGCATCGGTTCTAGTGAACAACCCGAAACCAGTTTTTTTATATGTGTTAAGAACAATTTTCATGTTTCAGGCTGATTGTGTTTTTATTTACATGTTTGATATTTGACCAGTTTCAACCTGAGTGTTCATCATCCACCTGTTTATATACATAAACGTTTTTATTGTATTCATATTTGCTGTTGCATCCAGAATACCAGCCAATAAGCACCTGCATAACTGTATCCAAGCCGTGGTTAACAAAAGGCTCTGCTTTTAACGTTACATGCACGGCAGATGCATCACCTCCTGCTAATTACACTTTCTATCAACCTGGAAAAACACCATATGAATCTACAGATGGTTTTTATTCAACTACTTCCATTAGTAGTAACACGACATATGAATACATTACTTGTCTACCAGAAAATAAATATGGACAGGGACCAAACAAAACACAGAGCATTCCTATTTTGAGTAAGTAAACTATAAATTTCTACAATGTTCTGAGGGCATTATATATCTATGAACGAAATTGTGCATTTTGCATGCACACACCTAGTCGAAAAATGCTGTCATATGGAAGGACATTTGGAAAGTAAAGATAACTATGATAATGATGATGATGATACTGATGATGATGATAATGATTGCTATAATAACGGGAACGATGACATTTCGATCATAACAATGACGGATGAAAAAAGAAATGTCAGTAGTGATTGCTACCAAGGTGACGTTAATTATGCATCTTGCAATTATCAGTAATAATGATCGATGATGATTGTGATGAGGATATGATTTTTATGAGCAATGATAATGATCAGATTAGTGCAAGATGCAAAATACTGAATATTTCGTGAAATTTGCATGCAAAAATGATCTATTCTTTTTTCTATGTGTACAGGTGTGCCTAAACTACTAAATACCACCCCGCAATTCTACTTGATGACAGATGGACCAGTGAGCATCAAATGTCAAGCAACAGGATTACCAGCACCAAAAATACGATGGCTGAACGCATCATACCATGTGATCAGTACATGTTCATGCGATGGTAGCTTTGAAGTTCCTTTTCAATGCAGTAATAATGTCAATTTAACATTCTACTGCGTAGCATACAATAATGTGGCGAATTCTACAAAGAGGCGCCTTACAGTGTATGGTAGGTTTGCTGATGTTAGTTTGTGTCTATTAACTAAGTCAACTAATTCATGAGCACTCCCCAGGGTACCACTACCAGTCGATGTAGAGAGTGACAATGCTGAGCTATCAATGACATAGCCGATTAAGACTGAGTTGATTACTTTCTAATATATTGAAACGTTTTGATTTTTGCAGTAAGAAAACCACACCTTGTCTCCAGATCAAATTCAACAACTTCAGGTTTAGATGAGGCTGGTTACTTGTTTCTTTTTATTCGGTTTTATTTTTTTACCTTTTCTGATTAAGATAACGTTCATATATATCCTTCATGTTTTTGGTTGTTAGTATTTTTCTCAGTGTTTGATTTTGATCACGTATTGCTTGCCAGTTACGGCCTTCATCAAAAATATGATAAAATAGTGCTTGCCAGTTTAACGAAAACCAGTTATTATGCATGTCATTCATAAAACGTTTTATCCTTTATAGCAGCAAATCCCTACTCCAGCTCAAGATCTAGAGGTATGGATTCGTCTATTGACTTATTTCTTTCTATATTTGAATAGTTCATGTCTCAATTCGATCTTTTCTCATTTAATAAGATATCTTCTTATTTTGTGTTCTTTTTTTACTAGTCTTAGTAATAATTCTTGGTGGATTGCTCGCTTTTTCTCTGGTTGTCAATTTTATAGTTCATTAGCTACGTCATTTGGAGGCAAAGCATAGGTAACTCTCGTTCGTGTTTTTTAAATTAAATAAGCATGTGCATGATATTTGAAGTTAATTTCAAATCTCATCTCAAGAAATGTACAATATGGATTCATTTATTTATTTATTTATTATTTATATTGCTTGATACGATTATTCTAGCCACTTGAGACACTTTGCCTTATTTTATGTGTGTAATCTATTCTTAAAAATACTTTTGTATTTCAGATAGGAAAGAAAAACAAGCAGGAAGGTATTTATTCAGCTGACCATTTCTACCTGTATTTACACAATATGTAACGAAGGGTCGGTACTGTCGTCTGAAATAGACAGCGTTACCACATACGGTACCATCAGACTACAAGACGAACCGATCTGACCAATAAAATGTATACGATCCACTGTTATGAATCCAATGCGAGAGATGCGCAATAAAAACTCCACATTTAAGTTACAGCACTTTACAACAGCGCTATACAGATGAACTCCTCTAAACATCGTACAGTATTCAGTGCTATGATAAACTCGCTTTATAAATAATGGATTACATGGGTTATTAACTAACCTAGGTTTATTTTTTACTATTTTGTTTTTAGACCAAATAATGACCAGGAAAGGCTACACAGGGTAAGCGGAATATTGTTTGAAAAGATTCCCAGTTTCACGGTATTTCCTTTTATTTATTTATTTTAATTGTTTACTTATCTATTTATTTATACAAATTTGTCTAAACTAACCGGATTCAAAGGATACTATTTGTTTTTGGACTTTTTTGTGGTTATTGAATATGATAGCATAATATCGTATATAATAAGTATCGGAACAATCTGCCTGTCTGGTTGGGATTTTGAAAAAAAGGTTTGCTATCGAGTTTATGTTGTACATTGTTTGACTACTGAACTTTGCTCTGATGATGTTGATGCTATTTAGCTTAAAGGACTTATTAATTTATCTACCTGGCACAGCTTTTTTTAAATATTTCTCTACAGAACGTAGCCTTTCAAAACCAAAAACCTAGGAATACGGCTCAGAATATTGAAGGACAATACGAGGAAATTCCACTTGAGAATCAACCTGCTTCTATAGATCAAAGATCCAGCAGTGTGGAACAGAATATACAATCTGCCATCACCCAAGAAAAACATCAGCCATTATCACCGGAGAACCAGTTTATGCAGAACATCGGCTTTAAAGATCAAACATTAACCAGTTTTCAACAGAATCCCAACTCTGTCACCAACAAAGGGCATAACCAACCAATACCACCGGTATATCAGTCTCTGCAGACTCGCACTGACACTTACAGGCCATACAGTTTACTGAGCATCAACACTAAACTTCCTCCTAAGCCTGCAGGCCTAACGAACAGCGGGCCTTATGAGGATCTTCAAGAAACCTCACTTGAAAGATCCAACGAAATATGATTTTCTTCTTGATCAAATGATTACGCATAACATCATCAAATCATCCCCTCTACAAACTATGATCAAATCGACACTTTGTTAACCGGCTTGTTAACGATCTCATTTCATTCCAAATATACATATGTCTTGTGCGTAATATATTCAAAGAAGAAAACATCAAAACCCCTTAGACACAAAAGAAATAAATTCACATTTGTCTTGCTATGACTTGACACAGCAAAATATATAATCAAAGTATAGTGCAGATGTCAATAACTACTTACAGACCTTGTTGTGCGGTCTGTTCTACACATAGCGACAAAAGAGATCACATGGAAATAAAATAGTAAAAGGGTTAAAATTCTTGTTATGTCATGCAGTTTATTCTTTTTACGCAAT
The DNA here is from genome assembly GCA_918843875.1 of Diadumene lineata. NCBI lineage: Eukaryota > Metazoa > Cnidaria > Anthozoa > Actiniaria > Diadumenidae > Diadumene > Diadumene lineata. The sequence continues at coordinate 16,533,566 of OU974069.1, read as the reverse complement.
CCAAGTTTCTAAGTATTTTTAACATGCTGCATGTTATTATTGTTACATATAGGTAAAGTCATTTACATAGCCATGAAAGTTTACAATTTTGTATATTTTTCACTATTAAACTATACTTAATTTATCAATAAGTTATTTTTGTTTTTATCCCAGACAAATTATGCAATCAGTCCCACTGAAAAAGTCCCATTAAGGAAAGCTCATTTTAGTTTGGTACACGTCTAAGTTAGACAATCTAGCAAAGATAAGTGTGTAACTATGCAATGCGTAAGAATTTAGTATTGGTCTGCACATTATTATGGTATTGATCAATTGAATGATATTGGCGGCGTTAGAAAAAAGCATATTTTTTAAATATATATATATATATGATTTTAATATTATGCTGCAAAATTTTATAAAAACGTTTAACAATGTGTTGTTGTTTTTTGTTTATTGTTGCTCTGTTTTTTTATATGTATCTTTAACGGGGAGGGGTGGAAATTGGTCAGCGATGATGACCGTGATAGGCATGATACACCCTGTATTTGCTACTTAGCATTCTGCTTGCTTATTCAAAATCAAATCAACACTTTTAACAAGAATCCCCCTTAATTCCCAAGATCCTTTACGCATGCTAAACGAGAATTGTTGTGCGCATGTTCCCTTTGAGGTGATTATTGCATTAAGTCAGCAGTTTAGTATATATAGTACATGTATTGGCCAAAAATAGCAAATTACACATGTTTTCTAACCAAAACAAAACTGACTCGAACCTCGTCACCGTCTGTCTCATTCTCATGCGTAAGGTCTTTAATGTCAGAACGATGCCAACGACCCTAACCCTAACCCAAGTTCTGGTAAGACGTAAGCAGGGGTGTGGCAATGATATGTACATAACTCAATACTTGAACAATGTGCGAAGTTAATCAAACCATAAACGTTTTGCATCTACGAGCAATTGGATTTTCGTAAAATTTAAAACTCTGTATTAAGTAACGTTCCGAGTAAAAACTAGGCAAGCAAATGGCAATGGAATGCATATTGTGTATTTGTAAAGAAATAAAATTCATATTCTCTTTACTTGTTCTTTTGGGTGTTTCTGACTCTGTTAGCTCGGTCAGCTCTGTTAGCTCGGTCAGCTCTAGTACAACATTCAGCGTGAGCGAATTCGAGACGGTGCGACCACAGTTTGCATTCCAAAACTTGAGTCTCTATCCTGGCTTTTAACCCGCTCAGCCTTTCTGATGTACCAGAGTTGCCTTTTTCCAACTTATAGGTAAAAAGAGTTAGTGAAGTAAAAGAGCGTAAAAATAAAAAAAGAGAGTGAGGTAGAGTGTGTTTCAGCTTATATACATCTCATTAGCATTTCACAACTGACGTAAGAGTTGTACTCGTCAAACTAGTTCTGCCTAGTTCTTACTAGATGATGTTAAGACTTACAAATGATTGTTGATTTAAGGAAAAAACTCATGTTGAGCATTGACCGTAAATAATCATCGAAATTTGTCGATATAATATCAAAAATCATAGTTTGATGTAAATGTTGGTCATAAAATACTAATAAGAAATAATGTCTAAAATAATGACTAGTTCAAATGAAAGTGCGTAAATGTCGAATGTTTGCTTAGAATAAACAATCTTCTATTTTGAATAAGACATAATTGCGCATGCACAAACTAAACAGGCTTGAGGACTTCCTGTGTCAATAAAAAAACGACGGGAAGTAATTGTCAGAAAAGCTTTTAACTAATAACTTAGAGTTGTCGGATGACATAACATTTAAAACATATTAAGAATAAACGAAATGTTGTCATTTTAAATCAAATACGTGCGATGCATTTAAATTTCTAAAATATCTCCATTACATATTGTTTAAATGCTTGATCTGATTGGCTAAGACAACAAAATTGGTCTTGTTTTATGAAAGCGATCTTATCTTGTTCTATGAGAAAATTTTACCATGGGACTCACCATGAAAAGCAAGCGTCTCTTAGCCAATGTTTTGAGCAATTATGATTGGACAAGACCTTTAAACACAAAAGAAACACTGTCTAGTGAACAGCATTTTGCAGATTTTACTTAACAAATGTGCAACCCATAGCTTGATACATCAACATCGTGAAAATTAAAGAATTTCTATGTGGGAATGGCAAATGCCTCAAAACAATAGAAACCTGCCTAGTTCTTACGTGTATTGTTACTTAATTTATTATCCGCGATTGAAGAAAAACTACCCTAAACTACCTAACATAAATTCTGCATGATTAATCATTTTATTATTTTATTATCCATGAATTCTGGTAGTTTAAAAACCTCTAAAACGTTCCCCGTTTTCCAATTTTCACCTCTAAAAGGTACGACGAGCATCCCTGCCGTCCGATATATGGGTGTCTCATCTCCCCGGAAATGGAATTTACCTGGTTTAAGGGTCCTGATTACTTAAGCAAAAAGTCATCACGATTTTTTCTTAGAAATATAATTTATAGAGAATTTATCAATTATCGAAAAATGGATAGAAATCTATATGGTCCCGAGCCCGTTTTCGAGATAAAAATTTGTGAACGGAACCATGTTTTGACATTTTTGAAGAACAAATGACGAAAAATGCATTTTTCACAAAACAATTTATTACTCAAAAACTAATAAAGCTATTGACGTAGTTTTTACAGGCAATCTCAACCAGACGGTATTTTATACAAATATGGGAAATTTATGGGATTTTTTTTGTCACGCTAATATGTGCTAGGTCATCGCACTGAAATCCATATACAATGTTTTCAATATATTCACCGCTTAAAACTAGAGTTTTTATTTTTTCTACTTTAAAAATGAGCTTTATTATGATAGCCATAGCGTTGCTATGGTGACAAGTCACGTGATCATTTGTGCAACAACTAAATCTTTGACTCAAAGTCTTTGAAATATAGTCCGCCCATGAGCTTTGTGGGCAATTGATTTTTAATAAACCTCTATCTCTTGCAAGAGCTACAATAACCACAATTTTATAAATGTTACACTTTCGAACCTTTTCTCGAAACTAAAAGATTTCTTTGACACACAATTCTGTTTGAAAAAGAAAGAGCCAAAAAGTTTCTTTCGATCCATATTCAAAACGAAAAGTTATTTGAAAGAGAAAGAGTTTTTGAACCTAATTAAATTTCATCGTTTTCAAAGTAAAAAAACTTGTCTTGCCACAAATACCATATATCTCCACCCATCACTAGGAGAAATTTTATTTTTTCAAAACTGAATTCATTTCTCGTTTATTATTCACATTCCTTTTATAGATATAAAACGTTCTAAACACATAAGTACCACTAAATAGTGCTTTTTTCAAATGTATGTTCTTTTCTATTTAAGGGTCCTGATTACTTAAGCAAAAAGTCATCGCGACTTTTTCTTAGAAACATATTTTATAGAGAATTTATCGATTAATCGAAAAATGGATAGAAAGCTATATGGTCCCGCGCCCAATTTTTTTAACGGAACATTTTTGAAGAAAAAATGAAAAAAATGCATTTTCACCAAAAAAAATTATTACTCAAAAACTAACAAAGCTATTGACGTAGTTTTTACAAGTAATCTCATCCAGACATTATTTTACACAAATATGGTGAAAATGTATTATATATGTTCTAATATTTTGTCAAAATGTACAGTTTTGTTCTCGTCTTTGCATTGACTTTGAAAAGTGAAACCCTAAACCACTTAGCATCGCGTGTTATGTTGAAAAGTCATCAGGATTTTTTCAAATCTCGCCAAAAGAAAGAGTTTTACGAAATATTTTAGAAAAAATAAAGAAAAATATAGAGTCAAAAAAATGAGGGTTTTGGCTGGTTGAAGCATAATTTTCCAAGACTCATTGTGTTATTCTTATGTTGCCTTTTGGCGGGATTTTTTTGATTGGCTACCTGTGGCATATTTCCAAGAATCAAAAATATCCATAACAACTATGCCATCAGGAAAATGTAAGTACAAGTTTTATTAATTCAATTCTGTAGTTTTAGTTATATTTATTCACATATTTCCTTTCTTTATCCAAAACATCAGCACTGAATAATAATCGATCATGACTTTCGATTTCCTTAAACGAAATTAGTATTATCATAGTGTTAACGAGGGAATTATTATGATACTCGAGACGATAGCATGAAAAACAACCTACGTGCAGCCTTAAAGGCTAGACATGAATATACAACATCTTCCTACTGCTCTTTTTTACAAAATTTTGCGGGTGATTACATGTTCTGCACAATAATTTGCCAAAAGTGACCAATAACTAGTGAAGCAATCAAGGTATTCGTTTATGATCATTTCCGCCTGTCAAGTGAGCGAGTACTTCTATTTTTCTAAACTTTCTGCTTTACAAAACCTCTAAAGAGTAGGATTGATCTCAAATAGACTGATTGACTAATAAAACATCGATTCACGAAAAGGATCAATGTTAAAAAAAATTATTAAAAATACAAAGTACACTCCGGCTAGAGTCACTGTGTTGCTATCTCGAGGCGACTACGGAATATGCTATTAAAGTCAATCAGACAGTCATGAAAAATCCATCTAAATTTATGGAAAGAATCATCTGGAAATGCAATGCAATTACCTGGACATCACAACCCATCACTGCTATCTCGAGGCGACTACGGAATATGCTATTAAAGTCAATCAGACAGTCATTATGAAAAATCCATCTAAATTTATGGAAAGAATCACATACAAAGATAATTTGCGATGAATTTGGCATTTTTACTTGCTCGAAAGGAAATATCTCTTCTAAAAATTATCCGATTCTGAGAAATTCCCTCTTGGATAAAAACGAAAAACGGAAACTATAGAACATTTATTTTGTAAACTGAATATGGCTATGGCAAACAAATTGACCAAGACATCGGTTAATATTAATATATAATGAATTTTCAAGTGGATTACATGTAACAGGCGAATTATTGGACGTAATGTATTCAACTTATTTTGTACGCTTGTATAAATTATGATAATTTGACCTACGTCGCATTCAGCAACACTGATAGACAATATATTGACAAATAATATTGATTCTGATACAGTCATTATATATTCTTCGAAAATGTTTGACAAATTCATATTCATTTTTAATCAACTAGAAACAGATATGGGTCCCAAAAATGTTCATTTGCGAGATATTTAGGTCTAAATTGTGTCACGCAACGATTTCAAATTTCTCATCCTTCAAAATTAGCAATAGTTTTCAATCTGGGAAGGCAGTCTTTAGTGCATTATTGGATTTATTGATTACAAATTGTAGTAAAAAGTCAGGATGTTCAAGTAAAATTCCACTCAACACTAAATGCACTTGACGTGACAGCAGCGCGCGAAAATGCTGAACGCTGATAGGTGTAACCTTTCAACTGTAACAAAATATCGTATTTTCTGACATGTGCCAGCAGTCAGCAGGTGGCTCATTATGTGATACTTCTTTTTGTTTCAAAAGATCTAAAATGGTTTATGAATTACCATCTGTCTGCCATCTATTACCCTTGCTTCTGGGATCCTTTTTAAAAGGTATGTATTGGTTGTGTGCTCGAATCAAAGCACGTGTATTGTACGTCACCAAATGAGCAACAACAATGAGAAATTTCAAAAGGTTTAGAAAGAACCACCAGATGAAGAAGTATCTCAGTTTTATGGCTTGATAATTCTTGTCCATTAATGTAGAAATAGCAAGAGATGATGTTGATTGCACCAACACCACACTTGATTTGTGAAATGCAAAGGCAACTACACTCATAACGCCGTAAGCTTGGGCTTCCTTATTGAATCCGCTACAACATGACGCAACGCCATGCGCACGAATCAGTATCAGATCAGTACTAAGATATAAGAAATTATAGTTCTAAATCGTAAATGAATGCTTCGGCAAGAATGTCGCGCCAGAATATAAGCAGTTCTGAAGTTAGAAACTGTTTTCATACAGATGACAATGTTGTACCAGCCGGCATAGTAACCTTAAAGTGGTTATAACCCTTTGAATGAAATTATGTAGTTAATTCTACTCACTGTCAGCTTTCGAATGAGGTATATCTTAAGCCAAGGGTATTCGATAAAATACGACCAAGTTATTCGATGCGAAAGTTAGCAATCTTTATGTATTTTTATATGGTCGTCCGAATGACGGAAATGACATTCAGGCAGGTACCTAACATGCGTATTGTGCGATATCCGGTTTACTTTTCTTCCGGTTTTCATGTAATAGATCAAATACGAGTGCGAGTGTTTCATCACGGGATCCAAATACCGAGAAGGTGATGAAAGCACGAGGCCGTAGGCCGAGTGCTTTTAGCACCTTTGAGGTGTTTGGGTCCCGTGATGAAACACGAAGCACGAGTTTTTGATCTAACTTCTCAAACTATCATTTAAAATTCATAACTTTAAAGCAGTGTTAGAACCTAAATTGATTTGAACAAAGGAGTTCCTTTGTAGTGGTATGCCAGCTGGAATGCAGTATAAAACACTTTGCTATACTTTGTTAGCCTCTTGGGTATAGTTAAATTTGGTTAAGCAGCTATAAAAGATTGAAGGTGTTTTATCAATTCACTTGCGAAATAGTATTTGAAATGACAGGTAACAATTCGTCTCTTCGCTTTCGCAATCCGAAAACTCAAGAGCCATGTTTACAAATTGTAAAATTAAAGTGTTTTACAATACCAAGTTGTGTCGAGTGAATGACTATTGAATTGTTTGACTAACTGAATTGAATCATTATAACTGAATTGTTTAATTAGAACATATATAATTGTTTGATTGTAACTGAATTGTTTGATTGCAACTGAATTGGAATTGCTAAATGATGACTGAATTGCTTTATTAAATATGAATTGCTTGATTATAACGTAAGTTGTTTGCTTAGTTTGTCAAATAAATCATAGTTAGCTCAGTGGTTATATAGATGGTTCGCATGCGAGAGGTTTCGGGTTCGAGCCCCGGGTAGGTCATAAATAATATGTTTCATATATATAAAAAAAATCAATAACAAAAAATTGATTCTAGAGAAATAGATATAATTAATGAAAGAATTGAAAGAAAAACAAAAAAAAGTTGAATAGAATAAATGTGATTTTTTTAAATATATGCAAAGAAGATCCAAGGTCCTAGGGCTTGGATCAAATATCCAAATCCTAGGACGTTGGATCTAATTTGCATGACGATGTTGGATCGCGGTATCCAAACTTTGCACGTGACTCAAATATGCAGATGCTACTGGTTAAAAAAGTTATGAATTATTAATGAGTTTGAGAAATAATTATAAAAATAGTGCAGAAATTTGTAATGCCAGTGCAAATTACAACTCGATTCAAAAGACGAAATACGCCCTAAAACTAAATGTTTTTGGAATTTTTTTACTATCTATAGAATATTTTTAATTTTCTAAACATTTCTATTTGCAAAAAAATTGAAATTTTACAAAACTATTCAAGAAATTTGCAAAAAACTCAATTTTCGCTTTGAGCGCGCTCTAGATGACGACATCATCACGCCATCATCGGCGCGCGCTCGTTCGAATTTGAATCAAAATATCAACCAAATAATAATAATAATAATTTATTTCTTGTTAAGCGCATCCCAATATTTCTCGATGCGCTTTACAATTTATCAAATGTTAATTTACAAAATTATAATAAATGATCTACATACTAAAAATATATAATAATAGCAATGGTAAAGATAATTAAATTAAGTTTTCAAAGAGATAGGTCTTAAGCCGCGACTTTAAGACATCTAACGATGGCGATTCACGTACTTCAAGTGGTATCCGATTCCATAATCCTGGAGCACATACACTAAAAGCCCTGCCACCATAGCTGTCAGTTCTAAACCTTCGTTCTTTCAAGCGTAAATGATCGGCTGATGAGCGAAGTGATCGACCTGGTCTATATGCTTGAAGAAGATCTGTCAGATACTTGAGAGCCATTAGGTTGACAGATTTGAAGGTTATTAGCATAAGTTTGAAAATGATACGCTTAGACACTGGCAGCCAGTGAAGATTGCGTAGAACAGGGGTGATGTGCTCGGACTTCGTAGTTTTTGTAACTATACGAGCAGCAGAATTCTGGATTCGTTGAAGCTTTCCAAGGTATTTCTCTGGAAGACCATACAATAAACTATTACAGTAATCAATTTTAGATGTCACAAAAGCATGGATTAGTCTTTCTGTATTGCCCATGTCCAAGTATTTCCTTATGTTATCAATACGACGCAGTGCAAAAGCAGCAGATTTACAAATGTTCTTTATATGTATGTCCATCGTAAGATGATTATCCAGTCGCACTCCCAAATCACGACCATCTGATTTTGTCAAAATCAAATTGTCGTCAATATGTATAGATCGAATAGCCTGACTTGGAAGATGACGAGATGAAAAATGGATAACTTCAGTTTTGCTGCTATTACAGACAAGTTTATTATTCATCATCCAGCTGATTATATCTTTTGCACAATTTTCTATTTTTGTTAAAGCTGGTATAGAGTCAGATCTTTTGACTACCAAATAAACTTGCGTATCATCTCAGTATCATCGGCATACATCATAGCTTGGAGACCATGAGCACATATAACATCTTCAATGGGAGCAACATATAAGGAAAACAAAAGAGGTCCCAGAACCGAACCTTGTGGGACACCATATGTCAGTCTTATAGCATCAGAGGATGTATCTTGGATGACAGTTGAGTGTGTTCCTAAACCCAAATAAGACTTAATCCAGTCCAGTACTGTACCTGTTATCCCATATTTGCTCTGAAGTCTATTGACCAAGATGGTATGGTCAATAGTGTCAAATGCAGAAGAAAGATCCAAAAGTACAAGAATAACTTCATCATGATTATCCAACGCCAAATTTATGTCATTTGCTATCCGAAGCATGGCTGTTTCTGTGCTGTGATTGCATCTGTATGCAGACTGGAAAGTACTGTACAGGTCGTTGACCAAAAAATGGTAATTAAGCTGAGTCGACACTATTCGTTCCATTATCTTACCTATAAAAGGTAAGTTGCTTAAAGGCCTGTAGTTCTTGAGTACCTCACGGTCAGCATCAGGCTTTTTTATCAATGGTGTGATAAGTGCATGTTTGAACTGTGATGGAAAAATACCCGTTAGTAACGACTGATTAACCATAGATGTAATGGATGGTAGTAGTGCACCAAGAGATTTCTGGATTTTGGTATTGGATCAAGTGAGCACGTTTTTTGAAGGAGCACTATTTATGGCTTTCATCACAACATCACTAGATACAACTTCAAAGGAAGACATTAATGTTTCTGAGATCCGCTCATTTACTTGTAAGGAATTGAAAGATCCCTTGTTGGTTGACTGTCAAGCTCAGTTCGTAGTGCTTGAATCTTTTCAGAGAAGTACTTGTTGAGTCGCTGAGCAAGTTCAAAAGCAGAGTCGTGTTTTGGAAGAATTGGTGCATGTTTGACTTTAAGCAGGCTATCAACAAATTGAAACAGCTGTTTCTGATTGAAATTTGAAACTCTTTTATTAAAGTATTCCGTTTTTGCTTGTTGAATAGCAGTATAGTAGCGTTTGGAATACTCTACATACATTTGCCTATGCACCTCCAAGCGCAATTTAACCCATTTCCTTTCAAGCCGACGTTTTTCCTTCTTGAGGACCCTTAGTCCATCAAGAACAGTTTCGCATCGAGTCGATATAATCGTGACAGCCACGATAGGTGTATTCTTCGTTTTCAAGTGACGTCATCAAAAGTATGACAAATTCATTTTTAATCAAATTGAAACATACCCGCTATATGTTATAGCTAACAATTATTAAAATACTTTGTAGAAATATGGGTCCAAAAATGTTGTTCATTTGCGAGATATTTCGGTAAAAATTGTGTCACGCAACGCTAGCTATCGCGTAATTCAATCGAAGGATAAATATCGCGATAAATTCATCTTTGTTATGAGACTTTGTCTTTAATAGACTCCTGAGGATTCAGTTTAACTACACAATTCAAAATCCTGATCTAAAATACTGAATTTGCCTTATTTTGAGACCACTAAAGTTCTATCCGCCATGTTGGATGATATGAGTCATCATCCAACATGTCGACGCCATAAATTTTTACCAAATAACAATAATCTTTGATCGTCAATAGTTCGGTAACTATTTGCTCTAGAAGCTTCAAATTTGGCAGAAGTACAATGTTTTGAATGCTCTCAAAGGATATAAATGTAGTTTTTCAATAAGATTTAAAATAAAATATTTTGCCTGAATTATCACGTGGTTGCAAACGAAGAATAAGTCTACCAGCAATCATTTTATTAAGAACTATATATATACACAAAATTGCGAAGCAATTATGAGCTGATTAATCAATTGTTGGTCTTTTTTCATTGTCTTCAAAATCACCATTTGTAACCTGAAAGACAATACATAACAATAAATAGTATGTAGCAGTGTGTATCGCCACAGCAAGTACAGTAGGAAATCTTGGACACAAAAACTCGGACATTATCTAATGGCTTAATAAAATGTACCCAAATTATCAGCAAAGAATATGTTCTCGAAAACCATTTCGATATATACTTCAAATTAAAAGGCTTGTCGAATCGAAACAATTCCCCTTGCACAACAAAACCCAATGATATATTCTTCGAATATGCCAGTAGACCTCCGTGATATCGTCATGCTGAACAATACGCGTTACCATGCAGGTCAGTTCTAAGCGCTAAAGGAACATAAATAAACACACAAACAAGTAAACAAATATACGAACAAACAAACAAACACATTAATACAAACATTACATATTAAAGCCTAGCTTAAATAAAAATGTCTTAAGTTCTCTTTTAAAAGTTGTCAGGCAGTTAATGTTTCGAATGTCAGAAGGGAGTGAATTCCATAAAGTTGGTGCAGACACAGCAAAAGAACGATAACCATAGGTTTTTTTAGGTTTTTACATACTATTTGTTGTTATGTATTGTCTTTCAGGTTACAAATGGTGATTTTGAAGACAATGAAAAAAGACCAACAATTGATTAATCAGCTCATAATTGCTTCGCAATTTTGAGTATATATATAGTTCTTAATAAAATGATTGCTGGTAGACTTATACACCTATCGTGGCTGTCACGATTATATCGACTCGATGCGAAACTGTTGTTGATTAATAAATGTAGATGTGGACGATTCTAACTAAAAACTTCACATATTTACAAACGGAAACCTATTCAAAACGTTTGATTTGCCTGTTTTCACAGTATATATCAAATCAGTGTTCGTGCTTCAATTCCACGAGTATTTCATAATTACAATCTACCCAGAACGGACACAGAACAGCATAACAGCTTGAATAAAAGTCAAATGGAAACATTAAACGGATAATTTTAATCTTAAAGTCGGTCATCAATGTTCACAGTCATATCATTGTTTCTAAAAGCTCTAAAAACATGCAATCTTAGGCAATTTCCACTTCCCCTTGTTTGGTCGCCATTTTGAATTTTGTATGGATGGCCGAAACTTTGTTTTGATCGATGACGTGTGTATGACGTTTTCTATTGTTTTCGATTCTTCCAGTTCTGGCATACTCCCTGACTGTATACCTGTATCAAGTATATGACACTCGATGCTATATTTTTGAGCGATGATATTATTTGATTTAATAATATCTGAAATTTGCTTGCATCTATATTTAATAGTCTATTTTGAACTGAAGCTAAACACAAATCTACAGTGTCTAGAACCCCACAAAATGCTGCACTAAATATAGTGGGTGTCAATAGGAACTGAATCTCACGCTAATCGCATGGTTAACTACTATAACTACTCAGTATACATTAACAGTACCCATTCCTTATTTTTTTCTACAAGTAATATTGGCGACACTTAGTCATTTCTATCAAAAATCTGATTTTTGAAGTAAATCTCACTACAAGGTTTTTAGGCAAATCACCATGGAGACACTTGTAATATATTGAAGATATTTTTCGTGCTTCATATGTCAAAATCGTTTACCCCTTGATGAGCCTTGATTAGTTTTACCAGGGTGTAGTTCCTGAGATTTTACACTATGTTCCTAGTGCTTATAGAACCTCTTGATTGGATATACCTGTGGTTAATGATACGAAAACAGAAGGTGCTTTTGGTCCTTAAACGTTTTGAATGCGACTAATAGTTTTAACTTTTTTGATAGTTTCACTTTGTGTCTCAAGCCGATAAATGTTGAAGATGATAAAATTTTACCGTTGTATTTTATATTTCATAAGCCGTAAATACACCTCTTGGATACACTTGTTTAAAAAAACGTTGTCGGAGAGAACACGAGATAGCATGACCGAAAGACATCAAGGATTTTGAAAAGTAAGCAATAACATTAAAATTACAGGCAAATTAGTGATGCTGGCTGCATAAAAAGTCCATCGGTAACAAATACTCACGGTTTGTGCATTATTTGAAGCAACCTGTGTTTGTAAAAACGCGAAAATGTCAGTTGTGCTATATGGGATTCGCCACCTAGAACGTTATTTGAAATTAGTTTATACATAAGTTTTTTCCCCAACAATTAGCAATTAGTTTTAAAAAATTGTACTTGCAAAAAAATTGTACTTGCAAAAAAAATTCGTGAACGCAGACGAAAACCAAAGTAGGTTTTCACTGTTCACTTCAAGAAAGTAACAATTTTGTGAAGGACTTTAAGTGTGAATGTCAGTACGGATCGAGCAAAAATTTCATTTTCTTGGCCACGGCCCCAAAAAATGACCTAGCTCATATTTTGTCTACAGGTAGGCCTAAGTACGTAGGTAATGGAATGGGGGTTCTTTAGGCAAGTTCTTTTTTATTTTAGGAGAAAATAGACAATAATCGATTTTGACGAAAATTGACAAAATTCGTGACGCGAGTAGTAAAAAAACACCTACTTTCTCATACCACGACATCGTACTTTAACATCAAACCGTGGTTTAATTTTTGGATATTTGTATAGACCAAGCCTTTGACATGGACTTAGTAATTGTTTTGAGTCGTTTTGTAGGATTTGTAGAGAATTAGAAGTGATAAAAGTAGAGGTACTTAAGCTTAGTTCGATTCAACGCAAAACATCCCATTACAAAACAGGCAACAAATATATGTGGTAACGCTTGAAAATTGTTGATAATCTGGCCATATAATGTACTTGTGATGGTCTTTGAGTCTATGTATTTTTTAGTTTGGTTTTTACAAACGTTTGTAAAATAATTGACATCAAAGTATTATGAATTTTGCCTTTTCGCTATATTGAAATTGACAACAGTCTGACAAACTTTGAATAATTTATTCCTTAAGTGTTGTCAAAAATTATTAAATTGAACTTGATTTCGCTACCTGATTATTTGTTGTAACCAGCGAAATATATAACACAACGGATAAATTAATTTGTTTAGTTTTGTTTCTAGATCTGTTGCAAAACCATTTTTGTTTTTGTCAATTCGACGGCAAAAACAAGGCAAGCATCAATTGCCATTTGAATAAATTATTCCTTAAGTATTGTAAAAAATTATTAAATTGAACTTGATTTCGCTACCTGATTATTTGTTCTAACCAGCGAAATATATAACACAACGGATAAATTATTTTTTTTTAGTTTTGTTTCTGTTGCAAAACCATTTTTTTTTTTTGTTAATTCGACGGCAAAAACAAGGCAAGCCGGCGGTATCAATTGCCATTTGTGCTTCAATCATTTGTAAACAACTCTAACACAAGCTTAGATTATAGCTGGATCTGTAATAATATTTTTGAATGCCATAAATGCTATTCTGGTTATTTCATTTATTTATTTTTTCAATATCAATTTTTAGTTTAGTCTCAGAAAAGCTAGTGCTGGCGGTCCTCAGAATGGTAACTTCACAGAAATTAATTAATAGATAATCACTGAGGCACACAGCATTCGTGGGTATAATGCAGGCAGCTGAGGGCGCAGCCCGAAGCTGCCTGCATTATACCCACGAATGCTGTGTGACGAAGTGATTATCTAGTATAATTATTGTTCTTATCGTTGTCTTATTCGTTTTCGTTATATTGACTGCTAGGCGGAACTCGCTGCATTATTAAAAATAATGCTTTTAGCTAGAAGCATTATTTTTGATAACTGCAGTTTGCTGTTTGTTGAAGTGTGACCTAATGCATTCGTTGGGATAATGCTGAGTAAAAACAATGGGTTGTAACGAGAACAATGATTATACACTTTATAAAAATCGCTCCCATAGAATAAGTTTTTACACGACTGAAGATTGGAATATCATCTTGCCGTTTGATATAAGAATTTCTCAACTTTTTATTTAATCGCTGATTGCTGATAGATTAAAATGCATTATTACTCGTGCCGTAGGCAACGAGTCTAAAAATGCAAGCCATTCCCCGTCGTCGTCGTATTGTTGGTCGTCGTGGTATTTCTCCGAGATTTCGACTTCATTCCCAGGGTCCTTCGATAGCGAAAGAGAGTAGACTGGGGACTAGGTTGCTATTGGTTGCTAGGCCAGTGGTCATGTTGTTAGGTATTGGGATTCATGTAGCCATTAAATATCACTTGCTCGAACAAACCATAATACTTTCATTGATATAGTTGTCGAAGAAAACGTGTTTGCATGCCATGTGGTCGAAGAAGATGCCGAAGAAACTCTCTGCTAAAACGCTCAAATTAATGACACACAAATGCACACGCCGATCGCGATACACCCACACTAAAAGATGGCGATGAGCGTACATTTCGAAACGGGTTGTTTCGCGATCACCTGAGCAATGATAGCAATTCTAACAAGTTCAAACCAGTTCTCACTAGTCTTAATAAAAATTTAGAATTCGTTCTCTATTGGCAGTAAATCTTTTAAAAGCTTTGTAAAGACAATATGAAAGTTGAGAGCAAATGTCAACTCAGCCTTATACAAATGGTTTGCTTATCAGTACTAGTGAAAATGAAAACGTAAACAATATATTGCTTTGTTATACTTTGAAAATACTCATAATTTTGACCTAGGAAATAAAACAATTGTTATTCCATTCCAAGAGTATAAAAATTGTAGTATAGTAAATTTCGTTCTCCCTCATTACATTCGTACGCACGAAAATTATTTTCACTTTAATTCTTCCTTCCTTTTAAACAAAAGAACAGACAAACAATATTTATAGGCTAGGATTGCTTCAGTTGAACAAGGTCCAGCGTTTAACCGTCTTTTATTACAATTATTAATATTAAGGTTTGTGGGCAAAATTACAAGAACATGACTTTAGTTAATTTTAGTCTCTCCTGAATGGCCTCTTCGACATACATGTCTTTGGCTTTATCTGTTTTCCACCGGCCGTGGAGTTTAAGTAACCTATCTCTATCTGAGGCCAATTCTGCTTTTCTAACGATAGCTGTAGCTCCGCCCGAGCGAAAACTGTGCAACCCGTATAAGGTGGGGTTGTAACCCAGGTTCTTCAGGCTATTTTTAAACAATTCTCTAAAATTTCCGTACGATACCGGGCGCTTCCCTAATACGTATGTACCGCGTGATTTAAGATAAATTACATTTCTAAATAATAACTCCGAGCTGTTCGTCAAGTCTATTCCTGCCAGGTGGAGATATCTCTGAAGCAGTGTGACAGGACAGCAGTGTCAGTCTTTGAGATAAACACGTCCTGACCTTGGCGGTAAATGTCTGTTTTGCTGGAAGGAACGTGGATTTTAGTGTAACCATCAAGTATTTGTACGTGACAGGCCTTTATGTTCAATAACTCATTCGAACGGAAGAGACCTGAAAAAGATAAAGCACACATAGTAGCAAAACGTAGTTCTTTTAGGTTAGCATGCTGATGACCGTAGGATTCCACTAGGCGTTTGATCATCTCGATAGAAACCGGCTCCTTTTTACAAATACTACGAGTGCGATGCCGTTTCTCGGATTCGACCAAGTTCTTGCACAAGTTTGAATCGAGTGGATTCCTTTCCAGAGGCAAAAAACCATGAATCCACTTAAGCGCTGAAAAGGCTAAGGATACTGAGCATACATTGTTTTTCTGTAACACGCTAGACAGATAAACGGCAATATCACCAACGGAAGCTGGCAACACGTTGTTCAGTGAACTACGATTCTGGAACTTTACAAACGCCACTATCTCTTTTAGGTATCTTTTTGCGGTCGAACTCGCCCTTGAAGCGACGCAATCTTTAAACACTTTCGATCCATGTTTCCCCACGCTTGACAACTTTCTACAACCTGGAACATTCAACAAATAACAGTAAGTAAAAGTAGTGGCATAAAATACTCCAAACATAATAGTCAGCAATAGTACATATTCGTCCGAAGTGCTCGGAATGGTTTTGTTGCTTTTCAATGATCGAATTGGTGCGATCTTCCGTTAACGTAAATAACGTTGCCAATTCTCGATCGTATGGCCTACTGGCACTATTAGATCTCTCACGACCCATTGGTCATATGGCCCATTGGCACTGTTCACTCACGACCCATCGGTCATGTGGCCCAATGGCCCGCTGTTCACTTACAACCCATCGGTCATATGGCCCATCGGCACTATTACTCTCGACCCATCGGTCATATAGTCCATTGGCATTATTCACTCACGACCCATCGGTCATGTGGCCCATTGGCACTATTCACTCACGACCCATCGGTCATATGGCCCATTGGCACTGTTCGCTCGCGACCCTTCGGTCATATGGCCCATTGGCACTATTACTCTCGACCCGTCAGTTATATGGCCGATTGGCACTATTCGCTCGCGACCCATAGCCCGATTCGCCGAGCAATTTTCCCTCGATTTCCTAGATAATAGAGCAATAGGTAGTGCTGGTTTTGAATATGTATGTTACCCGTTTATTTATTACTCAAACTCGACGGCTGTCAATAACAAAACCGACATGTATCATGTATATATATTTATGCATAATCAAGACCTAAATTGCTATTATGGTTCAAAAGATAGTCTCACTACAAGTAAATAACCGTTCCATTCACTGGAACCTAACATGGACTTAGTGTTCCTTCCATGAATACAACATGCGTTTCCTTTAAAGTATCTGCAATCTGCAATGTTATGTGAATAGCGTTCCCATAACAACGGCCAAAAAACCGCTGATGTCCAATAAGGTACAATTAAGGTGCCAACCGTAGACTGTACACTCATGTATCCAAGCACTTGTGGTACCAAGTTAACTGGTGGGACTAGAAGACAATTTTCTCTCTCCCAAGAATGAAAAAACGCATCTACTCCCGCACAACCTGGGTTCCAAAATCTTGAAAAGTAACGTTTTACTTTAGTATTATAATAGGTAGCGAAGCAATCAACAGTGTGGGGGCCCCAAAGGTTGTCAACTTGCTTGAAGAAATCTTCTGTGATCTGCCAATCGTCGCAATCCTGCAGTTTGCTTATATAATCCGCTTGAGTGTTCAAACTTCTGGGGATCCATTCAATAGCTAAATCAATTTTGTGTTTTAAACAGTACGAGAATATGCTTGCCGAAATCACGTGCAAGTCAACCTTGCTCCCAACCTGAACGATACGGGCGGTGGATTGATTATCAGTGAACCATTTAATACGGCTATTAGCTAGAGTCTCACCAAAACATTCTAAGCTATATTGTATAGCAATCAATTCGCGGTGGGTGGAACTCAGATTTCTTTCGTCTCTTGAAAACATTCTGTGACATATCATGTCCTCTTTGCCTTCAATATATGCACCACACGCGTGTTGGCTCGCATACGAGTAAACAACTTTATAATGACTGTGCTTAGGCGAACACCTATTTTCATTGAAACTATTTATATTATCACACCAAAATTGAAGTTCGTGCAAACAATAATCATCTAGTTGAACATGGCTGTCCCAATAGTCTGCCGTGGCTATAGCAATTTGACAATGCCTGGTCATAATACGGGATAAACGCCCAATCACAGCACTCATGGAAATTATAGAACCAACAATGGCTGCCAATTGACGAGCTGATAGAGACCGTAACTGAAGGGCGCTAGAAACCAGGTTTATTGCTTTATCTACCCGTCTTTTTTCAATAGAAATACTTCCGCTGTCCGTGTCCCAAACAATCCCCAACCAAACTAGACGTTGGGTAGGGTCCCATTCACTCTTTTCCTCATTAACTACAAATCCTGCGGCATACAGATCCCCTTGTATATGATGAGATGCATGACGGGCTTTTTCTAATGATGGTTCAAAATCAATTCCGTCATCTAAGTAGACTATGCAATTAAACCCCCGGTAACGCCACAATTTAACTAAAGGACGAAGTAATTTTGTAAATATATATGGCGCTGAAGACAAACCGAACGGAAGTACATTGAAAACAAAGTATCTCCGAGACCCATTAGGGAATACCCACGAAAAACCTAAGTATTTTCTGTGCTCCGGAAAGATGTCGACATGATGATAGCCGCTCTTCAAGTCAAACTTGATAGCGTATCCCCCTTGACAAAAATACTCGATGGCGGTTTTATAATCTTCGAATTTGAATTTCTGTTTGTACAGACACTGGTTAACTATTCTGAGATCCAGAATGAGTCTTTTCTTCCCAGAGGCTTGCACTGAGACTGATAAAGGATTCATAGTGTGAATGTAACTGCTGTGAACTTCGCTTATACGCTCACCTTCCAACAATTCTAAAATAGCATCGTTTACAAAATCGCCATGAAGTAGAGCTGATTGATTATTATTCTTTCGCGTATAGGGCGGTGAATTCTTCAGGGGAATTTTATAGCCATCCCGGATAGTCCCCAAGATAAAATCCGAAGCTTCTATCCTTTCCCAGAATTTTACATGCTGAGTTAATCTCCCCTTCACCGACACGGATGAGGTACTAATGATTGACGAAAAAGGCTCCCTTCTTAACTCCCCTTTCAACTGTTCAGATTGTACCTTACATACAAAGTCCTCGTCTGCACAAATTTCGCTTTCATTTTCCTGAAGTTGATCCTCCAAGGTCTCTAGCGTTGACTTCGTTGTTCCAGTTCTTTCTGACGGAACTGTAGCTACGGGAAGTGGCTCGTCTGTAGGGATAGCCAACTCTGCATTCTGAGCTCCAATGGCCTCTGTAGCCGCAAGAGAAACAGATGTCCGCGTTTCTTGGACGATGTGCCGGATAGCCTTGATCCACGATACACCGCGTATATGAAAATTAAAACGAAAAGAAAACAAAAAACATTAGTGAACAATCAGAGTACTAATCACTCTGGCATGACGATCAGTCATGTCAGAAAACAATTGAAAATGCATTTTCGTTCTCCCTCATTACATTCGTACGCACGAAAATTATTTTCACTTTAATTCTCCTTCCTTTTAAACAAAAGAACAACAGACAAACAATATTTATAGGCTAGGCTTGCTTCAGTTGAACAAGCCCTGGAATGTACAAAGAAAGTAAGGGTGAAAAATTACTACATTTACCTCGAAAAAGCTGCCTGTCTTCAGGCCTGTCTTGGCGAGATTTCCTAGCGGTTTTCTGGCTTTGTTGCAAAGCCTTTCTCTTCTTTACGGCTTTTTCTTGCGCCTTTTTTATTTTATTTCGTCTTCAGAGTTGTCTGCCAACTCGTCGCTTTGGTATTCTTCGACGGCTAACCAACCTGCTTCGCTCTTATCGGCTAGTTTCACTAACTTCTGTCTCTTGTTAATCAATTGTAGGGACTCGTTCGCCGACTCTAGAGCACCGTCAGAATTTCCTTTCTCCAAGTAGTCAATAGTCATCAAAACTTTGTCTCTCACTTCAGCGTTGTGGAGAAATTGTTTCTCGTTTGACTTATACTTCAATTTCTGCGCCTCTGTTTCTCGTTGTATCTTTCTTGCAGATTCTGATAGAAACTGTGGAGACTCGCTCCTGGATGTCCCCATGTTCTCTAACCTGGTATCGATGTAGCCTTTGAATTTTTCGAACATACGCTCGAGCACTTCAGCAGAGCCGTTTGGAGCAGCAGACTCTTCTTCGGACATTTCGTAAAGAAAATTTGAGCGTTCTGCCAAGTACGTTGAACCTCATTAACTGAAACGTGGAGGGAGCTCCTTGGAATCTTAATCCCTTTTATACTTAAGATGAACAATAGAAGACTTTACTGATTGTACTCTGAACAATCAGAGTACTAATCACTCTGGCATGACGATCAGTCATGTCAGAAAACAATTGAAAATGCATTTATATTGCCTTCAAAAAGTGTTCTTTATATATGGAAAAAAACGCTTCGAAAATTCAAGACGAGACGAGTGGAGACGGCATGTCTGAAAAGTTGCATACTTGCGAAAAGCCATTCGAAGGCTTTACAAATTTGCATTTTAAACTAAAAAAAAGCTTTCATAACTTCCTCAACTGTTTTCATTTCAACAGAAAACAAGACATAGATTAAGTTATTTTCTAAAATTCAGTCTCTCAGGAATGTTTAAAAGTCAAAAAGTTGAGAATACTAAGGTGTGAAAAGTTTGTTTACATGTCGGTCGCTAAATCGAGTGTATTTGTCCGCGACTTTTAATTTCCCGAAAAAATAATATAAATAACCACGCCCAATGTGGTTTCCGAAGTAATTTTAGGCTAACTTGGTATTAGGCTTGGCTATTAGATTTGGTATAATACGCATCTGGTTTTCCGAAGCAATTTTTTGAGAAAACTATTTTGATAACGAATTTTTGAATCTACTAGCTTCTCCTCGTAACCGTTCTCGTTGGCCGATCCTTGGAATTCCGATAAATCCCCCAGGTCCTTCGGAAATCCAAAATCGAATATCCCCCTCCCCTTCGGAATTCCAAAATCAAAAACCCCTCCCTCCCCTATGAAAAAACCATTTCTTGAAAACACAAATAAACATGTTTTTTATATCCCTTGTTTCATTATTTTCAATATGCCAAACATTTTTTATCATTCATCACTATTATTTAAGGGCACGAGTAATCGATCGCAGATCGTCTAGTTTTCATAACTTAAATATGAAGAAGCTATAAATAGACCTCAACTTAAAAAAAACTATCATAAAATTATACAGCGTAATTTCTATTGAGAAACTCATGAATGAGTTCTTTATTAGTGCTAAATCTATATATCTTAATGATAACATTATAAATAGATATGAATGATCATGTGTGTAGGTAATCGACACGTCTCGTCTTGGCAGAGTACTAAGTTTATAACAAATTACCATAAAGCCATTCAAATGCCCTAATAAAATTAAAGTACAAAGTACGGCATAGTACAGTAAATGTAATCAACAAATGGCAATAAGGCTGTGAAGTAAATGATGTTTTTGTCGATGTCGCCCGTAAAAATTAGTGAAGTAAAAACTTAATAGATGGAATTATTGGAAATGATATCTTCATAAAATGAACAGCAAAGATGATTGTACAAGAAAATGGTTGAAAATCGAATTTGCCCAGAATATTATTTGCCTGGGATATATAAACACATTTGATATGTTGAAACCAGGCTATTTCAAACTGCAATGGGATTACTTTTTTTCGAATTTTCTATGGCGTTTAGTTTTTATCCTCCTCGTAATCAAGATGTTACGTCATAGTTAACTAGGGCAATTGCTGTTTCTAAAAATGCATTTTTGTATCTCTATTA
The DNA here is from genome assembly GCA_918843875.1 of Diadumene lineata. Classification (NCBI taxonomy): domain Eukaryota; kingdom Metazoa; phylum Cnidaria; class Anthozoa; order Actiniaria; family Diadumenidae; genus Diadumene; species Diadumene lineata. Next base: position 16,512,019 of record OU974069.1, on the reverse strand, counting down.
TCATCACCTATATTCTTCATCGATACAGTCTAGATCTGTTAGACCTGTGTAACAAAACGGTCAAGTCACGTTTTGGATGTTGGTTCTTCATTGAAAACAAATATCAACTATGTGCGCTTTACAGCTAATCACCGTACGTTATATAAAGTGGGTGCCACGCATTAACTTAAATAAAGTGTAATATACTTATCGCTACGAAGCCTATGTTTATTGATATCCTATAAAAGATCTTTTGCTGGTATATCAGAGAGCTTCAAGTGATTTTGTACTCAATGGGATCGGGTCCACCGTTTGAGTTCGACCACGCCCTGCGCATAACTTGATTAAAAAAAAAGCCTGGTACTCACTAACGCATAAGCCCAATCTTATATTTTTTGTACATCAGCTTATTGCTATGCTTATTTCACGTTACCTGCAAGCTTTTTTTCTCCGCATACAGGTGTGCCTCCGTGTAAACAAATCTGGAATCCAGGATACACACAAAATTTGTTTTTGGAATCCGGAAACCTTCACTTGGCATTCGGATCCAGAATTTCGAAATGCGGAATCCAAACTTAAGAATTCGAATATGAGCCTTTAGAATCCGGAATCCTCACATTTGGATACACCCTTTCCGGACTCCCTTACATGGAGTGAAGCTATTGCACAACTTAGTGACCGCTCATTATTTAAATTGGGTAGAGGGTGGAGTGGATGAGAAAATGGGAGGCCCTGAAATTTTTCAAGCAAAAACGAGGGGGGGGGGGGGATTTGAAAACAATAGATAGGAAGGTCTTGAAAAAAGTTTTTTTGACTATATATAAATGAGTTTAGATTATTTTATAATTTGCTATAAAAACAAATTGTTTTTACACCTCGGCAAAGTTAATGTATTTTAACCACCATAGTTCTATGGAATTTTTGAATATGACCTGTTTTATTATGCACTTTTATACTATTGTTCACGCTAAGTATGATATTTCCATATATAAGACACACACATCGTTCCTGATTTTATTTTCGTGCTACTAGTTTGTTGTAGAATGCATGGAATGAATTCTATAATATTTTTATCGATCTACTTTTATATCTTGTCTTATTATATAGAGAGTAGTACCTTTTCAAAAGGAGTTTGTAAAACTGTTCAACATATGCAGGAAATTTGTCATAAAGTAACCACATAATGCAGAAATGTTAAGAAATTGATATTTATGCCATTTTTAACTAACTTTTGAAACCCATTGTGTTTATTGATGAAGAATAATATTTGTGACATGCCATACAATCTTTAGTCTAAAATAAGAATTTTCCACAGGTCGTATACTTTATATTGAGGGCGGAGGGGGGTTCTGAAAATTTTCAAATACGGAGGGGGTTCCGAAAACATTTGAAGGGTAACATGAAATTTTAAAGTAGGTTTTTAATTTTCAAAGTAAAATAATACACTTCAACATTTTTTTGTAAATAAGATATAAATAATATTCATATTTTCTATCGTTCGGTCATTTTTACTTTGTCCAGAGGAGTCCGGTTAATGGAAAATATTTTTCTGTCGTTTGAACAATTGTTTTGGTTGCTTTGCACACATATGCATATCATTAGCATTTCATTTTCCGTACATTCTCAATTGTACGTTTAAAGTTAGTAATGCGAAAGCGATCCAATGATTGTTATAGCATCATAACCTGGTATTCACTTATAAAGACGCATTTATGGATTGGAAGTAACTAGAAATATTTTAGATAAGAAAAAGTTATAATGAGTAACTTGTTCAAGTGCTCTCAAATTGATAGAATTTTAAATTGAAGATTCAAAGAAAAATCAAACGGCAACAATACTAAAGCTTATCTTTCCGAGAAAAATCCTTATTTCTTTATTCAATGGGTGATGAAATACAATTGAAAATGTTTATTCATTATGATCGACACACGAATGGCAATTGATGCCGCCTTGCCTTGCTTTTGCCGTCGAATTAACAAAACATGGTTTTGCAACAGAAACAAAACTAAAAAAAAATAATTTATCCATTGTGTTCTTTATTTCGCTGGTTACAAAAAATAATCAGGTAACGAAATTAAGTTCAATTTAATAGTTTTTGATAATACTTAAGGAATAATTTATTCAAAGTTTGTCAGACTGTTGTCAATTTCAATTTATCGAAAAGGCAAAATTCCTGATACTTTGATGCCAATTATTTTACAAACGTTTGTAAAAACCAAACTAAAAAATACATAGACTCAAAGACCATTACAAGTACATTATATGGCCAGAGTATCAACAATTTTCAAGCGTTACCACATATATTTGTTGCCTGTTTTGTAATGGGATGTTTTGCGTTGAATCGAACTAAGCTTAAGTACCTCTACTTATATCACTTCTAATTCTCTACAAATCCTACAAAACGACTCAAAACAATTACTAAGTCCATGTCAAAGGCTTGGTCTATACAAATATCCAAAAATTAAACCACGGTTTGATGTTAAAGTACGATGTCGTGGTATGAGAAAGTAGGTGTTTTTTTACTACTCGCGTCACGAATTTTGTCAATTTTCGTCAAAATCGATTATTGTCTATTTTCTCCTAAAATAAAAAAGAACTTGCCTAAAGAACCCCCATTCCATTACCTACGTACTTAGGCCTACCTGTAGACAAAATATGAGCTAGGTCATTTTTTGGGGCCGTGGCCAAGAAAATGAAATTTTTGCTCGATCCGTACTGACATTCACACTTAATGTTCTTGGTAACTCTTGGTTTGCTTTCTTTGACGCTAATCTGATCGAATGCGATTGGTAAAGCTAGAACTATCAACAATGCTCTTGTGCCTTCCTTTGAATACAGTTCTTTCAACTTTTTCATATCAAGGCCTACCTTTCCCATCTTCTCTTTAATACCATCTGAAACAGGCATGCTATGCAGAGTTGACTTACGAGCTTTCGCATTCAGATTTAATTTCAACTGACGATCAAACTCTTCTCCGTTTACTGCCGATCCAAGGATATCTGCTGTCGATAACCTTACTGAGGAAAAAATACGGTTCAGTGCTAGAATATCCTCTGTTGCATCATGAGCAAGGAATTCTTCGTGAAACAAGTATTGATAAAGCCTGACAAAGTTTTAGTTTTGCAAAATTTCAATGGGCTCTCCTTTCGTTTCATTTCCTGCGTCAAGACCTTCAGGGAATCCACTAACGTAATGTTCCATCGAAGAAGCACATCAAGAAGATTATATCTCCTCAGACTACTAAAAAGTATTGGAAAATCAAAGCGATTACCATTATGAGCAACTAGAACGACAGATTTGCCGCCTTCTTGATGTAGGTCAGAAATTCAGATATTCCCTGTTCTTGGGACATTGCTGGTAAAGGAGCTCGAGTTCCGTCTTTGGTCAAAAATTTCTTGCCATTTTGATATTCCACATTGATTCCATGCATTTTCTTTGCTTGCTCAGATATTAATCGGCGCTCAGGAAAAAGGTATCGCGCGAATGATTGTTTGCCATCCTGAGAAGTACACGCCACTTGAATAATTTCAGATTCAGCATCTAGTCCTGTTGTTTCGATATCAAAGAAGAGAAGTGTCGTTTCATGGTCTGTGTTTGGAAGTCTCTGTTGTTCCTTCTGACTATGGTCATCGATACTAGCGGTGCAGTTTTCAAATTGTGCCTTAGTTATTGATCGTCGAAGGTCAATAAGAGTTCCGTTGGAAATGAGTGCAGTGGCCTCTGACTGCGACAGAGCTATTCCGCTTTCATAAGTAACTCCTTTACTTGTCTCTGCAGAGGTCGATTTTTGGTTTTTCTTTTTGCGCAGGTTTCTTCTGGTAAGTTTATAAGTTTTGTTTGATTTCCTTTCTTTGTCTTTCTTTCGCTTTTTCTCAGCTTTGTCAATATACTTGCTTGTGGCAGTGCTGGGAGGCAGACCCATTCTTTCAGCAGCTTGTGATACATAACTGATCCCTTCGTTAAATTGAGCAATTCCCGCAGCTGTACGAAAGTCAGCACTTTCTGAGCCTCCGTAGTGTATTATTTTGGGAGCTTTGGAACCAATTATGCTGTTTAAACTTTCATTGCGTTGTGATGATCCTCCAGGTGACATCTTTTGGGCAGCATTTTCAGTTAAAAAAGGAAGAATAGCATCTTCAAGAGCGGCTCGGAAATCTTCTCCTTTAAGATCTTTACCTCCTGGAAGGTATGACGATAGGTTGTCGGGTTCTTCTTATAAGTGCACCATTCTTTGCATCTTTCGTGCTCTCCAAAGGCATGGGGAACAATCTGCGATAATCCAGATTGCAACGACGAAGGGTCGCCTTGATTTTGTCGGATGCAGTACGAAAAGCATTTTTGCACAAATGCAATTACGTTCGCGGACAGCCCTTTCACTTTCGGTTTCGCCGCATATAGACGAGAGCCAAGGGTGCGGCATGCATGGTTTATATCGCTCCATTTCTCGATATTGTATTTCACAAGGGCGTGAAGGCGGCTTTCTGTGGTGCTATCATCGTCACCAACGTGTGTTGAATATGTCACTCCTTTAGAAACTGCTTCAGAAAAGAGCTGCACTGCAGCATTGGCCTCCATGCTTTTGGAAGAACCCTGATGGTTCTTACGGCAGTCGTGTCGGTTTTGTGTCGCAGTTATTTTTCGCGGCTTCTTCGCACACCCTACACATGCTGTTCTTGGTGGCATAACTAAGGACTTTTCCTGTCTGTTGTCGCTTGTTCAAATGAGTCCTAAAATGCAATGCTTCACATTATAAACCTTCATTCAGCATATCGTTATGAAAACAAGCTCATAAATGGGTAGTTGGTTTTGAAAAAAGTACCCAAATATACAAAGAAACATAAAGACAGACAGACGAACTGACAAACAGACATACAGACAAACAAATAAACAATCAGCAATCAAGCCCTTGGGAGACTCCCTAGAAATGTGCTTGACGGTCGATGTTGAAATGACCCTAAACGTTGCCCATAACATCACTGAAATGCAAGTATTAGACCATCAAAATTACTGCTACGTTTGTTAAAATGTGTTCGCCGTTCATTAAATGAAACACTTTACCCTATAATAGTAGAATTAGCTTTGTACCCTAAAAGTTGCCAGCATCCCTGCAAAGGGAATCCCCCTCCCCCGGACAAGCAAGCATACAAAGTAAAACAATCTGGCAAACAAACAGATATAGAACAGACAACGCTAGAAATTCAAACTTGATGAAGGAAAGAATGGAATGAATGCGCGAGTGATTGAATAAATGAACGAAAATAAAAAAAGGAAAGAGTAAACGGATAAACATAAATAAATAATCGAGTATTTCTGTTATCCAATAAATACTTGCTTTTTACCTTTTTTCAGTGCAAGAATTAAAATTTAATACTCCTTTACATTAATATTTGCACATATTTATTATAAGCTTATTATAAGCGTTCATTATTCGTTAGAGCATTGCTCTGTTTTACATAGAATTAACAAACCTACCTCCAAGTGGTCCGTTTCTTTGTTGGTTTTCATCTTTTTACCTGCTCTTGCGCTGCTCATTAGAGCAGCTTTTCGCTTAGAAGTTAACTTTGTTCGTGGCAAATCATTAGAAATCCTAACAACTCGAAAAAAACGTGACAAACACAAATTTACACAAACTAGCATAGTTCGAATAGAGTTCGGAAGGTACCGAAGCGATTCAATCATTTGCATTCGATGCTGGAATGCGTAAGAGGTGTGAAATCAGAACAAAAGACTTGCATAATGAATCAACAAACCAGTAGCTGCAAAAATGAGTCGAAATAAGTCCAGATTTAGAATAAAATTTGATAGATTTTAAAATATTTCAATCACTCTGAAACTTTGTCATCGTAGGGCCTGATGTGTATATTTTCAGACTACGGACGGAAAAAAAAATCAGTGATTTTTGTGATACGCGCGTTTGAGTGAAAATAGTACAAATCTAGATCAACAAGACAACAGTTGATATCAAACTGCATATCACTTAGACCACAATTTCTTGATATAGGTTGAACCGATGTCTTTCAAATCGCACTACAGTATAGAATGATGCCAATGCAACAATATGCTTTAAATAGTAATACAAAATAGATACATGAATTTTTGGATAAGAATTCAAATGCATTGTTTTCGATCGGTTTTACCTCACATAAAAAGTCTCCCGTTCATATCTCAAAAACGCTCTCATAGATTTCGACTGAATTCACGTTGGTGAAGAGTAATTACGTCAGCTATAAGAACACGGGAGCTTGTTTGATAATTAAGATTACAAGCTGTGAGAATATGTGAAAAGAGAAATTCCCCCTTAGCGTTGCCATAGTGACGCCGATCGCCCTATAAACAAACATCATAAAAAAACTTCAATCTTTACCCAATACTCCTGTAGTAATCGATTAACCATATGTTTTTCTGTCGATGGATGGTAGTGTTTCGAAAGTGACTTGTGTGGCTACTTTGAAACTGGGGCCAGCGACCTTAAATAGTGAGAGAGCGTTTTCAATTGTCTCTCCTCAAGTAGATTAGAGGTATTTCTGTTGCACAGTTTTAATAGGAGATTAGCCTTGCTATGGCCGGTGTTTACACTACAAGTTTATTGCCCTATCTGGTTGTTGTTGTGCGTGCTGTTGATTGGTATTGCGCATGTATTGCTTTCACAGAGCTCTGTTTGGTTAGAACGAATACGGACATAACAAACCTTGTCATGAGTTTAATTTGGCAAAGTTTGACCATGGAAGTGGCCGCGTATTAAAACATAAACATAGCTTAACCACAAAGCCTGTTAATCACAAAAGATCGAGAACGGTCGCAAACGATCGAAAAAAAATCGAATTTTGGGAAACCAATGTTTTTCGATGCTACGGCCGTTCGTAGGATCAAAAGACGTTGGTTTCCCTATAATCGGATTTTTTTTTTATCGCTTGCGACCGTTCCCGATCGTTCTCGATTATATGGAAACCAGGCTTTAGATTGACTTCGTTTTCCAAGCAAAGGTAAGGGTAAGCAAACCAAAAATGTAGCTGTGGCGGCTGTTCAGAGGGATGGAGGAAACGTGAAAATTTCTTTGGGAACCGACAAGAGAGAAAGCCTTTGCGAGGTCTGACGTCAGAAAACAAAAAACATTGATTTTCCTTCGTGAATTAATTTTCATGTATATTACATATTGGTTAATACACTTTGGTTCACGTTTTCTATTAATTATAACCCATTTTATTGATTGCATTTTTTTAGGTTCTTATTGTTTTTATTGGATGTCTTTATATTCAAAAGAAAATTTCGCATATTTTGAACTTGGGGAAAAAATGACTTTGCAGTGGAGTTATGTGACAGAAAAGAACATGTTTCAAAATTCCTATTTGACATTTGAGAACTCGACACAGATTAAAGGACCTACATATAATATCGCATATAGAAAAACATTGCAAGAACAATATAAACTTCAACGGGCTCAGCCAGACATGAAGGTCAATGGTTTTTCTAATGTGTCTCTTACAATCACCAACGTAAAGCTTCCAATGAATATGTCTCTTTTTTGCTGTAAAGTCAACTTAGCAACAGAAATGGAACCTGCCCTACAGTGCACTACTGTTTTTATTTACGGTAAGACTATACCTGTTATATACCTTTCTATCACAAAACGCTTGTTTTAGTCATGGCATGTTGTAGTCTCCACTGACTATGATGCTCAGTGGGAAGGGGGGTAGGGTACTTTCGGGTCAAAATGATAATTGTTGGAAAACCAAAAAATCATACCATAAAATATATCAAGGTGTGAAAATTGCCGTAACACATGAAATATAAATATCCGAAAAAATCGATCCAAAGTCTATAAAAAAAACATTCCTTAAAAATGTAGTTTCTTGAATTCGAAAATTTCTCAAATTTTTCTCTTAACCACCTCTAAATATAAAAGTACCAGGGTATATGACTCATCGGTAGGCCCTGTCAGTGGCATCTGGGAGGATATTGTTTATATACTGTAGATGTTCCCTGAATAAATCAAGGCTCATAGTAAATAAACAAATCACACAGTAAACCCCCTCCCACCCCAAGCAGGGTCTGAATGGGGAGATAAATTTCATTCTAATCTATGACTTTCAGGCATTTATCGGTTGTCAGTTAAAAGATATATATATATATATGCATATTTGTCGGATCGGTGATTGTCAGCGAAAGTTCAAAATGTAATCATTGTTTATTATGTACTTCTTATTCGCGTGGATTTCAAAGATCAGGTGAATGTTGCTTACTATTTTGTTATTGAGAAAAAAAGCCCAAAGGTTTCTTTTTTAACAGCTTGAATATGAAGGGTGAGGTGCCAAGAACCCAGCTAAAAATGCTGAATTAATGTTTATCATTTGATCAAGTTCTATTTCTCTGTTTTTCTAAACATTTATTGTCGGTTGATTATTAATCTTATATGCACATTTTTAAAAAAAATTAGTTCCACCGAAGATTTTAAATCACACATCCAAGAATAGTGTTCGCCAAGGCAGCGCCACCAGTATAAACTGCAGTGCTAGTGGTACTCCGTCCCCAAAATACTACTGGACTAAAAACACAGCAGCGATTAACTATCACCTTGTAAATACTTCGATGTTGACGCTAAATATAACTGGGAGAGAATCGTCAGGGAATTATTGCTGCGTTGCTGATAATACTTATGCAAGGGATACCAAGTGTACATCTGTTCATGTTACAGGTAGGGTAACCAAAGTATACTTTTAATTGAAATTCTTGAGAATGCGATTCTTATGTACTTAATTGTTATTCAGACTTGAGACTTTTTAAAAGTCTAAAAAATAACTTAGAATTTATGAAGAATTTGTCTATGAGACTGTGAAATTTTTACTGTTTTTAGATGCAGAGTTCAACCCCTAAAAACATAACCTTTATAAATAATATCTTTAAATTTTAATCAGGCCTCCATTACATGCATGGACATGCTTTTTAGCTTGGGCTTGGAGGAATATAGATTCTTTTGTGTCTGTATACCTTGGGATGCATTGTTCAGTCCGGTCCATGTAATAGGCGATCTGCATGACGACGTTGAATACTACCACTACCAAGGTGCTTTGCTGATTTTTTTCAGTTTTGTAGCGTAATTAGTGTGGATTGTTCTACTAATCTCCAAAGGGATTAAAACTTAGAATATGAAAGAGAATTCTCAAAGAATGCTGATAGTAGTAGTAATATGATGCCATAATGCAAATCGCCTATTGAGGCGTTGGTGAGTGTTTTCTGGACTAAATCAGCACTATTGTTTGTCTTGCATCTAGAATACCAGCCAATAAACACGAATATAACTGTATCCAAGCCGTGGTTAAGAAAAGGCACTGCTTTTAACGTTACATGCACGGCAGATGCATCACCTTCTGCTAACTACACTTTCTATCAACCTGGAAAAACACCATATCAATCTACCGATGGTTTTTATTCAACTACTTCCATTAGTAGCACGACATATGAATATATTACTTGTCTACCAGAGAATGAATATGGACAGGGACCAAAGAAAGCACTGAGCATTCCTATTTTGAGTAAGTAAATTATAAGTATCTGCAATGTTTTAACGACATTATATATAAATGAAAAGCTAAGTACACTGCGTGCTTTGTATGTTTATACCTAATACTGTCACAAGGAGTAGGGACATGAGAACGAATAGAGCACATGGAGCATGAAGATGAACTGAAGATGCTATACACGAAGTTAAAGTATCTACACTTGTATCATATGTCTTAATGTAAGGAGTGTTATGTGGTGTTTGATTAAATAATAGCGCATTCACTTTTTGGTACGACTGTGGCATGGTAGAAAATAGTTTAAAATGTTATCTATTGTTTTATCTGATATATACAGGTATGCCTAAACTACTAAATACCACCCCGCAATTCTACGTGATGACAGATGGACCAGTGAACATCAAATGTCAAGCAACAGGATTCCCAGCACCAAACATACGATGGCTTAACTCTACATGTCATGTAATCGATATCAACTCAACCTATTATGAGGTCCCTTTTCAATGCAGTGACGATGTGAATTTAACATTCTACTGCGTAGCATACAATAATGAGGGGAATTCTACAAAAAGGCGCCTTACGGTATACGGTAGGCTTGCTGATATTTTCAATTTATATCTATTGATTCATGCCCCCTCGGAAAATATCAAATCTTCTAGAATTGTCAAAGAATAGACCTTCCCTGCATTTGCTTGACTAGCCATGGAACAATATAATCGCACTGAGGCTGGAGTGTATAAATCCATACATTCTCTGTATTTCATACACTACAGCCTCATTGTGAATCTATTGTTTTGTGTCCATTAAAGCGAATGAGGGGAAGGTCTGTGACTCCAAAAATGCCGTTTACAATGGAAGATCTTGGGGAGGGGTGCAGGGGGGTGCGCACCCCCCTCTTGGAAGGATTTATAGCCCTTGCTTTATCGAATATTTTCCCAAGGCATCCTCAGTATTTCGTGTTTACTTGGTAGTGCATAACCTCCTGATTATGATGAGCCCCCTCCTGGAAATAATCCTGGATCCGCTACTGCTTTAATGTATGACTAATTTAAGCTAGCAACCTAAAAAGGGCCTGCTATACTTATGATTTCTTCGCTTGCTCGCCATATTAAAATCATTTTTCATTTTTTTAGTGAATTCGTCAAACACAGTCAACTGTACAACACACGATAAAACTGTCCCAAAAGAAGGTAAATATATAGAGATTATTATCGAACTACTATTATAAACTGACCGACACTGTAATTTGTTTGTGCAATCATCGAAAGTGTTAGCCTTCGTGCATGCGCTACACCGGCTAAATTTAGTAAAAACTTATTGTTTTCGTTTCCTTTTCTATTAATGAATGAAAATCAAGCAATCAATCAATCAATCAATCAATCAATCAATCGATCAATCATTCAATCAATCAAACTTGCTTATTCTGAGAGTGTAACACTTGGCAGTAGGTATTGATAAACATAAAGATGTTAGATAATATTTTGATGATTATATTTTAGAAAATTTGCTAAAAGGTGATAACAAAGGCATTATGAAAAGGCTGTTTTGAAATAAACATCAAAGTGATTGAGTTTTAATTTTGTCTGTTCGGTCTAGATACACACATATGGGTGATAGTGAGTGTGATCGTAATTGTCATCTCTGAAGCGGCCATTGCTGTTTGTATAATGATAATATTTTTAAGACGGCAGGTACACCGAAAAGGTAAGTCGAAATTAAAAGCAAAACCAACAGGCTTGAGTTATGACATACTGTGTATTAGCTAATTCAAAACATAAATAAGATAGAAACTTATTTCACTAAATACATATTGATGCGGATGGGGACTTTTCAGTAATTTCACACATTTCTTGAAGCAATGAAAATTCGTCTTTTTGATTTTGAATAAATCGCTAAAATAGTTCAACGCGCCCTTTTTTCTTGTCAAAAATATAAAAAAAATAATCCAACAGATAAAATGTTTTTAAACCGCTTTTCTCGAGTATGTGCAATAGTATGCGAAGTACGATGTATCTTTTGATTTTTCTAGAGCTGCCGCCCCGATTCAAAAGATATTTGAAGAAAAAAATGCTTTTCGTTTTTTTATTTCTTCCAACTTTCAATCTTTCTCTAATATATGGTCTAACTGATTTCAGATTTGTTGAGCTAACCCAGGATTTTTGTAATGGTAAACATGTTTGGTACAGTTAACGCTGTATTAGCCTCAGTTGCAAGTAAAAGAACGCCCTCAATAGACCGTTTTCAAATTCTTCATTGCTCAGGCTAAGCCTTAATTGTAGGTAAAGCAACAAAAGAGTCAAGACAAAACTATTGGTATCTGATTATGTTCTTGGGTTAGTGCATTCCCACGGGATGCACTTCATACAAAATAATATATAACCTAATATCGAGGCTGAGCCTGAGCAACGAAGAACATGAAACTTGACTATTAGATTCGATGCAAAGCCACCGATATTGCGAATGCATGAATTCAAATTTTCTCAGGATGTATTTGTACAGCGTATTGAAGAAGGCGAAACCGGTTTATTATCCAGTTACGTACATACAAGTTTATAAAGTCATAGTTTCCACTGAGTTAATTGTTATGCAATTTTGTTGTCATTCAGATAATCGTCCAAAATCTATCGAGATGGATGATTACGGAAGTTCTCCACAAGAATTAAGGTTAGCCATAGTCATCAATTTGTATCATTATTATCAATAATATCCAGATATTAATAGATAGATCAAAAACATATAAATACCTTTGTATCATTATTATCAATAATATCCAGATATTAATAGAAAGATCAAAAACATATAATTACCTTTGTATCATTATTATCCATAATATCCAGATAGCAATAGAAAGATCAAAAACATATAAATACCTTTGATTTAATTGTCTTCAATGCAAATCCTAGTCACTGAGTACAATCTGGTGGTTCTCGGTTTGTTCTGCGTTATGATTATCCTATTTTGACAAAAAATAAACCGGCATAACGAGTCCAAAGCTAGAATCAATCATTTATACCACAATAATTTCGCTCACCACTCTTATACCCCTCCCCTCATTTTCCTATCTCCTGGCGGTTGTCCACGTTATAAAAGCTTGGTTCTGGCGACTACAGAGGGAAGAAATAGAATTCCCTGATCAAACATTTAATGTTTAATGACTGTAAACGACTGAACATTATCGACTTTTCATCAGGTGATCGTATAGTCCTCTAAACAGCTGAACAGCAAGGTGATCAAACGGTTTAGTGTTCAGTGGGTGAACAATGCATGTTCATGTCGCGTTCAGTCACTACACATTTCACCGTTAAACCGGGGCTTATGTTGAAATCACTTAATAAGCACAAGATAAAATGAATTTACAATAAACTATATACCATTCATAGCCATGTCATGACCGAGAAGAGATTCGTCCTGATTTGAATACAACTTTACTTGAATTTTCTCCCCCCAAAAAATTGTTGTTCAGTTGTTTGTTGTTGAATATAAAATATTCGCAAACTGATCTTTATGAGGTTTGAAAGATCAGCTGCTCATATTTTATATATTACTTAATACCGAATTAATTATTTCTTGATACAATAATTTGAATTACGAGAAATAAAACGAGTGCATTATACACTGACTACATATAAACTTAACAACAAATAAGACTTGAGAAAATTTAGATTAAGAATAAATTTATCTTTGTATATTAGTGTGTGTTGTCCCCATCAACCATTCAATTCACCACAAGAAGAAAACCCATATGGGGAGCCAATCGATGCAATAAGTCCCTCGATGTCTGAATCAAATAAAACAAGGAACAAACAAGCACGAGGATCTGAAGATCATACTTATGCATCTGTGTTTAACTCAAGATCACCGAGGAAAAAAGCAAATAGACAACCAAAGGTTAGTTAGAAATCACCAGGTATCTCATCCTGCATGTAACGATTATAGTGCATAAAACTTCTAACAAGAGAGCATAAGACAACTATAGAGAAGGAATGGCTTCTGTTGGGCTTTTTTTCTATCATCACTTTTTTTCAGAACAGACTTCTCAAGAACTTCATTCAGTTGGATAATTGCTGGACAGTTAATTAATACAATGCAAAATATATTATTATAAAATAGGTTCTTTCCTTTTTCTTTGTTTTAAGAATAAAGGTAGAAAGTGATATGATGTTTAGACGCCTAGTTCGATCCATTTCTTTTCTTTCCTCGTGCCCTCTTGTTTCCAATCATCAAAATCAAGCTAAGGGTGACGTCACACCAAGACGCATTTTTTTAAACTAATTGTTACATACCAAGGAAGGGGAACGAAGTTAGCATCTTCAGAATATGCAAAACATACAACCTACAAAACAAGAAACATGTCTAGAAACATACAGCTATTCTTGAAAAGGTTGTCCAGTTGAAATACTGATTTAGCGAATAACAATGTCATTTGCAGTTATATCAATTAAAGCTTTCAGTTTTCTTGTTTTAAATACAAAGCTGCACATATTATATATTTACATAGGTTAATTTAATGATGTGATGAAGTTATTTTGTACATTTTGACTTATTTTTTCTTTAAAAATAAAAAATCATGAGATATGCAAACGACTTTGCTATTCGCTAAATCAGTATTTCAGCTATACAACCATTTCATGAATAGCTGTATACAATATTGCCCATGTTTTATGAAGAAACAAAACAAAACAAATCAATACTCGATCAATATTTTGTCATGTACGCAGAATCTATATTTTTCCTATTTCAATTCTCCCACAAAATAGCTTCATTTAGTTTCATTTGTTAAAATTGATATTAATGTCTCTCATACAATAGGCCAACACAGATATACCCCTAATGGGTCTGTATGAAGAAATACCTGGCCAAAAGAAGTCTACCAACGCGTAACATAGGCCACATCAAGGCCCTGTTTATATGGAGGCGAGCTGTCTCGGGTAGAAGGCTGGGAGACTATCTCACACTCTCTTGTTTCTAATCCAAAAGGATATGCAAACGAAAGACTTGCCTCAGCTGGCGCGGGAACAGCTCGCCTCCATATAAACAGGGCCTAAAAAGGATAAATTCAAAAACGCAATTTTATTTATCCGCATGAATTTCATGCAAATTCTATTGTTGGATTTTTTTGCTACATTTTTGTATAAAAATTGCGCTTTCAAATTTATCTGGCAGTGTGGAGTCTGTGGACACGGCCATCTGATATCCATAGATTCTTCACAAGAAAACACAACTGTACATGCATACGTACTAATCAATTATTAAACATGCCGGTTTTACAAATGGCTATATAAAACAATCTTTACAAATCAGAATATATACTACTAGATTATTGGGGGTTAACCCTTTCGCTCCTGTGCCGGCCAAAAACGGCCGTAGACAACTACCTTGCTTTAAAAAATCATATCCTCCTGAATTAAGTCGTTCATGCCATAAATCACCATTCAAAGCAAACACTAGGAATGTGGCTAACTTTTAAGTATCATTCAGGTTGAAGAAACTAGCAATTTGGGCAAAAACATACAGTTCAAACTTTAAAAAGCAGGAAAATCACGTTTTTTCGCTATTTTCAGATGTTGAAAATCACACATTTTGCAGGTCGATTTTTTTGGCAAAAAAACCTTGTCTTCAACCAAAAAGTTTCATATCCTATGAAAATTCAGCCCTTCTACTAAGCGTATGCAAGTTTTTCAAGTTTTATTTCATTCTACTTACAGCGCTAAATCCCTACGAACATGCCTATTTCGAAATACACGTGTTTCGACAAAAATACCACTGCAATGCATTCTGGGAAATTAACCATATTTTCGGCAGCCGACACACCATCCCGCCATTTTAAGTTTTTTTTATAAGTCTAACGCTACCTCGGAATTCTGCCAAAATTTCAGGCTTGTTGTGTTCTACTATCGCCAAAACTTGCAAAAAATGCCGCGGCAGTCCGAGAATTTGCCTCTAAAACAGTCTTGAAGCACAGGTAGCCCAAGCTCATTTTCTGTGGCGAAGACGTCATTGGATTTTCGAATGGCCGTTTGAACATTTTTCAACCGATTCGAAATTACTTCGCTCAGAAATTACTTCAAACTGCAGATCATTTTCGAACTTTTGCAAAAAAATAGTGTTTTTATAGCTAATAAACACTCTGAAATACATTTGGTTTAATAAAAGTTAGTTTTTGGGTGTTTTAAAACGGTTTGAAGTTTTGCTTGATTCCTACCTACATAAATTAATTTATTAATTATACCTAGTTAGAATTCATACGTTTAACATATTTTTTAACAATAAAAAACAATTTTTAAAAGAGGAAATAGCTAAATTTATAACTAAAGTGATTAATGTACTGTTAACAAGATATATATTTCTATGTAATTATGTGACTTATTTAGAGTTTTCAAAAAAAACCGTGAAATACACTTTGGGATATTAATATTACTCTTTAATTAAACCTTACTACGATCAGACTGTTGTCCACATTTTCTTTTTCCCCCATTTCTTTCGATGTATTTTTTAATTACATTTTGTTCATTATTACACTTTGTTTTATGGGTCTTTGAAAACGACTCTAGAAAGAAAGACAGCCCATTTTATACATATTTATGAAATAGATTTTTAAAATAAAGATAGTAGTTTTAAGTTTAAACATTTTTTTTATTGTCATGCTACTCTAACCCTGCTCGGAAGAGAGTTCTCAAAAGAAACATCTGCAAGGGGGCGTTGAACATTCGTCGGTGATTTGCCAGCATCTCGTTTAAAACTTTTTGGAGTAGTTATGTGGATCAGTTGTTTAATTTGTCAATTTCATGGTTTCAGTTCGCGAATTTTTCGACAGTAAATTAAACACGTAATTGCAGAGGTTTCTTTTGGGAAATCTCTGCCAAGCTAAGAAGGGTTTGTTATTCTTATGTTTCCTTTTTTTTTCAATTTTGCTCGTGTTATTGCCTTCTTTTGATCGTTACATTTTTATCTATTAGTTTATTTTGAGAAAAAAAATACCAGGGAGTTATGTGCTTGCATTTCTTGGTACAAACAATGCATAGTTTATATACTAACTATGAAACAGCCAGGTAAATCAGTATAACTGATTTATATTGAATATTGTACAGTCAAACGACCAGATGAAGTGACACACAATCAAGGTCAGTACGCGCGAATAGTTACACACTTGGGTAGAGTGCACACACTAAAAGTGTGCAACATAAATACCACTAAATAGTGCTATTTTATGCTAATTCTGTTGTTTTCTTTTGTTTAATTAGTGTTATTTACAACTAAATAGTGACAACTGTTGCACAATTTTAGTGGGTGTACTCTAATAATTCAATACTTTATTACATAGAGAGTTTGACAAAAGGTACGTACATCCCATACATGCACTGGAGACCACTGGAAATTGACAGGGTCTTATAAATGTATAAATCCAATTAGCAGAGCAACTGTGATGCAAAACAAGTCGAATCATTAACAATCAAAATGTTCTGAGTCTCTCAAGGTGTTTGTACTCCTGTTTTTTGTCGTTTGTGAATAAGGGGAAAGGACTGTACGTGTGCAACGTTTGAGCGTTTTAATTCGTACTTCTGGACTATCAAAGTGTATTTCACAATTACAGTGTGGTATGTCCAATTATGACTTTTTATACTACTCCCAAGGTATACACACACTTGCAGTTTTAATTCATTTTCCATCTTCATTTTATCATTAAACTCAGCATGGAAATTGTGTCCTTGAAGACGTACAAGTTGTTGACGGCCATATAGTTTTCCCTTGTAAATATAAGAATTTATTTAAATGTCGTTACAATGCAACGAAGGACAAAAATGTCAAATTAAAAGTAATCCATATTAATGAATTGACTTAATTATTCAGTAATATAATTCTCGAAATTAAATTTTATTTTTGTTCAAGTTACATGTATATATATGGGCAACAGCTGGGCATGCTCTATGAAAAACATTAGTTGTTGTTTTTTTTTTTTTTCAAGATAGTTGGGAACCCTTGCTACTGCGCATCCAGCTCGCGCATGTGAAATCAAATCGAATGTCTCGTGCGATTAAAAAGACAACAATACGGTCGTTCTCCATAACATTACCAACGGTCCTCAAAAGAAGCTAATGTCATGTAGCGTCGAATCCCGAGGCCAAAACAAAAGCACGTCAGGTTTCCTTTGGAGAAAATCCAACCATCATACATGGGTGTTACTTATTTTGGACAGCTAGGTGATTTTCAATCATATTTTGCGTGATAGCGCCCTGCAAAAACACCATGCATGTGGCGAAATGTCATTCACAAATAGCAAATTAGAAAATACGGACACCTTGAAAGCATTTTAATTCTTAACGATTCTAGTTGTTTTGCATCACAGTTGCCCTACTAATTGCATGGGTGTACACCTAAATCAACTTGTCTTCAGTACCAGAAAACACCTACTTCAATAAGAATTGTTGTTCAGAAACTTCAGCCATGCCTTCCGAGTGTGGGTATTTTAGTTTTACATTTCTTGGGTTGTAGACATTCATCTAGTTTATCATATATAAATATATATACATACACTCATTTATAAAAACCTTGTCGAAGAGAATGCCGGATGCCAGTAAATATAACAAAATGTTAATATTGTCAAATCAATTGTCAAAACAGTCTTGTTTATTTTCTTTATTTTACAATAGTTAAATTAACGGGACAACTGTGTATAATAGTCAACCGGCATGCATCGGCCGGGGATAGTCGACATTTTCTCCACTAACGTTGTGTGAAATAGGTATACATAATAAGAATGTATAGTTCAGTAGAACATGCGTAGTAGCTCTGAATAATTGACCGTGAGAACCAGCATGCATTTTCGGCACAATAGTTATGTATTAATAAAGACCATTATGATTAATTAAAAGATATTCACAGACCAGGATGCATTTATTATGCAAATATAGGAGTCCCCCTCGGGCCAGGAGAGGGGGCTGAGCAATCAAGAACTATACTATTCAATCAAGAATTTTAAAGAGCTGAAAGTGCCTTATCTAATTTTATGTGACTGCAGGTGGAACTTGGAAGATGGCCGAAGTATTCTATGGAAACTCAAAACAAAGCCTTCCCCTTGTACCTCGTCATGTCATCTATACAGAAACATCAGTGGATAAACTGTATTTGTGTGCAAGCTACTGTGAGACAAGTGTACTCTGCAAATCAATTAATTACAATCACGTGACCCATGTTTGCGAGATGAACAATGTGACGTCATCTGAAGGAAATTCTAAAGAACGCAATGGATTCGAGTATTATGAGCCTGTTGGACAAATATTTAACCTTAAGAAGGATGATGAGATCTAGATCAGTCTTCACATGTGCAGCTTATTTTGACAATAATAGTAGAGTACACGCCACATTAGTGTGAAATAAACCTCAACTATCTAACTAAGAATTCAGTGGGGCATATATAATAGTTTTATATTATCATCAAAGCAATAAATAAAAGAACTAGCATTTATTGTTGTCGCTGTCACAGCGTTTTGGGCACCCCATGCGTTTCGTGCATCCCCCGAACAGGAAAATGGCCTGGAACTGGTATATATCTCTTCCCCGACCCCAACCCACTACACTGGGTGCCAGAATAAAGTTCGTGACGGCCCTAGTTTATTGTCTGCGACTTTTAGTAAAAGAATTCAAGTGTTTCAAGTAGAAAAAAAAACATTTCTTGCCGTGAATATAAAATGATAATAACTGCAAATGAAATTTTTTTTCAATGCCTCCCCTCCTAATATAAACAAAGGCTGGAAGGTCCGATTCGATCGAACTCCAATTCTTCGTAATCTTTCTCTTTAGTATGGGGGAAGGGGAGATGTTTAAAATGCTTTGTTTGCAGTTCAATGGATAATAATGTATAACGGGACACTTACTTTTCTACTGCGCATCCTGCTCGCGTATGTGATCTGAAATCAAATGAAATTTCTCGTCCGATTAAAAATAAAATCGCGTTATAGCCAAAATATGGTCTCGAACTTTTAAAATTATACATCATAACATTAAAAACAGCTAGTGCCCATTACTGCGCGTCCAAAACATTGAAGTCATCTAAATTTCCGCTTAGTTTTCAACAAATTTAATGCTACTTCTTTTAGTTTGGCCTATTTAACCCACAGTTCCAAAACGAGCACGGTGACCCCTATTTCGTATTTCATTTTTGTTTTTCATATGTGTTAGTCTTAATGTAGAAAAAGGTTTTAAAAATTCTATCGGTGAATCCTTTGAACGCGGATGGCATAGCGACGGAGCGAAGACTGAGGAAGAGTCTAAAATAACTCATTGGGTTTCCTGTTGCGAATTAATTTAATAAAATTGATTATCTATCTCTTTATTGACTGACTGGTTCATTCATTTATTTATTTATTTGCGTTTTTATGATTCTATTTATTTTGTTATTCATTCACGTTTTGTTCATCTAGGTATGTATTGTTTTTATTTGTCCTGATCTCGATTTTTTGCGTGAGTTGTGACGTCATTGGTATGATTGATTATACACAAGCCAAACCAAAATAGCTGACATATTTCAAACGTCTGTCACAGAATGACGAATTGTACCGAAACTGAACCATCGCAGTAATCGTCTTGTAGAAGAAAATATGGAAAGATATACTATTGCTTTACTTTTAGTAGCTTTAATTCTTCAGGACACTGGTATGTACGGCAAATTTGGACAAAATTAAGCTTTATAAGTACTTCATTTTAGCTACTTTGTAATTATGTTAATTATGAGTTCACGATTTATTTATCGCTGTTTCTAGCCATTTAGCTATTGGTATTTAAAAGTATGAGCAGCTAAATGATTTTATGCTTATGGAGAGTATTTATGTTTATTTTCTGTTTTTTAATGTTTTGAAAAAAGTTTGGAAAACTCGACATCTAGAAATGACTCATTTAAATAATTAATCATCAATCTAAACTACAATTATTTTGTTCTTCAGGAAATTTGTTTAATAAGTTACTTGAATCAATTAAAACATTAAATTTTAGTTTTCTGTTTTGGGTTTCAAGAATATCAAATAATTTATAAACTGATAGATCACCAATAATGGGGCACAGATCGCAGAGCTCTAGGGAAGGGGTCGATCGTGCTAAAGAAACACAACTGAAAACACACGAGTATTAAGTTGCATTAATATATGTAACTATGTATTCATTAGTCGAATTGAACTTGTTTTCTTTTCTTAGATGGATTCCAGTGGTCTCCAACACAACTATCAAGTCAAGTTGTGAATTCCTATATAGGTTCAAATGCCAATTTACCGTGTCAATTCCAACTGACAAGAGAAGAATATGAACAGTCCAGACAGTTTCATGTCATCCTTTGGAGCAAGGAAACTCCATTTGGAAGTCAAACATGGGAAGGGCTTGCATCTATGACACATGTGTCGGGGTTAAACCAAACACTTCCACAGATAATTGCTCCTCAGAGTAGAAAATATAAATTTAAAAATAAAACTTTGACAATATTGAATGTTGGAGTTGATGATGATACACAATACCAATGTGAAGTGAAAAGCAGCTTTTATTCATCACCATCAGTTTTTAAAGTTAACATTGTCTGTAAGTATCAACTGACAGTTGTATTTTACATTGTTGATGAGGGTTAATTTTTATGACTTTTATAATCAAAATCTGTATACTTTGCAGACACTCATAATGTTGGGTAATATCCCAGAATGCAATTATCTCATGAATAACATATCCTGATTGGCTGAGCTATATATGGTTATTACTGTTGCACAAACCTTTACAAATACACTAGTATGAATTCATCAACATGATTTAAAAGTAATATGTTTTAAATTAAATAATACCTTGTTTAAACAGTTTTTTATTTGAATTTGTTCTAAATCAAAATTATAGATAAGCCGTTTGATACCAAGATAGTTGGACCAACTGACACTGTCAAGCATAAAGCATCAACAATCATCAATTGTACTGCTCAAGCCAACCCCAAGCCAGGCTATAGCTTCTATCACAACAGCCAGCTAGTACAAAATGCTAGTTCAAATTATTATGTGATCAATACAACACTGGATCATCACAAAGGAGAATATATGTGTATTCCATGGAATCGTTATGGACAAGGTCCTAAAGCAACACTTACTCTTAAAGTGCAAGGTATCTTTTAGTCAGATGTTTTTGACAAAGCACCTATTTGCACAGAAATTAGATTTACACTGCACAGAATAATTATTATAGTTGTATTCCACATTTGTTCAAGCTGCTAATGTTTATGTAAAAAGTGTAATAATATTTAGAGTGATGCAGCTTTATAGTTTATAAAATTAACATAAAATTATGTTAAAGGTATTGTGACTATAGCTTGCAACATCTATCTTTGTCAATATTTTTCTTCTGGATCAACATGTAGTGATGGTCAAGCGTAATACATATCTTAAATAATGACAGTTATTTTGTAAACATGTAAAAACAGCCCATTCTATAGTTATTCTAATAGCTAGTCCAGTTTTCCCCCATAATAAACAAGCTATTTGCACTTAATCTCAAGCTCAGTATCACCTGAACTGAAAGCTTGTTAAAAATAATTTTAAATGCCAAATAGCACATGACCTTTGTAGAATTGTAACATAAAGTTAAAGGAACAATTTGAGTCAGTTAATGTTTAGAATTCAATGGAAGGACCTTCAAATATATGCATGTTTGTTTTCATTATCAGATGTTAAACAACCAGATAAAAAAATCTTCTCTGATGAGATAATAGCTGCAATAACAGGTGCTGTGGTCATTGCATTACTTGTAGTTATCGTGGCTGCAATTATGTGTCAAAGATATAGATCAGGTACAGATAATCTTATAGGCTGTTCTTGTGCAGAAACCAACATGTGTAATAAACCTTGCAGTTAATTTGTGTGTACTGTTAAGTAATTTGGTTATTACGGACAGCAGATTAATCCATGTTCTTTAAATCCAAATTCTTTCCAAAAAGAAATGTGTATGGAACTTGCTCTTGATAAAATTTGCAGACTCTTTTAAATTACCTTCAAAGAATCTCAAAAAGCCATATTTTATAATCTCACATGAAAATTTACACTGAAACAGCAGACACAGAAAAAGGACACACAATTTATTTAATATATACATGTATACTGTCTTTCATTGTTAAAGCAAAATATTCTTGCTGATCTACAAAATTTGTCTGATAATTATTTATTTGTTTTTTTTTAACTATGTAATGGTGTGGGTTAATGATGGAAGGAAATAGCAACCACACCTATATTGAAAGCTTGACATATATAAATAGAATCAATCATAACTTTTCCTTTGCGATGGATGTTTGTTTAATGCACAAGTTAAAAGTCTCATATATTGTCACATGTTAACTGGATATTTGTATGTCACCCTAATGTGTTGTTAGATGGAAATGACTATTGAACCACCTTTTTTTCAAACTTGCCCTACCTATATTTACACCTTCACTTCTGTAAACAATCATTTTGACCAAAACTAATATTTGCAGATGTAAATCATTTGACAGCTAGGTTGATCTGGTTGATAAGTGGGGTCAACTTATTTCCTTATTAGTTTAACTTTATCTTAGTATTGTATTTATAGTATATATATGTAACATATTTGTAAATATTTACGTAATTAAACCTATGGTTGCGATGTAATTATAATTATTCTTTTTTTTAAACACAGATAAGCAAGAAAGCAAAAGCACTGCCAAAGATACAAGGTAATACAAAGGGCAACATAGAATTATTGAATACTAGAAATGGCTTACCTCCCAGACAGTAACTAGTTATTCATCCAGGCTTCCTTTGTGAATGTATCCAAAACAGAAAGTCTGAGGTGACCTGCAACAGTCATAGAGGAGGTTAAAAATGAAAAGATTTAAATTTGTCCTTAATTTTAGCAGTGGCAGAGCCAGGATTTTTTTAAGGAGGGGGACCAATGGGAATTTTCCAACTATTTTCGTTAATATATCCTTTTTGGGATTCTCATTCGCATTTCCTAGTAGTCATTCATTGCAGTATATTTAAGAGAATAAAACACTCAAAATGTATTCGGTATCATCATTTTGTTTTATTTCAGTGAATAAAATGAAAAAAATTAAAGTTGCTTTTAAGTTATAAAGAAATTTAAAAATTCAGTACATTTGGGGGGGGGCCTGGTGACAAGTCACCCCAGTCCCACTCCCTAGATCCACCCCTGTTTAGTCTTGGTCTGAATCAGATTGGTTTGCTTAGCTAAAAGTAACTAATTCCTACCACACCCATTTACACCCATACATGCCATTATTTTGTAAAGAAATATATTTGTTGATACAATTATCCCACAACATTTGACCTTACCACCTTTAGTATATAAAGTTTCCCATTAAAAATATGAAGAAACACCACATTAAATAGAATCAGGTTTTGACATAGGGGAATTGGGGGAAATTAAATGTTACTGTGTTTTTGTTGGCTTAATTGTAATTTGATTTCTATATTTTATATTTTCAGTCATTCAAATAAAGACCTAAGTGAATCACATTTGGGACCAGCCATGTATGGAAGTGATGGGGTAAATAGATTCATTTACTTAATTGTAACTAGTAATTTATACCAGAATAATTTATATCAGAATAAACTAGTCGAGCCGAAGGCAAGACATTTTATATTCCATACTGAAATGTCTAGATTTATGCTGCTATTCTAGGTTATTTTTGAAATAACATTTAATTTGGCCCAGATATTTCAAGATAAACCTTATGCATATCAGGAAGATTTCTGTATAAAATATATAGATGCCTTCATGGTAGTGATTTTCTATTGTTCTGGGTTAATTTATTTTTCATGAATTTTATAAGCAACTAGATAGACACTTCAATTTAAGGAAAAAAAACATTTATTTATTGAAAGGAATGGAGAATGCCATTAATCATAAAATCATCACCAATAACACAACTACAACAGTAAACAAAACTTATGGGTTTCATATATATCAACAATCTCTAGGCAAGAAAAATACATTAAAATTGAAACATGTTTGAATTCATGGATATTCATTTTTATTTTATTTTAGAGTATTGCCACATCTGCAACTAGAACAAGGTAAAGTTTAATATGAAAATTAAAGCCAACAAGTTCAAACTCCGTTCTAAGTTTTCTTTTGTGTTGTTATTTTGTATAGTATTGTTGTGTGTTTGTGTGTGTGCGTGTGTTTATTTTTGTGTGTTTTTAGGGGGGAGGGGTGGGAGTGTTTTCAGGAAGACTGAGGTTTCAAAAGTTTTATTTAAAGACAATACATTTCATCTTTTGTATTTTCCAGGGACATGAATGGTTCTCATGTTGGCCCTGCTATGTACAGTAGTGATTCAGTAAGTGCCGTCAATCTCTTTGTATCATGTCTTAGTGGCTTCCCCTTAGGTTTATGTGCACAGGGAAAAACCTCTGTACAAACATTTGATATATATTTGAGGAGTAGTGAGTGTGAGCATAATATTCCAATAATAACCACTATGTGGATGAGATGTGTAAAATATCTATTTATTTTTTCATTTTTATTATTATTATTTATTTAATTACCAACCATGATTCGTCATAATTAAGCTCATACGTTGGTATGATAAAATTTGAAAGCAGCTCGGTTAATTTTGATTGTAGGAACGAAAAACAAACAGTGATAAACGTTTGAGTTTGCAGAAATGTAAAATGCATTAATATCTTCTGTTCATTTGTTTAATTATTTGACTGTGTTTTATAGAATATTGACCAATCAAATGACAGATCCATAGGATTTGAGCCAGCCATTTATAAATTAGATCGACCAAGCATCTATGGCACTGAGTCAGTAAGTATTTACAGTTTTGTAATAACTGATTGATTGACTTATTTGACTAGTAGATTGATTCATAGAATGGTTGATTAATTGATTGATTGATTGATTGATTGATTGATTGATAATGGAGGATTCATGATAGATGAATGACCGATTGTTTGATTTGATTTTCACACAAAAGCAGGTTAATTGGTTGGTTAATTCAATCGTTTTGTACAATCGTCCCCAGATTAGCATGTTTTATTTTGTACAACGTACAAAAATAATATTCTCAATATTGTGTTGTGTATTTATCCCGCTGACATTCGTCTATATGTTTTAATAGGATTTCTCACAGTTGAATGGAAAGTACACACCACGAGAACAGAAACTCTTTAGATTAGACAGACCATCTAATCAAAACTATCCTAGTGAATCAAATCTTTGAAAGCCGAGGTGAAATATACACTTGCCAGTGAAGTACTCTACGATGTCCTTGTTAGCCTGAATTTTTTTGAGAATCTGGAATGACTGACACGTTTGACATTGTTTTATTACGTATCATTGAATTTAGCATTTAGAGTGGTATTCAAAAAACCATGCAATACACTTTAACGTTTTACCGTTCATAAAATGTCATAAAATGAAGTTTTAAATAATGTTAGACCTGGTTACTCTCTAGTTATTACTTTGTTTCAGGGAGTTTTCATAATCAATCTATGTTTTGTCTTGTTGAACTATCCACATGTTAACTACGACTGTGTAAT
This sequence comes from Diadumene lineata, assembly GCA_918843875.1. Lineage (NCBI taxonomy): Eukaryota > Metazoa > Cnidaria > Anthozoa > Actiniaria > Diadumenidae > Diadumene > Diadumene lineata. The sequence continues at coordinate 16,485,990 of OU974069.1, read as the reverse complement.
CTATCTTTGTTTAAAGTCAAAATGTATTAGATGTACAGCAAAAGCTGAATGCTCACAAAACCTGTGTTTATTAGCGGCACAAGATCTCTCACATGCTCTACACTAGGCAAACGTTGAGAGGTGCACACGCTGTAGATATAAGTTTAATAAATGAAATATTTAACAACTGTTTGCTTGGATTCTTTTTTTTTCGGTATATACCGAAATTGTAACCTAGCAGATTAAAGAAATCCCGGAAAAAATGTCAAAACAAGTTTAGGGGGCATTCATAGTTTATCTAGTGCGGGGGAAGGGAGGAGATGATGAGAGTGGGCCATTATTTTTGCCTTATGCGATTTGGGGGGGGGGGGGGGGGGCTAACGAATATTTGAATATATAAAACCAAATATAGGGGTCGCCTTGGTTTAATATTAAAGTTGCTTTAGGTTGTGGGAGTTTTAAATTTTTGTTGGACGTTTGCTGTACGAGCATCACATCTACAATCTTTGACAAAAACGTTGAAACTAATACAATTTCCTGCATATTAAATATAAGCACATCCTCCCGTTTACAAAGTTGAAGTACAATTGTTTAAAAGTTGGAGAAGAGGCATAGCAAAATTCCGTTTCACTAAACACCTGTTCGGCTAAACTGTTTTCATTTTAAGCTCCCTCGATGTAACCTAATGGGGCTAAAGTTAAGGGTTTTTTCCAGTTGAATTATATATTTCTAGCCTGTGGTACATCCGGTATTTTCTCTCAAGAAATTCCGGATGTAACGCAGGCTATATATTTCTAAAATGTGTAGATATTATATTCACGGGAAAATTCAAAACCCATTTACATAAGAACCTGAACCTTACGTGCGGGTGTTTGCTGTACTGGTCAGTAACACACCGCATAACACAATTAGACTATGGAAATGAATCGGGAAAGGAATAATTTCTGTGCATTCTGTTGATTAAGGAATATTGTTATACTTCAGTTATTACACTTAAGTGCTAATTATACATTTTGTTCCATGACAGTTTATGGAATCTATTCTAGTTGAACAATAATTGATTGTCGCTTTATTTCTGTAATAATAGCCGACAAAGTTAAACAAACATTGACGGTAATTATATATTTTACTAAAGGAAGATTACAAGGAGGCAAACATGTGCTGGAGAGATGGTGCTTTAACAGAAAAAACATTGTTTGCCAAGGGATACTAACTAAAGATTCAAAGGAACTCCCAATGAAACTACTTATCCCATGTCTTCTACCACAGGAAACCCAACTTTAAAAATGAGATACTACACGATGGTCCGACTGAAAACTCATTCACGAATCTCTTTTCTTAAAAATCAATAGAAAAAAATTTAAAGCAATTAAAATAGATGATTGGAAAATTGTTTACTCGGCACGTACAGAATTTAAATGAAATGTTTTTCTGCAGTTTCGTGTTGTTAGGACAGCAAATCCCATTAGTAAAATTAGTGTCTGCATACAGTTTTAAATATCGTTACAAAAGAGAAGACTGTTTCAGTTTCTCAAAACTTGCTGTTGGGTGGTACTTGGTTGTGCTGAGTTGCAAAGGTAACATAACTATAGAAATCTCGACCGGTACTAGCGGCTAGTTTTTTTACCTTTCGAGTTTCTCAGTGATTCATTCCCCTTTTTTTGCAATAAAATATCCCAAAAAAATACAAAATGCAAAAAAGAAATATTGGGTAAAAATTGAAGTTAAATGTAATTAAATAGGAACAAACAAACACTAAACTGTTGCTCAATGAAATTTTGAGCAAAATACGCACTTTATAAATTTATTTTAAATAACCGACAATCATTTGTTAGGCGATTAAAAAGCAAGGAACTTTGCATTTATACTATAATTAAGTAGATTTTGGGCAAATGATATTGCAGCAATTGGTAAAGTATCCCCATTCATGAAAGGACAATATTAAACATGTAGGTTTGGAAAGATGTGGGGTTGGGTGACATTTAAGAACAGAAATTCGGCCAGAATCCGTCAAAATACAATGGTTACTGTAGCTAGCGGGATGGGTGATTTTTAATTAAGGGTCGTCAATGGGATTGATCATATGCATGGATTTGCTACGTCCCAACAAGTTGTAAATGATAGTCACAAATGACTTAATTTTGATCGGACATATCTGGATTCTAATGGAAGAACAAGCGGTGGGATCTACTTTAAAATGCAATAGTAGACATACACATCTGGAATTATTTCCCTACGTTTACTTGTTTATTGGCACAAAATATTTTTTTTATCCCATATATATTTATTTATATTTTTAATTTATCCGAGGGCTCGTCGTTTCTTTTAGGGGCCAAAATTGGAGATCTGGTACCTTTTAGGGTCTCTTAGAGATTTTCAGACTCCCAAAATTTCGTTCAGGTACCGTTAGGGTGTGGTACCTCCACGAACATTCAAAAAGGTTTCGATTTTATGGCTGTCATATCCAACTTGTTTGTAGATGCAATAAGTTGGTGGTTTGACTGATCTGAATTGACAAATTTGCAGTTATTGAGTTGGTATCCTTTAGGGCCGTCATTTTCAAACATTTCGGCGAGCATCCTGCCCCGCTCTAGTCATCACCCGTGAGTCCACTCTAATGTTGATTTAGTTCAAGTTGTACTATTATCCTCTTTAAGCTAGCTTAAGCCTTATCTTGTAAAGTTATGCTTAGCTAAGCTTTAAGTAAAAGCGTTAAGTTATGTTATGAAGTAAAGATACCTTTACACTGAAACTTTACATTAGCTTTACGCGTTTCTTAAAGTTTCTTTTTACGTCCCTTTGGAAGTGCCATACGTAGCCTAAAGTTGAACAGACCAACTTTAAGCAGTTTTAATTGTTTAAAATTGCTTTACTCAAAAGTTTTCATGCTGCGCTCTTTGAACGCACTGTTCTTTTTGCACATATATAATCCTGAGACATTTAATTAATTTTCACTTTGTTTATAAAACAACTAATTTTCCAGGTCTGAATGAAGCATATTTCACAAATACTAATTTTTGTCATAGCAATTATTTGGGTATTTATCTAAATATTAAGACTATTGTAGTATTGCATGCTGACACGTTCTTGAATGAATATACATGAGCACTGCTAGGCAAGCACTCTAAAAGCTGATATCTTAAATTGAGCAAATAAAAGTTTCTTATTTCTGCGTCCTGAGACAAGACGGCAGACCTTAAATTAAGTAAAAAATGTGTTTTTGCTTAATTTAAGATCTGCTGTTTTGTCTCAGGACCTAGAAATAAGAAACTTTTGCTTAATTGATGATTTCTGCTTTTAGATTGAAGTGAATACATTTGAGATTTCATTTTTTTATTATTACTCGCTCCGCTCTTCCTACTAGGCCTTAGAGGCTGTTTATATGGAGTACTAGTGAGCCAGCCCTGTTTAGCGGGCTGGTTTATTATGTGTTCAAGCTATAAGAGCGTAAAAAAAGAAGCTAGCCCGCTAAACAGGGCTGGCTCACTCCATATAAACAGCCCCTTAGTAATATCTCTTGTCTCATGATGAGTTAGCTTATTATAGCTGCGAGCTATCAAAGGTTGAACGTGTTCGTTATTAATAACAGCACAATACGCAAATGCAAGAAAATGTATTTAATGGGAATAAAACTATTTCATTTGTATTTGTAAAGATTATTTTGACCTGTCATCCAAACTAGAGCATGATAAACAAAAGCTTTCAAAATGGTTCGCTGATTTTGTAACGAGTACCAAAGATACTAACACTAATTAGGTTGCCACTATTTACTAGTTTTACTATTTAAAATTGTTCGTTGTTTATGCTTTCATTTAGGGACTAGCTAACAAGATGGCAGTAGCACTAACACTGGTCATGCTGATCACACTAGCGTATTGCGAAGCTTGGCAAGGTAGGGTGTTACCAATGCTTTAAAGCGCGTTTACGAAAACTGAAAGAAGAAGTCCGAATCATTTCCACAGCTAACTTGGATCAATTTGAAAACGAAAATGAAAACTTTTTTCTATATGGTTAGGCCTTCTGTCCAAAGTTATCCAATTGAATCCGAAACAGTTTGATAGAACTAGATGGTGTTGTTTCGGAGTGGCATGGCCTGAGAAAGCTTACCAATTAAATGTTTTGGGACTCCAGGGTAATTCGACGAATATTATCCGCAAAATGGAACCAAAGAAATTGTTTCTCTATCATAATGCGCAAATTCTCTCAAATTGTTTCGCAAATAAATGCTTCTCTCATTCATTAGAACATGATATTGTAAGGCTACTTACCACATTCTAGGTCTTGAGGCTGTCGCCATGAGGAGAAAAAAATCAAAAGAGCAACCACATTATTTTGTGTTCTGAATCTCAGCACCAGGAAGACTCATCAAAGACGCTTACTGTGTATCATGATTATTGCGGTAATGATTCTGCACGTGGAGAATGTACACTATTGTGTCGTTTTTAAAGCCGATGCATTCCACACGTGCAGGATCTGTTGTCGCAATTATAAGTATCAATGCACAAGCGTCACTGAAGTGACCTTTACTGTAGTTTGGATTTAAGGCACAATATGTGGTCGCACTTTTATCTTTTTATAATTTTATTTGTAGAATTAGGTAGTCATTACAAAATTGAGTTTCAGTAGAGTGCAAACCGCAATAAATCCGTGATTATTGATGTTAAATAGGTCCGCACTTACCTCTCATGTGATACCATGTCCTGATGCACAAAAACCTTAATTTTCATGTGCAAAAACTTGCTAAAATCTTACGCCTTCTCAAGCTGATTTGTGGTTATAGTTTTCATCCAAACTTTTCATGTATTAGATTTGTTTTTTAACCATTTCACAGTGCAATACTATCGACCATCAACATCAACTCGAGGTGAGTAAAAATATAAAATTTCTCATATTATAATTGCAAACAAACAAATATGCATCCCTAAGGGGCCCTAAGATGCGACTGAGTTTTCCGGCGGAGGAGAGATTTTGAGTAAGTTATAAATTGCCGATGTACGAAATAATCTAATCAAGGGATAGACATCTACCTTAATAATAGCTTGTGGAAGTTTGAGAAAAAAAGATAACTTTTTTAGGAAGATATAAGCATTTGAAAGCCAACAAAAAAAAAACACACAGCACTCTTTCTCCCAAGTTTTAATATAATCGCGGATCCTTGCATCCTTAATTTCAGCGATCCGGTGATATGTGCAGTGTCAACAATAAACGGCCCGTGTACCAATTTTAAAAGTGCCTTGCCAAAAGCCATTGCCGTTTTCAGATTTATGGGATTAATCACTGTTTTAGCTATATAAAATACTGATTGAGCATTTTAGAATCTTTCTTTTCTATCCTGTCTCTCACTAGTCATTTACGATCACATGTGTGACATTATGAATCCCTGTCGTAATGGTGGTTCATGTATCAAAGGCTCTTGGCAAGGGCATGGTGGTTATAGATGTCAATGTTATGGAGGATATTATGGCAAACACTGCCAAATGAGAAGTAAGTAAAATGAAAAGCCATTAGTGGGGTATTTTATATTACTATCAAAGGTATGATTTACATTTCATGAGTCATTTAATCAGTCCTAGTTGCTGAACGAAAACTACAAATGGAATGCATGTGTAAGGAATGAATCGAAAGACAAGGCCTCTAGCACAATCTACAATAAATCAAACAATATAAAGCAGCGAATCTTGCAACTATACGTAATATATATTTGTGAATTTTAAACAAGCCCCGTGCGGGGGCAGGGACTCCGGGATAAACGTCGGAATTTTTCAAAAATACCCCTAAAGGATACCGGACATTTTTCAAAAGGGCGTGGCTTAACAAATTTTTCATCCCTAAAAGATACCAAAATATGGAGGTTCAGTAGCTGCAAGTCACCTGTTTTAAATCTCATACAGATAAGTCGCGAAAATTTTATATTACTTATTAATTGTCTAGGTTAATGCTGCTATTTTAGTTTTCAAATTTACATGTTGAAATTAAATGTAATTTCCTATTTCATTATGACGTCACATCAAAACAAATCTATTGTTTCGACGCTAAGAATCATGGACGCTAGAGGGGATTTAGCATGTTTAATTCAATTAAAAATAGGCTGAAATTTATGCATAATAAATGAACAGAATACACGTTCAAATGCAAAGCAAAATGTGCTAGAGGAAAACTATTTTGCCCGAATTAGATCTGTTCTTATTCAAGTAAACAAACCATGACGTCATAGTGAAATAAGGCAATTTGCTCAAGACATTTTAAGCTAAACCTTATGGAAATAAGGACGAATTCTGCGTCGGTATAATTTATAGATGCCTTCACGGTAGTCATTTGACATTGTACCCGTATTATTATAGATCATGCATTATTAATAAATTTGATAATGAATCTAACAGTATTCAACACTGATCTCCCTTGCTCATTTTGATCTGATATCAGGCACGAGCTCAATCAAGCCGTCTACGCCAACAAGTAAGGACGTAATTATTGATACTAAATAGACGAACTATGATTTTATGCTTACTCTATTGTTTTCTAATGTTTAAAAAAAACTTCCAGTATTTTGTACTTTAAGGGACGGACCATTTGATATTTGAGGGGTAGGGGGAGGGTTGGGCAACTTTTTGTGCAGGATATTTTTTTACCATGTGATGGTTGTACAGGATATTTTCTTCCTCCCTGTCGATATTTTTTATTGGCACATCTACCGTGTACGATATTTTTTTAAAGCTTTGCTCGATTTTTTCTTTTTTTGTATTTGCCCACCCCCCCCCCCCCCCTTCAAATATCTAATAATCCGTCCCTAAGTGGAATTGAACACATTTTTTGCAGATATTTTGATAGGGAAACAGAACATGTTTGGCTGCACTTAGCGGTTAATATTCTTCATATAACGTTGTAATTGCTAGTTTTGTATTTGAACCACTATTTTCATTGCTAAACATCTGAGAATAGGTCCGCACTTGCCTTTAATGTAATACCATGTCCTGATATGCACAAAAACCCATCAGTAATTTTGTTGTGCAAAAATGTTGTTAAATCTCGCAGACTCTCCCGCTATTAAAACACTAGATCTGTGCAATAGTTGTCACTATTTAGTGGTAAAAAGCACTAATTAAAAAAAGAAAACAATAGAATTAGCATAAAACAGCACTATTCAGTGGCATTTATGTTGCACACATTTAGTGTGTGCACTCTTCACCTACGCCTCCACAAGTGGATTCATAGTTATTGTTTTTATTCAAATTTCTCATGTGGAATTCAAAAATAATGTATTCAATTGGATTTCTTTTTTAATCACTTCACAGTTCCTCCCCCTCCACCACCATCTTCAACTCCAGGTGAGTAAAACAATAAAATATCTCATATTGTTAGCAATTTTGAGAACATATGGTGTTACCAGTCTTCACTGAAATGAATATCACGCTCATCTCCATAAGAGCCTTTGATTAATTTTGATGAAACAGTGCCCACTGGGCCATCGGTGTCACTATGCCAAAAGTAAGATTTTCAGGAGTTTTCAATAAGCACTCACGACGCCGCGTGTCTTTGACGTTTTCGATTCGAATACCATTGAAAACTATCCGTACAAAATAGTGAGTACGTTTTCGATGACGAGAACTAAGAGTTCAAATGTATTTACAGGCGTTTCCGACTTGAAAACGGAAAAACAGTATGTTTTCGTCCCTCAAACGTCAGGCGCACGAGTTGTTATGCGGACTTGAAAACTATAGAAGACGCACGAAAACGATACGTTTGCATATCCATTTTCAAGAGTTTTCGGACCCGAAAACGTAGCTTTTGGCACAGTGTGTATGCCCGGAGGGGGGGGGGACTCCGGGGATAAACGGTCGGGGATGCTCGTCGGAATTTTTTTTAAAATACCGATACCGGACGTTTTTCAGAAGGGCGTGGCTTCACAAATTTTTCAACTCTAAAAGATACCAAAATCATGCGTTCCAGTGGCTTCATACCCCTAAAAGACACCAAAAAGTAAGAATTTGGCAAATTTCATATTTTTAAACCCTAACATAGACCAAATCGCCGATTTTTACTCCTAAAAGATACGACAAGCATCCCCGATCGTTTACCCTCGGAGTCCCCCCCCCCCTCCCCTGGGGTGTATGATTCTTTGTTTAAAGATTGTAGGTCCTTCGCTTTCGCTGAACACATTATTTTCTACATAACCAAGTGTGAGGTTTACCATTTGACTGGCCTCTTCAATAGCATGATTTGTTTCTTTATCAGCTTTAACTTTAGAATGAATGTTAAAGGACTTCATAAGTGTCCCTAAATTGCTCAAAAAATCAACAATCCACTGGAGAGGTCTATTTATCATCTTGATGGAGCCAGAGCCACAGTGTGTCTGGCGAATTCCACACAAATGCCAACTGGCTGACTGACAGAGTTTCGAATGAAGTGCTTGTCCATCTACATCCCCCTTTCCATTTTTTTCTATTTCGTGTCTTTCAATTTTTTTTAATATTTGTAATTTGTACGGATTTAAGGTCTTTCTTAGCATCAAATCCCATTCTTATTTGATGTTTTGTTTCCCATTCCCAGTGACAAAAATCCCAGTCCCAGCACAACAAATCCCATTTCCCATTAAAAAAAACAGGCAAAGTCACATTTCGGGACCCTCCTGATGCACAAAAACCCATCAGTAATTTTGTTGTGCAAAAAACAAAATTTAAAATTTCTTTTTTAATCATTTCACAGTGCCTTCCCCTACACCACCACCTCCAACTCCAGGTGAGTATTAAAAACAATAAAATATCACATATTGTTGTCGATCATTCGTTCAACGCTCAGAGTAGCACGCAATATGCATCTCTAACATGCGTCTCAGTTATTGGAGAGAAGAGAGATTTTGAGTTAGCAATTTAGAAATGAAAAAGTTAGAAATGAATATCACAACCATCTCCATAATCAGCACCAGGGATTACATTTGGGATCTGGATCAAAGCACACGGGATCATCTGAATTAATAGTCATGTCAACATGCTATGACAAGGATCGTATTTTAGATTTTAGAGGCCAAGAATCCATGAGTTCAGATCACAAAATTCATGCTCTCGGTCGTTACTCTGAGATTGATTGTTTTCAGAAATCCATGTGGATCACATTTGTGACTTCATGAATCCTTGTGACAATGGTGGCTCATGTATCAAAGACTCTTCACATGGATATAAATGTCATTGTTATGGAGGCTATTACGGCAAAAACTGTGACAAGAGCTCAACCAAAGCTTCCTCAACAGGTATTGAAGAACGTTCATTTTTTAAATGCAGCGAACAGTAAAATATCAAAAACGGATTCAGTTAATTTTCTTGTAAAGAAATTTTAAAAGCTAGGTGTCATACTCATATGTATAGAATCAAGAGATTAACCTATCCCTGGACCCCATCACGAACTACGCTAGTGCTATTTTGAGAAATCACCAGGCTTTTTTTAGTATGTTACCAATCCCGCTAAAACCAGCACCGCGGTCAAACGTCAGCGCATGCGTGACATTTGCATTTGTAAACAATCAGATCGCTTGGCAATTGACTTTCAAGTCAATTAATAAGAAATTGCGTGAATATTTAGGCTTAATTTTTTGTATATGAACTCTTTGTTAAATTTTCTTTGTACCCCAAGTTTACACTTTTTCAATTCTGTTTAAATTTTGAGAAAACAACGGTGAAAGTTTTCTCTTTCGTAGCTTTCTTTAGAAATCTCTACGCAGAAAGCACTGGGTACGAGATCGTTTCATCGGCATTTCTTATATTTTTTCGGGCATGCGCAGACGTTTGACCGCGGTGTTGCTAAAACCTTATTCTTAAGAGAAAGGGGACTGGGGAGCATGCTAATGGCAGTATGGTTAAGTTTTTCAGTTTTGCAAATTTGACTGAGAGCCCTTCCTTTTTATCTTCAAAATTCGTCTATTTCCTCTCTGGTCAATCTGAACAATCACGTTCCGTTCTTAAAATAACTCAGCAACAATAAATAGACTTAATGGTGCATATGATTTTTGTAAAGCCTAGTATGGGGGATAGGTTCTCCAAGCTCATTTTCTCTTGATAGACTTTCACTGTTTTAGCTGTATAGAATACTTATTGATAATTTTAGAATCTTTCTTTTCTATTATGTCTCTCAGTAGTCATCTACGATCACATGTGTGACATTATGAATCCCTGTCGTAATGGTGGTTCGTGTATTAAAGACTCTTGGCAAGGGCATGGTGGTTATAGATGTCAGTGTTATGGAGGATATTATGGCAGACACTGCGAAATGAGAAGTAAGTAAAATCAAAAGCCCAGTAGTGGGGTACTTCCATCTAAAAGTTATCATTTACATTGTATGGGTACAAATGGTTTATCTGGTATTGTGAAGGAGTGGAATAAAAAAACTAAAAAAAAGAGTTGAAAAAGAAAGAGTCAGGCGCATTTTTAGACAGGATGAAAGTAGTACTAGGAGGATCAATCCTAGTTCCCGACGACCAATGCAATGCATGCGCGAAGACAACGCAACAAGTGGATTGCATATAGGATGAATCTTCTACTAGCTAGGGACTGTCCTTGTATATCTTTTTAGTTCCATTTAAACACCAAATCAGACTTTATTTTATATTCTGATAAACGTTAACGAAAAACAACGACTGTAGCACAATCCACAACTAATCGTACAAGATAAAGTCGCATACTTTGTACTGATCTGGACTATATCAAATCACCATTACACCCTGTCAACTTTACTGATTCTAACAAGTACCTTTTACTTAAACCTTGCCCATTTTGATCTGAAAATATTTCTATCTGATCTCAGGCACGAGCTCAATCAAGCCTTCGCCAACAAGTAAGAACGCTTTTTTATTTATTCACTTTTTTCAAGTTGAATATAATTCAGTTGTTTTCTTACAAAACGTTTCAGGTTATTACTCGCCATCGCCATCATCCTCTCGTCCTGGTAAGTGTAAACAACATATATCGTCTTTTGATCAGAAAGTGGACTGATTTTGGTGAAATGCATGAATTAGTTGTGAATAAGATCAGTCATCAACAAATTGATTACCTACTCGCATGCTATCTTGTGCACCAAACATTTTTTTGATAGGGAGGAAAATGATAATAATAATTTTTTTTTTCTGAATGAACAAATCGTCCTGCCAATTAAAGCCAGGTTTTCACTAGCGACGCAAGCGCAAGCACAAACGCGAGGAAATAATATTAAGAATTTTCTCCAACGCAAGCACAGGAATCAAAATGTTTTCATTCTTGTGCTTGCGTTGGCGAAGGTTTTAATATTTTTTTCCTTCGCTTGCGTCGCTGGTGAAGACCAGGCTTTAGATAGTGATCGGAATCAAGTCACTTTTTTTAACTTTATAGAAATACTACTTAAAAAATATATCGATACCCTTACCATTTTTTGTCTTTCAGTAATTATCTACGATCACATTTGTGACATCGTAAATCCCTGTGGCAATGGTGGTTCGTGTATCAAAGACTCTTCACATGGATATAAATGTCATTGTTATGGAGGCTATTACGGCAAAAACTGTGACAAGAGCTCAATCAAATCTTCCTCAACAGGTAGGGACAAAAAACCTATTTGATTTTCTTATATTGAAGTAAAAGTAAATCACATTGTTTAGAAAATAACAATATATATGTCAATTTTGTGCTCGGAAACTGAAACGAACAGAAAACTGCATTATCAAAAATAATGCTTCTAGCTAAAAGCAATATTTTTAATAATGAGTTCCCTTGCAGTCAATTCAATATAACAAAAACGAATAAGACAACAATAAGAACAATAATTATACTAGATAATCACTGACGCACATAGGATACGTGGGTATAATGCAGGCAGCTTCGGGCTGCGTCCTCAGCTGCCTGCATTATAACCACGAATGCTGTGTGCCTCAGTGATTATCTATTAAATAACGTTGTAATTGCTAGTTTTGTATTTGAACCACTATTTAATTTTCATTGCTAAACATCTGAGAATAGGTCCGCACTTGCCTCTAATGAGTAATTTTGTTGTGCAAAAATGTGCTTAAATCTCGTAGACTTTCCCGCTATTAAAACACTAGATCTGTGCAATAGTTCTCATTATTTAGTGGTAAAAAGCACTAATTAAAAAAAGAAAACAATAAAATTAGCATAAAACAGCACTATTCAGTGGCATTTATGTTGCACACATTTAGTGAGTGCACTCTTCACCTACGCCTCCACAAGTGGATTCACAGTTATGGTTTTTATTCAAATTTCTCATGTAGAATTCAAAAATAATGTATTCAATTGGATTTCGTTTTTAATCATTTCACAGTCCTTCCCCCTCCACCATCATCTTCAACTCCAGGTGAGTAAAACAATAACATATCTCATATTGTTAGCAAATTTGAGAACATATGGTGTTACCAGTCTTCACTGAAATGAATATCACGCTCATCTCCATAAGAGTCTTTGATGAAATTTGATGAAACAGTGCCCACTGGGCCATTGGTGTATGCCCGGAGGGGGGAGGGGGGGAACTCAAGGGATAAACGATCGGGGATGCTCGTCGGAATTTATTAAAAATACCCCTAACAGATACGACAAGCATCCCCGATCGTTTACCCTCGGAGTCCCCCCCTCCCTTGGAGTGTATGATTCCTTGTTTAAAGATTGTAGGTCCTTCGCTTTCGCTGAACACATTACTTTGTACATAACCAAATGTGAGGTTTACCATTTGACTTGCCTCTTCAATAGTTTGATTTGTTTCTTTATCAGCTTTACCTTTAGAATAAATGTTAAAGGACTTCATAAGTGTCCCTAAATTGCTCAAAAAATCAACAATCCACTGGAGAGGTCTATTTATCACTTTGATGGAGCCAGAGCCACAGTCTGTAATATAAATGTGTCTGTCGAATTCCACACAAATGCCAACTGGCTGACTGACAGAGTTTCGAATGAAGTCCTTGTCCATCTACATCCCCCTTTCCATTTCTTTCTATTTCGTTCTTTCATTTTTTTTTAATATTTGTTATTTGTACGGATTTAAGGTCTTTTTAGCATCAAATCCCATTCTTATTTGATGTTGTGTTTCCCATTCCCAGTGACAAAAATCCCAGTTCCAGTACATCAAATCCCATTTCCCAGTCAAAAAAGGCAAATCCCAGTCCCATTTTACTCCTTCGGGACCCTCCTGATGCACAAAAACTCATCAGTAATTTTGTTGTGCAAAAACGTGCTTAAATATCTCGCAAATCCCTACCGCTAATAAAACACTAAATGTTTGCAATAGTTTTCTCACTACTTAGTAGTAAATAGCACTAATTTAAAAAAAGAAGAAAACAATAGAATTAGCATAAAACAGCACTATTCAGTGGCATTTATGCTGCACACTTTTAGTGTGTGCACTCTTCACCTACGCTGATTCATAGTTATGGTTTTATTCAAATCTCTCATGTAGAATTCAAAAATAATGTATTCAATTGGATTTCTTTTTTAATCATTCTCAATCATCATCCTCTCGTCCTGGTAAGTGTAAACAACATATATCGTCCAGTTTTGATCAGAAAATGATCTGATTTTGGTGAAATGTATGAATTAGTTGTGAAATAAGATCAGTCATCAACAAATTGATTACCTACTCGCATGCTATCTTGTGCACAAAATATTTTTTTGATTGGGAGGAAAATGATAATAATAATATTTTTTTTTTCTGAAAGAACAAATGGTCCTGCCACTTAAAGCCAGGTTTTCACTAGCGACGCAAGCGCAAGCACAAACGCGAGGAAATAATATTAAGAATTTTCTCCAACGCAAGCACAGGAATCAAAATGTTTTCATTCTTGTGCTTGCGTTGGCGAAGGTTTTAATATTTTTTTCCTTCGCTTGCGTCGCTGGTGAAGACCAGGCTTTAGATAGTGATCGGAATCAAGTCACTTTTTTAACTTTATAGAAATACTACTTAAAAATCTATCGGTACCCTTGCTATTTTTTGTCTTTCAGTAATTATCTACGATCACATTTGTGACATCTTAAATCCCTGTGGCAATGGTGGTTCGTGTATCAAAGACTCTTTACATGGATACAGGTGTTATTGCTTTGGGGGATATTACGGAAAACACTGTGACATGAGCTCAATCAAATCTTCGTCAACAGGTAGGGACAAAAAACCTATTTGATTTTCTTATATTGAAGTAAAAATAAATCACCTTGTTTAGAAAATAACAATATATATGTCAATTTTGTGCTCGGAAACTGAAACGAACAGAAAACTGCATTATCAAAAATAATGCTTCTAGCTAAAAGCATTATTTTTAATAATGAATCGAGTTCCCTAGCAGTCAATATAACGAAAATTAAAACGAATAAGACAACAATAAGAACAATAATTATACTAGATAATCACTGACGCACATAGGATACGTGGGTATAATGCAGGCAGCTTCGGGCTGCGTCCTCAGCTGCCTGCATTATACCCTCGAATGCTGTGTGCCTCAGTGATTATCTATTAAATAACGTTGTAATTGCTAGTTTTGTATTTGAACCACTCAGTTTAATTTTCATTGCTAAACATCTGACAATAGGTCCGCACTTGCCTCTAATGAGTAATTTTGTTGTGCAAAAATGTGCTTAAATCTCGTAGACTCTCCCGCTATTAAAACACTAGATCTGTACAATAGTTGTCACTATTTAGTGGTAAAAAGCACTAATTAAAAAAAAAAGAAAACAATAGAATTAGCATAAAACAGCACTATTCAGTGGCATTTATGTTGCACACATTTAGTGAGTGCACTCTTCACCCAAGCCTCCACAAGTGGATTCATAGTTATGGTTTTTTATTCAAATTTCTCATGTAGAATTCAAAAATAATGTATTCAATTGGATTTCTTTTTTAATCATTTCACAGTCCCTCCCCCTCCACCATCATCTTCAACTCCAGGTGAGTAAAACAATAAAATATCTCATATTGTTAGCAAATTTGAGAACATTTGGTGTTACCAGTCTTCACTGAAATGAATATCACGCTCATCTCCATAAGAGTCTTTGATGAAATTTGATGAAACAGTGCCCACTGGGCCATTGGTGTATGCCCGGAGGGGGGAGGGGGGGAACTCAGGGGATAAACGATCGGGGATGCTCGTCGGAATTTATTAAAAATACCCCTAACAGATACGACAAGCATCCCCGATCGTTTACCCTCGGAGTCCCCCCCTCCCTTGGGGTGTATGATTCCTTGTTTAAAGATTGTAGGTCCTTCGCTTTCGCTGAACACATTACTTTGTACATAACCAAATGTGAGGTTTACCATTTGACTTGCTTCTTCAATAGTTTGATTTGTTTCTTTATCAGCTTTACCTTTAGAATAAAAGTTAAAGGACTTCATAAGTGTCCCTAAATTGCTCAAAAAATTAACATTCCACTGGAGAGCTAGGTCTATTTATCATCTTGATGGAGCCAGAGCCACAGTCTGTAATATAAATGTGTCTGTCGAATTCCACACAAATGCCAACTGGCTGACTGACAGAGTTTCGAATGAAGTGCTTGTCCATCTACATAACCCTTTCCATTTTTTTCTATTACGTGTCTTTCAATTTTTTTAGCATAAAATCACATTCTCATTTGATGTTGTGTTTCCTATTCCCAGTGACAAAAATCCCAGTAACAGCACAACAAATTCCATTTCCCGTTAAAAAAAACAGGCTAATCCCAGTCCCATTTAACCCCTTCGGGACCCTCCTGATGCACAAAAACTCATCAGTAATTTTTTTGTACAAAAACGTGCTTAAATATCTCGCAAATCACTACCGCTAATAAAACACTAAATGTAAATAGCACTAATTAAAAAAAAAGAACAAAACAATAGAATTAGCATAAAACAGCACTATTGAGTAACATTTATGCTGCACACTTTTAGTGTGTGCACTCTTCACCTACGCTGATTCATAGTTATGGTTTTATTCAAATCTCTCATGTAGAATTCAAAAATAATGTATTCAATTGTATTTCTTTTTTAATCATTTCACAGTCCCTCCCCCTCCACCACCATCTTCAACTCCAGGTGAGTAAAACAATAAAATATCTAGTATTGTTAGCAATTTTGAGAACATATGGTGTTACCAGTCTTCACTGAAATGAATATCACGCTCATCTCCATAAGAGTCTTTGATGAAATTTGATGAAACAGTGCCCACTGGGCCATCGGTGTATGCCCGGAGTGGGGACTCCGGGGATTAACGATCGGGGATACTCGTTGGAAATTTTTTTTAAATACCCCTAAAAGATACCGGACGTTTTTCAGAAGGGCGTAGCTTCACAAATCTCTAAAAAATACCAAAATCATGCGTTCCAGTGGCTTTATACCCCTACGAGATACCAAAAAGTAAGAATTTGGTAAATTTCATATTTTTAAACCCTAACAGAGATTACTCCTAAAAGATACGACCAGCATCCCCGATCGTTTACCCTCGGAGTCCCCCCCCCCCCCCCCCCCGTCCCCTGGGGTGTATGATTCTTTGGTCAATTTGCGAACAATCATGTTCCGTAGACTTAACGGTGCATATGATTTTTGTAAAGCCTAGTATGGGGGATAGGTTTTCTAAGCTCATTTTCTCTTTCACTGTTTTAGCTGTATAGAATACTTATTGATAATTTTAGAATCTTTCTTTTCTATTATGTCTCTCAGTAGTCATTTACGATCACATGTGTGACATTATGAATCCCTGTCGTAATGGTGGTTCATGTATTAAAGACTCTTGGCAAGGGCATGGTGGTTATAGATGTCAGTGTTATGGAGGATATTATGGCAGACACTGCGAAATGAGAAGTAAGTAAAATCAAAAGCCCAGTAGTGGGGTACTTCTATCTAAAAGTAATCATTTACATTGTATGGGTACAAATGGTTAATCTGGTATTGTGCACGAGTGGAATTTAAAAAAAAACACTAAAAAAAGATTTGAAAAATAAAGAGTCAGGGCCATTTTTAGACATGATGATCCTAGTACTAATGCAATACAATGTGAAGACAACGCAGCAAATGCATTGCATATAGGATGAATCGTCTACTAGATAGGGACTGTCCTCGTATATCTTTTTAGTTCCATGTATTAAAACACCAACTCAGACTTCATTTTATATTCTGACAAACGTTAAAGCCAAAAACGACTGTAGCACAATCCATAACTAATCGTACAAGATAAAGTATACTTTGTACTGATCTGGACTATATCAAATCACCATTGCACCCTGTCAACTTTACTGATTCTAACAAGTACCTTTTACTTAAACCTTGCCCATTTTGATCTGAAAATATTTCTATCTGATCTCAGGCACGAGCTCAATCAAGCCTTCGCCAACAAGTAAGAACGCTTTTTTCATTTATTTACTTTTTTCAAGTCGAATATAATTCAGTTGATTTTCTTACAAAACGTTTCAGGTTATTACTCACCACCGCCATCATCCTCTCTTCCTGGTGAGTGTAAGCAACAATGTATTGTCTTTTATTTAGAAAATGGACTGTTTTAGGTCACTGCATGAATTAGTTGTGGAATAGAATTAGTCATCAATAAATTTCCTTCACAAAAATATATACAAGCAAACCGAAGGCAAATAACGAGAACATAGGAAGCCCAGACGACAAATCGCGCGCGGTGGTTTACACAGGAAACCCGAAAACGAAAAAGTTTTTACGCACGCTATATATTATTGTTTTCTCTCTTTTCTTGTAGTTTTCTTGTTAATATGTGATAGATTAGGGGTCCCTGTGTACCTACGCGCATGCTATCTTGTTCACGAAATGACAAAGAAAAAGATGATAATTAATAAATAATGATGATAATATGTTTTTTTCTGAAAAGCCGCCTAATGGTCTTGATGCTTTTTAGATATACGGAATTAATTACTGTTTTTTTAGCTTTATAGAAATACTAATTATCGCCTGTTAGAATCTCAGTACCCTTGCCACTTATTGTCTTTCAGTAATCATCTACGATCACATGTGTGACATTATGAATCCCTGTCGTAATGGTGGTTCGTGTATCAAAGACTCTTGGAGTGGTGGTTATCAGTGTCATTGTTATGTGGGATATTATGGCAAACACTGCGAAATGACAAGTAAGTAAAATGGTTAAATGAACCGCCAATGGTGGGATAATCCCTACATATAAGGTCTAATCAATATGAAAGGCATATGAAGCATTGATAACTGAGACTTTTAAAAAGTGGCATTTTACTACAAGAGAGATTCTAGATCCCGGAAGCATAATGCAGTTAAGTTGTGTGATAGGATGATTCGCCACAAAAACGATTAAAATCAAAGGTCTCTAGCAGTATCCCCGACAAGTAATATATACATATTATAAGCGGGAGAGGTGTGTGAGAATTTAATATGATGTGAATATTGTATAATAATTATCAAATTTCTACTGATTAATGCTGCCATTTTAGATTTAAAGTTTTGAAATTAGATGTAATTAGTCGAGATTTTTCCAGCTAAACCTTATGTAAATGGGGACAAGTTCTATATTAGATGTCTTGTTCACGGTAGAGACTTTTCACTGTTCCCGTATTGCTCTAAAACAATGCGCCAACACAGGAAACATTCAAAACAGGCAAAACTGTGTTATGAATGATTGGCGAAGAGAGCCTTTGTATGTGACATCAAAGCCGGAGCCCCCATCTGGAGGACAAAATAATTTTCTGTATTCTTATTATGTATTCTGTGTACGTTTGTACATTATTTTATTGGCTCGGCATCACAATACTACTCAAATGAGTAACTTCTCCCAGTGTAATATATGTCTAGAGACCAGACTGTTGCAGCCCATATCAGACACAGACGTACATACAGACCAGACAAACAGTACGAACTCACAGACAGATTACCCATCATTTACAGTGTTATGTTTTAACATTGTTTCAGGTCAAGTTGTTTTATCAACTGTTGCATGTAAGTATAAAACATAGGAAATTAAAAAATCTTCATGAGCAATATTTCATTTTACAACACTCAAGTAAATTTTCTTGCGCTGATTGGTCGAGAGCCATGTTCACTCAGACAGACACATAGATGACGTCAGAACCTCGTTATTGAACATTTTTTGACGTCATCTATGACCAATAACAAGACACACAATGAAAATCCATGTTCGATTTGTAAATATACTACATTGAATGTCTATGGCCATTTTTACTATGGATTGAAAATTTCCATAAAAACTTGGTTTTGAATCTTAAAAAATTGCTGACTTTCTCTTCTAGATAACTACCCTCACCACAAGAGGAAAAGGAGTGTGGAGGTAAGAATCAGCAATGTGAAATTTTGAGTGTCCAGGGGCGGATCCAGACATTTTGAAAGGGAGGGGGGCTGGCACTAATCAAAAACTGATCCAAAAGTTTTGAAAGTGGTGGACACCTGCAATAAAAAAAATTACCGATTATCAATCAAAATTTATTGGTGAGTAAAAACTATTTATGAATATAAATCAAAAGGGGGCACTGGTCCCCACGCTCCCCCCCCCCCCCTTGGATCTGCCTCTGAATGTCTGTACCCCTTTGACAACAGTGTGAACAGGTGAAACCATGAAAAGTAGTTTGTAGTGGTTGTGTTCTGACATACAGCCATCAGGACCTCCGGTTTAATGGAGTACATGAACTTCTAACCATTTCAAGATATAATGTAAATTACAAAGGCAGCAATTTCTCCTCGTGTATTTTAAGGTAATTCCGTAGTAATAGAACTAGCCATAGAATTTTGATAAAACGTTCTACATTAAAACATTTTGACTTTTTCATCAAAAATATAAAATAAAAAAATGGGGTCACCGTATTGGATTTCGCGAGAAAAAATTTTATTAATTATACCCACTTTTGTCAATTTAGCGTCTAACATTTGAAAATGGGTATCATTCATAAAAGTATCTCTTTACTGAGCTTGGTCAATACCAAATATTTTCAATGTGCTTTAGTATACTCCTTATACATTGGGCTACCGATGTAAAGCAAAAGATTTCCACTAAAATTCAACAGCGAAGAGAAATAAAGCAAAAATTAACAGAATGTTCGAATTTTTACGGGCCTCATCGATGCTTTGCACGAAACACTTTTCGTAATATCGAAAAATCGAGCCATAGAATTTTGTCATCGATCATATATGTTTTAAAAAACATGATTTCAAATGATATTATGAAATAAAAAAGATAGGTGCCCGTATTGGTTTGCGAGATATTTTGAGAAATATCCTCAAAATTCAATAATATTAAGGCTTTTCCGAGTATGGACTGGGGCGAGTTTAAAGAAATTCGTTATTTTTCGCTTGAAAATGTGAAAACTGTTCGTATTTTTACGTAAAAATGTTTCTCAGACATAACTCTGTATTTATTGACTATAAAAAATGTAGAACTCTAAAATTCCAAATATGCGCAGAACTATGCGCAGTGCAAAACTACGGAATTACCTTAAGGACGTTCCTGTGTATTGCTCGCGCGCATCGTTACTGCGCAAAATTGAGCGCGCGCGCTCATTACCGTTGGTCAAATTAATGATAATTTGTCCTTCATTTTTTTCATCTAAGTCCCAATTGTCTTCAATTGAAAAGCAATTAAGTTTATTTTTCTGTAGTTTAAAGTCAATTTGCTACAAAAAGAGCAAATATTAAACGTTTTATGCGGTAAACGGTAAATTATTAGAACCCAGTCTCCGCGCGGTATTCAAGATGGCCAGATTTTTTTTCAACTTTGCCGCAAGATATCTCGAAAACAAAGCCGGTGACCCCTATTTTTTTCTTTCGTGAAATGAAGCTTTTTATCAAGACTACAACATATGTGAAACACAAAAAAATGACATTACATGAAACGAAGAACAGTACACTTTTGTAAAATAAATCGACCCCTACCTTGGCACGAATCCAGCGACATCGCTTAACTTAAAAGCAACTTTATTTGCAAAGAAAGGCATAAACAATCCTATTATTTCTTGGAAATGGAAGACAACAGTTTATTAATTATTTTTCTAAATTTTAAAGAGCGTTGATTTCTGTTTTACAAAATTTTTATGACTTTATTCTTTGAAAATGGTAGTGTTTAAATACGCGCGTTTTTTCATCAAAATACCCCATTTTCTAGGCCTTGTACCTCAAAAACAAACTCGGTGACCCCCGATTTTTATTGCATTTCTGAAATGCTCATATAATGAAATAGCTTTGTACAAAGTGTCATAAAAATGACATTAGAACTTCATTTACCCAGGAACGTCCTTAAGGGCCCGAGTGTTGGTACAGCTACAGAGATCAAACCGGTGACAACACACCAGACGTATCCAATCGATGAAACCGATAATCGATGCCAATCGATATCAATCGATGTCAATCGATGACAATTAATCGATTGATTTCGGAAATTGATGAACAATCTATGAATGAAATTTGTGTGTGAATCGATTAGCATCGATTATCGATGTCAATTGATATCTTAATTGACATCGATTATTATCGGGGTTTTTCAGGTACGTAGCTGAATAAAGAGACCTCAGATTGTTACAAATTTACGTTTTTCTCTTTTATTTCACAAATAATAATAACAAAGTGCAATCTCGGAAAATATAAAGTCATTTTTAGATATCAAGATATATATACAATATGAGCGGGCGATTTGTATGGGCTGCAAGCGAGCTGTTTTAAATCTGTCTGCCAACGTCACTCGGCTATCACTGACCCTCAATCCTATTCCAAAATTATTATCCCCTCTAACTCGGCTTAACGTGAAGGTTTCCCCACCTTTACTTCAAAAGGAACTGGCACAGGTACCCTTTGACGATCGCATGAACGATGACTGAACTATCTCCCGGCCCTGAGCTGCTATATGATCGATTCTCATCGATTGGTTACGTCTGGCAACACAATAGACTAATGCTCAACAAATTGAGCCAGTCTGGCAGCAATTAAAGTGTAATAACAGAGAGACAATAAGATCTAATAAAGTGTAAAGCACCAAACCACCAACAAAAATGTAGACAATCATACTAAGTGTCTTTCATAGTTTTTTAGAATACTTGCCATTTTCATAACCAGCTTTCCTTTGATATTTAGCCTCTTCTGGACCAATGTAACAAGTTTTTGTAATAGATTTTACCCTTAAAAGTGATTCGGGTATTGTAAATCAAAAATAAGATTACACATCAAAAAGAAACAATGACAATATCTGTAAAAAAGTAGAAGTTTATAATAAGATCTGCCGTTTATCGTACTAAAATAAATGTTCTATCAACCACAGCACCAACGTTTAGCATGTAAACGTCAGTCAACGATCGCAAAGAACCTCTTCTCTGAAGACAGCAAGGAGTGGGATACAGTCCATCCAGCTATCAAAGATGTTGCTGTCGACCTTGCTGTCACTGGTGACCACATGAGAGCTCCAGGGCGAATGTACGCTCAAATCAGAAGGGCAGTAGCCAGTAACAGCTTGATAAAGATGAGGAAAGTCATGTCAGATAGAAGTCAGTGGAGGAGAGTTCCTGCAGATCGGTTTTTGTTAAGAAAACTGCACCTCGATGAAGCTCTCAAGAATCCTTTTGGATTTGCTTTGAAACGGCAAAGCAAACTGAGAACATGCGAATAAGCTTTGCATATACTGGAACTGATAAACATGGACTTGAAAATGGAATTCATTGTAGTTTCTAGGGTTTAAAAATAGGTTGGGGAACATTCATGTAGTCATTATGCTGGTAAATTGAAGCAATAAAGAAAAAGCATTGCAACAATTCATGTATTGGTTTGCTCGATCTTATCAGAGGTAGCTTGGATAGAGGGAAGGGGTGCAACACTGATTCAAATGAAAAATTAATGAACTGGAACACAGAATATTTTTGAAAGATATTAGTGAACAAGGTATTCAACCAGGTATTCAACAATCCTTTTGATGCTGGGTCAAAAACAAATCTTGATTTAATAGCCAATCTATTTCATTTTCTTTTGCATGTTATACTTGACAGCATTGATTTTACAATTCCCATGATGCTGCATGTATACACCTATTCCAAAAAATGAGGTGAGCTAATTCTTTATGAAAATATATTGCTGCAATTAATGTACAAATCATAACCTATCTGTCAGTGATGGACTTTTTATGATGTCAGCATCATGGATTAGCTTTATATTTTACTGCCAATTTATCATTGCCAATAGAAAAGTCATCATTCCTTTATATAGCACTGCCTATTTATCATTGCCAATAGAAAAGCCATCATTCCTTTATATTGTACTGCTTATTTATCATTGCCAATAGAAAAGCCATCATTCCTTTATATGTTACTGCTTATTTATCATTGCCAATAGAAAAGCCATAATTCCTTTATATGTTACTGCCTATTTATCATTGCCAATAGAAAAGCCATCATTCCTTTATATGTTACTGCTTATTTATCATTGCCAATAGAAAAGCCATAATTCCTTTATATGTTACTGCTTATTTATCATTGCCAATAGAAAAGCCATAATTCCTTTACATGGTACTGCCTATTTATCATTGCCAATAGAAAAGCCATAATTCCTTTACATGGTACTGCCTATTTATCATTGCCAATAGAAAAGCCATCATTCCTTTACATGGTACTGCCTATTTATCATTGCCAATAGAAAAGCCATAATTCCTTTATCCTTTATATGGTACTGCCTATTTATCATTGCCAATAGAAAAGCCATAATTCATTTATATGGTACTGCCTATTTATCATTGCCAATAGAAAAGCCATCATTCCTTTATATTGTACTGCTTATTTATCATTGCCAATAGAAAAGCCATCATTCCTTTATATGTTACTGCTTATTTATCATTGCCAATAGAAAAGCCATAATTCCTTTATATGTTACTGCCTATTTATCATTGCCAATAGAAAAGCCATCATTCCTTTATATTGTACTGCTTATTTATCATTGCCAATAGAAAAGCCATCATTCCTTTATATGTTACTGCTTATTTATCATTGCCAATAGAAAAGCCATAATTCCTTTATATGTTACTGCTTATTTATCATTGCCAATAGAAAAGCCATAATTCCTTTATATGTTACTGCTTATTTATCATTGCCAATAGAAAAGCCATAATTCCTTTATATGTTACTGCTTATTTATCATTGCCAATAGAAAAGCCATAATTCCTTTACATGGTACTGCCTATTTATCATTGCCAATAGAAAAGCCATAATTCCTTTACATGGTACTGCCTATTTATCATTGCCAATAGAAAAGCCATCATTCCTTTACATGGTACTGCCTATTTATCATTGCCAATAGAAAAGCCATAATTCCTTTATCCTTTATATGGTACTGCCTATTTATCATTGCCAATAGAAAAGCCATAATTCATTTATATGGTACTGCCTATTTATCATTGCCAATAGAAAAGCCATAATTCCTTTATATGTTACTGCCTATTTATCATTGCCAATAGAAAAGCCATCATTCCTTTATATTGTACTGCTTATTTATCATTGCCAATAGAAAAGCCATCATTCCTTTATATGTTACTGCTTATTTATCATTGCCAATAGAAAAGCCATAATTTCTTTATATGGTACTGCGTATTTATCATTGCCAATAGAAAAGCCATAATTCCTTTATATTGTACTGCCTATTTATCATTGCCAATAGAAAAGCCATCATTCCTTTATATGGTACTGCCTATTTATCATTGCCAATAGAAAAGCCATAATTCCTTTATATGTTACTGCCTATTTATCATTGCCAATAGAAAAGCCATCATTCCTTTATATGGTACTGCTTATTTATCATTGCCAATAGAAAAGCCATCATTCCTTTATATGGTACTGCCTATTTATCATTGCCAATAGAAAAGCCATAATTCCTTTATATGTTACTGCCTATTTATCATTGCCAATAGAAAAGCCATCATTCCTTTATATTGTACTGCTTATTTATCATTGCCAATAGAAAAGCCATAATTCCTTTATATGTTACTGCTTATTTATCATTGCCAATAGAAAAGCCATCATTCCTTTATATGGTACTGCCTATTTATCATTGCCAATGGAAAAGCCATAATTCCTTTATATGGTACTGCTTATTTATCATTGCCAATAGAAAAGCCATAATTCCTTTCAGCTGTGCTGTCGCCATTTCTCTTCAACATTTAAAAACAGTGTATATCTTTAATTTAATCTCAAACAAATTTCAATAACCAGTTTTATACATTACTTCTTTTATTTTTTCTTCATTTGAGTAATTTTAACCAATATCATTGGTTGGTTTAAAATTCAAGGCAACACTATTGATACAGTATCTTAGTTCAGTTGGTGGTGGTCCGTCATTAAAAACATGTCCAAGATGACTGTCGCACTGAAAATAATAATAACAACATACACTTTACATTGAGTCAAATTTTATTATGAACCTTATTTCAGGCGAACTCAATTCATGGATGGTGGGAGATAAACAAAGACAACATCCACTAATTTTTGTTTTGTTACTTATAGAAACAGGCAGGGTATTTCAACATTATTATTTGACACAAGTATTCTATGGAGGCCTGATTGGATGGGGGGAGGGGTAGGGACTTCTGCTACCCCTAAAATTCACTTAATTGTTCCATGAATCTCACATTACAAACAAAATGACAAGTCATTTACTTCAAGTTGGAGTTATAAAATGGTGTCATGAAATCAGCTACTGTAATCTTCTGTGTTGTACTGTTTCATTCTATTTTAATCCTGTAGATTAAATCGTACACTGCCCCTAGTTTCACCTAATGTTGCCTCCCCTAATTACACTTAGTTATGTGTTATAATCATATGTAGAATTAGAAAACAAATTCCAATGTTTTTAGGATGTTATGAGTTTTTGGTATTCTACTCTAAACATGTTATGCAGACTTTAATACCTTGGCACATATAACTTCCACCCTGACCATACCATGGCTTTTGTCAATGATATCTTTTACATTTGATTTACCATCTTCATCTCGATCAACATCAAAAAATGATGGCCAGCCACTACCAGAGTCAAACTTAGTTGATGAACTAACAAAAATAAGAATAATTTTAGTCTTTTCAACCTGGCCTTACTGCATTTGGGAAAGCACATGCATCCAATTGCAAATCTAGTTTGTCATACATACCTAAAGAGATTAGTACCACAACAAACGCATTGGTAGACTCCCTTTCCTTTACAATCCAAATATTCACCTGACCAAGGCTAGACAATAAACAAGATATGACTGTGAAAATGGATCATACTATTTCGAAATGGTCAATCGAATTCTTACCGGCTCCGTTCCTTTTTGCCTGCATACATGATATTGCTGTGGTGTAAGTTTTTCCTTCCATTCATCTTCGCGTTTCTTCATAAAAATGCCTGTCGATTTTCATACGTAATTCAAATACAGAAAAACAGCAAATACTGTTAGCATTCAACGATAGAAAATGGTCTCGAATAAAGTCATTCTATGACTAGTAATTTCAAATTAAGTTGAAAAAACAATACCTGAGCTTATTGCTATGCCACGAAAGGCGATGTATCTTCCTGTTGCTATTGTATTATAAGTTTTGAGTCGTGAAATTCGGCTGCATTGTCGTAAAAGAATCTTAGAAGATGTCAGAATCCTGGTTGCCGCCATCTTTGTTGTTGTTTCTGCGGTGCCAGGCCTTCTTAAAAAGTAAACCACCCCTCCCCACACAAATTGAGTAAAAGTGCGCAAAAATTAATGAAAGAATGGACGAATAAAATAAATAAACTCAAATGAATGAATTTTATAAATAAATATCAAAAAACTAATAAATAAATGAATGAATAAAACTAATAAATTAATCAATAGTGATTAATTAATGAATGAATAAAAAAGCTAAACAAAATAAAAACTAAATAAACCAAACGGATTTTTTAATAATTGACGACTGAATATTTTCTATAAATTGATTAATTCGCAAGAAAATGACAATAAAATACAATTTCCAGACGAATTGTCCATCATGAAATTGCTGCTGAAGGTCTACACAAAGAGTATGTATAACGTTTTTTAAAGTCGCTAAATGGTATTTGAACGCTAGCGCCTTAGATATGCACATAATATGGAGTTATGTTTCCAAAGTTAAGGCAAGCTTGGCGAATTTATCCAATTGCTCCACTAGGAAAAAGCGACAAAATGTCATAAATGTGAAAGCGGTGAGTCGCAATGGCGTTCGGACGTTCCAACGCAGTTCATTAAGAATTCTTGTTCACATTTCTTGTCTCTCGTCAATAATATTTGTTATATTGGATAAGGCATAACGAGATTTCTGAAATGAGAAAACAAGGAAAGTACTTTACCAAGGTATTAAAAAGACAGCGATACGAAATATATATTAAAGATATTTACGTGGTGTTGCGACACGACAATCCAAAAAATCCGCTTAAATTCTCATAAAACCATTGTATTTTTGTTTCATTTTACTATCTTTATTCAGACTTGCGAAATAATTGCGTGAATTTTCATGAAGAAAAAAATTATAACCAACCATTAACTCAAATACTAGGATAGTGCGTGCTGGTGTGTCGAATGGCGCAGCCTACAAATCGCATTTACCTTTCGGATACAGCCTGTAGACATTCTTCCTTTTCTTTCTTTTCTTTCTATATATTAAGAAAATACATATGCTGTCAAAATTTAGTAATCTTAATTTATCAATTGTTTTCTCTTTTGAACAAGTTTTCTTACTCTTCGAAGGACTTGGAAAGTTGCTTTGGAAACTTGCATCTGTGAACGGATCACCTCGACGCAATTTTCTAAGTAAACCATAACATAAAATGTCAGTTAAAAGAATGGATGAAATTATATAAATAAAATAAGTATATCTGATTATGGACGTGCATGTATTTGTGAGACCAAAATAGTTTTAGCCAAAGGTCTCAGGCTTAACTTAGGCAACAGGAAATTTTATCATTTCAGTAGTCGAATGAGCAGTACCTAAAATGAATTTACGGAAGGTACGCAAGTGCTTGAAAGTGCGAACCAAAAGTATGTCTAGCACCCCTGACTCCTTTTCAAGTAGGTCCCCCAGCACATGGGTGCATGTAGAAGTTCTAATGAAATGACTGAGGCAGGTGATCATCAGAACTAAATTACCAGTAAATGAACTGTATTTTCAAATGTTTTTACTGCAGTTTTCCGTTTCCCGCGAACTCTATTCTTTAACACCGACGTTTGTTCGAACATTATCAAGATGAATCATGATTGGTTGGTTTTCATTCGGGTGGCAATCGTACTTTTGATTCGAATAGGAACAAAAACACCGGATCGCAGGAAGTATTGATGTGGTTGACTTCCCAGAAAACGAAAAATTGCAGTAAACGCATTTCACTGAGACCATATAGCTTACCTTCTCAGGTTGGGCATAGCATATGATACGTTTATACTGCTAAGACGCTTACTCCTGATTGGTGGAACACTGGGCGTATCGTGACGTGAGTCTATGCTAACGCTAGATTCAACGTTCGTAAAATCGTTGTTCAAGTTATTGCTATCATTCTGTCCCAAATTATTTGAGGCATCACTGTTTTCACTATGTGTATCTGATTCCGTGGCACTTGTGATTTCATTTTGTTCTAAAAAACGATAACGAAAACTTGAAATGCTATATTAGAGCAAAAATACACATAGACGACAAAATACGTTAGTTGATGATAGGGCGCTAGTTCGAATTCTATATATATGTGTCTTTCAACTTCAGAATTCGGGAGGAGCCGGGTACAATGGACTGATATATATTAAAAAGTACAACTCACCAATTTGACTTAACTGACTCAATTCGGTAACAATGGTTTCAATGCTGCCCAATTCCACACAAGTTGTTTCCATGGGAACCACGTCAGCGCTGGTGACTTCCATCATATCAGAGTCCTGAGGGGGAGGGGTGGTGTCCAGAGAACGATAAGGAGTGTTGGTTGAAGGCAGTGGTGTAAAGTTTGTTGAGGTGTCTGTGGGTAAACATGTGAACTCTGTAGCTTTGTAAATAACCTTTGCACAGTCTATTAATTTAGTAGCTGTTTCTTTTAGGTAATTTTGTATCACCTTGAATTTCTCCTGAGATTTAAAAAAAAAAAAAAAAAAAAAAAAAAAAACATTCAGATCCAAATTACATTGGACATCATATTTTGAAATAACACTAAATGTTTAAATTACTAATTATCAATTTGGAGAGATCATATAACTATTGTTTTGTTTGTTACCTGTATTCTAATATCAACTTCTTTCATAACTGTCTCTATATGGTGTTGTCTTTCAGATTGCAATTGTTTCTTTAGGTGAATGTTTTTCATGTTGATTTCATTGATCTGTATTCGTGCTTCCTCTAGAATAAAAACCAAATACTGATTGTAATGCACACATTGATAGCGTACATCATTATTGTTTTCCTACTTTCACTTGTCCCTTCTAAATTACTTTATGCACATGCTCAATCCCATATACATTTTGTATGATATTATACATATGATATTATATATATGAATTATGATAACCCCGGTGATATGCTATGAGCGAGCCAGCCAGCCAGCCAGCCAGCCAGCCAGCCAGCCAGCCAGCCAGCAAGCAAGCAAGCAAGCAAGCAACAAAATAACTGATGCAACTATCCAGCCAACAATTAATTACAAAATACAAATTACCAACTTAACAACCAACCAACCAGTCAGCCAACCAACCAACCATGCAAATAACCAACCTTACAGCGAACCAGTCAGCCAGCTAACCAACCAACCATGCAAATAACCAAACCAACCAGTCATCCAACCAGCCAATCAATACAAGCAACCAACCAATCACCCAACAAACCAACCAACCCAAATGCAACCAACCAACCAAGCAATTAGTCAACCAACCAGCCATGCAACTACCAACGAACAAACCAAGCACCTTATCGACCAAACCTACCAATAAACATGTGACCAACTAACTATGTATTCAACAAACCCCAATCAACTAGCAAATCAACCAACATGTACCCTGCTTGGCAGAGATTTCTCAACACAAAGGGTAACCAACATGCAAATAAACAAACAAAACAACAAGAAACCTAAAAAAACACAATTTTCAATCATACAATCAAAAGTAAATAAGGAAACAAACAAAGAAGCAACAGACATTAGTTCTCCAGTGACAAATCTTTTGTTAAATAACAGTTTTTTTAAGTATTTTACCTACCTAAAGCTGTAGCTAATGCTCGGTTATTGGCTTGAAGACTACATTCCCATTCAGACATAGCATCTAAAGCACAAGAGGATTTATAACCTTTTAGTATAGGTTGGAATAATTAGTGAAAGTGTTATCATGGAATCATTACGAAGTATCGAGAAATCTGAACCATGAATGGGAATAGATAATAATGTGAATGGAAATGCAATGTAATACGTATCACAAATATTTTTACCTTGCACGTTTTTCCTTTTCCCTCTTTTAGTCCTACTTGTTTGTTTGCCCGCATTTTCACTTTTGTTACTGACTGGCTGGATATTCTCTTTATCAGGCTGTTCTTTGTTAACCTGATTCGGATCTAGTGTGTGCCTCTAAAAGTGAAAATTTATATTAAATGAGTGACATAAACGAGTGACTTTGTCCATTTATTCAAAAGCAAATCAAACAATCTTTCAGACCAAACACTTCTTGATCCAAAAATAGGGGTTCATTTTGCAAATTTGCCTTTAAAAAGCAAGTTAAATTTAATTTAAATAATATTAAATATTATCACTGTACTTTAATTCCGTTGCAAAAAATGATCCCCAATTTTTCAATAACCACTCTACTGGTGAAATGAAATGGCGATCAATGGCAAATTATTTTCATTTTGAATTCAACTTACTCTCTTTGGATTTTTTCTTCTAGTAGTTACTCCATTCGTATTTAAACTTTTTCTAGATCTCATCTTCATCTAAAATTAAAACAAGCGGAAAAGAAAAAAGAGAGAAAAGGAACGAATAGATGATAGAAACAACGCTCAACAAAATCATTCTTGATTCAAATCTCGCGCCATCGATGTGTGAATTTGTGAAGAAATGAGCAGCCACGCTCTGTGTAATAATATCCAGGATTCCTTGCGGGTGGCGGTGCACGGTATTAGAAATTTTATTTTTATTTTTTATTATCCATGATCTAAATCGACCTTAGGTTTTTGTTCATTTTTATCGATTTGTCTACTTGTTTCTTATGTCGAGTTGCCTGAAAATTTTAGTTTTCTGGCTCAAAATAAAACGATTTATCGACCTACCTGATCTGATAGGAATGGATTTTAAAAGAAAATCGGGACCGCTTTCGTTTTAATATACTCGGTGAATCATCAGGTCAACTTAAATTCCACGCATTCCCACTCTTGGTGAATCTGTGGAATCCAAATATTTTTTTGTGGATGAAGAAATCTCTCATCTATTTCCTACATCAACAGCTTTGCAATAGCTCTAAACTTTAAAACCCGCAACTCGATAATTAATATTCCAAGGATGGTTCAGTTCAAGACATGTTGGGTGGCACTGTTTATACGTGCCCTACCTACCTACCCACCGAATATCATGTAATGTAATGTAATGTGGTGCTTATATAGCGCATTTCACTCAGTCTCAATGCGCTTTACAATCTTTTTAATATTTATAGTATGTAATCCGGATTTACAAGCATGAGGTTGATTAGTAATTAGTATGTATTAGTGTAGGCCTATCACCGAGGATGGTCGTACCTGCGTCCTCAGTCGTTCTTTTACGTCCCCCCGTTAATGGTTAATGTGTAGTGTGGCGAGACGGGACCTCCAGTTTATCGTCCTTATCCGAGAAGACGCGAACCCTTACAATTATAAATCGAAGAACATTCTCCTCAATTATTTAAAGACCCTGAGTGATGGTCCGGTTGAGGGTTCGAACCCGCAGCCTCCCGGTTAACAGCCAACGCTCTCCCAACTGAGCTAACCTGTTAATCGGTAATCATGAAATACATAGACGGATTTTCCTGCGTTGTGTTAGTTCTCAAATATGGAGCTTTTACTATTTTTTATTTTAATATTCGTTTATTTACAAATTTCAGCATTACATCGCTTCTAGTGCTTAGCGCATAGGGGAATGCAATGAATAAGATGCGAGATTCCATCTCAAGAATAGCTCAGTAAAAAGTGGATAAAATTCGATTCTGTAGCTGCATTCAAACGCACTTTTCTGGGAAATACTTATAGGGACGGACCATTAGATATAGACAATTGTTTTTGCAGGATATTTTTTTTCTACCTGCACGAAATTTGTTTAAGGGCACATCTGCCGTGCACGATTGTTTTTAGCGGAGCTCCGCGCGGGCCGAAGGCCCGCGCAAGCGGAGCACCATACTTTAGAAAATATAACCATCGAGTTGATTTTTGATGGTTCGGCCCAGGCCATTCCGCGCGTCCGTAATCCGTCCGTGCCCATCGAGATTGCATTTTGGCGCGTAAAAAAAAATTTCGACGCGTGCGGACACAGAATAACTTTATGATTAGCAGCTGAAGTTGTTAGAGTTTTACTAAAAAAAAAACTCGTAGAGTATCCAGTGCTTTTTTTCGAAAAAATTCTTTTTCAACAAAGATGAAGATATTACAACTTGAAAAAAACAAAGTGAAAATTTGATCAGCATGAACTAACAGCTAAAGGAGTTTACTTTTACAAGTTTGCGAGTTGCTAAAAGAGCAAGGCTGGATTTCTCATGGATTCTTCGTGGCGTTTTTCAATTATTGCTTAACGGGGGCGACTAATCTACTTTTAAAAGTAAAAAGATCGGCGGTGAACAAAAGTACATGAAAACAAAAACGCGAAAATCAGACATTTGATAAGAGGTGAGCAAAATGACTGAAACACGCGATCACCGATGCACTCTGTATGTTCATTCATCAATTCATTGTGTGGAAATTCAAGATAAATGATAACACAAGGACCTGCAGTAGGATTATTGCAGACTTATCAACTATGCAGAACAACTATAACTTTTCATACAAGATGTTTGTCAACAAAGTACTGCCGGTTCGAGAGCAATGAAATGCAAATTTAGCACAATGTACTATCGAGCAACACGAGCAATGCTACGACATTCGGTTGGACTTTGTGAACTTTTTAGTGTTAGACAAAAAAAACTTTTTCACTTTAAATTATCGTGATATGAACTGAGGACCAAAATTTCAACGGAAAAATGACAGTATAAAAGAGAATCGCGACGTTGATTCATCGACTGATCAATTGTTGACATGTGAAAATTGCTTCGCAATGAAAATCACTTAATTATCCTTCTCAACCTATACCTAAGGTATGTTTACATTATTTTTACCGATCTTCCTTTAATTTCTTTGTTTTCTTAGCTACTACCATTCGCATGAAAGCAGTTATTCCTACAAATTTATTTTCTAGGTTGTTATGTTTTTCTCCATCGACTTATATTTCATAACAATTTTCTTTAATTTGATTCTTGTAATTGTTTTTTTATTCACGTTGTAATAAAACGCTTGTAGACTCGGTATTCGTCAGTAAACTCGTTCAAGTTGAAATTTCAAAAGTTCTTATTGAAATAAAAGTTCAGAAGTACATGTAAATAAAATTTGGCATGCACAAAGATTTGAATATTTGAATAGGGTGGTCTTTTAAATCTTTTACTCATTCATTTAATCAATTGAATTGCTCATTTGTTTGCTATGTTATTTTCTGTTGATGGTTACTTATACGTATTTGTTTATTCATTCATTCATTCATTTGTTTGTTTGCATTTTAGCTATAATTATTTTTGATCAATTGTTCGACCAATGATTTAATAATTGAGAATGAATGAATGAATAGATAGATGGATGAATGAATGGTTAATTCATTGTCTAAACAAGGCTTTTAATCGGAGGTCCGCCATTAGGTTTACCTAATTTTTATATTATCTGTTTTACAACACTCGAGTAAATTCGCGCGCGCTGATTGGTCGAGAGCCATGTTCACTCAGAGGACAGACACATAGATGACGTCAGAACCTCGTTATTGACAAATCGCTCAAACTTTCTTCATGCGAAAAATCGCTCAGTAAGTGGACAAATATATTTCCTCGGAAATGCTTGAGCAGTTGTGTAAATGAACCAATTATTGATGGAAATTACCATTATGTAAGTAAGATATTGAATAAATGTCATTGTGATTTGATAAACTGTGTTTTGCCTGCAGTGTTTGTTCAATTTTATCGAAAAACTTCAAACCATGCCGTCGGTAGTTTTTCAAACAAACATCAAGTTCAAAATGTTTTTTTTGGTCGCTAGCACACCTCGTTGCATCGCTTTATGAATGAAATTTACCTTTGTTTTTCCGTAATTAAAAAAAAAATTATTAAGTGTAAGCTATTTTAGAATAAGAAAAAAATTGCATCGCATCAGTTGTGAGCTTGTTTGTTGAGGACTTGCATGAAGCCGTTCATTTGTGGCAGCTAATCGGCTTTGTTTTTCATTCAATATCTGGTTGAATTATCTTTGTAAAAGGATTAGCTTTCTAAAAGTTTAAAAATTGCAAAATGTTTTCTTTATTTTTTTGCCTAAATTGGATATTTTTGCATATTATAAGCTTACAACTTGTCGTGAAGTTGGCCGTGAATCGTTCAGGTTTCGTGACTTGCACTGTTTTAGATCAGTTTTAGTGTTGTAAAAAACAAATCGAACATAGATTTTCATTGTCTGTCTTGTTATTGATCATAGTTGACGTCAAAAAATGTCCAGAACTTTGCAGTGAAACCACTCGCTACGCTCGTGGTTCCACTTGAGTTTTGAACATTTTTTGACGTCAACTATGATCAATAACAAGACAGACAATGAAAATCTATGTTCGATTTGTTAATTGAAGTCTTTGCTCGATATTTTTTTGGTATTTGCTCCCCCTCCCCCTCAAATATCTAATGGTCCGTCCTTAAACTAAACATATGTCGTGCTGTCTTTTTGCAACACAAACACATATCACAAGAGAGCCAATGCAAGAAAGCGCTATTTTGAACGTCGTTTTTTAATACACCATAATTTGTTTTGTACACGATGATATAAAAACAAAATGTGATAAACATATCCCTTTTTAAAAGCAATATTCGAGAATATCCAACTGTAAAATACACGAGTTTTAATTGATTTTTTTAGAATAATCAAGTCAATGTTTTAATAATTTGAAAAGTCGCAACATTGCAGGCCGAGACATTTTTCGCTGTTCTTATATTTTCTTCATTCATGTAATCTCTTCAACCTTCATTTGTACATATTCATTTCCATGTTTCTATTGTCAGTGCTTTCCAACGTTGCGGTTTGCTTTAAGTCTTTATCAATCTCTCGCTGTTCCTAACTTTTTATTCCTTATAAGTTTCCATTTGCCCCTATTTTCACTTGCTTGACTATGTATATGTATATATGCTTATTTTTTGTCATGTTCGTCTTATGATTTCTTTTCTACGATTTTCTTTTCCTCCTGATTTTTTTCGACTTTTTTCTCAGGGACTTTCTTCTCATCACTTTGTTTTACAATTTTCTTTTCTTCGACTTTCTTCTCTTCGTTTCCCTTTGCATTTGTAACAACTTCTTTTGTTGTTGTCGAACTATCCTTCGACTGCGTTCCTTTTTTCTCTACCTCATCTTTTGTTTTTTCCTTTTCTTCGTTGTTCTTTCCTTTTGTATCTTCTTTCTTATCGACCTCTTTAGCTTGTGGCTTCTGTTTTATCTCCTCTGTTTTTGCTTGTGATTTTTCTTTTTCTTTCTCCGCATTTCCTTTAGATTGCGTTTTCGACTCCTCAGTTGCATTTACTTCCGTCTTTTCTTTTTCTTTGGTTACTGTAGTTTTATCTTTGTTTTCTGGTTCTTTTGATGCTGACCTTTTCTCGTCCACTTCTTTTGGTTGTTCTTTTTTGCTTGGAGTTTCTTTTACCTGCAATTTGTCTTTATCCACATTTTGCTTTGATGCCAACTTTTTGTCCTCTGTTTCTTTGCCTTTTGCTTTCTCATTTGATGCATTTTCTTTGGTCGGTAATTTATTCTCTTCTGATACCTTTTCCTGGGTTCTGTCTTTCTCTGTATTGTCTTTGGCTAGTGGCTTTTTGTCATCAGTCACTTTTGGTTGAATTTTATCTTTCTCTGCAGTTCCTTTGGCTGACGACTTTTCAGCCGTTAGTGCTAGACTCTTTTGACCTTCAGTAACTTTTCCTTGCGCCTTCTTATCATCAGATATATTTTCGTCTGCGTGTTTCTCAAGAGTGACTTTACCTTGAGCGGGTTTATCATCTACTTTTGCTTGAGGTTGTTTTTCATCGGTTGCTTTGACTTGTGTCTGTTTCCCACCTACATCTTTAGCTTGTGATTTAGTCAATTTAATTTGCTCTGGACTGCCTGTAGCTGCCAATGTCGCATCAGTTCCTTTCGATGGTAATTTATTGTCTGCCACTTTTGTTGGGTTTTTATCCTTTTCAGTATTTACTTTCGCTGGTGTCTTTTTCTCGTCAGCTCCCTTTGACGGACTTTTTTCCTTCTCGATGTTGCCGGAGGATTTTGGTTTCACTTCAATTCCTCGAGTTTGGGACTTCTTGTCTTCAACCACTTTACTTGGACTTTTTTCCTTGTCCGTATTCCTTGTAACTGGTGTCTTTTTCTCCTCGACTGCTTTGGTTGGAGTTTTCACTTCCAACTTTTCCATAGTTACTTTAGCTTGCAACTTCTTGTCTTGGGCCGACATCACTTGCGGTTTTTCCTTCGGAGCACTTCCTTTTGATGGCGACTTTTTCACTTCAGTTGTTTTTGCTTGATTCTTGGATAGCTCTTCACTTCTTCTGGTCTGCATCTTTGGGAATTCCTCTTCTGGGTTTTCTTCTTGTTTCTTGTCAGGAGACATATCTGTTTTCTGTTCTATTTTCACTGTTGTTTTCTTTTCTTTAGTTTTAGTCTCAGTACTTCTAGTTTCATGTTCCTTCGTTGTATCTTTGGTTTCTTTCGTGGATTCTTTGCTGTCTTCGTTCATTTCAGGTTCGTTGTCTTCTTCTTCGTCGTCGTCCTGCAAAATAATTTCAGCAATTAATGAAAAACCATTCCACAATCGTTTTCGCATGAATTACACGTTACGACACGATATAGTACTGAAATGTATACACTCTACTCATACAAACAACTATGCCTTCAATCTTTGTTTTAATCTTTACGTGCTTCAGCCTGACAAGTTCTTGAATGTACGCCAGCACAAAGCACTTTATTCACCCATTTCAAATGAATATGTAATGTTATAAATTCCTGCATTATTTTTGTTAAGACAGTACTTACTGACTCGTCACACTCCGTGCAATACCACATGTATCCGCGTTTCTTGGGATTGCTCTGTTAAACAAAAAGCAAATATTTCAATTAGACATAATTGAATGTCGCCGCATGATTTACTAGGTAGTATACCTACCTTGACGGGAGGGTCCAAGCAGCCAAAGTGATAGCAAAGTTTACAATTGTCACACCTGAAAGATTAAAACCACGCTGATGAGGAAACGTGAAGAGATGAGACCAGACGAGAAGGGAAGCGATTGTTTACCTTACTAATGTCCGGTTTTCTCCTACTTTGTCGCATTTGGTACAAACAGTTCGTTTGTCCTGTACCTTCTCCTTGCGGGCGGTTTTGTCTCTTTTGGGTCTCGGTTTTGGTTCTTGCCTCTGCACAAATAAACAATATCAAAATATAGAAAAATGAGATAATCGAGGTTGTCTCTAAAAGCCACAAGGTTAACATCTACGAAGTTTTTACTTATATACAGAATAAAACACATCAAATGATGAACAAAATCAAAACAAAGTGAGCAATTGGTTTAGTAGAGTAGAGTAAGATACAATATGAATGATGTTTTGAAAGCCTATTGGTGATGATACGCACTTAATATGTACTTATTGACTGAGTGGGAGGGCCGTACGGGAAAATATTTCGCTCGAGGTGATGCCGTACGGACCGAGCGCAGCGAGGTCCGTACAAATGACCGAGAGCCAAATATTTTCCCGTACGGCCCGACCTAACTCAGTCAATAAGCATTTTATCATATGACCCTCATTTTTGAGCATTTTTGAGCATGTTTACTTTTGAGCAGGGCCGTACGGCTTCGTACGGCCCTGCTCGAAAAAGCCGTACGGCCCTACTCACGTCATCATCCCCGAAGGTTTTTTTAAGAGCGCGCGCCCGGGCGGATACGGGTCATGTGATAATAGAACGTACTTTCCATCTCCAGAATATATCCAAATGAGCAAATTAATGATTATTGATAAAAATTCAATAATATTTCATGACTAGAGAACCACACAAAATCACAACAGTGAAGGTATGATTACTTCTGTTCCTGATAAAAATATCATATCACTACGCACCGGTTTCTTTGCAGGTGGAGGGGTGGGTGTGGCTGTAGGTGTAGAGTCAGGATCTACAACATGGGTCGATGTAGCCGATGTACCCGATGTAGACGTTGCAGCCGGAGGAGTGGTGACTGTAGCAGAGCTAGCAGCAGAGGTAGCAGCTGTAGCAGTTGTAGTGACAGGAGAAGCAGAGGCAGTACCTGGAGAAACAGCTGTAGTCGAGGGAGGAGGGGTGCCCGCTTCAGGAGGTGGCGATGGTACGCTATCGTGAGATGATTTTCTTTTCCTTAACACTCTCAATCGTCTGGGCTACAAGTAGATAAAAAACATTTGTACTTTCCTTCACTATGTATCCAGGGTCGTTAGTCCTTGTAGTGAAGTGCAGTACAGTGTAGTGGATTCAATTCCCGATAAGAGCATATGACATTTGTTCCCTCTTATCGTTAATGTTAGTTCTTAGCAACTTTAAGTGTGTGTACTACCTCTCCCCTATCTGGTGTAAACTTGGTAGGTTCTTTGATAATTCTTCTTTGTCTGCTCTGAGATATCGGGGTATTATCACTAACATCAACCTCCATTTCATTTTCGTTGTCGCTACCGTCGCATTCTGAACATTGCCTGAAAACGACAAAGGAGACAATAGATGTGATGTTGGTTCTATATGAGCCGAAAACACAACAACAAAATACTTATAAATTCATCTCATAACACTGACAAAAATCACATTTTGAGCACTGGTAAAAATACGTATAGTAACAATAATTATATGAATTGCGATAATTCGAAAAATTATTGGAACCCTGTACCTTGTTCAATTCACTGGCACGCTAGTGCCGTTGGCATTTTTTTGGCATGCCTTTAATTCATTCGTTCATCTACTACAGTGTTCGTTAACCATTTATCCACTACCACACAAACCTATTCAAACATTTTTAGAATATGATGCTACCGAAAAAATAAAAGTATTTTCTTGATGTTTTTATACCTACCATAAACAATTAGCGGACTTTCTTGGCATTCTAGTCAATGGTGGGTCCACACATGATAAGTGATAGTAATTATGACATGTGTCACATTCTGCCATTAAATGTGGGTTGGTTGTTTCGTTGCATTTTGCGCATCTACCAAAAAAAACAAAACTTATTTGAACACATACAAATAAATTACAACTAATTAATGAAGTATTAAAAATATGACAAACGAAGAGGTAAAAACTAGTAAGCTAGGTAGGACTGCTCAGTGTTTCTAGAGAAACAGCAAAATGTGATGATAAGTTGTACACCGTTTAATGACGATAGCGATACTGACGTTTCGTACGTTAGTCCTTCGTCGGAGCAATACAACTATTAAAAATATGGCACATTTTCAGTAATCAACAACATGATAATGAATGGCAATCATCATTAATCCATGGACGTCTTTTTAATTGTTAAAAAAATCACCATCATCAACATTCCCAACACCATCATCACCACCACCATCATCACCAACACCATCATCACCACCACTATCATCACCAACACCATCATCACCACCACCATCATCACCAACACCATCATCACCATCATCATCGTCCCCAACACCATCATCCCCAACACCATCATCCCCAACACCATCATCACCAACACCATCATCATCACAAGTGGATAGCACTATGAAGGTCTCATGCAATAAATTGGACCAAGTATAGCAGCAGTCCATCAAGTGCATTATTTTTATCAATCATCGACATCATTAGCAACCATTACTTACGGGTGAATCTCAATGTGTTTGGATGAGGATTCTGACATTTTTCGTTTTGTTTTCCTGGTTTTAAAGATATCTGGTACTTTTAGATCCTAAAACAATAGACAATTACCATATATTTACAGGAACACCTTACTGAAATACACAACTCATTATTTTATTTTAAGGAAAGGTTTGCTCTAGGCGCTGAAGTTCTAACAATACGAAATACAAGTTTTCTACGACTGCCGACTGGTCATCTCAGTTTGTAGAGCATTACAAGGCTAGCACACCACACACCATCGAGACCTTGTTAAAATACATCTTTGTCCAAGAAGATAACTGCTAAGCTGACTAAATAATTGTTTTAATCCACACCTCCGCCTTTATCTTAACTAACAGTAGTGTAACAATGAAAGAGTACTAATGACTACTGTATATTAATCCATCCCTCTGCCTTTATCTTAACTAACAGTAGTGTAACAATGAAAGAGTACTAATGACTATATTAATCCACACCTCTGCCTTTATCTTAACTAACAGTAGTGTAACAATGAAAGAGTACTAATGACTATATTAATCCACACCTCTGCCTTTATCTTAACTAACAGTAGTGTAACAATGAAAGAGTACTAATGACTATATTACCTGCTGTGATAATTGGCATAAAAGCTTATGCAAGAGCAGTCCTTCTTCTCTATGTTGCTTTAGATTACCTGTGAGACCTTGAAGATTGCCAGTTAACTAAAACAGTACAAGACAATGTAAGCTAATCACTGCAATAATGAATGCACTGAAACAATATATCAATATAGTGACAATTATTTTCATAAACACTGATACAATCATCTCCAGCAACATCACAACCACCATCACCAACATAGGAATGAAAATCACCACCATCGTCAACAACATCACTTAACTTCATTATCATCATCATCATCACTTCCATCCGCATTCCATTTACAATCACTATCAGTACTGAGTCATCATTATCATTTTTATCAATACTGCAGCAAGATCATCATCGTTATGAAAAACATCTTAACATCCAATAACTAATGCTAACCTTATCAACTTTTTCTCGTAATGCCTGTTCTTCTACTTGTAATTGCTTATTGTTTGCTTCTAGTTTAGTCTGTCGTTCTTGCATATCTTTTATCCGTGAATCTCGTTCTAGAAGAAATAAAACCATTATTGTGAAAAATGCAATTTTTTTCAAATTATTTTATTCTTTCAT
This sequence comes from Diadumene lineata, assembly GCA_918843875.1. Classification (NCBI taxonomy): domain Eukaryota; kingdom Metazoa; phylum Cnidaria; class Anthozoa; order Actiniaria; family Diadumenidae; genus Diadumene; species Diadumene lineata. The sequence continues at coordinate 16,444,752 of OU974069.1, read as the reverse complement.
TATTTTCATAGTTGTGATTAGACATAATGTGATTAATTGAATGGTGGGTTGATTGTCTCACATTTGATTGGATGTTTTTGTGTATTTGGTCTGCTTTGGCCAGACTGTTTGAACCAGGTAGAAGAATTGTAGTTAAATTGTGGTCTTTGATAAGTATAGATAGATAAGTTTTTTAATTGAAATTACACATCAAATCAAAAGTGCATACATACCATGGTAATGGTTAACAAATTCCAAACTCAATGCTGGAGAAACAAGCCACTTTCGACGGACATTCACAACATCTCTTGTCTACAAAAACAGATTCAAAGATTCCTGTTTGTCTTTCATGAAACCACATCAAGTTTGTGACAATGTAACACAATGTGTACAGTGTATGTGTATATGTAGTACATAAGTTTAGGGATCAAAGGCATGCATATCAGAGATCAGATATAATGTAGTGCTTTAAATAGCGCATTTTCACCAGATGTCTCAATGTGTTTTACAATCTTTAATATTTATAGTATGTAATCCGGATTTACAAGCATGAGGTTGATTAGTAATTAGTATATGTATTAGTGTAGGCCTATCACCGAGGATGGTTGTTACCTGCATCCTCAGTCGTTCTTTTACGTCCCCACATTAATGGTTAATGTGTAGTGTGGCGAGACGGGACCTCCACTTTATTGTCCTTATCCGAGAAGACCAAACCCTTACAATTATAAATCGAAGAACATTCTCCTCAATTATTTAAAGACCCTGAGTGATGGTCCAGTTGAGGGTTCGAACCCGTAGCTTCCCGGTTAACAGCCAACGCTCTCCCAACTGAGCTAACCTGTTAATCGGTGAGAAATGCAACGACAATCTATTTTTCTTTTGTGACCTACTTGATCTGTTGTAAATCCAAGCAGAACCGCTTTCTTGAATAAGTGCCGGCAAGCTACAAATCACAAAAAAATACATTGATTTGTATACATGATGATTATAAAATTCTGTGTTTTTTAATAGAACTAAAGAAACTCTTAAAAAAGTGCATACACATGAATTACATTTACCTCCAGGACATGATGATAGAAGACGAGGAACCTTTTCTGTAGGAGCTGCAGCAAAATTATGAAATGTAAATTAAACCAAATTTAAACTAACTTGTACAAGACACACAAGGTTTAAGTGATGAACTACATTATACTGGTTATAATGGCATCACAAAACAATAAACCAGAATAAAATAATAATAATTAATAATAACAAATCACAAAAATACTGGTAGTTTAGAAACTTGATAGCTATACATGTTAATCCTTTATATTTATCATGAGTCAGCAGTACAGATAGAGGGTACTTGTACTAATTAAAAGGATAAATGGCTACCCTCATAAAGACAATCATGACAATCAGGTGAACACCAGCTCAATCTTACTGTATTTGAAACTCATGAATACTTACTATACAAGGGTTTATTTGGTGATTTTGCTTTTTCTTCCTGTACACGTTTTTGAATCTCTTTTAAACAGAGTTCCATTCTTGCCTGTGAATCATTATCAATGATACAACATTAATCATCATCATCATAAGCACCACAGCAATCATCACATCACCACCACTTCTACAACACTATCCCTATTATAATCACTACCACCATCACCACCATCATCATCACCACTATCATCATCACCACTATCATCATCACCACTACTATCATCATCACCACTACCACCATTATCACTACCATCACTATCATCATCACCACTATCATCATTACCACTACTACTATTATCATCATTTGTTTATTATATACCTTTTCTTCTTGTGATTTCTTCTCATCATTCTTTTTATATCTTGCATTGTATGCCAACCATGCTCGTCGCTACAAAATAATATGTTTGTTTAATCTTTTATTTATTTACAACAATATTTATACAGGAGACATCTATTTAGCATTTTGCCATTTTGGTCACTGCCAGAGATTTGTTTACGTCCTCAGCGGTTCTTTTACGTCCACCTTATAATATAGTCAGAGTGAAGGTAGACGGGACCTCCGGCTTTACGTCCTTATCCGAGAAGACGAGGCACTGAGAGAGTAAAGTATCTTGCCTAAGGACACAATGTGATTGCCCGGTCTGGGAATCGAACCCGGGCCAGTGGACCCAAAGTCCAATGCCCTAACCACTAGGCCACCACGTCTCTCTCTAATCATTGTGTAAACAATGCTTATAAAAGATCAAACCACAGTTACAAATACAATGTGCATATGTACCCTTCCTTTGGTGATGGTTTTCTCTGCATGCTGTTTACAGTGAGCATAGAGGGGGTCTGCAACATCCTGCAAAACAAATAAGAATACTAATAAACAAACTGTGCCATATATACAAACAATATAGGATAATTCCACATGCAATAGAGGGGGACTGAGATTTAGACAGGGTTTGCACTACAATTTCAACATGAATTTCAAAAGCTTTTCGTGCACTTTAAAAGTACAAAATTTGGAATTTCAAGAATTTTTTTTGAGATTACTAATGACCTAACAGCAATCACATTTTCTGGTTTTATAGTAGTTTGAAATGAAAACAGGAGCTTTAACTAAATTCAAATGTCTAAATTTCTATTTTCAAGGACTTTTCAAGTGCACCAAAAAATGTTTTTTTAATTTATTTACTAGATTAATGTACCTCATCACATTCTTCTGGAACATCTGATAATAGACCATGAATCTGTGCACTGAAAGAAATATATTGGATAGTATTATGTGACCTTTACTTCATTAATTTTTAACATACATGGTCAAAGTGGATTGCAAATACCCAGCTCTATTACACCTTTGAAAGCTGCATTTACACAGTACAAAATACTGGTTTTAGTAAGCACACTTCACTCTTTAACAAACTTTTGCCATTTGAATTTTATAATATTAGTAAAATTTGCAATTCCCAAAAATATCCACTCATTTTATACAAAAAACCATGGATTGTCCATAAAAAATAATCATTATTAAAATGCACCTCTTATGTAAAGCAAGTGTTACAAAGTACTTGATAAATATATAAATAATAATTATCATAAGAATAAAACTATATATGTTTTAAGTACTTAACAGTAACTCAAAAGGTGCTTACCATGTAACATGGAAGTAAGTTCTACACAAGCCAGCATCACAGCCAATACAAACACCAGTCCTACAGAACCTTTCATCTTCACATAAACTACAATCCTAAAATTAGAAGTAGTTTTTATAATGAGAATGTGTTTTTTTACTTTTTTTTTATCAATTTTCACTTTTAATTTTAGACTTTCATGAAAGTTTACATTTTACAGGATCTGTAATTATTGCAATTATTAATCAAGACAGTGATCTTGAGCAGATCGGCACTAAAGTTTATACAGGTCTTGTATTGAAGGGTTTAAAGCAAAAATGGCTGAAGTATATATTTAGGCTAATCTTTTTGAATTTTCGAATTTAATCAATCAAAAAAGGCATCTACATGTAACTACTTATTTTGGTCTGAAAATAAACATCTTCTATTTTTTTTCTGAAGAAATTGTCTGAAAAAGGCGAAATTCAGCCTGAAGTTAGGCTTTGCTTAACAACAAACTTTGTAGTAAAAACCCATACCTTTGCTCCCCATTTGTAAGCTGGTAACTCTGATAGTGTGACACATTCAAGTCTTTCTGGCTTAACAAAGGCAACTCCTGGAGTGTATAATGCACATAGTAGATGGACCCATCTATCAAAGATAATACAAAACTTTAACAAACTAGTCATGCAATTTGCTAATTAAATATTTTTGTCTTAATTTAGACATGGAGCATAGTTGTCAAGTTGGTGATATCTGCATTTAAGTAATTGAATTGCATAATATTCTGTTACATTTACCGATATATTTTACTAGAACACTTTGCATTCAGCATCCAGCATTCTGACACTATTTTTTTAATGAATTTGTAAAATAATGTTTTTAAAATTCTGTTTAATTTAATGTACATTATTAATAATAAATCATGTGTTGTTACATACTGTCCTGTGTCTGTTTCTTTGAAGATGCCTCCAAGGTTTGGGCACAATTCACAGTCCTACAAGAAACTCAAGTTATTAAACAAACCTTCCAAAATCACACTGGTTTATATACAAAAAAATCTGATGGTCCAAAACACAGTTACAAAAATGTATGGTAAACCCAGTAACAGTTCCTAGAAATAGTTTCTTAAGACACTGTCCTTACTGGAAAGCAATTAAAGCATGATATACCATTTTAAATCTTTACTTAACAATTTCAATCATTCTGTACTTTTGCAAAAGATTTTGTGACATGAACATCCTATCATCAGCCAATCAGAATTTACATTTCACTGAATGACATGCTCTGATAGGCTATGCTTAATGATTTTCAATGATACATGTAACAACACTATCTGGAAGTTATTACAGAGTATCATGTCTCATGTGACTATAACATGCAACTTACAGGCTGCAAACCAGCTTTACAAGCATCACAAAACCAAGGTTCTGTGGGGGAGTCTGTCTCGTTGCTCCTGTCACTTTCACTCTCTTGTTCATTGATATTACCATAGCAACCTGTTAAAAGAACACAGGAATGATTGGTTGCTCAATTTAACACTAACTCTTTTATAATTCAATTACTGAATCCTCCAGTTTTTGTTGTTTAACAAAAATCAATGTGCTAACAAAGTTGGGTGATATAAAAGGTGTATGTAGAGGTAGTGAGAATGAGCATCCATGTAAAGAATAAATTAATGTACTTTTAGTCACCATGTGGATGAGATGTGGAAAATAGTTAGATATTAAATATCTTAAATTATATTTTATTCATTTTAATTAGTGACACTGTCTTAAAGGTTAATGTCATCTAGGTAAGGCCTTAACTTAAACTGTAGGTTGAACTTGATCTTGCACTGTGCATACAATACAACAGTATAACCAATAATAATAGCTTCATACCTTCATGGACAGTGATCCCACAGTTGTCACATTCAACGATTTCATCTCCTTCATCACTACAGCCAAAGAAGAAAGTTAGTATGGATAATTTCAGTTGAGATTCTGCACAAATCATAGAGTTGTTTTGCATGAATAAGAAATGGTAGGTGATACTGTTACAGAACAATATTCTAGATGATATAATTGTTTTCTTAGAAATTATGTTTAATACAACATGAGATAAGTTGCTCACAATTACAATACAATAAATGAACATTGATTCAAGTAGCTATATTCATAACATGACAAGTTGTTTTGCTTCTAGATTTTTTTTTTTCACTTTTATTCTAATCCATTTACTTGTGACCAGTGGTTATATCTTTCATTACCATTGATTATTTTATTTCATTGTGTTATTTACTTATTTATTTTTCCTTTTGATTCAAACTATTTATCATTATTTCATTATTCATTTTATTACAAATTATTAAATCATAAATTACCTGACATCATCCATACATATTCCACAAATAACAACATCACTTGATGGCTTGAGTGGTGCTGGTGTTTTCTCACTCTAAAAATATTAGACAGCAATCAATAGATCTTATTTGTTTAACTATCTCACAGTTACAATACATTTAGAAAAATTGCATTAACCAGAAAAGTAAATACTATCTTTGATTATAGCATTTTAGGAAAACTGGAATTACACAAGAATATCATAAGAAAATTCATAAAAGGCATTTTACCATATGAAGAGGGAAACACTTGTAAGATATACTAGATTGGACTGCATTGGTGTTTCTAGAGAAACAGCTGTATAATGTGTAGATAAGCTATACACCATTTTGTGACGATAGCAATACTGACGATACGGATGTTAGTCCTTCGTCAGAGAAATATCACATAATATCAAGTAATCACTCCGATAAGGGAATGACGTCCGAAACGTCAGTATCGTTATCGTCATTAGATGGTGTTTTAACTTATCTACACATTTTACAACTATTTTACCATATAGGTAACTAGTGATAAAACTGGTATGCATTGTACCATACCTTTGAGCTCATAGCTGCAATAAGATCACCAACAGATAGAGTAGGTCCTTTAGCCATCTCTTCATCATCATCATCGTCGTCATCATCATCATCACTGTCACCTTCACTGTCGTCACCACCACCCTGGTGCTGCTCATTGCTATGGGTTGGTTTATCTACATCCATATCTTCATCATCACTCCCTGAGCCAACTTAACCATAACAAATGAATATTACTTTATTAGTTAAATAAGGTTATAATGTGAGACAAATAATTATATCAAAACACTCACATTTTACATTTACAGCTAAAACCGTTGTATCGCGACCAGTTAATTTTCGAATCTTTACTTCATATGGGTTTTTCTGAGACGTCAATCATCAGATGGCTTTGAACATGCTGCATAGACCGTTGACAACAATTCGACAGTTTACTTGAGCTTTTCTTGATAAATAGCCGAGACAAATAACTTGAATTGAAAGAATTCAAACAGCTTTCAAATATTACAAAGAGAATAAAAACATCTATAAGTCCTACTGCATTTTAAGTCCTTTGAATATGATCGTTTCTTGGGAAAACTTTTGATTTTCATTCACACGGCCTGAATGTTTCGACAAACGACTGATTTACATATTTGATTGACGTCTCAGAAAAGGAAAATTGACTAAAAAATCTGAACATAGTTGGTCGCGATACAACGGTTTTAGCTGTAAACTTGTCTTGTTGTCTCATGTTAGTTGAACATTTGTTAATCTTTATTTTTAAGTGAACATTATAACATTCAAATTTTACAAGTAGTTGGTTATTTGAATGTGTATTTTTTGAAAATAACTGTGTCACATTCATAACTCAATGTTAAACCACTCAGAATAATAATAATTATTTTTTACATCTTAATTAATAACATGTTGGGAGTGCCAGGCTCTTGGAAATCCCATTTACACAATACTTTGTAATGAACACAGGAAAATAGCTTTGTGACTTACAAATCTCCATGTATTACCTTCATCTTGAACATCATACTCAAAGTCTTCATCTTCATCCTCGTCTTCTTCTTCATCTGTTCCCAGTACAAACTGAAGCAATGGACTGTTTTCTACTGGTTTGATCTGTCTTTTATTTGGACCTCTGTTTACTGATGAGAAAAACAGTCACTTTATTAATGGACATCAAATAATGTACTTTTATTAGCTCATCAGAACAAATACATGGTCACTCTTGGATCGGATACATGTAAACTATGTACATTTAACTATTTCTTTCAACAAAGAAAGCAAACAGTACTATATTAAGACTTGAATTCAGTTTAAGCCATTTTTGTCTTCATCCTGACTAACTTTTTATTTATTGAGGAGGTGGGGAGGGAGGACATTTGACTGGCGTCTTTGTTTTCAAACTTTGATTGCTTTTGTTTGACGTGTAATTGTTATCACAATTAAATTTATTATGTGTAATCATTAATGTTGAATATCAAATTATTCACAAACAATGAAAAGTTAAGCAAGTCCATTGACAGTTCTGCTTCTTCTTCTGGCTGAATGAAACCGGCTGAATATACCTCGCGACAATTAATATGCACAACTATAACTTAATCTAACATGTTACGATCTACTTTAAACAAAGTAAATTTGAACGCTTGAAAACCTTGAAATGCTTATTAATTCTTAAGCATGTGAATCTTGCGAATAAAGCTGATATTTACACTCTAAATCTTTCAGTTATCTTTGACCGGCACAATGATCATCTATAAAGTAGCTAACGTAAAAATGGAAAATCACAAACAATCACTAACACTTGTGATTTATTCAAACAATTGAAATAAGAGAAAGCTTTCAACTTTAGTGATTATGCAGCAAAATATCTTTTCAAGCCGGGAGTAATGCTTTGGGTAATTGTAAAGTCATCGTGATAGCCAGATATGACAACACGTGAAAGAGATATTACTACAAAAGGGCATCTGACAAGTAGGCTCTTTGCACCCCATAACCAACAGTTAGGTTCACTTTAACGACGAATAAATACTTCAAATAAAATCTACCTGCGATAGATAGAATTGTGAATGTCTAGTTACTATTGCTTAGGAGTGAATAACTTACATAATGACTGCAGAAATCTGCTTCTTTCATCATCATTATTGTCCTTCTTGTCCGACATCTTGGATGATGCTTTGAAAAAATAGCCTGGGCATTAGTTGTTACCAGTCCCTCCCGTGATTAAGATAAAGTAAGTGTCACGCCACAACGTGACAAATACTCGTTCCTTCTTTTATACCTTTTTACACAACTCAAATCATTTTGTTTTTATGACAGTAAAACTACTCTTGAATAAGAAAAAAAACTTTAGATTATTCTGAAAGAGAATATGCAAATAGCAAGCCCATCACTTCCCCACTATATCATGTTTACTCTTCCAGTAACTACTACCCTGGGTACCAGAGGCCGCGAGGGGCTGAGAAAGAGAGAAAAGAAGAAAAAACAGATGTAACTTTTTAAAGATTGATTTTAATCTGTAATTTCAAATATTCAATTGATATGGCATAAAACTGCTCATCACCCTACTACTTGCTAAAATTAAAAGATATGGAGGGGACTAATGTGGACTAATTATTTGTTGGGTGTGGGTATATTATGTATGTATATGCTGGATCTTGATTGATATTTCCAAGTTAAATAATAGTCTTTATTATCCCTTTATAGATCCTTATAGAACCATTTGGTATTTCTCATTGAATTAATAGCTAGTAAAACTACATTTTGAATTGATTTCCTTTGTTTTACACATTCACTTTATTCAAAAATAGTAATGAGGATTGCTGTGGCAAAACTACAAGTCATTTCTAGCTTAACTACTATAACAAATGCCTTGATAACTATGTTTTCTCTTTATATCTTGGTTTTATATACATGAAAAAATATCACGTGATTAACATATAACGTTGTCCTCTTAACCAAAGATGGATGATAAATTATTTGAGAAACGAAAAGAGAGAGGCGAAGGTCGTTTACAACATTTTTATTATCAAGAGAAGCATACGGGTCCAACTTCTAGTCCAAATTCTTCATCGTTATCACCAATGTCATAAACAGCAACGTCATGGATTGGAAGACGATGGGTGTTGTCAGTGTCGATTTCAAGCACTGTTTTACGCCAATTTCCATCTTTCACCTGGTCAGTTATAAAATAAAGGAGTAAATATACAATATCGTGACGGGGGAGAAGTGACAAATGAACGAAATGGAATGAATAAAAGATAGGACCTACAACAGAGGGTAATGAATGAATGAATGAATGAATGAATGAATGAATGAATGAATGAATGGACGAATTAATAAATAAGGAAACGAACTAATGAATGAATGAGCCATACTTACACGACAGTCGTCTTTTATGATAGTTGGTTTATATTTCCTAGTGCTTAAGGCATGAAGTTCGACACCATTGTCACCCTGCAGCTTAATTGATTTATTATAACTACCAGTCTCATCATCGTACCACGCTACTGAGTTACGGCAGTGATAAGTTATATTCTGTTTGGCATGGTCACTCAGCAGACGCAAGAACATCATTTGTATGGGGTCCGAAAAATAGTCAAACTGAAAGATAGAAAGATATCATGGTCACTAAGCAGACACGAGAGCATGATTTGTATGGGGTCCGAAAAATAGTCAAACTGAAAGATAGAAAGATATCATGGTCACTAAGCAGACACGAGAACATCATTTGTATGGGGTCCGAAAAATAGTCAAACTGAAAGATAGAAAGATATCATGGTCACTAAGCAGACACGAGAACATGATTTGTATGGGGTCCGAAAAATAGTCAAACTGAAAGATAGAAAGATATCATGGTCACTAAGCAGACACGAGAACATCATTTGTATGGGGTCCGAAAAATAGTCAAACTGAAAGATAGAAAGATATCATGGTCACTAAGCAGACACGAGAGCATGATTTGTATGGGGTCCGAAAAATAGTCAAACTGAAAGATAGAAAGATATCATGGTCACTAAGCAGACGCAAGAACATCATTTGTATGGGGTCCGAAAAATAGTCAAACTGAAAGATAGAAAGATATCATGGTCACTAATCAGACACGAGAACATCATTTGTATGGGGTCCGAAAAATAGTCAAACTGAAAGATAGAAAGATATCATGGTCACTAAGCAGACACGAGAACATGATTTGTATGGGGTCCGAAAAATAGTCAAACTGAAAGATAGAAAGATATCATGGTCACTAATCAGACACGAGAACATCATTTGTATGGGGTCCGAAAAATAGTCAAACTGAAAGATAGAAAGATATCATGGTCACTAAGCAGACACGAGAACATCATTTGTATGGGGTCCGAAAAATAGTCAAACTGAAAGATAGAAAGATATCATGGTCACTAAGCAGACACGAGAGCATGATTTGTATGGGGTCCGAAAAATAGTCAAACTGAAAGATAGAAAGATATCATGGTCACTAAGCAGACACGAGAGAATGATTTGTATGGGGTCCGAAAAATAGTCAAACTGAAAGACAGAAAGATATCATGGTCACTAAGCAGACACGAGAACATCATTTGTATGGGGTCCGAAAAATAGTCAAACTGAAAGATAGAAAGATATCATGGTCACTAATCAGACACGAGAACATCATTTGTATGGGGTCCGAAAAATAGTCAAACTGAAAGATAGAAAGATATCATGGTCACTAAGCAGACACGAGAACATGATTTGTATGGGGTCCGAAAAATAGTCAAACTGAAAGATAGAAAGATATCATGGTCACTAAGCAGACACGAGAACATCATTTGTATGGGGTCCGAAAAATAGTCAAACTGAAAGATAGAAAGATATCATGGTCACTAATCAGACACGAGAACATCATTTGTATGGGGTCCGAAAAATAGTCAAACTGAAAGATAGAAAGATATCATGGTCACTAAGCAGACACGAGAACATCATTTGTATGGGGTCCGAAAAATAGTCAAACTGAAAGATAGAAAGATATCATGGTCACTAAGCAGACGCAAGAACATCATTTGTATGGGGTCCGAAAAATAGTCAAACTGAAAGATAGAAAGATATCATGGTCACTAATCAGACACGAGAACATCATTTGTATGGGGTCCGAAAAATAGTCAAACTGAAAGATAGAAAGATATCATGGTCACTAAGCAGACACGAGAACATGATTTGTATGGGGTCCGAAAAATAGTCAAACTGAAAGATAGAAAGATATCATGGTCACTAATCAGACACGAGAACATCATTTGTATGGGGTCCGAAAAATAGTCAAACTGAAAGATAGAAAGATATCATGGTCACTAAGCAGACACGAGAACATCATTTGTATGGGGTCCGAAAAATAGTCAAACTGAAAGATAGAAAGATATCATGGTCACTAAGCAGACACGAGAACATGATTTGTATGGGGTCCGAAAAATAGTCAAACTGAAAGATAGAAAGATATCATGGTCACTAATCAGACACGAGAACATCATTTGTATGGGGTCCGAAAAATAGTCAAACTGAAAGATAGAAAGATATCATGGTCACTAAGCAGACACGAGAACATCATTTGTATGGGGTCCGAAAAATAGTCAAACTGAAAGATAGAAAGATATCATGGTCACTAAGCAGACACGAGAGCATGATTTGTATGGGGTCCGAAAAATAGTCAAACTGAAAGATAGAAAGATATCATGGTCACTAAGCAGACACGAGAGAATGATTTGTATGGGGTCCGAAAAATAGTCAAACTGAAAGACAGAAAGATATCATGGTCACTAAGCAGACACGAGAACATCATTTGTATGGGGTCCGAAAAATAGTCAAACTGAAAGATAGAAAGATATCATGGTCACTAATCAGACACGAGAACATCATTTGTATGGGGTCCGAAAAATAGTCAAACTGAAAGATAGAAAGATATCATGGTCACTAAGCAGACACGAGAACATGATTTGTATGGGGTCCGAAAAATAGTCAAACTGAAAGATAGAAAGATATCATGGTCACTAATCAGACACGAGAACATCATTTGTATGGGGTCCGAAAAATAGTCAAACTGAAAGATAGAAAGATATCATGGTCACTAAGCAGACACGAGAACATCATTTGTATGGGGTCCGAAAAATAGTCAAACTGAAAGATAGAAAGATATCATGGTCACTAAGCAGACACGAGAGCATGATTTGTATGGGGTCCGAAAAATAGTCAAACTGAAAGATAGAAAGATATCATGGTCACTAAGCAGACACGAGAGAATGATTTGTATGGGGTCCGAAAAATAGTCAAACTGAAAGACAGAAAGATATCATGGTCACTAAGCAGACACGAGAACATCATTTGTATGGGGTCCGAAAAATAGTCAAACTGAAAGATAGAAAGATATCATGGTCACTAAGCAGACACGAGAACATGATTTGTATGGGGTCCGAAAAATAGTCAAACTGAAAGATAGAAAGATATCATGGTCACTAAGCAGACACGAGAGCATGATTTGTATGGGGTCCGAAAAATAGTCAAACTGAAAGATAGAAAGATATCATGGTCACTAAGCAGACACGAGAACATGATTTGTATGGGGTCCGAAAAATAGTCAAACTGAAAGATAGAAAGATATCATGGTCACTAAGCAGACACGAGAGCATGATTTGTATGGGGTCCGAAAAATAGTCAAACTGAAAGATAGAAAGATATCATGGTCACTAAGCAGACACGAGAACATGATTTGTATGGGGTCCGAAAAATAGTCAAACTGAAAGATAGAAAGATATCATGGTCACTAAGCAGACACGAGAACATGATTTGTATGGGGTCCGAAAAATAGTCAAACTGAAAGATAGAAAGATATCATGGTCACTAAGCAGACACGAGAACATGATTTGTATGGGGTCCGAAAAATAGTCAAACTGAAAGATAGAAAGATATCATGGTCACTAAGCAGACACGAGAACATGATTTGTATGGGGTCCGAAAAATAGTCAAACTGAAAGATAGAAAGATATCATGGTCACTAAGCAGACACGAGAACATCATTTGTATGGGGTCCGAAAAATAGTCAAACTGAAAGATAGAAAGATATCATGGTCACTAAGCAGACACGAGAACATCATTTGTATGGGGTCCGAAAAATAGTCAAACTGAAAGATAGAAAGATATCATGGTCACTAAGCAGACACGAGAACATCATTTGTATGGGGTCCGAAAAATAGTCAAACTGAAAGATAGAAAGATATCATGGTCACTAAGCAGACACGAGAACATGATTTGTATGGGGTCCGAAAAATAGTCAAACTGAAAGATAAAAAGATATCATGGTCACTAAGCAGACACGAGAACATGATTTGTATGGGGTCCGAAAAATAGTCAAACTGAAAGATAGAAAGATATCATGGTCACTAATCAGACACGAGAACATCATTTGTATGGGGTCCGAAAAATAGTCAAACTGAAAGATAGAAAGATATCATGGTCACTAAGCAGACACGAGAACATCATTTGTATGGGGTCCGAAAAATAGTCAAACTGAAAGATAGAAAGATATCATGGTCACTAAGCAGACACGAGAACATCATTTGTATGGGGTCCGAAAAATAGTCAAACTGAAAGATAGAAAGATATCATGGTCACTAAGCAGACACGAGAACATCATTTGTATGGGGTCCGAAAAATAGTCAAACTGAAAGATAGAAAGATATCATGGTCACTAAGCAGACACGAGAACATCATTTGTATGGGGTCCGAAAAATAGTCAAACTGAAAGATAGAAAGATATCATGGTCACTAAGCAGACACGAGAACATCATTTGTATGGGGTCCGAAAAATAGTCAAACTGAAAGATAGAAAGATATCATGGTCACTAAGCAGACACGAGAACATCATTTGTATGGGGTCCGAAAAATAGTCAAACTGAAAGATAGAAAGATATCATGGTCACTAAGCAGACACGAGAACATGATTTGTATGGGGTCCGAAAAATAGTCAAACTGAAAGATAGAAAGATATCATGGTCACTAATCAGACACGAGAACATCATTTGTATGGGGTCCGAAAAATAGTCAAACTGAAAGATAGAAAGATATCATGGTCACTAAGCAGACACGAGAACATCATTTGTATGGGGTCCGAAAAATAGTCAAACTGAAAGATAGAAAGATATCATGGTCACTAAGCAGACACGAGAGCATGATTTGTATGGGGTCCGAAAAATAGTCAAACTGAAAGATAGAAAGATATCATGGTCACTAAGCAGACACGAGAGCATGATTTGTATGGGGTCCGAAAAATAGTCAAACTGAAAGATAGAAAGATATCATGGTCACTAAGCAGACACGAGAGAATGATTTGTATGGGGTCCGAAAAATAGTCAAACTGAAAGACAGAAAGATATCATGGTCACTAAGCAGACACGAGAACATCATTTGTATGGGGTCCGAAAAATAGTCAAACTGAAAGATAGAAAGATATCATGGTCACTAAGCAGACACGAGAACATGATTTGTATGGGGTCCGAAAAATAGTCAAACTGAAAGATAGAAAGATATCATGGTCACTAAGCAGACACGAGAACATCATTTGTATGGGGTCCGAAAAATAGTCAAACTGAAAGATAGAAAGATATCATGGTCACTAAGCAGACACGAGAACATCATTTGTATGGGGTCCGAAAAATAGTCAAACTGAAAGATAGAAAGATATCATGGTCACTAAGCAGACACGAGAACATGATTTGTATGGGGTCCGAAAAATAGTCAAACTGAAAGATAGAAAGATATCATGGTCACTAAGCAGACACGAGAACATCATTTGTATGGGGTCCGAAAAATAGTCAAACTGAAAGATAGAAAGATATCATGGTCACTAAGCAGACACGAGAACATCATTTGTATGGGGTCCGAAAAATAGTCAAACTGAAAGATAGAAAGATATCATGGTCACTAATCAGACACGAGAACATCATTTGTATGGGGTCCGAAAAATAGTCAAACTGAAAGATAGAAAGATATCATGGTCACTAAGCAGACACGAGAACATCATTTGTATGGGGTCCGAAAAATAGTCAAACTGAAAGATAGAAAGATATCATGGTCACTAAGCAGACACGAGAACATGATTTGTATGGGGTCCGAAAAATAGTCAAACTGAAAGATAGAAAGATATCATGGTCACTAAGCAGACACGAGAACATCATTTGTATGGGGTCCGAAAAATAGTCAAACTGAAAGATAGAAAGATATCATGGTCACTAAGCAGACACGAGAACATCATTTGTATGGGGTCCGAAAAATAGTCAAACTGAAAGATAGAAAGATATCATGGTCACTAAGCAGACACGAGAACATGATTTGTATGGGGTCCGAAAAATAGTCAAACTGAAAGATAGAAAGATATCATGGTCACTAAGCAGACACGAGAGCATGATTTGTATGGGGTCCGAAAAATAGTCAAACTGAAAGATAGAAAGATATCATGGTCACTAAGCAGACACGAGAACATCATTTGTATGGGGTCCGAAAAATAGTCAAACTGAAAGATAGAAAGATATCATGGTCACTAAGCAGACACGAGAACATCATTTGTATGGGGTCCGAAAAATAGTCAAACTGAAAGATAGAAAGATATCATGGTCACTAAGCAGACACGAGAACATGATTTGTATGGGGTCCGAAAAATAGTCAAACTGAAAGATAGAAAGATATCATGGTCACTAAGCAGACACGAGAACATGATTTGTATGGGGTCCGAAAAATAGTCAAACTGAAAGATAGAAAGATATCATGGTCACTAAGCAGACACGAGAACATCATTTGTATGGGGTCCGAAAAATAGTCAAACTGAAAGATAGAAAGATATCATGGTCACTAAGCAGACACGAGAACATCATTTGTATGGGGTCCGAAAAATAGTCAAACTGAAAGATAGAAAGATATCATGGTCACTAAGCAGACACGAGAACATCATTTGAATGGGGTCTGAAAAATAGTCAAACTGAAAGATAGAAAGATATCATGGTCACTAAGCAGACACGAGAGCATGATTTGTATGGGGTCCGAAAAATAGTCAAACTGAAAGATAGAAAGATATCATGGTCACTAAGCAGACACGAGAACATCATTTGTATGGGGTCCGAAAAATAGTCAAACTGAAAGATAGAAAGATATCATGGTCACTAAGCAGACACGAGAACATGATTTGTATGGGGTCCGAAAAATAGTCAAACTGAAAGATAGAAAGATATCATGGTCACTAATCAGACACGAGAACATGATTTGTATGGGGTCCGAAAAATAGTCAAACTGAAAGATAGAAAGATATCATGGTCACTAAGCAGACACGAGAACATCATTTGTATGGGGTCCGAAAAATAGTCAAACTGAAAGATAGAAAGATATCATGGTCACTAAGCAGACACGAGAACATCATTTGTATGGGGTCCGAAAAATAGTCAAACTGAAAGATAGAAAGATATCATGGTCACTAAGCAGACACGAGAACATGATTTGTATGGGGTCCGAAAAATAGTCAAACTGAAAGATAGAAAGATATCATGGTCACTAAGCAGACACGAGAACATGATTTGTATGGGGTCCGAAAAATAGTCAAACTGAAAGATAGAAAGATATCATGGTCACTAAGCAGACACGAGAACATCATTTGTATGGGGTCCGAAAAATAGTCAAACTGAAAGATAGAAAGATATCATGGTCACTAAGCAGACACGAGAACATCATTTGTATGGGGTCCGAAAAATAGTCAAACTGAAAGATAGAAAGATATCATGGTCACTAAGCAGACACGAGAACATCATTTGTATGGGGTCCGAAAAATAGTCAAACTGAAAGATAGAAAGATATCATGGTCACTAAGCAGACACGAGAACATGATTTGTATGGGGTCCGAAAAATAGTCAAACTGAAAGATAGAAAGATATCATGGTCACTAAGCAGACACGAGAACATGATTTGTATGGGGTCCGAAAAATAGTCAAACTGAAAGATAGAAAGATATCATGGTCACTAAGCAGACACGAGAACATCATTTGTATGGGGTCCGAAAAATAGTCAAACTGAAAGATAGAAAGATATCATGGTCACTAAGCAGACACGAGAACATCATTTGTATGGGGTCCGAAAAATAGTCAAACTGAAAGATAGAAAGATATCATGGTCACTAAGCAGACACGAGAACATCATTTGTATGGGGTCCGAAAAATAGTCAAACTGAAAGATAGAAAGATATCATGGTCACTAAGCAGACACGAGAACATCATTTGTATGGGGTCCGAAAAATAGTCAAACTGAAAGATAGAAAGATATCATGGTCACTAAGCAGACACGAGAACATGATTTGTATGGGGTCCGAAAAATAGTCAAACTGAAAGATAGAAAGATATCATGGTCACTAAGCAGACACGAGAACATCATTTGTATGGGGTCCGAAAAATAGTCAAACTGAAAGATAGAAAGATATCATGGTCACTAAGCAGACACGAGAACATGATTTGTATGGGGTCCGAAAAATAGTCAAACTGAAAGATAGAAAGATATCATGGTCACTAAGCAGACACGAGAACATCATTTGTATGGGGTCCGAAAAATAGTCAAACTGAAAGATAGAAAGATATCATGGTCACTAAGCAGACACGAGAACATCATTTGTATGGGGTCCGAAAAATAGTCAAACTGAAAGATAGAAAGATATCATGGTCACTAAGCAGACACGAGAACATCATTTGTATGGGGTCCGAAAAATAGTCAAACTGAAAGATAGAAAGATATCATGGTCACTAAGCAGACACGAGAACATCATTTGAATGGGGTCTGAAAAATAGTCAAACTGAAAGATAGAAAGATATCATGGTCACTAAGCAGACACGAGAGCATGATTTGTATGGGGTCCGAAAAATAGTCAAACTGAAAGATAGAAAGATATCATGGTCACTAAGCAGACACGAGAACATGATTTGTATGGGGTCCGAAAAATAGTCAAACTGAAAGATAGAAAGATATCATGGTCACTAAGCAGACACGAGAACATGATTTGTATGGGGTCCGAAAAATAGTCAAACTGAAAGATAGAAAGATATCATGGTCACTAATCAGACACGAGAACATGATTTGTATGGGGTCCGAAAAATAGTCAAACTGAAAGATAGAAAGATATCATGGTCACTAAGCAGACACGAGAACATCATTTGTATGGGGTCCGAAAAATAGTCAAACTGAAAGATAGAAAGATATCATGGTCACTAAGCAGACACGAGAACATCATTTGTATGGGGTCCGAAAAATAGTCAAACTGAAAGATAGAAAGATATCATGGTCACTAAGCAGACACGAGAACATCATTTGTATGGGGTCCGAAAAATAGTCGAATTGAATTCGAAAAACAGAAAAAGAGTGAGGACATCAGCAACTGAATAGGGAACTAGTTGTTTTGTATTCTTTCGCTCGATGGCGGGAAAAACAAGGAGGTGCGGAGCTGGATCCGCATTTCACGCAGCAATAAAATAAGAAAAGTAAGATTGCGAGTTGCAGAACAGGTCGACATACACACAACGCTCTCGCATCTTACAAGACTACTCGGTACGACGCAGAACTTCATTTACTTATCATCCACTGTAACGAAACATGTAGCATCTATAGGAATATCTGGAACAATTTCGGTATTCAAGTTCTATTAAAACGTTACAGCACATACGCTTACTTGTTTGAAACCGTTGAAATATTCACCAAACCATTTGTAGCCATCAGGGCCTGAGAACCATTTCTTTTTCTCTGTCTTAACACAAAACAAAAACTCATTTAAATATAGCGGACCGCGAGAGAAAGCAAAAAGCATATTCAGTTTTTCTTGCATTTATTAACAAGGAATAACTTGAGGTCTGACAACAGGATTTCGCCAATACATTTGGATCATGTAGCATTTCAGACCCGACCAAACAAAAAGGCTATTACATGATATCACAAAGGCAGAATTTTCTCCTCAACCAATCCCTGGTGATGCTCCGAAGGTATTTTGAGCCCCGTAGCTCCAGCAAAATAGTGGAGGTCTTCCAATACAGCAACTAATCGGTGAGCAGTAAAATATACTCTAACAAACAACGTAGTAGCATTATCAGCTGTGTTTCATTTACAACACGTTAAAAAATATAGCTGAACAATGACGTCTGCATGTGTTTTATGTTTATTATGGCATAAGAATAAAAGGTAAAAATAAGGTAAAAATATATAACTTAGAGACAAAACCTCGCTGGAAGCCATCATCATATAGTCACCTTACCGTTGTTTTATTTGGAAATATACACGAGGCGTTTAGGTTGAAATCACAATAGACTAGTACAGCATCAAATGAAGGTCCATCATTAGGATCAATCCAATAATAACCTGGAAACGCAAACAGCAAACATTAGTTGAATAGGCTACTGATAACGTTTGAGACATGTCGGATAAATAATCAGTCATGGGAATACTCTGGACGGACTGGTCATACTCCACAGGCGGACGCTCTTAGCCTCCTCCGAATGCATCTCCTTTGGGTTCCCTGTATCAAGCAAAACTGACTGAGAGCTACTGAAGACTAGTCTAAAAAAGACGGAGGGGGCGGGGCGGGTAGGATCTTCAGATCTCGATCCTGTCTCTCTCTATCGTGTCCACAGCAAACCAAAACGGCACAAAAATGCCATAGAAAGCCCAAATAAAGAAAGGAGTAGCCTGCAGAGGAGGCTAGGACGCTCTATGTACATTGCTCTCTGATAACCCAGTCTTATTCAAATCCGTCTCTCTCTGTCACCGCAAACATAGGTTAAACAGGGAGCCCAGAAATATAAAGCTGTATACAACTTTAAATGAAATGAAACGATGCCATTGGCTTACCATTTTCAAGATGTGGCCTGCCTAGTTTCAGGTCACGGCATGTTCTGGCAGGGTAAAGCCTGGTCCCAAGTGGTCTTTTAAATATTTGTATTTGAAGTCTGAGTGACAGCAAGGCTTCTACTGTATCAGATTGCTGGGAACAAGAAAGCCTGACATCAATAAGAACTTTGTATCAAGGAATTTGACGAAATAAAGTTCTCACATTAAGGAAATTGACAGACGTCAGGCACTATAAGAATCACAAGTTAGCTGAGTTGCTCCTAAAGTCCGCTTCCAAAACATGGTATCCAACATATTCAGGACCAGTACCGACGATAGTGCAATCGAGGGAAAATCAGATCTGCTCTGATCCTGGCTTATGCTACCTTAAAGGTCAGTGAATTATTGATTTCCAAACAAGTTCGATGTGCGTCGATTATTTTGTTCGCGGATTTTGTTCGCTGTGGATTGCAATCTCGTCTGTACTGGTCCTGGAATAGTTTGGGGCCGGAACGTGTTTAGGAAGTATTCCCTGACGAATTGCTGTGTATGCATCAAACATTTGCTGACGGATTTCACTCCCTCTAGTGGAAACTAAGGGAAGTAAACACAAGGCAGCAAAACCCGGGAGCAAAATTATTGATCCGCAACAACTATTACAGACGCGAAAGAGATTGTTCAGCGAGTGTGCTTCAACAACAAATTCTCTTATGTGTGTCTGTCTTAAAAAACTTAGAACTAAAACTTGCGCTATTTCTTCAAATGCTTTGCAGTCATGTGTATGTGCGCGTAACGGCCGATCAAAACACCAATGCACTATATGTTAAATTGACTATCTTTATGCAATTAATGTTTATTTGTTATATTACAAAAAATACCAGTGTAGACTTACCGGGGTGATCTGCAAAAAGTTGGGTTCTGTAGCACGTGCACCCTGTGACAACAATCACATATAGCATAAAATAAAAAGCACCAATAATTTATGATAAGTGCCAAAAGAAGGCAAGCAGGAGTGAATGACAAAAGTGATCTGCATTTTTCAAACTTAATCTGCATTTTTCAAAACTTACAAGTTTTCGTCATTACACAGACAGAAACCTGAACCTCGACTGAAATAGTCGTTTTCGTATGATGAGTGGGAAACAATACTGTATCGTGTCGTTGAAGTTTTAAAAAACATATTCGAATCATCGACCGTATCGTAGCTGTATCGTAGCCGTACCGTTTCCCACTCATACGAAAATGATTCTAATGGAGTGGGACATTGGGGTTTGCGGTGTTGCGGTGTTGTCTTTATTTTAGTGCAGTGTTACGGTGAACGAGGCTGATAAATTGCGGTATTGCGGTGACGCAAAACCTCGCGATGTGCGGTGTACGGTGAAATGAAAACTTTTTCCGGATTTTCGATTTTAATTCAACCAAAATGTGTTTTTTTTTCACGTGACTCATGAAAAAATGCGGTGACGGTGTTTTTGTTGAATTTTTTTGCGGTGTTGCAGTGTTCACCATCGATTTTTTGCGGTGTTGCAGTATTCGAGACTCACCAAAGTCCCCCTCCTAATGACATTCCTGGCATTATTATTTATATATAGATATGTTTAATTACCGTTATACTGCTGTACAGACGTTTACTTTCGGCCTTTGTTGTATCCAGGGCACGACCTGAAGTTAACTGTGACTGTAACAAAGCATGAGTATTGTGAATATTGGAATGTTACGAACATCAAGAAGATTGGAATTTGTTTATTGGTATGTATCAGTAAATATAGCATATAAATACTTGTATCTCGTCCCCTTTCTTTTCTTTCGTACACGAGCGCCCTACCAATCGGTCGCTCAGCAGTCTAATGCTCGTGACACAAAGTGATAAATGTATTCCCCTGGTTTTTGACAAAAGCCGTGACCAATTGGAAAAAGCGTTATTTCACAAGGCTATTAATCAGGAACAGTAGATAATGTCTTACCAGCGAATATCCAGCGGTGTAAGTGGCCTAAAAATGAACGCAAAAACTGGAATTAAGAACTTGACCGTGAGAAGACATGCAAATATATCTCGATAGGAACTCAAAAATTAGCTTATAAAAAGTTATCAAAATTTTGAGTTTTTAATCTGTTAAAAATTCAAAAACTCGATTCTTTCAACAACAAAAAAATCCAGCACACCTTCCTTCAGTACTTTTAAAATCAAATATTATAGCAATAAAATCATACATTACCGGTCGTCCAGGAGGGCCAGGAGGTCCAGGATTACCCTGTTGAACAAAACAATTCAGAACACAAGTCAATAAAGTGATAAACAGACAAACGAACAAACAAACGAACGAACGAACGAGCAAACAAGCAAACAAACAAACAAGCAAACAAACAAACGAGAGAACGAATAAACGAATAAACGAACCGACAAAAATAAAAGTAAATTAGTGAAAGCAAGCAATCATAGGCATAGTAAAATTGCGGAATAACATAATACTGACAGTACAATAAGCGAACAATTCAAACTCAATTCAAACTCTCACCTCTCTTCCTTCTTCGCCCTGGGAACAAAATAATAAGAAGTTGGTCAGAATGTATAGATGTTTACCTTCACAGTAACAAAGACACGATAGATGACACCACTTATCAACGTACCTGAGGTCCGCGGTCACCCTACCAACACAAACAGAAAATGTTTATTAATAACGTTAATTTTAAAACTCGCGTATGTACAAAGAAGGTCTAGAATTTGCAGTGGCAAATCCAATGTTGAACTCCCGATCCACATAACTTACGTACATTGCAGACTCTCACACCGTGAGAGCCTGAGGCAAACTTCCCCTTTTTTGTATCTATAAAGTTTCGGTAAAATTCCCAAGTATGCAAAGAGTTACAAATATTCGAAATCGTCCAAAAATTAATCAAGAAATGAATGGCCATCTGGACGGGATGGACAGTATCCATACATATCGTTACATATTTAAAATCATCAACAAACTGTGGGGTTTTATGAAGCTTGGTGTGACTATAGACCATTTTCAAATTCGTCATTGCTCAGGCTAAGCCTCAATTGAAATCAACAAAACAGTCCAGACAAAACCATTGGTATTTATATTGTTTTTAGATTGGTGCATTCCCACTGGATGTAATTCCTACAAAAGAATATATCACATACTATCGAGGCTTAGCCTGAGCAATGAAGAACATGAAGCTGGACTATCCCGTCTGGAAGCAATGACGCTTGGAATAGAAGGGTTTAAAAATTCTCACTTTTACTCTTTTTTAGCTCAAGTGTAAATTTGGCAATACATTAGAATGATAATAATAGGATTAATAATATGGCTGATATAATATAGAGTTAGGCCGGTTAGCTCAGTCGGTAGAGCATCAGACTTTTAATCTGAGGGTCGAGGGGTCAAGTCCCTCATCGGGCGACTATTAATAATTTTGGAAAAACGTTTTTTTTACTTCAAGAGTTAAATTTATTTAATATTTTGTCGTTGACGATTTTATTTCATTATAAGACTAATACCAGTGTTGTTTTATATCATTTTTTATTGACACAGTATAAGAAATTGTGCATTGGCAATGCACAATTCTAAATACTTCATTGTCATTCGTATTATATTGCTTTGTTCGTCTGACGTTTATTACCTTGGGTCCACTACTGCCACTTGGTCCATCAGGTCCCTAAAGATAAAACACAAATTTCCAAGTAAAATATAAGGGCGGATCCAGGATTTTTGGAAGGTGGGGGTCAGAGAAAAAAAATCAGTTGACGTAGCTTTTGATCTCAGAAAGCCCTGTTCGTTGTAGAAAGTTGTAGTCTGGAAAATGTCTATCTTATAAAGCAAAAAAATGTTCTGCAGCATTGTTGGCTAAAAAAAAACATGCAGTCGGTTCACTTATTCTCCCGGTACAGATGTATGACACATACAATATCTGAGATAGCTTATGTGCATTCTTCTGCACAGACTATGGTTCCTGTCTTGATCAGAAATAAAAAGGATGGAGATAGGGGATATGTGTGTGTGTGTGTGTGTGTGTGTGTGTGGGGGGGGGGGGGGGGGGGTTTGGTAGGGGCTTTAATCTCCACAAATAAAAGCTGGATTCAAAACCCTAAAAATATGGCAAAGGGATCCATGACAACGAGCATTTCTGTAATCATAACAAAAATTACATCAATAATGTACATAATACGAGACAGAAAAAAAAACAGAGATGATCAGATGATTACCAGAGGTCCGAGGTTTCCAGGTGGTCCCACAGCACCAGGAGAACCAACTGGACCCTGTAAGAAAAAGAATACAGATAAACCTCTGCCCTTTGACGGTCAAGTTCAAATGAAGCATTAACACTTTTTTGACCCACAATACTCTGCGCGCCTTGATCAACCTCCTCTGCAGATAGATCGACATGGGCTAAACAACTACAGTAGTTCCTTATTAAACCACCTCGAGCTGATAAATTTGATTATTTTGCAGGGTCTGTAAAGGCAGTTATCCTTTCTGTCATTCAGTTGTGGTCCTCGTTTGTCAATTTAAACTCACTATGAACGGTGTTCAAAACAAATACACCAAAGATTTACTCATTAAGTAAGTATACTTACTCTAACACCAGGTCTTCCTTCTGATCCACGTAACCCCGCATCTCCAAGAGCACCCTAAAAAATAACACAGTAAAGAAAGGTATTTTCATTTATGTAACTTTAGTAGCTTCTTAAATAAATTAGTCAAAAAATGCTTCTGGAAAAAGCCGCTAATTAGCGCACCGAAGATCACACATGTACCAGCTATTAGCACCTTTGAAATAACCACAACGGTTTTTAGTAAACGGTGAATACCTTTTTACCAAATGGTCCTCTTGGTCCAGTACGTCCTTGATCACCAAAATCACCCTGGTAATAAAAAAATATGCATAACAACATTTAGATCCCCTTCGTAGGTTTAGTCGATGGTGGGTTGCGTAAGTGATCGCACGTAGGTTAGCGTTGATGATTTTAATGACTTAAAAGTCGCTCAAGCATCAAGTTAGTAAACGGTGGGAACAGTTGACGACTATTGGCTGCCTTAGTGAGACATGACAGTTTATGGCTGGTCTGTTTAGACTCAACAGAATATGAGATAAGAGAGCTTATCCCCCGTATTGGACTTTACACTCATCAGGGGATCTTTTCATTCTTAAACTGAAGTTATTTCGGGAACGGAACGTGATTGGACACATTGCTGGAGGCGCGGTCGTATCGTCAAAACAACTTAAGACAAAAGTACGGAGATTGTTAACCATTTTCTAAAAAATAGTACGACGAGTAGAGCCCCTGATGGGGTCCTGGGATAAGCTCTCTTATCTCATACTCTCTTGCTAGACTGGATCGTGATAATGATGATAAAAATAATCGATGATCATGATTGTGAATATCTATTTTTGTATGATCGCAAACCAGATGGATATCAATATGAATAATGAACACAAGTATCACGGTAACTGACCTTTGATCCCTGATCACCAACGTCACCCACTTGACCAGGTATCCCCTGTTCGCCCTAAATTCAAAATTCGAAGTCGGTTATTTACAGTTCATGAGTTCATGGCTTGATTTTTAGGCAAAATCACCCTTAAATAAGTATTTTTCTCGAGAAAACTAACAGATATGTGCAATATAATATTCAAAGAACATTTCATGAAGTTGAAATTTCAAGTTAAAATAAAGTAAGGTTTTATAAGCGATAAATTGATCACACAGAGACGTTTGTAATTCGAAACTTTATTTTTAAAATATTAGAACAACAAAAAGCGCGTCACAGCTTGGGCTGCCTGTGCTCACACAATATCTTACCCGTACTCCAGGAGTTCCTGTGTATCCTTTTAGTCCATTCAGTCCCTCAACACCCTATAATATATAGTTGACATGGTTAACGCCTAGTTTTTTGAAACGTTTTGGCAATTAAAAAAACGTCTGATTTTATATTTTAATTAGTAGTGGTTTAGAAATAATAAGATTTTATATTTGATGATTATTTCATCAAAGTTAATTCAGTTGTATAAGTTGTCAGTTTTAATCCGGTTTAAGACTCAGTAAAACGCTCTCAAATACTCTTTGTTGCATAAGACCTACCGACATTCCATCTATCCCTGCACTACCACGATCGCCAGTCATTCCCGGTTCTCCCTTAGCACCTTGTACCCCAGGTTGACCTGCTGCTCCTCTAGCTCCCTCTACGCCCTAAAATGCAACGTGCACTCAAAATACTTATAATAAAAACAAACTATAAATAACTATGAATTATATTTTACTGTTCAAGCTTCAAATCAAAGTTCTTCAAGTCCCATATCTATACGATTACCTTAGAACCCCCCAATCCACTTGCACCAACCATACCAGAAATGCCTTGAGGACCCTGCAAATACAGAATTCTTGTTAATGTTTTTATTCTATGATTGTGTCATGTTGCTTTTTTATTATCTACCAAAGTTTTTTTTTGTTTCCATCGGAATTAATTATGTGTCTTTAAATGTCTTTATTTTTATTTTTGTCATTCCCAAAGTTGGTCTAATCTAATAGTGATATCTCAGTAGAGTGAATTCATTACATGAAAAATATGAAAACTAGTAAGATACTAGTGCGAAATACGTGAAACTTTAGCAATAATAATTACTAAATTTTATGCAA
Source organism: Diadumene lineata (assembly GCA_918843875.1). Taxonomy (NCBI): domain Eukaryota; kingdom Metazoa; phylum Cnidaria; class Anthozoa; order Actiniaria; family Diadumenidae; genus Diadumene; species Diadumene lineata. Next base: position 16,418,300 of record OU974069.1, on the reverse strand, counting down.
ATACTATTTTTTACTACTAGATAAAAATTATTGTTTCGCGGATTTATTCTTTGCACATTAGTACTATCTAGAGACAATTTTGCAAAGCATGTTGTGGCTCTTTTAGTCTACTTACATCTTGACCGGCTTCACCTTTTCTGCCTTGCTGTCCACGTTTCCCTTTTTTACCCTAAAAATGAGAATGATTACCGGACATCGCAAAATAATACATTGAAAATATACGAATAAATGTTTTAATCTAATATAAAATATATAAATTTATAAATTTAATATATATTTAACAATATTTATTACAGAACACAGCAAAAATCATGATGGTCCTGATAATCAACTGAGATATTCACTTGGTTGCCTTCCTTATTTCATACCTCTGGTCCAGCCTTTCCAGCTTTACCGTCGTTTCCGTCTTCACCTCGAGACCCCTACAACGTTTATAAAAGATACTTATCGTCAATTGCTGAGTGCTCATAACGTCTGGAAAATAAACCCATGACCACGATCATAATCAAATTCATAATCATCTTTGTTAATGAAATTGAGCTCATTAACAGTCATTTATAATGGTTGAATATTTCAACCAAATTCTAAAATCATATGCACCATCACAAATAAGAAGTATTTGTATAATGAAAAAAAAACATCCCAAATGTTCCCGCCAGTCTAACAATTTAAAAGTGATATTATTTGACTTTGCTACCTCATGGTACAACAGTGTTACAGCGACGCTCCAAAGTATGACCGGTTATAACGTAATGCATATATTTGCATTTCAGCCAATCAGCAAGGCTTACATCGCAGCACGAATGCTGATTGGCTAAAAGAAAGACGTAGAAGTATGACAATACATTATCGCTGACCGGTTAGCCTCCTCCACAGGCAACTCTTTACTCCCTTTGAAATCCTCTTGTGGGTTTCCTTTGCAACAATAGTTATTTTTGCCGCCATGAACTAGTGAAACCCAAGCAAGTCCGTTGGTATTAGTGATGCCTGCGGAGAAGGTTAATCGCTGGTCTACTTTTGATAATCACACTCGGTGATCTTCTACCGTATCTTACTTTGGTACCGTCGAGGCCTCGTAAACCTTGCTGTCCTTTTACACCTCGGGAACCCTGCAAACAGCAAATAATTCCTTATAAAAACAATGCACTACAAAAACAATGCAAATAAAAGTAAATATGCAATGTGGGTTCGGCTCATAGAAAATATACATGGAGCATGGCAGAACTGTTAACAATACCATATAGCCTGGCTGATGCTACTGAATAGTAGATACACCTCTCGGGCAACAACTGATCCTTCTAATAAACCAACATGCAACTATTATAGAATAAAATTCACACAGGGTGTAACATGATTACCAGATTTCCACGAGTTCCAGAGGGTCCAGGTTTTCCAGTGGGTCCAGGAAGGCCCTGAAGAAAGAATCAGATATGCTGTTTTTTACTGTCATTGTTTCATATTGTATGTGACATTTTTTTAAATTGTTGCTTGGCTATCCTGTTTAAATATGCCAGATTTAATTTACTTTTGTTTATATTAACCCACCTTTTTCATTCAGTTGCAACTGCACAAACACTTTATCAACTGTCTATACCAATACATTCTTTTCCGATAACTCCCTTTTTATCAGGTCACTGCGTTTCTATATTCATTCGGTACATTTCTATTCATTCTGCATTTATGTCTTTGAAACATTTAGCAAACCTCTTCTAAATATTCCAGGATATTTCAAGTTGGTTGTAATTACCTGTGCTCCGCCATCACCGACACCTCCAGGCAGGCCAAGTTGTCCAGGTTGGCCCTATGGAAACAAACATTAACTTCACATACAACTAAATACATTATACTACAACCTTAATCAAGACAACTACTCCCTTCTTCTCTCTTCAGTTCGACGTTTCATTCTATGTAGGTCGGTATAAATACACCAAGGAAGGGGGAGAGGGTTTCTATATATGATACAGAAATGAATCCTAAGATATTTGCCAAAACGTTTCAAATAATTTTGTCAAAATTGAGAGTCATATCATGACTGTTCTCTGCTATCCTTGACTTGCACCCATAGAACGTATTGCAACAGGAAGCTTCTCAGTAACGCTCTGAAGACAACAGCACACATGCACAAAGAAGGCGTTAGAGTATCGATCACAACTCACTTGTTGTCCAGGATCTCCACGTTCACCCACTGCACCAGATATTCCAGCGACACCCTACAAGAACAACAGCAACAACCATTTATATTGTGAATACACTCGACAAAACTATGGCTAAATAACACATATACATACACAAATAACTATAACTAAAACCAACTTTTAAAAGTATAATGTAGGATAAAAAAGGAACAATGTGTTGAAAGGAAATGTGTAGGCATGAGCCTTTGTGTAGAGACGTTTCCTAGAAAGTACAGACAAACGCAATACATAGCTGTGTTTCCATACCGTGTTCACAGTTATGTGTAAAAGGATTAGACTATCAATTTACTTCGAGATATAACTCGCAAAAATGAAGCTGTAGCGACAGAAAATCTTATAAATTCCTCGTCAGCAATGTTAACAGGCTGATAACAAACCTTTTTGCCATTGAGTCCGGCTGGTCCAGCTAGTCCGGGAGAGCCTGGTTCACCCTATCAAATAAAAAACATTACTAATCAACAAGTACACTCGTAGTGAACAATGCAGAAGCAATAACAATTACAACAACAACTACAAAAGAAACGACAACAACAGCAAGAATAAGAAAAACTACAACAACATAACAAAAAGAAAAAAAAAAAGAAAAATAAGGACAGCAAAAAAAGAAAAGGAAAAGGTAAGATTAAACGAAGAAAGAAAGGAGGAAAAGAAAATGAAACGAAGAAGTATTAGCAGTTTAATAATGTGAATGTCTTACCATAGCTCCTTGAGGCCCTGTCTTGCCTTTCTGTCCAGGTTGTCCTCCATAACCCTGCAACATACAATCTACTAGTACTGAATGTAAGGTGAGACATGATGACATATAGACGAAACATCAACTCACCTCATTACCCTGGTCACCGGTGCTTCCTTTGGACCCCTGTGCACCTGTGTCTCCCTGAATAAAAACAAACAAACAATGGCAGATACTGCATTATATATGTGCCGGCATTAGGAAACTCTTTTTCTTTAGACATTATCCAAGAGAAGTATTTCCATGAATACAGCCATTGCATTGACACAAAGAAATAAAAAGGTAAGTAATTTAAAAAAGCCTCTTTTCGCTATGACGTCACTTCAAAATCATCTATTATTCAAGCTCGACAGTTACGCATATCACCCTGATAAAAACAAGATTAACCTTTTTCAATCGAAGAACGTTCTGTCGAATTTTCGAACAGAACTGGTACATAAACAATTGGCTGATTGGGTGATTGTGAAAAACAAACTGCAGCCGTTTCTTACGATCAGAGCATGGCTAAAATTGTACAGACTGAGAATGATCAGACAAAATTAACTTACCGAGTGGCCTTGTAGTCCACGGAAACCAACATCACCGATGTCGCCTGGACCACCCTAAAATAGAATCATAATAAAACACTAATGAAATACATAGATTAAATACTGTAAACAACACTAAGTCAGAGTTTACTTTTAGTCCTTGTAGTCCAACATCCCCTGCTTGGCCATTTACGCCTGATGGACCCTGAAACAATCATACAATCACGTCATATATAAAGCGTTTGTTTTGTCGTGCTTAACAAAACCAAGAGCTCACTAAAGTAGTTTTTGTGAATGGATAACAATACGGTGTCATATAATAATAATATTTGTATATATGTGTATACTAAAGTAGTGTTTTTGTGAATGGATAACAATACAGTGTCATATAGTCATACTATTTGTATATTTGTATATATTTGTATACTAAAGTAGTGTTTTTGTGAATGGATAACAATACGGTGTCATATAGTCATAATATTTGTATATTTGTATATATTTGTATACTAAAGTAGTGTTTTGTGAATGGATAACAATACGGTATCATATAGTCATAATATTTGTATATATTTGTACACTAAAGTAGTGTTTATGTGAATGGATAACAATACGGTGTCATATCATCGTAATATTTGTATACAACGTGGTAAACTTACTGGTGGACCCATAAAACCCTGTTTACCAGGACCTCCCATGTTTCCTCTTTCTCCCTAAACAAATAAACACAATTATAATCATCAGTTTACATTTGTATATGTACAAAATCAATTGAATGTCGACGTACTTACAGGATCACCCATGTTGCCATGCAAGCCATTGTTACCTGGTTCACCGGCCACACCCTACAAACAATAACCACGAATAGTTAAAATAACTGGTCATCTCTATCTCTCAAAAGCAATATCAGGGCACCATTGGCAGGAAGTAGAAAAGAGGGAAGATATCTCCTCTTTTCCTTTCCTTCCGTGGTGCTTTGCGAAACGTATATAAAAAGAGACGACTGTGGACAGTAAGTAAGTAGAGTCAGTAAATTTTATCAAACCTTATAGAACAGTTTAGTCATCATCGTTATCAGAGATGATCAAAACTAATATTACTCTAACATTGAAGTATAAATGATTTATTAATTTGCTCCGACGGGGGTCGACGTCTGAATTTTCACGTACATTTAGCACAGTGATCAAAAATATCAACTCAATACTTACACACCGTACACACCGACACTAGCTTTTTTTAATCTAGTCTTCATCTACTTTCTTGAAAATAGTTACCTTGTTTCCACCAGAACCAACAGGTCCAGGTTTACCATCAGGTCCAGCAAGACCCTGGGAAAAAAGATAACGAAAGAAAAACGAATTGATGAAAGAAAAAGCAAATAATATTGCAGAAATCAGCATTCCACATCGGATGTAGTTGAATTATGCACATAAATAGACAAATTATGCTTATCAACGGCATCGCTTCTTTATGTATTAAAGTAATTGTTTCACTAAATGTCAGTAGTAGAACCTCATAACGTTCTTTCCTTTCAAAACTGAGCTTACCTTTAGTCCAATCTCTCCGTCAGGACCAACACCGCCGTTTCGACCGGGCCCACCCTGAAGTAAAATATCATACATATGGATATACACCTATTTCTAAAATCGTTGTCGGAGAGAAATGCAATAGCACGGCCGAATGGGATTATGAATTTTACGTTGCCATTGTAGAAAAATATTCTGTTCTTTAATAGATAATCACTTCGTCACACAGCATTCGTGGGTATAATGCAGGCAGCTGAGGGCGCAGCCCGTTGGGATAATACTGAGTAAATACAATGGGTTGTGATGAGAACAGTGATTATAAACAAATCGAGCGTCATACAGTTATTTGTAGTATTGCGTGTCGGGATATTCAAATATTTCTTCAAAATTAGCTTGCTTTCCATTTTTTTTTAATTCTGACTTCATAAATGGCTCATTGGTGACAGAAGGTCATAGTTAGTACAAGAATTACATCAACATATCTTCGTATAAAGAATTAGAAACGGTTATACCCACTATTTCAATAGTCATGTGTTGTATTGCTCAGGCTAAGCCTCGACGGAAAGTGATCTTTTCTTTTGTACAAGGTAGATCCCACGGGAATACACCAATCCCAAAATAATACCAATACCAATGGTTTTGTCTGGACTATTTTGTTAATTTGCCTACAATTGAGGCTTAGCCTGAGCAATGAACAACTTGAAACTGGTCTATTGATCCTGTTTTATATAGATGAAGCGGCATTAATTACAATATGGATTCTATACGTCTAAATATTGTAATTTAAAAACACAAAATCATCATTTTCTAATATTTATATGTAGAGTCGATTTTGTATCAGTGGGAATCAGTTACGTAACGTATCGCAAACGACTGAATTTCTAAGAAAACATTTGAATGATCTGTCCTCGAAGACAGCAGAATGATACCGTTTCCATGCGATCGACTCTATGATTAATACATAATACCTACCCTTTCACCTTTAGTTCCTTGTTTTCCTGAGTGACCTGGCCTTCCTTTCAAGCCCTATCAATAAAACTATTAGTTTATTATTGATTTTATCAATTAACATGTTCAGTCACTTTACATGTGTGGTAGAGTGCACGCACTATTTAGTGCTATTTATGTTGCACACTTTTAGTGCGTGCACTCTAACAAACCACAACAATTCTAAAACACCACTTAAACAGCGGACAAAATTAAATTAAGCAAGAAGGCATCCTTCATTTTGTAAGCATTGAAATGGTATTCCAGATTTACAAAATGATCTGGATATCGATAGGAAAGACTATAACCGCATGTCGCGGTTGCTAGGTTCAAAAACTATACATGAACATACGAAGCATACAGAAAATACAAAGATAAAACGACAGACACATAAATACCAGAATTAAACATTGACACTAAAAAAAAAACATTAATAAATAAATAAATTGATAAAAGTGTTAATGTTAATTAAAGAGACACTACTTAACTTACGCTTTAGGACTTACACGCTTGCCGATGTCACCTTCACCTCCGATATCTCCAGCTTGACCAACAACACCCTACAAATAATCAATAAAGTTACAATAAAATTCTATCCACATTGCAATGGTCTATAACTTTAAGAAAGTTCTCTATTTGATTCAATTATGAAATTCCTAGATTCCTACACGCGCAAGGTAACCGGTTCGAGCCCAGGTGGAAACACTATCTCAACTTTTACCGTTGTAAAAGTATATTGTCGGTTACTCAAGCATTGTTGACGCTAAATATGAGCAATCGAAACATTCGAAAGTTTCCTCTGGTTCCACACATGACGTCATTGATCTATAAATCACGTAAACACCAAGTTCCACAAAGATTTTAAAAATCTATCCACATTGAAATGGTCTATCACTTCATGAAAGTTCTCTATTTGATTCAATTTTAAATTGACTAGAAGACTTATCAAAGAGCAGCCCGGTTAGCTCAGTTGGTAGAGCATCAGACTTTTAATCTGAGGGTCGTGGGTTCAAGTCCCACATTGGGCGATTCGCAAAATTTTGCAGTTTTTGCATATAAAAGACTTGACTGTTGATCTACAAAAGATCCTAATAGCCACTAAATAGTATTTTCGCCTGAATTTGAGACGACTCCAAATGTACGTTTTGAGTTTCTTGCACGAAAGGGAAATATTTTTACAGTTTGGACTATGTTAAAAATGTATGATAGAAAGAAACAACATATTTTCCTGACATGTTTAAACAGAGCAGTTTCCATAGTGTAGCGGTTATCACGTGCGCTTTACACGCGCAAGATCCCCGGTTCGAGCCCGGGTGGAAACACTATCTCAACTTTTACTCTTTTCAGTTTATACAGAGCTGATATGAAATGAAATACCAGGCATTATTTGAACCAACTAAAGAAAAACACTTAAAATTGCTGAAATATTTGACAAAAAAGGCCAATTTCTCAGACAAAATAAATGTTGAAAAACTGGTATCTTAAAGCAATTGCGACATTCATAATATAGTAATGGATATGTGCAAATAAACTACACAAAATGCAATTTCTTTTAAATTTTCACCTCATCCTTGTGCTTTTTTGAGATAAGAAACAACAAAAACGTCAAATCACGCATGAATTTCCATTGAATTGTAACCAAAAAAGTACTGTTCATGAAATGTTTCCGTAGTGTAGTGGTTATCACGTGCGCCTAACACGCGCAAGGTCCCCGGTTCGAGACCGGGCGGAAACAGGCATGCATGTTTTTTTGGACGAAGCGGTATTTAAAGATAGAGAGACAATTGCCAGACAAAGTAACGATGTTTAAGTAATAAAGAATTCGTTCATCAAAGTTTCCAAACAATTTTTAAATATTATCAGTTACTCAAGCATTGTTGACACTAAATATGAGCAATCCAAACATTCGAAAGTTTCCTCTGGTTCCACACATGACGTCATTGATCTTTAAATCACGTAAACACCAAGTTCCACAAAGATTTTAAAAATCTATCCACATTGAAAAGGTCCATCACTTCATGAAAGTTCTCTATTTGATTCAATTTTGAATTGACTAGAAGACTTATCAAAGAGTAGCCCGGTTAGCTCAGTTGGTAGAGCATCAGACTTTTAATCTGAGGGTCGTGGGTTCAAGTCCCACATTGGGCGATTCACATAATTTTGCAGTTTTTGCATATAAAAGACTTGACTGTTGATCTACAAAAGATCCTAATAGCCACTAAATAGTATTTTCGCCTGAATTTGAGACGACTCCAAATGTACGTTTTGAGTTTCTTGCACGAAAGGGAAATATTTTTACAGTTTGGACTATGTTAAAAATGTATGATAGAAAGAAACAACATATTTTCCTGACATGTTTAAACAAAGAAGTTTCCATAGTGTAGCGGTTATCACGTGCGCTTTACACGCGCAAGGTCCCCGGTTCGAGCCCGGGCGGAAACACTATCTCAACTTTTACCGTTTTCAGTTTATACAGAGCTGATATGAAATAAAATACCGAGTATAATTTGAACCAACTAAAGAAAAACACTTTAAATTGCTGAAATATTTGACAAAAAAGGCCAATTTCTCAGACAAAATAAATGTTGAAAAACTGGTATCTTCCAGCAATTGCGACATTCATAATATAGGAATGGATATGTGCAAATAAACTACACAAAATGGAATTTCTTTTAAATTTTCACCTCATCCTTGTACTTTTTTGAGATAAGATTCAACAAAAACGTCAAATCACGCATGAATTTCCATTGAATTGTAACCAAAAAAGTACTGTTCATGAAATGTTTCCGTAGTGTAGTGGTTATCACGTGCGCCTAACACGCGCAAGGTCCCCGGTTCGAGACCGGGCGGAAACAGGCATGCATGTTTTTTTGGACGAAGCGCTATTTAAAGATAGAGAGACAATTGCCAGACAAAGTAACGATGTTTAAGTAATAAAGAATTCGTTCATCAAAGTTTCCAAACAATTTTTAAATATTATCAGTTACTCAAGCATTGTTGACGCTAAATATGAGCAATCGAAACATTCGAAAGTTTCCTCTGGTTCCACACATGACGTCATTGATCTTTAAATCACGTAAACACCAAGTTCCACAAAGATTTTAAAAATCTATCCACATTGAAATGGTCTATCACTTCATGAAAGTTCTCTATTTGATTCAATTTTGAAATGACTAGAAGACTTATCAAAGAGTAGCCCGGTTAGCTCAGTTGGTAGAGCATCAGACTTTTAATCTGAGGGTCGTGGGTTCAAGTCCCACATTGGGCGATTCGCAAAATTTTGCAGTTTTTGCATATAAAAGACTTGACTGTTGATCTACAAAAGATCCTAATAGCCACTAAATAGTATTTTCGCCTGAATTTGAGACGACTCCAAATGTACGTTTTGAGTTTCTTGCACGAAAGGGAAATATTTTTACAGTTTGGACTATGTTAAAAATGTATGATAGAAAGAAACAACATATTTTCCTGACATGTTTAAATAAAGAAGTTTCCATAGTGTAGCGGTTATCACGTGCGCTTTACACGCGCAAGGTCCCCGGTTCGAGCCCGGGTGGAAACACTATCTCAACTTTTACCGTTTTCAGTTTATACAGAGCTGATATGAAATAAAATACCGAGTATAATTTGAACCAACTAAAGAAAAACACTTTAAATTGCTGAAATATTTGACAAAAAAGGCCAATTTCTCAGACAAAATAAATGTTGAAAAACTGGTATCTTATAAGCAATTGCGACATTCATAATATAGGAATGGATATGTGCAAATAAACTACACAAAATGCAATTTCTTTTAAATTTTCACCTCATCCTTGTACTTTTTTGAGATAAGAAACAACAAAAACGTCAAATCACGCATGAATTTCCATTGAATTGTAACCAAAAAAGTACTGTTCATGAAATGTTTCCGTAGTGTAGTGGTTATCACGTGCGCCTAACACGCGCAAGGTCCCCGGTTCGAGACCGGGCGGAAACAGGCATGCATGTTTTTTTGGACGAAGCGCTATTTAAAGATAGAGAGACAATTGCCAGACAAAGTAACGATGTTTAAGTAATAAAGAATTCGTTCATCAAAGTTTCCAAACAATTTTTAAATATTATCAGTTACTCAAGCATTGTTGACGCTAAATATGAGCAATCGAAACATTCGAAAGTTTCCTCTGGTTCCACACATGACGTCATTGATCTTTAAATCACGTAAACACCAAGTTCCACAAAGATTTTAAAAATCTATCCACATTGAAATGGTCTATCACTTCATGAAAGTTCTCTATTTGATTCAATTTTGAATTGACTAGAAGACTTATCAAAGAGTAGCCCGGTTAGCTCAGTTGGTAGAGCATCAGACTTTTAATCTGAGGGTCGTGGGTTCAAGTCCCAAATTGGGCGATTCGCAAAATTTTGCAGTTTTTGCATATAAAAGACTTGACTGTTGATCTACAAAAGATCCTAATAGCCACTAAATAGTATTTTCGCCTGAATTTGAGACGACTCCAAATGTACGTTTTGAGTTTCTTGCACGAAAGGGAAATATTTTTACAGTTTGGACTATGTTGAAAATGTATGATAGAGAAAGAAACAACATATTTTCCTGACATGTTTAAACAAAGCAGTTTCCATAGTGTAGCGGTTATCACGTGCGCTTTACACGCGCAAGATCCCCGGTTCGAGCCCGGGTGGAAACACTATCTCAACTTTTACTCTTTTCAGTTTATACAGAGCTGATATGAAATGAAATACCTGGTATTATTTGAACCAACTAAAGAAAAACACTTTAAATTGCTGAAATATTTGACAAAAAAGGCCAATTTCTCAGACAAAATAAATGTTGAAAAGCTGGTATCTTATAAGCAATTGCGACATTCATAATATAGGAATGGATATGTGCAAATAAACTACACAAAATGCAATTTCTTTTAAATTTTCACCTCATCCTTGTACTTTTTTGAGATAAGAAACAACAAAAACGTCAAATCACGCATGAATTTCCATTGAATTGTAACCAAAAAAGTACTGTTCATAAAATGTTTCCGTAGTGTAGTGGTTATCACGTGCGACTAACACGCGCAAGGTCCCCGGTTCGAGACCGGGCGGAAACAGGCATGCATGTTTTTTTGGACGAAGCGGTATTTAAAGATAGAGAGACAATTGCCAGACAAAGTAACGATGTTTAAGTAATAAAGAATTCGTTCATCAAAGTTTCCAAACATTTTTTAAATATTATCAGTTACTCAAGCATTGTTGACGCTAAATATGAGCAATCGAAACATTCGAAAGTTTCCTCTGGTTCCACACATGACGTCATTGATCTTTAAATCACGTAAACACCAAGTTCCACAAAGATTTTAAAAATCTATCCACATTGAAATGGTCTATCACTTCATGAAAGTTCTCTATTTGATTCAATTTTGAAATGACTAGAAGACTTATCAAAGAGTAGCCCGGTTAGCTCAGTTGGTAGAGCATCAGACTTTTAATCTGAGGGTCGTGGGTTCAAGTCCCACATTGGGCGATTCGCAAAATTTTGCAGTTTTTGCATATAAAAGACTTGACTGTTGATCTACAAAAGATCCTAATAGCCACTAAATAGTATTTTCGCCTGAATTTGAGACGACTTCAAATGTACGTTTTGAGTTTCTTGCACGAAAGGGAAATATTTTTACAGTTTGGACTATGTTAAAAATGTATGATAGAGAAAGAAACAACATATTTTCCTGACATGTTTAAACAAAGCAGTTTCCATAGTGTAGCGGTTATCACGTGCGCTTTACACGCGCAAGATCCCCGGTTCGAGCCCGGGTGGAAACACTATCTCAACTTTTACTGTTTTCAGTTTATACAGAGCTGATATGAAATGAAATACCAGGTATTATTTGAACCAACTAAAGAAAAACACTTAAAATTGCTGAAATATTTGACAAAAAAAGCCAATTTCTCAGACAAAATAAATGTTGAAAAACTGGTATCTTACAGCAATTGCGACATTCATAATATAGTAATGGATATGTGCAAATAAACTACACAAAATGCAATTTCTTTTAAATTTTCACCTCATCCTTGTGCTTTTTTGAGATAAGAAACAACAAAAACGTCAAATCACGCATGAATTTCCATTGAATTGTAACCAAAAAAGTACTGTTCATGAAATGTTTCCGTAGTGTAGTGGTTATCACGTGCGCCTAACACGCGCAAGGTCCCCGGTTCGAGACCGGGCGGAAACAGGCATGCATGTTTTTTTGGACGAAGCGGTATTTAAAGATAGAGAGACAATTGCCAGACAAAGTAACGATGTTTAAGTAATAAAGAATTCGTTCATCAAAGTTTCCAAACAATTTTTAAATATTATCAGTTACTCAAGCATTGTTGACGCTAAATATGAGCAATCGAAACATTCGAAAGTTTCCTCTGGTTCCACACATGACGTCATTGATCTTTAAATCACGTAAACACCAAGTTCCACAAAGATTTTAAAAATCTATCCACATTGAAATGGTCTATCACTTCATGAAAGTTCTCTATTTGATTCAATTTTGAAATGACTAGAAGACTTATCAAAGAGTAGCCCGGTTAGCTCAGTTGGTAGAGCATCAGACTTTTAATCTGAGGGTCGTGGGTTCAAGTCCCACATTGGGCGATTCACAAAATTTTGCAGTTTTTGCATATAAAAGACTTGACTGTTGATCTACAAAAGATCCTAATAGCCACTAAATAGTATTTTCGCCTGAATTTGAGACGACTCCAAATGTACGTTTTGAGTTTCTTGCACGAAAGGGAAATATTTTTACAGTTTGGACTATGTTAAAAATGTATGATAGAAAGAAACAACATATTTTCCTCACATGTTTAAACAAAGCAGTTTCCATAGTGTAGCGGTTATCACGTGCGCTTTACACGCGCAAGGTCCCCGGTTCGAGCCCGGGTGGAAACACTATCTCAACTTTTACTGTTTTGAGTTTATACAGAGCTGATATGAAATAAAATACCAGGTATTATTTGAACCAACTAAAGAAAAACACTTAAAATTGCTGAAATATTTGACAAAAAAGGCCAATTTCTCAGACAAAATAAATGTTGAAAAACTGGTATCTTACAGCAATTGCGACATTCATAATATAGGAATGGATATGTGCAAATAAACTACACAAAATGGAATTTCTTTTAAATTTTCACCTCATCCTTGTACTTTTTTGAGATAAGAAACAACAAAAACGTCAAATCACGCATGAATTTCCATTGAATTGTAACCAAAAAAGTACTGTTCATGAAATGTTTCCGTAGTGTAGTGGTTATCACGTGCGCCTAACACGCGCAAGGTCCCCGGTTCGAGACCGGGCGGAAACAGGCATGCATGTTTTTTTGGACGAAGCGGTATTTAAAGATAGAGAGACAATTGCCAGACAAAGTAACGAGGTTTAAGTAATAAAGAATGAAATTTCTTTTAAATTTTCACCTCATCCTTGTACTTTTTTGAGATAACAAACAACAAAAACGTCAAATCACGCATGAATTTCCATTGAATTGTAACCAAAAAAGCACTGTTCATGAAATGTTTCCGTAGTGTAGTGGTTATCACGTGCGCCTAACACGCGCAAGGTCCCCGGTTCGAGACCGGGCGGAAACAGGCATGCATGTTTTTTTGGACGAAGCGCTATTTAAAGATAGAGAGACAATTGCCAGACAAAGTAACGATGTTTAAGTAATAAAGAATTCGTTCATCAAAGTTTCCAAACAATTTTTAAATATTATCAGTTACTCAAGCATTGTTGACACTAAATATGAGCAATCCAAACATTCGAAAGTTTCCTCTGGTTCCACACATGACGTCATTGATCTTTAAATCACGTAAACACCAAGTTCCACAAAGATTTTAAAAATCTATCCACATTGAAAAGGTCCATCCCTTCATGAAAGTTCTCTATTTGATTCAATTTTGAATTGACTAGAAGACTTATCAAAGAGTAGCCCGGTTAGCTCAGTTGGTAGAGCATCAGACTTTTAATCTGAGGGTCGTGGGTTCAAGTCCCACATTGGGCGATTCACATAATTTTGCAGTTTTTGCATATAAAAGACTTGACTGTTGATCTACAAAAGATCCTAATAGCCACTAAATAGTATTTTCGCCTGAATTTGAGACGACTCCAAATGTACGTTTTGAGTTTCTTGCACGAAAGGGAAATATTTTTACAGTTTGGACTATGTTAAAAATGTATGATAGAAAGAAACAACATATTTTCCTGACATGTTTAAACAAAGAAGTTTCCATAGTGTAGCGGTTATCACGTGCGCTTTACACGCGCAAGGTCCCCGGTTCGAGCCCGGGTGGAAACACTATCTCAACTTTTACCGTTTTCAGTTTATACAGAGCTGATATGAAATAAAATACCAGGTATTATTTGAACCAACTAAAGAAAAACACTTTAAATTGCTGAAATATTTGACAAAAAAGGCCAATTTCTCAGACAAAATAAATGTTGAAAAACTGGTATCTTCCAGCAATTGCGACATTCATAATATAGGAATGGATATGTGCAAATAAACTACACAAAATGGAATTTCTTTTAAATTTTCACCTCATCCTTGTACTTTTTTGAGATAAGATTCAACAAAAACGTCAAATCACGCATGAATTTCCATTGAATTGTAACCAAAAAAGTACTGTTCATGAAATGTTTCCGTAGTGTAGTGGTTATCACGTGCGCCTAACACGCGCAAGGTCCCCGGTTCGAGACCGGGCGGAAACAGGCATGCATGTTTTTTTGGACGAAGCGCTATTTAAAGATAGAGAGACAATTGCCAGACAAAGTAACGATGTTTAAGTAATAAAGAATTCGTTCATCAAAGTTTCCAAACAATTTTTAAATATTATCAGTTACTCAAGCATTGTTGACGCTAAATATGAGCAATCCAAACATTCGAAAGTTTCCTCTGGTTCCACACATGACGTCATTGATCTTTAAATCACGTAAACACCAAGTTCCACAAAGATTTTAAAAATCTATCCACATTGAAATGGTCTATCACTTCATGAAAGTTCTCTATTTGATTCAATTTTGAAATGACTAGAAGACTTATCAAAGAGTAGCCCGGTTAGCTCAGTTGGTAGAGCATCAGACTTTTAATCTGAGGGTCGTGGGTTCAAGTCCCACATTGGGCGATTCGCAAAATTTTGCAGTTTTTGCATATAAAAGACTTGACTGTTGATCTACAAAAGATCCTAATAGCCACTAAATAGTATTTTCGCCTGAATTTGAGACGACTCCAAATGTACGTTTTGAGTTTCTTGCACGAAAGGGAAATATTTTTACAGTTTGGACTATGTTAAAAATGTATGATAGAAAGAAACAACATATTTTCCTGACATGTTTAAACAAAGAAGTTTCCATAGTGTAGCGGTTATCACGTGCGCTTTACACGCGCAAGGTCCCCGGTTCGAGCCCGGGTGGAAACACTATCTCAACTTTTACCGTTTTCAGTTTATACAGAGCTGATATGAAATAAAATACCGAGTATAATTTGAACCAACTAAAGAAAAACACTTTAAATTGCTGAAATATTTGACAAAAAAGGCCAATTTCTCAGACAAAATAAATGTTGAAAAACTGGTATCTTATAAGCAATTGCGACATTCATAATATAGGAATGGATATGTGCAAATAAACTACACAAAATGCAATTTCTTTTAAATTTTCACCTCATCCTTGTACTTTTTTGAGATAAGAAACAACAAAAACGTCAAATCACGCATGAATTTCCATTGAATTGTAACCAAAAAAGTACTGTTCATGAAATGTTTCCGTAGTGTAGTGGTTATCACGTGCGCCTAACACGCGCAAGGTCCCCGGTTCGAGACCGGGCGGAAACAGGCATGCATGTTTTTTTGGACGAAGCGCTATTTAAAGATAGAGAGACAATTGCCAGACAAAGTAACGATGTTTAAGTAATAAAGAATTCGTTCATCAAAGTTTCCAAACAATTTTTAAATATTATCAGTTACTCAAGCATTGTTGACGCTAAATATGAGCAATCGAAACATTCGAAAGTTTCCTCTGGTTCCACACATGACGTCATTGATCTTTAAATCACGTAAACACCAAGTTCCACAAAGATTTTAAAAATCTATCCACATTGAAATGGTCTATCACTTCATGAAAGTTCTCTATTTGATTCAATTTTGAATTGACTAGAAGACTTATCAAAGAGTAGCCCGGTTAGCTCAGTTGGTAGAGCATCAGACTTTTAATCTGAGGGTCGTGGGTTCAAGTCCCAAATTGGGCGATTCGCAAAATTTTGCAGTTTTTGCATATAAAAGACTTGACTGTTGATCTAGAAAAGATCCTAATAGCCACTAAATAGTATTTTCGCCTGAATTTGAGACGACTCCAAATGTACGTTTTGAGTTTCTTGCACGAAAGGGAATTATTTTTACAGTTTGGACTATGTTGAAAATGTATGATAGAGAAAGAAACAACATATTTTCCTGACATGTTTAAACAAAGCAGTTTCCATAGTGTAGCGGTTATCACGTGCGCTTTACACGCGCAAGATCCCCGGTTCGAGCCCGGGTGGAAACACTATCTCAACTTTTACTCTTTTCAGTTTATACAGAGCTGATATGAAATGAAATACCTGGTATTATTTGAACCAACTAAAGAAAAACACTTTAAATTGCTGAAATATTTGACAAAAAAGGCCAATTTCTCAGACAAAATAAATGTTGAAAAGCTGGTATCTTATAAGCAATTGCGACATTCATAATATAGGAATGGATATGTGCAAATAAACTACACAAAATGCAATTTCTTTTAAATTTTCACCTCATCCTTGTACTTTTTTGAGATAAGAAACAACAAAAACGTCAAATCACGCATGAATTTCCATTGAATTGTAACCAAAAAAGTACTGTTCATAAAATGTTTCCGTAGTGTAGTGGTTATCACGTGCGACTAACACGCGCAAGGTCCCCGGTTCGAGACCGGGCGGAAACAGGCATGCATGTTTTTTTGGACGAAGCGCTATTTAAAGATAGAGAGACAATTGCCAGACAAAGTAACGATGTTTAAGTAATAAAGAATTCGTTCATCAAAGTTTCCAAACAATTTTTAAATATTATCAGTTACTCAAGCATTGTTGACGCTAAATATGAGCAATCGAAACATTCGAAAGTTTCCTCTGGTTCCACACATGACGTCATTGATCTTTAAATCACGTAAACACCAA
Organism: Diadumene lineata; assembly: GCA_918843875.1. Taxonomy (NCBI): domain Eukaryota; kingdom Metazoa; phylum Cnidaria; class Anthozoa; order Actiniaria; family Diadumenidae; genus Diadumene; species Diadumene lineata. Next base: position 16,401,118 of record OU974069.1, on the reverse strand, counting down.
GTTCCACAAAGATTTTAAAAATCTATCCACATTGAAATGGTCTATCACTTCATGAAAGTTCTCTATTTGATTCAATTTTGAAATGACTAGAAGACTTATCAAAGAGTAGCCCGGTTAGCTCAGTTGGTAGAGCATCAGACTTTTAATCTGAGGGTCGTGGGTTCAAGTCCCACATTGGGCGATTCGCAAAATTTTGCAGTTTTTGCATATAAAAGACTTGACTGTTGATCTACAAAAGATCCTAATAGCCACTAAATAGTATTTTCGCCTGAATTTGAGACGACTTCAAATGTACGTTTTGAGTTTCTTGCACGAAAGGGAAATATTTTTACAGTTTGGACTATGTTAAAAATGTATGATAGAGAAAGAAACAACATATTTTCCTGACATGTTTAAACAAAGCAGTTTCCATAGTGTAGCGGTTATCACGTGCGCCTTACACGCGCAAGATCCCCGGTTCGAGCCCGGGTGGAAACACTATCTCAACTTTTACTGTTTTCAGTTTATACAGAGCTGATATGAAATGAAATACCAGGTATTATTTGAACCAACTAAAGAAAGACACTTAAAATTGCTGAAATATTTGACAAAAAAAGCCAATTTCTCAGACAAAATAAATGTTGAAAAACTGGTATCTTACAGCAATTGCGACATTCATAATATAGTAATGGATATGTGCAAATAAACTACACAAAATGCAATTTCTTTTAAATTTTCACCTCATCCTTGTGCTTTTTTGAGATAAGAAACAACAAAAACGTCAAATCACGCATGAATTTCCATTGAATTGTAACCAAAAAAGTACTGTTCATGAAATGTTTCCGTAGTGTAGTGGTTATCACGTGCGCCTAACACGCGCAAGGTCCCCGGTTCGAGACCGGGCGGAAACAGGCATGCATGTTTTTTTGGACGAAGCGCTATTTAAAGATAGAGAGACAATTGCCAGACAAAGTAACGATGTTTAAGTAATAAAGAATTCGTTCATCAAAGTTTCCAAACAATTTTTAAATATTATCAGTTACTCAAGCATTGTTGACGCTAAATATGAGCAATCGAAACATTCGAAAGTTTCCTCTGGTTCCACACATGACGTCATTGATCTTTAAATCACGTAAACACCAAGTTCCACAAAGATTTTAAAAATCTATCCACATTGAAATGGTCTATCACTTCATGAAAGTTCTCTATTTGATTCAATTTTGAAATGACTAGAAGACTTATCAAAGAGTAGCCCGGTTAGCTCAGTTGGTAGAGCATCAGACTTTTAATCTGAGGGTCGTGGGTTCAAGTCCCACATTGGGCGATTCGCAAAATTTTGCAGTTTTTGCATATAAAAGACTTGACTGTTGATCTACAAAAGATCCTAATAGCCACTAAATAGTATTTTCGCCTGAATTTGAGACGACTCCAAATGTACGTTTTGAGTTTCTTGCACGAAAGGGAAATATTTTTACAGTTTGGACTATGTTAAAAATGTATGATAGAAAGAAACAACATATTTTCCTCACATGTTTAAACAAAGCAGTTTCCATAGTGTAGCGGTTATCACGTGCGCTTTACACGCGCAAGGTCCCCGGTTCGAGCCCGGGTGGAAACACTATCTCAACTTTTACTGTTTTGAGTTTATACAGAGCTGATATGAAATAAAATACCAGGTATTATTTGAACCAACTAAAGAAAAACACTTAAAATTGCTGAAATATTTGACAAAAAAGGCCAATTTCTCAGACAAAATAAATGTTGAAAAACTGGTATCTTACAGCAATTGCGACATTCATAATATAGGAATGGATATGTGCAAATAAACTACACAAAATGGAATTTCTTTTAAATTTTCACCTCATCCTTGTACTTTTTTGAGATAAGAAACAACAAAAACGTCAAATCACGCATGAATTTCCATTGAATTGTAACCAAAAAAGTACTGTTCATGAAATGTTTCCGTAGTGTAGTGGTTATCACGTGCGCCTAACACGCGCAAGGTCCCCGGTTCGAGACCGGGCGGAAACAGGCATGCATGTTTTTTTGGACGAAGCGGTATTTAAAGATAGAGAGACAATTGCCAGACAAAGTAACGAGGTTTAAGTAATAAAGAATGAAATTTCTTTTAAATTTTCACCTCATCCTTGTACTTTTTTGAGATAACAAACAACAAAAACGTCAAATCACGCATGAATTTCCATTGAATTGTAACCAAAAAAGCACTGTTCATGAAATGTTTCCGTAGTGTAGTGGTTATCACGTGCGCCTAACACGCGCAAGGTCCCCGGTTCGAGACCGGGCGGAAACAGGCATGCATGTTTTTTTGGACGAAGCGGTATTTAAAGATAGAGAGACAATTGCCAGACAAAGTAACGATGTTTAAGTAATAAAGAATTCGTTCATCAAAGTTTCCAAACAATTTTTAAATATTATCAGTTACTCAAGCATTGTTGACGCTAAATATGAGCAATCGAAACATTCGAAAGTTTCCTCTGGTTCCACACATGACGTCATTGATCTTTAAATCACGTAAACACCAAGTTCCACAAAGATTTTAAAAATCTATCCACATTGAAATGGTCTATCACTTCATGAAAGTTCTCTATTTGATTCAATTTTGAATTGACTAGAAGACTTATCAAAGAGTAGCCCGGTTAGCTCAGTTGGTAGAGCATCAGACTTTTAATCTGAGGGTCGTGGGTTCAAGTCCCAAATTGGGCGATTCGCAAAAGTTTGCAGTTTTTGCATATAAAAGACTTGACTGTTGATCTACAAAAGATCCTAATAGCCACTAAATAGTATTTTCGCCTGAATTTGAGACGACTCCAAATGTACGTTTTGAGTTTCTTGCACGAAAGGGAAATATTTTTACAGTTTGGACTATGTTGAAAATATATGATAGAGAAAGAAACAACATATTTTCCTGACATGTTTAAACAAAGCAGTTTCCATAGTGTAGCGGTTATCACGTGCGCTTTACACGCGCAAGATCCCCGGTTCGAGCCCGGGTGGAAACACTATCTCAACTTTTACTCTTTTCAGTTTATACAGAGCTGATATGAAATGAAATACCTGGTATTATTTGAACCAACTAAAGAAAAACACTTTAAATTGCTGAAATATTTGACAAAAAAGGCCAATTTCTCAGACAAAATAAATGTTGAAAAGCTGGTATCTTATAAGCAATTGCGACATTCATAATATAGGAATGGATATGTGCAAATAAACTACACAAAATGCAATTTCTTTTAAATTTTCACCTCATCCTTGTACTTTTTTGAGATAAGAAACAACAAAAACGTCAAATCACGCATGAATTTCCATTGAATTGTAACCAAAAAAGTACTGTTCATAAAATGTTTCCGTAGTGTAGTGGTTATCACGTGCGACTAACACGCGCAAGGTCCCCGGTTCGAGACCGGGCGGAAACAGGCATGCATGTTTTTTTGGACGAAGCGCTATTTAAAGATAGAGAGACAATTGCCAGACAAAGTAACGATGTTTAAGTAATAAAGAATTCGTTCATCAAAGTTTCCAAACAATTTTTAAATATTATCAGTTACTCAAGCATTGTTGACGCTAAATATGAGCAATCGAAACATTCGAAAGTTTCCTCTGGTTCCACACATGACGTCATTGATCTTTAAATCACGTAAACACCAAGTTCCACAAAGATTTTAAAAATCTATCCACATTGAAATGGTCTATCACTTCATGAAAGTTCTCTATTTGATTCAATTTTGAAATGACTAGAAGACTTATCAAAGAGTAGCCCGGTTAGCTCAGTTGGTAGAGCATCAGACTTTTAATCTGAGGGTCGTGGGTTCAAGTCCCACATTGGGCGATTCGCAAAATTTTGCAGTTTTTGCATATAAAAGACTTGACTGTTGATCTACAAAAGATCCTAATAGCCACTAAATAGTATTTTCGCCTGAATTTGAGACGACTCCAAATGTACGTTTTGAGTTTCTTGCACGAAAGGGAAATATTTTTACAGTTTGGACTATGTTAAAAATGTATGATAGAAAGAAACAACATATTTTCCTCACATGTTTAAACAAAGCAGTTTCCATAGTGTAGCGGTTATCACGTGCGCTTTACACGCGCAAGGTCCCCGGTTCGAGCCCGGGTGGAAACACTATCTCAACTTTTACCGTTTTCAGTTTATACAGAGCTGATATGAAATAAAATACCAGGTATTATTTGAACCAACTAAAGAAAAACACTTTAAATTGCTGAAATATTTGACAAAAAAGGCCAATTTCTCAGACAAAATAAATGTTGAAAAACTGGTATCTTACAGCAATTGCGACATTCATAATATAGGAATGGATATGTGCAAATAAACTACACAAAATGGAATTTCTTTTAAATTTTCACCTCATCCTTGTACTTTTTTGAGATAAGATTCAACAAAAACGTCAAATCACGCATGAATTTCCATTGAATTGTAACCAAAAAAGTACTGTTCATGAAATGTTTCCGTAGTGTAGTGGTTATCACGTGCGCCTAACACGCGCAAGGTCCCCGGTTCGAGACCGGGCGGAAACAGGCATGCATGTTTTTTTGGACGAAGCGGTATTTAAAGATAGAGAGACAATTGCCAGACAAAGTAACGAGGTTTAAGTAATAAAGAATGAAATTTCTTTTAAATTTTCACCTCATCCTTGTACTTTTTTGAGATAACAAACAACAAAAACGTCAAATCACGCATGAATTTCCATTGAATTGTAACCAAAAAAGCACTGTTCATGAAATGTTTCCGTAGTGTAGTGGTTATCACGTGCGCCTAACAAGCGCAAGGTCCCCGGTTCGAGACCGGGCGGAAACAGGCATGCATGTTTTTTTGGACGAAGCGCTATTTAAAGATAGAGAGACAATTGCCAGACAAAGTAACGATGTTTAAGTAATAAAGAATTCGTTCATCAAAGTTTCCAAACAATTTTTAAATATTATCAGTTACTCAAGCATTGTTGACGCTAAATATGAGCAATCGAAACATTCGAAAGTTTCCTCTGGTTCCACACATGACGTCATTGATCTTTAAATCACGTAAACACCAAGTTCCACAAAGATTTTAAAAATCTATCCACATTGAAATGGTCTATCACTTCATGAAAGTTCTCTATTTGATTCAATTTTGAATTGACTAGAAGACTTATCAAAGAGTAGCCCGGTTAGCTCAGTTGGTAGAGCATCAGACTTTTAATCTGAGGGTCGTGGGTTCAAGTCCCACATTGGGCGATTCGCAAAATTTTGCAGTTTTTGCATATAAAAGACTTGACTGTTGATCTACAAAAGATCCTAATAGCCACTAAATAGTATTTTCGCCTGAATTTGAGACGACTCCAAATGTACGTTTTGAGTTTCTTGCACGAAAGGGAAATATTTTTACAGTTTGGACTATGTTGAAAATGTATGATAGAGAAAGAAACAACATATTTTCCTGACATGTTTAAACAAAGCAGTTTCCATAGTGTAGCGGTTATCACGTGCGCTTTACACGCGCAAGATCCCCGGTTCGAGCCCGGGTGGAAACACTATCTCAACTTTTACTCTTTTCAGTTTATACAGAGCTGATATGAAATGAAATACCTGGTATTATTTGAACCAACTAAAGAAAAACACTTTAAATTGCTGAAATATTTGACAAAAAAGGCCAATTTCTCAGACAAAATAAATGTTGAAAAACTGGTATCTTACAGCAATTGCGACATTCATAATATAGGAATGGATATGTGCAAATAAACTACACAAAATGGAATTTCTTTTAAATTTTCACCTCATCCTTGTACTTTTTTGAGATAAGAAACAACAAAAACGTCAAATCACGCATGAATTTCCATTGAATTGTAACCAAAAAAGTACTGTTCATAAAATGTTTCCGTAGTGTAGTGGTTATCACGTGCGACTAACACGCGCAAGGTCCCCGGTTCGAGACCGGGCGGAAACAGGCATGCATGTTTTTTTGGACGAAGCGCTATTTAAAGATAGAGAGACAATTGCCAGACAAAGTAACGATGTTTAAGTAATAAAGAATTCGTTCATCAAAGTTTCCAAACAATTTTTAAATATTATCAGTTACTCAAGCATTGTTGACGCTAAATATGAGCAATCGAAACATTCGAAAGTTTCCTCTGGTTCCACACATGACGTCATTGATCTTTAAATCACGTAAACACCAAGTTCCACAAAGATTTTAAAAATCTATCCACATTGAAATGGTCTATCACTTCATGAAAGTTCTCTATTTGATTCAATTTTGAAATGACTAGAAGACTTATCAAAGAGTAGCCCGGTTAGCTCAGTTGGTAGAGCATCAGACTTTTAATCTGAGGGTCGTGGGTTCAAGTCCCACATTGGGCGATTCGCAAAATTTTGCAGTTTTTGCATATAAAAGACTTGACTGTTGATCTACAAAAGATCCTAATAGCCACTAAATAGTATTTTCGCCTGAATTTGAGACGACTTCAAATGTACGTTTTGAGTTTCTTGCACGAAAGGGAAATATTTTTACAGTTTGGACTATGTTAAAAATGTATGATAGAGAAAGAAACAACATATTTTCCTGACATGTTTAAACAAAGCAGTTTCCATAGTGTAGCGGTTATCACGTGCGCTTTACACGCGCAAGATCCCCGGTTCGAGCCCGGGTGGAAACACTATCTCAACTTTTACTGTTTTCAGTTTATACAGAGCTGATATGAAATGAAATACCAGGTATTATTTGAACCAACTAAAGAAAAACACTTAAAATTGCTGAAATATTTGACAAAAAAAGCCAATTTCTCAGACAAAATAAATGTTGAAAAACTGGTATCTTACAGCAATTGCGACATTCATAATATAGTAATGGATATGTGCAAATAAACTACACAAAATGCAATTTCTTTTAAATTTTCACCTCATCCTTGTGCTTTTTTGAGATAAGAAACAACAAAAACGTCAAATCACGCATGAATTTCCATTGAATTGTAACCAAAAAAGTACTGTTCATGAAATGTTTCCGTAGTGTAGTGGTTATCACGTGCGCCTAACACGCGCAAGGTCCCCGGTTCGAGACCGGGCGGAAACAGGCATGCATGTTTTTTTGGACGAAGCGCTATTTAAAGATAGAGAGACAATTGCCAGACAAAGTAACGATGTTTAAGTAATAAAGAATTCGTTCATCAAAGTTTCCAAACAATTTTTAAATATTATCAGTTACTCAAGCATTGTTGACGCTAAATATGAGCAATCGAAACATTCGAAAGTTTCCTCTGGTTCCACACATGACGTCATTGATCTTTAAATCACGTAAACACCAAGTTCCACAAAGATCTTAGAAATCTATCCACATTACAAATGGCTATCACTTCATGAAAGTTCTCTATTTGATTCAATTTTGAAATGACTAGAAGACTTATCAAAGAGTAGCCCGGTTAGCTCAGTTGGTAGAGCATCAGACTTTTAATCTGAGGGTCGTGGGTTCAAGTCCCACATTGGGCGATTCGCAAAATTTTGCAGTTTTTGCATATAAAAGACTTGACTGTTGATCTACAAAAGATCCTAATAGCCACTAAATAGTATTTTCGCCTGAATTTGAGACGACTCCAAATGTACGTTTTGAGTTTCTTGCACGAAAGGGAAATATTTTTACAGTTTGGACTATGTTAAAAATGTATGATAGAAAGAAACAACATATTTTCCTGACATGTTTAAACAAAGAAGTTTCCATAGTGTAGCGGTTATCACGTGCGCTTTACACGCGCAAGGTCCCCGGTTCGAGCCCGGGTGGAAACACTATCTCAACTTTTACTGTTTTCAGTTTATACAGAGCTGATATGAAATAAAATACCAGGTATTATTTGAACCAACTAAAGAAAAACACTTAAAATTGCTGAAATATTTGACAAAAAAGGCCAATTTCTCAGACAAAATAAATGTTGAAAAACTGGTATCTTACAGCAATTGCGACATTCATAATATGGGAATGGATATGTGCAAATAAACTACACAAAATGGAATTTCTTTTAAATTTTCACCTCATCCTTGTACTTTTTTGAGATAAGAACCAACAAAAACGTCAAATCACGCATGCATTCCCATTGAATTGTAACCAAAAAAGTACTGTTCATGAAATGTTTCCGTAGTGTAGTGGTTATCACGTGCGCCTAACACGCGCAAGGTCCCCGGTTCGAGACCGGGCGGAAACAGGCATGCATGTTTTTTGGACGAAGCGGTATGTATAGAGACAGAGACCATTGCCAGACAAAGTAAAAATCATTAATTTATAAAGAATTCTTCTATCAAAGTTTCCAAATAATTTTTAAATATTGTCAGTTACTCAAGCATTGTTGACGCTAAATATGAGCAATCAAAACATTCGAAAGTTTCCTCTGGTTCCACAAAAGACGTCATTGATCTTTAAATCACGTAAACACCAAGTTCCGCTAAGATTTTAGAAATCTATCCACATTACAAATGTCTATCAATTCATGAAAATTCTCTATTTGATTCAATTTTGTAATAACTAGAAGACTTTTCAAGAGTAGCCCGGTTAGCTCAGTTGGTAGAGCATCAGACTTTTAATCTGAGGGTCGTGGGTTCAAGTCCCACATTGGGCGATTCGCAATGTTTTGCCGTTTTTGCACATAATTCACTTGACTGTCGTTCTACAAAAGATCCAAATAGCCACTAAATAGTGTTTTCGTCTGAATTTGAGACTCCAAATGTACGTTTTGAGTTTCGTGCACGAAAGGGAAATATTTTTACAGTTTGGACTATGTTAAAAATGCATGATAGAAAGAAACAACATATTTTCCTAACATGTTTAAACAAAGATGTTTCCATAGTGTAGCGGTTATCACGTGCGCTTTACACTCGCAAGGTCACCGGTTCGAGCCCGGGTGGAAACACTGTCTCAACTTTTACCGTTTTCAGTTTATATAGAGCCGATATAAAATAAAATACCAGGTATTATTTTGACCAACTGAAGAAAAACACTTTAAATTGCTTAAATAATTGAAAAAAGGGCAATTTCTTAGACAAAATAAATGTTGAAAAACTGGTATCTTCCAGCAATTGCGACATTCATAATATAGGAATGGATATGTGCAAATATACTACACAAAATGGAATTTCTATTAAATTTTCATCTCATCCTTGTACTCTTTTGAGATAAGAACCAGCAAAAACTTCAAATCACGCATGCATTCCCATTGAATGGTAGACAAAAAACATACTGTTCATGAAATGTTTCCGTAGTGTAGTGGTTATCACGTGCGCCTAACACGCGCAAGGTCCCCGGTTCGAGCCCGGGCGGAAACAAGCATGCATGTTTTTTGGACGAAGCGGTATGTATAGAGAGAGAGACAATTGCCAGACAAAGTAAACATGTTCAAGTTTTAAAGAATTCGTTTATCAAAGTTTCCAAATAATTTTTAAATATTGTCAGTTACTCAAGCATTGTTGACGCTAAATATGAGCAATCGAAACATTCGAAAGTTTCCTCTGGTTCCACAAAAGACGTCTATGATCTTGAAATCAAGTAAACACCAAGTTCCACAAAGATCTTAGAAATCTATTCACATTGCAAATGTCTATCACTTCATGAATGTTCTCTATTTGATTCAATTTTGTAATAACTAGAAGACATTTCAAGAGTAGCCCGGTTAGCTCAGTTGGTAGAGCATCAGACTTTTAATCTGAGGGTCGTGGGTTCAAGTCCCACATTGGGCGATTCACAATGTTTTGCAGTTTTTGCTCATAATTCACTTGACTGTCGTTCTGCAATAGCTCCAAATAGCCACTAAATAGTGTTTTCGCCTGGATTTGAGACTCCAAATGTACGTTTCGAGTTACGTGCACGAAAGGGAAATATTTTTACAGTTTGGACTATGTTAAAAATGCATGATAGAAAGAAACAACATATTTTCTTATCATGTTTAAACAAAGATGTTTCCATAGTGTAGCGGTTATCACGTGCGCTTTACACGCGCAAGGTCCTCGGTTCGAGCCCGGGTGGAAACACTGTCTCAACTTTTACCGTTTTCAGTTTATATAGAGCCGATATAAAATAAAATACCAGGTATTATTTTGACCAACTGAAGAAAAACACTTTAAATTGCTTAAATATTTGAAAAAAGGCCAATTTCTTTGACAAAATAAATGTTGAAAAACTGTTATCTTACAGCAATTGCGACATTCATAATATAGGAATGGATATGTGCAAATATACTACACAAAATGGAATTTCTATTAAATTTTCATTTCATCCTTGTACTCTTTTGAGATAAGAACCAACAAGAACTTCAAATCACGCATGCATTCCCATTGAATGGTAGACAAAAAACATACTGTTCAAGAAATGTTTCCGTAGTGTAGTGGTTATCACGTGCTCCTAACACGCGCAAGGTCCCCGGTTCGAGCCCGGGCGGAAACAAGCATGCATGTTTTTTGGACGAAGCGGTATGTATAGAGAGAGAGAGACAATTGCCAGACAAAGTAAACATGTTTAAGTTTTAAAGAATTCGTTTATCAAAGTTTCCAAATAATTTTTTGAATATTGTCAGTTACTCAAGCATTGTTGACGCTAAATATGAGCAATCGAAACATTCGAAAGTTTCCTCTGGTTCCACAAAAGACGTCTATGATCTTGAAATCAAGTAAACACCAAGTTCCACAAAGATCTTAGAAATCTATTCACATTGCAAATGTCTATCACTTCATGAAAGTTCTCTATTTGATTCAATTTTGTAATAACTAGAAGACTTTTCAAGAGTAGCCCGATTAGCTCAGTTGGTAGAGCATCAGACTTTTAATCTGAGGGTCGTGGGTTCAAGTCCCACATTGGGCGATTCACAATGTTTTGCAGTTTTTGCTCATAATTCACTTGACTGTCGTTCTGCAATAGCTCCAAATAGCCACTAAATAGTGTTTTCGCCTGAATTTGAGACTCCAAATGTACGTTTTGAGTTTCGTGCACGAAAGGGAAATATTTTTACAGTTTGGACTATGTTAAAAATGCATGATAGAAAGAAACAACATATTTTCTTATAATATTTAAACAAAGATGTTTCCATAGTGTAGCGGTTATCACGTGCGCTTTACACGCGTAAGGTCCCCGGTTCGAGCCCGGGTGGAAACACTGTCTCAACTTTTACCGTTGTCAGTTTATATAAAGCCGATACAAAATTAAATACCAGGTATTATTTTGACCAACTGAAGAAAAACACTTTAAATTGCTTAAATATTTGAAAAAAGGCCAATTTCTTAGACAAAATAAATGTTGAAAAACTCGTATCTTCCAGCAATTGCGACATTCATAATATAGGAATGGATATGTGCAAATATACTACACAAAATGGAATTTCTATTAAATTTTCATCTCATCCTTGTACTCTTTTGAGATAACAACCAACAAAAACTTCAAATCACGCATGCATTCCCATTGAATGGTAGACAAAAAACATACTGTTCATGAAATGTTTCCGTAGTGTAGTGGTTATCACGTGCGCCTAACACGCGCAAGGTCCCCGGTTCGAGCCCGGGCGGAAACAAGCATGCATGTTTTTTGGACGAAGCGGTATGTATAGAGAGAGAGACAATTGCCAGACAAAGTAAACATGTTCAAGTTTTAAAGAATTCGTTTATCAAAGTTTCCAAATAATTTTTAAATATTGTCAGTTACTCAAGCATTGTTGACGCTAAATATGAGCAATCGAAACATTCGAAAGTTTCCTCTGGTTCCACAAAAGACGTCTATGATCTTGAAATCAAGTAAACACCAAGTTCCACAAAGATCTTAGAAATCTATTCACATTGCAAATGTCTATCACTTCATGAATGTTCTCTATTTGATTCAATTTTGTAATAACTAGAAGACTTTTCAAGAGTAGCCCGGTTAGCTCAGTTGGTAGAGCATCAGACTTTTAATCTGAGGGTCGTGGGTTCAAGTCCCACATTGGGCGATTCGCAATGTTTTGCAGTTTTTGCTCATAATTCACTTGACTGTCGTTCTGCAATAGCTCCAAATAGCCACTAAATAGTGTTTTCGCCTGAATTTGAGACTCCAAATGTACGTTTTGAGTTTCGTGCACGAAAGGGAAATATTTTTACAGTTTGGACTATGTTAAAAATGCATGATAGAAAGAAACAACATATTTTCCTAACATGTTTAAACAAAGATGTTTCCATAGTGTAGCGGTTATCTCAACTTTTACCGTTTTCAGTTTATATAGAGCCGATATAAAATAAAATACCAGGTATTATTTTGTCCAATTGAAGAAAAACACTTTAAATTGCTTAAATATTTGAAAAAAGGCCAATTTCTTAGACAAAATAAATGTTGAAAAAAACTGGCGTCGCCTAGCAATATAAGAATGGATATGTGTAAATGTACTACTGAAACCATAAATATTTGTATGTATTTATGTTTGTTTTCTGAGCTTTTTGAGGATTTCAATATTTTGGATTTTATTTGTACAAAACCCAGGAAAACTTCATTTGTATTGATTTTTTTTTCTTTCACTGTTTTTTTTTTGTTGTTGTTGTTGTTGTTTTTTTTTTGACCTGGTTTGTTTACATAGTTATTTGTTTTATAGTTGTCGATTCCATTAGTAGTATTTTTATTTATTAACAGGTGGAAATGTACTTACGCTTAGTCCTTGTCGTCCAGGTGAGCCAGGAGTTCCGATAGGTCCTTGTACTCCCTGTGAAGATAATTAGTGAATCAAGGTAAGATGGAGTAGCAATTTTACAGCTCGTCACTGGTATTGATTTGCTTTGAAAATCACTCATTGATTATTCTTGAGTTTTAGAATGTTTTTAATTTCTTTGCAGTACCATAACTACCTTTTCTCTGTGAACATGTTTTGTATCATGTATGTTATGTAGGAATTTTTAAAATCAAATGATCAGACTATTCGTATAAAAATTCTTATTACAGTTGTGATTATTGAAAAACACACACGTTGTCTTGTCGAGAATTTTACCTTAGGTCACGATAGTCACCTTCAGCAAAAATTAGCGTCCAAAAATGATGTTTTTTGTTGTTCTTTTTGTGGTGTTGTACTGGTTGATATGTCAGTAAACACTACGTAAATATAAACTGTGGTTTTAGAGTCGAAAGGTTATAGTGAAATAGTAAAATTGATTATATACCATGTCACCAGGATCTCCTTTGTCTCCTTGAGCACCTTGTCGTCCCTGCAGTAACACGTTAAAACTAATCGTTAAATTCAAACACTTGTTAAAACTGGAGCTAAAAAAGCATGAGTATCATCAGACAAGGACAAAGTTTTATCATTAAGTGGGATTCTATTCGATTGTATAACGGTGAACATCTTAAGTTCCAGTAAACATTCAAAAGATTTCCACAGCACATATTTCGTTCGGTAGTATACCTGTTTTCCAGGTTGACCATCTAGACCTCGAGAGCCTTGCATACCCTACAGTTCAATCATAACAAAGTCAAACTGACAACCTTAATTAAGCGGCTTATATTCATAGATAAACTGATATGTATTATATAGGGAATGGTTGAGTAATGACTAGCTGCAGGATTTCCAAGTCACAAAAAAGGCAAACTGACATAACTGACAACTTGGATACGAGGAGATAGAATAGTAGACAGAGTTACATGGTGCCACCTTAATATTCAATACTGGTCCATGGATAAAGAAAAACAGCTGGATTTAAAGGTAATAGGCCCTCATTACTCGTGCGTCAATAAAGATTACGTAAGTAATAACAGTAGAGAAATAATTAATTTAAAACATCTGGTTCTTACCGTTTCGCCGTCATCTCCCGGAATTCCCTTAGCTCCTAATTTTCCTGTGGGCCCCTATACAATATAAACAAGAAAATGTTATAGCATCTATCATTGTTGTTCTAAAACTGAGGTTTTGATGGTTGGGGGTAAGTGCCTTCCACTGCATCTATCTTAGGCTCCTTCATCCTACTTATATTTATGCACACAGAGTCGTGAAACAAAGTGTATTTCATGGGTTGTTGAAAACCACTCTTTACTCGTTACTGGATCATGGGCTAGAATGACGGTCATATGCTACTGCGCACGCGTCAATAATTTCAAACAAAATGGCCTCTGCTCTGATAAAGAAATGTGTGAACTAGAATTGAAGTACTTGCCGTGCTATTTTTTTATCGGTAGTTAAACGATAAATCTTATCCAGTGAATTTCAAATCAATGCTATGTGGATTTCAACGTCCAATATTACCTTAAAATTTGAAAGTGTCTGTCCCCTTTTGCCTCTATGCTGAACAAGGAATATGTGAAGAGTTGTATTATTACAATGTTTCTGAACCATCTTCCTTTGAAAGGAGCTATTTTGCCGACGTAAATCCTCAAAGTATATGTCTTGTTCATCACATTAAGTCTATTTGTGCTTCCAATGCCGTCGATTAACAGCGTCCATTTTGTACGAGAAAACCGTATATTATTGCCAAAGTGCTAATCCATCCATTTCGTGATCTTCATGTTTTGAAAGAAAAAATTCCATTTTTGCATCACATTTTAAAGGAAACCGGCCATATTTGATATCAAAATAAAGCTCTGTTTCTAATGCGGTTACGAACTATGGGATAGTGTAAAAGCAATTCAGCGTATGAACACAATGTATTTTTACTGCGCGGGAATTTTTGACTTGAAAACTTTCTGAATGGAGTCTTTTCCCACTAATAAAGCAATTTTAAAAACGTTTAATATACCTAATATTGAAGCAGAAGTGGTTATATCTACCAACCACTGCAAAAATTATACTAAGAAGCAAAGTGTTCGTAGTACGTCGCCATGGGAAATACTGCTGAGGTCGCGCCCGCGAGATGACCATCATTCTAGCCCATACAAGAGGGGCTATCGAGATAGCGTTTCAGCTGCCCACACAGCCACTTGGAAACCTGAATTTGTGCCCCTGCATGGACTAGCGGAAAATTTGTGAGGTATATATTAATAAAATAAATAAATCTGAAATAAAAGGAGAATAAAAAATAAAGCAGAACAAAAATATATTTACAGCATCTCCTATGGGTCCTTCGGGACCTTGTTCTCCAAATTGACCAGGAGCTCCCTGAAATATCAAGAGCAAATTAACCAACATTTATTGCAAAGCAATAAATCAGTGTCTAGTGTTGTCCGTGAGTAAGGGTTGATGGCAGAAAAAAATACTTCAGTCGGTAATCCATTCATTAATTAAAATTCCTTCATACTATAGAATTTTATAAGTACCGTGACTATACTAAACCTAAAACTAATGTCTCTAACGTTTAGGACTTCAAACACATTTACATTACTTTCAAACTTTTCATCAGGATTAAACTAGCAACTGGGTTAAACGCACGTTTAAAAATGTGCGATACGGCTGTTTGGAAACTAAACGATGTCGGCTCAAAATAATTACCGTTATTCCTGGTTTGCCAACACCACCAAGAGGCCCTGGAGGACCAGGCTTTCCCTGTAAAAAGAGTAAATAAACGTGAATGCATGTATGAAAGCAAGGTATGCTGACGTATCACGGTAGGTGGTGTATGTAGTAGTATTGATTTCAAGAAAACATGCAAATTGTGATGCTGTGCTCTCAGAATTTTAATAACGTTTTCGCTCCAGAGTATTTCTTCAGACTTATCATACCTTAGGGCCACTTTGTCCACGTTTTCCACGATCACCAATTTTGCCTCTTTCACCCTGAAGTGAATACAATTTATATCTTTTAGATAATCATACAAGTGTAGCCCGGATAGCCTACTTGGTAGAGAACCAGACTTTTAATCTAGGGGTCGTTGGTTGAAGTCGGGCGTAGTTGTTTTTTTCAAAATAAAATGTCGTTCTTCAAACGCCAAAATTTACCAAAGAAGTGTTTTGAAGGTCTGCATCACCAATTAATTTTGAACGCGAAACCAGTCTTCGATTCGAGTCGTAAAAAAAATATACACAAGTTTCCATAGTGTAGTGGTTATCACGTGCGCTTCACACGCGCAAGGTCCCCGGTTCGAGCCCGGGTGGAAACATTTTCTGAATCCTTTGAACTTTTTTAATAAAAGATTTGTTAGCATTATGCATTTTTGTCACATTGATCATATTTATCTTTTCATCTCTTCGGATAGTTTTGGACTTTCTTGCCGAGATAAAAATAGAGAATGTGTATTTGAATAAATGAACGAAAACTATATTGTTGGCAATGTTTTAATGGTTACTTTGTGCGCGCCTAACAGGCGAAGTAATTTGCTTAGGACGTAAGACAGCAACTCCACCTACGCTGTTTGTACATAATGAGTTCTTACCGTAGCCCCTTTTGGTCCAGGAAGACCGGCGGATCCACTTGGCCCAGGTATTCCCTAAAAATAAAAATAAAAATTTTACTTTTCAGACTGAACTCCAAGCTGGTGTTTTTATATACGTGTTTTACGGTACTGTAAATTGCACGCTTTGCTAAGGTGACTTTGATATAGTGGCTTTATGATAACTGCTGTTAAATATTTCGCGTTGCAGTGTACTTTACCAAAGGTCATCTCACATACCTGAAGTCCTTCTTCACCGGGAGCTCCATCGTCACCGTTTTTACCCTAAAACGAAATAGCCCAGTAAGTCAGTCAGGTTAAGTGGTCGTTTAAATTAGCTAATCAATGAATCGAATTATCAAACAAGCACCAATTCAACTTATTAACCCATTCACTTCAAGAGGGTATTTGAGAAAACGTTAAAACTGTAAATAGCTATTAAATATGTTAGACGTAAGATTCTCAAGTAATATTCATAATTTTTACACCTCAGTAAAAGAGGTCAGCTGTTTTTCTCGTCACATGATTGTAACATTGTAAGATAGGATACAGCTCATCATGACGAGCACTTTATCTTTATCTTGAATCAATTATCTACTCAAACAGACAGACATGGACAAACAGACAGGCAATACAATACAATACAATACATTACAATAATATTTAATTTTTTACCTTGAGGACAGGCAGACATGGACAGACAGACTTACCGGTGATCCAGGATATCCCATGCGGCCTTCAGAACCAGTTCGACCTCGAACTCCCTATTGGTACATAAAAAAGACTTAACATGAATGATGATGTTTTAAAAACAAACCTGACTAAAAGGCACTTGTACTTACTACTTCACCGGTGTCACCAGACATTCCATCAGGACCAACATCTCCCTGAAATATAAAAAAAAACATAGAAAATAGGTATGTACACTTCTAGAATCAACGATTAAAAATATATGGATGAGGAAGTTGCATACGTGAAAAATAATGAACAACTCAGGCTTCCACTTAAGGCATTATAACAATCCACTGAGAGAGTATGAGATACGAGAGCTTATCCCCGGACCCGATCAGGGGCTCTACTCGTCGTGCTATTTTTAGAAATTTCTTACCAATCTCCGTACTTTTGTCTTGAGATGCTTTGACGATGCGACCCTACCTCCTGCAATTTGCCCAATCACGTTCCGTTCCCGAAATAAGTTCAGTTTAAAAATTGAATGAAAAGATCCTCTGATGAGTGTAAAGCCCAGCATGGGGAATAAGCTCTCTTATCTCACATTCTCTTGTACATCCTCTGATGAGTGTACTGCTTGTTTGCATTTGAATTACTACTTTCTGTCTTATAAACTTATCATAATAATTATGTTATGTAGTCTTCATATCATTTATTTTTTCCCGGTCATCCAGTCATTGTAGACTATTTCATTATGTAGTGGTTTGGTGTTGAAGTTACATTAGACATGTTTTATTCATAAAAACTTCACACACGAACTAAGCAATGAGTTTTCGTTCCTTTCATTGCTATTTGAAAAATGTTGTTAATAAATTTACTAATATAGCGAACATACCCTATGGCTATGCTCAAGGCGCTTAATATTCCCAAAGAAAGGGCTTTCTTTGGCCAAAGGCTATTGCATTATAGAAAAGACGTCTATAACAGTCAAAGAGCGTAGGTTAAGAACACCGAGTGGTTTACGTTTTTGAAGTTATTTCAAACATGCCCATGTCGCCGCCAAAGACAAAAGAGAAAAGGTGATCGGTCACAGCCTAAATACATTTTATCTCTATCGCTATGCACATTAAGGAAGCTTAGCGTCTTTAATTCATTTTTGCCTTCAACATTCCTCTTTCTCTACCGCTCTTTTGAAAGTCTTGTTATTCAGACACTGGCTAAACTATGTCGGATAAATTTGAAAACGCAACTTTTGTTCAGAAAACGTGACAAAGATTGCTCATTAAACAACAGAATTTGCATAAAATTGTTTCGGATTCATGCGTTTTAGTGTGGACGGAAGGCCTAACCGTTTCTAAATTTATCCAGGTTAGTGTGAACAGGCCCATATACATGTTTCTGTGGTACTGGAATTGATGTATATTGGTTCTTTAATCTAAAATCATCATTTCCGATGACAGTCGTATTGTGATCATTAATTCTACTTCTGCGTTTCAATCACAACACAGCCAGCACTACAGAATTTTACAATTGTACATCAATCGTCAATCATCGATGTGTCATCCAGGGGCCGGTTGCTCGAAGCTCGATTAATGCTAATCCAGGGTTACCTGTAAAGGTTTTCTTAAGAGTTAATCGAGGATTAGTGCTAATCAGGCTTTGAACAATCCAGCCCAGGGCTCTACACTAGCAGGAAGTCAAGTTTTCGTTAAAACAGTCAAAAATTAGCTGACTTCAGCAATGTATTGGTTTAAAACCAGAATTATAGGTTAGGGAAGATTGAATTTAGAAATCGCCAGATAAATTCTTCTATGCATTTTCACGTACTAATACTCCTGAAAAAAATGATACTATTTCGTCTACTCACCCGATCACCTTTCCTGCCAGAGCTTCCACGAGGGCCTCGTCGTCCACGAACACCCTACGATAACAAAATATCAAGAGAAACAATAAACAAAGAGTAGATAGCATGGTATATAAATTAAAATTGCGTTTTCTGATCATTCTTGGATCAGTCATGAAAGGATAATTTGAACAAAGTGGATTTTTTCTGTTGTGTAAAAAAATTCCATATGACGGTAAAAAATTCTAAATTATTTGAAAAATTGTAAGGCAACAACTGAAAACCTTGTAAAGTTTCCTTGGATTCTATTGAAATAAAATGGTAAAAAAGTGGATGATCCAGTAAACGGTACGCCTGTGTTACATCCGGAATATTGAAAAATTATATGTAACACAGGCTAGTAAACGGCAGAGTAAAGGCACTTTTCATCGATTATTTGTGTGTGTGAACCAAGTCAACAATGACCACTTTGTACGACTACATCAGTGATGCATGAGAACCAGAGATCGTACCTTTTTACCTGGTTGTCCATCGATTCCAAATATACCTTGGATGCCAGGTATACCCTAGAAAGAAGCACAATCGTCAAGATATAATAATAATAATAATAATAATAATAATAATAATAATAATAATAATAATAATAATAATAATAATAATAATAATAATAATAAAATTTATAGCGCTCATAAGGCACCAATTGAATGTTTAATTTGAATACAAAAAATGTAATGTGAGTAATTGTGTTTTGAAAATGTATTAATAAATTAACCTTAGCAATGATCATAATCTTGTGAATGCCGGGCCAAAGTATGGTTACTGTGGAAGTAGCTTCTCTAGCTAGAATAGGGACTGCATTGTATGTGGAAAGGATGAGGGCAATTGATGTTGTTGTTGGGTTTTTTTGTTTGGTAACTTACTCTTTCACCTGGGCGACCAGCATGACCGTCCGGACCCAGATCCCCACGTGGACCCTGATACAATGTAAAAACATGGTCAAAGTCAGTAGCCGATAATAAATCAACTTTCACTTGGTATTATTGTACTTGAAACAAATGAAATTTCCCAAGCCCTTATTTTAGTGCTGATTTCGGTTGGTTGCACAAACAACTATTCACTGAATAGATCCATATTCAGCGAACAAACTCCATACAAACTCCGCCCCCACGCGGGATCCCTGTGTTTTTTTTGAAGTTATGTTTTTTTTCACGAAACCAAGGCTGCAAAGTTGATCTAATGTGTCGTACATTTTGAGTTTTTGGATTCTCTACAATCTGGCAGTTTTCTCCTAAATTTAAGCCTTTAACGCTAAGAAAAACGGCATAAAAGAGTTCAAGCGTACTTCCAAATAAGGTAAGACTTACAAATATTGTTAAACAAGATGGCCGATCAAACAGCAATTCCCCTATAGCAATTCTTTGATATTAGTGATATAGATGATAATTTTATATCGTGGGTAACTTCATCTAGTCTTCGTGCACTCAACCCTACTTACAGTCATAAATCAACCATTTTTACATAAATATTATTTCTCTAATTTGTTGAAAGCAACGTCAAGGTCGAGAGAGAACTAGCTGATTGAAAATCTCCTGTTGCATGCGCCGGGTAAGCACCATGTACGTTGAAGATTCCCTATTTAAAAATGGAAGTTCACATATCATGAGCTCACCTTACGTCCACTACTTCCTGGAAGTCCTCTTTTGCCCATCACACCAGGCCTACCCTATCAACAAACGTCATACATGAACAACAACAAAATAATGGCTAATCATCATTCAGCCAAGATAAACATTAATGGAAACAGGCCATTTCCTGGGTTCACTAAAACAACTAACATTTTATTTTCTGTAAAGTGAATCGCATATGTCGGTTCAGAGACTAAAGGAAACTAATTGTCTTTGGAATGCGAAGTTGAAGTTTGAACGTCTAGAAACGCTTACCGGTCTTCCTTTGTCGCCAACAAGACCAGCTCCTCCATTCTTACCAGCATCACCCTAGAAATAAACAACGCAGTTAGATACTTGCTTAGATGCATTGAACTTAGTCACTGACTATTTGTTAAAAGTTTGCCACAAGAAATCGGGTAAAAATTCAAACGTGGGAAGTACAGTGCCTGGAAAACTGAATGTGACAAAACGTGATTTGTACCATCATTTTTCACTCATCAGATCTAAGGAATTCAACGCGATGAATTACGCACTACACAAAGTAAGTCTTGTACAGAATTCAACTATAGCGTTTTACGTGGCAAAAAGTCAACGTTTGTGCAACCAGAACGTACTTACCATTTCTCCAACAGCGCCTCTAGGGCCTTCAGAGCCTTGGTAACCCTGCAAACAAACAAAAACTTGAGAGTTAATCCGCATGTTTTGCAGGGGCAAATCTAGAAATTTTAAAAGTGGTGCACTAATAAAAAAATACTGATTATCAATCAAAAATTAATACTATCCATAAAAATAGTCGAGGTCTTCCCAAAAGGGGAGGGGACACCGGCCTCCCTGGTCCCTACCCAGGATCCGCCTATGTTTTGGTATGCCCGTGAAAGGCATCACTTTGTTGTTTCGTTAATACAGCGTTAATTCCCCCTCTTTCTCGTGGAAAGATGGTTTTAAAACAGCATTAATGCCCCAGCTTTAGAAGCGTTTAAATGCCTGCCAATTTACACGGGGGTCGGGAGGGGCGTTGGGGATTCAATTGACTGATATATGTTAATACAACTGTATGATTTGTAGAAGTTAGCATACCCGTAGTCCAATTGGTCCACCGACACCTTGCACTCCATGTCCACCACGGTCACCCTGACACATAGAGAAACATAAATCGTAAAAAACAAAGTCTGTAACCTCCAATACAGGCCTTCTTAGGGTTTCCCAAGAGGACCTGAGTTCGAATTAATAATGTTGCTATTCATATTCATTTGTAGTTTTGTCGAATAACTTTTTTATCCACAGAATCTTATCATTAAAAAAATGCACTTCCTGAAAGCTGTGCACAACAATGATAATATTTAGGCTTTGAACTAAAAGTGTTTGATATATCAACGAAGGCTATACCGGAAAAATTAGGGAGAACTTTTGAAACGAGTTTTTGGTGCAGATAAAGTGTAGGAAACATTCCTAGTTGTGAGGTTTCTGTTTCGTACTTGCAACTGTCAGAACGTGCGCGGTTTAAATGCAGTCGGGATTTGAACAAGACTGTTTGACTCTTCAACTGAGTAAAGCCAACAAATTATCTGTCAGTTTTATACTTACACGAATACCTTTGGAGCCAGGTCGTCCAGGAACACCTGCTCTGCCTCTGTTACCAGTCCCCCCTTTGACACCACGCCCTCCTCGATCACCTCTCTCTCCTTGAACACCAACGTGGCCTTTCTCGCCTGCAGTACCTACTTTGCCTTTTGGTCCAATAACACCGGGTTTACCAGTGGCTCCGTTCATACCAGTAGAACCCTGTAGAGATACACCAAAATCTAATGCTTTCTTTTTTTGCTATCCGTTGCTCAGAAGATATTTGCTACTAATGTGTTTGCACTAAATTTAGATTGAGTTCTTGCTGAAGTTTACACGAGTCAATCATTTTTATCAAGACAACGTGATCAGAGACACCGGCTTTCTCACTTGAAAATAATTTTGTGCTCACAATTGTGAGCATTGATATTGACGTCAATCAAACAATGATGATTAATATGAAAATGATGATGATGGTAATGGTGATGATGATAGTTATGTTGGTGATGATGAGATGACCATAATGATGACAAATTAAGATGATAGCAATTATAATGATGGTATGAAGATGATAACGATGATGACAACATAGCACATATTGGTCAGGAGGTGTTCACGATCAAAGTAATAGATAATCACAAAATTGAAAAAAAAAAACGCTTAAGATATTTCTACCTGAGGTCCGGGTATTCCACGTTCTCCTCGGCGTCCAATTGCTCCCTAATAATAAAACAAAACATCAAAGAACTAAATTTACAAACAAAAACAACGTAGGGTAGCGACAAGAACTTAATTTACCGCAAATCCAGGAGGGCCATCTGGGCCTGGGAGACCTTTTCGTCCATCATTGCCCTACGAAAATATAAATATAGATCCAGAAATTATTAAGAATGATCAACATCTTAAATCAAAATTCACTACCATTATCTTTCACTAGTTTCCACACATTCAAATGCAACTTCTTAATCGTGCTTTGCAATATCAAACCAATTGCGGGACTCCTTTCCGGTTTTTAACATATTTATGATAATGGTTTATATGATAATATGATAATAATACAGAAAATGAGCAAATTATAGTAGCATACCGGCTTTCCAGGAAGTCCAGTTTCTCCAGGTTCTCCTTCTGGGCCCTGTAACATAGTAAAGTTATAATCATATTGCCTTCAAAAAGGTCCAAACGTGCCAATTGCGTAATGTAAAGATTGACAGATCGTTCATCATGTCAATATGTCAAATTAATAATTATTATTTGATAGCAAATTATTTCATTAAAACTATTTTCAATATCTCAGTGATCTCAATAACAATCTAAAAATATATGTGTACTAATCGTTCATGACATGTTTTGAACATCAACAATGCTGTCCAAGGTTCGATTTATGTCAGTCTGGCCACTTTCCCAGATTGTATTTAATTTGTCCCCAGTTTGTCCTTGCTTTATAAACTTTACCAGGAAATAACTAGTTTGTTTTCAAGCTAGTTGAGACTTTTAATGGGTATAAATTAACATTTTTTTAATTTTAGTTCTAATTTGTATCCTTGATAGGCGTGTTTTGACATTAAAGCGTTTTCACATAACGAGCTATCTTATGCTAATGAGTTCTAAAAAATGTTAATGAGCCAGAGGAGCTCTGCTAATGAGCATTGCACGTGAAAATGTTCGCTTTGATGCACAAAGACAAAGCGAAGCTCAATCAGCTGATTATCGCAAAAGTTTTACTTTTAATTGGAAAATCATACAATGTTTTAACTACTTTCTTGCTTCTTTTCTGATTATTTTTGCTTGTTGTGCATCGTAGAAAACATACCCACGTGTAACGCATCAGCTGAGCTCCTCCAGCTCATTAGCTTTTTAATGAGCTGTCTTTTTCTAGCGAGATCTAAATGCTAATGAGCATTTCACGTTGGTATGTACACCTCGATCATAAAAATGTTGCTCTTTGATAGATGCATGTTTTAATGTTTGTTTGAGCACGACTCTGGGCCTTTTTTCTTTCGTTTTTACTTAAACTTTGAGCATCGCAGTGAAATACTTACACGTCGAATGTTGCATTTTCAGAAGCTGTTATTAACAGTGAACACGTTTGGACTAAACATGACTGATTGCATGTTTTTTTAATCAAAAATAAAGTCCAAACACGTTGTCGTCGTCTCTTTCGTTCTTATGACGTTGAGACGATTGGATTTATTTTAAATCAATTTGTGAATAAACAGAAAACGTATGGTACCTTCTCTCCGTCGCCACCATGTTCTCCTTGCTTACCAGCACGTCCACGCTTTCCTTGATGACCATTTTTGCCAGGTAATGCGTCTCTTCCTGGGTCACCTGTCAAGCCTTTCATACCAGGAATACCCATTCGTCCTTCTTTTCCGTTAGCTCCACGTTTACCCTAACAAGTTGACAGTATATGTATATATCAAATGCTGGTTTTTTAATAATTTTTGCACGTTTTAAAACATAGGTAAAGTTGTTTTAGTGGGAAGCAGTTCAGTATCGTACTATCCTAACCATAGGGTGCAAATAGAATATCTGTGAAATACTTAACGTAACTAACTAATTAATGCTAACTTGGGGAGTTACGAAATCAGCCAAGCATTAAGAATTCATTACGAAAATGTTTATCATGTTCTAATTTGGATTGCACTATGAAAAAAATCAAGAAATACAGATAGAATATTTTTTAAATCTATCAAATACATTTTCTTGCATTTCATTGCTTTACATTTGTGTATTTTGCTGTTTTCCATTGTGAATACGTTCATTCTTTGATTGTTCTCTGCATACCTACATAGTGCTAATTAGCACTATATCATAGTTCCCCTTACCTCATATCCTTTTGGACCTCTGAAACCGATGGGTCCTGGATCTCCTCTCGGTCCCTGAAAATAAGTTTTGAAATGGTCAATATGAAACAAAATACCGACAGTGCTATAATGATGGCTATAATCACCATTATCATCATAATCATCATCTGCAAGATGACATATATCATCATCACTATTATGTCATCACCATCACTGATCATAATCGTGTTGTCATCATCATCATCTGCAAGATGACATATATCATCATCACTATTATGTCATCACCATCACTGATCATAATCGTGTTGTCATCATCATCATCTGCAAGATGACATATATCATCATCACTATTATGTCATAACCATCACTGATCAAAAACTTGTTGTCATCATAATCATCACCAGTTAGAGTATTAATAATTATCATCATCGAAACTATCATCACTGAATCATGACATCGAACGTTATACCGGTATTCCTGGATTTCCTTCTTGTCCTGGATGTCCTGGTGCACCGGGGTATCCCTGGTACAAATAACAAATAATTACTTCAGAGACACAAAATGGCATAATTGCTAATCATTTAAATAGATATAAACAAAAGGCAAAAGAAACATTTTTAATCAACTTCAATGAAAAGAGTTTTCGTATTTATCGAAAAAATGTCCACACACCGTACCTTTGCTGCACTTTGAAAAATTATTACGTCAGCATTTAGTCATGCGAAATTTACAGAAAATGGTTTTGGGCTTCTTGTGTTTATTCACATACAGACGTGTCTCACAATGATCGCTCACTATTCTACTCCTCTGCATTACGTTCCCTTAACGTAGTACCGGATCATCAAAATTCGTCAATGAATTTTTTTATAAATTCTGTCAATCAAAGTTGAATGTTAGGGTATTCAAATATAGAAAAAAAGAAGGGGGTCCCCGTATTGGTTTTCGAGATATAAGCCTTCAAAAAAGCGCGATTTTTCAGTTTTTCGCGCGTTTTTGTGAAAAAAAAGCAAAAAAGCAAAAAACTGTTTCGAACTATAGGTGTTGAGTTAAGAAAGCATATTAAGATAAAAAATCCATCCAACATTTTATAAGTAGTGTAAAAAAATAAATTGTAAAAAGCAAAATTCCTTGTATTCGGCCAAATTATATGTTCGTGCGGGTGTAAAAATGTTGAAATTTGAGAAAATTTGTCAATTATCTTCTTTTTTTTGCTTTCTTTATCCGAAGAATAAAATATGTAGAATCGAATGAAAAAGAAAAAAAATGGGGCCCCCCGTGTTATTTTTGGAGCTATAAGCTAAACACGCGCGAAAAATGTTGAAAAAAATTTCGTTATTTAGGACCATTTAAAGCGTTTCAAAGTTAATTTTGAGTGAATCCACATGCGCGAGCTCGATGCGCAGTAGCAAGGGTCCGGTACTACCTTAAACTACTTGATGGGTACGTACATACCATAATTCCGCGTTGTCCAGGTAATCCAGGAGGTCCTACTATATTCTATCAAGAAACCAGAATATTATTTAGCATCCGATGATGGAATGAGGTGATTGTACTCCACCTATATAAGGGCTACACTAAGTTTCAAAATTGTTGGGACATTGTCATTTTTTTCGACACCATTTTGTTCTCTCACACTTTTTTTCTTTTTCACTCTTCAATATCCCGGTTAATTCCCCCTCCCCCCTAAACAATGTTGTCTGAGGTTTCATTTCATACCAAAATCATCATCAATCATACCAACATTGTGACAGGGGAGGGGGGAGGCGCCTGAAAAACACTCAAAAAAATGTGGTTTAAAACTAATTTTGAATCTTAGTGTAGATATAATTTTTTTTTGCCGAATCATAACTTTAGTGCGCACAAAGTCAGAGTTGCAAATTGCATTAACTATCAAAAGGACAGAATCAAGCATCACCATATAACACTCTGTGATCGTGTTATACGATGTAATTATAGGATAAGCCAATTTCATATCCTATATCAATAACCTTATTCTGTCTTATTTTAAAGCAATAGGTATCGCTATTCAGTCCTGCGTTCGTTATTTATTTAAATTTAAGTCTTGCCTCGATTAGCTTAGCTTCTTGCCGGACTAACTATATGTAATTACCAAAATATGTTAATAAATAAAGATTTGTTGTTGCTGTTGTTGTCAAGTCACAAATGCCTTGAATTTACAATCGACGCCGAGTTCGTGTGGCGGATCAAATGTTTTGTTTGTTTACAAAATATTCTGGGAAATAATCAAACTTGTCTTCAAGAAAATCGATATGGTTACAAATGTGCCATCTTACCTCAATTGGAGCCGATTGAGCATAATTAATAAGCGGTCTATATACTGGACCTTTTTCTCCTGGGAAAGTCTGAATCTAGAGAAAACAAAACATTAATATTGTTAGCACTCACCGTGAATATTGCTATGCAAATGCCTGGAAACAGAAATGTGTAACACAAGCATGTTGTTGTCTGGAAATACGAATGACTCTCTTTCAGAAAGTCCATATGTAAGAGGGCCGGCACGATCATTGTACCTTTTCTTTTTGTGCAAATCAGTAATTTGCATGATTCCTTTCAGGTGTCTTTAAGGATAATAATGATAATGATAATATATGTTTATTTCACTGTCCGGAATTATGCACTGAGTGAACTAGTGATATGTAAATAAATAACTTGAATAAATATATGTATGTAAATATATAACTGAGTATTACAATAACATCAAGTGTTTTAGGCTTCTCATGATGTTCTTTTTTGCTTGATTTCTTACTGCTTCTTTAAATAGTTTAAAGGTTTATGACAGTGTAAAAGTATAGACTTCATTCACGATA